>OX438632.1:12543852-15082704 GCA_949316285.1 Eupithecia subumbrata | reverse complement strand
ACCTAACCTAACCTAACCTAACCTAACCTAACCTAACCTAACCTAACTAACCTAACCTAACCTAACCTAACCTAACCTAACCTACCTAACCTAACCTAACCTAACCTAACCTAACCTAACCTAACCTAACCTAACCTAACCTAAACCTAACCCTAACCTAACCTAACCTAACCTAACCTAACCTAACCTAACCTAACCTAACCTAACCTAACCTAACCTAACCTAACCTAACCTAACCTAACCTAACCTAACCTAACCTAACCTAACCTAACCTAACCTAACCTAACCTAACCTAACCTAACCTAACCTAACCTAACCTAACCTAACCTAACCTAACCTAACCTAACCTAACCTAACCTAACCTAACCTAACCTAACCTAACCTAACCTAACCTAACCTAACCTAACCTAACCTAACCTAACCTAACCTAACCTAACCTAACCTAACCTAACCTAACCTAACCTAACCTAACCTAACCTAACCTAACCTAACCTAACCTAACCTAACCTAACCTAACCTAACCTAACCTAACCTAACCTAACCTAACCTAACCTAACCTAACCTAACCTAACCTAACCTAACCTAACCTAACCTAACCTAACCTAACCTAACCTAACCTAACCTAACCTAACCTAACCTAACCTAACCTAACCTAACCTAACCTAACCTAACCTAACCTAACCTAACCTAACCTAACCTAACCTAACCTAACCTAACCTAACCTAACCTAACCTAACCTAACCTAACCTAACCTAACCTAACCTAACCTAACCTAACCTAACCTAACCTAACCTAACCTAACCTAACCTAACCTAACCTAACCTAACCTAACCTAACCTAACCTAACCTAACCTAACCTAACCTAACCTAACCTAACCTAACCTAACCTAACCTAACCTAACCTAACCTAACCTAACCTAACCTAACCTAACCTAACCTAACCTAACCTAACCTAACCTAACCTAACCTAACCTAACCTAACCTAACCTAACCTAACCTAACCTAACCTAACCTAACCTAACCTAACCTAACCTAACCTAACCTAACCTAACCTAACCTAACCTAACCTAACCTAACCTAACCTAACCTAACCTAACCTAACCTAACCTAACCTAACCTAACCTAACCTAACCTAACCTAACCTAACCTAACCTAACCTAACCTAACCTAACCTAACCTAACCTAACCTAACCTAACCTAACCTAACCTAACCTAACCTAACCTAACCTAACCTAACCTAACCTAACCTAACCTAACCTAACCTAACCTAACCTAACCTAACCTAACCTAACCTAACCTAACCTAACCTAACCTAACCTAACCTAACCTAACCTAACCTAACCTAACCTAACCTAACCTAACCTAACCTAACCTAACCTAACCTAACCTAACCTAACCTAACCTAACCTAACCTAACCTAACCTAACCTAACCTAACCTAACCTAACCTAACCTAACCTAACCTAACCTAACCTAACCTAACCTAACCTAACCTAACCTAACCTAACCTAACCTAACCTAACCTAACCTAACCTAACCTAACCTAACCTAACCTAACCTAACCTAACCTAACCTAACCTAACCTAACCTAACCTAACCTAACCTAACCTAACCTAACCTAACCTAACCTAACCTAACCTAACCTAACCTAACCTAACCTAACCTAACCTAACCTAACCTAACCTAACCTAACCTAACCTAACCTAACCTAACCTAACCTAACCTAACCTAACCTAACCTAACCTAACCTAACCTAACCTAACCTAACCTAACCTAACCTAACCTAACCTAACCTAACCTAACCTAACCTAACCTAACCTAACCTAACCTAACCTAACCTAACCTAACCTAACCTAACCTAACCTAACCTAACCTAACCTAACCTAACCTAACCTAACCTAACCTAACCTAACCTAACCTAACCTAACCTAACCTAACCTAACCTAACCTAACCTAACCTAACCTAACCTAACCTAACCTAACCTAACCTAACCTAACCTAACCTAACCTAACCTAACCTAACCTAACCTAACCTAACCTAACCTAACCTAACCTAACCTAACCTAACCTAACCTAACCTAACCTAACCTAACCTAACCTAACCTAACCTAACCTAACCTAACCTAACCTAACCTAACCTAACCTAACCTAACCTAACCTAACCTAACCTAACCTAACCTAACCTAACCTAACCTAACCTAACCTAACCTAACCTAACCTAACCTAACCTAACCTAACCTAACCTAACCTAACCTAACCTAACCTAACCTAACCTAACCTAACCTAACCTAACCTAACCTAACCTAACCTAACCTAACCTAACCTAACCTAACCTAACCTAACCTAACCTAACCTAACCTAACCTAACCTAACCTAACCTAACCTAACCTAACCTAACCTAACCTAACCTAACCTAACCTAACCTAACCTAACCTAACCTAACCTAACCTAACCTAACCTAACCTAACCTAACCTAACCTAACCTAACCTAACCTAACCTAACCTAACCTAACCTAACCTAACCTAACCTAACCTAACCTAACCTAACCTAACCTAACCTAACCTAACCTAACCTAACCTAACCTAACCTAACCTAACCTAACCTAACCTAACCTAACCTAACCTAACCTAACCTAACCTAACCTAACCTAACCTAACCTAACCTAACCTAACCTAACCTAACCTAACCTAACCTAACCTAACCTAACCTAACCTAACCTAACCTAACCTAACCTAACCTAACCTAACCTAACCTAACCTAACCTAACCTAACCTAACCTAACCTAACCTAACCTAACCTAACCTAACCTAACCTAACCTAACCTAACCTAACCTAACCTAACCTAACCTAACCTAACCTAACCTAACCTAACCTAACCTAACCTAACCTAACCTAACCTAACCTAACCTAACCTAACCTAACCTAACCTAACCTAACCTAACCTAACCTAACCTAACCTAACCTAACCTAACCTAACCTAACCTAACCTAACCTAACCTAACCTAACCTAACCTAACCTAACCTAACCTAACCTAACCTAACCTAACCTAACCTAACCTAACCTAACCTAACCTAACCTAACCTAACCTAACCTAACCTAACCTAACCTAACCTAACCTAACCTAACCTAACCTAACCTAACCTAACCTAACCTAACCTAACCTAACCTAACCTAACCTAACCTAACCTAACCTAACCTAACCTAACCTAACCTAACCTAACCTAACCTAACCTAACCTAACCTAACCTAACCTAACCTAACCTAACCTAACCTAACCTAACCTAACCTAACCTAACCTAACCTAACCTAACCTAACCTAACCTAACCTAACCTAACCTAACCTAACCTAACCTAACCTAACCTAACCTAACCTAACCTAACCTAACCTAACCTAACCTAACCTAACCTAACCTAACCTAACCTAACCTAACCTAACCTAACCTAACCTAACCTAACCTAACCTAACCTAACCTAACCTAACCTAACCTAACCTAACCTAACCTAACCTAACCTAACCTAACCTAACCTAACCTAACCTAACCTAACCTAACCTAACCTAACCTAACCTAACCTAACCTAACCTAACCTAACCTAACCTAACCTAACCTAACCTAACCTAACCTAACCTAACCTAACCTAACCTAACCTAACCTAACCTAACCTAACCTAACCTAACCTAACCTAACCTAACCTAACCTAACCTAACCTAACCTAACCTAACCTAACCTAACCTAACCTAACCTAACCTAACCTAACCTAACCTAACCTAACCTAACCTAACCTAACCTAACCTAACCTAACCTAACCTAACCTAACCTAACCTAACCTAACCTAACCTAACCTAACCTAACCTAACCTAACCTAACCTAACCTAACCTAACCTAACCTAACCTAACCTAACCTAACCTAACCTAACCTAACCTAACCTAACCTAACCTAACCTAACCTAACCTAACCTAACCTAACCTAACCTAACCTAACCTAACCTAACCTAACCTAACCTAACCTAACCTAACCTAACCTAACCTAACCTAACCTAACCTAACCTAACCTAACCTAACCTAACCTAACCTAACCTAACCTAACCTAACCTAACCTAACCTAACCTAACCTAACCTAACCTAACCTAACCTAACCTAACCTAACCTAACCTAACCTAACCTAACCTAACCTAACCTAACCTAACCTAACCTAACCTAACCTAACCTAACCTAACCTAACCTAACCTAACCTAACCTAACCTAACCTAACCTAACCTAACCTAACCTAACCTAACCTAACCTAACCTAACCTAACCTAACCTAACCTAACCTAACCTAACCTAACCTAACCTAACCTAACCTAACCTAACCTAACCTAACCTAACCTAACCTAACCTAACCTAACCTAACCTAACCTAACCTAACCTAACCTAACCTAACCTAACCTAACCTAACCTAACCTAACCTAACCTAACCTAACCTAACCTAACCTAACCTAACCTAACCTAACCTAACCTAACCTAACCTAACCTAACCTAACCTAACCTAACCTAACCTAACCTAACCTAACCTAACCTAACCTAACCTAACCTAACCTAACCTAACCTAACCTAACCTAACCTAACCTAACCTAACCTAACCTAACCTAACCTAACCTAACCTAACCTAACCTAACCTAACCTAACCTAACCTAACCTAACCTAACCTAACCTAACCTAACCTAACCTAACCTAACCTAACCTAACCTAACCTAACCTAACCTAACCTAACCTAACCTAACCTAACCTAACCTAACCTAACCATTCGTGTGCCTGGAAGACCAGGAGCAGGTCAACGCACACAGCTCTCACGCTGTGCGCATATTCACGGACGGGAGCAAGATAGAGGGTAAGGTTGGAGCCTCATTGTCTCTCTGGAACAATGAGGCGGAAACCAAGAGCCGGAAATTGAAGTTGTCGTCCTATTGTACGGTCTTCCAGGCGGAATTACTTGCCATATGTGAAGCTACCAGGGAGATTTTACGGCGCCCGGAAGTCACCTACGGCATATATAGTGACTCCAGATCGTCACTGGAAGCAGTAGTGAACTATCGTTCGCTCAATCCGCTGGCAGTCGAAATTCGTAGTAACCTAAGAGAGTGTCAACAGCAGGGGAAGAGTGTCGCACTCCACTGGATTAAAGCTCATGCAGGACTCAGGGAAAACGAACGAGCAGACGAGCTAGCCAAAGATGCGGCATTAAAACTAAAAACCAAGGCTGACTATGATAAATGCCCGATTTCTTTCGTCAAGCGTCAGATCCGCGAGGACACACTTGGTGAATGGAATCGGAGATATAAGACAGGTGACACGGCGTCTACAACAAAACTGTTTTTCCCCGATGCTATAGAAGCCTATAAAATTGTTAGTAAAATAAAGCCCACCGGAGTAATGACACAAGTATTAACAGGGCATGGTGGGTTTTCCATGTACTTGAATCGTTTCAGATGCAAGGAAAACCCATCATGCATATGTGACCCTGACCAAAACGAAACTGTTGAACATCTAATTTTAGACTGCCCGGTAACTGGTTACGAAAGATATGAGACAGAACAAAACCTAGAAATTACAATAGAAGCCAATAATGTAAAACATCTCATAGAAAATAAAAATACTAGAGGTAAGTTTTTGTCATACTGTATAAAAATCGCAGAGAAAGTGATAAAAAGAAATAGAGATAGCTAAATTATGTTTAAATATATATTTGAATATATATATAAGAAGCATAGAATTATGTAAAGTGTATAAAATTATTAAACAATAAGCATGTTAGAAATAATATAAAAGTTTAAGAAAACCCACTGTAGATGTAAGAAAAGTTAAATTGTAAGCATTTAACCCAATAAAAAAGTTAAAGGACTGTCTTTTAATACCCAAGTAAAAAGAAAATAAAAGTAGGTAGAACAATTAAATATGTATGAAAAGAGACGAATAAAAGAAAGAAATAGTATGTTGAATGAAAGTACGAGAAGCATTAAAGCGAGAACTTGTATGAATGAGTAGAGTAGAGCAAACCAGGTCCCTGGTAAAGCTAGGGGTAGGACTAAATAAAAAAAAAAAAAAAAAAAAAAAAAAAAAAACCTAACCTAACCTAACCTAACCTTTTTTTTTTTTTTTTTTTTTTTTTTTTGGAGGGGGGAAATGCCCTCGCACTTCCCTTCCGCCATGGGGGTGACGGAAGGGGGTATGTGGGACTCGAACCCACTAAAACCCCCCCGTGAAACGTCCACCGCCGTCATGGGGCGAGATGGGGTCGCGTTGGCATTCACCATCTCGCTCCGGCGGGTGGCCCGGGAACCGGTCCGGGCCTCGGCCTCAAGGAGGAGCAACCCTTTCACACAGGTCACCCCTCAGACGCGTGGAGCCGTGCTAGCCGGCAGAGAGTCCCCCGACTCTCCACCAGTGGCCCCACTACGGGGGACGAAGGAGGCGGGCGAACCGCCCCCTTCGTCTCCCTGGACGTCTGCGCCGGAGCGGGTCAGATTGGGCGTCATCCTCCCTGACCCGCTCAGCGGCCTCCTTCTGCGACATAACCTCTTCGCAGAAGGAGACCATGGCCTGCCACTTCCTTTCGCCGTCGAGCATGGCGCTCACCACGCTCGGCAGCGAAAGGTCCCGGCCCAGGAACGCTGAAAGCGTGTGCCGCATGGGACCCCACGCAGCACACGCCTCCAGCGTGTGGAGCGCCGTATCCTCCGGCGCCCCACATTCGTGGCAGACCGGGGTCGCCTCCCGTCTCGCGATCTGGTGCAGATACTTTCCAAAGCATCCATGCCCGGAAAGTACCTGCACCAATCGGAAGGTCAGCGACCCGAACCGCCGCCGCACCCACCTTCGGAGGACCGGCCTGATGGCGTCCACCGTCCACTGACCAGGGACCGGTGGTGCCAGGTCCTCCGCCCACCGCCGCAACAAGGCGTCCCGCGCCAGCCGCCGCATGCGCTTGACCTCCTCCCACACTGGGCGCTCCCCGGCAGATCTCCTCGCCGCCACGAAGTGATACACTTCGGCGAGGATCTCCGCCTGAAGAGCCCAGGGGGGATCGCCGGCCAGCACGCATGCTGCTGTCCAGGACACCGTCCGGTAACCACGTATCGCCCTCGTCGCGATGACCCGCTGCGGACGTCGCAGCAGGGTCAGGTTCGCGCGACTGAGGGCGTCCACCCAGACCGGTGCCCCGTACAGGGCCATACTCCGGATGACCCCGGAGTACAGCCGGCGACATGTGGCGCTCGGGCCGCCCACGTTGGGCAGCAGCCTCCCTAAAGCGGCCGCGGCTCCCAGGACTCTTGGGGCCAGTTGGGCGAAATGGGCCCCAAAAGTCCACCTCCCATCCAGGATGAGACCCAAGTATTTCATCTGGGTCCCAACCCGGACCTGAACCCCGTCCAGAACCACCCTGGTTCCTGGACGAGGCCCTCCCCGAGGCCCGTGGAACAACAGGGCCTCGGTCTTGGAGAGGGCCACCTCCAAGCCCAGGGAGCGGATGCGATCGACCACTAGGGTAGTGGCCATCGTGGCCAACCGCATCGCCTCCCCGAGGTCCCTCCCCTTGACCACGACCAGGGTATCGTCCGCGTAGCACGCCACTCGCATACTTGCGGGGAACGTGCCCCGGAGCACCCAGTCGTAGCCAATGTTCCACAGGAGCGGTCCCAGCACCGACCCCTGTGGAACCCCGCGGACGACGCGACGGTGTCTCAAGCCGTCGCGTCCCTCGACCAGGACCTCCCTGTCCTGGAGGTAGTCCGCCAAAAGCCTCTGCAGGTACAGGGGCACTCCGTGATAACGGAGCGCCTCCCGTATGGTTCCGTGCGGCAGGCTGTTGAAGGCGTTGGCAATGTCGAGCGAAACAGCCAACGCCTTCTCCCCCTGGCTGACAACATCTTGGGTCCAGCCCTTGAGCCAGAGTAGGGCGTCTATCGTCGAACGCCCCGCTCTGAACCCATACTGGGCCTGGGACAGGTCAGGCCCAGTCCCCGCCAGGTGCCGGATGACACGGGAAGCCACTACCCTCTCCAGCAGCTTCCCCGTGTCATCCAGCAGCACTATTGGCCTGTATGCGGAAGGCGAGTCTGCGGCTCGACCTTCCTTCCGCAACAGGCACAACCGCCCGTCCTTCCAAAGCTTCGGGAACCGTCCAGACGTGAGACAAGCGTCGAACAGTTCCCGAAGTCGCTCACTCATCTCCCCCAAGGCGATCCGCAGGACCCGCTTTGGGATCCCGTCCGGACCCGGGGCCGTCCTTTTGCCACGCAGGCGTCCGACGGCCACCTCCATCTCCACCTCTGACACAGGTGGGATGGAGGCCGGGTCAATCTCCTCGGGAAGGAGGGGCGGCGCCGCCATCGCGGGTGGGGTGTGGAGGGGGTCGATGTCGGGGAAGAGCCCCTCCATCACCCTGCCCAGAAGCTCCGGCTCTAGGGACTCCGCAATCGGGGACGTCTGGCCCCGGAACTTTTTCCGGGCAGCCCTATACGGACGTCCCCACGGGTCCCTATCGAGGCCCTCCAGAGCCTCCTCCCAAGCCCGCGTCTTGGCCCGACCGACGGCCAGCTGCAGCTCCTTTTTTCGCTTCGCGGTAGGAGTTGTACAGCTGGTTCTCGGCTGCCAGCTCCTCCGCTGACAGCGCCCCGTCGGTGCGGCCGTGACGCCGCCTCCGGCAGCGGGCGTAGGGCCGCCGCGCCGCCGAGCAGGCGTCTCGGAGATCCCCGATCTCCGAGCTCCACCAGTACACCTCTCGGCGACCGGGGAGGCGCCGGGCCCTGGGCATGGCGGCGTCGCACACCGCCGTCACCGCATCCCGGAAGTGGCTCGCCTCTACGTCCACCTCCGGGTGCGTGGGCGCGGCAAACCACGACTGGACGATCGCCGCCTCAACCGCAAGATCGCGGTCGAGGCGACTGACCGTCCAGCGCGGAAAGTCCGCCCGCGCCCCACGACGGCCCCCCCCTTGGACGTCGGAAGTGGATATCTCGAACCTTATATATTTGTGGTCCGAGAGAGTCTCCACTTCCGACATCACCCTCCAGGCCCGGGCATGTGCCGCAACAGCGGGGGTGTTGCGGCACATGCCCGCTGTTGCGGGCATGTGCCGCAACAGCACATGCCCGCAACAGCTAACCTAACCTAACCTAACCTAACCTAACCTAACCTAACCTAACCTAACCTAACCTAACCTAACCTAACCTAACCTAACCTAACCTAACCTAACCTAACCTAACCTAACCTAACCTAACCTAACCTAACCTAACCTAACCTAACCTAACCTAACCTAACCATTCGCGCTCGAACCGCAGTCGAGAGCGCCACGAAAACAGGCCACTCCGCGCTCGAAAAATCGCAAAAATAGCAAAAAGTGCTCCAATTTTGACGTGCAATATATCAAAAGAAGCGGGAAGTGACGGCGCACACGGCGGTGAAATTCGTGTTGCCCTAAGTTACTTGTGAAAAAAGTTATAAGTGATAAAGTGCTTTTTTGGTAAATTTCAAATATTAAAAGTGATTTATCTCGTGAAATCCAGCGATGACCCATACTTTTTAAAGTGTGAACCGGAGGGCATTGTGGAGCTCTACAACCCTGGTGACTTTCAGATTTTTCCCGTGCAGGAGCACGGAAAAATCAACAAAAAAACAAAAACCACGTGGCGGCGAGGTCAGTGACCCCGTGCCGCTGGAACGTTTTTAAGAACAGGACTTCAAGGAAGCAGTAGAAAGCAGCCGGGAGGCACTTTGAAATTGGAATTTGGACTTCAACTGACTGAGATAGAGACTCGTAAAGTTTTGTGCGGTCCTGATTTTCTTTGTAAGTGTTTTAATTTTAAATTTTAAGCGACAACATAGATTTATTTTTTGTGTATTTGTTGTCCCTATGCTGTCGCACATTATTGTGAAAGAATTAGATTTTTAAGACTAGCGGCTTCCGAGCGCGATAATTTTAAGTGAAAGTACAAACCGCAAATAGATATAAACGCTTGTTTCTCGGAAACGGCTAGAGATAGCAAAATTTTAGCACCAGTTTGCATATATTATATATATAATATATGTAAGCAACTCTTATATTTAATATTCTGTATAAACCCCCCCTTAACTTTTTTTCCTCTTTTATGTAAAAAAAAAATATTTTAATTTTAATGTCATAGAATAGTCATAATTTGGTAAATCTTAAATTAGTCTTGGAATTCGTATATATAGATTGTTTTAAAAATAATTTAAAACCCCCCCAACCCCCACCCCCCCTTTTTGGAAAAAACCGTATGTACAAAAAATTAAGTTATTTTCTGATTAATTAAATTTCCTCTTATAGATCCTATTTTTCTCCCCTGAAATTCATACTTACCACCCCCCTCCCTTATCAACCCCCCCTAAAATAAAATCCAGAAACTTAAAACGCCTATATCTCGGGAACGGAGCAAGATAGCTCAATTTTGACCTTAGTTTGTATATTTAATAAATATTAAATATACAAAAACGTTACCCCCGCTTTTGGGTTTCTGGTCCCCCCCCACTCCCCCTCCCCATCCCCCCAAGCTCGAAGCCTCGTATCTTTCAAACCAACAATTTTACCGTGACAGCGTTTTTTGCGTGAAATAAAGCGAAAACAAATCAATAGTTTAGTTGACAAAACGGGACTCTAGGTAGAGTCAATCGAAATTTCTTGACTGGAATTTACTTCCACGTTTGTTTTCGGGTTTTTCACGACACAACCATCCTATCAGCAACATCCTCGTAATTTATGTAGAGGCTGGTACTCTACATAGAACATAAAAATTACGGTAACTCACCTTTGTGTAGCGCCGACCATCAACCCCGGCGCGAAGAACCTGTGAACAGAAAACATAACATTTATTTAGATATAGAAATTATAAGTGTTGACCTGCTCTACATAGAGCAAACATACTTACTTGACTTTTGTCAAAAATTATATTACATGAGTGACGACTTATGTAATACTATTATTAATTGACACATATATAGCTATATACATTATTTACATTTTTAGTATTAGGATCGTATTTACAACTTTTACAAACTTAAAACTAATAGACACTCGCTTAAATTAAATTATAAAATCCCTCTGACAACGATGTTTGGCTTCTGGACACCAGTAAAAGCAATAAAGGCCGCTGAAGAGGACCCCGAGAAGAAAACAACAGAAGCTACAATGCCGAAGCAGAAGGAAGACGCAATAATCCAAAGACCTAGCGAAAGCACGAGCCAAGCACCGACAAAAGACGAACCCAGACAGACTACGAGCACACACGCCGGCACAACGTCAAGTGTGAGGAAGAGTATTGGAGAGTGGGAATCGGGTAAACCAGACTCACAACCCAAGGCTTCATCCTCACCCAAAAAGACTAAGGTGGCGGAGCTCCCGAAGTTGAAACCAAAACCGACGACCTCTCAGGTAGAGAGTAAAGAAACACACAGATTATCAACGGAAGTGGCAAAAACTCCACCTAGCAAGGAACAACCAAATCAAAAGAAAAAAGACCGGCTGGAAGAAGCGAAACAATGCTTGATCAAAGCTAAAACAAGTCTGGGAAACTCGAGGAACCTAAAAACTGATCTTAAAGAAAGCATCATAGCTGCGGTTGACAGGCTCTACCAACTGGTGAAGGAAGGAGAAACCGTGAAGGGAAGGACCCAAAATAAAGACCCAGAAAGCAAGAAAGAACCTGAAATAGAAAAAGAACCTGCAAACAAAACCGAACAACCAAATGACAGAGCAAAAGAAGAGAATAAGTTAATTAATATCATGGAAGAACATGCAAAACTAATACGGGAAAACAGTGAGAAAATGGAGAGCCTAAAAGAGGCCATGGAAAGACAGAAAGAGATCCTGGAGAAAACCACATACGCCAGTACAGTAGCGGCCGGCCGGCCTGGTGGACAACCCAGCAAGCAGGCCGCACTCCACTCGGTAGTGGTAACCTCCAAGGATGAAAACGATACGGGAGAGCAGGTTCTTAACAGAATAAGAGATGCCGTAAATGCCAAAGAAGGGTGGATAACAGTAGACAGAGTGAGGAAAGCAAAAGATAGGAAAGTTATAGTTGGCTGTAGAACCGAAGAAGAGAGAAAAAAGATAAAAGAGAGACTTGAAAACCCGGAGACCCACCTAAATGTCGAAGAAATAAAGAACAAGGACCCTCTTCTGATCCTCAGGGACGTCCTACAGTTCAACAGTGACGAAGATATCACAAACGCCCTGAGGAATCAGAATGGAAGTATATTCGAGAGACTCGACAAGGAGGACAACAGGGTGGAAATCCGCTATAGGAAGAAGACAAGGAACCAACACACGTGTCATGTAGTCCTCAGAGTGTCCCCCAAAATATGGAACCGGATGATCGATGCAGGAGACGTTCGCATTGATCTGCAAAGAATCAAAGTGGCTGACCAGTCACCGTTAGTGCAATGCTCGCTGTGCCTGGGGTATGGGCACGGCAGACGATTCTGCAAGACAACGGTGGAAAAGTGCAGCCACTGCGGGGGACCCCATATGAGGGCTGAGTGTGCTGATTGGCTTGCCGGAGTAGCCCCGTCGTGCTGTAACTGCAGGCATGCGAGAATGGACACGGCAGACCACAACGCCTTCTCACAGGAATGCCCAGTTAGAAGGAAATGGGATAGCTTGGCACGAGCCACTATAGCATACTGCTAAGGGCGCCCCCAGCGATAAAGTGGCACCAAACAGAGGCCCCCCAACCAATGAAAAAGCATTTCTAGTAGTCCAAGCAAACCTCCAAAGAAAAGATCTAGCAACCACTGAACTGATTATCGAAGCTAGCAAGAGGAAAATGGCATTTGCGCTGCTGCAGGAGCCGTATGTGGGAGGGGTCAAAAGGATGAAGGACTATCGTGGAGCGAGAATATTTCAGAGCACTAGTCAAGGAGAAGGGACAGTAAAGGCTGCAGTAGCCGTTTTCGACCACGACATAGATGCCATACTGTGCCCAGAATTCACCACAAATAACATCGTTGTGGTGAAGATTCGGACTAGTGCTTGGGAGATTACCGTGGTGTCCTTTTACTTCGAACCAGACCAGCCCATACAGCCATACCTGGAGCAGCTCAAAAAGATAACAGAGAAACTTGGACCTAGAAAAATCATCATGGGAGGTGACTCTAACGCAAAAAGTAATTGGTGGGGTAGCCGAAAGATCGACCACAGGGGGGAAGAAATGTCAGGAGCCATAGAGGACATGAGCCTGCAGGTACTCAACAATGGAAACACTCCCACGTTCGACACTATTAGAGGAGGAAAAGCATACACCAGCTATGTTGATATAACGATCTGCTCCGTGGACATGCTTGATCTGGCGGAAGACTGGAAAGTCAGAGATGACTTAGTAAGTTCGGACCACAACGGCATCACTTTTAATATTAGGATGCAGAAAGCAAAAGGTATAAGTATAAGTAGAACCACTAGAATTTACAATACAAAAAAAGCAAATTGGACCCAGTTTCATGAAAAACTGGGCCAATTTAAACAAGATAATAATTTAAACGTAACAGATATAGACAAAATTGAAAATAAAGTAGAATTAGAAAGAATTGTAAAAAAATATATTAGCACTTTAACACAGACATGCATAGAAACAATACCCAAAAAGAAAATAAATGAAATACTTACCTCGCCGTGGTGGTCCGAAGAACTCGCGAAGCTGAAGAAGGTAGCCACCACCATGAAACGCCGGATCAGATGCGCAGCCCCAGTCCGCCGAGCGAAAGTCGTTGATGAGTACCTGCGGGCAAAAGAAAGATATGAAAGTGAGGTGCAGAAAGCTAAAACAGAAAGCTTGTAGGGGTTTTGTGAAAAGCAGGACAAGGAAGGCATGTGGGAAGGGATATATCGAGTGATAGGGAGGACAATGAAAAGGCATGAAGATATTCCCCTGGCAAGAGACGGAAAAGACTTGAGCCCAAGAGAATCTGCAGAGATGCTTGCCGAAACATTCTACCCAGAAGATAAAGAGGAGGATGACAATGGGGATCACCAGCGAATAAGGAAAGAAGCCGAACAAGTAAATGGGATGGAACATGCTGAGAGTCATGATCCACCATTTACCCCTGAAGAGGTTAAAGTCGCGGTGAATAGTTTTAACCCCAAAAAAGCTCCGGGTTCTGACGGTTTAACGGCGGATATATGTAAACAGGCGATCTCACAGGATCCGGAGTTTTACCTGTCACTGGCAAACAAATGCTTGGAACAAGGCCACTTTCCCAACATCTGGAAAGAGGCAACCGTGGTGGTACTTAGGAAACCAGGGAAAAACACATACACCGAGGCCAAATCATATAGGCCGATAGGTTTGCTGCCAGTGATGGGTAAAATTCTGGAAAAAATGATTGTCAGCAGGCTGAAGTACCATATTCTCCCTAAAATAAGCACCCGTCAGTACGGATTCATGCCACAACGAAGCACGGAAGACGCCCTCTATGTCCTGATGAAACATATCCGCGGTAAACTTGACCAGAAAAAACTTGTGACGTTAATATCACTGGACATAGAGGGGGCCTTCGATAGTGCATGGTGGCCCGCCATTAAAATCAGGCTGGCGGAAGAAAAGTGTCCTCCAAACATCAGGAGACTCGTTGAGAGCTACCTAAGTTGTAGAAAGGTGCATGTCAGGTACGCGGGTGAAGAGGTCACCAGACAAACCGCCAAGGGCTGCGTCCAGGGGTCGATCGGAGGTCCAATTCTTTGGAACTTGCTCCTGGACCCATTATTGAAGGAGCTGGAACTGAGTGGGAACTACTGTCAGGCCTTCGCTGATGATGTTGTCTTGGTGTTTGAGGGAGAAACTGCACTGGAAATCGAAAGACAAGCGAATGCCACTCTCGCACATGTTCAGGAGTGGGGTGTCAGAAATAAGCTGAAGTTCGCACCTCATAAAACCAATGCGATGGTAATTACCAGGAAACTTAAGTATGACACTCCACGCCTCAGCATGGGCGGGATTGACATTGGCATGTCAGACGAAATCAAAATCCTGGGGCTCACATTAGACCATAAGCTGACGTTCAACGCCCACGCTGCAAACGTTTGCAAAAAGGCGTTGAACGTTTACAAACAGCTATCTAGAGCCGCCAGGGTCAGTTGGGGTTTGAATCCGGAAGTGATACGCAGCATATACAACGCCGCAGTTGAGCCCATCATCCTGTATGCGGCCAGCGTCTGGGCACCTGCGACCGAAAAACTGGGCATGCAAAAACACCTAAACGCTGTCCAGCGAGGTTTTGCCCAGAAACTGTGTAAAGCTTACCGGACCGTCTCCCTTAACTCGGCATTAGTGCTGGCCGGAATCCTGCCACTCGACCTTAGATTACAGGAGGCAGCCGCCCTGTATGAGGCAAAGAGAGGAGTCCCCCGACCAGCACTAGGAGATAGGGAGGTGGAAAAAATGGCGACTTTTGCTGATTCCCCTCATCCTGCTGAGCATATGAACCTCCAATTCGTATGCCTGGAAGACCAAGAGCAGGTGAACATTCACAGCGGTCACGCAGTCCGAATGTTCACGGACGGTAGTAAAATTGAGGGCAAGGTCGGAGCGGCATTGTCCGTATGGAACATGTCAGCCGAGACTAAAACCCACAAATTGAAGCTACCGTCTTACTGCACCGTCTACCAGGCTGAATTATTGGCCATATGCAAGGCAACGAGGGAAATCTTGAAGAGCAAAGAGACGAGTTACGGAGTCTATAGTGACTCAAGGTCATCGCTAGAAACAGTCACAAACCACGCCTCGCTACATCCTCTTGCCCTCGAAATAAGAAACAACCTACGAGCTTGTAGAGACCAGCATAAAGATGTACATTTATACTGGATACGAGCTCATGCAGGCTTAGAGGGCAATGAAAGAGCAGACCAACTGGCAAAGGATGCAGCCCTAAAATCCAAGACACAGCCCAACTATGACCTGTGCCCGATCTCGTCTCTCAAACGGCAAATTCGGTTGGAAACCTTAAGCGAATGGAACAAAAGGTACCAATCTAGCCAAACAGCAGCCATCACAAAAATGTTTTTCCCCGACGCCATTCAAGCGCATAAAACAATTAGACAAGTAAAACCCACGGGAGTGCTTACGCAAATAATGACGGGTCACGGTGGGTTTTCCGAATACCTAAACCGGTTCAGGTGTAAGGAAGACCCATCGTGTATTTGCGAGCCCGGTAAGACTGAAACCGTACCACACATTTTATTTGAATGTCCCGTCTATGGTAATGAAAGATACGAGGTAGAGCAGGAGCTCGGCATTACTCTAGAGAGTGACACTGTAAGCCAGCTAATAACAGATAAAAATAGAAGAAGTAAGTTCATAGCATATTGTACGCAGATAGCAAATAAAGTAATTGTAAGAAATAATGATAGATAAGATAAATTATGTTGAAAATATATTTCATAATATATTCACAACAACATAAATGTAATGAAAGTAAGAAAACTTGTGAAGAACTAAGAATAAATTTATATAGTTTAGACATAAGCTTAAAAATGAAATTTAGTTATAAAAGATAAGATGTATTCTAAAATAAGAAATAAATATTCCCTCTGTACTCACTCATCCACATCCAAGGAAAGGAAACGTAATTGGAATGACAGATTTTGAAAATGATAATAATTTGCTTTTTGGGATAAAGAAAGAGAAGATTTGTATAAGAATAGTTAAATAATAGCACATTAAGTAAAGAATGAAAGAGATGCGAGAAAGACTCCGACATTTACAAGTCGGAGGACAAGCTGAAAAAAAAAAAAAAAAAAAAAAAAAAAAAAAAAAAAAACCTAACCTAACCTAACCTAACCTAACCTAACCTAACCTAACCTAACCTAACCTAACCTAACCTAACCTAATCTAACCTAACCTAACCTAACCTAACCTAACCTAACCTTACCTAACCTAACCTAACCTAACCTAACCTAACCTAACCTAACCTAACCTAACCTAACCTAACCTAACCTAACCTTTTTTTTTTTTTTTTTTTGGAGGGGGAAATGCCCTCGCACTTCCCTTCCGCCATGGGGGTGACGGAAGGGGGTATGTGGGACTCGAACCCACTAAAACCCCCCCGTGAAACGTCCACCGCCGTCATGGGGCGAGATGGGATCGCGTTGGCATTCACCATCTCGCTCCGGCGGGTGGCCCGGGAACCGGTCCGGGCCTCGGCCTCAAGGAGGAGCAACCCTTTCACACAGGTCACCCCTCAGACGCGTGGAGCCGTGCTAGCCGGCAGAGAGTCCCCCGACTCTCCACCAGTGGCCCCACTACGGGGGACGAAGGAGGCGGGCGAACCGCCCCCTTCGTCTCCCTGGACGTCTGCGCCGGAGCGGGTCAGATTGGGCGTCATCCTCCCTGACCCGCTCAGCGGCCTCCTTCTGCGACATAACCTCTTCGCAGAAGGAGACCATGGCCTGCCACTTCCTTTCGCCGTCGAGCATGGCGCTCACCACGCTCGGCAGCGAAAGGTCCCGGCCCAGGAACGCTGAAAGCGTGTGCCGCATGGGACCCCACGCAGCACACGCCTCCAGCGTGTGGAGCGCCGTATCCTCCGGCGCCCCACATTCGTGGCAGACCGGGGTCGCCTCCCGTCTCGCGATCTGGTGCAGATACTTTCCAAAGCATCCATGCCCGGAAAGTACCTGCACCAATCGGAAGGTCAGCGACCCGAACCGCCGCCGCACCCACCTTCGGAGGACCGGCCTGATGGCGTCCACCGTCCACTGACCAGGGACCGGTGGTGCCAGGTCCTCCGCCCACCGCCGCAACAAGGCGTCCCGCGCCAGCCGCCGCATGCGCTTGACCTCCTCCCACACTGGGCGCTCCCCGGCAGATCTCCTCGCCGCCACGAAGTGATACACTTCGGCGAGGATCTCCGCCTGAAGAGCCCAGGGGGGATCGCCGGCCAGCACGCATGCTGCTGTCCAGGACACCGTCCGGTAACCACGTATCGCCCTCGTCGCGATGACCCGCTGCGGACGTCGCAGCAGGGTCAGGTTCGCGCGACTGAGGGCGTCCACCCAGACCGGTGCCCCGTACAGGGCCATACTCCGGATGACCCCGGAGTACAGCCGGCGACATGTGGCGCTCGGGCCGCCCACGTTGGGCAGCAGCCTCCCTAAAGCGGCCGCGGCTCCCAGGACTCTTGGGGCCAGTTGGGCGAAATGGGCCCCAAAAGTCCACCTCCCATCCAGGATGAGACCCAAGTATTTCATCTGGGTCCCAACCCGGACCTGAACCCCGTCCAGAACCACCCTGGTTCCTGGACGAGGCCCTCCCCGAGGCCCGTGGAACAACAGGGCCTCGGTCTTGGAGAGGGCCACCTCCAAGCCCAGGGAGCGGATGCGATCGACCACTAGGGTAGTGGCCATCGTGGCCAACCGCATCGCCTCCCCGAGGTCCCTCCCCTTGACCACGACCAGGGTATCGTCCGCGTAGCACGCCACTCGCATACTTGCGGGGAACGTGCCCCGGAGCACCCAGTCGTAGCCAATGTTCCACAGGAGCGGTCCCAGCACCGACCCCTGTGGAACCCCGCGGACGACGCGACGGTGTCTCAAGCCGTCGCGTCCCTCGACCAGGACCTCCCTGTCCTGGAGGTAGTCCGCCAAAAGCCTCTGCAGGTACAGGGGCACTCCGTGATAACGGAGCGCCTCCCGTATGGTTCCGTGCGGCAGGCTGTTGAAGGCGTTGGCAATGTCGAGCGAAACAGCCAACGCCTTCTCCCCCTGGCTGACAACATCTTGGGTCCAGCCCTTGAGCCAGAGTAGGGCGTCTATCGTCGAACGCCCCGCTCTGAACCCATACTGGGCCTGGGACAGGTCAGGCCCAGTCCCCGCCAGGTGCCGGATGACACGGGAAGCCACTACCCTCTCCAGCAGCTTCCCCGTGTCATCCAGCAGCACTATTGGCCTGTATGCGGAAGGCGAGTCTGCGGCTCGACCTTCCTTCCGCAACAGGCACAACCGCCCGTCCTTCCAAAGCTTCGGGAACCGTCCAGACGTGAGACAAGCGTCGAACAGTTCCCGAAGTCGCTCACTCATCTCCCCCAAGGCGATCCGCAGGACCCGCTTTGGGATCCCGTCCGGACCCGGGGCCGTCCTTTTGCCACGCAGGCGTCCGACGGCCACCTCCATCTCCACCTCTGACACAGGTGGGATGGAGGCCGGGTCAATCTCCTCGGGAAGGAGGGGCGGCGCCGCCATCGCGGGTGGGGTGTGGAGGGGGTCGATGTCGGGGAAGAGCCCCTCCATCACCCTGCCCAGAAGCTCCGGCTCTAGGGACTCCGCAATCGGGGACGTCTGGCCCCGGAACTTTTTCCGGGCAGCCCTATACGGACGTCCCCACGGGTCCCTATCGAGGCCCTCCAGAGCCTCCTCCCAAGCCCGCGTCTTGGCCCGACCGACGGCCAGCTGCAGCTCCTTTTTTCGCTTCGCGGTAGGAGTTGTACAGCTGGTTCTCGGCTGCCAGCTCCTCCGCTGACAGCGCCCCGTCGGTGCGGCCGTGACGCCGCCTCCGGCAGCGGGCGTAGGGCCGCCGCGCCGCCGAGCAGGCGTCTCGGAGATCCCCGATCTCCGAGCTCCACCAGTACACCTCTCGGCGACCGGGGAGGCGCCGGGCCCTGGGCATGGCGGCGTCGCACACCGCCGTCACCGCATCCCGGAAGTGGCTCGCCTCTACGTCCACCTCCGGGTGCGTGGGCGCGGCAAACCACGACTGGACGATCGCCGCCTCAACCGCAAGATCGCGGTCGAGGCGACTGACCGTCCAGCGCGGAAAGTCCGCCCGCGCCCCACGACGGCCCCCCCCTTGGACGTCGGAAGTGGATATCTCGAACCTTATATATTTGTGGTCCGAGAGAGTCTCCACTTCCGACATCACCCTCCAGGCCCGGGCATGTGCCGCAACAGCGGGGGTGTTGCGGCACATGCCCGCTGTTGCGGGCATGTGCCGCAACAGCACATGCCCGCAACAGCTAACCTAACCTAACCTAACCTAACCTAACCTAACCTAACCTAACCTAACCTAACCTAACCTAACCTAACCTAACCTAACCTAACCTAACCTAACCTAACCTAACCTAACCTAACCTAACCTAACCTAACCTAACCTAACCTAACCTAACCTAACCATTCGCGCTCGAACCGCAGTCGAGAGCGCCACGAAAACAGGCCACTCCGCGCTCGAAAAATCGCAAAAATAGCAAAAAGTGCTCCAATTTTGACGTGCAATATATCAAAAGAAGCGGGAAGTGACGGCGCACACGGCGGTGAAATTCGTGTTGCCCTAAGTTACTTGTGAAAAAAGTTATAAGTGATAAAGTGCTTTTTTGGTAAATTTCAAATATTAAAAGTGATTTATCTCGTGAAATCCAGCGATGACCCATACTTTTTAAAGTGTGAACCGGAGGGCATTGTGGAGCTCTACAACCCTGGTGACTTTCAGATTTTTCCCGTGCAGGAGCACGGAAAAATCAACAAAAAAACAAAAACCACGTGGCGGCGAGGTCAGTGACCCCGTGCCGCTGGAACGTTTTTAAGAACAGGACTTCAAGGAAGCAGTAGAAAGCAGCCGGGAGGCACTTTGAAATTGGAATTTGGACTTCAACTGACTGAGATAGAGACTCGTAAAGTTTTGTGCGGTCCTGATTTTCTTTGTAAGTGTTTTAATTTTAAATTTTAAGCGACAACATAGATTTATTTTTTGTGTATTTGTTGTCCCTATGCTGTCGCACATTATTGTGAAAGAATTAGATTTTTAAGACTAGCGGCTTCCGAGCGCGATAATTTTAAGTGAAAGTACAAACCGCAAATAGATATAAACGCTTGTTTCTCGGAAACGGCTAGAGATAGCAAAATTTTAGCACCAGTTTGCATATATTATATATATAATATATGTAAGCAACTCTTATATTTAATATTCTGTATAAACCCCCCCTTAACTTTTTTTCCTCTTTTATGTAAAAAAAAAATATTTTAATTTTAATGTCATAGAATAGTCATAATTTGGTAAATCTTAAATTAGTCTTGGAATTCGTATATATAGATTGTTTTAAAAATAATTTAAAACCCCCCCAACCCCCACCCCCCCTTTTTGGAAAAAACCGTATGTACAAAAAATTAAGTTATTTTCTGATTAATTAAATTTCCTCTTATAGATCCTATTTTTCTCCCCTGAAATTCATACTTACCACCCCCCTCCCTTATCAACCCCCCCTAAAATAAAATCCAGAAACTTAAAACGCCTATATCTCGGGAACGGAGCAAGATAGCTCAATTTTGACCTTAGTTTGTATATTTAATAAATATTAAATATACAAAAACGTTACCCCCGCTTTTGGGTTTCTGGTCCCCCCCCACTCCCCCTCCCCATCCCCCCAAGCTCGAAGCCTCGTATCTTTCAAACCAACAATTTTACCGTGACAGCGTTTTTTGCGTGAAATAAAGCGAAAACAAATCAATAGTTTAGTTGACAAAACGGGACTCTAGGTAGAGTCAATCGAAATTTCTTGACTGGAATTTACTTCCACGTTTGTTTTCGGGTTTTTCACGACACAACCATCCTATCAGCAACATCCTCGTAATTTATGTAGAGGCTGGTACTCTACATAGAACATAAAAATTACGGTAACTCACCTTTGTGTAGCGCCGACCATCAACCCCGGCGCGAAGAACCTGTGAACAGAAAACATAACATTTATTTAGATATAGAAATTATAAGTGTTGACCTGCTCTACATAGAGCAAACATACTTACTTGACTTTTGTCAAAAATTATATTACATGAGTGACGACTTATGTAATACTATTATTAATTGACACATATATAGCTATATACATTATTTACATTTTTAGTATTAGGATCGTATTTACAACTTTTACAAACTTAAAACTAATAGACACTCGCTTAAATTAAATTATAAAATCCCTCTGACAACGATGTTTGGCTTCCGGACACCAGTAAAAGCAATAAAGGCCGCTGAAGAGGACCCCGAGAAGAAAACAACAGAAGCTACAATGCCGAAGCAGAAGGAAGACGCAATAATCCAAAGACCTAGCGAAAGCACGAGCCAAGCACCGACAAAAGACGAACCCAGACAGACTACGAGCACACACGCCGGCACAACGTCAAGTGTGAGGAAGAGTATTGGAGAGTGGGAATCGGGTAAACCAGACTCACAACCCAAGGCTTCATCCTCACCCAAAAAGACTAAGGTGGCGGAGCTCCCGAAGTTGAAACCAAAACCGACGACCTCTCAGGTAGAGAGTAAAGAAACACACAGATTATCAACGGAAGTGGCAAAAACTCCACCTAGCAAGGAACAACCAAATCAAAAGAAAAAAGACCGGCTGGAAGAAGCGAAACAATGCTTGATCAAAGCTAAAACAAGTCTGGGAAACTCGAGGAACCTAAAAACTGATCTTAAAGAAAGCATCATAGCTGCGGTTGACAGGCTCTACCAACTGGTGAAGGAAGGAGAAACCGTGAAGGGAAGGACCCAAAATAAAGACCCAGAAAGCAAGAAAGAACCTGAAATAGAAAAAGAACCTGCAAACAAAACCGAACAACCAAATGACAGAGCAAAAGAAGAGAATAAGTTAATTAATATCATGGAAGAACATGCAAAACTAATACGGGAAAACAGTGAGAAAATGGAGAGCCTAAAAGAGGCCATGGAAAGACAGAAAGAGATCCTGGAGAAAACCACATACGCCAGTACAGTAGCGGCCGGCCGGCCTGGTGGACAACCCAGCAAGCAGGCCGCACTCCACTCGGTAGTGGTAACCTCCAAGGATGAAAACGATACGGGAGAGCAGGTTCTTAACAGAATAAGAGATGCCGTAAATGCCAAAGAAGGGTGGATAACAGTAGACAGAGTGAGGAAAGCAAAAGATAGGAAAGTTATAGTTGGCTGTAGAACCGAAGAAGAGAGAAAAAAGATAAAAGAGAGACTTGAAAACCCGGAGACCCACCTAAATGTCGAAGAAATAAAGAACAAGGACCCTCTTCTGATCCTCAGGGACGTCCTACAGTTCAACAGTGACGAAGATATCACAAACGCCCTGAGGAATCAGAATGGAAGTATATTCGAGAGACTCGACAAGGAGGACAACAGGGTGGAAATCCGCTATAGGAAGAAGACAAGGAACCAACACACGTGTCATGTAGTCCTCAGAGTGTCCCCCAAAATATGGAACCGGATGATCGATGCAGGAGACGTTCGCATTGATCTGCAAAGAATCAAAGTGGCTGACCAGTCACCGTTAGTGCAATGCTCGCTGTGCCTGGGGTATGGGCACGGCAGACGATTCTGCAAGACAACGGTGGAAAAGTGCAGCCACTGCGGGGGACCCCATATGAGGGCTGAGTGTGCTGATTGGCTTGCCGGAGTAGCCCCGTCGTGCTGTAACTGCAGGCATGCGAGAATGGACACGGCAGACCACAACGCCTTCTCACAGGAATGCCCAGTTAGAAGGAAATGGGATAGCTTGGCACGAGCCACTATAGCATACTGCTAAGGGCGCCCCCAGCGATAAAGTGGCACCAAACAGAGGCCCCCCAACCAATGAAAAAGCATTTCTAGTAGTCCAAGCAAACCTCCAAAGAAAAGATCTAGCAACCACTGAACTGATTATCGAAGCTAGCAAGAGGAAAATGGCATTTGCGCTGCTGCAGGAGCCGTATGTGGGAGGGGTCAAAAGGATGAAGGACTATCGTGGAGCGAGAATATTTCAGAGCACTAGTCAAGGAGAAGGGACAGTAAAGGCTGCAGTAGCCGTTTTCGACCACGACATAGATGCCATACTGTGCCCAGAATTCACCACAAATAACATCGTTGTGGTGAAGATTCGGACTAGTGCTTGGGAGATTACCGTGGTGTCCTTTTACTTCGAACCAGACCAGCCCATACAGCCATACCTGGAGCAGCTCAAAAAGATAACAGAGAAACTTGGACCTAGAAAAATCATCATGGGAGGTGACTCTAACGCAAAAAGTAATTGGTGGGGTAGCCGAAAGATCGACCACAGGGGGGAAGAAATGTCAGGAGCCATAGAGGACATGAGCCTGCAGGTACTCAACAATGGAAACACTCCCACGTTCGACACTATTAGAGGAGGAAAAGCATACACCAGCTATGTTGATATAACGATCTGCTCCGTGGACATGCTTGATCTGGCGGAAGACTGGAAAGTCAGAGATGACTTAGTAAGTTCGGACCACAACGGCATCACTTTTAATATTAGGATGCAGAAAGCAAAAGGTATAAGTATAAGTAGAACCACTAGAATTTACAATACAAAAAAAGCAAATTGGACCCAGTTTCATGAAAAACTGGGCCAATTTAAACAAGATAATAATTTAAACGTAACAGATATAGACAAAATTGAAAATAAAGTAGAATTAGAAAGAATTGTAAAAAAATATATTAGCACTTTAACACAGACATGCATAGAAACAATACCCAAAAAGAAAATAAATGAAATACTTACCTCGCCGTGGTGGTCCGAAGAACTCGCGAAGCTGAAGAAGGTAGCCACCACCATGAAACGCCGGATCAGATGCGCAGCCCCAGTCCGCCGAGCGAAAGTCGTTGATGAGTACCTGCGGGCAAAAGAAAGATATGAAAGTGAGGTGCAGAAAGCTAAAACAGAAAGCTTGTAGGGGTTTTGTGAAAAGCAGGACAAGGAAGGCATGTGGGAAGGGATATATCGAGTGATAGGGAGGACAATGAAAAGGCATGAAGATATTCCCCTGGCAAGAGACGGAAAAGACTTGAGCCCAAGAGAATCTGCAGAGATGCTTGCCGAAACATTCTACCCAGAAGATAAAGAGGAGGATGACAATGGGGATCACCAGCGAATAAGGAAAGAAGCCGAACAAGTAAATGGGATGGAACATGCTGAGAGTCATGATCCACCATTTACCCCTGAAGAGGTTAAAGTCGCGGTGAATAGTTTTAACCCCAAAAAAGCTCCGGGTTCTGACGGTTTAACGGCGGATATATGTAAACAGGCGATCTCACAGGATCCGGAGTTTTACCTGTCACTGGCAAACAAATGCTTGGAACAAGGCCACTTTCCCAACATCTGGAAAGAGGCAACCGTGGTGGTACTTAGGAAACCAGGGAAAAACACATACACCGAGGCCAAATCATATAGGCCGATAGGTTTGCTGCCAGTGATGGGTAAAATTCTGGAAAAAATGATTGTCAGCAGGCTGAAGTACCATATTCTCCCTAAAATAAGCACCCGTCAGTACGGATTCATGCCACAACGAAGCACGGAAGACGCCCTCTATGTCCTGATGAAACATATCCGCGGTAAACTTGACCAGAAAAAACTTGTGACGTTAATATCACTGGACATAGAGGGGGCCTTCGATAGTGCATGGTGGCCCGCCATTAAAATCAGGCTGGCGGAAGAAAAGTGTCCTCCAAACATCAGGAGACTCGTTGAGAGCTACCTAAGTTGTAGAAAGGTGCATGTCAGGTACGCGGGTGAAGAGGTCACCAGACAAACCGCCAAGGGCTGCGTCCAGGGGTCGATCGGAGGTCCAATTCTTTGGAACTTGCTCCTGGACCCATTATTGAAGGAGCTGGAACTGAGTGGGAACTACTGTCAGGCCTTCGCTGATGATGTTGTCTTGGTGTTTGAGGGAGAAACTGCACTGGAAATCGAAAGACAAGCGAATGCCACTCTCGCACATGTTCAGGAGTGGGGTGTCAGAAATAAGCTGAAGTTCGCACCTCATAAAACCAATGCGATGGTAATTACCAGGAAACTTAAGTATGACACTCCACGCCTCAGCATGGGCGGGATTGACATTGGCATGTCAGACGAAATCAAAATCCTGGGGCTCACATTAGACCATAAGCTGACGTTCAACGCCCACGCTGCAAACGTTTGCAAAAAGGCGTTGAACGTTTACAAACAGCTATCTAGAGCCGCCAGGGTCAGTTGGGGTTTGAATCCGGAAGTGATACGCAGCATATACAACGCCGCAGTTGAGCCCATCATCCTGTATGCGGCCAGCGTCTGGGCACCTGCGACCGAAAAACTGGGCATGCAAAAACACCTAAACGCTGTCCAGCGAGGTTTTGCCCAGAAACTGTGTAAAGCTTACCGGACCGTCTCCCTTAACTCGGCATTAGTGCTGGCCGGAATCCTGCCACTCGACCTTAGATTACAGGAGGCAGCCGCCCTGTATGAGGCAAAGAGAGGAGTCCCCCGACCAGCACTAGGAGATAGGGAGGTGGAAAAAATGGCGACTTTTGCTGATTCCCCTCATCCTGCTGAGCATATGAACCTCCAATTCGTATGCCTGGAAGACCAAGAGCAGGTGAACATTCACAGCGGTCACGCAGTCCGAATGTTCACGGACGGTAGTAAAATTGAGGGCAAGGTCGGAGCGGCATTGTCCGTATGGAACATGTCAGCCGAGACTAAAACCCACAAATTGAAGCTACCGTCTTACTGCACCGTCTACCAGGCTGAATTATTGGCCATATGCAAGGCAACGAGG
The DNA here is from genome assembly GCA_949316285.1 of Eupithecia subumbrata. Taxonomy (NCBI): domain Eukaryota; kingdom Metazoa; phylum Arthropoda; class Insecta; order Lepidoptera; family Geometridae; genus Eupithecia; species Eupithecia subumbrata. The sequence continues at coordinate 15,056,160 of OX438632.1, read as the reverse complement.
GAAATCTTGAAGAGCAAAGAGACGAGTTACGGAGTCTATAGTGACTCAAGGTCATCGCTAGAAACAGTCACAAACCACGCCTCGCTACATCCTCTTGCCCTCGAAATAAGAAACAACCTACGAGCTTGTAGAGACCAGCATAAAGATGTACATTTATACTGGATACGAGCTCATGCAGGCTTAGAGGGCAATGAAAGAGCAGACCAACTGGCAAAGGATGCAGCCCTAAAATCCAAGACACAGCCCAACTATGACCTGTGCCCGATCTCGTCTCTCAAACGGCAAATTCGGTTGGAAACCTTAAGCGAATGGAACAAAAGGTACCAATCTAGCCAAACAGCAGCCATCACAAAAATGTTTTTCCCCGACGCCATTCAAGCGCATAAAACAATTAGACAAGTAAAACCCACGGGAGTGCTTACGCAAATAATGACGGGTCACGGTGGGTTTTCCGAATACCTAAACCGGTTCAGGTGTAAGGAAGACCCATCGTGTATTTGCGAGCCCGGTAAGACTGAAACCGTACCACACATTTTATTTGAATGTCCCGTCTATGGTAATGAAAGATACGAGGTAGAGCAGGAGCTCGGCATTACTCTAGAGAGTGACACTGTAAGCCAGCTAATAACAGATAAAAATAGAAGAAGTAAGTTCATAGCATATTGTACGCAGATAGCAAATAAAGTAATTGTAAGAAATAATGATAGATAAGATAAATTATGTTGAAAATATATTTCATAATATATTCACAACAACATAAATGTAATGAAAGTAAGAAAACTTGTGAAGAACTAAGAATAAATTTATATAGTTTAGACATAAGCTTAAAAATGAAATTTAGTTATAAAAGATAAGATGTATTCTAAAATAAGAAATAAATATTCCCTCTGTACTCACTCATCCACATCCAAGGAAAGGAAACGTAATTGGAATGACAGATTTTGAAAATGATAATAATTTGCTTTTTGGGATAAAGAAAGAGAAGATTTGTATAAGAATAGTTAAATAATAGCACATTAAGTAAAGAATGAAAGAGATGCGAGAAAGACTCCGACATTTACAAGTCGGAGGACAAGCTGAAAAAAAAAAAAAAAAAAAAAAAAAAAAAAAAAAAAACCTAACCTAACCTAACCTAACCTAACCTAACCTAACCTAACCTAACCTAACCTAATCTAACCTAACCTAACCTAACCTAACCTAACCTAACCTTACCTAACCTAACCTAACCTAACCTAACCTAACCTAACCTAACCTAACCTAACCTAACCTAACCTAACCTAACCTTTTTTTTTTTTTTTTTTTGGAGGGGGAAATGCCCTCGCACTTCCCTTCCGCCATGGGGGTGACGGAAGGGGGTATGTGGGACTCGAACCCACTAAAACCCCCCCGTGAAACGTCCACCGCCGTCATGGGGCGAGATGGGGTCGCGTTGGCATTCACCATCTCGCTCCGGCGGGTGGCCCGGGAACCGGTCCGGGCCTCGGCCTCAAGGAGGAGCAACCCTTTCACACAGGTCACCCCTCAGACGCGTGGAGCCGTGCTAGCCGGCAGAGAGTCCCCCGACTCTCCACCAGTGGCCCCACTACGGGGGACGAAGGAGGCGGGCGAACCGCCCCCTTCGTCTCCCTGGACGTCTGCGCCGGAGCGGGTCAGATTGGGCGTCATCCTCCCTGACCCGCTCAGCGGCCTCCTTCTGCGACATAACCTCTTCGCAGAAGGAGACCATGGCCTGCCACTCCCTTTCGCCGTCGAGCATGGCGCTCACCACGCTCGGCAGCGAAAGGTCCCGGCCCAGGAACGCTGAAAGCGTGTGCCGCATGGGACCCCACGCAGCACACGCCTCCAGCGTGTGGAGCGCCGTATCCTCCGGCGCCCCACATTCGTGGCAGACCGGGGTCGCCTCCCGTCTCGCGATCTGGTGCAGATACTTTCCAAAGCATCCATGCCCGGAAAGTACCTGCACCAATCGGAAGGTCAGCGACCCGAACCGCCGCCGCACCCACCTTCGGAGGACCGGCCTGATGGCGTCCACCGTCCACTGACCAGGGACCGGTGGTGCCAGGTCCTCCGCCCACCGCCGCAACAAGGCGTCCCGCGCCAGCCGCCGCATGCGCGTGACCTCCTCCCACACGGGGCGCTCCCCGGCAGATCTCCTCGCCGCCACGAAGTGATACACTTCGGCGAGGATCTCCGCCTGAAGAGCCCAGGGGGGATCACCGGCCAGCACGCATGCTGCTGTCCAGGACACCGTCCGGTAACCACGTATCGCCCTCGTCGCGATGACCCGCTGCGGACGTCGCAGCAGGGTCAGGTTCGCGCGACTGAGGGCGTCCACCCAGACCGGTGCCCCGTAAAGGGCCATACTCCGGATGACCCCGGAGTACAGCCGGCGACATGTGGCGCTCGGGCCGCCCACGTTGGGCAGCAGCCTCCCTAAAGCGGCCGCGGCTCCCAGGACTCTTGGGGCCAGTTGGGCGAAATGGGCCCCAAAAGTCCACCTCCCATCCAGGATGAGACCCAAATATTTCATCTGGGTCCCAACCCGGACCTGAACCCCGTCCAGAACCACCCTGGTTCCTGGACGAGGCCCTCCCTATCTCCATCTCCTCGAGGCTCACCTTCTCCTGCGCCAACTGGAGAACGGAGGAGTAGGTCACCCCTTTTTCCGCAGCCCCGGGCTGTAACGACAGCACGACAGCCGCGGACTTCGGGGACCTCAGCGCCGCTCTGGGCTTTGGGGCCGAAGCGGCCGGACGAGCCGCTGGAGCAGGCGCAGGTGCAGAGGGGGGAGAAGAACTCTTCCCCTTCCCCTTTCCCTTCTTCGTCACCGTCGCCCAGGTCTCCCCAGACGGGGGAGCGGCGACAGCGACCGGGGCAGCCTCCCTCGAGGGACCCGCGACTGGCACAGGTGCCACGGCGGGTGCCGCCCTCTTGCCCGCTTCGGAAGCAGGGCCACGAGCCTGCTGAGGTGGCGTTGGCCTCAGCGGCGCGGCCACCTCTTTTGTGTCCGCCCTCAGTGGCGGACGAACGACCGGAGCCGGCAGGAGGCGCTCCTCAATCCCCGCGATTCGGGCGTTCAGCATTGTCCCGAACGTTGAGGTCAAGGAGCGCTTCAGCTCCTCTATCAATTCCGCCCCCACCTGCAACATGGTGGGGGCCCCCTGAGTCCCTGCAGCGGCGGATGCAGCAGCGGCAGTAGAGGCGGCGGCGGCCTCCGTCTTCGCCTCGGTGAAGGCGCGACGAAGTGACTTCACCTCGGCCTTCAGGGCCTCCGTCTCCAGCCGTAGACGGCCGTTCATTGCCCTCAGGCGCCGCGTCTCCTCCGCTTCACTCCGGTCTGTGAGGGCATCGACCACCTCCCGCAGACTGGACGCCGACCCCTTCAGGCGGCCGACAAACTCGCCCTTGAGGTTGCCGGACTTCCTGGCAACCTCCAGGATACAGGCGAGCTTCTCGCCAGCGTGGGCCCTCAACTCTTGAGCGCTCAGCGCGCTGATGTCCCCGACCCGCACGGCGGCATCGGTATCGCTACCGGTCGTCGTGAGATCGGGGACAGCAGCGGCGCGCTCCTTCCCATACTTCCTGCTGAGCAGGACCTCCGTCAAGGCCTCGTCGACCGGGAGAGGCCTCAAAAAGGCCCCCCTGGCCGACGAAGCCTTCCCCGACTTCTTCCTCCCTCTAGAGGCCGTGTTGACCTTAGCGGCCACTGTCCCCTCGGTCTCCGTGTCCGAGTCTAAATACCCGGGCACGAAGAACGAGGAAGACGGCCGCTTCCGGGCCACCACGTCCTCCAGCATATCCTCCGCCGTGTCGGGCTCCGCCCTTACCTCCGAAGAGGGGCCCTGAGAAGGGCCTTGTTTGGGCGGAGAACCGACGCACACCTCCTTATCACCTCCCTCGTCCGACTCCCGCGGGGAGGGGCCCTGAGAAGGGCCTTTCGAAAACCTCCCCGTCACGTCGCGCAAAGGCCTCGGCATGCCTTGGCCCTCCGCGACTCAAAACACAATCCTCACCAATCCAAAACTCAATATGTAGGCGTAGTACAAGGCTACTTATTCTCTCCCGTGAAACCGTCCCGTCGCACTAACCTAACCTTTTTTTTTTTTTTTTGGAGGGGGGAAATGCCCTCGCACTTCCCTTCCGCCATGGGGGTGAAGGAAGGGGGTATGTGGGACTCGAACCCACTAAAACCCCCCCGTGAAACGTCCACCGCCGTCATGGGGCGAGATGGGGTCGCGTTGGCATTCACCATCTCGCTCCGGCGGGTGGCCCGGGAACCGGTCCGGGCCTCGGCCTCAAGGAGGAGCAACCCTTTCACACGGGTCACCCCTCAGACGCGTGGAGCCGTGCTAGCCGGCAGAGAGTCCCCCGACTCTCCACCAGTGGCCCCACTACGGGGACGAAGGAGGCGGGCGAACCGCCCCCTTCGTCTCCCTGGACGTCTGCGCCGGAGCGGGTCAGATTGGGCGTCATCCTCCCTGACCCGCTCAGCGGCCTCCTTCTGCGACATAACCTCTTCGCAGAAGGAGACCATGGCCTGCCACTCCCTTTCGCCGTCGAGCATGGCGCTCACCACGCTCGGCAGTGAAAGGTCCCGGCCCAGGAACGCTGAAAGCGTGTGCCGCATGGGACCCCACGCAGCACACGCCTCCAGCGTGTGGAGCGCCGTATCCTCCGGCGCCCCACATTCGTGGCAGACCGGGGTCGCCTCCCGTCTCGCGATCTGGTGCAGATACTTTCCAAAGCATCCATGCCCGGAAAGTACCTGCACCAATCGGAAGGTCAGCGACCCGAACCGCCGCCGCACCCACCTTCGGAGGACCGGCCTGATGGCGTCCACCGTCCACTGACCAGAGACCGGTGGTGCCAGGTCCTCCGCCCACCGCCGCAACAAGGCGTCCCGCGCCAGCCGCCGCATGCGCGCGACCTCCTCCCACACTGGGCGCTCCCCGGCAGATCTCCTCGCCGCCACGAAGTGATACACTTCGGCGAGGATCTCCGCCTGAAGAGCCCATGGGGGATCACCGGCCAGCACGCATGCTGCTGTCCAGGACACCGTCCGGTAACCACGTATCGCCCTCGTCGCGATGACCCGCTGCGGACGTCGCAGCAGGGTCAGGTTCGCGCGACTGAGGGCGTCCACCCAGACCGGTGCCCCGTACAGGGCCATACTCCGGATGACCCCGGAGTACAGCCGGCGACATGTGGCGCTCGGGCCGCCCACGTTGGGCAGCAGCCTCCCTAAAGCGGCCGCGGCTCCCAGGACTCTTGGGGCCAGTTGGGCGAAATGGGCCCCAAAAGTCCACCTCCCATCCAGGATGAGACCCAAATATTTCATCTGGGTCCCAACCCGGACCTGAACCCCGTCCAGAACCACCCTGGTTCCTGGACGAGGCCCTCCCCGAGGCCCGTGGAACAACAGGGCCTCGGTCTTGGAGAGGGCAACCTCCAATCCCAGGGAGCGGATGCGATCGACCACTAGGGTAGTGGCCATCGTGGCCAACCGCATCGCCTCCCCGAGGTCCCTCCCCTTGACCACGACCAGGGTATCGTCCGCGTAGCACGCCACTCGCATACTTGCGGGGAACGTGCCCCGGAGCACCCAGTCGTAGCCAGCACTAACCTAACCTTTTTTTTTTTTTTTTTGGAGGGGGGAAATGCCCTCGCACTTCCCTTCCGCCATGGGGGTGACGGAAGGGGGTATGTGGGACTCGAACCCACTAAAACCCCCCCGTGAAACGTCCACCGCCGTCATGGGGCGAGATGGGGTCGCGTTGGCATTCACCATCTCGCTCCGGCGGGTGGCCCGGGAACCGGTCCGGGCCTCGGCCTCAAGGAGGAGCAACCCTTTCACACAGGTCACCCCTCAGACGCGTGGAGCCGTGCTAGCCGGCAGAGAGTCCCCCGACTCTCCACCAGTGGCCTCACTATGGGGGACGAAGGAGGCGGGCGAACCGCCCCCTTCGTCTCCCTGGACGTCTGCGCCGGAGCGGGTCAGATTGGGCGTCATCCTCCCTGACCCGCTCAGCGGCCTCCTTCTGCGACATAACCTCTTCGCAGAAGGAGACCATGGCCTGCCACTCCCTTTCGCCGTCGAGCATGGCGCTCACCACGCTCGGCAGTGAAAGGTCCCGGCCCAGGAACGCTGAAAGCGTGTGCCGCATGGGACCCCACGCAGCACACGCCTCCAGCGTGTGGAGCGCCGTATCCTCCGGCGCCCCACATTCGTGGCAGACCGGGGTCGCCTCCCGTCTCGCGATCTGGTGCAGATACTTTCCAAAGCATCCATGCCCGGAAAGCACCTGCACCAATCGGAAGGTCAACGACCCGAACCGCCGCCGCACCCACCTCTGGAGGACCGGCCTGATGGCGTCCACCGTCCACTGACCAGGGACCGGTGGTGCCAGGTCCTCCGCCCACCGCCGCAACAAGGCGGCCCGCGCCAGCCACCGCATGTGCGTGACCTCCTCCCACACTGGGCGCTCCCCGGCAGATCTCCTCGCCGCCACGAAGTGATACACTTCGGCGAGGATCTCCGCCTGAAGAGCCCAGGGGGGATCACCGGCCAGCACGCATGCTGCTGTCCAGGACACCGTCCGGTAACCGCGTATCGCCCTCGTCGCAATGACCCGCTGCGGACGTCGCAGCAGGGTCAGGTTCGCGCGACTGAGGGCGTCCACCCAGACCGGTGCCCCGTAAAGGGCCATACTCCGGATGACCCCGGAGTACAGCCGGCGACATGTGGCGCTCGGGCCGCCACGTTGGGCAGCAGCCTCCCTAAAGCGGCCGCGGCTCCCAGGACTCTTGGGGCCAGTTGGGCGAAATGGGCCCCAAAAGTCCACCTCCCATCCAGGATGAGACCCAAATATTTCATCTGGGTCCCAACCCGGACCTGAACCCCGTCCAGAACCACCCTGGTTCCTGGACGAGGCCCTCCCCGAGGCCCGTGGAACAACAGGGCCTCGGTCTTGGAGAGGGTCACCTCCAATCCCAGGGAGCGGATGCGGTCGACCACTAGGGTAGTGGCCATCGTGGCCAACCGCATCGCCTCCCCGAGGTCCCTCCCCTTGACCACGACCAGGGTATCGTCCGCGTAGCACGCCACTCGCATACTTGCGGGGAACGTGCCCCGGAGCACCCAGTCGTAGCCAATGTTCCACAGGAGCGGTCCCAGCACCGACCCCTGTGGAACCCCGCGGACGACGCGACGGTGTCTCAAGCCGTCGCGTCCCTCAACCAGGACCTCCCTTTCCTGGAGGTAGTCCGCCAACAGCCTCCGCAGGTACAGGGGCACTCCGTGATAACGGAGCGCCTCCCGTATGGTTCCGTGCGGCAGGCTGTTGAAGGCGTTGGCAATGTCGAGCGAAACAGCCAACGCCTTTTCCCCCTGGCTGACAACATCTTGGGTCCAGCCCTTGAGCCAGAGTAGGGCGTCTATCGTCGAACGCCCCGCTCTGAACCCATACTGGGCCTGGGACAGGTCAGGCCCAGTCCCCGCCAGGTGTCGGATGACACGGGAAGCCACTACCCTCTCCAGCAGCTTCCCCGTGTCATCCAGCAGCACGATTGGCCTGTATGCGGAAGGCGAGTCTGCGGCTCGACCTTCCTTCCGCAACAGGCACAACCGCCCGTCCTTCCAAAGCTTCGGGAACCGTCCAGACGTGAGACAAGCGTCGAACAGTTCCCGAAGCCGCTCGCTCATCTCCCCCAAGGCGATCCGCAGGACCCGCTTTGGGATCCCGTCCGGACCCGGGGCCGTCCTTTTGCCACGCAGGCGTCCTACGGCTACCTCCATCTCCACCTCTGACACAGGTGGGATGGAGGCCGGGTCAATCTCCTCGGGGAGGAGGGGCGGCGCCGCCATCGCGGGCGGGGTGTGGAGGGGGTCGATGTCGGGGAAGAGCCCCTCCATCACCCTGCCCAGAAGCTCCGGCTCTAGGGTCTCCGCAATCGGGGACGTCTGGCCCCGGAACTTTTTCCGGGCAGCCCTATACGGACGTCCCCACGGGTCCCTATCGAGGCCCTCCAGAGCCTCCTCCCAGGCCCGCGTCTTGGCCCGACCGACGGCCAGCTGCAGCTCCTTTTTCGCTTCGCGGTAGGAGTTGTACAGCTGGTTCTCGGCTGCCAGCTCCTCCGCTGACAGCGCCCCGTCGGTGCGGCCGTGACGCCGCCTCCGGCAGCGGGCGTAGGGCCGCCGCGCCGCCGAGCAGGCGTCTCGGAGATCCCCGATCTCCGAGCTCCACCAGTACACCTCTCGGCGACCGGGGAGGCGCCGGGCCCTGGGCATGGCGGCGTCGCACACCGCCGTCACCGCATCCCGGAAGTGGCTCGCCTCTACGTCCACCTCCGGGTGCGTGGGCGCGGCAAACCACGACTGGACGATCGCCGCTTCAACCACAAGATCGCGGTCGAGGCGACTGACCGTCCAGCGCGGAAAGTCCGCCCGCGTCCCACGACGGCCCCCCCCTTGGACGTCGGAAGTGGATATCTCGAACCTTATATATTTGTGGTCCGAGAGAGTCTCCACTTCCGACATCACCCTCCAGGCCCGGGCATGTGCCGCAACAGCGGGGGTGGCGAACGTTATGTCCACCACGGACCCCCCTCGCTGTCGCACGCACGTGTGGGCCGACCCTCTATTAAGAAGGGTCAGCCCGGTGGCAAGCGCCCACTCCCTGACGATCTCCCCTCGAGCGTCAGTAGTGGGGCTGCCCCAGTCCCGGGCCTTGGCGTTCAGGTCCCCCATGATGAGGACCTGACGTGGCGCCTGCCTACGCACCGCCGCGGCTAGGAGGTCCATAAAGACCTCCAGCTCTGCAGCGGTTCTATTGGGGGAGAAGTATGCGCCGACTATCGCATACACCCCCCACTTGGCCACCACGTACCCCGAACCCCTCTCCTCTACTGAGAGGGGGGGGACGCCACTTCCCTTCCCTATAATGACCACGGAGCCGTCCAGGTCCCCAGCCCAACAATGGTTTTCGGGGGGGACGTAGTACGGCTCCGCGGCAACCGACAAATCAATTTCCCACTGCGCCAGAGACTGCATGAGCAGATCTTGAGCCCTGGCGCAGTGGTTGAGGTTCGTCTGGAGGAAGTTGAGATGGCCGACCTGATCCATCAGTCAGCCATCTCAACCTCTTCGCTCAACGCCGCGTGAGCTCCGGCTGAGGGGGCGGGGGCGGTCCGGGCCCCGGCGGTTTTCCCTTTCGTCTTTGGGGGAACGCAGCTGCGTCCCCCCATTACATGCCCGGAGGGCCTGCCAGACTCTGCGCATATAGCGCAGTGTGGCTCGGCCCTCCCGCAGGTGGCTGCCTTGTGACCTTCGCCTCCACACCGGAAGCACAGGTCACCTCTGTCAGCCGCCGCGGGGCACTGGGGGCGCGTGTGCCCTAGCCCCATGCACCGGTAGCAGCGCATGGGACGCTCCCCCAGCCCCACCACTCGTGCCGAGCTCCACCCCACCAGCAGTCTGCCCTTTTCCAGCAGCACTTTGGCTGCCGGGATCGGGCAGGAAACTAGGGTGGACCCGGTGCCACCAAAGCCGGAGCGGATCTCCCCGGCCTTGACGAGCCGCACATCACAGCGGCCCGCATTGGCGACCGCTGCGGCCACCTTCTCCTTGGTGGCCGTGTCGTCCAGGCCCGTGACACGGATATCCGTGGACTTCACGGGCCTGGTGACGTTAGCCACTTCCGACAGGACTTCGCGGAGCTTCTCCGCGAGCCTGTCGGCCTTTTGTCCGTTTTGGGAGCCAGTGATCTCCAGCATCCTGGCTCCCGTGGCAGTCCGCCGGAACCCGACCCGCCCTATCTCCATCTCCTCGAGGCTCACCTTCTCCTGCGCCAACTGGAGAACGGAGGAGTAGGTCACCCCGTTTTCCGCAGCCCCGGGCTGTAACGACAGCACGACAGCCGCGGACTTCGGGGACCTCAGCGCCGCTCTGGGCTTTGGGGCCGAAGCAGCCGGACGAGCCGCTGGAGCAGGCGCAGGTGCAGAGGGGGGAGAAGAACTCTTCCCCTTCCCCTTTCCCTTCTTCGTCACCGTCGCCCAGGTCTCCCTAGACGGGGGAGCGGCGACAGCGACCGGGGCAGCCTCCCTCGAGGGACCCGCGACTGGCACAGGTGCCACGGCGGGTGCCGCCCTCTTGCCCGCTTCGGAAGCTGGGCCACGAGCCTGCTGAGGTGGCGTTGGCCTCAGCGGCGCAGCCACCTGTTTAGTGTCCGCCCTCAGTGGCGGACGAACGACCGGAGCCGGCAGGAGGCGCTCCTCAATCCCCGCGATTCGGGCGTTTAGCATCGTCCCAAACGTTGAGATCAAGGAGCGCTTCAGTTCCTCTATGAATTCCGCCCCCACCTGCAACATGGCGGGGGCCCCCTGGGTTCCTGCAGCGGCGGATGCAGCAGCGGCAGTAGAGGCGGCGGCGGCCTCCGTCTTCGCCTCGGTGAAGGCGCGACGAAGCGACTTCACCTCGGCCTTCAGGGCCTCCGTCTCCAGCCGTAGACGGCCGTTCATTGCCCTCAGGCGCCGAGTCTCCTCCGCTTCACTCCGGTCCGCGAGGGCATCGACTACCTCCCGCAGACTGGACGCCGACCCCTTCAGGCGACCGACAAACTCGCCCTTGAGGTTGCCGGACTTCCTGGCAACCTCCAGTATACAGGCGAGTTTCTCGCCAGCGTGGGCCCTCAACTCTTGAGCGCACAGCGCGCTGATGTCCCCGACCCGCACGGCGGCATCGGTATCGCTACCGGTCGTCGTGAGATCGGGGACAGCAGCGGCGCGCTCCTTCCCATACTTCCTGCTGAGCAGGACCTCCGTCAAAGCCTCGTCGACCGGGAGAGGCCTCAAAAAGGCCCCCCTGGCCGACGAAGCCTTCCCCGACTTCTTCCTCCCTCTAGAGGCCGTGTTGACCTTAGCGGCCACTGTCCCCTCGGTCTCCGTGTCCGAGTCTAAATACCCGGGCACGAAGAACGAGGAAGACGGCCGCTTCCGGGCCACCACGTCCTCCAGCACTCCCTCCGCCGTCGTGTCGGACTCCGCCCTTACCTCCGAAGAGGGGCCCTGAGAAGGGCCTTGTTTGGGCGGAGAACCGACGCACACCTCATCCACACCTCCCTCGTCCGACTCCCGCGGGGAGGGGCCCTGAGAAGGGCCTTTCGAGAACCTCCCCGTCACGTCGCGCAAAGGCCTCGGCATGCCTTGGCCCTCCGCGACTCAAAACCCAACCCTCACAAACAAAATCAAACCGAAAATCCAATATATGGTGTAGCACAAGGCTACTTATTCTCCTCCGTGAAACCGTCCGTATCAACCTCCGCACTAACCCAACCTAACCCAACCGATTGTAGCCTAACCTAACCTAACAACCTAACCTAAAAGGGGACTGACGAACGGTAATAGTATGCGTATGAAAGTGCGAGAAGCATAAAAGCAAGAACTGGCATGAATCAGGCTCAAGTTAGAGAAAGGCTCCAATAAATTTGGAGGTAAGTGAAAAAAAAAAAAAAAAGCATTTATATTTTTGAAATGTATAATGCAGGAATTGAATTGTTATATTGCTATTTGTGTTTAGGATATAAATGTATGTTATTTTTTTTTGTGTGTGATTGGATGAATGTGTGTGCGTGTGTGTGTGTGTGTGTGATTGAAGTTTTATATATCGTGTTTTGTTTTATTCCTTAGCAGGTAACTAATGTTGTTGCATTTAATAGCAACAGGTACTATAGGTAAAAAAGTAAAAGCAGACTAGCACACTCACTGGTCAAATGATCAGATGAGTTAACTAGTTTGCAACATTCTAAAAAAAAAACTAACCTTTTTTTATTGCTTGAGAACTTGATTATTTCACAAATTATGTGCATACAGAGAATCTTACGAGCAAAGCATGTAGAGCAAAAAATTCACAATATAAAAAAAATATATATATAAAACAGAATAAAGGGATACCATAGGCTAATTATAAGTAAGTTTTTGAGCACACCTACCAACAATTAGACCATTGTATGTTTAGTATTAGGAGTTTCATTTTATTGATTTTAAAGTTCGGGCAAATTGGCTCAATTTGGGAACAAAAACGTGAAGTATAATGTTATCCTGAGCTAAATTATTGTATTGGCGGGCCATTCGGGATAGGGGGTTGTAAAATGAGATATTGTTTTTATAAGTCTTGAGAGACTTCTTCAGAGGTTGGTTGTGTTGGACCTGCGCGCGCTAAATCGTGTATTAAAAGATATCTCTGATAACAGCTTGGAGGAATCAATGATTGCGTGTAATATTTTATATAAATAGATGAGATCGAAATGAACACGTCTGGTTTCCAAAGACTGGACATTGAATTTTGATAGTCTGTCTTCGTAATTCAGGCTAGAACGACCTGGATGCATTCTAAAGCATAACAGACGTAGACATTTTCTTTGCACCCTTTCAATTTCGTGACTATGAACTTTATAGTTCGGAGACCATACAGGACTACCATATTCAAGAACACTTCTACAAGGGCAAAAAATAGGTATAGGAGGCTATGGGGCTTTCTAAAGCCCTTAGTTGATCTGAAGACAAACCCTAATAGTTTAATTAGCTTTAGAAGTAATATTATCTTGGTAATGCGGCCGAAAAGAAAGCTTATCATCAAAATAAATTCCCAGGTCTTTAGCTACATACGAACGATTCAAAACATGTCCATTAATTTGATAATCGTAAATAATCTTATTGCATTTATTCGTGAATGATATGGTAAAACATTTACTGACGTTTAAGAACATGTGATTACTAATGCACCATCGAGACAACGTGTTAAGATCATTTTGAAGAGTGCAATTACAATGAGCAGTGTTAGTGATAGTATTAAATATTTTTAAATCGTCCGCATATAGGAGACAGTTACAAGAAAGACGCTGAATCAAATCATTTATAAATATCACTAGACATGCGCAAACCATGTCCGGCTGTGGATTGAATATGACATAGTTCCTTTGAACGATGGATTCCAGGAAACATGTCCGGACATGTTAGCAATCAGTCAACATGTTCGAAGTATGCATGTCCTCTTAGGTTCGGAAATTTTAACAACAACATGTCCGCGGAACTAGATAGCTGTGTGTGCGGTTGGACATGATTACATGTTACATGGAAACTATAGGTATATTTTGGGGAACTAGATATAGTTTCGTTTCTATGAATGAATGAATTTGTATTCTAGCGACATAACGTGTGCAAGTCAAGTCAATCAGACCAACATAGACAAATATTCCAACTAATTGGGAAGTCCTTCTTTTCTGTTTCGTCGGTTAAAATTAAGTTCGACCACAAATTATCGAACTAATAGGTTTCTATATTGCATTAACTAAATAAAGAAAGTGTTTCTTTCTGTCTGTGATTTTTTATATAGGTAGGTAGGTACCTAACCTAGTATAGTATTATTATATCTGTATTCGGTACGAACAAGTTCTCGTAGCATATTTCTTTAGGTAAGTAGGTCTTACTTAGTAAGTAGGACCTACTTACCTAAAGAAATATGAATAATAAAAAATAAATACGTTAACACAATCAAACTGCAACAGAAATTTAAAAGAAATGAGACGCTGCATGTAAAAATGTCAATTTTCAAGGTCAGAATTCAAAACGAAATCTGTTTTATTTATTTAAAATTTACCTTAGCTATCGTATTTTAAAGTTTATTTTACGATTGTTTATTTTGTGATTCCATCAAGCAGCTAATAGCTAGCTAGCTCACTTACTCCCGTGTTACTCGCGCTTGCGGGTTGTCGGACAGTGTTCGGTTCGGCATCGGTTCTCTTCGCCCGCCATCCCGTCCAATCCAATGAAATGGTGGACATGGTGGACATGTTTAGGTTCACGCCTCGGATTAGACCGACATAGTTCCAGGAGAGGAACTAGTTCCTGGAACTATTTCAATCCGGAACTACCCATCTCTAAATATCACGAATAGTAGAGGTCCTAAATGGGACCCCTGGGGAACACCAGAGGTCACTTCTACAGGCGATGAAAAAAAGCCTTTCAACGCCAGTACGCAGTAATGGCGACTGCCCGCGTCGGGCACTGGGCAGTCGAACTCAATTCGTTATTCGACGCCTCGATCAATTCGTAGAGGCATTAGTAATTACTAATTTAATTAGTAGTTGTCATTCGACTTAGAAGATTAGTATATTACTAATATTCAAGTCGAATGAGTAAATTAGTAGTAGTTGACCTTTCGATTAGCCAGATCATTAGTCGGCGCGACGCCCTCCCGGGGTACTTTAGGATGGCGCCCGCACGCCTTCAAGTAGGGAGGGATAAGCTCCGTGCCTAGCTCGCGGTGGTACGAAGGCTCCACGAGGCGGGAATCGAACCCGCAAACTCTTGCGTCGCAGGCGGACCTTCGCCCGCTGCGCCACAGAGGTCGTCCTTTGAAACTCATCAAAATCCTACAAAATTATTTTTATTTAAATTCATCTCTATGAATTCAGTAGAGTTTACACGTTCAGATTAGAATCTGAACGTTCAAAAACTCACTAGGTATTCTCAAACAAAAAAAAAGTAGAACTAAAAACAACTTGACTTTTTCAAATGCAAAAGTAATTTTTTCAAAATCGAGCACCGTGTAACATTCTATACTTTTCTATAACTCGCACCTTTTCTGACTTCTCCTCAGTGGCCCTAAAAAAACTCACCTGTATAATCGGTTGTGAATTACTTTAGTGTATAGGTGAGTTACCTATTATGATAGTTTTAAAAGAAAATATAGGTTTCAGTAAATTATTTTATACTTAATACGAATATTTAGTTTTAGTTGGGACTTTTTTCTTAGTTTAGCCCTTTTAGCATCAGGGATCCATTCTACGATGCCCACCTTAAGTAGATACCTACCCCACAAAACTAAGTGGAACTTGCTGTAGAATTATAAAATAGGTACTTACTACCTTTCTTTAAATTACGAGATGAAAAACGTTCTTCAAGTCTATGTTCTCAAATTAAATAAACCGTAAGAACCTATCCATTGTCGCTTTTTATAAAAAATTATCAGCAAGTCTACTCACTACCAGATGGCGTCATTAAAATATTGCACGAGTCGATATCTAGTAGTGGCAGGTGGTATCTTTTCATTAGTTTTTGCGGGCCAAGTCTTGCGCCATCTAGTGAAATTAAAACAATAACTCGTTGGCCCGCTCAAATCTCGCCCGAAGCACAGATATTATAATTAATGATCAAACGAACTTAAACAAGTGAAGTTCGATCACAATTATGTGAACGGCTTCATTCTTAGCGATTTATGTTTACGTATTGTAGAATGCTCCAACACACCAGCCTTGCACACGGATTTTTTAAATATTTTTGAATTTATTTTTAAAACTAGAAACCCTTTTTAGACTTGAAACGACTAAGTACTACTAGTCTGACGTTGTTGCGCTACCTTCACTCAACGGTGCCTACCTGCGGCGCGCCTGTTCGAATTTTGTCATTTTGTTTAGAGAAAGTAGGTAGGTTAGCGTTAGCCTATTTCACAGTAGGTACCATACCTAGGTAGGTATATTTAGGGACGGGATGTATAAATAAGGTAAGTACAATACTATTCCTTTAGGGAGGGTGTGTATAAATCGCATCGAATGAAGCCGTTCACATAATTGTGATCGAACTTCACTTGTTTAAGTTCGTTTGATCATTAATTATGTTTCACGGCTTCATTCTTAGCGATTTATGTTTACGTATTGTAGGATGTTTAGAGATTTATTAGTACCTACATAATATTGTGAAATAGGTCTAGGGAAGTAGGTGCAATTAAACATAAGTGCTACAACACAACCATTTTATTTAATCAACAGACAGAATTGAGTTACTAAATTGTAAACTATCCTTAATAATTTCTCTATTATAAAATTTCGCAAAAACTGCTGAGGAATCAGTCCAGCCAGCAGTTCTACGAATGATATCGAGACCGACCCTGTTGGCTGCAGAGGTGGCTGCATGCCGTCTACTGTGACTACTGAAGATACTTGTATCTATGCCGCTGGATTGGAGACTCTCTTTTATCCAGAGACTTAATCTCTGTGATGAGATTCTTGCATGCGGTTTTCTGTAACTAATAAATAAAAAATCGTTATCAACAGAACGTAATGAACTTGTTTTATTTATGTACGTTTCCAAACATCTAGCAGGACAAATTTCAGGTTTCTGATTGAAGAAAGGGAGTCTCAAAATAGGTTGTACACAATTAGGCCTAGAATTTTTAATTAAATCAGGTATTTTTATGAAAATGGCTGTCCGAGAATCTGATATTTGAATGTTACTTAATTTTATCAATGAAAATGTTTGGACACGATGTGCGGTCACTAAAGCCAAAAGAGTCAGTGTCTTCTTTGAAAGAGTTTCTAAATTGAGACTGTCATTTGGCCATTTTTGAGAGAAATAATTTAAAACAACACAAGGATCCCAGGTAGCATCATATTTGGGAGCCGGAGGTCTCAATCTAAAAACTCCTCGCATAAAGCGTCTTAATTCAGAACTATTTGACAGATCGGCCACTACAAGCGATAAGGCAGACTTATATGAATTGACTGTACCGTAAGCTACACCATTATCGAAAACTTCAGTTAAAAAAGAAATAACTTGTGACACTGTTGCCTTAATATGATTATAGTTATTTTTGTGGCAAAACTTGACCCAAGCTCTAAGACAACTGTCATATTGCCTGTAAGTGTTGTCTGATAAAGAGTTTAACATTATTTCTATTGCTCTATCTGTTAATCCTTTGCCAAGTAACGTTTGCCGGATAATCTCGCGGCCATTAGAGTCAGCGATCGGTAGAGTTTGTGAGTCTTCCTGAAAGGAGATTTTAGGAGATTAATATCAGGTTCGAAATGTATTATCTCAGATGTCACAAGCTTTATGAATACTGGGAACCACGGCTGTGTTGGCCAGTAAGGAACCACGACAATCCCCTCTGCCTTATCGCTTATAATTTTATGAATTAACTTAACAATAATCGCAAAAGGCGGAAAAGCGTAGAAAAAACAGTTTTTCCATGAAATAGTAAAGGCGTCAACGGCCCACGCTTCAGGCTCGTTTCGCCAGCTTACAAAAGTAACGCATTTTGCATTACAACGACTGGCAAACAAATCTATATGTGGTTTACCTAACTTATAAACTATTTTATTGAATGCGTGGTCGGCTAATTCCCACTCGGTATCTTCAAACTTTCTACGAGACAGTGAATCTGCATCAAAATTTTCTTTTGTATTAATGTATGAAGCAAAAAGCCAAATATTTCTATTTTCACACCACATCCATAAATCTCTAGCGATTGTATTTAGATGTCTAAACTGGACACTGCCCATTCTATTTATACTAGCTATGGCCGTAACATTATCTAATCTTAAGAGTATTTCACAGTTGTTTAGGCTTTTTGCAAAACATTTTATTGCTAGGAAGGCAGCTTTTAGTTCCAACTCATTGATATGCAAACTCTTTTCAGTTTCTTTCCAATAGCCAAAACATTTTTTGTTATTACAAAAAGCTCCCCACCCCGTAGTAGACGCATCTGAGAATATTTCCAGTTTATAGTTATTGGGTTTTAACTGGGAATAACCGTTATCAATGTGTGACAACCACCAGTATAAATCGGTTTTTAAAATATCAGGAATGTTGATTATTTGATCATAACTTGGGTTTTCTAATAAACACCTATATTTGTGATGCTCAAACTCTTTCGTGTACAACCATGAATATTTGATTGCGGGACATGCCGATATTAACATACCCAGTACACTAGCGAAATCTCTTAATTTAATTTGATTGATTTGTAAAATATTGTTTACTTTATTCTTGATTTTCTGTTTCTTTTCCTGGGGTAGTTTTAAAATCATATTTTTGGAGTCAAAGATAAAACCTAAGAATTTGCATTCAATGTTTGGAATCAAACAGCTTTTTTCCTGATTTAATAGAAAACCAAGACTACCTAGTAACTTCTTTGTTGAATTTATGTTAGACTGGCATTCATGCAATGATCTACCGATACAAAGAATGTCGTCCAAATAAATTATTGAAATAAAACCTTGTAATCGTAAGTATTCCATAACGGGTTTTAACAATTTTGTGAATACATATGCAGAAGTGCACAAACCAAATGGTAAGCAATTAAACTCGTATAAGTTATTGTTATATCGAAAACGTAGGTATTTTTTATGACAATCTTTAATCGGGACCAAAAAATAAGCATCTTTCAAATCAATTGAAGCCATAAAACTATTGCGTGTGATGAGCTTCGAGGCTGTCCGATAGTCCTCCATTTTAAAGTGATTAGTTTTGACAAACTTGTTTAGATACTTGAGATTTAAAATAAATCTTTTTTCACCATTTGGTTTCGGCACTAGGAATATACTAGACAAAAATTGTGAACTAACAGATTCACATCGAGAAATAGCATTAATTTCTAACAACCTATTTATCGCTACTTTAAAATCATTCGATTCTACCTCGGATTTGGGGTAAATGCTAGGGTCATCATTGCGGTAAGGCATAGAAGTAAAAGGAATTTCGTAACCTTTGATCCATGAGAGTACTACAGGATCGTCTGTGATTTGAGACCAAGCGTGAGTAAAATATTGCAGTCGACCTGCATACTGCGAAGGAATATGTACCTCGTTTATCTCCGGGACGGCGGCGGCGGTGCTCTCTTGGGCGGCGGCGAGCGCTCGCGGCGCGGTGCTGGCGGCGGCGGGGCTCGGTCCCGCTGGGGCGGGCGTGCACCGCCGCGGCCCGGAGGGCGCCCCCCGCGGGCTGCCTGCGTCGCACCGCGTGTGTAGCTCTTGCGGTGCTGGTAGTTTAAATTGTTCCTTTTTGAGTTATTATTGTTATAAGGCGTTTTCTGTAGCGCGGGGGCCTTTAAGGCCTCGCCGGATTTTTGGATCGTTTGTGCAGCCTTGACCTTATCGGTGACATTATCTCCGAATAAATAGTTGTCCCTGGGGGCGTTGATTAAGGCGTCCTTAAGCGAAGGGTTTACCGTGGACACTACGAAATTTCTGCGAATCCGAGTCTCACCATAGTGATTGTCGCATAAAATACGACAGGCATCGCTCAGCGGTTTTATGATGTTTTGTTTTGAGTCATCTTTTACGAGTCTGTCGATCGACAAAGCTAACGCGGCCAGCGCCGATCCGATTTGTTTTTGTTTTGCACGTAGGGCAATATCTCTTTTTATCGATGTGTCGGGTAAAGCGGCTTTTACTTCAGCATTTAGCTCGGGAGCTAATAACAAATCGCAATTACTAGGAATGGCATAATCATTTATAAGTTTTTCTTTTGTCTCCTTTTGGAGGCCGTTTTTAAGAATTTCTTGCCATCTAGTGGCAATATCTTTATGGACAGCTGGACCTAAAGCTACCTCAGTTTTTGGTGCGTCACCAAGCAATTGCAGGATTTCATCGTCCAGTTCCTTTTCAGTAATATTGTCCGCAGTATCAGAAGGATGCACATCGGAGTCGAGACCCTCTGACACGGCAGGGATGACAGTAGCGGCTGCCTCGGGGACGGACGCACCAGCGGCGGCCTCGGTGATGGACGCACCAGCGGTGGCTTCGGCGGTGGCATCGTCGGTGACGCCTATACTGCGATAGGCGGCGTCTGCGCAGTTAGCGAAGGGAATAGGATCGTCCTCCAAGAATGACTCGTGTACATCAGCCACGGTCTCGACATCTGTCGAAAGAAATAAAACGCGTTAATACGCAAGGATGACGTGACAGTATCAACCCGAATAATGGCAGTACGCATCACATTTTTATCATGTTTATAATTAGATGACTATAAAACAAAACGCGTTAATACGCAAGGACGTGACAGTATCAACCCGAATATGGCAGTACGCATCACATTTTGAACAAGAAGGTGAAAAATAAAAAATATAGATGACCGTTAAAACGACAGAGTCAACCCAGGATAGTTGCTCGCATCGTGGTCAAACGTAAGCTTGAATTTTTATAGTGACAGTGGTAGCCCATAATCAGCAGCACGCATCACAAAACTTAGCTTTACTTGCCAATTTAAATACAAATAAAAAATGTACTTACGGTTATTTTCGTCTTCTGAAGACGATGAGGCGACAAACACCCTGCGGCGTTTTTTGCACAGCTTCTTCTGCAGTTTCGCGATCTTTTTCTTTATTTCGTCATCGTCGGTACTACTGCTGCTGCTATAACTTCGTTTTCTTCCCATGTTAAAATTTGCACAACACAAATCACTAATTGTAATAACAGAATATTTTATATTATTTTTTACTTAGGGCTCTGTACTGTAGTTGACGTGCGAAGGCTAGAGCACGGAAACACGGAATGACAAAATTCGAACAGGCGCGCCGCAGGTAGGCACCGTTGAGTGAAGGTAGCGCAACAACGTCAGACTAGTAGTACTTAGTCGTTTCAAGTCTAAAAAGGGTTTCTAGTTTTAAAAATAAATTTAAAATATTTAAAAAATCCGTGTGCAAGGCTGGTGTGTTGGAGCATTCTACAATACGTAAACATAAATCGCTAAGAATGAAGCCGTGAAACATAATACTATACTAGTACCCGAAGCGAGTCACATTTTTTACTATGAGATGAGGCATCTGGACTAGTAGGTATACCTTGTATTATTGATATCTTATATTATGTTATGTTGTTTTTATTTTTCGTTCTGGATGTTTTCTATGTACCTCTATAATAAAAAATATATATCTATGTAGTGTATTGTATTAAGTATTTCAGTTATCGAGTAGGTAAGTACCCACAACACAAGCTCTGCTTAGCTTGGGGCTAGATAATGCTCTGTGAATTGGATGTAGAAAGCTGAAATTCAGTGTGCGTTTATTTGAATATGCGCTCTGTTTTTTGGCAAAATCATTTAAAGTTGTATTTTGTTAAAAACTCCCTTATAGGCTTGAAATAAGTAAACCACTTTCATTAATAAAATTGATTTACTTCATCGAAAATTAGATGAAGGGTTTCACAATTTAGTCAAAAGATACAATATTCTTTCCTAATAGGCATCAGCCAATCACAGCCAATGCAATCACAGAGCGCCTTCCTTCCATGTAGGTAGTTCAAAAGCTAGCGGTTATTTTTGATTTTCAGAAAAACTCTTCTATCTCATTTATGTACCATGCATGTATTTTAGAAAACAACTAGGGCTCAAATTGGCTCAAATCACACCGCACCTCCTCACCAAAACCCATATTTGTTCATCCAGCCGTTTCGGAGATATGATAATCTGCAGAACGTTACTGCAGCGGCATCTGCAATATCTCACAAACCACAGGGTACCACAGGGTGCCACAGGGCGCACAAATGCCGCTGCTCGCCCACGAACTGCACAAATATAAGCTAGGTATCTTTTAAGCTAATTTAAATTTGGCTAAGGCTAATAGTTTAGAATGTTGCCGCTGCAGTAATGTTTTCAGGCGTTACTGCAGCGGAATCTTATTTTCTCGAATTACTCTGAAACCATAGTGTGCACAATTGTTATTTTTTGGGAACATTTACAGGACAAAGCGCTCTGATTTTTGTATAAGTAGGTATATATTCATCTTGATCCAAGCGACTTGCCGCCTCAGTAACGCACACTAGTCTAAGGTTTAGTCTAACTACGACACACCAAATAAATCCAGCACCAAAGAAAAAACAAAGTCACCAAAACCCGTGAAATCTCACCTTTGACCGTATAACGTATACGGGCGCCACTTGTCAAGTTGTCACAAAATAACAGAACCAGATAGACTGTTTTAAGAGACCCATCGAATGAAGAAAATAAAAATAATCATTCGATGGGTCTCTCAAAACTAAGTCTATCTGGTTGGGTTATTTTTTTCCTAAACTTATAGTTTCGGAGTAAATCACTAAACTGATATCTGCCTACGGTTAACGGGCGGCGACCGAGCGAGTGACGTCACACGCACCCGCGGCGGTCACTCAGTGAACTTCGCTAGTAATTTGATCATAATATTAACTTCGTTAATTTTTGTCGTAGAACAAAATTTTTTGCACTGTGTGTGTAATGGATTTCTAGCTCTATAAATCTGCATTCTCAACTAAAAACGTTACGGATTATGACTGGTATTGTCGCGGAGTACCTACAGAGGCATCGCGGAGCCCCGGGGCTCCGCGGAGCATACTTTGAGAATGGCTACTCAGGTGCAGGACCTTGAAAAGGCACAAGGAGACAATATGACTTGGATGGAATAAAACAGTTCAAATATGACAAATTACGGTATTTATTTTAAAATCTCAAGTTATTGCATTGGAATTTGTACATTAAACTTGAAACATTAGAGTCTCAATTTCACTTCATCAGATGGCATCTTATACATCGAATGCTATTTGGATTACCAAACACTATGCCAGTTAATAAAAAGGCCCTTTAATAAATTTTTACAAGATCCTTTTTTTAGTTAGAAAGACATACAGGATAGACTTGGTGTTACGAGTATGTACCTAATCTAATTGAATTGCAACTGGATTACGTTCAGTCCACATCTTCGCAGCTGGCGGACGTCGTAGGCGCTTCCTTGGAGTTCTCAGACCCTTCAGGCTTTTCCTTCTCGTCATCGTTTTTCCCGGGAACCCAGAGGCCGGAGTCTACGCACCTCTTCATGTAGTAGATGGCCTCAGTCTCTGGCATTTTCGCTATCGTAGCTTGAAGTAGCGGAACGTCTTGCGCATCGAAGCATTTCTTCAGCTCCTAAAAATAAACCTTATTGTTTATACAATGGCTAGATGGCGCTGGGTAAATCATCATTAACCCTTAACTACCTACCCGCGGCCTCAGAGACCGTAAAGTTGGTCACTTGCAATTTTGGTGAAATAAGTATTTTTTGATTGATATTTTTATTTAGATGTACCTATCTAAGTTGATTTTTGAACTCAGCTCAATTAGTAAGGAGAAGTTCCTAAATTATGTACCTTGGATCATGGATCTCACTTTCTAGACATGTTGTTTTTTTCGGTTTTTCTTGACTATGAGAATACCTATTTTGAATTATGTGATAAACAATGTTGAATTTTTATGTTTCAATAATTGTAAAGTAGACTATCGTTATATCGAGGTGCTGAGATGCCTCTACGAAGCCGGCACCATGAGTGTCCAAGTACAGGGCCAGCAGTCTAAGCCCATCCAACTGCGCAGAGGAGTGAGACAGGGGGACGTTATATCCGCGAAACTGTTCACGAGCGCGTTGGAAGATATGTTTAAGACCCTGGACTGGAAAGGTAAGGGCATTAACATAAACGGCGACTACATCTCACACCTGCGATTTGCTGATGGCATAGTTTTAATGGCGGAGTCGCTAGAGGAGCTGAACCAGATGCTGGACGGCCTAGCCTCAGCCTCGCGACGCATCGGTCTTGGCATGAATTTGGATAAAACCAAAGTCATGATCAATGGCTTAATTGATCCGGGACCGGTCGTCGTACATGGTCACTTTCTCGAAATTGTTTCCGATTATACTTTCCTTGGCCAAATTCTGCAGTTGGGTAAAAATAATTTTGAGAAGGATGCCAAGAGGAGGATCCAGCTAGGCTGGGCAGCGTTTGGTAAACTACGTCGAGTCTTCTCGTCATCCATACCGCAATGCTTGAAAACTAAAGTTTTCAATCAGTGCGTCCTACCCGTCATGACCTACGGAGCTGAGACGTGGACACTCACGGTAGGGCTGGTCCACCAGTTCAAAGTCGCTCAGCGAGCTGTGGAAATAGCTATGCTCGGAGTCTCTCTGAAGGATAGAATTCGTAACGAATACATCCGACAGAGAACCAAAGTTATCGACATAGCTCAAAGAATTAGCAAGGTGAAGTGGCAGTGGGCCATATCTCGCGAAGAACCGATAACCGCTGGGGCAAACGTGTTCTTGAGTCGAGATCACGACTCGGCAAACTTAGTGTAGGATGCCCTCCGGCCAGGTGGGATGACAATCTGCCAAAGACTGCAGCTGAAGACAGGGCGCTATGGCGCTCATTAGGGGAGGCCTATGTCCAGCAGTGGACTAATACCTATAGGCTGATGATGATGAATAATTCTAAAACACATTAAAAACGACTACAATTAGAAGTTTTAATTCAATTTGATGCAGATATGGAGAGGGAACGCAGAGCGTTGTCCGTCAGGGCGAATATGCCGGCCCGCAGATTCGCACGATGTACAGATGCTGTGAAAATCTGTGGGTCAGTTATACCTTAGGTCAGGGGTCGGCAGACTTACCAACCAAATGAGCCAAATATCAAGTTCGTAGATTTTCCCAGGCCTTCAAAGAGCCGCAACATGAATTTTATTAGTCTAATAATTAGAGTCTAATTTGCTTCATACTACAAATCTTAATAAAAATATACTGACACTATTACATTTATAAAACATGTAAGAAATGAAAAAAAATTGAGAGGACATTTCAAACAAATTAAAAATTAAAATAAACATTTTCCATACAAATAGTGACGTCGAAATTTTAAAAGATACCTAAAGGGTCATGTGGGGTATCAAATGAAAGGTATCAGTTTGTACATTTCAAAATAGTTTTTGAAATTTCTGTAGGTTTCATACTTTTCGAAATATTTCGAAAATAATCGAAAAATTCCCATTCCCCCTATCTCCGAAGATTGCAGAACGATCCATGTGAAATGTATGTAGCGTTTGTAGATACGGATCTATATTTAACAGGAAAGAGAAGTTTGTTAAAAGAAAAGTTTTTGAAAAATGGTCAAAAGGGAGGAATAATTATCAAAAGGGGTGGCTATCTCACCGAGTGGGGTATCAAATGAAAGGTATCGATTTGTACATTTCAAAACAGTTCTCAAATTTCTGTAGGTTTCATACTTTTTGAAATATTTCGATAAGAGTCAAAATATTTCCCATTCCCACCCCCCTATCTCCAAAGATTGCAGAGCGATCTTTCTGAAATGGATGTAACGTTTGTAGAAATGGGTCTAAATTTTACAGGAAAAATAATAGAGAAGTATGTAAAACGATTTTTTTAAATGGTAAAAAGGGGGGGGGGGGTTGTTTTTAAAACAAGGGGATACCTACCTCACTACCTCACCGAGTGGGTTATCAAATGAAAGGTTTGCACGTTTCAAAACATTTGTTGAAATTTCTGTAGAGTACACTTCAGTCAATAAATTGGCTTAATCTCGCAGAGCGATCCATCTAAAATGTAGTTTGGTAAGTACCTACTATTTTTAGGCAGATATTCATCAAATAGCGATCGGCAAACGTTCGAAACTCTCCGCGCGCGAGTTACACTCGCACTTGACGTTCTTGTTTTTTATAGGTGTTTTATTTGTGCTAAGGCGGCGCAGTTACGCAGTGAGTGAGTTGTAAGAGCCGTATAAACCTATGGCAAGAGCCGCATGCGGCTCGCGAGCCGCGGTCTGCCGACCCCTGCCTTAGGTAAAGGCGTACAATGCTTTGCGTATCCAGTATAATAACGCATTTAGTTGGTGTTGGGCCTCGGGTATGTTCGCCGAGGTCGGTACGAGACCGACTCTAACGATGCAATATGCCGCAAAGCCAGCCTCACTGCTCAGTAGAACCCGCACGAGCAGCAACAGTATCCTAAATGCGATATCTATCAAATATGATGTAATAATTATGTGACAAAATCCCTGTTTAATATTAAGTACTAAACCTCTAGCCTTAAGTTTACTAACAAAATAGACTAAGTTGTCTGAATAAACAAACATTTTATTTATTTAACCTAAAAGCCATAGTTTGTCTTTGCGAGAGCATTATATTGCAGGAGTCTCACAGACCGCGGGTAGCTAGTTATGTGTCAAAAATAGGGGGTAGGTAGTAAAGGGCGTTACATAACGAAACCGCCGACACATCACAGGGCAACTGCCCTTGTGTCATTGAGAATCATGTGAGCGTAAGGCTTCAACCATACTGCGAGCCGTGCGCGCGTGCTCATCGCTCGAGCCGTGCGCGCGTGCTCATCGCGCGAGCCGTGCGCGCGTGCTCATCGCGCGAGCCGTGCGCGCGTGCTCATCGCGCGAGCCGTGCGCGCGCGCTCATCGCTCGAGCCGAGTCGCGCTAGGCGCCGACTTCGTTTATTAGTTCCCGACCGCGCTGCGCTAGGCTCGCAGTATGTTTGAAGCTATAGTCCTTCCGGCTTCGGATCGCTGACAGTGTTTTGTCCCCTTGCCGTGAAGCTGAGACGCCACGCCGGCGCCGGACCGTCGACTATGAACACTCCCTTAAAGCTAAGACAAACTTACATCAGGCAACTCCTCATAAACCTCCACCGGGTCCAGGCCTCCCGGTCCGAGCCTGGCTTTCCTCTCCTCTTCCTCCTGCTCTCTCAACGCTTCCTGGATCTTCTCCGCAGCTCGCTTCTCGATGCGGGCTTTGAACTGCTTCAGTTCATCCTCGAATGAGTCTTTGTATGTTTGCTCTGCAACTTGTATTCTGGAAAGTTGTGCAAATTTTATGAAAAGTTGACAGAAGCAGGTTTTAGTAATGGAATAGAATCAGTTAAATGGTAGCAAATGCTTTAGTTAGCTGAAACCACTTGCTACCTTTCACCTCATTCTAGTCAGATTATACTGTAAATAACTAAGTACACAGTTCAAACACATATTTAATTCAAGTAAGGAGAGTATGTTTTAACAGTAATAGATGTCTGATATGCCAATAAGGCACTTATTTGGGGGAGGCCTGCGTCCAGCAGTGAACCAATACAGCCTGTTGATATACCTACATAAAAAGATTTTCAATAATAGTATCCGCATTAACCCCCAGGCATTCATCCCGATTCATTCAACAGTTTTCATGTTTTTTTGGCCAAACATCTTAACAACGGTGCAACTTTCACCTTTATAATATTAATAATAGGTTACATACTTAGCAAAGAATGCTCCAACACAGCCTCGGGGGTCAACATCCAACTGCTTCGAGAGCTCCAGAATGTATTGCATACAGATTGTTTGATGAGCCACATGTGCCATTAGGTCATGTTTCTGAAAATTATCACAAAATTTGTTAATGAACTATTTATCTGACCTGAGACCTGGTGAGTAGGTATGTGGTGCAGCTCTTCAGCATTGCAATACAGTCGGGCAATGCAGCCAGCATCTTGGGTATGCTTCCAATTATTTTTTAAATGAATCAGATGAGCTACCTCTGGATTGTTTGCAACAGTCTGCATTTTGCTCAACTGTTTAAATTTTTATGTTAATACTAATTCTGATTAAATTGTTTCTGTTCTTTAATTGTATTTTCTTTGTTATTCGATTATTTTGAGGTAGTGAAAAACCTAAATTAATGAAAGATTTAAATTGTTAGATACCAAAACTGTGGCAATGTCTTGAAATGTGTGTGTTAACAAAATGCCGACGCACGCACACATGAGTACTTAAAAATAGTGTTTTTGCCAAATGAACATAACTGTTATTGCTACCATTTATTGTGCAATCTTATTGCACAAACTTTTGTGATAAAATACACCACAGAAACACAAAACACTGATTGCGAATGCGCTCATTAACTAACTCATATCAGTTGGTCTCACTGGAAATCCTATCCAAGGCCTATCAAACGATTTAAATCTTAGAAAATAGCTTTAGTAAAGATACTTTAGTACTAACTTCCTCCATTTCCAGGTTGATGCACCATATGACAAGATAGTTGGCAGTTTCTTCGCACACAAGCTGATTATGCTCCATCAGGAAATGTTTAGAGTCATCGTACTTTCGCAGCATGCCAAACTCTTTCAAAAACTTTTCATTTTCACGGATAAACTTTTTCATTTTCGCTTCCTTTTCCTCCTCCGTCATGTTGTCATCTTTAGGCCGGGGTGGTTTTGTGTTGATAACTGTTTTAGTGAAGCCTGGTTCACTGATGGTGTCAACATTCCAGGGGGTGGTTTTATCTTTCTTTTTAAGGTCTTCTTCTTTTTTCAGTAACTTCATTTCTTCCTCTTGAAGCTCGGCGAGCTTTTTTTTTTGTAATTCGAGATCTGGGCTATCGGCTGGGGCCTCGGCGATTTTCTTTCGTATTGCGTTAATCTGCCGGAGGTTCTCCTTTTTTTTCTGATCGTGTTCTTCTTTTTCTTTCTTCCGTTCTTCCATCCGTTCAACGCGCGCCTGGTGGCGCCATCGGAACAGCGAGGGTGTGTCAATATTAGGGTGGGTCTCATCCTCATCGTCAGAAATCTGAAAAAGGCCGGGCCGTAAGTAAGATATCGAAAACAAAACTTGTTTCATTAATCAATGTTTATACTAACCTCAATGTCTTTCCACTTGCTGTAGTCCACCATTTTTAATAAACGTAGTTTCTTGAAACTTACGTGTGTTTTTTGCAAGAGTTATCGCAGTGCCTTCGTTTTATTTCCAGAAACGGACAGAAATTCGGAATATTCTTGAGTTGAGTTCTGACAAATTGACAAAAATTTGAACGAATGAATGAATTGATTGATGCTGCCAGCCATGAGATGCTGCCTGCAGTGTTGCCAGTGTCCTTGAGTCATAAGTTACGTTTCGTTTCCTGAAATGTTACATTTATGCTTTTTTTTTAGGCTGAGATCAGCCTCGCTTTGTTTGTCCTTTTTTCCATCTTCGATATCTCAGCAACTACCGCAGCTATAAACTTGAAATTTAAAATCATAATTCATTTCCTGCGCCTGTATAGAGTCAAAAAGAAAAATTTAAATAAACATTTTCCCATTTTCCATACAAATTGTGGAGACGAAATTTTAAAAGATAGGTAGGTACTGTGGTCATGTGGGGTATCAAATGAGAGGTATCAGTTTGTACATTTCAAAATAGAAAAAAAAAATTCTGAAGGTTTCATAGCTTGTGTTATTATTTGTAGATCTATATTTTAAAGGAAATATATAAAAGGTTTGTAAAACGAACACTTTTTGAAAAATGTTCGAAAACGGGGTGCTACCTCACCGAGTGGGGTATCAAATGAAAGGTATTGGTTTGTACATTTCAAAACAGTTTTGAAATTTCTGTAGGTTTCATACGTTTGGAATATTTTGAATGAGTTTATGATTAATTTAATTTAAGATGTCTTATGGTGTATTTAATCTTAAGATAAAATAGACTCTAGTTTCATTTGTTCGCAGCGCCATCTTCACTGTAATTACTATCTAGTCTAGTAGGTATCTAACTGATTCTATTAGTTTGAACCAATGGTGCATCTACATTTGCCATCTTTAAACTGGAATCGCTTCAAGAGTTGTTCAAGACTAATTTTTACAATTTCTTTGCAGTGAACTATGAGTTAAGTTATGTTTTCCCTTACGCAGGATTTATTGGCGACGATAAATTTTGATTTAATGGACGATAATGTCCGCTGCCACACCGCAGCAGTGACTAGACAGTACCGACAGACGTCTTCCATGTCGGCATTCCCACACTAGACGGCCAGCCCTTATTCCTGACTTGAACCCAATCTGGCATATGTGGGACGAGCTAAAACAGCGGATACGAGGGAGAAATTCAGCTCATCCAGCTCCGGCGCCGATAGAAGCCGATAGATGCAACTTCGACCTATAGCAATAATTCCCAAAATTTAGGTAGCCAATTTAATTAATTTTAAATCTTCTTGATATCACTTGAAAGGTAACAAAATTACCTTTCAAATGATATACCACAATCTATAGTTCATTGTACATAAATCGTAATTGTAAAAAAAATGTTTTGATCAACTCGCGATGAAAGCGGTTCCATTTTAAAGCTCGCAAGTGTATTAGTCTTACACTGAACTGTGCCATGTTTGTTTATTTTGTTTTCTAGCTAAGTAGGTAGTTACGAAATCGCGAACGGCGCGAAGTAGGAAACGTGCGCACACGCTCAAGCAAAATCAAGTTTTTTTAATCCATCCAGGTTACGTTTCATTTTGTCATGGTGCGTTCGATTCAGAGCCATCTCTGAGTGTGATATGGAGTTAAATACAGTTTTATGTACATTCAATTGGGATGCGTTCGTAAACTGTTTGCAATAAAAATCTAGTATTTATCTACAAATCTCGTTGCTCTCTAGAGTTACGAAAATTGCCTTATATATAAAAATTACTTACATGTTACGCGGGGGGGTCAAAAGTTACGAAAAATGTGAGAAATGTAATCTTCTGGCAACACTTGCTGACCACGCAGAATGAATGACTTTCAACGGTGTTGAAGTCGACGGCAGATTTGATTTTGATTGACGATTTATTAATATCAACTTCAACTTCTTTTTTAATGGCGCCGCTTATATCTTTACATAGTATAAAACAAAATCGCTTCCCGCTGTCTGCCTGTTTGTTTGTCCCTATGTATGCTTAGATCTTTAAAACTGTGCAACGGATATTAATGCAGTTTTTTTAATAAATAGATAGACTATGCATAAAGTAGAGAAACATTGATAATTTTAGAGGTTTCTAGTGTGATGTAATTAATTATACACATATTTTTGCGCTTACATCAAACGCTGTCTGAACCCTACGAGATAGATGAAAATACTAAACTACTGTATTGTACGCCTCAAAAAGGTCTACAAAAAAGTCCGCAATGGTATACTACTCTGTCAAGAAAGTACCTACCGGGAAAAGATCAATAAATAATACACAAAATGTTAGTTATTCATCCAAATTTATTTTATCACCTTCAAAGTATGCTCCTTCAAAAACGATACACTTACGCCAACGAATAATCCAATCATAAAAAGATTTTTTAAACGCTTTCTCCGGAATTGAGTTCAGTTCTCGCCGCGAATTCTTCTTTATGTCTTCCACCGAATGAAAACGGGTGCCACGAAGTGGTAATTTGAGTTTAGGAAAAAGAAAGAAGTCGTCTGGAGCCATATCTGGTGAATAAGGTGGTTGCTCGATGGTACCTATTTGTTGAGTTTTTGGTCAAAAATTCGTTCACAATGATGGCCTTGTGCGAAAGCGCAATAACGTGGTGCAAGAATTTTCTTTCCACAAATCTGGCCTTTTTTGTCGAATTTGCTCTCTTTAACGCCGCTTAACGTTCAAATAATACCTATTCTTTATTTACCGTTTGACCTTCCGGCAAGAATTCCGAGTGCACAACACCGCGATAGTGGGTTCTAGAACGTTCGTTTTACTAAGCTACTCGCTAGGTGACTCGCTAGGCTCTAGGCGCTAAGCAAGCCGTCTGCCTGTGCGGACGTAGCCAGAGATAGATAACCCACAATAACCATTTTTATCCTTTCCTTTTTACGAGAAATAATGGCTTATTTACGAAGCGATTTTAAGCAATACAGAATTAATTCCTTATCCAAATATGTACCTTAAACACATTGTGCATTCAATGTAGATTAAATGGCCTTTACAGCATGTAGTAATTTAAATGAATATTTTCGAAGATATTACAGGTTTAAAATGCAGGGACGTAGCAGTTGCGGCGGTACCGGCCGGGGGCCCGATTCTGTAGTATATTTAGTATCAGCATTGCACCCGTGCGAAGCCGGGGCGGGTCGCTAGTCTTATTTGTAAAAATGAATCCCTATTTCCCTTGGTCACGGCATCACACACGCACAATATTTTTTCCCTCTAATCGGATAATATTTAATAATTTAAGACCTACCTACTTTTAGAAAGAGTCAACAAGCCTATTGGACTGTTGGTTGGCCGGCCAAGCACAGCCATTGTTGTCTAGGGCATCGATATATATGTACTACGCACTAGATTTCGCGATCAGAACACTCACTCTGTTCGACTGAACTGTACTGCAATCCGTACACCTGATATTAGTGTGGCTTTGACATGCATGCAGCTTGGACGCTTATGGAGCCGCGCTAAAAATACGAAAATCCAAATCTAAGTGTGACCCTGGACGTAAATAATGAAAAATAACAACCCAGTAGTCAAATAAGTAAAATTATTTGTTGTATTAGGTGAATAAATAGGTAATAATATCGTAATACCTCAACAGATAGAAATAATTATTAATAAATATGCACGCCATTGTAATCATAGACTAAAACATGCAGATGTTCCATTTCAAAACCGGTTGTAGGTAAAAATAATGTGATTGATGGAAGACAGATAGGGTGACAGACTTGACGGTGTTTTTTTTAAATGATTAAATTTTTTATTATTGATTTTTAACCAGTTTCATATTTTAACCGACTTCGAAACAAGGAGGAGGTTCTATTCTATGTTCGGCTGTATTTAGTATGTTTATAAGTATGTTCGTCGATTTCTCCGTCATTTGATTTACTGATTCCGGACCAATTTGGTGATCTTTTCAGTTGTTTATAGGTGCTCCCAAGGTGGTCCCAATATTTTATTCCCCAGGGATTTCTATTTATCCAGCAAAACTTAAAAAAAACAGTTTAAAACTAAGGGATTCGAAGTCGGTTTTAAGTTTTTTATTTAATTACCTATTACATTTTCA
Organism: Eupithecia subumbrata; assembly: GCA_949316285.1. Classification (NCBI taxonomy): domain Eukaryota; kingdom Metazoa; phylum Arthropoda; class Insecta; order Lepidoptera; family Geometridae; genus Eupithecia; species Eupithecia subumbrata. Next base: position 15,023,798 of record OX438632.1, on the reverse strand, counting down.
AAGTTTCAAACATATCAAGTTATGAACAAAGTTCAGAAAATATGACGACGTGCGCACTCTTAATTCAATGAAAAGTATGTAGGTACTTGAACACAATAATTGACTCATTAACTGCGCCCGCGCCCCGCGCGCGCCGTCGCTGCCGCAGTGCCGCCATAGCTTGGAACATGGCGGTGGAGATTCGCGTCATAGGCAATGGAAGTGTAAAATTATTGTATTAAAAAATATCTTAGGACAAAATGTACTACTTAATTTATTTGTTTTCTTATTTTAGTTGATTTTAAACTATTGCTAACATGTTTGAATAAACGCATAACAATCCATTTTTTTTAATTTTCTACTATTTTTGCAAACAAAATTTTTGAAATAGAGAATAAATTCTTACTAAGTTATGTAGGTACAAAATCTGTGTCACCTCTGCGCGGTGTAAAATCTATAGGGGCGACATGTTGTCAGAATACGTTGAGAAAACAATACTCTTTATGCGTTCTAGCGCTGAATGTTTTAATTGTTTGGTTAGACGACTTAGTTAATGTTTTAGCGCTGCAGCGCTTGCCGCGCCCAGGCAACCGCTGTCATGAGAATGAGACGTTTTTTGTTTGAAATTTCTTCTCTAGGTACATTTAACTCAGTGGTCTAGGGTAGAATAGACAAAAATGACACCCACCCACCGCATCGTCTACGAATGTGTAATATAAATACAATAAATTGTAATTATTGAATAATTGAATAATTGAAATAGATTGTAATTATTCCATCAACTTCATTAATAACGCATAGGTACCTACGCAATGTACTTACAACATTTTCTCTATTTAAGCCTAGACAGAAAAAAACGCTTTACGTACCAGGGGGAAAACTTAAGTAACAAAAAAACAGATAGACTGAAAACACATTCGTGTGATATATTAATAACTTACACAAGTGCTTACCTACCAAATACAATTCAATACCTAGGCACATAATATTTGATTGATGCATAAAATTGTTTTAAACTAGAGGATGCATAAATATTTAATGTTTCTTCTTCTTCTTGGCCAGTGTGGTCAGTACAGTCGTGATCGCGCTGGTGATGGTAGCGGGCGTGGTCGTGTCAGCAGGTGTGCTCTCGTTGAAGTCAGCATCCGATCTCGGTATTTGGCTCTGACTGTCGTCAGGGATGCTGATCTGGAACTGCAGCAGCACGACCAGGTAGGTCACCATTGTTGCCAGGAGCTGTGGAATGAGGGAGGTATTTTATATTCATTTTATTTATTTTAAGATAATCGAGTCGTGTTGAAGATGGCATTCACATGTAAGTACCTAGGTACTTAATCATTACCATTATACCACATAACATTATTTTCTATTTGCCTATTTCGTCCGTCCCATCGAATTATCAGAATACCTACGGGTAGAGTGCACCTGTGTGCACTCTACCCGTATTCGTGTGTGCACCCACTTGTGAAATATTATAATTAGTCCTGCGCACTTGGCTCTTCTCCGCAGACAAAGATTGGCCGCCGCGCCGTGGCTGAAATTCGGTTAGTAGGATATCAAGATTCTTTTTAGGGTTCCGTACCTCAAAAGGAAAAAACTAATTCTTATAGGATCACTTTGTTGTCCGTCTGTCTTTCTGTTTGTCTGTCCATCTGTCAACCCTCTTTTATCAGAAACGCGTGGACGTATCGAGTTGAAATTAACGTCGAATACTCAAGTCCGTAACCTCTTGGAGCCGCGATATAAATAAAACTTCTAAGTCAACGCACTCAAAATTTCCAAGGGAATCACATGCACACAAAACCTATAGGGTAGGTAGGTACTTCCCATAGACCTAGAATCATGAAATTTGGTGAGCAGCAAGGTCATAGCACAAGTAAAGGGTCAAAAATCCTAAAATCTAAATTTTTTGTGTAGGTATAGTGTAGGACGCCCTCCGGCAAGGTGGGATGACGATAATAGGGGTAGGTAATGTGAACAAATCTGACTTGATTAGGTTTATGGACAAACTCTGCACATTTAATATAAAACAAATTGTGATGTTCACATTCCCCTATAGCGACAGCTTGCCACAATCAGAGAACAACCTTAGATATGACGTTGCACACTATTTCATGCAACAACAATGTAGGTACCTACATGTGATTGACACTAACAGTAGGTATTGTTGGTAAAAAATACTATTTGACTCAAGGTTATTACTACCGATCCTATTTTTATAAAAGACAGATAGCAATTTCGCTATCCTATTATTATGAAAAAACTTGGCTACCAAAAATGCTTCTTTTGAGCATTGCAATAATTTAAAAAACAAGACCTTGGAAGTAATTCCAAGTCATTTAAATTAGAAATAACGACAATAGAGGAAGTCTCTAGCCCTAGAAAGTCAAATATTATTAATCACAAGAAAAAACAAAGAAAACAAGATTGTAAAATCAAGGCAAAGTTTACTAACCTGGTGCACCAATAATATTCAAGGACTGAGAAGTAAATTATTAGAATTGGAACTGTACATGATCTGCTTAACAGAACACTGGCTGAAAAGCTAAGAGCTCATGTTTAAGTTCAGTAACCACCAGGTTGGTAAACGTTTGTTAACAAAACATTATTATTATCATTAGCAGTAGATGGTGCATTGTGAGAGGAGAGGCAGGATCTAGGCTCGAAAACAGAGTTGAAGAAACTTGAGAACATAGGTATTAGGTACATATGGATTCGGGGTCTGAGGATTTAACATCATGATACTTCATAGACAAGGGAATGCTTGACTTAGTTTTACGGTTAGCAATATAAGTCCAAAAATATTTAATATTTATAGTTATATTTTTTTCAACACTGACCATGTATGCTTTATAGCATTTCTTGCTGTTTTGTTTAAAAGTAGCCCTTAACTCGGAAAAGTCTGCATAATCAGAGTTGTTACCAAATTTCTTCCATTTAACCCATGCCTTCTGCTTACACTTAAAAGTTCTGATTAGCGAGGGGGAAAACCATATGGGAAAGTAGTCAGATTTACGTCGCACAAGGGGTATATGTTCTTTGATAAGGCTGTTAATAATATTATAAAAATAATCGACTGACTCTATCGCTGAGATATTACAAAGAAGGCTATGCCAATTAATTTCTGAAATTTTAGTATTTATTACATTATAACTTTAGCTTACTACAATATATCAGATTATCTAGCTAGAGGATAAAAAAGCTTGGAACGAGTTTTTCTCCAGCTCGAAAAATAACAAATAGGCTAAAGGTTTCTTCGTCGCTTCTTTACTTTCTACAAACCGAAGCGACAGAAATAAAAAATATCACTTTATTTCCGTGTCAGTGTTTAGTTTTATAATTTGACCTTTTCTAAGTGTACATTTATTGTATTTATGGAAATAAAGAGTTTTTGATTTGATTTGATCTGGGAAAGACTGCAGGCAGATTCTGGATGCGGCAAGCTGAAGACAGGGCGCTATTGTAAGCCTCCCAAAAAAAATAGGTTTAGAGTTGGAAATAATTGTTTTAAGTTGTAAAAGGAATATACCTAGCCCATGTTAATATCATGCCATGTTTTATTTCAGTAACACAGTTGATCCTCCATTAGCTTTCAGTCCGAAGAGGGAAAGACACGCCTACAGTAATGTGAATGTGACCTTCCGAAAAGTTCAGTGAAACCTATTCCTATGAAAAAACTCAAGTTTCGATGACATATGCAATGATTTCCTATACAAATCGGCTGACGACAAAAACAAACGCATATTTGAACCGCAGTGGGTATATTCTCTTTGATTTGAACCATTGATTTTACATATTTAGGTACAAGTTGCAATTATTACCTATCCGCCAAACTTTGGCAAGCGAAATATTAGATTGTGTTGATTGAAAACCATTCGAATTCAATGGTAGTAAATAGTAAAGACTTTCAATAAGAGTTCAAAGTCATCCATAATCATATTAATCATATGTAAATGATAGCGTACTTGTAACCTCCAATATGATAAAGTTACTTTTTCTATTCTTTTCTTGATGGTTTGTTAAAAATTATGTTGTGAATTGATCTGAACTAGTAAAATACAAGCTACCAATGAAACCCTTTACAGTAATTAAAGTGACCAACAAAATGCATTACAAGTTTACTCCCATGTTCATCGAGCAATCTTGCTACAAGAGAAAATATATGATTGGGTTTGTACCAATACCTTTACAATGCCACATTAAATTAATAGAGATGATTGAGATAACTAAACACATGAATTTTAAACACAAAAACACAGAAATTGTGTAATCAAAGTTAATTTGGTTAATATCATGGAATTATTTGATTTGTTCACAATTTGTGATAGAAATTTTGCACTAACATTCTGAATAGTGATGGTAGGTACTTATTTATCTGGTAAATTCCTTGAAATCTACAACACATAAAAACAAAATAAAGATGAAAATTCAAAAATCTTCCCGTTGTGAGAATTTGTTTCTTACTTGTTATGCATTACATTTTGCATAAACATTTGCTTGAAGTGAATTGAACTAACTAACAACTAACTTTGGATTCTTATACAAGTCTTTAGACATATTAATTATTTCAATGTTAATCACATAGTATTTTCAGAAAGTATCTATAAGTACCAATTGCTATGATGAGCGACCAAACTTTATTGAATATTTGATCTAATGATTATGAATAGAATTTATAACCCTTATTCAGGCACAAATAATAAGAAAACAATATTAAGCACCATCCAAGTGTAGTACACATAATAATAATAGTTTTGCATAGATTGAGAAATGTCGGGTGAGCAAAATATCTATTTTCTTGTTCTCAGTATTTGAAAATAGTGATATCAGTTTTGGAAGTAACTTAGTTACTACTAGCTTCACTTTGGCTTGAAAATATACTTATTAGTAGTGAATGAAATAACTCCCTATATAATAACTGGGTTGAACGATGATGATAATCTAAATACTTATTTCATTAACTCGAAATGATGCATTGTTGTCGTACCTATCAGGAATACAATTATGTCAACTATCAGTTTAAGAAATTGTCTTAGATGTTCAATACTAACCCGACAGGGTTGGGAGACAAGAATAAGTAATTACCTTAATAAAATTTTATATAAAATGGAAAATAGTGACATTGCTAATTGGTAGGCATGTGATATAGATGACATTTCACATGATGACATTTCATCGGCTTCGTGGAAAATAATGACCGGATTATGCCTTTTCTCGGGGTTAACCCTGAAATGCGTACCCATCGTCTTACAGACACCACTGATATTTAACCCTTAACTACCTACCCATAGTCTCACAGACACTTGTGATATTAATTTTGTGAATAAGAAAAGTATCTCCTGAGGGTTAATGGGTACCTACTTAAATTCAGTTGCAATGTTGTAGATTATAGTTGAATAAATAAATTAAAAAAAAAAAAAAGTATGTTTGCTACCGGTTCGCTGGTATATTGATATTTAGTTAGTGTATGAACTAATGTGTCATAAGTAGGTCATTGTTGTTTGAATAATTATTCAACTGCGAAAATCGAGTATTTTACTCACTGACGTTATTTATTTATTTAGAATTACCAACAAAATATACACAAGTCATGTGAATTAAAGAGCACAAAAAAAAATAAAAATGATGAGTTGCTTAAGCAAAAGCTATAGAGAGAAGAGAATCATACCTACAAAGAGAGTAATAATAATAATGATAAAACTAACGTTTTTAGACAAAACGGACGAGTTATTTGCACAGTTAAATAAACAGGATTCCTTTTTGTTATTGTGTGTAAGTGCTTTTTGTTATTGTTAACATAACAAAATAAATAACAATCATTTAAGGAGAAAGAAATAAACCACTTATTTAAGATTGACATGGCTCATATGAAATACTAATTTGAAAACGAAATAACAAAGTTTTACTCTAAATTACGTATACCGCTTGTTGTGTTAGGTGCACGAAATTATTTTAAAAAAAATGGATTCAATAAACTAAAGTTTATCTTTAAAGAACAAGACAAGATTCCATAACATGCCATAAAAAAGGGCCTTAGTAAAATAAATCAGACTATTAGTGTGAAGCAAACAAATCGAATTATTTAAAGAGATAAAATTAAATCGATAAATTTTAAGTTATCTACCCACAATAAACGAAGGCACGATTGAAACTATAAATAATAATAATAATAAACTAAGTACTATTTCCACAAAATTAAGATAATTTAAAAACGCAATGAATAGAGCAAGAAGTATACTCGTACTTACATTTTTATACAACGATATGTTGCTTACGAAAATATTGATTGTGTCTATTTTGATATGAATAATATTTAGGATTAGATGAATAAAAATGGCGACTAGTAAAAACGAGATACTGCTTTAAAATACAACGTAAATAAACGCTATAAAGTTATTACAAAGATTACCGACCGTTTAAAGAATAAAACTGTGTTGTGGTCAGGAACGCCACGCGAGAAATGAATAAATTTGGATTTTTAAAACAAAGAAACATTAAATAGAGAATGTGACATATTATATTAAGAATATTGTCAAAAATTTGTCATACTAGAGAACATCTGTTGTGTAAAAGTCAGAGAAATGAATAGGTACCGTACACAGGTACATATTAAGGGAATCTGAATCTGATTAACGAGTATGAACAATTATTAATATTTTAAATTATTAATATTTCAATAAAAAAAAAATGTAACTAATCTTCAGTTAGTCAGTATTTTTATACGAAAAGCTTAGAACGCAGATTGTTTGAATTTACAATTGTCAAATAATACGCAGAATATTATTTTTAGATAAACTTCATAATATGAGACGTACTTGAAAATGAAAATGTATTGGCGATATAAACATTAAAAGATAACAAATAAAAGGAGAGATAATAATGTTGACATGATTGTGAAATTTATTTCAGTTATAATACAGATAAACAGTAAAATAAAGGACAATAGAGATGGTTTTAGTAGTAAGTTTTTGAAGTATTATCACTTAACTTATTAAATGCGAAAATAAAACTCTACGTTTTAAAGTGGTTCAAGGGTATTACTGAGAAGGAAGTCGATGTATTTGTTTATAGCAGACTATAGACTTGAAATTAAAATTAACTAATTTATTATTAAGGTACAAAAAAAAAAAACGTGGTGATGAATAATTTATATGATTACAGTAATTTTTCTTGTAGAAACGTACTTTCTGTCACTACCCACAAATAACATACATCAAATTAAAAGTGTTGTCCAGTAAGAGATTGATAGACAATAATAATATTGAATAAACGAAAAAAAAAAGAAAAGTAGTAGAATGATATATATATATTTTTTAAAATGAAGTACCTATATTCAATATTTTTATTTAAAGTAAGTTATTAAAGCGAAAAATTATATTTCAGTAATGAGATCCATACATTGATGTCAAGTAAATTTAGTACACATGTACATCGGTATTATCAGTATGTAAATCGGTTCCCTAAAAATAGTGATAAACATAACTTTAATACCAGAAATAAACATAAACTCGCTGTGCCCACAACTAGGCTACACAAAATTAATGTATCTTTTAAAGGGCAATGTATACACTTCTTCTACAAAACTCCTAGTGAATTGCAAAAATTATCAGTAAATAAATTTAAACAAATTGTCAAAACCTTTAAAATAAAATGTCTGATTATCTAGAAGATAAAAAAAAAGCTTGGGACGGGTTTTGCTCCAACTCGAAAGATAACAACTAACAGGCTAAAGGTTTCCTCGTCGCTTCATTACTTTAGTCTACATACCGAAGCGACAGAAATCAAAAATATCACTTTATTTCCGTGTCAGTGTTTAGTTTTATAATTTGACCTTTTCTAAGTGTACATTTATTGTATTTATGGAAATAAAGAGTTTTTGATTTTGATTTTGTACAATGGCATAAGAGAAAAATAACATAATTATAATAAACGAATTTTTCGAAATTGTGTGATACCGTTTGTTAAATGAAATTATCAGAAAATGTATTAAAACAAAAAATAAATAGTCATGGTGAATTAATAGTATCAGAGAATATTACTCTCATCGATTATTACATACATAAATAACTTGATAATTTGTTGATTTAAGCTTTCTAATGTTTCGGTAAAGTTGTTGTGTGAATATTGAACGTGAATGATATTAAAGCATCATGATTATTATTATGATTCTTATTTTCATAAATGTAAATATTGAAAGCGGAGCATATGATACGAATAAATTATGTGTGTTTAGAGAATAAGCAAAATAATTTTAAGAGATAATATTATATTCAAGTAATATAAGGGTGATCAAGAAAAGCCAATAATTAAGTAATGTGAAAAAAAAAATCCAAAGACAGTGATCAACGAAAGCGATAATGGTGAAATTATTTCCTTAAAAGTGAGAAATCAAAGTGAAGAGGACATTGAATCGCAGATACATTCCAAAAAAAAAAAAAGTGAAAAAGTGTAAAAGTGTATAGTGAAAAAAAAGCAAATATAGTGAAGTAAATAAAACAAATACATAGTGAAAAATATAAGCGATTAAAAAGAAAAAAAAGCGAGTACCGATGAGTACACAGATAAATGAGAGATTGTGTTATAATTATTTGTATAACAACATAATAGTGACCGAAATGATCTGTTGAACGCAACAGTCATCTATAGTTTCTGTTGGACGCAACAGAGAGAGAGAGAGAAAGAGAGCGAGAGATATATATCTCCTAAAGTGAGTACCAATGAGTACATAGAGAGACTATATTATAATTATTTTTAACAGTATAATAGTGACCGAAATTATCTGTTGGACGCGACAGTGGTATATAGGTTCTGTTGGACGCAACAGAGAGAGTGATCCGTTGGATTGCAACGGTGTAATTTGTTAATTTTAATTTAAATGTAAGGTGCTATAATTTAAATGATCTGTTGGACGCGACAGTGGTATATAGGTTCTGTTGGACGCAACAGATAGAGTGATCCGTTGAATTGCAACGGTGTAAGTTGTTATTTGTAATTTAAATGTAAGGTGTTAATTATAATTTAAATGAACTGTTGGACGCGACAGTGATAAATAGTTTCTGTTGGACGCAACAGATAAAGTGATCCGTTGGATTGCAACGGTGTAAGTTGTATCACTACATAGTATAATAGTTAATAAGACTATTATGTAATAAATTGCAAATTAAATATTAGTCATTTTTATATTATTGTGATTTATCAAGGCTTATGAAATTATGTTTTAATCTTATAATTTTAACTTTTAAAATTTGTTATGTAATATTAAGCATTTTGCTTGCGATATTTACCTACTCACATGCAAATATTTAGATATCGAACGCGAGGTCGCGTATATTATTGGCAGTATGGCCGAGCGAAAACAGTCTTTGTTATAACTTGTACGCTTATTACAAATTAATTTAAAGTTGAAAAATTATGTAGTTATCATTTATGGATAATAGGTAATGTTTATGTTATGATGTACCCTAAATCTTCATTTGCCTCTAGAATCATTGTTTGAAATATCTTTGTGAATCATGATAATTTATACTAAAATGATAACATAATGATAGTGATACTAAAATGAAATGAAAGCGATACGACAATGTTAAAAAAAGAGATATTGTAATGATAATGGAAACGCTTATCTATAGCAAGATTATAAATAAATCTGTTTTTTTTTTGTGGTAGACAAGTATTAATGATATTCACAGATAAAATTAAGTATACTGTAATCTACCAATAATTGTATAATTCTGACAAGCCAGGCAGTTTAAGTTATCTGGATTGCTCCCGCCACTAAATGTAGTCAACTGAAACTACGCACTTAAGCTTTATATGTATGGAACTAACGTTTTCAGAATAGCTAGTGGTGGTTATAATGTTTTTTTCTAATCATAAAATAGATTTTATAACAATTGCGGGGTAAAAACAAAAATGTGTTTATTGACTTAGTGTATAACTTAAACGGAGTTATTATAAAAGTATGGTCAATAGTTATCTATTATTGTATATATTGTTATTTAAAAAAAAAACCATCTATTTTATTTAAAAGTAATCAATTGAAAGTTATTCATAATCTATGCTTATTAATATTAATTGTTCAAAAATCAAGAACAAAATTTGTTTATTTTAATAATTCTAACAATAATTATTGTATGTCTGAACGGACAAACTGATTAGTAATTTATATGTTACAGTTGAAACAGTAAAGAAATTTTATTCTTATGATAAAGCAGAAAGTATAATATATACTTAAATTGTAATTGCCAATTTAATTCCGCTGTAATTTTGACATACTTATAATGTTTAAATTTAACCTAATCTTGGAGCCACGCGAGACGCGTGTTATGTCGAATGGCCGAATGTAAGCCTCCCAAAAAAAATAGGTTTAGAGTTGGAAATAATTGTGTTTTATAGATTGTAAAATATTTGAAGAGTGAAACATTCTATCTGTCATGGACGCCGTTGTAGAAAAGTTATGTTGATTTTATGGATAAATTGTTTTAAGTTGTAAAAGGAATATACCTAGCCCATGTTAATATCATGCCATGTTTTATTTCAGTAACACAGTTGATCCTCCATTAGCTTTCACTATGGCGCACATTAGGGGAGGCCTATGTCCAGCTGTGGACTAACATAGGCTGATGATGATGATAGTGATTTGATTGTAACTTTATTCACTACTTATTGCGCGGTGTAGGAATCTAGACCCCTTCAACTCATTCCGTGGGCGTCGTAAGACTAAGAGGGGTGTATTTTTAGCACCTATAGCGATCGCTAATCTTCCTACATGGTGAATATAAAATTTAAATTTAAATGAATTGTATAGTCACAGATTTGAAGAGCGTCCGGTTGACATCAAAGAACCCCCCGAGGCTGATCTGCGAGGGGTTCATCTCCGTGGCGCGCAGGAACATGTTGACCTCCGTCTGCGCGTCCGTGTTCATCCAGGAGAGTTCCACCATCAGCAGCTTCTTTTGGAAGTTGGTTCGGACCTGACATGAGCACATTTTTAAGCTGATAACGTGATCTTCTACTTAACATAATATTTAGATTGCTTTGAAAAAACCAAAAGGCGTCTTCGAATTCTTTAATATTAACTCTGTTTTTATGTTTTACGGGACAAGTACAATCCCCAAGAACATTTTTTAGGACCATCTCTGGATCATTATAAGAAAAATATAAAAAGTCTGTGAGTAATACACTTTTTGAAAAATGGTCAAAAACCCCCTTTTTGACCATTTTTAAGGTTCCGTACCTCAAAAGGAAAACAGGAACCCTTATAAGATCACTTTGTCGTCCGTCTGTCAACCCACTTTTCTCAGAAACACGTCCACGTATCGAGTTGAAATTAATGTCGTATACTCAAGCTCGTAACCTCTTGGATCCGCAATATAAATAAAACTTCTAAGTCAACGCACTCAAAAGTTACAGCAGTTTATGTCCATACATTTTGAAATTTCCAAGTGAATCACATTCACACAAAACCTATAGGGTACTTCCCATAGACCTAGAAACATGAAATTTGGTGAGCAGCAAGGTCTTATAGCAAAAGTAAAGGAAAAAATCCGAAAACCATAAATTTGTAATTTATTCACAAAAAAAAATACTTTTAATGCTCGCCATGGACCAAAACCTATATGGTACTTCCCGCAGACCTAGAATTAAGAAATATGGCAAAAATCAAGGCCTTATAGCACAAATAAAGGGAAAAATCCGAAAACAGTAAATTTGTAGTTTATTCACAAAAAATACTTTTTATTCTCGCCATGGACCAAAATCTATAGGGTACTTCCCGTTAACTTAGGATCATAAAATTTGGCAAGAAGCAAGGTCTTACAGCACAAGTAAAGGAAAAAATCCTAAAACCGTAAATTTGTAATTAATTCACAAAAAAAAACTTTTGATTCTTGCTATAGACCAAAACCTATAGGGTACTTCTAGTGTACCCAAAATCATAAAATTTGGTAAGAAGCAAGGTACATACAGCATAAATAACGAGAAAAATCTGAAAACCGTAAATTTTTAGTTTATTTACAAAAAATTCTAATTTATGATTCTCTCCCTCGACCAAAATATACAGGGTACCTACTTCATGTTGACCTTGTTGATAAACAAGGTCTTACAATTAAACGGAACCCTAAGTGCGCGAGTCCGAATCGCACTTAACGTATTTTTTCAAAAAGTGTATTATGGACAGGATAATTTTCAAAAAGGGAGCTTCTTCACCAAGTGGGGTATTCAATGAAAGATATTATAATATTGTACATTTCAAAACAATTTTAGAAATTTCTGTAGGTTTCACACATAACGAAATATTTTGAAAAAGGTCGAAAAATTTGCCCCATCACCGAAGCATGCAGAGAGAGATCCATCTGAAATGTAGGTTGGTACCTACGTCTTTATGTATTGATTTAGTATTTGATTTAGTATTGTCTTTAGGTATTCATCAAATTGCGAAGTCTCTAACTAACCGGTACCTTTAGTACATATTTGTTGACAAACGTTCGAAACCCTCGGCGCGCGAGTAACACTCGCACTTGACGGATATTGTTTAAGTTTTGGGACAAATACAATCAAATTTTCTATAGGTACTATACAATAGCGAAAGAACCATTAAAATTGGTCTACCATTTGACAATTGAAGAAATCGGTGAACATACTTAAAAAAACATAATATACTTACCTACAGCCGAACATTGAACATCCTCCATTTTCGAGGTCGGTTAAAATAATAAAATATGAGAAACACCTAAACTACTTACATTATGAGAAGCGTAGTGAGCCTCATCGCAAATGAAAAACAGCAAGAAAATGCTGCAGAAGGCCGTCAGCGCCAATCCTATGTCCTTGACTCCGAACCCTTCAGAGATCTGGCTCAGGAGCCCGTAGATGGACAGGGTTATGATGAGGAACAGGTACAGGTTCACGAAGGTGAAGGTGTAGCAGTGCGCGATGCCGGTGTCTCGAGCGAGCTTGCTGAGGCGCAGCCAGAGGGCGCGGTACTGCGCCACCTTGCCGGCGGGCCCGACGTGGCGCAGAGCCTGCAACCGACTGCTTTGAAGACTACACACATATTTGCATAGGAACAACTGCTACAAAAAATATCGTAGTTTGACGAATTCATTACGGATATAATCGAGTTAACTACGAACCTTTTGTCTTCTTATATATAACACATACATATAAGGTTCTTGGTTAATCCTGTTACATCCGCAATGAACTACTGGAAAGTTCTAAAACAGAGAATCTCATCGGGAATCAAGTCATAAAATGGGAGATCAGGTCGGTCATTTTACTAATGTCATTTTACTAACGAATAAGAAGTCAAATGACCACACATACGAAAACGAGATAGCAATCATAAACACTCTTACGAATATTTAAACAAAGCCATACAATCATTTTTAAGAAGCTCCTAAAATCAGGATTAAAAATATACAAACTTGATGAAAATCCTCAGCCAAGACGGAAGCGCACACGCTCAAAGCCTCGCAAAGAAGATACCAATAACCGCCCATGATGTACGTCAATATCTCCAGGAAGACGTACGGAACCAGCTGCATGAGCTTGAAGTGCACCATGGTCGCGTGCGTGATCAGCACGGACGTGGTGGACAGCACCGGGATGACGACGGCGATCGCGAGCGCCTTCTTGTACAGCTTCACGGGCACTGCGCGACCTGACAACTGCTTGTAGGCCATCTGCAACGTGTGCCTTGTCTAGTTACACATCAAACGTACACATCGGTCAAGGCATCCGCCGGAGGAGGCGGCGGCGGCGGCGGCGGCGGCGGCGGCGGCGGCGGCGGGATACAAGAATCTCGAATGTCGAAGGTATTTAATAATATTCTACTTATTTGTTTAGTTTGACATAGGTATAACTAGTAATAAATAAATAAATAAAAAATAAATAATGCTGAACAATCCACACAGCACCATTTAGCCCCAAAGTAAGCTACTCAAAGCTTGTGTTATGGGTACTAGATAAAAGATAACTGATATATTTAATACATTTTATACATAGATAGATATTTTTTTTATTATACGTAGGAAACAACCAGACCAACGGAACAAATTTCTGCAGATCGTACACAAATTTGTCCCGAGGCGGGAATCGAACCCGCAACCTCTTGCGTCGCAGGCGGACTCTCGCCCGCTGCGCCACTGAGGTCGTGAGTAATATTGTGGACAAATAATAAATAAAATTTTTGTTTATTTATTAGCCTGATGTGTGAAATGCCGAAGGCCTCCCTCCCTCCCTGCCCTCCTTCCACTTGGCATCCCAATCAGCTCATCAGCTGGACGCTTTTGACGAGACGTGGGCCCTTCTTGCAGGAAACCGTGAGATTCAAAATATCAGCATATTTGTATATGCATTACAAACCTCAAATTCCACCCATTCGTTGAGAACCCCAGCGATCTTCCTCGTCTCATACCACATTATAGGAATCAGAGTCATTGGAAACAAATAAACCGTGAAGATATACTCAATCACAGCTTCTTCAAACTTTCCCTCTGAAGTTTTTAAAATCTGGACTTTATTCAGAGACAAATATAGCACATAGCAGACGAGAAACGCGTATACGCCGGCAGAGTAGAGCATAGATGTGGACGCGATGTGGAACCGGTTGAGTCCGGGCTGCGGCCTGGTCAGCGGCAGGACTCCCATGAGGCGTAGGATAGAGAACACGGGCTTGATGTTCTCGTAGACTATATCCTTGTAGATGTGGGGATCCATCAGGTTGTTCCGCAAGGGCTCCACGGCATTGGCAGCCGCAGGTATGATGACCGGTGTGCGCACTGGGGTCACATCTAAAAAGATCACTTTATTTGATTTTGGTTTGCTTTCCATCTGGGCGGGGAAGCCATTCGGGATCGGTAATGAAGAGCCCGGGAATAAGCCATTGTTACTGTGGTAGATACTCATTTTCTAGAGACTTTTATGACGTGTAAGCGGTTTTAAGGGTGAAAGGCGAGTGTATAATATAAACGTTGAAACGGAGAAAGCCTAATGACTTTAAGGTGTAGGGTATCATATATCACAAGGTGACAAGTTGATTGCAGCTACGTAAGCGGCGTGAGGTGGTTCGTTTCGCGAGTGGCGGTTTCAAGCAACCACAATAAATTATAGTTAGCAGGTAAGTAGTTGCGTCCTTATGGAGCATAGGTTAAGACTATGCGATGGTATACAGATTTGTAATTAATTAATTTAAAAGGTAAAGATCTTTCTTAGGTATTCATAATGTGGAGCATTATGAATAAAGGCAATTACCTAAATCGAAGTTTCCATGGAAAATGGAATACAATGCGCGCAAAACTAATTTCGGTTGCCATATTACTTGTAAGGCGCAGATAATTATAAAACAATACAACAACAAACCAAACAGTATTTCCCGCCTCTCTCAAAAACAACCTCAACGACCTTGCGCTTAAAAATTTAACTGATGCCTAACCTTGAGTCAAGGTTTTCAATTTCAATAAAGGTAGCTAGTATTTACTTATGTACATATATGTACATAGGAGGTAAAACTTGGATAAGGTTGGCGAGAGATAGAGCAAAGTGGAAGGAGTTGGAGGAGGCCTTTGCCAAAAGAGGGCAAACAGACGAAATTTCGATGTCGTAACAAAGCAATAGTATCAAGTAACAAAATGTAAATATTTTTTCTGAATTAAAGGCTTGAAATGAGTATTACCTACCATTTCAACGCCAATGCGGCGTTTGCCTTAAAAATACACCTGGTCAACATGAATGCGACCAGACCAGAATAAGGGGCGCTATGACTTTGGTCAGTCAAATAATAGGTGTAGTAGTCCGGTCCACTTAATTATAACCGGACTACTGAGACTAATGGCATACACCCTGCAATGACCGAGCCTAATAGGACATACTCGTGTATGGCATAGCATAGACCCTGCAATGACCGAGCCTAATAGGACATACTCGTGTATGGCATAGCATAGACCCTGCAATGACCGAGCCTAATAGGACATACTCGTGTATGGCATAGCATAGACCCTGCAATGACCGAGCCTAATAGGACATACTCGTGTATGGCATAGCATAGACCCTGCAATGACCGAGCCTAATAGGACATACTCGTGTATGGCATAGCATAGACCCTGCAATGACCGAGCCTAATAGGACATACTCGTGTATGGCATAGCATAGACCCTGCAATGACCGAGCCTAATAGGACATACTCGTGTATGGCATAGCATAGACCCTGCAATGACCGAGCCTAATAGGACATACTCGTGTATGGCATCCCAATGAAAGACTCTTTTCCTCCGCGAAAGAGTCGCTCCATTTATTGAGTCCTAATGTAAATAGGGGTTTTTGTATTCTGAAAAATATCTTTTTGTCGACTTATTTATGTCATTTATTTATCGGCAACGTAACTTTTTCCTCATTTAGTACCTTCTTAATCCATCCCAAAAGCTTTTAGTTGTAACCTATTAATAAAGAGACAATATATCCGGTCATAAAACTTTAACGAGACAAGATATGAGCTTTAAATAATAATGCCACACCTGCTGGCCTACACAAACACAATACATAAGTGATATGTTTCACGGAACACCTCGTGTCGTGCAACGTATCGGAAGTATTGGTAATGCTCCATCAAACTAGGCGCACTAATCAAATTGACAATTTTACGGCTCTTTTCGAAAGAATATATCTTAGACTTTAAGTAGTAGCTTACGTCATCCTAGCTTCAGTCGGCTCGCGGCTCTGCTCGCGTTGTTTCGGGGATAAAAAATGTACCCATACCTATATACCTTTAATACGATTTTCTGAGAGGTTTAATTATTTTTCTCTGCAAACATTTTAATTTAAGGTTAAAGTATGTAAGTATTTCTACCACCGGAAGATTTCGCAAGTGTACCCGTAGGTTTAGTTTAGTTTAGTTTAGTTTATTTATTAATAACGTTTTGTGTTACAGGTCAGTTCTTAAATAGGTAATAATAATTTACAATTGTAATAATTTAGTACTTATACATAGGTATTGCAAAATAATAATAATAACTTAATTGTCTAACAAAATATTATGATTAAAAAATTTAATAAAAATAGAAATATTGAATATTTAATCAAATAATTCATGAAAATTATAGAAACATTGTTCAATAAGCCAGAACTTTAGTTTGGTTTTGAAGGATTGCGTTGAAGCAGCACTGGTGATCTCAAGTGGAAGACGGTTATAAACAGCCGGCCCCATCACATGCACCAGCTTCGACGATTTTGTGAGACGCCGCGGGACAGCTCTCAGCTTGTGTGCGTGACGAGTAGGGTACCTGTGCCCGTCGCCGAACCTGGAGTACTCGTCAAGGTGGCTCCGAGCATACATGGCGGCATGGAACATGACTAGACCAGGGACCGTCATGATCTTTAGAGAGCGGAATATTGGACGAGCGGGTGTGTCCCACGGCACTCGTATTACAGCTCGTACTGCTCTTTTTTGGATTCTGAACACTCGCTCCCAGTCCGCGGCTCTGCCGTACAGCTCTACGCCATACTGAAGAAGCGAGTGCACAGATGCGAAGTAGCAGCTCCTCATCATGGTTGTCTCCAGTGTCTCTGACAACCTCCACAGGGCGAAGCACGCTCGACCCACCCTCTCACACAGTTGGTCAATGTGAACTTCCCAAGTAAGCCCTTCGTCCAGCCTAAAGCCCAAAAATGATGAGTTCTTGACCTGTCTCACGGATTTACCTCCCAAGGTCACTGATATAGGTTGGCTAGTGCGGCCGGCTAGATTGAAGTGGACAAAGCTCGTCTTGCTCACATTGAGTAGAAAACCGTTGACGCTGAACCACACGTGGAGCTGGTTCGCCACCATGTTCAATCTCCTCTCCAACTGCTCCGTATTCGGTGCTTTGACTACCGCCGCGACATCATCAGCATACATGAGGATGTGTGCATCCGCTATGCATTCTGGTAGGTCATTGAGGAGGAGAGAGAACATGATGTTCGAAATCGAGGAGCCCTGTGCCACCCCAATGGACGCTGTCAGTGGACCTGAAGTCTCCCCACCGCTTACGCCTGATACGACCTGCTTACGATCGGCCATGAAGTCTGTCAAAAGCGCTAGTGACGGGCCGTCAAAACCGTAGTGTTTGAGCTTCGCGGTTAGAACATTATGATCGGCAACGTCAAAGGCCTTTGAAAGATCACACATGATCACAGCCACCTGCTGACGTTCTTCTCGGGCTTCCACTGCATGCCTTACCAGTTGCCGAACCACATCCGTCGTCGACCTTCCTCTCCTGTATGCATATTGCCTATCGGATAGTGAGTCAGTCGACGTTAGATATTCGCTAATTCTGGCACACAAACCGTACTCGAAGATTTTGGCTATTCCCGGAATGATTGAAACTGGCCGGTAACTGTTTAATTCTTCCCGCTTACCTTTACCCTTGTAAAGCGGCGAGACTCGGACATATTTTAGTACTTGTGGATACTTTCCTTCTCGTATACAGGCGTTAAAGAGTTCGGTAAGAATAAACGATAGGGGTACTGCTACTGCGTTCATGAGAGACACCGAAATCTCATATATATCCCGAGTGGTCTTGCGAGCTACTCCGCTCACAATTATTTTAAGTACCTCAGAGTGTGAGAAGGGTCTGAGCCTGATGGACCGGTCCGATGGAACGCGCGCACTCTCCAGCGCTCGCCGCACTGCGCCCAGGTCCGCCGTCGGCGCGCCACACACCGCCGCAGCAGTCACAAAATGTGCGTTCACTGCGTCGAGGGCCTCCACCTTGCTATTGTACTTGGAGCCGTTTGGTGTCCGTAAATATTCCGTCAGATCCTCAGTACGTCCACACCTCCCGGTCTCAATTTTAACAACATCCCACATGCTCTTTGTTGTGTTTGATGAACCTGCTATAATATCGCAATAAAACTTACTACGTTCCTTTTTTAATACCTCTCCAACTCTCTCTTGAAACTCGTGGAGTTTTGTCGCGAGTTGCGTGTTAGTGGGAAATTTAAAAGTCATGCATTTGATTTCCCTGAGTACTGAATCTAAGGCTATGATTTCCTTTGTCACCCAAGTTGCTTTGTTCATAGGTTTAAATAGTACCCGTTTTATAGGAAAACATATGTCTAACATATTTTTAAAAATATTAATTATCGTCTCCGCTAACTGCGCGGCTGGCAACTTCCTACCGCTTACTTCTAGCCAGTCAATACTCTCGATACTAGAGACAAAATTATTTGTATTAGCACGCGAGTACGTCCTGGCGAAGCGAGGCGGGGATGAGTCACGCGGTCTACAGCAGAGCTCGGCTCTCACGGCGTAGTGGTCGCTCAGTAGCGAATTCACGGCTGTCGCGCGCACACTTCCACCCTGCACCCGTGCGCTGCTTACATACGCGTGGTCTATGCATGTACTCGTCGAAGCTGTTACCCTCGTATGAAAGTCCACAATATTGCAGTAGTCGCGAGTATTTAAAATATCATTTAGTCTTTTTTGTGTACTATTTAATGGGCACAAAAAGTCTATGTTAAAATCTCCGATAACAACGCAATCCTTCCCGCTGACAACCAAAGAATCTAGCAGTCGTTCTAAACATGGATAGAATAGAGATAAATTTGTCAAGTTTGATCTGTACACACATAATACAACAATGTTATGATCCGTAAGTTCTACGGCTGATATTTCGCAAACTTGCTCCACGGAGAAACAATCGCAGTCCAGTTCTTTAAATCTAATGTCCTTACTCACATAAATACAGGTCCCACCGTGACCAATAGTCGGTCTACAGTAGGAGGCACCTAAGTCGAATTTATTAATATTAATTGTTCTCAGTTCAAAATTTTTTAACCAATGCTCTGTAATGCAGAGTACGTCGCATTTTAAAAAAGTTTCTAAGCCTATTTCCAATTGGCGAGTCTTATTTTTAAGTGATGCTATATTTTGGTGGCATACCACTATCTTGTCCAACTTATCACTGGTATCGCCTTCGAATTGTCTCCGCCGCCGCGTACGAGTTGATGAGTCATGCGTCACCGCCGCCGGCGCCGCTGCTGGAGCCCGAAGAGGTAGTGCTGGTGCTCTCGCTGCCCCGTTGGGAACGGGGCCGGTACAGAAACCACTCTGTAAATCGAACCCCTGCGGGCCACGCCGTTGGCGAAGTTACTGACTCGAATATATTCTCAGGCATTCCTATAATGAATGATGCGTGCCTGTTCGATTTTATGTCGCGTTTTTCAACGGTGTAGTCAGATTTAGTAATTTTGTTTAAGAAACAAAGAATCGTCTCTCTGGTGGTCTCTGGCTTGAACGACCACGCTTGGATGTGCCGCCGTCTCTCCGCTGCTTGGAGATCGTTGTTAGTAAGAGTAGCCGTCCCTACGATGACGGGGGCTAATTGTTTTCGCCTGCGACGCTTATTTACTACTAGCTGAAAGTCATCATCACCTTTGCACTCGTCCAGTATATCAACAGAAGAAGTAGTCCTTAAATCTGAGTTCATAGCGATTGTGGCTGCAGTTGATACAGATTCAGTGACTCCCTTGGTCATTTTGTTCGTACCACTAGCTAATATTAGTGTGTCGGATTTGGGTGTTGTCGCTGTGCCAGTGCATACATTGCGGCGTTTCTTCGTTGGGTTGGCGAGATCGGAGATAGCGAGCGAGGCCTGTGCACGCGCAGTGCGCACGGGGCGCTCCACTCGCGCGGTCGAGGTCACGGCGCTCGGAACCGCCGCTGACGGAATATTCGTCACAAGTGATTTGCGGGTAGCGGCCTTTTCGTTCGGTGTAGTGAGCTTGATTATCAGCTGTGATTGTTCCGTTATAGTGCACTTAAGGGTCTTGACTTCACTAACTAGGGTGGTCACTGTTTGTTGCAACTCGCGCACAACACTTTCGATGGATTTCATCGACATTTTCACGCGGTATTGAATATTATAACGCGGAGCAGAAGTGAACGTGTCGCCCGGCGGGGGGTAATACTAGGTGCAGAAGGAAAACACAGTGGTGGGTTAGCTGAAACAAGATCCGCCAAGTGCGAGTGTAACTCGCGCACCGAGGGTTACCAAATGTACTGGTTAGATGAGACTTCGCAATTTAACGAATACCTAAACTAGTAGGTACCAACCGACATTTCAGATGGATCGCTCTGCAATCTTCTGAAATATTTTAAAAAGTATGACACCTGCAAAAAATTCAATAACTATTTTGAAATGTGCAAACTGATACTACCTTTCATTTGATACCCCACATGACCCTGTAGGTATGTTTAGGGCATCACAATTTTTATGGCAAATATTCATTTTAATTTTTCATTTATTTTTCTTTAAATCCGTACAGGCGCACAAAATGTTTCATCTTCGATCTCAAAACCCTAAAAAAGGAAAGTATTTCTATCCCATTATATTTTATTATTTTTATCCCATGGGAACTGATTTATGGAAAAAAGTAGAAAGAAGAAGTTAAAACATCCACCCAAACAAAATTTTGCATCTATACTAATATTATAAATTCGAAAGTAACTCTGTCTGTCTGTCTGTCCTTTTCACGCATATACGGCTGAACGGATAGCAATGAAATTTGTCAAAGAGGTAGATGGTATCCCAAGGACGGGCATGGGTAACTTTTTAATTCCGGAAAAGCGCGCGCAGCCGCGAGCGGAAGCTTGTTTATAATAGGAGCGTGATTTACGACTTGGCGTGTTCTATCCCTTAGGTCTGATACTTGCTTTTACCGGAATGTCCAGTCAACTGACTGGATTTTTTAGCTTTTTCGTTAGGTCTTCTTTCCCCGAACATCCTTTCCCCGAATGTCTAATTTTAAATCCTCTAATTTTACTTAAGTAGGTACATAAATGTAAAACTTTTGCTTTCTCATTTTTTGTGAACTGTTTGTGTTTCTTTGGAAAAATTAATCTTTAGGACGACCTAAAACTCCTTGGACGTCCATTTTACGATGAGGCTCGATATCGTAGCAAATTCAACGACTTGCCAGCCGTAGACCAGCGTAGCAAGATCTACGACGACGTAGCGAGTGCTACAACGTTCTGGTGCAAAGCAGGGTCTACGACGTAGCGAGTGCTACAACGTTCTGGTGCATAGCAGGGTCTACGACGTAGCGAGTGCTACAACGTTCTGGTGCAAAGTAGGGTCTACGACGTAGCGAGTGCTACAACGTTCTGGTGCATAGCAGGGTCTACGACGTAGCGAGTGCTACAACGTTCTGGTGCATAGCAGGGTCTACGACGTAGCGAGTGCTACAACGTTCTGGTGCAAAGTAGGGTCTACGACGTAGCGAGTGCTACAACGTTCTGGTGCATAGCAGGGTCTACGACGTAGCGAGTGCTACAACGTTCTGGTGCATAGCAGGGTCTACGACGTAGCGAGTGCTACAACGTTCTGGTGCATAGCAGGGTCTACGACGTAGCGAGTGCTACAACGTTCTGGTGCAAAGTAGGGTCTACGACGTAGCGAGTGCTACAACGTTCTGGTGCATAGCAGGGTCTACGACGTAGCGAGTGCTACAACGTTCTGGTGCAAAGTAGGGTCTACGACGTAGCGAGTGCTACAACGTTCTGGTGCATAGCAGGGTCTACGACGTAGCGAGTGCTACAACGTTCTGGTGCAAAGCAGGGTCTACGACGTAGCGAGTGCTACAACGTTCTGGTGCAAAGCAGGGTCTACGACGTAGCGAGTGCTACAACGTTCTGGTGCAAAGCAGGGTCTACGACGTAGCGAGTGCTACAACATTCTACGGCGTAGCAGCATCTACTACCTGGCAAAATGTAATAAAAAGCAAGTTTTTTGACTTCACCGACGACAGTACACTAGTAAATCTTCAATTTTTATCAATCTAATAATGTTTCAATATTATTAAACTAATATTATAAAGGTGAAAGTTTGTATGTTTATGTGTATGTTTGTAACTCATGCTTAAAATGCTGAACGGATTGATATGAAATTTTGTAGCTACTTGAAATTGTGTAGATACCCTGGATTAATCTAGCTACTTTTGATGAAAAGTCCTGTGTCCCGTGTTGATAGATGATCAAATAATTCAAATATGTATAACATGTGATTTGGATGAATTGTAACTGAAACACAATTGAGTTTCTCTGTAATTAAAGTTTTATTAAGTTAGTTTCACACCTACAAAGTTTACATAGTAAAAGCGTTTCAACCCAAGTTTACCTGTAATTAAAGAAACGACATTTAATGTTATCACATTAACAATTTCGATTTCAAAATCACAATTTGCTATGGATTTTCCCTCGTAATGCTCTGACAGCTAGATTCGATGACGTTCCTTTCACCACAGATTACTAAGTAATTGGTGTTTGTCAGTGTCACTGTCACAGCCTGACTTTGACAGTTGAACATGATGTGCGTGTGAATCTATATATATAAAAGAAAGTCGTGTTAGTTACACCATTTATAACTCAAGAACGGCTGAACCGATTTGGCTGAAAATTGGTGGGGAGGCAGCTTAGAACCAGGAGACGGACATATGCTATGTTTTATCCCGGAATTACCACGGGAACGGGAACTACGCAGGCGAAGCCGCGGGCAGCAGCTAGTTTAAAATAAAGAAAACTATATTTTTCTTTACATACTATGCTTATCAATGCGGGGACCAGCTACTGTGTTGATATAATTTAACACTATACAAGATTATTTGCTATTTCAACTAGGTTTTAGCCTAACCCTATACAGACAATTCTCTCGAATTTATGAGACAATAAACTCAAGTACAGCTCCCGTACCCGTTACCGGAAGTTTTCTTTTAGTTTGGAAATTCGTTTATTGTTATTGAGACGTGACATGAAATCCAATAAGGAGCTTTCTTTTCGCTTTTTCTGTTTTGTAAGATATTTAGTCTCATTATTCACTATTTGAGTCTCTCAAGGGGTCGTCGGTGACCCAGTCAATAGCGCCCTTCAATTTCAATTGAGAAGGTTCAGATACAATCCTAGGACCAATGGCCATACCTATTATTTTAAACAATACGTAGAATGGATTGAAATCCGTGAAAAAACCATGGGGAGGTCCAGCAGTCCGTGGGAGCCCCATGTTGGGCAAAAGCCTCACCCACTCGCACATAATATGTATTATTATTATGAAACATAATATAAAATACTTCATTGGAAACATCACGCAAAAAATCTGTTGAAAGATGCCCTTACAAACCAGGGCAATAAAATAGAATAAATGCAAACGTAAACATTACCATCTCAAGCATTGCTCGCAATTTCCATGACTCAACAATGCATAAAAATAAGGTGGAACCTAAGGTCCTATCAGAACAAATGTGTGCGTCGCGTCAGAAGCAACATTCACATTCACATTAGGACTCTCGCAGCCAGCGGCAGCGTCGAGTCGAGTTACAATAACAACGTAAGTACACAAGAATTGCTTATCTAGCCGATATAGAACCGTCCCTGAGGGAGCAATCAGGGAGAAAGGTTAGCCTTTGGATACTCCCGAGGGTTCCTTAAGCCGGTCACAATCAAATTTAGCTGCAGCGACTGGTTAAGCGTGGATTAGGCAAAGTGGCCCCGTTACGTTGATGGGAAAACCTAACGCGATTCACTTACAAACTCGTTAACTAGATCTCTTGATAATTTGCAGGTAAGTGAAATTCTATTTATTTATTTATTAATAAGGAACGCCAACCAGCGTATACATAAAGTTAACTTATTTAAGTTGGTTAGATAGATAGATACTCGTAGATAGATAGACTTTTTATTGGATACACACACAAACAGCCGTAACGCCATTGTACATGTGTGCTGGTGCCAATTACTTACTGGTATTCAACGCGAGAATTGTCCAGCATTATTTATTTATTTATTTATAATTATGTTACTGTGATTCTATGGATAGTTCAGTGCCAATTCAACCGGCACAAAGCTCGTGTTTGTTAACTTAAAAGTAAATCGTTAAGCGATGGGAATGTAAGTACTAAACCCTTTTTGGGGTTTCGAAGATCGAAGATCGATTTAGAAACTTATGGTCTCGCTTTTTCTGTCCTTTTTCCCTCCTTAATAACTAAGCAACTACTGCAGCTTTCAACTTTAAAATAATAATAAAATTTCGTGCAGATTTAAAGAAAATAAATGAAAATGAAAATTATTATTTTCCATACAAATTGTGATGCTGAAATTTAAAAGACAGGGTCATGTGGGATATCAAATGAAAGGTATCAGTTTGTACATTGCAAAATAGTTCTTGAATTTTTTTTATGTTTCATACTTTTTTAAGTCGAAAAAATACCCATTCCCCCCCCCCATCTCCGAAGATTGCAGAGCAATCCATGTAAAATGTATGAAGCGTTTATAGATATCAATCTATATTTTGCAGGAAAAATATAGAGAAGTTTGTAAAAGAACACTTTTTGAAAAATGTTCAAAGAAGGGGGGAATAATTTTCAAAAGCGACGGCTAACCTACCGAGTGGGGTATCACATGAAAGGTATTGGACATTTCAAAACAGTTTTTAAATTTTTTGTAGGTTTCAAACTTTTTGAAATATTTTGAAAATCTTCGAACATTTACCATTCAAATTCAAATTCAAATCATTTATTGCAGGAAATATGGTCATAATACAGGGTCTTGAACATTAGAATAGTGTCACATACTTCACCAAAACACATTGGCATGCAAAATTTCTTATAAATAGGTACATCTGTAAATTGTATTAATTTAAATTGTAACAAGATTAAACCTTGAACAATACACATCAATAATGTTGATTACTACTTATTTCTAAATTTTAGTTCCATAAGTTCCCTAACACTATAAAAACCTTTTTATATGAGCCATAATTTTAATTTTTTTATAAATAATTTTAAAGGTAAATTTTTGATGTCATCAGGGATTTTATTATATATAGAGCCACACATGGCATAACAATTCTTACTATATAATGCTGTCTTAGGAGTCCTAGACAGAACAATTCTTTCTGAGTTACGTACACATCTAGGGTATATATCCTTAGCTTTAGTAAATAAATTCGAGTGTTCTTTTACAAATTTAGCAGCCTCTTGAATATACATACTGGGCAATGCTAGTAGTTTTAATTTAATGAAGAGAGGCCTGCACGACTCCCATGGAGGTATTCCTACAATTGCGCGTACATATTTTTTTTGAGCAACGAAGGCAAGGTCGGTGTTTGTAGAATTTCCCCATAGAATAAGTCCGTAGTTTAAGGTAGAAGTTACGTATCCATGATAGGCAGTCAAAATGGTATTGAGGCTGGAGGTTTTCCGAAGCCTGTAAAGAATATAAATAAATTTATTTAATTTCTTTCTAACTTGATCAATATGGGCTTTCCAGTTACATCTTTGGTCTAATGTAATACCTAAAAATTTTGTCTCTCTTACCTCTACTATCTGATGTTCCTTGTAGTAGATGTCAAGACATTCGCTTTTTTTATTAGAATTGGTAAACTGCATAAAATTAGTCTTAGTTAGGTTTACCTGTAAATTATTTGCGTCTAGCCATTTAATAATAGAGTCGATTGTATTATTTATGTCAGTTTTGTAATTATTAATGTCAGAATTAGAATTGGATGTTATCAAAATAGAAATGTCATCATTACCCACTTTAATTGAAACATGCAGAGAGATCCATCTGAAATGTAGATTGGTACCTACTGGGGTGTCGTGGTCGGATAACCTCCTCGTGAGCCCGTACTACTACCAGTCCCTGGGGATGGGGATTCGCCCCTGGGGAAATGGTAGTAGGTGGCGGGCCGGTGCACCCCGGTTCCCACCGTTAATGATTTCCCCCTCAAGGGATATTGTTAGCGATGGCCGATAATCCGACAAAGGGAAGGAAACCCTCCAAATCCAAACAAAGATGGAAGCAAATCAAAAGAGAGAACTACCCCAGGAAGGTACCGGAGGAAAACCCTTCGGAGAATCCTTTCCCGAGCCTAGCTCGGGCCGCCCCTCGTACTCTGGGGGGGGCAATGAATTGCTAAAATCAAAACCAAAACAACAAACCACCAAAAAACCCAAACCACAGGGTAGGACTGCGTCAACGAATGCGTCCACCTCAACCTCGACTGCTGCGTCAATAGACGCGCAAAACCACCCATCGACGTCTATGGCTGCGTCCTCGGACGCGGCAAGACAATCCTCCTCCCGTAACGTCTCGACAGTCGGAGCGCCCTTCGGGGCTTCTTCGAAAGAGACTGTAATCGACCTAAAAGCACTATCTGCAGCCATACCACCCCCCGGGCCAAACTGGAACCTTGTTACTTCTAAGAAGAAGAACAAGAAGAAGGGCAAGAAACCCCACCAGGCGCAACAACCCCCTAGCAGGACCCAACAGGCGGAGGCAGAGACCAGGAAGACGGCTACTGACGGTGGACAGCAGCTCGGACCCAGAGCTAAGTCCATGGCTCCAGTAGGAGGGACTCGTCCCACCGAAAAAGCCCTGACACCGGTTGCGGCTACGGCTGCGCCAACGTCTAGCGAAAGCGGCCAGACTCCACGTCGATCGTCAAAGCCTAGAGGGAAACGCGCGGGAAGGCTGGCAGCGCAAGCCCGGTTCACCCCACCAGCACGACCTGAAAGCTCCAAACGAAGCCGACCTGAAGACAGCATTACGCCTACTGGTGACAGTAAGCGTCTAAGGTCGGAGGTCAACCAGAGCACAGAGCCAGTCAGCTACGCGGCGGCCTTCAGGTCGCATGACCTCTGCGTAGCTATAATGCTCGAACCCTATCAAGACCTGACGGAGGAGCAAGCCCTGGAAGTGCGTGAGAGAATGGAAGCGCGATTCGTAAGTGAACTCTTCGAACCAAGTACCGCGCTCCAGGCCTCGAAAATCCGCTTCCGGGGTAAAGCACACTACAGTGAAGGCGTCCTCAAATTCTGGTGTGAGGACGACTTTACGCTAGCGTGGCTTCGCCAGATGGTCGATAAAGAGGAGTCACCAATCGCTGGGTCAAAGCTGGTCCTAAAACGACAAGCGGAGATCGAGCGAAGGATCTTGTGCGGACTGCTGGTCCCCAACCTGACGATGGAGGCCGACGGTATACGCAAGATTCTGGCGGCACAAAACTCGACTTACAAGGTCAACTCGTGGAAGGTAATTCGCGTTGAGAGGCGGGAGGAAGGGGAGAGCCCCGGAACCCACCTGCTTCTCCGCATTCCCGAGTCTGACATCGAAACCGCAAAGCGCCAGGAGCGTCGGCTGTACTGGCTGTTCGGAAATATCTATCTCCATATTCTGGAGAAGGATACTCCGAATAGCGAGGGCAGACGCGCTACTGAGGCTTCCAACACTAACCCCAACCCTGGACCCAACCCCTGTCCTGGTCCAAAGCCTAACCCCTCTTCGGGACACACGGCTGACCCAGGCCCACAGCCCGGTCCCAGCTCGGGACACGCGGCGTGCCCTTCTCCGGCCCCACCACCACCCCAAGGGCCGGACCCAATGGATATCCAGGATCCACCCAACCCCGTATCCGAGGAGTGCTTTCTCGATTCGGAGAGGAGCGACAGTAGCGAATGCGACCTCGGATCCTCTCCAATCAAGCACTCTTCCTAAACCGACCACACCATCTGATCCACAACCCTCCGCCACACCCTACATCCAGGCCAACCTCCAGCATAGCCTCACGGCTACCGCGTCTCTACGCAGAATGCTGGAGGAACATCCCGAATCCGTGGCCCTCATCCAAGAACCGTGGATCAGAAAAGGCCAAATCTGTGGCCTCAAAATACCAGGGAGCAAGCTTCTCGCGAACACAACTGTAAGCAACCTTAGAACCTGCATAGTTGTTCCGCGCACCGCTCAAACACTTCTAATAACTGAACTCTGTTCCAGAGACCTAACTGCTGCTAGACTGTACCTATCTCCCAACCACAACAGCTCTGTATCGCAAATAGTCTTAGCATCTGCCTACCTACCAAGCGACGAAGCAACACCCACACCCGATCTGATGGCCCTGATCGAGTACTGCGAGAGGGAGAAACTCGAGCTCATCATCGGGACCGACTCTAACGCACATCACACGCTGTGGAACAGCGCCAGGTGTAACGACCGAGGAGATGAACTGGTAAATTATCTTATATCAACTAATCTCCTCCTACTAAACAGAGGCTCGGAACCAACTTTCGTAACATCTAGAGCCCAAACGATAATTGACTTAACACTATCTACTGCACAGGCCTCAAACTTCATCAAGGACTGGCATGTTTCTAACGAAGCCTCATGTTCAGACCACAGATGGATAAGATTTAACGTGGAAATGTCACTACCTAACCTGCAACCTAGGCGTGTCCCACGCAAGACAGACAAAACTAAATTCTTTAAATTAGTTAAATCCGAATTGAACGGAACGTCTAACCCACCTAATCATATAACTATTGAGGATATAGATCTCTACACAAACCAACTAACACACATTCTTACCAACAGCTTTGAACAAGCCTGTCCGCTTGTTTCGCCCAAACAAGGGACGAAAGGACAATGGTGGAGTCCCGAACTGCAGAGACTCCGACGCAAAGTAAGGAAACTGTTCAACAGAGCTATAAACACCAGACTAGACGAAGACTGGGAGTCTTACCATGATGCGAAAAGAAACTACAAAAAACATATTCGCACAAGGAAATCGGAATGTTGGGAAAAATTCTGCACCAACATAGAAAGCAACAGCCAGGCCGCCCGTATCAAGAACATCCTAACTAGCGTGCCGGAAAACACTCTTGGATACCTTATCAAACCTGACAACACCTACACCAAAACGGATGCTGAAACCAGTGAAGTGCTTCTGAACACACACTTCCCAGGCTGTCGGGTAACAGACACCCACAAGTGGGAAGAAATTTCAGCACAAACGCCCACCGATCTAGACTGGACCATAGCCCACAATATGATAAACCGCGATAAGGTACTCTGGGCAATCAACAGCTTCCTTCCCTTCAAATCACCTGGTCTGGATGGGATATTCCCAGGTATGCTCATATGGTGCAGCAGCTTACTTGTTGACCAACTTGTTAAAATCTTCAGAGCGTGTATTGCTCACAAGTACATACCGCACCAATGGAGGGAGGTGAAGGTGGTATTCATACCCAAACCTGGAAGAAGTGATTACACCCTACCTAAATCTTTTAGGCCCATAAGTCTAACATCATTTCTTCTTAAAACACTAGAAAGACTATGTGATAGAGAGATAAGAGACAACACCCTATCACACAACCCACTACACCCGCAACAACATGCCTACAGCAAAGGCAAATCAACAGAATCCGCCCTACATAACGTAGTATCACGTATAGGAAATGGACTAACGTTAAAACAACCGACCCTGGCGGCCTTCATTGACATCGAAGGAGCCTTTGACAAGACCAAATATACCAGTATCTACAGAGCACTTACTAAATATGGTGTCGCGCCGACTCTGGCAGAGTGGATAAACAACATGCTCAAGTATAGAGCAATACAAGTCACTATTAATGAAACCACAAGAGGTGTAGTAGCCAGAGGCTGCCCCCAAGGCGGGGTCCTTTCGCCCCTACTATGGAACATAGTCGTTGACGAGCTCATCCGTAGGCTAAACGGCCGCGGACTGGTGACGGTGGGATATGCGGATGACCTCGCGATCCTAGCAACCGGATGTTTCGAGAACACACTATGCGACCTAATGAAAATCGCCTTTAAAACCATTGAAGCATGGTGTAATGACCATGAACTATCAGTCAACCCAACAAAAACAGAACTAATAATGTTCACCAACAAACGAAACTTGGGAAACCTGAAACTACCAAGACTATTCAGCACCGAAATACCTCTGACAAACGAAGTCAAGTACCTAGGGGTTATACTAGACAGCAAACTCTTGTGGAACAAACACCTTGACTACAAACTACAGAGAGTCACAGCTGCCTTCTACCAATGTAGCAGAATGCTGGGGAAAACATGGGGTCTGTCTCCAAAGATCACCATGTGGTTGTACACTGCTGTCATTAGACCGATACTAACATATGGAGCCATCGTATGGTGGACCAGAACCGAGCTGAACACGGTAATAACCAAACTGCAACGCTTCCAAAGATTGGTGTGCTCGGCAATAACAGGCTGCATGAGAACCACACCGGGCGCTGCCCTAGAAGTGATACTGGACCTAGCGCCGCTAGACCTATACATACAACAAGAAGCCACTATGTCGGCTTTACGACTACAAAACATGGGATGCTGGGGGGGGACCACAGATAGTCCGCACGCTCAGATCCTGGACAGGGCCTTAGCCTATGAACCTCTTCTAGCGGCCCCCTGTGACAGAATGCCCAGCAAACCAATACACAACAAACACTACCAGATACAACTACAGGAAGATCAAAGAGATGAATCAGGCCCCTATGAAGTAAGAATATACACAGACGGCTCCAAGACTAATATGGGCACGGGAGCAGGGATTCACTCAATGGATCTCAACATCAATGTATCAATAACCTTAGGCAAACACAGCTCCATATTTCAATGTGAATGCGCAGCTATAACCGAGGCAGCCACAGCTGTGCAAAGAAGAGATATAAATAACCAGTGCGTGCGAATCCTGTCTGATAGTGCTGCGACACTCAGAGCCTTGGCAGGAAACAGCTGCAACTCCAAAGTCGTGTACGAATGTCACTTGGCACTCGAGAGGATCTCCTGTAGGAACAGGATAACTCTTCAATGGATCAAGGGACATAGCGGTTCACTTGGAAACGACGCTGCCGACGAATTGGCACGGAAAGGTTCGGAGACGCCGATAATAGGCCCACCTCCGCTCCTTCCCCTGCCATTCTCCCAATTCCGAACATGGATAAAACTAAAAACCACAGAAACGCATACTGAACGATGGACACACCTACAAGAGTGCCGTCAGGCAAGAGCAGCACTTCCAGTTGCATCACCAAGGCTAACCAAGCGCCTACTGAAACTGACCAGAATGGACCTACGCGTCCTAGTGGGGACACTCACAGGACACTGTCCACTGAACAAACATCTCTTCACCATCGGAGCAACAGACAGCCCTCTCTGCAGGGGGTGTCTCACTAACGAAGAATCAGCTGCCCACGTAGTCCTGGAATGCGCGGGAGTAACAGCGCAACGACACGAAATCCTCGACCACCCGAGGTCACTCCGCGAAGCCTGTGAAGATCCCAGGAAGATTCTGCGCTTCTGGTCGGAGTTAGGCTGGTTGTACTAGCAAACTAGACACGCACAATGGACCAACTCGAGTCTAAGTGCGGACACAAGAGTACACACACCATACCATACCATACTTGGTACCTACTATTTTTAGGTATTAATTAAATTGCGAAGTCTCTAACCGGTACTTTTGGTACATAGTTGAAAAACGTTCGAAACCCTCGGCGCGCGAGTTACACTCGCACTTGACGGATCTTGTTTGGATACTACAACCTTACCTACCCAACCTACGTATATAATCTGGGATTCCTAGATACACTATTCATAGAAGCCTTTAAACAAACACGAAAGCGAGCCTAAAATACCCACCCGTCCAACATACTCGTAGTTTGCAATTCAATATTGAACTTTGGAAGGGTTAGGCGAAATTGCAGGAAAAAAGGAAAGGTATTTAGGGTTGGAAAAAAACCTATGACTCGTAATCTAATGAAATTCTAGGTTGAATTCTATGCTCGATCAAAACCACAAGATAAGCTATAGTGGGGTTTGTCAATGTAGTAGGTCCAAAATCTTTGCTAATCAAAAAAACTGTACCTATAGATGTTTGATCAAAAATTTAAATGATGTAGATTTGTCGCTCGTCTGGAAACGGAACTGCAGCCATCTACGTCGCAGGTGGAGCATCGCTCAGTGCGTCACTGCGGTTGCCGATTGACCTATTAAATTACATACATTAGGTAAACAAAAATAGGGCTGGTCCACCAGTTCAAAGTCGCTCAGCGAGCTATGGAAAGAGCTATGCTCGGAGTCTCTCTGAAGGATGGGATACGTAACGAATACATCCGACAGAGAACCAAAGTTATCGACATAGTTCAAAGAATTAGCAAGCTAAGTGGCAGTGGGCCATATCACCCGAAGAACCTATAACCGCTGGGGGAAACGTGTTCTTGAGTGGAGACCACGACTCGGTAAACGTAGTGTAGAACGCCGGTAGGATGACGACCTGCGAAACATTGCAGGCAGATGCTGGATCCTTTGACAAGCTGAAGACAGGGCGCTATGGCGCTCATTAGAGGAGGCCCATGTCCAGCAGTGGACTAACATAGGCTGATGATGATGAAACAAAATGAAAGTAAACATAAGTTCCTGTTTTGCAATACCTACGAAAGGTCGAGGAAATTCCGAGAAAAGCTGACAGCATATTGAAATGTCGGCGCGTCGAGTGCCCGTCACCGACACGGCGACCCTCCAACCGAGCCAGATCCTCGATAGCTCCGTAATTTATCGCTGAGATTCCTCAAACCCCTATCTGTGAAATTGGAAAATGATAAATGTCGTAGCGCAGGTACAAATTAAAAGACATTTATACGTATTTCAGGTAAGGTCGAGTTTTATCTACTTTATAAGCAGTCCTAACCTTTTTACTATAAAAACTATCATATCGTAGTTTGACGAATTCATTCATCAAAATTTCAATTCGTCCCTCGTTACGGGATGAAACGTCGGTGTTCTTCCAACACAAATAAGGTTTGTAGTCAACCCGCTTACATCCATAATGAGTCCTAACCTTATTAGCGTATTTTGTCATATGACCCGAATTATTTCCTCGAAAAATTGGGAATTTACGAGATGTTGTTCGCTTGTGGAGTGCCCTCCAGGTCTACTTGCGGCGGCGGTCACGTTTTCGTTTGCCTTGTGGGTTCCGGTCCAGAGTTTTTCTAAGTAAGTAGGAACTTATATTTAAACTCTTGAAGGCTCGAAAGGGCTTGAATTAGATTTCCCCGATCTGTATTCCAAATCTAGATTCGAGAGAATT
Organism: Eupithecia subumbrata; assembly: GCA_949316285.1. Taxonomy (NCBI): domain Eukaryota; kingdom Metazoa; phylum Arthropoda; class Insecta; order Lepidoptera; family Geometridae; genus Eupithecia; species Eupithecia subumbrata. The sequence goes on along the minus strand of OX438632.1, from coordinate 14,989,896 downwards.
CTAGGTTTTGTACAGACACGCATAAGATCAATGCACACACATTTATCTATCTACTCTCGCTAACTTTTGCACAAGAATTGTTCGTTTGATTCACGTTTTGTAAACAAACATTTTGAGGCAAAGTTGCAAAAAATGTTATGGAGGGAAAGTTTCTGATAATGAACAATTCTTGTAGAAAAGTTAGCGAGAGTGTCGCTTTCCCTCACGTATTTCTGTCACCCAAGTATTACAAAGTGCTTGTATTGCACGCAACTTCTTAACAACCGAGTTGAAGGGGAAATACGATTGATTATACGACAGTACGTATGAGCCCCTTTAGGGAATTACCTACTCGAGAAGTAAATATGAATATTCTCCACTGTGATATAATTTTAGAGTGTGGATTAGCGGGTACTTAACAATTGCTGAGGATGAGGTTCGTTTATATGGTGTTGGTCTCTCTTGCTCGTGGAGTCCTGTGCGGAACAAGTGCGTGCATCGCGCTCCGACTGCACCGCCCGTGTGCGACTGCACCGCCGCAGTCGCACACGGTCAGGTAGTGAACATGGACATTCCACATTCTGAGAACGAACTGAAGGAAGTCGTGGATACTGCCGTACATTCTCAGCTATAACTCCAGTCGCCCCGTGACCACTAGCTATAACGTGGTAGGAACGTAGGGGAAGTGGTACTGGTTAGAGACTTCGCAGTTTAATGAATACCTAAAAATAGTAGGTACCAACCAACATTTCAGATTGATCTCTGCATGCTTCGGTGGTAGGGGGTAACCGTAAAATTTTCGACTTTTTTCAACATATTTAAAAAAGGGCGTAACCTACAGAAGTTTTAAAAACTGTTTTAAAATGTACAACCTTTCATTTAAGAGCCCTGTCACATATCGGAGAATTGCAAGTTTAGGTATTTTACGCACCGAGTGGGCGGCGACCTGCACAAGCGTGCTTTCTTTTGCGACTAAATGATCTTGATCTACCGTAATACAAGTTTTCTTAGGATGGAGTTCGATGGATTGTTTTTTTATGTGAAGTATTAATTTTGTTCATAATAGAGGTACCTAATTTGTTTTTTTTATATTTTTCATTATTTTACGCAGTAATCGATTGCTTACCGACATCCGCAGCATATACAAACAGGGTGGAATTTTGAGACGGTTCAGTAAGGGCAGGTACTTTAACCGTTGAAGCTACATGAAAATGGTCTGAGGAAACTAAACATCCTTTTTAGAAAAAAATATCTTCCCCTTTCATAGTTTTTCAAAAAAGTTACGTACAGATTTTTTGAACTTTTTTTGATGCCAATCAATCCTGTTTTTTATACTAATCAATAATTTCTTTAGAATCAACTAAATTTTCTGTACTAGAAAAGTCAGAAATCACAAAAATAAGATCCCATACATTTTGTAGGGAGTTCAAATCAATTTACTTTTTTCCGTAATAAAACTTTTTGTAACCGTGGGTTGGATTGCAAAAACACTTGGTTGAATAGAAAATTTGTGTTTCAAACGCATTGTTTCTTTTTTTTTCAAACTTTATCATTAATATGTCAAACTCTGACTGTGTGTGGTTTTGTTTATTTATTTATTGTTTATTTAATTGAAACGGTTTGAGTGAGTTCTACGAATAATCAAAATAATGGACATTTTGAGCATCTCATTTCGTAAATTGAGATTGTACATAAGAGTGTAAACGTGTACAAATAAGAGTGTGAATAAGTATATTATTGTAAAATACTACATATCAACGTAATCAGTTTATCGTTGGTTTGATTTCCGTATTTTTCTTTGACTTGGTTTTCAAGGATGTAATGATTTTCTTCGAAATGTATGGAATTTTTTTTTTGCAATTAAAATGTTAGTAAACCAGGAGGTTGCGGGTTCGATTCCCGCCTCGGAACAAATTTGTGTACGATCTGCAGAAATTTGTTCTGTTGGTCTGGGTGTTTTCTATGTATAATAAAAAATATCTATCTATGTAATGTATCGTATTAAGTATATCAGTTATCTAGTACTCATAACACAAGCTCTGCTTAGCTTGGGGCTAGATAATGCTGTGTGAATTGTCCCGCGTTATTTATTTATTTATTTTATTTATAAACCCTCTACACGAACGTGAAAAAATTTTTCTTCTTTAGTACTCAGTTTGGGAGATATCAAAGGGGGGTGGGGGGGCGAAAATTGGGGAGGGAGGGGAGGGGGGTGATTTTTTTTTCTTCCAATTCGAGAAGTCTATACGATCCCGCAATCGAAACTCCTCTATCGCGACGGCATCTCGTAGCACTCTCAAAAGAGGGGTCCGGGGGGGCAAGGGGGGGTAATTTTTTTTTGAAGTCGAAATCGTTCGACCCCCTCTATACAACGCCCCAAAAATTTTTCATCAGTATGACTCGGCTCGGGAGCCCCCACGGGGGGCGGGGATCCCGGGGGGCAAATCTCTAAAAGATATTTTTTGTAAGTTAGCGATCTACACTCATAATGGGATACCGTATAGGTCAGTGCCCGACATAATATCGTGATTTGAAGTTTGACAGCTGTCATCAAAAATGTAGATCTCGACGAGTACTACAATTTCACTTTAGAAACTGGTGCTCTGGGATGGTCAGTTCCCGAGATATCGTGATTTGAAGTTTGACAGCTGTCATCAAAAATGTAGATCTCGACGAGTACTACAATTTCACTTTGGAAACTGGTGCTCTGGGATGGTCAGTTCCCGAGATATAGTGATTTGAAGTTTGACAGCTGTCATCAAAAATGTAGATCTCGACGAGTACTACAATTTCACTTTAGAAACTGGTGCTCTGGGATGGTCAGTTCCCGAGATATCGTGATTTGAAGTTTGACAGCTGTCATCAAAAATGTAGATCTCGACGAGTACTACAATTTCACTTTGGAAACTGGTGCTCTGCGATGGTCAGTTCCCGAGATATAGTGATTTGAAGTTTGACAGCTGTCATCAAAAATGTAGATCTCGACGAGTACTACAATTTCACTTTAGAAACTGGTGCTCTGGGATGGTCAGTTCCTGAGATATCGTGATTTGAGGATAGCTGTCATCCTAAATGTAGATCTTGACAAGTACTATAATTTACCATTAGAAATCTGGCAGCATTTGTGCTGGATGTATTTCGATTCAGAAACCTTGAAAAGTAACGAAGAGATTCGGACGAGATGTCCCTTTCACTTTTGATTGAGGGTACAACTGATCCGAATCTAAAATCAAGAGAATTTAGATTCGGACCAGATGTACCCCAATACAAAATTGAAGTGGACATCTCGTCCGCGGATCAGTTTGAGATTCGGACCAGATGTACTCTAACCCCTTACTGTGTTGGGATAACTATAATGAGTTATCTATCACGACTATATATATAATACTGTACGAATGTAAATACTTACAACACTCAAAAACTTTGGTCGTAGTTTACGATGTTCTAGCACGCACACTCTGACGCAGTGCGTGAAAAAAACTGACATAGGTCCGACCTCGACAAGCGCTCGCGCGGTACTGAAGGCAGATCGCCGGCGCAATGAAATATATAGCACTTTTAATAAATTCATAAAAAAATAATGGTAGTGATTTAATAAATAAAATTAATATTGTAGTTTACGCAAATGTTGAGGATTATTTAGGTATAAAAATTATGTCAAAATGACGTAGAACTTCGGAGATGTTGGGGTTTGTTTTGAAGCCTTTTCGGTCGATAATTGAATTCGGTTCAGGTTTTTTTTTGTTTACATAGAGGCCTATAACAAAAATGTATTCTATTATTATTGAAGAATAGGATATTTGCAATCTAAAAAAATATATTTTATTTATCTATATTCAATAGAATCTACAAATTAGATCAAATTAGATAGGTCTCGCGAGAGTTTTTGCGTAAACATGCATCGGTAGAATGATTATTATAAAATAAATAAATAAGTTTTCTAAAATTTGTTCTATTATTATTGAAGAAGAGAAAACGAACTATTATTAACAAGTAATTGTTATTTCAATCAACGAACGAAAACCATAGAATTTGGACGAAATAAGCGTGGAATTTCTGGTTTATTTGTGAATTCCCTGTAGCCTCTCCTTTTGAATATTATTCCCCCCCTTTTTGATCATTTTTCAAAATAATAATATGTTCTTTTTACAGACTTTTCTAAACTTTTCCAGTAAAATCTAGGTCTGTATCTACAAACGCTTCATACATGGATCGCTCTGCAAACTTCGGAGATAGAAGGGGGAAATGGGTATTTTTAAGACTATTTTAAAAATATATCAAAAAGTAGTACTATGAAATCTACAGAAATTTTAAAAACTGTTTTGAAATGTCCAAACCGATACCTTTGATGAGGTAGCCCCCCTTTTGAAAATGATCACCCCACCTTTTTGACCATTTTTCAAAAAGTATTATTTTTACAGACTTGTCTATATTTTTCTTGTAGAATATAGATCAAACGCTTCATTCATTTCAAATGGATCGCTCTTCAAACTTCGGAGATAGGGGGGGGGGGGGGGGGGGGTAATGGTTATTTCGACTTTTTTCAAAATATTTCTAAAACTATAAGACCTACAGAATTTTCAAAACTATGTTTAAATGTACAAACTAATACCTTTCTAACCCACTTGACTTTGTAGGTCTCTTTTAAAATTTCGGCATCTCAATTTGAATGGAAAATTTTCACTATCATTTATTTTCATTTTCACGAAATGTATTATTATTTAAAATTCAAGTTAATAGCTGCTGTAGTTTCTGAGTATTAAAGAGAGAAAAAAGGACAAACAAAGCGAGACCATAAGGGTTTCGAAACCAATCTCTGATCTCGAAATCCTAAAAAGCGAAAGCGAAAAGTTACCTTTTCACGTGTAAACGGATGTTAATGAAAGGCATGGATGTAGAGGGTAGGTAGTATAGTATCCCGCGGACGGACGGCATGGATGTAGAATGTGTGAAGCTAGTAATTACTCAAAACTACAATCCATCTATCTTAAAACAAGATCCGTCAAGTGCGAGCGTAACTCGCGCGCCGAGGGTTTCGAACGTTTTTCAACAAATATGGTCCAAAAGTACCGGTTAGAGACTTCGCAATCCTAAATATAGAGGTACCAACCTACATTTCAGATGGATCGCTCTGCAAACTTCAGAGATTCAGAGATAGGGGGGGGGGGGGGGGAATGGGCATGACCCTGTAGGTATTTAAAATTTAACAACATAATAAATTTGTACAGGCGCACGAAATGTATTATTATTTTAAATTTCAAGTTGATACCTGCCTGCAGTAGTTGCTGAGTTATTAAGGAGGGAAAAAAGGACAGAGAAAGCGAGACCATATGGGTTTCGAAACCCTAAAAATGCTATCTAAACTAAAAACAACTATTAGTTATTTCTTATTCACAACCTCTTTGTATAATAATCATTCTTTAGTTTTAAGTTTCAGTGTTTGGCTTTATTGTGGTTTATGAGAAATATGTTAGTTTCATTTAATTTCATTTAGGTACCTACCTACCTACTTGCAGTTTATCAGGTATTTTAAAACACCTAGGCTTTGACGGAAATCCGCTACCCGTTCCAAAACTTTCTGGATTATGCTAATCAGAACAGTCGAGGCTGGCTTCTCGACCCAGACGAGCTACATTATGCTGAAAAACAAAAACATGCAAATCTCTAAACTTTGTAATCCCCTATAGCTAGGCGCAATACATTTCTGTTTGCTAGAAACAAGCTTTTATAAGTATTTGGTTCGTAGAGAGCAAATATCGTGTCAATTAGTAGAAACACCATAATAATCACTCTCTACGGAATAAAATAAGAGAAAGTTAATATCCGCGTCTGTCTGTCTGTTTGGACGCATTAGAGCATTGAACTACTATTACCATTAGAGCAATAAACTGACAACCTACCGATCGGATCTTATAACGATTGTCACATTTTTCACCAATGAAGGGAGTGATTCGTGAAGGTGTACTCTGATTAATAAATTATTTACCTGTGTATTTATTTCATTTATGAATGTTAGGTGTAAATTGGCTGAAATGTGACGACGAAAGACGTCTGAAGAATGAAGACGTCGGGAAATATCCCGTGGGACACTGGGAGACTTACTGACGTACGCCGCCTCTCTACCCCCGTGCGGTGCGGCGGCGCGGCGCGGCGGCGAGCACCGCCGAAGCTGGGCAGTGAATGCGTTAACTAATATTGTTTTATGAAAACAACTAGCTTATTCCCGCGGCTTCGCACCTTTAAATGTGATTTCTATCACATGGAAACTGAATCTATCCATCCATCCAAACTTTCGTATCTATCTATATCTATATACTTGTAATAAAAGGCTTATTCCAATAATCCCCTGCCATAATCCCCTGCGAAGGGGATTTCTGGACTTTTTGTCCAAAAATCCCCTGCCGGTTCAAAGAGAAGACGCACAGGGGATTTATGGACAAGAGTTCCAGAAATCCCCTGATCCACTTATTTACACCGTAAGTAGTTGTTCGTTCTTGAAATAATCAAATGCAAACAACTTAGTAACCTAACCTTATAAGTAGAACATACCAAAATATTAACATTGCATTCAGGAATTTCCGACTCACAATAGGGTTTGAGCTGATTTCGAGTAGTTTCTTGTGCTGTTTTTTCGTGGTCCCATTATTTTGTCCCATTAATGGGAACACGAGGGAGAACTATTTCTTGTAGTCCCATTAGTATGTGCAGTTGTAGAAATTTTCGTCCTGTATACATAATTATATTTCCTGCATGGATAAACGTCCAACAAGCGTTTCGTCCTACACGCGTTTCGTCCAATAAGCGGTTCGTCGGGAATCCATGCGCAGTTCGCCCAATTCTTCCTAAGTACTTTAGAATTATCCAAAATAAATTACATTTCATACTGTTTCATATTGTTTTAAAACATGACAGTGAATTCCAAATATGACAGCTGATGTCAAATATGACAGCTGATGTCAAAAATGACAGCTGATGTCAGAAAATGGAAGTTACAGTTAGTCAAAGGTTATTTCAAAAATGAAATGGATATTATTCTAGACTAGTGCTAGACTTTCAGTTAGTGACTCAGATGAAAGGTAGGCACCAAAGTCTAGGAAGAGTAGTTTCAGAGATGTGGCCGTTTGAAATTTGACAGCTGTCAAAGAAAATGTAGATCAGCTATGATGTGACGCAAAAACGGGAAGTCTAAGACGAGTTGTTTTAGAGATATGGCCGTTTGAAGTTTGACAGCTGTCATCGGAAATGTAGACCACTTCAATAGCTATGATTTGAACTAAGAACGGAGACTCTAGGACGGATTTTTTCGGAGAAATGGCTGTTTCAATTTTAAGACGAAGTGAGATCGGTTTTGCGAGATAAGGACGAGCGGACGTCGCGCAGGGAAGGCGAAAAAGGAAGGCGAGAGCCGCGAAATGGCCAGCCCGCGCGCAATTTCACTGGTCGTTTTTAAGAAATTAGTTTTTTGCTCTAAAATAATACTCTTTCGCGAAAAAATAAAACCATAATCGTCTAAAGTGTTTATTAGGGAACACGTAGACGAAATTTTATTGAAATATAATAAGTAAATAGCAAATGAAACTGCTTTTTCCGTAGAAGTATTTGAGCAAAAATGAAGATTTAGAGGAAACACTGCAATTTTTTTGTATCGAGTCAAGTTTTGTCAATCGTGTTTCGGCTCCCATAACTTACTGACTAGAATCCTAAACTTTTCATGCTTATCAAAAAATTATATAAAATTCTATGTTTTATTGCCTTAAAATTAATTTTCCGTGTGGTCAAAACGTGGGTTTTGGGACTCACTTCACCTTAACAGCTTTCAAAATGCGAAGTCTTGGACGAGTAGGCCATATCTCGGAAGCTTGTCATACTGGAAAATCTTTATTCAAAGAAAAAATTATAATCAGATAATAGAAATAAATTAGAACTAGTATTCACACTTAAAATGACAATTCAGCGAACTGCAGACTGTTGCAAACAATCTACAGATAGCTCAATTGATCAATTTCACGTAATAAGTATATCTACATAAAAACTGATGTCCTCGGAAGATGGAAAGGCGCAAGTGTGTCAACGCATATAGCATCCCACACAATGGGCCTCCCCAACTCCCATGGGACTAGTGTCATACCGTCAGGCCTCTTACCACCGTCACGTAATAGAATATTCAGTTCGAGAATAGCAGGTACGTTAGCGGTGACAAAGGCCCGCCGGATGATGTCATCAAAGCTGGAGTGGCGAGATATTCGACCGGGGCGGCCTTAGTACACGATAATCCGTGATGACAAAGCTGTTCGACAGCATTACCGCACTGGCATTGATGAGGCGCGCAACATCTTGCACCCAACCGAAGACATGTTGCGATATGGAAAGTTACGAGATCCAATAAAGTACCAGTGTTATATGAAAAAAATGGTTGCAACCAATGTCCTGACTCCCATTGAGAAACAGCCAGGAGGCGGGCATGATCCACAGAGCTTGAGCACGTTTTGTCAAACAATCCCGTGTCAACTCGCACAGAGGCCCGTCCCATTGCCGTTGGAACATTAGTGATTTTGGGGGAGCAGCATTGGGGCAAGCAGTATGCCAAGCTGATCGAACTTCGTCTAAAAATATAAAAAGCATGATTAAATATTTTGATGACAGCCGTCAAAATGACATCTGTCATCTGTTTTGTCTGATGTCAGTAATTTTTGACCTCATCATCACTGGTCTTCAACATTTCGGTTAAGTTAACCTTTTCATTAGTACCAATTTTCGTAGTTTTTGTTGTAATGTTAACATTTTGATATGTTCTACTTATAAGGTTAGGTTACTTAGTTGTTTGCATTTGATTATATCAAGAACGAACAACTACTTACGGTGTAAATAAGTGGATCAGGGGATTTCTGGAACTCTTGTCCACAAATCCCCTGCGCCTCTTCTCTTTGAACCGGCAGGGGATTATTGGACAAAAAGTCCAGAAATCCCCTTCGCAGGGGATCATGGCAGGGGATTATTGGAATAAGCCGTAATAAAACTGTAACAGGTCCAATTCTGTACATTGAAGATATTTTGAAAATTTTTTTTGGAGGGCACTCTATTATCGATACTGAAGCCAAAACTGCAATTTTTTTCATTCATGTCTGTCTCTCTGTCTGTCTGTCTGTCTGTCTGTTTGTTAAACGCGCATCACGCCGAAACTACTGAAGGTATTGAAATGAAACTCGGCACGACTTTAGGTCATACTACGAGGAAGGACATAAGATACTTTTTATCCCGGAATTCATTCAGGTTTCCCTGGGAGAGGGGATGAAAGTAAAATTCTTTAACTGCGCATCACGACGGAACTACTTAAGGTATTGAAATAAAACTCGGTACGATTTTAGGTCATACCACGAGAAAGGACATAGGATACTTTTTATCCCGGAATTCAGTCAGGTTCCCCTGGGAGAGGGGATAAAAGTAAAATTTCTTCACCGCGCAACACGTTCACGCCGAAACTACTGAATGAGTTGGACTGAATTGATACGATTTGAGTTCAAGGAAGGACATGGGATACATTTTATCCTGGAATTCAGTAAGGTTCCCCTGGGATAGAGGATGAAAGTAAAATTCTTTAACCGCGCATCACGACGGAACTACTTAATGAATTCGAATGCAACTCGGCGTGATTTTAGTTCGTACTATGAGGAAAGATACATTTTATCCCGGAATTCAGTAAGGTTGCCCTGGCAGAGGGGATGAAAGTTAAATTTCTTCACCGCTCATCACGCCGAAACTACATAGGTAATGAGTTGGAATGTAACTTGGCACGTTTCGAGTTCATACTACAAGAAAGGACATGGAATACATTTCATCCTGGAATTCAGTAAGGTTCCCCTGGGAGAGAGGAAAAAGTAGAATTCTTTAACCGCGCATCACGACGGGTCTACGCGTCGTCGGATTTCATGCATTCTTTTTGTTAGAAACAGAGATGCAAGATCGAATATGACTAAATCAGTAGAAAGTCGAGTAGAAAATCAGTAGATTGATGAAATAATCTGTAGATTGAAGAAAAAAATTAGTAGATAAAGGGTAGGTAAGTTCCTATCTATTTATTTTTCCAAGACGCACCCATTAGTTTTTTTTTTTATTTCGCAAGAATAATTCGGTACGTAAAATATATATGTATTATTGTGTATCTATTAGGTATGTATTAATCTGATTAGTATTTATTTTTTATTATGTTTGTATGTGTATTTATTTATGTTAATGGTAAAAACACAAATTATTAATTGTACTTATTATTATTATTTTTCTTGTTTTTCTATAAATTTTTGTAATCTAGCACTACCTACTAAATTGTTGTCCACACTACCCAAAGGTTAGCAGGTAGAGAATGCTATCTAGCATTATGCTCGCCCATGTACAACTTTTGTGCAATAAAGTATATTCTATTCTATTCTATTCTATTAGTTAGGTTCCTACCTACTAAGGTGGTGGGTCTTGGAAAAATAAGTTAGGTTCCTGCCTTACATGATATATGGTGGTTTAGCTGGTCCAGCGAAGTTTGGTTGGAGTCTTACTCCAATCAAACTTCGTGTACAATTAAATTAATTTATTATTGTGGTCCACTTAAACTAACTGGACCGCAGAAAAATATTTTTTATTGTGGTACACAGCCAACTGTACCTACCTACTAACGAAAAAAAAATTACGGTGGTCCAGTCAAATGGATCAGGAGCCCAATTCTGCAAAACAATGCTTCAGTATGACAATGGAATCGTCGCAGAATCATCACGTAGAATCCTTAGATTAATAAAATTCCAGATAGTGCGCGCGAGATATAATATGTAGTTTCAAACTTGACGCGCGTCTCTCCATCTGCATTGATCATAATTTCTTTCATCCAAGGTGGAATACCAAAAAGTGTCATTCTGTGACGATAGCCCTGTCATAGTGAAGCGATTAGTATAGCAGAATAGGGCCCCAGCTATGAGTAAGTCAAACGAGTAGGACACTTCTTAACACTGACGCTGGCCGAGTCGTAGCTAAAAGTCGTGTGGATAAAGAATGGGGTTGAAGATGACAATATGCTATCCCCCGTAGACCCTACACGATTTTTTGGACGGCGGCGTTTCATAATATGAGAGACTATGGTTAAATGTGAACTTAATTAGTCGGCAGGTAAGGCAATCGCGAACGAAGTCGCGGGTACAGCTAGTTTATAATATATGTGTGATATCGGTAGATGGCGCTAGTGCCACGGTAAACATTGGCTCCGTAAAATTAATTTTATTTAAATGGTAAATGTGAAGTATCCGTGCTATTTATTGGAAAAATCTGACACCTGAAAAACAATCCGCGTTGTGTAGCGTTTGTGATGAGAAATAAGAATTAATAAAGAAGAAAATAAGAGAAAACCAAGATGAAGTAAAATTCAATAATTATGTGATAATTGGAAAACTTAATACACCCACAAATAACCCATGAACCAACTGTGAACTTTGGCGTACAAACTACAATAAAATAACATCAGCAAGTGAGTGTATTTTTGAATTATAGCATGTGAACAAGCCGTTGCCACTTTGCAAACTTCAACTTTCTTTGTCTCAGTTAAAACTGACCTTTGGACCCATGCACTGATTGCACACAAAGAAATGTTTAGTCATACTTGCTAACTTCGAAAGCAAAATTACAGATCTAAATTTTCGAGTGTTAAGACAGACACCACGGTGGCTCATTGCACTAAGAGCGTGACTTACGTTCCAATGGACGTGGGTTCAAATCTGTAAGAGTATCACATACTTTTTGCGAATGCTATATTTTTATTTTATTTTCGATATTTTCAAGTTTATTGGTTCAGGCAATTATGGAGGACACAGACAATGTAACAAAGAGGAAGGCGAAACACCTGACCAAAGCTACGTCGTTAGAAGAGGTTAACAACGACAGCGGCTCTTTGAGCTCTTCGCCTAGCTCAGGTATTTTGAGCAAGAGCCTAGATTTTTCCTCACATAATATTTTCACCAGCACTATGGAAAACATGAATACAGAGATCTCCAATCTAAAAATCAATCTACTCAGCACACAACAGGAATTAGAAAATGTTATTATTGAAAACAATGGCCTCAAGAAACAAATTTCGCTACTTGTTCAGGAAGTAGAAGTTTTAAAACAAATCTGCCGTAGCCCAGTCACTTCGCTTCGTAGAAACATATCACCTACTGGTAAAAAGAGCGCAAAAAGACGACTAACTGACAGTTTTACGAATAGTCCTCTTGTACTGTCAAACAGCAATCATACCTGTAACAGCAAGAATGAATGTTTTAAGGAGGCCCAACCAAAACACAAAAAGTCTAATAACTCTGAAAACGCATTACCGCAAGAAAAGGAGAACAGAAAAATAAAATCAATTATCGGAATTGAACAGGAAAAGCAACTGAGAGTTTCTACTCCCACCAGTATTCCCAAAATAAATAGGAATGAAAAACCAATGGTACGCAACAGCGCCTACAAAAAAACCGATAGCAAGACAAACATCCTATCAAGCCGACGTGTTTTGATTCTTGCGGATGAAAATGGAAGGTGTGTTGGAGAAAAGATGCAGAAACTTCTAGGGGACCGATTTTCAGTTTTCTCTTTCATTAAGTCCTATGCAAGTACCAAACATGTAATAGAGTTATGTAAAAGCAACTATTGTAAGGACTATACACAGGAGGATTTTGTTATTTTATTGACCGGTACTAATGACTCCAATCTTTTGGAACTGCAATCCTCTTTATACTGTTGCATTAGTGAGCTTGCACACACAAACGTCCTGCTTGGCACAGTCCATAAAAACACGTTTTTAAATGAAATTAATGTAAACAAAGCACTTCGCCTAGTATGCTCCAATTTTAAACATGCGACTATGCTAGAATTGAATACATTTTTTGGTGGAGAATACAGAATAAACAATATGTACAAATTTGACAAAGGCACTGTATGTAGGTACATTCTCAAGGATATTTTACAAATATGTTACAAATACGAAAAAATTGATAATCTTAGAAAAAAAACGCAAGCCCTATTTCAGGAGCGTTTTTATAACAAAGAGACTCAGGTAAAACCAACGATTTCTCAAGTTGATAGACCAGAAGAAATTGAAATGTTTTTTCGAGCCTAACAAGGAAGTATTAAATGATAATTATTATAAAACAAAATCTGTATCAAATCTAAATATTCTATACCAAAATTTATGTGGAATATCAAACAAAAAAGATGACTTAAAAATTTATTTACATGACATGGATATTGACATTAATTACATATGCGTAACAGAACATTTTCTTAACAAACATACTATAAATGTTTTTAATTTGGAAAACTACAATATGGCATCCTTTAACTGTAGAGTCAACAAAAAAAGAGGAGGAACATTAATTTTATCACACATTAAAAATAACACCGAAGAGTTAAGTATATGTAAGAAGTTATATAAGCTAAATAGCTTCGAAATAAGTGGAGCAAGAGATACTAAGCTACATCTAAATATTTGTTGTCTATATAGAGTGCCTGATGAAAAAAATTTTAGCGATTTTATAACTAGATTAGAATCTTTACTAGAACACTTCTTCAACAAAAGGTGCATTATTTTAGGAGATTTCAACATAGACCTACTAAAGGAAAGTAAACATAGAAATGAATTGGAAACTTTGCTCAATTGCTTCAATTTCAGTTATTTAGTAAACTCGGCCACTTTTTTTCGGAATGAACACGAATCATGCATTGACAACATTCTCACAAATCTTACAAAAGAAAAAGTCACAAACTTAAATGTTGATCAAAATGGTCTTGGGGATGGACATGCAGCTCTACTTTGCGGTCTCAATGTAGAAGGTGTAGACTCTAGTGACAATAAGAGTTCTTTTAGGATACAACAAAGGTCTTTCTCTGAGAACCAGAAAAAAATGTTTAGACAGAGCCTACAGGAGGACCTACCGATCAGTAATAACTTTTTGACAAATTTTCAAAACCTTTTTGATAGGTATTTTACAAAAAAGGAAGTAAAGGTAAACAAAAACAAACAAATCAAATCAAGATGGATATCTAAAGGAATAAAAACGGCAAGCAAAATGAAAAGGCTTCTAAACACCATGAATAAGAGAGACTGTCACGAATCTTTACTCAAATATCGAAATAAATACATAAAACTATATAAGAAGGTCATCAAAGAATCTAAAAAGAATGCAGTCAGGAAGGGGGTAAATTTAGCAAAAAATAATACAAAGCAAATATGGAACATAATCAATAAACATAGAAATAAATGCAAAATCAGAACGTATGAAAATTATGTACTCAAATATAATGGTAAAATTATAGACGACTCAATAGATATAGCTCAAGTCTTTGCAAAACAATATGACTACAGCTGTGAAGACCCTGACACAAATAAGAAAAAGATACAAGCTATAAATTTTATGACTGATTCCTGCGAACGAATTAAAGATGACATGGTTTTTGATGACACAAATAGTAGTGAAATAAAAATTATTGTAAAAAGAATGGAAGTTAAACACTCGCATGGCTATGATGAAATACCTATCATAATAATTAAAGAAAATATAGACATCCTTGCAGAACCAATGGCCCATTACTTTAATGAATGTATTTCTCTAGGATACTTTCCTGATGAACTTAAAATTGCAAAAGTTTTGCCTATCTATAAAAAAGGGAAAAGAACAGAGCCAAAGAATTTTAGGCCTATTTCGCTGTTACCTATTTTTTCAAAAATTCTCGAAAAGATAATCAAACATAGGCTAGTGACCCATATGAGGGCCAATAAGGTCCTTAATGAACGGCAATTCGGCTACCAGACTGGGGTAGGAACAGTTGACGCGGTTGATCTACTTATTAATGAAGTACTAATCAATCTAGATAGTAAAATGAAAGTAGCTGGCCTATTTCTGGACCTGTCATCTGCCTTTGACACAGTAGATCATGAAATTTTGACTACGAAACTAGATTTCTTTGGTATAAGAGGAAAAGCACTAAATCTAATGAGATCGTATCTTAATAATAGAAAACAATTTATTGAAATTAGAAATGTTGTTAATGGCCAAGAAATTGTGACTAAATCTAAGCTAATGAACGTAAAACGAGGAGTTCCACAAGGATCTATTTTAGGCCCAATATTTTTCATTATCTTTCTTAATGACCTCATTAACTTTATGAATAAAGCAGTTCCTGGTATAAGTGTAGTAGTTTATGCAGATGATACAAATGCTATAATCTCAGCAGCAAATTTAGAAGAATTGACATTAAAAATAAATATAGCTCTGGAGGCTTTTAATAAATGGTTCTCTGTTAACAATTTAAAACTTAATATGACTAAAACAAATGGTATTTTATTTAGAACAACTGCAAATAAGAACGAAGCTATTGACATGACCTTGACGAACTACGGTGACAAGATTAACTTTGTGAGCTATGTCAAATTCCTAGGAGTGCACATTGACCACTTCCTAAATTGGAAAACCGAATTGGGGGCCATCGAAAGCACAATTAGCTCCGCGTGCTATGCGCTGCGAAGTCTGAGGGATGAGATAAGCCTAGAGCAATTAAAAACAGTTTACTATGCTTTAGTAGAGTCCAAACTGAGATATAGTATACGTTTTTGGGGTAATAGCTACTCATATAACATAAATCGGGCTTTCGTCATTCAAAAACGAGCCATTCGCACTATTGTTTGCATTCCCCCGTGGGAATCGTGTCAAGAATATTTTAAAAAGCTAGAAATTCTGACCCTGCCTAGCCTATATATATTAGTTCTTCTGATGGACATTGTAAGAAACCCTCTCAAATACGAAACTGCAGAGAAGAGAACGAAAAGACTCATGACACGAAGAAAAGACATTGAGCTCGAAGTATATCCGAGGCTTAATGTAGCAATGCATGGCAGTAGGTATCAGGCAGTCAAATTGTTTAATGTTCTTCCTACTGAAATGAAAGCAATTGACAATCCAAATATTTTCAAGAATATGCTAAGAAAACTTTTGCTGAAGGGGTGTTTTTACTCAGTTGACGAGTTTATCAAACGAAAGTAATTATTATGTTAGCAACAAAGATGATTTAGAATTTATATAATTGCATGCTATTAATTTAATTCCTATGTACCTTATATTCATACACGATGTAAATTGTTTTTGAATAAATAAACTAAACTAAACTAAACTATAGTAGTTACGAAATTATTTCTCTCCAAACGATCTAGCTAGGTATTAAACTGCTTTGCTACCCGGGCCGTGGTGCGTGAGAAACTGGCGGCGGCGCGGCGCGGCGCGGTGCGGCGAGGCGCGGGGCGCGGCGCGGTGCGGGGCGCGGCGCGGTGCGGCGAGGCGCGGGGCGCGGCGCGGCGAGGCGCGGGGCGCGGCGCGGTGCGGGGCGCGGCGCGGTGCGGCGAGGCGCGGGGCGCGGCGCGGCGAGGCGCGGCGCGGGGAGCTAGATACGCGAGACAAGAAGTTAGTCCTGTCCAGCATTATATTTTATTTTGTAGTAAGCTCTGGAGTCTCTGTAGAGACAAAACTGTTTATTTTCTTTGGTTTTGTTGCTCATTTTCGTCTTGTTCAGTTAAGACTCTCGCTGCAATGCAAGGCCATTAGAGAAGCGAAAGGTCGAAGGAGCAGCGATCGTTAGACGCTCGAGAGACCAATCAGCAGCCGATATCCTGCGATCTGTTGGGAACTGGCGCATGGCGTTGGGTAACAGAGCTGTAGCTGTAGCCAGGGCCGCTTGGGAGACAGAGCTTCTCAGATCACTTCATACATCTTAAGATGTCTCAGGCTCTGTGTTAAGTTAACATGACATGTTAACTTAACACAGAGCCTGAGACATCTTAAGAAGGCACATTGTGCCTTCATTAGGTATCGTGACCTTTGTAATATAGGTATGTGTGCTGCAATGTCGAATAAATCTTTTATCTATGTAAGTGTTCTCAAACTGCAATACTGCTGTTACAATACATTTCTTGAAGTATAGAGTACGGTACGTATGACTTTTTAAGATTTGAGTATACTCTAAGGTGGGGGGGGAGGGGGGGCCTGGAGTCTGGGCCGATCCGAAACCGTGGGAGTTTGTGAAAAACCTTGAATGAGTCATGGACTTATCGTCGATAAAATATAATCTATTTGGTAAGAATTTTGAAAACTATTGAAATAATTTTATGGTTTTGAAAAAACGATATCGACTTTGAATCCCTTATTTTACACTGTTTCTAAGTTTTGCGGGACAAATACTAATCCCATGGAAATTACAATTTAGTGGGAGCACCTCGGGATCATTTTCTATACAAAAGCAAAAGAATTTTCATAATCGGTCAATCACATCACATCACATCACACTTATATAAATGTGAAAGTTTAGATGTTTGATACTTTATCGCCAAAACTGAACTGGGCTGAGCATAGGTAGGTGTACTTCTAGGCCTGCAATGAATCAGAGGCTACGTTTCTTCCCGTAAGTAAATCGTACGTATTAGTTCCCATCGGATATAAATAACTTTTAACGAGCGCGAAGCCGCGGGCAGAAATTAGTATAATTATAAGAACTTGTTTGTTTTTTGTTGAAAACTTTATTCACAAAGAAAATTACAATAAAATAATAGAAATAAATTAGAACTAGAATTTACAATTGAAACAATTGAGCTAACTGCAGACTGTTGCAAACAATCTACAGTTGTTGCCAAATTTTATGATTCTAAGTCAAAGGGAAGTAGGTAGGTCTAGGTACCCTATAGGTTTTGGTCCATGTCTAGAATCATTTTTTTTTTGTTTTAATAAACTACAAAGTTACGGTTTTCGGATTTTTCCCTTTACTTGTGCTGCACTGTGACCTTGCTTGCAACGGGAGTACCCTATAGGTTTTGTGTGCATGTGGTTTTGGATATTTCAATTTCCCTTGGAAATTTCAAAATATTCGGAAATAAACGGCTGTAACTTTTGAGTGCGTTGACTTAGAAGTTTTATTTATATCGCGGCTCCAAGAGGTTACGGACTCGAGTATATGATGTGAACTGCAACTCGAAGCCTCCACGCGTTTCTGAGAAAAAGAGGTTGACAGATGGACAGACAGACAGACAGAGAGACGGACAACAAAGTGATCCTATAAAAAGTGGAATAAAATTGTATTCTAAGTAAAGATAAATAATCAGATAGGTGATGGGAGCTCTCTTGTTAGAATCTACAATCGGTCGGAGGACCACTCAATATTATTACCCTATGTAACTAGGTAACTACATAGGTATGTTAGTTGTTTCATAATCAGACGTGTAGCTTTTAGTTCAGAAAAGTCCCAGAGCGGCGGCATCCGGTTACTTAACAAATGTAGATAATTATTCTGTATTTACATTACAGTAATTTGACATTGACGACCGATGTGGCGCAGCGGATGAAGATCCGCCTGCGACGCAGGATGTTGTGGGATCGATTCCCGTCTTAGGAAAAATGTTTGTTTGATCTGCAGATGTTTGTTCGGGTGTTCTGGGTACTTTCTATTTACCACACTTCAGATCACAGTAATTAATCACACTAATATTAAAAATGCGAAAGTATGGATGGATGGATAGATGGATGAATGGATGGATGTTTGTTACCGCTTCACGCCAATACTACTGAACGGATCGGGCTGAAATTGTGCTTAGGTACAGGTAATACTGCCGGCCTCAGTGGCGCAGCGGGTGAGAGTCCGCCTGCGACGAAGAGGTTGCGGGTTCGATTCCCGCCTCGGAACAAATTTGTGTACGATCTGCAGAAATTTGTTCCGTTGGTCTGAGTGTTTACTATGTATAAAAAAAAATATGTATATACATATATCTGTCTACATATATAATGTATTAAATATATCAGTTATCTAGTACCCATAACACAAGCTTTGAGTAGCTTACTTTGGGGCTAGATGGTGCTGTGTGGATTGTCCAGCATTATTATTATTATTATTATTCTAATCCTGGAATCAAACTTGGACTACTTTTTATCCCATAAATCAGTTCCCATGGGATAGAAATCACCTTTAATCGTTTCCATAGAAACAATGCGTGTGCCTTCTTTAATTTCTTAACATTCTCCATGAATGTCATGTTTGATTCCAGGATTAGAGTTACTTGTAAGCAAAATTTCAGCTCGATCCGTTCTGTAGTTTTGACGTGAAGAGGTAACAAACATCCATCCATACATCCATCAGAACTTTCGCATTTATAATTAGATTAGTGTGATGTGATTTAATGAAGTAGGTAAGTACCTAGGTATGTTCTTCCCTAGGTATGTAGGTACCTCACCTACTAAGGAATCGATTTCCACAGGCAAGGCAGGCCATACCTTGACTTCACAGGACCGATACCAGAAAAACTATGGAATAGCTAATATGATAGAAACGGTAGGTAATGCCTCTACTCGGGCATCAGGTATCGCTTCGTTATGTCTGTACTGTACTGTACTGTACTGTACTCTACGTTCGGTAATTACCAGCTGGCGGGTTCTAAGCGTCTCTGGGCTGATAATATATGTACTAGTGGCAGAAAAAGTTATAGATTCCATATTGTGATATTTCGTTTATTGCATTGTGCATTGTACATATAATTCGTGTCTGTTGTTGTATCGAATCGCTAGAAGGATAAAAGGAAGGCCTTTGTCCTCAACAGCCAGTATTGGCCCACTGCTGGACGCAGCTCTCCCCCTGATAAGCGCCATGTTGGATTTTATCTCATATTTATGTGGTTCAATAAAATAATCCTTCCAGTTTGAGTGCAGCGAAAAGATTCGTGAACTTATTCTGCCATCCTTATCAATAGTGCAATAACTAGGTCAAAGCTACTTTCGAGAAAAACGCAGTTAAAGATTTCATTTTAGTTTTGTTTGTATCTCCATCTCCATACAAGATATCATCGACTCGAAACTTTCACAAGATTATAGATCAAAATTATGTAGAATATTACCTTGTACCAAAAGTCAGTAAATGTGTTGAAAAAGCTATTGAAAATCATGGTATTGTACTTATGTTTAGGACTGTTTCTTAAGAGGATAGAATATTTGCTAGTCATAACCGCAATAAGTCGTGTACCTAGTTCTTGCAATTATCGTAAGTAAATTAATATAAATTTCAGTTTGGGTGCATAAAGTGACTGACTTAATGCTGTTTTCATTAGTAAGACAAGCTAATAAGATGTCAGTCAGCAGGTAAGAACTGTAAAAATACTGAGTGTCATAATAAATTCTGTAAAACATAAAACGAGTTGGCAAAAGAATTTCACCACAATCAACTTCAAACGATATCTACACGAATCGATAAAAAGTTTGACTTTTCGTAGGAGATTTTGGTAAAATAATTCATTGTAGCCTTACTTTTTTCAGAGCTACTACAAACGAAAAGAAATTTATTACAATTAACTACAAACGATTATATATACGAATCAATAAGAAAAATATCGATTTTTCAAAGTTGGTAAAATAATTCATTGTACCCTAACCTTAGAATAAGAAGGCTTAGAATGATAGTTGACACAAACGAGGTAAGTCTAAAAAATTGCGACTAAACGTCGCAATTTTCATTTTGAGCCTTTAGTACAATACTTCAAATGACGCGGAAAGCAGCTCTCACATAAAAATATAAAAATGATGTGTTGTGCGGTGAAAGGGTATTTAAACACCAGTAGCAAGAAAAATAATACTGCTAATATCTCATTGCACAGGTCTACACACATATTACATTTGTAATTTTGCCTAAAACAGTCATCAAAACTAGTAAATAAATTTAAAAATTTCGTCCACCATTTTCGTGAAAATGTTGCTATGCTCTGGGTAAAAAATACCCCGAGTTTTGTTACATAGTATAGGTATATAAAAATAGTACTGTAAAAATAATAATAGTACCCGTGCCTCGGAAAGCACGTTGAGCGTTGGTCCTGCGCCTGACCTCTCCCCGGTCGTGTCGATCTGTCATCCCATCGGATTTTGAGAGTGAGGGAACAGAGACTGCACCTACGTTTGCACACACACTTGTGCACTATAATATGTCCTGCGTATCTGGCTAGTCTCCGATGAGGTTGGCCGCCGTGGTCGAAATTCGGCTAGGAGGACATTATTAAAATGGTTGAGGAGAGGGTGGACTTCACTCAAGTTAGGACTTAGGAATCAAACTACGCTACTTCGGAATATCACAGTTTTAGAATGTCTGTCACTCGACGATATTCTGAATAGATTCATATTGTAAACTCAAATTACTATTTTACAAAGAAAATTGTACATTATTACTAGTAACGCTGAAGAAGTCGTAAGAAATCCTGGTTTTATTTCGGTGTAGGTGCTTATCTAACTTGGGCATTATTATTCGTGGAAAAAATGCTAGTAGTAGGTGGTGAGAATTTTAAAGGAAAACTGCACAGCTACAATATACTTCACTAGTTTTCTCTTTTCAGTTTTTTCTTTCACTAGTACCTAATAGTCCTAATCAACTTAAAATATGTAATTTGGTGGTGAAAAGGAAAATTTGAACAAATTTTGTTGAAAATAACTTTATTAAGGTTTTTCGATATGTAAAACACGTAGGTAAATAAGTTTGTTTAGATAGGACATGAACCGTGCAATTACTTACACTGCACGTGGTCGAACACGCACTTGACCGTCTATTTAAATTATTGTTCCGAACACGGACACAATCGGAGCCCATCTTATTTTGCGGACTTGGAGTAAAACCTTTTTGTCGTTAGACCTAGGAAGAATGATAGTAACCAAAGCTACCAGCTGATATTTCGTAAAATTAAAAAAAGAAATAAGATAATATCGAAAATAAAATGTAAGGTAACAAAAAAACAATGGCTTATTTTTTAATTGGAACTTTGCTTCAGTTACCCAATTTTTTAGGGAAAAGCTATTCACTTGCAACATTCAATCATACGAATGTGTGAGTGAAAGCACTGTATTTACGTGCTGTCAAAACACACATAGATCGGTTTTTGGTTACACAAATTGTCAAATTGTTGAATGACACTATCCCTCTGCTGAGACAGCAGCGAGTTTTTAATCTATGACCCTAACTTTTTTTCAGAGCTACTAAAAACAAAAAGAATTTCAATACAATCAATTACAAACGATGTAATAGTAGTTCAATGCCAACTAACAGATACCTACAAGGCAAAGAAACGTATAGAAACAAATTATAACTATAGTAGGTATTTACAAATGAAACAGTTATTTTGTTTCTATGTTAGATAGTTAGTACCTATAGGCAGTTTTGTATTTTAAATAATATGTATTAGGTATAGAAGTCCTGGTTTTTACTGTCTGTGCACTATCAACCCTTTTTTCTTTTCTTATATCTTTTTCTCCACCCTAAGGTTGCCTGGGGGAAATCGCTTTTAGCGATAAGGCCGCCTTTTGTACTATGTTTATTTCTCATTTAGATTTAAGACTTTTATTAATGTAAATTACTAAAACAATAAAGTATTCATTTAGTTGGGCTATCTGCAAACTGTTCTGAACAATCTAGAGAAGAGGTAGCTCTACTGGAGAACGATTACGGTGTGAGGCACGGCTTACCACACCGTAATCTCCTAACGTTTCAACTGCTAACGTTTGAGCCGTAATGCCGTGCCTTACCACACCGTAATCTCCTAACGTTTCAACTGCTAACGTTTGAGCCGTAATGCCGTGCCTTACCACACCGTAATCTCCTAACGTTTCAACTGCTAACGTTTGAGCCGTAATGCCGTGCCTTACCACACCGTAATCTCCTAACGTTTCAACTGCTAACGTTTGAGCCGTAATGCCGTGCCTTACCCCACCGTAATCTCCTAACGTTTCAACTGCTAACGTTTGAGCCGTAATGCCGTGCCTTACCCCACCGTAATCTCCTAACGTTTCAACTGCTAACGTTTGAGCCGTAATGCCGTGCCTTACCACACCGTAATCTCCTAACGTTTCAACTGCTAACGTTTGAGCCGTAATGCCGTGCCTTACCACACCGTAATCTCCTAACGTTTCAACTGCTAACGTTTGAGCCGTAATGCCGTGCCTTACCACACCGTAATCTCCTAACGTTTCAACTGCTAACGTTTGAGCCGTAATGCCGTGCCTTACCCCACCGTAATCTCCTAACGTTTCAACTGCTAACGTTTGAGCCGTAATGCCGTGCCTTACAACACCGTAATCGGCCTCCTGATTCAAATCAATACCAATCGGAAGCGTCCCCAAGACGCTGCATTACATACTCGCTGTATTTAGGTATGTAGATTTTACTTGTATTTATACACATAATATTCATTAATTTTATTTTTTCATTCAATGAAACGAATGAAAATTCATTGACTTGAATCAACCAATGCTCAAAGTTCAATAGAATGATTTACCTATGCTATTTAATTAAGGAGGTATTTAATATTGTTTAATATTTTCTTACGCGAGTTTGTAGTTGATTTTCTGACTGTACAAATTACCCACTACGCAGATAGGTATCCATATAGGTACCTACCTACAATAGTGAATTATCTAAGAGAGTCGCTGATAAAGTTCATCCACTCGGAAAATTGAACTTTCTTAGATAACTAGTTACCTAGATGTGCCTAGTTTGGGTATCGTCGTACGGACTATTCATTTCATTTCAGACAATCATCATAGGGTAAATTAAAAACAAAGATGTAGGTAGGTACCTACCTAATAAATTAAGTACCTGACAAAGAAATACAATCACATAATAGAAACAAATTAGAACTAGTATTTACAATTGAAACAATTAAGCTAACTGCAGACTGTTGCAAACTATATAAATATAATTAAAAAAAATATGTTTATTTGTTATTTAAGCAGGTAGGTAACGACCATAATTCCTACTCTATGCTGTTTTTGTAAAGAAGATAGGTAGAGTGGTGGTACCTATACCTAGAGGAAACAGTTAGGTGTAGAGGCCACTTAAACCAAGTAAAAGGTCGGTACTATGACGACGTCTGAAGTTTTTTTTTAAGATTTTTTTAAAAATTTCCAAATTTTCACTATATTTACGCAATTATAATTAAATTTTAATTCAACCTTTGTTATACCTATCGGCTCAACCCAATTTGCCGACCTTCACGATCATTATATTTACTACATAAAACGAAGACATTTCGCATCCACGGAATCTGATGAGTTCGCGGGATTGCGACACGACAGCGCCGCCTCGCCCCGCGCCGCGTCGCATCAGCACATGGGTTCACACATCGAACCAGTCGATACCTTACATTAATTAGATAGGTAGTAAAATTACCTTTGTAGACACTAATTAAATTTATATTTAAGAATCGGTTTTTTTGGGAAACCCGGGCGTCGTTCCTTTAATTCCTTATTTTTATTTTACATTATTTTAGTTACGTTACTTAGTAGGTATACCTACCTAGTCTACCTACCTACGTACATGCAAACCATTCTCTCCCTACCCTCTACCTCTACGTAAAACAAACACCTACAGGTACAAAACGCATCATCATCATTAGTCTATGTACCTAACAAGTCCAGCAGGGGGCTGGACATAGGCCTCCCATGTAGGGTTCCCAGATCAAAAAATCGAAATTCCGGAGAAAATGCCGGACATTCGCTGAGATTTCCTGACTTTCTTATAAATTTAATATTAATGTTGAAAAACATCGTGTAGGTATATGAATAAATGAAGCAAATTGTCATATTTCTCGCGCGCGCGCGAACTTTGCCACTGTGAAGGAAGCCGGGGGAAAGGGGCGAGTAGGGGGAAGCGCCTCTTCTCCTATGTTGAAAGGGTCTTTTCCTTAAAGGAAACCCAATGGTCAAAAGAAAGGAACATGCTTTCTGTAGAGTCGATTCGATCGATTCTCATAAACTCATAACACAATATAATTTGAAAAAAATGTGTTGCGAAGTTTTCTATAAACAGATTATGAAGGTTTCTGAAGTGTTGAACAATATTTCAGGGAGCACTATTTATAATTGATGTTGATTAATACCTTGATTTATAATAAAAATATTAGTTTTTTTTTGTTTTATTTCACTCTTTACTATAATTGTAGAAATTCCAGACGGTTTAGAATTCCCCCCGCATTCCTGACAAAGAACTGTATTACCGGACATGTCCGGAAAATTCCGGACGTATGGCAACCCTACTCCCATGAGCGCCCTAGCGCCCAGCTTGCCACCTGAACCATAAATTATTACTCTTATTATATGTATTAAATGTTACTAATATTATTATTCATAAAAAGATTTGATAAAATTAGACCAAAATGAAACACCTGAGGCGAGAACCTAGTTTCTAGTTAGTATGCAGCGCACTCGTTCGATCTCCGTACCCTCATCACATCAGGGAGACTATTTCCGTTCCAGCCAACGAAACGAAGGAAATAGTCTAAACTTATTGTTTTCTATTTTCATGAGGTGGCTTTAATTTTATAGATTTTCTCTAACTGTGAATCTCTATGGGTTCATGTAGTACTTTGTACAGAATTCGAAGAAGGTGTTAGACGACTTCTTGGAGTTATGCGAAGTAAGGCATAGAGAAAGCATAATCCAATTCTATGCCTCAATCAAAGTATCCTCAAGGAGATCGATTTGAGCTAGAGCACCTATGTAGGTACCTTAGTCACACAAGGTAGAATGCGACAGATGGCGGCGGCGGCGGCGGCGGCGTTGCCCCCACTTGTGCCCCCACTAGACGTCACTAATTTGACAGTGATTGTGACAATGAAACATCAAAATCGACTTTGACATGTTTACATTCACTCAATCAATACAAAAACTGAATCTCTCTCAGTATGTACCTACATAAATAATGTAGTATTTTTCTTCGTAATATTTACGCTCTGTTCGCGTTTTAAAAGCTGGAACTAAGAGTTCTGCAGAATGACTTCGATAACCGATGAATACATAAGCAGTATCGTGTGTAAAATTGCTTCTAACTTGAACTGGAAGGAATGGCAGCATACCGTAACAAAACTAGAAAGTATTGGGCAGAATTACTTCGGTATTATCATCCCGGTGACATTGTCGGGTCGCTGCGATAAGGGCTCCGATCACATAGATATTAATGATCTCCATGGCTGTGGCTGCGAGACTACCGAGGTAATACGAGTAGTATTAAAGCTAGCTCCCACCGATGAAAAGTACAGAGTCAGTGGTGCCGTTACTCTTATGTTTTTGCGGGAAATTTATGTCTATACAAAACTACTTGAAAAGTACCGTGAACTACAAATAAATACCCCTCCGAATAGTCAACTAGTGATACCTAAATTGTACTATACTGACGATGGATACTGCAGTGAAGTAATCTCTATGGAAGATATGACCAGTCATGGTTACTGCCCCTTTATAAATGAAATGTTCTTAGATCTACAACATGTCAGTGAGTCTCTAAAAGCTCTGGCTAGATTGCATGCACTCTCATTCATATTAAGACAGGAAGACCCTAAACTGTATGATGAAATCTCAGATATATGTGTACCACTCAGTGATAAGACAAATAAAAGGTACTTTGATATCTTAACAGACAAATTGGGAAAGGCAATAATAAAGTTTGAAGGTACACCTCATGTTCCCCTTCTGGAAAAACTGAAGAAACACTGCGGGAAATATTATGATAAGTCAATTGATTTGGCGAACGGGAAATGCATTAGCCATGGAGATGTTTGGAAAGAAAACATTCTATTCAAGTATGAGGTAAGAAAAAACTATCACACAGTCACTAAACACATTACTTACCTTAGCTGCCAACTTCTATGGGCAAAGCGTTTCATTGCTTAATTTTATCTTTTTTTTTTCAGGAAAATAAGCCAGTATCCTGTTGCCTCATAGACTACCAAACTACAAGGATAGCGAGCCCTGCTTTGGACACTCTATACCTCATCATAACTAGTACTCACACCGAGCTCCGCAGAAAGCACTACCACCAACTGTTGGACATCTATTACCAAACATTTGACCAAACTTTAAAACAGAGAGGGCTTAACTCCCAACTGTTGTATTCCACACAAACTTTTGCCAAAGATTTAAAGCTAGTTGCCCCAGCCTGCCTCATCACCGCCAACACTGCACTATGGCTGTCCAGTGGCCTTCAGCAAGAAGGACATGTTAGAAGTAAGAAGGTGTGGACGACCCCAGAGGAAAAGGAGACAGCGGCAAATACTTATAAATCAGTGGTTGGTTCCATTATAGATGATTTTTATAGGTATGGCTACTTGCCCAGTGAAGTTTTGTAGAGTAAGTTATTTTGTTGAAATATAAGTATAAGATGAAGATCTTTTTATAAACCTCTTCTAATACCTCATAAGCACACGTCTCTCTGTTACCTTTTTTACGCCTAAAAGGCTGAATGATTCTCGAAGAAATTTGTCAGGGCGGTAAATGGTAACCCGAGGACGGACATAGGCTTGTTGAAAAGTGCGCGCGAAGCCGCGGGCAGCACCTAGTATATAAATGCGAAGTAGGATGGATGGATGGATGTTTATTACTTCTTCACGCTGAAACTGCTGAAAGGATCGGTATGAAATTTTGCATAGATAGACCTGCAATAAAATATAGGCTACTTTTACCACAGAAACCATAGAAATAACAATTGAATGTTTCATAGAAACAACGTGTGCGAAGCCGCGGGCAGAAACTAGTAAACTCACTTGTGCCAAAAGTTGGAGTTAATTTATTTATTTAATTTATTGGAAAATCAACGGATTAAACTAACTTAATCAAACTACCAGAGAGCCAATTAAAGATTTGTACATGTAAACATAAAAAGAAAACAGCTCAAACGACAGTGACGTGGAATAAAAAGATTAGAATAGAATAGAATCGTTTATTCACAGAATACATGTCAAATATTACAATGCTGTTGTTGTATCAGTGGTATCAATGTAATACTACCAGTAATCTTGGACTGGTGTGTGAATTTTAATAAACCAACCTGCGTAAATAATAACAATGGTTAAGAATTAAATCAAAAATGTCTGATCTGCCCTAAATTAAAATATTCCTCCACGCTATAAAAACAGTGAGTCAGTAACCATTTATTGAGTCTATTTTTAAACAATGGCAATGGCAAGTCCTTTAATTCCATTGGTAACTTATTAAATATCTTAATTGCTATGCAAAACGAATTTCGTGCGAAAAGCGTAGAGTGTTGATTTGGCATAAAAAACTTCTTTTTATGTCTAGTATGCCTAGATAAAACTTCTTCCTTAGTTTTGAAATAATATGGGTATTGTTTTACGAATATGCAGATTTCTTTAATATACATACATGGCAAGGGAAGAACTTTAGTTTTTTTGAATAGTGGTTTACAGCTATCAAGAAACCAGGCTCCGCAAACCGCACGCAATACACTTTTTTTGGACTTTAAAGGCTCTGAGTAAGTCCACCGAATTACCCCTTTTCTGGTCCCCGCAGACTAGACATGTGCGCCGATGTTAAAATCATCGGCGGCGGGCGCCGGTCTGAAATCGGCGGCGGCGGCGTGATTTCGGCGTGAACTCGGCGCGTGGGTATGAGTAATAAATAAATAATGCTGGACAATTCACACAGCATTATTTAGCCTCAAGCTTATGGGTACTAGATAACTGATATACATAATAAATTAATATACGAATACATTAGGGGGTGAATTTCGCAACTTCGAAGTTTCGTAAATTCGAAGTTCATAGCCTTTATTGGCCATTTTTCAAGTTCGAATGCGGTGGCCACGAATTCGAATTTTTTAGTTTCTATTATTTACCTACGCAAATAAGGCACCTTACGCAGTCGCGTAACGCACACGTACTATGAGTAAGTGCGAGCTTTTTATTCTCCGGACTCTTGTGTAGACAAAAACAATATCATTGGAAAATTCAATAGTTTTGCCTAGGTATACGCAAAAAATCAAATGTAGCCCTACAAGCGATCTTGTCTTCTGTCTACAGCACTAGTTCTTTGGTAAAAAAAAATCTAAAGACATCTCGTTTAGTCCCACCTGGAATGTCAATAAAAATTTAATTTTTAAACGAAGCTCGAACGGCTTGACACAGTGCTTGCCCCGATGCTGCTCCCCCAAAATCACTTTTGTCTCAACGGCAATGGGACGAGCCCTGTGTCAGGTGCCCTGTGACACGGAATTGTTTGTTACAAAAGTGCTCCAGCACTGCGGATCGTTCCCGCCTCGTGGCAGTTTCTAAATGGGAGTCAGGACATTGGTTGCAAGCATTTCTTTCATAATTATAACACTGGTACTTGCCAGTGCGATACTGGCTGTCGAACAGCTTGATCTTCACGGATTATCGTGTACTAGGGCCGCCAGTCGGATATCTCGCTATGCCAACCGGCGACATTATCCGGCGGGCCTTTTTCATTGCTAACGTTGCTATTCTCAAACCGAATGGTCTGTTGCGTGACGATGGTAAGAGGCCCGACGGTATGACACTAGTCCCATGGGAGTTGGGCAGGCCCATTGTGTGGAACGCTACATCCGTCGACACACTTGCGCCTTCCCATGTTCCGAGGCATACGTGAAGGCAGGTGCGGGGGAAGAGTTCAGGTGCACTCCCCTTGGAGTCGAGACCACTGGTTCTTCGGGTTTCTTTAAAATTATCTGAGCGTTGAGTCGGAGCGACGCGTGACCAGAGAGCTGGTGAGTATATGGCGCAGCGCATCAGCATAGCCATACAGCGGGGCAATGCAGCCAGCGTCTTGGGGACGCTTCGGACTGGTATTGATATGGATCAGTTGAGCTACCTGTAGGCGAAGCACGGATATTATTCTCTAGGGTAGAATAGACATTATCGACATCGCATTGTTATACATTGCCTACATTATAGAAGTAAAAGGAATGACTTTCAAACCATTTACGCAATCGATGACAAAGTGATGTAATTTTTATCTATTCTACCCTAGACAACAATCCCCGTGCTCGCCCTGCTGTAGATTGTTTACAACAGTCTGTAGTTAGCTCGATTGCTTCTATTGTAATTATCACAGATCATAATCAACGAAAATTATAGAAGTAGGTTAACCAGTTCTCTGCCAGGCTTCAACGATTCGACCCGGCAAGGCGCTTCGTCGCTGCTATACGTGCAGTGCAAGCGCGTCGGTGACACTTAAGTGGAACGTAATCAAAGTATTTTCGTATGTTTTGATAAGTAAATCACTTTTCCGATTCTAACTCTATCTGTAAAGGGACTCGCAGATCTCGATAATAAAAGTTATATTTTCTATCTGAACTTCGAAATTGAGTTTCCGAATTTCGAAAGCCAGTTTCGAAATTTAAAAATATATATAACACCTGACGGTTCGTACTCCTAACAGTGTTTGTGCTTTTGTGGTAACTTTGTTAGTTTTGAAATTAATGAAATGCAATTAATACTATAAATTTAGTCTGAATCTTTATAGTGGAATTGTCTTGGTATTTGTTAAAGTTTATATTCGTACGGTGTCATCTTCATTTATAATCGGCACCTATATCAGTCTGAATCAGCGGCGACTTCTGATACCGTTCGGTTTGCGGTGGCTTTTGACATCGCGGCACCCTTTGACATCGTGGCGCGGCGCGGTTCTTCTTTGACTACAACTTGGTTATAGGTAGCAGGTGTCGCACTATGTAATAATTAATAAAATGACGGAGTTTTCAAAGCGTCTAAAAGAATACGTTCCACGCCGAATTCACGCCGATTGGCCGATCGGCGGCGGCGGCGTGGAAAATTTGCCGGCGGCGGCGGCGGGTCGGCGCGGCGCACATGTCTACCGCAGACCAGTTTAATCGTAAACGAATTTCCTCGCCGAATCAAACAAAGGTGCTCTAGGTTAGGTTAGGTTTCTTAGGTTTTTTCTTTTAGAATACATCCAGGCAAGAATATAGCTTTTTGTTAGAGCGCGTGCAAAGTCGCGGCCACAAGCTAGTCATAGGTACCTATACAATTATGGATTCTATTTATTTCAGGTAAATGTGGCTCTAGTCTGGTCTGACACAATCTCACAAACTCCGCAGATCTAAAGCTTTATCACTTGACTTGCTATCAATATTGTACGCGCGCCAGTAGACTCGGCTCACCGGCTTTCCGCTGTGAAGCTGGGTCAGACGGATTTAGGCTATAAGTAGGAGCTTGTTACTTTTACGACAAAATCTCGAATTGTTGGTATTAGTCTGCTTCGTCTATTGATGTAACGAAGTTTGTTGTTTTGGTTCTTTCGTTGCTTATTTGAATCCATTGATCCGACAACCGCAATGCCGGGTAATCGTGTTCTTGAGTGGACTCCGCGCTGGTTTGATTGATTTGGTTTCATTTTGACTTGGCAATCGCCCATAGATCGCCTATCGGCATAAGACGCCCTGAGACGCGTCTGATGTCACATTTTGGATTATTAACATATGTACCATGTATAAGTCTTCTGTGGCCTCAAAAGTCCCATTGGATGAATCGTATTTAATTCAGTTTTTTTTTTACCGACTTTATGTTCACATCCACAGTACCACAGCTGGACGCATGCCTCCCCTGATAAACGCCTTATTGGCCTTTGTAACATGGGGGATTGTGCCCATAATCCCCACGATGGGCGTGCGGGTTGAGGATCGCAGTTTGGTGGTAAACTGGTTCTACAGGAGGACTTATGTTCGGCTGCATAGATACAATATAGGCACATCTATGTTCGGTTGTAGATAATGTACGTTTTTTTATGTATTTTCACCTACTTCTCCGTCTTTTACCGTACAAGTTGGATATATTCGCGTAAAATTTTGGAAAGCTGAATAAAAAATTACTTCTTAGGTACTATTATTAGACTAAAACACATTATTATAAATATTTCACTCCAAAATCATCGGTTCTTCGATTTATCATTCGTAGTTAATTATTACCAGCCTCCTTTTGTTAGACTCCACAGCTATGTTCGACGAAAATCGGCGCAGCCCTTGTAAGTAACAAGCAAAGATTTATTATTTTTAAAGTTATTTTACTCTGAAACCAAATGAAGTAAATCTATTTGGAGATTTTCGAGTTTTTGTAGGTAAGAAATATGCGGTTTTTTGTAAAATTAGCTTTTTTCCTTAAAACTTAAAAGAAAATGCATTTCCTTCTTATTTCCAGATGTAGGTACGTTTCAAGTCTCGACTTCTAAGGTACTTATTTTAGCAAGTTTCAATCTCACGTTTCACAACACCAAACCAAAACCCTGAAAGCGGACTTTGCGAACCTAAGCATAAACTTGTTGCCCTCTCGTCCAACTTAACATCTTCACTAAACTAGTGTTAAAAGAACTTACAGTTTCTAAGTCGGTGTTCCTTTGAGACTTGTTGCGTTTTTGTTTTGGGTTCCTACTACGCTGGCTGGCGTTACATTTCTAAAAAGCTGTTATGTGACAAACCTAAAATTTTCGCTACGAGCAAAAACGTTAAATATGTTGGTTCTAAACTTTGCGAAGACTATTAGGTTACACTATTAGGTGAAACACCTTTTAAAAAAATGTTATAAATCTCTTGATTATGTATATATATATATATATATATATATGAGGTACCTACAGATTGTCCTTTTTAGGGTTTCGAGATCGAAGATCGGTTTCGAAACCATTATGGTCTCGCTTTGTCTGTCCTTTTTTATTCCTAACTCAGCAATTACTGCAGCTATCAACTTGAAATTTAAAATAATAATACATTTTGTGCGCCTGTACAGATTTAAAGAAAAATAAATGAAAAATGAAAAAGAATATTTTCCATACAAATTGTGATGCCGAAATTTGAAAAGATACCTACAGGATCATGTGGGATATCAAATGAAAGGTATCGGTTTGGACATTTCAAAACAGTTTTTCAAATTTCTGTAGGCTTCATACTTTTTGAAATATTTTGAAAAAAGTCGAAAAAATACCCATCCCTCCCCTATCTCCGAAGTTTGCAGAGCGATCCATTTGAAATGTATGGAGGGTTTGTAGATATGAATCTATATTTTAGAAGAAAAATATAGAGAAGTCTGTAAAAAGAACACATTTTGAAAAATGGTCAAAAAGGAATAATTTTCAAAAACTACCCCACCGGTATCGGTTTGGACATTTCAAAACAGTTTTTGAAATTTCTGTATGTTTCATACTTTTTGAAATATTTTGAAAAAAGTCGAAAAATTTACCATTACCCACTTTATCCGAAGCATGCAGAGAGATCCATCTGAATCTGAAATGTAGGTTCGTACCTACTATTTTAGGGCTTATTCCAATAATCCCCTGCCATGATCCCCTGCGAAGGGGATTTCTGAACTTTTTGTCCAATAATCCCCTGCCGGTTCAAAGAGAAGAGGCGCAGGGGATTTGTGGACAAGAGTTCCAGAAATCCCCTGATCCACTTATTTACACCGTAAGTAGTTGTTCGTTCTTGAAATAATCAAATGCAAACAACTAAGTAACCTAACCATTTAAGTAGAACATATCAAAATGTTAACATTACAACAAAAACTACGAAAATTGGTACTCATGAAAAGGTTAACTTAATCGAAATGTTGAAGACCAGTTATGATGAGGTCAAAAATTACTGACATCAGACAAAACAGATGACAGATGTCATTTTGACGGCTATCATCAAAATATTTGATCATGCTTTTTATATTTTTAGACGAAGTTCGATCAGCTTGGCATACTGCTTGCACCAATGCTGCTCCCCCAAAATCACTTATGTTCCAACGGCAATGGAACGGGCCTCTGTGCGAGTTGACACGGGATTGTTTGGCAAAACGTGCTCCAGCTCTGTGGATAATGCCGCCTCCTGGCTGTTTCTCAATGGGAGTCAGGACATTGGTTGCAACCATTTTTTTCTTCATATAACACCGGTACTTTATTGGATCTCGTAACATTCCGTATCGCAAGATGTCTTCGGTTGGGTGCATGGTGTTGCGCGCCTCATCAATGCCAGTGCGGTACTTCTTATTCTTATTCTCGAATCGAATGGTCTATTACGTGACGGAGGTAAGAGGCCCGACGGTATGACACTAGTCCCATGGGAGTTGGGGAGGCCCATTGTGTGGGCCGCTACATGCGTCGACACATTTGCGCCTTTCCATCTTCCGAGATATACGTATTACGTGATATGGGTCAATTGAGCTACTTGTAGATTGTTTGCAACAGTCTGCAGTTCGCTGAATTGTCATTTCAAGTGTGAATACTAGTTCTAATTTATTTCGATTATCTGATTGTAATTTTTTCTATGAATAAAGATTTTCCAGTATGACAAGCTTCCGAGATATGGGCTACTCGTCCTAGACTTCTCATTTTGAAAGCTGTTAAAATTGAAACAGCCACATCTCCGAAAAAATTCGTCCTAGAGTCTCCGTCCTTAAGTTTTTGTTTTTATAGTGCGTAAGTAGTAGTAGTTGGTTAGCACATTCCGGTACTGACGGAAGGACGCGGGTTCAAGTCCCGCCGTAGTCGTAAATTTTTGCGATGTTATTTAATTTCTCCGTTCTTAGTTCAAATCATAGCTATTGAAATGGTCTACATTTCCGATGACAGCTGTCAAACTTCAAACGGCCACATCTCTTAAACTACTCTTACTAGACTTTGGTGCCTACCTTTCATCTGAGTCACTAACTAAAAGTCTAGCACTAGTCTAGAATAATATCCATTTCATTTTTAAAATAACCTGTCATTTTAAATTTTAATTAACTGTAACTTCCATTTTCTGACATCAGCTGTCACTTTTTACATAAAATATTATTTTGTTAATTTTTGTCATTTCTGACATTACCTGTCATTTTTGACATCAGCTGTCATTTTTGACATCAGCTGTCATTTTTGACATCAGCTGTCATTTTGTACATCAGCTGTCATATTTGGAATTCACTGTCATTTTTTAAAACTGTATGGAACAGTATGTAATTTAATCTATTTTCGATAATTCTGAAGTACTTAGGAAGAATTGGGCGAACTGCGCATGGATTCCTGACGAACCGCTTATTGGACGAAACGCTTGTTTGATGTATATCCATGCAGGAAATATATGTATACCTACAGGAGAAAAATTTCTACAACCGCACATACTAATGGGACTACAAGAAATAGTTCTCCCTCGTGTTCCCATTAATGGGACAAAATAATGGGACCACGAAAAAACAGCACAAAAAACTACTCGAAATCAGCTGAAACCCTATTGTGAGTCGGAAATTCCTGAATGCAATGTTTATATTTTCGTATGTTCTACTTATAAGGTTAGGTTACTTAGTTGTTTGCATTTGATTATTTCAAGAACGAAGAACTACTTACGGTGTAAATAAGTGGATCAGGGGATTTCTGGAACTCTTGTCCACAAATCCCCTGCGCCTCTTCTCTTTGAACCGGCAGGGGATTATTGGACAAAAAGTCCAGAAATCCCCTTCGCAGGGGATCATGGCAGGGGATTATTGGAATAAGCCCTATTTTAGGTATTCGAAGGTATACGAAGTCTCTAACCGGTACTTTTGGTACATGTTGACAAACGTTCGAAACCCTCGGCGCGCGAGTTACACTCGCACTTGACGGATCTTGTTTAAACGAGCATCATCTATATACTGCAGCAGTGCACTGCTAGACGCAGGCCTCCCCTTGATAAAGGCCTTATTCACATATATTAGGTCCTTACATATGAAATTGGCGTTTTGTATGGGAGGAACAAAAAGTCGAATATTTTTTAATATAATATATTTAATTAATCAAAGTATGAACCATTATTTTCTATGCACTTTTGCCATCTTATAGGTAGTTCATTGATCCCTTTACTAAAAAAACCAGTCGGACGGGAATCAATAAAATCTTTGAAGGCGATTTGGACTGCCCCATCGGAGTTGAATTTTTTCCCTTGCAAGAAGTTATCCAAATTTCGAAAAAAATGGTAATCTGTTGGAGCAAGGTCCGGGGAGTACGGAGGATGTCTTAGACTTTCCAATTGAAGCTCTTCTAATTTAGTAGCCGTCTGTTGCGCAGTGTGTGGTCTAGCGTTGTCGTGAAGCAGCAGTGGCGTGGAGCGATTGACCAGCCTAGGTTGTTTAGCCGCTAGCTTTTCCATCATGGTTTGCAATTGCTGACAATAGACATCAGCCGTAATAGTCTGGCCAGATTTGAGAAAACTGTAATGAACAATACCGGCACTAGTCCACCAAACGCTTACAAGTAACTTTTTTGGGGTTAATTTTCGCTTGGGGCAGGATTTGGCTGGCTGGCCAGGATCCAACCATTGCGCTGAGCGCTTCCGATTATCGTAAAGAACCCATTTTTCATCACAGGTAATGATTCGGTTTAAAATACCTTCATTATTGTGCCGGTTTAGTAATGTAACGCAGCAGTCGACGCGCGTTTGCCGGTTTGCTTCAGTCAATTCGTGAGGTACCCACCTTTCAAGCTTTTTAATCTTCCCAATTTGCTTCAAGTGAATTAAAACAGTTTTATCACTAACACCGCAGCCTGCAGCTAACTCGGACGTGGTTTGCGATGGATCCGCTTCCACAATAGCCTTCAACTCTTCATTATCAACTTGAGTCTCAGGCCGTCCACGGGGCTTGTTCTGCAAGTCGAAATTTCCAGAACGAAAACGTTGGAACCAAAAACGAACTGTGTTTTCTTTTGCAACACGACCGCCATACACATCATTCACCCTTCGAGTTGTTTCCGCAGCACTAGTGCCACGGCGGAACTCGTACTCGTAAATAATGCGATATTTTAAGTTTTCCATTTTGTAAAATGAGTGACGCAAACAGAAAAAAACAGAAGAAAAAAAACAAATGAATGACGATCATCGAAGCACAAATACACGAGTCTATAGTCTATAGCTGTACAAATTTGAATTTGGAATTCCTTACCAAAGAGGAGAAATTTGTGATTAAAGTGGCCAGTACGAAAAACGCCAATTTCATATGTAAGGACCTAATATTATAAAGGGATAATGCCCATAATCCCCACACTGGACATGCGGGTTGGGGATCGCAGTTTGGTGGTTTAAGTTTTGACTAAAATGGTTCTGCCGGAGTCGCTGCAGCCCGCCCCCCGCCCCGCGGTCAATAAACGAGCTCTCTAAAGAACAAAACAAACCCGGCTTTTAAATGAGCATGAGACATTCTAAAGAGATACGTTCATGTACTTATATTTTAATAAGGACATGACAGACCCAAAGCTAAGCTAACTTAGTTTAGCTTAGTTTGCAGTCTGCCGGCACACACACACACACACACACACACACACACACACACACACATACGAAAAACTGCGTCACTCTACCTCACATTGATAAGCTCTATATGTAGATCCTCAAAAATACTACACCTCGCATTGCAGGGTGTCGCTACTCGCTCGGCGCCCGCGCCGGTGTAAACGAGCCAGTCAAAGTGCTTAGTCACAGTTTTTGGCAGATTTCATGGCGTTCCGTTAATTTTATATGAAATTTTTATTATACTGATCTGATTCTTATGTTTTTCTTCTCTACCGATCGGTAAAATTCAGGGTGTATTTTTTTAAGGTTTTGGTGAGTTCGATTAGGTACCGGATAAGTCAAATATTTTTTCAAAATACTGCGAATGCAGTTTTATTTATTTTTATAAATAAAAGAATGTTTCTTTATAGTAAAACTTCCTATCTTTAATATTTCTGGTACTTGCCCTCCATGCCCCATATTGTGTTGAGTCTCTGGTATTTATCGCGATAAATACACGGTAAATAAAATCGTGAAAATTAAAAAAATTAAAACTCTCTAATCAACCTGCATACTCTACTTATAAATAGCCTTTTTAAACGAGCATGAAATATTCTTGAGAGACCCTGGGTAGGTACTCTAAAGCCTGATGAGTGATGACGCGCGCGGTGTAAGTGCAGCGCCGTGTCGCAGTTGAATGCTGTTTATTCTGCCTGAAGAGATTCAAATTGAAATAAATTCAGTGTACCCAGCTGCCGCATGCCGGAGACGAGGCGGCCGGTTAAATAACGGAGACCCAGGCTCTACCTGCCGCGGTTATAAACAACGATCGTCGGAATAACAGTCGAGAGAACTTATGTGAGAGGTAGGTATGGTTATTCATGAATGAATTTCATCGCCGAATAAAAAAAAAAGGTATAGTGCGTTGCGGGGTATAAAGAATTAATTAATAAACTACCCTTATTTTGTCACTAAATTATTGTTTTAAGCTTTTATTTAGTACGAGTTAGCCCTATGTAATATTTCTTATTAGAAGCCCACATTATTCCTGATGAACATATGCTACTTTTTACCGCGGGAAAATGCTTCATTCCTACGGGAAAACGGGTAATAGGACAACCTGTAGTAAGAATGCGGCTGGTCAATAATAATATTATAAAAAGGAAAGATTTGATTGTTTGTTTGTATTGAATAGTATTTAATAATTAACTTCTAATATTTTTGCATATCCCTGCAAAAATATAAGAAGTTGATTCGAATCTAAGTAGGTACCTACGTAATTTTAGATTTTAGCTGAGATTTGAAAATTTCATCTATACTCGGTACTATAATCTAAGATATTTTATGTCAACAAAGGCATCTATGAATCAATAACTTCACTAAAACTGATAACAATAACCGAAAAAAATCAAGTTAACTACTAAAGTCGTAACGTAAGTAATAACGGGATATTTACCATGATTTGAGTTTTGAGCTTTCCAATATTTCGGCACAGATTCATGCGCCATGATCACGGAATAACCGAGGGCACTGCGAGTGAGTTGTTATTGGCAGATATATCAATCTACCCTCATTTTTTTTTAAAATAGCCCATATTTGATTCCAGGCTTAGAGCTACATACATGCTAAATTTCAGCCCAATTGATTCATCGTTTTTGCGTGAAGAGCTAACAAACGTCCATCCATCTATCCATCCATACATAAACATCCAAACTTTCGCATTTATACTATTGAAGTAGACATTAACTCAGATTTTGTCGAACTGCGTTTAAAAACATCTTCAATGATGTTTCACTTAACTCAAATAAAAGTCCCGAAGCCCTTCTCAAACAGGGCTTCACCTCCCTTACATTTACATTAGCCCTAAAAGAAACTGAATCACATTGTCCGTTCTGTCAACTTTCGAGATTAAAAAACTTTCTTAGGATTAGTTTTGTTTGTTCGCGTTATCTTCGTATCTTTTCATTTACTATAATTTCTCCGCGGCTCGTGCTAAGAGCCTTCCTAGCGGTTAAACTTGTGGTCCTTATCAAGCTTTTAAAGGCTTGGGGCTGATACAAAAATGTAAAGAAATTACGGAAAATACCAAATCGACTGTGTCCGATACAAAGGGTGTAACTCCAAATCACCTACTTCTGGCAATGAGCAAAAAACAATATAATAAATATCTGTATTTACATAACTTTTTTGTTTTTATACTTATAATAGTTGGTTTTAGGAAGAAAGTTCTTTTATTTGGGATGTTCTTTGTTTCATTTAATTACAGTTATAAACGAGCGTTTGTTTAAAAGTTAGGATGGATTTACACCCCTGAATACCTAAAAAATGTATTCACGACCTGAATTACGACCCATTAATTAATGGCCTTGTAACAAACGTCTGAATTAACAGCCATGTAAGTACATACAAGGGTAATTTTTCAGGTTGTATAAACCACTATTTTTGAAAAATGTAAAAAAAAAAAATTTTAGGTGGTAAGAACTTTTTTTTCGTCGTAGCGCAATTTTAAATACACAGATCGAAAGAGCGTGGAAAATTATGTAAGGTTGCATCATAAAGTCGTTTAAATCAAAATGGTCTTTACGTCCTTTGTATCGGAAACAGTCGAAATTATCATCCACGGAGAGTGGAATTTTATAACGCTTATAAACGTAACGTGAGTACCTACTGTTGGGAAAGTTTTGATATAATTTGATTGTTTTGAAAAAACTAAAAACTGACTTCAGATTATAAGTATTATTCTGTTCTCTACAGACTGTGAAAGAATCTTAAAGATGAAGAAACGTGCAATTAGGGACTCTCGTAGAGAAAATTAAAAAATCTGAAATTTCTAACCTCTGCCTCCTTAAACATCTGCGAAATTTTAAAGTTACTTAGTATACAAGTAGGTATACACAATATGTCTCAGTTTAGGTTTAAGAGGAAGCCAAAGCAAATACAGTAATAGACATCAACTGTATTTAGAATTAACTGTTCATAAACCGGAAGTTTTGTGGACACAGTTTTGTGAGCAAGTAATTTTTCATATCTATAGCAATCACAATACAACATTAGGTACGCTTAGAGCTGACAAGAGCGGGCCAGTGGAGTGCGGCGGTGAGTTTGCACAAATTATTTAGTCAATTTATGTGTACTAAAATGTAGCAAACGCACACTTCAAGCCAGTTACCCAACTTAGTCAGAAAACAAAGGTAAAGCTTTTTATTTAGGTTCCTGCCACAAGTTTTTTTCAAAATACTTATATACACAAATACTAAGAAAACATTCATTCTGTAATGTAAAAATGCGATTCGGTTTAATTTTATTTCCAAAAGGTATTTTGAAAAAAAAAAAATGTGACAGGAACCTAGATAAATACTATTTTAATACAAATAATAGCAGACCATGGTGAAAATATGCTCAAATTACAAATCATTTTGGTATTACGTTTGTATAGGAAAATCATCCGTCGCCGGACCCCTAATGTTAGGTACATTATAAAAGGTTAGATAAGTATATACATTTCCTTATATCAGTCGGTAAATGGTTATAAATGTTGGGTGTCATGACAGCTTAGATGAATCAGTTGGCGTTGTTCCAAAGCGAGCTCAGTGTCAATGCCTCGGATATTGTTTTGTTTGTGATCGTTTCTGTAATATATCTCGCATTGTTGACCTTATATCTGCGAGACACATCGATCGTATACGATTGTAGAGTCTTACATCTGTTCTACATGATGCAGTTATGAATAATGAAGAAGATGAGCTTGGTATTTTTGTGGAAAATAGTCGTTCGGTCGTGAAAGAATTGACCCCTTCAAACCCGTGCATGTCGTGAGATTCGACTGAGAGACCAGAGGAAGAGCAAAAAGTAGCAGCTCTTTCTATGTATTTTTAACACTTGCACTGCGATAATATGCGATATAAGCACTATTCAATGGTAGTTACTTTTGGAGCACTTGGGAATATTCGAGTTTTTTTTTATAAAAATCAACCAATTCCCAAAAACTCCACTTTTGGAATTGGATTGAAGTTTGTAACAGCATGCTTATAAAGAAAACTAGTTTCTGCCCGTGGCTTCGCACGCGTTGTTTCTATGAATTATTTAGGAGATAATAAGTAGTCTATGTTTTATTCCAGGCTTGAAATTACCTGTAGGTATGCTAAATTTCAGCCCAAACCGTTCAGTAGTTTTGGCGTGAAGAGTTACAAACATCCATCCATACATCCAACCTATCGCATTACACTACTATTATAAATGCGAATGTTCATATGTATGTATGGATGGATGGATGTTTGTTCCATGTTGATGTGTGTGATGTGTCTGCGTCCACGCGCCTTTGATAACAAATAAAGCAGTGTGAGTCCAGCCACCGAGCCTTGCACTCGTGTCCCGTAGGTAGGTAGGTAGGTAGGTACACAACACTCTTCACGCCAAAACAACTGATCGGATCGATCTAAAATTTTGCATTCAATTAGGTCTAAGCCTGGAATAAAACCTAGGCTATTTTTATCTCATAAATCAGTTCCCATAGGACAGACAATACTATTGAAGGTTCTCAAAGAAACAACGCGTGCGAAGCCAGAAACTAGTTTATAATATTTAGTGTGATGGTTTGCAGAAAATATCTCTCCCGCTTCCCGCTCAGTTTTGTAGCAAAAATTTAAAAAAATAATCTGTCCATGTAAATCGAACCTCAAAGACCTCTTCATTTATAACAGGCGTATACTTTGTGCAAGGTATCAATAGGTGACGTACGGGGACCGGGGTCCTATCCGTCCCACTTGTTATGTGCCGCGGTGGGGTCACGCGCGCCCCGGCCCCCGACAAGCGTCCCAACGTGAGCCGCGTGCGGGCGCGGGACGGCTCGTCGCCGTCGCCGCGTCGCTTTAAAGTGATTCATTTAAACTAGGGACGCTATCGAAGAGGTTGGCTTTACTATTCACGGACCAATAAATCCTGTGTGTTTATTATAATTATGTAGTTGCTTTTGCTATCGAGCTCGCTCATCATCAGCCTATGTTAGTCCACTGCTGGACATAGGCCTCTCCTAATGAGCGCCATAGCGCCCTGTCTTCAGCTTGCCGCATCCAGCATCTGCCTGCAGTCTTCCGCAGGTCGTCATCCCATCTTGCCGGAGGACGTCCTACACTACATTTGCCGAGTCGTGGTCTCTACTCAAGAACACGTGTTACCTGTATATCACGTGATGTTTGTAAGGCTACCCCCACTACCCCCCACTACCCCCCACCTTACTCAAGATCACCTGTATTTTTGTAGATACAACAAAGTATCACAACATCTATTAAGTATAATCTTATTGAATTTTGGAAAATTAATCACCGCAATGTCTGAAAAATAAATTAGACGTGATAGTACACTACAAACTAACTGCAGACTGTTGCAAACAATGTACAGGTAGCTCAACTGATCCTTCAGAATACCAGTCGTCGCGTCCACAAGACGCTGGCCGCATTGCCCCGCTGTATGGCGATGCTCATGCGTTGCGTCAGATAAAAGTGATTTTGAGGGAGCAACATCGGGGCAATTTCTTCATTCCTTCACAAATTATAATTCATTAATTTTCTGTTTCACCTTGTAGGTATTGTATGAATAAGACCCTTTAGGTATCCGCGTAGGCGATAGGCCGAGTAGCCGCGCCGTGCACCAAGTAGCCGCGCCGTGCACCGCTGTCGGCTAACACCATCATTCAAATCAAATCAAATCAAATCAAAAACTCTTTATTTCTATAAATACCTACAATAAATGTACACTCAGAAAAGGTCAAATTATAAAACTAAACACTGACACGGAAATAAAGTGATATTTTTGATTTCTGTCGCTTCGGTCGGTATGTAGACTAAAGTAAAGAAGCGACGAAGAAACCTTTTTGATTGCGTCATACGCGTCGCCGCCGCTATTTATAACGTGTAAATTTTTATTATATGGACCGTAATATAAGTTAATAAGATCTAAGTATACTTGTTCTAATGTTCTCGTAAATAAAATAATGATTATTATCAAATAGAGCAAACTAGGCCCGACTCTATTCCTAACCTCTACGCAGCCCTGTTTGTTGAGATAGTACGTGGCCCGCATTAGAGGACATTTATCAAATTGTCTTACGCTTTTACAATTTCACTAGGCTCCACGTATTTTGGGTATCTATTCTATTTTGGATAGGTACAAAGTTTTGTTTTCAAACTCGTAAAGTTTTAACTTTTATTTAGTGCTGGCCGGGGATAGAGGGGAATAGGAGAATAATATTACCTATGTTCTTACAGAAACGAAGAACTGCATTGGAATGTTTACACTAGGTAGGTAGGGTTGTTGTTGATGCAGTTTTGAGGGGCTTATTCCAATAATCCCATGCCATGATCCCCTGCGAAGGGGATTTCTGGACTTTTTGTCCAATAATCCCCTGCCGGTTCAAAGAGAAGAGGCGCAGGGGATTTGTGGACAAGAGTTCCAGAAATCCCCTGATCCACTTATTTACACCGTAAGTAGTTGTTCGTTCTTGCCGCCGAATACTCAAACGCATCTCAGATTTAAGCACGTCTCAAATGACGATTTTTTGACAGTTTTCAATGAAAATGTGTCAAAAACTCGTCAGTTGAGACGTGCTAGTAAGTAACCTAACCTTATAAGTAGAACATACCAAAATATTAACATTGCATTCGGGAATTTCCGACTCACAATAGGGTTTCAGCTGATTTCGAATAGTTTTTTGTGCTGTTTTTTCGTGGTCCCATTATTTTGTCCCATTAATGGGAACACGAGGGAGAACTATTTCTTGTAGTCCCATTAGTATGTGCGGTTGTAGAAATTTTTCTCCTGTAGGTATACATATATTTCCTGCATGGATAAACGTCCAACAAGCGTTTCGTCCAATAAGCGGTTCGTCAGGAATCCATGCGCAGTTCGCCCAATTCTTCCTAAGTACTTTAGAATTATCGAAAATAGATTAAATTTCATACTGTT
Organism: Eupithecia subumbrata; assembly: GCA_949316285.1. Classification (NCBI taxonomy): domain Eukaryota; kingdom Metazoa; phylum Arthropoda; class Insecta; order Lepidoptera; family Geometridae; genus Eupithecia; species Eupithecia subumbrata. The sequence goes on along the minus strand of OX438632.1, from coordinate 14,945,883 downwards.
CCATACAGTTTTAAATAATGACAGTGAATTCCAAATATGACAGCTGATGTACAAAATGACAGCTGATGTCATTACAGCTGATGTCAAAAATGACAGGTGATGTCAGAAATGACAAAAATTAACAAAATAATATTTTATGTAAAAAGTGACAGCTGATGTCAGAAAATGGAAGTTACAGTTAGTTAAAATTTAAAAATGACAAGTTATTTCAAAAATGAAATGGATATTATTCTAGACTAAATAAATAAATAAATAATGCTGGACAATTTACACAGCATTATCTAGCCCCAAGCTAAGCAGAGCTTGTGTTATGGGTGCTAGATAACTGATATACTTAATACAATACACTACATAGATAGATATTTTTTTATTATATATAGAAAACACCCAGACCAACGGAACAAATTTCTGCAGATCGTACACAATTTTTTTCCGAGGCGGGAATCGAACCCGCAACCTCCTGCGTCGCAGGCGGACCTTCGCTCAAGCTGTTCGACAGCAGTACCGCACTGGCATTGATGAGGCGCGCAACACCTTGCACCCAACCGAAGACATCTTGCGATACGGAAAGTTACGAGATCCAATAAAGTACCGGTGTTATATGAAGAAAATGGTTGCAACCAATGTCCTGACTCCCATTGAGAAACAGCCAGGAGGCGGGCATTATCCACAGAGCTGGAGCACGTTTTGTCAAACAATCCCGTGTCAACTCGCACAGAGGCCCGTTCCATTGCCGCCGTTGGAACATAACTGATTTTGGGGGAGCAGCATTGGTGCAAGCAGTATGCCAAGCTGATCGAACTTCGTCTAAAAATATAAAAAGCATGATCAAATATTTTGATGATAGCCGTCAAAATGACATCTGTCATCTGTTTTGTCTGATGTCAGTAATTTTTGACCTCATCATCACTGGTCTTCAACATTTCGATAACCTTTTCATTAGTACCAATTTTCGTATTTTTTGTTGTAATGTTAACATTTTGATATGTTCTACTTATAAGGTTAGGTTACTTAGTTGTTTGCATTTCATTATTTCAAGAACGAACAACTACTTACGTTGTAAATAAGTGGATCAGGGGATTTCTGGAACTCTTGTCCACAAATCCCCTGCGCCTCTTCTCTTTGAACCGGCAGGGGATTATTGGACAATAAGTCCAGAAATCCCCTTTGCAGGGGATCATGGCAGGGGATTATTGGAATAAGCCGTTTTGAGGCACATCAGCGGATGCTGATGCTGATTTTGGCCAAGTGCGTGTCTGACTCGCAAACCGAGTTTTCCGCACTTCTTTAATGTTTCTTTAATGATGACTTCCATAGTATTATGTCTTATGGCATACCTACTGCTGTGGGGGAACGCTGCAGATATTAACACCGTATTTGTGCTGCAGAAGAGAGCTGTTCGTGTAATCTATAATATGGGTCCCAGAGAATCCCTGCGTGATAAATTCAAAGAAATAAACATAATGAATGAATGAATGTACCATGTCAATACATGTATGAAAACTTGTTGTACACTCGTAGAAATATAAATCGGTTCCCTAAAAATAGTGATAAACATAATTTTAATACCAGAAATAAACATAAACTCGATGTGCCCACAACTAGGCTACACAAAATTAATGTATCTTTTAAAGAGCAATGTATCTACAACAAAACTCGGCGCGGCGCGGCGCGGCGGCGGCGCGGCGAGGCGGGGTCGCCGTCGTCACGCTAGCACCCACACGGAATGTGTAGTGCGGTGCGACGAATGAACAGGCTTATGGTTGTTTACCTGATTTGTACAAAAATGCGCTTTAAGCCTCGCCCCTTCGGGTCGTTTAACGTTTTGCGACTCAAACATCAGCATTGATCAATGCGGATGCTGATGCTGATCTCTTTATTAATGATGATCATCAGCGGATGCTGATGCTGATACTCGCAACAACCATGGGTTACACTATTTGGCGACCGATCTGGCCCGGCGGGCGAAGGGCCGCCTGCGACGAGGTTGCGGTTCTATTCCCGCCTTGGGACAAATGTTTGTACGATTTACAAATATTTGTTCCGGGTGTTCTGGGTATTTTCTATGTATAATAAAAACTATCTATCTATGTAATGTATCAGTAAACAATGCTGCGTTAGTATTCGAACTGCTGGGTCGAACTTTTCTGGACGATATCATACCTGCCTATAATGCGCTGTGCCTACTAACATAGTATAAGTTTGCACTGAATATGATATGGATTTCTGTGTCTGAAATAATTAAATTTAATTAAATTAAATTTAATTTTTATAGATAATGATTCTGAGATCGCAGAATTTTTTTATTCCCAAGGGATTAGTTATAAAATAAAAAACAAGATCCGTCAAGTGCGAGTGTAACTCGCGCGCCGAGGGTTTTGAACGTTTGTCAATAAATATGTACCAAAAGTACCGGTTACAGACTTCGCTATTTAACGAATACCTAAGAATAGTAGGTACCAACTTACATTTCAGATAGATCTCTCTGCATGCTTCGGTTATATTGGTGGTTCGGTTAAGGTGGGTAATGGTAAATTTTTCGACTTTTTTCGAAATATTTCAAAAAGTATGAAAGCTACAGACATTTTAAAAACTGTTTTGAAATGTCCAAACCGATATTCATTTGATACCCCACTAGGCGGGGTAGCCCCCCTTTTGAAAATTATTATTTTTTGACCATTTTTCAAAAAGTGTTCTTTTTACAGACTTCTCTATATTTTTCCTGTAAAATATAGATCCATATCTACAAACGCTCCATACATTTTAAACGGATCGCTCTGCAAACTTCGGAGATAGGGGGGGGAATGGGTATTTTTTCGACTTTTTTCGAAATATTTTAAAAACTATGAAACCTAGAAAAATTTCAAAAACTGTTTTGAAACGTACAAAATGATACCTTTCATTTGATACCCCTTATGACTCTGTAGGTATCTTTTAAAATTTCGGCATCACAATTTGTATGGAAAATATTCATTTTCATTTATTTTCATTTTTTTTCTCGAAATCTGTACAGGCGCACGAAATGTATTATTATTTAAAATTTCAAGTTGATAGCTGCAGTAGTTTTTGAGTTATTAAGGAGGGAAAAAAGGACAGACAAAGCGAGACCATATGGGTTTTGAAACCGATCTTCGATCTTCAAAACCCTAAAAACGAAGAGGTTCGAAGTTAATTTTTAGTTTTTTCAAAACAATCAAATTGTATATGAAAGAAAAATAGAAATTGCAGTTGAATAAACAGGAATGTATTTGCAGCATACTAAATCCCCCACCTCACATAAATGTATCGCACGACGTCGGTTCGAAACTGTTTTAGGAATTCATGTACGATGAAAAGTTTAAAATTAAAGGTCCTTTTTCTAAATATAACGCACGGGGAACGTATTTCTGGCTGACCCAAAAACCACAAGTAAAAAAGTTCATAAACGTATCATAATTATTTACAACCTGACTTCATCCACCCCCTGTCCCACAGCTGGGTGCAGGCATCCAAGTTCTCTGAGTTTGGTTTCTCCGACGACGTGGCAGTGCTCGCGCCGGCATATCTCGCGAAGAACCGACCACCGCTGGGTAAACATTTTCTTGAGTGGAGACCGCGACTCGGCAAACGTAGTGTAAGACGCCCTCCAGCCAGGTGGTATGATGATTTGCTCTAGACTGCAGGGAGATGCTGGATGCGGCTAGCTGAAGACTGCTGCACTGCAGGTGCTATGGCGCTCATTAGGGGAGGCCCATGTCCAGCAGTGGAATACAGTTTTATAGTGGTAATACAGGCTGATGGTGATGATGATCGAGACGTCATCGAGACGTTGCATAGATGCACGTCGATCGAGGAAAAATGTGACTGTGACATAAAAAAGCAGTTGAAAAAATGCGTTTGAGGCACTCTATAAAAAGGCACGCTCCATGATGCGGAAAACATTATGGCAGTAAAATTACGCTACGTTAAAAGTTGTTATTAAAAAATCAAATACGGCGCTCGAGTCCGCAGGAACTCGCACTGGTCATCGACTCCCACGTCACTTGACCTCGTGGTGTAGTCGGTTAGCACATTCCCGTACCGAGGGAAGGATGCGGGTTCAAGTCCCGTCGAAGTCGAAACTTTTTGGGATAATATTTGATTTCTTAGAAATTACCCTGAGTGTGAGGGCTTACGCACTATAGTTACAAAAACCTTAAAGTTGTTATTTTATACAGGTGTATAAAATAAGAAGAAAACAAGAAAAACAAGTATTTTCTACAGGTTATATCCCATTTCGATCCACGTTTGGAACCCCTGAACCCCTGAAACCTTACATTTACTTGTAGATGATATTGCTACTTCGTTTAATAATGTTAATTGGCAAAGCTTAGTATAATGTAAACAAGCAATTTTAATTGTAGAAGAGGCAGAAGGTAATTAAGTTGTTGGCAATACCTATCCCGAGCCGAGTCCCGAGCCTGCATCACAACACACTCATATTATAAATGTGAAAGTTTGGATGCATGTTTGTTGTGTTTTGGAAGAGCGAGGTTCCCTATCAAAGGTATTTCACTTACAAGGGGAAGCTCAAACACTGTTAAATTGTGTACCTACTATATTAAGTTACGGATATAAATATTATTGTTGTGTATTTTTTTGTATCATTTTACGCAAAAACTAGTGAACGGATCGGGTTCGTTTGCATACTTCACATAAATACTGATTTATGGAAATTGTCCTAGGTATCTATTATCTATGGGATGGAAATAACTTTGTAACGTTTCCAAACAACAATATTTTGACTTCTTTATTGACTTGGAATAGCGTATCTATGGCCTTTTTTTTATCCCAAAAACAACGCGTTCGTGGCCTCGGGAAAAAACTAGTGTTAAAATGCGAAATCTATATATATAAAAGAAAGTCGTGTTAGTTACACTATTTATAACTCAAGAACGGCTGAACCGATTTGGCTGAAAATTGGTGGGGAGGCAGCTTAGAACCAGGAGACGGACATAGGCTATGTTTTATCCCGGAATTACCACGGGAACGGGAACTACGCAAGCGAAGCCGCGGGCAGCAGCTAGTTTTAAATAAATAGATGTTTTTTACTTATTCACGCCAAAACTGCTGAACGGATCGGGCTGAAATTTAGTGTATATATATAGTTACAAACTTAAAATAACTAAAACGCAACTTTTATCCTGGAAAAACGCATGCGAAGCCGCGGGCACAAGCTAGTGTTTATAAGTAATCTGTTTAATTTCGCCCGGAAATTTTGGAATCGTGAGACCCTACTTAGATTCAGCATACAAATTGGGGGTGCTTGGGTTTATTAAAATTTTATTACAAAGCTCTTCATTTGTATTAATTTAATATACAAAACAGCAAATATGCTGTTTTGTATATTAAATTGACCTTTTTTATGAGGCAGCTGTTTTTGGTTTACTTTATATTATTGTAAGATCTTACCTTATAGACATCCTCCTCTCGTAAATATTGTAACACGACAAGTTGTTACTGATTTTAGAACATCATGTCACAACAGCCTCGTGTCGATCCATACACTAGGCAAACTCCATGTAGAATATTTCTAAACAAACCACGACACCTTACTTGCTTGGCGTCCACTTTCAGATATGATTGTAGGCAATATTTATTGAAGGAAAGATCATATATCTACAAGTAATGTAAATTGCGTATAAAAAGACGCGGCAACAACAGTGTGAATTTTAGGTATGAGCGGTTTGTTTATAAACATTCTACGTTGAGTTTAGTTAGCGTACCTATATCAATACAGTGTTTATATTTATATTTATATTGTTATATTTTTTTATATATTGTTATATTACAATAGTGTTACGTGTAGCTGAAGTAACATCTGACACCAAACATTATTCATATTAAAGACCGTTGTGAGTTCATTGTAGTTGTTTTGTCCAGCAGTGGGCAGAGAGTATGTGACACTTTAGTAGAGAATTATAATCCTATGCTTTAGTAAATAGAATACTCCATTGGTTTTACTGGGTGCAGTACCTAGGTACCTGGGTAACGTCGCTACGAGATTCATTTCGAGCGGAATCTCATGAGTGAGAAGTACAGAGCGATAGACGCGCACCGTATTTTATATGTTTTTATCTAATTACAAGTTAATTAAACAACCAATCGAAAAATTAAAAGATATAACTAAAGAAATACTTCTAGGTTTCTTGACAAAACTAAAGCCCAACAAAAAAAGTTTTCTGTTCCTTAGATAAATTAACAAAATGGGTGCAAAAAAGGTATTTTTCAAAAATATACTATAGAAAAAAAATGACCAATAGTGTTTTTAAAACACGTAATTATGAAGAAGTTCGAAGTATCATTTCCTTAAATATGAAGGTGATAGCTTTCACAGATTCTCAGATAAATTACGATTTCGAACTACAAAATTGCATATTGCACACTCTTAACGATGTCATTTTTTGGAAATAATATCTGACATCGGCTTATGATTTTGCCCCATACTCATACTATACGTACGGCGATCACAAAACTGTTAAACAGCGCAGCGCCGCCGCCGGCAGACGCGCCGACGCGGATCCGGAGCGAGATCCGGTCGACGTGGATTTCCCATTTCCCTTCGCCATTTTCAATAACGGTAATTTGTTTATTTATTAGGAAATCGTTTGTGTGTCGCAAAATCTATACTTATAATAAAACTGTAACAGGTCCAATTCTGTACATTGAAGATATTTTGAAAATTTTTTTTGGAGGGCATTCTATTATCGATACTGAAGCCAAAACTGTAATTTTTTTCATTCATGTCTGTCTGTCTGTCTGTCTGTCTGTCTGTCTGTCTGTCTGTTTCTTAAACGCGCATCACGCCGAAACTACTGAAGGTATTGAAATGAAATTCGGCATGATTTTAGATCATATTACGAGGAAGGACATAGGATACTTTTTATCCCGGAATTCAGTCAGGTTCCCCTGGGAGAGGGGATGAAAGTAAAATTTCTTCACCGCGCATCACGCCGAAACTACTGAAGGTATTGAAATCAAATTCGGCATGATTTTAGGTCATATTACGAGGAAGGACATAGGATACTTTTTATCCCGGAATTCAGTCAGGTTCCCCTGGGAGAAGGGATGAAAGTAAAATTTCTTCACCGCGCATCACGCCGAAAGTGCTGCATGAGTTGGAATGAAACCTAGCACGATTTGATTTCATACTACAAGGAAGGAATGGAATACATTTGATCCCGCAATTCAGTAAGGTTCCCCTGGGAGAGAGGATGAAAGTAAAATTATTTAACCGCGCATCACGACGGAACTACTCAATGAATTCGAATGAAACTCGGCATAATTTGAGTTCTACTCTTTGAGTACGAGGATAAATGTATCTTTACATTTATCCTGGAATTAAGTAAGGTTCCCCTGGGAGAAGGGATGAAAGTAAAATTCTTCACCGCACATCACGCTGAACTGCTGAATGAGTTGGACTGAATTGGTATGATTTGAGTTCAAACTACAGGGAAGGACATGGGATACATTTTATCCGGTTCCCCTGGGAGAGGGGATGAAAGTAAGATTCCTTTACCGCGCATCACGCCGAAACTGCGGAATGAGTTGGAATGAAACCTGGCACGATTTGAGTTCATACTACAAGGAAGGACATGGGATACATTATATCCTGGAATTCAGTAAGGTTCCCCTGGGAGAGAGGAAAAAGTATAATTATTTAACCCCGCATCACGACGGAACTACTGAATGAATTCGAATGGAAGTCGGCACGATTTGAGTTCATACTACGGGGAAAGATACATTTTATACCGGAATTCCAGGAATTTATTTCCGGTTCCCGTGGAGGGGGATAATAGTCAAATTCCTGGGTCGCGCATCACGCCAAAAGTACAGAATGAAATCAAATGATGCATTTTATCTGGGATATCAGTAGGCACGGTTCTCTTGGGAGAGGGGATAAAAGTCAAAATGTGTTCTTAGTTGTAATTCATTAACGCGTCGCCGATTTCATGCATTATTTTTATTAGAAACAGTGTTGCAAGATCGAATTTGACTAAATCAGTAGAAAGTCGAGTTGAAAATCAGTTCATTGAAACAAAAAAATCAGTAGATAAAGGGTAGGTAAGTTCCTATCCATTTATTATTCCAAGACGCACCCATTAGTTAGGGTTCTACCTTAGTAGGTAGGAACCTAACTAATGAGTGCGTCTATGCCTATTTCAGGCAAAGTAAAATGTACAAATGGTCCATGCAATATTCACGAACATGATATTTGGTGGTTTAGCTGGTCCAGTTAACTGTACCACCGAAGTTTGGTTGGAGTAAGTGGTCCAATTAAACTAACTGGACCACAGAAAAATATTTTTGACTGTGGTACACAATCAACTGTACCTACCTAATAACGAAAAAAATTACGGTGGTCCAGTCAAATGGATCAGGAGCCCAATTCTGTAATACAATTGCTTCACTATGACAATGGAATCGTCGCAGAATCATTACGTAGAATCTTTAGATTAATAACACTCCAGATAGTGCGTGCGAGATAAATTAATAGTTTCAAACTTGACGCGCGTCTCTACATCTGCATTCATCATAATTTCTTTCATCTAAGGTAGAATACCAAAACGTGTCATTCCGTGACGTCTGTGACGTCCCTGTCATAGTGAAGCGATTAATTTAGCAGAATAGGGCCCCAGCTGAACGGAACCATGAGTAAGAAGTGAAACGAGTATGACACTTCTTAACACTAACGCTGGCCGAGTCGTAGCTGAAAGTATTGTCGATAAAGAATGGGATTGAAGATGACAACATGCTATCCGCCGTAGACCCCACACGATTTATACACTATTTAACTAGGTACCTAAATAAAGATTCTTATATTAAAAGTGTAACAGGTCCAATTCTGCGCATCGAAGTTTTTTTGCACGGCGGCGTATCATAATATGAGAGAAACTGTGGTTAAATGTGAACTTAATTAGTCGGCAGGTATGGCAATCGCGAACGAAGTCGCGGGTACAGCTAGTAGTAAATAATAATAAAGTATTTTATCTTGATATTTTACGTGAATGTAAAATTTAGGTTTCGTGATGTTTCACGAGAAGGCATTTTGGTATAAAATTGCATTGTTTACCCAAAATATTGAATAACTAATAGAAATAGAGGTTTTTATATACAGTTACAGTTCGTCAGTTCAATAACATAATTAGCAGTCGAAAGTTAGAACAATAGCGGCCGAGAACTAGAACAGTAATGAGTCGCTACCGTACAGTGGCCCGCGCACTCGCGCAGCCGGAGCGACGAGCCGCGCACGCTGCTATCGAACTAAACGCTATGGTCTTAAGACGCTACCCAAACAGCGACACCGTAGAAAGTACACTTTTTCGTCGCACCGTTAGCCGTTCTCCGACATATTACAAGCCCAAAAAAAAAACAGTGTATAGTCAAATGTATGGAAAAAAGAATTATACAAAAATATTTTATAAAACGATCTAGGATCTTGAAAAAAAAATCACAAGAAAGAACAAGAAAAAAATTTTTCGTCTCGAAATGCTCAATATTTTGAGTGACAACCATTAATTATTTTAATACTATATGAAAGGAAATTTTATCAACAAAAGAAATATGTAAAAAGTTTTAAATAAATAAAACCATTAACATAATAAAACCCAAAAAACACATTTTTGTAAGGCGTTTAGCGAAGTAATTGCAAAAATGATAATATTTTGCCAATAGAATTTCAACCTTATTACTCAAACATCCCTTTCAATATAATGCTCAAAATAGCTTCCACTAGCTTCATTCGGAGGCTGGATGCCTCCTCGGACGGACGTGAGGTTATGTAACTTTTTTCGCGATGACAGCTGGGTTCGACGGACGAATTACGATTTTCGACAACTTTTGTTTTGCGTGTTAAATGGTTCATTCGTCATTGAAATAAAGTCTATATTTGATTGAAGCTAAGCCAAAAGAAATTTGCAGGAATTTTATTCATTGACAGACCTACCAATTAAGTAGAAGAGGTTTATAGTGGTTTTATCTCTGGTAGCTAGATAGGTAGGTACTACTCAACATGTTTACAGCACGAAAATTATTGGTCGAGTTAAAATATGTCAAATAGGTAGGATTTTATAAGACATGAATATTAGGTCGTGATAAGAGAAGGCGTCTGCGGGGCACAGCCCGTGCTTATGAACGTTATTGACGGAAGAGACGAGGATAAGGTCTAGAAGAGAAGGGGTACAGTTTGGAAAGTGGTGCGTAGCACTTAGAGGAAGAACGTTAAGATTATTGGAGGAAACAAGGGATTCTAAACTACGAGTACGAAAGTCATGTTTGAGCAGGCACGTGTTAAAAATCACCCATGATTATGGTGTGATTGTACAAAGGGGCAAAATCCTCGAGAAGATAACTTTAGGACTTTAGGTAAACATAGATCAACTACTTATTCGAATAACATTATTTTTTTATGTACCTAAGTAATGTCCGGAATTTTTTCCGGTACATCTGTACCGGAAAAAAATGTTGTCGGAAGGAAGTCTCCGATTCTTGTCACTGTTCCTCGAAGTTTAGGTAAATAACCTATTCCTATCACTGATTATCATAATGGTCGGTGATATTGTCGGCACTTTAACATGCATGAAAATGATATTATTTTTTTAAGTGTTTCTGATTTCTATGAATAACTATCGATGAATGTAATTTTTATTATAATTGAGAAGCTACAATGAGCGACATAGGTTTTATTAAGGTATTTTACATGCAACGATAGCAAAGCCGCGGGCAAATGTTAGTTAACATTACATTATTACCTTGTGATTGTGCTATCAACCAAAATAAAACAAAAGTTTGCCTCTTCTACAACAGATAAATTTGGCATAAGTCTATGTAAAAAATAAGCGCCTCTGCCGACCACATTTGGTAATATTGACATGCAATCTGACAGTCTTAGTTTTCCACGGCAGCGTCTTAAGATCGAGAGCAGCGTGCGCCGCCCGCGCCGCCGCCGCGGCGCGTGCGCGCTACGACGCGCACCATTGTACTTGCCTATTCATTGCACTCTAGAAACAAGTGATGGGGTGATTTGTAGCGATTGTTATTATCGATGTATTGCAAGTTTTTCTTTCTGGTTTTACAAATGTTGTTAATGTGTCCTCTTAACTCTGTGTAACTGATCCTTATCAATACCAGCCAAAGGCGTCCTCAAGGCGCTGGCTGCATGCTTGGTCAGTTTTATTTTTATAATATAAAAATTGCTTTTCATCAACTCTCAACTTACTCATCACAAATAAAGGGAAAAATACAGACACCGTAAATTTGTAGAATATTCACAAAAAGCAATTGATTCTAGCGACTTGGACCAAAACCTACAGGGTACCTTACCTACTTCCAGTTGATCTAAAAGCATGACAATTTAGCAAGACACAATTTAAGGTCTTACGGAACCCTTAGTGCGGGAGTGTGACTCGACCTTGACGTTTTATTATATAAAAGCTAATGCTAAGAGAAACATTTTGTTACGTTGGTGAGAGATCGCGAGTGATCGTAGCTAGTAGAAGAATTTGATGGAGAACTGACGAAGATCCCAGCAAGTAGGAGAATTAGGCGAAACGGGCTGACAAAAAAATAATACACCAAAATTATCACCATATTTTAAAATATCCATTTGATTCCTGTAAATCCTACTAATATTATAAAGCCGAAAGTTTGTGAAATCTGAATTTTTGTAACCTAGGATCTCCATAACTACTGAAAGATCAAAATGAAATTTGGCTTAAGCTTAGAGCAAATCCTAACTTAGATAATAGGCTACTTACTAGAGTCTAGTAGAGTCTAGTAGAGTCTAGTAGAGTCTAGTAGAGTCTAGTAGAGTCTAGTAGAGTCTAGTAGAGTCTAGTAGAGTCTAGTAGAGTCTAGTAGAGTCTAGTAGAGTCTAGTAGAGTCTAGTAGAGTCTAGTAGAGTCTAGTAGACCGACAAGACGCGCGCGAAGCCGCGGGCAGACGTATGTATATGTATACCTCCTTCTGCCGCTTCTAGAAACATACAAGTATCGCACTCATTCCCAATCCTTTTAAAATGAAATAGTATTTATTTGCATAGATACAGGTTAACAATTATGGTTTTAGAATAAGGTATCACTTTAATTGACTTATTAGTCGTGCAAATGTTTAGTAGAATTTGGATACTTTAGTTTTATGGCAATTGTTTTAGTGTACAGGCTGTCTGTGTTGAGAACAAACTGCCGGCCGATATCAGACTACCTCCTTCCCAACTCCTTCAAATCCAAACTGAACTTCCATTTACTATCTACAGCTGTATAAACACATTCATTTACTATCTACAGCTGTATAAACACATTCATTTACTATCTACAGCTGTATAAACACATTCATTTAATTAGCCATAAGCTTTGATAATGATTGTTTCCTCTTCAAGTAGGTTTTTGTTAATATAGAGCGTAAGCCTAAGCCTCATCTCTGGCTGATTTCCAAGAAATCAAATAATATCGCAAACATTTATTGTTATTTATTTAATTTATTGGAAAATCTTTTTGTCCACCCTAGGTTGCCTACGAGAAATCGCTCTCAGCGATAAGGCAGCATTTTGGACTGTGTATTTTTAATTATCTTAATTTCCAATAAAGTGTTCATTCATTCATTCATAAAACTTCTTAGTCATATTTATTAATCCGCCGTAGAGGCTGTACGAGTTCCAGAGAGGCGCTACGTAACCGGTACTACGGCGCGGCGGCGGCGCGGCGGCGGCGCGGCGCGGCGGCGGCGGCGCGACGGCGGCGGCGCGGCGCTACCATCCAATCTGACCAAGACGTTGCATTGTGTCGAAAACAATAAGACGTTGCATTGTGCTCGAAGGCAACCCAGTTCTATCTCGGCTTCAAATCAATGTCTTATGCAGTCTGACTTTCGAAATATTTAGTACGGAATCGTGCCTCCGTACTCCGTACCCAGTTGTAAGATGAATTGGCGCTGAGTGTGGAATGTTTTTAATTTGTCAATCTCGGCACTTGTCCAAATCCTTTGTGTTGATGCTGAAAGTTGAAAACGTTTGGTGCTAAGATGATCGCTTCTGTATATTTTGGTGCCGAAAGTGGAATGTGTTAAATTGATGTGATGTCATCAAACTTGTGTAAAGCGCATACCACCATCATAGTGTACGGCAAAAAAAGCATTTAATATCGTGCCAAGTATCAAGAAGGAATATCTTAATTCACAATGAAAATTACAATCAAAAAATATTAAAAAATTAGTACTAGTATTTAAAATTTGAAACACTTGAGCTAACTGCAGACTGTTGCATAATATCTACAGGTAGCTCAACTGATCCATATCAATAGCAGACCTTAAGACGCTGCCTGCATCACCCCGCTGTATGGCAATGCTGATGCGCTGCACCGGTTACTCACCAGCTCTCGGGCCACTCTTCGCTTCGAACAGACGCTTCGAAAATTTAAAAGTATAAAGATAAAGGTGAAGACAACATGACATGTTGTCTTCACCTTTATCTTTATACTTTTGTGAAAAAAAAATCATGCGAGTAATATAACTTAAAACAAGATCGTCAAGTGCGAGTGTAACTCGCGCGACGAGGGTTTCGAACGTTTGTCAACAAACATGTACCAAAAGTACCGCTTAGAGACTTCGCAATTTAATGAATACTTAAAAATAATAGGTACCAATCTACATTTCAGATGGATCTCTCTGCATGCTTCGGTAAAAGTGGGTAATGGTAACTTTATCGACTTTTATGCCAAATATTTTAAAAAGTATGAAATCTACAGAAATTTAAAAACTATTTTGAAATGTACAAACTGATACCTTTCATTTGGTACCCCACATGACCCTGTAGGTATGTTTTATTTATTTATTTTTATTTATTTATGTTTGGGAAACAAAAAGCTTTAGATCTAAAAAATTTAATACAAGACAATAGAAGAATTAAGCTAAGCAGCTTCTACATATAGAATGAGAATAAATTATCCAAAAATATCATACAAAAACACAAGTTACAAAAAAATCAAAAAAATCAAGATTCTACAAATTAAAGATTAATGATTAAAGAGCCATATCAACCGTTCAAAAGGGAATAGTACCTAATAGTAATGTACCTACTAGATACCTGTAGTTAGTATTAGTAAAAATAATAAGTTTCATAAATACAATTATAACGTGTTAGGTATAAAAATAAATATGATAAATTAATTAAATGATAAATTAGTTTTAAAATATCAGCATCACAATTTGTATGGAAAATATTCATTATAGTTTTTCATTTATTTTTCAAGTTGATAGCTGCAGTAGTTGCTGAGTTATTAAGTAGGGAAAAAAGGACAGACAAAGCGAGACCATAAGGGTTTCGAAACCGATCTTCGAAACCCTAAAAATGAAATTAAAACAAAAAATATTATATTTTTACATGTTGCAGACTTGCAGAGTCATTTCTTGATTCGCAAATTGACGAAAATTTGGAACCCTAAATAGCATAAAACTGTGTTCTGTTTTGTAAAACCACGTGAGGCGCAGACGTGGAGCACACCTGGGCCTGTAGGGCTGAAGGAAACCAACTCTATGTATTATATTCAATTGCAGAGAAGAGATAAGCGATTTGTATTCCGGCGACACGGCACGTATCGTTATCGGTCCTGTCCTGGCGGTTTGTGAATCCTAATGTGATCCCTTCGTTGTGACGTACAAAGTACGCCTTAATGCTGGGAATCATGGAAGTTGGATGGTGGAGCGTAAATCAGATTCTGATGTCGTTACGTGGGTTACAATTATTAAAAATTTAACTGGCAGGAAGCCAGCAAAATAAGGATTTGTTAGCAGTTCGTCCAAAAAGCGATTCGTCCAAATCACGATTCAGTTCTTCAAGAATCCATACGCAGTTCTTCCAATTCTTACTAAGTAGGTACTTATTAGGAATATCCAAATAGTTTAAATTTCTAAGATATCAAATAATATCGCAAAAATGTTCGTCTTCGACGGGACTTGAACCCGCATCCTTCCCTCAGTACGGGATTGTGCTAACAAACTACACCACGAGGTCAAAATCAAATTCAAATTGTTGTGCATTATTTTGATTTCATAGAAATTACCCTGAAGTGTGGTTTCGCACTATAATAACAAAAAATCCTTAGTTTAAATTTCATATTGTTTCATACATGTCATAAATGAAAAGTGACAGTGAATGCCAACTAATGTTAAAATGACAGCTGATGTTTAAAAAGACCAAATGTCCAAAATGACAAAAATAACATGTCACAGAAGCTAAAGTAAACTAATTTGACATTATAATGATTAGGTACATTATTTTTAATTTTTGGCGCTACCCCGACCCAAATAAGCGCCACCACCCATTTTGTCTTATTATTCTTTTCAACTAAGGAATTTTAAAAATCGATTGGTTAGTTTGTGATACCTACCATAAGCTTTTTTTGAATGCCTCTGTAAAAGTTTTTATTTTGTATACCTGATGCAGAGATGCGATGTTGCTCTTTTTGGCCTCCATGTTGGCAAAAATGAGCAACATCGCATCTCTATCAACATTATACAAACAAAAACATTTAAAAAGCATTAAAAATAAGCATATGACAGGTATCACAAACTGGCCAATCGATTTCTTAAAATTCCTTCGTTGTACAGAATGATAAGATAAAGTAGGTGGTGTCGCTGATTTGTGTCGGGGTCGAGCGCCTTAACGAAGAAACGGTGTAATATAATATGCCTTCAAATAATTTTAGTTGACCACCGTCTTAATTAACTTAAATGCTGTATTGCCATAGTGAAGCGCTCAGTTTAGCAGAATAGGTACCCCTAACACTTGCTTTACATTGCTGCTAAAAACATTATAGTATCGTTCAAGAAATCAGAATAGTCGCTCGGCATTACCTCTGGGAGTCTGGGAGCAGGTAAGCCCCGAGTTTGCATCGTCCAATGATTAGGGTTCCGTACACAATACCCAGGGGCAATTTGCGAGCTCATTCACCGATCTCTAGATCACAGAGGTCTGAGTAACCGCCTCGATGCTTTAGTCTATCAATATTCCAACTAGGTACCTACCTAGTCTCTGGACTGACTAATTGTTTATTAGATATATTCTGATGTAATCATTATAAATTACTAATTAGATGAACCCATCATCACTAGACCCTACACAGTTATTGGTGCGCAACGAGGAATAAAAACTTAACGTTTATACATACTGAATGAAGCGCACCAAAACGGGTGCGCTACGTGGAAGTACTTTGGTGCGCTTCGTCTGGGTGCGCTTCGAGGAATGCCTCAATTATTATGTAGATGTACGTTTATTAGACACAAGTTTATGCTTGCGGTTTCGCGTGTGCGTTTTTTAATAAAAGTTCCTAACGTTAATTTAGATTAAGAACATTATTCGTGACAGTCCAGTGTGATGCCTGCTCGGTAACAGACGTTTCACACTGTTCAGTGTCGAATTATAATAATTCGCGTATATCGTGTGGCTAAAGGCCACTGTCCGCTGTTGCTATGGGTTCTAAACCACTCATAGCCAACGAGTTACTGGCGTTTATTGTATACGCCATCGATACAATGGATGAGGTGAGCATCATTCAAATCTGCAAGTCCAACTTTACGGAAGAGGATGTCAGCAGTGGAAAGGCTCTCTTGTTCCAAACGCTTGGAAAGATCGACCAGATGCCGTCACGCCGAAGAGACGGAGGTGAGAAGAGTCTCCAGGATATCATCACCATCCTGAAGGAGACGGATCCAGACGATGTGCCCGACTTCGTCGCGAAGGAGCTGCGTAAGCTGCCCCCCGTGACGTTCGACCACGTCGATGTGACCAGGCTGCTGAAAGACATAACATCGATGAAGGCAAGCTTGGCCGATGTGTTGTTGAAGTTAGAGGTCTCCCAGAACACCATCAGCGAACTGCAGTCTGAGGTAGCGTTATTACGTAGCGCTGCTTCAGTGGACATGTCGCCCGAGATTTCCAAAGTCAACACTCGTCGAGGTCAATTGACTGCCGTAAGCTGTCTGCCCGCTGCGCCCCCGCCGCAGGCATCGACAGCTACATCGAAAAAGGGGAAAAGGGCGCAGCAGCGTTGCGAAACTGTTCGCGCCACTGCGCCCGTTCCAGCTTCAAGCAAGCCAGGAAAGCCATGTCATTCTGAAGGGTTTACTGAGGTAGTGCGGAGGAAAAGGATTGGCGTCGCTCCGACCGGACCTAACTACTTGTTGCGCCCGGCTGTGCCTTCGACGTTGCTCTACGTGTCTAGGCTTCACTATACCACGAAGTCCACCTTCGTCATCGTGGAGTATGTGAAGAGGAAGACCAACACCTTGGTGAGGGTCGAGCGGTTGGAGTCGCGTCATAATGATTTTAAATCATTTGTGGTGCGTATTCCAACTGAACATATTTCGACCTTCACTAAGGAAGAATTCTGGCCGAAGAATGTGCTGTTCCGGCGTTTTCGCGGACGATTACCGGTCGCAGCACATATCGCGTGTCACACGTCGCCGACACTACGTGCTAGTAAATAGGTTTATTTATGTATGTTAGACTAAGGTATATATTTCATATGGGCCGTAGTTTTTAAGTATTTTACATCCTGTACTAGACTAATGTTGCCTGAAATAAATGATTTATTATTATTATTTACAAAGAAAACATCCATAACACCCGGCGCAAAAATCTGCAGATCGTACAAACATTTGTCGTGAGGCGGGAATCGAACTCGCAACCGCCTGCGTCACAGGCGGACCTCCGCCTGCCGCGACTCAGAGGTCGTCCTGACGCACCCACCATATTATTAAGATTAACCTATTTGATGTCCTGTAGATTGTTTGCAACAGTCTGCAGTTAGCTCAATTGTTTCAATTGTAAATACTGCTTGTAATTTATTTGTATTAGTTGATTGTTATTTTCTTTGTGAAGTTGATGTCTAATGAAGATGTTTTTGGGAAGCGTTATTTGATTAAGCTTGCAGATTTTATACAAAGGTCAAAGCACCTTAACGAGTGAGTAGCCGCCACCGCCGCCGCCGCCGCCGCCGCCGCCGCCGCCGCCGCCGCCGCCGCCGCCGCCGCCGCCGCCGCCGCCGCCGCCGGTGCAGTTACACATTAATTGTTGTTGTAGCACGAGGAGTGGAGGACACACGTGAGTGAAACATGAAGGCTGAGGAGCGACTAGTGATGGGGAGAGAGCTCACTTCTATATTGTGAATACTCAGCCCGGTCGTGGTCGCGTCGTGTCGGTGAGTGACGTGACGACTGTTTGATTCCCGCTCTGGGACAAATGTTTGTACGATCTGCAAATATTTGTTGCGGGTGTTCTGGGTATTTTTTATGTATAGTAAAAAATATCTATCTGTTTATTGTATTGCATTAAGTATAACAGTAATCTAGTACCCACACACAACACAATCTCTGCTTCGCTTGGGGCTAGATGACGCTGTGTGAATTGACAACATTTTTTATTTAAATAAAACTATGAGAATGAGGCACCTGTGTTTGGAAATCAAATAACTTTATTTCTATATAGGTATGCAATAAATGTATAGAAAAGGTCAAGGGATATTGTTGATTTCTGTTTCTTATTGTTCTTTTTGCGTATATTTTAGCTAGTGCAATATAATACAAAGTTAAAGTGATTGACTTGTGACTTGTCGACATCATCTAGCGCTCTATCTGCACCTAAATACTCGTTTTAATTTGATTCTGTTATTTGATTGTAATTTTCTTTGCCAATAAAATAAAAATAATTCGCGAATTGGAAAGGTGATACAATTATATTTGTATGTAGGTAACGTTCCACCCACGACAAGTAATAATAAACTAAATATATCCCTCTCGAAGTACTAACGCATACCCATACTTTAGTTATTTCGTAAACCCGAAACCCCCGCGGTTCGCTTTCCCAGCCAATATGGAAATGTCAAGTTGTTATATTCACTATCCATGATCATTTTGTCAGTAAAAAAAATCGACAAATACCCGAAATGGTTGCTATTTTAGAATCCATACTAATATTATAAACTCGAAGGTAACTCTGTCGGTCTGTTACGTTTCCACGCCGCGCCTCGGCGGCTGAACGGATCCTTATGACGTTTGTCAGGCAGGTGAACAGTACCTACCCGGGGACTACTTTAGAAGCGCGCGCGAAGCCGCGGGCAGCCGCTAGTTAACACTAAAACAGTCATTTACTCTCAAGTGTAGTATTTAATACTTCTATCCTATTTTGATCGCGCGCAGATCATTTGAAAAGCAATGTTTCATAAGAATTGCGTTCGTTCTATTAAATTGGAAACCTGATCTTATTCAATTCAATTATTATTTATTCTTACCTTTTATAATTACTACCTACTTATTTAAAAATGATATATCTAAACTATCTAATTTCAGAAATATCAATTAACAAAGTTATCAATCTAACATCAGCGAACCCAAAATAATAGTAGCGCCCTGACTAGGTTTTTATGCATTGTGTACCCACAAGACTACCTACACCTAAGAACAATATCTTTGTGTATAAAATCACGATAAATGATATGAATTCTTCTGTTTTTGACTAGAACTCGTCGTCCGGGCTCGCTCGCTTGCACATCACTATAGCCAAGTAACGAAATGTGGTGTTCGCAGATAAGTAAGCTTGGCTTCATTAGACGCAAGGTAGGCCGAATAACGTCTACTGGCATTATCTTTGTGTTGCCAGCTTTGTTACAAATACTGTTTCTGTTCTCTAGAGCATTTGTTGTTGGGTGGGCTACGTTTTATAACGTTCACTTCCTTCTATATTTTTAAGTGGGCTTAATATTCTAGGTTAGTATAATAAAAAAATGTCCTCCTGCACAAATTTTGGACACTGTGACTAGTTATGTGTGCGGGGCATTTATAGTGACAGAACAAGACACAGAACAAGTGTTTGCTTGCGCAAACACAGGTGCACTCTCTATTCCCTCACTTTCATAATCCGATGCGACAGCAAACCCACACGACCGGGGAGAGATCACGCGCTGGACCAACAGTTTAACTTCGTCGTTATATTAGGGTACATACCCACCTCAATAACAGGCAAAGGTTGGCAGGCAGCTGTCCTGTGTCTTTGTATCCTTACAAAAGAGATGTCATATTATCTAAATTCTGGTATTTAGATAATATGACATGATTCATTCCTCCTGAGGAAAAATCCTTAACAAATAAATAGGAAGATCTCACTAAAACGAAACATTCGCCAAATGACTCGTGTATAATAGACCTAAACCGAATAGTTCCCTGTTTCGATCGTAAACCCGTTAAGAAAGTGCGGACGAAAGTGTTTCCCTAAAAATAAAGATTAGCCCAGTCGTTTGCGTCAAATAAATCCAAACCTTCCCTTGGAAAGGAACGCGACGGCTATAATGACATTTCGAAGGCGATTTAACGTTCAAACAAACAAGCTGCCAAGAGGCAAGATACATCTTCTCTATAAAAGTTGATTGGGGCCGGCCGCAGGAAACTGCACATTTCCTGGACGTTCCGCTCATTTCGAGGCGTTTTATACGATGAACGAATTGCCGAATATACTATACGGTGGAGCCGGAATTATCATCAAGTGTTGCAGTAAAAGGGCAAAACGAAAGTGAAACACAGAGCGATGGACGCGAAGACTGTGGAGTGGAGACCACGACTGCACACCAGACCGCGGGGAAGACCACCAGAGAGATGGGCTGACGACATCCGACGAGACGCAGGCCATGATTGGATGTCGAGGGCTCAAGACCGTCTAGAGAAATGGATCCATGACAGGCCGCGATGATGATGATGATGATGATGATGATGCTGTAACGATACACTCAAGAAGCGAGTTATTGCGTGGATTTTGTTCAGAATTCATAATAAAAGTTTCTGCGTTTTTATGTATATTTTGTGGCGGCAACCACTTTGCGTGGGATGAGATGAGATGAGATCAATGAACACTCAAACGACAAATAATAAGATCTTTCAGCGGCGACATGTTTTTATGTTCACTGTCAATAAACAAACATCAATAGAGCGTATCATAAATTATGCAAAACCGCAACTATTTGTGGTATAAATAACTCTGAAAACATATTTATTATGGCCAATTTATTGCGCACATTCCTTCGGGAACCGGGCACCTCGCCAAACAAGTCAGGGTCGCAGATAGTCTTAGTCTAAGTTATGGTAAGTACCCGTGACGCTGAGCCTACATCGACACAGCGACGGAAACAAAAATATCTATCTAAATAAATGTCGATGGTTCTTGATTCACAGTATAAAATGTTAGGTCATAAACCGCTCTGAAACTCGTTCACTTCCTTTTGAAATAGATTGTGTTTGTTGAGAAGGTTGCTCGGCAAAAGGTCTGTTTTATCGTTTCGCAAATTATAATAATAATAATAATAATAATGCTGGACAATTCACACAGCATTATCTAGCCCCAAGCTAAGCAGAGCTTGTGTTATGGGTACTAGATAACTGATATACTTAATACAATACACTACATAGGTAGATATTTTTTATTATAGATAGAAAACACCCAGACCAACGGAACAAATTTCTGCAGATCGTACACAAATTTGTTCCGAGGCGGGAATCGAACCCGCAACCTACAGCGTCGCAGGCGGACCTTCGCCCGCTGCGCCACGGAGGACGTCGAGGAGGTCGTCGGAGGAATTAAAAGAGAAAGGATGCATAAAAATGTCACAAACGAGAAATGTTTTCAAAGTCATTATAAACACAAAATTCATCTCAAAAGTTAGCAGACCTCAAAGTAACTTGTCCCTAATATTGTAATAATGACCAAACGGGAAACTTTTTAAGGGCTCAATAAAAATGAAATGGCGTCATCACAAAATGAAATTTCTTTACAACCAGTGAACTTTTGTCGTACTATCTAAGTTGCATTTTAAAAACAAGAATTTTGTTAGGAAATTTTGTTTCATTTTACTAAAGGAAACGAATCATATAAAAAAAGCTTTAAAAACAAGAGCCCTGTCACATATCGGAGAAATGCAAGTTTAGGTATTTTACGCACCGAGTGGGCGGCGACCTGCACAAGCGTGCTTTCTTTTGCGACTAAATGATCTTGATCCACCGTAATACAAGTTTTCTTAGGATGGAGTTCGATGGATTGTTTTTTTATGTGAAGTATTAATTTTGTTCATAATAGAGGTACCTAATTTGTTTTGATATATTTTTCATTAAAAAAATATCTTCCCCTTTCATAGATTTTCAAAAAAGTTACTTTGAGATTTTTCGAACTTTTTTTGATGCCAATCAATCCAATTATCATACTTAACATAATTGTTTTCTAACTTGAATAAATAGGACTCAGCTTATTCCCCCGCCCAATAAAAATAATAATACATAAAATGGTACATATTAGTCTCTCACCATGTCCATTGTTTCGACGAGGTTGCTGTTGTAACATCAATATTCTCCGAATTATCTTGTTTTTTCATTCTAAAATAACAACAAATCACGAATATCTATTTAAATACTAGTTTTTTATACGTCACACAGCAAGGCTCGCTTCGCTCACCGCAACCCGATACACACCCGCCGTCATAAAATTCGTAATCCTCACCCCCATATTAGTCAAAAACGATACCCATGTCAGATTTTTGATGGGTGAGGGGGTTCAGGGGGCCTGGGGCGTGAGGGAAATTTTTTTTTCTTCTAGATTCGTTCGTTTGGGAG
The DNA here is from genome assembly GCA_949316285.1 of Eupithecia subumbrata. Taxonomy (NCBI): domain Eukaryota; kingdom Metazoa; phylum Arthropoda; class Insecta; order Lepidoptera; family Geometridae; genus Eupithecia; species Eupithecia subumbrata. The sequence continues at coordinate 14,923,227 of OX438632.1, read as the reverse complement.
ATCTCAAAAGCGGGGGGGCTGAAAAGGGGGCGAGAGGAGGGGTGAATTTATTTGTTTTCAATTACAAAAGTACCTTCTATACGATTCCGCAATTAGAACCCCTTTCACGACGACATCTTATAGCAATCTCAAAAGGTCCTGGGGGCAAAGGGGGATGAATTTAAATTTTGACAGCTGTCATCCGAAATGTAGATCTCGACGAGTATTACAATTTCACTTTAGAAACTGGTGCTCTGAGATGGTCAGTTCCCGAGATATCGTGATTTGAAGTTTGACAGCTGTCATCAAAAAAGTAGATCTCGACGAGTACTACAATTTCACTTAGAAACTGGTGCTCTGCGATGGTCAGTTCCCGAGATATCGTGATTTGAAGTTTGACAGCTGTCATCAAAAAAGTAGATCTCGACGAGTACTACAATTTCACTTTAGAAACTGGTGCTCTGCGATGGTCAGTTCCCGAGATATCGTGATTTGAAGTTTGACAGCTGTCATCAAAAAAGTAGATCTCGACGAGTACTACAATTTCACTTTAGAAACTGGTGCTCTGCGATGGTCAGTTCCCGAGATATCGTGATTTGAAGTTTGACAGCTGTCATCAAAAAAGTAGATCTTGACGAGTACTACAATTTCACTTTAGAAACTGGTGCTCTGCGATGGTCAGTTCCCGAGATATCGTGATTTGAAGTTTGACAGCTGTCATCAAAAAAGTAGATCTCGACGAGTACTACAATTTCACTTTAGAAACTGGTGCTCTGCGATGGTCAGTTCCCGAGATATCGTGATTTGAAGTTTGACAGCTGTCATCAAAAAAGTAGATCTCGACGAGTACTACAATTTCACTTTAGAAATTGGTGCTCTGCGATGGTCAGTTCCCGAGATATCGTGATTTGAAGTTTGACAGCTGTCATCAAAAAAGTAGATCTCAACGAGTACTACAATTTCACTTTAGAAACTGGTGCTCTGCGATGGTCAGTTCCCGAGATATCGTGATTTGAAGTTTGACAGCTGTCATCAAAAAAGTAGATCTCGACGAGTACTACAATTTTACTTTAGAAACTGGTGCTCTGCGATGGTCAGTTCCCGAGATATCGTGATTTGAAGTTTGACAGCTGTCATCAAAAAAGTAGATCTCGACGAGTACTACAATTTCACTTTAGAAACTGGTGCTCTGCGATGGTCAGTTCCCGAGATATCGTGATTTGAAGTTTGACAGCTGTCATCAAAAAAGTAGATCTCGACGAGTACTACAATTTCACTTTGGAAACTGGTGCTCTGCGATGGTCAGTTCCCGAGATATAGTGATTTGAAGTTTGACAGCTGTCATCAAAAATGTAGATCTCGACGAGTACTACAATTTCACTTTAGAAACTGGTGCTCTGGGATGGTCAGTTCCTGAGATATCGTGATTTGAGGATAGCTGTCATCCTAAATGTAGATCTTGACAAGTACTATAATTTACCATTAGAAATCTGGCAGCATTTGTGCTGGATGTATTTCGATTCAGAAACCTTGAAAAGTAACGAAGAGATTCGGACGAGATGTCACTTTCACTTTTGATTGAGGGTACAACTGATCCGAATCTAAAATCAAGAGAATTTAGATTCGGACCAGATGTACCCAACACAAAATTGAAGTGGACATCTCGTCCGCGGATCAGTTTGAGATTCGGACCAGATGTACTCTAACCCCTTACTGTGTTGGGATAACTATAATGAGTTATCTATCACGACTATATATATAATACTGTACGAATGTAAATACTTACAACGATCAAAAACTTTGGTCGTAGTTTACGATGTTCTAGCACGCACACTCTGACGCAGTGCGTGAAAAAAACTGACATAGGTCCGACCTCGACAAGCGCTCGCGCGGTACTGAGGGCAGATCGCCGGCGCAATGAAATATATAGCACTTTTAATAAATTCATAAAAAAATAATGGGAGTGATTTAATAAATAAAATTAATATTGTAGTTTAAGCAAATGTTCAGGATTATTTAGGTATAAAAATTATGTCAAAATGACGTAGAACTTCGGAGATATTGGGGTTTGTTTTGAAGCCTTTTCGGTCGATAATTGAATTCGGTTCAGGTTTTTTTTTGTTTACATAGAGGCCTATAACAAAAATGTATTCTATTATTATTGAAGAATAGGATATTTGCAATCTAAAAAAATATATTTTATTTATCTATATTCAACAGAATCTACAAATTAGATCAAATTAGATAGGTCTCGCGAGAGTTTTTGCGTAAACATGCATCGGTAGAATGATTATTATAAAATAAATAAATAAGTTTTCTAAAATTTGTTCTATTATTATTGAAGAAGAGAAAACGAACTATTATTAACAAGTAATTGTTATTTCAATCAACGAACGAAAACTATAGAATTTGGACGAAATAAGCGTGGAATTTCTGGTTTATTTGTGAATTCCCTCTAACTAAATAATATTTACAGTTTAAACTGTTGAGCAAACTGCAGACTCTTGCGAACATTCTAGAAGTAGCTCAAATGATCCATGTCAACCAATCGGCGGCGTCCCCAAAGCGCTGGCTGCGTTGCCCCGCCCGCGCCCGCGCCGGAGGGCTATACTTAAGCACTGCGCCAGATATGAACTTATATTAAATCAAGATATTATATAATAAACTAGTTTCAGCCCGCGACTTGGTACGCGTATTTTCGTTATAATAAGTAGACTATTATCTAAGTTTAGCTATGTTCTAAATGTGCGCCAAATATCATCATAACCTGTTCAGTAGTTTTGGCGATCTTAGGTTAAGAAAATTCATATTTCGCAAACTTTCGGCTTTATAATATTACTAGGATTTATAATATAGTAATGAATGAGGCATATTACATAGATGGTCCAGAATTAGGAACGCTGTTGTTCATTTAATGAGATAACTCTGTAGGCGCAGACGAAAATCAAAGAATAGCGGTGATCGCTTCAAACGCTTCAGGGGATGTTTGTTTGACCTTTATTTTTATGAGATAAATAGGTATTTCGTAGAACTTTATAGCTACTAATTTATTTGTAAGATTTATAAGACTTCTGAATGTTCTCTTATTAAACGTTGATTTATTTATACAAGATTTTTCTATCTCCATATCATTCTGTTTCTAACAGCGATACTAGTGAACAAAGTACCTACCTGTGAAGATTACGGTCTTTATGAATAAGTACCTACCTGTGAAGATTACGGTCTTTATGAATAAGTACCTACCTGTGAAGATTACGGTCTTTATGAATAAGTACCTACCTGTGAAGATTACGGTCTTTATGAATAAGTACCTACCTGTGAAGATTACGGTCTTTATGAATAAGCTAAGATCAAAGGCAGCTCAGCTCATGTTACAACTTATTTTAACTAAGAATTAAACTAAGGAGGAGGTTCTTAATTCTGTTGTGTAGTGTGTATGTATGTACCTATTGTATGTTACTCAATATCTTCGCCAGTTTTATTATGATTCTTTTGCTTTTGTTTAGATTTTTTAGTTGCTACCATTATTGTTCTCGATAGATCACCTTCTATTTTTCTTCTATTTTTCTCGAATAACTCAAAGACAGTATTCCGGTTAAAAAGTGTATCTGTCTGTTGTGGTATCGTAGCTCCCAAACGGATGAACCGATTTTCGTTTAGTTTTTTTTGTGTCATACCTAGATTATTTTATCCCGAGTATTCTTAGCCATGTTTCATAAAAATCTATCGGAAGGGTTTTTTAAATTCTTAATTTTTTTCTCGTAGTATTTGTAAAAAGCTATAAATATATATAAACTAGCTGCTGCCCACGGCTTCGCCTGCGTAGTTCCCGTTCCCGTGGTAATTCCGGGATAAAACATAGCCTATGTCCGTCTCCTGGTTCTAAGCTGCCTCCTTACCAATTTTCAGCCAAATCGGTTCAGCCGTTCTTGAGTTATAAATAGTGTAACTAACACGACTTTCTTTTATATATATAGACTAGCTGCTGCCCGCGGCTTCGCTTGCGTAGTTCCCGTTCCCGTGGTAATTCCGGGATAAAACATAGCCTATGTCCGTCTCCTGGTTCTAAGCTACCTACCCACCAATTTTCAGCCATATCGGTACAGCCGTTCTTGAGTTATAAATAGTGTAACTAACACGACTTTCTTTTATATATATAGATCTCTAATGCTAGTAACGAACGCACGTATGTGTTGGTGAACGCAAGGGTAAATCCGTTGTCCCTAGCTCCATCACAAGTTGTCGCGTGAAACAGGTCCAAGGGCGCGCCCCGCGCCCCGCGCCCCGCGCCCCGCGCCCCGGTGCACCGCTCACTTCGCTTCCATTCACTGTACTTGTTTACGGCCCACGCACGCCGGCTCAGTCGTGACGTCACTTCTCTGTTCTAACATTCTTTCACGTTCATATTGCTTCGTAGGCGGAAACACTACCAACTTCACTGTTCGTTGGTGAAAAATATTAAGTTGAGTTCTTTTATGGTGTAAAAGAAGGCCAAGCAACGAATTATTTTTAGGATGAGCGGTTAGCCAAAATATTAAAATAGATGGCAGTCATTCGGAAATAAGTAGTAGGTAGACGAGAAAAAATATTCATTCTCACTTTTGGCATAGAGTTCTAAACACTTTTTTTTTCCGGTGGGTAAGAGGCCCGACGGTATAACAGTCCCATGGGAGTTGGGGAGGCCCATTGTGTAGGATGCGTCGACACACAAGCACCTTCCCGTCTTCCGAGGACATCCGTGAGGGCAGGCGCGGCGGCAGATTTGGCTGAGGATCTCAAGAGGCGCAAATATGCAGGTCTCGACGGAGCCTACACATTTGCTCCTCTTGGAGTCCAGACCCTACGTCCGGGAAATAAAGGCCCTCCGGGATCTTAAAAAAATACCTAAGCGTCTGGTCTCGCGACGCGTGACCCGAGAGCTGGTCAGTATCTGGCGCAGCGCAGCGCATCAGCATTGTCATGCAGCGGGGTGATGCAGCCAGCGAGTTGGGTAGCTTCTGACTTATTGATATGGATCATTCGAGTTTGCAGTTAGCTCATGGTTTCAATTGTAAAAACTATTGTTTTTATTATTTCATGATTTTATTCGACGACTTTTTCGGCGTATTTAACTATGACTGCCCATGCCTAATTGCAGCTTTCTAGTTGGTACTAAATGTAGTTTCCGAGCTAACCCTCGGATGTACAGATGGACAGACGGCAATTTTGCCTTCGTGTAATTTAGAGTAAACAAATATATCTAAAACTTCAAGAAAATAATCAAAGAAAGCAAACGGCAAATAAAATACCGACATCGCGGCATCACGGCCCATTTATGTAAATAGTTGGAAACCCTCAGTAAGTGGACACTTATGGGAAGGGCCGGATTAGGAAGCGGCCCGTTTGTCAGTTGATCCGGGGTGGAATCAAAATACGGAGCTCACAGTAAAGTACCCTTCGAATTATACTTATCTAACGTATAATAATTGGTTTATTATTGTAGGTACGTTAGCATAGCCATAGAGGCATAACCCTGCAAAGTTGGGATTTATCGTTGAATATTTTTATCTACGGAAAATGGAAATTATGAGGTTCAAATTTAAAATTCATTGAATCAGAATCACTAATGTTTATCTCCTTAAGCTACCGCCTTTAAAGAATGTCATTTCAATTCATTTTTAAATTCAAATTTGGCAAAAATACCAGTTTATTAGGCATATAATGACCGATATGGCGTGATGGGTTCGATTCCCGCCTTGGGAAAAAATGTTTGCATAATTTGCAAATGTTTGTTCCGGGTGTTCTGGGTATTTCAATTCATAATATAAAATATCTATCTGTGTAATGTATTGTGTTCAGTAGGTATAAATATACCTAAACAATAAAAATAAACCTTACGATTTTAAGAACAAAGCCTTTTATATCAGTCATCTAGTACCCATAACACAAGCTCTGCTTAGCTTGGGGCTAGATGATGCTGTGTGGATTGTCCAGCATTATTTATAATTGATTTGTTTTTACACAAATTAAAACTGAAATTGTGTGCTACAAAGTTTTGTCCGAAGGGAAATAAATAAAGAAATCTGACCATACGAGATAAATAGCGAGTAGTTTTTACACTGCACCTATCTTGCTGATAAATTCGTATCTAGTTTAGTTTTTTCCTTAAATGTTTAGTTATTGTAACGTGTCGTATCAAATAGAAATAGAAATAAATAGAAATTTTTGTTTGTAACTCAAGCACAGACACACAATTTAAATCAAAAGAACAGAGACAGTTTGTTAGAGTTACAAAACGGTGCTGCTGCATGAGTTGCTGGTGTTCCGACTGAGCCGTTTCGTGACATCACGGAGTATTCCACTGCTGGACATTAGTGGACATAGGCCTCCCCTAATGAGCGCCATAGCGCCCTGTCTTCAGCTTGCCGCATCCAGCATCTGCCTGCAGTCTTTCGCAGATCGTCATCCCACCTGGCCGGAGGGCGTCCTACACTACGTTTGCCGAGTCGTGGTCTCCACTCAAGAACACGTTTGCCCCAGCGGTTGTCGGTTCTTCGCGAGATATGGCCGGCCCAGTGCCACTTCAACTTGCTAATTCTTTGAGCTATGTCGATAACTTTGGTTCTCTGTCGGATGTATTCGTTACGAATTCTGTCCTTCAGAGAGACTCCGAGCATAGCTCTTTCCACAGCTCGCTGAGCGACTTTGAACTGGTGGACCAGCCCTACCGTGAGTGTCCACGTCTCCGCTCCGTAGGTCATGACGGGTAGGACGCACTGTATAGTATAGAGATACGTACAAACAAAGACAAACAACTTGAAGAAAATACATTGACAATGGTGAATAAATTATTTCAATTCATTTCAGCTACATAGTGAGAGAGAGAGAGGCAGAGTGAAAGAGACGGATGTCCGTAGGTACAATTCATTCTCCCAAATGGGGGATGCGAAACAGTGTCCCATTGATTCGCGAGCCTGTCTCATCTCATCACATCGGTCAGCTCGCAAGGTGTGTGCCTAGGTGCCTACATCCAACCATTGCCTAGGTGCCTACATCCAACCATTGCCTAGGTGCCTACATGCAACCATTTGTTAATATTCGCAAGTGGGCTATTTTGTATTCGTTAACAAGTATTTGCGACGTAAACAAGCATTACTTGCGTCTCTGCTATAATTAAACAAGACAAGGCTTTTCTACAGGAGTGGCTGCGGAGACGTAAATATATCACGGTTGTCTGGTAGAGATCGCTCTTGAGCGATAAGACCGCCAATTGTCACATATTCTGTAAATTTTGTTATTGTTTGTGAATTATATTAATAAGTGTGCAATAAAGAATTTTCTATGTAATGTGAATTGAATGAGTTAAAGCGGTGGGCGTGGGTGTATTGTATATATTTAGATAGTAAAACTATTAAAATGCACAAACTACAACATGAACAGCTTTTGGAACGGGATATGTACCAAGGGTTTGACCTTTGTTACAGCGCAGCGCCTCTACCGCACGGATTGGGAACTACGCACATCCCGTAAGCGGTGACGTCACGATCACGCGCCTCACTAGCGTCTAGTAAGCCCTGGAACCCGGACATCAACCCGGACATCAACCCGGACATCAACCCGGACATCAACCCGGACCAGCACTACTTGTTGGAGTTTATTTATAGGTCACAAAGAAGATGTGTAGTTTTTCACGAGAATCAATATAATTACGTATTGCAAGTAAAAATTAAACACGTATTTATAAAAACCTTACGAATCAGTGATTTCACCGCCTCATCACGGATTCCGAGATTCGACAACCAAAAGCTCGTTATTGCTGCATTTTCGATTCACTGGGCGCGCCGCGCGGTGTAAACGATGAAGCTTTTTCTCATAAAATGTAAACTATAGAAAGAATCTTCTAAATAAAACTTGAAACTATCATGATTGAAAACTAGCACTTACTCGTACTCAAAATGCGAAATAATAAATAATAAAAACATTATTAATTTTCGATTGGTTTTTACAAAGTAGGAGTTTTAACCTATCTTATATTACTTTACTATGGTAAAACTAAGAAGCTACTTAAGACTATTAAGTGATTACTAATGTATATAAACAGAGTGAATAAGAAAGGTAATAGAGTCATAGAGCAAAACGTACATAATGATCAAACTCTGTGTGTTTTTAAAAAACAAGTAAGTTTTGCCTTCTTCGTATTAAAACCTATGTGTAGTGACACATTGACGCCTCGCTCTAACTAAGTATGAACTTGCATGTAGAGTAGAGTAGACAGATACACAGGGTGGGTTTTTGAGAAGGGCGTTGATAGCCAAGTCCGAAACCACGTGAGTTAGAGAAAAGTCGTGAAAGAAGTCATGCCCTCGATTTATAAGAAAACAATAACTGTAGGTGTATTTAGTTTTTTTTATACCTTTTACTTTTGACGGAAATCGACACTAATGATAAAAAAAGACACCTGTAATATTTTTTAACCAATGAATTTTGTTGCTGATAAGGATCAAACTTTGCAAAGAAATGCATTACTAAAAATAAAAGGAAAAAGCAAAATTTTTACAAATTAGTTTAAATACCCTTAAAAAGTAAAATATAAAAAAACTACATATGTACATTATGTACATATATGTAGTTATTGTTTTCTTATAAATCGAGGGCATGACTCCTTTTAACGACTTTTTTCTAACTCTCGTGGTTTAGGACTTGGCCATCACAGCCCTTCTCAAAAAACCACCCTGTATAAATAATGGCTAATATTCTTTTGACTATGATGTGGTCTAAGCGCCGAAGTCAGCGACACAGCCCGGCGCGCGGCGGCGGCGGCGGCGGCGGCGGCGGCGGCGGCGGCGGCGGCGGCGGCGGCGGCGGCGGGTCGGTGCGACATTCTAACTATATTATAGGCAGCCGACAGTGTTTTATTTATCGAGTGTCGGCGACGACATTCTAATAATTTAAGTAAAATGTTGGGAGGGACCTTACAAAGCTTTGCTTCCATCCGTTACACGCTGAGGTTACACGTGAGGCCGTGTGATGTGTAGTCGAAGAGGAACACCTAGGCGAGAGAGAGCACGCGTCGTTACGGTCGTTTAGTATCGATGATGTGTGTGCAAGAAGAATTACAAAAACTTACGAAGAGATAGAAGCATTGATGAGAGTTTTATATTTATTAAACTGGGTCCCCCGTTGCCCAGACATTTAAGAGACTGGTGTCCTCAGGGGACCCAAGACATCACTTACACCCATCCTTCGTCCAGTATTATCGTATCTCACATTTTTTTTCTAAATCTATATATTTACACACACGCACTAACACACCACTATAACGAATAGTTGTTTATCATAGTTACCTAGTAGTGTGTTTAGAAATACTTGATTTTGCACGAATAACAAAACATAATCTTATTAATATTGTTTAACATAAATGTATTATTAGACAATGTGTTATTAAATCTGGGTCCCATGTTGCCCAGACTCTCAAGAGACTGGTGTCCTCAGGGGACCCATGACATCATTCATACTAACTCTGCAAAGTCGCACATTCTTAAATTTGTTAGTTTTTAATAGACTTAATTAGATTTTAAGCTAGACTAGAAGTACATATATAACCATCTTTCCCTTTTTATGTTTCTGTTCAATATCAAATAAATAATCTGAAATGTTTGTTATAGAAGAGCGAGACCTTCTAACACAGGTATTTTACTTAAATGAAGGTCTCCACTACGGTTATAATTATTGTAAAACTGTTACAGAAATAAATTTTATTTTATTTTATTTATTTATTAAGAATAGCTCTTTTTGTAGTCAAAACAAGTGAACTGTGACGGCCTGTGAGAGCGGATCTCTCTCTCTCAGTATCCTAAGATCGCGGGAAGCCTGTAGAGCCAGAGCGTTATTTTGTTTAAAATGTACTCTATATTTGGTCGATCTCCTGTAAAATACAGTTGCCATAAACTAGTCGAATTTGTTTTATTTCTAATACAATGATTTTTTTAATAATAACCTCTTCCTTACCATTCTAAACTTTGTCCCGGGACTTACAAAGGGTTTGCCAATATGTGCCCTTAATCGACTTACGCAACCCTACTCTCAGCAACGAACAACACTCATAATTTTAATAAAGTACCCAGACAGCGGCGATCCCTTCAATATGTGACAAGTAGGCACTTTAATGTTGAACAGTTATTATGTAAATGAGGACATTACGAGGCCTTGAGGACTTTACAAACCTGAGGTTAACAGGACGGTCCAGGGGGAATACTTCATAACAAGCCTGGAGGCGTTACGTTTTTGATTGCATTTTTTTGTAAGCAATTGGAATCTAACTGGTTTTTAACTCGTCTTGTAATGGACTAACTGACTATTAACCAAATTGTGAGAGCAGATGCATAAAAGTAAAATGAATAAAACGACAAGTGCAAGTCGCGAGTCGGCCTCGCACTCGAGTACCGAGGATTCCGTATAATAATTTTCAGACCTTGTTTCTTCACGAATTTCATGATTTTAGGTCAACGGGATTTTAGGTCAATTCTTTAGGTTTTGTGTACGGGTCATTCCCTTGGAAATTTCAAAATATTCGGGCATTAACGGCTGTAACTTTTGATTACGTTGACTTAGAAGTTTGATTTAGATCACGGCTCTAAGAAGTCACGGACTTGCGTATTAAAAAAATAAAAATAATGCTGGACATGGTGGTATTGGATGTTTATTTCAATTCCATACCTCCACGCATTCCTGAGAAAAGAGGGTTGACAGACGGACAGACGGACAACAAAGTGATCCTATTAGGGTTCCTTTTTTCCTTTTGAGATACGGAACCCTAAAAATGATATAGATCCTTTGAATTTTAAGCGATAATAAAAATTTAAGAATAAACATGAAAGAACACAAAAATTAAGCATAAAAGTAAGTATTTCGACACATATTAATTTGTTTGAGAATAAATAAACTGAAACTTTAATAAAAAGAACGAAATATTAATAATCTTCGAACAAAAGTTATCCCCTCAGGGTCCAGAATGGCCCCCTTTCGGCTTAGTACACATATTTGGTGGCACCCTGTATAACATGCCTGTCTCTACTAGCTGTAGTGACCTCTAACTCTAAGTCACCCCGGGGTGGATCAGGATTCATTCGAGAGCAGTGGGTGCCGCGTGATGGTGCTGCTGTGCTGCTCAGCCAGTGTGTGCTGTGTGGTGTTGCCAATCATCCTCAACCTTCGTCAGTGCTCTTGAGTTGGCTGAGGAAATTAATCATTAAAAATATTACCCATTAAACGGGTAGTGCGGAACCAACTGCAATGGTGTTGCTTCTTGTGCGCGACTGTCCACTCTCCACTCTCCACTCTCCACTCTCCAGGATACACGCATAGAGATAGTGTACGGTACTTTATGTTCTTCATTAGATTTTAGAAAGAGATTGCTTATATTTGGAAGACTGAGTGCTCAGGACGACATTCTTATTTGACAGTAGTGGTGTTTCCAACATGGCGCATTACCAATAGGCCTGTGTCCACTAAGAATAAATCGAATGGATTTGAGTTTCTTATTAATAATTTTATGCGTAGTTATGTAAAACAATTGATCAATTTTTTTTATTAATATTTTAGTATTATTATTAGAAAATAAATTCGAAAAAATAGGCATTAAGTCACTTGAAAGTGAACACCGATCAGAAAGTGTGACGTCACTTCTTCCAAAACGTTATTGTTGTGGTGGACCAAAAACATCGACACTGGCTTTTTGGTGGACCGAGAAGATCCGCACGCGCTGGCTTCACTAAATTTCCATGAAACGGTTATGAAAAATGTGTTTTAAAAAAAAAAATTAAATTTTGTCAACTAGCCTATTGGAAATTTCACCCGTGGATAGTTAAAGGCGCTAGATGTTCTTGTAGCTATGTATAGTCTACACACCAGAGTCGCCGGCCCGCTAACATAGCACAGCTTTTTGTTGTCATCGACAGTCGCCGACATGCTAAGGCATGTCGTGTCGGCGTCTTCCAAGTTTCAAGTTTATTCATTCATCATAGAGTATCTACAACAATAACAGTATCTGGAAGAAACGGACTCCAAATCAAACCAAGATAATAAGCTGAATTACTAATGACATTTAATAAGTTTTGATTGTGTTAGATCACTTTATTTTATCATAGCCTAGTCCACAAATGACAATGCACTCTTTGCAGATATATTTTACCTAGGTAAAGTAACTGCATACCTATTTAATATTTAATTAGAATTAATAATTTCAGACAATGCCATTTTACAGCAGCATAATGAATTTAAAATTACTATTATCTATTTTGATAGCATTACTCTAACGATGCCCATTTACAGCTGATCTATTTATCAATTTACTTATTTATGTATGTATCTATATTCTTAAGTTCCTTGTTTATTCTCTGTCTTGTCTGTTTTATGACTTTGAATTATTATATTTACCCATTTATATTTAAACTGACATTTCCAAGTATGCCTTGTGCTCCTACGGCTAATAAATGAGCATGAGTATGAATAAAGCAGCCGCCGCCGCCGGCCTGCAAATCCATAAGTACCTACACCAATATGTCACAAGAAGTTGCCGTGTAGTTAGTTACCCGCCGTGCACTGCCTCGGCGAAATGCTTCTCTAAGGACCGACCCACACACTGCACCCGCCGACGCGGCCCAGCAATACCTCAATCAAACTGCAGCCAGCAATTTAAAGTTGCGGGAAACTTCCATAATATCTCATACGTCAGAGATTCCCACTTATGATCAAGTGAAGTTGTAAGCCTCCCCTATCTAGGCTTAGGGATTTGTGCACCGGGAGTAAACACGGGAGTAAACACGGGAGTAAACACGGGAGTAAACACGGGAGCCGGGCTATGAGAGCTGCAGCTGAAAGAGAACAGCTAGAACGTTGGATTATTGACTTGACCAGAAAGGTCCTTTTACTCTGAGTTAAGCGAAACTCACGTGGATTACAAACATGGAAGGGTAACTACAACGCTGTTTGATGTTGACCATTCAACACTGAGGATAATATCAATTTATCTCGTCATTATCTGTGTCTGTAGAGACCCAAAACCGTAAAAAGTAGATATTTGAAAAATACAATCTTCTAAAGTTTCAACGCTGATTTTAGCCCAACTTTGGGCGAAAATAAATAATATACGGAGAAAGAAAACTCTAAAATAAAGCCCGTACCGACATACCGACATATTCCGTTTAGTTATTCGAAAGTTGAAATAAATGTATTTTGAAAAGATACACTCAACAGTTTTTAGGGTTTCGAAGATCGAAGATCGGTTTCGAAACCCATAAGGTCCCGCTTTGTCTGTCCTTTTTTCCCTCCTTAATAACTCAGGAACTACTGCAGCTATCAACTTAAAATTTAAAATAATATACATTTCGTGCGCCTGTAAATAAATGATAATAAATGAAAAATGAAAATGAATATTTTCCATACAAATTGTGATGCCGAAATTTTAAAAGACACCTACAGGGTCATGTGGGGTATCAAATGATCTGTTTGGACATTTCAAAACAGTTTTTCAAATTTCTGTAGGTTTCATACTTTTTGAAATATTTTGAAAAAAGTTGAAAAAATACTCATTCCCCCCTCCTATCTCCGAAGTTTGCAAAGCGATCTGTTTAAAATGTATGGAGCGTTTGTAGATATGGATCTACATTTTGCACGAAAAATATAGAGAAGTCTGTAAAAAGAACAATTTTTGAAAATGGTCAAAAAGGGGGGGAATAATTTTCAAAAGCTAGAGCTACCTCACCGAGTGGGGTATCAAATGAAAGGTATTGTTTTGGACATTTGAAACAGTTTCATAAATTTCTGTGGGTTTCATACTTTTGGAAATATTTTGAAATAAGTCGAAAAAAAACCATATCTCCGAAGTTAGCAGAGCCATCCATTTGAAATGTATGGAGCGTTTCTAGATATGGATTTATATTATACAGGAAAAATATAAAGAAGTCTGTAAAAAGAACACTTTTTGAAAATGGTCAAAAAGGAATAATTTTCAAAGAGGGACATTTCAAACCAGTATTTCAAATTTCTTTTGGTTCATACTTTTTGAAATATTTTGAAAAAAGTCGAAAAATTTACCTTACACACTTTAACCGAAGCATGCAGAGAGATCCATCTGAATCTGAAATGTAGTTGGTACCTACTATTCTTAGGTATTAGTTAAATTGCGAAGTCTCTAACCGGTACTTTTGGTACATATTTGTTGACAAACGTTCGAAACCTTCGGCGCGCGAGTTACACTCGCACTTGACGGATCTTGTTCTATAATAAATAACATATGTCTTCTATGGTCAGGTGAGATAGCATACATTTAGACGAATTATTGACGACGGAGGTAGCGGGTTCGATTCCCGCCTCGGGATAAATGTTTGAAAGATATGCAGATCTTTGTTTTTTCTGGGTGTTTTCTATATATTTACAATAAAAAAATATCTGTCCACGTTATTAAGTAGGTTTATTTAGTTATCTTATACTTTGGATATGCATGATTATTAAATAAATAAAGAATCATAATAATAGACCATCATACACAATACACCTCCAGTTTTAACTTCGCGCTCTAAAGCTCACATCACATAAATCCAATACCGCTACCGTACAGCACAATCTGCATTCAAATATGGGCTTTAACTCGAAATATTTAGATTCATATTATATTGATGGCATCTGATGACAGACGGCTCGTGTCAGTGACACGGTGTCACTCGTTTGAAGCTTTTGGGAAGTCATTTTGTCAATGTAAAATATAGCTAAAGATGACGAGTTTTCACCCATATTTTGTAACGGACCCGGCCTGTGTGTCTGTATGAACACCAGATAGTATGTACTAGTAGCATCTACAGCATATCTTTTAGCTTAAAGCTTAGAAAATAATGACCTTATCGAATAATACAGTTTATGGATCGATACCTTATAGAGCAGTGAGTTTTAGGTTATAAGGTCCAGTTCTTACCCTTGTGGAAGCTGACAGACAGTAAAGCTGGGCCTCAGGTAGATTACTGACCTGTGGTCTGGTTACAAGACCTATTGATTTGGTTCTTATTCGTTCAGACCCCTGTGTACTTCTAGCTTGGGCTTCGCCAGAGGCAGTCTACGTCAACGGGACGTGTTATGTGTATTTATATTTTTTATTATTGGGGATCCCCGACTGCTGACACAATGCTTCTCTATGTGGACAACATGTGTGTTAGGTCCTAATAGAAATAGACCAAATCAATTTCAACATAGACATTGCTCATGATGAGATAGTCAAAACATTTTAAAGTGAGGTATCAATCCATCTCTGTTATTTGAGACTGAATGTCTGTACTTGGTTGTGAGTAAGGCTTATTCTTTCTTTATATCGATATGTTCTTTAAAAAAGCTTTTAGATTACCTAGACTTTTAATTGAATAGCATAAGGTTCACGAAATCTCTAACTTGTTGGACAAATTAATATAAAATGTAAACAAACTGATTGTAGGAATTTAGTATTGTTTAATACATGTAAAACACACACACAAATACATCAAAATACAGTAAACAGGCAGTAATATAGTCAGAACTTAATTCCTAGGATGCACATGGAAATATTACAGTGAAAAGATCAAACATTTTATAAGTTTTGATTGGTTTTGCCACCCATGTGCTGTAACGGAGAGCTTTGTTATGTGTCTGTGTAAGCACTATACCAAAGCTATCAGTTAATAAGCTCCCATCTATAACATCGCCTCCAGGACTGTCGGGGCAGAAGGCTCCCGCCAAACCCTGTACTCAAAACCAAAAGAAGATGAATTTATGAAAGAGACGAAACACAGTCGCTCTATTAACTCAGTAGAGTTTTACGGGGAAATGGCCTCAAAAATGGGCGGGATTTTCCTGAGGAAAACACAATAATAAACAGAAAATAATACGATTGATTTTAGCAACAGTGGGGTCTGGTTTTGTAAGTTACATGGGCCTCTCGGACTCGCAGTATAATATATTTTCAAGAATCACCAATATCAATCGTATAGGTACAACAATTAAACAATAAACTTAGCTTTTGTACTCGAAACAGGAACACACGTTCACCACAGATTCTAGCTCTAATACTAACACCACTCTCTTAAACAACAAATACAGTCTTAAGGCAACACTGACGTTAGATATCTAGATAGAATTTCAATCACACTATTCTGAAAGCTATCACTGGAGCTTAATGACCTCAGAACCGCACTAGGATCTCAAGACCTCTATCTCGCTAGGGTATCGTTCGTCTTTTCTCTCTGCCCGTCTGCCCGGAGATCCTCGCTGCTGGCCTATTTACGTAATCCCCTCTACACCCCTTTCTGCCTGCAGGCACCATGGCATTTCCAGGAAATCTGCTCTTGCGCAGCGTCTCCATTGGTCGTTACCCGCCTTCGGGACCTTAGAGGGCGTAATGTCTCCTCCCCCTTTGATTGATTTGATGACCCGCCATGAGATGTCGCTAGCAGTCGCCAACACCACCGTTTCACATAAAAATAACGAAAATAATAGAAACATTAGTTATAATTTATCACAGCATAAAAAGCCAATAACTTTGACCTATCGTGATAATTATACTTTAATCTCGCCAATTGTATGGCATGTGAATCTTGTAATACAGATAAAGGACCTTAATTAGTGTATATTCATTTTCGCTGTGACGTCTCCAACGAGAATGAATAATGTTACATGCATTTATAACTAAGCCTTAATTACTTAATTACTAACCATTTCCTTAAGATTAACATTCATTAAAACTAAAACATTCATAACGAAAATACCTTTTGTTGACCATGTGCGGCGCTTAGAAATACAAAAAGGCAAAAAGCAATAAAGAATATACTTTATTGTTTTGTGTCAAAAGTGTACTTGAATAGCCGACATTCCATGGTTCGAAGTTTTGTTTTATGCTGCACGTGTGGAGACTGAATTTCTCATACTACAAAAAAAGCTCTTTAGAATCGAAATTTATTGGGAGAGGTTATTGTTTTAAAGTGTTATGCTTTTGGGTCTGTTTATCAGCGTGAAATAAATTTTAATGACTTGCAGACGTATGAATTGCTTTTAAAACAAAAAAAAATATTTGCCTTTTAAACTTTTATTTATGGGTTACGTAGATAAGTCAAGGATAACTTGAGAATTATTTATGTGGCAGCGTACCACTACAATTTGAATGCACAATTTGGGTTGTTTGGTAGCGGTATTGAATGAATGTCCGCAGAGCTTAAAACGGAGTTTCAGCGGTGGTCAAGACAAAACACGTGATCCGGGCGCGCCGACCGACCGGCTGTGGGCCGACTACGGGGCCTACGGGGGTGTAGCGTACCTAAGTCTAATTAATTCAATTCCATTTATTTATTAATATGATCGCAAGGAATACTGACAACTTAAATATGTACAAAATAAATAAACAACTGAAAATAATATATAAGAGTTGCAATAGCATTGTCAAATGTAAAGTGTAAATCAAAATGTTAATGTTAGATGAAATGTCAAACATCAATCGCGAAAATATTTGTCAGCAAAAGCTTCGTCTGGTCTATAATAATTAATAACTCTTAACAATTAATCGTTTTTTAAAATTTACATCTGACATTGTTAGTACATTTTTAGTAACATATTGTAAAGCTTAATTGAGTTACAGACAAGACTTTTAGATATTTTACTTAGTGTTGTTGTCGGGACCACCAGGTTATTTTGAAATAGTGCAAGTTTATGATCATCTATTTCAAGGCAAAAGATATATATAGACATCTACAGACAGCGTACAGACCGCTACAGACAGTTTTGTAACATAATTTTGAGGCATGTGGGCTAGCTGTTCTAGTTATCATGTGTCTTCAAGTTGCGACGAAGATTTGAGTGCTTCCCAACAATAACTTGCATATTTGAAACGCAATATGCACCACACAGCTTGACACGCGAGTATCGACTCTGTTCAGGTGGTGCATGGGGGGGGGGGGGGGGTAAGTGCGGTAATCTTCAAATCGATGGTACTGATACAAACTTGTTGATAATAATAAACAATATTTTTTACCAACCTCCACCAACGCTCGAAAACGGTGACTTTGCTGCTCAAAAACAGTGAGCAAAAACGGGCTTCGCTCACATGTGGAATAAAAGTCGTGGTGAAGGTTGTATGTTTATCTCGAGATCAAATATTTTTCGTTTCGTGCCTATTAAGTGAGGGATTTACCTGTACATACTGCTACCTCAGCAGTAGGTATACTTTAGAGGCACTCGCTCCGCTCGCGACTCTGTCCTAGACTGTTTCCCTCGCTCGTGATTAAATGACAGCGCCTTCAACAAACAATCGTTTTCCCACTTGCTTAGAGTCTTTGTCGCACTTGCTATTATGACGCCCTGATGAAATTAACAGAATAAACTTAATCAAAATCAACCAATAAACAAGTGCTTCAGACATTTACTACGATTTTATTCGGTTCTAAAACGCTTCATTCATCTTTCCTTCGTTGGTTTCCTTCGTCAGAACTGGTAAGAATCTCAACGTGTGCAGTTAGGCTTTTTTAAATTTATGTTTTAGTTTTTAGCAATTACCGTAGATACTGTTTTCTATGACTGTTATCAGTTTTAATTAGTTTTCTATTATGTGATTGACGATTGAGTGATATTGTATTATGTGACTATTGGTAGGTAGGTACTATAGTACAGGCAGGTTAAAGTTTTTGTTTTAAATAAACATGGCAATAATTTAGAACGTTGATTCCGTGGGTGTACCATTTTCTGTGTAGACAGAATACACGACAGGAGTCAGAGAAACCTTGTTGGTAAGACTTGTTGGTAATTAAATGATTTGGTGATAATATCCATGAGAGTATTTGAAATTTTCCACGAAATACACAGTTTCGTTTGAACAGACTATAATTTTCGTCAAAAACCTCGCGATTAAAAACAAAACAAACGTTTGTTTCGTAAACAGTTTGTCAAGTCACTTGATAAATGATCGCATGCTTCAGTATTGAGCGCACAATTTACACAGCGTTAATTATGCTCGTGAGTGTACAAATACAAACATTCTGCACCTCGGCCCTCGCCACTTTGTAATATCGAGTGTTCTGATCACTTCAGTAACACGCTGCGCTACTCTGTGATATGACGGTATCAGATGACAGACAGGTCGCGGAACACTCGTTTGAAGCTTGCAGGAAGCCATTTTGTCACTGTTAAATGTATCTAAACATAACGCGAGTTTGAGCCCATATTTGAATGCTCGTTTTTGTGTTGTGTGGTAGCGGTATTGATTAACAAGCGCAGAGCTTTACGCACCATAAAAACCTTGCGATATTTTATTACTTTTGATTTAAACCTTTTGTTACATCAAATGGGAAACCAAATGAATAGTATCGGCTTGTACATTTTAATAGTACTTAAAGAAAATCGGGTTTTCATACGTTTTTTTATATTTAGAAAGTCTAAAAAAATTCATTTTCCCCTTATCTCTGCAGTTCGCAGAACATTACATTTAAAATGTATGTACATATTCAGAAAGCGAAGTTTTACTTCAATTGATAGAAACCTTCACGCGAGACACACTCGCACTTGACGGATTTTATTAAATGTTGTCTCACTTGCTGAGCGCTTCGCAACTGTAAATAAGCCCTCTTCAGTAATGTATGGCAGGGAAGTAGGGATACATACATCACCCTAAGTCGAAGCACTAATCTGGGGCTTCACTGCGGCCCGTTATGTGATGCCTAAACCACTCAAGAAACCTTCCATCCATTGTATAGAATCGCGATAGGTTTGTCCTAAGGCCAGACATAATCGCTTACATTATGTAGGTGATTTTCAACCTCTAAAGTCGGAATCCCTGCGGCTCGAGAGATTATCCCTCATCAAGAAACCAGTCAGTGGTTAAATCACCTCAAATCAAGCAATCATAGCCCCTATTGCGTAACATTTCAAGTTTCTCCTTCACCTCCGGGACTTTAAAGGAACCTACTAAACGTTTTCTGAGATTTTCAGCAACTGTCAGCACTCAAGCCCAAAGCTGAACATGCTTCAAAGTTTTTTAAACGAACGCGATCAGAACACATTACTATAAATATTCAGGGTGTTTATAGAGTTAACACCTGTTTTTGAATCGGGAAGCGATTTCAATTAGGAAATATCCTTATTTCAATCGCGAAGATGGTTTCAGACTCTCTGCCTCGTGGAATCCAGTAATAGCTAAGTGTACTCGTCGTAGAGCGGTTACTCAGTGCGTCGCGGACACGGTGAGTGTTGTGTGTCGTCCGAGTGTGCACATTCCTATTTCCAAAGAACGAGTGAGGGTAGTTGCAAATAATGCTGCCCCCTTCGCAGAGACAGTAGCTCCAGTACTCCAGTCATCCCGTGACCACGACAGAGTGAAACGTCGGGAAACTAGGTTAATAAACGCGATAAATACCCGTGAATATTTATAACAATTAACATGCTTCCCCTAAACAAGGGGTATTGCCTTGAGCAGCACTCTTGCTTGAGTAGCACTCTTGCTTGAGCAGCACTCTCGCTTGAGCAGCACTCTCGCTTGAGCAGCACTCTCGCTTGAGCAGCACTCTCGCTTGAGTAGCACTCTTGCTTGAGCAGCACTCTCGCTTGAGCAGCACTCTTGCTTGAGCAGCACTCTCGCTTGAGCAGCACTCTCGCTTGAGCAGCACTCTCGCTTGAGTAGCACTCTCGCTTGAGCAGCACTCTCGCTTGAGCAGCACTCTCGGCAGGCGGGTTGCTGATCACAGTAGGGATATTAAAACATGTAGAAGGAACCTGCTGGCCTTCCTCCGGTAGGCTCCCAGCAGTCGGCTCTCACCATATCCACGGGGTGAGTTAGTTGAGTCGATTCTTAAAGGAGCCAACCATTTGTTACTTTATACCTATTACTCTTACAGAGGTATTTAAAAAACATAAAATAGATATCACAAACTGGCCAATCGATTTTTGAAAATTCCTTCGTTTAACATAATATGAAATAAGATAAATAAGCGTTGACGCTTATCTGAGTCGGGGTAGCGCCGTAAGCTTATAATTATAATGCGCATTTTATGCTGCTTGGCAGCAGCGGCGCTGCAGCGGCGCGTCTTTAATGTCCGCAGAGCTTTATGTCGCGAGTACCGAGAGTACCGACCGGGAAGAAGACTA
The DNA here is from genome assembly GCA_949316285.1 of Eupithecia subumbrata. NCBI lineage: Eukaryota > Metazoa > Arthropoda > Insecta > Lepidoptera > Geometridae > Eupithecia > Eupithecia subumbrata. The sequence goes on along the minus strand of OX438632.1, from coordinate 14,902,128 downwards.
ACCGGAAACTCACAGATTTTCTTTGTAGTAGATAATTAGTGTTGAATGGTGTTGGAGAAGTCACATTGGAGCTCGTTATGAATGGTATTTAAGAGATTGGATAAGGGGTCCCTTTCGACCCGCTGTCAGAAGAGAGTTCGATCCGTGCTCGTAACTATAAAACATGAGTCCTAGCAAACTCCAGCAACTGTGGTTTGTCAGTTTAACATAAATTGAGGTTTCAAAGTTCTTGTAAATGAAGTAGGTATCTTCCTTCAGCAGACCGTCCCGGAAACTTCAGAGCGATCAAACTTTAACTCAGTTGAATGGAAGTATTTAATATTCAAATTAGTGGAGTTCTTTCATGACTGCTTCTCTGTAATCGAGAACTAGGTATCTCTGCTTGAATACTTGCACAAGGCATTTGCTGGTTCATAGTAGACTGTTACTGGGAGTTGCGAATTAAAGTTCATTTATATTTCTTATTTTAATATTTAACGCTCGTTAACGTCGATGTCTTTCAATTAATTTTGCACATCTCAAATCACTTTTCCCTGAAAACAAATCATCCGCACATCAATCATCCCTATACTCAGTTTTCATGAGCTTGTTGTCTTAGGTACACACAATAGGGAGCACCTTGTATAATACAAACTGTTATCTCCAATAAAACACCATACATCGGTAAATTACGTGTATTGAGCTTTGTAGAAATTCACAATTAGTTGACACATTAACATATACAAGTACCCTCACTCAGTCGATCTTGTTATCAAAATAAGATGGGCAAGTTGCATACATTACACAAACAAGTTAGAACTAGTATTTACAATTAAAACAGTTGAGCTAACTGCAGACTGTTCAATACCATTTATAAATACTCGTAGTTTGACATTAATTAATTTCCCGATTTGCGTGTTTATTCCATAATATGATGTAATTTTTGCACACCAAAGCTGTTTAGCTGGTACCTAAGTCATGGCATTGAACTTTTTAATATTAATTTTAATTTAGTAAACTTTTTAATATAGGCACTCCAACTTCTGACCCGTTGTCCGCAAATAAATGATTGGATTGGATTTGATTAGAGGTGGCTCAACCGAAGGGAAGTCTTTACTTTCAGACAGTGACTGTTCGTTATTTGTTTCCGATGTCATTGTCTACTTTTCCCCTCGAAATAACCTTCAAAGTGTGAAAATTCCTTTCATTTGATGGAATGGAATAAACCCTTGACACGATGAATAATAGTTACCTAATTATCTCATCATCCATATCGCACTGATTGAAAACTAAAGTTTTCAATCAGTGCGTCCTACCCGTCATGACCTACGGAGCTGAGACGTGGACACTCGCGGTAGGGCTGGTCCACCAGTTCAAAGTCGCTCAGCGAGCTGTGGAAAGAGCTATGCTCGGAGTCTCTCTGAAGTTATCGACATAGTTCAAAGAATTAGCAAGCTGAAGTGTCAGTGGGCCGGCCTTATCTCGCGAAGAACCGACAACCGATGGGGTAAACGTGTTCTTGAGGGAAGAACACGACTAGGCAAACGAAGTGTAAGGCGCCCTCCAGCCTGCGGAAGACTGCAGGCAGATGCTGGATGCGGCAAGCTGAAGACAGGGCACTATGGCGCTCATTAGGGGAGGCCTATGTCCAGCAGTGGACTAATATAGGCAGATGATGATGACAGTGAAGAATGGGAGGTAGGTAGTAGTATTGTCGCCTAGGTGTGTCCGCGACTAGACTCACAATCCGGATCCTCGCTCCGCTCTGTCGTTACTAATTGACTGTCTGTCAAGAAAATATTCCTCCATAGCAAAATCGGATGATTAAGTAAAGCTTTTCACTCGTTTCTGGTAAGTCGGCCCCTGACTTTAATGACTTTTATCTACTAATTTAATTTTCTTGATTACTTTCTCGTCTCGTTTTTATTTCAGTCGACCTCGCGTGTTTAGTCAATGAAGCTGTGGCAGCGCTCCGGATTATGAGAGAGAGGGCGACTATGTTTGCACACACACTTGTGCACTATAACATGTCCTGGCCGGAAATTTGGCTAGGAGGGAATCATCGGCAGGGTTCCGTCGAACTGATAATACGTATAGTAGCTCACCCATCTACTAATTTTGTGCAATATTCTCAACTGTTGACAATATTGCACTAAAGTAGTAGATGGGCGAGCTAGATAGCATTCTCTACCTGCTAACATTTGGGTGGTGAGGAAGACTATTCAGTAGGTAGTGCTAGATTACAAAATTTGCAGAAAATAATAATAAGTACAATTAACAAATCGTGTCTTTGCCATTAATATTAATAAGTACATATAAATAATAATAATAATAATAATTAAGCCATTTATTATCATAGAATAAATTATAGCTAGATACATTACAAAATTAAATATAAATTATTAATAGTAGTTTATGCAACTGTCATATAATGAAGGGTATTAAAACACGAGTCGCTCGTTTCATAATAGTAACGAGTGTTTTAATACCCGTGTTATATGCAGTTGCATACACTACTTTATCTTCACTAATGCAATTAATCAAACAACAAGAGTAAAAGCTGACAATAGTTTATTTATAATAATTGTTCAAATTTTGGATGGTACAATTTTGAAAGTTAATGTTAATTATTGATCCAGCAGCTGTAGCGGCCGCGGGGCAAGCAGTAGAGCTCGTAGACGGAGTCGGAATATTTATAATTACTTCATTCGTCTTGTTTTCTATACTGTTCAAGATCGTATTTGAGACTTGAATAAGATCTTACCAAAGAGTTTTGTGTATGTAAGTTTAGTAGTTTCGACGAAGTTTTCACGTATAACCCAACTGTTTTCAAAAGCCAGCCTAATATCAAAATTTTATACAACTTGTATGAGGATTTTGACATAAGGCCAGGTTAATTGGTCGCAATTTATTGATGTTATAATGAGATTTTACGATATCGATGTGGATATTATACCATCATGTGAAATTGCTTAAATTGAGTATTTTGTTATCTGCGCTATAACAGTAGTAATTATAAGTCAAGTATTGGAAACATAAGTAGAATGTTATAGGTAACATTAGTGTAGATAAACATTATTATAAAATTAGATATTGAGCATTATTAGAAGTAGATATCTTCATTAATCTATGATCTCTGTCCGAGTAAAGGCCTCCTCCAGATTGTGCCATTGTTATCTGTTCGTCGCTAAAGTTTGCCACTCACTCTTTTCCAGCTATTTCTAAAATTTCGTCCAACCACCTTTCGAGAGGTCGTCCTCTTTTTCTTTTACCGGGTGGTCCTTGCCAAGTTGTTACTATTCTGGACCATTTTTTAGTCCTCATTCTTGCCACATGGCCCGCCCATTTCCATTTCAATCTTCGGCAATGATGTAGAGCATCAATAACTTTAGTCTTATTTCTTATATTGGCATTTCTGTGTCTATCTTTTCTTTTTATGTTTAAAATGCTCCTTTCCATAGCTCTTTGTGTCGTTTGAATCTTGTCCGATGTGAATTTGTTGAAGATCCATGTTTGGCTAGCGTAGGGTAGGCACGGTAGCAGGCAAGAGTCCAAAATTTTTTTCTTGTATATAATAGGAATGTCTGATTTAAGAATTTCTTTATAAGCCCAGAACTTGTTCCACGTTATTTTGACTCTTCTTTCAATCTCTTCAGGGTGTCGCGTGTTCCCAAAAGATATTTGTTTACCGAGGTAAATATATTTTGATACGTATTCTAGTAGAGTTCTTTGGACAGTGATAGGTCTTTCGATGCTGTTAGTCATCAGTTTAGTTTTGGTAGAGTTCAGTTCTAGGCCTATTTTGAGACTTATCGAGTTTAAATCATTAAGTACACATACAAACATAATAAAATATAAGTACTAGTCACATTAATACTTACTAAGTAAATACATACACAATAATAGATTGTATATATTACGTAGGTACCGAGTTATTCCTGCGAAAGAAAGTGGTGAAGTGTCGTTGTAAGTATTCTATAAATGTTTGCAGCGAGCGGTTGGAATTATTACCAAAGGACGAACGATTTTTTGGACAGATTTTTATTGAAAACTTAACGTTACTTACTTACCTTTTAAACTTAACCAAATGACTATACAGTTAGTAAACCAGTAGGTATTAGAATCGAGTGAAATCATTTTGCCAAAAAAGTCGACAGAAAACGCAAAATAATTGTCGCGTAATAACACGACTTAATACGAATAACATATTATTTCATACAAGTTAGGAAATGTAGCCTGTGTCGCATGATGATCTTACATGTTAGCTGAATCTCATCACGATCTATTCAGTAATTTGTAGATCCTAATTAACAAACATGTTAACAATAACCACTTCTTTCACGAACTTTTAAGGTTAGAAGTTTTTTTTTTATTTTGGTTAACGCACCGCTAGACAAAGTATGCAAGTAAGCGCATTCCATAGAGATTTAGATGTTTCCGACGGGTTAAGGTTGTCGCATACATAGGCCGTACCGCTCTAGCACATCTACCGTAAAACACCGCACGCCTCCATCGTCCAAATCGTGTTGACCGCACGCTGTCCGCGTGCGTGGTGACAGCTAGCAGCAAGCTAGTTGTCCACACGCGCTCGATAATAAGCCGTGTGATCGTACCACTTGCTTCAAGCTAGCACTTCACGTGGCGACAGCGCGTGGCTGTGTGCTACGCGAACTTTTGAATCTTGCGGTGAGTAACGGTAAGCTCGCTAACTGCGCACTAGCTGCTTTTATTTGCGCGCCCAGCTACGCCCGGTAGAGGCTGAAGTAATAGAGTATGAAGATAACAACTTTATGGTCTCGTAAAATACATTAAGCCGTGTGACGGATACCTTTCTGGACAATAGTAGGTAGTACGCGAAGGTCTGATTTTACTTTCGAAGTTTGATTAACTGCCAGGAAACGCTATTCATGACTCAGGATTTTTTGTCACGTCATTTATGGATAAACGTGTAAACGTTTTTAGTTTTTGAAGCCACTTGAATTTTATAATAATCATTTATAAAAAGAAATTAAAATGTCCAGTTCAATGTAATTTTTATCCAGGGTAATGTAGGCATAGACACCTCAGTGACGAAACATACGAACATACTATACTGCCAAATATCATAACTTCTGAAAATCACATTTCAGTAGATACGTGAGCTGAAAGTTAGCATAGATGTTAGTTTAGTTGATCAGCGAGCTATGGAAAGAGCTATGCTTAGAATTTCTCTCAAGGACAGGATTCGTAACGAATACATCCGACAGAGATCCAAATTTATCGACATAGCTCAAAGAATTAGCAAGCTGAAGTGGCAGTGGGACGGCCATATCTCGCGAAGAACCGACAAGCGCTGCGCTGGGGTGAACGTGTTCTTGAGTGGAGACAGCGACTCGGCAAACGTAGTGTAGGACGCCCTCCGGCCAGGCCCGACGATCTGCGAGAGACAGCGGGTAGGTGTTGGATGCGGCAAGCTGAAGACGGGGCGCTATGGCGCTCATTAGGGGAGGCCTATGTCCAGCAGTGGACTAATAAAGGCTGTTGATGATGAGGAAGCTATTTTATGCTGGAAACAACGCGTGCGCAGCCATAGACAGAAACTAAATAATAATGCATCACAACAATGCCGTGTTCTGATGCATCAATAACGCAACATACACCTTCACAGACCTGCATTAACTGGCTATTAACAGAGTCACTAACAAAAGCACAGTGTTGCATTAGCAATCAGTTTTAATGTTAATTAGTATGCCTACATAAATGATCGTTTGCGTCAGTTTGCTAAGCCGAATTCTATGTACCTACTCTAGAAATTGTTTATTGGGTAATAATTAACACGATTGGTGAATGGATGTGCGAAACGGACGGATATGATATTTAATCATAAACTGAGACCAACTGGGTTTTTTCTTCTATAAATTATCAAATATTTTCTTGCTACTTGCGGTGAAAAGTTGTATGTATACTCGAGGGCAAATGTTTTTCGTTATGTGCCCTTACAATCCCTCGCAGTCTAGGTACTCTAGAGGCACTCGCTACGCTCGTGACTCTATTCTAGACTGCTTCGCTAGCTCGGGATTTAATATCGGCACACTCAAAGAAAAATCGTTTTGTTTTGTTGGAAATCATCGATGATAACGACGTAAGTAATCTTATTCATTAATTCCGACTCTATGCACAAAAGAGCAAAAGCGTTTAATTTTTAAATTAAGAGGGAAAAATATCTGTAAATCACCAGAAAACCGTCATGCAGAAATCTTTTTGATTTCTATGAGGTGTAAAAAAAATTCGTTCTCCAAATTAGCCGCCCCAAAAATCTGCCGCCCTAGGCCGCCTACTCAGCTTGCTGGTAAATCAGCCACTGCAATTAATACAACTAGTATTTACATACGTAACTATTTATTAAAAATCTAAGCCGTCACCAGAAGGCAGAGTGCCCAGAATTCGTTGACCGAAATTATATATATATTCCTCGACCGTTTTCCCATTTATTTGGGGTCGGCCTTCCTTGTCCTTTTTGTCCATTGCGCACGGTTTTGTGCGGTTTCTTTGTCGAGCTGAGTTTCTTTTAGGTCTTTTTCAACCGTCGTCAACCAAGTGGAGGGTGGTAGTGGAGGGTAGTAGTGGTGGTGGGAAGAAATTCATACCATAAAAATCCGTAAACAAAATATAATAAAGTTTGTAGTTTTTATTATCTCATACATTGAGATCATGACTTCTTTCACGACTTTTCTCCAACTCTCATGGTTTCGGATTTCGCCATACACTCCCATTTCAAAAACCACCCTGTATATATTGAATAGATTCATATAAGGTGGTTGTTTCTAAATAAAGGAACGGACACTGACGAGATATAAATGCATTACCAACGTTCAAAGAATCATCTAAAACAAACCACCCGGAACATGGGTCCGCGCCGCCGCCGCCGTAACGTTGTCATACAAATTGAGTTCTCACTCCTGTTCGTGAATAATTCAAAGCTCTGATTTACTTATTCTGCGCCGTCAGAAACGAACCTTATCGGATACTTCGCACATCTCTAAGCACGGCTGCACTGACAGATGGTAGATGTTTTATGGTAGACTATTTTCTGCCCGCGGCTTCGCACGCGTTCTATGGAAACGTTTATAGTTAGTTATTTTTTTTTCATTGGAACTGATTTGGGGGTTAAAAAGTAACCTATGTGTTTATGGACCTACAAAATATACATAAAATATAATAGACGAAACGAAGATAAATTTAAAATACCTAATACCCATCAGTGCTTGCTACTAAAAGCCCAAATAATAGGTTAGTAAAAATTAAAATAAAATCTCCAGCTTAATTAAAGACGAAAAACGACATAACTTTCTTTAAAAAGCTTAGCTAGCTTGCAGTAAAATGCAAACTCAGTTAGCGAATAAATTACTGCGTAACATAAACCTAGATCAGTGACCTCGATACCTTACCATTGCAAATTTACTAACTTTCCCTCGACGCCATAAAAATTTAATCTCCGCTTGACATTCTGATTTAAATTACCTGAAATAACTATTTGATAGGTACCTACCTTTCTATTTTGATTGTGTCATTTTATATAAATCCTTTTGCAGTGCTCTACAGAGTGCTGTGCTATAGACCTAAGCTGACATTAAGACCTAAGCTGGATACATGTACCTACATGTGAGCAAAAATTTAATAGGTAAATAATAAAATGCACCGGCCACACTTCAAGTGTCTGGAGTTCATATCACATAGGGGCCGTTCTCTGAAGGGTCGCCTTTGCGCTGGATCACGCGCAATAAATTGATTGATGAATGAAATTATTTTATATAAATAAATAAACTGTGAAATGTGCTTTCCATCTATGTCCATTTTAAAATGCATGAAATGATGCAAAAGCGAAATTTCCGGCAACTATTCCTAAGTGAAATTGACTATAGCATAACCTTGTCACCAGATCTAGCGAGGAGCTGTCTGTTTTCGGATTTTGAACTCTAAGCCACGTGCTTCCGCGAAGCCATCATCATCATCAGCCTATATTAGTCCACAGCTGGACATACACCTCCCCTAATGAGCGCCATAGCGCCCTGTCTTCAGCTTGCCGCATCCAGCATCTGCCTACAGTCTGTCGCAGGTCATCATCCCACCTGGACGAAGAGCATCCTACGTTTGCCGAGTCGCGGTCTCTACTCAAGAACACGTTTCCCCCAGCGGTTCTCGGTCCTTCGCGAGATATGGCCGTCCCACTGCCACTTCAGCTTGCTAATTCTTTGAGCTATGTCGATAAGTTTGGTTCCGCTAAGCCTGCCAGCCAACCTAACCCAGCATTGTGCAGTGCGCCCGACCCCTAACAGACACTTCGCATCACGCGCCTAAAGGAATCACTCCTACACGTATATCCATTTATCTGATTGAATGGATACGTCATGTTAATTTTATTCCATGTGTTTTACTTTAGGAGACGTATATTTGGTTCCTTCGGGCGTGTTTTAGCTAGCTGTTTAGGTTTTGATTAAGGCCACTTAGCTTTCTTCACGTGGAAATGGAATCAATTTATTGTTCTCAGAATTTCGTATGATATACAGGGTGGTAGGCCAAGAAATATGATTTACATACATAAATAAAAGTAAAAAATAACAAGATAATTTAAGTAAGTACAGGTGGTATAAATAAAAGATTACAGCTGTAATATGGCTTATTCCAATAATCCCCTGCCACAATCCCCTGCGAAGGGGATTTCTGGACTTTTTGTCCAAAAATCCCCTGCCGGTTCAAAGAGATCCACTTATTCACACCGTAAGTAGTTGTTCGTTCTTGAAATAATCAAATGCAAACAACTAGTAACCTAACCTTATAAGTAGAACATACATACATATGTCATAGTAGGACAAACAGAAACTGATGAATTATAGGTATATACAAGTTCCGGTCTCCTTCGTGGTCCTACTGGCATGGCAGGTCAAAATAGTAGGACCACGAGAAAACGGCGGATTTGATGACATAAAGGGCAGGGACCTTATCTTTTGAAATTAAAATAAATAAGTAAATAATGCTGGACATTTCACATTGCATCATCTAGTCCCAAGCTAAGAAAAACTTGTGATATGGGTACTAGACGACTGATATAAAAGACTTTGTTCTTAAAAACGTAACTTTTATATGTTGGAAAAATACTGCGTTTTGCATTTTAAGAAAATTACATTTGTCATAAACTGGTAGTAGGAGATGGTTGGACCACTGTGTCGTCTCTCTTGCAGCATGGCAAACTGTACTAAATGTAGGTGTATATGAGGACGTTTACACGTCGGACCATCTCCCTATATACATGGTATGTAACTTATATGCTGTTAGGCCGAGGCTGGCGACTCAGGACCGGCCTCCGAGTGCTGTTCTATGGGGAGAGAGGAGTCACGATCAGATAAATGCATATCGAAGTCTTTGTGATGCAGCTTTTCGTGATATTACCTTTCCTCAGGAATTTGTGGAGTGCGGTCATGAGTCGTGTACCTTAACCGAGCATAGATTAGTGTTAGACAAAATGTATGATGACATCGTTAGTACTATGGTAGATGCGGCGGTCCAGAGGAAGCGGTGTGTAAGCGGCAGGCCTAAGAAAGGTAAAAATCTCTGTGGCTGGAATACGCACGTCCGATGTGCACACAGGGAGGCCAGGCTTAAATATCAAAACTGGGTGTTCCACAACAGACCCACTTCGGGCAATATCTATGAGGATATGTACGAATCTCGTAAAATCTTCAAAAGTCGCCTGAAGTGGTGTCAGAGCAACCAGACTCAAATTTTAATGGACAAATTAGCCCGCGAGAGAGAGGGAAAAGATTTCAAATCTTTCTGGAAGTCCACGAATAGGTTAAACATTAGGCCTGGCCTTCCTGTGAGCATTGAAGGCATAAGTGAGGGGGGCGAGATTGCGCGGATGTTCATGGAACACTTCAGGGTGCAATCCCCCCTGGGACCTTCTGAGGAGGAGTTGGATGCTGGGTCCAGCGGTCCGGGAGAGGTGCCAATAGTACAATTGTCCGCAAAGCTAATCAGAGCGACAATTAAGAAAATGACTAGAGGCAAATCTCCTGGTCACGATGGATTGAGCATCGAGCACCTCAGATATGCAGGGAAACACCTTCCCGGGCTCCTATCCATGTTCTTTACCATGTGTCTAAGTCATGCGTACCTACCGGCAGACTTAATGAAGACAAAAGTGGTACCGATTGTTAAGAACAGGACTGGAGACATATCTGACAGAGGGAATTATCGCCCGATCTCTCTGGCCACTACAGTAGCCAAGGTGCTGGACAGTATGCTTGATTCTATGGTACAATAGTATCTCCAACTTCATGATGCGCAGTTCGGGTTTAGGCCTGGACTCTCGACAGAAAGCGCAATTTTAGGACTCAAGCATACTGTCCAATACTACACCAGTCGTAGGACGCCGGTGTATGCCTGCTTCCTCGATTTGTCCAAGGCATTCGACCTAGTGTCGTATGACGTGCTCTGGAACAAGTTGAGGGATAGGGGTGTCCCGGCGGGTCTACTCCGGATTTTTCAGTACTGGTATAGAAACCAGTCTAATTTTGTTAGCTGGTCTAATGCATCTTCGGAGACGTACAGGTTGGAATGCGGTGTGAGACAGGGGGGGGTAAGCTCTACTTCGCTTTTCAACCTGTACATAAATGAGCTCATAGTCGAACTCAGCAGCATGCGTGTCGGCTGTAGCGTAGATGGTATCCGTGTGAATAACATCAGCTACGCGGATGACATGGTGCTGCTGGGACCGACTGCGGGCGCGGTCGATGAAATGCTGAAGGTGTGCGCTAAATATGCTGCTTCCCATGGACTCCTGTATAATCATAAGAAATGTGAACACATTGTTTTTAAGGCCGCCGGCAATCATGCTGAAAGCTTTCCCAGCATTAGCCTTGAAGGCATTAACATCAAAAGGGTAACATCTTTCAAATATCTGGGACATCATGTCGCCGAAGACCTTAAAGACAATGTGGACATAGAGAGGGAGCGCAGGGCTCTGGCGGTTCGAGGAAATATGTTGATACGTAGGTTCTCCCGTTGTAGCGAAGAGGTGAAGATAACCCTCTTTAAGGCTTACTGTCAATGCCTCTACACGGGAAACCTATGGGTTCGGCATGCCAAAAAACCGCTGGAGACCCTGCGTATACAATACAACAATATTTTCAGGATGATGTTGGGGCTGCCCCGCTATTGCAGTGCATCAGGGATGTTTGCGGAGTACCAAGTAGATGGGTTTTATGCTATTCTCCGCAAAAAGACCGCCTCCCTGATGTGCAGAGTCCGGGACAGCACGAATAGCATCCTGGGAACTGTTGCTGATAGGTTAATCCCCTCTCCTATATGGATATGTTTTGTGCGTAGGGTAATAGGTGATAATAATATATGATGTTTGTTATAAGTGTGTGTGATTTGATTAGGTATTTGTTACTAACCTTAATTTTAAGTTTTTTCTATACTAACAAAATATGGGTCTTGTTATCCGAAATAAAATATTTTTATTTTATTTTATTTATTTATAAACCTCAAGTCGGTCCCAATCGATTCTATTACCAGTTTTTTCCCAAATTGAAATCGTAAACCTTTACTGAAATAAAAAAAAACGTTTTGACACAGTTTATTAAGACCAGACCTTCAAATGTAATCTTCAAATATTAGTAGTAGTAGCAGTATTTTATTTATTTTATTTTATTTTCAAATTTTAGGAAAACTTACAGCTAGAAAAATTACAAAATATGAAATATTATTACAAATACATGAAAATTACATGTACTTAAATGAGGGCTATTTACGAAGTCTCCACTGGTAGCAAAAATCACTATGGTTAACATTTTCAGTGGTAATGGACGACTAAAAAAAAAAATTAAACTTTATTGAACTTATTTGATACACAAAAAAAAACTTAAAAATTCAAGACACATTGCACACTATTAAAATATAAAGTAAATACTTATTCTAAAGCTAAGTTTAAGTAGAAATGTCCGAAAAGAATTTGTCACATAACTTTTTTTTGAGTTTAATGGTAGAAGTTGTAAAAATATCAATATCAATATCTGCACTTACCAAGGTATTGAAAGAGGCACTTGCTCTTATGAAAAACGCGTTCTGTCTGTAGTTAGTTTTTACAAAAGGAACGTGCAACAAATTAGGTCTTCTCAATGCAGCCCTGTGGGTACGCAGTCCTATGAGTTCCAACAACTCCGAACAGTCAACTGTGCCATTTGCTATATTTAGGAGATACACTAAATCAGCGATATTACGCCGTTCATAGAGCGGAAGAAAATGAAACCAGCGACATCTAGCCATGTAATCCGGAAGAAAAAGTTTGGCTTTGTATTGAAGGTACCTCATGAACCTCTTCTGAATACGTTCCAATCGTGTAGAGTACACCTCATAGCGGGGGTTCCACACTTGGGACGCATATTCTAAGTGGCTACGGACATAACAACAATACAAAATCTTTAAAGTTTTTATGCTTTTAAATTCAGAAGACATTCGCAAAACAAACCCTAGTGCTTTCGATGCTTTGTTTACTATTTTGGTTATGTGGTCATCAAATAGGAGCTTATGATCGAAAGAGACACCTAAATCTCTTATCGTGTCTACTCTATTGAGCGGCATGTTGTGTAGAGTATAAACAAACTTAATGACCGACGGCTTGCGGGTGTAGGAACAAACGTAGCACTTCGAAACATTCAGATATAATTTATTGGAGCTACAGTAGTTTTCAAACCGAATTAGGTCTTCCTGCAGATGAGAAGCATCGCTAATATTTTGAATTTGGAATAAGATTTTCATATCATCTGCGTATAATAAAATTTTAGAATAAATAAAGCATAAAGAAATATCGTTTACAAATATTGTAAATAGCAAGGGTCCTAATAATGATCCCTGGGGAACTCCTGATGGGATGTATAGGGTCGAAGATGAGTATCCGCTTAGTACTACAGTCTGGCACCTATTTTGAACGTAGGATGTAAACCATCTAAAGAGGTTACCCCTTATACCTAAAAGTGCGAGCTTCTTTAATAGTACTGAGTGATCAATGCGATCAAAGCATTTGCTGTAATCAGTATAAATAATATCAACTTGCGAGGGTTCCGACATGGTACGCGACAGGAACTCGGTGCAGAGTAAAAGGTTAGAGGTCGTAGACCTACCCCTTAAGAAACCGTGCTGTTGTGGTGCAAGGTAGTGCTTTATTGCAGAATATAGTTGAGTGTGCACAATTTTCTCTAAAACTTTGGCAAATAAACATAATTTTGAGATAGGCCTATAATTTTCTATTTTATTTTTAGGACCTTTTTTATGAACGGGTGTGATAAAAGCTGCCTTCCAGATATTAGGCATAACACCTTCCGAGAGTGAGCGGCGATACAGAAGAGAGAGTGGGACAACTAGACTTTTGGCACATCTAACTATTAGAACTGCGGGGATATTATCAGGGCCTGCTGATTTATTAAGGTCGAGAGTCTTGAACATTTTGAGAACCTCATCTTCAAGCACTTCAACCATGCTGATATCAGCAGACGACGTGGTAGGATATTGTGCATTATCGTCATCAGTCAACTGCGAGTTGGATGCTGGTGAATGAAGAAAAGTAGAGTAAAAGTACTCACCAAACATATTACAAATATCCCCTCCCTGATCAGAAGAACAGCCACCATAATGCATAACAGAAGGGTATGCATTTGATTGTTTCTTACTTTTTATGTATGACCAGAATGCCCGTGGATTACTTCTAATAGAACTCTCAACGTTATTAATGTACTCAGTGTACATTTCTTTTTCCATAACTCGCGCTCTATTCCGCAATATAATAAAAGAATCTCGATCATAGGCATTACCATATGTTTTAAATTTTCTATGATATTTCGCCTTTTCCTTTAACAGTTTTATAAGGGGAGCTCTGTACCATAATGGATACTTACGTTGCGGAACCGTAGTTTTAGAGGAGATGAAGGTATCGCGTAAGCTATAGAGCTTGTTATACATAACATCTACAGCTTCATTCATAGTTCCACTACCAAGCTCCGAGTGCCAGTCCACAGCATCTAGCTCTGCACATATTGATTGTACACATATTGGTAGTACCTAAGTAGTCGCTCCTGAATTTAAAACTTTTTAAAACTGTCGTTTGTTATTGAGTTTAGTAAATCAATTTCTGTCATTCTTTCAAACTACAATAGAAAAAGCGGCTGCTCTGAACATCGTCATATTGTACTCGACTATACATAGATAGCAGTTTAGAAGCGGATGCAATGCGTTAGGGGAGCTACAAATTCGTTGCTTTTATATACTCTTGCTACGAATTCGTTGTAACAAGTTGCTACGAATTTCTCGTAGCAAGTTGCTACGAACATCTCATATTTTCGTAGCAAGTTACTATGAAGGTTTTGACGTAAGCTTTTGGACGTGGTGATCGCAGCGTTAAATCGACCCTTCCAACTCAACCCGTGAATGTAGTGAAAGTCGACGAAGGGAACCTACCTACACGACAAGTGCAGCAGGTTTTCTGTGTGTTTTTACCTCTTCCACTCCGATCACCAATCCGCCAAGCGTGGTGATTGTAGTGAGGGTTTCTCTACAACGCTTGGCGGTATGTAGCCAACGCTGTACCCAGAGGTATGTAGCCAACGCTGTACCCAGAGGTATGTAGCCAACGCTGTGCCCAGAGGTATGTAGCCAACGCTGTGCCCAGAGGTATGTAGCCAACGCTGTACCCAGAGGTATGTAGCCAACGCTGTGCCCAGAGGTATGTAGCCAACGCTGTGCCCAGAGGTATGTAGCCAACGCTGTACCCAGAGGTATGTAGCCAACGCTGTGCCCAGAGGTATGTAGCCAACGACAGCGGCTCTTTGAGCTCTTCGCCTAGCTCAGGTATTTTGAGCAAGAGCCTAGATTTTTCCTCACATAATATTTTCACCAGCACTATGGAAAACATGAATACAGAGATCTCCAATCTAAAAATCAATCTACTCAGCACACAACAGGAATTAGAAAATGTTATTATTGAAAACAATGGCCTCAAGAAACAAATTTCGCTACTTGTTCAGGAAGTAGAAGTTTTAAAACAAATCTGCCGTAGCCCAGTCACTTCGCTTCGTAGAAACATATCATCTACTGGTAAAAAGAGCGCAAAAAGACGACTAACTGACAGTTTTACGAATAGTCCTCTTGTACTGTCAAACAGCAATCATACCTGTAACAGCAAGAATGAATGTTTTAAGGAGGCCCAACCAAAACACAAAAAGTCTAATAACTCTGAAAACGCATTACCACAAGAAAAGGAGAACAGAAAAATAAAATCAATTATCGGAATTGAACAGGAAAAGCGACTGAGAGTTTCTACTCCCACCAGTATTCCCAAAATAAATAGGAATGAAAAACCAATGGTACGCAACAGCGCCTACAAAAAAACCGATAGCAAGACAAACATCCTATCAAGCCGACGTGTTTTGATTCTTGCGGATGAAAATGGAAGGTGTGTTGGAGAAAAGATGCAGAAACTTCTAGGGGACCGATTTTCAGTTTTCTCTTTCATTAAGTCCTATGCAAGTACCAAACATGTAATAGAGTTATGTAAAAGCAACTATTGTAAGGACTACACACAGGAGGATTTTGTTATCTTATTGACCGGTACTAATGACTCCAATCTTTTGGAACTGCAATCCTCTTTATACTGTTGCATTAGTGAGCTTGCACACACAAACGTCCTGCTTGGCACAGTCCATAAAAACACGTTTTTAAATGAAATTAATGTAAACAAAGCACTTCGCCTAGTATGCTCCAATTTTAAACATGCGACTATGCTAGAATTGAATACATTTTTTGGTGGAGAATACAGAATAAACAATATGTACAAATTTGACAAAGGCACTGTATGTAGGTACATTCTCAAGGATATTTTACAAATATGTTACAAATACGAAAAAATTGATAATCTTAGAAAAACAACGCAAGCCCTATTTCAGGAGCGTTTTTATAACAAAGAGACTCAGGTAAAACCAACGATTTCTCAAGTTGATAGACCAGAAGAAATTGAAATGTTTTTTCGAGCCTAACAAGGAAGTATTAAATGATAATTATTATAAAACAAAATCTGTATCAAATCTAAATATTCTATACCAAAATTTATGTGGAATATCAAACAAAAAAGATGACTTAAAAATTTATTTACATGACATGGATATTGACATTAATTACATATGCGTAACAGAACATTTTCTTAACAAACATACTATAAATGTTTTTAATTTGGAAAACTACAATATGGCATCCTTTAACTGTAGAGTCAACAAAAAAAGAGGAGGAACATTAATTTTATCACACATTAAAAATAACACCGAAGAGTTAAGTATATGTAAGAAGTTATATAAGCTAAATAGCTTCGAAATAAGTGGAGCAAGAGATACTAAGCTACATCTAAATATTTGTTGTCTATATAGAGTGCCTGATGAAAAAAATTTTAGCGATTTTATAACACGATTAGAATCTTTACTAGAACACTTCTTCAACAAAAGGTGCATTATTTTAGGAGATTTCAACATAGACCTACTAAAGGAAAGTAAACATAGAAATGAATTGGAAACTTTGCTCAATTGCTTCAATTTCAGTTATTTAGTAAACTCGGCCACTTTTTTTCGGAATGAACACGAATCTTGCATTGACAACATTCTCACAAATCTTACAAAAGAAAAAGTCACAAACTTAAATGTTGATCAAAATGGTCTTGGGGATGGACATGCAGCTCTACTTTGCGGTCTCAATGTAGAAGGTGTAGACTCTAGTGACAATAAGAGTTCTTTTAGGATACAACAAAGGTCTTTCTCTGAGAACCAGAAAAAAATGTTTAGACAGAGCCTACAGGAGGACCTACCGATCAGTAATAACTTTTTGACAAATTTTCAAAAACTTTTTGATAGGTATTTTACAAAAAAGGAAGTAACGGTAAACAAAAACAAACAAATCAAATCAAGATGGATATCTAAAGGAATAAAAACGGCAAGCAAAATGAAAAGGCTTCTAAACACCATGAATAAGAGAGACAGTCACGAATCTTTACTCAAATATCGAAATAAATACATAAAACTATATAAGAAGGTCATCAAAGAATCTAAAAAGAATGCAGTCAGGAAGGAGGTAAATTTAGCAAAAAATAATACAAAGCAAATATGGAACATAATCAATAAACATAGAAATAAATGCAAAATCAGAACGTATGAAAATTATGTACTCAAATATAATGGTAAAATTATAGACGACTCAATAGATATAGCTCAAGTCTTTGCAAAACAATATGACTATAGCTGTGAAGACCCTGACACAAATAAGAAAAAGATACAAGCTATAAATTTTATGACTGATTCCTGCGAACGAATTAAAGATGACATGGTTTTTGATGACACAAATAGTAGTGAAATAAAAATTATTGTAAAAAGAATGGAAGTTAAACACTCGCATGGCTATGATGAAATACCTATCATAATAATTAAAGAAAATATAGACATCCTTGCAGAACCAATGGCCCATTACTTTAATGAATGTATTTCTCTAGGATACTTTCCTGATGAACTTAAAATTGCAAAAGTTTTGCCTATCTATAAAAAAGGGAAAAGAACAGAGCCAAAGAATTTTAGGCCTATTTCGCTGTTACCTATTTTTTCAAAAATTCTCGAAAAGATAATCAAACATAGGCTAGTGACCCATATGAGGGCCAATAAGGTCCTTAATGAACGGCAATTCGGCTACCAGACTGGGGTAGGAACAGTTGACGCGGTTGATCTACTTATTAATGAAGTACTAATCAATCTAGATAGTAAAATGAAAGTAGCTGGCCTATTTCTGGACCTGTCATCTGCCTTTGACACAGTAGACCATGAAATTTTGACTACGAAACTAGATTTCTTTGGTATAAGAGGAAAAGCACTAAATCTAATGAGATCGTATCTTAATAATAGAAAACAATTTATTGAAATTAGAAATGTTGTTAATGGCCAAGAAATTGTGACTAAATCTAAGCTAATGAACGTAAAACGAGGAGTTCCACAAGGATCTATTTTAGGCCCAATATTTTTCATTATCTTTCTTAATGACCTCATTAACTTTATGAATAAAGCAGTTCCTGGTATAAGTGTAGTAGTTTATGCAGATGATACAAATGCTATAATCTCAGCAGCAAATTTAGAAGAATTGACATTAAAAATAAATATAGCTCTGGAGGCTTTTAATAAATGGTTCTCTGTTAACAATTTAAAACTTAATATGACTAAAACAAATGGTATTTTATTTAGAACAACTGCAAATAAGAACGAAGCTATTGACATGACCTTGACGAACTACGGTGACAAGATTAACTTTGTGAGCTATGTCAAATTCCTAGGAGTGCACATTGACCACTTCCTAAATTGGAAAACCGAATTGGGGGCCATCGAAAGCACAATTAGCTCCGCGTGCTATGCGCTGCGAAGTCTGAGGGATGAGATAAGCCTAGAGCAATTAAAAACAGTTTACTATGCTTTAGTAGAGTCCAAACTGAGATATAGTATACGTTTTTGGGGTAATAGCTACTCATATAACATAAATCGGGCTTTCGTCGTTCAAAAACGAGCCATTCGCACTATTGTTTGCATTCCCCCGTGGGAATCGTGTCAAGAATATTTTAAAAAGCTAGAAATTCTGACCCTGCCTAGCCTATATATATTAGTTCTTCTGATGGACATTGTAAGAAACCCTTTCAAATACGAAACTGCAGAGAAGAGAACGAAAAGACTCATGACACGAAGAAAAGACATTGAGCTCGAGGTATATCCGAGGCTTAATGTAGCAATGCATGGCAGTAGGTATCAGGCAGTCAAATTGTTTAATGTTCTTCCTACTGAAATGAAAGCAATTGACAATCCAAATATTTTCAAGAATATGTTAAGAAAACTTTTGCTGAAGGGGTGTTTTTACTCAGTTGACGAGTTTATCAAACGAAAGTAATTATTATGTTAGCAACAAAGATGACTTAGAATTTATATAATTGCATGCTATTAATTTAATTCCTATGTACCTTATATTCATACACGATGTAAATTGTTTTTGAATAAATAAACTAAACTAAACTAAACTAAACTAAACGCTGTGCCCAGAGGTATGTAGCCAACGCTGTGCCCAGAGGTATGTAGCCAACGCTGTGCCCAGAGGTATGTAGCCAACGCTGTGCCCAGAGGTATGTAGCCAACGCTGTACCCAGAGGTATGTAGCCAACGCTGTACCCAGAGGTATTTAGCCAACGCTGTGCCCAGAGGTATGTAGCCAACGCTGTACCCAGAGGTATGTAGCCAACGCTGTGCCCAGAGGTATGTAGCCAACGCTGTGCCCAGAGGTATGTAGCCAACGCTGTGCCCAGAGGTATGTAGCCAACGCTGTGCCCAGAGGTATGTAGCCAATGCTGTGCCCAGAGGTATGTAGCCAACGCTGTGCCCAGAGGTATGTAGCCAACGCTGTACCCAGAGGTATGTAGCCAACGCTGTACCCAGAGGTATGTAGCCAACGCTGTGCCCAGAGGTATGTAGCCAACGCTGTGCCCAGAGGTATGTAGCCAACGCTGTACCCAGAGGTATGTAGCCAACGCTGTGCCCAGAGGTATGTAGCCAACGCTGTGCCCAAAAGGTATGTAGCCAACGCTGTGCCCAGAGGTATGTAGCCAACGCTGTGCCCAGAGGTATGTAGCCAACGCTGTGCCCAGAGGTATGTAGCCAACGCTGTACCCAGAGGTATGTAGCCAACGCTGTACCCAGAGGTATGTAGCCAACGCTGTGCCCAGAGGTATGTAGCCAACGCTGTACCCAGAGGTATGTAGCCAACGCTGTGCCCAGAGGTATGTAGCCAACGCTGTGCCCAGAGGTATGTAGCCAACGCTGTGCCCAGAGATATGTAGCCAACGCTGTGCCCAGAGGTATGTAGCTAACGCTGTGCCCAGAGGTATGTAGCCAACGCTGTGCCCAGAGGTATGTAGCCAACGCTGTGCCCAGAGGTATGTACCCAACGCTGTGCCCAGAGGTATGTAGCCAACGCTGTGCCCAGAGGTATGTAGCCAACGCTGTGCCCAGAGGTATGTAGCCAACGCTGTGCCCAGAGGTATGTAGCCAACGCTGTGCCCAGAGGTATGTAGCCAACGCTGTGCCCAGAGGTATGTAGCCAACGCTGTGCCCAGAGGTATGTAGCCAACGCTGTGCCCAGAGGTATGTAGCCAACGCTGTGCCCAGAGGTATGTAGCCAACGCTGTGCCCAGAGGTATGTAGCCAACGCTGTACCCAGAGGTATGTAGCCAACGCTGTGCCCAGAGGTATGTAGCCAACGCTGTGCCCAGAGGTATGTAGCCAACGCTGTGCCCAGAGATATGTAGCCAACGCTGTGCCCAGAGGTATGTAGCTAACGCTGTGCCCAGAGGTATGTAGCCAACGCTGTGCCCAGAGGTATGTACCCAACGCTGTGCCCAGAGGTATGTAGCCAACGCTGTGCCCAGAGGTATGTAGCCAACGCTGTGCCCAGAGGTATGTAGCCAACGCTGTGCCCAGAGGTATGTAGCCAACGCTGTGCCCAGAGGTATGTAGCCAACGCTGTGCCCAGAGGTATGTAGCCAACGCTGTGCCCAGAGGTATGTAGCCAACGCTGTGCCCAGAGGTATGTAGCCAACGCTGTGCCCAGAGGTATGTAGCCAACGCTGTGCCCAGAGGTATGTAGCCAACGCTGCCGCACGAGCGACCTAAAGCCCCGGTCTACAGGAGTTGTGTTTCCGTTCCGCCGATACAACCTGGCGGCGCACGAGTCTGGAGGAGGCATTGTAATTAATGGAAGTATGAGTGAGATGAGGAGAAGGATGCATATTTAAACCTTTAACTACTAACCTTGTTTTTGTTACAAGAACACCAACGTTTCATCCCTTAACGAGGGGCATCGCCAAGGTCGCTCGTAATGGGATGAAACGTAGGTGTTCTTCAAAAACAAACTAGGTTCGTAGTTGACCCGCTCATATTTATAATGTAATAAAAAAATTGTAATAATATGTAATAAATCTTTTTTGCGCGGTGCCTGTTGAAACTGTAATACGTGCGTCGTGCGCTCTTGTTTACAAAAAATAATTAACCCGGTAAAAAGTTTCCTGAATATTGCTATTCATTTTGAAGTGAATAATTCTGAACAGTGTCGTAAATACTATCCGTGACAGTGAAAGTTTGTGCTAAAGTGCTGAATTAGCCGTGATATTCAACATCTAATATTCAATGTTATAACCCTAAGTTTTTCAACCTACCGGCACATTGAATTAGTACATCGAGTTAGAAAGTTTTTCTTCCAAAACGCCTGACCAAAACCTAACAGCAAGTTACACCTAAGCTCAATTACTGAAATAATACAAGGAACAGTCATGCGGAGAAGCCCACCCTCGACAAAAATACCACCCCAGGCATCAGACCAGCTCCATGCCCGGGATGCTAGGGCTCTAGCTAAGACGAATAAGAAGCTCGCCAAACAACTGGAGACTGCCACCTCTGGTTTGAGTAATACTTCCGAGGATGAACAACGCTCCTGTTCCAGCCAAAGCGACAGACAACCGGAACAAAAAATGGAACCTGGATTGGATGAACGAGACATGCGTTCAGCTGTTTCTGAAATGCGAATGCTTTTCGCCAAACTACAATCCAAGACTGAATCCCAGTTCAATACACTACAGGCATCCATGGGATCGGTGAAAACTGAATTAACTGAAATTTCAAGCTCCTTGTATTTTTTAACACAAAAATACGAAGAATTTCAGAGCAAACTCACTAGCTTGGAGAAAGAAAAACAGGAAGATCGCCAATATATACAAACTCTAGAAAATAGAGTAGAAATTTTAGAGCGCAAATCAAGAAATTCCTCCATAGAGATCCGCAACGTTGATCAGGTTAATCGCTCAGAAACAAAGCAAGACCTTTGTAACTTAATCACAAAACTAGGGAGCTCACTGAGCTTGACTGTAAACGATCACGACATAAAGGATATCTACAGAGTCAACACAAAAAAGGAAACACATAAGCCTATTTTAGTTGAATTCGCAACCGTCTTAAAGAAGGAGGCAGTGATTAATTCGATAAGAATGCTGAATAAAGGCAAAAAGAAAGAAGATAAGCTCAATTCTCGCCACTTACATCTGGATGGCCCACCGAAGCCAGTATTTGTGTCAGAATCTTTATCACAAAAAGCAAGGAAGCTACTCTACCTGGCGCGTGACTTCGCGAAAACACACGATTTTCGATTCTGTTGGAGTAATAACGGGATTATTTGCCTCAGAAAGGCAGAAAACACACCCATTATTCGTGTACTGGATGAGGAGGTCCTCGAACGGCTGCTGAAAAATAAGTGACTATGTAACGTCAAACTAAACTTGTCTAGTTTTTTGCCTTCTGTTCTTCTTTCAGTCTGTTCACTTTATTACTGTAGTGAGATTATACTAACTATACTAAATTGTCTTCAACTAAGTCTGGTAAACTTACGGTTAAAAATGTACAATGCTGGGAATGTGTGCTCTAGTATTATTAAATATTTTTACACAATGATATTTAACAAATCAAACATATTTAAGAAATACACCTTTTCACATAGGTTTCTATTTTATAGAGACACTTTGGTTCTTGTCGAACAGTGCTTATTTTTAAATTTAAAATTACTATGAAAAGTTCATTAAAAAATAATTTAAGACTAGGATTCATAAATGCGAGATCTCTTAACACTGGAAGGGATGAGTTAGAGGCAGCAATTGAAACACATAAACCAGATATATTAGCATTAAACGAAACTTGGATTAGAGAAGGAGAAGAAATGGTAGCTCCCTCCATTTCAGGATATATTTTAAAACATAGAGCCCGTAAAAATAGGAGAGGAGGGGGGGTAGGATTCTATATCAGACGAAATATACCTGCTCGAGTACGTGTTCATCCCGAGTCACAGCTAGAGCAACTATGGCTAGAAGTGTCGCTGCCTGGATCGCGCATGGCAATAGGTACCGCTTACAGGCCTGAGGCGATAGGCGTCACCACAGCGTTAGATGCTCTCAGTGAGTCATTTAACGTTTTTACTAGATGTGATTACTTGTGCTTATTAACAGACCTTAATATTGACATGTTAACACCAACCACATCAAAAACGAGAGATCTTGTGAGTTTTCTCTACCAACAAAATCTTACACAACTTATTAGGGAACCTACAAGGGTTACTGATGAAACTAGTACTCTAATTGACCTGGTAATAACTGATTTACCACAGCAGCGATGTAAAATGGTTCAAACTATCCATAACAAAGACCTTGGTGATCACGCTTTGCTTTTAATTGATTTCAACATTAAAGTTGTTAAGCCTAAACCACAAGTACATACCAAACGATTTATAAGTAGTATTGACATAAAAACATTCAATGATGACCTTAAGTCGACGGATTGGAACTCTATAACAAGACTGGATAATGTTCACTTAATGGTAAATGAGTTTAACTGTCGAATTCTTGAGATTTTTGACAAACACGCTCCTCTTAAGCTAACTAAAGTCAAAGAAAGCGGTAAGCCATGGATAACAAGCTTAATTCGATTCATGATGACACTGAGAGATAAGGCATTTACAAAAGCTCACGTGAAAAACACAGAATAAGCAATTTCATATTACAAAAGCTTAAGGAATCTTGTAAATGGGGCAATCGAAAGAGAAAAAGGAGCGTTTTACAATTATTATATAAATAAAAATCTAAAAAATTCCATGAAACTTTGGAAATATTTCAAAAACTCTAAGATTATGCCGAAACAGAATCATGTTATGTTACCAGACCATCTCAACAATCCCAACACTATTAATAGTCATTTTCTTAATGTCCCTGGAGATGGCAATATTGATAACGATACTCTTGTATTTTATAACTCCAATAAACAAAGTACCAACATTTTTTCTCTAGAACCAACGAACATTGAATCAGTATTAAAAATAATTGAAAACATTAAAACCAACGCAACTAGTCACGATTTAATTAATGCAGAAATAATCAGACTAACTTTACCGGAGACGGCAATGGTAATAACAGAGATAATTAACAAATCAATTCTATCGAACACGTATCCGGAAGCATGGAAACGAGCCATTGTAAAACCAATCCCTAAATCAAACTCAGTGGAAGAGCTTAAAGATTTAAGACCTATAAGTATTTTACCAACCTTGTCCAAAATATTAGAGAGAGTTGTATTTAATCAAATAGATAAATATATCAGTCAAGGCAATCATCAGTCAGGGTTTAGACGTAACCATCTCATCAGTCAGGGTTTAGACGTAACCATGGTACTGAAACTGCGCTATTAAAGGTAATTGATGACTCTATAACCGCCTCAGATTCAGGGTCTTGTACTGTGTTGGTTTTGCTAGACTTTTCCAGGGCCTTCGATTGCTTGAATCCAGAATTGCTATTAGCTAAACTGTCCTACTATGGGTTCTCGGAAGCAGCCTGTAGATGGTTTAGAACCTATCTTCTAGAGCGAGAGCAGATTGTAGAGATTGACAATCCGACCAGTGGAAAGGTGTTTTCTGAAGTAGGGAAATTGAAAAGAGGAGTTCCACAGGGGTAAATTCTTAGCCCGCTCTTATTTTCGATTTTTACTGCTGATCTGCCCACGAATGTTAAAACTTGTAGATATCACTTGTACGCCGATGACACTCAATTGTACCACTCCTTTGAAGGGGAAAATACCTTGGAAGCAATGCACCTCATTAACAAAGATCTTAATATTATTTACGAATGGGCAAAGAAGAACTCACTTATTTTAAATCCATCCAAATCAAAATTTCTAATTTTAGGCACAAAAAGACAGGTAGAGAAAGCGATGTATTTTAACCCGAAACTTGTAGTCGATGGCGTTAATATTCCTTTAGTTAAAGAAGCACGTAATTTAGGGCTTATTGTTGACAGTGAAATCCGATTTGTATCTCATATAAATGAAAAAATAAGATCCGCATTTTATAAATTAAAGGTACTCTACGGAATCCGAAAATACCTGTCTAAGGATGTTAGATTGTCTCTATGTGATAGCCTGGTTTTATCACCTTTCAATTACTGTTGTGCAGTGTATGGCCCTAGGCTATGGACAAAAACTGAAACAGCTATTCAAAGAGTACAAAACGCCTGTATGAGGTATTGTTTTGATTTCCCAAGAAGAGATCATGTAACACCTTTTCTAGTTAAAAATAAAATACTAAATATGAAACTTAGAAGAGAGCTTCACATCGCGTGTACCACTCACCGAATTATTTGGAACAAAAAACCTGATTATTTATTCGAAAAGCTTATATGGATTAAAGACATACAGGCTGCTAACACGCGATCTAAAGCACTTAATAAGCTGGTTGTTTATAAACACAAAACTGTAGGGTTTAAAGGAAGCTTCAAATATAGTTCATCGAAAATTTGGAATAATTTACCACCACCGCTTCGCCATAAAATATGTACAGCTACTTTTAAAACTAAATACAAGAAATTACTTCTTCAAAGACAACTCAATACATTTGAAACTTTCTTTAAAATTAAAGCGGCTCCTAAGAAAAGGAGTAGCAGAAAAAAGCCTGTAAAGTAAAACAGACAAGAGCCCAAGTTTATCTGTTAGTTAAACTATTTACCTAAATTATTATATTATGTTATGATTTATGAATGACCCATTCAAACCTAATAATTCAAACACATTATTTTTAGTAACTACAATAAATATACAAGAATGCAATAATACTTAATTGCATTCTTGTATGTAATTCATTGTGCACTTACCTACCTTAACAGACCAATCCTGTACTGTACGCACACATTTACACACCCTCACACATGTGTGCTCTCAGGTTGCCCAGACTCTTACGAGACTGGTGCCTCAGGAGAGCTCACACATACGCAAACTGTCCCACAAACACACACAGAAACCCTATACTGGACGCAAATAGAGCAAGCAAAATAAACTCGCAAAAAAAAATACACTCAAATCTTGCCGACGATCACCAGTCGTGCATAGGGGTAAACTGAAAACCAGCGCCGCACATGCTTGTTAAGCTTGTCGGCATTATGCTGAGCTTATCCCTATTGCCTGAAAGAAGCTATTGCTACTAATGTCATTATAATGGAATAACTAGATTATTACGTTAATTATGTGCCCACATACTTAGTTCTGATGGTGATATTTAATGTGTTATATAATGTTATTCCCAATAACTCAATTTATTTGACTAATTTAAACGTGTAATGTAAGTAACAATAATTGTAAATTTTATTTAAACTTCAATCTATGTAACTAATGTAATTATAATACTATATAGCTCGATTACCACTCACTCACTCACTGACTGACTGACATGATTGTTCTCCTTGATGGTGGAGGGGGAGGTATGTTTTTTTTTACAGAAATGTAGAGAGGGGGTCAAGGAGACCTAGGGAAAATTCCGACTTTATGAGATTTGCCCCCCGGAACCCCCGCCCCCCAGGGGGGCTTCGTAACGGAGTCATACTGATGAATAATTTTAAGGGGGTTGTATAGAGGGGGTCAAGCGATTTCGATTGCAAAAATAATTTCACCCCCTCTTGCCCCCCAAGACCCCCCTTTTGAGAGTGCTACGAGATGCCGTCGCGACAGAGGGGTTCTGATTGCGGGATCGTATAGAAGGTCTCTTCTCCAATGAAAAGTAAAAAAAATCACCCCCCCTCCCGCCCCCTTTTTCACCCCCCCTTTTGATATCTCCCAAACGAAGTAAGGTAGAAGAAAAATTTTTTCACAGTCGTGTGAAGAGATTAACACCATTTGGATTGCAAAAAAAAAATTTCGCCCCCAACCCGCTAGACCCCCCTTTTTATAAAAAAACTGAAATTTGCCCATTTTTAGCCTATATTTAGACCACTTTTTAGGGTGGAGCATTGCGGCGAGCGAAGCGAGCCGCACTGCGACTACGGGGAACAGCAAGGCGAGCGAAGCGAGCCGCGCTGTGACCCCCCCCCCCCCTTGCCCCCCAGAACCCCCTCCCCCTGAACCCGGTGGAGCATTGCGGCGAGCGAAGCGAGCCGCAATGCGACTTCGGAGGAACAGCACGGCGAGCGAAGCGAGCCGTGCTGTTACCCCCCCACGCCCCCAGGCTCCCTGAACCCCCTCCCCCATCAAAAAATCTGATATGGATATCGTTTTTGACTTACATTGGGGTGAGGATTACGAACTTGATGTCGGCGGGCGTGTGTCGGATTGCGGTGAGCGAAGCGAACCGCAATCCCCCCCCTTGCCCCCCAGAACCCCCTCCCCTGAACCCGGTGGAGCATTGCGGCGAGCGAAGCGAGCCGCAATGCGACTTCGGAGGAACAGCACGGCGAGCGAAGCGAGCCGTGCTGTTACCCCCCCACGCTCCCAGGCTCCCTGAACCCCCTCCCCACATACGAATTTGATGTCGGCGGGCGTGTGTCGGATTGCGGTGAGCGAAGCGAACCGCAATTCGTCACACCGCAAGGCGAGCGAAGCGAGCCTTGCCGCGTGGCAGCACGAGCGGGGACTACAGGGGTGCTGTGACCCCCTGCGCCCAGCCCCGCCCCCATCTAACATTGGGGTGAGGATTACGGACTTGATGTCGGCGGGCGTGTGTCGGATTGCGGTGAGCGAAGCGAACCGCAATACGACTCACGTCACACAGCAAGGCGAGCGAAGCGAGCCTTGCTGTGTGCCAGCACGAGCGGGGTCGTATTGCGGTGAGCGAAGCGAACCACAATGCGACTAAGGAGAAACAGCACGACGAGCGAAGCGAGCCGTGCTGTTAACCCCCCACGCCCCCAGGCTCCCTGAACCCCCTCCCATCAAAAAATCTGATATGGATATCGTTTTCGACTAACATTGGGGTGAGGATTACGAATTTGATGTCGGCGGGCGTGTGTCGGATTGCGGTGAGCGAAGCGAACCGCAATCCCCCCCCTTGCCCCCCAGAAGCCCCTCCCCTGAACCCGGTGGAGCATTGCGGCGAGCGAAGCGAGCCGCAATGCGACTTCAGAGGAACAGCACGGCGAGCGAAGCGAGCCGTGCTGTTACCCCCCCACGCCCCCAGGCTCCCTGAACCCCCTCCCCCATCAAAAAATCTGATATGGATATCGTTTTTGACTAACATTGGGGTGAGGATTACGGACTTGATGTCGGCGGGCGTGTGTCGGATTGCGGTGAGCGAAGCGAACCGCAATACGACTCACGTCACACAGCAAGGCGAGCGAAGCGAGCCTTGCTGTGTGCCAGCACGAGCGGGGTCGTATTGCGGTGAGCGAAGCGAACCGCAATGCGACTAAGGAGAAACAGCACGACGAGCGAAGCGAGCCGTGCTTTAACCCCCCACGCCCCCAAGCTCCCTGAACCCCTCCCATCAAAAAATCTGATATGGATATCGTTTTCGACTAACATTGGGGTGAGGATTACGAATTTGATGTCGGCGGGCGTGTGTCGGATTGCGGTGAGCGAAGCGAACCGCAATTCGTCACACCGCAAGGCGAGCGAAGCGAGCCTTGCCGCGTGGCAGCACGAGCGGGGACTACAGGGGTGCAGTGACCCCCTGCGCCCACCCCGCCCCCATCAAAAAATCTGATATGGGTATCGTTTTCGACTAACATGGGGGCGAGGATTACGAAGTTGATGACGGCGGCGGGCGTGTGTCGGATTGCGGTGAGCGAAGCGAACCGCAATACGACTCACGTCACTTAGCAAGGCGAGCGAAGCGAGCCGTGCTGTGTCCCCTCACGCCCAGCCCCCCTGAACCCCCTCCCCCATCCAAAAATTTGACATGGATATCGTTTTCGACTAACTCGACAGTGTAGATTACGAAAAAGATGTCCATTTGAAAATCCAAAATGGCTGACATTCTTATATCGCAAAACCCACTCTTGCTTATAAATTTCCATGAAATCGATTATGTAGGTTACGAAAAGGGGAATACAATGAAAAAAAAACAATATACACAGCCGCCGCGAGCTGCTTGCAGCTCGCGCACATATAAAATACTAGTTAATAGTATATAAAGCTCGATTACCACTCACTGACTGACTGACTGACTGACTCATTGACACAATTGTTCTCCATGATGGTGGAGGGGGAGGTATGTTTTTTTTTGCAGAATCGTATAGGGGGGTCGGGGGTGAGTTGGGGAAAATTCCGACTTTTTGAGATTTGCCCCCCCAGAGCCCACCCCTCCCCCCCTTCTTTTCCACGGAGCGATTTGGATGAAAAATTTAGAGAGATTCGTATAGAGGGGCACGAGTGATTTCTATTGCAAAAAAAAATTACCCCCCCTCTTCCCCCAGGACCCCCCCTTTTGAAATTGCTACTGGATCCCGGCGCTATAGAGGAGTCCCGATGGCGGGATCGTATAGAAGGTATCTTTTCAAATTGGAAAAAAAAACACCCCCCCTCCCTCCCCAATTTTCACCCCCCCTTTTGATATCTCCCTAACCAAGTACGATAGAAGAAAACTTTTTTCACGTTCGTGTAGAGGGTTTATTATAATATGAATAGCAAAAAAAATTTTTGCCCCCCGCCACTCTGGACTCTCCTTTTTATTAAAAAACTGAAATTTTGCCATTTTTTGCCTATATTTTGACCACTTTTTAGGGTGGAGCAATGCGGCGAGCGAAGCGAGGCGCAATGCGACTACGGGGAACAGCAAGGCGAGCGAAGCGAGCCGCGCTGTGCCCCCCCCCCTTTGCCCCCCGGAAACCCCTCCCCCTGAACCCGGGAGAGCATTGCGGCGAGCGAAGCGAGCCGCAATGCGACTACAGGGGAACAGCACGGCGAGCGAAGCGAGCCGTGCTGTGACCCCGGCGCCCAGCCCCCCCCCCCCCGAACCCCGCCCCCATCAAAAAATCTGATATAGGTATCGTTTTCGACTAACATGGGGGCGAGGATTACGAATTTGATGACGGCGGGCGTGCGTCGGATTGCGGTGAGCGAAGCGAACCGCAACACGACTCACGTCACACAGCAAGGCGAGCGAAGCGAGCCTTGCTATGTGGCAGCACGTGCGGGGTCGTATTGCGGTGAGCGAAGCGAACCGCAATGCGATTATAGGTGAACAGCACGGCGAGCGAAGCGAGCCGTGCTGTGACCCCTCACGCCCAGCCCCCCTGAACTCCCTCCCCCATCCAAGAACTTGATATGGATATCGTTTTCGATCAACTCGAACTCGTAGATTACGAAAAAGATGTCCATTTCAAAATCCAAGATGGCTGACATTCTACAATCGCAGTCTCCACTCTTCGTTATCAATTTCGAAAAAATCAAAGTCGTAGGTTACGAAAAGGGTAATACAATTAAAAACGAACACTGTGACAGCCACCGACGCGAGCTGCTTGCAGCTCGCGCACTTATAAAATACTAGTTATAATATATATAGCTCGATTACCACTGACTGACATAATTGTTCTCCCTGATGGTGGAGGGGGAGGTATGTTTTTTTTTGCGAAAATGTATAGAGGGGGTCAAGGAGACCTAGGGAAAATTCCGACTTTTTGAGATTTGCCCCCCGGAACCCCCGCCCCCCAGGGGGGCTTCGTAACGGAGTCATACTATTGAATAATTTTAAAAGGGTTGTATAGAGGGGGTCAAGCGATTTTGATTGCAAAAATAAATTCACCCCCCCTTGCCCCCAAGACCCCCCCTTTTGAGAATGCTACGAGATGCCGTCGCGATAGAGGGGTTCTGATTGCGGGATCGTATAGAAGGTCTCTTCTCCAATTGAAAGTAAAATAAATCAACCCCCCTCCCGCCCCCTTTTTCACCCCCCCTTTTGATATCTCCCAAACGAAGTAAGCTAGAAGAAAAATTTTCTCACAGTTGTGTGATAAGCTTAACACCATTTGGATTGCAAAAAAAAATTTTCGCCCCCAACCCCTCTAGACCCCCCTTTTTATAAAAAAACTGAAATTTGGCCATTTTTAGCCTATATTTTGACCACTTTTTAGGGTGGAGCATTGCGGCGAGCGAAGCGAGCCGCACTGCGACAACGGGGAACAGCAAGGCGAGCGAAGCGAGCCGCGCTGTGACCCCCCCCTGCCCCCCAGAACCCCCTCCCCTTGAACCCGGTGGAGCATTGCGGCGAGCGAAGCGAGCCGCAATGCGACTTCGGAGGAACAGCACGGCGAGCGAAGCGAGCCGTGCTGTTACCCCCCCACGCCCCCAGGCTCCCTGAACCCCCTCCCCCATCAAAAAATCTGATATGGATATCGTTTTTGACTAACATTGGGGTGAGGATTACGAACTTGATGTCGGCAGGCGTGTGTCGGATTGCGGTGAGCGAAGCGAACCGCAATCCCTCTCCCCCCCTCGCCCCCCAGAACCCCCTCCCCCTGAACCCGGTGGAGCATTGCGGCGAGCGAAGCGAGCCGCAATGTGACTTCGCAGGAACAGCACGGCGAGCGAAGCGAGCCGTGCTGTTACCCCCCCACGCCCCCAGGCTCCCTGAACTCCCTCCCCCATCAAAAAATCTGATATGGATATCGTTTTGACTAACATTGGGGTGAGGATTACGGACTTGATGTCGGCGGGTATGTGTCGGATTGCGATGAGCGAAGCGAACCGCAACACGACTCACGTCACACAGCAAGGCGAGCGAAGCGAGCGCAATGTGACTTCGCAGGAACAGCACGGCGAGCGAAGCGAGCCGTGCTGTTACCCCCCCCACGCCCCCAGGCTCCCTGAACTCCCTCCCCCATCAAAAAATCTGATATGGATATCGTTTTTGACTAACATTGGGGTGAGGATTACGGACTTGATGTCGGCGGGTGTGTGTCGGATTGCGATGAGCGAAGCGAACCGCAACACGACTCACGTCACACAGCAAGGCGAGCGAAGCGAGCCTTGCTGTGTCCCAGCACGAGCGGGGTCGTATTGCGGTGAGCGAAGAGAACCGCAATGCGACTAAGGAGAAACAGCACGACGAGCGAAGCGAGCCGTGCTGTTAACCCCCCACGCCCCCAGGCTCCCTGAACCCCCTCCCCCATCAAAAAATCTGATATGGATATCGTTTTCGACCAACATGGGGGTGAGAATTACAAATTTAATGACGGCGGGTGTGTGTCGGATTGCGGTGAGCGAAGCGAACCGCAATGCGACTACAGGGGAACAGCACGGCGAGCGAAGCGAGCCGTGCTGTGACCCCCCGCGCCCAGCTCCCCCCGAATCCCGCCCCCATCCAAGAATTTGATATTTGTATCGTTTTCGACTAACATGGGGGTGAGAATTACAAATTTAATGACGGCGGGTGTGTGTCACACCGCAAGGCGAGCAAAGCGAGCCTTGCCGTGTGGCAGCACGAGCGGGGACGTATTGCGGTGACCGAAGCGAACCGCAATGCGACTACGAGAAACAGCACGGCGAGCGAAGCGAGCCGTGCTGTGACCCCCCACCCCCCCACGCCCCCTGCACCCCCTCCCCCATCCAAGAATTTGATATGGGTATCGTTTTCGACTAACATGGGGGTGAGGATTACGAATTTGTTGACGGCAGGCGTGTGTCGGATTGCGGGGAGTGAAGCGAACCGCAATACGTCACACAGCAAGGCGAGCGAAGCGAGCCCTGCTGTGTGGCTGGGCGGTACGAGCGGGGTCGTATTGCGGTGAGCGAAGCGAACCGCAATGCTTATAAGAGAACAGCACGGCGAGCGAAGCGAGCCGTGCTATGACCCCCCCCCCTCGCCCCCAGGATCCTGGAACCCCCTCCCTCATAAAAAAATCTGAAATGGGGTGAGGATTAAGAATTTTATGACGGCGGGCGTGTGTCGGATTGCGGTGAGCGAAGCGAACCGCAATACGTCACACCGCAAGGTGAGCGAAGCGAGCCTTGCCGTGTGGCAGCACGAGCGGGGACTACAGGGGTGCTGTGACCCCCTGCGCCCAGCCCCGCCCCCATCAAAAAATCTGATATGGGTATCGTTTTCGACTAACATGGGGGCGAGGATTACGAATTTGATGACGGCGGCGGGCGTGTGTCGAATTGCGGTGAGCGAAGCGAACCGCAATACGACTCACGTCACACAGCAAGGCGAGCGAAGCGAGCCGTGCTGTGACCGCTCACGCCCAGCCCCCCTGAACCCCCTTCCCCATCCAAGAATTTGACATGGATATCGTTTTCGACTAACTCGACAGTGTAGATTACGAAAAAAAGATGTCCATTTGAAAATCCAAAATGGCTGAAATTCTTATATCGCAAAACCCACTCTTTCTTATAAATTTCCATGAAATCGATTATGTAGGTTACGAAAAGGGAAACTAAATTAAAAATATACAATATACATAGCCGACGCGAGCTGCTTGCAGCTCGCGCACATATAAAAAAACTAGTGATAATATATAAAGCTCGATTACCACTCACTGACTGACTGACTGACTGACTCATTGACACGATTGTTCTCCCTGATGGTGGATGGGAAGGTATGTTTTTTTTTGCGGAATCGTGTAGAGGGGTCGGGGGTGACTTGGGGAAAATCCCGACTTTTTGAGATTTGCCCCCCCAGAGCCCACCCCTCTGCCGCGAGCTGCTTGCAGCTCGCGCACTTATAAAATACTAGTTAATAGTATATATAGCTCGATTACCACTGACTCACTGACTGACTGACTGACTGACTGACTCATTGACACAATTGTTCTCCCTGTTGGTGGATGGGAAGGTATGTTTTTTTTTGCAGAATCGTGTAGGGGGGTGGGGGGTGACTTGGGAAAAATTCCGACTTTTTGAGATTTGCCCCCCCCAGAGCCCACCCCTCCCCCCCTTCTTTGCCACAGAGCAATTTGGTTATTTTTTTTTATAAGGGGTGTATAGAGGGGGACAAGTGATTTCTATTGCGAAAAAAAAATTACCCCCCCTTGCCCCCCAGGACCCCCCCTTTTGAGAGTGCTACAAGATGCCGTCGTGATAGAGGAGTTTTGATTGCGGGATCGTATAGAGGGTATCTTTTCGAATTGGAAGAAAAAAAAATAACCCCCCCTCCCTTCCCAATTTTCACCCCCCCCTTTTGATATCTCCCAAACTAAGTACGATAGAAGAAAAAAATTTTAACGTTCGTGTAGAGGGTTTAATACCATTTTAATTGCAAAAAAAATTTTTGCCCCCCGCCCCTCTGGACTCTCCTTTTTATTAAAAAACTGAAATTTTGCCATTTTTTGCCCATATTTTGACTACTTTTTAGGGTGGAACATTGCTGCGAGCGAAGCGAGCCGCAATGCGACTACGGGAAACAGCAAGGTGAGCGAAGCGAGCCGCGCTGTGACACCCCCCCCTTGCCCCCAGAACCCCCTCCCTTGAACCCGGGGGAGCATTGCGGTGAGCGAAGCGAGCCGTAATGCGACCACGGAGGAACAGCACGGCGAGCGAAGCGAGCCGTGCTGTTACCCCCCCCCCACGCCCCCGGGCTCCCTGAACCCTCTCCCCCATCAAAAAATCTGATATGGATATCGTTTTCGACTAACATTGGGGTGAGGATAACGAATTTGATGTCGGCGGGCGTGTGTCGGATTGCGGTGAGCGAAGCGAACCGCAATACGTCACACTGCAAGGCGAGCGAAGCGAGCCTTGCCGTGTGGCAGCACGAGCGGGGACGTATTGCGGTGAGCGAAGCGAACCGCAATGCGACTACAGAAGAACAGCACGGCGAGCGAAGCGAGCCGTGCTGTGACCCCCCGAACCCCGCCCCCATCAAAAAATGTGATATAGGTATCGTTTTCGACTAACATGGGGGCGAGGATTACGAATTTGATGACGGCGGGCGTGCGTCGGATTGCGGTGAGCGAAGCGAACCGCAACACGACTCACGTCACACAGCAAGGCGAGCGAAGCGAGCCTTGCTATGTGGCAGCACGTGCGGGGTCGTATTGCGGTGAGCGAAGCGAACCGCAATGCGATTATAGGTGAACAGCACGGCGAGCGAAGCGAGCCGTGCTGTGACCCCTCACGCCCAGCCCCCCTGAACTCCCTCCCCCATCCAAGAACTTGATATGGATATCGTTTTCGATCAACTCGAACTCGTAGATTACGAAAAAGATGTCCATTTCAAAATCCAAGATAGCTGACATTCTTCAATCGCAGTCTCCACTCATGGTTATCAATTTCGAAAAAATCAAAGACGTAGGTTACGAAAAGGGGAATAAAATTAAAAACGAACACTGTGACAGCCACCGACGCGAGCTGCTTGCAGCTCGCGCACTTATAAAATACTAGTTAATTAATCATAATATATAAAGCTCGATTACCACTCACTGACTGATTCACTGACTCACTGACACAATTGTTCTCCATGATGGTGGATGGGAAGGTATGTTTTTTTTTGCAGAATCGTGTAGGGGGGTCGGGGGTGACTTGGGGAAAATCCCGACTTTTTGAGATTTGCCCCCCCGGAGCCCCCTCCCTGTGACAGCCACCGCCGCGAGCTGCTTGCAGCTCGCGCACTTATAAAATACTAGTTAATAGTATATAAAGCTCGATTACCACTCACTGACTGACTGACTGACTGACTGACTCACTGACTGATTGACACAATTGTTCTCCATGATGGTGCAGGGGGAGGTATGTTTTTTTTTGCGGAAACGTGTAGAGGGGGTCTAGGGGACCTAGGGAAAATTCCGACTTTTTGAGATTTGCCCCCCCAGAGCCCACCCCTCCCCCCCTTCTTTGCCACAGAGCAATTTGGTTATTCTTTTTTATAAGGGGTGTATAGAGAAGGACAAGTGATTTCTATTGCGAAAAAAAAATTACCCCCCCCCCTTGCCCCCCAGGACCCCCCCTTTTGAGAGTGCTACGAGATGCCGTCGTGATAGAGGAGTTTTGATTGCTGGATGGTATAGAAGGTATCTTTTCGAATTGGAAGAAAAAAAAAATAACCCCCCCTCCCTCCCCAATTTTCACCCCCCCTTTTGATATCTCCCAAACTAAGTACGATAGAAGAAAAATTTTTTCACGTTCGTGTAGAGGGTTTAATACCATTTTAATTGCAAAAAAAATTTTCTCCCCCCGCCCCTCTGGACTCTCCTTTTTATTAAAAAACTGAAATTTTGCCATTTTTTGCCCATATTTTGACCACTTTTTAGGGTGGAACATTGCTGCGAGCGAAGCGAGCCGCAATGCGACTACGGGGAACAGCAAGGCGAGCGAAGCGAGCCGCGCTGTGACACCCCCCCTTGCCCCCAGAAACCCCTCCCTGGAACCCGCGGGAGCATTGCGGCGAGCGAAGCGAGCCGCAATGCGACCACGGAGGAACAGCACGGCCAGCGAAGCGAGCCGTGCTGTTACCCCCCCCCCACGCCCCCGGGCTCCCTGAACCCCCTCCCCCATCAAAAAATCTGATATGGATATCGTTTTCGACTAACATTGGGGTGAGGATTACGAATTTGATGTCGGCGGGCGTGTGTCGGATTGCGGTGAGCGAAGCGAACCGCAATACGTCACACCGCAAGGCGAGCGAAGCGAGCCTTGCCGTGTGGCAGCACGAGCGGGGACGTATTGCGGTGAGCGAAGCGAACCGCAATGCGACTACAGAAGAACAGCACGGCGAGCGAAGCGAGCCGTGCTGTGACCCCCCGCGCCCAGCCCCCCCGAACCCCGCCCCCATCAAAAAATCTGATATAGGTATCGTTTTCGACTATTATGGGGGCGAGGATTACGAATTTAATGACGGCGGGCGTGCGTCGGATTGCGGTGACCGAAGCGAACCGCAACACGACTCACGTCACACAGCAAGGCGAGCGAAGCGAGCCTTGCTGTGTGGCAGCACGTGCGGGGTCGTTTTGCGGTGAGCGAAGCGAACCGCAATGCGATTATAGGTGAACAGCACGGCGAGCGAAGCGAGCCGTACTGTGACCCCTCACGCCCAGCCCCCTGAACTCCCTCCCCCATCCAAGAACTTGATATGGATATCGTTTTCGACTATCTCGACAGTGTAGATTACGAAAAAGATGTTCATTTCAAAATCCAAGATGGCTGACATTCTTTAATCGCAGTCTCCACTCTTGGTTATCAATTTCGAAAAAATCAAAGACGTAGGTTACGAAAAGGGGAATACAATTAAAAACGAACACTGTGACAGCCACCGACGCGAGCTGCTTGCAGCTCGCGCACTTATAAAATACTAGTTGGTTAATATAATCGTGTTAGTTGCTAAATAAATAAATACATAAAATACAAATACAAATACAAATTATTATATTGTTAGTTCTTTGTAGTATATTGTATACCTATGCATGCAGGTTTTTAAATATAAGCAGTGGAATTATTCAGGCAATAAATGATTTTATTATTATTATTATTATTATTAATAATCTTGTTTATTATTTTAATTAATATTTTAAAAGCTCAAAAGCCTTGTCACTTCAGTTTTCTCTTATGTGAATTTTTAAATGGAGGTAATTAAATAAACAGCAATTAAAGAATCAAGCAAATTAGAACTTGTATATATAATTGAAACTGTTGAGCTAACTGCATACTGTTGCAAATAATCTAGTGGTAGCTCAATACGAAAAATAAATATCTTTAGACGTCTTGATATCAATAACTCTCACTATTAAAATTGATCTTTTTCATAAACACTGAATAATGAGCATCAATTCTATTCAAGTTGTGAGCTTCAGTTGGGATTGGTGAAATTAAAATAATTGTGTATTGAAAATATTACTTTAATATATAAATTGATACGACAACCTATTTCAAATAATTTAAGACAATTCAACATAGGTACAGTACAGGTATATTATTTTATTATTTATTTACAATCTAGGCTAATTATTGACTAATGATGGAATTCAATCACTTAATAGAAAACAAACGCAAATCTAGTCGTCTGTTTTTATGAACAAGTTTACATTATACAAATTTGAATAATTAATTATATTGTTGAGAATGTATCAGGTAATTTTTAGGAAGATAACACAAAAGACACTGTTATTCTGATATTATTTTAAACCAGGCACACGTTAGTAATTATGTTATTTTTAATTTAACTATTTTTACATAAATTGATACGACAACCTATGAATATGTAGATATTTAATTATTTTAAAGTTATTGCGAAGATAAAGTAAATTTGGGTAACAAGTTTTCTTAGAAAAATATATTTTGAACTCTTTACTCTATGGATGATAGATTTTTTATGAAAACTCTTTTATTTACAGTAATAGTTATTTTATAGTAAGATATCAGTCAAGACAGTGTATTTATTTATGTTTAATATAGAATTATTCCAATGTACCTTTATAAGAGATCCTTATATCTTTGGTTAAAATTAATACACTAACACAGTACATGGTAAATCTATACACATTTATAATTTTTAACGGAACGTCGTTAGTATTTACAAAACAGCTAAAATAAAGAATGGATCAATTTACTGGAAGGAATGCTTAGACCTTTACGATTATCACAATCAATTTATTTTGATGATTCATATAACACAAATTTTATTGTACACACTAAATTGATACCTAAAAATAACATTTTTTTGGCTATTATTTTACAAAAAAATATTTTCATACCAGGAACAATGGCAGATCCAAACTTCACACGGAACGAATTAAAATCTGAGAAGAAAGATTTAAAATTGGCAAATTGGAAATTATATTGATAATGTTTTCAAATATTCATTGGATAGAATATATTAAATGAGCGAAACTTTTCAAAAAAAGGGGAGTTGAAATCAATCATTACAAACTAAATAGTAATTTTTAAGGTCACTTGTTATACATATTTGAGTATATGATACCAAAATATAAACAAAAAATATTGACATCTGTAATCACAGCATCTAAAAGTTTGAGGTCAGACAGAGACAAATCCATTAATTGACATTATTTATTAATATTTACAACATGATATCAAAATAACAAAAAGTATCTGGATTACTAGAACTAGAAACACATTCGAAGATGACTATAACTATGAACATTTATGAAGCGTATTATACTTCCCATATTAATAAAACATATTTACAATATCAAGAAAAACATAAATATTACATATTTACAAATCATTACGCTAGGAAATCACAGCTCCCGATGGAGGAGAACACTAGTTCGAAATCACTTTCGCATTTGTTTTGTATGACATGTATTATAATATATAACTGACTATACTCGATTTTATAATTATCTGTAAAAAAGATAACCAATCCCACAGTATGACAGTACCTACTTAACCTAATATTAACTTTCTTATTGTTCATTTTCACAATTGAACGCACATATCGATTTGAGATCTATCGTTAATAAATATTGATAACAATTATATCTTTATCTTTACTCCAAGCTTTCGAAATCCAGTTTTTTTTGTTTTTATTGCAGATAACTCTAAGCTCAACTATATGTACTTTGACGTCA
Source organism: Eupithecia subumbrata (assembly GCA_949316285.1). Taxonomy (NCBI): domain Eukaryota; kingdom Metazoa; phylum Arthropoda; class Insecta; order Lepidoptera; family Geometridae; genus Eupithecia; species Eupithecia subumbrata. The sequence continues at coordinate 14,862,758 of OX438632.1, read as the reverse complement.
CTTCTGCCTAAGTTGAGTATGCAACTGACTAATTAGACATCACTTCCGCGTTTTTTTTATACGTCACTTTTTTGTTAGCATTACGTTTGATCGAGGGGTTCCTACTTTCGCTTTCGAGGCTAATCTCACTGACGGATTCAGAGTGTTGACAGCAGAGGTGTCGGTCTACGCAGTGGACCTGTTCTTCGAAGGAGGGGTGGTTGAGGTGGCGCAAGCGGTAAGAGTCGCTGCGCTCGCCGCGCGCCCCGCCGCCCGCCGCGCCGCCCGCCCGCCGGCAGCGGGGCGAGCGGCCGCGGCATCACGAGCAGCGGCCGCGCGGGCCGCGGAACGAGCCCGCGCGGGCGTGCTGTCACAAGCGACACATCTCGTGTGATGAAACCGAAGAGTACATCATCGCTGATACTGGGTACTGGAAAGATAATACAAGATTAATGTACAAATGCATATGTCTATGCAATACATTTATATGTCGGAAGGCCTGGGAATAAAACGGAAGTAGAATGTATGTTGATCGCAGCTATGTTTGTATCACGGAATCATGCTTACAGTCAATTCTAGGTAATCCAAATAAAAAAGTGAACATCTTGTCCACGGGTCAGTGTTTGGGAGGGCCGGATGTCCCCTTAGGGCGGGATGTCCCCTAACCATAATGAAATAAGTCGACTAAATAAACCCTGTTGTTTTAACTTTGTTTGGAGAACCTAAACTGAATACGATTGGAGTATACGAGCTACTCACATGATAGTAACTTCTCGATACTTTCACATAATTATATAAAAAAATCACTTATTAATGAGATACATATGTACCGTGATTTGTGATGCACTATTTTTTGCCATCGTCATCTTAGTTGGAGTCGACTTCAGTTATGCAAGTGTGCTGAAATACAGGAAAGCTTAAACAAATCATGGCAAATACCCCGTTATCTGTGACTGTAGTGATCGTATCTAATCTCAACAACACAATGAAAGAGGGCACTCGCCTCTTTCCTCTTTCCGACTGCGGCAATGGATCGACTCTAGAACCGAGTGGCTACAAACTGGCCGCTCTACCTAACGCATAGTTTACGTTGTTTATAATACGACCCTTTATCAAAGTGATTTCACACTCCGCTTATTTTCCCAAATAAACTTGCTTAGTTAGTTATAAAATGGCCTTTCCTGGGCCCTCGAATTTTATTAGAGCGATTTCCTCCGAATATAATCAGAATTGAATCTAAATCAGCATGACCAATCGCGGAATTTATTATTCCGAAAACGGGTTAGGCTAAAATTAATATCGCGGAGAATTTAAATCCGATTTAATTTAGTGACATCCTATTTCAAAACTGGATTAGAGCGTTAATAAAATACTCAGACACGACTTTATAAAAATCAAAAGAAGATTGACATGAATGTGTGAACGACTATATTTGTTTAAGTTTTATTATTAGAATGGGGAAAACTGCGTGGAATCTATAGTTGCATATCCATAGGTTATGCATACGAGTATTTATAGATAACTAGATGATCAGATGACAGAACTTTGGCCTTAAGATTGCCTTGCATTTTCAATCATTTTACACGGATAAATAAACTTGATTCCAATCATGCAAAACCACATGGGATAAACAGGGTTAGCTTCCGATATAACTAAAACATCGAGTAGGTATTAGTTTACTAAATGAGACCAAATGAACGTAAACTTACTAAATCCATACACATCAAAGATTTTTGAGAGATACCATATATAGGAATTCATAAATATCATAGACAACACAAAAAGAGTGAAGCTGGACAACAGACACTGATGTTAGAACTTGAAGGCATACCATGCGTGGGCGTGGGAATGTTTCAGTAGACGGTTAGATGAGTAGAGTACAAGTAGATGACCAGGTGCGTGAGACAGCGGACACGAGCACACGAGCGGGTGCAGTGATTACAAGTCCACGTACCTTTGATCACTATTTTGAACTTTGATTGATCATTTTGTTGATTGAAGACATTTGGTGATATATCTCTAATAGCATCATTGATACTCTCTAGTTAGAAGCATGGAAGATCTGAGATATCTCGAAGGCACTTGGAAAGGTTGCGATTCGAGGTGATACAATATATTGCTAAATGTAGGTCTGTTCGCAGGAGTTCGACCTGACTTGCTGGATGCCCACCAGCTCGCTCGACGAGTAATAGCGACGTGTTGTACGCAACTGAAATGTAAAAAATGTACAAAATCTAAGTAAAAAGCTTTGCAACTTAAAGTTTTAAATATTTCCTAGGAGTCGACGTATCTAACTTGAATAATGAAATGCTGTCAGTCGGTTGTTCGTGTTCGTGCGTTGATCGGCTCTAATTACAATTAGTCAATGAACAAATATCTTTTGAATGTCCATTCGGTACAAGATATATTTGAATGTACAGACAGCGTCAGAATTAAGTAACACCCCCCTGCGTAGCACAATCCAGGTTAGAATCCGATTATTTTTTTTTTTACATAATTGTTTTGTTTTTATGTTACTTAAATAAAAAAAAAATATTTTCGACTTTTAAGACTCCTACGATTAACATATTTGGATTTAAACCTGCTTGTGTTATGCAGGGGGGGGTTACTTAATTCTGACGCTGTCTGTACATTCGGTACAAGATATATTTGACAAGAGATTTTGTCATTGATTAGTAAGGATCTAACTAACTTAACAAAGAAAATTACACTCGAATAATATAAACAAATTAGAACTAATATTTACAATTGCTACAATGGCGCTAACTGCAGACTGTTGCAAACAATCTACAGGTAGCTCAAGTGATCCATATCAATACCAGTCGAAGAAGAAGCCAGAAGCGTGCTCAAGACGCTGCTGGCTGCATTACTTCTCTGTATGGCAATGCTAATGCGTTGCATCAGATGGTCACTGGCTCTCGGGTCACGTGACCAGACGCTCAGGTCATTTTAGAAGAACCCGAAGATCCTCGGTACTCCACGGATTTGAGACCCTAGGTCCAAGAAAGAAGGAAGGAAGAAGGTCCCTAGGACTCCAAGAGGAGTAAATGCGTAGGTTCTGACGAGACCTGCATATTTGCGCCCCGCACGAAATTTAGTCACCTCCCGATATGGTTAGTGGCGAGAAGGCAGGAGGAAGTAAACTCAAATACTGGCTGTTATTGTGGCCATACGAAAAATAAGCGCCCTGTTGTAGAGGAAAATTTTTTTTCAACACGCCGTTCGCATATTGCAGGAGGTGACTAACTTTCACACGAAGGCTTATACTAACTTATTTGTCTAGAACAATGATATTAAAGCTGCACGAGGCTGACACCATGACAGCTTGATGTGACACCTGTCCAGGGCCCCAAGTTCGCTAACCGACCGCTATGACTATGGTATCACGCAGAGTCGTTGCGTAGAATCCTTACATAGGAGAGACTCTAGAAGTGCGTGTAGTGCTTTTTGCACAAAGAGTAGAGTTTTAACCATAGCGATATCATTGCCGTAGTGAAGAGATTAGTTTAGCAGAATAGGGTCCCTGGAATGACGTCTTATTCCAGACTGTACAGTTGTAATAACAATGTATGTATGTACATAGCGTGCGTCACGCGCGTGATGTGATAAGTAACCTTACAGCCTCCAGAGACGGCAGGTTCCTGGTAGTAGCGTGCGGGTTATATTGCTCGATTTTCATTTCTCGACGTTTTTTTCCATTTGGCGTCTTAGGTCTATCAGGAAAAATGACTAGAACGTGACTTCTTGTGAGGTTTTTATTATACTGCGCTAACTGGTCCAGCTTCGGTTCCAAATGAGGAGTCAGCCTCGCATAATTCTCATAATTAACATTTAATTGCATAACCAAATAGCAACTTAGGGGTCGTATATTCAGTTTTCTATTCTTTATCGGATAAGCACTTAGACAAGTCAGCTTTTATACCATAAATTATTTGATACGAAACACGGTGGTATTGATTTTCTATTCACTTAATTTTTTTGTTCACTAGTGGAAGAATTGAAAAAGAAACCAAAAGTACAAAACAATGATCGATAAAACTCATTATATACGGATGGAGCAGATGGTTTTAAAAACGCGCGTTACCAAAGCATGAGCTTCAAAACGTCCTCTGTGGTTATTGTGTAACGCGTCTTATGTGGATACAACCTGAGTTGTGCAACTCACCTGAGACTGTTTGTTGAATCTAAGTTGGGGTTGATATTTCCGTCGCAACTTTCGCGGACAGCAGGCGCAAATTATTCTCAGGAACGCCCTGCAACAATAATAAATATAAATTATAATAATAAATAATGTTGAACAATTCACACAGCATTATCTAGCCCCAACCTAAGCAGAGCTTGTGTTATGGGTACTAGATAACTGATTTAAATAATACAAAACACTACATAGATTGATATTTTTTGTGTGGATGGTCCAACATTATTTATTTATTTATTTATTATTTGTGTTCTAGCGGGTTGTAGCGGGAAACTGCACAGGTCAGGGGGAAATAGCGACTTCTGTAATCGCACGCAGCCCAAGACACAGTTGGGCTCGCTCCGCCGCAGGACTTACTGAGTGTTATGTTTAATGTTCAAGTTTCATGATTGTACAAGGAATCGTACTGTTAGTTATCGCCCAATAGTGCTTAAATTATCTTCAAAAGCAGTAAAAACGCTTTGAAAAGTTAAATCAAGGATCATCCGAAATGAGATTTATTGTAAACCTGTTCGACGCTTTTTCTCGTTTACTTTGTCATATAATTATAGTATGATAATACAGAGTGGATTTTTTGAACGGGGCAGTACCCTTACTGCCCCGTTCAATTAACTTTTTTTCGTTTATTTTTTTTTTCAATGTACTACCTTAGTTGGTTTGAAATGATGTTGGTTGGAGGAGTAATTAACACGACTGTAGTTGGTTCTGTACTGAATATTTATTGATGAAAAACCACGCTTTTTATACAAGAATTTTACCTCTAATTAGAATTTATTAATTCCTTATCTGTGTAACTCGATATGCTTATTGTTTTAACATAAAATGATTATCTATTTTCTTATCTAAAGATTCTCCGTAAGTAATCCGATATGTTTGACATTTAATAAAATATAATTCTATTTTTCTTATCTCTAAGTAGGTCATTGAGTGACGTAGTACATTTGGTATGTACCTACACTACACCTTTCCCCTTTTTTTTTATTTTTTTTTATACTAATTAATCTAAAGGTTATATAATTCAAATCTAAATATTGCAATTATATCTGCAAGTACAATGTTATGTTTACAAATAAATGATCTTTGTTATCTGATCTTACAATTTTTGCTTACTTGCTAGTAATATTATTTTAATGTTGGGAAGATGAAGATCCTTATTAGGAATACAGTGTTTGCTGACAATAATGGTTTCTTATTACCTGCTGTGTCTTTAAATGATCTGATTTTATTGATTAATTTCTCATTAAATTAAAAGTTTCGTGTTTTTTTTAAAATGTAATTAAATGGTTTTGTCCTATTTTTGTGTACAATTTTATCTTTTCCCGATACTAATATTTTGACATTTACATCTTGATCTTCTATTACTGTGTATGGTCCTGAATATACTGGATCCATTTTATCTCTATCTTCCTTTTTAATTAACAATAGATCTCCTAACTTATAATTTATTGAATTGGTAGTTAAATCATATTTTAACTTTCTATCAATTTTTGTTTTAATCAAATTATTTCTAGCATCCTCTTGGGATTTTTGTAACCTATATTTAAGCTCTATAGCATATGAATTAAAATTATAAACTGGATCTACTCCACTTACAAAGTTACTTGGTATATTACATAGTTTACCAAACACCAATTCATACGGTGTATACTTTGTTGCCGTATGCACTGTTGTATTATAAGAAAAACACCAATACTGTAACCAATCTGACCACTGATAAGCCTGATTATCTGTCTGTATTCTTAAAAATGCTCCTAATGATTTATGCGAATTTTCTAAGGAACCCAGGCTTTCATGGTGATAAGCAGTTGATTTCAGTTGGTTAATTTTTAAAATTTTACATACTTCTTGCATGGTTGACGAAAGGAATTCGGTTCCCCTATCTGTTGCGATTTCAGTAGGAATGCCATAACGTAATATAAAATTATCGACAAATGATCGCGCTACCGTATCCGTTTCCTTATTTAGGAGTGGGTATGCTTCTACATACTTAGTAAGTTCACACTGTAATGTTAGTATGTAACAGTATCCATTTGTATCCTTAGTTAACGGACCCACTAAATCCAAAAATATTTTGTCAAGTGCAGTTGTTGAATTACTAGTTATACATAGTGGCTGCTTAATATTTCTATGGTACTTTTGTTTTTGGCATTTTTCACAATTTTTACCAAATTTTATAATGTCACTATCCATGCCTGTCCAATAGTAGTAACGCTTTAAGCTATTGGTCATTCTTCGAATGCCTGCATGGCCACTTGTTGGCAATAAATGGAAATCATTTAATATTACTCTTTGATCATCTTTATTATTTATCTTCTTGACACCTTTTATTATACACAATCGGGGTCCGGACCCTGTACTATATTTATTTATATATTGAGCTAGTTCTGTTATGATACTAGCGGTGTCATCATTATGGAGTATGCAAATCTCCTTTATATTTTGTGTGTTGCAAAACGTATTTTATTTATTTATTTATTTATTTTAACAAAATCCACAGTCCTTATTTTACATAAACTTAAAATACTTATATGTTTTTCTTACGACCAATAACGGATTTACATTATATAGATGATAATTTTTAAACAGACAGTCAAAAAGCAAGTTTAAATTAATGTTATAAATCAAAACATGAACTTTTTTACAAAGGTAGAGATTATAGGTATCGCACAATCACTTAAAGTAAATAAAAATAATAATAATAAGTATGTAACCAAATAAAATACATAAATAATAATAATAGAAAATACAAATAAGTTATAAAAATGGGTAAGTGTACCTACTTTCTACGCAGTGTCTTCTAAAATTTTTATAACATCCCTTTTAAAACCTCCCTTGCTTGTATAAAATAAATCGGTTGAATCAAATCTCTTATTATAAATTCTATGAAGTCTGTTAACTAATGTGTTTTGTGCATAGTTTGTAGATGAGCGCGAAACAGCAAATAATTTAGTGTGTCTAGTACGGGTAATCGGGGCATTTAAACATAATATCCTACTGGCGAGTTCAGGGCAGTCAACGTATCCGTTACATATGCCGTGCAGGAAAGCCATGTCCAGAAGTGTACGGCGATTTTCAAGACTTGCAAGATTATGATAATTACATGAGTCTTCGTAGTCTTTAGGAATATAAAATTTTCTATAATTTAAATGTTTAAGAAATTTATACTGAATGTTTTCAATATTACTACTATACGTTATATAGTGCGGATTCCAGATAGCACTGCAGTATTCAAGGATACTTCTGACAAACGAGTAGTAGAGTAGTTTTATACAAGCAATATCTGAAAAAGGTTTACTCACCCGTAAGACAAATCCTAAGCTCTTATAAGCTTTATTAATGATAGATTCTATATGTTCTGAAAATGTAAGTTTTGCATCTAGTAATATGCCTAAATCACGAACTTGCTCAGTTTTATTGATATTTACTCCACATACTTGATAAACATGTTTTAAAGGATTTCTCTTACGTGTGAAAGAGACAAAGCAGCACTTTCGAACATTTACATCGATACAATTTAATTTGTAATATTCCCCAAGCCGATTAAGGTCATCTTGAAGTTTCAAACAATCCGAAAGATTATTAATTTTCATAAAAATTTTTGTATCGTCGGCATACATCAGAAATCTAGCATGCTTAAAACATTTCTGAACATCATGTAGGTAACAGGCATATAGAAGTGGTCCTAAAATAGAGCCCTGTGGGACTCCAGAGGTTACTTCTATGTAGTTAGATCGAAAACCTCCTACGACAACAGCCTGAGAACGTTTCGACAAGTAAGACTCAAACCATCTCAGCAAGTTACCTCGAATGCCCAGCGAAAAGAGCTTGCGTAGCAGTATAATGTGGTCTACACGATCAAAAGCTTTCTCAAAATCTGTGTAGATCACATCAACTTGAGAACCTCCATCCATATTTGTAGCAACGAAATCAATAAATACGCCTAAGTTAGTAGTAGTAGAACGTCCTTTTATAAAACCATGCTGCTCAATAGGTATTGCTGATGATACAATCGGGTAAATGTGCGTATGAACAACTCTTTCCATTAATTTACTGAGAACGTTGAGTATTGATATAGGCCGATAGTTTTCTATCGCTGTTTTTAGGCCTTTTTTATAAATGGGTACGACATGAGCTTGTTTCCAAGTATTAGGAAACAAACCGTCATTAAAACATCTGTTAAACAGCAGAGCGATAGGAACAGCTAGGGTTTTCGCACAGTTTACAAAAAGTATAGGGGGTAAATTATCATTGCCTTTGCCTTTGTTTATGTTTAAGTCACAAATAAGCTTAAAGACCTCATTTGGCGTTGTTGTTATGCTATTTATTAGATTTGAGTGCGAGCTATCGTCGGTGTACGGGCTATTATTGCGAGGGTCAGGTAAACTAAAATTTGCTTTGAAAAATTCATTGAAAGCTTTACATATGTCGCTAGGGTTACTGAAAAGCGAATCACCGTAAGTCATCTCTATAGGGTAGTCAGTAGCATTTTTGCGTTTAGATTTTACATAGCTCCAAAAAGTTTTAGGGTTAGATTTTATGTTATCTTGGGCAAAATTTATATATAATTTATGGCATTCTTCTTGTAGTATTTTCTGTCTTTTGCGTAGTTCTGAGAAATCAGCATAGTCGTTAGGATTATTAAACTTTTTCCAAATTGCATGTACTTTACTTTTTTCTTTAATTACATTTATTAGTGCTCTACTGTACCAAACAGGGTATGTGTAAGTTCCACCACAGCGTAGCATTGGGACAAAATTATCAATAACATTGTTAATTACTGTGTAGAATTTCTTAATAGCTTCTTCAAAGTTAATTTCCGTATTAATAAATGACCAGTCATGCTCTAAAAATGAATTATTTATATCAGAAAAATTTGCACGTTTAAATTGGTATTTAAACCGAGTTCTAGGTTTAATCAGGCGTACTAATACATCGGTTGCAGTCATAGACAAATACAGTATCTAATTCTCTCGCGAGGAAAGCTCGTTTCGTACACGATCGAGAACTAGGTTTGATACACAATGTCAATAAAGATGGCGAGTATATTATAAAATCATTTTGACTGGTAATACAATCCTTTTGTTTTAAAGTTCTGTAATAGTCTTTTGTATTTAAACTTAATTCAGGCAATTTTTCCGTTTTTTTAGAAATTTCTACCATGGTAGGCCTATCATGGCTGAAATCCTTGTGAACAGACTCATTTACCTGTCTTTGCTCTTCTATTCGTTTCCTTTGTGCTCTAGTCATTACTGACATGATATTTTGTGTCGTGTTTTTAAGTTCGTCACTAGTAATCTCAATTCTAGATAGTGCGTCTGCAGCGGCATTATCTTTTCCTTTCAAATACTCTACTGTAAAATCGTATTCTTCTAGGCACAAACGAAACTTATGATATAACTGTTTCTGCAATGCGGTAGCAGATTTTTTGTAAGGAGATGATTTTTCATTTCGTCAACCATTTGTTTTACAACTTAATTACATACATTACTATAAGTAGTTGACAATCTTAGCTTAGCACTTCGGGACAATCCAGTTGTAAGTAAAATAATTATTAATGTGCAATATGTGCTGCATCTGTGTCCTTAATCATTGTGGAATATAGTTCCACTGCGTCTATCAATTGATTAGTGACGGCCTCTGAGCCATTCATGGCTGGTAATAAAGACACTGCCGTCTTCAAATTAAAATCCTCCTTTGTAGCCATGATTTCTTCGGTTTCTTCTTCTTGATAATAATTCAATATTTTATTATATGTATATCTCTGTAAACTTTATATAGTAAGCTTGAATTCGTTTTCCGTCTTCTACAGATATTTCTGCTTTTTCTATTTTGTCGCTATATTGAGCGATAGTTGCTTCAACTTGTGCACGTAATGCTTCTACTTCTTGATGTTTTTTCTCACCTAACGTTGTCTTTCTACGTTTCGGTCCTAGTTTTCTTATGTCTTCTTGTAATTTACTAGCTTGCTCCAAATATTTGTTTATCATAGTACTAGGCTTAATTTATTATTTATGGTACCTTTAGACTCCTTGTTCTTCCATCCTCTGGTTCTTGTTCATTTTTTAGTACTGTTGCCCGCTCCGTTCTGTGCTGATGATCTCTTCTTTGGTGTCTCCGTTTTTCGATGATTGACCTCCCATATTTGACTGGTCGACCGGAACTTTAGTTTAGTATAACGGCTCGGAACACTCGGCCCAGCACTGCCTTAAAGCAGTGGGCTGGCAAGGTCGCCATGAAATGATGTTGGTTGGAGGAGTAATTAACACGACTGTAGTTGGTTCTGTACTGAATATTTATTGATGAAAAACCACGCTTTTTATACAAGAATTTTACCTCTAATTAGAATTTATTAATTCCTTATCTGTGTAACTCGATATGCTTATTGTTTTAACATAAAATGATTATCTATTTTCTTATCTAAAGATTCTCCGTAATTAATCCGATATGTTTGACATTTAATAAAATATAATTCTATTTTTCTTATCTCTAAGTAGGTCATTGAGTGACGTAGTACATTTGGTATGTACCTACACTACAGGTTTCTTCAATGTGAAAACACGAATGCAAAAAAATTCGATAAAAGACATGGGTTATTCCAGTTTTCTTCCCTGAAATCCTCCCTAAGGGGGAAAACTGGACTCCAAAAAAATTAATTCCAGTTTTCCCCTTGAAGATTAGCCTTAAAGGGGAAAACTGGACTCCAAAAATGAAGCATATAATTTGGTCGAGATCTCAGAAACCCTGCGGTCTATTGAGGTCTGAATTTCCTGATTCGTAGGTACCTTATTACTGATTATTGGTACCGTGAACCAGTTGCCGTGTCCCGCTTCTATGAACGCGACATCCTTTGCCTATCCTTTTCACAAAATGGCGTGCTATGCGCCCTCTTAACCGGTGTAGCTTCAAGGAAATGGTCTTAGAAGACTTAAATGATTTATAATGTACAATTGTGTATTTTCACATGGAACAAGCAATATTATAATATCAGTATAAATAAAACGTGCTGGACAATCTACACAGCGATATCTAACCCCAAAGTAACCAGAGATAGATAAATATATTCTTAATACAAGTAGAAAACATCAAAAATGATAGCAACACATAAAACATGAATAGTGTAGGCTATAAAGTAAATAAATAAATAAATAATGCTGGACAATTCACACAGCATTATCTAGCCCCAAGCTAAGCAGAACTTGTGTTATGGGTACTAGATAACTGATATACTTAATACAATACACTAAATAGATAGATATAAGTAACAGCTTACAGTTAGTGAGGACGCGACGACGGTATAAACATGGAGATTACGATTGAATTGCTATGAGATACCTTTGATCAAAACTTTGTTGGAGTAGTTACTGTAAATACCAAGTTGATGATAAATCCAAGTTCGCCTTCTCAATATTGTGACAGTCGAACGGACAGCCGCTCTTTCAAAGTTTACTTGTAACTTACATAAGTAACCTTCTCGTAGTTGACCTTTGATGTGTTTTCGCAACATAATACTAAATCCTGAAATACCGTCTTTACTAGTTCGGGAGTCTATGGATTCATTTTATAGCTTTGTATGTTTATTTTGTGTAATAAATAACTTATAATTGACTTACTTTGAAGATATTGACCATTTTTAAAATAACGTCAGTCATAAAGTCGTCATTGCAGAAGACATGATAGTGAAAAATGAGTTTAATTTATTTTTTCCAAACAAAGTTTATATTATTATTTTTTCATTTTCGACTTTTAGTAAAACCTTCAGCTAGAAAAATTCAATCGTAAGGAGAGAGTTCTCGCTGCATCTGGCTATTTCTCTCAGTAACCAATTTCGACGAAAATGTATCTTCGGCTGTATTCATGTTTTTTTTATGTATCTTAGTCAATTTCTCCGTGAATTATGGATCGATTTTGAAAGTTCTTTCGCTTTTGTATTCAGAATTTTTGCGAGGTGAAATAGAGAATTTTCCATTTTATATAGAGAATTTCAAGGCATTTACTTAAACTATTTTTATGATACTAGAATAATTTCAGGACAAACCACTGATTTATCTGAAAAAAAAATAAGCTAAAAACATTTGTGTAATATTTCGTAACGTTAAATAATGCAAGAAACTAATGCACGTAAAAGAACAAAAATAAAATGAAATAGTAGGTAAATTATTTTTTGTAAAAATTATCAGAAATTTTAAAAATCGTTTTTCACAACTTGATCCCCTCGGGGTCCAGAATTACCCTCTTTCGGTTTAGCTTACCCTTTCCGTGGCACCATGTATATTGTATTGTATTTAATTTATTTCAGATTATTATATGATCCATACTACACATACACAAAATTCAATAAATTCAAAGACTAAATAAGTCATGACGAAATTTGGCGTACATTTAGAACATAGCTTAACTTATGATAGTAACTATAGACAAAATTCATTTTTATGGCGAACAAGCGATCTTTTTAATATGTTTTGCAGGCGGACTGATTTAGACCTAGATCTATTATGTACCAGCATCAATTCAGCCAGACAGCGACTGACCAGAAGTTACTTTAATAGTGACGTAGGTACTTAGGTTTGCATAAATTTTATGTACATAGTTATTAGTAATCTTTTTATTCCACGTCACTGTCGTTTGAGCTGTTTTCTTTTTATGTATGTTTACATGTTATTAGCTAAATTGTCACTATACGTGAAAATCTTTAATTGGCTCTCTGATGTTATTACGTAATTTGATTAAGTTAGTTTAAGCCGTTGATTTTCCAATAGATTAAATGAATAAATAGGCTACTTATAATGCCGAAAATTTGCGTGCGAAGCCGTGGGGTGTAACATAAATATATAAAAAAAAATGTAACCAAATCCGCTAGATTGTTATTTAGTTGTTGAAGCGGGTCGAAATGATAGCCCCGTATCCAAACATTTGAACCGGGTTCTGGACGATTAACTTGGTTGAAGTTACATTAATATTGCTGTAAACTGGAACATTAAATTTGTGGAAAGGGGAATCTAACGAAGCATTTTTATGAGGAAGGTGAAGGGATTACGTAATTGCGTTGTTTTTTAGAAGGAAAATGTTTAAAAGCTTTATTGTTTATTTTTTCTAGCCATGTTTTAGACCTGTTTTAATTTTTTACAGAAAATATATAATTATTATTGCTCTAAGTAAGAAGTAAATATTATGTGTGTTGGATAAAAAATTGACAATTGGTGTAACTGCAGACTGTTGCAAACAATCTACAGCTAGCTCAACTCATCCATATAAATACCAGTCAAAGCTTCTCCAAGACGCTGTCTGCATTGCCGCGCTGCATTAAAATGCTGATGCGCTGCGCTGCGCCAGATACGCACCAGCTCTCGGGTCACGCGTCGCTTCGACCAGGCGCTCAGATATTTTTTTTTAATCCAGAGAGCCTGGTACTCCACGGACCTAGGGTCTCGACTCCAAGGGAAGCAAATGCGTAGACTCTGTCGAGACCTGCATATTTGCGTCTCATGACTGCAGACTACTTACTATTCAGCAATAAAGGAACTTTCAAAATGGAAAAAAACCGATCTTGATTGGAAATGATCACCCAGGATGAAATTGAAGTCGTCGGCAGAGTTCATTAGCATTGTAATTCGGTTGCCGCCTCCAAAGACTCGATTACGGGGTTTCTTTAATAAGCAAAGACACAGCTTTTAACTTGTTAAGTTTTGCAAATTGTTTTTGTTAAGATTTCGATTTGTTTTCTAATTTGTTGTTGGAATTCGGTTTGAGGTTGGAGAAATAACAAAAGATAATTTGAAATTAGACCTTTTTGGTTCCCGTTGTTTTAGGATCTTTAAACGGTGAAATTTTGTGGCTATCTACACAGGTTTACAAGTTTACTTGACAGTTTGGTGTCTATTAACTAAGTGATAAGGCACCATCTAAAATAAAAGGTTGTAAGGAACTTCTTTCACTTACCGAAGATTGGGGAAATAGGAGGTTTTGTTGTTTTATGTAACAAGTGCTAATCAATTGTTAGATAAATGTATCCAATAATGCAAACAACAATAAAAATACAGCGCGGCAATGCAGCCAGCGCGTCTTGGGGACGCTTCCGACTGATGTTGATATAGATCAGATGAGCTACCTGTAGATTGTATTTTTTTGTTAATAAAGATTACATTGAATTCCAACAAGAAATATTAAAACCATTTCAGGTTTGTTTCTGGTTTCTAGTTTGACGACTTCTTTCAAGTTCAGTGGAGCACAAATCTTTCCAAATTCTTGAGAAGGAGTGTCTGGATGGAATGACGAACAGCGAATGGTCTCGTTTTACGAGTGACGCTGATCTCTTGAGATTGTGCCGTTGTTCTGAGATAATTTTATGATTAAGAATAATTTGAGCAGTCTCAGTTTGTGGACAACCAGAGATTTTGAACATTTACTACAGGTGAGATAAATATTCACAGAACATCAAGCAGGCTTTCTACCTTTACTTGACAGCTGTGCCAAATTTCGTAGACTAAATAAAATAAGAAAAGCAATGCTGGAAATTTGCAACCAGCATCATTTTGCCTAGACTGTTTTTAGGTTTCCGTACCTCAAAGGATAAAAAGAGCCCTAATGGGATCACTTTTATGTCCGTCTGTCTGTCCGTCTGTTAAACCCCTTTTCTCAGGGACTGGTGGAGGTATAGGGAGGGACCCTCCTGGTGAAATACTATACTTGACTCTTGTCAAAATCAAAAACTCTTTATTTCCATAAAAACAATAAATGTACACTTAGAAAAGGCCAACATATAAAAGTAAACACTGACACGGAAATAGAGTGAAATTTTTGATTTCTGTCCCTTCGGTGTGTAGACTAAAGTAAAGAAGCGACTAAGAAACCTTTAGCCTGTTAGTTGTTATTAAGTTGGAGCAAAACCCGGTCTAAGCTTTTTTATCCTCTAGATAATCTGATATTTTATAGTAAGCCATTTTGCACAGCAAGGTTTTGACAATTTGTTTGAATTTATTATCTGATAATTTTTGCAACTCACTAGGAGTTTTGTTGTAGAAGCGTAAACATTGTCCTTTGAAAGATACATTAATTTTGTGTAGCCTAGTTGTGGGCACAGCGAGTTTATGTTTATTTCTGGTATTAAAATTATGTATATCGCTTTTTTTAGGGAACCGATTTATATTTCTATGAGTGTACAACAAGTTTTCATAAATATTTTGACATGGTACTGTCATTATGTTTATATCTTTGAAAAAACACTGTGTTCGTGTAAAATAACATTCGGAATCAAAACCTTAGATACTACTAATTTTGCTCCTTATTGGTCTAACGATATTTAAATTGAGCGCAGGAGTTGGGCAACATCTCTCGTAAAGTAAGTTTGAGGCGCGCCGCCGCCGCCACCGACGTAATGCTGAGTAAATATTGTAACAGGCTCGAGTGCGTCTTTATTTATGTACAAGCCTAAGCGGGGTCACCTTCATTAGTCGTTATAAAGAAATGGCTATCATCCGCGCGCGAAAAGAATTGGATGGAACCTTGTCAAATAAATAAATAATGCTGGACAATTCACACTGCATTATCTAGCCCCATAAGCTAAGCAGAGCTTGTGTTATGGGTACTGGATAACTGTTAAACTTAATACAATACCTACATAGATTGATATATTTTTTTATACATAGAAAACATCATCTTAACACATATCTGCAGGTCGTACAAACATTTGTCCCGAGCCGGAAATCGAACCCGCGACCTCTTGTGTTGCAGGCAGACCTTCGCCCGCTGCGCCACTGAGGTCGTCAAAAGAAAATAAAAGTAAATATCTTCTTCTGTATAAATACTCAGTTACGTTAGTGCTGTTTCTGTGTGCATTGTTTGATTTTCTACAATTATGTTGATTTTCATCTCTATAAAGACTCGTTTGAACCTCGTATGTTCAATTTTATGTGTTTTTGAAATTTCGACACACCAAAGTCAGTAAAGTAGTAGTAACCTATCTTTACTTTTCTCCAAATTGCGATAATTATGATGGGTGACTTAGTCAAATCAGGACATGCGAAAAACTAAAATCTAGAAACAATATTTTCGTCAGCGTGTGAGGAAGTTTTAAACAGAAGTTGAACATTATTTCGTCGAAAACTGAGCGAAAATAAGTGTCTCTAGGTACTAAGCTTAACAAGTGCCTACTACACGGTTTACTTGTCAGTCCAGACAGGTCGCGTGCGGTCACTGACGTGTGGTCGCGCTGCAATTAGACCGCCATTCCAGGAATCATTAAAGTGCACTAACCGCTGTAATAGTTTATTTTTATCTTGTTTTTTATTTAGTTCGCGGCACATTTCTGTGGTCATAATGTATCCCACGTTGCTTGCTCGTACCTCCTTTATTTTCTAAAACTTTATCGCAAGTGTGGCATCGTCGCTTCCAAACCAATATACCAATTTTATTTAGGTTTCTTTGTTGAAAAGGTGACTTCAATGACAGAGTTTTTAATAATGGTTTTATCCGATTCTGATCACGCGCGGATAAAAGTATCCAGTGACTTTTTTACAGGCATGTGGTGATTAGAACTTGCACCACCCCAACTCTTCCCGCGAATTTCATAAAAGGCGACTCAAAGATATCCAGCGGGGGCGGGCTGCATCACGTCCAGCAGAACAGGTCAACCTTCGAACTGCGATCCCCAACCCGCATGCCCAGTGTGGGGATTAGGGCATTACACCCTAATGATGTAATGCCCTAATCCCCTGCATAGCCATCTCGCAGGGAGCCCTCTATGTAAGGAGCAACTTCGACTCTTACGCAACGCACGGTGACTTCGCGCACCGCACTCGTAACCAGCACAGACTGGTGTCACTAGCGCGGTCCCTGACTAAGTCGTCGAAGCTGACTCACATTATGGGTCCGCAAGTGTACAACAGGTTACCAGACTCGATTAAGGAGGCTGCGGGCATTGGTAGTTTTAAACGTCGCCTAAAACGTTGGCTTATCGAGCAATCGTTTTATAGCTATGATGAGTTATAAGAATAAGAATTCATAATTCATAATTCATAATTCTTTATTGCACAACATAGGTAATAAAAGTAAAACATATCGCAAGAAAAATAATGGCAAAGGCGAGCTTAACCCTAAAAAGAGTTCTCTTCCAGCAAACCTTATTGGGAGAGAGAGACAAATTTGCAGAAGTGGGTACATGTGCTAAAACAAAGGATATGTATAAGATTTAATTTTAACCTACTTATTAAATAGACTAATACATAATATAATACAATACATAAACTAATATATCCTAACAAATACTATAATTCTATACACATATAAATTGAGTAAATACATAAATACAACAGAGTCATAAAGATAGGTAATGCTCTTTGACTTTACGCTTGAAAATGAAGAGTGAGGGGCTAGCACGAATATCGTGTGGTAGAGAATTCCATAACCTAACCGAGTCGACAGTAAATGAGCCACCGTAGCGGCTGGATGAGTGAACAGGAAATTTAAGGTTGAGGGACAAAGTTAATCTACATGGTCTATCACGAGGGTAGAGAAACTCAAAACGCTCACGGAGGTAAGAAGGGGCGAGAGGATTGTTCAGAATGTTATAAAGAAGAGAGAGAACGTGCAGATCACGCCGGCGATGGATTGGAAGCCATTTTAACTGATCTCTGAACATTGAGACGTGATCGTATTTACGCAAACCGAAAATAAATCGGATGCATAAATTTTGAAGACGTTCTAATTTGTTGAGAATTTCCTCCGTGGCGTCAAGGTAACAAGAGTCAGCATAATCTAACAGGGGAAGATGGAGTGATTGGGCTAAAGTGACTTTGGTTCCTTCTGCGACACTGTCATGTCGCGGAAGGAGTCTGCGGAGCGTGAGAGAGAGATTCTCTCAACTCTCCCGATTCGCAGACGGAGAGCCGGGCGTAGGAGGCGGCTCTTCAACGCCCACCTCCAACCCCCATAACAGAGGCATTGGCGACAGAGTCGGGGGACTCTGGCGCCGACAACAGAATGCCCGGGTTGGCGCGCGCGTGTGTTCTCGTGCGCCACTGAGAGGGTGCGATGTGAGACTCCAGCTCCATCGCACTGAGGAGGGGCCTGCATTTAGTTGTGGGCCGTCGCCGTTGGGGCTGCGGAAGAGTGCTTACGCGTTCCCGTGGCCCCGGCACAAGGCGTGAGAAGAACACACGTGGTGGTTTTAGTCAGTATACGGAGTCTGACATAATCTCTGGGTCCCCCCGGATCCGGAGATATCCATAAAGGATTTCCCCACGTTAAAAAAAAAAAAAAAAAAAAAAAAAAAAAAAAAAAAAAAAAAAGTGACTTTGGTTTGTAACGGAAGGAACTTCTGAAAACGTTTAAGTGAATGAAATGAGTAGTGAATTCGCTGGCTGATTGCATTGACGTGCTTTTGCCAGGATAAAATAGGGTCAAAAATGACACCCAAATTCTTGGCAGAAGCAGAATAGCTGATAGGAGAGTCATTGTAGAAAAGAGAAGGAATAGGATATTGCCGAACTTTGTTCAGCATGTAAGGGCTGCACACAGGGGACACACTGCGACCGGCCTGAAAGATATGAATCGAACCAAGAGATTGCTGAGGGTGATATATTGAGAGAGGAAAGGACAGAGAGAAAAATGTCATAGTCGACAGTGTTGAATGCACTACTGAAATCCAGTAGCACCAGGATAGTGAGGAGTTGGTTGTCGATGGCCCAACGAATATCATCCGAGACTTTAATGAGTGCGCTCACTGTGCTGTGCCCAGGTCGAAAGCCAGACTGGTAAGGACTAAGGAGCTTATTTAGGTGGAGGAAGGCCGATAGTTGCTTATGGACCACATGTTCCAGGATTTTGGACAAAATAGGAAGGATGGAGATTGGTCTAAAATGGGATGCGGATGAAGGATTTGAAATTTTTGGAAGGGGTATAACGAAAGCTTTCTTCCAGGCGGACGGGAACAAGCTCGTTTCAAGTGAAAAGTTTATAATATGAGTGATTGCAGAAACGAGCTCGCAGGAAAGGATTTGTAGCATGAAGGCACTGATGCCATCCACGCCTACAGCTTTGGTAGAGATGGATTTTAAAAATTTCAAAATATCACTCTCAGCAACCTCTTCAAAGTTGAAGTTGGAACAGTTAGGTTTGGACAAATGAGATAAATGATCGATGGTAGAGCGTTTTATGTCACTACTGATGGAGTGAGGGGAGCGAGAAAAGTGGCAGTTAATGGTGTTTAAGTCGAGAGAAATGGGTGTATCATCGGAGCCTTTACCAATTCCTAAGGAGTTCAAGAATTTCCACATTAAAGAAGGGTTGGAATTTTGGAGTTGATTGTGGATAAAGTGCCTTTTGGCATCCCTACACATCTTTGTAGCGCGATTACGCAGCTTCTTAAAGATGGCTAGGTTTACCTCCGTTGGAAACTTCTTGTAGCGCGTTTTAGCCTTGTCGCGTTTGGTCATCGCCTTTTTGATGGATGGAGATAGCCATGGCGCGGGAGGATGCTTGACCCTAACCCGTTTGACCGGAGCATGAGTATCAAAAAGGTTGATGATGATAGTGTTAAGAGCAGATACCTTATCATCAATATTGTCGGCATCAGTGACAGGTGACCAGTCAATTTGGTCTGCATCCTGCTTCAGGGTATCCAGGTCAAGATCTTTGAAACTGCGCAGGAGACGGTATTTAGGTTTGGGTTTGGGACAGCGTATTTTGTAAGAAAGAAACAAGAGGTCGTGATAGGAAAAGGGCGCAGTCAGTTGACCATGTACTGCGACTCGATCAGGATCTGAAACGATAATCAAATCAAGGAGAGAAGGGGTACAATGAGGGGCGTGGTGCGTAGCAGAAAGAGGGAGAATATGCATATTCACTGAGGAGACAAGAGAAGTTAGTTTATTAGCCCGTGAATTACTCTTGAGCAGACATGTATTGAAATCCCCGAGTATAATCGAGTGATCATAGAGAGGAGTGAGAGATTCAAGCTTTAACTCGAGGGATGAAAAGTAATCGATATTACAAGAGGGGGGATAATAAACACCCAACATGATTTTGGAGTGGTTAACTAAAATTTCAATAAAAAGATGCTCAGCGAAGTTGGAGTATTCCATGGCGGAGTTATCAATGATTTTAGCAGGAATATCGCTACGAATATAGATAGCGACGCCACCACCACCCTTACCCGCTCTGTCATTTCTGATAAGTCGGAAGCCAGGAAGGGCGAACTGAGAAGACGGCATCGAAGGTTTTAGAAAAGATTCGGATATAAGGATTGCGTCAATAAACTTTGAATCAAATGATGAAATCATATCATCATAGTGTGATGGAATGCTTTGTGCATTAATATGCACAATATTCAGATTTTTTGAATAGACAGAGTAAATATTTTCAAGGCGGTCATGAAGACTGTGTGAGTCATCGCTGCAGGCGCTAGCGTAGTCAAAGTCAGAAGAGCATGAGGAAGAACATGAAAAATAGCTATCATCAAACATGATGGACATAATATATATATCTACATAAACTAAATATCTAAAAGTATATACTTAGAATAAATGCCTACTGTAATCCAAAAAAAAAAAATAATATTACCAAATAAAACTGCTGCAAATAATCCTCGCTCACAAGCCAATTTGCTGGGTCATTGGAACACACAAACTTATAAAACAAGGAGGGAACTAAAATAATGCTAATAAAACAAAACAATACAAACAA
Organism: Eupithecia subumbrata; assembly: GCA_949316285.1. Classification (NCBI taxonomy): domain Eukaryota; kingdom Metazoa; phylum Arthropoda; class Insecta; order Lepidoptera; family Geometridae; genus Eupithecia; species Eupithecia subumbrata. Next base: position 14,841,904 of record OX438632.1, on the reverse strand, counting down.
AACCTATGAACAAAACATTTTACATGAAAGAAGCTAAGGCGCTCAGGTTATTATGAAAGAAGAGGAAGACAATTTTCTACTGACTGACATAGTTCGACATACTTGACATTTGAGTGTTTTGACATCTGACATAGGGTAACTGACACCTATGGTAAAGTAACTGACATGGCCTACAAATGATGAATGTGCTTCTGTGTTTACAAAGGAAATGTGACAAGATTTTAGCAAAATAGTCGAAAAGTGGATGTCGGTAGATATTCTACCCCAAAGTTAGAGTCTGTTTTGAGTATGCACAGCTATAATGATGATGTCAAGTTGCGTAGGTTACGTGCTAAAACCTGACGAATAACTTCACTTCGGGGCGCGCCGGCTCCTGGAGTCAGCTTTACCGGGCCTTGTTGCCTGAAGCGTAGAGTTCTTAGCTTTGCCTTGAGATGTCCCCGGAGCCAGTTTTTCTAACTCAGGCTGCGACACTGCCGCCACCGGATATTTCACAAGAAGAGGCTTTAGCTCAGACATGGCTTCAATTCTGTGGCGTTTGTTATCCGGCAGAAGGATTATGATTCTGCCCTCCGACGTCCAGCACTTCCTAATGCCAAAATGCTTGCGTGCCGCCACGAATACTTCGTGCCTCGACTTAGTCAGAAACTCAGAGATCGTAATCCCTGAGTTTTTCAGTGCAGTTTTGGCGTTCCACACTTCGCTACGAACACGATAGCTAGCAAATCTCACCATAATGGGTCTAGGCTTACTGGTGTTAGTTCCTAGTCGGTGACACGCAGAAAAAAGCTCAGCTGATGCCGTTGTCATCTTGAATTGGCTGAGTAATAATGTAGCTACAGTGTCCTCCACGGAGGAGTCGCTAGACTCAGCTATTCCATGGAACAGAAGTACTTTTCTGCGCGACATGGTCTCCTGCCTATCAAGGCCCTGAACCAGCAGCTCCAACTGAAGTTTCATAGTGCCTAGTGTTTTCCAAACTAGAGATTTGAACTCGGTAAACTCACAAGATAAAGTGGCTAAATCCTTATGTGGAACAGGGTCAGTGTCAGTGTTGGAGAGCTTCTTGAGTTTGCTCTCATGTTCTTGCATCCTAGTCTCCAGGGAGCTTGCCAATTCTTCCAGGTTGGATGACAGCTTGGCATATAGGTCCATTGTTGTCCAGCAATGTTTTGGGTGAGTGGAGAGGAGAAGTTATTATTGGCTTAGATTTGAGGGGTTATCTACAAGCAATTCTTACTGGTAACCATGTACAGTATTTACAAAAACAATATAAAACAATAAATAAATAAGGAGCCAAAAATATTTGTTGTTGATAGCTCAACTACCCACAATGTAAAAAAAGAATATTTATTTCCAAAAATTTACAAGATAGCCTTAGGTAACTATGTGCTATTAATATTAGCCAGCTAAACGTACACCATTTATGTAAATCTTATGTTATCTTAGAATAATGTAATTACGTATAAGTAGGCATACGAACTTGCAAGACGTATTACCTTAAGGCTTCCATTTGTTGCATGAGTCATAACTTCCGTGTTAGTAACAATTACTGTGTTACGGCAAGTTAGAGCTCAGTACCTCGCATAGCGCTTTGGTATGAGTATTTAGGTACAATACAAGAAAGTTTTATATACAATGGACAATTGATAAATACTGCAAGTTAGGGAAAGAAACAAAGTATAAAGACAGTGCAAACTTATGGCTATCTAAGATAGTATTAAATCTAAAAATAGTATTAAATCTACGGTCTGCTTGTGTAAGGATAACAGACTGTTACATAAACATATTATACTAGTTATGATAAAGTATACACCTATGACATACAACTTTATGCATAAAATTTAACTTAAAATGTAGAGTTTGGTTATGATTCAACATTTAACATCCCTGTATAAGAGGGAATGAAGTATGTCATCTTTGTAAGAGTTTTAAGTGAAATAGCTTATTAGTGAGTGACAGCAAGAAGCTGTTCAGTATCTTCATAGTTTAGTGGTTGAAGAAATGCATGCAGAATCTTGCTACATACAAATCTGGTCTTTCCGATTAAATTTTCTTTAGTGACCTTGGATACGCGATTGTAGAGAAAAGGTCCCAAAATATTAGAACTCCGACGGGCAAACTGGGTTTTACACATAGGTATTCTGAATGTCTCGTGAGACCTTCTGGTGCAACGATTGTCCATTCGATATGGTAATGAGTGTTGTCTTAATATAGTGGTTTTAATATATAGTTGCCTGACAGTTAACATCCCAGTCTCTCTGTAGAGCTCTGCTGTGGGGTATCTGTAGCTCTTAAAGTTTAGTACTTTTAGAATAGAGCGCTGTGCTCTTTCCATTTTAATGAGGTTAGTTTTAACTGCGGAACCCCATGCGGTAATTCCGTAACTAATGACGGATTGACATAAGGTTTGATAAACAGTCTTGTTCGTGTGATCGTCTCGCAGATTCCTGATTTTCTTAAATACGTGTATGAGCTTACGAACTCTCGATTTAGGTGATCTATATGGGATTTCCAATTTAAATTTTTGTCTATTATTATACCTAGGTATTTTATACTTGTAACTGAATTTAAATGAGTGCAGTCGCAGACAGTACTATTCAAGGGGCATGTATGAGCTTTTAGAGTGAAATCAATATTTGGTTGGTTATTGTTATAAATAGAAAAGGTAATATACTTTGTTTTTGATAAATTTAGCGTGAGAAGGTTGTTATCTAGCCAGGAATTTATTATGCGCAAGCCAGATTCGGCTGAGTGCTTAGTTTCTTCCCACGTTTTGCCTACAAAAGTTAAGACTGTATCATCAGCGAAGGTTATTATAGAGGCATTGTCTAGTTGACTTATACAGAGGGAGTTTATATATATTAAGAAGAGTGTAGGACCCAAAACTGACCCCTGCGGGACACCATAGTGGATCGTGGACTTATTACTATAATTGTCCCCGAGTTTCACAGTCTGGGTGCGATTACTCAAATAGTCCGTCATCAGTTTCCAAGGGATTCCCCTTATGCCAATGGACTCCAGCTTGCACAAGAGCAATGGTACCGACACTGTGTCAAAAGCCTTGGCCAAATCGAGAAAAACACTAATGCATTTCTTACGATTGTCTAAACTATTCGTGATTTGATAAACAAGGCTTTCGACAGCGTCAACAGTTGACCTCTTACTTCGAAACCCATACTGGTTACTAGCAAGAACATTATTATGTTCAAGGTATTTAACTAATCGGATATTTATAAGTTTTTCCATGATTTTTGCTAATGTTGGTAGTAAGGATATAGGACGGTAGTTGGATACACAATTTTTCTCTCCTGACTTAAATATTGGAATAACAATAGACTCTTTTAGCATTGTAGGAAAAACCCCAGTAGTAAAACAAAGATTACATAGGCGAGTAATAGGTTTGCATAGTATTGTGGAGAATTTTTTAATAAAATTAGACGCTATCCCATCCTAGCCACATGAAGAAGTTTTCTTAAGGGCATCTATTGTATTACCGACTTCTACTTCATCAGTTTCTAGTATCACTAGTTCATAAGCTTAAAATGATATTTTTTATTATTAATTCTAGTGAATGTTGTTATTTATTTATTATTTCTGTTAGTTGCCTTTAGTAAGTATGCTAAAGTTAAGTAATTTTTTCATGTTGTGTTTAAGTAGGTACAATTGTAGAATTGTATAACATATTTAGATAATGAATACCTTGACATGTAACATATTCTGTTATCAATAAAGAACTATGAACTATGAAGTATGATAAGAGCCAATGCGGCACTTATAGGGGGAGGGCTATGTCCAAGTGTGGACCGATACAGGCTGTTGTGTGATGTTTGATGCTTTGGAATTCTTCTGTAAATCATACAACAATCAAATCAATATAATACATATACATATAGCGTCTTGGGGACCGGTATTGTTATGGATCAGTTGAGCTACCTGTAGATTGTTTGCAACAATCTGCAGTTAGCTCTATTGTTTCAATTGTAAAAACTAGTTGTAATTTATTTCTATTACTTGATTGTAATTTTCTTTGTGAATTAATTTTATACAATACAACATAAATAATGTTTTCCAGATAAATAAAGTTCACGAAAACAAACATTTCCAACCGTGCAGTAATTAGTGAACGCGGATGAACAAACTGTTGGCGAGCTGAAACGGATTACGGCTCCAACAGTTTTGAGATAAGCCGCGAGTCGCGAGTGGTCGCAAAGTCGATTTATTAATACAGCCAGGCGTATACGCTCGCTCGACGCTTATTCGATTACACCGGCATGCACACCGGCGCTGTTGATAGAGAAGATACGGCTAATGCTGCACTATACTGAAAATTAACAAATATTGAGTAAAACAAATTACTGTGCGGTCCTGGCTTAGAATTTCCACCAGCTCAAACAAACTCCTCTCGCGGGTGTCTAGAAAGGCGACTGAGGGATATCCACCGGGGGCGGGCAGCAGCGCCCCCTGCAGAACAATTCTACCACCGAACTGCGATCCCCAACCCGCATGCCCAGCGTGGGGACTATGGGCATTACCCACAATGGGATAAAAGCCAAAAAGGCGCTTATCATGGTGTGCATCCAGCAGTGGACCAATATAAGCTGTTGAGGAGTAAATATAACTCTAAATCTGTAGGAGTCAATAATAAATAAAAATTAACAATACTATGGACTATCCAAACACAATAATTATTAGTTATTCAATAACTGGCCAGCTTCAGGATTGCGATTCCCTTCGAACATGCTATGTATGTCCTCGCACCTGTCGGTCGCCGCCGCGCCGGATCCTAGAATCCGCATGTTTATAAAATGGCTAGGCAGATTGCAAACGAGTTTTTGGAAACACCCAATTTATTTTATTCGACGTAATGGCTAAGTAATGTTCAGCCATATTGATGAACGACCTTGTTTGACCATTTTCGCCGTTGACTCTACCTCGCTATGTAGGTTAACATGGTTATAGGTAGGTAACAGAACATGGAACCGTGCGGATTCTCACATAAAACATGAGTGCGTCGACTAATACTTTAAATGCATTGCTTTATGAGCCAAGGAACACCAGTTTTACAACTTATTTTTATTACTTTAAGTAGGTCACATAATAATAAAGTTTTCTACTTTAATTTTCTGAAAACACATACGTTATTTAGAAAGAAAAATTAGAAGTAGCGTTTACAATCCCGCCTCGGTGTTTGCTCGAGAGCTATGGAGCGCAGCATCCTCGGAGTCGGACTCTCAGACCGCACGAGGAACCCATCATGAGGTATCCCAGACCCGGATACTATAGGTAGCTCTAGAGTGTGCTAAATTAAAGTGGCACTGCGCCGGACACATGCGCCGCATGCCGGAGGAGTTCTGGGCAAAGACCACTACGGGATGGAAAACCAGCGCTCCTTCACTAAACACCTACCCTAGGTTGTTGTGTTAGAGCAACAAGCTGAGTCAGACCCGGTTAGAGCTACACGCACGCGCTCGTCTGCTTGCTGAGTGGGCTACTTAGTACTTAGTACCAACTAGACGTGTGCGCCGATCGGCGTGGCGCACGCCGCCGATCATTTTAGCCACGCCGACGCCGCCGAATTTTTCATCGGCGTCATCGGCGTCTACAAACAAACAATAATAAATAAAATAAAATAAAAATAAAATAAAATAAAATAAAATTAGCCTTTATTGCTGTTACTTATTAAACATTTTTTCTTATAATTAACTAAACTATAACTTAATTTAATTTAAAAAAATAATTATTCAATTTGATCGGCGTTCCGGTCACAACTTTTTGACACAGCTTGTCTTTCGACATAGGCCTCCTCTAAAGATTTCCATTTTTCTCTATCCTTTGCCACCCTGATCCATTCTGGACCAGCCACCTTTTTTAAATCATCTTCCCATCTTTTCGTTTGTCCACCTTTACTTCTTTTACCGTCTCTTGGGTACCACTCTGTTATGATTCTGGTCCATTTCTCCTGCTTTTCCCTCAACATATGTCCAGTCCATCGCCATTTTTGTGTTCGGTATACAGATTGGGCTTGTTTGAATTGAGTTCTGGTTTTTATTTCTGTTAATTTTACTTTATCCCTTTTATTGACTCCAATGACACTTCTTTCTATGCTATTTTGACAGACATTTAGTTTGTTTGCTAAGGTTTTCGTTAGTGTCCATGTTTGACTACCGTATGTTAAGCAGGGCAGAATACAGGTGTTGTAGACTTTCCTTTTCGATTTTATTGGCATATCTCTGTCCTTCATAACTTCACTGAGCGACCAGTATCTCTTCCAGGTATTGGCTATCCTCCTATCGATTTCTTTTTCCATGGTTTTGCTTGGTGATATAATTTGCCCTAAGTATATGTACTCGTTTACGTATTCTATTTGTTGTGTATTTACTACGATATTATGTGTTTCTGAAGAATTTGTCATAACTTTTGTCTTGGTGATGTTCATTGATAGCCCCGCTTTCGCACTCTGATCGGATAACTGTTGTAACATATGTTGCAATTTTCTTGGGCACTCAGAGAACAGTATCAAATCGTCCGCAAAACGTAGATGGCTTAGATTTACTCCATTAATATTTAGACCATTTTTATTCCATTCTAGGTTTCGAAATATCATCTCCAGGACAGCCGAAAATAGTTTGGGTGAGATAGGATCGCCTTGACGGACGCCTCTCTCTATGGGAAATTCCTCGCTTGTTTTCTCCAATCTAACTTGTGCAGTACTTCTAGAGTATATGTTTTTTAATATTCTTATATATTTGTGTTGTATTCCCTGGCTATGTAAGGCTTTCCAGATGTAATCGTGTTCCAGGGAGTCAAAAGCTTTATTGAAATCTACAAACCCTAAGTAGTAGGATTTATTGTATTCGTTGTACTTTTGTAAGATTTGTCTAAGGGCATGAATATGATCAATTGTTGAAAACTTGCTTCTGAAACCAGCTTGCTCTTTTGGTTGGTTTTCGTCGAGTACTGTAGTAATGCGTGATAAAATAATTTTTGAGAAGACCTTATATACATTAGACATTAGACTGATGGGGCGATAGTTTCCGATTTCTTCTTTATTTCCTTTTTTATGTAGTAGTATTATCGTCGATTTGGTCCAGTCGTCTGGAATAGTTTCGGTCTCTAAAATCTCGTTGAATAAGTCTGTTAGTATTGGGGCAATTATTGGTATGGTAGATTTGAGTAGTTCGTTAGTAATTTGATCAGATCCAGGTGTTTTGTCTGCTTTTTGTGTTGTAATTGCTTTAATCGTTTCTTCTTTCAATATTTCTGGTATAGGCTCGGAATCCGTTAAACTCAGACTCTCTGCGGCCGCTTTTGGGTTTTTATTTTGGTACAATTCTCTATAAAAGTCAGTTGCCACTTTCAGTATTTCAGGTCTTTTTCTCGTCTCCGTTTTATTCTTAGTCTCTACTTTTAGCATCCATTCGCTTGTTTCTCTTAACTCTTTGATGGCCTTTTTTATTCCACCAGTTCTGTTTATATGTTTTTGTAATGTTTCTTGTCTCTTTATTTTCCTATCTTTTCTAATACTTTCGTTTATATTTTTACTGATTTCTCTTATTTTATTTCTCTTCTCTTGATTTTTTTCCTTGGTTTGTAATAGTTTTTTCCTTTCTTCAAGTAAATGCTGAGTCTTTGTAGAGTTTGTAATTTTGTTTATTTTTCTAGTTTCTGTTTTAAGTGTTTTCAAAGTTTTTTCATATTTCTCTTCAATAGAAATGTTTTTTTCCCCAATTATGTTAACTAATGTTGTAAGGTTACTAATGAGCTTTTCGTTGTTTCCAGTACACATCAAAGCCGAACTATCTTTTTGCCATCTTCTGTTCATTTTCATAGGTTTTCCTGCAAGTGTAGCACGAACCATTCTGTGATCTGAATTAAAATTTAAATTTTGTATGATTGAAATGTTTTTGAAAGCTTTAGTTTTATTGGACATGATAAAATCTATCTCGTTTTTGTAGAGACTATTAGGGGATATCCACGTCCACCTTTTTGATTCCTTTTTCTTGTAGAAACTGTTTAGAATGCTAAGTTTGTTTGTTAAAGCGAATGTGACTAGCCTTGCTCCGTTTTTACTTCTTTTACCGTGTCCATATTTGCCAATAGTGTATTCCTCTCCACTACAGCATGTTCCAATCTGACTGTTAAAATCTCCCATCACTATAGTTTGTTTGTGTGTATTTTGCATGGTTTTTTGCAAATCTTGGTAGAACTTCTCTATTTTCACTATATCTTCTTTTTTGTTAGATTCTGGAGGCGAATATGCTTGAATGATTGACCATTTTTCCTCTTTGTGAATAGTAGGTAGTAATATGTTTAATATAGCTATTCTTTCTGTGACTCCCTTAATTTCAATAATCTTATCCGCTAATCTCTTTTTAATTAAGAAACCCACTCCGTATTGTCCTGGCGTTTCGCCTATGTGGTGTAAGATGTAATTTCCATAGTCTTGTATCTTTTCCCCGTATCTTCTCATTTCACTAATTCCTATTATGTCCCATTTTATTTCTGATATGGCCGTTTCAAGTTCTTGAAGTCTCTCAGGTGTCCTTAACGATCTTGTATTAAATGTCGCTATGTGTATATCTGAATCTGAAGCTAAAGCTCTTTTATTTATCTTTAAAGGGTCTTGGTCGTTTTCCCCCACGAGGACCAGTCGGCTTGGGGGAGGGTGTGTTGTTGTTGTTGTTTTCTCTTTTTGTTTGTGTTCTTGTTTCCGTTCACCGATAGTTGGTTGCTATTGTTGTTTTCCTGTTGTGTGAGATGTAAGAGAATTAGATCGAGCCCTCATGAAGTCAAACGCATTTGTTCTGTTAGTTTTCGTAGAGGATGTAATCTGTTGTTTCTTCGGTTGCGAGTTCGCATACGGGGAAGTAGATGGTTCTCTTTTTCTTTTATCATGAACGCCTGTGCTTTCTTTGACAATGAGCTTATCATATTTCACGTAGGCTATGTTTCCTTTGTTTCGTTCCTCCTTTAGTTGGGGTAGTAATGCCTTCCTCTTCTCCAAAGTTTCTCTGGAGTAATCTTCAGAAATATGTAACTCCTTGGACTTTTTCTTGTTTTTCAATACTTCGCTCTTCTTCCACCCATTGATAAACGATACCAATGTAGGTCTCGGTTTTTCTTTGTTTGCTGATTTTCCAATACGATAAATTTTGTTTATCTCAAAGTTTTCTATTTGTATATCCAATTCTTCTTGAAATTTTTGCCTTGTATTCTCTAGTAGTTCTGTTATAGATTTTTCACCTTCTTTTAATCCATAAATTACTATATTGTTGCTTTTCTTGTCTCTTTCTAAAAGTTCTATCTTATTTTCGAGTTTTTCCAACTTAAGTTTTAAATTTCTATTTTCTTCTAACACTGGTTTCAGTTTTTCATCCATTCTCTCCATTATAGTATTAGTTATAAATTCTGTTTGGTTCTGCATTTCTATTTTCATTTTTTCAAAGAAAAGTTGAAATTGATCATCCATGATTTTGCGTGTAAAGGAACGTTTCCAAGAAATTTATTACGCTGGCAATACTGATAGCTGTGACGTTCGCCGGTTATGACACTGACAGTGACAATCTGAGACGTGAGATGTCAGTTGTCTATGGTAGCATATGTCGGTAGTGCCAACCTGTGTATGTGCAATTTGTTATTGCAATAACAAACTAACCTCCAAATTCTATCGGTTTTCTTCTTTCAGTATTATTGTCGGATGCTATAGTTACACAGTGTTGATTTGTTCCACCGTTCGGTGCCACTTTATTTATCACTTGGAAATGGTATTTAGGTAGAAAATGTGACTGTGAATATGTTATTTTGATTTTTGTTTCGGAGCAACAATACGTAGGTGTTTACGATACAAGTACCGGAAACGGAAACTCAACAAACAAACAATATTCTACATTAAATAAATCACTTTATTTAACAAATTTCTTATATTTTATTTGCAAAAAATTGTATTTTTTTTATTTCGCTATCTAGCAACACTGTTTGCCTCCAGTTTCGTCGGCGCCATTTGCATTTCTGATGTCGTCCAGGCTGGCGTGGCGAGATATCCGACCGGCGGCCCTAGTATACGATAATTAGTGATGACCAAGCTGTTCGACAGCAGTACCGCACTGGCATTGATGAGGCGCGCAACACCTTGCACCCAACCGAAGACATGTTGCGATTCTTGAAAGTTATGGGATCCAATAATGTACCAGTGTTATATGAAGGAAATGCTTGCAACCAATGTCCCGACTCCCATTTAGAAACAGCCAGGAGGCGGGCACGATACAATATGTTGATTAATTGTACTTAATATACAATTACGCTTTCAAACACTATTGCCTTTATTCTCATGCTGACTGCACAAAATCCACGATGGAAGAACCGATGACGAATTTACCCATAAAAATTAAAATTTTATTCATTGGTGACAGTTTTACCCTCAAAGTATGGAACTTACAACTAGCACTAAAAATGGGCCAGTGACATTTTTACCCCAACCCAAAAGTTTAATAAGGATTAAGGCGTCTTTTGCTTAATTTCACATCCACGCCGATTACGCCGATGACGCCGCCGCCGCCGACAAATTGGACGCCAGACGCCGCCGCCGGTCAAATGAGCATCGGCGCACATGTCTAGTACCAACACAATGCTTAGGTAGATATGTAGATAGGACCTTGTGTTAATAAAGGTACCTATACCTACGTATTGTGTTAGTATTGTTCACTTGTGTTTTTTGTAGGTATTTTTATTTTATTTTATTATCAGTGTGTTTAATAAATAATTTTCTTTCTTTCTTACATAGGTATGTATATGTAGGCGAATAAAACTAGGGTAGGTACCCTAGTTTTATTCGCCACGCTTGGTTTTAAATACAACTAAGTAACCACATAATAACAAAGAAACTTATTTAAAGTGCATTTTGTGCGGCACCATTTTACTGCGAGAAGTTAGGTATAAGCTTGCGTTAGAAACCCACGTTTCCCGTGCTCGTGCTACGTGCCACAAAGATAGCTAACGAACATTTGCTCTAAAATGATCTAGAGAGCGGGCACGTTCCAGTTCCACAGACGAGCTCAGCTCTGAAGCAAAAAGCTGGAAAGTCCGACATCTAAAGAACCTTTATTTCGCTCTGTGATTTATTGCCCGTCAAATTGACTGAACCGTGCCACAACGAAGATTGAATGTGTAATTTGAGAGAGCAAGTGAAAGATAAGGAATCCGCTCATTAACCCTGTTTTATGAGACGCTCAAAAGATTTGCTTTGTTCGTTCCGTGATAGTAAACGTGATAGTAATCACAGTTATATTTGAAACTATTAAGCTGCATAGTTTCTGCCCGGTTTCGTACCCGTTGTATCTATGTCAAAGTTTAAAGGTTATTTATATCCATAAGGAACTGATTTATAGGATGAAAAGTAGCATATATTTAATTCCAAGTCTATATAAAAAACAAGATCCGTCAAGTGCGAGTGTAACTCGCGCGCCGAGGGTTTCGAACGTTTGTCAACAAATATGTACTAAAAGTACCGGTTAGAGACTTTGCAATTTAACGAATACCTAAAAATAGTAGGTACCAACCTACATTTCAGATGGACCTACATACTTCATGCTTCGTCTTCAAAGTGGGTAATGGTAAATTTTCCAACTTCTTTTAAAATATTTCAAAAAGTATGAAACCTACAAAAATTTAAAAAACTGTTTTGAAATGTACAAACTTATTCCTTTCATTTGATACCCCACGACCCTGTAGGTATCTTTTAAAATTTTGGCATCACAATTTGCATGGAAAATATTCATTTTCATTTTTCATTTCTTTTCATTTATATTTCTTTAAATCTGTACAGGCGCACGAAATGTATTATTATTTTTAATTTCAAGTTGATAGCTGCAGTAGTTGCTGAGTTATTAAGGAGGGAAAAAAGGACAGACAAAGCGAGACCATAAGGGTTTCGAAACCGATCTTCGATCTCGTAACCCTAACAATGCAAGATTTTAGTTTGGCGTGATGAAGTAACAAACATCCATCCATACATCTATCCATCCATCCATCCAAACATTCGCATTCATACATTAGTAATATGATAGCGTGTACGCACTATCAATATAAACGGCAACCAAACTTTACCTACGCCAAACTAAAAACTTTTCTCGTAAAATAAAAACTAGTTAGGTAGTTAGGTGTAGCAAAAGGTTTATGAAAAGTCTTACTCTTCTGTGTCTCTCTTCGTTCTACGACATCTGATGTACTCGCTCGTGCCCGTGCTGTACACATGCTGTACACATGCTGTACACATGCTGTACAACTTTGGAACGCATTTCCAGTCGCAGTTATGCGTGCAAAGATCTATGTATAAAAAACAAAATTCAAGAATAAAATGGTAAAGGAACACTTATTGTCCAGCTGTCACTGCACTGAGCAAGTGTGTGCGTTTGTCCTTTATCAAATAAAGATATACCTACGTATGTACATAATACAATATAAACATATGCAGTTTACGTATAAATTTATATGTAAGTATAAGTATGTATAAGTAGGTATTAATAATAATGTCCTCCTAGCCGAATTTCGACTACGGCAACCAGTCTCATAGGAAAATAGCCAGATGCGCAGGACATATTATAGTGCACAAGTGTGTGCGCAAACACAGGTACACTCTCTATTCCCTCTCTCTCATAATCCTATGGGACGGTAGACCGAGCCGACCGGGGAGAGGTCAGGCGCAGGACTAACGCGGCTTAACGTCCTTTCCGAGGCACGGAGGTGCAACACCCCAAACTTCCTGACTCCGGGCTGCTACTGTGAATTTCCCTTGCTAGAAAAACCCCAATAACAACTATGGGCCCAACCCGCGGGATTCGAACCCAGGACCTCATAATCAGTGTATTATGTATTTAATAAATTGTATTAATTATTTAAATTTTGTATTTGTTACTTTTATTAGCTACAGATAAGAAGAATGCACACAGATCCCCATATTCAATGGAGTGATTCTATCCGTCCACAGCAGCCTGGCACGACTGGCACGGGTGACGGGGGTTGTTGTCTCGGCTAGAATACACAAACATCACGTCACATCGTCATCGAATGTGTGATATGTTTGAAACTCGTTCCTTCAACTTCAATAATTTACGCAATGTATGACAATACAATGTCATACTTCTCTATTCCACATAGACAACGATCCCCGTGCGCCGTGGTAGGCCTACATTTGTCTGGTAGAGATACCTAACACTGCAAATTGTCACATTTTTTGTAATGTGTGTTTTATTTAGTTTGTTAATTGTTTCACTAAGAGCTATTAAAACTAGAACAGAAGTACCTACCTACCTACCTACTACAAAGTGTACCTAGTAGGTAAGTGCTACTGACCCTGTTTGCCAAAATGGCATAGCTGTAACTAATTCAACAAGATCAATAATAGTTGAATGAATATAAATGGTCCATAAAACTAACGACATTAGACATTAGTGCTAATTTCCAAGACATGAAGTATCAGGAGAGTTGGAGAACAAACGCAATTTTTCACTCGACCGCGTTTGCAGCAGCTCGCACTCGCACGTTCCAAGCAAAGACATGGAAATAGCTGGTGAGTTTGTTCTCTGTGTTTTTTCGTTAATATTATTTAACTGTACGTACAGGTTGTCCTGGGTGTTTCCTATGTTTACTAAAGAATATTTTATGTTACTTTTTCCCGGAAAATCGCGTGCGACGCCGCGGGTGAATGCTAGTACCTCTTAAATTATATTATTGCCAAAAACGACATTTTATTTAGTGAAATACATTGTGAGAAGTAGCCCAGCTAACTTTTTTATGCTATAAAGTACGGTCAGAAATAACACCGAATAAATTGTGTTTCTGCGATCACAATTTATTGCGAGCCAAGGTGGGTTCCTTTACTTTTATCTCTGTTTATTATTGCCGTACCTATTTGCGTCGATTCAATAGGCGCCATATTGTATTCTTTCCATTTAAATTTAGAACGCCTTTGTCTTTTGTCTTTCGTTATCGAGTTTGCTGGTTCACCGCCTTTCCATTTAAATGACTTGGACTTAGCTTTCTTTGTCACATTTGACATTGCTGTTACTTCATCATCATCATCAGCCTATATTAGTCCACTGCTGGACATAGGCCTCCCCTAATGAGCGCCATAGCGCCCTTTCTTCAGCTTGGCGAATCTAGCATCTACCGTCACATGATCAAAAGAAAATATTTCGAAATACCGACATTACAGTTCAGCTCAAAAGTCAAATCACGTCAAAGGCGATTATTAAATATCTTTGGGATATTATTAAATTTCTTGGAAATGACCCCAAGTGTGAGGGTTTACGCTCTATAATAAATAACAATACCTTGAAATTTTTATGTTCAGATTTAATGCTCATGTTAAATGAAAGCCATGCATGCAAGCTTTACCCTACCTACTACTTAAAAGCACAAATACCTATAAAACTGTAACGAGTATTCCTTCTATAACGTTTTTTCGATTCTGGTTTTTACAGCGTGGTTCCTCTTTTTCAATGTGCATTGCATGTTGCTTATTTTTCCAGTTTAACGGCTTAAAATCTTCTTGAAGTAGTTATCTTGAAATCTGCAGTGCAGGGTAATTGTTTTCTCCAACTGCGTTTTCCAACGGCATTGCAAAACTAAGTGGTTCTGCATTTTATTGCAAAACTAGAACAATGGGAACAAAACCTGCGACGACAATAGGAGACCTAATGTTGGCAACACTGCGGCAAACTTGCCAGTTCCGGCAAGCGAAGTTCACTTGCCAACCGGAACCGGAAGCTGATGAGTACCTACATGTTCAACGTATGCTTTATTGCCACTTTAGAAAGTTCGGGTTTTGAAATTGGTTATGACGTGAATTAACACTGAATTTGATACTCCTATGGAATAAATTGGATGCTATCTGCAAAATTCTGTTAAGGCCAGGTAATCCAGCAGAGGCCGGGTTTTTTTAAATCATCTGAGACGTAGAAAATAGTGTTTAAAATTCTGAAAAAAGATAATCTACTCTAGTCAAAGTCGCATTCAGTTACAAGATCTAATGAACACTCGATAGAAAAAAATCGCAAAGTTACCCGTTTTTATAATGTTTTTTCGATATTATGACTGAACTACTAATATATTTTACATATTTCTTTTGTACTTAACTAAAGACAAATATATTTTTAAACATATTCGCAGAGTTTGACTTGAAAATACAAGAGCGCTGGCGTCATGCGTCATGGCTTGGCAGAGGCAGGCGCGATGAGTCACGCGCTGGCTCTTACGCTACTGCTGCTGGAATAACTGCCCTTGAGAACTTTGCGTAGAGCTCCGTGTATTCGAGTGAAGAGTTTGAAATTCTGACTGAAAAGTGGTATATTCCAATAGGTAGTGGATAAATGGAATGCGTGAAGTTCTGGTTGCAATCGTGGCTTCAATTCTGCCAATTGTTATAGAGTATTCGAAATAGTTACCACAGGTGAATTATACATAGGTAGGTACGTGTGTAACCTTAGGTTAATTAAAGTAGAACCTAGGTATCGTTTTTGTATCGTTTTGAAAGGTGCGGGTGACAGAGTTAGTACTAGTATATTTATTGGTATAATATCCTACGTAATATCAAAGTTTAACTTACCTTTATTTATTTGTATGTATATTGTCAGACAAGAACAAAATAAAAAAAATAACAAACCCCCCGACAGATTTTCATGAAACATGGCTAAGAACACTCGGGATAAAATTATTTATGACACAAAAAAACTACCTAAACGAAAATGGTTTCATCCGTTTGGGATACGATACGACAGACAGATACACAGACAGACACGTCAAACTTATAACACCCCTCTCTTTTTGCGTCGGGGATTAAAAAGGAGCACCAAAGCACGTTGCATTAAAAACAAGATCCGTCAAGTGCGAGTGTTACTCGCGCGCCAAGGGTTTCGAACGTTTGTCAACAAATATGTACCAAAAGTACCGGTTAGAGACTTCTCAATTTAACGGATACCTAAGAATAGTAGGTACCCACCTACATTTCAGATAGATATATCTGCATGCTTCGGTTAAAGTAGGTAATGGTAAATTTTTCGACTTTTTTCAAAATATTTCAAAAAGTATGAAACCTATAGAAATTTGAAAAACTGTTTTGAAATGTCCAAACCGATACCTTTTATTTGATACCCCACTCTGGGGGTAGAAGGGGTAGTTTAAAATTGCGGTATCACAATTTGTATGGAAAATATTCATTTTCATTTATCATTTATTTTCATTTCTTTGTCTTTAAATCTGTACAGGCGCACGAAATGTATTATTATTTTATATTTCAGGTTGATAGCTGCAGTAGTTGCTGAGTTAATAAGGCGGGAAAAAAGGACAGACAAAGCGAGACCTTATGGGTTTCGAAACCGATCTTCGATCTCGAAACCCTAAAAATGACCACGAGTAACAATATCCACTACACAAAATGACCACTTCTGGAAATGTCCTCTTCCGATATATCCACTTCTTTTATGACCGTTTTAGGAAATGACTATTGTTTAGAATGAACATTACGTTAAATATCCATTTCTGGAAATTACCACTTTGTGAAATGATCTTTGCTCGAAATTACCTTTTCTGAAAATAGGCAATTAAGTTATAATATTTTTTATTACTTTAGGTATTATATTAACTTTTTTTCTCAGAATAATCACGGTTGTAGGTACATATTGTACCAGTCAAGTAAAAACTTTATCTAAATTGACGACGACCTCCAACGACCTCCGTGGCGCGGTGGGCAAAGGTCCGCCTGCGACGCAGGAGCTTGCGGGTTCGATTCCCGCCTCAGGACAAATGAATGTTGTGGTACGATCTGCAGATTCAGGGTGTTCTGAATGATTTCTATGTATAATAAAATATATATATATCTAAGTGGTGTATTGAATTAAGTATATCAGTTATCTAGTAGTACCCATAACACAAGCTCTGCTTAGCTTGGGGCTAGATAATGCTGTGTGAGTTGTCCAGCATTATTTAATTATTTATAATTAATTTGAAGTTTTCCTCGAGTATTTCCTACATAAACGACATCAAAGGAAAGCTACCTATTCTAGGCGGACGGTCGATGTCTCTAATTGCCAGCAGTGAGACAGTGGAACTACGGCGAGTCAGATAGGTGAGGCTCAATTGTAAAACAATGCCCTGCCTGCAGGTGACGCGATAAGTCTATTGTGAAGTGAGGGGTGACAGTCACGGCCCGCTCGCGGTGCGCTCGTGAAAGGAAAGCTACATTATAATACCTATTTGGTACTTTGAAAGAGTAACATTGATTTTGATTTGGAGACATACAATTCACAAGACATCTATTAAACATGCTGTTCGGCAAAAAACGACCCTGTAGGTACATAACTTTAAAAAATATCTTAAAATAGCCAAGAGGCTTTTCACGGTTAAAAATGCCGCCGATCTGGTGCAGTTGGTGCCGCCTACTCCCAGTTTCTATATGACAAGCGTTGTGCCGAACATCCTCTATGTATACTTTACTATTTGGTATTTTACGCGATAAAAATACAAATAATACTTTACATTATACAGATGTATTTTATATCCTCTCTCAATTGTTAAAAGAACACGTAACAGCCGTGCACTTCCCGTAGTATTAAATATTTTGCATACTTTCCGTAGTATTAAATATTTTGGGATATTATTTTTCTTAGCGCATCAGCATTGCCATACCACGGGGCAATGCAGCCAGCGTCTTGGGGACGCGACGACTGGTATTGATATGAATCAGTTCAGCTACCTGTATATTGTTTGAAACAGTCTGCAGTTAGCTCAATTGTATTAATTGTAAATACTTGTTCTAGTTTTATTTATATTAGAACCAAGCATTAACAACTGAAACGATTGAGCTAACTGCAGACTGTTGCAAAATTTATAAATTAAATTACCAAAAGAGATATTTGGACAGCGGGTGGGACAGGTGCCCCGTGTCTTGCTTCATTTGAACACGTAGATAGCAAGTTTTAGAGGCAAACAATTCAAAGCAGTTAATCGCACAAAACTTATTTAGTTTAAAAACACTGTAATCATTTAAGCTGTACGTAAAGTACACAAGCCTATAAAAAAGCCCGAGTAAAAGGCGTAATCAGTTTCCGGAGGCTTCCGGAAACCTTTTAACAAACTTTCCGGTAAAATAAATTCTATTTCGGGCTTTGAAAAAGTTTCCAGTCAAGCCCAACTAAAACTATGAACTCGTTGAGTTTTGACCTAGTCGTTGGCCATCAAAGGGATATTTCAAACGAGTACATAAAACTTTACTAAATAATATTAAACTAGCAACCCACCCCGGCTTCGCACGAGTGCAATGCTGATACTAAATATACTACAGAATAGGCCCCCCGGCCGGTACCACCGCCGCGCGCCGCCGACGCAACCGCTATGTCCCTGCATTTTAAATCTGTATAATATCTTCGAAAATATTCATTTAAATTACATTCTGTAGAGGGCCATATTGATCTATATTAAATGCACCATGTATTTAAGGTACTTAATTGGATATGGATTAAATGCTGTATTGCTTAAAATCGCTTCATAAAAGAGCCATTATTTCTCGTAAAAAGTAAAGGATAAGAAATGGTTATTGTGGGTTATCCCTAAGAGATAGACATATACCATCACAGACTTTTTTGTAGACGTTTTTAAGGTGTACAATACTGTGGTAATTTTTATTTATCTATCTCGTAGGGTGCAGACAGCGTTTGCATGTAAGCGCTATAAAAATGTGTTTATTTACGACATCACATTAGAAACCTCTAAAATTATCAGTGTTTCGCTACTATACGTATAAACCATTCTCTTG
This sequence comes from Eupithecia subumbrata, assembly GCA_949316285.1. NCBI lineage: Eukaryota > Metazoa > Arthropoda > Insecta > Lepidoptera > Geometridae > Eupithecia > Eupithecia subumbrata. Next base: position 14,823,096 of record OX438632.1, on the reverse strand, counting down.
AATGTATTATACATATAAACCATTCTCTTGAATCACGCTATTTAATAAAAAAAACCGCATCACAATCCGCGTAGTTTTAAAGATCTAAGCATACATAGGGACAGATAGACAGACAGACAGCGGGAGCGACTTTGTTTTATACTCTGTAAAGATAAATGATGCTGACAATTTACATAGCATCACCTAACCCCAAACTCAGCACAGCCTGTGCTATGCGTACCTACTAGATAACTGATATAAATTAAAGCAATACATAACATAGATACATAATACATACATAAACATGTTTTATTGGGATAGATTAAATGACCTGACCCTGAATAAATATCTGCAGATCGCACAAACAATGGGCATCACTTATACTTCGTGCTAAGTTCAATTCAGTTTCAATACGTTATGCCATTCTCGTTCTGGCATTTCAATTTTGTTTTCCTGCCCAGATTTTTTCAATGCACTGGAATATTTGAATTTAAATAGAAATGTATCTACTCATCACACAATACGTCCACTGTTGAACAATGCCCCCTCCAAGGGGCACAAGCCCAACAAAGGGGACATTCGTATGCTTGAAAAGCAGAATAACAGTGACACAATTGTATCTTACGTACTACTGTATATTAATCTCATAGCCATGTTCTAAGCGAATAAATGATTTGAAGTTTGATAGCAAACTGTCTGTGGTCAAATCAATTTTTTTAAATTTTTCCGTTACATTTTTGAAGGAGTTAATTAATATATTTAGGGTAAGCGATGACTTACAGATAATAATATGTACAGTCTTCAAAATTTTTATTCAAAATTTCAATAAAGGTAGATACTCGCTTAAATTATCATGACTCTACTCCTGCATTTTATGACCACTTTAATGACATTATTTATTACCGCTTCGTAAGAAATAAATATCGATATGGCATCATATTGTTAAATGTTTACTCCTCTCTTAAAATAAACAAAAAATAAATCGAGTCGTCTTAGTTTTATACATTTGTAATATAGGTACTTACCTGCCTACTGATAAAACCCAGACGAGTTAGTGTTCATTTTATGTGTTTTTTTTATCACTTGATCCGTGAACTAGTAAGTGAAGTTTGCAAAAGTTTCCTAAAACCCAAAAGAGGAATAAAGTTGCCTAAAGTTGCTATAAAAAAGCAATCGTAGAGTGGTGAATGAGTTATAGAAACGGATAAAGGTTTTTGTCGTATACTCAACAATTTGCGGTATTGTGGGATGACAAAACGCCGTCGTTTGCTCAAGACGCCTCGCTTAAGGTTTATTCCCAACCCAACACTACCCTTCAACATTGTGTATTTGATATACATGAAAACATTATAATTCGCCCTTTATTTTCTTTCTTACGAGTTTCATGCACGCCTAAGAAAGAAGTTCCTTATTTGTTGGCAGGTGAGCGAATGAATACTGAATGTAAGAATGCATATCGTAGACTCCGTTTCTTTTTAAAAATAGTGATGCGAATCCGAATGTGACTCGAAAAATATCGTGACTTACGAGAGCTTTTATATTTATCGAGCCGACAGGTTACGTAACGAAGATTATTCTTGTTGATTGTTTCCTGAAAAGTATTGAGAAAAGTTTTAAAATTTTAGTATGCCACAGTAAATCAGTCAATTTTACTTTTTATCCCGGAAAAACACGTGTACCTATTGCCGCGGGCGGAAGCAAGTAGCCGATAAAAATACAAAAATTACCGCAAATAGCAGAAGCAAGTATCCGATAAAAGCACTATTTTATTCTATTGAATATTTGAATTGTTAAATAATCGGATCTAAAAAATGACATTTAATTTAGACGCCTCTGTAAGTCAGTAAAAAAATACAAAATATTTAGCAAAAATAACAAAGCCGATTACAACTTCTTCACTTTCCATCAGGTGAGATGGCGGTCAAACAAAGGTATGTTTTTAAAAAAATTTAAAAAATACTTCTTCATAAATAAAATCGATTCTAATAAAAAATCGAATCGGTATAGCATTAAGACCTGATTAATTGTTTGTAGGCTCGAGTCTCGAGCTGCCAAAAAGAAAATGAACTTGTAAGGATAACAATAATGATTCATAGAAAACAGGCTTCTCGTATGTATGTCTAATAAGCTGAGAGGTAGCTTAGGAGGTAGTTGGTATAGCAAGAATAGGCCTAACCTAACCCTGTATGAAGAAAAGGTGCGTATCCAAGAATATTCCACATTATGTACATGTTTTTTTCAATTTGTTTTTTAATTTTCAGCTGATTTTTCCTAACTGTTTCAACGTTAGACCAGGTAGGGTTAGGAAGAAGCCCGGTCCCCGGCTGTGACTACGACAGCCGTCAGGGTATTTTATCTGTGGGCTTACGACGCGAGTAAAAATGTAAAGTGACTATTTTTGCCCTTGAACGCGACTCGGGCCCAAAAAGAATTTATGTTTTGACAAGAATTGTAGGGTCGGTATATTTGTAATTTAATAACCGGCTTAGCACCTGTGCTGCTTGTTTTTGTGTCAAATGGGACCTTTTCGTCATCACTGCTACTGTATTAGAAACGTAATGAGATTCATTACTTATTTTGTTTTTTTAGAGAGTGTGGTGTATACAACACTTGGTTTGTGTGCATAGGAGATTTTAGGTACATTCACTTTAAAGGTATAAATAAAAACTGCCAAGTGCGAGCGGTACCATCAAAACTATTTCGCAAAATAAATAGGTAAAAGAAACTCGAAAAAAAGGGATTTTTTATAATATTTTTATACCATGGGAACTGATTTATGGAATAAAAAGTTTATGTTATTGAATAAATAAATATGTAACTTATTTCAGATCCAGAGCTACATTTATGCAATACGATATTTCAGTCCGATTCGTTTAGTAGTTTTGGCGTGAGGAAGTAACATAATAGTATACATACATCCACCCAAAGTTTCGGATTTATAATATTTAGTGTATGTGTTACGCAAAAGAAAATTGACGTATGTATGTATGTATGTTAGGAAAAATGTCGGAAAGATGATCTGAAAGCACCCTTGTTCTAACTTTACCTCTTTCTCATAACTTTAGTTCGTCGGCTTCTTCGAGCCGATTTACCGCTTTACGAAAACAAATTAGTTATTCGGTATTAATCATTCCGAGAAACGACTTTAAGGTTAATCAAATATTGACTGTTATGATTTAATTAACCTTTATAGTTATCAGATTCGATGTTGTCGGCCATTATTGTTTTACTGAATGGTGTGTTGTTTTACAAAGCACAGAAACTTTGCCTTTGGGTTTGATTAAACAAAACTGAAAGCTGATTCTATAGTCAGCTTCCAGTTTTTCTTACATTTTCACTTCATTCTTCAATATGAATGAAGTAAAAATGTAAGTAATATGCCGCATGTTGCCGACAATGCTACTTGTGGCGATATTTCGGTGTGTAAATATTGCAGGACGCCGACAGTGATTTGTCAACTTAGAAGGTGTTGAAATCCCGTCGACGAGCCCCCTGTGCCCCCGGGTTGTGTTGGCCGGCCGTGTCGTCAGGCCGGTCACTTTGTTGTAGGTCTATGTAATAACTTGTTCAGGCTATCAAAACAGATAAAGGACTGGTCGACTCATCCTGATGACGACGAACCCTCGTTAGAGGATGAAACGTTGGTGTTCTACAAACACAAACCCATTGGTTCGTAGTTACATTCGTTATCAAAAGACTGGTAGTGATGACAGATTGGACAGCATGCCAAGTCAAGGCTCACTATGACACGGCCAAAATATACCAAAATGCTCTTAAAGTTATGCGTCCACGACATCGGAATCGGACCGTACGTGACGTCAGTATTTAAAATATGCCAATAGGGTGCGTCCACTGCTTTCGGATTTTGCTCGGCAATCGGTGTTTTGAAAGCGCTCGAGTTTGCCGAGTAATCCTCTACAATGTCCTCGTCACTACGAGGATACAAAAAATACAAAATCATTTATTTCAAATGAAACGATTGTAAAAGAAACTTAATATGCAAAACAAGTGGCAGGTGGCCTAGTTTCTGTTTTAATTTAATTTAAAATGATACAGATATTTTTACGGATGACGCTATCGGCAGAAATACCGGTCTCTGCCATCGGTGTCCTGTCGGCAGATATGCCGATAAATCCTTATGCTGCGTACATTCCGATTTCGATTCGGTGGACGCACAGCTTTAGGACGTAGTCATGCTTTTCATCAGAGGCACATTGCCAAATCGTGCCTTTATAAGCAAACATTGAATCTGCACGGCAATTAGCAGTGATTCGACGTATGTAGCTATATTGAAATCCTAGATTGGCGAGATACGCCATATTTGCCGTATTAGCTGCGGAAATGCTCAAATGAACGCTCAGCGGTACAGCCTGCCTTATTGCGGAGTTGGGATTAACGCTGCTGGGTGCGAGTGAATTGATTTCAGGTGTGCTATGTACATAGGTGGGTATACTACGAGGATAAAGTGGTTCGTTGGCAGAATCGTGTACAACCAGACGTAGAGCTATTCATCAAGAACTTGAAGTTTAAAGTGGAGTTTCCTTAAAATTGCGAGCAGATTCTCGGCTATTGTACCTTGTTTGAACGTTGGCGACTTGATTGAAAGATTTCTTTGAAAGGTCGAAGTCGGTCGATATTTAAACGGTACAACCGTTTAAATATTACGGACCACATTATAATTTTCCGGAAGCTGTTGCCAAATAATCTAACCCCTGAAAACCTTTTAATAAATAGACTTAATTTTCAATTTTCTTTATTTTTAAATTTTGTATGTATGTGCTGGTTTTCAATTTTTATATAATAATAAGTGCCAACGTTACCTTCGGATTCCCATTTTATTTTCAGAGTATCCGCCTACGCTGTTGATGCCTTAAAGGGTAGTATCAGCTGCAAAATCCTCTATTCGATATTGATAAGCGAAAAAAGATTGTCATTTCCGTAACAAGTGGACCGGAAAATAATCTTTATTATCGACATTACGGATATGAGACCCGGATAAATCTTTAGGAAAATTATTTTTCTTCGGAAATAATGAATAAACAGGTTGTGTGTAAGCTTTACTTGGTTAGAGATCGTTGAATAAAAACAATGTTTTTTTCATTAGTCTGATTCGTCCCAATGCTGTGCAAAGGCCTGCTCCAAACTTTTTCCAAAACTAAAAAATTACGTACACAATTACTTGTTCAAATAAAAAATAATATACACTGGACCGAAAAGAAAAAGGGTCGCTTAGAAAATCATCGCTCGCGGAGGCAACACAAGGTACTAAAATGCGTGAAAATGGCACATCAATCAATCTAAATTTACGAAAAAACTGGAAAAACTACGCATTTTTATTTATTTTACATCTATTAAAAATGAAAGCTTGAATTAATTTTTTTATTATTTTCATTACACACATTAATGCACATTAAAATGTTCTTTAATTTAGTCTCTATTTCATAAAGCTAGGTCAGGTACTTTTGAAGATTTTCTAAGCGACCCTTTTTCTTTGCGGTCCAGAGTCGAACACACACACACCCACTGATAAATTCAGGGCAGAGCCTTTTAGGTCTTTAGGTCTAGTTTCAAAGAAAACCCCTATAATGAACGATTTTTGAATGGACGGGGTTACATACTAATATCATTCCCTATTAATCCGTGTAATAATTTCCTATTGATGTTCATGGATCTCATGGACTAATTATCTGGCTTTTTGATCTCATAACGTTCCTAAGGCCTGCGCGATCCGCGCGCGCGAAGTAGAGTGAGCTGTTAATAGTCAGAAACCTAATTTAATTTTTATAGCAAATTCTGTGCATAATTCTCAATCTCCAAACTAAAAATTACCATTAAAAAACAAAAAGACTAAGGTACCTACATTACTTTACTACACGTTGATAGAAAAGTGTAGTGCCTTTTGTCTCTGAAGTGCTTAGCTAGATTTACAAGAACACTCGAGGCCTTGTTTTTCAGAAGGAGTGAGCCACCCGAGATTCTTTGAGGTCTGCCCAAGCCCCACCCCCCTCTCCACACGAGTACAAAACAGTTTAAGGTTATATTTGATGCGTGTTGAATAAGCCAGTAGGTACCATTATTTAAGGTGAGATATTTTTAGGCCCGTATAGCGAAAGATTGCTCATTCGTCAATCTATGCTTGAATGAAGATTTTCTAAGGCAAAAACATAGCAAGTAATGGCAATCTATGCTAGAGTGACGTACAAACGTGAGACGTTTAAGCCGCAAGGCATAAACGTCACTCTCTCACTCCTACTCTCTCACTCAGATAATCATTTTTTTATTGGAAAGGGTATACCCCGAAGTTGGGCCCACATAGATTTGAAGTCGGTTCGCCGCCAAATTATTGCTTTTCAGTTTGTTAGGCGGTTACTACGAAAAGTAGTTGTTCTCGATCCGGTAGGGGTGCTACAAGGCACTAAATGTATAGGACTAGAAAACGACGGAAGTATTCTAAAAGTAAAGTGCCATGTACTATAACCCATACAGAACACCCTACTGGGCACACAATTTGTGTAGAGAGAGGAAGACGTCACTGTTCAAAATATAGTTGTAGTATCTCCTTCTGTATATTTGTGTTTGTAGTTATTTAGTATAACTAGAATGGACTGACGCATTCATAACTGGTGCGTATACCTTTACATTTTGCATATGCAGGAGCAGGTCTCGGCACGACTATCCGACGCGCAGCACGGATTTCGGCCAGCTCATAGCACCTCAACGAACCTCCTTGACTCCATGGCCTTAATTCTACCGCAAGTCGACGCAGGGGTGCAAGTCGACGCCGCCTACTTCGACTTCAAAAAAGCGTTCGATCTAGTCGACAACGACATCTTACTTAAAAAGTTGGCGACGATCGGCTGCACTACCAAACTGCTGCAGTTCTTCGCGAGCTATATGAAGGACCGGCGGCAGTATGTCGACTACGCAGGATGCAGATCACGGGCTTACTCTACATTGACAGGCGTGAGTCAGGGAAGTAATCTGGGGCCGCTAGAGTTTATCATAATGATAAACGACCTGCCGACCGTCGTCAAGGACGCCAAATGCTTGTTGTTTGCAGACGACCTGAAGTTACTTTTGCCTCTCAAGGACGAAGAAGACTGTGTACGCCTACAACGAGACGTGGATAGAGTGGTAGAGTGGAGTAGGGTAAATGAACTCCAGTTTAATACCAGCAAATGCTCTATAATAACTTTTAGTCGAGCTAAGACACCGCTCTACCACAACTACCAGTTGAGGGGTACTCAGCTGAAGAGAGTCGACTCGATAAGGGACTTAGGCGTTCGTCTGGACGACAAGCTACATTTCCGGGGGCAGGTGGTCAACATTTGCAAAAAGGCCTTTAAAACTTTAGGATTTGTACTCCGTCAGACAAACAGCTTCAAAAACATAAAAGCAGTAAAGTCGCTCTATAATGCTCTAGTAAGAAGCCATTTGGAATTTAATTCAGCGATATGGGCTCCGCATGAGGCCAAGTACAAGCAAATGATAGAGCGCGTACAAAATAAGTTCACAAGATATTTATACTTCAAGGTGTACGGTATATACCCCTTCTACCCTTTGATGTATCCAACCTTGTTTGTTATAGGCATGGTTGGATACAACAAGCTAGAAGTAAGGAGGGATGCAGCGCTCGCTCTACATTTGCTAAAAGTGTTGAGAGGGATGATCGCCCATCCAGGTATTTTGGAGGAAATGCGGCTGAATGTGCCCTCGGACTTTGTGCACAGACGAAGGCGCCCCGCCCTATTGGCAGTACCAAAAGGGCGAACCAACCTGCTACATAAAGCACCTCTGACGCGAAGCATCCGCACGCTTAATTTGATTGCCGAAAAAATCGATCTTTTTTACTGTTCCCGGAGCGAATTCCAAAAGGCTTTGTTTTTTATTTTATGTTATCACAGTTCAATGTAATTTTAAATGTAATTTTTATTTTATTTTATTTTTTAATTTTATTTATGAATTATTTATTAAATAATATATAATTATTGATATTGTTAATAATGAAGGATCTTTGTTGTGTTGTGTTGTGTGTGTTTGAATGTTATTGTATTCTGTAAAGGTTGATGATTTCCATTTTTATTATAATAAGACATTTTTATAATATAAGGTACTCTATCGCATTGGGTGTGCCTGTTAGGATAGATGTACGTTTATGAATAAATAAATAAATAAATAAATAAATAAATAAATTTTATCTTGTACATTTGCCACAAAGTAAATTCGTCACATTTTTGTACACTCCATACATTGAATCACTTTTAGTGGTTTTTGAACCGACTTTGTTTGTACCTTTGATTTGATCTCCGCATAAACTCATTTATGAATGTGACACTGTGTGTACAAGTTCTCATATTTACGAGTATATAAAAGGAACGGCGAACTGTACGAAAGTTAACAAGAGAGGTATACTTACTATCTCGTCTAGTCGATCGTAGTCAAACAAAAGCGTCACTTGAGTTAGATTAGGATTTTACAGTCGTCTTGTTGAGAGAGTTTTACTTATCGGCAGCCTGGATCCGACTGAATTTGAATCTGAAAATATTTGCTTCTCGAAGATTCTTCTGAGTATTTCAGTTTAATTTTGCCCAAGACTGGGCTTTCGTTGATTCTTCTTCTTTTATTAAAGCCTGTTAAATCTGATATCGCAAACGTCGATTGACACGTATATTCTTGATTGAAAATTCTCGTTTGTGCATGATTAGATTACATTCTGTAGTTACTTGCAAAATCAAGGATTTTCTATAAAATTTGCTGATTAATTTTCGCTAAACGTTAATTTAGTTGCAAAATTTAGGGCCTGTTTCACAATGTCCTGATAAGTACTTTCTTTGTTACTTATCTGACGGTACCTATACATAATTTTTTTCATAGCTACTGTTGTTTATGTCAGATAAGTAACAAATAGCCAATCTAGAACTTATCAGGACATTTTGAAACAGACCCTTAGTGTCAAAAATTGTTTACATGGTTTGTTTTATTCTCTCCCGTTGAGTGACAAGCGTCCAAAATTTGGACGATTATCGTCTGTCTTTTGTTTTGTCGAAATTAGGGTACGGAGAGTCAACCTTGTAACCAAGTCAGTGGTTGCATGGTGCTACGCATTCAAGCAGACGTTAAGCAATAAACTAATCAAGAAATCTAAAAAAACTTAAATTCAAAATTAAACTCTGGTACGTGCTTCATCGTTTTTATCGTTTTTCTTCTTATGAGCATAATGTGTAAAAAAATTGTTTGTAAATGTGATTTTTTTGTTTCTATTGTAAGTATATGCTGTTTAACTTAAAATAAAATACAAACCGTGAATCAAAATTGTATTTTTTATTATTTTTTTTTAAACTTTCTAAAACCTTCACCACATTTACAGCTACACACCTAGGTACATTTACATGAACCTCGGTAGTTACGTTATACAACTTCAGAATATTTACAATTTTACATGCTCATTTGTAGAAAATTTTATGGAGAATCCAAATATGTATAGATGTTACTACGTATATCATTATGAAGTATGGATTATATTTTCAAGAGATGCATACCTACTTGCTACGAAATAAAAAAAAATAAAAAAAAATGCTTTTAAGTTCGATTCAGATTATGGCTACTGAGCGTGACATGGGGCCCAGCAGGCCTAGCCAACCGGCATTCGCTATGAAGCGATACGATTTCTACAATCGTCATGGCTCAAACGATGGCGAAGTTCGATTGGTAGACAAAGTAACCTTCGCATAGCGATCGCCTTGTCTATTCGTCTGATCGCTAAATACCCCGCTTTGTCTATGGTTTTCGACATCAAACGTCAAATGTGTCATTCGCATATTTTGCCCGTGTTTATTACGTTCCGGTCTACGCAAAACTAATATCTTTGATTGTGTTTATGAAAAGGTTTTCTATTTTCTATTGCGTGTGGAGGCCTATTATAATTTAGTTTTTGATAATTTGAGTCACGTACTCAATTTCTAGGGCATAATTAATAAGTTGAAATGGAAATATAAATTATTAAATTTTTCGATCTAACTTATTAAAAAAATCTTACTTAGTTGAAATGAAACGCAGTACCTTTGGAGGGAATTCTTGAAAAATTCCCTCCAAAGGTACTGCGTTGCGGAATTAATTGAGCCACTTGAGCTAAAAAAATGGAATCAAGAGCACGGGCCAGCAGTGAGCAGTTTTCAACACTTCTGGAGTTAATGGAAAGATAAAATATTTGATTTACTTAGGTACCTCACTTTATTTGTTATAACTAGGCAGTACCTACCAATACCTCATCTAGGTACTACCTTACTTTAAATTTCTAGGTAATAGGTACCATACAGAAGCATAAAAGTACTCATAAAACACTTAAAAGTTTCAAGCCGGAAGGCAGGTAGGTACCTACCTACTGTAAACAATGACGCGATTCACAAAGAAATATTTAGAACGAGAGCTCTTTAGTTTAGGAACCAGCTACTAGCGGCTTGCCTGTGGAGAGGTTAATATTATGTTACAGCCACGGCGACCTCTGCTAAACCTCAGCCTGGTGCGCAGGGACGTTTGAGGGCTGATCGTTTGTGGCAAGAGCTGGCCAACACCTTCAATTCTATTGGTGGTGGTGTCCGTAAGACTAGGGACAAGTGGAAATAGGTAAAATAATATAAAATAGTAGGTAATAAAAGTTTAATAATAAAATATTTTGGTAACTTTATCTATGTACTTTTATTTTTAATACACTTAAGAGGTCTCATTCTCATCACAACCTGCTGATTAAATGATTGAGCATTGCCCTGCCTCGGATCAGTTCAGTTTGGTTGTCAGCATTAAAGGCGTTAGTTTGCGAGGTGTAGTCATCACTGCCATCGTTATTTGTACCAGGGCTAATTCTTGGTGTTGGAAGCCGAGCCTTTACTGCAATGTTATGTAGTACACAGCATGCAAGAATTAACTTGCTAGCTACATAAGGATGGTAGTGCAGAACTCGGTCTTTAAGCAAGCACCTCCAACGAGACTTCAGCAAACCAGAGCAACGCTCAATGCAGTGTCTGGCTTGCACATGGCGAGATGTGTATATCTCTTCTCGAGACCCAGATGCAGCATTTAAAACAGGTGTCATCAGCCAGAGTCGCTGTGGATAACCAGAATCCCCTGCAAGAAAACAAATATGCCTTAATTATTTACCTACATCGATTGTTTATGAGTACCTGCCCTAACTAAATTTAATATTAAATTTCTAATTAAAAAAGCAACTTATTTAGTATCTACCATAATTATTTTTACAATAATTTTGCATGTCCAATGGCCTTGGCAGGTTGTCTTACTGTTAATCAAATGTTTTTTGTCTTACCCAGCAACCAAACATGTTCCCCGCTTTCATGAAGCCCACGCATGTATGGCTCCACTAGACTTGCAGACCATATGTAACAGGTGTGGCACCACAAAACTTAGAGTTGAGTTGTGGTCACATATCTATAAAAATAATAGGAATGCTATTATAGAATATCAGTAAAAGAAGTGTGCAGGCGTGTGTGGTGTCTTATAGCTTTTATCACATGTGTAAGTATAGATAATAATTACCATCTGAACGTTTAAAGAGTGATATCCTTTCTTATTATAATAAAGATGTTCATCCTCCACAGGCTTTACAATTGCAATATGAGTGCAATCAATGCAACCTATCACCCCTGGCAAACCGTGTTTCCTTTGAAACCTGTAAAAAAATTTGTAATTATGTAGGTACCTAGGTAAGTTCACAGTAGGTGCACATTGGTCTGCTTAATCTTTTTCTTATCTACATATTGACCTTTAGGAGTGGGTAATATAGGTATACTTTATACTACCATACAAACAACCACTTACACTTCTTTGAAATGAGAACGTTTTTGTGATGTTTGAGGAAAAACAATCCATTTTTTGATAATGTTGTTATGGTTGTGAGCATCAACAACATCTCTGATGCAACGACTTGTTGTTCGCTGTGTCAAATGTTGGGTAACACCCACAACCCTTTGATATGATCCCGTCGATAAAAAGCTGCGAGCGCAAAGCACCTGAAATAAATTAAACAATGTTACTGTGTTGTTAATTTGATTTAGGTAGGAACATTAGTTATATCTGCCTATCTACCAATACAAAACAAATAATATTTCTTATTCACCTACCTTTATTTCCAGAGATATCTCTAAAGATCTTTTTAATGTGGTCGAAGAACGTAACTTATGGCAAAGCTTTTTATTTAAGACTTTGCTGAGCCTAAAGTGCTCTCTAAATAATAATTCGGGCATTTCATAACACTTTCCAATAGCTGCCGAGAAAGGTATCTTGTGTGGCGTCTAAGCCAAACATTTTCATTTTGAGCTGACCACAGTAAACGCAGCGTATGGATCTTGAACTAAGTATCACTAATTATGTCACACTAGCACCAAAATTATTTTAAAATCACAAAACAAACAACGTAACAAACACTTCAATGATTTCTTCCTACAGCTGTTTGTTTATGAAATCGCCATTTTGTTTCGATAACTACAGGGTTTTAGCGTTCGCTAGTGTTTCCATCAAGAGAATCGACAACTAAGCGAAATCGCTTGTCAAAACTGCCACTTGGCTAGGCATTTGTATGGAAGTAATCGTTCGATGTTGTCGATTCGTTTGATGGAATCGAAATGTATGTACATTGTCTACCAATAATCTATACGATAGAAACAAATCACGTGACATATCTAAGGCTTATGTCAAACCCATACATTTTTGGACTTTTCTACTATCGCTTTCGATAATCGATTGTTACATTGTCTAGCCCTGCAGTTTAGAAATTGTATCAATTCGGGGATTAAGAGTATCTCAAACGAACCAAAAATAATGAAATCACTCGGAACGAATTTAGGATGAAAGCGTTGGTTTAGGGGTTAAAGCCTGGAGGAGGAAACGTGACGGAAGAATGGGGTCGGCGAGTGTGTGGATGGTGGGGTCGCCGACCGTGTAGGAGGAAGAGGGGACGCCAGACGGGCCGCGGAGGTTTTAAATGTTCCCGTGGTTCGGTGAAAATAGCGAGAGGTTTCACGAAGGTGTACAAGGATACCTTTTCACTCATGTCTATAAGAAACCCAGGCATTTTTGTCGTGAATAGACAATCGTTTGATCACAATCTCTTATTCATATTCATATCATTTATTGTGATTTTATGCATAAAGGTATCGTTCTTAGGTGTAGGTAGTCTTGTGGGTACACAGTTCATAAAAACCCAGACAGGGCGCTACTATTATTTTTGGGTTCGCTCATGTTAGATTGATAACTTTGATAATTGATATATATGGAATAAATTAATTTAGGAATGTCGTAAATAAGTAGTATAACGTAATATGAGGCAAGGATAAATAATAATTGAATTATATTAATATATCAATTAAATAGAACGATAGCAAATTAACGTCAGATGAGGAATAGTCAAATTTTCAGGTGAGTACCTGACGGGTGAGATAATTTGACTATTCCTAATCTCACTAACTCAACTGACGATGTAGCCGGCAATGGATCACGAAGGTGTAGGTAGAAGGATACCTTTCCACTGTTGCCTTTAAGAAACCCAGGTTGTAATTGACCAGAACAACAGACGAAGGCAGAAAGTTCCAAACCGCTAAGGTTTTTACGCGCCGTACGTATAATCCATTTATTACCTATATATTTTATGTTAGAATTTTGGACTGTACATAACGGTTTACACTATCTACATAGATTCTTTGGAGAAGATTCATTTATCTACGGAGACACTTCATATGTTTTTGTTCGCAAAACTCGCAGCTTATAATTTTTGCTGTCGCAGATCATAATTATAATTTATTTGTCATTATTAGAATATAATGAGAAATAAAAGCGTCAAGAAATTAGTACTGACTGCTGTAATTAACAGCTTTCGAAACTTTGTGTGTAACATAGAGCTAGACTTTTCAAATATAATTATACTAAATCACTTGGAATGATTTAGGTATCTCCAGCAAAGTTAATTATTTAAATGGATTAAGGCTTTTCTGTAACCTTATCTTATCTAGTACCTATGAATCACAGGTTTAGAAATCGAAGAAATCTTTGCGCAATCCCAAAATGCAGTAAGTAATTGCAACAAAATATAAACAGATATATAATAATAAAAATAATAATGCTGGACAATTTCACACAGCATTATCTAGCCCCAAGCTAAGCAGAGCTTGTGTTATTGGTACCTACTAGATAACTGATATACTATAACGTCGTAATATAAAGACTTTATTAAACTTCTCAGCATTTCGATCACCTGTGGACTGTATAGTGCACAGGTGATCGGAATGCTGGCTTCTTTTTCGGTCAACGAATTAGCATTGCCATGCAACGTGGCAATGCTGCCAGCATTCTGAGCACTCTGCCTTCTGGTGACGGTTTAGATTTTTAAGAAATAGATATAAGTATAAATACTATGTAGTTGCACTTGTTTTATTCTGATATTGTAATTTTCCATGTTGTATATATTAAAAATGTATTGGTTCACAAGTAAAAGACTCATGCTTTCCCTGCTAATTACACATGTTTGCTTGAAGACAAGAGTGAATAGGTGTATTTCCGTCCAGGTAACTGGTTGACAATGCGCATCAAGCTGCCTTATTTCATTTTATTTTAGAACTCATGAAATTGAATAAGTTTTTATTATGTTAGACCTCTATAATTTATCACAGCCAAGTCCACAAATGACAATGCACTCTTAGCAGCTATATTTTACCTAGTTATTCCTAAGTTCCTTGTTTATTTTCTGTCTTGTCTGTTTTATGACTTTGAATTATAACTTAAGCACCACATATTGTAACCTATGTATATTTAAACTGATATTTCCAAGTGTGCCTTGTGCTCCTACGGCGAATTAATGAGTGTGAGTATGTCCCCGAGGAAAAATCTTTCCACGTAAACAACCAGTTTGGTTGTGTGGGCGGAACAAACAGTCTTCAAGAGCTTCGTGATACATCATCAGCCACGTCGTCACTGACCAATACGTGAGATTGTGGTCAAAAAAGGTCTATTCGAGTTATAAAAAGAATACGCAAGATTTCTTTCATAACACGAGCTTTGCTTACTTTGACGCAAAATGAATGGTGCTGTGTTGATTGTTCAGTATTTATTATTTGTAATCATAATTATTATAATGGTATACAGTCCTTAAACCCTAACTCATTTTAAATGAAACCCATTTAAATTTTATTACTAGATATTTGAAAGTTGGCGCGACATTGCGCGTTATACTGACACTGATTTCATTCCGGAGCGCGGAGTTACAATTACAATTACAACCCAAACCAGATTAATTTAAGTTTCATTGAAGGGCTCGGAAGCAATTCTAATTTATAGCAAGTTAAAGTTTAGATTGGGATCTCTAACCTCTAAACTGGGAACGACAATTTAAGACATTATTTCTCTGATCTCGATTTATTATAGATTATCTTATCAAATTCGTTATTGTGGTGGGTGGTTAACATTAATGTATCAATTACATTATGCCGGGTACAGGTACAGACTAAGCGAGCGAGAGCTAGCGAAGGCTAACGAACGAACGCGAACGAACCAATGCAAAGCAAGCGAACCCAAACGTAGGCCTCCGTTCGCCTTCCGCCGTGTCTGAAATAAATGTGATTTGATTTAGCTATGCTTGAAACAAACCAGTTCAAAATTTATAATGAGATAAAATGAACGATATTTTCAAAGTTTTATAAAATTGGCATCCGTGGACAGTAACATAACAGAACTTTGCGAAGACAGAGAACAAACAGTGAAATGAAACGAAACGTTTTCTACTTGAACATAGTATGGCGATCAAAATTCTTGTCCGACAACGTCTTGTAACAGAACAGATCATAATCTGCCTGTTGTTGCAAATATAAAATGATTACTAGTTCTTATTAATCTATGGTAATAAAATAACGAGATTTATGGCATTTCTTACAGTCATTTAAATTCAACGCTGAAAGCTTTTACGATCTGTGAATTGAGAAGGTAATTTGTCAAGAGCTGTGGTTATCGTAAGAACACTTGATTTTGAAACGATAAAACTAACATTCCCATGAAACGTGAAGTGTCATAAATAAAACCTGTCTAGAAGCAAAAAATTAAACACTTCAAAACGATAAGCAAAATGCCCAAAATAATAAGGGATAATTTGGACCTTATGTGCGTAAGAGTTGATCATGTGACGGCTCCTATGGAAATATTAGGGACAGTCTAATTTCGGGATCCGCGCGGGAAGCTGGTCTAGGGTACCTACCTACTGGACAAAAGCTGAAACGATCCTTAGTAAAACCGTATAGATTCAAGTTATTCATTAAAATCAGTGTTGATTAAAGTAGAATAAGTGTTAACTAAAACGAATTTTATTTATTGAATATAAAGTCAGTGTGGTGATTCATGGCACTTGGTCATGTAATCAATTTAGTGTAGAGTAGAGTTAGTGTTTCAGATACCTACCGGTGCTGGTTCCAGCTACAGCTAAGTTGCATGTTTTTTTTATTGCAAAAATACATCTGATATTTGTCAAAATTTTAACTTCTTGTCAGATTACTGTTTCTTAATCAAAGGTTAAATAATTCACATAAAACTAAATAATAATGTTGACTTAAATCATATGTATTTTTATCCTTTCTTGTTTTTTTATGTGATGCTTGGAGAAGAAGTTGTGTTTATTGTTTAATGAATTTCATTGTGTTTTCCCTTAGGAATTACAGGAAATATAATTTCACAGAACCAGGACACTGATCAATCTAATATTGATAATATTGTTCAAATTAAATAATAACTAAATTTGTTTAAAATTCGCAGAGTAGTATATTCTGGTTTCAGGTAAACTATGATTTACATTGCAATTTAAACTGTATTTACAGTTGTCTCCATTAGAGAGAGCTTTTATATTTTGATCAATCTAACTATAGCTTGGTGCGAATGTCACTTCAGGCAATAATCTCCGAAAGTGGGAAAGCCTTTTATAAGCTATGAGAAGTAATCTCAGTTGGATGAATCATTATATTATATTGAGAATAATATCTAAAAGTAAACCTGAAATTTGAAAATATTTTACATTCAGAAGCTGTCGACTTCTTGGACATAAACTCCCATGTGAGGAGGTCCTTATTATCATGTTATGAGAAGTAATCTCAGTTGGATAAATCATAATATTATATTGAGAATAATATCTAAAAGTAAATCTGAAATTTGGAAATATTTTACATTCAGAAGCTGTCGACTTCTTGGACATAAACTCCCATACGAGGAGGTCCTTATTATCATGTTATGAGAAGTAATCTCAGTTGGATAAATCATTATATTAAATTGAGAATAATATCTAAAAATAAAGCTGAAATTTGGAAATATTTTATATTCAGAAGCTGTCGACTTCTTGGACATAAACTCCCATACGAGGAGGTCCTTATTATCATGTAGTCTTTTAACAGTCTATACCTACTTTAAACCATAAAGCGCGGAATAGGGGTCATTCAGTACTAACTAGGGATAACTAGCTTGGTAGAGTCTGACTCCGCATAAAAATTGGATCAGTCTGTACTTCACTAGTTTATAGGATTAGATATTGTAGAGATTTAGTGGACCACGGACTATTTTAAGTAAGAAAGTTGATACTGACAATTTTTTAGTAAGAAAGTTGATGGACTGAATGGGTTGAATTAAATATCACAAAGTAGCTTTCCCTCTGAATGTGATTATGTTATTTATATATTTATTGTTATAATTAAAATAGATATCAAAATTAATATCATTAATTATATGACAGACAATTGAGGCTGGCTATAGAGGTATTAACTTACGTACTGACAAACAATAGGGTTGATAAAAGATTATGCCCTCTTATTCCCCCGACATACCAGACATACATGTAGTATGACTGTTTTGTGATAAGTCCAATTATGATAATTATAAAGTAGATGGTATGTTAGCCAGCATACATCTTCTACGGAGGGAGCTATCCAGTAAGGTGTCGAAAGCTACTGCACAGAGGCGGTGGAGGGGCCTGTGCCTATGCCGTAATAAACTCAGTACGATAGAATGAAGAATGATTATATTAATACTACAAAACTACCTATCTGAACTTCTGATGTTTGTTTCACGCTTATAATATTATTTTAGTACATAAATACTTCGAAACATTAAACTTTAGATTTATTATTAAATTAATACGAGGAATGGAAGGGATTAAGTTTACTTTAGCATTAGTTCGTTTGTCTTTAGCACCTAAAAGAACCTAGGTACTACCACAACACAACGTAGGAGTCCTACCACTATCTAGACGATCATTGGCCACACTAATCGTTAATTCTACATTCGGTAGTCTTAGAAACAAAGGTATACTAAATTAATAGGAAGGTAAATTTTATAGGTAAGGTAATTAGAAATTATAGGTAGGCGACAAAAAAAAAATAGTCGGGTTTTTACAGTCTGTACCGAGGTTTAGGAACTGTAGTAGCTGAAAATCAGAAACTATCCCAATTCAACCCGGGTGCTTATTGTGAAATTAATATATAACTGGTAACCCTAATTTAGAGTGTTCTAGAGGGGTATTTAGTAATGCTGGCTGGGTTTATCCGAGCGGGTTTGCGCGAAAGCTTATTCATTTAGATTAGATCAAACACCGGGTTAAGGGTTAAATGTACCGATTTTAATATTTAAAACTCATTAGAGCTTTCAAACTTTCTTTATTTCTTGGCTTTGAATTTTTTTAACTCTGTTCGGTTTTATTATTATTAAGTAAAGAGCCCAGTTCTTGTTGGTGCAATTATGCAATTTCCTACATTTTCGTTTTTCAATGCTCTACTTCGGTATTGGGATAGGTACCTAATTGAATAAAACTTTTAAATCCATCACGGTTATTAACTCTAAAGTCACTTACAATGGGATATTTACCATGATTTGAGTTTTGAGGTTTCCAAAATTTCGGCACAGTTACATGCGCCATGATCACGGAATAACTGAGGGAACTGCGAGTAAGTTGTTATTGACAGATATATCGATCTAGCCTGTAGATTTGCCAATAACAATAAATGACTTTAGAAGAAATTAAATAGACTTGTACTGAAAACTTTGAAGCAGCTGTGTTTGAACATTAAGAGAAACCATCACTTGTAGGCTGAAGGTCGCTTCTCGCTCTTTTCTTATAGAAAGAAGAACAGCATACTAACAGCCAATTTATCGAAAGCTCAATTTCTACTAACGAATCGCTTTAACATGACAATGGTAGGTACCGTGGCAGAATAGTTACGTAGAAACGGATTCTACGTAAGAATAGCCATAAAGAAACTAGAAATAAGTACTTAACCTTAAGTAATCTCATATTATAAGTAAACTGTTTAAGTTTTAATGAGAATAAATTCTTTAAACCGGAAATCTGCGATTTTTTTTCATCTATGGAGATGAAAAAAACTCTAGTAGATAGCGGTGCTATTTATACGGAGAGATTGAAATAATGGTTTCATCCTCATCAGTTTAGCAGACTAGGGCATGGTTGGTTTTATTTTGTAATAGTCTAACTTGATGTGTAGGAGGAAAGGGAGGCCTTCCCCAGCTCTGAGATACAGTAGACTGATACTTAAGAACTTGGTAATTGATTTGATAAATATATAAAATAAAAAATAAACAATGCTGGACAATCCACATCATCCAGCATCACCTAGCCCCGAGCTAACACAAAAGTAGAGCTTGTGTTATGATGACTGAACTTAATACATTAAATTACATAGATATACAGATATCCACCCGGAACAAATATTTGCAGACGCTACAAACATTTGTCCCAAGTTGGGAATCGAACCCGCAAGCTTCTGCGTCTCGGTCGTTAAATTGTAGATTTGATACCTCAAAGCACCTATCAACGATGATACCTACTTCAATTTTATAAAAAGTAGCATATTCTTAAACCGAACTTGATTCGTTTTTATAACAATCCCATTGTTTTATAGCCTTTATTTTAAGAAATCAAAGCCCCCATTAATCGTAGCCTGTAAAAAACTTTTCTGCAATTTCATCAAACAAAAACAAAGTTTTAACAGAGAAATAAACTCAATAAAGCCGAGTGAAGTTCGTTATGTCGAGAGAAGTGCACTGCCGGCCGTAGCGGGGATACACGGAGACTGCTTCTGTAGCAACTACCTATCTAACCTACCGTCTAAGTAACCTGACTACAATCCTAACTACCGCTATCTTTCTATATCGAGTGAAGAGGCGAACCGAGCGGGTGCTTGTCAAACTGGGCCTAGATGTCAGTACTCACTGGATCCCCGAGGTTAAAACTCGAATTACATCAAATTCTAAATTTTTTCTTTGGTTCCTTGAAACTGAAAATACGATTGAGAATAAAAACTACGATAAAAAATCACGAAAGTGCACCTAAACGCACTCAATTTGGTCGGGATCTCAGAACCGCAGGGTTTCTGAGACCCCCTCTCTTTTGAAATGACTTAAATGTTTTGATTTGTAGGCTATTACTAATTATTTGGTTTCTTGAACCAGTTTCTTCATAAGTTTTAACATGGCAGAAGCCTTTTTTGACGTAGAAATAAATTAACTAAAAGAATTACAATAAAATAATAGATACAAATTAGAACTAGTATTTACAATTGAAACAATTGAGCTAACTGCAGACTGTTAGCAGCTAACAGTTGTTAGTTGTTGTTGTTAGACTGCAACTTCATAAGTTGTGTAGTTTTCTTGTAAATAAGCAAAAACTTGTATTTTTGTCAACTACCGTGCGACAAGTCTGACTTTTATAGCCATAATATATATAACTTAGTATCGAACATAGAATTAAACATTAACTAGAACTGTAAAATAACAAGTACCGGAGGTATTCCTTTAAACTGGGTCATCGCTTAAGACGAAAGGCGCTCGTTCGCATCACCCTCCCGTAGTTTATTATAATTTTGCGAACATAATAAGCCTTACAAAGAAAAGGAACGATGAAGCTCGGCTAAATATTAATTTGGTTAAATATCGGTTAACATAATTACAATTTGATGGGCTTGTGACGGAAATTGTGTTTAATATTTCGAAAACTGTGGCTTTCAATTTATGAGAAGCGTTATAAAAGAAAAATAACTTGATTGCCGTAATACAATACTTGCGTAAGAGGGCGCTCTGATACTCGTATTTCGTTAGGATGTTTGTTCCGTTTTTCCTCAGATTGGTTAAGTAGCTATTATATTAGGTCCTTACATATGAAATTGGCGTTTTGTATGGGAGGAACAAAAAGTCGAATATTTTTTAATATAATATATTTAATTAATCAAAGTATGAACCATTATTTTCTATGCACTTTTGCCATTTTATAGGTTTATCATTGATCCCTTTACTAAAAAAACCAGTCGGACGGGAATCAATAAAATCTTTGAAGGCGATTTGGACTGCCCCATCGGAGTTGAATTTTTTCCCTTGCAAGAAGTTATCCAAATTTCGAAAAAAATGGTAATCTGTTGGAGCAAGGTCCGGGGAGTACGGAGGATGTCTTAGACTTTCCAATTGAAGCTCTTCTAATTTAGTAGCCGTCTGTTGCGCAGTGTGTGGTCTAGCGTTGTCGTGAAGCAGCAGTGGCGTGGAGCGATTGACCAGCCTAGGTTGTTTAGCCGCTAGCTTTTCCATCATGGTTTGCAATCGCTGACAATAGACATCAGCCGTAATAGTCTGGCCAGATTTGAGAAAACTGTAATGAACAATACCGGCACTAGTCCACCAAACGCTTACAAGTAACTTTTTTGGGGTTAATTTTCGCTTGGGGCAGGATTTGGCTGGCTGGCCAGGATCCAACCATTGCGCTGAGCGCTTCCGATTATCGTAAAGAACCCATTTTTCATCACAGGTAATGATTCGGTTTAAAATACCTTCATTATTGTGCCGGTTTAGTAATGTAACGCAGCAGTCGACGCGCGTTTGCCGGTTTGCTTCAGTCAATTCGTGAGGTACCCACCTTTCAAGCTTTTTAATCTTCCCAATTTGCTTCAAGTGAATTAAAACAGTTTTATCACTAACACCGCAGCCTGCAGCTAACTCGGACGTGGTTTGCGATGGATCCGCTTCCACAATAGCCTTCAACTCTTCATTATCAACTTGAGTCTCAGGCCGTCCACGGGGCTTGTTCTGCAAGTCGAAATTTCCAGAACGAAAACGTTGGAACCAAAAACGAACTGTGTTTTCTTTTGCAACACGACCGCCATACACATCATTCACCTTTCGAGTTGTTTCCGCAGCACTAGTGCCACGGCGGAACTCGTACTCGTAAATAATGCGATATTTTAAGTTTTCCATTTTGTAAAATGAGTGAGGCAAACAGAAAAAAACAGAAGAAAAAAAACAAATGAATGACGATCATCGAAGCACAAATACACGAGTCTATAGCTGTACAAATTTGAATTTGGAATTCCTTACCAAAGAGGAGAAATTTGTGATTAAAGTGGCCAGTACGAAAAACGCCAATTTCATATGTAAGGACCTATAATATACAATCGATGTAATGTAAATCGAAGGTATCTTGCCTTACTGTTCCGTGTGGTGGCGGTTTACAATTTGCACCACACCAACTCTTCCCGCGGGTGTCGTGAATGGCGACTAACTAAGTATATCCACCGGGGGCGGGCAGCAGCGCCTCCTGCAGAACAATTCTCTTAACAATTCTGAACTGCGATCGCAGTTCAGTGGTAGAATTGTTCTGCAGGAGGCGCTGCTGCCCGCCCCCGGTGGATATACTTAGTTAGTACCCGTATGTCCAGCGTGGGGATTATGGGCACTACCCCTCTGAGATAAAAGCCAATAAGGCGCTTATATCAGAGGGAGGCCTGCGTCCAGCAGTGGACCAATATAGGTCAAAATCTTTTTATAGAAGACGAAAGACATTTGCGTAAAGAAAAGGTAAAATGATCAAGAAGATACAAGTGTTTAGTACACTTGTATCTTCTTGATCATTTTAGGTACTTTGTGCATATTTCTTGTGAGTATGTAGGTCGTGTCAAGAATAATAACTCTATTTTCAATTAAAACAATTTGGCATGTTCGCTTCGCTATTACATAAATATGACGCCAATATGAACCCTAAAGAAATCTCTATCTTCTCTGACGGATGTATCTTCTCTGTCAATTTGCATTCATTAATTATCAATCAAAATAAAATGACGAATTTGAGATCATTTAAACAATATGATGGTCACCATCATAGGCATAGGCTGGTATAGTTCTGGACATAGGCCTCCCCTAATGAGCGGCGGAGCAGGAGGCCTTGCTCCAGCTCGCCGCATCCATCCAGCATCTGCCAGCGACATTCGCAAATTATGACCCCACCTGACTCGGCTAAACTACGTTTGCCGAATCGCGGTCCCCACTCAAGCACACGTTTGTAAAACAGTTGTCGGTTGATCGGGAAACAAAATATGTAAAGCCAAGTCAATCAAGTTTTAACCCTTTTTATCTGTAAACAGAAATGATTTACGGCTATATCAGCGAAATCTGTTTTATCTGATTTATCGCAGCATTTGTGAAGCAGGGCACGTTACCACGCGAGGGTAGGACCGCCCGGATCTAAGTAATTGACAGCCTACGACCAACAATTTTGTTGTTTAAAGGTGGACGTATTTATACACATCAACTTGGAAACTAATGGGCAGCAGCGCCTCGCCACACTCAAGAAATAAAACAACAGCTGGTTAATCGAGCCCTAATTAGCTAACCAATAATTTGAATTAGAGATTGTTATCAACAATTAGACGGACTGATCAACAAATTTTTGTTCAAAATCAACCCAACGTATCAATGGTAGACCTCTTGTCATGTGCTTATTCACTTGAAATGGTTTGACCATTAATAAGTTTGAGCGGCTTCTGAGAAACCGGTAGTAAAACTTAATTATTATACAAAATGGTAGAAATCTCATTAACGATTTATTTGGAAACTTAGGTATTAACTTACTATAACGTATAAACTTAGGATTTTTGTCAAAGAGGCAGTTCTACCATACGCTACCAGAATAAATAACTTATTAATTCTGTAAAGTCGTAAAAAACGTCGATGCCGTATGTTATAAATAATGTATTATTTATTATGTATGTATTTTTAATTAAGTAATACGTCACCATCTTAACTTGTACAACTGCTTCTTGTCCATCCCAAGGTTGTCTGGAAGAGATCGCTCTTAGCGATAAGGTCGCCCATTGTGCAATCTCTCTTTTCCTGTATTTTTATTATTGTATTTTCTTGTCGTGCATTAAAGTGTAATGTATTATATTGTATGCCGTGACTATACAGAAAGTAGAAATGCGTTGTATCTTGAAGAAAATTTCAATGAAAACTGAACTGCGTCGATCAATAAACATGACATTCATCGTCGCTTTAACGGAAGTGGAACAGACCGATCTGTTCCAGAATTCCTAGGTGTGCCACAACCTTTAGCGTCCGGTAAAGCAACGATAAATTTCATGCATAATCAATTGAATAAAATAAAAACATGAACGCAAAATGTTAAAATAGAGTGCAATTAAGAATCCATCAGAATATGTATCACGAATTTTCCATTCGTGTTTAAAATTCGATTTTAAAACCTAACATGCACTAACATTTAAGCATGCAACATTTTTTTAAATTCGTATTGATGGGTACCTACACTACCTACTCTATTCCAAAAAGAACAAAACGCGTTTCCGATCCGGATTAGTTGTTCCATTCACATAATATAAAATTTAATTTGATGATTTGTGAAGGTAAAAAATGCCTTTTTATGAACAAAACCTAGCTTCCACGAGAATCCGATAACTTTTCAATGATTCATTTTGTATTAGGACTAAAGTATTTAATATCTACAATGAAACTAGTAAAACACTGTGAAAACTGATATGAATTTAATATACAACAAAACTAAAGTCAACAATACAACTTTGAAAAGTTTAACGTATGTTTTCCAGCCGTACAAGTTATGAGAGTTTATTTTGAAATAGATGTCTTAGGTAATGTATTTTCAATAGAGACAGAATGCGCTAACGATCGCACAACTTTCTAAATACAGGTGAAAAGTTTTGACAGATAGGTAGGTCTTCCTTTGTTACATTTAAGGTGACAGGAAATTAATCTCAGAGTTGCTACAGAAACAGAACCTAGACAAAGGAGGTCAAGTTTTTACAGTAGAAATATTTGTGTGCATTTGGTCTGGAGCCAAAAAAGATTCCAGTAAGTAAGTACTTTTTAATAATATGAGAATAATAAAATAACTTAAACGTTGCTTGTCGTTTTTAGGATCCTGTCACACTAATATTATAAATATCACACTAATACCTATTAAAAAAAGTTTAGATGTATGGATAGATAGATGGATGGATGATTGTTATCTCTTCACGCCAAAACTACTGAACGGATCGGGGTGAAATTTTCATACAGGTATTTCTAATCCTGGAATCAAACATAGGCTTTTTACTTTATATCAACAAATGAAACAACGCATGCGAAGCCGCGGGCAGAAACTAGTTTAAAATACACCCCATAACCCAAGCTCTCCTTAGTTTAGATGATCCTGTGTGAATTGTCCAGCATTATTTATATTTGTAATGGAATCGCTTCTAAAATGTTGGTTGTAAAATTGCTCACAGAAGGAAATGTGAAATTAACGAAAACAAATTCTCGCTTCAAAAACTAAAGTTCAGCAATAAACGTTTTAACATTGATTTATGTGAATGCCTGCTTTTAGCATGAAAGCTTTCGCATACCTAGTACGAATATAAGAAAAACAACCCATTATGTTCTAGTATACGGTAGTTTTGTAGGTTTTTTGCTAGCATGTGACAATACTATTCTAAAATCATTTACTTGATTTGTCAATAATAACTATTTATGCTGTCGAAATGAAGGATTGATTTTTCCTGTCATCGAAATTTAAATCTTGATACAACTAAAGAAGTAAACTTTACTTGAGTTCAACTAATTATAAAAGACAAGCTGTTAGCGTGGTAGGTAGGGTACCTATCTTACTAATGGACACGTAGGTAGGATACCTATCTTACTAAAGGACACATCGCCGTCCCCGGAGAATATAATGGTAAATGCAAAAACACAACTTTTCAGGAGAAATAAAAAACATGTTTTCATTGATTACTTCATAAATATTGGACGTAGACTGATGATTGTCAGCTTAACGAAAAGCTTATTTTTTATGTATTTGAAATGTTTTAGAAGAACACGCGTAACATATGCAAAAAGCAAGATATTTCAAAAACAAGAAGTTACTGAAAATCAATCGCTATCCAAGATGTTATAATATCGATTACCATTTTATTCACAGTATTTCGTAACCAAAATCGTTATTGCACCAGTGACTTACCATTTTATTCCACGTTTTTTTACACTGAAAGTGATGATGCTAATGCCCGAATATCATCCTTTTCTCGTCAATATAGTCAAATTTTTTTCTGATAATGGCTTTTTTGGTTTTCCAATAAAACTTTATCAATGGTAATCAACTTTTTCTTTAAATTGACGAAATTAACTCAAAATCTTCTTAAATCACTAAAGCTAGGATTCAGACTTAACACAGTCATCATCATCATCATCATCAGGCTACACTAGTCCACTGCTGGACATTGTAGCCTAATGAACGCCATAGCACCCTGTCTCCAGCTTGCCGCATCCAGCATCTGCCTGCAGCTTTTCGCAGATCGTCATCCCATCTGCCCAGAGGGCGTCCTACACTACATTTGCCGAGCGACTGCTTGAAGATGTTTGAAGCTGATCCGCAAGATTTTCTCAACAGGTTTGTGACAGTGGATGAAACTTGGGTTCACCACTATACTCCAGAGTCAAAACAATAATCCAAGCACTGGATAAAACCAGGTAAACCAACTCCGAAGAAGGCCAAGACAAACCTGTCGGCTGGCAAGGTGATGGCGTCTGTTTTTTGGGATGCTAAGGGTGTCATCATGGTGGACTACCTTCCGAAAGGTGATACAATGAACTCGGCATACTACAGCACCCTTTTGCGTCGTTTACGTGAAGAAATTAAAGAGAAACGCCCAGGGTTACTGCGAAAGAAAGTTTTGTTCC
Organism: Eupithecia subumbrata; assembly: GCA_949316285.1. NCBI lineage: Eukaryota > Metazoa > Arthropoda > Insecta > Lepidoptera > Geometridae > Eupithecia > Eupithecia subumbrata. The sequence goes on along the minus strand of OX438632.1, from coordinate 14,796,072 downwards.
ACCACGGCAACGCTCGCGTGCACACCTCTATCGAAATCATGGCTCAAATTCGTGATAGTGCATTCGAATTGCAACCCCATCCGGCTTATTATACTATTTCAGTACCGTCAGACTTTCATCTTTTTCCAAACCTAAAAAAACACGGACAAAGACAGAAATTTTAAACAAATGAAGAGGTCGAAGCCGCTGTTAACCTTTAATTTGAAAACCTTAAGGAATCATTTTTTTTAAAGGGAAAGATGCTTTCGAAACTAAATGGAAGACGTGTATTGAGCTAGATGGAGATTAGGTCATAAATAAAAAACAAAAATATATGTTTGACTGACCGATCTTGACGAGACCGCGAACTTTCTACAAGGAGGACATCATTGCTTCCAGAGCCAGTAATAGCTTGCGTCAGGAACTCATAAAAAGCATGATAGTAGCTTGGAAAATCTCCTGCTTTACAGAGGCTCATCAGATCGTCATAGAGCCTTGCTTATTGAAAGTGGCTCAGTGTATCACATATATCCTTGCAATTCGGGCACATAATAGCGGGGATTTGGGCTTGTGACCTGTCTGGCACCCCGCTTGCTTCATGTCTTTTTAATAGGATTTTTTTTTTGTAACTTTGCGAAAAATGATAATAGAGCTACGAAAAAAATTGAGCCGATGTATTAGCATCCACTGATCTCAAAAATGACAAAACACTAAAATCATGATAGTGGCGATTACCATTTTATTCTCGGGGGACGGCGAGTCATGAGTGAACGGAAAAATTATTTACAAAGAAAAAGCGAATACATCTGTGACACACGGAAGCATTTATACTAACCATAGAATTTACCTTTGCAATTTATTGAATTTTTTCGTTACTTGCTGGAAAAAAACTTTCTGTTTCATTTTGATATTTTACAAAGCAGATGTGACAATGACAACCATGACAAGTAGGTATGTTTTGGTTTCTCGTTGGACGTGATGTGTAAACTATCGAACCCTTCTTTAAATAACAAATCGGAGGCGAAGCCCTAAAAAAACTAGCCTATTGTTTAAGTTAGGCTACATTCTAAATGGAAACTAAATTTCATATTGATCTGTTCAGTAGTTTTGAAGATCCTACCTCGGTAACAAATATGTCACATTTCAGAAACTTTCACATTTTATCATATTAGTAGGACATGAGATGAACCTATTGCATGTGTGTGGTGTGTCTAATGTAAACACACTACCTACCTACAGTATTGTGAAAGCTGGCTCAGTCATAGATATAGGTATGCTTGAGTGACATTTATGCCATAGAAAAACGTTACTCAAGCACAGTTAGATGAAAAAGCAAGTTTTCATAATACAGGCCTTAGAATTACATATAATAAGTATTAAAATAAGGTTACCTTCTAAAATCTCGACTCCAGCAGGCATAGATGACCGGGTTCATGGAGGAGTTGACCCAGCCGAGCCACGTGACCACCGTGTTCACGATCTCCTCGTGCGCGATGCAGGCCGAGCAGATGCCCGAGAGCAGGTTCACCACGAAGAACGGCAGCCAGCACACTATAAACACGCCCATCACTATCCCCAGCGTCTTTGCTGCCTTCTTCTCTTTCGCAAACTTCGCGAGCTTCCTCGACAGCGAGAAATTCTTTGGTAAATTCTTCCCGTGAGTGACATTAGTCAGTCTGGTGGACGATCGCGACAGTCCATTGTTCTGCAATGCCGTCAGAGGCTCCTGGTCCGCCTCCTCCGGCGTGCACACTCCCTGGCACACGTCTGCACTGCGCTGCCGCATCGTCCCCCCTCTATGTATCCTAAGAGTCAGTTCTAACTCCCCACTCGGTCTCATCACTTGTTTCGTCCCTATCTTCAGAGACCGCGTCTGTATAGTCGCTGCACGATAAATACGGTAATACGTGAACACCATCACAAAAAGGGGTAAGTAAAAAGATATTGTGGAGGAGAATATGATGTACTCCAAGTTTTCTGTGAAGGGGCACTTTAGGTCTGGCACCTCTTCGGTGCGGACGGCGCGCCACCACGCGATGGCTGGGAAGGATATGGCTCCGGAACACACCCACACGGCGCAGATTAGGAAAGCGGCTTTGCGTCCGCTCATTTTCATCGGATATGTTATAGGATCCGTTATAGCCCAATACCTGTCTAGCGATATCACGCATAAGTTGAGAATCGAAGCCGTACTGAATAAAACGTCAAGCGACCGCCACACGTCGCACCAATCTACCCCGAAGAACCAGGTGTGTTCCAGCACTTCATACATCGCTGAGAATGGCATCACGACCAATCCGACCAGGCAGTCGGCAACCGCTAGTGACGTCACGAAGTAGTTGGTTGAAGTGTGAAGGTAGCGCTCTCGCACCACAGCGAGTATCACCAGCATGTTGCCGAAAACGGTCGTCAGAGAGAACAGGAGAAGGAACGCTACTAGAACCGCTCGGTCCTGTAGCAGCTTTATGTAGTCGTCCCAGATTTCAGTGCTGTCTGACGCGTTGTAGGTGCCGTTTTCGAAGGTGATGTTGAAGTCGATAACAGAGTTGTAGAAGCCAGAGGATTCCAGCGTGTACTCCGGCCCCCGGTAGTCCAGTTGGCCGCTTGCCGCTCGTATGTCTGGGTCCGTAGCGTTCATATTCGTCTGGTTAGCCCGCTAGCGCCATGGTGAGTGTTTATGTTTCCCTTGTTTCGCCCGCAGCCATTTCGATATAACGTTCTTGGCAGGCATTGTATTCCAGTACTCGTCTTTCTGGCACATGTTTCGTTGGCATACTTCGTAGCAGCCAGCGGGTGCTCACCAGTTATCTGCAACAAAACAAAAATATTGTTTGCAAAACTGCAGACGCACGCGCGCACGCACACTCTCAACTTAGCGCATTATTCGAAGATTAATTTCGTTCGTGTGGTATCATTGTTTTCTAATTAGGTTGTCTAGTTATTTTGCAGCTTTGTGAAGAGAAATTTTTATAATCGGTTTGAGGAAAGACGCTATAAACATAACCTAAGGCATTATCTAATTCACTAGGATTTCTTCTGACATTCCTAACTCACTGGATAAACGGATTTCCTATCATTATTCAAATGAACTTGAACCTAGGAACTCGCCCACTAACTTCACACGATTATGAACGCTACGCCGTCGACCGTGGGTGTATTCTTAACTAGATCCTGACTTGAGTCCCACATACCCCCAGCCCCCACGTAGCGCGTAGGTACGCCTAGCTCTATTTTAAGGTAGTACTTGAGGTTGTCATTGGCAGGGCGGGTGCGGCCGTGATCAGGCCTCCGCCATAAATAGCGAGAGAGCATCACACGAGATCAAACAGACTGTGTGCTGTGGGCCGTGAGCGGCTCCTCCGCATGAGGGCGTCGCCGCACTAACTGCACCCTATTCTGTACCACCGGTGTGCCCTGCCCCTGCCCCTGCCCCTGCCCCTGCCCTCGCACCCCTTGTACCTACCCCTCTGTCTCTTACAAACGGCCTAAGTTGATTTTCGTGTAAAAGGTAAAGATTTTCCAGTATTCGTTTACTACTAAAATGAAATCCGTGTTAAGTTTTTATGAGCTTAAATACTTATTGAAAGCCTCGTGAATCGGGTATAGATTTTGAACTGAATTGTGACTTTGAACAACTGAATTCTGTCATGACAACATTTCTTAATCAATCAAAACTCTATCAAAAGTTCAACAGGCGAAATACTCAAAGTTATAATTGACAATTTATTTACGAATTTTACGATTATTAAGTTTAAAGTAGTTCTGAGAAAACCTCTTAATTATAAGTACATATATTTGAATGAAGTACCTTAGTACCTACCTATTCGAATGAAAGTAAAATATTAGCAGAGAATACAAGAATGTATCAGCATTGCCATACAGTACAGCGGGGCAATGCGGCCAGCGTAGCGGGGACGCGACGACTGGTATTGATATGGATCAGCTGAGCTACCTGTAGATTGTTTGCAACAGTCTGCAGTTAGCTCAACTGTTTCAATTGCAAATACTGGTTCTAATTTGTTTTTATTCTATTTTCTTGGTTGAAAATATTAGTAGGTATGTAAAAATGTACCTATTAAACTGGAGTTTCCTTTATTCTGAAAATGTAATGTCTACCTACTAAGTACCTACCTATCTGGTGGAGTGAAAAGGTTAAAGTTGAGATCTGTTTTAATGGCTTAATTCTACAAAAACAACAATATTAAATGTAATCCCTTTCTATTTGGTATAAGACCTCACGTTATTATTGTACGATACAATTCAAAGAGCCCTGAGGCTTTTGTTCAATAGAGTTTTATTGTATCGGATTATATACTACGCACACAGTCCGCGACTAACCGAAACAAAACGAAAAGACAAGGTTAATTCATAAAGTTTAGTAAAGTAAACAGTTTTAATTATTTAAAATTTACTGTTTTCTCCGAAAACATAGCTTCTAGCAAAATATTTGGATCTAATTTTATTCTGTATATGGATGATTAATTATGTCAGAAAACGTTTTATTATATCAGTGGTTAAAACTAAGAGTGGCGCCATGCCTAACAATGAATTTGGAAACTAAGTAGACATCTACCTACTTACTTATACAGTGTTATAGATATATAGATGTAGATAGATATATAGATACTTGTGCTTATACAGGGTTATTGGTAATTGAGTGCGCGTGAGCTGCAGGTCCAAGCACGTTGTTCCGGAACCCAATGAATTACTAAAGACCAATCTCCCACTCCCACACTCACTGTTAATTCAGAGCAGAGGAGCTAAGTTTACTTTCAAACAAAGCCTCTCTAAAGAACGATGGAGGCGGTACCTAGGTACTACCAATATCAAATTAGAGAATTAAGACCTGGCGTCTTCTTCTTTAGGGGAGGCCTGCGTCCAGCAGAGGACCAATACAGGCTGTTGAGGTGAGGAGGTGAGGTCTTCACAAAGATGTTTGTGATGATGGGAGAACCTGCAGTTCACTCAGTGTCAGTGAATTAACAATAACCCTGTATAAGCACAAGTATTCATGGGTAGGTAGTGGGTATAGGTAGGTATTCTTTGAAAGATAATCGGCCGGTCAGCAGGATTGTCTTTAACTTTGTCCTGAGTAAAAATACTTTGCATAAACGTACACTTTAAGTGCATACATGTGCTCATCGAAAAGATAGTCGGACATTGACATATTAATTGACATTTGACAGATGTTTTCATACATTATACGTCAAATTTACGAAGCTGCTAATTTTTCAATTATCTTTTGAAGAACACCACCCCTAAATGGTATTGTCCGATTATCTTTTAGATAATTTGATGTTTTTACAAAAATGACCTCGGATTATTTTATTTTTATAATGTTTTTTGAATTTTGCGTGACAAATAGTTATCCCGCAGGAATACAAGTATTGAGGCTGAAGTAATTTATAACGGAATATTTACCATGATTTAGTTTTGAGCTTTTCAATATAAAAAAACTGTGCCGAAATATTGGAAAGTTCAAAACTCAAATCATGGTAAATATCCCGTTATAAATGACTTTAGTGTTAATAACCATGATGGATTTAAAAGTTTTATATTGAGGCCGAGATCATTTTCTATACAAAACCAACAGAATTATCCAAATCTGCCACCAATTGACGGAGAAATCTGCGAACATACATTAAAACAAGATCCGTCAAGTGCGAGTGTGACTCGCGCGCCGAGGGTTTCGAACGTTTTTCAACAAGTAGGTATTTACTAAAGGTACCGGTTAGATACTTTGCAATTTTCATGAATTCCGAAAAGTAGTAGGTCCCAACCTACATTTCAAATTGATCTCTCTGCATGCTTCGGTGGTAGGGGGTAACAGAAAATTTTTCGACTTTTTTCAAGATATTTGAAAAAGTTTGCTCAAACAAAAAAAACTCAGTGGGGTAGCCTCCTTTTTTTAAAATTATCTCCCCCCTTTTTGACCATTTTTAAAAAACTGTTTATTTTACAGACTTCTCTATATTTTTCCTGTAAAATATAGATTTATTTCTATAAATGCTCCATACATTTCACATTAGTTCTGTAAACTTCGGAGAAGGGGGGGGGGGGGGGAGAAATACATCTGTACAGGCGCACGAAATGTATAATTATTTTAAATTTCAAGTTAATAGCTGCGGTAGTTGCTGAGATATTAAAGAGGGGAAAAAAGAAACCCTAAAAACATACAGCCGATCATAGAACCTCCTCCTATTTTCAAAGTTGGTTGAAAAACCCCGCACGTCGGTGGTCATGGTGTGTTTTCTCAAAAGTCCAACGCAATCAAAATTCACTTTTCCCAAAGTTCCTGAGGCACAGAGCTGTCGCCTGCACATTAATCTTAGCTACAACGAGCGAGACACGTATGTATGTATGTATGTATGTATGTTACGTGAAAAATGTCACGTCACAGCTGACTGAACTCGAAGAAATATGTTCCAACGTTTGTTTCTATATTTGTGGGTAGTTGGAGATGTAAGAAAATTAATTGCCGAGACAAGGTTGTTTATTTTTTGTTACTGGCATTTTTGTCGATCACTTCATTATAGCTTCACTAGCTTCTACTTCTCATGTTGTTTGGCTAAAAAAAGATTAGCCTTCGTAAAAGAAAAACTCCTGAGGTTTTCTCATTCTGACATAAACCTCTTAGAAGGCTGACGACATAGGGTCGAAGTATTGTCTGGGTCTGACACTTTTGATTTAAACTTGTTTTAATGTATGCATAGAAATGGCCTAGAATAATTTGCTACGCTCATCTATATCCGTCGTCTCTTTAATATCTCAATGTTTTCCTTGTCTAAAACTTTCATTTACAACGGTCACTGGTCTAATAATAAAGTCAAATAGTAAGTACTTTTCTGTTGGACGAGTGACCCAGAGTCCCATTTTGATCAACCGAGCCTCTACACTACAGAGTCGACCCCCACAGCCGCGGTATCGAAGCGCGTCTGGTATCGCGCGGTTTGTTCCGATATCTTTTTGCAGTACATTTTGTACTAAGACGCATGCGATCTCACACACTGCTGCGATTTAATCGACGCGATAGAAGTTGGACGATGCGTTTCCGTCCTTCGACTTTGCGATAATTGGGTCACGGAATATTTTGTATAAGGACGCATGCCATCTTACACACAGTTGCGTCTTGCGTTTTGCGATTTTTGCGATGCGGGGGGGCAGAGGCGGCGCGCGCGTCTTCTAGAAAGAGCTAACAAAAACGCAGCTGTGTGTAAGGAATCACGGTACAAAATACAAGACGCGCTCCAAAAACTTCGGGGCCCTGTGGTGCATGCTGCTGTATGACTGATACTACATGTTACAAGACTTGACACAAGCAAGTATTTCAGAAGACTTTTCGTCATGATTTTTTTTACAAAAAATTATGTACACCCATCGAAATTTCAAAACAATAAATTGATGTAAGAATATACGAATATGAAGATAAAACGTGTCTTATTTTTTTAAAGAAAACTAAAAATGTGAAAAATTCATAAAACTGTAGAACAAACGTTGACGGCTTAGTACACCCTTTCCGTGTATGTATGTATAAGAACAAAGATGTCGGGCATGTGTGGCAATCTGAACCGTCACGGCGTACTATCAATCACCGACACACCCGGGACCTGTGGCCACGCTGCTGTGGCCCCGGTAGCCTCGACCAGAGATGTAAAGGATGCTGTTTTATTTTACCATGTAATCCAGTAACCGGTTGTAGATAAAACTTTAAAACGGCCGCGCGATAGTCCCATCGAAAAGAGATAACGAATTTCTTGAACTTTAAAAATAAATAAAACCTGTCGGGCAATAACCACCATTAGATTTTAGCAGCATTAATCATTAAAAGATCAACCACCCACCGGCACCGGTGGAGTTCGTTAGTGCAGTTCACATTCCGAAGTTATTTATTTATTTTATCTTAGTAGTTATTTTTATCAAAATGTAAAATGTTGACATAACCAAGTGTGCCTTGTGCTCCTACGGCGAATAAATATATGAGTATGAGTATGAGTATGAGTTGGTCACGTAAATGTTTTACATTTTACCATAAAATGTACTTATCAGTTTGATATTCATTTGTATGGCGTTTTTATTGACAAAGAAAATTACAATCAATTAATATAAACGAATTAGAACATAATAACATTTTGTATCTTAAACACATCCCTACTTTTTTACCTATTTGATTTTACTTACTATTTCACCAACTTACTATGTTCTTAGCGTGATTTAGTTGTTAGCGTTTTCTAATTGGTCACCACGCAAAAATCAATAATTGATATTTGTTTCAATCAGTTATTTGTAAATTTAGTTCGAGGTTAATTACCTATAATTTTCCTTTATTTCGTTTCGCCTAATATTTTTTTTTATTATATAGACCTCAGTAAGTCCTTGTTCTCCGCGCGTGTCACAGCTGCAGCTGCTGCGCCCTCTGGGTGTCGCATACAACGTACAACATACAACATACAACATACATACAACATACAACATACAACATACAACATACAACATACAACATACATACAACATACAACATACAACATACAACATACAACATACAACATACATACAACATACAACATACAACATACAACATACAACATACAACATACATACAACATACAACATACAACATACAACATACAACATACAACATACAACATACAACATACATACAACATACAACATACAACATACAACCAGTGCACAGGAGCGTCATCTTAACTGTGCATACGACTTTAATGTCGCTATTGTAACTAAATTTTTGGGTTCCGTACCTCAAAGGAAAAAAAGGATCCCCTTATAGGATCACTTTGTTGGCCGTCTGTCTGTCTGTGCTTCTATCTGTCTGTCTATCTGTCCGTCTGTCGACCCTCTGTTCTCAGGAACGCGTGGACGTATCGAGTTGTATGTAATTAGCGTCGAATACTCAAGTCCGTAACCCATAGGAGATAGACATAGTATTTCGCGTTCATAGAAGTGGGACGGAGCATAAGTTTTTGGAGCGTAAGCGCAAAAATAATGTTTTTGCTTTTTTACAAGAAAACTACTCAATTTATGAGGAAACTATACTACAAGAATTAGTAATAAGCTACGAATCAAAACAAAAATCTTTTCTATAGACTGCCGGGTTCCTGAGATCGACCAAATCAAGTGCAAAACCACTGTTTTGCACTTGAAAGTGCACTCACTTTCATGATTTAAGTCTAGTTTTTACCACGTGGTATCCGTGAGTACTGCGATCTAGGCCCTTACGTATAGTTGGTGTACCTGCTACTACCTACCCTGCTATCGCGATTCATACCTAAGTAGAATAGGAACTCATTAACCCGCCTTTGCCATCATCCACCGTACGGATGGAAGTAATTATTTCTTTATTCAAATTCAGATTAGCAATCTACAAAGGGCTTATCAGCAAAAAAGATCTCTGGAACTGAGATGAGTTCCCAGTTCATGCGGTCCACAGTCTCGGCGAGGACGGCTGGATCACTCGCACATGTCTGATTCTGACTAAACGAATGAGACGCAGTGACTCACCCATTGCTTAAAGTTACTACTGTTGACGACGACTTCTAAATGCTTAGAAGGTTTAATGTTTTTCAATCGTAGGTATCTATGTGGTTGGCTGGGACTCTTTATCACCGCAAAGTAACAAAACACATGAGGCATCAAATCTCGAACTGAAAAAGTTACAGCACTGTACACACACACAATAGTTCAATTTTGAAAAAAAAAAGTTTATCATAAAATGGCGGAAAGGCTTTTGGGGGTTAAAAAGCCACCAAGCTAATTGCACCTGGATCCACCTACCCTCAGTTTGCATGACAAAGGTTGTGTTGTGCTAAACATCCTGTGTATTTTTAATTATAATATCTACACACCAAGATTACCCAGAACACCAGTACCAAAAATTTCCAGATCGTACAAACATTCGTCCCGAGGCGGGAATCAAATCCGCATCCTCCCGCTTCGCAGGCAGACCTTCAGCTCCTGCCCCACGAAGCTCTGCGACGTTTGCACAGAACCAAGTGAACCAGCTCCTCATCCCGCGCTACCAGCCCCCTCCCCCCTCCCAGGTGATTAATTGTGACAAATTCCAGGGGGCGGCGGCGGCGCCGGGACATTGACGACCACGATGCGGAAATTATAATTAAGCCACGTGATTACATGATATAATTAATATGAGCACTTGTGGTCAGTCGTGGTAGCATGTAATGTGTTTATGTTACACTGAACACTTGTGAGGTCAGGTGGTAAACATTGTAGTGAGTTTACGACCACTTGAGGGAAGGATTGTACGGCAATAATAGAGGCCTTTCGATGAGTTTTGCATAGTTAACTTAAACTAATAAGAGTTATCGTTTGTTTCGTTTCGTTGAGCGCCGAGCGAGCAGCAGACCGATCGGAGCTGACCTTAATTATTTATTTACTTACAATACTTTACTAATTTTCTTATTTATTTACAATACTTTACTAGATGTAAGTTTAATCTGTTTAGTTTTTTTAATGTCTTATAAGTATTTGTTATTATTTTTTGTTAATTAGTAAGAGCGACATAATCGCAGTGTGATCAAGCTCTCTAAATAAAGATTTAAAAAAAAACATCCTTACGAGACAATGAGGTGAACTTTTCATAGTATGACAGCGAGCCAATAGTCTGAAACGAACTCGATTATACTCGTTGTTTAAGAAAGATTTTGAGTTACCTATTTGTTCTATTCTGGCAGTCCAACTTTGACAAGACTTTTTCTGTTTTCGAACTGTCAAAACTCATACTAGCTACTCAGTTTATTTGGCAAAATCTTTTTATAAGCTATTGTGATCAATTAAATCTAAAGTGTTCGTTTATTCAAAAACAAAATAGTTAATTGAAACTAGACCTTTTAAATCACCCTGAACGAAAATACCTACTGTGAGTTAACAAATAGTTAAATTATTCGAAGCCGTACCGTTTTTTTCAACACATTTTCTTTTCAAAGAAGGTATTTACTGTTAATTAATAAACACGAATACAGAAATGTTGAGGCGATAAAATATTTTATTTTCCTCTTTCCCTTTTCATTCTGAATATCGTTAAGTATTAACTACTTACTACTTATGTATTACTACAAAGTGGTCATACAAGCATGGTATTTTCGAGTTTTTAAATCTCTGAGAACATGTAAATAAAATTTTTGAAATAATCCAAAAGTTGAGTTGAAAATCACTTATGATGGATATTTATCACGAATTGTGTTGTTTTCAGCTAATATTGTTGCTGTATGTACTTGTACATATAATCACGGAATAACTCAAGTGAGGAGATAATTTTTTACTGTAAAAATCTTCTCAAATACAGTTTCCAACAGTTTTTAGTTACCAATAAAACAATTATATACCAATAACTGACCGTTGCAAGCAATCTGGAGACCCGACAGGTTTCCCATTGTGATACTTACTTATCGATAACTACCGACCTTACCTACAATGTGATGTGAATAGCCGGGTCCACACCGGACGTTCCAACGCGCTCCGCTCGCGCGCGGCAAGAGCGCGGTCCAAAGACGCGGTCAGTGTGGACACAGGTGATCATTATGAAGGTAAGCGGGTTAACTACGAACCTAGTTAGACACCAATAGCTCAGCGGTGGTAGAACACTGTATTGAGGAAGGACCATCGCACTACGTTCGTTTCGACAAAGCCTGTATCTTCTCTAGGCAATAATTCTTTGTTCCCCGCAAGATACGCGAGGCGATACAGATTGGACGACGGCGCAACTTCAATAGAGATGGAGGTTGGAACCTACCACCCGCTTGGAAGCCTCGTCTCCATGGGAACTCGGATAGCAGTATAGAGCCGGATGTAGATACTGTTGGTTCCGTATGTACACAGAGTATACCTACAATACCCGCCACGATGAGATCTTTAGCTTTTTTTAGGGACGCGGTACAGGCGCGACGAGAACCGCACTCACCCTGATGAAGTCCCTCGTTAGGGGATGAAGGGTTGGTGTTCTTCCAACACAAACTAGGTTCGTAGTTAACCCGCTTACATTCATAATGAATTCGTCAAACTACGAAAGTTTTATAGTAAAACTGGGATCAGCTTAGTGCGATCCATGCTCCACGCATCACGGTCTTGGATCGCGGGGCGCGGGGCGCGGGGCGCGGGGCGCGGGGCGCGGGGCGCGGGGTCGCCGATACAATGTAGATCGTCGGGTGCGGATCCGGCTAATAACTCAAGTGAACACTTATCGCTTCAACTGTACTATAGTCATTATAATTTGCCTATACAAAAAAATTGGGCCTAATGTGGAGCTGAAAAGTAGGACGAAAAATTATATGGGCCGAGTACGGCACACAATAAGGGACGAAAGCAGATTATTTTTATTCACATTGACGCCATGTTATTTTATTACAAATAAAAATAATATGGCATAAATCAATAAATATATTGAGTATTCATGCAGTTCAACTGATTCCTAAGTAAAAACTCGTATCTTAGGTATAAATTCGAAGTGAATTACAATATTATCATGTGAGAGTAATAATTCTTTTAAAATAGAAATGCCCCACACACGGTTCCTATCTAAATCAACTAAAGCGTCAAATAACTTCTATATTGGCAGTGCTAAGATTTATATTATCGTGTGCTCGTGACTCGGGCTACCCGGGCATGGTTTAGTAGTTAGTAGTTAGTAGTTAGTAGTTAACCTCAGCCAAAGTAGCTACGCTGGGAAACTTGGCCTACTTAGCTACTTACTACTTGGAAGACTACTTAAGGATCACCATGTAATTAGGGAACCAGGGTCGGGAACCACCAACCAGCGTTCGAAGGTTGCGAAAAAAGTGCTGGGATTTATTAACTTATTGTAATAAGTTTACAAAGCAGTTGACAATCATTTTTACATCTACAAATATTGATTATTACAGGTTTTTATACAGATTGTAGCTCTAAATGTAAACATAACATGATTGGTGTTGCAAACATGAATAAGTCAATTTCCCTAAAAATAAGTAAATATTGTTTAAGTAACAATATTGATGATTTATGAGAAAAACGTCCGCCTACGACGCAGGAGGTCAAAATAGAATGTAGGCAATCCCCAACATATCGCGGAAATCATTGGATGTAATAAAATATTGTGTGTAGTAATCGATGGTTTCCCGAAATCACAAATCATAAAGAGAGAGTCGACCTAGTAGTATAAATGAGGATATATTTCGAAGCAATTAACCGGGTTAATGGACCATAAGTTCCGGATACTATATTCGTTTTACCAAGACACTGGCAACATCCACATAAAATTCCCCTGGAATATTATTGTCGTATACAAGACGTCGTATTTCGTTGGTTTTCATTAATCAGACTCCGAATGGGTGTTGGGTTGGGTCGAAGACACATTGAAAGTAGCTGGACACACTTGGATACAGAAGACACGGACAGTAGAGAACAGATTAATCAGAATTAAAGGATAATCACTTTACTTTGTAATTGAACTTGTTTATTAGAAGTGTATTCAGTATTCTGTACCTAGCTGTTATGTTTCACAGACGTCGTAGCACCACTATTTGTGTACTATTTTTAACGTTGGAAACACTTATTGGTTTGTGTATTAGTTTTAAATCTAAGTAATTTTAATTTAAAATTTTATTAACTATTATTTAGCTGTTGGTTTCCTTTATAAAAACAAAACAAATCAGTGGGTAACTCAAGGGCTATAATTCTGGTTCGCGGTTTTGCACGCCATTATTTTGTATTGCCTAAATAATATTTAACACTTACAAGCACACATGTCATGTGCTTATAAAACTGTGATACCACAATGTCTTGTGCAGTGAGAGTCAGTTACGAATTAGTTCAAATATCAAAAAACCGTATCCCGTAGGTACCTAACAGAATGCGGAGTTCATATTTCAGTCTGCTTTGAATATAAGCTTCAACGAGCTCGTTAAAAACAAGTTGAATAGCGGTTAGTCCACGGTTACTCAGATCCCTTTATGTAAAACTGAATACAAAGAACCAAATACGCTCATCAAACCAGTCCATTCCATTAAACCGAGAACAGAACCGCAAGTCACTGCAATTAAACTTCCGGGTTGAGGCCGAAGTGCATTATCATGACTTATTACAGTCTTTCTACTCTCAGAGTCTTTTTTACGCCCTTATCTTGGTCTTTTCATCCACTGACAGTAACAAATTCAGCGGTTTTGGCGCGGCTGCCCACTGGCTTGATTTATAACCATGGAAGAACTAACAAGGTTAATAAACGACTTCTTTTACGTTAGTTTATCGCAGAGTTCTGTTATTTTATTACGCTTCTTTTCGCATCAGTAAGATAAAGTTATTCCGGGAAAAATAACGCTTTAACTTGGTACCGAAGTGCCTATATTTTCCCGTTTAAAGTCAGTAATTCCGGAGATATACAATTTTCGTTTTCCCGACACTTTGATCCTGGGTCCCCTAATCCCGCAATCACCGCAAGTAAATCTGGGAACCCACTCGTTCATCTGAATGTTTATAGAGTCTCAAATCGAATAACTCACAGGTGTGTTTATTTAAACGGTCCTCAGCTACTCACAGCTTCGAGCGCGTTTCAAATAGCCCTTATGTTACCGTAATCAGATTTTATTCGATATACTGAAGAAGGCAATTCAATCAATTCAATTCATACGATTTGTTATTTTATAAAGGGTGTGTGTCGTAAAGAGTGGTCTAGCCTTTACCTAAGGAAAAATAAGAATTGTACCCAGTAAAAGTCACAAGTTCTTATTTATATTTTTGAAAAACAAACATAGTGTCAGGAAAACATAGTGCGTGAACATGGTTAATGAATAAAACCCAATCAGCGCTGTATTGTGTCAGAACCTTCGCCCTCCAGTCTTATCGTTCCTTTGTTTAGAATGCCGGTTGTTTAATCAACGCCCAAAGTTACGTTCATCAATCATGGCGTCGCGTCCGTTTGAAACAACGTTCAAACTTATAGCTTGTAGTTTGTACCGATAGATGTCGTTACAGTCAACTGGCAGTGAAATAAATTGACTTTCGTTTTCGCGGTATGAATTTTGTTTAACTTCCACGAAAAAGAGGTACGGAAACACAAAAAAAGGAGGAGATACGTGAGTACCGACATCAGCGTTTATTTGGGCCAAAGGGATGGACCGTGCAAATGATATGAAGGTTCAAAGACACGTATTCGAAGGGGGTTTCTGAATTTTCCCCGAGCCCTACCCTAGCTTCTTAGATAAATAACAGATTCAGGCGTTACTTTGCGGAAATCTATTGCATAATATTAGGACAAAACAATATTTAGTAATAATACCGCGCAAAGCCCAGAATAAGGTTTTGTGCGGAAATAAGCTTCTTGTTAAAAAGAGAATCAATTGCCAACAGGCAGAGTGGAAGCTACTGAGTTTATTAGCGTGAGTGTGACTTAGCAAAATGCTGACGCGTCACAAACACAATACATCCTACTAGATTTTATATCCAAAACCATTAAAACTGCACCCTTTTAACCCAAATCGCTGCATTATAACCATTTGATGAGAGTTCAGCATTGCACAAACAAAGTTGATTCGATCACGTAACTTTTGTTGGCTTTTGTTAGCTCTAAAAGCCGGCGTGTAACAAAGCGGAGCAAATTGTCGAGCGCGCTGCACACTCTGCACACTCTGCACATTCCTATTGGGCAGTGCTATTTAATAGTGCCGGTGGATATTGAAGCCGTGTGAGCGTTATTCATTTAATAGGATATGTTGCCGATTTTACACTGGATTTTACTGGTTATTACTAAACGCTTCTGCGATTACTATGCAGATAAGACTTGGCAATATATCTTTATACTAGGTACACCTGCTCAGATAGTTTTTTTTTTTCCTTTTCCAAACATAAGGTAGAAAGTACGTTATTGCAGGCGTACTGAAATGCGGAGGGGGAAATTCTATGGAATTTAATTTCTCACGCGTTTAGCGGGAGACAAAAGTGTATAGAAATCCATTTCTAACGTGTTGTTTTTTTTATTTTCTTGAATATCAGCCAGTAGCTATGTTTATTTCATAATAGGTCAAACGACAAAAAAAATTAACTCCGAATCCGCCATATGATATCGGCCTCATCCGTATTCGGCACAATAATTCAAAAAAAGAACTATGACAAATATCGCACGTACCCGTATGTATTTTTACATTTGAATTTACAATTTGAATTTACTCCAGTGATTTAAAAGATACTGAAGTTATGATTTTCCTCAAATTTATAGTATAAAGCACTGTGTATCACTGATATTGAGGCCCTCATTATATTATTCAAGCCTCGTGCCTCAAATGACACACTCTATAGGAATTGGTCACTTTCTCCCTAGGTGTACAATGTACTAGAGGCTTTTTGCCGATGTGTTGAATTAGGTAAAAAAAATATAATTCTGAAGCTTGCATAAAATAAATTAGAAACCTATTTATACTTTATCTATTTCTCGAGAGGAGCCGCGTGATCATATTTGGATGGAACCATTCCGAACTAAAACAAAAGTGGTTGGTTAAAGAATCTGAGAAGGTTCCATCTCCTAGATGCCAAAGGGAAATGAATATTTAAAAATCCCAGCACCAAACCAATAAACAAAATAAAATATTTCGTACTTTTCCTGACCTCAAAACTCTGCTGCATAAAAATTATCCACAATTTGCATCCAAATTGCTCTCATTCATACAGTTTATTTTGTTTTCTGAAAAACTGCTTTCATTTCATAAATTCAAATTCTATTTTGATGTATTTTGTCTCTATCTATGAATATTTATATTTAGCTGAATTTAGTTACCAAATCCAGAGATGCAAATTGATCAATTTCATTTAAATCTGACCTTTTTAAAAAAGGATCTCAAATCGACAAATATCTACCTACTTTAAATTGTGTTTAAAAGTCAACAGCAAAAAAGATAATGTTAGGTTAGGTACCGCAGGATTGTTTTTCTTTTATACCGATAAAAAAAACGAGTAGGTATAGGTGCTTATTTTTTATACCTACTAAGTTATTTATTACCTATCCTATCAATTTCATTTAAATCTTCGATCAATTTCAATTTCATAAAGACTAATATAATAAGTGTATCACAAGAAAGAGACATCAGACAAAAATGTCCGCTTTAATCAAAGGACAATGATTATAGAGAGAGAGGACACCTTGGATCACAGTTCAAATAACGAATGTTAACTACTTACACAAAACTTACGGCTTATTCCAATAATCCCCTGCCATGATCCCCTGCGAAGGGGATTTCTGGACTTTTTGTCCAATAATCCCCTGCCGGTTCAAAGAGAAGAGGCGCAGGGGATTTGTGGACAAGAGTTCCAGAAATCCCCTGATCCACTTATTTACACCGTAAGTAGTTGTTCGTTCTTGAAATAATCAAATGCAAACAACTAAGTAACCTAACCTTATAAGTAGAATATACATATATACCAAAATATTAACATTGCATTCAGGAATTTCCGACTCACAATAGGGTTTCAGCTGATTTCGAGTAGTTTTTTGTGCTGTTTTTTCGTAGTCCCATTATTTTGTCCCATTAATGGGAACACGAGGGAGAACTATTTCTTGTAGTCCCATTAGTATGTGCGGTTGTAGAAAATTTTCTCCTGTAGGTATACATATATTTCCTGCATGGATAAACGTCCAACAAGCGTTTCGTCCAATAAGCGGTTCGTCAGGAATCCATGCGCAGTTCGCCAAATTCTACCTAAGTACTTTAGAATTATCGAAAATAGATTAAATTTCATACTGTTCCATACAGTTTTAAAAAATGACAGTGAATTCCAAATATGACAGCTGAGGTATGAAATGACAGCTGATGTAAAAATGACAGCTGATATCAAAAATGACAGCTGATGTCAAAAATGACAGGTGATGTCAGAAATGACAAAAATTAACAAAATAATATTTTATGTAAAAAGTGACAGCTGATGTCAGAAAATGGAAGTTACAGTTAGTTAAAATTTAAAATGACAGGTTATTTCAAAAATGAAATGGATATTATTCTAGACTATTGCTAGACTTTTAGTTAGTGACTCAGATGAAAAGTAGGCACCAAAGTCTAGTAAGAGTAGTTTAAGAGATGTGGCCGTTTGAAGTTTGACAGCTGTCATCGGAAATGTAGACCATTTCAATAGCTATGATTTGAACTAAGAACGGAGAAATTAAATAACATCGCAAAAATTTACGACTACGGCGGGACTTGAACCCGCATCCTTCCGTCAGTACCGAAATGTGCTAACCAACTACTACTACTTACGCACTATAAAAACAAAAAGAGACTCTAGGACGAATTTTTTCGGAGATATGGCTGTTTCAATTTTAACAGCTTTCAAAATGAGAAGTCTAGGACGAGTAATCCATATCTCGGAAGCTTGTCATACTGGAAAATATTTATTCAAAGAAAAAATTACAATCAGATAATCGAAATAAATTAAAACTAGTATTCACACTTGAAATGACAATTCAGCGAACTGCAGACTGTTGCAAACAATCTACAGGTAGCTCAATTGATCCATATCACGTAATACGTATATCTCGGAAGATGGAAAGGCGCAAATGTGTCGACGCATGTAGCGGCCCACACAATGGGCCTCCCCAACTCCCATGGGACTAGTGTCATACCGTCGGGCCTCTTACCTCCGTCACGTAATAGACCATTCGGTTCAAGAATAGCAGGTACGTTAGCGGTGACAAAGGCCCGCCGGATGATGTCATTAAAGCTGGACTGGCGAGATATCCGACCGGGGCGGCCCTAGTACACGATAATCCGTGATGACCAAGCTGTTCGACAGCAGTACCGCACTGGCATTGATGAGGCGCGCAACACCTTGCACCCAACCGAAGACATCTTGCGATACGGAAAGTTACGAGATCCAATAAAGTACCGGTGTTATATGAAGACTAGTATTTTATATGTGCGCGAGCTGCAAGCAGCTCGCGGCGGCTGTGTATATTGTTTTTTTTTTCATTGTATTCCCCTTTCCGTAACCTACATAATCGATTTCATGGAAATTTATAAGCATGAGTGGGTTTTGCGATATAAGAATGTCAGCCATTTTGGATTTTCAAATGGACATCTTTTTCGTAATCTACATTGTCGAGTTAGTCGAAAAAGATATCCATGTCAAATTCTTGGCTGGGGGAGGGGGTTTGGGGGGGGGGGGGCTGGTCGCAAGGAGTCACAGCACGGCTCGCTTCGCTCGCCGTGCTGTTCCCCTGTAGTCCCCGCTCGTGCTGCCACATGGCAAGGCTCGCTTCGCTCGCCTTGCGGTGTGACGTATTGCAATCTGACACACGCCCACCGACATCAAATTCGTAATCCTCACCCCAATGTTAGTCAAAAAAGATATCCATATCAGATTTTTTGATGGGGGAGGGGGTTCAGGGAGCCTGGGGGCGTGAGGGGTTAACAGCACGGCTCGCTTCGCTCGTCGTGCTGTTTCTCCTTAGTCGCATTGCGGTGAGTGAAGCGAACCGCAAGGATTTGATGTCGGTGGGCGTGTGTCAGATTGCAAGGCTCGCTTCGCTCGCCTTGCTGTGTGACGTGAGTCGGATCAGGGGATTTCTGGAACTCTTGTCCACAAATCCCCTGCGCCTCTTCTCTTTGAACCGGCAGGGGATTATTGGACAAAAAGTCCAGAAATCCCCTTCGCAGGGGATCATGGCAGGGGATTATTGGAATAAGCCAAAACTTACTACTATCGATAAATCAGCCGATGACGTCCTCCGAAACAATATCCTCGACTCTAACCTATTATAACCTGTACAATAAATACTAATAAATGATTTGATTTTTAACAAATAAAATAAAATATTATCTATAATACAAATATACATGCACAGGTGAACTCGATTAGACTAACCCTACCGGCGCGGCGCGGCGCGACTCGGCGCGGCAGTGACGCGCAGGGACCGCTTCTATGATGATGTTGTTCTGAACGACGTGATGTTCTATGATAATGTGAACTAGAAACTTCTAATAATTATCTATCTCACAAACCTGCCAAGCAGAAGTCTCTGAGCAAAAAATCACTGCAAAATTGACAGCACTATTAATCCAATTAAAGTTGTAATTTATTCTGGTTGCAGTGCCGTTGACAGTTTACTTGAAGATTCACCGGCCACTCGAACTTGTTTGAAAACTCGTTTAACTTATGGGTTAAAGATTCATATAAACAGAGTGCTCTAAGCATCTACGTCCAAATTGAGAAGGGAGGTCATTAACCTGCAATAATTTGACCCCCCTGTGTGTTCAGCGTTTTTTTAAAGTTATAGCCTATCTTGTTTCCATTTTTAGCATATTCTTATAGGTTAATAAATAAACGCCGATAATAGAACCGAACTCGTGCACCCTTTCTTCGGATGCGCCGCAGAAACCACTCCGTTAATATAATCATCATAAATATTTTCAAACTTACGCGATCTGAACACATTATTATTAGTATTGTTATACGGGTATTGATCGCGTTTATTTACCTATTTTTCCCGACGTTTCAACAGGTTTACACACTGTCGTGGTCACGGGATGACTCATGTCATCCCACGCGATAAATACCCGTATAACAATACTAATAATAATATAATCATCATGTCACATACAGAAGCAATGCATGCATTTCGCGGTTTGTAAACACAATTAATGATTTTATCGGGTATTTATCGCGTACCTTTTGTTATTACGCTGCAGATATTAACACCGTATTTGTGCTGCAGAAAAGGGCTGTTCGTGTAATATATGTTAAGGGTCCCAGAGAATCCTTACGTGATAAATTCAAAGAGATAAACATAATGCTGTCATTATGTTTACCATGTCAATATATTTATGAAAACTTGTCGTACACTCATAGAAATATAAATCGGTTCCCTAAAAATAGCTATAAACCTTATTTTAACACCAGAAATAAACATAAACTCTAAATAAAATATATGCTTCATTGTTATTATAGCAATATCGTTAATATACACACAGTAAAATTTCAATTTTCGTAGTGCACAAGCAATAAAACAAGCTATTAAATATTTTTCATATGACATTTTTGGTAGGTATTTTAACCGTAAATATAATATTATAAGCATACATTTTATTTTTGTGTCAATGGAACCAATAATTTGTATAGTGTTTTGTTATTAGTCTCTGGAAGAAGAATATTCAAATAAGCTGTAATAAAAGTAGGCGAATGTGAAATGATAGTGTAGTCAAATAATGTGTGCTTGGACCTTAAATAGGTTTAGACGACTTCCGACCGTAAAACTGCTAAAGGACTAAGTACATCTGTAAAACACTGCTACCGCACAGTTCCAACACGCCTCCGCCTCAAATCTCGCTGATCGTACGTTGTCTACGCGCTGATCGAAAAAAACTAACGAGTGTAGGTTGCGGTAAGCTCGCTTACCGTGTGCTCTCTGCAATTTTAAGGTCACAGATCAAAGGCGCACCGCTACAGCACAGCACAAAAACGTCCATTTAAATATGGACAGCCCGTAAGATTTTGATGCATTGCATATTGACTGCATCAGATGACAGACAGCGGGCCAATCGTTTAAGCTAGTGGGAAGCCGTTTTGCCAGTGCAAAATATATCTAAAGATAACGAGTTTAAGCCCATATTTGAATGCATATTTATGTGTTGTACAGCAGTAGATTTATGTGCGACAAGCTTTATACTGTCACTGAGAGTTTAGGCCCAATGTTCCGCACGACGAGGCTACATAGCTAATAGGCTATAGTTCGAGGTGGCGTCACTCGGGGATTTTCCCAAAATTATACTTATATATTGTTCATGAATTTGCTTTATGATTGACTAGTTTATACCCGCGGCTTTGCACGTGTTGTTTCTATGGAAACGTTTAAAGGTGATTTCTATCCCATGGGAACTGATATAAGAGATAAAAAGTAGCCTATGTTTGATTCCAGGATTAGAATTACTTACATCCAAAATTTCAGTCCGTGTTTTCAGGATGTTTGTTACCTCTTCACGCCAAAATTACTGAACGGATTCAGTAGTTTTGGCATGAAGAAGTAACAAACATCCATCCATCCAAACTTTCGCATTTATGATATTAGTGTGACACTATTTGAATGCTTATTTTTGAGCTGCGCGGTAACAGTGTTGCCCCTGTATGCTACAACCTTAAGGTTACGTACAAAGAGCCACTTTTGTCATTTTTAAGCCATTTACTTTCTCGCAACACATTTTAATTTCACTTTCTCCTTTTACTCGAACAAAAGTTTCAACCCCTATATTTCAGCCACAATAGAAAGTGGAGTAAAATTATTTGATGCTTTATTTTTCCGCCACTAGGAATAAATCTCTTTATAACTTTTGATTCGAGTCAGAAAGATTGTCTATTTGATTTAGTGTGATAACGTAGGCACATTTTGTCCTCGATTTATTGGTAATCTAACTTTAGATTTATTGATTTTGTAAGTCGGTACTTTGTTATCATCTGCCTGCGGATTCTGGACCTACTTTTGTTTATAATGAGTACTGAAGAAGGTAGTACATTAGATAATAATTAGGTTCGGTAATGTTATCTAGCTTTAAATCATTTTTAACCCCCGACGCAAAAAGAGAGGGGTGTTATAAGTTTAATGTGTCTGTCTGTGCATCTGTGTATCTGTCTGTGGTATCGAAGCTCCCAAACGGATAAACCGATTTGCGTTTAGTTTTTTTTGTTGTCATATTTATTTTTATCTCGAGTGTCTGAGCCATGATTCATGATTTTTTTTAATTTTGTTCTTGTTAGTCGTAAAATTCTCAAAAAGCTCTACGAGGCCATAATGTAGTACATCGTAGCAGTCTAGCTACGACGTAGACCGCTACGAGAACACGTGCTACGACGTAGACCGCTACGAGAACACGTGCTACGACGTAGACCGCTACGAGAACACGTGCTACGACGTAGACCGCTACGAGAACACGTGCTACGACGTAGACCGCTACGAGAACACGTGCTACGACGTAGACCGCTACGAGAACACGTGCTACGACGTAGACCGCTACGAGAACACGTGCTACGACGTAGACCGCTACGAGAACACGTGCTACGACGTAGACCGCTACGAGAACACGTGCTACGGCGTAGACTGCTACGAGAACACGTGCTACGACGTAGACCGCTACGAGAACACGTGCTACGACGTAGACCGCTACGAGAACACGTGCTACGGCGTAGACAGCTACGAGAACACGTGCTACGACGTAGACCGCTACGAGAACACGTGCTACGACGTAGACCGCTACGAGAACACGTGCTACGACGTAGACCGCTACGAGAACACGTGCTACGACGTAGACCGCTACGAGAACACGTGCTACGGCGTAGACCGCTACGAGAACACGTGCTACGACGTAGACCGCTACGAGAACACGTGCTACGACGTAGACCGCTACGAGAACACGTGCTACGACGTAGACCGCTACGAGAACACGTGCTACGGCGTAGACCGCTACGAGAACACGTGCTACGACGTAGACCGCTACGAGAACACGTGCTACGACGTAGACCGCTACGAGAACACGTGCTACGGCGTAGACCGCTACGAGAACACGTGCTACGGCGTAGACCGCTACGAGAACACGTGCTACGACGTAGACCGCTACGAGAACACGTGCTACGACGTAGACCGCTACGAGAACACGTGCTACGACGTAGACCGCTACGAGAACACGTGCTACGACGTAGACCGCTACGAGAACACGTGCTACGACGTAGACCGCTACGAGAACACGTGCTACGGCGTAGACCGCTACGAGAACACGTGCTACGACGTAGACCGCTACGAGAACACGTGCTACGACGTAGACCGCTACGAGAACACGTGCTACGAC
This sequence comes from Eupithecia subumbrata, assembly GCA_949316285.1. Classification (NCBI taxonomy): domain Eukaryota; kingdom Metazoa; phylum Arthropoda; class Insecta; order Lepidoptera; family Geometridae; genus Eupithecia; species Eupithecia subumbrata. The sequence goes on along the minus strand of OX438632.1, from coordinate 14,772,274 downwards.
GTAGACCGCTACGAGAACACGTGCTACGACGTAGACCGCTACGAGAACACGTGCTACGACGTAGACCGCTACGAGAACACGTGCTACGACGTAGCATCATATATGCTACGTCGTACTCTTCATCAGAATGCTTCATGAATTAGGTGATTTATATGTTTTCTATGAAATTATATATATATATTTCTATGTAACGTTTTGTAAAAAAAACGGTTACTGTATTTTGTACGTCAATTAACCAAATCACAAGTTCTGCTTAGTTACAATACACTTTGTTGTCGAGCATTATTTATTTATTTAATTGATTTTGGTAGTTTCAGTTTAACTTTTAGAAAATGCACAAATCTTTGTACGCCAACTTTTGTTTTTACGATACATATTTGTGGATGTGTGTTGTCGCTGTCGCAAAGTCTTGTAGGTATGCAACCACACGGCCTAAAAAGAACTTTGTAGTAGCAAATGGTTTAGTGAAAGTGGAATCAGAAAAGAAAAAGTAACCACCTCGCTGTGTTGCGTTACACGTTACACGTTACACGACACACGACACACAGCGGCCGTGATTTATCTGGAATATTCTCTAACTGGTTGAATTGAAAAGGCGTGGGAATTGACTTCTCTTCTATAAACAAGTTTATTAGGTTGTTTCGGGCGTCGACGTGAGGCGTGCAGTGCGGCACAACTGAGAGCAGCTCCAAACGGAACTGATTGTTTATTTAAAAAGGTACCTCATACGCGTCGCATGATGTATTGTATCTAGCTAGACGATAGCGCGTCAGCCAAGCTCTAGTTATTTTCAATGTTTATTCCTCATTACTGATTAGTAAATTTAATAATTTGAATCTGTTATCTTTTGCAGTTAATAATTTTTAAGTCGGGCAGTCGAAAGATTGGATGAGGCACGCACAGGACCTATTAAGCTGGAGTGTAAATAGCAAGATCTCAACAGTATGATGATTATGAATTAATTTATTCGGTAAGGCGAATAAAGTTTATAAAATAAACCAGTTCACCACAAATTATGGTATCACATGCACAAACCTTTGTATAATTGCTTTCACTAATGATAATTTGTAAGTTAATTTGAATAGCCTTGCGTCCTTGCGGTACTATTCTCATAAAATAGGATTTTCTACTTTGCATAATGTTTACGTGGCGTTGAAAGCCGGGACGTCCTGTCAACTCTGTGCGTTTCGTGTGGCTCACCCGTTCTGATGCAAAACGAGGAGAGGGAGGAGGGAGTTCTAAGCAACATACGGTATACCGGGGAACTTATAGTGGAGTTACACCGGTTAGCGCGTCAGCTAGCTAACTAGCTTTTAGTCTCACTCAATTTGAATAGTGTAGAAAGAGATGAGATGAGAGAAGATGAATAAAGTAAGTGGTAAGTACATTAGCTATGGGCGGTGAAGAGGCAACGGCCAGCCTCAGCGGAGCAGTGCAATTATGTACCACTAGCTGCTTCGATCCGATTAGTATGGAGGTTTACGCCATGGGCACTAAACGTGTTAAACTGTAGAGTGTAAGAACTCAATCTGCTTCCTATATAAAAGAGGCTCGGCAAACTGCGGTCGCTATAACACTGGCTTTTATAATAATTGCTTACACTGCATTTAATGTGGCCACAATGTTGCTACTTCCAGCTAAAATTGCACATAAATGATGTAATAGCTTTATTAAAGGGCAATCATTTGTGTAGGTTCTGTTTGCAAGCCCAATGTTTATTTGTGAAATCCACATTCACACCCCCAGGAGGCCCCACACCCAAAAAAAACCCACTTTAGATAATCTAAATGAAGTTCTGATACATTAACATGTAAGTAGCTTGGAAATAATTGATATTGGTTTTCAAAAGTTAAGTTGATTGGCACGTCTTACTACTGAGGCAACATCCATCCACTTTACGCAAATATATATAAAACAGAAATTTCGTTAAAATGTTAGTTTGCGAGATTTGTGGGCAGATACATCGTCAAATCTTTTATGACAACGAAGACAACGAGCAACAATTTTGCAGACACAAAATTCTAGAGGAATCTCTTCTCGATTATCATTTAAAGCTACTTTTTATCCCCCTCAAACGCGTGCCTTGCTGCGACCTAAGGCCAGCTTATTTATAATGGTTTAGTTGAGGTAGACCTCAAGAATTTTCTCAACCGGGGAAGCCCCATTCGTGTGGTAAGCTTACTGCATTGCATGCAGTATTCCGAGAACAGATGTTTTACTATCAGCTGGATTGTCGGGCTCGGCGAAGGTAATCATCGTTAATCAACATGGACAGGGAGTAGGGGTAGTAGGGGTAGTAGCAGGGGAACCATACATCTATGTAATATGACAAACGGTCATTTGCAAAGCTTGGCCTTGTCAGAAAGCACAACATTTTTCAGCGATTTCGAAAGAAGGAGGGTCCATGTTTCGGCTGTATGTATGTTTGTTGTGTGCTGTATGTATGCAAACATACTTAAACAAACTCAATTGATTTTAGACAAATTTCGATGAATTGTTTGATTTTTATAAAGGTGATCTCGAGATAAAAAAAATATTTTCGTAGAATTAGTATTTGTCCCACATAACTTAGAAAACAGTGTAAAATTCAGAGAATCGAAATTAGTTTGAATTTTTCTAGATTGTTTGCAACAGTCTGCAGTTTTATCTCAATTGTTTCAATTGTAAATACTAGGTCTAATTTATTTCTATTATTTGATTTTAATTTTCTTTGTAAATATAGGATTCTGCCCTTTCAAAAAAAAAGTCAGTTTTAGTTTTTTCGAATTAATTTGAATAAGGTATTTGTTGTTCGAATGATAGTTAGCTAATCAAGTGTCGTTACTAACTAGGCAGAAGGATTTCATAATCTGACTGGTTCTCTGGTTAGAGTCAGTAAAGTGTTTTAGTTTTACGTATTCCTTTACATTTTTTGTTTTTCTTTTTAGTATTTCATTTGCATTCTGATACAGAACCCACATTACATCGACAGCCTTTTCTAGTGCACCGCTGGACATAGGCCTGCCCAAATAAGTGCCTATCTGGCTCTTATCATTAGGGGGTAGTGTCATAATCCCCACGCTGGGCATGCGGGTTGCGGATCGCAGTAGAGGTATTAAATATTCTATGGTAGATTCCATTAGTTGTCGGCGATATGCACGAGCCGCGTTAGAGAGGGGTCGATTCTTACGTCATGACCGCCACACCAATACAAAAAGCTATTTCATAACCGCAAAGACATTGACTACAATCGTCACGCATACAAGTTAATATGAACCTTCTCTCCTCCAGCAATAAGTCACTATTCCTTCGTTGAGGGCTCTTTATACTTTTACGAAGAAATCGGATTAAGTTAATACCTACTCGTTCTTTCCCCGCACGATGAATTTAAAAAGGTCCACTATCAAGTTACCTATTAGTATTTAATTATTTATTGAGGAATAACTAACGACTACATTATTTTTTTTATATATTAGCTTATTTGTTATATACTATACTAGCTGCTAATATAATCCCGCGGCTTCGCCCCCGTGGAAATTTATGTTTCCAACTTTCTTATATTTTTTCTTCCATAACAGCCTTTTCCTGATACTAAGAAACACAACAAAAAAAGAATTAGCGATCCAGCCGTTCACTCGTGATGCCGTGACCAAGAGAAATAGGGATTTATTTTTATATAATAAATTCACATGGATAGATTTATTAGTACTTTACTAGTAAAGATGAGCTATATTATCAATGTACCCCACAGCGCTATCCACATATCGTCGCCGTAGAGCGAAAAGTCACTAAGTAGGTCATTTGGTGTTTTGAGATATGAAGGTTTGAATAACTAATAAAAATCATAACTTTGTTTCGGTATGGGATATTTCTAATTTTATGGTCTCATATGTAAGAAACTTAAAAGCTATTAAGGTCAATTTACTACAGTCAATGAATGATTGATATTATCAGGAATAATGAAAAAAAACACTTTAGCTACATAAAATTATGAAGTACAATTATCGCAAATAGATCGATCTAGAAGACACTAAGTCGACTCGGTTAGTTTTCGCTTGCATGTTGTGTATCAAACCAGTTATTTATCGACTAGACCTATTATGTATCTCTACACCAGCCCTGTATGTATTACACGGCATTTCTGCACAATATGTCTATCTATGCAAATTAATTGCTTACAGGTAAATAAACATTTCATATTATGTTCCGATATTTCACTAATATACAGGTTTCCGAAGACGTAATACATTGTATCGACTCATATCTCCTAAATCAAATACTCCTTGTTTCCATAAATAAAATATATGTACACTTAGAAAAGGTCAAATCATGTTAATTAAACACTGACACTGAAATAATTTGATTTTTTTATGTACAATGTTTCGTTGTTCGTTCTCAACTCAAGTAGCTGAGCTGAGTGGTTCGAAAAACTTTATTTGACCCCAACCGAATTCTAAAATGTACCCGGAATGGAAAACGCAGGTCATCATTGCGAGTTGTGGCTTTCATGAATCCCTTTGTTTCATCTAAATAAAACATTCCGAAGCTCCGAAGTAGCAGGGTACTACCGATTCCAGGAGGCCATCTATCTAATATGTACACCACCAGCGATTTAATATGGGCCGCTTCCATTCTTCATTGAAATTTCAACATTATTGTCTGTGAATACGAGCTTTATTTGATCTGCGGATTTGGATTTGATTGATACCGCACAAAGGTCATGTTAAGATAGATTGTGGAAACCTACTGTGAATCGCAACATAGATCAAAGTAGAATCATACTTTAGAGTGGCTGAAGGAAGCTATCATGAATTCTAGTTTTACCAAAAAAATGTTAAATCAACGCCCCTCTAAAGGTTAAAGCACTCACACCCCTCATCGCTGCCGTAGAGCACAAAAATAGGCATTCTGAAATGGGCTTAAGCTCGTTATCTTTAGATAGATATATTTAAGCGACAGCATAAAATAGCAGCCGGCGCGCGGTGAACTAGCCCGCGCAACCTAGCCTCTCGTCGGTCTACGCACGCCATGCATACCGCAAGCTTTAAGGAAATTCTCCGTTCAAGTAGTACGATTTGATCTGGAGCGGTGCGGCCGGTGTAGATATGCGACAACCTTAATACCAATAGACTGCGGAACAAAATAACGTTAATTAAAACCTAGAAATCAACTTAACGGTTATTTAATTATAACGATGAATCGCTGGTGCGATAGGTTTTTTGATCGAAAATGATCAGGCGATACGACAGCTGCAAATGTAAACTGATGATGTTGATATGTCCTCCTAGCCGTATTTCGGCCCTGGCGGCCAGTCTCAACGGAGACAAGCCATGTTCGCACCACATATTAGTGCACAAGTGTGTGCGCAAACACAGATGCACTCCTTATTTCCCTCGGTCTCATTTTTATTTTTATAGAATAAAGAATAGTATAGAAGATCTTTATTTGTGTGACATAAATAACATGACATGACGTTACCTTTAACTATTATTAAACTTAATGTAACACAGAAAGGTCACCGGCTCAGGTTCATGCTGCTATGGCACAAGAGCCATGGCACCGCTGGTTTCCAGCGGTGCCAGGGTGTTCAGTGCAGCGCTACTCGCTACACAAATTTGTCTAAATGTATATCTATTATGTATAATAAAAAATATCTATCTATGTAGTGTATTGTATTAAGTATATCAGTTATCTAGTACCCATAACACAAGTACTGCTTAGCTTGTGGCTAGATGTGTGAATTGTCCAGCATTACTATTATTATTATTATTAAACTATGTGTGTAGCCTCAGAAATAGCGTACCTAGTATTTCCATTACCTACGTTATAATGATATTTGAACTCTGTATAATTTCTTGGTAAGGCGGACCTTGCTGGAATCAATAATCAGTCGCATGGGGTTCTCGGAACACAGACAGGTCCAACCGGCAATAAAAGACTGTCCCTGTTAAAGACGATTTATTTAATGCTAGCGTTTACGGAACACTGCTGTTTAGAGTCAATTCAAACATCACACTAATATTATAAATGCGAAAGTTTGGATGGATGGATGGACAGATGGATGGATGTTTGTTACCTCTTCACGCCAAAACTACTGAACGGATGTGGCTGAATTTTTGTTTACAGGTAATTCTAATCCTGGAATCAAACATATGCTTTTTATCCCATAAATCAGCTCCCATGGTATAGAAATCACCTTTAAACGTTTCCATAGAAACAACGCGTGCGAAGCCGCGGGCATAAACTAGTTCTTTATGATTAGGTTACTGCGATTAATTATTCAATTCAATTGGTTTATTATAAAACAAGATCCGTCAAGTGCGAGTGTAACTTGCGCGCCGAGGGTTTCGAACGTTTGTCAACAAATATGTACCAAAAGTATCGGTTAGAGACTTTGCAATTTAACCAATACCTAAAAATAGTAGGTACCAACCTACATGTCAGATGGATCTCTCTGCATGATTCGGTGGGTAATGGTAATTTTTTCGCCTTTTTTCAATATGTTTCAAAAAGTATGAAACCTACAAAAATTCCAAAAACCATTTTGAATGTACAAACTGATACCTTTCATATGATACCGTACTCATGTACGGTATCATATGAAAGGTATCAGTTCCCTGTAGGTATCTTTTAAAATTTCGGCATCTTATGATGCATAAATTTTAATGGCATTTGTATGGAAAATATTCATTTTCATTTATATTTCTTGCAATCTCTACAGCCGCTCTAAATGTATCATTATTTTAAATTTCAAGTTGATAGCTGCAGTAGTTGCTGAGTTATTAAGGAGGGAAAAAAGGACAGACAAAGCGAGACCATAAGTGTTTCGAAACCGATCTTCGATCTCGAAACCCTAAAAACATAAAATACTGACTGTGTGTCATTGTAATTATGAATAGAAGGACAATAGATTAGCCAGACACGAATCTAAAACTACTATGTTGAGGAAGAGTGTAGTGTGCATGGCACCTGTAATCTATAATAAAATACCTAAGAGCTACAAATACTTAAATGTAAACTTCTTAAGACTAAATTTAAAAAACTTTTATGTGAAAAATGCTACTATAATATTGACGAATTTCTAAATGATGTAATCTAATTTTATACTACGTATCATCATCATCATTATCATCATCAACCTAAATTAGTCCACTGCTGAATTTTTTTATTTTTTTTTGAATTTTTTGAATTTAGTATACTACGTATACTAAATTTAATTCTCAAATTAATAATCTTGTAAATTTGTTATTGTTATTTACAATTACATTTACACCTGCTTGCCTTACTCTCTAATTATTTTGCACACCAATGTATATTGGTCAAACATGTTTACTCGAATAAAAAGCACTATTTGTCATCTTTCTTTTTACACGAGTTTGCAAAAAATGACTTTTAAATTTGTACTGTTATTTTATACTACAATGCTTTACATTTAGGACATCTACTTGCTAATGCAAAGAAAATACTTAGGTCTCTAATATAAGAAAATTATATATACAACATTACACGGATAAAATTCGGAAAAAAATATCTTAAAAACAAATACGATGGGTACATTACTATAGGTACCTACTACTCTAGCTTATATTTAAAAAGACTATTCTTAAACCCTCTAAAACTTTTTTATAAACTTATCTAAAAATAATAACGCAAAAGAAAACAAATTATTGTAAGCATTCGTAGTAGTTAGCTGCTTATATATTGTTGTATGTTTCTATGGATGTCCGCGAAGGGCCAATTTAGAGGATTTTTTTGATTTTGTAAAGAAAATAGTGGTCCCATATATATTTTATTCCTGAGGGATTAATATTAGTCTCGCAAAATTAAAAACTGTGTAAATAGTCAGTTTTTTTGTTTTTCTAAACATCAAATCAGTCCTTCAATATCATAACATGTTTTCAATGTTCACCCGATGACTTGCGATCTGCGATCACCTACACACGTGCTAAATTAGCTTCGCTTATTACTATGATACAATGGAGTTGTTTGTTCAAAACACCTTATTCGGTTAATATGTTTACACCTTTTGCGATGACATTCCGTTTTGTTTTTACTTCCCGCTGTTGAACTGAGATGATTTCCCGCGGGCACTTTCAATGTTAAAGGTTCGTTTAGGTGAAAGACGAATTTACTCTCGCCTCTCGTATTTTAATCCAATAATGTTAATCCCTTAGAAATGTTTTGTTTGTTTCTGTCGTGAATCGTGTAAAATGACCCACTCGTCTGTTGGAGATAGAGCCAGACCTTATGCGCACAACACGAGAAGGAATATAATTTATTTGGCAAAGGTCTACCTGTGACGCAGGAGGTTGCGAGATTTTTTCTCGTATTTGCGCTGATTTTCTGTGCTACAGCAAGAAAAATTCAGTTATCAAAAACAATATATGAATAGTGCATCGTTTCCTTGATTTATTTCGAAAGAAACTCGAGAATTCCACCACTAAATTGGAAAGCACTCGAATAAAAAAGTGAGCGTATTGTTTCGAAATCGAATTTATTTCTTCCAATAGGATTGCAGCAAACTACAAAAGCTGTTCCGGCAATCCTTTGAAATACGACCACTATGACGGCGTGACTAACTGAATTGGTCTATCCATCCGGATTTGCTGAATTTCAATCTGTTGTCAATAGTTTGTAAACCTAAATTGTCTTGTCCTTGTAACAATACACAACAAATTGTAGAATACAGTCAGACGAATTGGCGTTTCTTCATTGCCAACCCGACCCGACACCGGCACCGACACCGGCACCGACACCGGCATCAATGGACGCTGAATTATATGAAATCGCAATAAAATATATATTTTTTTTTTCAAATAATTATGCGCTTACTGAAGTCGGTGCCAGTGTCGGTCATGTCAGCCAAGGATAAACGCCCAAAATGTGCACAATCGGAAAATACCAGAGTATTTTAATAACTTTCGCATACTGCAACTAGACTACTATGCTACTATATTATGTATGATATATATTATGAATAATAGATATTTTTTATTATACATAGAAAACACCCAGACCAACGGAACAAATTTCTGCAGATCGTACACAAATAAATTTCCGAGGCGGGAATCGAACCCGCAACCTCCCTTCGCCTGCTGCGCCACGGAGGTCGATGCTATCATAAGGTCAATATTATAAACTGTATTGCTCACCGCATTCCTTTGTGACTTGTGACTTGGCGTTATGTATTCACAAAGAGTTGTACTGTGTTGTATGTAGTATACAGTTGTTCTTTGGCAATGTGCTACGTCGTAGCAAGTTAGGATCGTTGCCATAAAAATGACATGCTCATACCAAAATATTCTCGTTTTCGCATTTTATTTTATTATCATACATCTTCACATCTAACCAAAATACAAACTTTTCTATTTTAATATTTGTGTTATGTGAAGTAATTTCGTCCTAACCCAAAAATGTCCGCGACCGTGTCCCGGCTCATGAAGGCCTTATTAAAACGATAACGTCTAGAGAATTTGCAAAGTAAATTGACAGTTAGTTAGTTCGTCTGAGTTTGCCTTCAAGCGAGGCAAGGACGGGGCAATAAACATGGCAGACATTCACCTTTATCTTGTACAATATCAGATTTATTAGCGTTTCGTCCAAAACACGATTCGACCAATTACAATTTAAACGCGTTTCGTCCTACAAGCGTTTCGTCCAACACGAAATAGCGAGAAAGTTACACCGTTGCTAGCTTTATCTTTTTTCCCGTTGTTTGGTTCCGCAAGGTCAAGAAAAGTATTTCATTCTTTATAAAAGAGGTAGGGTAGTAATTCATTGACTTTATTAGCAAGTTTTCTCCTTTTTGTGAGGTTATAAGTCACACCACTTGCTGCTTTAATACAGTTGAGCAAAGATGTTACTTGGGATATGGGATCTATGGTCGACCGAGCCTAGACTTGGGATATGGGATCTATGGTCGACCGAGCCTAGACTTGGCTACGAAATGTGTCAATAAATCTGAACAAAAAACTAAAATTTACTTACTTTGCATGGAATCGACATTAAGGTGTAGTTGTTGACAATATTTATTAAAGAAAAGATCAATCGACAAGTAGGTAATCAATATACAATAAAACAGCAACAAGAAAGAAAGAAAAGAAGGTATTTCGGAATTGTTTATAATTTATTTATCGTCAAGAAAAATACTTTCAAATACAGCGGGGCTTCAAATGCAGCCAGCGTCTTGGGGACCCTTCCCACTAGTATTGATATGGATCAGTTGAGCTACCTGCAGATTGTTTGCAACAGTCTGCAGTTAGCTCAATTGTTTCAATTGTAAATATTAGTTCTAATTAATTTCTATTATTTGATTGAAATTTTCTTTCAAATAAATATATCTTGACTTCTACCTAAATGAAAACCAATTGTTTTACAAGTTTATTATGAATATAACCTTCTGCGGAGAATACTTGTGTTGTGGGTACCAGCCGCGCACACTATGGCCTGTGTATCGCCTAATCGCGACCGCAGCCCCCGCAGCCCCCGCAGCCCCCTCCCCGCCCGCGCCGCAATGTGCGTATTGCGGGCTTAACCCATCCCGAAACGTCAACTTAGCATTGTTTATTATTAACGACTAAATACGGGAACGATTAAATTCTACGCTGAACTGTTAAATTAAATGATACATTGAACCTACTGGCACAAAGCCTAGGATTAACTTAAGGCGAGAAAACCTTAACGCAGACGTTTTATTCTGTCTTATTCTGGAGAAATGAGTGTCATTATTTTTTTGATCTTCCGGCTAACGATGTAGTTCCTAGCTAACTTCTTTGGTTCGATACTTCTTCTTCCGATCCTTATCCCAATTCGGAAGGGACGGCAAACGCCTATTTTTCTTCCACTCTTTACTATCAGACGTCATTTCTTTTGTTAGTTTTTTAGGGCACCTATGACCTATAATTTTGGTGGCACAAAGCTAAAGGGTCGTTTCTGGCAGGTATTTATGATTTTCTCCTAGCAGAGTTTTCGGCTGCGGCGCGGCGGGTAGTCTCAACGGAGACAAGCCATGTGCGCAGGACATTTATAGTGCACAAGTGTCCGTGCAAGCACGCAGGTGTAGGTACTCTCTATTTCCTCACTGATTACAATATCAGAACCAATGGTCGAGTGTGCTGTCGTGCACGGTAAAACACCGCCGACATCAGGTGGTGGACCACGGTATGACTACTAACTACACGACCACGGTATCACATATACATTACTACTGAACATTTGTACGACTATCAAGTCAAATATAGTGATACTCTATTTTAAGACCATCATTGGTAACCTAGGTATATACAGGATGGAATTTTGTATTGCCACCTGGAGGGAAAGTACTCTTAATACTGTAGATAGAAAATTTTACTCAAAGAAAACATTCCTTTATTTTTGAAAAGAAAGAAAACTGTATTCAAAGATTTTCGAAAATTCGTTGCCACACCCGGGAATCGAACTGACTAAAATCTGTAAATATTACACCCTGTACTTTTATTGCATCGGTCGTTAGGATAAATTGTAATGATGAAATCTCTCTAACAAACATCATAAATTAAATGAAAGGAAAACCATGAAATTTTAAATTATTTTAATTATATGAAAAAAATGGTGTACTAATTAGTAGTTTTAAAAATTAGAGGGCTCCATTTTCTTGGATGCACAATTTTTTTTGTGGTGAATATTATAAATCGTAAATATTCTGACCTTCAACTCTCAACTCGTTTACATTCGCAAAAGATTTACTGTTTTGATTTTTTACATATCACCACAAAAAACTTTGTCGCATCTAAGAAAGGAGCCTGCATTACATACAAACACGTGCAAATTGCAATCGTCTTATCTGAATAGTAATTTGTAATTGTAAGGGATAAATGACGTCAATGATAATTATTAATTACTAACTTACGTAAACAGGTGGATCTTTGCGTTAAAATGCTATAACATGACCTATTGAATTTAATAGTCCAGATTTTATGGTTTTCCTTTCATTTAATTTATCAAGTTTGTTAGAGATTTCATCCTTAAAATTGACCCTAACGACCAATGCAATAAAAATACAGGGTGTAATTTTAACAGATTTTAGTCGGTTCGATTCCCGGGTGTGGCAACAAAATTTCGAACATCTTTGAATACAGTTTTCTTTCTTTTCAAAAATAAAGGAATGTTTTCTTTGAGTAAAATTTTCTATCTACAGAATTAAGAGTACTTTCCCTCCAGGTGGCAATACAAAATTCCACCCTGTATATGCAAATTAACACTGTCATTTCATTTCATTTAATTTACATTACATAAATTAAGTTCAAACCTACTATTATCACCAATCGACGGCCAAAATATCGTGTTAATCACCGTTATAATTTTTTAACTGCCGTTAATCCAATAAATTGCAAACGGCAGTTATTTATTAGCCAGTGGCCACTAAGGTTGATGGCGTATTAAAACATAATTTATCTTTTCATAGACAAACGGCGTCTGTTGGCAACACGCCCCGGCGGAGTTGATCCTTTTAATATTAAGATTTAGGTCTTTTTGGCTTGGAAACGCATGCACCTAACCTACCCATAGACCTTAGAGTAAATGCGTTTATCATTTACTCTAGAATTTCGAATAGAATCGTACATACTAAAGTTTCCATCAAGTAAAAAGTAAATTATTTAGACAAAGCCATTTTCGAATGACCATTCTTTATCTTCTTATGTTTTTGAATGGTAATCGATAATAAGGTAATTACTAGTTTTTCAAAGAACACTGGAAAATTTATAAATAATTTTGATAATATTTTTAAAATATAATTCGTCTTAGCCCAGCAACGGAACGGAAAGGAAGAGATCTGACTGCTAAATTGTCGTCCGCCCATCCAGTCTAGGGAGTTCTAGTGGGAGATCTTTTCACTCTACGATTCGCATTCAATCGTAATCATGTATCTACACACAGAAAACATCTCTAGACTCTAAAATTATATTAATCCTACTATATATACATATATATTATATAACCGAAAGTTTGTGAAATCTGAATTTGGCACACGTTTAGGGCAAAGCCGAACTTAGATATAAGTAATAGGCTGCTAATATTATTATACAGAAAATACGCGCGAAACTGCGGGCAGAAGCTAGTCTAATATAAACTGTTGTAATGTGAATGAAGTCCATCCAGTCCAGATGAACGTGTACAGACAGCTACAGACAGCATTGATGACGTGAGGACAAGCTGCGCGCTCTGGTATCTTTTTACAACTCCGAAGCGCAATATGTTACGCTTTATTTACGGCGGGCGATAAATTTGTTTTTATGACTGTCTTTATTTTCACAAGAAAACGTGGACTTCAACCATCGGAATTTTCCTTTTTTTATTCGACGTCAATAAACAATTTTATTGGTGTAGGGACTGGCTGTAACCGCTCTGTGATTCGCAGTTTTGTGTTACTTCTGGTTTGAGGTACGTTTTAAAGTTGACTGTGAATTGCTGAAACATCTAACCAACCGATAGGCGCGGCGGGCGATGCTCCACCTGCGACGCAGGAGGTTGCGTGTTCGATTCCAGCCTTGGTACAAATGTTTGAATGGTCTACAAATATTTGTCCTGAATGTTCTGGGTATTTTCTATGTATGATAAAAAATATCTATCTCTGTAGTAGCACCCATAACACAAGTTCTGCTTATCTTGAGGCTGATGATGATGTGTGTATTGTCCATTTACAATAAATTGCCGCTACTGAAGAATCAGGCACACTTACTTAATTTTTTACTACAGTCGTTTCTAATTTTGTTTTTGTTTTATTCCATCAGTCGGAGTAAGCTTCGGTCTCTTCAGCCACTTTGGTAACTAACTGATTCGTAACCAGCTACGTAAAAATAATTTTCTTCAATGTTTTGTAAAATTGCTAATTCGTTGACCGAAATGGAAGCCAGCATTCCGATCACCTGTGGACTCTATAAGAAGTTTGGTAAGATCTTTATAAATTGCGTGTGCCCCAGGACCCCAAGGACCAAGGGTTGCAGTCACAAACGGCTCAAATAGATAACCTCGATCAAGGTTAGCGTATTTTTGCCGTTTAAGGGACTCCGCTGATGTTGCTGCAGAACCGGCCCTTACCGATGTCCCTGCAAGATGTGAAGGCGCTAGGGTATCTACACACGTGTAGGTACTTATTAAAAATCCATCTATCGCCAAAGTGATGACATTTAAAAAACATGTAGATAAAAAATACTGCCGGGAAGGCTAACCCGAAAAAAAAGTTTTTCAGTTTAAGTTAATACATTATAAAAAAATATTTTTACGTAGCTGGTTACGAATCAGTTAGTTACCAAAGTGGCTGAAGGGGCTTCGGTTTTGGCTATGGGATGTATAGCAGGTTGAGGCCATACTTGCATAATTTTTTGAGTTGTGAGTCTCGTCAACTCATTTTACGCAAGTCACAACTCAAAAAATTACGCTCATTTGGCCTCTGCCTTAATGTCCAGCATTATTTAATCATGTTATTGTATAAATATTCAAACGTTTCTCATTTTATATTCATAAAGATTTAGATCATGCATATAATCATAATCCTATCAGATGATGTTAGGCTTTGTTTGAAAGAAATGGTATTTTATTTTAATAATGCATAGAAATTTTCTGACTTTATCAATCTGTCAAGGTGATGTCAGGCGATCGTGAATCCGTGAAAACATTGCAAAACATTTGCATATTATTGGAGTATACTCGGATTTGCATAACAAAAGATACTGTTGGTACAGCTACAGTAGCATCAGACGAACATTGCTAATGAAAGCAGGGGTTGCTTCACTTCATTTCTTGTTGGTGAATGCTAGGTTGCAACAATTTTGCTGCTTGTCCATGTCATAAACTTTAAAGAATACAATACATATAGGTGCAACTAATAATTACATTATGACTATGTTGTTTTAGTTAGATAATGATTTGTCATAAAAGATTAACCATTGATTAGAAAAAACAAAAAGGTAGAGTAAGTATATACTGAACAGTAGAGTACCCTTTTTGAAGTTGGTCAAATAAAAGCAAGGGTTTGATAAGCCTCGTCCAAACATCAGCTAAGTGTTTGTCGTTGTAATGGCTGCCCGCTTCTTTCCGGTACAAGTGGGGATAATGTTGACTTCCGGTGCTTTAAGTTTATTTGAATTTTGTTTTGCGATAGGCCCTGTTTTTGTGCTTACTTTACTTTTTGATTTGCCTTTTTTCCGAGTTTTTAAACCGAAAAAAATATGGGACCGAAAAAGGATTATAAGTGTCGCCACCGGATCGTAATATCAGCCCGTTGCGTTTGTGAAAAGGCTAGGCCGCTTACATGACGGCACCATTCAGTTAAATGCCTAGACCGATCGTTGGTGGTCGAACGTTGGTGGGAAAAGGAGTTTGGATCGAGAGAATTCTTAAATAAATAAAAAAAATGCTGTCATCTATAACTTTGTGGTCGTTCAAAGTCAAATTGTTATCGTAGATTTTTACATTAATTTTGTAACATTAGCTTGTTAAGAATTTTTCTGTGCGCGAATCCGTACTTTAATAATTCCAACGAGATCCTGCTGGCCGTCCAGTCATCTCGTCCTTAGGAAAGTTTTACAATTATCGAGGGTAAAATACAAAAACGCCCAGCAGGGTCTATAGTGTTACATAATAGGATAGAACTTTTAAATCCATCATGGTTATTAACACGAAAGTCACTTATAACGGAATATTTACCATGATTTCGTGCAATCTATAATATGAGTCCCAGAGAATCCCTGCTTGATAAATTCAAAGAAATAAACCTAATGAGTAATGACAGAACCATGTCAATATATTAATCTTGTTGTACACTCATGGAAATATCAATCTATTCCCTAAAAATAGCGACTTACATAATACAGGTTGTAACAAAAAAGAGTAACCAAACTTTCAGGTGGGGTGTAGAATCGAACACTGAATTCAGGAAAAATATTGAAAAAAAATCCCGCCCTTTAGTTTTCGAAAAATTAAATAAATAGGTACGAAATTTTCACAACAGTAGGCAATAGACTCTAATACATGTGTCTATTTGGAATTAGAAAAAAATGGCCTGCGTACCTGTATTCATATCTTTTATAAGCCCATAACACCTAAACGGTGCCCTAATGAGCGGCCACCGCGGTCATCGACCCGCGACATCATTGCAGCGGAAGCGAACAGGCTGCGCGGCGTGCTTAGATATGGAGCCTACGTACAACAAATACATTCCAATTTTCCTCTAGGAATTAAAAATAAATAAATTATTTTAAGTCTTTACACACGTTCTATCGCGAAAATGCATAGTTAGTAGGTACATTCATTAAGCATGCACCTTCCTTCCTACTAAAAGATATTCACTACTAGCTTTTATTTTTTCATATCGTTGACTACCTAAGTACCTACCTACCTTCACATTGAACTTTAAAAACACGGTGACTAACTAACAATGAAAGGTTGTTACAATTTGCATTTCCGAAGCACCAGATTGAGACAAGAAAAGGCACAAACTTTTAGCGCGCGAGAGCGAGATAGGTATACAAACTTAGTTCATCCGAATGTTCACCCAATGCTAGGCTTATTGTTAGTTTTGTCAAACTGTCTGTTATCATAGGGTCAATGGCCATTTAGTTGCATCATTGCAAGCGCAAGGTGAAGGTCGAGGCGGCGCTTATCGGTTATTTGTGCGTAAAAATGCTAGCTGATTCCAATTTTTTAAGTACCTACGCCTTAATACAAATTCCTACTTAACCATGAAAACTTAACATTCTTGTTTGCTTGACCTAAAGTTTTAGTGTGGTTTTGTATTTTGACGGTCCTAAGCCCGTAAAGTACGAAGGGAAAATTGGAATGCATTGGCTAGCTTCCTACATAACTACAACACGTGCAGCCCGCCGCCGCGCGCGCTGCTGCGATATCGCGTGTCCGGTCGTGGGTGCCCCCCGTAAAAAGATGTTTATCTGCTAAAAAGGTGTACACAAGGTACGTAGACATTTTAATCAAATTTTAATGCCAAATAAACACGTGCAACAGTCGTTTGCGTAATGTAGTGAAAATTCCGTATTTAATTTTTCGAAAACTAAAGGGCGGGATTTTTTTTCAATATTTTTCCGGAATTCAGTGTTCGATTCTACACCCCACCTGAAAGTTTGGTTACTCTTTTTTGTTACACCCTGTATATGTAAATACTAGAAATAAACTCGCTGTGCCCACAAATAGGTTACACAAGATAAATGTATCTTTTAAAGGGCAATGTATACGCTTCTACAACCAAACTCCAAGTGAGTTGCAAAAATTATCAATAAATAAATTCAAACAAATTGTCAAACATATCCTTTATAAAAAAGCTTACTACAAAATATCAGATTATCTAGAGTATAAAAAAGCTTAGGACGAGTTTTGCTCTTGCTCGTAAAATAACAACTAACAGGCTAAAGGTTTCTTCGTCGCTAATTTACTTTAGTCTACATACCGAAGCGAAAGAAATCAAAAATATCACTTTATTTCCGTGTCAGTGTTTATTTTTATAATTTGAACTTTTCTAAGTGTACATTTATTGTATTTATGGAAATAAAGAGTTTTTGATATGATTTGGTTTGAGTTTTGAGCTTTCCAATTCCAATATTTCGGTGCAGTTACATGCGCCTTAACCCTTATCACAGAATAACTACCGAACTATTGGAAAGCTCAATACTCAAATCATGGTAAATATCCCGTTATAAGTGACTTTAGTGATAATAGGATAGATTATGAACACCTCTGTACACCCCTAGAGTACAATATATGCTTGAGTACTGAGTATTGAAATGAGTAAGTCTCCTAGCCGAATTTCGACCACGGCGGCCAGTCTCATCGGAGACTAGCCAGATGAAGTGTGTGCGCAAACACAGGTGCATTTTCTATTCCCTCACTCTTATAATCCGATGGGACGGCAGACCGACACGACCGGGGAGAGGTCAAGCGTAGGACCAAAGGCTTAACGTGCTTACCAAGGCACGGGGGTGTAACACTGCCAACTTCCTGTCTCCGGGCTGCTTCTTGCTAGAAAAAACCCCAATAACAACTATTGGCCCGACTCGGGATTTGAACCCAGGACCTCATAATCAGCGGTTGAACAAGCTGACCTCTAAACCAACGAGGCAGTCAGTGAAATGTGTTTTATGTGGCCGTCAAACTAATTTTTGTGTTTTTCCAGCTTTAGGTACTTGGTGCAGATAGAGATGTGCAGCAAGCTGCGCAGTCAGCAACAACCTTTGCTAATTAAACATTATCCTACAAAAAGTTTCTAGGGATTAAAAAGAAGTTTATGTATCAAATCGCGAGACAAAGGCAAAATGACTGAAAGCATCAGGCTGAAATTTTGCACGAATGGAGTTCTGAATCTAACTAATACATTGGATTCTATAAACGACTAGCTGCATTCTTACTACCCGTTGTCCTATTACCCGATTTCCCGTAGAAATGAAGCATTGTCCCGTGGTAAAAAGTAGCCTATGTTCATCAGGAATAATGTGGGCTTCTAATGGTAAAAAAAATTCATATCGCTCCAGTAGTTTCGGAGCCTATTCAATACAAACAAACAAAAAATCAAATCTTTCCTCTTTAAAATATTATTAGTATATTAGTATTAGTAGATATAAATAAAAGCGCGCAGAGTCGAGGGGCGCAGCTATATATTTAGTAATCGTTTACTGCGGGTAAAATAGCACTTTCAAAAGGCTTTTATGGCCAATTTACGAAGATAATTTTCAGCATGAACGCAATTAACCTCTTTTACATGTAATTTTAACCTTATGATGAGATGTTTCATAATTTATTAATAATTTCACAGGAGTTTATTCATAAACAAGTACGAATATATCTACCAAGAGTACGTTGAATTCTGTTGCCATTTTCATAAGAGTTTTAAGAGGGCGCTTTGCGCGCTATTTTGTGAAAAGGATAGGCAGAGGATTTTGCGTTCACAGGAGCGGGACGGAGCATACTATTTTGGAACGGCGTAAGCGCAAAAATGATGTTTTTCCTTATTTACAAGAAAACTACACAACCTATGAAGGAACTGTATTAAGGAACCAAGGAATTAGCTAACCTATGAATCAAAACTAAAATCTCTTCTATAGACCGCAGGGTTCCTGAGATCTCGACCAAATCAGGTGCAAAACAGTGCACTTTCATGATGTTTTAATCGTAATTTTTTTTCGCAATCGTGTTTTCCGATTACGGAACCGAAGAAAAAATTTTTACCCCGGGGATCCCGTCAGTACTGAGATCTAGTACTTGTTTGACAAGCACCCCTGGTTCGCCTTTTAAAAACAAGTGAGAGCAATTTTATTTATTTTGCGACCATAGTCATACTAATTCATTATAATATTTTATTGTTTAGTAATTTTTTCGTCTCAGTTAGTGAATGTTCAATTAGTATAAAATTGTTTATGATATTGTTTGTTTATGAGGCGATCCAGCTTGAGTGGTCTCTACGTTGTTTACTTCAGAATTAGTTCCACCGATCCTTTGTTTCACTTCGCTGAGGATCTAGACTACCTCACCTCTCCTCAACAGCCTATATTGGTCCACTGCTGGACGCAGGCCTCCCCTGATAAGAATCTCATAGGGGTAATGCCTATAGTCCCCTCGCTGGGCATGCGGTTTGGGGATCGCAGTTCGGTGATAGAATTGGTCTGGAGAGGGATCTGCTGCCCACCCCCGGTGGAGCGTGTGGTGCCGGCTTAGAATTTGCACCACCTCTGCACAACAATCAATTATGGGGGATTATGGGCATTACCCCCATTTGATAAAAGCCAATAAGGCATTTATCCAGGGGAGGCCTGCGTCCAGCAGTGGACCGATATAGGCTGTTGAGGTTGAGGTTGAGATTCTGATCGCTCCGGTCCTGCTAACCTGCCGGTGACTTGCCAGGAACCAATAGTACTGATAGTCGAATGTACTCGTAGTTTCATTTCCGGTTGCGGTGACATAACGAGGGGTTTCTTTTCATCGATATTACGTTATCGTTGACAGCTGTCAAACCGATGATATGAAATAACAACTTTATTATTCTTTACCTCTAAACCTTCGATCAGGTATCCGCCGGGGTATACCTTGATCGAAGCTCTTGACGAAGGAACATTAGGTACCTAATCTGTATCTCTCAGAAAGAAACTCTTGTATGGAGCGTAATAAGTAAACAAGAACAAAATTTAACAAAATCCTGAAACGTGGCTAAATACTAATACTAGGGATAAAATTATCTATGACACAAAAAAAACTAAACGAAAATCGGTTCATCCGTTTGGGAGCTACGATACCACAGACAGATACACAGATACACAGACAGACACGTTAAACTTATTACACCCCTCTCTTTTTGCGTCGGGGGTTAAAAAGTACTTACTAGTACTTACTATAAATGATAATAAATGTTTAAAATCTGTAAAAAAAATACTAAACTTACAGATAAACATTGTCGATAAATCGTGCTCATAAGTGCATAACCACACACAATATCACGATATTTCAGCAAACAATAAGTTTCAGCTCAGAATTTACGACGGCTAAATTGTATTGAATGCCTACAACATAAACTGATTTCGACGGACCTTGTTTTTATTATTCAAGTGTCGTCGGCCTGAAGCAATACTGATTTACCATTCACTTCACTGTGTGAAGGGACTGAGGAATATTGTTTTAGTTCAATATGCTGCTGCGAATAACTCACAAAATACATGTGGACAAACAAATTTTAGCAAACACCGGAAACTTTTAATCATCACAGCATTTGCACTGATGCAGATGTTCATCGAACATTAAGAACTACTCTCAATATCACCTTTCAAACAAAAATAAAACTAAATTTAAATCAACGGCATACCTAATCATCATTCTGATAGTAGGTACAACCGCGGGTGAGCCTCGGTCTGCTCGAGTATATTTCTCCATCCGATCTTAATCTTGGCTTTTTCCTGCCACGATCACTCCAATTGTTTTTAGGTCTTGTTGGATATCATCTATCCATCTGAATTTTGGTTTTCCATCGAGTCTTCGGCCATCAGGTTTGCGACGTAGAAGACGCTTTCGTACAGCACTGACGCAAACGCCAAGACCACAGAGCTGTCATCTTGCATTCTTTTTTTCAACGGCATAATTTAGGGCTCGGTAAACCGACAAACCATTGCTCCATATCTATAAATTGTACCATATCTTCATGTGGCATCGAGGCCGACCTTCAATACACAATGTATCTACATAAGTCTGGCTGTCAGTTTTTGTTGCCCTCGACCTTTGTCCTACAAAAAGGACATTTAATCCTGTACAAGTTACGACACAAGCGTTTTATCACTCTTCGTAACTCTGTACAGTACAGTAGTAGGGATTGTACCTACATATACTTGTTTTGATTATATTTGTTCTTAATCTTTGTATATAATGTTCCATATTTTCGTGGAATTAGTTCCTTTCATGGGTATAACTTTGTATAACTTTGCTCAGTCTATTATAACGTTTAGTAGAATATTTCTGAACCTAGTTTTGCTTGATTTACATAATCCCACCAAATTGCCATTTCTTTTTTTATAGATGAGGTGCCTGAATCTGTTCTTAGACGAGTGGCTTTTCCTTGATTTACATTAATTACATACTTATAAGCATGGACGTTAATCTGTGCTTAAAGTTAATTTCTTTGTGAATTCAGTTCTACTTGTGCTAATACAGAACTCTATAGTTCTACTTAGAAGTGTGACTTCAGAGGTAGGCCAGAAGCAGCCAGGCACAAATAATAAAGGTACGATGTTAGTATACAAAAGTATATAAACACAAGACTTGGCTTATAGGAAAATATTGCATTTGAAGCTGAAAAGAATCTGAAGAAGATTTACCGCAACGACGTGCACTCAAATTGGAAGAAATGAATACACAAACCTCTCGCGAGTATGTTTGCGACAATAGAATTTACTCCGGGACTCTCTCTTTTGAGAGTACTTACATCCAGCGGAAATTTTGTACCTTCGAAATCTATGTGTTAGCCTATTTTAAAACGATTCCAACGATGTAAATTACTGATACAGCTTTCATAACAAACATTTCAAAAATTGACATTTAATCACACGCGCGATTATCGTGCAAAATGACCGCCACAGTGTGGGACATATCAAGGTCTGCAATAAGCAATATTAAGGCTCCATGCTACCTAGGTACACTAGGTACTAGGTACACTACTTAATCTATCAGGTAGGTACTATTTTTCTACGAGTCCAGGAACAAGTTCTTTACTTTACAAAATAAGTAGGTAGGTACCTACCTAAAGCCCATTGATAGGGCTATAGGTGATATATAGTTGATTGTTAAATAGCATCTATGAAATAAGTTATGTAATAAGTTGACCAGACGGACAAACCAGTTCTATGCTATTCAAACTTGTGTCTGGAAAAGCGTATTAAAAACCTGTTCCTAAATTTAATAGCCTACGGTGCTAGTTTATGAGCTAAAATTTGTGAAGGATCTCCCTTCGAAAGATCCCCTAGCGTCTAGGCAGCCGTAATGCTTCTCGACAGGGAGATGTAATGCCGCTTGCTGGCATTCCGCTACGAAGCAATACATTTCTCCATAGTATTCGCAGTTGCGCACTCGTTCATTTACAGGCCAATGCACCGGTTCAACTCCAGCTCAAGGATTTCAAGCGAAATTTATGCGAATAGTGCATTTTAACATATTTGTATGGCGATATTCTGACCTTCTTGTCCTGGGTTATAGAAAAAAGTTTTAAGGACAAAGCACATCTGTAAAGTAACGCTAAGGCAAAGCTCTCATACGTCTCCACCTCGAATCGTGCTCATCGCACGTTGTCCACGGACGGCGGACGGTCAACAACGAGCCGCGTGTTTGTATTGTACAACTAGCATCAAACGAACGGGCTAGGCGGCTGTATCGCCTCGCGACTCGCGACCTGCTTCGAACACGCGTGGTGATTATGACTAAAACTTCTTTGTTTTGCGAGGTCAGCAGTGGTCAGCAGTGGTCAGCAGTGGTCAGCAGTGGTCGTTAGTGTGCTGAGAAGGAAACCAATGAGTTGCGGCCAGCTCATTTCTAGCGCACTGTGTGCTCAGGCTGTCATTTATAACAAAGGCGCCGAGCCCATATTTAAATATATTGTGTCCTAAGCGGTAGCGAGCGGTGCGGTCCATGTATGCTACAACCTTTAACCTGAATGACCCTTTGTTTCTACCCTGTATCAGATTGCCCCCCGTAGTGCGAAAGTCTATAAAATCCGGACAAAGAAAGCTACGAACAGTCAATCTGTGACCAATCCTTGATTTGTAGGTAAGTAAATACCTAAGGAACTATAAAAACTTTGTTACTTCCCTTCGTATAAAAATCTCAACCATGGATAAGCAGTTTTTCTAATTATTATGATTTAATACTTTATTGCATACCTATCATTTTAAAAGTACGCAAATGGCAGGCATAACGCCGATGGCATTTTCTACCTGTAAACCACACAGGGTCAACAACAACGTGAAAAAGGCGTGCTCAAACTTACACTTAAACTGAGTTATGTCAACAGAAGAAATAAACAAATCTTAGCTATTGCTAAAGTTAAGAGAGGATGTTAAGCAATGCTAACAGAGTTTTTACGTTTCAAAAATACAAAGACATTCATAAAGTTTGAACTATAAGTTTATACTTACATGTAATATAACCACGAGAGGGTTTATTCATTTTAAAAACAACCAAAAAATCATACTTAAAGTTAAATTAAGTTATCTACCTCAAAACGCAACAACGCGATAAATTATTTAAAAAACCCCCGACAGATTTTCATGAAACATGGCCAAGAACACTCTGAATAAAATTATCTATGACACAAAAAAACTAAACGAAAATGAGTTCATCCGTTTGGGAAAGGTTTGGGAGCTACGATACCACAGACAGATAGACACGTTAAACTTATAATTATAACACCCCTCTTTTGTTTCGTCGGGGGTTAATAAGAATAGTACCTATAAGTTTTTGATTAATGAAGAAATACAAATACAAATAGCACCCTATTGGCACGAACATTCCATTCGTATCGTTTACTGAATACCAACTCTTTTGCCGAAGAAGTATGCGCTAAGCGTTTGGTGAATGAGAAATATGTTAGTAGTTGGAGGCACGACTTTCAAAACTATTTGAGCAGTTCTTCTGCAAAGTGTAAGCCACCACTTTGCTGATGTATGTTTCTTTTATTGCGACTTTAGAAAGCTTTTTAAAAGTTTTATTTGAATTGAAACACCTTTAAACTGCGTATTGTTTAGTCAAATAAGTATTCAGTTTGCAAATAAAAACACCATGTTATACCATAAATACAACAGAAGCATAACTTCTTATTCATTTTTTCAAGAAAAAAGAATCACAAAAAAAGGTTCACTTTCGGCAACATGTAGGCAGACATGTAGGCAGACATGTAGGCAGACATGTAGGCAGACATGTAGGCAGACATGTAGGCAGACATGTAGGCAGACATGTAGGCAGACATGTAGGCAGACATGTAGGCAGACATGTCGGCAGGTAGGTAAAGAGTATCCAAAGGTTTGTTATGAACTTGACAACAGTGAAGTGGCCTTTTTTATGGCTTTAGTCAGAAGACTAGTTCATAAACAATACTCAGACAAAGGTTCACACAACCCAAGCTTAATATTTTAAGATTCGTAAACAAAATACGAGACCCCTTGAGAATGAATGAATGAGTTCACGTTCTGGCAGGAGGCCGGCTCCCGGCAAACACTAGTAACGCTAGTGTTTACTTCACTATTTTGATGAAATTTAACTACTTTCTACCAATTTATCACCAATGTACCTATTGTTGAAATATTTATTTATTTATTTATTTATTTATTTATGTGGAAAACAAACAGCTTTTAAACTTAAATGAGTAGAAACAATGGTACAATTTAAGCCTAAGAGTTTTCACTTATAGAACGAAAAATATGCTTAAACTAAATTTAAATAATCATAAAAAGTTAAAACAGGTATATAATTAAATGAGTGTGTAAACCTAGTTTGAAGTGGGTTGCCTGTTCGACGAACAAATAATAGTTAGGAAGGAAAATATTGGTCTGAAGAGTCATATACATGCCTTATATTATATAAATAACAAAATAACAATATTATACTACCCTGACGATAAATAAGAATAAAATCTAAATAAATAGCTGTTTATGTACCTAATGATTATGTTGTTACTTATCTACTGCTGAGAGTTAAAAAATTGTTTGGTTACTGTGTGTTTAAATATGTTTTGCTTGGCGTGGAAAAGATCAATTTGTGAATAGCGTGTATTATATGTATGCATTGTGCGGGGCAGGTAGGAGTTCTTACGGTAGTTAGTCGAGCACGTAGGAAAGTATAGCTTAAGATTGGTTCTACGAGAGGAGCGACGAGAGGGTATCGATAATTGGATATCAGATAAGAGCGAGGGGGCGTCAACTACGTTTAATAAAATGTTATGCAATAGTGTTAAGTCTGCGACTTCTCTCCTGCTTTCCAGTGGCAACAAATGATGGTGTTTACAGCTGTCGATATAGTCTGGAATAAAGATCTTATGTTTGAAATTAATAAATTTGAGGAATTTTTTTTGTGGTTTCTCCAGTTGGTTAATATACTTATTATAATGAGGATTCCAAACCTGGCAGGCGTATTCCAAGTTACTCCTGACTAGTGAACAGTACAGTATTTTGAGCGTCTTTAGCGATTTGAAATCTCTAGTTACCCTAAGGAGAAACCCTAGAGTCTTCATGGCTTTTGCAGTGATCTTTTCAATGTGCTTATCAAATAATAATTTAGAGTCCAAAGTAATTCCTAAGTCTACAATTGTGTTAGTTCGAGTAAGTGGCTCGCCATTGATTTTATAATCAGAACAAAAAGGGGGAGAAGTTCTATGGAAGGATATACAGTAGCATTTCTGAACGTTAATGTCTAGTTTATTTACAGAGCAGTAAGCTTCGAGGTTGTCCAGATCTTTCTGCAATAGTAAGAGGTCAGAAGGGGAGGTTATAATCTTCATTATCTTCAGGTCGTCCGCGTAAAGAAGGAAGTTAGAATTAGCAAAACAGGAAGAAATGTCATTAGTGAAAATATTAAATAGTAGGGGTCCGAGGATCGAACCTTGTGGAACTCCCGAAGGAATCAAGGAAGGATAAGACTCAAAGCCGTTCAGCACTACAGCCTGGCAACGACCTTGGACATACGAGGTAAACCACCGAAGTAGATCACCTCGTATTCCTGCAGCGCAGAGCTTCGCTAGTAGGATAGAGTGGTCTATGCGATCGAAAGCTTTGCTGTAGTCAGTATAGATTATGTCCACTTGACTACCTGACTCCATGCCAGCGGTGACAGCATCGATAAAAGTCACAAGGTTGGTGGTAGTAGACCTACCTTTGAGAAACCCATGCTGCTCAACCATGAAGGAGTGCCTAAGAGCTTGATATACTTGTTCGTGAACAACCTTTTCAAGGACTTTAGCCAGCACACACAGCTTTGAAATGGGTCTGTAATTGCATACCTCGCGTTTGGAGCCTTTTTTGTGGATGGGTGTAATAGATGCAGTTTTCCAAATAACGGGCATGACTCCTTCTGTTAGAGATCTTTTAAAAAGCAGACTAACAGGGTATGCGATTGAGCTCGCACAGCTTTTCAGGATGTGAGGGTGAATGTCATCGGGGCCGGCTGACTTATTGCAATCGAGGGTTTTTAAAGAACGGAGGATGCGAGACGGGATAATTTCAATAGCGCATAGATCGGCGGAAGACAAAGGTAAGGCAGGAGGTGCTGGTGATGATAAATGAGAAGCTAAAGAGGAGACTGCAGATGTAGGTGCTAGAGACAATAATGAAGAGGAAACAAGAGAAGTTGGCCCTGGAATTGAAGTTGATGGTAAGTAACTTGAATCAAAATAGTTCGCAAAAGCATCACAGATGCTCGGACCCGTGCTTAGATTAGAAGCTTTATACGTCATAGATGATGGATAACCATTATGTTGCTTATTTGACTGGATGTAAGACCAAAAAGCTCGAGGGTTGTGTTTAATAGAATTTTCAACTCTTTCAATATAGTTACGATAGCATTGGTGTTCCACTCTCTTAGCTCGGTCACGAAGTAATTTGTAAGAGTTTATGTCACTTATATTTTGGTACGTCTTTATTTTTCTATGATATTTATTTTTTTCTTTTAAGATTCGAATAAGCGCAGGGGAGAACCAGACTGGGTATGAACTAGGGCGAACTTTCTTAACTGGAACATATTTAATTTTAAGCTCAATTATAATTTTATTAAATAAATCGACCGCTTCATCCACTGAGCCAGTCCGTAAAAGTGAATCCCAGTCGTAGGTATCCAGGTTTTCGCAAAATGCAGCGTAATTCCCTTTAGTATAGCAATAAATGGGCCTGGACTGAGACACAAGAGTACTCGTATTTACAAACTTCGGACAGATGAGATGGGCTGGGTGATGAGCGCTGTCTTCTTTGGACAAGGGATCAAGGCAGTGCGTCACACTCACCTCGTCGTTACATATAACTAAATCCAGTATTCGATTCAATCTATTTAATATATGATTATATTGACCTAAATTATTGAAATTTATCATATCCATTAGTTCGGTGTGATTAGCGTCATTACTATCATATTCGGGTGTTAAGTAGGCATAATCAGAGCTTTGTTTCCAACTTATATCACTTAGATTAAAGTCGCCGAGTAATAATATTTTGTCAAATGGGTTCTGAGTTACGACAGTTGAAACAACTTCACAAAAGTTAGATAGCTGAGTTGTGAACGAATGTCCTAACTTTTGTTCGCATAGGTAAATACAGCCGAGGTGTAAAGTCAATGGCGGAATTTGCTTATTACCAGCAATGTTAATCGTTACCCAGATATCTTCCGCTGTTGAGTGCCAATCCGGGCGCGCGAACGCAGCAAATTCTCGCCTTACAGCGATAAGAACGCCCCCGCCCCGCGACTGGCGCGTGAGGGCATAGTCACGGTCCCGCCGCCAAACAGTGTACACATCACTAAAAAGTTCCTCAGTTTTGAAACCATCGTTTAACCAAGTCTCAGTCAACACAACAATATCATAGTTGCATAATTGTATACTTCTTTTAAATTCCAGTGTTTTAGTCCGCAGACCCCTAACATTTTGATAATAAATACTAAATACCATGACCACATTCTAGCCGAACAAAAGTCCGGCCAGAAAGTGTCTTGGTTTGTTTTATGTTTATATTTAATAAAGTTTTGTTAGGGGTTTGCGGTCCAAACACTGGCTTTCGAGAAGTGTACTGGGTGTACTGTGTCGACTGAAAATGGCCACATAAGCGACCAGTTTTGATGGCTAAAGTCCGTGTAATGCATTGAGACAAGTAGGTAATTACAAGTGATCGTGTTATTTTGTTTGGCGACGGTTCGGTTTCTTTGGTGTAAATTCGATGTGTATGATGATATAATGTATGTTTATGGATAGGTAAGTAAGTAAAATTATAATGGTGCAGAGTTAGGGCAAGCAATAGGATAGTATTATGTAAATAGGAGTAAGGTACTCGTAGATAGGTGAGTAAAAAGGTAGTTATTTTTCCGGACAGCAAAGATATAATATTAGGTAAGTATGACTCTTTTACAGGATCGGGTTGGTTCATAGTTAGGAAGACAGGCAAACAGACTTTACATGGGTAGGTTATTAGGTAGTACATACAACACAGACTTAATGTTAAACACGGCAAAACTAAATTAAAACACGATAAATTACACAGAATAGCGAGTAGTCACTTCAGCTTGACGAGGTCCTCTTCACAGGTTATTTGGATAATAGGAGAGGTATCATCCTTCCTCGTGAGGATTTTGCAGTTCTGGACCCAGACAAATTTTATAAGTCGTTCAGACGCAAGTTTTTTCGTCTTCGACAAGAGTTGTTTGTTCTCGCGTGTCAGATGATCGTTTTTTTTATCATATTAGTAATTGTTGATCGATTTCATTGGTATTTCAGTACGAACAGTAAGATTTTACGTCTCAAACAAAGGGATTTTGATTGAGTGTTTGATTTCTTGCGAAAATTGCTGACGAAATTTGCTCGATTTTGAATGAAAATGTTCGCTAAACCGTAACCATCGCATGAAAAAGCATCAAAAACTTACCTGTTCATCCTTTATGACACAAAAACACTTCAAAACACACTAAAACAAAAAATAACCACCAAACGATCACTCGAGGTCACTGACTGATGGCCTTGAAATTCACTCGACAACGACTAAATTTATGAACTAAAACTCTATGGACGTTTATACGGTTATTCTTCATTTGCTATCCTTATTTTTCAAGTAAGGCAATGATCTAATTTAGAGGAGTGCCGAAATAGTTTTGTACAGTCAATTACGCACAAGTATAGGGCCAGTTCATTCACCGGGAGGCGGCGTCTTGCCAGGCGCGCGAAATTTTTCACATTCCTGAATTCGGCTTTTCGCTAGTTTTGTAACTAGGTTACTTAGAAGAGTTTTTACTCTATGCTAGGTTATTTATCGTGATATGCAGGATGCTAGTTTTTGTGTCTGACTTTGTTGAAATAAATAAATAAATAAATAAATAATGCTGAACTGGACTGTTCAGCATTATTTATTTATTTATTTATTTCAGCATTATCTAGCCCCAAACTAAGTAGAGCTTGTGTTATGGGTACTAGATACTATATGACTGTTATACTTAATGCAATACTTTACATAGATAGATACTTTTTATTAAAAATAATTAGAAATTAGAAAACTCGTTTTCATATAAAATAAAACATTTGCTATGAACATACGTTTTAATGAATTTCGATTTAGTTATAGCTACTTTTGGAGTCATTATTAATACTTCTGCTTTATTACTTAAAATCAACATATTACCAAAGCTACATTATACCACTACTATTTGTAGATACCTACCTACCAATCTCCTGCAAAAATGCAACAAATCACTCAAACTCATTCCAAACTATAATCGTATTTTACAATAAAAGCTATCGTAGTTTGACAAATTTATTACGGATGTAACTATCCTTACTTATGTGTTAGAAGAACACCATGAAACGTTGGTGTTCTTGCAACACAAATAAGGTTCGCTGTTAACCCGCTTACATCCGTAATATATATAACCGAGTTGTTCTGAATCTATTGGATCGCTTCATAAAACTTTCATAGTTTTCCTCATCTGCAAAACTGCTCAGGTCTACTGCCTACGATCTACGCAAACATGACTCACATGATACTTCCAAAACGTGGGTAAGTCTAGAAAACGTAGAATACATTAGGTTTTATAGGATACAAATCTGCACTAAAACTAAAAGGCTATAAACTAAACGGATTTCCCTTTATTGCTGACAGCGATGTATATACAGAGTGTTCTCTTTATTAGGTTTTGTAGTCGCGAGTGCAGGGAAATCAAAATAGGATTCCTGACGACACTTGTCAGTCACGAACGGGGCGTGGTTAGTGTTTAACTGTTACAACATAACACTTGTATATCACGCTACACTGACTTTGTATTTTATGTACGGAAATTGGTTCCAAACTGCTAAAGGATGCGCAGAACAGAGACCAGTAGGTACAACCTCCACGCTCACCATCGTGCCCAAAAACAGTACTTCGCATCTCTGTCTAGACTTTACAAAATAAAACTTTTACAGAGGCATTACAAATAAACTTATGATAGCTATCACAAACCGCAAAATCGATTTTTGAGAATTCCTTCGTAAACATAATAATAAAATAGTTGGTGGCGCTGATTAGTGTCAGGCGCCTTAACGATGACGACTGATTTGGCGCAGTGGGCGAAGGTCCGCCTGCCACGTAGGATTTTGCGGGTTCGATCCCCGCCTTGGGACAAATGTTTGTGCGATCTGCAAATATTTGTTCTGGGTGTTCTGGGTATTTTCTATGAATACTAAAAAATATCTATCTATGTAATGTCTGAATTGCCCAGCATTATTTATTTATTTATTTAGCTGTGTTAACTCTTAATACTCCTTAGGTTAGGACTGTGGGATGACTGCTAAACTCTACCTACTAAATAATCGAGGTTGTTTTGATTTTTTTTAATGTTTGTTGGTGTTTGAGTATATGAAATCGGAATAAAAAAATATTTTATTCTATTTTTATTTCTTGAGCACAAAATAAATATTTAGAAACTTATCACTTGGAAATCTACTTCTTAGTCAACGCCTACGTTTGTATACAATACAATGTTCTTTTATTTTAAATGGGAAACTAATGTTTTCTCAGATAAAATGAGAATAAAACAACAATAATCGCGATTTAACATATCTCCCACAAATACGAAAAAGCAAAAGACGGGCTCCAAATGTCCCGATTAATTTAAGCCGATATAAATCACAGGAATCTCGACGTTTCCGAAATTAATTCGGAAAAACTCTGCCGCTTTTCAGAACAGACCATTTTTCAGGCCAGCTATTCTTTTATGGCCTATTAAAACTTGTACAACTTTAAATTAGGCTATTAATCTACGTATTTGATAAAAGAAAAGTCAGAAAAAATAGTTTTCCATACTGCAATTAACCCTGCCTAACTTATTGACGGATATATTAAATCCAACACTGATCTTGGAGTTAAAAGATTCAGTAAAAAATAAAGAATGCTTTTGCCCGATGAACTTTTTCTTCAAAGAAACAAAGAAAGAAAGCCTTTACAGTCTTCATAACGATCACCATCTAGCTGCAATACATACAGTAACTTCAATTTGCAATTAAAATTAATTCAATCAATTTTCATTAAGATCAAATTTTGTATCATGAAAACTGTGAAGCAAACAGAATGATCTCATTACGTATAGAGCTAAACACTTTTGAAGAATATGCCGGGAAGAGTAAAAGCGATTATTTGAAAGAAAGTTCAACCAGGATTGCCAATCAAATAAATATCGACTGACGAAATCCACTTTAGTTACATAAAATGGAGCTGTGGCGGCGGCGATGGGATTTCGATGATCGTAAATATAGGACGACCCTACCTCGGGTCGATTTACATTTTTCTGATAACCATCAGAGCAATTTCAATTTCATTTTCTTTAATGATGTCAGAGATCAGAATTTTCATCGTCTCTCATTCTCTTTATAAACTTGCCTGGAGTTTTTTTGTGCCTAAGCAATATAGATTGAAAGAAAAAAGAAAGAAAATTATTTATTAGACACTACAGTACACAACTAATGAAATAAAATAAAAGATAAAATAAAAGACTACTTAGTAACACATACCTACCTACAAAAACACAAGTGAACAGGACTATCACAATACAATACGTAGGTACCATAACACAAGGACCTATCTACCTATTGGGTTGGTACTAAGTAGCCCACTCAGCAAGACGACGAGCGCGTGTGTGTAGGTCTAATAGGGCCTGACTCAGCTTTTTGCTCAAACACAAAAACCTAGTTTAGGTATTTTGTGAAAGAGCGCTGGAGATGCTGGAGATTGCAAAAAAGACGAAGTCGTAAAGACTCAGAATAAAAAAGCTAAATAAAATAATGATTTATTTTTAATACCTGTATGACCACTAATAATCCTATTAACTATGGCTGGTGGTAATTTCAAAGGTAATTTTTAGGGTTCCGTAGGTACCTTAAAAGGAAAACAGGAAGCCATATAGGATCACTTTGTTATCTGTCTGTCAACCCTCTTTTATCAGGAACGCGTGGAGGTATCGAGTTGAAATTAACATCAAATGTTAAACGTCAGCAACGGAACCTCTTGGAGCCGTGACATAAAGTCTTCTAAGTCAACACAATCAAAAGTTGCAGCCGTTCGTCCGAATATTTTGAAATTTCCAAGGGAATGCACACACAACGCACGGTACTTCCCGTAGCCCTAGAATCATGAAATTTTGCAAAGCACACGATAACTTTGATTCTCGCCATAGATCAAAACCTATAGGATACCTACTTCCTGATGACCTAGAATCATTATATTTGGCAAAAAACAAGGTTCTAAAATTATACGAAACCCTTGCTGCGCAAGTCCAACTCGCACTTCACGTTTTATTTTATACTTTATTGATTGAAGCACCATACTAATTTTCCAATGGGACAGGAAGAATGACTTAGGCAATCACGTAAGTAAATAGAAACTTTCGATATCAGTGCAAGTAACATAAAACAACAAGAAACTAACAGAGAACACATAAACATAAGCAATTGCATAAAGTCAAGATAAAAAAAAACCTTTTATCTCAATTAGGTACCTACACCTTGAAATAGTATAAAAGTCGTTTCAATTCTTACTAAAATAGGAAACATTAAAAGGCCTTTCATTACGATTGTGAGCAAGGTATTCAAAGACGATATTTCGCGATGCCAACGATTTTGTTATCATTTGGGACAACACACCTTGAGAAAGTAAAAGCTAGATAATTTGAAAGACTTATAAGCATGTTGTTTACACGTTGTTTTGTCAACCGTTTTATGTCACTTCAAATAGATTTAATACCTGCTTGATCTTCCGGTACCTACTGCGGCGTTCAATCGAGATCGCGATCGTTCTTTTCGATATTGTGAGCTTTCGGTATTCGATATGCGGCTTTATGTGCTTTCTGTATTTCGTTCTGGGGTTATCTGTTACTTCTGTGTACCGTTCTCCGGTATTTCGACTTCCGGTATTCCGAAGTACAGTCGAACTGTAGTAGATTCGTGCACAATTTTTAAGATTGTATTTTTGAATGAAAGAATGAAAATAATAAGTATAAGTACCTACTTAGTATACATTCGATAGATTGTTGGTAGATAGTCAAGCGACCGGAGTTTTAAGTACTCACCTACCTCAATGTGGCATATCAATTAGTGGGAGGCCTCCCGGGCAATGCATGCGAATTGTGTTTTGTTGAATCTCAATAGTTAAGGTTTTGCGTGCAATTGTAAGGTACCTACCAATTTTTAGGGTTTTGATGATCGAAGATCGGTTTCAAAACCCTTATGGTCTCGCTTTGTCTGTCCTTTTTTCCCTCCTTAATAACTCAAAAACTACTGCAGCTATCAACTTGAAATTTAAAATAATAATACATTTCGTGCGCCTGTACAGATTTAGAGAAAAATAAATGAAAATAAATGAAAAATGAAAATGAACATTTTCCATACAAATTGTGATGCCGAAATTTTAAAAGATACCTACAGAGTCATATGGGGTATCAACTGAAAGGTGCCATTTTGTACATTTCAAAATATTTTTTGAAATATTTGTAGGTTTCATACTTTTTAAAATATTTCGAAAAAAGTCGAAAAAATACCCATTACCCCCCCCCTATCTCCGAAGATTGCAGAGCGATCCATGTAAAATGTATTGAGCGTTTATAGATATGGATCTATATTTTACAGGAAACATATAGAGAAGTTTGAAAAAAGAACACTTTTTGAAAAATGGTCAAAAAGGGGGGGAATAATTTTCAAAAGGGGAAGCTACCTCACCGAGTGGGATATCAAATGAAAGGTATTAGTTTGGACATTTCAAAACAGTTTTTAAAATTTCTGTAGGTTTCATACTTTTTGAAATATTTTGAAAAAAGTCGAAAAAATACCCATTCCCCCCCCCCCTATCTCCGAAGTTTGCAGAGCGATCCATTTAAAATGTATGAAGCGTTTATGGATATGGATCTATATTTTACAGGAAAAATATAGAGAAGTCTGTAAAAAGAATACTTTTTGAAAAATGGTCAAAAAGGAATAATTTTCAAAAGGGGGGCTACCCCACCGAGTGGGGTATCAAATGAAAGGTATCGGTTTGGACATTTCAAACCAGTTTTTTAAATTTCTGTAGCTTTCATACTTTTTGAAATATTTCGAAAAAAGTCGAAAAATTTACCATTACCCACCTTAACCGAACCACCCATTTAACCGAAGCATGCAGAGAGATCCATCTGAAATGTAGGTTGGTACCTACTATTCTTAGGTATTCGTTAAATTGCGAAGTCTCTAAACGGTACTTTTGGTACATACTTGTTGACAAACGTTCAAAACCCTCGGCGCGCGAGTTACACTCGCACTTGCCGGATCTTGTTTTTTATTGTAAATGTACCTACTACCCATTCGCCCGTTAGATCCTTTCAATTTCGAAAAAAGTGTTTTTTGCCCGTAGGTATATGTAATTTTGGACGTACTTCCCCTATTCTGGATAACTTCTTCATAGTTGAATTCAAATGCAACGAAAACTGAATAAAATCTTTCATTCTCACGAGCAAAGAAGATCATTTTTCACTACCTATAGATCCCGTTGACCTTTTCATTCGTTGAAACGATTTTAGCGATCTCGCGAGCTTAGCTGATGTTGATACCCCGATTAGGGGTGTGTCGATGGATAAAATTGAAGAAATCTTAAACTTAGGTAGGTAGTTTGATCGTATATAATTTTACAATCTTTGTTACCATGGTATGGTGTGGCATCAAGTTGATTGAGCTTACACACCAAAGACGGCGCGGCGCGGCGCGACGGGTCGCCGACAAGTTACCAAAAAGTTAACTCAAAGAATACCCTATTTCTAAATGTTATTACTACGTAAACGAATTATATATATGATAAATCTAAACTATGATTATTTGGTTGCCTGAGTAAAAAAATTACATTCATACCGAGTTTTTATTACAACTGTTTTTATTCTTGCAGCCGATATTGCAGACATTTTCCGACTTATAAGTTTCTAGCCATAAATAAATTATGTAGGTACATAATATCATTAGATTAATAGCTGCGCCATTACAGGGTACATGTAAAGATGAAACTTTGTAATAATATAATGTATGCAATAAATAAATCTGAATCTATAATATAATATAGATACACCTCATGTCGCAGCAAACCGCTGGCGCTGCGCTTTGTGTGCGCTGTGTGTGCGCTGTGTGTGCGCTGTGTGTGCGCTGTGTGTGCGCTGTGTGTGCGCTGTGTGCGCTGTGTGTGCGCTGTGTGTGCGCTGTGTGCGCTGTGTGTGCGCTGTGTGTGCGCTGTGTGTGCGCTGTGTGTGCGCTGTGTGTGCGCTGTGTGTGCGCTGTGTCGCCGACTTTGGTGTCAGACCAATAGAGTCAGCATTATTTTAAATCGATGCAAAACCTTTGTAGCTTTCATCTTGTTCAATCCTGAGGTTCAATTTTTGTATTAAATTATGTTGCACTATAATTTTTGTATTATGTTGCACTATTGCATAGTTTAACTTTGGATAGGGTTCCTATATTAGTCTCACTGTAACGGAGAAAATGAATCTTTGTAACAATTTTACCGAGTCATGTAATCAAGCTGGTTTCTCAAAAATAAAACGAAACGAGAAGAACCCCAGATGAGGTTTTTATTTTGATGTCAAAACCTCTCCTGTACGTTACGACTATGACATTTGGATGGCTGCACCGATTTATATCAAACATGATAAAGTCGCCTTTCGGTTTTTTTTCTGTTTTTGTTCATTCGTTTAAGAACTGCAAAGCCCAGACACCCACAACCCATAACCCCCTTTTTTGTCAAGGGTTATGCAAAATAAATTGTAATTAAGTATACCTACACAGGCACAATTTTGATAGCGAGGTAATGAGAACGGTGAATATTTTACACAACCCTATAGGACGCCCGTTTGGTCGACAGGCTACCTGCTGCCCCTTGGCTGCCCCTGCTGGACGCGCATCGAAGCGAACCTATCATCCGTCCACTCCCTAACTTGATTTACTTTAAAGTATTTCCAAATGCTCCACATCTGAGATTTGGATTTGTTATTCTATTTTCTTCCTACTAATGCTTTTAAGGCGAAAGTTTGGGCCGTTGTTGTGAAGTTGCTTGGCCGAAGACAACGTCAAAAATACTTACTGTAGGTATGGAGCTAGCTGGAATTTTTCACACCTAAATCTGGTATTAGTTACATATTGAGATACTACTTTTTATTCCCAAAAAACACGTGTTAATCCACTGGCGGAAGGCCTTGGCTTCGCACGCATGTTTTTTTGTTTCCATAATATGGAATTGTCACACAATAACTCATAAATCAAGTGGTAGGTACATCTATTTCACGCAAAAATAATTGTCCAATTATGCGATGCATGATCCGTAAGACGTAGTCGGCTTTTAGCTACCGACGCCAGACCTACGCAGACGCCTCAAATATTATAATCTTCGTTCAGAGGAAATTACGGAGCTTCAATATTTTAATAACTCACTAATTTCCCAAGTAAACGTGCCGTGAAAAGAATCTGCCGTGTTTCTATTACCACGGTGATTTATGACTAGAAAGTTCAGGGAATGAGCGGGGATTACTTATACTAATCTTCCGCACAAGGCTACGTACTTGAATTAAATTAAATTTTAATCCGAAAACCATTTGGCATTGCCAATATCACTCTGCATAATTCGATTCTTGCAGCTCCTCTCCGTACGTGACTACCGAGGTAACGGAACGCCACATTCTAACTTATTCGATTAATTATTCCGATCGAACTTGGAACGTAACTATCGATATTCATTCTGGTCACATTCCTACTTCGCCGGAGGAGATGCACCACAACAACCCTATTTACGGGGAACGACATACTTCGAGCGTCCACCCGAGTTTTGCCCTTCTTTGATCAAGGTTAATGGCGCTACTGAAAACAAGTTTCATCTGCCAAACCGATAAACTCCCGCACTATTTTCCCTCGCTTTTGTTGGAAAAAAATACGTAGAACACGCCACACTTACGGTGACAAACGGTGCTTTGCGTGCGGAGAAATAGGACGACCAATTTTCGTTTGAGACATTTACTAACATAAATACCGCAACTTGTCAAGTTTTACTGAGGAAGTGGCGCCACGGTGCTGCGCGAATGGATGTGTCAATCCGTTTACAAAGGGTGTCCCGGAGAAAGCGTAATTGATTTACTTTTGCACACGCAGAACATTTTGTACCTCTGCACATTAGGTATCGATTAGGATTGGGGTTCCCTTTGGTCATTCAATAGGCGGATAACTCACCGGAGTGGATGTTGAAGGACCCTTGTATCAAGCCGAACGTTTCTCCCTTATTTCTCAATTTGTTTGGAGTAGGTACAGTGCCGCAAACAATGATTTTGAAATGAAGTCCGAAGTATTTTAACCAAAAAGCCCAGTTTAGTCCCGTGGGACGTCTTAGGATACCTTATTCTAAACAATTCTGTTTCTCAACGTCAGAATCTAGAATTGCGTTCCTTCGGGGCCTCATTATAATACGAGGTGAGCTGTCAGACGGCCTCTTAAACGTAACAATAAATACGGGAGCCTTACTTAATATCCGTAAATACTTACTCCTTTTAAAGATGTGCCTGGTTTCTTTTACGGATTCTTTGTAGAGGTCTCATTGGTTATTTATTAACTAGGTTCTGGCCGAGGTTTTACACGCGTTTTTTAGAAATAAAAAATTGTCTTTATGTAGGTACTTAGGTATGCTATCCAAAGTCTACATCTAAGCAAAAATTCAACCCATTATGTTCTGTATTTTTGCGTAAAGAGGTAGAAAACATTCATCCAAACACCCACATCCAAACTTTCGCATTTATAATATTTCTAGCTTCTACCCGCGGCTTCGCACGCGCTTGTCCGTTACAACAAGTAGCCTATGTCCTACTCCGATACCACCTAATCTACCTCCCTGCCAAATGTCATTGTGATCCGTTCAGCCGTTTGGGGGTGAAGAGTAACAGACAGACAGATTTACTTTCGAATTTACAATAATAGTAGGCATTTAGTGTGATGTGATACTTGCTCTTGACTTACGAAAGTATAACTAGAAAATAACTTTCCTAACTGATTTTCGATCAACTCGTAATATCAAAATTGGTCCCTACAGCCCAGTGGCCGCCGGTTCGGTCAACAGTTGGAAACACTATCAATAGTTCACCCATTGGGAATACCGTTATATTGGGGAGTGTAACTCTCTTAGATTCCCCACTGACATGGCGGTTTTCGAAAGGACTAGTGTAACTGTGTTTTTGGAGTAGGTTTTAATTTTTTTATAAGTAGGGTAAACCCAGGATATATGCCCCACTTTTTGAAAGAGCCTCGTAATAAATATAAGCGGACGTGGGTGAATATCCACGCATGGGGTATGAAATTAATTTTACTGGCGTCATAGAAATTATCAGCATTGTAAGAACCGTAATTTTGACTAAAATTAATTTGATACGGTCTTCAGCCCCGTCCGCTCATACCCATACGCACTACAAAATGTAACGTTTATCATCATGATTGATGTATAGTATTTTTTTTTATTTCCAAATTATCAGCACTTGTAATTAAGTTAAAATCTATCATGTTTTGGTTAAGCTGGAAAGAGCTTTATGTTTTCCACATCCTGTACAATAGTTTGTATAAAGTGTACATTTCGTACACTTCTGGCACATTATACATTCAATCCAGTCAGATTTTGACTTTGTACTATTGTAGTCATCAAAGCATTCTATGCAGTAATTTTTGTCTGTCTGTTTGCTTTCTTGTTTGTCATTCTTAGTTCTCTTTACTTGCAAGTCTTTTGTTTTGTTTCCTTTTGCTTATTAGTAGTTATTAGGTATCTTCATTTTCGCTGCTTGAACTGTAAATAATATACCTCATTTTCGTAATCCTCGACCCTCATTTATTTTTAAATAATTATTATTTTCCTTATCATCACGATCTGTAATACTCTCATCGTCTTCTTCACTGAAATATTGTATGTTTTTTGGTTTTCCTTTCTTACTTTTTTTATCGTTTCGTTCAAAAACAATAATAAATGAACAGTGTGTGTAGCGCACGCACTACAGCGTAACTTTACGTGCAGAGTGGCCCTGTATACGCGATCACTTGATGCTATGACTAGCTCGCCAATATGCACGGGCAGACACG
This sequence comes from Eupithecia subumbrata, assembly GCA_949316285.1. NCBI lineage: Eukaryota > Metazoa > Arthropoda > Insecta > Lepidoptera > Geometridae > Eupithecia > Eupithecia subumbrata. Next base: position 14,732,475 of record OX438632.1, on the reverse strand, counting down.
CCGCCGGGGGCAGTTGTGTTTGCATACATACTCCTGCCCGCGGGTCGTTTCATTTATATCCCGCTAGTTTTTGGTTGAGAAATTAAGTTGTCCTCGGGAGCTTTCAAGTTCGGCTTTTTTTGACCAAAAACTTTAATAAAAGGAACAGCGTGTGTAGCATACTGCAGCGTACCTTTACTGACCGTGCACGCTGACCCTGTATACGCGTTCGCTTCATGCTTTGACAAGCTCGGCAATATTCATGGCCACATACGCCGAGGGTAGGTTTTATTTGCATACTTACAGAGATAGATTATAGTCTGGAATAGCACATAGGCTATATTTTATCCCGGAATTCCCACGGGAACGGGAACTACGGGGGTGAAACCGCGAGGCGCTGCTACGCAAAAACTACTGAACGTATCTGGCTGAAATTTTGCGCAGAGATAGATTATAGTCTGGAATAGCACAAAGGTTACACACAGACAGAGCCTACACATTTGCTCCTCTTGGAGTCCAGACCCTAGGTCCGTGGGGTACCGAGGCTCTTCGGGTTTAAAAAAAAAATATCTGAGCGTCTGGTCGAAGCAACGCGTGACCCGAGAGCTGGTCAGTATTTGGCACAGCGCATCAGCATTGCCATACAGCGGGGCAATGCAGCCAGCGTCTTGGGAATGCTTCCGACTGGTATTGATATGGATCAGTTGAGCTACCTGTAGATTGTTCACAACACGTCGTTGTTTACAATACGTCTGCTGTGTTCTCTCTGTGTTTCAATTGTAAATACTAGTTGTAATTTATTTCTATTAGTTCATTGTAATTTTCTTTGTGAATAACGAGAAAAAAATAACTATTAAAGCCAAACATTTTTGCTGTTGTTTTTACTTTGCTGTATTTAATATGAGAATAATAAACTATGTACAGATTACAGATGAGACGACAGAGATGGAGAAAAGTATACCTAATTCAGAATTTGCCAAACTGGCATCAATCGTTTTCTTTATTAATTCCTAATTAATATTTGTACAATAAAATGACCGTGATTGATTTAATGTGTAAACTTTCAAAGCTAAATTCGAAATAGCAAGCAAAAGTTCACCTAAATTCTATTTTTAGGTTATCGGGCCACGGATGTTTACCATTGCTACTTTATCAGATTATATTTTATGGATTAATCAGCAGTTCGAGCATAGACTTATTGATCGATATAATTAAGATGGGTTCACGGCAAACACGACATAGAACAGTTGAAATTAAAAGTGTATTTAAGTGTATAACATAAAGGATATCTTGAACAGCCGGTCGATTGACATGACATGTGTTTGTGGGTGTATCATTCACACTATTTTCGCCGCTCTTTGCTCACAAATAAAAACAAAAGAAAACCAGAACAAAAAGAAACATTTAAAAACCCCGATAGATTTTCATGAAACATGGCTAAGAACACTCGGGATAAATTAACTATGACACAAAAAAACTAAACGAAAGTCGGTTTATCCGTTACGAGGAGCTACGATACCACAGACAGACACGTTAAACTTATAACACCCCTCTCTTTTTGCGTCGAGGGTAATGATCAATGAGCTGCGAAAATAGTACCTCAGTATACCTATTCCATAAAATTATTTGCTTGTTGGTAGTTCGACTGACAATCGTCATGTCATTACCAAACATAAAACAAATTCGTTGACGGGGTATACGAGTAATATTACTCACAAATACCTCGTCTTATATCCATGCCTTAAATACACAGGATTTTACAAAAAAAATATGATAACGTACGTTCCGGTAAAAGGTACCGGGGGATTTCGCAATAATCCCCTTTACCAATGAGCTTTTGTATATTCGTTAAAATAAAAAGTCAGCCGACGCATGCTATCAGAGCATTATCTTTGCGGCAACAGAGTAACCGTTATGATTAGCTTACAGGTTCCCATAAAAAAGGTTCGTCGATGGGAAGTGCTGGACGATAACGCTGTGGCTCCATTACACATGCTACCTTGTATGCTTATCGGTGTACTTTCATAATTCATAAGAAGAATAGGAACGGTTTAAAGTGGATTAAGAAAGCGTGGAGCGGAGCGGACAGCGGGTGACGGAGTGGCAAGCTACGAAAGGATGAGGCGGATTTTCAAAGATGTGTAAACTTCCTATGTTCAGCAGAGTATATTAAATATTAAAAATGAATATATAATTCTGGACAATCCACACAGCAATATCTCGCCCTAAAATAAGTAGAGTTTGTGATATGGTTGCCTACTAGACACCGTAACAAATATTTTTTGTTAAAGATAGAAATCACCCAGAACACTCGAAACGAAACATTACAACATCGACATCTGCAGGTCGTTTAAACATTTGTCTCGAGACGGGAAGCGAACCCGCAATCCCCTGCGTCGGTGGCGAACCTTCGACCTCTGTGCCTCAGAGGTCGTCAATAAGAATCTATTCATCACAAACGTGACAATTGCAGTGTAGTGTGTCTTAATTCTTAGTTTACCGAGACTCTAGACTAAAAATAATTAATTGTATCTCTCGACTCTAGCTAGAAACACAATTATAATTAACTACTTGTATATAAAATTTTAAAAAGCAATGGCATCTATCCCAACCTTCGGGAGGCCTATACCCAGCAGTGGATGTGAATAGGTACATATGTAATATAGCTCAAACATCTAAGTACTTTATTACCTCTTTTTCTTTCGTCTCGACAGAGACTTCGCATTTGAGGTACCGAAGCTCTCCGGGTTTTTGACAAAATATGATAAATTTCTGAGCGTCTGTTCGAAGCGACGCGTGACCCGTGAGCTGGTGGGTATCTGGCGCAGCGCATCAGCATTGCTATACAGAGGGGCAATTTGCTATACTATAATTGCTATACAGAGCCAGCGTCTTTGGGACGCCTCCAACTGGTATTATTGAAGGATCAGTTAAACTACCTGTAGATCGTTAGCAACAGTCTGCAGTTAGCTCAATTGTTTCAAAGGTAAATACTAGTTCTAATTTGTTTCTATTCCTAGATCATAATTTTGTTTGTTATTAAAGACGTATCTAGTTAAATTAAATATTATTTTTTAAGCTTTAGATGATGATGATGATGATTTCAAAGCACTTTATAAGAAGCCTAACAGAGTCGTCCCTCCATCCGTCGCGTCGCTCCGCTTGAGTAAACAAAGTCGCAGTGGCTGCCTATTACCATTTTCCTTATGATATTAGACGGGCTGATAGGCGGTACACGCTGTCCAAACAGCGACACCGTAGAAAGTACACTTTTTCGTCGCACCGTTAGCCGTTCTCCGACATATTACAAGCCCAAAAAAAAAACAGTGTATAGTCAAATGTATGGAAAAAAGACTTATACAAAAATATTTTATAAAACGATCTAGGATCTTGAAAAAAAGAATCACAAGAAAGTACAAGAAAAAAATTTTTCGTCTCGATATGCTCAATATTTTGAGTGACAAGCATTAATTATTTTAATACTATATGAAAGGAAATTTTATCAACAAAAGAAATATGTAAAAAGTTTTAAATAAATAAAACCATTAACATAATAAAACCCAAAAAACACATTTTTGTAAGGCGTTTAGCGAAGTAATTGCAAAAATGATAATATTTTGCCAATAGAATTTCAACCTTATTACTCAAACATCCCTTTCAATATATGCTCAAAATAGCTTCCAGTAGCTTCATTCGGAGGCTGGATGCCTCCTCGGACGGACGTGAGGTTATGTAACTTTTTTCGCAATGACAGCTGGGTTCGACGGACGAATTACGATTTTCGACAACTTTTGTTTTGCGGGTTAAATGGTTCATTCGTCATTGAAATAAAGTCTATATTTGATTGAAGCTAAGCCAAAAGAAATTTGCAGGAATTTTATTCATTGACAGACCTACCAATTAAGTAGAATAGGTTTATAGTGGTTTTATCTCTGGTAGCTAGATAGGTAGGTAGGTACTACTCAACATGTTTACAGCACGAAAAGTATTGGTCGAGTTAAAATATGTTAAATAGGTAGGGCGATTTTGATGACCTTATATATAAATAAACAATGCTGAAAAATTAAAATAGGAGCCTACGTCCAGCAGTGGACTTATATAGGCTGATGATGATGAATTCACACATCATCACCAAGGCCGAAGCTAAGCAGAGCTTTGTTATGGGTACTTACTAGATAACTGATTTACTTAGGACCAACCATTTGCATTTTTTTTCTCGTAGTTCTACCAGTAGAACTACAGGCAAATTTAAATTACTCGTAGTTCTATCGGTTTGTTCTCTTAGAGAAGAGAGATTCTCAAAAGGACAGATACTCAAAAATAATAATTTACTTTAAATTTTTAATAACTCATAGAAAAACCTCAACGGAGCGGTTTGTCATAACTTTTTTGTTATTGGCAATATGTGTACATTGACATCAATATAATAATTTTTTTGTTAGCGTAACATAGAAGTCAAGTAAAGGAGATGTTTAAAGACGCTAAAAATGTAATAAACATGCAAAACAATTGTATTTCCAATGACAGTTGTCAAAATTATTGTTAATCACTCATGTTAATCATAATCACTCATGAGTTCTTGGAAGGCAGCAACATAATAAAGAATACTTTATATCGGTATGAATATCAATTTGGATAGCAAGGCATGGTCTGTTGTGGTTTTTATGATTATTTTGTAGAATTACAATCTAAACTAAAACTATCTTCATGATTGTTGCGTTTTATTTCCGGAAAATAAAATTAATTATGTAAGCGAGTGGTACTGAGATTGTGTACAAAATTATATCCGTGAAATTCATCATTCAGCATTCCAACATTCACGTATTTTATTTTACGAATATTTTTATAGATATATATTTATATATTTTTATAGTATCGATTTATAGATTATCTTTTAAAGGGAAATGTATACGATTCTACAACAAAACTCCAAAAGAGTTAAAAGTTATCAAAAAATAATTTCAAACAATTTGTAAAACATATCCTTTGTTAAAAAGGCTTACTACAAAATATCAGACTATCTCTAGAGGATAAAAAACTTAGGTATTGCTAATAGTATTGCTCCAGCTCGAAAACTAACACCCTAACAAGGTAAAGGTTTCTTGTTCGCTTCTTTACTTTACCTTAAAAAGATTGAAGTGAACAATAAATTAAAGTAATCACTTTATTTCCCAGTTTTACTCTTGAACCTTATTTGAATTTATTGACGTGTCCAAGACTCCTGTAAGGGGTAAAGGAAATAAAGCACTGTTATATTTCATTTTATATCTGATTATTTGATGGACGACCTCTGTGGCGCGGCGGGGAAAGGTCCACCTGCGACACAGGAGCTTACAGTTAGTTTGATTCCCGCCTCAGGACAAATGTTTGTACCATCTGCAGATATTTATTCCAGGTGTTCTGGATGTCATAATCATAATCATAATCATAATCACTTTATTGCATGTCTTATGTATATAAAAATATCTATCTGTGTAGTGTATTTAATAAGTATATCAAAATAAGTATACCATAACATAAGCTCTAATTACTTTGGGGTTAGATGATGTTGTGTGGCTTGTTCAGCATTATTTATATTTTAATTTTTTTTTGAGAAAGCCCTCCAAAACCAAATCGAAATATCTTCAACGATTGACACTTTTGTAATCCATTTAGACCTCAGTTGTTTTGACTAAATTAATATATTTTTTTAATGTATAAAGTATTATCATAATGGTCGGTGATATTGTCGGCACTTTAACATGCATGAAGATGATATTATTTTTTTAAGTGTTTCTGATTTCTATGAATAACTATCGATGAATGTAATTTTTATTATAATTGAGACGCTACAATGAGCGACATAGGTTTTATTAAGGTATTTTACATGCAACGATAGCAAAGCCGCGGGCAAATGTTAGTTAACATTACATTATTACCTTGTGATTGTGCTATCAACCAAAATAAAACAAAAGTTTGCCTCTTCTACAACAGATAAATTTGGCATAAGTCTATGTTAAAAATAAGCGCCTCTGCCGACCACATTTGGTAATATTGACATGCAATCTGACAGTCTTAGTTTTCCACGGCAGCGCCTTAATGACGGTGATTCTGTTAATGTACAAACAGCTTCACAAAACAAAGTATTCAGGCTTTTAGGGCCAAAAATAATGCCATTATGAGCGAGTCGTACGAAGAGTTGTAACTCAGAGCCTGTAACACAAACAAGCATGTTTGTGTCGTTTATTTAAGGTTCTGAATTATACTGACAAATTTACCCGCCATTTCTGGGAAATTCAAAATTATAAGTAAATTGATGTTGAGTTATACCTATCGCACATGTTACAAGTTGCTTTATTTCATTTTATTGTAGCACTCATGACATCGAATAAGTTTTTATTATGTCAGACTTCTATATTTTTTACCCCCGACGCAAAAAGAGAGGGGTGTTATAAGTTTAAGTGTCTGTCTGTGTATCTGTGTGTGGTATCGTAGTTACCAAACGAATAAACCGATTTACGTTTAGTTTTTTTTGTGTCATAGATAATTCTATCCCTAGTGATCTTAGCCATGTTTTATGAAAATCTATCGGGGGGTTTTTAAATTTTAAATTTTGTTCTTGTATGGCTAGTCCACAAATTACAATGCACTCTTAGCTAGCTTATATTTTACCTTATTGCATACACTGTGATAGCTACTTCTTATTTAATCAGAATGAATTATGACAGACAATGCCATTTTACAGCAGCACTATGAATTTATAAATTATTGTAATTTTACATTACTTTTACGATGCCCATTTACAGCTGATTTGTTAATTTACCTTTTGTACCAATATTCCTAAGTGCCTTGATTATTGGCTTTGAATTATAATTTAAGCGCTATTTGTCCAGTAGGTTATGTATGAGTATTGGACGAGTGAGCATCAAATCTCAAGCACCCAAGCAATAAAAGAGATCGTGGGAAGTGTTGGTCGTATAGTATAAGCTGAAGTTCCATTACCTCATAAACTACAAAAGTTTCTAGACAGAGGCAAACGGGAGTTGCTTTTACGGTATTGCCACCCATCACGTAAAACTAAATTTTTGTAGTCATGCAAACCACTACATCACTCTACAATATTTTTACACAAAGTCCCGAGCGGCCGCGTCTGACTGTCTGAACGCGATAAACTCAAAAAGTACAGAACGGATTATTCTATGATTTTCACATATAGATGGAGTGATTCGTGAAGGAGTCTTCTTTCTAAGCGCAATAAACTAAACAAGATCCGTCAAGTGCGAGTGTAACTCGCGCGCCGAGGGTTTTGAACGTTTGTCAACAAATATGTACCAAAAGTACCGGTTAGAGACTTCGCAATTTAGCGAATAGGTACCTAAGAATAGTAGGTACCAACCTACATTTCAGATAGATCACTCTGCATGCTTCGGTTAAATGGGTGGTTCGGTTAAGGTGGGTTATGGTAAATTTTTCGACTTTTTTCGAAATATTTCAAAAAGTATGAAAGTTACAGAAATTTGAAAAGCTGGTTTGAAATGTCCAAACCAATACCTTTCATTTGATACCCCACTCGGTGGGGTAGCCCCCCTTTTGAAAATTATTGCTTTTTGACCATTTTTCAAAAAGTGTTCTTTTTACAAACTTCTCTATATTTTTCCTGAAAAATATAGATCCATATCTACAAATGGTTCATACATTTTAAATGGATCGCTCGGCAAACTTCGGAGATAGGGGGGGAATGGGTTTTTTTTCGACTTTTTTCAAAATATTTCAAAAACTATGAAACCTACAGAAATTTAAAAAACTGTTTTGAAACGTACAAACCGATACCTTTTATTTGATACCCCACTCAGTGAGGTAGCTCCCCCTTTTGAAAAATATTCCCCCCCTTTTTGACCATTTTTCAAAAACTGTTCATTTTTCAAACTTCTCTATATTTTTCCTGTAAAATATAGATTCATGTCTATAAACGCTCCATACATTTTACATGGATCGCTCTGCAATCTTCGGAGATAGGGGGGGGGAATGGGTATTTTTTCGACTTTTTTCGAAATATTTTAAAAAGTATGAAACCTACAAAAATTTCAAAAACTATTTTGAAATGTACAAAATGATACCTTTCATTTGATACCCCATATGACTCAGTAAGTATCTTTTAAAATTTCGGCATCACAATTTGTATGGAAAATATTCATTTTCATTTTTCATTTATTTTCATTTATTTTTCTCTAAATCTGTACAGGCGCACGAAATGTATTATTATTTTAAATTTCAAGTTGATAGCTGCAGTAGTTTTTGAGTTATTAACGAGGGAAAAAAGGACAGACAAAGCGAGACCATAAGGGTTTTGAAACCGATCTTCGATCTTCAAAACCCTAAAAAAGCACAGATCTTCTTGTGGTTTTCATACATGGAGTGATTTGTGAGGAAGTTTATGATTTATTCACTACTTTCTGTGTAAACGTTTAAAGTTAGTTCTATTCCATGGGACTGATTTAGGGGATCTTTCTTCTTTCTTTCTTTCTTTCTCAAAATTTCAGCCAAGCGGCCCGACGGCGACTAGTTTTGGCGTCAAGAAATAACAAACTTCCATCCATCCCTCTAAACATCCAAACTTTCGCATGTTTAATATTAGTGTGTTTTTTTTACGAAACTAAAGGGCAGAAGCCTTTATTCACAAAGAAAACTACAATAACTTATTAGAAATAAATTAGAACAAGTATTTACAATTGAAACAATTGAGCTAAGTGCAGACTGTTGCTAAGAATCTACAGGTAGCTCAACTGACCCATATCAATACCAGTCGGAAGCGTCCCCAAGACATTGGCTGCATGGCAATGCTGATGCGCTGTGCCAGATACTCACCAGCACCAGCATTCTCGGGACACGGGTCGCTTCGACTAGACGCTCAGATATTTTTTTAAAAACCGGAAGAGCCTCAGTACCCCACGGGCCTAGGGTCTCGACTCCAAGAGGAGTAAATGTGTAGGCTCTATCGAGACCTGCATATTTGCGCCTCTTGAGATCTTCGGCCAAATCTGCCGCCGCGCCTGCCCTCACGGATGTCCTCGGAAGATGGGACGGCGCAAGTGTGTCGACGCATGTAGCGTCCCACACAATGGGCCTCCCCAACTCCCATGGAACTGGTGTCATACCGTCGGGCCTTTTACCATCGTCACGTAATCTGTTACGTGACGACGGTCTGGCTGGATGGTCTGGACCGAATGGTCTGCCATTCGGTTCGAGAATAGCTGGTACGTTAGCGGTGACAAAGGCCAGCCGGATGATGTCGTTAAGATATCCGATCGGCGGCCCGAGTCACGATAATCCGTGATGACCAAGCTGTTCGACAGCAGTACCGCACTGGCATTCAGTGGCGGATTTACACATTTTCAAGGGATAGGCTGTAAATTTTTTGCCGCCCTTGCCTCTACAAGCGTCATGTCTTTTTTGTCTTAGGTAGATTATTTTTACGATCCAACAACTTCGTTGAAATTGCATGAGAAATAGTTTTTGGGTATTGTTCTGATGTTATCAAAGTTCAGTCATATACGATTAATAAGGCGGGGTAATGTGTGCTGCTAACACAACGATGTACATTCGGCAAACGTTAAATAGTTATTTGTTATACAAGAGTGCAAAGTTGCTTTTTAACCGCGTGCTCGATTTTGATGACCGAGCAAGGGGGATGAAAATAATAATTTTTATTGCGCTTACAAAGAGTTAAAATTGAAAATAATCAACTCAGTGAAGATGTAAACTTCGTTACAGTACCGTTTTGTGCGATTTTTGGTTGGCAAAAATATCATCGAAGATATCGTTGTGAGTAATATTTTACATGAATTCCAACTCTATTCAAAAGAGCTAAAGCGTTTAATTATTAAAGTAAGAAGGAAGAATCTGTTGCAGACTGTTATCTGTAAAACACCAGAAAACCGTCATACAGAAATCTTTTTGATTTCTTTTCTATGAGGTAGCAAAAAAATTCGGTAATTTGCCGCCCCTAAAATCTGCCGCCCTAGGCTCAAGCCTACTCAGCCTGCTGGTAAATCCACCACTGCTGGCATTGATGAGGCGCGCAACACCTTGCCCCCAACCGAATACATGTTGCGATACGGAAAGTTACGGGATCCAATAAAGTACCAGTGTTATATGAAGGAAATGCTTGCAACCAATGTCCTGACTCCCATTTAGAAACGGCCAGGAGGCGGGCACGATCCGAAGAGCTGGAGCACGTTTGTAACAAACAATTCCGTGTCAACTCACACAGAGGCCCGTCCCATTGCCGTTGGGACAAAAGTGATTTTGGGGGAGCAGCATCGGGGCAAGCATTATGCCAAGCCGTTCGAGCTTCGTCTAAAAATTTAATTTTCAATGACATTCCAGGCGGGATCAAACGAGAAGGCTTTAAAATTTTGTCAACTAAAGAACTAGTGCTGTAGACAGAAGACAAGAACGCTTGCAGGGCTACACTCTACACTTGAAATTTTGCTTATACCTAAGCCAATTTGACACAATTTGGAATTTTGTTTTTAATTTTTTTAGCTAGGCCTTGTCTACGGAATTGAAGGCGTTTTTGACGTCAACCTTCAGAATTACCTCCCCATATATTATATATAATTCTGGTCTAAAATTGTACGAAAGGAATGTACTGCGGCCTCACATCCACCTCGCAAACCAAAAAAAATGTCGGAAAATGTGAATGGAATGGTCGGAAATAGTCGCATATATAGTCGGCTTCTTTCCGACAGCAGACTTAAGTCGAAATGCGGCGGTAGGTGGTGCCCACAGCTATGGGTCTTATTCCGCCATTCTTCTTTTTTAGTGCACGAAGATTCGCACCGTAAAGAAGTTCAGTAATCTCGCTGTTGACTCAGCTTGACAACATCAGGTTGATCAGAGATGTCAAATCTTCCAGAAGGACTTCACCTGCGTGGCCAAACCCGCCAGACAGAAAATCTTTTAGATGCTGCGGAGTCACAGCATCCAGTGGATGCTTACTCTCAAGAGATAAATAAATAAATAAAAATAAATAATACTGGACAATTCACACAGCATTATCTAGCCCCAAGCTAAGCAGAGCTTGTGTTATGGGTACTAGATAACTGATATATTTAATACAATACACTACATAGATAGATATTTTTATTATACATAGAAAACACCCAGACCAACGGAACAAATTTCTGCAGATCGTACACAAATTTGTTCCGAGGCGGGAATCGAACCCGCAACCTCCTGCGTCGCAGGCGGACCTTCGCCCGCTGCGCCACGGAGGTCGTCGAGATATGAGGGTAGCATCGTCATTTGGTGCCATCGTGTCATTTGAATTAGTCTGATTCGGATTTTGTGTAAATTGACTATAGTAATGACTGTTGAAGATTCTTATAACATCATGCACTGAGAACTTTGCTGGGTGCCCCCCAGCAAAGTCGTCCGCGTCAATATGGCGTCAATAGAGTTATGTGAGACCATGTACCTACTGCGAAATTATTAATATCTGTAACCCTTGCATAACTAAAGAAGATTCCCAGTTATTTAATTCTTATATCCCATTTCTGTCGTTAAAATCTTTCGTGTAAATGTAACCTAAAGCTTACGATGGTCCGGTTTTAATTACCGTAGGTATGTTATTGGGGCTGGATTTTCTCCGGTCCTCAGAGTATTTTACTTTGAATAATGACCAAACAGATTATTAATTGGCAATGAATCAAATGAGCCTACCCTTATGTTCATTAAAACCTTTATTATATTATCATAAGGTTAACACTTCAGTTGAATAATTTGCAAAAGTATTGAAACCACATATAAATAAAAGGGCAGGTATCTGTTTTGTGTTGCGTTTTTTAAATTTATTTAGACCACTTTTCAGAGACAAAATCTTACCAAATCTTTTTACAGGTTTAGATAAATGTGCCATTGCCATAGAGCGAGGCAATGCAGTCAGCGTCTGGGGAACGCTTCCGATTGGTATTGATATGGATCAGTTGAGGTACCACTAGATTCTTTGCAACAGTTTTCAGTAGCTCAACTGGTTCAATTGTAAATACAAAATCTTATTTGTTTCTATTCTTAAGTGTTATTTTTGCTTTAGATAAAGTTACAACTAAATGGATATTAAAGCGATTTTGAAAGCCTTTTTCCAAAAACCGATTAGCACCCCTGAAAAAACTACCAAGCTTTTTGTCCAACGATTCCGAAACAAAGCCGAATGATAGAAAAATCAGTCACAAAATCGGTCGTTTCACACGAAATGTATATTTTTTGTAGATTCTCGAAACGGTTCGGGCCAAATGGTGCTGTATTTTTCTATATTACAATATGGTGCCTCGAAATAGGTATTATAAAGGAGTGAATATTGAAATATGAAAGGGGAAGTACAATGTAAAAGGGTGAAAGCGATTGGTCTATTCAAACGACAGTTTCACATTGATAAAACTCTATTAACGATAGACCAGTCACTAACCTAATCTATCTAGACATTAATAGACATAAATTGAACTAATGTAATAATAATTTCAACAATTCATCATAAATTAATTCAGCCTTCATAGACACAATGATCCAAACGACACTCCACCTGTCTAGCATAAAATTCTCGACACTCACAAAACGACAACTATAAACTGTGGCAACATTATTATTACATTATGTACAATTTGTATTACCTACATACAATTATTATTATTACATAGAATTTGCCTTTCTTACTGATTTAAAAGGTGACTTTATATGATACAAAGTTACATTTACATCAGTAGTAAGGCATTTTAAACCCCCGAATAAAAATTCGGCACAAATGTAGCCCCAAGGTAAGCAGACCATGTTTTAGGATCCTACTAATATTATAAAGCCAAAAGTTTTTGTAGCGTGAATTTTTGTAACCTAAGATCTCCAAAACTACTTAATAGGTCATGATGATTTGGCGTACATTTAGAACAAAGCTTAACTTAGATAGGTACTTAATATGAAGAAAATGCGCGTGCGAAGCCGCGGGCTGGAGCTAGTACAAGTTAAATTATGAACTCAATACAATACAGAAAAAGGATTTTTTTTAAATATGCTTACTAAACACCCAAAACACTCAGCACAAATATCTGCAGATAAAATCAACAGTTGACCCGAGACTGGAATCGATCCTGCGTCGTCAACGGATGCACCGTTAAAATGTTATGCTAGTTCAAATTATGATTTTCGAGAAGATAGATTGAAACTTATTTATTGTTTCAAGTTACAAGTTAACGTTAATATCGTCTTAAATCCTAACAAAGCTTTATCTAGACACTAGAGTTCTCATAAAAATAGTTATTTGTAATTTATATATGCTAGCAAGAAGATTTTCGAATTTCACTTGTGTTTTACAAACAAAACTATCAAACATCTCAAAATACCTTCCCTATATCCAGACCTGTATTTTTCGCCGAGCACCGGCCGTCGTAAATTGCCAATAAGGTTGGGTAACCGGTCGCTTTGCCCTGTCGTCCACAACTGAGCTTTACATTTTGCTGTGACCCTACAATCTTTCAGTTGTAGGACGATGCGATGGCAACCTATTTATTTGAAGACCACCCTTCTCTAGCTACCTAGTGAAGCGCTTTTGTCTCGGCTACAATATTGCATTTGTTTTATTCTTAAACTGTGTCGTAATGTTTACTAATTAAAATAAATAATGGTATAACAGAATTTAAAAATTAATTAATTCTTTATTTGTTTGACATTAAAGGCTTTATTTTTTTTTTTTTTTTTTTTCTCTCTGTTAAGAAAAAAATATTATTTTGAAAACATTTCATTATTAAATTCGATGACGCTTGATATTATTTTTGTCAATTTTCCCCTTGACAAAACCTTGTCTAGGCTATCCATGACAATAAATGAAACAAATAAACTCTGACTGCGATGCATTTGTGCGATTGTGGTTGCGTTGTTGTTTTCGTAAATCTTATTGAAAGTCTAGCGATTAGTTATTTATTTCAAGAATTTAATTCGTAGAGTAAAAAACCGTAGCGGCATAGCCGTAGACAATAACTTACACAGAACAATATTGAACTGGCTCACCTTTCGAGACGAGGCAGCTCGTACGTTCCTGTGGGTGACGTCATTTGGCCGCGAAATTTAAAAAGTGGACGTGTTTGTTCGATTTTTTTTTTAATTGGGACGCCATTGTTTTCCAGCGTAAACTCGTTCCTTGCGAAGTTGTATGTTCGTGAGTTTATATAAATTTATAAACTCCGCAAGTTATACTCTGTCCACGCATCTATTTTCTTTGACAGAATGAAAGAATGCCATATTTCATAAACACGTAATCTGTTAGCTCGATCATATCGAAGCTCTCTTTAGTACCGATTTTGTTCGCGTCTAAAGATTTGCATTACTATTTTATAAAGAAACAGTCTGTGAAATATTGCATACTCATGACTCAGTGAAAGAAGATAACCGCGTGGACATAGTTCGTCTACGGCTTCACTGTTACGAGCAGAGCCTAACAACGCTACAGGTGATTCTAAAACAGATCGATAGAGAATTGTTTTCTATGCAGACATCATCAGACATCAAAAACTCAAAACAGACCCCCTGTGGCTTAGCGATGTTTTAGCTATCGGAGGGCTGAGCAGTCGTAGAGGCTCTACGCCGCGGCGTAGAGCCTCTACGACTGCAGCTCTACGAATAAAATTCTGTAAAATTACAGCGATTTAATTAGAATATAGATCATCATTTACTTTGTCAAAAAGTTTAAAGCAAGAACATTGAAATGAAAATGATTCGACTCTCGTAATTTTGTGTGTATGTATGTATGTTTATATAAATAATTAAACATCAACCTTTTTTGCAATGTATACTTCACTCCTCCATGTTGAATAAACAACTATATTACCTGTTTTATCATTCTTTTTAAAGTGGACGCCAAGCCGTTTGAACCGGGTAAACACCTTCGGGATCAAAAGCTAGCAAAAATAAGTTTCACAAATCAGTTCAGGGGAGGAAGGACATTAAGGGCAGTACTTAAATCTTGCCTAAAATTGGTCGGTCGTAAATTCTACTTAATGTCTGTCGAAACGATCGAGTACAATAGAATGGCGAGTGCGATGCTTCGGGGCGCGGCTCAGTTGTTCATTGGTAAAGGCAGAACCACATAGACGGGAAAAACGCGGTGGAAACGGAAGTGGTTGGCTTAGATCATAAATACTCGTAGTTAGCATAAATAGGTTAGTCCAGCAGGGCAATGCAGCCAGCGTCTGGGGACGCTGGCGACTGATATGGATCAGTTGAGCTGTGCTGTGCTGTGCTGAGTTTGCAACAAGTCTGTAGTTAGCTCACATGTTTCAATTGTAAATACTAGTTCTAATTTGTTTCTAATGTGTATTTGATTGTAATTTTCTTTGGTAATAAAGGCACATGAATGTTTGTTACTGTGTTTGAGCAATGTTTTGTGTTTAGTTTTTCTGTTTAGTAAATGTATCTAAGAATATATTATAGACGAAACATTGATGAGACTAAAATAAATATACTTACTTAAGAGGGCGCATTGCGCGCCATTTTGTGACAAGGATAGTCATAGGATTTCGCGTTCATAGGAGCAGGACGAAGCATACTTTTTTGGAATGGCGTGAGCGCAAAAAGGACGTTTTTGATTATTTACAAGACTCAATTTATGAAGAACAAAAAATTATAATAACTTAGGAATGAAAACAAAAATCTTCTCTATAGACCACAGGGTTCCTGAGACTTAGACCAAATTAGGTGCAAAACAGTACACATTAATGATTTTTTTTATCGTAAGTAATTAAAATCGCAATCGTGTTTTCCAATTTTTTTCAAAATAGTATGTCATAATAAATTCCAAAGGAACTGAAGAAAAACTGTTGATTTTTAGTCATTAAGTATAAACGTTTATACATTTTTTTATACCATTTTTGATCAAAAAATGGAAAGAGTTTAATATTAATAAAGGTATAATTAGAGATAAATAGAAAGAGGAAAGGGAGGCCTTTACTGGGGTGGGGATCCCACCTTGGGATCCCACAGACTAGTAAAAACAATAATAATTTTCGATCGGACGTTAATTCAGCACATGTAGACCTGCCTTAAAAAGCCCGTTTCACATTTCCCTCATTTTTAATGTGGTCGAAACCGAAAAGTTTATGGTCAGCGGCTTGTTAACACCCTCTAACTGCTAGTGCGGCGTTCTGTGTTTCATGGCTTCCGGTCGTGTTGGAACGCAGTCCAAATGTTAATATTGCTGGGTTTTATTTTAAGGATTCCGAACCTACTGGGTGCCAATGAGACATTACTAAATTCAAATTCATTTTTAACCCCCACCGCAAAAAGAGAGGGGTGTTATAAGTTTAACGTGTCTGTCTTTGTATCTGTGTATCTGTCTGTTGTATCGTAGCTCCCAAAAGGATGAACCGATTTTCGTTTAGTTTTTGTGTCATAGATTATTTCATCCCGAGTGTTCATAGCCATGTTTCATGAAAATCTGTCAGGGGTGTTTTTAAATTTTTAATTTTGTTCTTGTTAATTCAGATAACACGACGAATAAAGGTAACTAAACTTACGCCGTCCGTCTGTCAGTCACATCTCTGTAAATCGATTGTCCAATTCCAATTCAACGAAGAAACATGTTGAGGCAATCGTCACGTTTTTAAATATATTTTTGTATGTTGTGGAACGGAACGAATTGTGACTCACGCTTGGCTGGCTTATAAGTAGGTAATTAGGTAGACGACTGATGTGGCGCGGCGGGCAAAGGTCCGCCTGCGACGCAGGAGGTTGCGGGTTCGATTTTCGCCTTGGGAAAAATGTTTTTTATGATCTGCAATATTAGTCCAATATTTGTCCAATATTTTTTCCCGGTGTTTTGAGTATTTACTATGTAAGTATAATAAAAAATATATATCTATGTAATGTATTGTATAATGTATATCTGTCATCTAGTATCCATAACACAAACTCTGCTTAGCTTGGGGCTAGATGATGTTGTGAGTGGATTGTCCAACTTTATTTTTGAATTTTTTTTATATTACCATAGTCAATTGCATGGTCATCATAAGATTATGCATTTTTAGAGAACTTCGAAAAAAGGAAGAGGTTCTATGTTTGGCGTATGTATGTATGTATGTATGTATGTATGTATGTTTTTTTTTATGTACAGTGGCGGTCAGAAGCGATAGCCTAGATTCTAAAGATATAGTCTTGCAGCTATTATTGGTGCTTATGCTTACGACCTTTTAAATAGATAAAAGGTAAGGAAACTTAAATCAATAATGCATTCCCGTAATTGTAAATACTAGTTCTAATTTATTTCTATTATTTGATTGTAATTTTCTTTGTGAATCAATAAATAAAATAAATAAATAAATAATGCTGGACAATTCACACAGCATTATCTAGCCCCAAGCTAAGCAGAGCTTGTGTTATGGGTACTAGATAACTGATATACTTAATACAATACACTACATAGATAGATATTTTTTATTATACATAGAAAACACCCAGACCAACGGAACAAATTTCTGCAGATCGTACACAAATTTGTTCCGAGGCGGGAATCGAACCCGCAACCTCCTGCGTCGCAGGCGGACTTTCGCCCGCTGCGCCACGGAGGTCGTGAATGTTTTTAGACTACGAATTAAAAACGATCATTTCATAAGATTTACAAATTAAGCACTTTTATGCACAAGTCGAATTTTAATCTAAATGCAAATAGGAAACAAGTGATTTGATTCTCTTTATTTAATGAGATGTGTAATATAAACCACCATTTCCAGTCCACTCGCTTGCGGCTCGGTCACACTGTAACGTTTCTGCGTAAGTTCTGCATCTAGTACATTCGTTTCAACTTCACTTGTTCTAAGTTCTTCAAAACCTCACACAAAAGAGCGAAAACATTTTGCGTATGACACAGTCAGTTCACTTCTCTCATCAAATGAAAACTTTATTAGTTAAAACAAAGTCAATTTAGCTCATTGTGTCTGGCGCCAGCGCCACGCGAAGTATCAATTTATTATAGTCTGAGATGTAATGCGTAATTTTAAATTCAAGTTGTCCAAGTCTAAGTAAGAAAAACTTCCAACGAGAAGCACTTGGGTTTTTTCAATTAGACCTCGGAATACAGACAATGGATTATGACTGAAAATGAAAAGAATTTTGTAAAATGTGAAATGGAATGTTTTGGGTTTTTAACTCCATGGATATAATCTTGGGTATTTATATGCTTTACAAACATAAACTTGTTGCAACATGGAAATAATTATTTATACTATTGTAAGTTGTAGGCATATTGTGTGTACCTAATCCTTCTTGCTAAAACCTAAATTTCATCAGGACCCTTTAAAAAATTTAGTCTTGAAAGCTTACACACAAACAGTTACTTTCGAATATATACAGAGTATTTGTTTTAACTGGACAGTAGGGGGCACCCATAATCAGAGGAGATACAGGTGCAGTTTAATTTGCAACATCAGCTCTTTTTAGAGATAAATATTTTGCATTAAAATTTTTTTGGTCAAGCGTGAGTAGCACCTTAAAATGAATCTAGTTGGTTAATTATTTTTTGATGCCAATCGACTCAGTCCTTTGTAAGGATCATTTAATTGTATCGAATGAAAAATTCTGAGCAGCGGAAGTTAGTCAAATTTTATAAAATGTACTCTCATACAACAAGATAAAGCAAAATTCCTTCAACAAACATTTTATTAAATTGTAATTGCACATTAAAGATTTATTAATACTGTAGCGATTAAGAAATTTAGTATTCCATACTCTCACGAGTAATTCAAAAACATTTCGTATTTCAGAACAATTTAGAATTTCTAACATGGTTCTTGTTTCTGTCGGACTTTTATAACAGTCATTGCATCATCTTATTTGTCCTATCATGGCATTGTCAGATCCGTAAAAAGTAGACTTATGTGAAGCATACTTCCTCAACCGACGAAGCCCAACTAATGCGTTGAAGTGGTATCAGGAACGCTACCCAGACAGCGATGTACCAAATCGCAAGATTTTTGAAAAATTATTAAAAAAAATTAGGGCAAGGAGGTTGTTTTCAGTCTAAAAGAAAAAGAACAACAAAAATAGATGAGTTCACCACCATTGCCATTTTGGGGTTCTTCGAGGCCTATCCAAAAGCTTCATTACGAGAAGCAGCTGAAAATATCGGAGTGCACAAATCAACCATACATAAAGTAATGAAAACCAACCATTACAAGTGTTACAAGGAGACACGGCCAGTGCAAGCACTGCTTCCAGGAGATACAGACCGAAGATTAGCATTTTGTCAATGGTTCGATCACGGTCTGTTGGAAACGCTTATTTCCCGAACAAGATTATATGGACAGACGAATGTAATTTATCAAACAACGGTTTGTACAATAGAAAGAATAGCCATTACTGGTCACGATCAAATCCTCTAAGAATTACACAGACCCATAACCAAATTCCGTTTCCATTTAGGTAACTGTTGGTGTGCGATACTAAACAATAAATCATTGCTGTTAAGATCTACCATGGAACATTAAATAGTGAAAAGTATCAAGAGATATTGAATCTGGCTGTGGAAGAAGTGGACCATTCCATTAAGCGATTTGCATAATTGTCATCTACCAACGGGATGGTGCACCTCCTCGTAATATTACAGCGAGTAAACGGTTTTTAGATGAGCATTTTCCTGACCGTTGGATGGGTACATATGGTCCAATTAAATGGCCACCACGTTCACCCGACATGACGCCGATGGAGTTTATTTATGGGGCTACCTAAAGGGTCGTATTTACGAAACTCGGTACAACACCGTTCAATAATTAAAAGACGCAGTCCACTTTCACTTTAACAAGATTCACCACTCATGGTTATCTAAGGCCACTGAAAGTGTTTTGAAACGTGCCCGTACCCGCATATAGCAAAATGGGGGCCATATCGAACCTCTATTGTGATAGTTTTAGTACCGTTTTGTACCAAACTACTATGAAATCGTATGTGAAAATATTTTATTAAATTTGACTAACTTCTGCTGCTAATTTTTTTCATTCTTTACACTAAAATGATCCTTACAAAGGACTGAGTCGATAGGCATCAAAAACAAATTTAACCAACTTGATTCATTTTAAGGTGCTACTCACGCTTACCAAAAAAATGTTAATGCCAAAATATTTATCTCCCAAAAGGAGCTGATGTTTCAAAAGAAACTGTACCTGTATCTTCTCTGTTTGGGCGCCCCCGTACAGTCCCAGTTAAAACAAATACTCTGTATAATATATTCGAAAGTAACTGTTTGTTTGTAAACTTTCAAGACTAAATACTTAAAAGGATCCTGATGAAATTTAGATTTTGTCAAGAAGGATTGTCAAATGTTAGCTAGAAATAACTCACGAGAAACTTTGGGCAAATCGTATAATATTCCTACAACTTAATTTCCTTAGATGAAACTAATTGCTGGAGTTTCTAGTACTCTTATCAAAGCCTATTTAATTTAATATTTGAACATTATTGTTTTATCAGAAAAAGCAATTAACTTTTGAGATTTACGTTTAAATATTCAAATAAACAGGTTTGGTAACTTACAATAATAAACACTGTGATTCTAAAATTATTGAATAAACTCAAATATCCCTCCATTTTATAATTAACTTATTGGTATCTCATTGACTGCTGAGGGTTTACCAACAAACAAAAACAATCTCTCCTTTGTTGGGAACTCTTTGTAGAAGCGAATGAACTTCGTAAGATAAATCTCGTTATCGGCGTAGATGTCGAGCCCTCGGCAGAGGAGTGGGTTAGGCAGAGAAAAAGTTTTAAATTTGAATTAGTACAGTGGTCACCTGCATAAGGGACAATTAACAAGTACTACAAGCACACGACAACGACCACACGTGGTCAGGTGCTAATGTGTAGAAAAATTAATAATTTAATTCACATGGACCACATTTTGATCTAATTCAACCGTGTGGTCGGTACCGACCACAAAGCTACCACAACGCAACCACCAGCCACACCGCAGCCATCAACATCGCAACTATGAGCGTCAACGCAACCTCATCGACATTTTGTAGTTACTACCACGCAACATCAAAATGCACACGACACTATTCACACATCCTTAACCACTTTTTGTCGCTTCGGTGTGTACGCGTGAATTGTCCCTTATATAATTATAGAACAGTTTTTGCCTTTCCTATACAACAAACCAAAAACAATCTCTCCTTTGTTGGGAATATGTTAATAATGAAAATATAAATTGAATAACGCCATGCGAAATTTCCGATGGATGAATTCCATAATTACTGAACAGTTTGAACCAAAATTTAACTAGATTATGATACACCTAGGCTATTTCTATCACGAAAATACTCGTACTATAATATAATATATGACCAACTGGCGGATTTTCTATAAATAGAATACACAATAACAATTCTTAAAATTATTCAAATTGAAAAACAGCGAGGCAATATTATCGTTTGAAACAAAAATCAATTTACGCGATGTCATGGCCGGCGAGGCAGCGGATGTTCGGAAAACTTCGTCACTTTGTCAAATATTTTTCTAAGCTTTTTACCCTGAAAAGTCGACGTTGTTCCTTCTATCAACTAATTTTAATTTCAGCCGGCCTTGGGTGCACCCAAATTTGTCATTTTTCCCTTTCAATTTTACGAATTTCCGTGCAATTTAGTATCGGTATTCAATGCAAAATGTAGGAAACTGATCCATTAGTGGATTAGCAGAGTGGATCAGAGTGGAATGTAGCTAATTTAAAAATGATCGGCGGTTGTTGGGTGAAAACTTAGTTAGTTTTGACGTAAGTTTCACATAAATAAGCTATCTTAAGGGTCCGGCGACGGATGAATTTCCCATACAAACGTAGTACCAAAATGATTTGTAATTTGAGAATGTTTTCATCATGGTTTGCTATTATTTGTGTTTGAATAGTATTTATAAAGGTTCCTGCCATAAGATTTTTTCAAAATACTTATCTACACAATTACTAAGACAACATTCATTCTTTCATGTAAAAATGCGATTAGGTTTAATTTCATTTGAGAAAGGTATTTTAAAAAAAAATAGTGGCAGGAACCTAGATAAATACTATTTTAATACAAATAATAGCAGACGATAGTGAAAATATGCTTAAATTAAAAATCATTTTGGTATTACGTTTGTATGGGAAATTTATCCGTCGCCGGACCCTTAAAGACCGTAGGTACATACCAAGGCTTAGCTCTCTTGAATAAAGAATTGACAAGCTAAGCTAATAATCAAACTTAGCTAAGCTCTCGATCAACAACCCCTCTTAACCTCGCTAACATAGCTTTTTAAAACCCGATTTACTTTGGTAAAATCCTTTGTACAAAATCCTCATGAACGGTAGATGTAATGTAGTTAATCTCGGGTGTTTTTGCTCAAAAATACCGCAGGGGCATAGTGTTGTAGAGGCAAACGCGGTAGTTTTCAGCACTTGAGACGCGTTCCAAACTTTCGGAAAATTAAAAATTCCCATAGCCTGCTAGGCTTGAGCCCTGCAATTCCACATCAGTCGTATACCCTTGGTATATAACTCTCGAGCAATATACAGAGTGTTCCACGGCCATAGGGTATGGAAGTAAAGTACCAAAAATATTAAAGATAGGAAGTTTTACTGAAAGGAAACATTCCTTTTTATTTCTGACCGTCTTAGTAATCCAACTTCAGTTGGTCGGATGGTAACTGTAATACGTACTTGTCCGATAGAAATGTTTGATCTATAAGAAACGGGATCGAAAGGCATCAACAAGTTTTTATGTGAATACCCATTTTCGTTCCAACTGTACTTACATTTTATTTTTCTGAGAATCTGTGAATGAGAATATAATTGTTTCGAGTGATAGAACGTCTCCTAAGACGATTTTTCTGTATCAATATCAACCCACACCATGGTTAATGTACCTCTCCTTACCTACTGCCCCGTCCAAAAAGTCCACCCTGTAGTTTATGCTCTCGGAGCATTTGCATCCCGGGTCAATATCTGCCGCGAATCGAAATGTAAATGAGCGTCCGATTTACTAATGCATTTAGCTTGATGTACGACGTTCTGTGTGAACAACGGTCTTTCAACTCTCTACTTATGACATTTCTTTGTACTATTTTTACGATGTTCCCAATGTTATTTGATGACTTCAGCGGCGAAGTTCCGCTGGCACAGGGGGTTCGATTCACGAGACCAGGGTTAGTATGAACTAAAGGTATTGTTTATTCCGGGTCTGGGTACCTATACAATAAGTAGCCATTATTTAAGAGATTACCCTGAGTGTGAGGTTACGCACTATAATAACAAAAAACCTAAGTATCCATTATGTATATCAGTCATTTTCACCCTTAACACATCTTGCTTGATTCGGGGCCAAAGGATGATTTGAAAATACCCAGTATTTATTTATGTGAGTTTTACCAAGTATGTGAGAAAAATAAATGAAATTTGAGTTTTATAGATTTTTTTCTACAAGCTTGAACTTGCGGTGTGTGATAAAACCGACAATAATCTCAATGGGTAAATAGTTATCTCAATTTATTTGAAGATCACGTCTATTCGGTTTTATCTAGAACTCAATGGTAGTCTTTTAGTGTTGTTTATTTTATTTTATCTGTTTATTGAGACCGAGACTCAACTTGTGGTAGAGTAGATAAAGAGATAAAATATTTAGAAGTTACATCTTTGATGTTGCCTACTCAAATCAACATCAAAAGTGCCTGATTGAATTGAAGACTCAAAAGAAACTGAGCGTGTGATTTTTACCTATATGGTAGACCTGTTATGTGAGAAGTAATAAAATCCAATAAGGCGCTTATCAGGGGGAGGCCTGCGTCCAGCAGTGGACCAATATAGGCTGTTGAGGGGAGGAGGAGGAGGGGAGGCTATGTGAGTTGACTTTTTGTAAACATAAATTTATTAACTGTAAACTTTAGTTACCAATTTATGTTAAATGCAGAGTTCACCCGACGTAAATAAGATGAACTTTGGGCGGACTTTTCGTAAACAGGCGAAAACGCTGACAGGCTTATTTATCTGTGTGTGCTGGCTGCGAAAACCAAAGATCCTATGACTACGTTTGGCGAAAACAAACAATTAACATTAACAAACATCCATCTTTGTAAAAATGTAGACAGACTTTATAGGAAACGATCCAACATTTGCTTAGAAGCCTATGACGTCACAACATGGCTGACAGCGTTTTCAAAGTTCAAAATTAATAATTAAAAAACTATATAAATAGTTTTACTTAATTGAAAATATGAAGTCATCTTACACTCTGTATTGGTTTATTAAGTCAAATACAACAGAAAATATTTATTAACTGCGCCAAATTTGATATGAGACAGTAGTTGGAAAAAAATGGTGGAGCGATCCGCGAGTTGTCAAAGTAGGAATGAACTTGTAAATGACTGGAAGCGCATATTTCATTTCGAAATGGGTCTAGCCCAAACTTGTAGCGTATGGGTTTTAACGAATTAATATTTCCATCAAAAGTTTAGTTTTTGTTAGGTATTGGTAAAACCAACAGAGTTGTGTGATCTGTCGCCTCGAAAGTTTTACAGCAACCTCATCAAGGAATCTGACCTTCCGGAGCAACGCGAGCTTAAGGTAAAGTTTGCTTTGACAAAGTTGTATGTGGTGTTACGTGTGCAGGCAATTTAGGTAGGTACCTACTGTGACTGTCATTTTATTTGTATTCGAGAACGTTGGCCTCTGTTTTGCGGTCGTTTTCTAGTTTCTTGTTCCGTCTATGTTAATTTATTATAGTTTTATTGCTAAAAATACGTTTTGGAAACAGAAAATTACACGAGAGATAGGCCTAAGAGAGAAACATAACGTCTTGATTCTAAGTAAAGTAATTTTGCAATTTCTTTATTTACAATCAAGACAACGTTTTAACAATAACTTATAAATCACTACCACCATATCAATTTCTTATAAATCAAAGCCAAGAGGCAGAGCGTCCAGAACGCTCATTCGTTGACCGAAATAGAAGTCAGCATTCCGATCACCCGTGGACTCTTTAAGAAGTTTGATAATATTTTTATAAATTCCGTGTGCCCCAGGACCCCCGATGACCTTAAAAATATCTGAATAAACAAACTTTTTAAATTTATTTAAAATTTAGCTCGTACCACAGGACCCCAAAGACCAAGGCTTTCCATTCCGCACGGCTCAGTTATGTAACCTTGAGCACGATTCCTTAAGAATAGCTTATTTTTCAGTTTGAGTGAGTTCGCCGATGGTGCTGTTCAAAATGTAAACTATAGTATTGTCATGCTCGTTTTTGGAAAGCCAGACACCTAGAAATGCTTCTGTCTCCTTACGGTTTCCTTTTGTCCCAGGTCACCAGCTCCTGTTCTCAGAAACAACAATAAAACATCTCAAACATTTTCTGATTTCGCATTTAAATTCAAATGAAGTTTATTGTCTCCTCGTGAAAGTAGGTACACGAACGGATCGCAGACATGCCCAGACATACAATAAAGACGACCAAAATGACAATAAAGAATGCTAGTAAAAACTAAATTGTCTTTACTGATGTTCATAGTGTCTGGCTGGTTAAGCTTTTAACAGTAACTACGCTACCATAAAACGTTTTTGTTAACTATTATTATTATTTATTTATTTACCAACTTAAACTAATATTACATAGAAAACTTATAATAATAGGACTGCGTAAACCACACAAGTTTGTAAATGAGTGTTATTAGCGAGACAGCCGGGTGACTACTATTGCAATCGTAGTCACCTATCTCATGACATATTTAGAATTTCTCAAAAATTTAGAGCTTAATTTGTAAGTTTCCCTGTGTTATGGTAGTTACTAGGTATTCAAAGAGTTATAAAAGTAGGCAGAACTAACTATGAAAGAGACACTAAAACTCTAAACTATGACAGAATTATGAAAGAAACTTCGTAACAGAAAAGCAAATGCAACGTAAAATGTAAAAGGTATTTTTCTCACGTTCTTTTCGAACCCAAGCATTAAAATGAGTGTAGGTAATGTTTGTTTATTAAAGCATCCAGAACAATTCTAACACTGAACTGCGATCCCCAATCCGCATGCCCAGCGTGGGGATTATAGACATTACCCCCCATGAGATAAAAGCCAATAAGTCGCTTGCCATAGACCTGAGAGACCTGCGTCCAGCAGTGGACCAATATCCCTTTGTCTGTGGTGGAGATACGACGTGTCCGATATTAGCTGAGACGTATTTGTTGCCTGTTCGACCAATAGTAGCTAACACTTCGTAATTTATAGACTAGTTGCATTCTTACTACCCGTTGTTCTTTTACCCGTTTTCCCGTTTTACATTATTTTACCGCGGGAAAATGCATCATTTCTACGCGTAGGAATGAAGCATTTTCCCGCGGTAAAAGTAGCCTATGCTCATGAGGAATAATGTGGGCTTCTAAATAGTAAAAGAATTTTTCAAATCGGTCCAGTAGTTTCGGAGCCTATTCAATACAAACAAACAAACCATCATCTAGTCCCAACATAAGTAGCTTGTGAGTAACTGTGTGCGTATGGGTGCTAGTGCAATTGGTTAAGGTAGTTAATAAAAAAAAAATAGGTACTAAACGGATTGGGGAGAGGCCTGTGTTCAGCAGCGGACTAGCAAATAATCATGATGAATAAATCGATTTTTTTATTATAATTGGTGGAAAACATCCGAACCACACCTTTACTGTAACAAAATAATCTGCAGATTGTAGGTACTACATGTACGGCGGGAAACGAACCCGTTACCTCCTGTCGCAGAGCTTCGTCCACTACGCCACTGAGATTGTCTTTGATCGTTTACTTACATGCTTACCATCTATAGGTACCACACGGAGTAACAGTAGTGTGAATGCTACATAATATCTATATATCTATACATATAAATATCATCACGCATCATCAGTCATCACGCGTGAACGGCTGGACTAATTTCGCTAATATTTTTTTTTGTGTTTGATAGAAGAAGGTTCATACGAAAGAAAAAATTAAAAAAGTTTGAAATAAGTATAAATTTCCACGCGAGCGAAGCCGCGGGGCGCAGCTTGTCGTAAATATTTAGTGAAGGTCCGTGTTCTATTTTAAAGGATATTGTGGCCTCCGAGGACTGCGCCGAGGAGGCCGAGGAGGCCATCGCGCCTCGTTACACCGCGCTAAGTGATTCATACATTAAATTGGTGTAAGGTCTTTTTACGGTGTATAACGATTATTTGCTGATTGTTTTGAAAAAACAGACTCTGAAAAGTGTTTATAAAAATAAACACTGTTTTTAAGTTTATACCAATCCCACGGAATTTTTTTTTTATAGGGCAGCCTCGGGATCAACCTCAACAGCCTGTACTAGTCCACTGCTGGACGCAGGCCTCCGCCTGATAAGCGCCTTATTGACTTTTATCTGATGGTAATGCCCAGTTCGGTGGTAGAATTGTTCTGCAGGGAGCGCTGCTGCCCGCCCCCGGTGGATATCTCTTAGTCGCCTCTCTAGACACCCGCGGGAAGAGTTGGAGTGATGCGAATTCGAAGCCGGCACCACACAGACAGACCTCAAGATGATTTTGTATAAAATAGCAAAAAAAATCAAAATCGTTTTAATAATTGACGAAGAAATCGAAGAAAATAAAAAAATACAATATAATACAATACAAAATACTTTATTACTATAAAGTATTTTGTATTGTATTATATTGTATTTAAAGCACGTGTCAAGGAGTTTTTCCGGTCACTATAAAGTCAGTGTACTCACTGACTTTATAGTGACCGGAAAAACTCCTTGACAAGTGCTTTAAAACTTAAACACCTTGAAGGATTCTTACTTAGAATAGCTTTTAATACACAGCCGAACATAGAAGCTGCTCCTTTTTACGAAGTCGGTTAAAAATAAAAGCGGTTTCTCAAATTAAACCTCATTGACCCGATTTTGCTGGAAATTACAAAGAAAATCCCCTCCGCAGATAAAGCTGGCAATGTTCGTGAAGATAATTGTATGTGCAAAGTTCAAATGTGATGAAGGCAAGAACTCGAATAAGTAATTTTATTTTATATAGCAGACGTAACCTTCCTTTTAAGATTTGTTATACATAAGCCATGTTTAGTATTTAACTCAACACATTTTAATTGTAAAAATGACACGATGATTTTCTTGTGGTTCCGATTATTAAATCTTTGCTTGTCTAAACTACCATAAAAAATTTAAACATTCGTGATTTGTTAACATAATACTAAAGAATATTATATCGCTACTTACTGTTGTGTTTTATACCGTAGGTATTTACCCCGTGGCCGCGAGTTTTGCAACGTGATGGAAACGTAGAGAAAATAAAAACTCAAGGTATTTTATACCCGATTCTCTGTTATCTGCAACCTATCTACTTTACTTACTAAATTATATCTTCTTCTCCTATGGTCTTCTCAAGTAGCTACACTCTTCATATCTTCTCAATCTTTTCCACAAAAATGAATAGTTAGTTCAAAACGTATAAAATGACCACACTTTTTTTTTCTGAAATAAAAGGCCCTTTTATGAAGTCAGTTAATAATAATAGTTCTAAAACTCAGTAAATGGTTTCTCTGATATCCTATCTATAGAACCGTGAACCCTAAATCGATAAACATGAATACGTTCCTTGTATCCGATGAATGGCGAAGTGACGTGCCGGCAACTTCAGCACTTCTTAGAATACCTTTCATCAGTCGTCGCGGCGCCTATCGATCTACTCGTCACATGCAAACATTCAAAGAAACTTCTATTCCCAGAAGGTCTGTGCTTTAGTTCGGTACAAAACTACTAGGACAATTTATATCCCAGTGCACACCAGTAGATACACCAAAAATTTGTTTGCCAATGTCAGTTTCGAGTTGCGCATTTATGACCGAATAGGAATATAAGTTATGGGGGTTGAGTTTGAAATACATATACAAAATAAAAAGTGATTTTCATGCAGGGTGGTTTTTAAGAAAGGCCGTGACGGCCAGGTCCAAAACCACGAGAGTTAGAGAAAAGTCGTGAAAGGCGTCATGCCCTCGATTTATAAGAAATAAATTAATACATATTTAGTTTTTTTTTAACCTTACACTCTTGATCTTCTTTACGATTTGATCAATAGGTACTTTATATAAGAGTTAATCAGCGTACAAAAAAATCTGTTAGATATTTATCAGAGAAAAATTAAATAAAGTTAAAACTCCTATCAAAGTGCCACAAAAATTCAAACAACACAGCATCCGCATTGTTTTAGGGAACAATACGAGACAATTTTACTTCGACTTTGTGTCTCCAAAGCTAAAATGAAAAAATATTTTTCTTCCATTAGGCATTTTAATATTTTCCATTGCCTTTGTCACGGTTTGCGAGCTACGTAATCTGCTTTCTATACATAATTGACTAAAATTTCGTACTCACGCGGTTTTTTATAAAGAAACAATCCCGGAATTTCATCTAGACACTACTAAAAACGGCATCGACAGGACACCCCACCAGAGGAAGGCAGAACCTTCCGTCTGTGTAATATTCAACCTCCACAGGGATCACCAATCCCCCTGCCAAGCGTGGAAATTATCGCACAAACCCCCCTTTGTTTGGGAGTGGGACGATCAGCAGTGGACGTGGGTATGTGTGTGCTGATGCAGTATGGTTGTTGTAACTCGAAACCAAGCCATTTCAAACATGGGGTGTCAAAATTAGTGATCTTTCTATGTTGATGCCATCACATGCGTTGTTTTGTTCTGTATGATTTACTTTTATTTCTTTAATCACCTTGGAGTCGAGACCCTAGGTCCGTGGGGTGCCGAGGCTTTTCGGGTTTTTAAAATTATATGAGTTTCTGGTCGAAACGACGCATGACCCGAGAGCTGATGTATCTGGCGCAGCGCATCAGCACTGCCATACAGCGGGGCAATGCAGCCAGTGTAGCGGGGACGCGACGACTGGTATTGATATGGGTCAGCTGAGCTACCTGTAGATTGTTTTCAACAGTATGGAATTAGCGAAATTTTTTCAATTGTTAATACCTACTTGTTCTTATTTATTTATATTATTTGATTGTAATTTTCTTTGTCAATACAGTCTTGAAATATGCTCATAGACATGACAGCCTGTTAAATCGCCAGACAAGTTATTGACAGACTGGTTAACTCATCATTGTTCAAAATCGATCCACATCATTGATAATCAAGCTTAGACGTGCGTTTTTGTAATTTAATCAGCGTAATCGAGAAATCGCCCAAGAAGACTCGCCCAAGATGTGCAAATTACTTTTATTGATTTACTAAATTCAAGAAACCGGCCCCAAAGGTATAACATAAAAATCATAAACAATATTTTAAAAGCATTGTTGTGGATCTCAGTATAAAAGAACTTTTATGTGTTTATGAAAAATAAACAACTTTAAACCGAAACCCAAGTTTAGAGCTAAAACAGCATATCAGTTAACTTGTTGCCTCTGCACTGCATACCTGTGCTAATGGCCTCATATCTCGCAGCGCTGCAGGTTCTACACAAACTCGTACAAATATATTTGAGTTACGAGAAGAATATTCAATTGTGTTACAGAGTCTTTGTAAAACATTGCACGTTTGACCTTTTCCGTTTTGTTGCTGAAAATATGTATTTTCGAATAAGAAATGTGATTTTATAGGACATATTTCACTGATAATTTGGTCTGTTGGTCGGTTATTCATAGTGAAATAAATTATCGAGCGAACAAATATCCGATTCCTGGTTTTATTCGCAACATGACTTATTATTATCATTATTAGCCCTGGTCTACCCACTAGTGGGCAAAGTTCACTCCAGACATCACGAGCACGAGCTACCAACATCACTTAGCTTTGGCAAATTACTTTACTTACGTCAAGTACCTAATAACAGTTTTAAATACTTACCTTACAAGCAGATTAAATTGTACATTATTATAATTGTTGTTTAGGTACCTGTAGGTATCACACCAATAGTAATGTTTGAAATACCTAGGTAGGTACATCGCTAGCTAGTCTGTATTCTGTCCAGTCTGTATTAGCCCGCGGAAAAACCTATAAGCCATAAAATCGATTTTTGCTGTAAAAACCAAAAACCTTTGTGTTTTGTGACGCAAATAAGAAGAGTGATTTTTTATATTTTTCTATTTGTCCGGGCATGTGCGAGTGTGCGAGTGTGCGTGCGTGCATGCACAAAGGCAATATATCGCCAGCTCTCATAAAAACATCGTAAACAACATGGAGCGTCTCTTCCGTCCTGTTTTCACACACACCCTCTAAATCATAGGGAACCGAACTGCGATATTGTGATTTTATGCAA
This sequence comes from Eupithecia subumbrata, assembly GCA_949316285.1. NCBI lineage: Eukaryota > Metazoa > Arthropoda > Insecta > Lepidoptera > Geometridae > Eupithecia > Eupithecia subumbrata. The sequence goes on along the minus strand of OX438632.1, from coordinate 14,701,215 downwards.
TAGTGTTGATATCTGACCTCCCGTATGATTTATTCCTGAGAACGACAAAAATTGGCAAAAAATAATTTGGCGTAATGCCAACGCTGAGCTGAGCTCGCTCGCATAATACCGATGACTCCATATCTGGGGTGACACCCTAACGGGAATATATCTTCGCGTGAGATTATTCAGTAATGTTATTAAGGGGCTATTTCAGCTTAAACATACAAAGCAATCACCTTCTAAACAATCTTATGAAGCTATGTGCCTATAGGTGGGCACAGTGTGTGAATGTGTTGGTATCTTTTGGGCTAACTTCCCACATAATCTAAACACTATATCAGTTATCTAGTACCCAAAACACAAGCTCTGCTTAGCTTGGGGCTAGATAATGCTGTGTGAATTGTCCAGCATTATTTATTATTTTTTAACATTGCGGCACCGATAAAGAAAAAAAGTGTTTTGTACAATAAAAACTATCTTACCAATTTTGACGAATTCATTATGACCATCATGATGAATTCCCTCGTTATGGGATGAAACGTTGGTGTTCTACCAACACAGACTAGGATCGATGTTAACCCGCTTACGTATATAATGCTTAGGTACTCAGGAAATTAAACAAATGAATGGGACATTCAATAAAAAACTTGGATCTATTTTCAAAACGGACATGATTAAAAAAAATGTCAGCACTGAAATGTCCACCGATAACAACAACGAACCGCCACAAAACATAAGTATGCAGATTATTTACAAATTCCATTTCCTAACTCGGTTTAAGCGACGTAGCCTAAAACAGCATTTGCAGTAAAGAGCATTAGCGATTCTAAAATGACAATACCACAGCGGGAACTAGAACGATCCGAGCCGCCCCCGCCCCCGCCCCCGCCCTCGCCCCCGCGCCCGCGCCCGCCGCCCCGGTCGCTTTAGTTGGATCTCTTTACAGGCGACTTCAATTGAGCAACATCTGGCAATAAGTTGCAAATTGCCAACTTGCCGCGAATGGCCAATGGCCAAGTTTTTACAGTTTTCAAGTAAAGTTGAAGGTTTTAGAGAAGAAGCGCATTGTTCATTCATCATCATCATTTTGATTTTATCAACAGACGGGTATAGAAGCCTCACGTCTTAGAGTGAGTAGAACCTCGGATTATATATCTGACTCTCGATTAAAATAACGATATCCGTTTTGCGTTGAGTATTTCAAACATGACGCAGATATAACAGTGAAGTATCATACTTACTGATTCAAATTTCGAATGCAAAACAAGCAAATGACGTTCAAAGGTTATTTGTTTTTTAAACCCGAGAATCATTTTTTCGAGTTTTTCTATGTGAGTTATCACGACTAGACAGAGTAGACAGAGACTGCAGGCAGATGCTGGATGCGGCGAGCTGAAGACGGGGCGCTCATTAGGGCAGGCTTACGTCCAGCTGTGAACTAATGCTGATGATCATGACGATGATCATTATTGTTATAACGTTAACCCACACGTGGGGTGGAGCTACAGCTGGTCAGGTGGTGGACTTGGTAGCATTATTGGCAGTGCATTCTCATACAGAGTGGTGGAGACTCTCCAGCGGGACTTGAACCAGGAACCTCTCCACTGGAGAGGTTCCTGGTTCAAGTCCCGCCTGGGTCGTTAATGCTTGAGATCTATTAATCAAGAGATTATCCTGTACACTGTGAAATGTAAAAACAACCAAAAAGTATTGAATCGGAACTTGAAAAAGATGCGCGTCTTTTATTGCAATCAGGGAGTAGCCAGTCCGACCAAAAGTCAATTTGTATAAGAGTGTAGACCTGTGTAGACCCTCTGACCACATCTCCTATTTGCTGTCTGCCATTATTATATCCCAATTATTAACGTCACCCAAGAACTTGACGTTCTATTTGAGGTTTCAGACAGGATCACTGTCGGGGTTGAGACCGGTTTAACCCACGGGTGTCGTGCTAACTAAACCTATCCTTATCCTACCCACACTTATCAATATTTGAGCAATATAACGGGATAATTACGATGATTTACGTTATATAGAGTTTTCCAATATTTCGGTACAGTTGAACGCGCCATGATCTGCATGAACGGATGAGAATGGCGCATGCAATTGTGTCGAAATATTAGAAATGTCAAAGTAACGTAAATCATGGTAATTGTCGCGTTATTATAATGACTTAAGACGCTGTCCAAACAGCGACACCGTAGAAAGTACACTTTTTCGTCGCACCGTTAGCCGTTCTCCGACATATTACAAGCCCAAAAAAAAAACAGTGTATAGTCAAATGTATGGAAAAAAGACTTATACAAAAATATTTTATAAAACGATCTAGGATCTTGAAGAAAATAATCACAAGAAAGAACAAGAAAAAAATTTTTCGTCTCGAAATGCTCAATATTTTGAGTGACAACCATTAATTATTTTAATACTATATGAAAGGAAATTTTATCAACAAAAGAAATATGTAAAAAGTTTTAAATAAATAAAACCATTAACATAATAAAACCCAAAAAACACATTTTTGTAAGGCGTTTAGCGAAGTAATTGCAAAAATGATAATATTTTGCCAATAGAATTTCAACCTTATTACTCAAACATCCCTTTCAATATATGCTCAAAATAGCTTCCAGTAGCTTCATTCGGAGGCTGGATGCCTCCTCGGACGGACGTGAGGTTATGTAACTTTTTTCGCGATGACAGCTGGGTTCGACGGACGAATTACGATTTTCGACAACTTTTGTTTTGCGGGTTAAATGGTTCATTCGTCATTGAAATAAAGTCTATATTTGATTGAAGCTAAGCCAAAAGAAATTTGCAGGAATTTTATTCATTGACAGACCTACCAATTAAGTAGAATAGGTTTATAGTGGTTTTATCTCTGGTAGCTAGATAGGTAGGTATTACTCAACATGTTTACAGCACGAAAAGTATTGGTCGAGTTAAAATATGTTAAATAGGTAGGGCGATTTTGATGACCTTATATATAAATAAACAATGCTGAAAAATTAAAATAGGAGCCTACGTCCAGCAGTGGACTTATATAGGCTGATGATGATGAATTCACACATCATCACCAAGGCCGAAGCTAAGCAGAGCTTTGTTATGGGTACTTACTAGATAACTGATTTACTTAGGACCAACCATTTGCATTTTTTTTCTCGTAGTTCTACCAGTAGAACTACAGGCAAATTTAAATTACTCGTAGTTCTATCGGTTTGTTCTCTTAGAGAAGAGAGATTCTCAAAAGGACAGATACTCAAAAATAATAATTTACTTTAAATTTTTAATAACTCATAGAAAAACCTCATCGGAGCGGTTTGTCATAACTTTTTTGTTATTGGCAATATGTGTACATTGACATCAATATAATTTTTTTTTTTTTAGCGTAACAAAGAAGTCAAGTAAAGGAGATGTTTAAAGACGTAATAAACATGCAAAACAATTGTATTTCCAATGACAGTTGTTTAAATTATTGTTAATCACTCATGTTAATCATAATCACTCATGAGTTCTTGGAAGGCAGCAACATAATAATAATGATAATAAAAATAATAATGAAGCTTATCGAGGACAAAACAAAATCAAAATCCAAAGAAAATAAAAGCAAAGATGAAAAGAAAAAACTACCCAACTAAAAAACTAAAAAACTAAAAAGAAACTACGCTTGGTATTTGATGCAGCAGCCCAAACTTCAAAGGTATCACTAAACGACTACCTCCTGAAAGGCCCCGACCTACTCACATCACTTTACGGGATCATGTTGAGGTTTAGAGAACAGAAGATAGCTTTCACAGCTGACATTCGGGATATGTTCCTACGAATAAAAATACGGGATGAAGATAGAGATGCCTTCCGCTTCCTATGGCGTGAATCGCCTGAAAAACCTGTAAAAACTTGGATTATGACCAGCTTGATTTTTGGCGCGAACTGTTCACCGTTCATATCACAGTTTGTAAAAAATAAAAATGCAGAGAGATAGAAGATGGTACGTGGGACTGCCATGGAAGGGGACATTCGGTGACGTCATGCCTAACTCTTACGAAAATGCCTTGTCGAGATTAAAAGGAGTCGAGAGAAAAATGAAACTAAATCCAGGCTTCGCCGCACGTTATAAAGAAAGAATCGATCACTTATTCGATAACGATTACGCTTCGGAGTTCACTCAAACAAAAAACCCGAATAGAATATGGTATTTACCCTATGATAACCCATTTTATGTTTTTCAGACAATGTTCGAGTTCGTCCAATCTTCCCACTCCGACCAGGCCTCTTACATTGAAAGTGCATATGTGAAGTAGGTTTTTTTGTCACCTTTGTTCGATGGATGGAGGGTTTTAGTCTTTTTTCTCCCGCGGGGACCAACCGTATTGGGAGATATAGATTTTATTATGTGATTTTCTTTGTTTGAGTATTCATTCAGATAGAGGGAGGTCTTTTGTCGTTGCTATTCCTTATCCATAATTGGTATTTCTGGTTCAGCAGTGCTAGACTGTGAAATAGCTCTTGATTTCATGAAAGATTCGATTATAGGTTTATTATTCTTATTTTTTACATTGTAGGCAGTACTTCTCTGTTTTGATTTTTGTGGGTTCTCTTTTCCTGGAGAGAAGTTTAGTTTTCTCTTGTTGATTATGTTTGTACTATCTAGTGGTTGGCGGTGTTGGAATGGAGCCAGAGTCACCGACTCCTTAGGTTTGTTAAGAATAATAATTTTGTCGTATCGCAGTGCCACATTTTCACCTTGTTCTTTCCGGGCTTTGTATTCAACCTGAAGTTCTTTCCTTTTTTTAAGTACTTTTTGTGTGAAGTCTTCTTTTATATAAATTTGGAATTGTTCTAGTAACTTTTTGTTTTTCAGTAACTGTATTTTCAGGCCCATAGAACTTGCAGTCAGCACAACCGGTCGGATATGGTTTGTCTCATTTGTTGTTTGTCTTCCAATTCGTTTAACCAGCTCAATATCTCGTCTCTCGCATGGTATCTTCATGTTTTCATTTATCAGTCTCACTAGATTCCCTTCCAATTCTTGGTATGATTTTTCTTTCTCTTCAAAGCCGAAAAATATAAGATTTCTCTTTTTTAAGTGTTGTTCCATTCTTTCTATGGATGTTTGTTGGTCTTCTATTTGTTTTTCGAGGCTAATAAATTTATATTCCATATTTTCGAATTTCGAGTCAATGTTTTTGTTTATGTCCAAAATTATTGTATCTTTCATTTTATCTATGTCATTACGTTGCGTTCGCATATTTTCTTCGATTTTTCTAAGCATTTCCATCATTTCATCCATTTTTGCTGGGTGATCTAGGTAAGTTGTGAAAGGATGACTTGTCTTTTTTTTTACACAATTTTTAGGTTATGTTTACGAACACTTTTGGATGCTTGGACTTTACTCACAGATTTATTCCTTCTGTTTTGTCTTCAAACAGTGTATTTACCAATGTACTGAGTGTTGATTTCACATGTAAGCAGTTTTTGGTCGTTTTTTCGCGTCGGTCGTCGATTTATAGATTATCTTTTAAAGGGAAATGTATACGATTCTACAACAAAACTCCTAAAGAGTTAAAAGTTATCAAAAAATAATTTCAAACAATTTTTAAAACATATCCTTTGTTAAAAAGGCTTACTACAAAATATCAGACTATCTCTAGAGGATAAAAAACTTAGGTACCTAATGCTAATAGTATTGCTCCAGCTCGAAAACTAACACCCTAACAAGGTAAAGGTTTCTTGTTCGCTTCTTTACTTTACCTTAAAAAGATTGAAGTGAACAATAAATTAAAGTAATCACTTTATTTCCCAGTTTTACTCTTGAACCTTATTTGAATTTATTGACGTGTCCAAGACTCCTGTAAGGGATAAAGGAAATAAAGCAGTGTTATATTTCATTTTATATCTGATTATTTGATTGACGACCTCTGTGGCGCGGCGGGGAAAGGTCCACCTGCGACACAGGAGGTTACAGTTAGTTTGATTCCCGCCTCAGGACAAATGTTTGTACCATCTGCAGATATTTATTCCAGGTGTTCTGGATGTCATAATCATAATCAAAATCATAATCACTTTATTGCATGTCTTATGTATATAAAAAATATCTATCTGTGTAGTGTATTTAATAAGTATATCATAAGCATAACACAAGCTCTAATTACTTTGGGGTTAGATGATGTTGTGTGGCTTGTTCAGCATTATTTATATTTTAATTTTTTTTTGAGAAAGCCCTGCAAAACCAAATCGAAATATCTTCAAAGATTGACACTTTTGTAATCCATTTAGACCTCAGTTGTTTTGACTAAATTAGTATATTTTTTTAATGTATAAAGTATTATCATAATGGTCGGTGATATTGTCGGCACTTTAACATGCATGAAGATGATATTATTTTTTTAAGTGTTTCTGATTTCTATGAATAACTATCGATGAATGTAATTTTTATTATAATTGAGGAGCTACAATGAGCGACATAGGTTTTATTAAGGTATTTTACATGCAACGATAGCAAAGCCGCGGGCAAATGTTAGTTAACATTACATTATTACCTTGTGATTGTGCTATCAACCAAAATAAAACAAAAGTTTGCCTCTTCTACAACAGATAAATTTGGCATAAGTCTATGTTAAAAATAAGCGCCTCTGCCGACCACATTTGGTAATATTGACATGCAATCTGACAGTCTTAGTTTTCCACGGCAGCGCCTTAAGTGGCACTATTGCTCAAGTGCTATTGGTGTAGGTAGTATTAAAACTCTAGTGAAAACGCAAAATAACGCAATCATGTTAAATATCCCGTTATAACTTTAGTGTTAGTGTAACCATGGCGGATTTAAAAGTTTTATATGCAATAGTGGGCCGAAATTGCCCGTTTGCCGATACCAAACGATGCCAGCAATCCCGTTTTTAGTTTTGCGGGAAAAACGACACAAAACCATTTCCATGTTTGCTGTTGCGATGAAATGAATAGCGGTACAGAACAAAGTGTTGCCTGGAGCAAATGACGCAAGGACGCCTTATTTGTTGCTGCGTTGTTGGAGCTTACTCCTACTTTATGTGGATATTGTTTGGTTCCAAAGCTTTTGTAGTCAGCTATCTGTAGACTGGGATTGCACGACTTACATTTAAACAAGAATTAACATTGCTTTACCAATTAATCCTACCTGAAGTTGGAAGAAAAGAGTGCGTTTTACAATCTTACAAATAGAGTAATGTACCTACAAAACTCTTGTATCTAATAATCTGCCTGATAAACAATCCATTAACTTTCTTTTTGTTGATTTTTAACACAATTTTATAGTACTGGTCGATTTGAGATACTTTTTAAATATATTTTGTAAAAAAAAATATTATCCTTATCTCGACTCCAAGCATGTGAAATACAGCTTTTGTAGAATTATTACCATCATTTGCGAAATCTAAGCTGGACCATAGTGTTGCGGGTGGGGAAGGATTCCATAAGTTGGATTGTTTGCAACAGTCTGCAATTAGCTCCGCTGTATCAATTGTAAATACTAGTTGTAATCATTTGCTTATTATAATAGTCGTAATTTTCTTTATCTCTCTTTATTAACAAAGAAAGAAAATTGCAACTATACCTGTACTATACTAGCTGGTGTAGAAACTTTCGTATAGAATCAGGTAGGTACTTGCAGAATCCTTCACTAAACTATCAAGTAACTAAATCAATACGCAAAAGCTCGAATAAGGGAGAAAAATACATAAAACTAGGGAAAAAGATCGTTAACCCGTGTACACGGACGGTTATAGGTACTTAGGTATTATATCGTATAATTTAACACCTTTCGAACCCTTGCAAAAATAACGTTTATGGTTATAGACAGAACCCTTCTCAGATTTTCACGGAATAATTCGTTACGAAAGTTCGTTCGGAAATATATTTATTGGATTAATAATCGAAAAGTCGTGGGCTTTTCTATCACTTAGTGTAATCTTTTTAGGTCTTTTGAAGATAAATTAAAACAAAATTTATTTTGTTGATCTCACTTTATGTAAGTAAGTTCCCGTCAATTCAAGGAAAATATAGAAAATAATTGTACGCGTCTCGAGACTTAAAATGTCGGCCAATACCTATCACAGTTGGGGATGAGACATTGACGCGCCTACAAGTTCCTAACTGCAATAATAAAAGTTCCGAACTAAAAATACGAAGGTAATGTATTTCAATAAATTACCTTTACTACTAAAGTAGACCATAATAATATTTGCTTCCACGCCGCTCGAGACTCAAAATGTCTGTTCCTACTCTAATTATTCCGGCCAATACCTATCATAGTTGAAGACGGGACATTGACGTAGGTACCTACCTAGAAGTTCCTAACTGCAATATAATGGCGTTCAGTTCGGAACAAACTTGGCCCATTAGACACCATTCAGGACATTAGCGAAGCTCTCATTTACTTTCAACAATGAATAACGGTTCTCTATTAAGTTAAGGGGTTAAATACGCAAATTTCTCAATTTTATAGACAAAATTAACGAATTTGTTTTGTTAAACTGCGCTTTGCGGTGCTACCTGCCTGCGGTAAGTAAGCTGGTATATACTCGTATAAAATATTTGATCATCCCACGAGAATACTGCACTTTTCCGGGATCAAAAGTAGCCTATATTGTGTTAAACCTGGATATAAACTGGCCTACCTTTAATCTAAATCCCTTCAGCTGTTTGCCGGTTAAGGAGTAATAAAGAAACATACACACACGCACACACACACACTAACATAATAACTTTCCTCTTATAATAATTACTGTGATAATAGAATTAGTAAGAGAAACATACAATTCATAGAAAAACTGAACCCGTTTTTATGGACAACCTTGACAGAAACAATTTTATCAACAAAACGGCAGGGTTTTTTGTAGAAACACTTTCCCAGCAAAAAACAAACCACTTGTGCTTAATCTGATCGAGGGTATTAGACTGTTCAGATCTGGCATTCCGACATTTCCGACCCTTAACATTATGAGCAGGCGATTCATTAAACCAATGTTTGTAAAACTGTGTTATTAACCTCTGGATTGACCTGTATTATTGATTTTCTAGATAAGCCTTAAAAACCTGTCTCCATTTTTTTTTATTCATATTTGTATTAATTACGTACACACATTATGTTTATTTATGAACCTACGCTCTAATAAGGTCGTTATATTACTTGCCTTTAATTTTATAAAGGGTAGATTAGATTACAGAAAATAAAGGTCACCTAGGTGGTTTTGCATGAAATTGAGCGCCATCTTGGATTCCACAACGTTGCAAATTCGTTCGAAGAAAATAAAAACGATACGCATCAGATAATTACACTTAGATAGTAGGTATGTATAGTCTTTCATAGTAGGATAGTAGGTATTGTATTTACATTTTCGATTTTTCCTAATTATTTTAGAAAATTCCTTTGTTTAACGTAACAATAAAAGAGAAAAAATCGAAAGAAGCGCCGGTTTTAAGATATTCATCGCCTATTCAAATTAAACCTGTATTATTATGTATTTTAATAAATAAATTTATTAAAAATTACGTGTATGTATGTGCTTTTTTACACGATATTAAGATTTTTTTAAATCTCGTCTTTATTGTAGATGTAAACTATAATGATCAAATTGAATGTCTTATTAAATTAGTCATAATAAATAACTGTACATATACTTAGTATGTTTAAGATTTATAACAAGGTAAATAGCCTAATGGACTATTATTTTGGTAGTTGGTAATGAACGAATAAGTGAGTTTCTTATTTACTGACCTGAAAATAACAACCACCTCGAACCAACTGTAACTTTCACTGACCATAACACTTTTCATTCATAAACTATATTATATCACTGATCTTATCAAATTAAGTTTTCATTTTACCAGTCTCCATAAAACTTATTTTATTGAAACTTTTTACTCCAAGAAAACAAACAAAAAAGAACACTCAATTCACACTTTCACCTGTCAATGTCATAATTTAAATTCGGAATTCCTTGAAAGTTTTGCGCGGGAATCGAGGGCGGTTTGGCGGGTAACTGCGCCCGCGGAAACCTTAGCCCTACTAGCGTTTGAGCGGGAGATCTCCCGCTCAGCTTATGCGCAGTTTGATGCGCGAACTCTAACACTGAAACCTCTTTTCAAAATAGTTTTCAATTTGGAGTTCTAATAGGATTAGCTTCAGTCACCTTTTGAGATTCAGTTTCATGATTTTAGGTAATAAACTACGCCAGTTACCAAAAAATAATAAAAATACATCGGAAATTTTTAAGAAAGTTAGTATTAAGCGCCAATAAATAGTCATTGCAGTAATAAATACGTAGGTATGGAACTACATTTGAACTCTGTAACAATGGGCCAGGTTCCGAATATATTGGCACATAAGTACTACATCTTTTTCATATGAAATATAAACATCATTAATCGATTTTTTCTCTGCATTATGATGTGCCAAAGCTGACTAAAACAAAAAAGCAGATTTAATACATTAACTTTGGTCAATTTTTAATAATATCAAATAATAAAAAGCCCTAAAAAATGTAAGAGCTCATCAGTAGAATGAAAGTCAACTCAGCTGGATGCAGAGTTTAAATAAATAAATAAATAATAAAAAATATATACATATATTAACGGTAACTACGTATCCTGGAGCCGGCTCACGATGTTATCTCAACAGAGTTCAATATTTGCTTTCAATTGAATTGTGCACAGCCAGCGTTCCAATAATCGAACAATCGAGAATTATCATTAGTTGCTTTAAGCGTGTTAGTGAATGTGTGAGAACTGTTACTAGTCAGGGTTCATTTAAGTGTGTGGTGTGAAGGGATAGGTATCATTATTGCTGAGTCTTTCAATAAGTGCTTCGATTTCATCAATTATAGTGTTATTGTACGTTCATACAGCAGTAATAATAACGTATACCTAGGGTAAAACGGGCCTCTAAAACGGACTGATGTGTGAACGTACCCTTATGCATCTCACATTTGGGGCAGATTTTGCATCAACTTGTCAATAAAGATATGTACTTAAATGGCTGCAACACAGAAAGGTCACTCAAAGCTTCACATACAAAATAGGTACCTACAATTAGATTATTCATGGGTAGGTAAGGTACCTACATTCCGTGCATCGAGATGACGTGCGTCGAGATTCCTTAGTCACTCGTACTATTGATCGCTATATATTTTCATTTATATTTTCCAATTTTTGCGACGTTTCAGCAGATTTGCCTACACGCTGCCGTAGACACGATTAATAAATGAACACGATACACCTTCCAATGGTTCGTAATGATCGCGTCATCTAAAATGTTCTTACATAAGTACCTACCTGATAGCTACATAATACGCGCAAATTCGATTTCGCTTACCGAAGCTCCATCGTTAGTGTTAATATTATATTCTCTGGCTCCGTTACGTGTCGATGATCAACCTAGTGAACGTCATTAACATAACTTCGAATAGAAAGTAGGTGGAAGGAAACGCAGATATCTTTTCTTAAATTCGGTGTACGACACATCGGCTCGTTGGTCTAGGGGTATGATTTTCGCTTAGGGTGCGAGAGGTCCCGGGTTCAAATCCCGGACGAGCCCAATTTTTTTTTGGTTTTTGCAAAATAAACGCATATTGTTTTTGCATTTTTACAACACATTTAGGAAAATCGCATATACCAAGAGTTTACACAAACTAGTAGGTAATAAGACATTTGGAGATGAGAGTTCCGGTTTTATAATAATTCTGCTTCCACGGCTCATATAGTATTCACGGGATAAAGTCAAAGGTCGACTATACCTACCTCTTAATTAAGGCTCTTTGTTTTATGTTTTGTGGATCTATTTGAAGCGAAATATATTAGAATAAAAAGGTAGAGTCCCTACTCTACTTGTTAGACTCTATTCCCTTTAAGTATTCATTAAAATCAAATACGTAACTAAAAACACTCTTAGAATTAGCAAGCTGAAGTGACAGGGGGCCGGCCATATCTCGCGAAGAACCGACAACCGATGGGGTAAACGTGTTCTTGAGTGGAGACCGCGACTCGGCAAACGTAGGGTAGGACATCCTCCCGCCAGGAGGGATGACGATCTGCGGAAGACTGCAGGCAGATGGTGGATGCGGCAAGCTGAAGACAGGGCGCTATGGCGCTCAGTGTTACTCTGACTTTTAGTGGGTGTGTAGGTACTACCTGTGCTTACTTTACTACCATATTGCCTTGAATATGTCTCATAATCATGAGCAAAACAATGCCACGTCTCAAAGTGATGTTCGCCATTTTTGTTACAGTTTTGTCATAATCCTGTTAAAATAATAAAATTCTTCATTAATTCTAAAGCATACCGCATTACCGTTCCAAAAGTAAAATCGAGCTATCATGCTCTGATGAGTATTTACTTTGCTTAAATAACATTGTGTCGAACGCCTACATAAGTTGAAAGAGCAACAGATGAAGAAAATATCCAGGCTAGTGTAGCTGCGTGGGCGTAAAGTTTAAGATGAGTAGGCGATCTTAGTCTGCCTCGAAATGCAGCTTAAATACGTGGGATGGGATTTCTCTGGACTTTTGCGGGCATTGGTTCACGTGGACAGGTGTTTGTTATTTTTTATCCAAGAAAAATAAAATTCTAGAAACAAATTATAACTGGTATCTTCAATTGAAGTTGTTGAGCTAACTGCAGACTGTTGCAAATAATATAGAGTAGGTACTTACTACACATTAAATAAAAACTCTTGCACTTTCCAATAATTTATTTAACTTAAAAATAAATAAGAAACGGTACAACTCGAGAGATTCATTTGAATTCCCGTCTCTAATTGGCCGGCGCGAACAAGTTCGAAATAAATGACATTTCCGTAACTTGATCAAAGTTAGTCACAGACAAAACTTATTTATCGGGAATCTTGCTTCTGTTTTAATTTTCTTATTTACTCTTGAATTAACTGACACGAAAGTTTACTAATAAAGAAACTTAATTAAAACACTTTTCTACGACCAAAGTGAAATTATCGTCTACTAGAATATATTTCAATTCAAATTGGTTTAGGTGCCAACATAACACGAATCTACCTTTTGTTAACAAGCCTAAACCAGGTCGCGACAGAAACCTCTAAACATTATATTATTGACAACAGTCTTGATTTTTTTTTGTTTTCTTCCAAAAACAAGCATTGATATTTTTATAAACTAAGTACCTAAGTACTTATTTCCCTAAATAATATAATGAACCCTGTTTTAGCCGGGGTGTATTGTCAGTAATTATACATTATTGATACAGATATTCTACAAATAACATTGTCACATTTTTTTAGACGAATGTATCTAACAGAACATGACAATATTCACTTCACTATTCATAAGTAGGTAAACTTTATTTATGTATGTGGGATAGTTATTCCTATCCCACATACATAAATAAATGTATTTGCTAGATAAAAACAATAGTAAACCTTTAATTCTAATTTGTTCTGTAAATAAAGTCTAGCCTACCACGAAATGCTTACAATTTGATCAAATAATTGTATGACTGCTGATTTTGGAAATCAAATTAAACGTACATTTGATGCTCATCACAAATGGAACAACTAAGGCCATGTACACACGAGCGACTCACGACCTGCATTCGGGCCGTTCGACGTTGTTCGGCCAGTCGCACACGTTGAGCTTTGTGTTGAACACTGTACCTGAAAGACAGCTGAATTGCTGGCCTTCGCCGTTCACGCATCGCCAGTACTGAAAACACAAAAAAATCGATGATGGTACCGTTAACAATGATCTGGTATGAACTAATTTAATTGTTAGTTGCTTTGCTTCCTGGCATAGATATGTACGAGTGCGGCAATAATTATGTTCTATAGTATTAAGTAGTTTTTCAGAAACGTAAGAATTAAAAGACAGTTTATAGCACCAGGCAGACATTCTTACCTTATCGCAATGTTTCTTATCAGCCACGTAATCCTCTTCGGAATTGCATACATCTGAGTTTTCAATTTCATTTTCCTGAAAAAGAAATGACTTCATTAATCATCTATACAGATGTCTAAACATAATAAATTGATATACCTGTACAGGGTGCCAATAAAAATATAAAATTTTAAAAATTGTTATTCACAAGTTTATCTCCTCGGGGTCCAGAATCAGCCCCTTTCGGCTTAGTACCCACACCCTCTCCGTGTATACATCCATACTTGATAATATTAATCGAAAATCTAAACATAAATCAATTTTTCTAGCTTTAACTCTACTGAATTATTTCCGATTCAGTGACTTCAGTGTCTATGTTGGATTGTATTTTGTGCTGTCCAGTTGTGAACCAAATAAACCATCTATCTATCTAGCTCTTTAATTCCCTCCCAGTTAATAAGCAAGACCACAAAAAATTACCGTTGGTGGCTCTTCAGGATTTTCCGGCCTCTGCACAGTATCGTTGTCAACCTCCGGCGCGGCTGCTGTGGTCGCCTGCGTGGTGGGCCGCGAGCTCTGAGTCGCGGCCTGGGTCGCGGCCTGTGTCGAGGGCCTAAGCGTCGTGGTGGTCGGAACCGGAGCCCCCTCGCCCAGGTCCGAAGGCGTCGACGGCGGCCTCGCCCATTCCGGCTGATACACAAGATACCGACATGAGTAATGGCCCTAGCATTTGTTTTCCCGAGATTTATTACCGACATAACTGGGACTCAATTTTTGTCGGTTTTATTAGTGATTTGTTTGAGGTTTATTCAGAGATTCTTATTTCTTAGAAATGAGGCTTTTTGTGGTTGTTTATCCGCGGTTTCATGAGTTAGGGAAGTCCTACGTGGAACAACAGAATAACAGAGCTAATTTGAGCTTTGACTTTAGTTGAAAGGTTAGCCACATTCCCGATTTAAGTTAGGCGTCTATTGGAGCGGTATCTGAGCGTACGCGGCGTCGTCGGTATCACATCACACTAATCACACTAATATTGTAAATGCCAAAGTTTGGATGTATGTATGGATGGAGGGATGTTTGTTACGTCTTCACGCCAAAACGACTGAACGGATCGGGCTGAAATTTTGCATACAAGTAATTCTTATCAATCAATCATAAATCAGTTCCCATGGAATAGAAATCAGCTTTAAACGTTTCATAGAAACAACACGTGCGAAGCCGCGGGCATAAACTAGTTAATATGCCGGTAGGGTGCGTGCACTGTCGACTGCTTTCGGATTTTGCATCGGCAATAAAGGTGTTTTCGAAGCGTTCGCCTCGGCAGAAATATCGGTCTCTGCGATCGGTGCAGGTGTGGGCAGATATGCCGCTCCAGTGTACCCGGTACCATAGAAATCCATACAAAGCAACCAATCCTTACGCGCCGTTACCGATCCAGGGGACGTGTAAGTTTAGCATCATAGATTTTACAAATCTCTAAAAGGATTCGAAAGGCTTCCCCTAATGAGCGCCATAGCGCCCTGTCTTTAGTTTGCCAATATAAGTATTGATACTAAAAGCACGAAATACTGGAAACTCTTTACGCATTGGTGTTCATTCAACACAATTTATAATTAGTAGCTAATCGGCTTCCATCCGTAATGGCATCTCCACAAGTTATTCTGATATAGGTAAAGTGCTGTAGGATTAAATTATTATCACAGAAGTAAACATGACTATGTGTTGTGGTAACATAACCTGAGTAATGTTGACTTGATGTTGTTCATGTTGACGACATCTCGTATTATGATCAATACATAAATGGACCTGATTTTATTTAACATTTAAGTTAAAATAAACGTCGAAAACATGGAAGGTACCTTCGACCGTGAACAAGTCTTACCGTCGGAGTGGTGTTGCCAGCCTTCGGCGGAGGCACGGTGTAACTGCTCATGTGCTTGTGAAGCAATTTAATCAGCGGGTTTTTCTCTCCACAGAGTCCTCTGAAATCATCCATATCAATAGCCCAGGTCATTGCCCCCAGGTATCCTTTCTGCTTGATCCAGTTCATCTTTATCTCAACACTCTTGGGGTCTTCATATCCCACCCACTGTGTATCCTTGTAAGCGTAGGGACATTTGCCATGGTTGTCCCATTCCTTGGTCCACTTTGATTTCTCAGTGTCCACTACAGTACAGATCTGAAAATGTTTTTTCGGTCAACGGAAAACTAGAGCAATTTATTCGAATTCATTTATTATTTGCACGACTAAGTGACTTTTATTTCCATTATTGCTCATTTATTCTCATTTAAACGCACCTTAAAGTCGGCACGATAAATGATAGCGATACCAAAAATCAATGTGGAACCCATATCAGTGATTCAGAATTTCAGATCGAGGTTGTTGTAGCAATTAAATTATAACGTAAACATAAACTTATGTATAAAGTATGAATCTTACGCTATTTGAGACTACATATCTAAATCATCTCAGCCAACCGCCATTCACTGCTGGAAATATCCTTCCCCTAAGATATCACCACAGTGACCAGTTCCGTTTATCTTGCATCCAGCGATATAAATAAAATAAATGAGTAAGAGTCGACCCCCGATTCAACCAGTGGGTGTCGTAAGAGTCGACTAAGGGAACCGCCTAGAGAAAGAGCAGTGGCTTCCTCCTGTGTATTTTAATGTGATCACCAATCTGCTGCCAAACGTGGTGGTTATGACAAAACCCCCCCCTGGTTTGAAAGAGGCTCGTTCATCAGTGGACCTGTGTGGGTAAACAGTCACCTCATAATAAGCCCAGAATCCAGTAGCGTTGGTGTAGGGAGCAGGGTCGCCACCGCCAGCCTCCTTGTTGATGTAAGTTCCGAGTCCATAGTTATTGTTGCCGGCAGAGAGGGTGAAGGAACGCCCGTAGAATGGGATGCCGACGACTAACTTGTTGGTGGGGCAGCCCTTCTCTTCCCACAGGTGGAGACCGTCGTTCTGAAACAAACACAGATGTCACTTCAGATGGCACAAAAACTAAAGTAGTAAACTAATTTGACAGCGCTTGAAATTACGCAGTTAAGTTCAGTTTTCAAGTCATCTGAGTTGAATAATTACTGGAATGTACATACAAAATACCGTGGGCCGCCGCCGACAAGTTAAAAAAACACAGTCGGTTACCTACAATATACATATAATTTTAATCTCGCACTAACACATCAGATGGTGTCGCCGATTCTGGTGTATAGATAGACTCTACAAAGTCCTACTGTTCGACAGAAGCTTCTGTTCCATGAATTACAATGAATCCAGAGTCTGTCGGACCCATGCTCTATCAAAAATGTCCAGTTAATTAAATGACAAAACACAGGCAAAATTATTTCACGTTTTTTTATTGTACCATGGACCTGCGGCACAATCTTAACTTAAAAGTAAAAAAAAGTAAGTGACGATTTATAACGAAGGACAAAAGACCTTCCTGTGTTGAAAACATCCAGGTTGTGACTGGCAAGGATAACAGAGGCCGCGCCGCGCCGGTAGGATACCAATAATATCAAATGATGACGGAATCATTTTGACAGTTTTCGGATCAGGAGATGACTACATGCCGAAGTTTTCTATTTTGGTTCCATGAGTATAATTTACTACCGAGAAACAGAAAATTAGATTTTAGAAATTATAACTTATTCCGAGTTTCCGAGTATACGTAATTCCTTATAACAAATTGACTGCAGTGATTGAATTTGTTTCCCTGAATTCATAACATGCTGGCGTCTAGTTACGAAACATGTTAGTTCTGTGAATTTTTCTACTGCTCCTACTTTAACATGCTATTTGTGGTTTTAACATAGATATAAGTAAAATTCTGTATATTTACAACTGGGAGAACGTACCATATCTGGATACGTCCTCCCAGCGTTAACTCAAAAATGGCCTGTGTTGTGTTGTGTTACCACTAAATGCAAAGACACGCTAATTCCAATCTTTTGCAATATACCTACCTAATAAACAACAAAGATGAAAAGACAATACCTAGACAGAAATGCGACCAAGACAACAATATGCAAGTGAAACACGAACGCCGCCGGCTCCGCCGCGCCGGTCCGACTATGGCTGAGGTGGGTAGACCTAATTTGAGCGTTCCACTTTCGAGAAGCTAGTACCTAATCTCCCGAATTTTACTTACATCGATGGGTTTTAGACATAAACTTGGTATTTCTAACTTAATTATACCTAGAACCCATCCTGGGTTCTTCTGGGTATTAAGTTAGATTACCTAACTTAATGCGTCTTTATCAGTGGGTATATCAGTTATCTAGTACCCATAACACAAACTCTGCTTACCCAAGCTAAGAAAGAAGATAATATGAAGATCATGCTCTGTGAATTTTCCAGAATTATTTACTTTAGTTTTTATATTTTTTGTTCCGATTCGAATTGTATTTAAATTGGACGGGGAAGGCGTTTGTGGCGTGTCGCTCAAAAGGTTAAAGACGACTTGTTTACATGACCCGCACTTGCGGGTCCTCAGCGCATAGATGTTTTTGTTCACATTGTGCCTTGGCGTAGAGGACACGGGGATGCGCTTGCGGCGTGCCGCTCAAAATGTTCAATTTGACGACTTGTATGCGTCTTGTACCAATCTCGCATGTTATGCTTCATTAGTTTTCTTCAAGTTTTCTCAAATGATCGTTACATATTCCAAGAGGCAGAAATTGTAAGAGTGGTTTTGCACTGCATGCGATCCGTATCCGTGAAAATACGTTCCGGAGTAGGAATGACGAAGGTAAATATGCCTGTTTTGAGGCTTGTGCTTGTATTTGGATGAGATCGGTTAATGCGTAAGCAATATCCGAGTTTCTTTAGACTCTATTCTGAAATTCTTTATTCCACACAATAATACTCAGCATGAACTTATTTAATAGGACATGTACAAAAATAGGCGAGCTAGCATCTGTCTCTTGGGCCATGAATGTGTTTACCCAGAAAAAGAGTTTCTTTTTTTCTTCCAGCAAACCTTACGACTCTCTATCCTTTTTTTCACGATGCAGTGCAAAAAGAAAGATCCAAATTAGGTACAAGTTTTTTATATACGTATTTTCACGGATTCAGATTGGATGCAGTGTGAAACTGCTCTTTGGTTTTTAATAGGTTTAAGTAAAAAAAATTAAAACTTTATTCATAAAGAAAATTACAATCAAATAATAGAAATAAATTAAAACTACTAGTAGTTACAATTGAAACAATTAAATTATATGAAAAATATATAGAATTTCAGATATAACTTTTTAAGGCTATATTTAGGTACTTTCAAATGTCAAATTGGAACTGTACACTCTAGAGCCCGCTCTCTACCGTACTTATCGAGCTACCTGTAGATTGTTTGCAACAGTCTGCAGTTAGCTCAATTGTTTCAATTGTAAATACTATTTCTAATTTATTCTATTATTTGATTGTAATTTTCATTGACTTATAATTAAAGTTAATGTCCTTGGTAAACTTACCACATTGAGTTTTTCATAAGCCCACTGGTCGTGAGGACGCTTGTACAGAGGAGAGTGCACATCAGCGAAGCCGGCCCAGTTGCCTCGGAGATCGTAGGACATCACGTGGATAGCGTCCAGTTCCCTGGTGAATTCAAATCAAATCAAATCAAAAACTCTTTATTTCCATAAATACAATAAATGTACACTTAGAAAAGGTCAAATCATAAAACTAAACACTGACACGGAAATAAAGTGATATTTTTGATTTCTGTCGCTTCGGTATGTAGACTAAAGTAAAGAAGCGACGAAGAAACCTTTAGCCTGTTAGTTGTTATTTTTCGAGTTGGAGCAAAACTCGTCCCAAGCTTTTTTATCCTCTAGATAATCTGATATTTTGAAGTAAGCCTTTTTACAAAGGATATGTTTGACAATTTGTTTGAATTTATTTATTGATAATTTTTGCAACTCACTTGGAGTTTTGTTGTAGAAGCGTATACA
The DNA here is from genome assembly GCA_949316285.1 of Eupithecia subumbrata. Taxonomy (NCBI): domain Eukaryota; kingdom Metazoa; phylum Arthropoda; class Insecta; order Lepidoptera; family Geometridae; genus Eupithecia; species Eupithecia subumbrata. Next base: position 14,681,407 of record OX438632.1, on the reverse strand, counting down.
TTGCCCTTTAAAAGATACATTTATCTTGTGTAGCCTAGTTGTGGGCACAGCGAGCTTATCCTTATTTCTAGTATTTATATTATGTACGTCGCTATTTTTAGGGAATAGATTGATATTTCTATGAGTGTACAACAAGTTTTCATAAATATATTGACATGGTACTGTCATTATGTTTATTTCTTTGAATTTATCACGCAGGGATTCTCTGGGACCCATATTATAGATTGCACGAACAGCTCTCTTCTGCAGCACAAATACGGTGTTAATATCTGCAGCGTTCCCCCACAGCAGTATGCCATAAGACATAACACTATGGAAGTAGCTGAAATAGACTAGTCTAGAAGTATCAACGTCTGTAAGATGACGGATTTTTTTGACTGCATAAGCTGCAGAACTAAGTCTCTTCGATAGCTTATCTATGTGTGGGCCCCATTGAAGTTTACTATCTAAGGTTATTCCTAAGAATACTGTACTGTTTACAATTTCTAACGTTTCTCCTTTTACGTTTACATCAATCTTAACGTGTTTTACATTAGGTAGAGCAAATTTTATACATTTCGTTTTAGTTTCATTAAGCAAAAGATTATTGACATTAAACCAGTGTACTACTTTTGAGATTGCATTATTCACATCGTCAAAGTTTATGTTTCGTCGTTTCATTTTAAAAATTAATGAAGTATCGTCAGCAAACAATACAATCTCATGATTATTCTTGACTAGGTGAGGCAGGTCGTTAATATAAACTAAAAATAGGAAAGGACCGAGGATAGAACCCTGCGGTACACCCATTGTAACTACAGACCCCGAAGACCGTTTCCCATTAATGTCAACTCTTTGTATCCTATCACTCAAGTAAGATGTAAGAAGATCCAAAGAGGTGTCACTTATTCCATAGTGATGTAGTTTCCTGATTAATGTTTCATGGTGTACGCAATCGAATGCTTTTGACAAGTCGCAAAAAACGCCTAAAGCATCTTGCGACTTCTCCCAAGCATCAAAGATATGCGATACTAACTCTACACCGGCATCAGTAGTTGACCTACCCCGAGTAAACCCGAATTGCTTACCATGTAGCAGGTCATTGCAATTGAAATGCCTGAGCAATTGATGTAAGATTAGTTTTTCAAAAACTTTGCTGAATGTAGGCAGTACTGATATTGGTCTAAAGTTAGTGGGGTCAGACCTACTACCCGATTTAAACAGTGGAATTATTTTACTACATTTCATTAGATCAGGAAATACGCCACAATCAATACATTCATTGAATATAAAAGCTAGATCTGGTGCAATCGTATCAATTAAAGGTTTAATAATTCTGACGGAAATGCCCCAGAGATCTGCAGTTTTCTTTATATTTAAAAGTTGAAAGGCTTTTTTAATATCTTTTTCATCGACATGGTTGAAATTAAGTTTACTTTCGCATTTAGGTACATTTTCTATAAGTAAGGACTCAGCGATTAATTGAGAAGAGTTTAGACACTTTGTAGTAGAGATTGGAATGTCAGTAAAAAAGTTTTCAAAAGCTTGGGCTACTTCAATGTCATTTTTGATTGTGCAGTCATTAATCTTTAAATTGTAATCATTAAAGCAGGTACTGACCTTTCCAGTCTCACTATTTATTATTTTCCACGTTGATTTTATGACATTTTCACTATTTCTAATTTTGGAGCTAATATAATTTGATTTTGCTATATGACAAACTTTTCTAAACATTTTTGAGTAATTTTTTACTTTTTCTTTAAACTCCTGGCTGAAATTGTATTTTTTTTCACTATATAGTTCATACAATGTTCGTCTACTCTTATGTAAACCTACTGTTGCCCACTCACTAAAGCTAAGTTTTTCTGAGACCATGATCGATTTGGATGTGAATATTGAATTGAACGCATTGGTGAATTTATAAAAAAAACTACAATACGACTCATTTGGGTTGTTATGTGAGTAATTAAGTGATGGTTTAGAATCCCAATCCAATTTCAACCGTTCAAATCGACTTGTGGTCACAGGTATGTATTTTATTTTTTGTTTACAATTATTATTTTTTACTTGTATTTCCAATTTAATTAGTTGACCCAAGTGGTCTGATTTTAAATTGCTTATTATTTGTTTACTAATAAGTTTTTCATGTTGGCAAACAAATATATTATCTATACATTTTGCTGAGGTTTCAGTTATTCTGGTAGGTTCCATAAATATTGGCCTTAGATTATAACAGTTAAATAAATTAGTTAATCTACTACTGAGGGAGTAAACCTCTAAAAGATCAATATTAAAGTCTCCACATACCAAAAGTTTTTTATTAGATTTTGATATTTTAAATAAGATATCATCCATAATTTTTTCAAATATTTCAAAGGAGGCAGATGGTGGGCTGTATACGCTTACTACAATACTTTGCTCCAGCTCAACACATGCTACTTCAATGTGGCTTTCAACAGATAAGCATATTATGTCCTTACGTTCTTTGAACTTTATGAGTTTATTTAGTAATATTAAAGAGCCCCCACGAATAGCATGTGATCTGCAAAAAGAACTACCAACCTGGTGGTTGCTGAAGTTAAACATGAGCTCATAGCTTTTCAGCCAGTGTTCTGTTAAGCAGATGATGTCAATATCAAATGAGTTCATGTACAATTCCAATTCTAATAATTTACTTCTCAATCCTTGAATATTTTGGTGCACCAGGTTAGTTAACTTTGCCTTATTTTTACAATCTTGTTTTCTTTGTTTTTTCTTGTGATTAATAATATTTGACTGTCTAGGGCTAGAGACTTCCTCTATTGTCGTTATTTCTAATTTAAATGACTTGGAATAACTTCCAAGGTCTTGTTTTTTAATTGATTGTAATGCTCAATAGAAGCATTTTTGATAGCCAAGTTTTTGGCTGTTGTTTTAAAATAATAGGATAGCGAAATTGCTATCTGTCTTTTATAAAAATTGGAAAGGTAGTAATTACCTTGAGTCAAATAATATTTTTTACCAACAATACTGTTAGTGTCAATCACATGTACATTGTTGTTGCATGAAATAGTGTGCAACATCCTATTAAGCTTATATCTAAGGTTGTTCTCTGATTGTGGCAAGCTGTCGCTGTAGGGGAATGTGAACATTACAATTTGTTTTATATTTAATGTGCAGAGTTTGTCCATATACCTGATCAAGTCAGATTTGTTCACATTACCCCTATTACCAAGGCATATTATTAAGTTTGTATTACTAATAAAAGTCTCATTGTCAATTTTTTGCATAATATTATGCAGGTTGGAATTTGGAAAGCAATAATTTATTAAAGGATGTTCCATACTCATATATGCTCATATTTAAGAACTGACCCATATTTATTCCAATTTCATCACAGTACATTATTGTTTTTACACCTGAGCATGAAGTGCTGAGATCTAGATGGGATGCGGCTGACACAGTACTGTCCGGACCTGAGTGGTCACAGACTGAGCCAGGATCACAGCAGCCGCAGCCCTCCAGAATCCTGCCCTCCAGACTCTCCTGGCTACTGAGGAGTGCATCCATGGCCAGATTGAGTTCCCTTGTCTGCTTTGTAGTTTGTTCATAAAGGCTGATGTAGTGCCCTAGGGAGTGCTCGGCCTGGCCAAGTTTACATCTCAGCTCTTGCAGTTCAGCCTCATATTGCAGCTGATTATGATTTAGCTGTAATGTACAGAGCTCTAATTCTTCAACAACTTTTCTATTACTTTTGAGTTGAGATACCTCTACTTTTAAAAATTCTATTTGAATACAATTCAAATAGAATTTTTAACTAATGCGATCAAAACATTGTAAATGTGGGTTTTATAGCAAATAAACCGATAAAAACTGTGAATTGGTAAACCTAAATTAAAAACAGATACATTTCTGAATCTACATCTTCGTCATACATCGTCGACCTCGTCCTCACTTGCCGTCAGGTACGATTGTGCGCAAACTAAGATGTATTGTCTTTAACAAACAAACTTAATCATACAAGAATAGGCTTTGGAATTAACGAGTTAAGAGGTTAGTACATTAAGCCTTTAGGTTCAATCTAACTATCACATCCCACTAATATTATAAATGCGAAAGTTGGGATGTTTGTATGTGTAGATGTATGTATGTTTGGGGGGATATTTGTTAGCTCTTCACGCCATAACTACTGAACGGATCGGGCTGAAATCTTGCATAGATGTAGTTCGAGACCACGTTTTATTCCATAATTCAGTTCACACGGGATATAAATAGCTTTTAACTTTACCTTTACTTTAAGTAATATTATAAGTGCGATAGTTTGGATATATAGGGCAGCTGCTAGTATTTTGTAACATTTAAAAACGGTTTATCATTTAATAAGGCATATTTTAAAAAATACCCTTAATGTAAAACAGCAATAAGGGTTTTTATTATTATATTAATGTGTTCCATGTCCCAATAGCACACAGAGCATCCAGAAGGAATACGCTTAGCTAATTATTCGGTTATATAAAATACTGAGAAAGCTTTTCAAGCGCTAGGGATCCCGAAGCTCAGAAAATCCTCCCGGAAGTATCTAATCTCATAAAAGCCTTAAAACAACCCTTAAAACTGAGAGCGCGCGTAGGTTTAACAAAGCAAATATTTTATAGGTATAACCTGCCTACATGAACACTGGGATCGGGAATGACGTCTCTCTGTTTGAATTCGATCTGAGCGGTACAGCGCTGGAATGATGACATCGTTTTCCGTACCATTCTTTACTAGTTTCTCCACGCTTTGTTTCTATGGAAATGTTTCAAGGTTATTTTTATCCCATGGGAACTGATTTATGGGATGAAAAGACAGTATGGGGTAAGTAGCCTATGTTTGATTCCAGGGCTAGAAATACCTTTATGCAAAATTTCAGCCCGATCCGTTCAGTAGTTTTGGCGTGAAGAGGTAATAAATATCCATCCATCCATACAATATGTAAACATCCAAACTTTCGCATTTGTCAGTGTGTAATACTCGTGTTGTACCAAGTTCCCATGAAAATGTGGGATTTTCAGTAAGCAAGATATACATTTAGGAATTGCTCTTCGCCAGGGCCTCATTAAATACGAAGACTGGCTCATACAAATCCATTCGGTAGTAAAAGTTCCCAACAGGAATAAAGCTACATTATCAGAGAAGTAATATTGGAAGTAGCATTTCTTTGAACAAAAAATTGAATTGGCCTTTTCTTGAAGAAGAAGGGAAGAATTAGAAAGTAGAAGAAATTATGAAAGTTTTACGTGTTGAATCTGTGTTAAGGATAAATTGAATTTAGTTTTTTTTATTGAATTGATCAATAGTTTTACTTGTGTAACTGTTTCTGTTTTTCTCTATCTTCTTGTGCAATAAAGAGTATTTCTATTGCATTGTAACAGTCTTCTTATCTTGTTTGAAGAAAAACGGTGTAGCCGTTGAAATGGCATTTACGAGTATTTATTTATGTTTATATTTATTTTAGCTGTTGCTCGCGACTTCGTTCGCTTGGAGACCTCTCCAGTCAATAACGGTACAGAGCTTGTCAAGGTACATACGTAAAATGAGAAACTTGAAAAAATCAAAATTGTGGAATGATCTATTTCAATTATCCATTTAATTTGTTCATGATTCAACTTTAAAATCGTGTTATGATAGTTCATACTAGGTAGTACTTAGGTACTACCTAGTATGAACTACCATAACAATATATATATCAATATATATATCATAACATAATATTTGCACCGATTTTTGAAAATTTCGACATACGTTACAGACTTTTAAGCCGGATTTCCCCGCGAACGGAGCGGAGTAAACTGCATACTTGTGTTTTTACAAACAAATAGTCAGGCGGAAAGGAGTGAGCAGAAAGCGTTGAAATGAAGGCGAACCTGGCGGGTTTGTCAAGCTAGGCCTAGATCTCAGTAGTCACGGGATCCCCGTGGGAAAAAATTAAAACTATACAAAATTCAACATTTTCTTTGGTTCCTTAAAATTTAATATACGATTACGAAAAAATATACCATAAACAAATCAAGCAAGTGCATTATTTTGCCCATAATTTGGTCCAGATCTCAAGAACCCTGCGGTCTATAGAAAAGATTTTTGTTTTGATTCGTAGGTTATTACAAATTCTTTGGATCCTTAATACAGTTTCTTCATAAATTGAGTAGTTTTCTTGTAAATAAGCAAAAACATCATTTTTGCGCTTAAGCTACCAAAAACGTATGCTCTGTCCCGCTCCTATATGAACGCGAAATCATATGCCTATCCTTTTCACAAAATGGCGCGCATTTCGCCCTCTTAACTCCTTCCGTGGAACCCCGGCTTTATAGTCTACCCAGTACCTACCCAGGTATACAATTCTTACTCCAACTCAGCTACATTCTTAGTTCGTGGCTCCGCGTGGGGTTTATGTTTATAGCTCATAATAAAAATACCGTATACGAGTGATTTGTAGTCGTGACACATATGATTCAATTTTACGAGCTGCTACAAGTTTTTTGAATTTACATGGCTGAATTTACTGTCTGTGAAAAGGTTTTTCTAAGCTGGGAGAATCTATTTACGCTGTAGGTAATTCACTTTTCTCCAAAGCTACATTTGATTTATCTTTTTCACAGACAGCATATCCACAGAAAATATACATATTGTACCTACCTTAATACATACTAGTGTGCAATTTTTCATGTTTATTTATTCATTTATTAATGCAGAAAAAATACTAATAAATGGCAGAAGCCTTTATTCACAAAGAAAATTATAATAAAATTAGTATTTACAATTGAAACAATTGAGCTAACTGCAGACTGTTGCAAACAATCTACAGGTAGCTCAACTGATCCATATCAATACCAGTCGGAAAAAAAATACTTATGTTAATCTCCGATACTCGGTTTCAAAATCCGAAGAAAATAGCGTTAGGTAGATACTAGCCACTGTATTTCTGTATTTCTGTATTTCGTCCTCCCTCTGCCACAGGGCGTCTACACTAAGTTTGCTGAGTCGCGGTCTCCACTTAGTAGGTCCTGTCTGCGCCGGTAATGTAAAGATAAGCTTGACCGGGGCAGACAGAAGGGTAATCTTTCCTGCCTGTCCCGAAATTTCAGAATTTTCTCGAACCGGGGCAGATAAGGCCTACTCACTCAAGAAAATCGAACAAGACAATCTTCTGACGACCTCCGTGGCGCAGCGGGCGAAGGTCCGCCTGCGACGCAGGAGGTTGCGGGTTCGATTCCCGCCTCGGAACAAATTTGTGTACGATCTGCAGAAATTTGTTCCGTTGGTCTGGATATTTTCTATGTATCATAAAAAATATCTATCTGTGTAGTGTATTGTATTAAGTATATCAGTTATCTAGTACCCATAACACAAGCTCAGCTTAGCTTGGGGCTAGATAATGCTGTGTGAATTGTCCAGCATTATTTATTCTAAAAATGAGTGTAACTTGACTTTGAAATTTTAGCTGGCAACATTTTATCATCGTGTGTTTTGCTTGCATATTTGAGTTAAATCTGTATCTGTATTTCTATAAGGATTTTTCTCTGTTTTTTGAACTAATAAATAGGTAGGTTAACAAATGAACGGATTATATTTTTACTAACCAAAATAGAATGTTGTTCTACTCACTGGCACAGGTCCGGAACGTGATACCCTTCCATCAGCCTGAAGTTGGCGAGCGGTACCGCCGCCGTCAGCTCCCATCCCTTGTCTTCCCTGATGAAGGCTCTCTTCAACTCTTGCACGAGGTATAGGAACCTGTCCTTGTCGGAGAAGGAGCCGCCTCGGTCTGCGGCACCAGGATACTCCCAGTCGAGGTCCAGCCCGTCGAACTTGTACTTGTTCATGAAGGCTGTACAAAATAATTGTAAATGTTTAAACGATAATCTTTATTAAGGCGCTACCCCGACCAATATCAGCGCCCCCACCTATTTTATCATATTATTCTGTTCAACGAAGGAATATTCAAAAAGCGATTGGCCCTTTTATGATACCTATCATAAGCTTATTTTTAATGCCTGTGTAAAAGTTTTATTTTGTACACTTTAAGCAGAGATACGGAGTTGCTCTTTTCGGCCAACATGGTGGCAAAAATGAGCAACTTCGCATCTCTGCCTACACTATACAAACTAAGACTTCTAAAGAGGCATTTAAAATAAGCTCAGGAAAGGTACCACAAACAGGCCAATCGATTTTTGAAAATTCTTTGTTTGAACAGAATAATAAGATAAAGTAGGTGAGGGCGTTGTTTTGTGTCGGGGTAGCGCCTTAACAAAGAAAATAGCAATCATAAGTTGCGTAGTTTTCTTGTAAATAAACAATAAGTTGTTCCAAAAAGGTTGCTCTGTCCCGCTCCTATGAACGCGAATGCCTATGCCTATCCTTTTCACAAAATGGCTCGCCATGCGCCCTCTTAAAATAAATTCTTAGTTCTCCAGATAGCATCTTATATCTAGAATACCTAATCTATGTTCGTGTGTCTATCTCCTATACAAGTCAATCACATTGATTAACAAATTAACAATCGATGTTATTACTTTGGGTCCGTTTTATGTGCGTGAAGAGCCTCATGGCAATCTTAATAATTACAACGTCTTCAATTTACGTAATGCTTCTTGAAGACTGGACGATAAATTGTAGCAGACTGACATCGAGGAAGTAAGCCGCTAATATGATGAATGATTCCATCGTGCTATTCGACCCATGAACCATCAAAAAGCTATTTTTAAGCGATCTATATTTTATTGAAAATTTGAAAGGAAGCAGAGGAAATTAATCGCAGAAGTGTTTTTAATTTAATTATGTATCCGCCTGCTGGTAGTTATTCAATTTAAATTTGGTTTTATATCATGTACAAGCCCACATCGATTGAGGAAGGCTCGTTTAGCAGTGGAGGTATTGTATTGTATGAGTGCTGATGAGAAGAGAGGGGAGAGATGGTTAAAACTTTTTTTATTGCGTTGGGGATGTGGTATTTTTGGCTTTTCCTTACCTATATATAGGTTTACAAAAGCTGAACTGTTTCAATTGTAAATACTAGTTCCAATCTGTTTCTATTCTTTGATTGTAATTTTCGTTGATATAATACGTTTCTGAGCACATAGATACATACAACATATCACATGCTTATATCGAGTTAGATCGCTATATACCACAGACAAACCATTCCCATTACAAATGATTTATTTCGCAGAGATATGGCAATAATTTGCAGAGTCTCAAAACAAAAGGCTTTCAGGGATGGAATAAAAATTCCTGGTGACGTATATCCCTAAATTCAGCGCGTGTGGTATTCCGCCATATTTCAGCAAAACTACCTACAGAGATGAGAGATAAAAATTTAATTAATTTTGGGAAAATTCCACTTAAAACGGAGATATACCTATCTCCATCTCTAGTAATAGGCATGTTTGGTTTTTAGGATGTATAAATGTTCGTGCCAAAACTACTACACGAGTCATGCTGAATTTTTGGTAGTTATAGGCCTGGATTAATATTATAGACTGTCTTATCATTATCACGAAAGAACGCGTGCAACGCCGCAGGAGGAAGCTAGTACCAGTATATTATACATACCTACTACTTTGCACGAAATTACACAAAATGCCTTGATGCTTTTAGGCTCATTCAACGAATTTTCCTAAACTTAATCAAAGGGATTTGAAGATTTTGGCCCAAACACCGGTCACCATTTTGTTTTTTTTTTTCAAATTCACCGCGCAGATATTCACATACGAAGAAAAAGTTATAGTTATTTTCATCTTTAAATATCTCGGAAACCAGACACTTTAGGGTATTATTATATGAGACATTTTTTATTTGTTTCGGTCCTCTATCCAAACATATAACTTTTATTGTGTGCGGCGATTTTGAAAACAAATAAAAATGTTAGACCCAACCTTCATACAAAAACCTCAAACCCCTTTTCTAAATTTAGTAACAGATTAGTTTTTTAATGACTTGTTTTGGCGCTCAGACTCTTATTCTGTTGACAAATATTTTTATATAATATTGCTCTTATAACGTCAGTTTACTAAAGTGTGGTAAACAAGAAACTTATCTAATTTCTCCATTTCTGGATTTATTGTTTTCCTTATCATAACATAACCGCCCGTAATCCGTGCCGCTTCGTAAGAACATGACATACATTACTTTATCTTTACATTGTTTTAGATTGCTTAGCGTGAAAGGATTATAAATATACGAGTAATTTTTACTGGCCGTGGCTTCACACGCGCTTCTGGGTTAAAAATTACCCGAAAGATATATTATAAAAGATATATATATTATTTAAAAATTCTAAGTAAATACACGTTTGCTTATGATACATTATTTTAAGGCAGCAATATTAAATATTTAATTAAACATAGTTCTATGGAAACCTGGTCCATGACGGATCGTCAGAAGTTCGCGCTCGGGGTCCTCCAACGTGCCATGGAGCACAGTACCTTACTTAGGAGTGAAGCTGTCAGACCGCGTGCGGAACAGCATACTGCGCTCCAAAGCAGGCGTCGTTGACGTTGCTCAAAAAGCCGGAAGCCTGAAAAGGAACTGGAACGGACACGTCTGCCGAATGACTGGCGACTTGTGGGCAAAGACCACGACAGAGTGGAGCCCAGCCAACGCCAGGAGGCGACTGGAAGGTCCAGGATGAGATGGCGAGATGAGCTTGACGCACATCATCCAACACGGCCTGTGACAGAGTTAAATCGCAAGGAGTGGAAGGAAAAAAGAGAGGCTTTTGCCCAGAAGTGGGACAGTAATAGCCTAAAAAAAGTTCTATGGATACGTTTGTAGTTTTAGACATAATCTAAAAACGTTTCCATATAACTAGTCCATGAGAACTGATTTAAGGGATAACATTTCAGCCCGATCCGTTCATTAGTTTTGGCGTTAAAACGTAACAAATAACATCCCTCCAAACTTTCGCAGTAATGACATTGCTGTGAAGTTTGATCCTTTATTACGTGTATGATGCGATGGGACATCTTTCTGAACCAATTCTGAGATACTGATTAATGAAACAGATAACGAATGCCTGCCTAAATGCGAAGTTTTCATTTGTTTGCCAATATTGCCGATGTAAGACAAAATATAAATGAATTTCTAATAATTCTTTTGTTCGTTTAGCTGTTCAATCGAGTTTAGAATGATGATTCAATTATTAATAACACCCGAACCACCCCATAATAAAATACCGCAGAAATCCGAAAAAAAAATATTTATATCTTTTTGTTCTAAGAAAAATAAGACTAGAGAAACATAGGTAGCAATAACTCGGTAATTTGACAATAAAAAAAAATTGTGTAATACAGTTTCAAAAACTTCATGAAGTTGGCATATTTTTTAAGCTATGGGCCACCTAGGTCTCGATACGTTTTTTTGATACAATAGGTGCTTCAACTTTATCATTACAAAATCGAAAACACGAATTTATATTTTTTTAAATTTGTAAAAAACAAACAGTTGCAGCTAGGAATATTTTGTAATGCGCGATAGCAAGGCCTATCAATCGCGGTTATTTCCAGAGAAAATCTATTTATAATTATTGAATTTGTAGCCGTAGTGCCCAATAAGGTGAACATTCGTACTTAAAAAAAGAAAATTAAAAATCGTAGACTGCTGCAGATAGTTTTTTTTTTCCTGAGTAGCCGTGGAGCCCCCTACAAGAACCTGCGGGGTTATCCATTATTTACCGGAAACACTGTATATACATAATATGCGTACATTACAATACAATACGAGGGAGATTTTTAGCACTACCACTATCTCAAATCACCAATCACCATACTTTTTTTCTTTTGAAGACGTCACCCATAGAGTTATAATTATAAGACCTCACCGCTAATGAGCGGCTTTTGTATGGAGAAATGGACGAGAGTTCGGGGTATACCCCAGTCTTTGATCAGTATCAAACTCACCAACTACACTTCTGACGAAGGCCATCCTCGTGTTCTTCTGCGCCACCATGTGGGAATACTTGGAGCCGCCTTCAGCCCAGCCTCCCACTGCGACCATGAACTTGACATCGGGGTGCTTGGAGCGGAGGGATGTAAACTTCTGGAAGCCTCCTTGATCTACGTCGAGCTGGAAAAGAAGTTGTTTTGGTTAAAATATGAGATAAGATACCGATATTTAATAACCAGTCAAGTATCAGTCGCAGAGAGAATCTTACGCATTCGTTTTAAGAACGTCGTTTCGCAAACGCTTTCATTTTCAAGATAATGTGATGCTTGTTTTCTATTACTGACGACCTCCGTGGCGCAGAGGGCGAAGGTCCGCCTGCGACGCAGGAGGTTGCGGGTTCGATTCCCGCCTCGGAAGAAGTTTGTGTACGATCTGCAGAAATTTGTTTCGTTGGTCTGGGTGTTTTCTATGTATAGTAAAAAATATCTATCTATGTAGTGTATTGTATTAAGTATATCAGTTATCTAGTACCCATAACACAAGCTCTGCTTAACTTGGGACTAGATAATGCTGTGTGAATTGTCCAAGCATTATTTATTTATTATTATTTATTTATTACCAATATATTCTCGAAAACGGACAACGTGGATAATAATTAACTGAATTATTGCTAAAATATTCCGTCAGTTAGGTAAGGGTCCGGCGACGGATGAATTTCCCATACAAACGTAGTACCAAAATGATTTATAATTTGAGAATGTTTTCATCATGGTTTGCTATTATTTGTGTTAGAATAGTATTTATACAGGTTCCTGCCATAAGATTTTTTCAAAATACTTATCTACACAATTACTAAGACAACATTCATTCTTTGATGTAAAAATGCGATTCGGTTTAATTTCATTTCAGAGAGGTATTTAAAAAAAATTGTAGCAGGAACCTAGATAAATACTATTTTAATACAAATAATAGCAGACCATAGTGAAAATATGCTCAAATTAAAAATCATTTTGGTATTACGTTTGTATGGGAAATTCATCCGTCGCCGGACCCCTTTTTTTTAAGACGGTTGCAAAGACAAAAATCAACTATAAGAAATCTACAAAAAAGGTAGTCTCGATTTGGATCTTGAAAGCATTATCGCCTTCAGGATGTTGTTGGGGCTGCCTCGCTTCTGCAGCGCATCCCTCATGTTTGCTGAGGCCCAGGTTGATGGCTTTCACGCCATCATCCGTAAGAAAACCGCCTCACTGCTGCGCAGAACGTGGAGCAGTACCAACACCATCCTGAAGGTTGTAGGCAGTAAGTTTGCTTCGCCCATCATGCAGTCTTTCAACAGGATCCTAACTCTTTAGACCTCTTAAGTTGGGATTCTGTTGAATGGCTGCGCAACTCTTACAACTCTTAACTTTCTATTATATTTTATTTCATCTCTGATTTTTTGTAATATTTTTATATGACATGTGTGTAATTTATGGACAAAATTATGTCTGAATAAACAAACTTTTTTTTTTTTTTATTTAGTTGGTAATAGTCAAACAATGCGTGTAATTTAAAACACATTGAATCCGAAGAGTTGGTTTTTAAAATTATCATTTTACAACGCGATGCCATTTTGTCAGTTTCCCGCGTTTTCTTTTTTTTCGGTGATTGTCAAAATAAGTACAGATAACGTATGATATTTGAGTAAATACTTTTCAAATAAAATTCAAATAGGAACTTACCTCAGGGTCAATAACAAGAACTTCGTTTGACTTCTCAGTGACGCCGATGAAGGAGTAGATGATATGCGTGCAGAGGTCCACCGGGATGTCCTCGATGCCGTAGCGGCCCACTCCCGGCCGGTACACCGCCCAGTTGCTGAAGTAGCAGACTACGCGAGCTTTGCTGTCCTCTGCTGCTGCAAGGGAAAATGTGATAAAAATTATTTGATGGTTTTACAAAAACTGATGCAATCATAATAATTGACAGAAGCATTCACGAAGAAATTTACAATAAAATAATAGAAATAAATTAGAACTAGTATTTACAATTGAAACAATTAAGCTAACTGCAGACCGTTGCAAATAATATACAGGTAGCTCAACTGATCCATATCAATACCAGTCGGAAGCGTCCCCAAGACGCTGGCTGCGTTACCCCGCTGTATGGCAATGCTGATGCGCTGCGCCAGATACTCACCAGGACTCGGGTCACGCGTCGCTTCGACCAGACGCTCAGATAATTTTTTATAACCCGAAGAGCCTCGGTACCCCACGGACCTAGGGTCTCGACTCCAAGGGGAGCAAATGTGTAGGCTCTGTCGAGATCTGCATATTTGCAATCTCTCCGGCGGGCCTCTTACCATCGTCACGTAACAGAACATTCGGTTCGAGAATAGCTGGTACGTTAACGGTGACAAAGGCCCGCCGTATGATGTCGTTAAGGCTGGCGTGGCGAGATATCCGACCGGCGGCCCTAGTACACGATAATCCATGATGACCAAGCTGTTCGACCGCAGTACCGCGCTGGCATTGATGAGGCGCGCAACACCTTGCATACAACCGAAGACATGTTGCGATACGGAAAGTTACGGTCTCCAATAAAGTACCAGTGTTATTTGAAGGAAATGCTTACAACCAATGTCCTTATTCCCATTTAGAAACGGCCAGGAGGCGGGCACGATCCGCAGAGCTGGAGCACGTTTGTAACAAATAATTCCGTTTCAACTCACACAGAGGCCCGTCCCATTGCCGTTGGGACAAAAGTAATTTTGGGGGAGCAGCATGGGAGCTAAAAATTAAATTTTCAATGACATTTCAGGCGGGACCAAACGAGAAGGCTTTGAATTTTTTTCAACTAAAGAACTAGTTCTGTAGACAGAAGACAAGAACGCTGGCAGGGAGGCCTGCGACCATGCCTTGTCATCTAAATCAATATTCAAAACCGATGATAATGTATTCTTTATATTGTTTAAGCCTTCCAAGAGCTCGCTGTGTTTCCAGAGTTGACTACATCTCAAAGAATACATAAATTTAGGTACACATAGACAGAACCGAATAATTGTAAAAGCCATATGACTATTAATTTTGAGCACTGTCCGAAGTTTTGTTGAAAAATGAATTTTCTCATCTACAAATGACTGAAAAGACCCATAAAGAATTGGTGAACCAAGGAGTCGAAGTGAACATTTATCTACAACTGTAATGTTGGGGGCTAAACTATTGAATGTCCAATGATATAATCTAAATATGGCTTAGTCATAGCATAACCTTCATTGAAAGTATAAGTATAGGTGTTATAAATACAGAAAGAGTGCTCTAGTTTATACACAACTACTATACTAAAACAACCTAAAATTAGCCCAGACGTATTTCGCTTAGCTTTAGGTATAATAGGTAGGTGTTTGTTGTTCAAATCTCAGTCTCTATGATTAATAGCTGTAGGCCCTCTAAGGCTTATCGTGTTAAAACTTTTCAGCAAGCATCTACGATCTCCATTTATCAAAAGTTGGGAAAATGTAAACACAATTTCGGTATTTTTATTTCCAAAATTGCTTTTTTCATCGATCAAGTGAGTCTTCGTAAAAACGTGTGATTCCTATGAAATATTATGAGACATTTTTTTCGACAGCGAAAATTATCTCAGTTTATAGGTGAAATCATTTGTAACCAATCATTTGACAACTCTGAAAATATTATTTCTTTATTCAAAAGCGATAAATTTTGTATGAATTGGATTGCTATTAAGAGAAGTAAAGTAGTTTTTAGAGTAGGTAGAATAAAGAGGTATTTTCACTCTCTAAGAATAACTTTAAAAAACATGCGTCTCTCTTAGGTTTAAAGGTATTAAGGTATTTGTCTTTGTTTGTTTATTCTCCAAATTAGCGTATGTAACGTTGTTGTGTTCAATTGTAAATAATGTTTATTTAAGTGGCATCTGGCAAATTGTAGGTACCTATACTGTTTGTGCCTTAAAAAACGAAATGACAGTAATATTATAAATGCGAAAGTTTGGATGGATAGATGGATGGATGTTTGTTACCTCTTCACGTCAAAACTACTGAACGGATCGGGCTGAATTTTGCATATAGTTAATTCTAATCCTGGAATCAAACATAGGCTACTTTTTATCCCATAAATCAGTTCCCATGGGATAGAAATCACCTTTATACGTTTCCATAGAAACAACGCGTGCGAAGCCGCGGGCATAAACTAGTCTAAAATAAATTTTTATTAAGGTTGTCGCAGATCTGAACCATACAGAACAAAAATGTGCATTAAAATATGAGCTTTAATATTCTTAACATTAGGATTCATTTTATAGTTAAAAAAAATAGCTTACTGCAAGCTTCAAGCGACTGGCCTGTAATGTGTCAGTTATCTGATGCAACATAAAATGCATCTAAATGTTACGAGTTAAATCCCATATTTGAATTCCTATTTTTTTGTTGTAGTACGGCAGCGTTGTTGAACGTGTGAGCGCCAACCTTTATTTTCCAAACGAAAGAACCTACAGAAGATAGGTAGTTATTAGATAGTAAAATGAATAAATAAGGATTCTTGTGAGATGGTAAATAAATAGTGGTACCTATGTATATTGATGCGATTCTTGCCGCTGCCGCTGCTGCAATATCGCAGAGTGGTTTCGCGAATGCAGTGAATTTTCAATAAAATTTCTTTGTAACTGCTTTCCAACGGGAAATGCCACGAATAACAGAAACAACTGCGAGCTTACTTACTTATTTACTTATTCATTATTCGCATTAAAAAGTAATAAAACGCCTTTTGTTGCGATTAATTCGCATCATAGAAATGTTAGTTTTATATTTCGTTTCAATGGGAATTCCTAAATATCCTTTCATATTAACTTTCAGAGGTATCATGGTTATTTCTGACGGTTTTATAAGCACTAATGTCATTAATGACTGAATATTTACCATGTTTTGAGATACTTACAGATTTCCAGTTATGAATGAGTTTTAATTGGCAGATATAAATAAATAAATAATGCTGGGCAATCTACGAATGAGATCATTGTGAGTGATCTTTTATTGGCAAATATACCGATCTACCCTCATCCTTTGTCATGCAACTGTGCAGAAATATTGAAATCACAAAATAACACAAATCTTTGTAAATATTACAATGGAGTTTCATAGTTACTAAAGTCCCGTTACTAATGAATTGAGTGTTAACAACAATGATAGTTTTAAATGGTATGTCTTAAATAATTACCTATGACGGTTGGTTCCGCCCAGACAACCAAACAAGACAACAACGAAGAAGAAATCTTCCTCGGGGACAACCAGATGGAAATAAATTTCTGCCCAGGTAACCAGAGGTGGGCAGAATTTAATTACCATCTACACAACTTTGGCAATTAGTTTTCTCGGTGACGACATTGACACAGACGGCGCGGCGGCGTCGCAGACGAAGGTGCGCCTGCGACGCTGGAGACTTAGTTATGTTTCTCCGATCTGCGGATGACACGCGCTGAACGGATCGGGCTCAAATTTTATCTTTATTGAATCCTGAATTTTAGTACTTTTATATCTTAATGGTACTCACATTGAACAGCGGTTGTGAAGACTGCCAGGACGGCCAACGTCGCTAGTATAGCTCTCATCTTGCACCTGTAATTAAATGTACATAAATACTTAAATCGGCTAAGTAAATATGCAGGTCTCGATAGAGCCTACACATTTGCTCCCCTTGGAGTCGAGATCCTAGGTCCGAGGCTCTTCGGGTTTTGAAAAAATTATGAGCGTCTGGTCGAAGCGACGCGTGACCCGAGAATGCTGGTGCATCAGTATCTGGCACAGCGCATCAGCATTGCCATACAGCGGGCCAATGCAGCCAGCGTAGCGGGGACGCTTCCGAGTGGTATTGATATGGACCAGTTGAGCTACCTGTTGATTGTTTGCAACAGTCTGCAGTTAGCTCAATTGTTTCAATTGTAAATACTAGTTCTAATTTGTTTCTATTATTTTATTCTAATTTAATTTGTGAATAAAAGGCTTCTGCCCATAGAAAAATAAAACAATAAAGTTATTATTTATCTATCTAGGATCCCTGTTGGGCGCCATGCATCTTGAGAGGTACATAGCTGGGGCTAATCACTTAATTTAATTATTAATTATGTTAACTTATTTTTGACATCTAAGTATTGCACAGAGTTAATTGTACTGAAATCGGCGATGAATTGGTTGGTAAAATATTTTTTTTTCTGGCTTTTTATATTTATTTTGCCTTCTAATAGTTATCTAGCTACAATATAATTATATTCTAGCAGAAAACAGCTATGCGACGATTGTAACCCATTTGCTGTATGTATGTTATTTCTCACTGGGTGATCAATTTTAGCTTTAACCAAGTCTATTCTAAGTTATTTTACTGAAAGGCCAGACTCCACCAAAGCGGAGACGGGACAAGAGGAGAAGAGAGTGTATTAAACAACCAATAGCAGGTCGTTATTCTAATCATCTTGTCTCCGTTCAGCTTCACCACATATGTATATCTAATCGCATAAAAATATGATATATCTCCGCTCGGTGGAGTCCCCCGAGCGGAGATATATCATATCTTTATGCAAAGAGACAGATAAAGATCGAAGTGGATATGTGAGCTATGCCTCGTAAGCTGGCGATGTCACGCAGCGGAGACGAGAAGAGATGGGAGCTGCGCGCAGAGTGCATGCATCTCGACAAAACATCAGACGCTCACCGCATGCAGCTCCAGCCAGCACACATCTCCGCTTTAGCCAGCACACATCTCCGATTTAGCCAGCACACATCTCGGCACAGCTTTCGTGGAGACACCCTACCTGAAAAAGGTCTCTTCTCGTCTCCGCTTCGGGCATCTCCGCACATCTCCGCTTTGGTGGGCTTCAGTCCTTTGTAATGCAATCTTAGTCATTACTCTACGCCTCTTAATCACGATGGCGCCATTATTAACATCTCATGTGAAGAATGCCAAGTACGTCCTTTATAATGAGCACTAGCTTCGCTCCTCTACAAATTCTTTGTCGTCAAGGATAATAAACTAATGCTTTTCAGGGTTCCGCGTACATAAAGGGAACAAACGGGACAAGATGTGCGACGGACGGACAGCAGAAGGTTACTACTAACCAAGCCTCTGTCCGTCCGTCTGTACAACAGCATGCTATCAGGTGCTCAGGGAGCGCTACACCTACATTTTAATTTTTTATAGAGTGTTTATTTTTTATTACCGCTATAACAACAATTAATAAAAATAAGTTTTAAACTCAAAGGGGCTACGTTATTCACGTGATTTTTTTCTGCGTTTTAGTTTTAGGGTACGGATCTCTTCTTGTGCGTGTCTGACTTGCACTTGGTCGAGTTGATAAATAAGTATACACTTGCAGTGACGTCATTTTAATAGCATATGCTGCAACATACTGTTATTTACGTCCCTGGATAATCGCTGTGTGTGGATTCTGTTACGAGTAACGGGTCATCAGGGTAAGTTATTTAGTTAGAGAATTGGTCTCCATCTACTTATTTATATACAGAGTTATTGGTGACAACTGACACTGCATGAACTGCAGGTATTGCCAATTATCACGAAAACGTTCGTCAAAACCAGGTCTTAATTCTTTTTTTTTGTGGGAAATCACCTCTGTTACAGATTCAAAAAACGCGTTTGTCAAGAACCCAGTTAATTACCAAAGACCGATCTCCCACTCCCACACCCACTGCTAATTCAGCAGAGAACTGCTTTTAAGTTCAGTTTCAAATAAGAACAATTATTGAATCTTACCAAAAAATGGGTACCTACTTGCTACCAATATGAAAAAGAGTTAAGACGTCTTCAGAAACGTGTTTGTGATGATTCCGTTTCTCGCAGTGTCAGTGAATGACCAATAACCCTGTATATCTAGAACCTAGCTCTTCTTATGGGAAGAGTGAATAAGTACCTATCTAGACATTCGTGATACATAGTCGTCACTTTGCATCACGTGGGATTGTGGTATGTAGAAGACAACAAACGAAACTCTATTGACTATAAAAAAACTTTTTATTGCGATCTTGTTCTTCATTGTAGGAATCCCCGACGGCTGAGACCAGTTCCAAACGATCTACAGGTAGCTCGACTGATCCATATCAATACCAGTCGTCGCGTCCCCGCTACGCTGGCTGCATTACCCCGCTGTATGGCAATGCTGATGCGCTGCGCCAGATACTCACCAGCTCTCGGGTCACGCGTCGCTTCGACCAGGCGCTCGAATATTCTTTTTAAAACCCGAAGAGCGGACCTAGGGTTTCGACTCCGAGGTAAGCAAATGTGTAGGCTCTGTCAAAACCTGCATATTTGTGCCTCTTGAGATCCTCAGCCAAATCTGCCGCCGCACTCGCCCAGATATATAACGTTTGTTCTCGGAAGATATAATAATAATTATAATTTTAGCCTAAAGTTACTGCAGAACTGTTTTTCATTGTATCTGAAAATGCTATTTCATACTAAAAACAACGTCAAATAGGTGCCGAATAAATTCCTTAAAAATCCGCACCGGAAAATTAAAGCCGGAATTTTTCATGTCCGAAAATATTTCTCAAAACAACAACAGCATACGCAACTCAAAGTATTCCCGAGCCGGACGAAAAGGCTGATTTCCGGCCAACACTCTTTTGTCGCGTTCGTCATAATTATTATGAAAATATTTTCATGGACTTTAGAAGATTTTCTTCTGATCTTCTCAACTGCTCATTTTAAAGAATTTGTAGACATAAGGGCTCGGAAAATCAGAGGGGAAAAGTGCTTGCTGTAATTGAGGGGTCACGACTGGTGATGCCTTCATCTTTACCACTCAGCTGACTTTTTCTATAACAATTATCTAAACAATAGAAATAAATTAGAACTAGTATTAACAATTGAAACAACTGAGCTTACTGCAGACTGTTGCAAACCATTTAGAGGTAGCTCATCTGATCCATATCAATCAATACCAGTCGAATGCGTCCCCAAGACGCTAGCTGCTTTACCCCGCTGGATGCACAATGCGCTGCGCCAGATACTCACCAGCTCTCGGGCCACGGGTCGCTTCGACTAGACGCTCAAAATTTTCTTTTACTTTATAACGTTTCTTCTACAGGTCGCTATATTATTTATTTTATGTTATTTTTATTATGATGGGAGGGCAGGCCGACATGACCGGGGACAGGCTACATAACTAAATAACTACCTACTAAACTAATAGAGAATCTTAACGGCTTTTGTTGTTGATCAGTTGTAACGGGATGCCCCACATCTGTCAACTCATAGACCCGGTAACCTATTGGCAGTGCAGTGTAGCACGCCTCCTCTTACGAACCATCAGTCAGTGTCACTCAATGAAAGTGTTGATTGCTGAGTCAAAACAAAAACTCTTTATTTCCATGTATACATTAAATGTACACTTTAAAAAAGTCAAATTATAAAACTAAACACTGACACGGAAATAAAGTGATATTTTTTTTTGTCGCTTCGGTATGTAGAGAAGCAAGAAAGAGACCTTTAGCCTGTTAGTTGTTATTTTTCGAATTGGAGCAAAACCGGCCCAAGCTTTTTTATCTTCTAGATAATCTGATATTTTATAGTAAGCCCTTTTGCACAGCAAGGTTTGACAATTTGTTTGAATTTATTTATTGATAATGTTTGCAATTCACTTGGTGTTTTGTTGTAGAAGCGTTTAAAATATACATAGCCCTTTAATAATAATTAATAATTAATTATTATTATTAATTAATTATTATTAATTTATAAATAAATAAATCTCTTGTATCTCTTGTAAAACCTGGTATTCAAATTAAAAGTCTTGTCTAGTCATCTGCATTATCATCAGCCTACTGTAGTCTACCGTTGGATTTTACCTATAAGCCCCATAGAAATCAATCAGCCAACGGGATGGCTTATAAAAACATGTGTCGTTCTCGTGAGTGAATGTATATACATGAAACACATTCAGATCCCATCAGGCTGGGGTAGCTGCGGGATATATTTATTGTATTTATGGAAATAAAAAGATTTTGATTTTGAGTGCGTTCACGTAGTACAGGCTTAGCGAACATACTCGTATTGAACATAACATAACTTTTGAGCTACTGGGCCACGGAAGCCGTCAAAGTGAATGTTATCCCAAGTTTTCCTTTATTTCCCTGGCATTTGAATATCGTACGAATGGCAATCAATAGCGACCTTCGCCTCATTACGAAATGAACTTTGTATTTTCGTGAAGTTGAACAATTGCTCCGAGGGGCACGAGTATCGCATTTAACTCTTTACATTTAATTTGTGATTTGAGGCATTTGAAAATGGCAAAATACTTAATTTTAGATAAGGACTTGACGGGACGAAATTATGGTGTTCTACATACAATATTATGGTGTTCTACATACAATGTTATGGTGTTCTACATACAATATTATGGTGTTCTACATACAATGTTATGGTGTTCTACATACAATATTATGGTGTTCTACATACAATATTATGGTGTTCTACATACAATGTTATGGTGCCTAATACCTAGATATAGGTAATGAGCTGTGTCAGTTAAATGTAAAATACATAAAAATTATATTGGTACATAACGATTTAAGCTATGAGTATTAGGTAGTTTAGGCAGATACTTTTTATTATTTACTAGTTTCTGCCCGCGGCTTTGAACGTGTTGTTTCCATAGAAAAGTTTATTTGGACGTTTTTAAGTAGAAGTGACTCAGCCGAGTATATCAGCAAAAAAAATCTATCTATGTAATATAGTTTTATTTAGTCTCCTAACACAAGCTCTGCTTAGCTGGGGGCTAGACAATGCTGTATGAATTGTCCATGATTATTTATTTATTTATTTGCGGTCAAAATGTTCATCTATCCATCCAAGAAGCAAGTGGAAAAATAACATTTTGATTACTTCTCCCAAGTACATATCTTCATATCACAAATCGAGACGAAATAATTACAAAACATGAATGAGAATCACGATTATTGTTTACGCTGACCTACATTTTGTAAATTCTTCGTAACCCACATGCGATGCGGGCAGTAGATTGGTAAGATCCTTCCTACAACAAACAGCAAACAGTTCTGTGTCTTTAGAGAAGTTGTTTGTGACACATAGGTACCTACCTAAAGTGTTTACTTGTGGACCACAAAGGAACCGGTCGACGGCTTTCCATGCAAATGTATGCTAATAAAGTCCTGTCTTCTCACAAAGACAAATATTTGGAACTTTTACAAGATATTGGAAAGATGTATTCGTCTTTTCGGTGTGGTTTTATAATTTCTCTTGATATTTCGAGGTGGCGTCGAGGTTATTAGACTAAAGGACCGTATATACTAATAACTGTCCAAAAGTTTGATGCTGGATACGGCAAGATTAAGACAGGGCGCTATGCAATATGGTAGACCAGCCTATGTTCAGCAGTGGACTAGAATAGGCTGATGATGGCGACTGTACTATTAACTCGGTATGGACGTTTATTACACAACTGTGCATGTGAGTTTCTTTATTTCACCTCTTTTTAACCCACGACGCAAAAAAAGAGTAGAGAGAGTATCGTAGCTCCCAAACGGATGAACCGATTTTCGTTTAGTTTTTTTTTTTGTGTAATAGATAATTTTATCCCGAGTGTTCTTAGCCATATTTCATGAAAATCTGTGGGGGGGTTTTTTAATTTATTAATTTTTGTTCTTGTTAAACGGTTAAACCGATTTGATAAATGAATTTATTGTGTACATCCAAACCTAGTTAGGTTTGGATGTAAGAAGTTTCGTTAAAATTCATGAGGACCATCATGAGTGACACCGTCGCTCAAACTTTTTAAGGGCCATCGTGTTTATCCCAACAGATTGTTTATCCCGACAGATATCCATGAATTACACAAAAAAGTACCTACCTACACAAAATTACTGAAAATCAAAAATATAAGCTGTAGTTCAGATTTTGCAAAACTCTGAACTGGTCTCATGTACAAAGTCCCGCGGAGACTGAAGGGTTAGTTAAGATGACCCTGAATGATTATGAATTTGTTTGATATGTATCCTATTCTATAATAGTCTATGTATACCTATTTTATAAATCCTAACCTACTTATATTATAAAGCCGAAAGTTTGGGAAAATCAGAATTTTCATTACCTTGGATCTACAAAACCACTGAACAGATCAAGAAGAAATTTAGCGTGCGTTGAGAGCACAGCCTAACTTAGATACTAGTATACCGAAAATACACGTGCGAAGCCGCGGGCAGAAGCTAGTTTATATTAAAATATATTTTATTCAAAATGACCGTAGTTGGCTAGCTATAAGTGAATTCCCGTTCAATTCTAACTCAACACGAAGCTAAACCTTAATCCACAGAAACAGCTATTCATCATAATTTACGCAAAATTTCTTCCGCAAAGAAATTCTTAACATCCATCAATACAAAGTTATATTGACTCTACAACATCGATGAATATTTTTTTGGTAAAAAGGCTCTTTTAATTCCGTACCGAGCTCTCACAGAACATTCAAAAGCCAATAAATGGCAAAGGCTTGAAGAACAGTTTAATGCGGGGTATAAGTATAAAGCTCTAGGGAGCGGCGGAGTCGGGGAGTGCCGCCCGTGCATTAGAACCGTAAGCAAACACTTTGATATCTCTAGTTGGTTGTCTTAAATTAATAAATAAACACAGTAGGAAAGAAACTTGAGTAGGTATCCTTTATGCAATTATTAACTATTGATGGTCATTGATTTACGCTAAAAACCAGGTGATCTGGATTGAACTAAGTTTTATTTTACCCGCGCCAAAAATAAGGGTGTTTAAGGATTCTCGTGTGTGTATCATCGATGCGCCTTAGCTCGGAGCTAGATAATGCTGTGCGAATTGTGCAGAATTAATTATTTTTCTCCCAAATTAATGAATGTATTTGGGTTCTTTTTTCTTTGAAAGATGACTTGATCGAGATTTCTTAGGTCTCTATTCACCAGAAGATAATCGGAAAATCACCAAAAAATTCCTTTGATTTTTTTGCAAAGGCTTATTGTTGTCTTGTCCAATTACAATTTTGGATAAGACAAATATACTTGTGAAATTATCTACACAACCTGCAAGCTATTACTCTGAGCAGACCCACCGATTGGCAGTCTCGTTAGGAACCATAAAAAGTTCCATTGCACAGTATAAAATTTACGAAACTTGTAGCGTTTGTAAAATGTTACTGTGTTACATTAATTAAATTAAATTTCCGAATAGCTTGTGGTTATTTGTTATGATGTACTAATGTCACAATGGATTTTGAAAAAAAGCCTTTTTATTCCTCGTTTTGGTTAGTCACTTATTTACTTACCTAAAAATGACTCACCAATCGTCTTTGTTTAAAAAATCACTTGCTAGGTAGTTGGCTGCTTATGCCTAGGTACTCTACATTAGGAGGGTGTAGCAAGGGTTGCAAATGCATGTAAAGATAGGATATGTAGGAAAGGAACCTAATCTACATAGACAAAAGAGCAGTGTTTAGGGAGGTTAAGAAACGCGTTTGTGAAAAGACTATCTTCTTCCCGCGAGTTTCCCGGATAAAAAGAAGCCTGGTGTTACTGGATTTACTCCAGGTATAGAACTACATTTATACAAAAATTCAGCCCTATCCGTTTAGCCGTTTTAGCGTGAAAAGGTAAGAAAAATCCAAATATCTAGGTAGGTACCTATACCAACAAGCTTTCCATTTTTAGTCGCATTCTGAGTAGGTACTTTCTAATATTTCTAAGTCGTCGATAATAGTCGTTATTATCATCCTATAAATTCCGCATACCTATCTTCAGATTCAATAAAGACCGCACTGCCTATGCGCAGACGCATATCGCATACTGATGATTTGCTGAGGTCATCGCCTTCTGCAGCCGTGCAGGGAACTAAGGTCACCGGCCGAAAGTGACAACTTTGTCACTGTTGCATTGGTGACCCTCGAATTGTCGTAAATTTATGTTTTATTAAGAGTATTTGCGAGTCTATCAAGCATTTTAATATTTTCGCCGTTCATTGGCTGCATTGTAAATCCTACGAAGATGAAACAAGATCCGTCAAGTGCGAGTGTGTCTCGCGCGCCGAGGGTTCTGAACGTTAGTCAGATAAACAAATTGTTCAGTATTCAGTATTCAATTATTTAGTATTCAGTATTTTATTTATTGCATTCATACAATGAGGTCTTAGTGAGGTAGGTTGTTATCAATTAGAGTCTTCGCTTTTTCATGTATGAATAGCTAAAAACAATGTGTAAAAGCATTTACTTATCTAGCATACATTTTAGATTTATTGCTCCTCAAACTCGGAGCTATGGGGCACGATCAATTTTTAGCCTTTTATCAACGTATTTCAAAAAGTATGAAAATCAGAACATTTTCAAAAACTGTTTTGAAATGTGCAAACCGATACCTTTCAATTGATACTCCATTTTACTTTGTTGGTCTCCTGTTGAATTTTGAAATCACATTTTGTGTGTGGACGGAGTGAGAGGATAAGAGTGCGCAGGTGTTTGCGCACACACTTTTGCAGGGAAAACGTCAATGGGGACCACGGGAAGGAAATTTTATGACTGCCCGCTATCCCCATAGCGAAAAGGGTAAATGGGGACAACGAGGAGGAATTTATTTGACTTCCCATGGTCCCCATAATGAACAGCATCAATGGGGACAACGGAAATACATCCCATCTGGCCTGTGTTATAACTACACGCAAACACTCGCTCACAGTTACATTTCCAATCTTGTGCAATAATTATGATGAACAACTAAGATAGAAAGACGTACCTAGACCGAAGTGCGACCGAGACAACAATAAGGACGCGAAACACTATGACTATAACTCAGGTGGGGGTGGACAAATTGCACCTAACTTGAGCCTCTACTTTCGAGAGGAATCATACCACCACATCTTATCACCTTATCTCCCCTTTTTAACTCACAACGCAAAAAGAGAGGGGTATTATAAGTTTAACGTGTCTGTTTGTGTATCTGTCTGTGGTATCGTAGCTCCCAAACGGATGAAATGATTTTTGTTTATTTTTTTTGTGTCATAAATAATTTTATCCTGAGCGTTCTTAATCATGTTTCATGAAAATCTATCGGAGGGGTTTTGAAATTTTTAATGTTGTTCTTGTTATTTAAATCGACGGTGCTTGGTTTGCTGGTTGACGACTTGCATTGGGAGGCTGGAGTGTACACAAGAAGAGCTCTCTCACTAGAGCTAATGAAGTGAATGTCAGCCTGGTGATGGCGGCGGCTTTCATCGATCTCGATGATTTTATTACTAACAAGCTTCTGCCCGCGGCTTCGCTCGCGTATTTTCGCTATAGTAAGTATCCAAGTTAGGCTTTACTCTAAGCTTACGCCAAATTTCATTTTGATATGTTCAGTGGTTTTGGATATGATAGGTAACAAAAATGTCACATTTCAAAAACTTTCAGCTTTATAATATTAGTAGGATGAAGGTTTAATTGTCCATCGCTTAAATAGCGGACCCCTGCATAGCATACCCTGCAACTAGAGTTGTTAGCCCGAACAATTAACCACAAAGAGCCAAATATCTACAACAATTTGTTGATTTATTTTGTATCAATTTCAACTTGCAAACAAATGTTACAAATCAAGGTATAAATAAGTAAACAACATGAACATTCATCAAGAAAACGACGACCTCAGTGGCGTAGCGGGAGAGAGTCCGCCAGCGACGCAAGATGTTGCGGGTTCGATTCCCGCCTCGGAACAAATTTGTGTACGATCTGCAGAATTTTTTGTCGTTGGTCTGGGTGTTTTCTATGTATCATAAAAAATATATATATCTATGTATATAATGTATTAAATATAT
Organism: Eupithecia subumbrata; assembly: GCA_949316285.1. Classification (NCBI taxonomy): domain Eukaryota; kingdom Metazoa; phylum Arthropoda; class Insecta; order Lepidoptera; family Geometridae; genus Eupithecia; species Eupithecia subumbrata. The sequence goes on along the minus strand of OX438632.1, from coordinate 14,653,706 downwards.
CAGTTATTTATTACCCATAACATAACTAGTACCAATAAACCCATAACCTATAAAAAACATAACATTCTTTACAAAATTGTACTCTTTTATGATGATCATTAAAATCTGCATCAAATTTGTAACTAAGACCACGAAGTAGCTTTGTAACTAAGACCACGGGGTAGCTTTGTAACTAGGACCACGAAGTAGCTTTGTAACTAGGACCACGGAGTAGATTTGTAACTAGGACCAAGGGGTAGCTTTGCTGATCCATTGCATGGCAAGGGACTATACTAAAGACTTGCGGTGCATTTATTAACGATTACTAAGTCAGAGTCCTTTGTATCTATAGGTTGAGCGTTATCTTACGAATTCTTTTTTCGTTTTAGTTTCCTTCCCATACAATTAGCGCCTCGCAGAGTATCGAGAACAACTATTTTTCGTATCATGACAACGATCTCATAAAAGTAAGTAGATAAAGCACTAATAACGTAAGTAATAAGAGATAATCAGTAGATAAAGTACTAATTGTCTACTCTACCCCAAACACGACAATAGTTCTTGAATTTTTTTGTACCTATTCCTATTATGTGCATTCATACTAAGCTCATAGATCCGTCAACTTGGAATCGTCAACAATAAGAAGACATTTCGAATAGAACAGTAATTTTGATAGAATGGAGCCGGATTTTTTTACGAATTACTAACATCGGAAGACACCGGTAGTTACCACTTTACGTTTTTAGTGAATCGATACGGTTGCGTGAGAGTTGTGCGTGACAGTCTATTTCACTGAAAAAACCGCTTACGGACCCGTTAATACGTTTGGTATTTAGTAGGATGAATAATTATTGTTTGTTTACGAAGGAGGAATTCGTTTAGTAAACATAGTTGGTATTTTAACACATTATAATGGTTTGTTCACATGTTGGCCGAGTTTCGGCGAGCCTAAGTAGGTATACGTTTGTAGGCGCTCTCATGTCTCGGATTTATGACCACAAAGGTCGTTTGCGATGTCTCGGGCGGTTTGCTTGGTAATAAACAAACAAAATTAAGAAGACTCCCATCACCACGCTATCGCATTTGCAATCGCACTTTTTTTCTAAATCCGCAGTAGAAAAATATTCATCAGCGTCTTCATCTAATCAGTTTCAGAAACCAGAGGGGCGAGTCTATTTGACGTTAGTAACTCTTAGTAACTCCTTTTTCCATGTGATTCGGTGCAGCGCCAGCGCCTCTATCGTGCGCACCGGGAACTACGCAAATCCCATACTAAAAGGAGACCTTACGAACATCAAATAGACTCATCCCACTGTTCGCGGGAAATGCACTGGATCGCCCGCCGAATATTCGGTATTGGGTCAAATCACTATTATGCAACGAATAGTGATTTGACCCAATATCGAATATTCGGTATTGGGTCAAATCACTATTATGCAACGAATAGTGATTTGACCCAATATTGAATATTCGGTATGGGGTCTATTGTCTTCACCAAAGTTAATAGGACTGCATTGTGGTAACACCAGGCAAAATGAATAGCGTGCGATTGAGTTATATGAAATCTAGAGTCAGTCAATAAAATTTTAATATTTTTCACATTAGCACATTACTTTCTCTGATAGAATTAGTCAAGTTCAAAAAGAAATGGAGGATTTTATAAATATTTATAATGTAAAACCAGAACTAATAAATAATGAAAATTATTAATTCATTAAAATGTCAGAATCTAATGCTTTCCTACTAAACTATAACAAATCAATTGATTTCAAGATCCATGATTTAAATTTGTTTTCTAAGTAGATCGATGTTTTTTTTTGAAAAATTTTCATTAAAATTTTACCTAAGTAGGTTAATTAAATTATTTTTATAATGCAAATAACCCAGCAAAATTTTTCACAGGTTTGCATTACCTACCTTTATCAGTGATTTGTTTAGGGACCTAGTACCATATCTAAGTCATACATTTTAGTTTATTATATCCTTTGCACTGATCGATTTGTTTTTATCACCTTAAAAATTATAATCAAATAATAGAAACAAATTAAAACTAGGTAGTATTTACAATTGAGTTAACTGCAGACTGTTGCAAACAATATACAGGTAGCTCAAGTGATCCCTATCGATTTGTTTGTTTACTTGCACATGTGTTGTTGTTTGTACTTACGGTTCCGTAGAGCGTCCACAGCGGCCGGCGTGCGATTGAGCCATGCGGGTAATGCACGCCCGTTTTATGCGCGCGCGCAGATATGCACAGGGTGCGATGTTATGTGAGTTGTGACCGACATATTGATGACTTTCCTGCTAGATTTTAGGAATGTTTGTGTGGATGTCAAGAAACAATTATTGATTCCAGTATTGTATGATAAGAACCTACCCGTCAGTCAGCTCCTGGGAACAACACGAAAATCAACACAAAAAAAATAAAATAATATATTTATTTCAACTGATTACGAGACTATTATTGTGCCCTAATTGCCAAGCTAAGATTGTAAAAGCTTGCATTTTGGCAAGTAAGTAGATAGATCTTACTTCCTTTGTTCATTACAGCGTTGTACTCACAACCAGTAGTACACTTTAAAAAGGTAATAAATATGATTCCAAGTTATTTCTATTAAAACATTATATTCTGTGTACATTTGCAGCATGTTTTAACTGTTTAATTTATCAGTTTTAGATGGTTCTGTCCTCTTTCTCTCGCTTTACCTACATTTTTATGCCACATAATATTTTGTAAGATAGATGACTGATGCAGCAAGTATATGCTGCGTCTGTCATCTATCTACCTACATAGGCACTCCTCATGTAACTCTACCTACCACCTACTCAATTAGCTTGTAAATGATTAATTGTAAAATATATATTTATATGTCTGTGCTGTTCTTTCGAAGGTAAATAAGTGTATATTTTTCTTAATTATATAAAAATGCGTAAGTAAAGCGGCTGAAAGGACTTGAATAGGTAATTGGCAAAAAGAAAATATATAATTTTAGTACCAGAGATAAACATAAACTCGCTGTGCCCACAACTATGCTACACAAAATTAATGTATCTTTAAAGGGCAATGTAAACGCTTCTAAAACAAAACTCGCAAGTGAGTTGCAAAAATTTTCAGTAAATACATTAAAACAAATTGTCAAAACCTTGCTGTGCAAAAAGGCTTACTATAAAATATTAGATTATCTAGAGGGTAAAAAAGCTTGGGACGAGTTTTGCTCCAGCTCGAAAAATAACAACTAACAGGCTAAATGTTTCTTGGTCGCTTCTTTACTTTAGTCTACATACCGAAGCGGCAGAAATCAAAAATATCACTTTATTTCCGTGTCAGTGTTTAGTTCTATAATTTGACCTTTTCTAAGTGTAAGTACTTTTATTGTATTTATGGAAATAAAGAGTTTTTGATTTCTATTTTTTTTTTGATCGTATTCCGATCGAACATTGCCTACTCTCTTCTAGGGAAACGGCGGTATAACTAATGCCGAGAACTAACGTTCTTGAGTTAATGCTGACTACACTGTATGAACCTAAAGCTCTTCCTGAGACAAGGAACACCCTGTAGACACTGACAACAAAGATCGTACGAGATGACAGCCACCGAAAAGTGCAATGTATCAGACAATGAGAGCAGCGGTGGGTGCCGGCCGGGCCGACCAACGGTACAACCAGTCCTGATTCTTGTATAATGGACCAATGATAAAAATTTGGAACCGCAATAAACTCCTGTGTACTTAAATTACTTACTGCTGAATGTTGGGGGATATTCTTAAGCTTACTGCACAAACAGCCTAGCGGTATGATGCAAAATGTTTCAATAGCTTAGCTGTAGCAATCATTTTTGGTCATTAATTTGCTCTACATTTTTTTAAACGCAATCAGTGTGTATTTGGCTAAACCATATTGAGAGTTCTTTTATTAACTTATCAGCGTAATTACCTTTATGTTATTAATTTATATTATTTTTTATTAAACTCAAATGAACGCATTCGCTGCCCAGCCTCGGCGGTACGACCCGCAGGGGCGCGCCGCCGCCGCTGCCCGCTACACGGGGCTGGAGGAGGGAGGACATGGAAGTGATTTACCTAAACTAACGTAAATCATTAATACTCTTCCTAATTCTACTTTAAAAAGCACCATTAGGGTACTGTATTGAAGTTTCGTTTGGAGCTTGGTTTGGAGTTGCCCGTGACATCGACGAAATTTACAGTTGGACTCAGCAGTTGCAGTTTATTGAAGTTTCTTATGGCCATCATGAGCTTTTATGGTTTGAGTTTTATATCGCTATCGTAATAACCATAAAGATGTGCAAAGTGGAGGGATCACTCACTATGCACATCTCGTCGGGATTTACCCACATACCAAAAGTTTCCGCGAAAATTTTCGAGATTATTCTCTATATAATTGTTTACTTTATAAAATATATACCTAATAAATAATGCTGAAAAATCCACACAGCATCATCTAGCCCCGAGCTAAGCAGAGCTTGTGGGTACTAGATGTTTTATATACAGATAGATATTTTAGTACGCATAGAAAATACCCAGAACACCCGCAATTTTTTGTACGATCTACAAATATTTGTTATATTTGTAGATCGTACAAAAAAATGTCCGAAGGCGGGAATCGCGCCCGCCGCGCCACATCGGTCGTCTGGTATGAAATGTTAAACACTTGAAATTTTCCCAGAGGATCATCTAGTCTGGCCCCAAAGTAAGCAGACCTTGTGTTATGGTTGCCAGAGGTCTGATGCCAGAGGTCTCTACCTCTACTCTACATATCAGGTAAAATGTACGGTACATCCAGACCTTGGGAAATACCTGCAGATCGGAACTAACATTTCGCCTTCTGCGTCGCAGGCGAAGCTTCATCCACTACGCCACAGAAGTAAATAATAAATCTGTGCCAATAAACGCTAAATTTGAAGACCATAGACAAATAGAATAGATTAGTACAGTCAATGAGTGCTCAAAAGAGGGGGGTGGAAAGAAAGGCCGAAACCAGAAAGCTTGACTTCGAAACTTTATTTGGACTAGTTAACAGACCAGCATCATGTCTTCCTAGCCGAATTTCGACTACGGCGGCCAGTCTCATCGGAAACTAGCCAGATGCGAAGGACATTATTACCTATAGTGCACAAGCGTGTGCGCAAATGCAGGTACACTCTCTATTCCCTCACTCTCATAATCCGATGGGACGACAGATCGACACGACCGGGGAGAGGTCAGGCGCAGGACCAACGGCTTAACGTGCTTTCCGAGGCACGGGGGTGTAACATCACCAACTTCCTGACTCCGTGCTGCTACTGTGAATTCCTTGTTATAAAAACCCTAATAACCACTATTGGCCCGACCCGAGATTCGAACTCAGGGCCTCATAATCAGCGGTCGAATAAGCTGACCGTTAGACCACCGAGGCAGACAAGAGATTGTAGTGTATTAAAAGAGACAAACATAAGTGAAGTAAAAGTCCTCACCCCTGTGAGATGAGCCCTTGGAGGAAGGGCACAAAGGTGGTCTCATTTTTTAGTTTTTTGCTTATATATCGCATACGATGTGTCATAGGAAATTTTGTTACACATAATGAAAGAAACCATACACTTTTTACCTCTTCTCAATCGTTAATGTAAAGTATATTATAAAGTATTTATGACAGCAAAAGACATTAGTTGCACATTCTTAACTATGTATAAAACAAAAAAGGTATCCTAGTACGATCACAATTTAACACAAAGAAAAAATAAAGGAAGAGTAGGTAACAATGTCATTTGCAGACAGCTACCTAGTACCGTACCGTATTTGTCTGTTGATTTCTTCACTGGGCTAAGCCTGTATCGAAGAAATCTTAATCGTTGTTGTCAAACTTTCTGCTTTAAACTTTTCCATCCAGATTAATTCTTTGACTGGACCTTCTTACCCAAGCCCTCAAAACAGACCTTTCTCATTGAGCAACACTTTACGTTTCGTATATTCTTAGAGCCCCATTGATCACTCTACCCTCAGGTCATAATGGCGCCAGGATCCCGTAAAATTAGGATATTAAATCTTGTAATTACTCTTGTAAGTTCAATTTAATTTTGCCCAAATGAATTGCTGTTTACTACGTGATGATCATCCTGTAATCTCTAATTAACATAGCTACCTAAAGGGATTTGCATAATTATGTCGGAAGCTCGGGGATACTATTAAGTAGGTATGTGGTCAAGCCAGGTCAGCAAATCCTAAATTCAAATATATTTTAGTAGCTTACCCGCTTGCGATTTCGTTCGCTTGGACTTAAGGATAAAAAGGCTACTTGAAATCAGCTAAAACCTCGTTCTATTCGTATTATTAAAAGTTTATGAAACATTTAGGTAGGTTCGGGGTAAATTGGTTTGTTACCACGTAGGTACGGGGTAAAATGTTTTGTATTCTTTGTATCCTCGGTAAGTCTTAGGCGAACTAAGCCACTGGCCACTTAAAAAAAGTTAAATAAAAATACCAAAAAAATTCATCAAAAATCTTTTATTAAAAGATAGTTAGTGAAAAATGTCAACCCTGTAAATGTAGAAGAAAAGTACCTACAGTAAATTGCCGCACCATTGACATTCAGGATGCGAATTAAAAAAACCCAGTAACACGTGTTTTTATTTTGAGCCAAGAGCTACCCTTTCAATTTTTACGGGCCTATAGTTATTACTTATTAGTTACTTGTCATTACAATTTTCAAGTTTTTATCAAAATGACACTCACATCAAGCACGTCTGTGACAAGTTAGATAGGTTTGTTTATGCCTTAAAAAGTTTGAGACTACGGGTGTCTACCGATGCGGCGCTCAGAGCGTACCATGGATACGTCTCATCGACTTTGGCGTACGGATTAATTTTGTGGGGAAACTCCACCGATGTAGAAAATGCCTTCATAATACAAAAAAAGTGCGTACGGGCCATCTGTGGCGCTTGGAATACCGATAGCTGTAAACCCCTATTTAAGAAATTTAGTATTCTTCCTTTACCATGCATGTACATAAGGGACATTTGCTTGTTTGTGAAACAAAATCCTCATCTCTTTAAAACTCACGCGGATGTGTTGGAGAGACACACAAGGCATAAAGACAAGCTTTACGCACCAAACTGTAGATTAGAGCTTATAAAAAGGAACGCATATCATCAGGCGATAAATATATACAATAAATTACCCAGTGACCTAAAAGCTTTATCATATAATTTACTTAAAATAAAACTAAAATTATGGCTTATGGATAAATGTTTTTATGACGTTAAGGAATATTTTAATTTTAAAAATTGACATTTTATGACATTATACTATTTTTATTTTATTTTTTTTGTTTTTACTCGCATTTTGAATAATTTAATATATTTTTTGGTTGTGATATCAGTTATTTTGCTTATAATTTTATATAGAGCCCTAGTAACTTATTAATTTTGCACGCCTAGACGAGGCAGAATGTATTGGAGTGTTATTTTATTATTAAGACCTATTCATTGTACCTACATTCCTGCAAATAAATGATTTATGATTTATGATATGACTTTTGTCCCGATTTTAACGACCTTAGAATTTTAAACGTATTTTCAAAAATCGACGCCTACGGTCTTCCATTATAAAAGGATCCCCCTGTAAAATTTTAGGCAGCTTTTGTAGTTTCTAAGATTTCCTGATGACTCAGTGTTCTTTTTCTCTTTTAGATTTAGATAAAGGTAAATTGAAAATGGAAATTGCATGGAGAACAGACTAAAATGGGGACTTCTAACCAATGCAAGGCATATTTGTCGGCACGACGCAGAATCCTTAGTAAAAGTAAAAATACCTAAAGTTTTTGTAAAAAAATTTTACTTCGACGGGACTTGAACGGAAGGATGCGGTATCAAGTCCCGTCGAAGTCAAAAATTTTTGCGATATTATTTGATTTCTTAGAAGTATAATGAATGAATGAATGAATGAATTCTTTATTTCACAAAATTAATAAAATAACTTATATCTTAATAAATTAAAAATGTACAATAGGCGGCCTTATTGCTTAAAGCAATTTCTTCCAGGCAACCTTATTAGGTACTACCAAAAGATACTATGTATACCTAAGTTTGTGAATGTGTTTTTGTCACAAGACCACGCCAAAACAACTGAACAGATCGGGGCTTGCATGTATGAAATTCTAAACCTAGAATAATATTGAAAATCTATTTTCAAAAAGATATTCATCTCCATGACCTATGTATGGATATAAACTTGTCTCCCCACCCAACAATTCCGTATTTACAAAGGGCGTGAGTAATCAATAAAATATTAAGGCTTTAAATTAACCTACATTGATAAGGCATTAGGTTAATAGGCGCGTAGGTCAGTCTATTCGGTCTCTTTAATCTGTTAAAATGACATTAGGTATTGTTTGTCAAAACAATGTGGGCGCACAAAATTGGAACAATGTGAAAGTACTTAATTATGGATTTAGACCATAGATCAGGCCACCATCGTCGCCAGTAAGTATGTATCTATATCATTGACTGCCTCGTTGGTCCGGCGGTCGCTTGTTCGACCGCTGCTGATAATGCGGTCCCTGGTCGGGCCTAAGTTGTTATTGGGAATTTTCTTGCAAGAAAATTCACAGTAGCAGCCCGGAGTCAGGAAGTTGTCGGTGTTACACCCCCGTGCCTCGGAAAGTACGTTAAGCCATTGGTGAATTTCGTAAGAGTCATCTAAGGGACTCTTACGAAATTACGAGAAGGAGGGCCGCAGCTTCTTTCTCTGTATCATCTAATACCGTTACGTACTCCGATCACTAATCTACCTTCCAAGCGTGGTGATTACGGTAAAGCTCTCCCTTGGGAGGAGGCCTATATTCAGCAGTGGATGTAGGTAGTTTTTGTGTCAGAGCAACAAGCTGAGTCAGGACCGGTTAGAGCTACACACGCGCGCTCGTCTGCTTGCTGAGTAGGCAACTTAGAACGCAGCCTTGCACTCTTATAACAAATAAACAAAACTAAAAAAAAAACTATTCTTCCTCTCTTTCCAGGTGAGGTGATGTTGTGATGCGATTCTCGCAAACTCCTAGTGAGTTGCAAAAATTATCAGTAAATAAATTCAAACAAATTGTCAAAACCTTGCAGTGCAAAAAGGCTTACTATAAAATATCAGATTATCTAGAAGATAAAAAAGCTTGGAACGGGTTTTGCTCCAACTCGAAAAATAACAACTAACAGGCTAAAGGTTTCTTCGTCGCTTCTTTACTTTGGTCTACATACCGAAGCGACAGAAATCAAAAATATCACTTTATTTCCGTGTCAGTGTATAGTTTTATAATTTGACCTTTTCTAAGTGTACATTTATTGTATTTATGGAAATAAAGAGTTTTTGATTTTGATTTTGATTTTGGTAGGTAGGTACCTACATGAAGCTTGCACGTGGTGGTCCAGCTAATTCCCACTAGGTCGATAACTCTTAAAAATAACGGAAGGAGGAACCATCTTCCGACATTGAACGGACACGTAGCGAGTAGGTACGCTCTGCGCATTCTAATTGCTGGCTTGTCTTAAGACAAAGACTTGTTTGTATCTCATATCCCGACGGGGCAACGGCTATCCCAGTGCTTAGCTAATGCTACACTCGGTTGATGTTATAGAACTTCATGAATAAAATCTTTTGGACCAGATAATATAAATAGGGACAGAAATTTATACATTGTCTCTTTCGGTATATTTATTTTGTGTATTAAAACCTACTACCTAATGTTTGTTTATTTTAAAAAAATGCTGCATACATTTTTATGTAAACAAAGAAAGAAAGAAAAAATTATATCTTTTGTTAAATTTGTACCGTGTGTATTCTAAGACTTAGACATGCATTTATGTCGTAGACCGAGAATCTAGGCTTATCTACCTAGATTCATGTCTATGTCTAAGAATAAATACTGCAAAAAAAGAAGTCTATAACATCTTACCTAGATGTAATAAGCACAGAAGAAATAATCGATTTTCAACCTACAAAGTACCTAGAAGGATAGTTATTGAGATAGGGTTAGATATATTCAGTCATCAGCGTCATATTTTCTAAAACCTATGAACTGCTTCAAACCGCCGAAAACCAGGTCAACTTTGATGACACTGATTTGAATCTTCACTTTTCTGATGTCACGCAAAATTCCCTATATTTTTTCGCTCTATAATCAATCATGAGGAGGCCCCATTGAATGCAGGGTGTAAACGTCGATTTATCGCGGATAGGAGGGTGCGACGTCTTGATAACCGATGTCGAGCACCTACTTGCCGAAATCGTAAACACATCATCTGGGTCATTGAATTTCGACGATGTTTGTAAAACTCGTGTCAGAGATAGACTTGTTTATTCTGACAAGTATATTTTGCAAAGTCAACCGAATGATTTTAAAGGGTATCTTGTAACTTCCTTCTTCAAGGGTGGTGTTCTTCGAAGATAAATGGGACAGTTAGCAACTTCGTTTGTTAACTTTGACGTATAATATATAATTACTGCACGAAGCACCCTTTTTTCCGAGATAAAAAGTAGTCTTAGGTTAATCCAGATCAAGAACTAAATCTATACAAAATTTCAGAATGATCCATCCAGTAGTTTTACACGAAAGGACCCTACTGACCCTACTGAATCTTGGATTGAATTCGTCAGGTTCGTTTTTACGAGTACGAGGACTCGTAAAAACGAAAATCAAAAAGTTTTTGATACGTTTTCGTGCAAATGCTACCTTATATATATACAGGTGACCTAAAAGTAGGTATGTAGGTACGAATACGAATCAGACACTTCGGTTTTTGTTTTCCGAGTAGGCCCCCAAGAACCTTTACAAAGAACATTTGCCTTAGTAGACCTTTATTTTGTTTAAAGATTTTTAACTTTATTGAAGTGCAAGAATAGAACCACCGTGACTCTCATGGTACAAATAGAACCACCGTGACTCTCATGGTACAAATAGAACCACCGTGACTCTCATGGTACAAATAGAACCACCGTGACTCTCATGGTACAAATAGAACCACCGTGACTCTCATGGTACAAATAGAACCACCGTGACTCTCATGGTACAAATAGAACCACCGTGACTCTCATGGTACAAATAGAACCACCGTGACTCTCATGGTACAAATAGAACCACCGTGACTCTCATGGTACAAATAGAACCACCGTGACTCTCATGGTACAAATAGAACCACCGTGACTCTCATGGTACAAATAGAACCACCGTGACTCTCATGGTACAAATAGAACCACCGTGACTCTCATGGTACAAATAGAACCACCGTGACTCTCATGGTACAAATAGATATCACAAAGATGAAAAATACTAACAGAACTTTGGAGTTTAAATTACCTACTCTAAGTACTCAAAGAATAGAAAAGATAGAGGAGTCAAATAAACAACAGTTTTATGTGGTAGCATAGTATTTATTGTATGTGAACAACATACGCACTATAAGTACAGGATAGGTAAATACAATATAGGAGAAAATAAAAACAATATGCACGATTCCCTGTAGGTACCTAACAACGCAGTTAAGGCATGAAGTCAACAATTGCTATGGGGTCATACTTATAATACCATCCTATAAACGTATAGATACTAATAATTAGTCATAAGTATTTTAATATTATATTCAAGGATATGGTGCTTTAAGCTTATTTTTAAGTTATATGGGGTAAGTCAAGCCGCCCTGGATATCAAAGGTAATCTTAGTGTTACTTCTATAATATATAAGATATACATTAATAATATGGGTGAAAAAACTGTGTGATGTAGTTACTTGTTTCAAAATTTAAGTACCAAGACATTAATTTCAGTAAATTTTACTATAAGCTACACACAGTTCCTACAGTATTGACTTAATTAGTCATAGAATTGGTGGCATTAGATAAATCTTTACGGTAAATAGGTCTAACAGTTTCCATAACTTTAAATATATTTATTAGAAGCTATTATGTAAACAGTCTAAATTTCTACTTTTTTCATAAATGTACAGGTCGTTCCATCGATGCACGATCAAACTAAATGAGGGGGGAGGGGGCATTGTATTGACTGAAAGGATATTGACTAATAAATATAATTTTACCAATAAAATGACCTGCATCAATGTAACCCGCATGCGCAAGTTCAGTTTTTTAATGTTTAAAGTGAGAGCTAATTTTCTCAATATTTGAGCATTTTCAAAGGAAACATAGAAATTACAAGTGACAATTCTCACCCCCACACTTTGTTTGATCGTGTTTACTTGGAACAGTCTGTATTTAAGTAGATAGTATATAATTGACTATAGAGTAAATAAATACAAATTATTGAAATCTAAGGCAAAAATAAGTCAGTCTATAATTTTTACATATAGTTTAGTAGATTTTATAATGATGAAGTTTAAATTCTATGTAATGTATTAAAACTGCTAATAAGGAAGTGAAATATACAAACACGCATCGTTGATAAGCTAATAATACTCCTATAATTTGGTATCCATTGTAAATGGCTGGGAAATAAATAAGAAATGTAAGTTAGGTATGGCACAATCCTAATAAATACAAGATAAAAACTATATCATATTAATTTAAGCTCTGGAAGGATATAATTGAGAATTGGAGAATAGCTAAATATTTCATAATATTTAAAGCTTTTATTAGGCTTACAATCTTTTTTTTTTTTCATTTGTAATACAATCTACGTAAATTACACACGTTCACGTAAATTCACTATACACATTTTGGGTTAACGTCACTGTATTGTATTCATATAAACAAACTTGATGTTTAAAACAGACTGGCAACAAAATTTGTACAAATAAAATATTTACATTATTTTAAATCAACGAAATAATACTAAAACGCATTGTTTTTCGTTTAATACAGTTAATTAAAAATATTTTGTGAATTAATCATTACGAGTTACGATGGCATCAACAAATTCCTATGAAATACCTACTATATTTCTAATGTTACATCTTAGTCTACACATAATCAGGTTTTGTATAAGTTTTTAAAGAAAACTACATAGTTATCTACAATTACATTAATAATTGCTACATTTATATAACAGTTACGGCTAAAGGAATGTAGTCATAAATTGAGCAAAGTATAAAATAAACCCATTTAAAAGTTATCAAAATATTCTGTTGTTTATAATATGCAAACAGATCGATATAAAAATAATAAGCTGTACATCAATTTAAGTGATCAGGTGTGCTACAATATCGAAGAAAGATTACAACATTAATAGCTTTTTTCGTGTTAATTCAAAACTTGATTTTATACAAATTTAACTGACTCTACCATTCATTTTCATGTCAAATATTTCGCCCAAGTATTATAGAAAATAATGACACTAAAGATCCACTAATAAAACATTGTAAGTTCTACCCAATATTAACATTTCAGCTACATAGATAACCTCTACCATTCAGTCCCAAACATTTCTAAGTCGGTAAACATCAATGAATAATTTAGTATTTTAGGAGAAAAAATTGTCCCTCTGTTGATAAATAGGCAGCTCAACGTCCGGAGAGCGGTCGTCCCACTCTTCATCATTCATGTGTCGAGGCAGCTCCTCTACCGCTTTCTCTATTTATAGAAACAACACTTTAATTTCTAATCTTTCATTTTGTATTATCAAAACTTGATAGTCAAACTCGAAATGCAAAATAACCAAGGCAACTAACGGAGAGTGCGAATAAATATGCTCAAATGCATGCGGGGTACATTGCAAATTATTAATTCATAAGATCGTAAAGTTTTTGTAATTAAAAAGGATCATGTTTATTCGCCTAAGAATTATAGAATAAAGGGACTACTCACAACAAAATGCATAAAACGAAACCATGCTGCAACACGCTGGATCATGCGGACCGTCCTGTTTCAGCCAATAAGTATATTTGGGAAGAGTAAAGTGTAGAAGAGAGTGTTGGAAGACAGTGAAGGTAAGTGTGATATGAGTAAGATATGTGAATCAGTGGTTGGTAGACGGGCCGTCAGGGTTGGTTCCTGCAGAAATGGGACAAACGACATCAAGCATAATGTTGTTACATGCGTGTCGTGCACACACGTGGATTAGTCACGTCAAAACACTCTGGGAAACATCAAGTCAGAACAAAGCAATATTATATTATCTTTCTATTGAGTAAGTACTTAATTTCTTAGTTGGTGATTTGATCTTTCCCACAAATTCAATGGAAACTAATATGCAAATAAAATGTGCAACAACATAAATCTACAACTAAATAGTTTTAATTAAAGTGAATGCTGCTTTCTTATTTAATTTATTAGCAAAACGGAAGGCATATTCAAAATATTGACCAAAGTGTAAAAAAATTTAGAGTATCAGAAGTACGAATAAGATGTGGATTGTTTATATTAAATTGTTGATTAAAAGTGTTGGTTGATTGAAAAACAAAACTACGAATATATAATATCAACATGTACGTAAATTTGATCAATATAGACATTGAACATGCCGACAAAAACATCAAAACAAACAAACAGAATATCTGACTGAATTTTAAAAACACGTGACCCAAATGTAAGCGCCCATTTAAATTTCAACAAAAATCAGTAGGTGAGCCAGTAGGTCATAAGAAACGTGGAAGCATAATTACTCAAACATGATCTATGATCTATCATATCCAAATATTAGATTTGATAACAAATTTTATACATAATATATGTTGATATCAAACCAGTTTCAATTAGGTAAATAATCATTTCATTGTTTTCCACAAAAATTCAATCAGATCTTCAAAAACAAACAAACAGTTACAGCTAGCGTATTGTATCAGCAGAAATCTTACCAGCGATAATTTTGCTCATCTCGGTAACCTGTTTGGCCAATATCTGGTTCATTTGGAGCAGGTGCTCGCGCTGCCGCTTCTCGACCGCGTCGGGACTCTAAACGATAAGCATACAATATGTTGTGGGCCATTCGAAGCTGCGCTATTGAATCGTTCTCTGGGGTTGTGCTTGTAGATGAGTTTGTGAACAGATGTGACTTTATGAATAAGTTTTATGTGATTTATTTATGAGAAGATATGGTAAGACAAAGTATCAGATCTGTAATCCGATGTTTTATCTACAAACACAATGATGTTCTATCTAAGATGAAAATGATCATGCATTTTTTCTAAACAACATTGAAAGCAGATGTCAAATAGAAAAGTGAACAATTTTATAGATAATGAATGAATCTTTAAAGGATAGTGTGTGGTGAAACTTTCAATAATATAACTCCAACTAATTTACTAGAATAACAAACTATGCAAAGGGTAGGTTGTAGGTACAATCAATTAAAAATATGACTTGATATCGTCGTCATTTGAAATCAAATCACTCAATAGAAATTATGTACAAATCATAAAAGCTCGCATTCGTCCACTGCTGAACATAGGCCCCACTTATACGCATAATGAAATTGAAACAGAAAATTGGACAAAATTTAAGATATACCATATGAAAAAATTACGTAGATATGAATGAACATCAATTCAGCATAAATTCAAGTGCATATTTCTTACACAACAGAAGGTAACTAATTCTCACGCGATGTTAGATGATCGTAATAGATCATTGTGAGCGGAAATAAGTTCGACCATGCGTATTTGTTTTTGCCTGCCCCTTAAGGAAACCGACGAGTTTGTGACTATGTTAAGTAATGTTTGTAACTGAGTATTTAGCCCCAATTCGTCGGGTGATGACTGTTCTTTTGTGTGTAAGAACTTTTATTCATTATCGTCTTAGTGCATAATCTGTAACCTCTGATAAGAAGAGCACGTCAAGTAAACAAGTATTTTATACCAAAATTTTGAGATTATTCTGATTTTTTTATTTATTTCTTTTTTAACACCGGTCAAAACATGGGATGCTCAAAGTGACGTATGTGTCTATGATATTTTAGCTCCCAAACAGAACCGATTTGGTTTTCGTTTTCTTGTTTATGATGACAATCGACTGTTCTAGGTATGTTTGAAAAATCGGTGCAGACTTTCTTATGTTTTTTGTTATATTGGCTTGTTATAAGGTCAAATAGTATTTTTGATTCACTACTGCCTGCCTACTTATTTGTAAGGTGTGCAATCAATAGCATCATCAATGAGAGTACTTATGTGTGCGATTTTACCTTTCCCTGGTCAGCTGGTGTTCCCGTTAGCATCTTCTTTATGGACTCCACTTTCTCTTGCCTCTTCTGTTGCTCTTCGGGAGATAGTTCCGGTGGCTACAAAGGAAATATTAGTAACTAAGAAACCAATGTTACATTTTTCTTAAGTTTCCAGCAATAAGGTTTTTTTTTATTGGATGGACAAATTGGGGCACATACATCATCAACTAGTCTGTGTAAGTCCACTGCTAATCGGTGGCCTCCCTAATGAGCGCCGTATACCTGTCTTCTCTACGACTGAAGACAGGATCTTCAGCTATTTTCAGCATCATTCTGCCAGCAGTCTTTCGCTACGTCTGCTGAATCACGGTCTCCACTCAAACACTTTTACCCCAGGGGTTGTAGGTAATTCGAGAGATATGATCGCCCCACTGCCACTTTAGCTTGCTAATTCTTTAAGCATTTGGATCTCTGACAACATTTGATTACCTTGAGATGGCATTAAGCAGACACTTTCTATATTTTGAATTTATTTATAATACAAAATTTGTTCAAATTGTCCGCCTTCTCACCTTATGCAAGCAAAACAATCATATCTCAGTAACCTTGACACTTAGGACATTGATTCTACCGAAGAAATGTATCCCATGACCCTTTATAGATCAAGTCATGACGACGTCGTCGAGACGTTACCTTCTCTGGGATGTATCTCTCAGGGATCAGTATCTTCTGCGGCGCCGCTAACAGCTGGTCGATGGTGTTGTCGGCCAACTTGTGCAGTTGCGGCGGCAAGGCGGAGCGGACCACATCCGGGGCCGCCGTGCGGAGGGCGCGCTCCATGTCCGCGTCGTCGAGGGAACGACCCACTTTCTGATGGGTGAAATATACAACAGAGAAAATAACAACTTGTATGTATTTATAAAATACCATTATAATACAAATATAATGGTTGCCTCTGCAGACTGTTGCAAACAATCAAAAAGACAGATTATTAGTATAGGACCTAAGTCTTTTACCAAAGTTTTTCTTCTATTTATCATTATTAAGTCTTAATATTTAAAAGTTTACTATTCGGTCCAGCATCATTTATTTAATAATAACGTGTACAATTTAGTTAAATATTTTCTTACATTATTATGTACCTATGTTAGTTTTAAGGCATAATTATACTATGGACCGAAGAATAACTTTATAAGAACTATACTCGTTCTAATGTTGTCTCAAATATTTGAATTATTAATAAGTTTTTATTACGAATAAAAATTTGTTCATACTTACATCTTGATTATATCCATCCTTAGGCAGCTCATTCAAGGTCTTCGCGCTGAGATGATGCGGCGCCGTGTAATGCCGTCTCTTCTCCTTCGGGACTTGTCTTCTATGCAACGAGCCATTCCTAGGCTCCGACATCTCCGTTATAATCTGCTTAGCAGCCTCGCTTTTAAATATCGGCGACAGCTCCATATTAGACCTTGTCAGGCTAGCAATACTGCTGGTTTTAGATATCGACATCGGCATAGGATCATTCGTCAAAGTTCTAGTGCTCTCTGTAGGACTTATAGCGTACTGAGCGGATAAAGAATTCCTATCGTAGCTGGGGTAGCTTTTATTGTAGCTACTGTTCAGGGACGACGTGTTCTGGGAGTAGTCGTAAGACAAAGAAGGGCTTGAAATATATTTGGGGCTAAGTTCTAAGTTCTTCTCTGCAATTTGGAGGTAATTTGGTGGGTTTGGAGTTTTGTAGTAATCTGTTCTGGGGAGGGATGATGCTCGGGTGTTGTTAAATGACTGGACCAGTTCGTCTTCTATGAACTGGTCCAGGTTGGTGGTGATGGTGTTGGAAGGCCAGTCGGTTAGCGGTTGGAGGGATCGGTCTCGGTCGCGCTGACGGCGCTCGCTTTCGCGTTTTACGATACGAACTGTTTTGATTTCTTGCTTTTCGACGTTTGAGAGGTTGGCTGTAACAAAAAAATAATAATTAGACAGTATTTTTTAAAAGACATTGCAGCAGTCAGTAAAGATCTAAGCGTCCGGCGGCATTGCCTTTAAAGAACTTCCAGAAGATGAAATTTATAAACACTCTCAGAGTGGACAATCGTAATAATTAGGCATTTAAAGTTGTCAACATCGGTTGTCAAACTTTTCAAATCGGTGCACATGCACATCACCGTAATAGTTTAGACGACCGATGTGGCGCGGCGGGCGAAGGTCCTCCTGCGGCGCAGGAGGTTGCGGGTTCGATTTCCGGCTAGGGACAAATGTTTGTACGATCTACAAATATTTGTTGCGGGTGTCCTAGTCCTTTCTATGTATAATAAAAATATCTATGTGATTTATGTTACTAAAATTTATTTATCAGAAGTCATAGAAAATTACAGTAACAGAATAAAACAATTACAACTAATAATATACACATAAATCTATTTCTTAAAAATCTAAGCCGTCACCAAAAGGCAGAGTGCCCAGAATGCTGGCAGCATTGCCACTTTGAATGGCAATGCTAATTCGTTAATTTACTTGCATTTTTTTTGTAATTTATTAATTTATGTATTTAGTCATCTAGTGCCAATAACACAAGCTCTGCATAGCTTGGGGCTAGATGATTCTGTGTGGACTGTCCAGCATTATTTATTTATAGTGGTTGTGTTTGTGTGGTTGTTACGTTATTTATCTATCTGGGTCTGAAGTCTCGCTCAGTTAGCATGGTGGACAAAAAGATGCCCTCTATTTCAACGCAGAAATACCGCTGCTAGACCAATAGCGCTCTGTCGGAGAAGTATAAGAATCTCAAATGTATTTTTCCAGGCCCAGATAGATAGGCTGGAAAACGGCCTTTAATTTACCTTTATTACTAAGCATTTACCGTGCAAACTATTGAACACTTTAAATGCTTAGGCTGAACGCTTAGATCTATCTGTGGCAGTCTGTACTACACAATGATGAACAACAATACAAAAAGAAAGGCCAAGAATCGTGGAAGTACAAAAGGCAGGCCTATCGCTAAGGGCAATCTCTTACAGACGACCTTGGGATGAACTGGACATAAAATTACATAGACCTTAATATATAGATAGACGGTGGTTATTAACAACTTTACACGACAAAATGTTTTAGTAGTAATTTATTTTCTAAGTCTCGAAAGAATGTTGTATTTCCCATTTTGAGTGACTCTAATGTATTAAAATGTATGGGTTTTGAATACCAAAACTTCAAAACAAATTCCGATCTTATGAAGGTAGGGGTGTATCTGATAAGACCAGCATTCATAACTCCATTCATTCTAAATATTTCATAAATTTTAAGGCTACAGCCTAAAAACAACACCCATATCATCATAACACAGAACAGAACATGGCCCAAAACTTCGAAATATTTGGTGTTCTGGTAACTTCTCTAAGGTTGCGCTTTCGGTGGATAGCGGAAACGGAAGCTGATGCGAGAGTGGATTTCACAGCTTTGAAAGCAAAGTCACGGTTGTGGCGCAAGAAATTAGGAATCGAATGCAACTCAACCCGTAGATATCGTTAGAGTATTCATTCATAGTCGCTGTAGCCATGGTCGATGGTGTGACCACATACATTAAACTTACCAAAGCCACCATTGTGGTCCTCGCTGGTCAAAGGCGAGGTGACGTCACCAGCTCTAGTGTCCACATACAGCGGTACGTCCATCTGGTTGTAATGTGCCGGCGTGGTCAGAGGTCTGTTGGCTTCGTATTCATAGTCGCAGTAGCCATGGTCGATGGTGCGACCACATACAATAAACTTACCAAAGCCACCATTGTGGTCCTCGCTGGTCAAAGGCGAGGTGACGTCACCAGCTCTAGTGTCCACGAACAGCGGTACGTCCATCTGGTTGTAATGTGCCGGCGTGGTCAGAGGTCTGTTGGCTTCGTATTCATAGTCGCAGTAGCCGTGGTCGATGGTGTGACCACATACATTAAACTTACCAAAGCCACCATTGTGGTCCTCGCTGGTCAAAGGCGAGGTGACGTCACCAGCTCTAGTGTCCACATACAGCGGTACGTCCATCTGGTTGTAATGTGCCGGCGTGGTCAGAGGTCTGTTGGCTTCGTATTCATAGTCGCAGTAGCCATGGTCGATGGTGCGACCACATACAATAAACTTACCAAAGCCACCATTGTGGTCCTCGCTGGTCAAAGGCGAGGTGACGTCACCAGCTCTAGTGTCCACGAACAGCGGTACGTCCATCTGGTTGTAATGTGCCGGCGTGGTCAGAGGTCTGTTGGCTTCGTATTCATAGTCGCAGTAGCCATGGTCGATGGTGCGACCACATACAATAAACTTACCAAAGCCACCATTGTGGTCCTCGCTGGTCAAAGGCGAGGTGACGTCACCAGCTCTAGTGTCCACGAACAGCGGTACGTCCATCTGGTTGTAATGTGCCGGCGTGGTCAGAGGTCTGTTGGCTTCGTATTCATAGTCGCAGTAGCCATGGTCGATGGTGCGACCACATACAATAAACTTACCAAAGCCACCATTGTGGTCCTCGCTGGTCAAAGGCGAGGTGACGTCACCAGCTCTAGTGTCCACGAACAGCGGTACGTCCATCTGGTTGTAATGTGCCGGCGTGGTCAGAGGTCTGTTGGCTTCGTATTCATAGTCGCAGTAGCCATGGTCGATGGTGCGACCACATACAATAAACTTACCAAAGCCACCATTGTGGTCCTCGCTGGTCAAAGGCGAGGTGACGTCACCAGCTCTAGTGTCCACGAACAGCGGTACGTCCATCTGGTTGTAATGTGCCGGCGTGGTCAGAGGTCTGTTGGCTTCGTATTCATAGTCGCAGTAGCCGTGGTCGATGGTATGACCCGTGTCGAGGTTGGTTTCCGACCAGACGGATAGGGGGCGCTGGCTGTGCGAGCGTTGGGGTTTGCCTGTACAAAGATAACAAGGGTTTATGTAGCTTATTGAATACTCGTAATGGCAAACTTGTTCACATTGCAGGTATTTCTTCTAGGTCTGGGTGTAACAAAATTTCAAATCGCCGATCCATAAAGATAGAAAATTAGTACCTTGCTATCTATCCATCGCGAAATTTTTTCTTCGACGAATGAATGGGCAGCAATTTCGTTTTTTGTTAAAAATCCTAGGAGGTTTTCACATTTGTGTAATATTGAGGTCAGATGATGCTGTGTGTGTAAAGGAGATGTTTTCCAAAAAAGAAAACCAACCCCTATTTACGTTAGAACTCAATAGGATGGAAGGGATCTTACTCGGAAGAATAAATCTTGTGCTAGTGTCATTTCAACTTATGCAGTACTCTGCATAAGTTGAAATGACACTAGCACAAGATTTATGTAGTATGCAGGATCTATGCCATATAATGTAAAGCGAAAAGCGGCATCTTTTCAGTCTGGTTGAACTATTTTTTGAAATAACGTTAACGCCTTGTTCAGCATTATTTATTGAATGAATCAGCTTGTAAGCAATACAGTTCTCTTACCGGGCATAGAATCGTGTGTAGACTGCAGAGCGTGCGACTGCTGCGTCAAATGCCGCACCGCTCTGCTCAGCTCCTGCCTCTGTCGCTGCAACGCGGACACCAGGTGCTGGACCCTCGATACCTCTGTAATGGAAAAGTTTTAGTACAGATTTTTATCACAAACAACAGTATAAGTACTCAATCTGGAGGCATCTTAGGTGCAATGGGGGAAAAGTACGCCTCAGATGCTGAACATTGCGAGTTGAATTCCCGGACATGAAATGTTTATAATGATCCAAATTTATACTTGTTTCTGATTTGGATATATCCAATAATTTACAAAAAATGTATTTCAGTACCTTGTAGGTAGTACCTATCAGTCATTTGGTTTCCATAACACAAGCTGTAAATTTTTGAACTACACGAAAAATCTGGTCATAGGTAAACTGCTAGAGAAGAGATTACGACAGCATACCTGATTACGGGAAAGAGCGCCAGAAAGATTCCGTTCATGACCTCCAATCATGGCCTGCGTGTTTTCAACTTTTTAGGTTGACAACGCAGGCCATTATAAGATGTCGAGGGCTCAAGAAAGTCTAGAGCGTAGTTGCTTGAAGACGACTTCATCAAGAATAAATAATAAAAAAAAATATAAAAAAAATGCTGGACAATTCACACAGCATCATCTAGCCCCAAGCTAAGCAGAGCTTGTGTTATGGGTACTAGATAACTGATATACTTAATACAATACACTACATAGATAGATATTTTTTATTATACATAAAAAACACCCAGACCAACGGAACAAATTTCTGCAGATCGTACACAAATTTGTTTCGAGGCAGGAATCGAACCCGCAACCTCCTGCGTCGCAGGCGGACCTTCGCCCGCTGCGCCACAGAGGTCGTTCAGTAGAATGCATTCATAATGATAGCGAAATAAACAAACCACCTTACAGAATAGAGGTGGCAAACGCGGGCGCGTTCTGCTGCTGTTTGCTCTAGTTTACATCTAAGTATCTATGGTAATTTCAGTATCTATTGTCCCCTAACTCAGTCAGTAACTATTGTCCCCTCCACCTTTGTCACTTTATACTGTAGGTACTCTGTGTCAGTATATGTGAGGTCCCGTTTTTTTTTATTTGGCGAGGAAATTCTTTTACGAATAAACTGGTATGGCCCGCCCATACCAGAATTATGTGTGACTTGACGTCCTGAGAAGGACTTAATACCCACTAAAAACCTCTCCGGTGTCGCTCTTTCGCCTCTTTCGCCGAACCAAGGGAACATTTAAAACCTCCGCGGCCCTACGTCTGGAGTCCCCTCTTCCTCCTACATGTCCGGCCAGTCCACCATCCACACACTCGCCGACTCCATTCTTCCATCACGTTTCCTCCCCCGATCAGGACACAGACTGGACAGACACAGTTGAAACCGTGAATGTCGACCTCTGTGTCCAGATGGGCATTATCCCATACTACCAGGTGTGGATCTCGCATTTAAACACTCAAACACTCACACCCACACTCAACCATTTGGTCTAATTGCGCGGGCACAGTGCTGCAAGCGCGCGCATCACTGCCCCGCGTGTGCACCTGGGCACGAGTATTGCAGGTTGTACCCCGCGAGTCTCATGCTCTCCGTCACCTTTCATTATCACAAGATCTATGGTTTCTCTACGATCTCAATATCTCAGTATGGTCCCCTGTATATAAAGTTACCGTCTTCCAGCATAGCGGTGGGGTGCGCGGGCGCCGCCGCCCTCCGCGCCTGCAACGCGCGCCGCAGTTGCTGCAACTCGCGCTCCAGTCTCGCATTGTCTGCTACCGTTTGTTCCAGTTTCTGTAAACCATTAACATCTTCAGTGAAAGACCTAATTATGTAAAAAGTTACTAGGTACGCTCTCTTGTTTTCTTAAATAAAGCAAACTGTTATGTAACCATTTTAGAAAGAAAATCTGTTTTTCTAGGCATAAACGCCAAACCAATTTAAACTGATAAGCGAAAACCTACACCTTTGGTTAAAAATCATGCAAGAAGGAATGTTAATAATAATCACAAAAATGATGGTGATGAACAAGTTTCAATAACAGCCATGGATGGTTAGGAATTAGGATAAAGTTAAAAGATGAGGATCATTATAAGGCTGGCATAAGATAAAGAAGACCGTTTCTCAGCAGTAGGTAGCAGGCCGATACGGAAACTGAAGAAGATTAAAACTATAGTGAGAGCCACAATTCTGCGAAGGTAGAACACAGATGTTAAGCTACAGCCTATCTTCATTAGGTACACCTAATGAAGGTAAAGACGTTTATTGGTCAAGAGACACCACCGCCGAAACAGAACAGGAGTGAATTTTGCATAAAGGTGGAAAATTATCTTGGTTGCGAAAGTAGACCAATACCCGGCAGTGAATGATCAGAACCCTTTAAACTTCTTATTGACCTACCCTTTTTGTTCTGTTCTTCTCTTTCATTTTTTCTTTCGTGCGAGCCATTATATATAGATAGTTCTTATCACACGCTGGAGCAAATTTTTACATTTCTTGTTAATTTCGTTACATGTCTCAGATCTCACTTATTTAAGTTTACTTTACTGTTTGTTTTATTATGATTAGTTTATTTGATCAAAAATGTTGTGCACGCTGCGGAGCTGGCGTACCATAAGTGTGAAAACACATAGTTAATAAGCGCTGTAATGGACTTACGCCATTATGTGATTTTACGTAGGATGACCTTTTTAAATAAATAAACCCTGAATTCGCTTAGGAGACATTCCATTTTTGTATCAAGAAAGAATACGGGGTTAGACTGATAATAATGCTGAAGAAGATTACAACTATAATGATGATCCGTACTCCTTCAAATATCTATGTATTATAGTTAATGGTTTAATCGGGTATTTATCGCGTACCTTTTGTTTTATATCCCCTACGTTATATATCTATGTATTAGAAAAGCTAATGTTAGTGAAGATGTAAGGATGTGTAGATGTGTATAATTGTTACGAGATAGCTTAAACTGAACAGATCCAGGAAAGTTTAATAAAGCAGAACTAGACCACTTCCCAGCAGTGAACAATCAGGTTGATAATAAAGCTGAAGAAGATTATAACTTTAATGATGAACCATAAAACTATAATAAAAATAAAAAGTGCACGGTGCATATAAAACCTTATAAACCTTAGAATTGTGCGCCAGCATCGCGTGGACGCGCGCCAGCTCCGCCTCGAGGCCGGACGTCTGTCCGGACGGCGCGGGCGCGGGCGCGGGCGCGGGCGCGGGCGCGCGGCGCTGCTCTGATAGGAGATCGGTTTTGTGGACGGTCGCTAGTTTACCGCGGACGCCTGGGAAAAAGAACACAATATATATTAAATATACAAATGCGAAAGTTTGGATGGATGGATGGATGTTTGTTACTTCTTCACGCAAAGACTACGGAACGAATCAGACTGAAATTTTGGATATACATACATATGTCGTTCCGAAAAATAACACATTTGGCTACTTTTTAGGATATTATAGAAACAAGGCGTGTGAAACCGCGGGCAGAAACTTGTACTCGTACATTTATAATGTGAATTATAGATGTCAGTTTCCTGAAATCAATAAAGTTCATTCAGTTCTCCTGGAAATTTATATAATATATAAATTTCCAGGAGAACTGAATGTTTTTTTTTTATGTAAATGTAATTATTTTTTTTATGTTACACCTGTAATACATATTATGTATTACAGGTGTAACATAAAAAAAATAAAACAACGAAAAGATAAGATACCTACCCACAATCGGTCAAATGAATATATCCATGTTTCTACAGATTTAATATCGACAAATACTAAGATTTTTAGACTGTTAGAAGATTTTGTCACTTTTATATGGAAATTATTGATTTTACCCTTGAATTAATAAAAGCCCTACATTTGCTCTGTACATATTCTGATGAACTCTTGGATCCCCGTATCTATCCGTGTTCAAGTTTTTTTATTCTCCGGCCGGATTAGAATATTATTTACCAGTGAGAAGAGATTCGATGGTATCCTTGTCAGTTTTGATTCCCTGCAGTATGGAAGCTTCATCAGCCAGCTCCTGCTCCAAAGCCCACAGCTCGGCCACTCGCGCTCTGGCCGCCTCCGTTTCTAAAGGCTTGCCCGCTGCTACGCTTTCTAGCCACCTAGAAGTTGGTAAAATATTCATGTCACGTTAACATCACCCAATCTTTTGGTTCCTCAATTCTGTAGGTCAATTTATATTATCCAGTGAGTGACTCGCTCAAAGGTACTATTTTCGTGACTCATTGATTCTTTTTCTTCGAATATTTAAGAAAGTTAAGAAAGAAAATCAATTTACTGGCGCACAAATACACAATAATAGACAAACCTTATATATAAAAAAGTGTCTCCACCATGTGAACCAAAAGGTCCTGCCTCAGCTTAATGTTGATCAACAGAAAGTTAAGCAACGCTAGTTTTCTGGCAGGCCCTTTGCTGGCAGGACCAATATCTGCTTCACAACGAAATGTAAGTACTTAACTAAATATCATAATAAGTAGCGAATGTAGTACAAAAAAGAGTCCATCTCTCACATTATAGATGTGTATAGACCGGATGGAGATAGTCGCTGGTTAAACCTTTCTCGTTACTTTGAAATCACAAAATCTATTTAGAATTCTTTCTGTTACACGTCTAGTTAATGTTAACTGTCACGCAGAAGATTACGTCATGTTTTTTCCCATGTTTTAGAACTAGACCCTATTACTTACCATCGGAATTTTTTCGCTATTTGCGCATTTTTCCCTTCTAAGCACTTTTCGAAAATAGTTTGTCAGATTTAAAACTGTCTCCTTCATCTTATGGAAAAACACGTTTTTGATTCTGATTCTTACCTTTGCTGTTCCAACGCATGCTCAGCTAAGACCTTTTGCCTCAATCTCTGATTCCTCTCCAACCGTTCAACAGTAGACCCCGGTCTGTTGTACAAAGATCCCAGTTTCACCATATTATCGACCAGCTGCACCAATGGCTTGCTCTTTTCGTACTGTTGCTCCAACTCCATGAGCTGCATCTTCAGCTGTTCGAGTCTCTGCAAGTGCTCTTCCCTTTCCATCGCTTTGATAGAGCTGTTGCGACATTCCTGGAATTTGGGGGAAATATTGTTTTTAAAACTTCTGTAAGCTGGTATAGAAACTTATTGTGGAATGAAGAATTATTAGCGGAAAGTTTCAAAGTCAGTTAGTTTTAAACATTGATTAGAATCTCCATTAGTGTCATAATCATAGAAATCAAAATAATTAGGAAAAGTTTTCTATGATCTTAATCAAAGATCATCTTGTTGCTTTCTTCTAAGTAGTCACCAAAGCATAAGACAATTCGAGTCTGAATAAGAAATTATAGAGTAAACATAATCAAACCATAGTCACGGCTAAGTCAATTGGTTAGACCCAGAAAATTATTCATCAAACTGCGCATTATTCTGAAAAATTGAAAATTAGTCACCAACACCCATGCAGAAACAAAAGACATGCAGACAAAATGCTAAACACCTCAATGCTTTCAATCTGAGAGCAGCATTGCTCTATAGCTCTAGACGTCGCCGTGTGCCGCCTTCTCAGTTGAATCAGCAGTAGCACCAATTCCTCGTGCGTCCGACCCAAGAGCTCCCCAGCAGTGGGGATGTCAACCAACTCAGCATGATTCTGCTGACTCCTTTGCTAATGGTGACAAAATGCAACGTAACCATAAAGAAGCTGATACACAAATTATTGCAATGGAACTTAAAATAAACTAAATAAATAAATCATCTACCGTAAATGACTCAAACATTCAAAGAAATAAATCAAAATGTCTACTGAATCAATGACGTACATAACAAAAAGTTTAAGATGCAAACAATACATTGCGAATTCAACTAAATTGTACCCACACAAATTTGAACATTCTGGTAGAAAATACAAACCATTTCATCGTTTTCAGTATTCCTTCGCACCCTTGGACTGACAGCTCTGATAGGCTGTTGCGAGTTCCTGGACGGTGATCTTGCCCATGAATCTTCTGGGTTATTTAGCTGCAAATTCAAATAATAATGTATCAACAATTGATGAGATGTCTACGTAAATCCTACTAATATTATAAACGCGAAAGTTTGTAAGTATGGATGGATGTTTGTTACTCTTTCACGTAAAAACTACTGAACGGATCTGGATGAAATTTGGCACAGAGATAGATTATAGTCTGGAATAGCACATAGGCTATATTTTATCCCGGAATTCCTACGGGAACGGGAATTACGCGGGTGAACCCGCGAGGCGCTGCTAGTATCTAACTAATTGTAGAGTTGAATTTCTGCTGAAAAAATTATAAAAAATATAAACAAATTTAACCAAAAACTTAACGAATTTACTGGAGGAGGTTTTTACTCGGATAGAAATCATTGAATAAAAAATATGTTAATCATTTTTAATATGTTAAGTAATCATTTAATCATGTTATGAACTTATAATTATGCAATGTACCTAGTGCTATTTTATTGATTGATAATAAATGGTATAATTATTATTATACGCAAATATCGTCCTCCATTGACTGTAAACAATAGTGCAGTTTATTTTTATCGTGAGCTCGAATATTCTGTAGGTGAAGACACAAAATACAATAACACAAGAAGGTATAGTAACTTACATTTTGCTGTGACGCCGACATGTTTTGGGATCCATAATGATCATTCCCTGGTTTATCCTCCACCCAGCGCACTCTCGGGCTTACAGCTCTCACAGGGATATTGCCCTCCCTATTACTGTTACGACCGATTGAAGTGTTGCTCCCGAGGAAAGCTTTCTTTGACAATGTTTGTTGTTGATTTGCATTATTATTTGTACCAGATTCCGTGTTATTTGCTGCCAGTGTCATCGAAGCTGGAATAAATGATTCTGTGTTATTTTCGTGATTTCAGGGTTCTTTATTCTTTAGCATTTGAATTTTAAATTGCGTGATAAGTTGGCTGAGACTCAATCTCCATATTTTTTTTATTGTCTTTTCACATACATTTACAATTTCATGCTAAATTTTATGTACAATTTAATCACATTTAAAACATACAGTTCATAAAATGCCAATTTATTTACAGATATACAAAATAATGACTTTGCTTTGCGTAATATTTTAAAAGAAACTTACATAGTGAACCTTACAGGACCCAGAATGTTAAAGGATACCGTCATTGCCTGCACTGTCAGTCCCCGTATCCGTGCTACAGACAGCGTCGCCTAAGCCCACACCTGCACCGTTCCCACGCACGCGACCTGGCCCGCTCTTCATCAAACCACTTGACATTAGATCCCACTGCCTAAGTTTCTCTCTGTCTATTTCAAATTTCCGTCTTCTTTTTACCGAATTAGTTTCAACTATGTTCATAGAACCTCCGGGACATTCTAAACTCAACTGCTCGTAGACACCCTCGTCTATTGGCAGCGATGTCTCGTTACTCTCCGCTAGGCTTACATAAACATCGTTATCATCCATCTTTGGTTCTTCTTCAAAATATCTGACACTAGCTTGAGTTGTTTGCCCAATAGCATCGTTTTTATCTCTATTCACGCATATAAGTCCTCGACCTTGAAAGTCACAATTCACGTAAGTGACGTTTCTAGTGATTTTTTTTGGTGCCTCCTTTTTTACTCGTTTAATACTGTTCATACCACATGTCTCAAAACTCACTCTTCTAGGTGTCGAACTATCTGCAGGTACTGTATCTAAATCATCCATGGATCTAGCATGCCTATGAGACACTCTGCGTAAGTTGTCTCTCCACAATGTTTCATCTTCCCATATTTTTTCTCCGTGACACATTACGTTTTCATAAGCACTAGCCTCCGCTTCAGCATCATAATACACCGTATTTGAAGAATTTCCGCTACAGTGAGAAGACATGCTTGTTGAAGACAATTTTATCAGCGCGTTCGTGCTAAGACCACTAGAATCCAGTGAAGAATTTTCAAAGTTGCTATTATTACTAACATTTTTCTTGCAGCCTAAGCCAGACAAATTCATTGATTCTGGTATTTTTGAATTTCTTCCGCCTGTTGATTCATAAATATTTTTCAAATCTATCTCCGGGTCTTTATCAGCAGCGCTCAAAAATTCTACTGAAACACTTCTAGCTGCTGCCAGCTCGAAACTTGGTTCAGGCATTAAAGCCTGATTATTTCTTAAAGGATTATGAATATGAGAAATCTCATTTTTCTTGTGCAATGGTCCTCGTCTCCGTTGATTGTTTAATTTACGATATAGGTTTGTATTCTTCAAGTAGTGTGATATAGGCAGAATATTGATTTGTTCTTGCGATGAGAGATCAGAGTAGTAGTATGGAGCACTGTGTTCCGTAGAACTTTCTCTGCTATGAAAGCCCGTTGATGAAGAAGAAGCATGAGTGTCATTTCCTGTTCTGAGAGCCAGTTTCGTTTCGTTCTCATATTCTTTTATCTTATCGTTCAATGAATCGTTATTTAAGTTTTTGTGCAGTATTGTCTCTTCATTATAATTTTTACAATAATAAGAAATTGGAGATTTTGGCATACCAACTGAACTACAAGAACTATGTGAACCAGTGTATCCTGAAGTTTGTTCACTTATATTTTTGAACGGCATTCCGATATGAGCCCTGCTACCGCACATATTCGCTTTATTCTTCACAGCTACTGGTGAACTTGAACAACGTATGTGTGAGACTGCCTGTAAGCCAACTTGGTTCAAGTTATCTTTATAGGTAGAAATATCAGCCGTAGAAACATTGAAACGATAGTTGCTGCTTACATTTTTGCTTGTGCTTGGCTGTAAGTTATCAAGATACATGTCTAGATCTATGTTGGAAGTAGGCTCACTTGCTGGAAATGTAGATTCCGCTAACTCGAATATTGAATCATCCGATAGTGGTCGCCTTTTCATCATCATTTCCAAATCTCTGTAACTGCTACCAGAATGCCTGAAATCTATAGCTGCATCATTCTCGTTCAAGCTTGTGACTTCTGAGGAAATATTTGAAGGCACCATATCGAATTTGCTGCTTATGTCTGAATCAAGAGATAGTCTAGATGATCCTCTATCTGCATTAAAACTCTTTAATGAATCTGATTCAACACTGCTAGAGTTGTAGACATCTGGCAAGTTTATGTTCAACAAATTAGGAGACGATTCCAACATCCTATTTCTTTCATTGAGACTAGCTCTGCTGTTGCGTATTTTCTCACCTCTTGAGAGTGTATCGTGAATCGATGTTCGGCTTCCATAAATCATCAATGATGTTGTTTTTCTTTTCACTGTATTCATTTTCTGATTCTCAGATGTCAACATTTTTAGTATTGAGTTATCGGATGACATGTCTGATTTATCCAATTTGTCTAAGATATACTTCGATAGAGCGTCATCAGACAAATCTTCACAAGGGGGTGGGGAGTTCGGAATTGGCGGGGGAGATAAGATATCATGACTGTCTTGAACATCCAAATGGTTTTGACTCGCGTTCAAATAGTAGGAAGCTGGCCTAAATGTATCTGATATACTGAATCTACTGAATGGCATATCTAATAGTGTATCTTTTGAAGATTCATCGTCAGCATCAGAGCATTCAGATTTGTATCTTAGTTTATTTTCATTCTTTGAATTTCGTTTCAAGGTTTGTTCTTTGGTATCTGCAAAGTTCGAGGCTGTATCTGATAGTTTGGTATTTGACGATTCTTGAGAAGGGTTTTCTTTATCAGAAACATCAGACAGCTCCATATAAACTGGTTCTACTCTCCCGTTGTTAACACAAACTACTTCGTAAGTTTGAGTATCTTCCTCGAGTCCTAGATTCATTTCGACGTAGGGATTATCTTCATAAGTAGCGTGCTGGATCATTTGATCAAATACTCGGAGATTCTTGATAATGTCTTTGTGGGCTTGCTCTATCACGGATACTTTTCGTGGACTCATTGGCAAATAATGATCTTCACCCTGCCCATTTATTGTTGGTGTTTCGGGACCTGCATTTTTCTCTGCATCTTCACTATTTACCTGAGTACTTTCCTCGTGTTGTGAATTTGTAGAGCTGTCAATATTATCAAGAGTACTGTTTACATTCGTTTTGATTTCAATGTCCGAGTCCAACAATACTTCGTCTAAATCATTATCTGTGTATTCGATATCAGCTCCTTCAGATTCCGCTTCGCTCTCGTGGGTTTCATATCCCTCTTCACTAGCACTAAGTTTGACTTCTTCTTGAATATTAATTTCTTCTTTACTTCCTTCAAATCCTACATAATCTTCATTGTCATCATCCAGTTTTACTTTTGGAATAGATATCGTGCAAAGTATATTTTCATAAGTACTTTCTGTATTTTCTAAGCATGTGTCAGGGGTGTTTACACTATTTTCTTTGGTATCGATGACTTGATTGACACAGGACGCGTGTGGGGTAATAGGTCGCATAATGTTAGGACTAGCTAGGTTCACTTTATGAGACCTTCCTGCCTGCATATCTCTGGGTATTTGCAGATCAGTGCCCGTTGTTTCCTCTGAGGTGCAAAAGTGAAACCAATAATTACTATAAATATAGTAATTATTACTCAATATACCCTACCACCTGAGTTAGTAGCCCTGAATGTTAGATAGTGATGCAAACTACTGTGTATATTATATTCTAGTAATCGAAACCCACCACCGGTTAGCACCAAGTTATCCTGTTAGTGGCACAATATACCCGCAGGCAGGAAGGTTCCCCGCAAAGCGAAGTCATCATGTCGCTACTTCAGTTATATCTGGTATCTTAACAATATAATCATAAATATTATGGCATTTTATCAATAAAATACTTATAATGGTCATAGAGATAATACAAAAAATAAATATATGTGTAATATAATAATTAAATACGTCATTGAAATAAAGCTTTGTAAATCTAATAGTCTGAGGAATGAAAATTAAGAAAAAAAATGAATTACTATTTTAATATAACAAAGATTTTTCGCTTTCTTGTTTTATATACCTATTCATAATGAGATAATCATTCATGCAACAAAATGTTGTTCGTGCTAAACTTCGACTTTAAATGTTTTTAAAATTCATGCTCTATACAAATATACTTTCTTCAAAAAAAATTACATACCTTCATCGTCGGAAGAATAGCTGTTGTATGTAGCATTCGAGTACGTTTTCGGCTTGTATTGATCAGATCTCAGAGACTGTCGGCTCTGGTTCAAAGACCTCGCTAGGGATATCGTCGCTGGCGTGCTTTTCCTTGTCAACGGTGATTGCAGCATTCTTTGCTTCCACTCCAGTAGTCTCTTCATTGATTCTTCACGCTGTAAGTGAATACACATTTCGGTTAAAATATGCAGAAATACAACGTTTTAAGTCTAGGTAATTTTGGTTTGTAGAAGTTACCTGATGAACCTTTTTCTCGCCTTCTCCGCCGTTCGTAGCAGGTAATCTAGCGCTCGCCGATCTCATAAACCCATCAGAACTAGGATCGTACTTGCTCAAATCTTTCACAAAACCACTAACATTGGACCCATCACTCATTACACTTCCACTTCTTTTCATATAATCTTTTTGATTCTCCATACTTTTCTCTTTCAAAGTCCAGTTTGAATTTAAGCCTTCTAAATCTCCATACTTTGAACTGAAACTTACATTATCTTTGTTCCTAGCATTGAATTCTGTTTCGTAATTGTTGTTGCCGATCTGTGAGTACGCTGAGCTCAATTGTTTCTGCGCTAAGCCACTGGCATACTTGGCCAATGGAATGTCTATAGTGCGCGGTCCTAAGCTTCCCTTCTGTTGTAAGTATTGCGCGGACTGCCGCATTTTTTCCGCATAGCTTTCTTCGGAGTAATATCTGTCTGAGCTGGGATCGTAATACGAGTTTATATCTAGACTGGATTTGGGTCGTTGCGGCTGTCTCGGCGGCTCGTATACACTTTGTGCTGGCATAGTTTTATTTAGACTCTCGTTCTTGGCTTCGTACTCGAGAAAATCAGCGCTGTGTGGCCTTGGCATCGGCGGTTGTATGCCACTAGCCTGCATTTTCTTTCGTCTCAGGACTGATGGACCGGAAAAGGTTTTCTCTTGAGGCTAGAACAAAAAACATATTGATTAATTTGGTAGGTACCGAATTATTTTATTAAAGTTCTAAAATTCATCAGAATTAGATAAGAATTTGACGACCTCCGTGGCGCAGCGGGCGAAGGTCCGCCTGCGACGCAGGAGATTGCGGGTTCGATTCCAGCCTCGGAACAAATTTGTGTAAGATCTGCAGAAATTTGTTCCGTTGGTCTGGGTGTTTTCTATGTATAAAAAAAATATCAATCTATGTAGTGAATTGTATTAAGTATATCAGTTATCTAGTACCCATAACACAAGCTCTGCTTAGCTTGGGGCTAGATAATGCTGTGTTAATTGTCCAGCATTATTTATTTATTTTATTTATTTATTGATACTTGCTGTGTGGTGCCGGCTTAGAATTTGCACCACCTCAACTCTTCCCGCGGGTGTCGTAAGAGCTGACACAAGGATATCCACCGGGAGCGGGCAGCAGCGCTCCAGCAGAGAACACTTCTACCACCGAACTGCGATCCCCAACCCGCAAGCGTGGCCATTATAGGCACTACCCCCCATAAGATAAAAGCCATTAAGGCGCTTATCAGCAGTGGATCAATAGATGCTGTATAGGTTGAGGACATCGATACTTACATAGTTTACAACATTCGGCTGCTCAAGTTGAGGCTGCTGATGACCTTGGCTCGTAATACTGATGGCATCCCTAGCCTGAGACGGATTGGGAGTTGTAGCGTACGTCTGGCCATACTCCTTCTCCGTCGCATAGCTCCCGTACACATCTTCATAGTCCCCAATGTTCCCTTTAGCGTGGTAAGGCGACATAGTGGTTGATCTTCCGTAAGCATCAGGAGTGCGCCTTTCATTGAGTTTGTCAGTAACCGTACTACCAGCTCGACTTTGCCTCGCATTCAGCTCTCCATACACATCTCTATTATACCCTTGAATCTCATTAGGGTTCCGTTGTTCAGGCTCTCTATTGTATGCATTTATGTCATTTACGTTTCTCGTTTCTAAATAGTCGTTATGAATATTCAGGTTTTGGACATTTGTTCTGTCTTGATTGTTTTCGAGTTCTTTAGGAGGGTTCTCAGGCGGCGTGTCTTGTAAGAAAGGGTTACGTTGCGACTTTCTTTCGTACAGCTCTGGTTTTCTTTGTTGCTGTCGTTCGTATTCTTGTTTGTTTTGAATCTGTCGTTCATACAGCTCTTGCTTTGTTTCTTGGACTTGTTGATTTCGCGTCCTATCAAAGTAAGGTGATTGAGCATTATTTGTGTACGCGGTAGGTTGGTTGTCGTTGTTTAGAGGTAGAGTGAGGTGTTGCGTGTCGTATGGTCGCTTGTACTGTGTCTGTGGCGATTGTGGGCTGCGTGAGTATTCCATGTTAGGGCTGGCGGGGAAGTTTCCGTGTTCTGGGTACCTGTGAGGGTCTGTGCCTTGACTGTAGTGGGATGCTGGCTTTTTGAGTAAGTCGTAGTTTGGATCGTACCTGTGTTGTTGAGAATAAGACAGGTATAAGTACATTTGAAAAGTGTGTTACAGTACAGTATTTAGGAAAACCTTATTTTCGACTAAAACAAAGTCTATCGGATTAAACTTACATATCTGGACTTGGAGAGTTATATCCTTCATTAGATCGCCTAGGTTTAGGAGGTGCGTTGGCATACGTTGGAATTTCTTCTCCGTCCTGAAAACCAAAATGTTATTTGATTTGTATTCAATGTAATACAAGAATTATATTCTTGCTAAATAAATTTCTAAATCTGTGTTAGTCATATTCAATGATTTTACAATAAGAATTCATTGGTCATCAAACGTATCTAACCTTCTAAGGTTACTCTGAAAGAAAATCCAGCCAATACTTACTAACACGTCTTTTTCTTAGCTACGTCTTAAGTATATTCTCTCAGAGCTTATTTAATGTCAATAACACCGATATCTTCTAGCCTACCACAATCATGTCTAGCTCGTATGAATACATCACGTCCGACTGTCCTGTCCTATCATTTGCTATAACGGCGTGTAATCGCTGTC
Organism: Eupithecia subumbrata; assembly: GCA_949316285.1. Lineage (NCBI taxonomy): Eukaryota > Metazoa > Arthropoda > Insecta > Lepidoptera > Geometridae > Eupithecia > Eupithecia subumbrata. Next base: position 14,618,085 of record OX438632.1, on the reverse strand, counting down.
CTTGGTTCCGCTCTACCGACGTAATTGTTCACCTGTACAGTGCTAAAGTACTAGTTTGTTCTATAGAGGGGACAATTCTATGTCCAACTTAGGAATACGTGTTTTAACAGTTAGTGCTGTTGAAACTCATTCAGAGTCAGTTCGTATTATTTAATTCGGAAAGTCATGGATTTTATATTATATTGTTTATTTTTGCCTAAAACTATTTTTGCACTAATGATAATGTTGAACCCGTAGGATACCGCCTGGGCTGTATTTCAGGAGCGTAGGGCTCTCTTACATTTTGTGCCTCTAACAGACTATCTTAATTATCACCTTGAATTTAGATTTCTCACAATCAAGTAATAAGCAAAACAGTTATGGTATCTAGGATCTCAATAACGGAAGCGTCAAACATTATCAATGATGCTATATTTGTTTGCATGGTTTTTATTTCAATCATCATCATCAACTGTTTCGTGTTTTTATAGTTCATGTTCTATTTTATATTTATAATCATGTCTTTAGTGTTAAATCGTATGTAAAGAGTATAGCGTCTTAGGTTCAATCACCCTGTTATGATAAATCTCAAACGTTCATTATATAAATAAAATATACCTACATAATACTCGTTACATCAGCAACTTCAAAGTAACAAAGTACTTGTAGTACATATTTAGGTAACATTTTGCTATTGGTACCTAGATGATGTAAATGAAGTTCAAAGTGGCAAAATATAAGCTCGTCTTCATCCAGGTGGCCATCGAAAACATTATTCACTTGAAGGTTTATTCTATACAAAGTAATGAATACAAAAGTGGTCTGTAATACACACCTCTGTTTTCGCAGCTGTTCTGTCGCTCTGCGATTGTGTCTGTTCACTGAAAATAAACAGTTTTAAAATACTTTGGACCAAAACCACTCAGTTTAAGCTAATGGTATAATGCAGCAGCTTACTCAAGCTGTTCTCACAGGTATGGAAAACTTACGTAGAAGTAGATGTAAGACCAATTATTGTGAGACACCAAAACCGCGCTTTTGAAGACCAACATTGGAAAGTTAAAACAATTATAGCGGGATATTTACCATGGTCTTAACTTGAACTTATGTAATTTGAAAAACTCACTTTGACTTTTGAGTTTTTTAGTTTTGATCGCAAAAGAATAGAAAATCGTGAAGCGTTCCACATTTATGGATCACTCAACACGACACAAATCATGGTAATACCCCGTTATAGTTCGCGATTTTAGTGTTATTATTCATGATGGTTTTTTGTTGAAAGATGGCCACAAAATAATACGCAAAATTACACAAATCACGAGGCCCTAGCCAGCACGTGAATGGTCTGTTTTTTTTTCAAAAACATACAAGTACAAAATGACATCTAAGTACAAAAAACTACTGAAATCTTTCGCGATCTATTAAGTTTTAAAAAAATATCCGGATTTTAAAATAAACACTTACTTAGGATTCTGCATAAGAGCCGCCATGGTCAAAGCCTTCACCCATTTCATCATAGCACCCTGATCAGGCGCGGCGAGGATGTAGGTCCTCATGTTGGCGTGCTCCAGTTTGAAGGCGTACTTGCGGAGAACCTTGTCTTCGGATGTACAGGCTGACACTTTGTAGGAGGGGAGCAGGACCGAGCCTAGGAGTTTCTCTTCGCCTAGACCTGAAATTAGGTTTTAACGTCTCATCTTCATGGTAGCTCCTGGTTGGGACTTCGCAATTAAAGAGTCTATAATGTTATGTATATCCAGAACAACATTTAACACACATTTACATCCGTAATGAATTCGTCAAACTACGATAGTTTTTATAGTAAAACATTTAACACTATCGTGGCCCAAGACGCAGATGCCAGTCTTCTCCCCCGTGTAGCGGCGGCGGCGGCGCGGCACGCCCCTGCGGGTCGCACCGCCCGCAGAGGCTGGGCAGTGAAAGCTTTAAGCCGGATTGAAAGATACCAGACATCTAATCATCAACATTTTAATAAGCGTGATGAACCTAGTAAAGTTTGTGCTCGCGGCATTGCACGTCCTATCCCCGATAAAGGCAGACAAACATTTAAGTAAAAACATTTAAGTAACGATCTTAACTTTTTGTTTTTATAGTACGTAAGCCTCACACTGGCTAATTTCTAAAAAATCAAATAATATCGCAAAAATTTTCAAGTCAATTTTCAGGTTCAAGTTCCGCCGAACTCAACAATTTTTGCTATATTATTTGATTTCTTTGATAATCACATGATATAAGATTTTTTCTCTTTTTGAGCAAACTTATGTTTGCTCAGTCAAAGGCTAAAAAAAAGTAATGTATGAAGTGGCAAATAAACTAAACAAATGTTCCCATTAAAGTGATTGGTTTGAAGGCCAGGCTTGATTGGATTTCCGAATTAAATCGTTATTAGGAACATTGTAATGCGCACACCGCACTCAGGCAATCTCTTAGTATCTACGGGTGATTTGGACAACTATGTGTTTTATGTCTGAGAACCATCGAGATTAATTAAACTATTGACCGCATTCCGGATAAAGTGCAATGCAGTTGTATGTTTGTATGTAGTTTTTCAATCCTTGTTAAGCTCTGCGCATATTAACTCTACGCCACTACAGTCCAGCACAAAAACGTGCATTCAAATATGGACCTACACTCGTTTTCTTTATATATGTTTTACAAAGACAAAATGGCTTCCCACAATCTTCAAACGAGTGACCGCGAGCTGTCTGTCATCTGATGCCGTTAATATAAAATGCATCTAAATACTACGAGTTAAATCCCTTATTTGAATGCACATTCTTGTGCCGTGCCGTAGCAATGAGCCCGTGATCTGCGACAACTTTTAATGTGACAATTACGAGCGTCTTTTGTTTTTCCTAAACTGTGCATTCAGATTTGTGACGTCACCTTCTATGAAAAAAAAGACCAACACGCAAGCTTCAAATTACCTAGCTATTATTCAATACTCACTTTTGTAATAGAACAGGCAATACTCCGACAGAACGAACCATCTCTTTCTCCACACCTTCAATCCATCCGACCCTTGCTTGTGTAGGATCCCGGACATAGCAACCGTTGCAGACGGCATTCGCTGAGCCACCGGCGATCTCAAAGCTTGTGTCCCACTGCTGCTCCTCCGACTTTCCGAAGACGGGGACTTAACACTCGGCGAACTAGATTCACTAGACTTCATTGGAGAAGCCATGTTGTTCTTCTGATTGTAATTGTGTTGATCAGAAGGCGGGGATTGGCTCTTATCGTGGCTTTGCTCAGACCTTCTGTAATGATCTTGCAGCTCCGCTGCTTGGTTAGCTTGCCATTGTTGCTCTTGGTAATGGCGATTCTGGTTCTCTATCTCTCGGTACTCATTGGTTTTCGGATATCTCTCTTCCTTTGGTGTCTCTGGGCTGAATTCTTTACTGCTATATCGATCTAAATCTCGATACGAACTGTCGGAGTAGATGCTGTTCTGTAAATTCGGTGGAGGCTGCACGCCGTAGATTTGTTGCTGCAGTAACTGCCGCTCAGCAAACTTCTGTTGTTGATGCATCTGAGCTTGGTTCTGGTAATGCATTTGCTGCTGCAGCTTCATCTGCTGTAATTCACTGTACTGTCTTCTCAACAGCTCCGTGTTACTTTGAGGACCTATTCTACTGGAGTATGGGAGATATGGTTTTGAACCGTACTGATTAACATTAGGCCTATACGTAGCTTGGTGATTTTGGTATATTTGGTTGGTATCTTTCGGTGGGTTTCGTTTTAGATAGTCTTGATAGACCTCCGCGTTATACCCTACTGGTATATTTTGGAGCAGCTCTTGGTTGACGTTGTGGTCGGTGTGGACTTCCGTTCGTTCTGGTCTCGGTGGTGATTGTGGGTAGTTGTAGTTGTCGTTGGCTCCGTAGTGTCTTGCGTATTCGTGATTATGTCCGGTGGCATATGGGTCATGTCTGTTTTCGAGGAGCGGTGACCTCGCGGTTATGTTGGAGTGGTACTGGCTCTGCAGTAACTGGTGCATGACGCCGTTGGGTTGGAGCTGGCCGGCTTGCGCGGATGTGAGGTGCGTTGCCATCTGAGGATGTTGCTGGTACAACTGATCTGGATGCACATGATGCGCCATCACATGTTGCTGTGTGAGGGGCTGTTGCGTTGCCGGCAGCTGCTTTTTATTCTCCATCTCGTATTGTGATTGTGGTATGGGAGGATCAAGCCTGGAACAAGGAAAAGGCGGCTAAGTATTGTAGAAAAAGTCTTGATATGTAAGGACATTATAAAAAGTAATTTCATCACGTTCTAGTTGATATGTAGACCGAAGCAATTCAATTTACGTCGCTTAATCGAATCACTTATCGACTTATCTAAATAGGTGGGCAGAAGTAGATCAGGCTCAACCTGTCAGTGTACAAACACCTTTCTGTTATTATAGTGCGTAAGCCCTCACACTTACGGTAATTTCTCATAAATTAGATTGAATTATTAGAAGCGCTAGAGTCCAAAGGAAGTCCCAAAGTTTTTCGACTCCTACGTCACTTAACCTCTTGGTGTTGTTGTTTAGCACATTTCCGTACTGAGAGAAGGATGCGGGTTCAAGTCGATTTTTAGGGATATTATTTGATTTCGTAAACACATTTTTCCTTTCAATTCAAGATTCATCTTTTATTCATCCACAATACCTAACTTATTGAAGCACGTTCATATAATTTCGTCAAATAAATGTTCTTCCCTTTGCGTTCATGTTATGTTGTTTCTGTTAGTAGATAACAACCTTACTTATCTATACACACGCATTTACTTTCTTGATTAACAAACACCAAGGCTATAAGAATCTCCTTTATTGAGTAAGTAATATCGACCCAATTTATGTTGTAATTAAAGCGAAGATAAAAGTGTTCCAGTTTAATGCATGTCACATAAATTGTATCGTATCTTTTATTGATAAGAGAATCCATGAGGAAATAGAGCCAAAATGTATAAAATCATTTAATGGGGAATAAAGGGGAAGGCTGCCAGTTTTTTGAAAGGGATTTCTTGGCACTCTTGACCAATAAAATTTTGAAAGCTGCATTGCGACAAAAGACTCTATAATTGCTGCTTCCATATTTGGCACGTAGCCGTAGTTCAGATCTCAAAAAATGTTTCTTTGAGGTCGAGCGAACCCGTTTCCGCCAGCAGTAATGTACTACGTTACTCTTGATAAATTGCACGTTCGTTATTTTACACCGTTTATTTCAGTCATGCTTGGTGAGAAGCAACCAGGACTAAAATAGACGGTTGATATTCAAAACGTATTCCTAATTGATCCAAACAACCAATTAGATCACAATTACTGGTAGACTGAGTCTACAACTGAACCAAGTAACAATTAGATAACTCTATTATCAGCAACAAGATGGCTAATGATAAGCAATCGATCACATCGCCGCATCCGCTGCTGCGAGAGTAAATAATAGGTTTGTCTAATGACCGGAAGATGCGCTAACTAAGCCGAGCCGTCAATATACGTCCATCTGTCTGCCACTTCCTCACGATAAATGAGTCACGTCAATCAATATGCAGATTATTCTGAGCTTTGAGTTGCATCCGGAACTTTGAAAGTCAGAGAACTAATCTTGAGTTATTGGTACAACGGTATTGGTTTCAAGGGCATCAAAGGCACGCTCGCCGCCAATACAGGCAATAGCTTTAACACCGCTCCATAGAAATTTAAATAGCCTATTGTATATCATTTTAAGTAATATACGAGTTTCTGGGGAGGAAATGTTTCTGTAAACTAAGAAACTTGGACGCTCAATAGCTCATTCATCGCTTTACGGTATCGATTAAGTAATTCAAAATTGTTTAGTCTAGCTTTTTAAAAATAATGAACGCAATGAGACTACAGATGGTCTACTTGGCCACAAGCCAGCTAAACACTTTTAGACCGCGAACGAGACGGTTGGTGACCGTTCAATGTCAATCTTAGTTTATGACCTATATAAACAACAAGTTCTTTAGAAATAATCTATAATAAAGTATTATAGTTACTAAATTGGGTCTAAAGTCATTAAAAAACATTTTACAGCGCAGTCCTTTAAACCTACAGATAGCATTCGCATGTTTATATCTTCGAATGAAGCGAATCATATAATATCGGTCGAAGTTCATTCAAGGAGTTCAATTGATCTTATATTTTTACTATGATTTGAGCTATCCAATATTTCGGCAAAGTTTATTTACAGACAACAAAGGTCCATAGAAAACACAAAATTACTTCAATAACTAGGTAATACACTTCATCAACATTAAGCTAAAAAATATTGGGTCTGCTTAAACAAAGTTTCAAATGGTTTTCTCTTATCCAGGTGGCTTACAGTGGTTTGACCGACCCCCTACATTCTAAGCAAACACGGCTTTCAAATCAAATCAAATTCTTTATTTTGTCTGTAAATAAAGAATTACAAAGGTCCAAAGAAAACATAAAATTACTTCAATAACTAGGTAATAAACTTCATCAACATTATGCTAAAGAAGACAATAAAAAAAACAAGTAAATTACAATTTCCGAAAAGAGAAAAGCACTACTTCATGCAACCAAATGACTCACGCAAAGAGACAGCTTCATCAAGTTGCCTATAACGTAAATGTAAAGGCACTTCTCCTTTCCGAAACATAACTTTTCATCTCAAGAAAATACGTATAACGCTACTTTCAAAATTGGGTAATATCAGGTGTAAAATATAAACAAGTTGTAGGTATGTTTAGAAGATGTGTAGATCCGCTAAGTTCGAATCTTGAGACACAAATTCTTAGACGGATTTAAGGGCCTTAGGTTGATTTATGAGTCAGCTTGGCTAGCTTATCTCATCGGTGAACGTTACGCAAAAAGTTTTAGGACACAGACGAAGTACAAGAACGTTTAGATACCTATTAGCATACAAATGGTGCTTTGGTGGAAGGTAGCAGGAAATGTATGAGTACAAACGTACGTTAACGATTACCTACGGAACGACGGCAGCACGACAATTCTGTTACTAATGACAACAAACCAAGCACGTCTCTTCAATTATATGCTCGTTCACCTGTTTTCTATGACACGTTTTTATAAATAACTTTGATAATTAGAGAACAATAGAAGAAGATTACATTATCGAACAATACCTACCTAACTAATGTTCGGAAAACACGACAGGGTTGCATATTTTCTCACGTTAATATTGCAGCTTAGCAATTTCGTTTCAACAAAAAGTAAGTTTATGTTTCCGTTCCTAGCTAAACCTATAATTAGGACCTCGGCCTAGCAAGACCCTAATAATCGAAGCACAACAAAACGCAAACTGGTGGGAAACCAGTAAATGTGCACTAAAAAACCACATCCTGACAACCTGTGGTAGCAAATTATGTTTCACGAAGACATAATTGAAGAAACGGGTTCCTAGGTTATAGTAATAGTTACACGCTACCTACAAGCTCAAGCCAAGCAAACTTTCAATGAATGCATTTAGGTATCTACTACGTGCTGCAGCGGTGGACCAACGACTTGGTGAAGGTCACTGGGAACTGCTGGAGGCGGGCCGCAGGAGTGGTCATCGTCGCGATCTTTAGGGGAGGCGTCGTTCGGCTGGTATCATGATGAGGTAACTACTACTGCTACTTATTTTCATTTCTAAACTACCGGACTAAACCTATAACATATAACCTAGTATACGGATGTTGCTTACATCATCTTTTATAGATCAAAAAGGCCCGTGATGACGTCCTCGTAAGACTTATAAAAAAAATCACCTGAGTGACTAAAGCGCACATTAATACAACACCGCCACCACTCGCACAAAAATGTGCATTCAAATTGGGCTTAAACTCGTTATCTTAAGATACATTTTACAGTGACCAAATGGCTTCCTCACCTCACCTCAACAGCCTATATTGGTCCACAGCTTGACGCAATCCTACCCCTGATAGAAGAGCTCCTTATTGACTTTTATCTCATGGGGGTAATGCCCATAATTCCCACGCTGGACATGCGGGTTGGGGATCGCAGTTTAGTCCTACAAGCTTCAAACCGGAGCGCGGAGGCCCGCGAGCTGTCTGTCATCTGATGCTGTCAATATAACATGCATAAAGCCCATATTTGAATGTAGTTTTGTGGTGTGCAGTAGCGGTGCTTATCTGCGACAGCCTTTAGGCGGTTGCATGCCTTTTCTTTCATATAATTACGTTAATCAAAAGAATATTTAAAAGTACATTGTACAGTTTATGATACCTATCATAAGTTTTCTTTAATGCCCATTTCTTTTATTTCTTTTACGCAGAATAGCGAAGTCACTCTTGATGGCCACCGAACTCTGATTTCACTTCTCTGTCTAAATTATACGAAACTAAACTATTTCAGAGGGATTAAAAAAAAGCTTAGGTTAGATATCACAAACTGTACATTTTAAAACTGTGTTTGTGTTTGGACATTTTAAAACTGTGTTTGTGTGCTTGTGTTTAACCTAATTATAAGTAAAAATAAATGGTGCTAGTGTGCGGTAGGGATTCCAAAATCGGGTCCTTTTCGAGGAACCGGGAATCCCGGGAAGTTTCAAAGTCGGAACCGGGAATTCCCGGGAATTCCCGGGAAATTTCGAAAAAATATTTTTACTGCTATACCACTACCGAAATAAGATAATTTAATATTCTTCACGTCCTTTTTAGGCATTTCGCTGATATTAGGTACCTATGCGGTATTAGGTATGTTACTTAAAGCTGTATTTCTTTTCAGATGTTAATAAAATGAATAACAAACTCTTAGGTCCATGTCTTTTGTCCCCTCGTTCGACAATAAGCCTGAAGGCTTTTCGTTCTATAGAGTCTTGACTGAACCCAGCATAACACATTCATAAAATTGGACTAAGTGTTCTTTGTTAGCCCACGGTATTAAAAAAATAAATTTAATTGGATTATGACTTCCATTCGTGTCGGTCGTCATTGATGACTGTTCGTCTAATCAATTGGCGATCAACGTCGTCGGGGTACTTCAGAGGTCTCTTCCTACTATGCATTTATTTCTGCCAGCCGTAAACGGTCGATTCGTTGTGTTCGAATACATTTGAATTCTCTACCTGATACCAGAAGCTGGTATCTGGTATTTTTACCTAATAATACCCACGCAGGCGATATCATCGCGCTTTACAGGTTCAGAAGTCAGAGCCGTAACATGCACAAAGAGGATAATAAATTGCGGCAATGCGCGTGACTCTGGTACTTTCTCTTTGCCAAGCTCAAGTCCAGCTTCATGGAGTATTGCTGTCATGTTGCTCATCAAGGTAATTTGTTGAACAAGATCGCAGCAATCGACTATGTAGAGCTGGCTTCAGTCACGGCTCTATAGCAAGAAAAGCCTTGTTGTCGAACGAGGGGACAATAGACATGGACCCAAAAAATTATAATTAATTACGGATCAAAAGTAATATAGCTATAACTAACATTTCTTATAACAGGTTTGATAAAAATCATGGTTAAAAAAGAAAATACGATTAATTTGATTAAAATTGGAATTATTTAATTTAATATTTTTTTTCTATCATAATCGCTTTGGTCTATCCAGTTTTAAGGTTTTTATAGGTTGGTAGGAAAGGTAGGTTCAAAGGTTTAATCACACGAAGTACTAGCAGAAAGGAAAGACACCAAGATTGAAACATTTTCATTTCTGTCTTACATGTTTGGTTCAAGTTTTTTTTTCGGTGTCGAAGTCCGTTTATCACACTTCCTACTAATATTATAAATGCATGAGTTTTTGTGAATGTTTGTTACCACTTATCTCAGTAACTAGTTAACCGACTTGGTTGATATTTGGTGTGTAGATAATAAAATAACACATAGGTTAATAATTTGCAAAAAATAATCTCAGGTGTTTAATAAGGGTGGTTAAGTTTATATGGATAATATTATTCCTTGGTTAGATTCACCCAAAACTAGATATAAATAAACTATAAAGTAAACAATGAATTACGTATTTCTTATTTTTACAAAACGACCCCTAAAGTTATTTATTGCAAACCCCCTGTTGTGCAATAAATAAGTGAAATTTAGACGCGGGCGAAGCCGCGGGGTGCAGCTAATAATATTAAAATATATTATAAATATGAAAGTTTGTACCGTTCTTTCTTTACGCCAAAACTACTTAACGAATCGGGCTGAAATTTTGCACGTTTCCAAAAATAAATTTTAAACGTTTCCAATAGCGCGTGCGAAGGTGCGGGCAGAACGTTACCGGAGTACTAGTTCTTTATACAAATTGTAAAACTTTAGATTTTTTTCGACAAAAATAATGCCATTAAGTTCAAATAATGCGTATTTGAACTTTATGGCATTATTAATTTCGGAGAATTTCCTGAATCCTCAACCAATAAAGCAGGTATAGGTACATTGTGCATGTGTACATGGAAGCTCAATTTTGGGCACTCTCATACATTTTTGACTGCTCTCTGTTTTCATGGCAGGGAAAATAACAATAGATGTATATCAAGTGATACAAATCTTGTCAACCCTGCCTAATACCGCGTAGGTTAGGTACCTGATAATGTGAAATGCTATAAAAGGAAGTAAAAATGTTGAGTTACGTTATTTCGGTATGCTATAAAAGTAAAAATATTTTTCCCGAAATTCCCGAAATTTCCCGGGAAATGATTTTGGATTTCCCGGTTCTTAAATCAGCCAAAAATTTCGGGAATTCCCGGGAATTTCGGGAACGGGAATTCCCGGGACTAATCCCTAGTGTGCGGCTTACAACCGCCTTATGAGTCCACTGATGGTCTATACCCCAGAATGTGCTCGTAATCAATACAAGCATCAATCATTTGATGTTATGAAATGTACCAGTACCAGAATACTATCCAAAAATAAGGTAATTGACACTATTACGTGAATACCTTTCGACACTTCCTGAAGTATTGAGATTACACTGTCATTGTGACTGATTAAATATTATGTAACTTTCTATTATTATATTGTTTTTGTGATTATTACTCCGTGATTGGTGGATATTTTTAATGTGCGGCCTTTGGTTAATTTGTACGGTTTCATCATGCTTGTATACAATGATAGTTGTATATTGTAACCATAGTCCGTCCATCAAGAATGTACTCATAGGATCTTTGCCGTCCATGAATTTATTTTCTGTTTGCTATATGCAGGACTATGAAGTTCACTAATTGTTGACAGGTGAGTGAGTGAAGACTGAATGACAAATGAATAATTTCATAGACATGGTTACTTTTGACAGATATAGAGTTGCGAATCTGTCGATTCGAAAAATTTGGGCACTTACGAAAGATTATATTTTTATCGAGCCGACATAGTACCTATGTAACGAAGATTATTCTAGATGATTATTTCATGAAAATGTATTGAAGATGGTTTTAAAATTATAGTTTACCACAGTAACTCAATCTGTCTTATCGGTATCACAGAAAAACGTGTGGGATGCCGCGGGCAGAAGCAAGTAGCAAATAATAGAACAAATGTAATACTATTATATGCTATTGAATATTTAGAGACTAGACGCCTGAGGAAGATATGTTAAATAATACAAAATGCTGAGACAAGTAAAACAATCAATTGTCATAAAAAACGAATCGGTAAAGCATTAGGACAATTTGATTGTCAGTCGAACTACCAAACAGAAAATAAGAGAGTGGAATAACTATCTATAGCGATAGTTTTTCATCTACATATTGTGTCATATATGTACATATTGTGTTACGAACGAACTTGTTAATAAAATTAGGTAAGTATGTAAGAAATACGCAGGTATCTACAAAAAAATTGTTTATCGCTACCAAACCAATTAAAGAACCGAGTAAAGCAGCTTCTTCAAACTAGTAATGAACAATAATGAACATATCCATCAGAGTAGGTTACTTAAAGAAAATTTCCAATCGTTACGCAATCAAATGCACTTGCGTTCTTCCACTTCCACGACTTCTTGGACCTCTTAGAAGTTGACACTCGACCCGTCCCGTTAAAAATTGATTAGCTCCTTGCAAAGTACGATTCACCATCGGAATGCAGAGGCGGCGCGGCGCTGCTGAGGACCGGTCGAGACCGCAAGAAGGTTCGACCCGCGCGCCGCGCGCGAGGTTAACAACCGGCGCATACGGCGTCGTCCTTGGAGCCGCGTGCTCCTTTCTACGACACAACGACACAGCCTCCGAGGGTTGACACTTACAACTTAATATACCTACGAGTATCAAATGAGTACCTATATACGAGGGAACACAGCGAGGGAACGAGAATCGAACAGATTTGTGTTATATAGTAGTCTGGGGCTTTGTCTAGGAAGTGTAGCTACGCTTTAGTAGTGCTTTGTAGTTTTAGCGAGGTGAATATTTCTACTGCGAATATGGCGTGGCGAGTGTGATTCAACCCTCGTAGGCTGTATCGTATTATCGATTACATTTCGTATAGTGTGTATTCCGAGGGTTGAATCTTACAACTTAATGTATGAAGGATTCTTCCTCGGAGGCTGTATCATACTCGTTTGATACTTGTATGAGTATCAAACGGTATTGTATGAGATGGAACGAGAATCGACCAGATTTGTGTTATGCAATATGGGTTAGTCTGGGACTTTGTCGTTTTAGCGAGGCGACAATTTCTTTCTACGATACAGCCTCCAATGGTTGACACTTACAACTTAATATACGAAAACGAGAAGCAACAGATTTGTGTTACACAATATAAGTGTGGGGCTTTGTCATTTTACCGCGCACTAGCTTCTTTCTGATACAATGTCCAGCGAGGGTTGAGAGTTGACAGCAAAATTAGGCCTATAGGTTGCTCTTACTGGTTGCTATGGGTAAAACTTCCTAATTCTCCTACCCGTTTATTAACCAGATATAGATTGATGTTTTACGTTTGTTAGAACATAAATCTTCACAACGAGCGACTTTTCTAACACTGATTTTATTCTCAGTGAATTTTCTGGTACCTTTATTTACATCACTTGTTTAAAAACCGAGCCTTACAAAGTCAAATCAAATCCAGAGAATTAACAATAGCTGCTGTTTATTAACATTTTTTTAAACCTGCAACGTGCAGCCCTCACTCGCTTGCGTGCTTGATGATTCACATGTCAGTGCTAAACTATAACCTGAATAGATTGTCGTGTCTCTGAATACGCATAGTAAAACGAATACTACAGAAAATGCGCTTAAAAAACTGCATCTCAATGGAACTGTTTGAGAAACTACTTCGCTGCTAACCAGAGCTGCCCTCAATCGAGACTTCAGAGACTGGGATGTCTCAGATGATATTTGAACATACATAGTCGGCGATAACTCTCTCAGTCTCGCCGACAAGCTTTGCAAGTTTATGATCTTGATCTACAAAACGAGACAAATATTTCGCATCATGAATATCTGAATATAAATTCTAGAATCCTATTTTTTACGTCCGGTTCCCATTTCGAGCTTAGCTTATCTACTTTGCATACCTATAGCTTTGAAATTTTTGGGTTCACAGGCATATTAATACCTTGTTATGATATGACACAACATTTTGTAACGTATTATTACGAAAATCATGAGTTATTCTCATCAAAATCTTAAAATGGGATACATAACGGATGTAAGCAGGTTAACTACGAACCTTGCTTCTTCAGACTGAGTTACTTATATACCTACATATCGTTCGTAATAAATTCGTTAAACTACTATAGTTTTTTATGGTAAAATATATGGGGAGATTTAGGGACTTCCGTAATTATTAGTTTTGAGTTTTTCGATATTTTGGCACAGTTGCATTTGCCATGATCACGGAATAAATCAACGAAGTCACTAACGAGCTCGATTAGGTAAAGATTTATTAGCAGACTAGTTTATGCCCGCAGCTTCGCACGCGTTGTTTCTATAAACGTTTAAAGGTTATTTCTATCCCATGGGAACTGATTTAAGGGATAAAAAGTAGCCTATGTTTGATTTCAATGTAGGATTAAAATTACCTATTTGCAAAATTTCAGCCTGATTCGATCAGTAGTTTTGGCGTGAAGAGGTAACAAACATCCATCCATCCAACTGTTTATACATCCATCCAAACTTTCGCATTTATAATATTAGTGTCATCTATCAACATATTCTGTCTTTTGATACGAATTTTACCATTCTACATTTTGATATATATCCTGTTATTCGTGATCGTAATATTTTTAAATTTGCAGTTTTCTCTCGTTTCAGAATTTAGCTGCCTCGAGCTCACTATTTACGAAGCAGCAGCCTTTTACCGTTCCACCCAGCTATTACTAGCAGGAAGAGGGTGGGGACCCCTCTGGGGGTGTCACCTGTTTCATTAGTGCTATCAACCCCGTTTGAAGCTTTAACTCAACTGAGCGCCTAATGCTACTGGGAGAGGTAAATTATTAATTACTTCCTTCATGACGAAAAGGAAAAAAAGAAGACAGTTTTGAGAAAACTTTGTTCAATTATCGAGATATTATACGAGATTAGACTTGGCCTTTTATTCGGCGAGGAAATTCGTCTACGAATAAACTGGTCTGGAACCCGAAATATGTGGGACTCGACGCCCTGAGAAGGACGTAATACCCACTAAAAACCTCTCCGGTGTCCCTCTCTCGCCATTATCGCATTTAACATTTGAAACCTACCGCGGCCAGACAGCCGTCAAGCATGGAGAGGCCTAGCCTATGCCAACAGTGATGATGATGGTAACGAAATCAGCGAGTACATGTGTTAGTAACTATTGAAAAGTATTCGCTGAATCACAGGCAAAGCATTTTACAAATAGTTTGTCTGAGCTAGAGCCGTCGGCGGCAGACCATGAAAAGTTCACAAAGAGTCTACAATACCTTCTGTTTTTGTTGTCTCGGCAATGGCACGCGGTTTCGAGTTACGTAGATACCTACCGTACGTTACAGTTCGGAAGTTTACACAAAAACTAAGGCATCCGAGTTCACCAAACCAAAGACAATGGAGCAATATTGGAAGATAACAGTAACTTTGTGGTTGATCTAGTTTAAAACCTAATCATTTTATCTGTGAACTTGTTCTTGTTTTGTTTCGAGTTTGTTTTTCACAATACGGAAACGGAAGATCGGATTGGAACTTTGTTTCGCTTTGGTCTAAGCTTTGAACCCGGCGCATTTTTGTGCATTTATGTTATTTCGAAAACATTTACCTCAGCATAACCTTAGACTTATTATTATTTCAGTACCTAGACACCAGGTGAAAAAGGAAAAGACTCGTAGCTCTGAACATTTATTGGGATCGATTGAGATCAAGGACTTTCATGACATGACTGTTACTAATGTAAATGTCAGATAAACATAAAATTTAATAACTACAATGCCTACAATGTATACAGAAGTTAATGTCTCTATATCCTTAAATAGGCGATTTTATGTTGTAAGTTTATTTTTGTTGTTTAGTTAGTTTTAATAAAATACCTATTAAATGTTTCTGTTCTCAGGTCTTTCTGATCAGACCTTTAGGCTTTGTTCAATATGTTTCTTGCTAAACAGCATAGTCATTCGGAGTTTACTCCATTACTCAAAGGCTTTCCAACAGATAAATATCAATATTTATAAACAAGTCCACCTTGTAAATATCTTTCACTAACTGATGTGATGACTGATTGGTGATCTATATTTTAGTAATCAGAGTTCAGAGTAGTGATATCAACTTTTCTTATCATATCTTGTTCTTGGTTTGTTTTAACGCTACACATGCCACCAAAACCTATGAACAATTTAATATCCTTATTTACTTTCATGGGATATAGACAAGTTACTGAGAAGTTTTTAAGGGCAGAAGCCTTTATTCTCAAAGAAAATAACAATAAAATAATAGAAATAAATTAGAACTAGTGTTTACAATTGAAACAATTGAGCTAACTGCAGACTGTTGCAAACAATCTACAGGTAGCTCAACTGATCCATAACAATACCAGTCGGAAGCGTTCCCAAGACGCTGGCTGCATTTGCCCCGCTGTATGGCAATGCTGATGCGCTGTGCCAGATACTGACCAGCTCTCGGGTCACGCGTCGCTTCGACTAGACGCTCAGATATTTTTTTTTAAAACCCGAAGAACCTCGGTACCCCACGGACCTAGGGTCTCGACTCCAAGGGGAGCAAATGTGTAGGCTCTGTCGAGACCTGCATATTTGCGCCTCTTGAGATCTTCGGCCAAGTCTGCCGCCGCACCCGCCCTAACTTATAATAATAATTATTATAATATTTAGTTACTGAGATTAGTCACTTGATTTTTTATGAGTTTTTAGTAGGTTCATAGTTCTTGTGCAATAATTAATTATTACTAAGAGACGTTAATAACCTTTTGCATAATTATTTAAATACAAAGCCTGATTAGTGATTAAATTATTTATTATACACGATTTTTCACACATTCTATTAGTGCGTTTTACTGATTGGAAAAATGCTCTCATCTTTACAAGCTTTTCATAACAAAACCTAAAGCTAAAATGCAAATGTCATTTGGAATATCCTCTGGGAAGAGAATATGGAAATTCAAAGTTCAGCCAAACTCTGTGAATATGGAATTCGTGGACCAACTCTAATATGCTAAACGGATATGAACTCTATTTTATAATCATAGACCACGTACCAACTTCAATTCCGTGTGACTTATTAAATGCGTGACTATCATGCTTCGCTCCATTCTTGTGAATTTTGTTTGCACCGAACGAATATTCTTCCCACACATTCGCTATTGAATCAAACATTACATCATAGAAGTTATGATTATGATACGCTTTAAAGTAAATGTCAAGTTTAAGTGAGTGTCTGAGATTTAAGACATTTAGTTAGACATTAGGATTTAAGACAATCGATAGTTGTCTCTATTAACTTCAAAACATAGTTAACTTCAAAACATGAGACACCGCATTTGTATTAGGGGTTGGTGAATTTATATTTTCATTGCCCTCAATAACATCCTTAAACAATGTTGAAAACTTGTACTTAAATAGCTCTATGGTTGAAAACGAAAAGAAATTGTCAATATATGTGAAGAAAACGAAACGCTTTCGATATACATAATAAATTATCATTAAGGGCATTGCATATGAGCAAGATCGTGTGAAGTATCACGTGGGACTCAACGTTGTATATAAGTTCTCCTTGAGTCAACTCTTATTACAGTTTGGTGATGAAAAAACTACGAAAAGGATAGACTGATTAAGGATCACTTTGAAAGCGGCAAGGTAACTGAATTTAATTTAGTTTAAAATAAAGTAGGACACGAATTTCCGAAGATAAAAATCTAAAGGTTAAAAGCACTCGAGTTTCGATTTAAGCAGCTTTACAACGTTATAAAACACACAAAAGATATTGCTTCGTATAGAGATAAAGTGATTACAAACGTGGAAATTATAGCTTTTTATGCTTACTACTTTATTGCAGTATAACAATGGAACTAGGTGTGAATTAAGTAATTTGATACGTGTACTTACGTAAATAACTACGAAGAACCTGCAATTACACTTGCGGGCAAAGAAAATTGATAATGGATATGTGAAAGTTACGAGAAATTTTGTAATAGTTAACCCAGTTGGCGCAAAGCCCTGAAACTCGAAATAAAACATAACTGCATCATTCGTAGTTATACAATCAGTATCTATTATAATACCTAACCTTAGGACTTGGGATCACAAATCGTGTATTTTGTAGCTATGGGGTCAAGATGTCAGTTTTTCACGTCGCGCACAGAGTCAAATCGTAAAATTTTATATTTTACTCGTACATAAAATGACCGAAGATTTCGTTTGCTGGGATGATAAATGATCGGTAGTTTTTTTGCTAGTCTTGGAAACGTTTAAACTCATATTTTTTTCCATTATAGTCGTATTAAGTTTAGTTCAAGGCAGTAACGTTCTCGCAATTTCTAACCATGACGATGATGAACCACGTGACAGAGATTATCTTACACTGCTAGGGCCTCTTTAATCTTTCCTAACCGAATAAAGGGCTTAGTGCGATAATCCTAAGAATTTAATAGGTAGGCTCGGGAAGGTTCTTTATCAGCTACATTGAGTTTAGTTTTATGGTTAATAGTACAACAGTATAGTTATTAGAAAGGTAAACGTAAAATTGCCGTTATGGCTATTTAGGTACGCATATTGAAAGATATTGGAAAGCATAAAGAAATAACCTGTTGAGCGGATATGTCTATCTTTTTTTAAAAAGATCCTAAAATTAACAAAAATGAGCTACTTACATAAATGCATATTTATGCAATAAAATGATTTTAGATATAAAGATTTTTGAAAAAAATACTTCCACCTGTAATTTAATAGAAAGTATCGATGTCAAACTATGTATATAGAACGTACAAAGCATTGCATTTAAATATTTAACTCTACGCTTGCTGATAGCTGATAGCATCTGAGACGGTGACACAGTCGTGAGAGAAGAAAGTTATTGTCACACTGCTTAGTTTGAATAAGTGGTGAGGCTTGGCATGGCAAAATGCCACGAATGTAATGAGTAAATTACAACACGGAACAGTAGGTCAAAATTTTTAGGAAGAAGTCCTATAATAACAAAGTTTTTTTTTTATCAAATAATCAAAACAAATTAGAACTAGTATTTACAATTGAAACAATTGAGCTAACTGTATAGTACAGTTAGCTTAACATATCTTTATATTTCACCAGTCGGAATTTTGGGATAAATAAAAATTTATGGAAAACCCATCGTGAGACAGTCAGAAAACCTCAATAGATAGTCAACGCAACTATAAAGTACATACAATACAATATTACAATACAATACACTTTATTGCACACCAAGAAAATACAAAAATAAAACTACAGGAAAAGAGAGATACAGAGTTGCACAATGGGCGGCCTTATCGCTAAAAGCGATCTCTTCCAGACAACCTTGGGATGGACACGAAGCAGTTTTAGACGTAATGACGGTGGCGTTTTACTTAAATGTACAATATACACATAATATACTTATAATAATATAGTATAATATAATAATAATAATACATACCAAGTACATAGGTATCTAATTCAAAGTTAATAGTAACATTGTATCGAAGATATATATCTCCCAAGCGATCAAAATGCAATAAACTGGAAACTGCCACAATGAAAACCATTTCCATCAAAACTACCAATGACGCAAACTGTTCCCGATTTAAGTGGCACATCTAACTGGATTTTATAATCCGGTGACAAATATACGTTCAGTTCAGAATCGAATCTCTCGATGAGATTTGACTTACTTCATGGAAATTAGAATTATTTTAATACTTCCAGCAGTCATCAACGGAATTCAATCCGTTGATGACTGACTGCTGCTAAAGCTCATATTATATCCTTTACAGCACTGACAACTTCATCAATAAGTATCGTAACGCGATCCTTGCGGCCCTTCCACGAAACACTACACCGCTGAATTCATAAGTGGCTTACACTAACTGACCGCGATTGTCGTTCACAGCCTAAAGCGCTATCAGTTACAGTTTAACCTCTTGCTTCGAAATATGTCCAAATATTTGTTCTAAGTTTTGTAAGGTAAGCGTTGTAACCGTACCTTAAGATAAGCGCTCGTAGATCGAGGGAGCAGGTGTGACGCAAGACGCAATGAATGCTGCAGCCTGCATACTATCGACCGGACCTATTGCACGCTCGTCCTTACAGTTACAACTTCAAACGCATTCAACTCTTTGATTGAATCACGATCCCTCCTTTGTACATAAAGTTACCTATATTTTATACAACACATGTTTTTTATTTAGATTACCTTCGGCCATCATGCCTCAGATCCTTATGAGCATGTTTATAAAACATTCTTAGTCCTATCCCATTATTATTATTAAAACACGGAACTTCTGAACGATCGTAAGTCATCACAACCTGTTCGTGGTTGGTTTATATCAAAGTTCTGAGATTGGATAAGCTAGTGCCTACATCCGCTGCATTCCGGTGTTCCTTTCACGCTTCGCAATATTTTGCAATGAGGCAACGGTTAAATGTCGACGAAGAGATTGCTTTTGTATGACCTAAAGATTATTAGGTTCCAACATTCCAACAATTCATATTAGTTACAAATATATTTATTCCTATACGTGAGGCAGAAATTTATAAAACTAGCAAATCGTATTTTCGCAACGCGATCGAAACATGTTTTCCAATATAGGATGAAGATCCCGTTAGATCGCCGGATTGAATTGCTACTCAGACAGGTATATAATACATTGCAAATGAAATCTAAAGTTGGCAACGATATTGATTCTGCATTAGAATGTAAGTAAAGTACCTATTTGGTTTAAGCATTCAACTGTGGTCTAGTGTCGTGTCTAATCTAACTTAACGGCAATCGTTTAAATTTTAAATAGGTACTCAGCCAAGGCCAAACAACAAAGCGCATTCCTAACATACCCGAATTGTCCTTAACTAAAGGTGTTACAAATTGCAGGACCGGTTACAGGGTAACTCTTCCGAATTCCATGGGGACAATAAACCGTGCACGGAAGATAGATAGGGAATTACAAAGAAAACAACAAAAGTAGAAAAAGATTTGAGTGGATGATAGAATAGCCGTGTGGTCGGGCACTCACCCTGAGTCTGGCTTTAGCAACTAAGAAGTATTCTGTGTTAAGGAATGAGGGATGCGGGGAGCTCAGCTGTGTACGGAAGTACCCACTCACTAATTTATATTATCTGATGAACGGATGCAAAGTTGATGATGTTACTAAATGAGAAATGGGTCATAATTACCCAGTGGTACCAGGTAGTGTGTAAATGAAAACGTAATATAACTAGATCAAGTTAATCAAATCTGATAAGAATGCCGATAAGACCCAGAAATAGAATGTGATTGTCCACGTAATTTACGAAACAGCAGATAAGCTATCGTCAGTAATAGCTTCTTGGAAGAATTATTGTAATAAAGAAAGCCCTTCCTTTATCACAATCGTCAGTATTGACCCACCACAGCTTCAATAGCAACAAGTGCACACAAGACAAAACCCTTGTGAACTATGAACGGCGGCAGGCCATTCATACCTCTTCAAGAGAATAAAGGCATCTACCTACAGGCAAAAAAACATGCAAAAGGTCTGCTACCTGCTTGAAGGCAGAGAAACGACCCCGAGAGGCCCAGACCGATGTCGATGACACATGACCGCCATGCTAAAATCGACAATTTGAATTTTATCTTAATACTTTAGCAGCTGATCAGGTGAAGTGACTCATAGTAAACAATTGGGGAAGCGTGGTTTATTTGCATGTTTAGGAAGGTAATTTATACGTGGTTGTCCTCAAAACCTTTATGCAATGAATCATAAATTCTTGGAGACTTGCAAAAAAGTCTACGCTTTTTGCGCCATTCCCCCTACATCCGGTTTTTGTACAAGACAGGCTGTTCCTTGCTGATGAATTTCAAATGTTAAACATGCTCTAAGTTGATTTAAAACCATCTCGATAGAGAAATCTGTAAAAACCTTCAGTGTACATTATTTTACTTTTATTCTACAGGTTAAAGAACTACTATGTCACGATTTCAACCTAGAATAACTTTAGCAAAGGTAAACTTAAAACGAGACATGATATTGTGTTGTAATTGTAATTATCGGTCAGTTTTGTTGACCAAAGCTTGATACGAGAAGAGCGGATAACCACCAAACATATTTTAATCAGGTAAGTAAGATTAAAGGAGGTGTTAATGTCGCTAAAATCTAAAACTCTAAACTATAAAACCAACAACTTCAAAAGAAAATATAGATTCGTTCACCTGTTGACCTTACACCACACCTGGCACCAACAGGGCTTAGGGTGCCGTACGCCAGGAAACCAGTGTTTATCTTCGTTTATCTCCACTACAAATATTTATACAACGCATGAGTGAAGCGTGAGATTCATTCGAAATGCAGGTAGGTACCTAACTATACAAATTAGGATGCTCTAAGCACGAGCGAAACTTTTAAATTACTTTCCCAGTAAACCCGTAATGGAGGCTGGGGATTAAGGTTCTTGGGATCGATCTAAACTAGTCCGACAAGTATCCATCTATACAGGTTTCTTTACCTTATTAGTTGCCAACATCAAATCCTCTCCAGGGTATCTCGTTCCATCTAACTTAGTTCCGTTGTTAATATCACTTGTAAGTTGCTTAACCACTTTTCCATCACACAAAACACAAAATTTTTTGACTGTCCTTCCTGTCCGTTAACTTTGTCAACTGTGATTTGCACTTCAGTTGAAACTCATGCGAGAGATTTGTTTTTTAAGTTATGTTTAAGTTATATTTCCACTTTTATTTAATAATTCTACGGTTTGTTTTTTTGTTATGACCGCTATGCAGCAGGAACGCAAGCGGCCGTCCGCCGTAGACTGTTGAAGTAGTAACGTACTAGCACCGACGCGGCAGCAGCGAGTGGGAGGTGAGTGCGACCGCTATACAGATTAAACTCACGGAAAAAAGAGACAGTAGAAAACGTCATCGCCGGTGAATTACAAACCAACTTATAAAAACTGTCCTCCTGAACCAATAAACAACTTTAAATCTAGGTATCTTAAACTTACCAAGGCTATACTAGTTTTACCTGTGTTCGGTGCGTGTCGATAAGGTAATTTGAATTCCAGCAGAGTGAAAAAGACGGCTTAAGGCTTTCGTTGGAGGTTCTATAGATGTGTATGTATGTTGAAAAGGTTAGGCGGTTCAAAAAGAAAATGTTAATAAATTAAATTTGAATACATACTGGGTTCGTGAACGGTTAAGAGGTAAGGCTTTCAAGCAAGAAGAATTGTTTAGCAAACGTATCTTGTTGAATGAATTTGTAAAGCTTCAGACATGAACATTAACATGAATGAAATGAAATACAAATGAATCTCGTAGTTGTTATTAAAAACGCGTTACATTTAACTTCGAAATCTAATAGCGGAAGTAGATAAAGTCCAAATAACTTTCTAAATTACACAAGAACTGTTGATTATGAAAACAAACACCCAAAATTCAGACAATCAAAGCACGCCGGACCATAATTCGTTGTGCAAGCCTTCACAATTGATTACTAACGAACTTTAACTCGTGGTTACATTAAACTGCCGTTAAGTTTGTGTACTTGTATACCTACCTAACTATCCAATACCATGCACAATCAGGACATCCACTAAATAAATTATCAAAACCTTTCTGTAAAAAGGCTTACTACTAAATATCAGATTATTATCTAGCTAGAGGATAAGAAACGTGGGAAGGCTTTTGCTCCAATTAGATATTTAAAAACCAACAGGTTAAAGGTTTCTATACTTTAGTCGACATTTCGATACGAAAAAAATTATGTTATTTTAATTTTAGGAGTTTAACTTTTTCTTAGTGTTCATAAAATGTATTTATGGAAATAAATAATTTATGATTTAGATTTTTGGAAAAAGAAGTGTAGGAAACTTATAAAATTGTTTACGCCAGAAAAAAAAAGATCGAGAGAAAATGTTACGCGCAAATTTCATAAGTCACCATAAAAAATCTCGGCTACTCGTCTATTTGCCTTTCTTATTGTAATAGACAAAGAAAAGCCTCAGTTCTCCTCACTTTTACCAATTATCTTGCCAGCGCATGAACGGACACTGGTGCTTTGTTTCCAAAAACAAGTGAAAATCTACTTCGTAATCGACACACTTTCGATACACCTGTGGGTTTCTTTTGTTTCTATAACGACGACGAAAATAGGTTTGCGGATAATAAATAACTTTAACGTTTCGTCACAATGAGTCAGAGTTACGAAATTCGGAAAATTGATTGCTGCTATAAAAGCGGTATGGAAGTTTTCCACTGCAATTGGAAGAAGCAGGCCAAACACGCTACAAACAATGTTTGAAATTGTAGCAGAACTGAAAATCAAAATCAGACTGGTTACACTAACGAATAGGTCTAATTGTGTTAGGACAAGTAAATAATGCTGAAAAACACGAAATGTTCAGGAACGGATACGGATACTATGGTAGATGGCACACAACTTCAGGAGGCTTATTCTTACCATACCCAGCAGTGGATAAAGACCAGATGCAAAATATAAATGATCGAGATGAAACGAATTGACCTGACAATGATTCATTCATAGCGCAACACGTCCACAACAAAGTAAACGTAAAATGTAACGTAACGTGTCTTCTCATTATCACACCTATGCGAACAAATATAATTCGTAGGAGTTTGTAGTTATTCGTGTAAGATCGTATCCGCCTAGGTTAGTTATAATTAGCGCTTTGTAAGCATGCATTTATGCAGAGCTTGTTTACTTTCGTATTCGTACTAGTGTTCACATTGTAATGCTTCCGATAAAAGCTTTCTTTTGTAGCGTTGAGATTCTAACCACGAAAAGGCGCTGCTAAAAAGTTCCAGACGTTTAAATTACTCTGGGTACTTTCTAGCAAGAACTTTGTCAAAGTATCAAAGCAAACTAAAGTCGAAATACGTCTCTGAACGAGGTAAGAAAATTGAGTAAGTAAATATTAAATGGGCACGCTGTGAAGTAGGTCAAAGATGTTGACAAACTAAACACAACCTCAGTTATAGAAGGGATATATAGCATAGTTGTTAAATATATACTTACACGAATGAACACAACAATTGTGGTTCTGATTATAGCTTAAAAATAAATAATACTGGCTGTATTCAATAAAAAACTGAAGTAGTCGAATTAAAAACTTTCATAGGATTTTTCTCGCTACGTTCCAAGTTTTTCCCAAGACGCTTTCAAAGTGAATTAAGGCCATAAGGCACAGCTTGGCGTTGAAATATTGGATAGTTTGCCGAAGCTCCATTAAGTTCGTAACTACACAAATCAGGAAATCTTTTACCAAATAATTCGAAAGTTTCGAAGCTTAAATGTTAGTAAAAGTTATGTACCCTAGTGAAGACCAATAATTTTTCTCAATAATTGGAAATATTTTTAAACTTTCCAGAGATAAGTAGGTATTTGATCGCATTTCCGATCGGTTTCCAGAGAGTAAAGTGTAGGGTCTTGGCTATTTGCAACGTGAGAGATACTCGTAATTACTAAAACAATGATTGTTTATAGACCGAACAAAACTAACAGTTTTAATAGAGGTATATGTTTGTTCCGAGATGTGACCACTGAGGGTGCGCTCGGCATTTTCTCCAAATGTCACGACGTGATCAGAATCGTGTTCAATGGAAATACAAGTGACCTGATTGGCGCGATGAATAGCAATGACCCCGTCATTGTTCACGGTACATACCAATTACAGGCAGATCAGGCTTTTGTAGGGTAACGCGTGGCGTGCCGGTCTATCATTATCATAAGAGTATGTTACTGGTCAGGAACTTGCACACTTCTAATGTATTAATCGATACAGTTTGTTTGTTGAAGACGGAAAACTCTGAGTTTTGATTCATTGTTCTGTAATTTTTAAATATTGGGACTGGCTGGATGACATATTAATATTATTATTTATTTTCGTCCATGTTTCGTCGTGACGAAACTAGCAACCCTAAATTTCGAATTTAAACGCGAACGTAAAGTTTTGTCTATGTTCGACAGTTTTGACGTGTCGCCATCTTTGTTTTGTGTGTGGTCGTTTTTATGCCGGCAGGGAAAGTTTTTCTTTTATCAGTCATCTGGCATATCACAAGCTCCGATTACTTTGGGGCTTGATGATGTTATTTGAAAAGATCGATCGAATAAAAAAAACTTTGTGACTAATGATAAGATACTGTTTCAATAACTTGCGCGACTAAATTACTGAGTGAGCGACGAGAAATAAAGCAATTCAACCTTGAGGTGACCCGAACTGTAGGCCTCCCACCCCCGCGAAGCGGGGGGGGATCGTGGTGACTCTGTGACTGAAAGGGTGTGTATATGTATTAGCTCTACTTAGTTTGGGGGCTAGATGATGCCGTGTGGATTGTCTAGCACGATTTATTTATTATTTATATACTTCCATCTAAACTTTCACATTTGTAATATTAGTGTTATTAATTTACTTAATATTTATTAGCTGTTCTGTTTCAATAAATAATTAAGATAATATTTGCTAGTCGGCGACAGAGCCCTCTGAGTTTAAATTGACTGCTCTGCGATTACTCAATCTCTAGCAATCTCCTACAGACAATCTCCTACAGACAATCTCCTACAGACAATCTCCTACAGACAATCTCCTACAGCCTCTAGGACAATAGCTACTGATACCCACCGCTATAATTATAACAAATGGAAATTTCCTCATTTTCCTCTTACTTTTAAATTGAGGAGCTTTTACGGAATTGCGGTTTCTTTGAATTCAACATGGCTGGAATTTTATTAAAATAAACATTATTTTTTTCATCAGTAGGGCAGATGTCTTCATTGTTATTTTATTCCTACGGCCCGTCCCGGCTTCGTACGGGTGGACGTTTATTTTTAAACATATAATATGGCCTATGTTACTCAGTATATTGTAGCATTCTAATGGAAAAAGATTTTTCGAAATCGGTCCCGTATTTTTTGAGTTTATTCCTTACAAACATTCAATAATACAAATCATTCCTCTTTATGATATTAGTGTTGAAAACAAAGCCGTGTGACGGCCTGCTTAGAATTTTCACCACCCCAACTCTTCCCGCGCCCCTTGCAGAACCATTGTACTACCATACTGCGATCCCCAACCCGCATGCCCAGCGTGGGGTTATGGGTATTACCACCCATGAGATAAAACCCAATAAGGTGCATATCAGGGGGAGGCCTGCGTCCAGCAGTGGACCAATACAGGTTGTTGACGTTGATGAGGTTGAGATTCTAGATTAGTGCTTGTTGAGAGCCACCGGCGCGCGGCGCTTAGCAGGGGAGGCCTATGTCCAGCATTGGACTACAATATGCAATGGATATGATAATATGTGTACTAAATTGAAATAAATGGCTTATTCCAATAATCCCCTGCCATGATCCCCTGCGAAGGGGATTTCTGGACTTTTTGTCCAATAATCCCCTGCCGGTTCAAAGAGAAGAGGCGCAGGGGATTTGTGGACAAGAGTTCCAGAAATCCCCTGATCCACTTATTTACACCGTAAGTAGTTGTTCGTTCTTGAAATAATCAAATGCAAACAACTAAGTAACCTAACCTTATAAGTAGAACTTATCAAAATGTTAACATTACAACAAAAACTACGAAAATTGGTACTAATGAAAAGGTTAACTTAATCGAAATGTTGAAGAGCAGTGATGATGAGGTCAAAAATTACTGACATCAGACAATGGCATTAGCACTGAGTATAGCTTACTAATGTAGACAGGTTGGCTTATTGGGATGGGAGTGGATGGCCAAATCTGATAAAGATAAAGATAAAGATATTTATTTGCAGAAAACATGTGTATAAAAGATGACAAAAATATAGGTGAAACAACATGCTTGACCGATTATGGTATGCAAATTAGGTAGAGAGATGGCATGCATTTAATTTATCCATGCAAAAATTTAACAACTATTTATAATTTATCATTTAAAAATTCGTCAAGACTATAATAACATTTTGTAATTAACATTTTTTTACGTTTTCATTTAAACATTTGTATATTCATGTCTCTATATAGTCTAGGTAATCTATATATATAAAAGAAAGTCGTGTTAGTTACACTATTTATAACTCAAGAACGACTGAACCGATTTGGCTGAAAATTGGTGGGGAGGCAGCTTAGAACCAGGAGACGGACATAGGCTATGTTTTATCCCGGAATTACCACGGGAACGGGAACTACGCAGGCGAAGCCGCGGGCAGCAGCTAGTTTATTATAGATTTTGGTAGCAACACCAATAATACTTTTCTGCATAAGTTTTGTTTTTACAGGGTGAGTTCTTAATCTAGTATTGTCCCGTCTGTTTCGACTAACAGAATCAGATAGCCGGGGGAACAGATGAGGAATTTTTTACAAAATTAACTACTTCTAATATGTAAAGTGACGGAAGTGTCAGAATTTTGTGCTCAGAAAATAATGGTCTAATAGCTATCGGTGATTTTTATTTTAAACATGGCTCTTATACATCTTTTTTGTAGCTTAAAAATAATGTCTTTATTGGTAGAGTTGCCCCAAAATATTAATCCATATCTTAGAACAGACTCTACCATACCGTAATATGCCGTCAATAAGGCATCCGTATTAACTGTTGATGACAGTTTATACAGGGCATATGCTAGACTACTAACACGCTTACTTAGACCTTCTAAATGTGTTTTCCAATTGAGGCTTTTGTCGATGATAAGTCCTAAGAATCATGTAGTATCCACTTGATTAATTATATTGTTATTAAATCTTATATTCATGTCAGATGGGTTTTGGGATCTTTGACAGTTAGAGAAAAGTGCAACATGGGCTCAGTTTATGAGAAGATAAAACTGCATCTTTATTTATTTTTTTAAATCTTTTACTTCTGCTGGAAATCGATCCGATTGGTTTTTCAAATAATATGATCCCTTGTATTTTTTACCACCACCAGATGGTCCACAAATTCGGTTGCTGATAAGGATCAATCTTTGATACACAGGTTAGCCAGATCCTTGAGGTGGTTGTAGTTTCCATCATTGCTGCCTGATTTGACAATAAAACACCATTCCCCAAAATTAATAGTTGTCTAGAAAGTTAAAAAAATACCTATTTTTCGTCTATTTTACTAACATTCTGGAATTGGTGAATCTAGTTTTATTATTTTAATGATTTTAGTGTACTAAATAACTTGCTTTATTATTTTCGACACCAAAATTTCAAGTTGGTGTTTTAGTATGGTGTTTCATAGTCAAATCAGTCAGTAATGATGATGGAAATTAAAACCCCTTCAAGAATCCTGGTTGACTTAACCAATAACCACCTATACCTACAGTGTATATCCTGAAACCACCAAAGTTACTTGCGTTCGAAATTGCCTGCGAGATTACATGTTAACGAGAGTTTCCACTTCCATAACATCTCAGGAGCGAATCTCTGGATCTATTTTGAGTATATCGTATCTATCATCATTATAGTACCGAACATTCAATCAATTTATCCCCAAAACGGGTTGGATTGTTATTTCGTACCAACATCCGAATGACAGACCAACTTGTCGCCTCCATGGTCTCCATAACAGAAAAGATTTTCTTGTTAGAGTGTTAATGCGCTACCGCGACTGTGTTACCTATCATAAGTTTTTTTTTAACGCCTCTGTCATAGTTTTATTTTGCATAGTTTAGGCAGAGATGCGAAAACAGAGTTTTGTGGCTACCGAGAGCTCCCTGCCTAAACTGTACAAAAAAAAAAGACGGGTTGCACTCCGGGAGTGCCGGCAGAAGTGAAAACTTGATTATTAACGTTGAGCATGTTTGATATTTTGGAATGGTTAGGGAATAATTTTGCACCAATTGCTTTATCAGTATAAAAGTACTATCATTTATGTGGTAGAATACAATATTCATTTATTGCGCTATCGTACACAAACATGACAATTTATATTACATTAAAAATTTAACACTTTAAAACTATTACAATTATTTTACTTTAAAAAGTTTATCTCTCCGAAAAATCAACTTTCATCCATAATTTCAACGACTTTTTCACGATCATCATTACCAGAACTATCATCGCCAATCTCTAAAACTGATACGATAGGTTTATGGTAGCTGAAGTAAGAAACGAACAGTTTTGATTCGAACCTATTTAAATGTCTAATAAAGACCGCATCAATAGTAGTTTTGTATTTCGTTGTGCTAAGATTGCGATCATTCGACATGTTAAACGAAATTCATTATTTAAAAATTCAATTAATAGTTGATTTTTATCGTCTGCGAAGTTTATGTTGAAATCTCCACTCAAAATCATTGGCAATTCATCAAAGCTTTTTCCAATTTTTTTTTTAAGCAATGCAGATGCATCATGAGAATAAATGAATAAATTTTCATACAAGAAGTCTCGTATAGCACGCAATGACTTGCGCCGTAGAGAGGGGATAGCTGTCTACTCTCCATCCGTCTTACGCTTTTTCGATCAGGTCACGTGTCCTGACGCGAGTTTAAGATTTTATACCCATTACAGAAAAAGTGCTCAACGCCGCTAAAGTTTTCACTTCAATAAAACTATTACAGATGCATTAAAAAAAACTTATCATAAGTAACACAAAATGCCAATAGATTTTTGAAAACTCCTTTGTTTAACGTAATAATAAGATAAAATCGCTGGCGATGCTTGTGTGAGTCAGGGTAGCGCTTTATTAGTTCTTTGAGAAAGCACCTTCATCCATAACCATCCATACTAATATTATAAATTCGAATGTAACTCTGTCTGTCTGTTACATTTTCACGCATAATCGGCTGAACGGATCTTAATGAAATTTGGCAGAGGTGAATAGTATCCCGGGGACGGACATAGGCTACATGACAAATGTGCGAAGCCGCGGGCAGCAACTAGTTGTGATATATTTCACACTGATCACATAGATCTAGCTCTAGATACAATCTTCGTCATACATTATTTAAATTCTTAAAAGCATCCGGTACCAATTCGGGTTTCATTGACATCGTCTCGTCGCGCGTCGTCTCCGACGTCAGCCGTTGACGCATCGTCGAGTCCGATCTAAACTAGCTTTCCCACCTAAATAAATTATTCATTTACCAGTAACCTCAGATACGCCAAGGCCTTTGAGAACTAGGTTAGCTTTTATCAAATCCTTTAAGAAACCATTATAACTTCAGTAACAGTAATAGCCGATAAACTTTGAAATATGCCTTTATCAAAGTGTAAGCTCACGCAATCATGAAAAATTACGAAAGAACACATAAATATAATGGCATAAACAGGAAAAAGATTGCTACAACACAAATACCTCTAGGAGAAAGCCTCAAACAATTCCTTATTATGTTTTACAGGCGATTTACATTTCCTAAATGTCGCAGAGTGTTTGTTATCGCACGATCTTGAAACCTTGCCAAACGTTTGACGGGAAAAATGCCAGTAAAAATAACTGTGGAAAGTAAGGCGTTTATAAACGAACGACTCAACTTTTACTTCGACGACGATATCATCACTTCCAGGGGCTAAAATGTCAGCAGATATGTTTGGAAATTGGGCATTTTACATTGCATTTCAACCATAATGCAATGTAGATAACATATTTTACTAGGT
This sequence comes from Eupithecia subumbrata, assembly GCA_949316285.1. Taxonomy (NCBI): domain Eukaryota; kingdom Metazoa; phylum Arthropoda; class Insecta; order Lepidoptera; family Geometridae; genus Eupithecia; species Eupithecia subumbrata. The sequence goes on along the minus strand of OX438632.1, from coordinate 14,587,017 downwards.
ACTTAGGCATATGTTAGTTAGATTTATATACTTCTCAGGCGGAAATTTCCTCTGCATGAAAAGGGTTTGAAGATTTTTGTATACAGGGTGGCCCTAACATCGGTCAAGTCAACAAAATCAAAGACGACGACTAGACGAGAAAGGGGTTTGATGATTTTGGTCCTAGCAGCCGCCATTTTGTATTTTATTTTTCAAAATTGTTGCGCACATTAATAGTAAAAATTATATATGTATTAGAATAGAATAGAATATCATTTATTGTCAAAAGTAAACAGCAAAATTGTCCTTGGCACAATACAATGGAGTCGTCAGATGAGTTAACATAAGTACACAATTCCTAAATATTATAAGCAGAAAAAAGTAATGCCGTTCTTGTACAAACCATAAATAAATTCTAAACTATGTTGATAACCAATAGACAAACGAAAAAAAAAATACTAAAATTTATAAAGCTGTATAGAGAAATTTGGAGAAAAAAGGGGACACTAAAACAAATAAATAATGTTCCATTACATAATGTCCTAAAGCGTCAGAGTTCTGAGATATTTCTTCTTCATACTATGAATAATAGCATGAAGAAAAAATGTAGTTCTTTTCGTTCTATCTGTGAATATCTCAGAAACCTGACGCTTTAGGACATTATTGTTCACGAAATTTTTTTTTTGTTTCAGTTTCAATCAGTAAAATAATAAATTAAATAAATAAAGTAAATACATTTTGTTGTGTGACGCGATTTTGAAAAAAAATGGTAGCCAATGTTAGGGCCAAAATCATCAAATTCCTTTCTCAAATCACCTTTGATGGTCATGTTGGCGAGCCTAAGCCTTGTACAGGTTCTCTTTGTCGTCACAAATTAATTTTTGCAATGAATCGGCCAACATATTACCATGAAAGGCAACATAAATTGCTCCATCAATAGGCCGCCTAAAAGTTTCCGTATAAAACCGCATAGTTTGGCAAAAGGAAAGACATCGCAACAATGCGTCTAGACTTTTCATTACACCTTGCTCTCGGGTTTCTTTTATGGAACGCGGTATGAAAGCCTCCGTTCTCATACCAGATAGCCTGCTATGTGTATCTATTGTATGCCGGATAAGGCTTGCAAAGCGGAAATTAAAATCTTCAAAGCAATCTGTAAAACTTTCTGTAGATAAATTTCAAATAACGAGGATCGCATTGATGTAAACTTTAAAAAAATATCTGAAAGCTGAAATGCTCCAGTTTTACGATTAAATCTTGCATCATAAGGCTTTTTAGCCAGGCGGGTATAACAGAGCAAAATCCGAAAATAGGATGCTAAAATTATGATCGGGTTTTCTGCCGGTTGGCTGTCTGAGAGATAAATTTTTAATTACATTGCAATGAATTTTGCTCGCTCAACGCTGAGATGAAAATACAGTTTTGTTGACACTAATTCCCATCACATCATCATCATCATTCATCGTGGTAATTATGGTTACGCTCTCACGATAATATTATTTTGATTAACTTTGGAATATTTTTTTTATTTATTAAATTCAACTCAAGGTTTCCTTTGACTTAACTGTTGTGTGGTGCCGGCTTGAAGCCTCCCGCAGAACATTTCTACCACCGAATTGCGATCCCCAACCCGCATGCCCAGCGTGGGGATTATGGGCATTACCCCCCATGAGATAAAAGCCAATAAAGCGCTTATCACGGGGAGGCCTGCATCCAGGACCAATAATAGGCTGTTCAGGTGAGGTCAGAGTTTCACTCTTCTCCATCTGCACTCCTCGTACGTTTAGGTTCATTTCTCTATATTCCAATTGTCCACTGAAAACCAAGTTGTCTAGATGCAGTAGGATCTACTTTCCCGGTGTCTAGAAGTCTGACAGCTGGTGTGTGGAACAATAGAACAAAGTGGTGGCGCTGTCAACGCCACTGCCCGGCTGATATGTCTGTTCCGAGCTTGGAAGTTTGCTGGGAGCTTATCAGCCTTTGCTTTAGAGCTTCCTGTTTCAGAGCTGGCAGTTTGAAGCTGTTCGGATTGTTGTTATAGAGTTGCATGCGAATTATGAGCTACAAGTGTATTATGTGAAAGTACTAACTAAATATGTTATCATTTCTTAAGAGCCCATTTGACTACAGCCACCTATAGCTGGGTAATAAGTACATTGTACGGCTAGGCGAGAAAGGGCCCATTTCCTATAGAGTGAGTCATTATAGATATCATTTGCCTTAAAACACACGAGGTAGGAATCGCACTTGCTCCCGAGTGATACATAGTGCTTTATACTACACCTTTGAGGAAAATCATCGTTTTAGAATGTTCAAAATCACTCGAGTAAATTCAAATTGTAAACTCAAATGTGACTCACAGTCAGATGCAGGCGCGCTGAAATGCGGGAGGGACTGCAATGTCGTATTTTCTACCTTAAGTTTAGAAAAGGGAAAAGCAACTTTCTGAGCAGGTGTAGTATAAAGGGATTTTCCCCATTCATCTCGGTCTAGGTAAGGCTCACCAAAAGATAATCGGAGAATTATCAGCTTTGTCGGTTAACTTTAACGTTTAATGTATTAAGAATTCTGACAAAAATATTGGTCAAATGTATTTTCCCGATTTTTTTTTTAACAGCTCATTTTCAGGCATCGCCTTGGGCAATCAGAGCAATTTATATCGAGGTATCACGTAAACGAAGCCGCGGGCGAAAGCTATTAGATAATAAGAAAACATATACAGCAAGACATTTGCCACGGTTTATAAGTTAACAATCGTAACGATATTTACAAAAACCAGACAAATGTAGCCAAAACAAAGAATTCAAGTCAACTATTCTCTATAGGTCACTAGCTGCTGCCCTCGAATTCTCACGCGATTTTTAAGTAGCCTACGTCAGTCCCGGGATATCATTCACCTCCGTGCCTTTTTTCATTGAGATCCGTTCAGCCGTTTAGGCATATAAAGGTAACAGACAGACAGAGTTTCGAATTTATAATATTACTAGCTTCTGCCCGCGGCTTCGCTCGCGTATTTTCGGTTTAAGTAGTCTATTGTTTAAGTTAGGCTACGTTCTAAGTGTATGTCAAATTTCATCTTGATCTGTTCAGTAGTTTTGGCAATCCTAGTTAACAAAAATTTCAAATTTCACAAACTTTCGCAATTATAATATTAATAGGATAGTATGGATTCAAAATGCATTGTTGTAAGTGGGTAGGTACCGCTACTAAAAACATTAAGCAAATTGAACGCTGTTTAGTGTAACTTGTAAACTTATTAACACGAGTCACGTAAGACATTTATTTCGAATCATTACTCTTGTTTCTTTGCAAGTTTATTTTTATACGGAAAGAGAAACGGCCGAAGTTTTATACAGAAACAACTTTCGTAGCCGCAACTTTATAGCGTTTTCACTACTATTAGCATGGTTTTCACTACTATTAGCATGGTTTTCTCACATACCCACGGATGTGACGCGTATAACTTCACTACATTATTAGATATAAGACAAAGTTTTCCACCGCGTCTGTCTGTCTCGTCTGAAAAACTACCAAACGGATTTTGATACGGTTTTCATCAATTAACTAGAGGATTTGTGAGAAACGTTTAGTTAGGTGTATCCTACTATCCTATTTCCTACTAATTAAATACTACTTTTAAAAATCTGTTCGGGTTGTAAAATATCTGAGCGTCTGGTCGAAGCGACGCGTGACCCGAGAGCTGGTCAGTATCTGGCACAGCGCATCAGCATTGCCATACAGCGGGGCAAATGCAGCCAGCGTAGCGGGGACGTTTCCGAGTGGTATTGATATTATGGATCAGTTGAGCTACCTGTAGATTGTTTGCAACAGTCTGCAGTTAGCTCAATTGTTTTAATTGTAAATACTAATTCTAATTTATTTCTATAATTTTATTGTAATTTTCCTACTAATATTATAAATGCGAAAGTTTGTGAAATGGGAAATTTTTGTTACTTAGGATATCCAAAACTACAAACAGATCAAGATGAAATTCGGCATACACTTAAAACGTATCATAACTTAAACAATAGACTACTTAGTTAATAAACCGAAAATACGCGTGCGAAGCCGCGGGCAGAAGCTACTTATAATTCAGGTTGCGGGTTCGATTCGCGCCTTGGGTCAAATGTTTGTACGATCTGCAAATATTTGTTGGCTTAAATATGACGATGATTATTATTGAACGTCGGAAAAAACATGACGGGGGCTTTGCTGACAAGCGCCGCGTTAACTTATAAAGTTAATAAGAAGACAATGTATACTACATATTATATCCTGTTAAAAAGATTTAACAAACTCTTCAGCTACCTGTGCGAAGCCGCGGTGAGTTACTATACTAGTAACAACTTAAAGAGGTAACAACCAACGCACTTTGGTGTTTACAAGTGAAACTCTTGGACGGAAATCGATGTCGTTTCACTGCATATACATACGTGCTTCATATCCAAGATATCTCTTCTTCTGAGTTAACCTACATAAGCGCTTTTTTTAATTTATCTATAGCGCAGAGGATTTCAAAGTAATTTTCATTACAAACAACGAATTATTGCTAACGTACCAGCTATTCTCGAACCGAATGGTCTGTAACGTGACGATGGTGAGAGGCTCGACGGTATGACACCAGTTCCATGGGAGTTGGGGAGGCCCATTGTGTGGGACGCTACATGCGTCGACAAACTTGCGCCTTCCCATCTTCCGAGGACATCCGTGAGGGCAGGCGCGGCGGCAGATTTGGCCGAAGATCTCAAGAGGCGCAAATATGCAGGTCTCGACAGAGCCTACACATTTGCTCCTCTTGGAGTCGAGACCCTAGGTCCGTGGGGTACCGAGGCTCTTCGGGTTTGAAAAAATTATCTGAGCGTCTGGTCGAAGCGACGCGTGACCCGAGAGCTGGTCAGTATCTGGCACAGCGCATCAGCATTGCCATACAGCGGGGCAATGCAGCCAGCGTCTTGGGGACGCTTCCAACTGGTATTGATATGAATCAGTTGAGCTAACTGTAGATTGTTTGCAACGGTCTTCAGTTAGCTCAATTGTTTCAATTGTAAATACCAATTATATTATAATTTTCTTTGTGAATAAAGGCTTCTGCATTTATTTCTATTATTTTATTGTAATTTTCTTTGTGAATAAAGGCCCTTTCAAAAAAAAAAAACTAATTACATGATTGTAGTAACTATTGAACTTCGATGATGCCTGCAGTAGTATTTATTAAAACTGTGTTGCAGACACCGTCGCCCTCCGCACAGACAGGGTGGCCTCCTTATAAACAGTGTTCCATTAGATAATTTTTAAGATAAGATGATTTATTGCGAATTATTCTCAATCAATCCAATTCAATCAATAAATAATCGTAGGTATATTTTATCCCAATGACAGGGGATTATTGATCTTATCATTTAAAAAAACTCCCCGACGTTTATGGTAGACATATTCAGCAGAATATGGAATATATATTGGAAGATATGTTTAAGACGCTGGTCTGGAAAGGTAAGGGCATCAACATAAACGGCGACCACATCTCACACCTGCGATTCGCTGATGACATAGTCTTAATGGCGGAGTCGCTAGAGGAGCTGAACCAGATGCTGGACGGCCTAGCCTCAGCCTCGCGACGCATCGGTCATGAATTTGGATAAAACCAAAGTCATGATCAATGGCCTCATTGATCCGGGACCGGTCGTCGTACATGGCCACCTTCTCGAAATTGTTTCCGAGTATACTTACCTTGGGCAAATTCTGCAGTTGGGTAAAAATAATTTTGAGATGGCTCAATAATATGAATAATTTTGAGAAGGAGGCCAAGAGGAGGATCCAGCTAGGCTGGGCAGCGTTTGGGAAACTACGTCGAGTCTTCTCGTCATCCATACCGCAATGCTTGAAAACTAAAGTTTTCAATCAGTGCGTCCTACCCGTCATGACCTACGGAGCTGAGACGTGGACACTCACGGTAGGGCTGGTCCACCAGTTCAAAGTCGCTCAGCGAGCTATGGAAAGAGCTATGCTCGGAGTCTCTCTGAAGGACAGAATTCGTAACGAATACATCCGACAGAGAACCAAAATTATCGACATAGCTCAAAGAATTAGCAAGTTGAAGTGGCAGTGGGCCGGCCATATCTCGCGAAGAACCGACAACCGCTGGGGCAAACGTGTTCTTGAGTGGAGACCGCGACTCGGCAAACGTAGTGTAGGACGCCCTCCGGCCAGGTGGGATGACGATCTGCGAAAGACTGCAGGCAGATGCTGGATGCGGCAAGCTGAAGACAGGGCGCTATGGCGCTCATTAGGGGAGGCCTATGTCCAGCAGTGGACTAATTTAGGTTGATGATGTGATGATGTGATATTCAGCAGTGGGCGTTCGTGCGCTGCCGCGGAAGGATCAGACATTACTAAAAATAATACATACCTAACATAATCTTCTTAACTAATAACAATATCTTAGGCATCCTTGAGCAAGCTTTAGAAGCTCACTTCACAAACTGAATGTCCATAAACACTATTGTGCTCACTATACATGCATAATAGAAATGTTTTATGGTCTCGTTCGAAACAAGAGAACGATATTACTGCCTTTTATCTTTTATGGCACGTCTGCACAAATGTTAAGCCCTAACTTAGCTGTAACTTAGCGATAAAAGCAATAGCAAAAGCTCAGGTAATCTTTGCACTTTGCAAATTTTATGAAGTGCTATGCATTTTTGAACGGTAGGTACCTATAGTTTCTTTTTTGTTTAAATTTTAAATTGTTGAATTGCATTGCCATACAGCGGGGCAACGGGCAATGCAACCAGCAGCGTCTTGGGAACGCATCCGACTGGTATTGATCTGGATCAGTTGAGCTACCTGTAGACTGTTTGTTTATTTTCTTTATTTTACCTGTAGACTGTCTACAGTTAGCTCAATTGTTTCAATTGTAAATACTAGTTCTAATTTGTTTCTATTATTTGATTGTAATTTTCTTTCTTAATAAAGAACCTACTTATTGTCTTTCCATCCAAAAGTTGTCTGGAAGAGATCGCTTCTAAGCGATAAGGCCGCCCATTGTACTGTTTTATGTAATGTCTCCTTGTAATGTTATTTCATGGTGTACAATAAAGTATATTTGTATTGTATTGTATGTTTTATTCTTTAATTATAATTGCATTATTGCATGCTATGACCGACCATAGCGAGACATGAGCATTATTTGTACCTAATTATACCTACCACCTGTAAGTAAACCTTATGCTTGACGCAAATATATATTTGAATCTCTGTTTCTCGACATTGCATTCCATGATAAGAGCCAATAATGCCAATATTAGGAGAATTCTATGTCCAGCAGTGGGCTAGTAAAGACTGTTGATGTGCGATGTACTTACATTGTTAGATAGCTGTACATCATTAGATAGCTGTTTAAATTCCTCAGACATGATATTTTACTTGTGAGAATATCTACATTTATAATAGACGTACATAACGGAAGTACAATACAGGAAAGAAGTCAATTGTAGAGTTTAGGGTAATTTTGCTTTTTCCCAAAATCGAGATCTGTAAAGAGACTATGCAGATAAGTCATTATTGAAAAAGATAAATAATAATATGTAGATTGTAAACCACCATGCTCCGACTCTCGTGAGACGTCGGGAATAGGTGGGTCATTGGGAATAACTCTACCTAGGTACCCACAATAGCAATTGTCAACCCAACTACCGGCTAACTACATTGTAAATTTGCAAAAGTAATTATGTTTGCAAAAGGAAATCTAATCTGGTGTTACCATCTGAACTCGCAAGAGAGTACTTCTGCGTGATCAATAATATTGGCAGTTCGTAGAATTGATATCGCCGACTCGGGTTCCTAGAACTGTAAATCAATCCCCAACTAACTTACAAGGATTAAGATCTGCCTTGCAACTTGGAATAGCGATTTCGTGGTGCTATGTAGATAAAGAGAAAAGTCGAATGAACCAGGTCACATTTTTAAATTTAAAGACCTTTTTAAAAAGCAAACCCGAGTTTTTGAACTTAAGTACGTAGGTTTGATTTTTCCCGACATTTCGAGCATGGCAGTTTCTATTGTGATAGATATTTTTATCATATCTAAGAAAATACCCAGAACACCCGGAAAAAATATTTGCAGATCGTAAAAACTTTTGTCCCAAGGCGGGAATTGAACCCACAACCTCCGCATCGCAGGCGGACCTTCGCCCGCCGCGCCACATCGGTCGTCAAACGGCAATGATTGCGTAAGTACAAAGAAAGTCTAGCCGTTATTCTATGAAGGTGTTTCATGCAACTTACCATTCCCACAGGTGGACAAGACAGTCGAAGACAACGCAGCCATTCTTGTTGCAAGAAGCCGCAGCCGCTGCCGGCGCGGCCGCCATCTTGTCCAAAGAATGCTGGCTACGAAGATCTGCAAGAGAAACAAACATTACCACTGTTGAAAACTTTTTAAGAGGAGTCTATGGCGTCGTGTGATGCTTGGCTGAATGGATCCCAGCAGCATGAATGATACAAAGTCCTTTATCCATGCTGTACCCTGCGATGAACAGGTTATACATTTATGTCAGATTATTCGTTTTATGCTCGCCATGGACTAAAAACCAAAGGGTACTTCCTGCAGAACTTAAACAACGACAGGTGTTGTTAAGTTTTTGGATAATATTTTTTTAGTCTATACAACCTACCTAGCAAGTAGGTGTCCTAGACACGATCCTAGAGTAACGCGTTGGAAAACTCTGTAATGTTAGGTCTGGTTTTAATAATCGAAATGAATTAAAAATTTTGATCTAGTAAAGAGCCGACAATGAACACTCCATAAACCATCCTTCATGTTCATGAATAAGGTACCAGACCAAATTCTATCATAACTATTCTGGTAGCTACAGTATGGTCCATCCGTTTCATTTCAAGAAAACCGCAAAAAATATCTGGGAAACTCCGAGCGGAGATCAAATTTCCCAGTTAGATGTTTGCGGTGAAATAACAGTATTGCATTGGAAAACTTGTTCCAGCGAAGTTTATTTAGAAATTATATGATTTCGGTAAAAGCTTTTGTTCCTAGGACATTTCGCGGATAATTTTTAGAGTGCACCCTATAGTTAAGTACCTATATAACTTTAAAATATAGTTTGGAATGGAACCTAATCCTAGCTACCCAGGAACAGGAATAACAACGTTGAAAACTGGAATGGCTTTTATATTTTGTGACCGAGGACAAACGCAATACAATGACAGGCCAGAAGAATCGTTATTGATTCTGAATTTAACTACGAATCCAATATAATTCGTCAAACTACGCAAGTTTTTATAAAATCGTTTTTGATCAACGATCGATCAATGTTTCTTACATAAAACGGTCTGCCGCTGCCGTCCCATCCGATTATGAGAGTCAGGGAATAGAGAGTGCACCTGTGTTTGCGAACACACTTGTGCACTATAATAATTATGTCCTGCGCACATGGCTAGTCTTCGTTGAGACGGGCTGCCTTGACCAAAAATTCAGCTGGGAGGACCTCATCTCATTAGTAGGTAGGTACCTACTAGATTCGTATAATGTAATTGACCTAATTGTAATTGGTATGTAATTGGTTAATTTAGATCGTGTTTAGATGCTTAATAAATAAGTCTCAATCTAAATAGAAACCTAGATCTTCGATCGATCTACAGATCTCAATATCATCCTGTAATTGGATATGATGATGTACATACCTAAACTGAGCTCCTACAAACACCCGCACCCGTTAGAAGCAAAATTATGCGAAACCTTATGAACCCTTTTACAGCCATTTTACGAAGCACATGGTTTATGGCTAACAATTTTACACTGCAGTGGTTCATTCATACACTCGGTCAAGGGCTTACACAAATGGCGGAGATAATTTACAAAGGTAGGTATTTTACAAGCTTCATACAAGGTACGCTTTAGATTTAGAAGGTACATATTTCAGAAGTAGGTCTGCCTAGCGCGTTATAAGATCCAAGTCCACGGTTATAATTAATTCACTAGATTTTCTGTAGTTTTGTTTGATTAATGAAGAAAATCTTTGGACTTGTTAATTTAAGCAACACATTAATTTCCAAATCATTCTAATAAAAAGTTACCCTAAATAGTTTTTTTTTTTTTAAGTAGAGAGAAATTAGATGCACACAGATATTACCCCATGCATATCCGACGATGCTAGTTTGTCTGGCAGAGATCGTTCTTGAGCAATAAGACCGCCAATTGTCACTATTTATAATTGTTCATCTTTAAACTGCTTCTTAGTTTTAAATGTGCAATAAAAGTATTTTCTATCTATCTTCTATCTAAAGTCATTCACAACAGGATATTTACCAGGATTTGAGTTTAGAGCTTTTCAACACTTCATAAACTCAAATCATGGTAAATTGCCCGTTGTGAATGACTACAGTGTTAATAACCATGATAGTTTTAAAAGAAGATCAAACGATCATCTATCTCTCTACCAAGGTAACTACTTAAAATTAATCTATCAAAGACTACCAGACCCAATGTCAATCCCATCAAGCCATCAACACACCCATATCGTCTAGAGGTTTATCGAGTTGCTCGTCACGACCGACACCCTAATAGCGCAAAACCTCTACATAGACGAGATTGGAGTGGCTCTTGCCTTATCTACATCGGTATCATGAATCACGTACAAGAAAGTCAATTGTTACTTGGATAATACAAAGGCAGTGTAGCGGTTGTCATCGACCGTCGCGCTCCATTTCTCTTGTAAATGTAAGTAGCCGGGTAGTGACCGTAAATTCGCTTAAATCTACTATCGAAACGAACTATCCATACTAATATATGTATAGTACATCGTGCATTTTGACGTGGTTTTGACAGAGAAACCGTACGGGGGGCAAGGGACGGGACGGGGAGGGACGCTCCCGAGAATACCGCCTTAGTTACTCGGGAGCGTCCCGCCCCCCCGACCCGTTCCATGGGCCCCGCACGATTGCCCTGTCAAAACGCCTTCGTCGAACGACTGTATGCATATAGGTAGGCTGTGCTAATATAATAAATCCATAATAACTCTGTCTGTCTGTCTGTTACCTTTTCACGCCTAAACGGCTGAACGGATACTAATGAAATTTGTCAGGGAGGTACATGGTATCCCGGGGAGAGACATAGGCTAATTTTTATCCCGGTAAAAAGCGTGCAAACCCGCGGGCAGAAGCGAGTAAGTCTATAAGACTTTCTGAGAAAGCTGTCGCTTTGGTCAGAAGATAATGCGTAGTTCTCAGCAGGCAGAGCTTAAAGCTCTTCCATAGTAAATACATATCTCAGATTGTTGTCTAGAGGTAAATCCTATTGATTCGATAAACCCTTTAGAGATCTTATCAGACATTATTTGTTAAACTTTGTGACTCATCAAGAAATTAAATGCTCTTGTATCTAGATTATTCTGCTCTGGTTTATGTACAGAGCTTTTAAAATCTTCACGGAAAAATAGTATCTTGAAAATTGTAATCAAATTAAAGAGCCCCTAACACCCCACACATAAACAACCCTCAATGCAATCTCATAACCGGGTGCACCCTCACACCCTCCACAAAGGGTGATCTTCCGCTTGCCTTCAGGCAAAATAAAACAGAAGCTGCACTGCGAATAAATATCAAGCTTATGAAACGTAGATAATAAATATTTTGCACTAAGACTAACAAGTTGTCGATTTAGTTTTATTTAAGTTTGGGCTAGTTATCAATTATTGGTAATTTACTTACCACACAAATCTACACACGTAAAGGACCTAGGTGCTTAGGTAGGTGCTAGGTGATGAAAAATAATGTGGCAATATACAGGCTTCGCCGGTGAACTTTGACGTAGGTAAGTACTTAAAATTATATGAAAACATGTGTCAGAAACGTCAGTTAAAATGTAATCTTCCCATTAAAGACATAGACATCGACATAGACATAATATATCTTTTATTTGCCACCACTATACACATATTATCTTTTCAAAGAACACATGCTTATGTATCCTCATTTATTGGACATGAACAAAATACAAATCGAGAGACCACATTGTACCAGTCAAGTAAAGTCGATCTCATCAACTCAATAATGGTTAGGCAACACAGTTATCAGTTCGAGGCGTGTGCCGACCAGACATCTAGTGAAAGTAACCCTCGAACGGTTAGTGGTAGGTAACTTCAGGTAGGTGATTTGGGGACACCATGATTTCTTTGGGAACAGTCGAAGAGCTAGCAACGCCAACACAAAATTTGAGCCAACAATTTGTTTGAAATGACTGGAATGTCACTGTGAAGCCGTCTAGAAAAATCGCTTTCTGGCAAGTTATTTGTGTGGAAAGAATTCATAAAACTTCGATATTTCCCAAAAGTTTCGAAGTCAAACAATACTACCTAATCTCTTTTTCAAAACAATATATAGGCTTCCAATAAATTGTATGGATTCAGTAAACTGGAAGATTTTTCTTTAAAAAAATATTCAAGGTAATATCTACGTGGAAGTCATAGATGGTATTTTCAAGATTTTGACACTGCATAGCCTCTATATTCTAGTAATCCCTTATAAGTATGAATCAAATAAATAAAGAATAATTTAGACTAGTAGATACAAGCAGGAAGAATCTGGTGGCTCCTATTCAGCCTAGGTTAAACCTTGTGAAGCATGGCTCTAGTCTAGGTAGCAAACGGTTATGCTATTTAACTCTATGTACATCTCTTAATGGCCGTAAGTTATATTATTAATAATAGAACTGTTTAGACATAACGGCTGTTGATTATGTTTTAACAATTGAATAAAACTCTCTTCCGATTGAACTGAAAGCATTGAAAGTCCGAATATTTTTAAACCTTAATAAAAACTTTTGTTGGAAAGGTGCTTTTACTCAATAGATGACTTTAAATTTTGACACTGTGCGAAGTGTCTTCTGTTGACTCTTTTATGAATATCTGACATTGTTTTTAATTTAATTTCATGCATGCCCCACACATTATTTTTCATGGTTGTTTAATTAAGCTTTTTACTATGTGAGGACATTCAAATACGATTGTAAATATTTGTTCCTGAAGAAATAAATTAATAAATGAGAGATATAGAGCTTATTTCAGTGGCCTTTATGTACAGAACGAAGTCTGCAAGATTTCCGACGAGAAAAGTGTTTGTCATCAAAATCATGGTCACCACAGAAGCTTTTCTCTCCGAGGTACCTCGTCACACGGCAGCGTCACCGATGACTGTCGTGCCAAACAGCTTTCCACAAGCAAAGGGCCGCGCCGCCGCGCCGCCTTTCAATGACTTTCAATTCCCTTTTAATTTGAGAACGTGTTATGCAAGATAACACATCACGTTTTGCCAGAGAAATTATTTAATAAGCCATAGTGAGCCAAGTCGTAACCAACTCAACGTGCTTTTATCTGGCTCAAAAGACCAGTTTTTTTTTACAAGTATGTTTTTTGTTCGAAGGACCAAAACTTTGGACGTGTAAGAACTAAAATATATTAGTATTGTCATCACGTTTGGGAGCTTTGGCTTTCGTTAGCGAGCTATGGAAAGAGCTATGCTCAGAGTCTCTCTGAAGGATAGGATTCGTAACTAAATACATCCGACAGCTCTAAAAACCGACAACCGCTGGGGTAAACGCGTTCTTGAGTGGAGATCACGCACGACTAGGCAAACGTAGTGTAGGACGCCCTCCGGCCAGGTGGGATGATAACCTGGGAAAGACTGCAGGCAGACGCTGGGTGCGGCAAGCTGAAGACTATGGTGATAAAATAAGATACTGGGATAAGATAAGCGATACCAAGAATAAGACTAAGCGCTATGGCGCTTACTATGGGAGGCATATGTCCAGCCGTGGATTATGATACGCTGATGATGATGATGATGGGGGCTTTGGCAGGTAGTGAAAATTTCAGCCAATCCCATAGCATCACAGAATAAAGTTCTGTGCATAGAATGGTTTTAATCTCCGGGCGGCAAAGTCAGTTGGTAGGTACTCAATAAGTAGTTAGGTACAGCCGAGGTATTTTAATCATTCAGGGTTTATAGCAACTGGCAACCCTGCAGCAACTACTTGAAAAGTTACCGGAACGAGTAAATTTAATCCGGAACGGGCGATAAATATTAAAGTCGGATGCTACCCGGACGGATTTGGCACTAGCAGGGTTGGGGTGGCTCCACGCGGTCAATGACACTTCTGGACCTATTCTGATGATAATGGCTGGGGGTAGGCATGGGGGGATGTCGCGTTTGTTACCAATACGAAAATGTTACGTAAGACCCACTTTGGTCCTGCTCTGTTCGCTAATGATTTATGAATATGTTTTGTGCGTGTTACAACTTACAACTACCTACAAGACAGAAATGGTTTATAATTTATGCGTAAGCCAGGTATGGTATGTAGACAGAACCTTAGTTAAATTAGATCTTGATATTAGCTTAGGAACTGCCTGCGTTCCTGTCTTCTACGTCAATCGTTTAAGTAGCAGATAAGAAGTTTTGCGCACATTCCATTTGCTATGCGTTTTAGAGTCAATATTATGTCAATAGACTTCCAAACTACACTTGATTCAAAGTTTATTTTAGCAAAGATTCGTAGCAAATGGCTTACAATGCGCGCAAAATCATCTGCTATTTCAATTACTTGTAGAACCTAGAAAGTAGTAGGCAAAAATCCGATTTAAATTTTCGAGTGTCACTAATGAACGACCATAAGGTGCTATATTACTAACCTACCATAAACTTTAAAACGAACTAAGGTATGAATAACACAATTTACACAATCTATACCTACGTCCCTCGAACATCTTACCAAAAAGCAAATATCTAATTTACGTACCTATAGTTTATTTATTTCATATCATGCACTTTACTTTTCGTCATATTTCAATGATGAATATTGGATATCTGATACTTTATATACGTACTGGCTTCTGTCTACGGCTTCGCACGCGTTTTTCCGGTATAAAAAAGCCTATTTGTTATTCCATGTTTAGTAGGTACTAACATCTATGCAAAGCAAAACAGTCCGATCCGTTCAGAATTCAGATGTAGCATAAAAATCTATCCTATCCTTCTAATCCTACTCATTATAAAAAGGCGAAAGGTTGTGTCTTTGCAGGTTAGGTACCGTTGTGAAGCTGCTTGGCCGAAAACAACGCCAAAACTACTGAACGGATCGGGCTGAAATTTCGCACACATTGCAATGTTTTTAGACCTAAAAACGTGTGCGAAGTCGCGGGCAGAAGTTAGTTTATTAGTGTCATATGTAATGTCCCATAAATTATTTAAATTTACTGGAAAAAAATAGTAGAGAGAGTTATGCTTTCGGATACCTCGTAGGGCCCACGAGGTTTCCCAAGCGTGTTTTCATTTCCTGCCATGGAAATGTTGTACCAGCTTTACTTGGTAAGCTTACCTAAGTAATACGGCATTACCATAGCTTTACTTGTCTTTTTACAGATAAGTGGACATATTATGAGGCTTGCTTGGGGCTCTACCTAATCCTACCGACTTACTACGTTCTTATTATGCTACGAGGTTGTTGTACCAACCTCGGCAGTTTGTTATAAAATGAAAATACTTTGTAGTAGCTATCAACAACACCACTTACAAGCAAAACAATCAATAATAAACCTTAAGCACCCACTAAGCACATTAAACCAACATAATATTCTTCTGCGATAACTAGGTCATCACAACGTGCTAATAATTATTAGTTATACACTTACCTGGCGCCTGAAACCGATTTGCGTCGCAATTATCGCACAAACATCACAGTTTTCTACACTAACTTATAAAATAAATAGAGTACCACATTTGTAAGCTATGTTTGGCTGCAGTATGTTTGTATTTCAATGGTTTTTGGTGTGTAAATCTACCGTATTGATTGGTAGCGCGCCGCCGCGCGTTTCGTTACGGAATGAGAGGCGAGCCACCCCAAGTGCGCGCGTTTTCCCCGATTTCCCGCCACCGGCATAGATGATGGACGAGTTTCTTCCGTAACCGGCGGCGTCGTCGGGAGGAAAGGGTGGTTCGGGGTGGTGTTGCCAGCTTAATAAAATGTTGATAGAAACAGCCAAAATTACAGAAGGATCTAATGTAATTCAATAAATTTCTTCTTTCGTCGTAGAGCTTTGTAGCAATATTTATCAAAGAACGAAGCTTAGGTTTCCTACCTATGAGTTTACTTTTTTTATTATTATTTCATCAGCAGCATTTTCGCCACAGTTCTAGCAAAAAAAGATCCAAACCTGTTGGCAAGATCAGCATAAAAACTTGTTCCCGGTCACGCTATGATGCGCATTTTGTTTGTAGTAGGTACTACAGAATAATAGTCCGGTGGTTTGTACACAATTTTAGACGACGGATCTTGTTTCTCTTGCTGCTCTACCGCTTTTTAAAGTGGCCGTAAAGATATGCTATTGTAGCTTTATTGAAATTAGGCCAGCGTTGGCAACTACTACGGTTAGCTCAAAAAGGACCTGTAGTGACCTACAGTGTGGCTTTGTAGCACCCACTACCTATCAAAATGAAAACCCGTATCATTATATAATTTTAGTGTTTTGAAAAATTTATAATTGACTTCAAATTCCTTAATATTACACTATTGTTTTTAAGTTTCGCGGGACAAATACCTACTAATCCCTTCAGATTATTTTTTTATGAGACCATCTCGGGATTTTTTCTTTACCATACCAAAAAAAAATATCCAAATCGGTTCAATTGAAGTAGTAGGTAATCAAAGAACATAAAAAAAAACATCCATACTTACAGCTACATTTATTTTTTATTTTACATTTTACCTCCTCCGTTTTTGAAGTCGTCTAAAAATAACGAGAGCGGCGCAGTACAGCATTCTGAGAGCAGGATTATTTTGCTTTTCATTACAAGTCTCCCCTCTGCCCGCGATGCATTAATTCAGTAGATTTACATGAAAATGCATAGGAATGCGTTCTGACTCACCCCAAACCTTGTGAAATACATACAACTAAACTACCTACCTACATTGACATAATACCTACATCTACAATGCGCGTGATAGAATTTTGGGCTTTACCTACCTATAAAATGGTCTTATTTCGATAGAATCATAGAATTACCTACCTTACAATGCAACCTCACATTTTGGGAATTGGAATTAATGAAATCAGAAGTCAGAAGTCAATACCTTTATTTCTTTAGGCTCACAAGATAACACATAGACAAGTATACCCATCAATTACCATCAAATAAGAAATAAAGTGTTATTGAAATTCTCTTCACTTCAATCTTTTGTCCACTGGTGGAAGAAGTGAAAAAGAAACCACCAGCACATTTATATAATCACTTAAGTGTCTAATACTTACAATGTTCCTTTTAAAATAAAAGCAATAAACCATACAAATAGAAAAATTCTAAAAGGATAGATAACCTTATAATTTAATCGTGACCTTCAATAATTTCAGTGCTAAAACAAACTAGGACACATCTAGAAAAAGGTTCTACAATGTAAAACATCTTACCATAATAGGAGATGCTTCCAGCTTACAGGTTCATCAAAGAGTGGCAGAGCCAGCCAGCTCACCGTCTATTACCACTAACAATTCCGCCGTTACATTTCGAGTGATACCGCCAATAACTGGCTAGGGCGTAACGTCATAACATTTCACAACTAAATACATTAAAATATCTTCTAATATGATAAAATATCCATGACAAATGTTCTTAAATATAAATTAACAATTAAGATACTTAGTACATCCAATATAATGCAATATGAAATAGCTTGATCATTAAATGAATCTGATTTGTACTAGAATTTGAATTTGAGCGGGGAAAACGAGTAGGAAGTCAGGCCTGTTACATTTTAGTATTGAATATCTTTGAAACCTTATTGTTTACCACTACATATACTTCTTATATCATATAATTCATTATTAAATAAATAACAATATCTCGCAAATAGCTTATTCATGTAATGAAACTGATTTGTCCTAATATTTGAATTTGAGCGGGGAAAGCAAGTCGGAAGTCAGGCCTTTTACATTTTAGTATTGAATATCTTTGAAACCTTATTGGTTACCACTATATATACTTGTTATATTTTATATTTATTATTAAATAAATTACAATATCTCGCACTGCCATTCTGACAAATGCTTCGTTCTCGGAGCATCTTATTTGCACGTTTTATTACACATTTTCTACAACTCTATATCATAGTTTAAGTAACTAAACAATCGAGCACTTTTATATGTAGGTACCTTTATTGATTTTTTGTTATCAAAGTTATTGAACAGTATTTTTCATTTATTTTATAGTCCAACGCCGGGACTCGCATTATTGTATCTGTACAGTTATATTCAAAGTTAGTCGTAGAAAGTTAAGTCACAAGTCTGTTTTCCTCTGACAGAGGGACCTCGACATGTATACTCGCTATACCCGCTGCAAATACCTAAAGTATACACCAAGTCCGTGGGCCGCCAGCGGAAGGACCTAATTCATTAAGCATTTTTAGTTTTCCTCTTACCGTATACCTCGGCCATATACTCGCTATACCCGCTACCAATATCCAAAGTATACGCTAAGTGTACGGTCGACTAGCGGGAGGACCTATTTCTTTTTTCATCTGACCAGAAGACCTCGGCCATATACCCGCTGCAAATATCCAAAGTATACGCTAAGTCTACGGTCGACAGCGGAAGGAACCATTTTCATTTAGAATCAAGCAATTTTGTCTTTTTATTCCTCTGATCGATAGACCTCGACATGTATACTCACTGCAAATATCTAAAGTATACACCAAGTCAACGATCGCCAGCGGACGGAATGTATTTTTGTTTCCGTTTTATTAAAATTTTCTGTTTTATTTTCCTTTTATTCTCAAGTATTATTTTCAATTTTCAACATAGGTACCTACTTAAAACCAACCTTTTTGTCCTATGGACACATAAATGTTTAATAGTTAAACAAACTAAAACGAATAACTTAATCTAAGATAATGGTAGATACTAGATAGGTGGGTACCATTTCATATCATTCGTAAGAAATCGAGCAGTCATCTGCGGTTCTAGGCGAGTATCACCAAGTACGTCATTTATTCTAGCCTGTATATTAACCTCAACTTCTATGTACAAAGTAATCGGAGTGGATAAATCCAGGATAATTATTTAGCATGATGTAAATTTTGGTAATGTCACAATTTATCAGAAATCATAGAAAATTACAGTAACAGAATAAACAATTACAACTAATACATACAGTTATATCTAATGGTTGTATGGTTATATTTATTGATTGATTACCGAACCTTCAGAAAATCGCTCGGCCAAGCTGACTACATAAAAATAAAACTATTTCGATCAAATAAAAATATTCTCACTAATTCATTGAATTGGCCTTCAAATTGCATTTTTTTTGTGTAAATAAGTTTATTTTGATATTGGCCCCATAATGGAGCATAGTACACAAATACATACATTAGCAATTAATTTAAGTTTTCTTCCTTTTAAAGCACTTTTATAACCAACCTTATAAAATGTTTGTTTTGGTATTAGGTACGTGGTTAACAGCAATCTTATTTGGGTATAATCTCTTATTATGTTTAAAAGTAACAAATTGTGTATTTAAGTACCATTTATTTTTTAACAGATTCTGTATCTATTCCATTATTTTTATTTTTGTTTAAGTTTATTTGACAATGCCCATATAACAGCAGCATACTTTGACAAACCTTTTAGTTAATTACGTAATTAATTAATTATTTGAAACTGACTTATTATTTTTATTTAATATTTCAATTGTCTCTGTTTTTTTTTTCTCTTGTACCTTATTGTGTTTCCTATTACGAAGTTTGTGTGATATTGTTATAATAAAAATATAGTCTGTAACGACATCCATTGAAATTATTAAAGAATACAAAATAGCGGAGCTTACAAATGTAGTCCTGAAAAATCATCAAAACAGTCGAGCCATCTTTAGACTGGTGGCTTGGTGCTCTGGAATTATTGATCAATAATACCTAAAAGTAAATGAGATCTCAATGCTATCAATTTTATGAACATGTACCTTCCAATGCAATCTATACATACACCTGGAAATAAATGAAATATTAAGCGAATCATACAAGCTCTGCTTACTTTGGGGCTAGATGATGTGTGGATTGGCCAGTATAATGAAATTTATGAAGATTTAATTTAATTTGATTTCATTTGATTTCATTTAATTTCATTTAATTTCATTTAATTTCATTTAATTTAATTTAATTTCATTTAATTTCATTTAATTTCATTTAATTTCATTTAATTTCATTTAATTTCATTTTATTCAATTTTATTTTATTTCATTTAATTTCATTTAATTTCATTTAATTTCATTTAATTTCATTTAATTTCATTTAATTTCATTTAATTTCATTTTATTCCATTTTATTTAATTTCATTTAATTTCATTTGTTTCATTTCATTTCATATTTAATTTCATATCATTTAATTGCATTTAATTTAATTTCGTTTCATATTATTTCATTTAATGTCATTTAAGGTCATTTAATATCATTTTATTTCTTATAATTTCATTTCATTTCATATCATCTCATTTAATTTCATTTTAAATAGGTCTAATTTAAATATATTTGTTTGAGGCCCACTGAAATTCCTTTGTACAAAATTTTTCTTCTTTTGTTCTACTATTATTATTTACCCTACAATTATCAATAGTTATTATAAGTGACCAGTAAATACTTGTTCTAATTTATTTCTATTATTTGATTGTAATTTTCTTGTGACCATGTGAATATCAGGATATTCAAAAACTTTTACTTTAGTTACCTGTAGATTGTTTGCAACAATATGCAGTTAGCTCATCTGTTTCAATTGTATATATGCTAGTTCTAATGTTTTCCTATTATTTACTTTATAAACAAATTGAATAACCATTATGTGTATAGGTACGACACAATGACACATGTGAGCCAATCAGCCCACACAATATATACGGGGTGAGGGTAAATCTATTGTGTGTGTGTCGTTCATTATCTAACTACTTAAAATAAAAAAAAATTGATGCAAAAGTCATCAAATCACACAGGGAGGGTAATTTTATTAACTATTTTAAACACCACTATAGTCGAGCTTAGAGTGAGCTGCAAACTATGTGAACAAATCCAAAATAAAATCCACTGAGGAATGGTCTCTAATCCATAGGTACTACCAACGTTTTATTATTTTAACCAACAAGAATGAAATATCTACATTTTTATGACGCCAGGCTTGCACAGTAAAAATGGTGAATTTAACGTAAAAATTAAAACAAGTTACCATAGCGGGTTCTAATACCTACAACCGGCTATCAGAAACGCTTTGATCTGCAGGTCTTTAAGGCTAGTATACACACTTATTAGTATACACACTTAGTATGTAGTATACACACTAAGTAGTTCTACAAATTGAGTTTTAGCAAAAAGTTAATATAAATTATAACGGAATAATCTTCGTTTTTTTTTCGCTTACTTGTTATCTGCATATTTCTCTTAAGAATTAGGTAAATTCACTTACAAAGACAGTTATGACAATAAGTATTGAATATTTGTTGGGCTAATCGTACAGAAGCAGAAAAGCTTTAAAAATTATTATCTGCCGGTAGTTAGGAATAACGCCAACAACTCGAATTCCAAAACAATAGCAGAAACAGAAACATAGATTGAACGTTACTAGAAGTGGCAAATATTCTTTCGTGTTTCTTTAGTGTTGTGTAAGTTTTTATGAATTTGAAAATAGAATATGCTACCAACTTATTGAACAGGTTTCTTTTTAGGATACAATAAAAGTTTGTTGCTATAAGAAATACCGTTAGTATCGTCCAACGTCAGGATTATCCGTGGTCGTACCAAGTTTACGAACACTTCAGAACCTTTGTGCCAACTGACACGCTGCTCCTTCGTCCAAATTTCGTTGATGAGCATCCCAATGTGGTCGCACCAAATGGAAGCGCCGCCGTCGTGGGATCGGGTCATTGGCAGCGTCACGTCGTCACCATCTTGTCGCAGATTGGAAGACACAGCTTCAGTCAAAAATCGCCTTAGCAGACCTTCGTCCTTGAAGGTCTGCTGCAGGATCCATCCTGAAACTTGTACAAGAATGTATTAGAATTTTGAAACAGTTCCAGACTATCCCACTTCTGATGATAGAATTTTGGGCTTTACCTACCTATAAAATGGTCTTATTTCGATAGAATCATAGAATTACCTACCTTACAATGCAACCTCACATTTTGGGAATTGGAATTAATGAAATCAGAAGTCAGAAGTCAATACCTTTATTTCTTTAGGCTCACAAGATAACACATAGACAAGTATACCCATCAATTACCATCAAATAAGAAATAAAGTGTTATTGAAATTCTCTTCACTTCAATCTTTTGTCCACTGGTGGAAGAAGTGAAAAAGAAACCACCAGCACATTTATATAATCACTTAAGTGTCTAATACTTACAATGTTCCTTTTAAAATAAAAGCAATAAACCATACAAATAGAAAAATTCTAAAAGGATAGATAACCTTATAATTTAATCGTGACCTTCAATAATTTCAGTGCTAAAACAAACTAGGACACATCTAGAAAAAGGTTCTACAATGTAAAACATCTTACCATAATAGGAGATGCTTCCAGCTTACAGGTTCATCAAAGAGTGGCAGAGCCAGCCAGCTCACCGTCTATTACCACTAACAATTCCGCCGTTACATTTCGAGTGATACCGCCAATAACTGGCTAGGGCGTAACGTCATAACATTTCACAACTAAATACATTAAAATATCTTCTAATATGATAAAATATCCATGACAAATGTTCTTAAATATAAATTAACAATTAAGATACTTAGTACATCCAATATAATGCAATATGAAATAGCTTGATCATTAAATGAATCTGATTTGTA
Source organism: Eupithecia subumbrata (assembly GCA_949316285.1). Lineage (NCBI taxonomy): Eukaryota > Metazoa > Arthropoda > Insecta > Lepidoptera > Geometridae > Eupithecia > Eupithecia subumbrata. The sequence goes on along the minus strand of OX438632.1, from coordinate 14,564,154 downwards.
CTAGAATTTGAATTTGAGCGGGGAAAACGAGTAGGAAGTCAGGCCTGTTACATTTTAGTATTGAATATCTTTGAAACCTTATTGTTTACCACTACATATACTTCTTATATCATATAATTCATTATTAAATAAATAACAATATCTCGCAAATAGCTTATTCATGTAATGAAACTGATTTGTCCTAATATTTGAATTTGAGCGGGGAAAGCAAGTCGGAAGTCAGGCCTTTTACATTTTAGTATTGAATATCTTTGAAACCTTATTGGTTACCACTATATATACTTGTTATATTTTATATTTATTATTAAATAAATTACAATATCTCGCACGCGCGTGTAGAGGGGGGGATTTTGACCTACGTGTGTGTTGGGAGTTGTTTACTAACATTATTTTTTTGAGAAGTGTCTTGACTACAAATATATAGATTCATATTTAAGTAGGTACTTGTACCTGTTCTACATAAAAGAGAAGGAATCCTCGTCCTTGGTTCCTCTCAAAATATTGATTTGAGAGAACGATAAGACTGGTTGCGTATTTAATCCGTGCGTACGGTAGTAGGTACCTAGGAAGTAACGAATAGATAAGGTAGGGTATGTAACTAAACTACCTTACGAAGTGACGAACATCATCAATCCCCGACTTTCAAGCATACCTATTCTTAAACCACTTAGGGATGTCAAAAAATAATCGATTGTGGAAAAAAATAAACAAAAATCTATTTTAATAAGCGTAATTAAAGTATTTTCATATCGCAAATAATCGTTTTTTTTTTTTCATAATCATAAACCAATCATAATCGATTTTTCATCTGCCCCAACATTATGTCTGGACTTCTAGAGGCCGGAGCGCGAATTACTATTAGGTCGATCAATATTACACATTTCATTTATATCTATGCACATTTCACATTACATAATCTCTTATTCGTAAACTCATTGCCTACGGAATTCTAGATTTTTTTTATTTGCATAGTTTACTTTTGTTAATTTGTGTCGATAACTCTAAAACTTTAATTTGTATTAATTGTTTAAAAACTTCTTATTTCTGTTGTTTATTTTTAATTAATATAGGTAGCTAGAATTCTTGTTTTTGGCGTTTATTTTGGAATTAATTGACAAATTAAGAAAAAATCGATTATCATAACAAAATCGATAATTTTTCAAAGAAAAATCGTTTATTATAAATATCGTTTTTCATGCTAAAAAACAATCGATAAATGAATAATTGATTTTTTATGTAGGTACAATGTCATACCAATCCCTAAAACCGCTTGGTAACTTTTACTCATGTCTAACAGTAGGTACCTACTCAAACTTTATCAAAAACATTATACTACTTACTTATCTACCACCAAAATAGTAAGTAGGTACATGACAAGGAAGGTAATCACCACGTTCCGATAACAGCTGGTTAGTTTATAACTTGATCATTAGGTCATCATCAAGAGAAGAGAGAAGGGTGTCGGCAACCTTCAAACTTCTAAAAACTTCTCTCATGAGCCCGTATTTTGCTCCCTGCTTAAAATGAGTGTTTTCACAACAAGGCTGCAATAACGCTAGGTACCGTTCAGCGGTGCTCAAACTAAGCACGTCCTCGGACGAACATCGCTTCAACTTTTTAACGAACGTGTGGTAGTAAGGAATAAAATGAATTAGAGTTCCATAATTGCACAAACCTTATAAAAATATAGGAAGGTACCCAAATCATGACAGAGACACTGCCTAACTTGGGGCTAGATGATGCTATGTGAATTGTCCAGCATTATTTTATTTAAGTTTGTTTTACTCACACACATAAAATACAATGTTTGTTAAAATACAATTCAGTACAAAGCTAAAATTATGAAAGTTCCACTTTTCTTTCTTTAATTTAAAATCATACACAATCCCCGTTTGTTTTCCCACCGCAATTTTCCCGGGCTTCCCGCTCCGCTATTTCAACTTCAACTTCAACTTCTTGTCAAATGGCTTAATCCAAATCAAAAATTCCGCTGTCACTGTCAACATGACTTTGACAATGAAATTATAAAAGTTGAAGATGACTTTTGTGCCCAAATTGTGCGTTGTTTTGCTTATTTCATCCTCAGGGATAAAAGTCGCTCGCTACACACAGAAACCGTGGCCGGGCCGCGCCACCCGCGACGCCCGGCGCCCGCGCCGAAGGCGAGGGCGTGCGTGTAGTATCATATGAATTTGTATGAAAGACTACACACACACACCGCAGGCGGTGGCTAAGCGGTGCACGGCCGCCCCACCCCGCGCGCCGCCGTGGCGGGCCGTGCACCGTTTAACCAGTGTGTGGCGGTTCTAATAACCAGTAACCACACGCTATGTCGTGTACATAACACTGAACAAAAGGTATTTAATCTGTGGCAAAAAGGATCTTTTATTGACAGTACGACATGTCGTACAACATGAGAAAACTAACTTGTTTACAACTTTTGACAAACAACTGTCAAACAAAAGATTTCAAATCAAATCGTACGAAACATTTGTAACGGTTATTGTAATTTCTTCAAAAATTTACGAAAACTAGCGGACTAATACTGTTTCAGCCATGCAAAGTGAAGTGCTCGACTTAGAAACCAAGATAATAAACCATCCAGCCTACAACAGCTCGTGAGAAACTGGATAAAATACTATATTTGCATTCCTACGTAGCTTGAGCATAATCCACTCAAAAACCTTTTCTTTTCAGATACAAATGGTCTCCCCGAGACTTTGAGCTAGGCTCTAACCTTGGCCAAGGCAAATTCGGGCACGTGAACGTTGCCAGAGAGAAGAGAACTGGTTATCTTGTAGCAATAAAAACCTTGTTCAAATCTCAGATTCAAAAGTCCAAATGCGAGCGTCAAGTTCTACGAGAAATTGAAATTCAGTCTCATGTGCAGTAAGCTATCTCTGTTCTACCTTATACCTATTTTAGATCAAGAACTCCTCAGTCTTGGACTGTTTCTGTGAGTAATAAAAATGTTTGTATGCTTTATATTAAAAAAGATGTGGCTGTCTGCCTCTACCGCGGCAACACAAGAACATGCTACTTTTTTGTACTTATTCACTTTTTATGATGTTTTTGGGTTTATAAATAAAGCTGTGTAAATGAAAATTATAATATTGTACATAGCTTTACTAATATACTTAAACATAAATAATTTAATTTATATTTTAGACATCCTAACATCCTCCGCTTGCTGACCTGGTTCCATGATGAGAGACGTATCTACCTTGTGGTGGAGTTTGCCGCAGGTGGAGAGCTGTACAAACACCTCACTAACTCACCTAAGGGTCGCTTCCCTGAGGCTAAAGCTGCCAAATACATTTACCAGGTATGTATCTTATACCTCTTCTTCATGGCACACATTATTATTATTATTTGTAATACAGGCAAGTCCTAACCCATTCACAGGCATGCCTCTGTGGTGTGACCTGGAGGTGTGCGCCAGGCATATGTCTGTCCTTGTTGGTGCTTAAACATATTTTCAGTCTATTTTTGTTAGAGATCTGAGTTTGTGTGGTGGAGTAAACCATAATACTGATCCATGCTGGACCTCATAGGAGCCAAACTGCATCAGTCATGGATGATGCTGACATGTAGTCAACTAATATCCAAAAAAAAACTTTGACGTGACTTGCACCCATAACAATAACATAACATCAGTACGAGTTAAAATGTATATTTTTTTGGGTTATTATGATTTTCAGAAATTACCCTAAGTGTAAGGTCTTACACACTATAATAACAAAAACCTAACATGAAGTGTCGGAAATAGGTACTGCAGGTACTAGAGAATCTACACCATCTTACAGGAACTTTGAGCAGTACTTTCTACTTCTTGCCTGGCTTTGCATTTGGTTTGTGCAAAAGGTACAATGATAGAAATAAAAGAAAACTGGAAATGATACCATAATTCCCAGCACCACTATAGCATAGTGGAAACTCTTTTGCTTTGCCTGGCTTTGCTAAAACAGATGTTTTTATTTTATTAATAAACCGAATTAAACTTAATTACCGAATTTGATTAGTACTTGGGTTGCGATATACCTAGCTAGGCTGAAATGAGAGGTTGAAACTGGGCCCAACTACAACACTCATTAACAATATATGTATACAGTATCCCTGTATAGGAAACAAGTGAAAACTTAATAGGCTCTGCCTCAAAAGTTTAATCAAACCGAGTCCTTAGTATGGGTTGTGCATGTGCATTAATTTACATTTGTCTCCTTCCATACATTTGACGCCTTGTTGTATCGCCTTGCTATCTCTATTCTCGATCCAGAGAGGACCTATTTTTCAACCGACGAAAAACGGAGGAGGTTCTCAAGTCGACGCATATATATATATTTTTTTATGTATAACCATGCAGAACTTTTTACAGAATACTCCGATTTCGATAATTCTTTTTTTATTGGAAAGGGTATACCTCAATGTGTTATCATTATCAAACTAAATTAGACTTGAATTTTAACTAGATGTTGCCACTAGAAGAATTTGAAGTCAGTTTATCGTCATTACTAACCTACTGATTTAAGGATTTACTTTCCAGGTAGCAGATGCAGTGGAGTACTGTCACCTGCGACATGTCATCCACAGAGACATAAAGCCGGAGAATATCCTGGTGGCCTACAATGGAGACCTCAAACTGGCTGACTTCGGCTGGTCTGTTCATGCACCTTCTGAAAGGTAGCTATTCTTTTATACATAAATAATGCTGGGCAATTCCCACACCATTATTTAGCCCCGAGCTGAGCAGAGCTTGTGTTACGGGTACCTACTAGATAACTGATATACATTATACAATAAACCACATTTTTTTTTATTGTATGAACATAGAAAACATCCAGAACACCCAGCCCTTTCAGAAGTCGTCGACATAATAATATACTGTTATTACAACTACTGTTATTTATTTTATTTGTTGTTCCACTGCAGAACAAAAACATCCCTTCCTTTCTACCAGTTGTATCTGTCCCTGCTGCTTTGACCGAGAAGAATATAAGAGTGATTAGATTACACATTAGGCGTTACCGTTACGAAGCCCGCGCTTTGGTAACGCGCGTTGTAAAAAAACCATTATAGTTCTATACATCGGTACTATGCAGTGCACACTCAAATATGCGTTCGATAACCTAGAAGCGATATTGGTTTTAAAGTGCGCGCTTCAAAATTAAAATTTAATTTGAGCATATTTTCATCATGGTCTGCTATTATTTGTATTAAAATAGTATTTATCTAGGTTACTGCCACAAACTTTTTTCAAAAGACTTTTCAGAAATGAAATTAAACCTAATCGCATTTTTACATCAAAGAAGACTAGTAGGTATTTGTGTAGATAAGTATTTCGAAAAAAGCTTGTGGCAGGAACCTAAATAAATACTATTCTGAATACAAACAATAGCAAAACATGCTGAAAACATTCTCAAATGACAAATCATTTTGGTACTACGTTATGGGAAATTCATCCGTCGCCGGAGCCTTAAAGTGTTCTACTAAGACCTAGATGCATACCTTACTCACTAGTGGTCTACTCTGCGCCAGAAATAGCCATAGCAGCGCTGCTTTTCATTTAAAAAATAATCTTCCAATTTGCTACCAATCAAAACGGAAAAAGTCGCGATATATAAATAATTAAATAAATGAAATTCGTTTATTTCGTATATTTTAAAATAAAAAAATTTATTCATAGCATGGGGTCTAAAGCTACCACACGTCTCTGTTTCCCTACATATGAAGGGAAATCCAATGCATATAAATAGGGTTTTTGTGAACCTGGTCAGAGATGGCCTTCAAAATGCTTTTTTGAGAAAACCAACCTACCGTAGAACGATGTGATGCGAGAACGGACGATTGCGAAGGAGTCAGGGCACTCCCGCTTTGGAGAAGAAGCTTGCATAAAAAAACACATAAAAATGCATGAAAGGTACTTAAAACTGTTCTATTTTCAGACGTAAAACAATGTGTGGAACCCTCGACTACCTGCCCCCAGAGATGATCAAACGTGAAGTGTATGACGTGTTCGTTGATAACTGGTGTATTGGAGTCCTACTGTACGAGTTCCTCGTGGGGAAACCACCGTTTGAGAGTGAAGGGCAGGATAAGACATATGCAAGGATCCTTTCTTTGGACATGGTGTACCCGAGCTACGTGCCCCAGGGAGCTAAAGATCTCATTTCAAAGGTAAGAAGTTGGAATAAACAAATCTATACACTAAAAAACTATCGTAGTTACAAATTCACAATGGATGTAAGCAGTTAAGCACGCATCCTGAAGATCATATTCCCTTAAATCTTATACATAATCTTTTATAATCTTCTCTATTAGCTACTAGTTTCTTAGCTGCTTCGCTGCTTTTCTTAGCTGCTTTTCTATCTAAAAGGTATAATGGAAACGTTTAAAGGTTATATCTATGCCATGGGAACTGTTTTATGGGATAAAAAGTAGCCTATGTTTGACTCCAGGCTTAGAGACATCTATGCAAAATTTCAGCCTGATCGGTTCTGTCGTTATGGTGTGAAGAGGTAACAAACATCTAAACGTCCAAACTTTCGCTTTAGTAATATTAGTGTGAAGAACCACCTATTCATATAATAGTTACACACTACATCCGATTTCTCTCCGTCATCCGTGAATCACACATTTAATTCTCTCTCTACTCACCTCAACAGCCTATATTGGTCCACAGCTGGACGCAGGCCTCCCCCTGATAAGCGCCTTATTGGCTTTTATCCATCGGGAGTAATGGCCATAATCCCCACGCTGGGCATGCGGGTTGGGGATCGCAGTTCGGTGGTAGAATTGTTCTGCAGGGGGCGCTGCTGCCCGCCCCTGGTGGATATCCCTTAGTCGCCTCTTACGACATCCGCGGGAAGAGTTGGGGTGGTGATAATTCTAAGCCAGGACCACACGGCAATCACTCTTCTACTATCATTTAGTAAATGATCATTGTCTATTTCCAGCTTCTCCGTCAATCCAGCAAAGAGCGTCTGTCCCTGTCTGCCGTCAAGAAACACTACTGGGTGGAGTCGCTCTACAACCCGCCGGCTACAAACACCTAATGTTATTGTATGTATTCATTCAGTTGAACACCTCGGTGGCGCAGCGGGCGAGGGACCGCCTGCGACGCAGGAGGATCGTTTCCCGCCTTGGGACAAATGTTTGTACGATCTGCAGATATTTGTTCCGGGCAACACAAGCTCTGCTAAGCTTGGAGCGAGATGATGCTATGTGAATTATCAAGCATGTCTTTGTCATAAATAATTCTGAATAATCCGCACAGCATCATCTAGCCCCAGGCTTAGCAGACCTTGTGTTATGGGTACTAGATGACTGTTGATGTATTTATGAATTAGTTAGTACCTATGTAATTATTAAATTAATCATAGTATGTAATAAATGTTTACAATTTTTAGTAAATAATTTTATTTTTAGTATTGAGCAGTTTTTATACTTCTACTGAAGCATTTATGAAGACTTTTTACACATATTAAAATAAAATTATCTAGTAATATAACATCAATATAATTCTTTCATAAACATACATATAACTAAATAGTAGCAAAATGTACAAAAATCAAGGTCTTCTAAGAATAAAACTAACTATTATGGTGATATTTAACTCCGTCAACAACAATAGGTATATACTTCTTTGCTTAGTATATTAATTGGAAGTACCTAGTTTCGAAGTCGATAAACCACTAATCACGTTTCTATTCTTTGATTAAATTATCTCTGCGTTTAGATTGTCATCAAAATAACTATGTTGATATTCATTACAGCCTCATGCATTTTACAAAAGCTCTGCTTACTTTGGCTGTACTTTGCTGCTGAACGGGACTCCCCAAACGAGAGGGGGCTTGTATTATTTACATATTTAGTTTACTATAAAAACTTTCTTAGTTTGACGAATTCATTGTGAATGAAACGTTGGTGTTCTTCATAATGAATTATCAAATTATTTTAATAATCATTCGCTTACATTCATAATGAAACATTGAGTTTAAACCATATCCATATTGGTTGTGTATTTTTACGAAGTTTTCTTAGAGCGTCGCATTCAAACGGGGAAACTTGCGGTCAGTTTTGTAGCTCTTGAAGAGACTTAAAACATCGTTTTAGGTATTTATTTGCGGAAAAGGTATTAAGAAGAGTATTAAGAACGTAGTAAGAATTCATAAACTATATCCATATTCCTTAATCCAGTCCAGCCCTTCGCGAGTGTTCCCAGCTGGCTTGTACTCCAGCCCCACCCAGTCGGTGTACCCGGCGTTGGCGATCCGTTGCAGTACGTACTCGTAGTTGATCTCTCCGGGGGTGTCGGGCTCGTTGCGCTGAGGTACTTGCGCTATCTGGAACGCAGATAAAGCGTCTTAATGATTTTCTGTGTACCTTACCTTTACGACGGTGCATGACCAGTCGTTGCTAAGATTTGGAGGAGACAAGACCTCTATGGAAGACAGTGTCAATCAGTTTTGAAGTGTCTGATCAAAGGGGTTTGAAGATTTTTGTATGGAGGTTGGCGCGGCCCTATATAAATAAAAGTTATATATTTGGATAGAGGATACTAAACCAAATAAAAAAATTCTCTAAAATATTACCCTAAAGCGTAAGGTTTCTGAAATATTCACAGATAAAAATAATTTAGAATATGATGCAATTGTTTTGGTGTCTTATACCTATGAAAATAAATAACTTATTATGCGCCGTGATTTTTAAATAATAAACAAAATGGTAACCGATGTTAGGACCCTTGCATGCGAAATCACATGCAAAAATCACAATAAAAGTTATTAAATTTAGATAGAATACACGAATATAAATAAAAATTTTCAATAATGTCCTAAAGTTTAAGGTTTCCGAGATATTCACATAAATGAACAAAATATATGGTTATTTTCATCTGGGAATATCTCAGAAACGTGACGCTTTAGGACATTAGATAAGATGACATTTTTTATTTCTTTTAGCGTCTTCTATCTAAATACCTATATAACATTTTTTGTGCGCGGCAATTTTGAAAAAAATACCAAAACGGTGACCGATGTTAGGGCCCAAAATCTTCAAACCCCTTTACAAGAAATCAAAAAACCCCGACGAATATATTCCTATGAACATTTGAATGATGTCTTAATGATGATTTGCCGACTGACTATCAACATAGCTAAGAACATTTTCGATTAGGTCATTTTTTACAAAAATAATCCAAATCTTTGGGAGCTACGTCGCCACAGACAGACACACAAACCTATACCATATTAAACCCATGTCAAAGCATACCTGCACGTGTCCCACATAAGGCATCAGCTGGTCGATGGTGTGCGAGATGTCGCCGCTGATCTGCTGCAAGTGGAAGACGTCCAGCATCAGCTTTAGGTGGGGGCTGTCTATGCGTTTTATGATTTCCACGGCTGGAACAAAAACCGACAAAATCCTTCAAATATGTCTTAGTGTACGTTCACACAGCAGCAGTCCTTTTTACGGAACCGTTTTATTGTATTTATTCGGCGTTTTTATTCGGCGATGGCGGATGTGGTTGTATCAGCGAGTTCACATACATTAATGGATTCCAGATCCACGGATAAAACGGTCCTGTAAAACGGACTGATGTGTGAACGTACCCGGTAGCTGATCTGATTGCCGAAAGCAAAAACGACATAAAAACAACGCCATAGGTACCTACTCTGAGCACCAAGAGTGGTGCCAGATATTAAAAAATCGGCGTAATCATAATTAGTCACCATGTTTATTATATATTAATTGAATTAACAATTGACTTAAAGCAAATTGCGTCGGCCAAGCCAGCTTTGACTTGACGAAGGTGTTGGTAGTTATACGCTTTTTTGGCTTTTGATACTATCAACTTTAACATATTGAAAGCCAGCTACGCACACGCTGTTCTGGCAGTGAATGCGGTAAGTTCGATAAACAATGCCATAAAACGTACGCCATACACATAAAGAACAGTGGAGCGAAGCGATCCGCGAAACATTAAAATCTGTGATGCATAGGTACTACTAACCTTTTTTAAAATCGCTCAAAAAGTAGTGTGGCACCGAGTACTGATTGATCGGCTCAATCACTCCCAACAGGTTCTCGGTCTTCAGAACTCCTGCTGCATACTTTAAATTGCTCTCATAAGTGTCCCAGTTGTTCTGTGAGGTATGTGCCAGTTTCCCTGCCATGATGTGTATTTTCTTCGCGTTGACTGCTTTGGCGTATTGCACTGTTGTGTTTAAGTCATCTTTGAATTCATTTTCTTTGCCGGGCACGGCGGTTACACCTAGCTCGCCTTTTGTTACGTCTCCTGAAATTTGTATTTGTATTTGTATTTATTTAATCAATCGTAGGTACACTTGTTGTTACACTTGATTTCGTTACATTCTATATTTTATTCTTAAACAATAACACACATGTATTTCGCTGTAGGAAACACCATAAGGTACAAAGAAAAAAAAAACAGACAGACATGACTGAGAAAAAAAAAATTAAAAATAATTAAAAATATTTAAAAAAAATAAAAAAAATGCATAGCAATAGTATATGAATTCATTTTCTTTGCCGGGCACGGCGGTTACGCATACATAACCAAAAAAAAGAAAAGTACATAAACCCTCTATTTAATACATTAACGCTTTTTAGGGCTCATAATAACATTCAGTTATTTTGATAGTAAGTAGGTATACCATAATACCTACATCAAAAGTTCAAATACAAAAATTTGGATGTATAGACGTTTGTAGCCTCTTCACGCCACAACGAATGAGCGGATCATGCTGAAATTTTGCATACAGATAGAAATATAAACTAATTTTTATCCCATAAATCCATACGATAGAAATTACATTCAAACATTTCCATAGAAACAAGGCGTGCGAAGCCGCGGGCAGAAACTAGTCAGGAATAAAACTTAGTGGGTTAATCACCTCGCGATCAATAACTATGCAAAAGCAAAATAAAAATCATCATCATCATCAAAATAGGTAGGTTAACAGTTTGGTGAAGATATCGTGGTGGTTGGTATGGTGACAATATTCCTACAGTTAGGTTAGTAGGTTAAAATGGATTTAAGTTTTTTAAAGGCTTGTAATTAAGTATTCATATTACGCAAATTTAACAAGTGCGTTTTACTATACACTACCTACCTACTTAGAACAAATTAGGTACCTACCACTTGTTATCAAAACGTCAACTTGAACCTTTAATCTCTTAATTTGATAACAAGTTCATAAATAAATATTTAAATAGTGATTTATATGAAGCCTTTGTATAATTCCTACTACGCTTATCTAAATAAGACCTAGTTAATTATTTTCCTTTAAGTATTAAATTAAGAAAAAACATACTTACCAGTTTTCAAATTAATCAAAATTTGATCAATGCCGGCCTTTTCCTTGGCCTCTTTCACTTGTTCAAGTGTAAAGCCTAAAGGAAACCCCGATTCAATAGCTTTAAATCCTGCTGCTTTGGCTAAAGAATATCTGTCTAAAATGGACGAGGCCTCAGCGAACATAAAAGAGATATTAGCACAGAACTTCATTGTTTTAACTAGGAGTGGTCGTTGAATGAACGAACTGTTTTTGTAGACTGTTTGTTTGCCGTCGACTGCTAGACCGGTTTACAGTCCACTGATGAACCAGTTTACTCGTGAACGACATTTGCATCGCCCAGTCCAAAGTCGAGCGTTGACGAAACTGTTTGTTTCTCGCTCTCTAGCCACTCGTCTATCAAGCATTCTGCTCTCTTCACACTTGCTTGTTTCGCTAATATGACTATCTCTCTTTCGCCATGCGCCAGGCCAGACTGTATATCGGCGGCGGTGTAAGTGGTGTTTTGTAAAAGTAAACTCTATTGCAATGCAATATGCATGTCAATGTATTATTCTATTAGTAGGCATTACCTACCAAACAATTACCTACCTATCTTCATATGGTAGGTAAGTTGCACTATGCACACAAGCGTAGGTTAGGTACCTAGGAGGGTTATTTATTTCTGATTTTCGGGCATAGGTACCTATCCAGGTAGAGACAAACCATTCAAAAAATGCAGGCCCTCTTCATAAAACGTCATAGGTAGGTACTAGGTACCTACTTACTTGGCGTGCATTTTTAGAATGCTTTATCTCTACCTACCTAGGTAGGTACCTATCCCGAAGGTAGGTAGGTAGTGTAGGTTCCCTAGGTACCTACCTACTACTGACCTATGGGATTTTTCTTTTGACGCGTCAAAAAGCAAGAGGCAACGATACTTAATGTAAGTATCGTTGCCTCTTGCTTTTTGACGCGTCAAAAGAAAAATCCCTACCTACTTATGACAAGTTTATCACCACTATTAAAGGTAGGCCTACCTATACCTAACAAACTGGTGCTTAGGTATTCTGATAAGTGATACGATAACATAACACTATTGCTCCGTGCTATTTCACACTGGCTACTGGCATGGCGATTTGCAAGCGAGTTAACCCCGAAAGACATGGTACCTACCTAGGTAGGTAGGTAGGTACCTAGGTAAATTCATTGTTGAAAGAAAAGTATAGTGATCGCGAGGTCTACTGTTCGTAGAACTACTAGTTATATAAAAATACCCAGAACACCCGGAACAAATATTTGCATATCGTACAAACATTTGTCCTAAGGCGGGAATCGAACCCGCAACCTGCGTCGCAGGCGGACCTTTGCCGGCTGCACCACATCGGTCGTCAAAATAGTTCATACGTCGCGTCGTCGATTGGCAACCGTTTACCTATGATCGTTTTAATTCTCGTCGTCGTTTACCAATCTGTGCATCAACGTTCAACGATCGATCATGTCCTGAACTAAACGGCATAAACTGGTCGAGCAGTAGACTGTTTTATGAACTAGTTCATCGTTGACGGTAAACGGTCTCGTTTCGTCGATTGAAAAGAAGTCGACGACCCATTCCTAGTTTTAACCTGCCCGCAACTAGCCGGAAAGACAACAAAAATAGTAAATAGAAAAAAACTAAAGAGGTTAGTAGTCATTACGTTCCGATACTCGCGTCAGCTGACTGACCGACCGAAATGGCAGAAAGATAACGTTCCATTCTATCTGTATAAATGAATCAATGAACATTACAGAATATCTTGAAACAATTGATAGAATAGCGACTAACTTAAAGAAATATCAGCAACAGCTCATAATAACTACGATAGTTTATGGAAGAAACAAACACACAAACAACAGAATCATGAATATAAATAGCAAATTGTATTCAATGGCATCTAGGTACAACAACCTGGAAATCGTCGATCTAAATGAAGAAAGAGGAATAAGAAAGAATATGAGAGCCGTTAACTACTCAGCACGTTATATTGCAATCGCTTGTGAGAGCGGAGTAAATAAAAGAAACCTTATGATTCTACACGATTCTAATGTGAGAGCCCACAAAAAAGTTACCGAAATAGACGCTGATAAATTTCCATTAGATTGTAGAAATGAGAAGGATAAGCCTACTGGTGAAGATAAAGCCAACACCAAGGACAAGTTAGAAACAAAAGAACAGGAAATAAATTTTCTGTCCGTAACAGGGATAGACATCGACACATAAATATTTGTCACCAAAACGTGCAAGGTATTTATAAGAAACATATGACCCTCAGTCTTTTCCTAGCTAAACAAAATATTGACATTATGTGCATAACAGAATCCATGCTATATGACAAAAACATAGACACATTTACTGTAGACGGTTATAAGAAGGCCGCGTATTTTTGTAGAACCAAAACTACTCAAGGTGGTTGTCTTATTTTAGTAAAAAATAACATAACGTTTAAAAAGAGAGATGATGTTAATAATATGTGTATTGAAAAGGAATTTGAAGTTAATTGTATAGAGTTGAAAGAAACATTTATAATAGTAGTGTATAGATCGCCATCAGCAAATATAGACGTATTTATATCTAAATTAGAGCAATGCTTGGAAAAAGTGACTAGATATAATAGTAAAACCGTAATCCTATGTGGTGACTTTAATGTCCATTTCTCTTTGATCAGAGATCATCCAAATCAGTTGTCTGATGTTCTGGATTCTTTTTTATTAAAACAGCAAGTGTTTGAGTACACACGAGTTGTCATTACAAATGAAGTTATTGTTAGGTCTTGTATTGATAACATGTTCACCGATTCTGAGAATGTCGTCAATGTTAATGTTTTGGAGGGTGTAAAATCTGACCATTATTGTCAAGTTATGAAGATCGCAATTAACATAGATTTACGGGATCCCCCTAAACGATTACTAAGAAAAGTAACGATGCCGAAACTACTATTGCTAAAAGAAAGCTTGCGACAAGTTATTCAACAACCTGAATATTATAAAGACTATGAAACATATTTTAGATGTCTTATAAATAAACTAGATGAACATATTCCTGTTAGTCAATGTAATATAGGAGGCCTGGTGAACTTTAATGATTGGGCCACCAAAGGTATAATAATTTCTAGGATTAGGCTTTTTGAACTGTATGGTCTATTGAGAGACATCAACAGCAACATAAAAAAGGAATACGTGACTAACTATAGTAAAATTTTTAAGAAAGTCTGTTGGAACGCAAAACAAATATACTTTGCAAACAAAATAAAGGCATCTCAAAATAAAATACAGTGTACCTGGCAAATCATTCAAAATGAATGTGGTAAATCTAACTGTAATATTATGACCTGTGAAAAAATAAACAATGAAATTGATAATACTATTATAACTGACATAAATGAAATCTGTAATCACTTTAATAATTATTTTGTGGATGTATCAATCAACCTGACGCAACCTTTGACATGTTCCTTGAATGAATCTCTGACATAATTAAATGAGTTTAGGCCTAAAAACAACGATTATTTCTGCTTATCCCCAATCACTACTCAACGCATAATTAAATTAATTAGATCACTTAAGCCTAAAAACTCTAATGACTACTGGTACATTACGCCAAAACTTATAAAGAAAATAGAAACAGAAATTGCCTTACCAATGATGATGATACTAAATGATTGTATCCAAACGGGAATCTTCCCGGATGAAATGAAAATAGCTAAAGTGGTGCCAATACACAAAAAAGGGAACACATCATGTTGTAACAATTATAGGCCAGTGTCTATCTTGCCGAGTCTTAGCAAGATTTTTGAGAAGTACTTAGCAGAAGAACTATCTGATTTTCTAAACAGTAGGCAAATATTATTTTCACGGCAATATGGATTCCAGAAAAACAAATCAACAAATGATGCTATCATAAGACTAGTAGAGGACGTATATGCTGGCCTGGAAAGATCACAGAAAACATATGGCGTTTTCTGTGACCTGTCCAAAGCATTTGATTGCGTGTCCCATGATATACTTATAGGAAAATTAGAACATTACGGAGTTTCTGGAGTCGAATTAAATATTTTCAAATCCTATCTAAGCAACAGAATTCAAATAACCGAGTTAAACGGCAACCGCTCTACAGAGTGTAAAGTCAAGTTAGGCGTCCCTCAGGGTTCGATCTTGGGACCATTGCTCTTTTTGACTTACATTAATGATATATCCGTAGTACTAGACAATGTAGGTGTTGTTTTGTTTGCTGACGATACCAGTTTGGTTATTAAGGACTCTTCTAACGAAAGCGCTGGTAAAAATGTAATAGAGTCATTAGATAAATTAAAAATATGGTTTTCTGTTAATAACATGCTTTTTAACGTAGACAAAACAAACATAACTCCATTCTCCTTAAACAATAGGCCAAATGACCTTTCTGGACGGCTGATGAAAGACACACTAGAGAGCTTGAGCATGACTCATAGTAATAAAGTCAAGTTTTTAGGTGTTTGGCTTGACACAAAGCTAACTTGGAGCGTTCACATTGACGCATTAACAAAAAGGCTGTGTTCGGCTACCTACGCCATAAGGAAAATTAGAGAGATAGGCGGTGAAAAAGCAGCACGTATGGTCTATTTCGCCTATTTCCACTCGATTATGACGTACGGCATACTATTTTGGGGAAGAGCAGCCGATGCAAACAGAGTTTTTGTGTTACAGAAGCGCGCAATACGTTATTTACTGGGCTTAAGGTATTTGGAATCTTGTAGGGAGAAATTTAGGGAAGTAGGCGTCTTGACGATGGTTGGAGAGTATATCTACCAAAATCTGATTTATGCTAAAAACAATTTACACAATTTCAAATATGTTAAGGAGGGACATGATTACAATACAAGACAAAAAATAACTTAGTAGTCCCGAAAACAAGATTAACTAAAATCTCCAAAAGTTTTGTTTGTAATTCGATAAAACTGTACAATATGTTACCAAATAATGTTAAATCAATGTCAGATCTAAAATTTAATTCATTTGTTAAAAAAAGATTAATTAATAAGAGTTATTACAGACTAGATGAAGCTTTTGCTGACAAAAATATTTTTATGATTGACGATTGACATTTAATCTGACATTCCCTTAATTATTATGATTAATTTTACTCTTTACATTTTTGACAATGCTTTTGCAGCTACCCCTTTAAATTATTGTTATTATTTTATGATTGAATTTTATGTGTTTTTGAAATGTTATTATTCTAAGTAATTGACCTGACTAAGTGTTTCTTGTGAACCCATGGTATTAATAAATGAATTGAATTGAATTGAATTGAATCGTTTCTATTTGTCGACTGCAGTGTAATGCAACGGTGACAGTAAAATTAAATATATTATTATTCTTAACACTCGTTTCTTATCTTGAGATATTTTTTTTTATTTAAACTGCCTTATAGACATTTATAGTATTGGAACGTAACGTCGCCGGTCAAGGTCGTGCAATAACCGCGATCTTTAGTTTTATGAAAAGAAAATATCAATCTGTTATTACTTTATGTGGGTCGTTACGTCATTTTCAAGAAACGTAACAAAACCAGTGACTTGATCGGCGTCACCTGTTTTAAAACTAGTGATTTTTGTAACCAGTTTCTTTTTATTCTGCTACTGTGATTGTTAGTATAAATAACACAACCACCAATACAGTTACTCGCGAAACGAAAATTATTGAAATCAGATACCTAACTGTTTGTTTGTAAACAGTTTATTCAATAACGTAGGACAAACAAATTAACTTCCCTTCATACTTTATTCAGGCTTAGGACTGACTGCATTAAATGTTATTGCTTTTTATAGTAATTATGATTACTGCTAACTATAAAACTATGATATTAATAAAATTTTGTAAACAATAATTATTGATAAAAATTACAGTTTATTTACACTATTTGGCTTGATACATTTTTCTGTTTCATAACTGTCATTTGTTTATTTCTCTTATTTTTACACTATACAATAGTTTTGTTTAGAAATATACAATTTTTTAATTCAGTTTTTCATTTTTTTTTTGCGGTATCGCGGTGCGAAATGAATGAAACGCACAGTACCTACAGTAACGCATTCCAAAACTCAATCACTACTTGTCATTTGACTCAAAACTAGTTATTCGGTTACATGCTGCGTAGCTAGTTACTGTAACTAGCGACGTGAAATAACGCCCACGTCTATGTTATATATTTTCCGAGTATCTGAGGAAATTGCATGAATTTAAATGTTAAAATGGCTTTTGTTATTGTTTGTTTTTCCTTGCTTAGAACAGTATTGCCGAAAATTATAGTGAACTCCCGTGTTAGAGTAAAAAAAAAGTAAAACCTCTCAAAATAATCATTTATTTTAAATCGATATTCACAGTTACATACCAATCATGTAGATAATAATGATAACAAAATAATATTGAAAGATTACATAGTGAACAAAAACTGCAGTTTCTTTTAAAATTTAATTAAAACTAAAATAATCATAGGAAATGGCCACTTAACAACGTTGAGCTGACATAATTCCTAAAAGCTTACTTACTAAAGGTCTATTATGACCTGTACGATATTCGTTACTAGGGGCGCGGCGGCAGCGAAATCAGCAGGGTAAAAAGTTTCCAATATCGAATCCGACGAATTAAAATACCCCTACAGAGTGGGTATGCGGTGATCCTACTGTCACACACACCACACACAAAACTCGGCTGTATATCGCGAACGGTACGAAGCCCCAAGCGAAATTTACCACTGCCGCTCTGGTTAGCGAATACCGCGTACCTAGGTCGGAATAGACCTTAGGTATGGAATGATCGTAACCTAGAGATACAATGTCAAAATAATAGGTATATTTACAGCTACAGCAAATTTTTAGAAAATTGTGCTAAAAAATATTTTTAACAGCCCAATCACGTTTATTTTCTATCACGGATAAAAATTTTTTTAAAAAAGAAATAACTGAAACCAAGCTAAAGCTAGCTAGTGGTGTATATAATAACCTAAGCTTTTCACTCTTAGGTGGCGCTGCTATGCAGATTCCGGACAGAGCAACTTTAGTTGAAGAAACTGTCAACTTTTTAATTGCTCTGTCTGTATAGCGCCTTAGTAGGTACGTACTGAATTTTAGTTCCAAAAATGGACGACGCAACGAATCACAATCAACAATGAATCTTTATTTTCAACCGAAAAACAAAAGGTTTTCAATTCGGCTCTGTTTTTAATTTATGTACCTATGTTACTCGACTGTCCTACGAAATACCGGCAGTCGAAATACCGGAGCACGGTATATCGAAAGTACACGAAACCGCAGATCGAAATACCGAAAGCTCATGAGGCCGCATCACGGAATACCGAAAGCACACAACACCGGAAAACTTTATACCGGACGAACATAATCTCGAATGCACGCTATACCGGAAGATCACGAAATCGAAAGTACGCAATGTCGAAATTTTCTTCAGGGCTGTACGTTAGTTTTGTCACAATTAAGATACAGATTTGATTTTAATGTTTCGTATCTATCGGTGACAATGGAAAACTATGTTTTTCTTGCATAATGCATTGGAAAACTTGGAGTCAAAGAATAGCTCTATTGATCGGCGTGAGCAACGCGAACGAAGATCGCAGTGGCAGCTTGGGTGCTTTGGCTGTATAGTGTAATAGTCACTTGGTCTTGTCCTTTGCACATTTGTCTTGTCCTTGTTTTTTGTCCTTTGCTTTAAAACGACTTTGAAACCCAATTTGAGTTAAATGGTTTTTAACGTTAAGCATGGGTAAGTTAGAATAATGCTGTGCTTAATATTATGTATTTATTAGGGTTTCGAGATCAGATCAAAACCCTTAGGGTCTCGCTTTGTCTGTCATTTTTTCACTCATTAATATCTCAGCAACTACTTAACGCAGCTATCAACTTGAAATTAAAAATAATAATACGTTACGTGCGCTTGTGCAGACTTAAATAAATAAAAATAAAAAATGAAAATAAGCATTTACAATAAATAGCTACAAGCATTTAAGCATTTACAAGAAATAGCTACAAGTGCTGGTGGTACAAAAGTAATCGAATGGTTTGATATCTTTGATGTTGGTGGAGTGCGGTCACTAAGCCAAAACAATGTCGGTGTTCCACCAAGATTTCCACCAAATATGTGGTCTGTCTTGTGGTTGATTGCATACGTCAGGACATACCCATTACACAAAATTCAATTGAAAATTGGCACAACCGTTGGAATAGCCTCCTAAATCGAAAAAAATCGACATTTACAAAACATTGCAAGAAATTGCAAATGAGCAAAAAAGTAGGTACCTACCGCCATCGAGATTGAAAGGATTTCTGCAAATATAAGAAGAAAAAAAAGAAATACCTGAGAGCATTAAAAAAACAAATCAAAATTTTATATCCAACAGGGGCACAATTGGTGCCCACCAAAGACTTTTTCAGTGGCCTAGCCTATATAGCGTACATGAAAAATTAAGTTTACTACAAAGGTAAACTTTTTTGCTCTTTTAAAATTTCTTGCAGTGTTTGGAGCTATTCCAACAGTTGTGCCAATTTTCAATGGAATTTTGTGTGATGGCTATGATCTCACGTATGCAATCAACCACAGACACAGACCACATTATATGTGTGGTGGAAAGCCGACATTGTTTTGAGTTTGAACTTTGTTTAAAATATTGTTCGACGTGTGTCGAACAGTACGTGATAATGACGTGTGAAAATAATATACTTTTATTCACCTTATTTCATATTTTTATTGACTCTAAATCTTTAATAAAAGCTATTTCTTCTATTTATTAAAACATTCTAAAATTGTATTATGTTAGACAAAGAAGTAACGTAATGAACGTACTGCTTACACTGTAAAGTTTTGAAAATATTTTAATTGGTATGACAAAACTTACGTACAACCCTGAAGAAAATTTCGAGATTGCGTACTTTCGATTTCGCGATCTTTCGGTATAGCGTGCATTCGAGATTGTGTTCGTCCGGTCTACAGTTTTTCGGTATTGCGTGCTTTCGGTATTCCGTGATGCGGCCTCATGTGTTTTCGGTATTTCGATCTGCGGTTTCGTGTACTTTCGATATACCGTTATCCGGTATTTTGACTTCCGGTATTCCGTAGGACAGTCATGTTACTCGATATCTTCGTCAATTATTGCTGTCCTATTTTTAACCCCCGACGCAAAAAGAGAGGGATGTTATAAGTTTAACTTTTCTGTCTGTGTATCTGTCTGTGGTATCGTAGCTCCCAAACGGATGAACCGATTTTCGTTTAGTTTGTTTTGTGTCATAGATAATTTTGTCCCGAGTGTTCTTAGCCATGTTTAATGAAAATCTGTCGGGGGGGGTTTTAAATTTTAAATTTTGTTCTTGTAATGACTTTTTCATAGAGAGAGTTAATAAAATAAAATTTAGAGTCCGTTATTAGTTTTTATAAAAAACATCACTTTATGTATTATCGTGATTGGGCTCTATCTAGTTTCGCGTTGTCTTACCTACATCACATCACAGCCAACATTACAGAACAAATGTCAACTTTTAATCATAATAAGGGAGTTTTTAGGACTAATAACGTAATAACGTAATAACCAAGAGAAATGCTGAAATAAGGTCTAGATACCTATGCAGTCTTGTAAAGAGGTATTTTCGGTTAAAACATTTGGTTCAGGTATATAAATACGTTTTTGATATTAACACAGCCATATTTAGTAGCTTATACTAGATATTACTATACTTATGAAGTTATACAACAAATAGGTATGCCTTTATTGGGTGGATTTTTGAGCTTTACTTAAAATATAAAACAGAATAAAAGGCCAAAGAGATAAAATATAAAAATTTCGAAGATTTGACACTTAAATCTTAATAACGGATCATATAATCGGATCTCAGGAAGACTTTTTTGATTTTCTCCTCCTGAAACTCCTGTAATTTTATTGAATACGCAGTTTTTAAAATAAACAAAAAATATTATCTTTAGTGTGAACAAAGCTTTAGTTACAATAAATTTCTTGTAACTTTAACATAGGAGGTCCTATGTCTCATCCCTTATTTTAATAATGTTAATCAGTCAAGCCATTTATTAAAACTAAGTAGAGCGCGGTTTCGCGCGCATATTTTGTATGATCCAAAACATTTGCGTTGGACAAAATGAAAAACATGTCGATTTTCAAATTGCTATGTGAAATGTGAGGCACATGCCATGATGCCTTTTTCTGTTTGTTGGTATAGGAAGTAAAGTGCTTATTCGTTTGTTTACTACCACTCGACTAGACGCAACCCAACCGGAGATTTAGGAGACAGTAGGAAATCGAACTGGACATCGAGCTCACCGTCGAACTCTACCCGCCATCTTTGCATTATCTGAAAGAAATAATGAAATGATTCATTACGTTTGATTTATATTGCTCGCGAGATCAATTTTTTTAAATCTCGCGCTCAATATTTATAAAACGTGAACACCACAACGTTTTATATTATTGAGCAAATCGTACTCTGTAACTTTCTTTTCACTATGTAAATTTAACCAACACTCCTTAAAGGGAAATGCAATATGTTGGTGAATATTTCCCTCTAAGTTGTAAGAATAATATTTTAAACCTTCAATCAGAGTTAATAAGTTTGTTCAGTAAAATATGCAAAGTTGCTGTCGAAAGAATGGATCCACATTGAGTTGCTGAGCCACACGCGGTAGTGAGTGAGGCTCTCTGATCTCCAGCCATCGTTCATAACCTAACAGAAGCGAAATCAATAGCCAAACGACATCATACCTTAGCCAGCAAAACATTAAGCTCAAGTTCGACGAATCTCTTCCCCGGGCACATCCGCCGTCCCCTCCCGAAAGGCGCGACCAGTGACGCTGCGTGAGGCTCTCTGATCTCCAGCCATCGTTCGGGGCAGTACTCCTGGGCTCGCCAGAAGTTCTCTTCTCTTCTGCAAGCCGCCCCGGTGTGGGCTAGCACGAACG
This sequence comes from Eupithecia subumbrata, assembly GCA_949316285.1. Taxonomy (NCBI): domain Eukaryota; kingdom Metazoa; phylum Arthropoda; class Insecta; order Lepidoptera; family Geometridae; genus Eupithecia; species Eupithecia subumbrata. Next base: position 14,541,868 of record OX438632.1, on the reverse strand, counting down.
TCTGTCGAGGGAAATTAATATAGAGCATTTGACGACCTCCGTGGCGCAGTGGGCGAAGGTCCGCCTGCGACGCAGGAGGTTGCGGGTTCGATTCCCGCCTCGGAACAAATTTGTGTACGAACTGCTGAAATTTGTTCCGTTGGTCTGGGTGTTTTCTATGTATAATAAAAAATATCTATCTATGTAGTGTATTGTATTAAGTGTATATTTTATATCTTTTTTTAACACTTGCATGACTCAAGACGCAGATCATCTCTTCCAGCCCCGTGTAGCGGGTAGGCAGAGAATGCGTTTACGTCCGACAAAAAGGGATGTTATTGTTCGTTGAAAACAATTGACTCTCTTGTTTGAATAAGAACAAGAAAAGTCATTTTTTTGTGTCAGATTAACGTTTTCTTGCTTTGTTGAAAACAGTTTGCTTGCCCCAGCCGCGAATTTAATTACCGTTTGCTTGCTTTGTTGAAAACAGTTTGCTTGCCCCAGCCGCGAATTTAATTCATATCCGACAACGCACCGACTCGCGGCGGCGCGCACAGATAGAGCTGAAGGCATCGTACGGAGTAGAATTTTAGTTGGAATACAGTTAACTTACCCCAGCCGGCATTTTATATCCGTCAATAACCATCGGCGTCTCCAACAGCCTGGCTAGGAAGGGCGCAGTGGGCAGCAGTCGGAAGGCCTCGCTCGCGGCGGCGCGCACGGACGGCGCGGCGGCCATCTCCTCAGCGGTGAGAGTTGAGCTCGCGGGCATCTCGTTGTGGATCCGTCTCTGCCAGTCCGGACGGCTGCTCAGTAGGTACAGGAGGAACACTAGGCTGTTTGCTAGCTGGGGTAAAAAGAAAATTAGTTTATCTATCGATCTAAGTAAAACATGGGATATGAGGTAGATACTAGCTTCTCGAAAGTGAAGAGTCAAATTAGGTGAAATTAGGTCCACCTACCTCATCATAGCTTGCTACGATGTAGGTACTTTATTGTGATTTATTGACTAAAAGACTACAGCAATGCCCTCGTGTAAGTTTGTTCATTATAATTATTGCATAAGATTGGAAATGTATCTGTGAGCGAGTGGTTTGTGGGTAGTTTTAACACAGGCAAGTTATTCAATTCAATTCAATGCGTTTATTTCAGACATCAATTATTATTATAATGCAAAAAATAACTTAGTATCCATATGCATATACATAAAAAAAAAACTGCCGTTTTACGCCCGAATATTTTGAAATTTCTAAGGCATTCCCTTAGTTTCAAAATATTCGGGCGTACCCAAAACCTATAAGGCACCTACTTACCTATCGTTGACCGAGAATCATGAAATTTGGCAAGAAGCAAGGTGACACAAAAAAATCTAAATAAAGTATAAAATACTCACGGTCTCAATTCCAGCTGTAATAAAGTCGATAATAGCTGCTTTCTTGTCCCTCATGTCCAGCGCTGGGTTGTCGAGTATCTTCAGGAAGATCTCTCGCATGCTGTCATCCTGAGCTGTCCCCTGGCTCCGCAATCTGGCTTCCTCCATCAAGTCCGATACTATGCTGCCAAAAATAGCACTTAGGTTTGCTCAAAATCTGTTCAGTAATTGCTTGCCTACTAGCAATCATGTAAAGCTATCATCATCATAAGCTCCGCTCCGCATCAATGGATAGGCAGCCTAATGAGCACCAACGCCCTGTTACACCTTGCCGCTTCCAGCCTGACGACTCGCGAAAGACTGCGCTCGGAGAGGCTGGATGCGGCAACCCGCCAGCCCAGGGAGGGCGTCCTAAACTACGTTTACCGAGTCGCAGTCTCCACTCGAGGTACCATACCACCACAGTAGATAAATTAACTGTGGTACCGCGGTTGTTACAATAGGTAGTACCTAGCTGTAGGTAGGTGCCTAACTTTTATTATTCCATGCAAATACCATTTGTAGTTGCTTCACGTATTTATTTCCCTTTTGCTATTGAACGACAAGGGCAAGGTGTCTTAATAATTTGTATTCGAAGGAAAATTCCAGCGAAGTCACATCACATCACATCTCATCAATAAACAAATATACCTTGCATACTTTTCCTTTTTACAACGGAAGAAATGTTTTGCAAAATCATATTTTTATATCTATAATCATATATTATCATATATATCATATATATTATCATCATATATATTATAATCATTTATATTAATTCTCTGTAAACTCTTTTAGTCGTCTTCAAATTTTATCAGGACTGAATTATAATTTCTTATGCGACCATCCGAGCTGTAACTCCTTTCATCATCATGAATTTAGCGAAAGCACTTCGGCTGCCGGACATAGGCCTCCCCGTTAGATCGACACAATGATGTAACCAGCGGGTTTCCGTGACCTTCACCAGGTCGTCGTTCCACCTTGTGGGTGGCCATCCACAATTCCAAACTGCCCCTCCCCTACCCCGTCAGTTCGAGACTGCCTTGCCCACGGCATTTGAGCTTCCCAATTCTATGCTATATCGGTTACTCAGCTTTATACCGTCGCAAGCGCACACCCGAAGAGAATTTACGGTTTCTGAGGACCGAAGACGTACTGCTGCCTGCGAGGTCTTTACAATGGTGCTGCGGTAAGGAGGGAGGTCACAGTGCAGTGCTTACAAAATTGCAGTCGAATTTTAAGACAAAATTTACTCAAAAGTAACTAAGTAAAAGATACTGTAGGACAGAAAAGTAGAAATAAAAAGTAACCTACGTGTGAATAGTCTCTTCACTTCTCGCAAAAGTCCGGTAAAGCGTGGTCGGCGCGAACTTCCAGAGGGGCGCACCGTAGTAGGAGTCCCTCTGAGCCCTGAAGTGCGCTTTGACGGCGGCTGCCAGCGTGGCGGCGCGGCCCGACATCCAGCGCTCCAGGAAACCCAGGCGGCTGCCGAGCATCAACGTGCAAACCGCTGGAATACAGAAACTACAATTAAACATACCTAAATGCATTATTATCTACATTACCTACTAGCTGCCGCCCGCAGTTTCGCACGCTGCGCTCTCTTTCGAGATAGAAAGTAAAGAGTCCTCCCTCAGATCCGTTTGGGCATGAAAAGATAACAGACAAACAGGGTTACTTTGAAATTTGTAATACTTGTATGGATTAAACCCTGTTTAGGAACCTCTATTTGAGTCCATCTAGCTAGACCCACAGATATTTATGTATTTGTATTTAATTATTTGTAACAATTTATTACATATTTTACAAATATAACAGTATATTTTAGAATTGGTTTGCGGTGGAGGGGAAAACCCAACAATATACCAAAAAATTCGCAGCTCGCTTCGTTTGCCGCTAACGAATATGCCGAGTTTAGGCCAGGACCCCCATTTTCAGGTCACCTTTTCGACCACTGCTAACAAATTACGAAAATCTAACAAGGTATACAGAATAAAATTATCTGAGCATCTGTTCGAAGCGACGCGTGACCCGAGAGCTGGTGAGTATGTGGCGCAAAGCAATGCCACACAGCGGGGTAATCAGCCAGCGTCTTGGGGACGCTTCCGACTGGTATTGATATGGATCAATTGAGCGATCTGTAGATTGTTTTCAACAGTCTATTGTAAGCTCAATTGTTTCAATTGTAAATACTAGTTCTAATTTATTTCTATTACTTATTTGATTTTAATTTTCTTTGTGCAACAACACATACAATTTTCGAGGCTTGCTTCGCTCGCCGGTAAAGTGTACGAGTTCGGTGCTCGGTGGCGACGTCCCCTCCCCCTACCATTGAATTTGAGGCTATGGCTTGCTAAAGTTTTCATCTGCAAACAGTTAATGGTCCGTGACAAACCAGAAACTGGTTAGGTAGGTGTTAAGGCGAAAAGTTGCCTAGGTTGCCGTTGAGTAGTATGAATGAATACCTACCGGTTCAGAAAAATCTCCGAGTGATAGTAACCGATTTTTAACCCCCGACGCAAAAAGAGAGGGGTGTTATAAGTTTAACGTCTTGGTCTGTGTATCTGTCTGTGGTATCGTAGCTCCCATTTTAAAACCCAGAGAGCCATTTTTAACACCATGAATGACCTACCCAAATAGTAACATAATATTCTGTGCCGATATTTTGTGGTAGATAAAGGTCATTGGATATCGTATCTCCTGTAATACAATATGTTTACCTTCCTGTTGGCATGCTCAGTCACACCACACACCGATTAAATAAACGCGGCCATGTTACAGCAATATAATATCTTGTTGATTTCCTGGTGCTAGCTGTTAAAAAACAACCCTACTTACTGTTTTTTATTACATCAGATAGGTACTATCATTCTTAGATCAGATTAACTTCCTTTCTTTCTTTCTATGTATGAAATAGGTACCTACCTCATTGAATTACTATTACTACTGACCTACTTAAGTAAGAATGAGACACGATTTGATTGTTAAGAATGAATAAATAATGCTAGACATCCATATGCAGCACTGTTTTGCCCCAAACTAGGCAGAGTTTGAGTGCGGGTTCAAGCTTGTTTTTAGGGTTTTGAAGATCGAAGATCGGTTTCAAAACCCTTATGGTCTCGCTTTGTCTGTCCTTTTTTCCCTCCTTAATAACTCAAAAACTACTGCAGCTATCAACTTGAAATTTAAAATAATAATACATTTCGTGCGCCTGTACAGATTTCAAGAAAAAAAAATGAAAAAAAATGAAAAATGAAAATGAATATTTTCCATACAAATTGTGATGCCGAAATTTTAAAAGATACCTACAGAGTCATATGGGGTATCAAATGAAAGGTATCATTTTGTACGTTTCAGAACAGTTTTTGAAATTTGTGTAGGTTTCATACTTTTTAAAATATTTCGAAAAAAGTCGAAAAAATACCCATTCCCCCCCCCCTATCTCCGAAGATTGCAGAGTGATCCATGTAAAATGTATGGAGCGTTTATAGACATGGATCTATATTTTACAGGAAAAATATAGAGAAGTTTGAAAAAAGAACACTTTTTGAAAAATGGTCAAAAAGGGGGGGAATAATTTTCAAAAGGGGGGGCTACCTCACCGAGTGGGGTATCAAATGAAAGGTATCGGTTTGGACATTTCAAAACAGTTTTTTGAATTTCTGTAGGTTTCATACTTTTTGAAATATTTTGAAAAAAGTCGAAAAAATACCCATTCCCCCCCCCCTATCTCCGAAGTTTGCAGAGCGATCCGTTTAAAATGTATGGAGCGTTTGTAGATATGGATCTATATTTTACAGGAAAAATATAGAGAAGTCTGTAAAAAGAACACTTTTTGAAAAATGGTCAAAAAATTATAATTTTCAAAAGGGGGGCTACCCCGCCGAGTGGGGTATCAAATGAAAGGTATCGGTTTGGACATTTCAAAACAGTTTTTAAAATTTCTTTAACTTTCATACTTTTTGAAATATTTCGAAAAAAGTCGAAAAATTTACCATTACCCACCTTAACCGAACCACCCATTAATCCGAAGCATGCAGAGAGATCTATCTGAAATGTAGGTTGGTACCTACTATTCTTAGGTATTCGTTAAATTGCGAAGTCTCTAACCGGTACTTTTGGTACATATTTATTGACAAACGTTCAAAACCCTCGGCGCGCGAGTTACACACGCACTTGACGGATCTTGTTTATTTGGCCTATTTCGTCCCACTGCTGGTACCTACCTATAAAGCAATAATCTTTATGTGCTAAAAATATAACTTGAGTGTGCAGAGAAGTTCCCAAATAAAAATATGCAGATCTCTTCTTCACCTTTAATCATGGATATATCGTTAGCATCCACATAACTTCGAATCAAATCATATAAATCCATAAAACAGAGCACACAAGAACATAATATGCCATCGGGTATCATACATAATAATAAGTCTACCATTTCATATTGCAGTTCTAATGTTGCACATTCCGGACGCATTTGATGCGGGTACGACGGCCTAACGCTATTCCAAGATATATCTGGCCTACATTACTATTATTATTTACTATCTTGACGTCATATTCATTATCATGTCAAACTACACAATTCTGCTAGAGAAAACATCTCAAGTTACTGACATCCGGCAGGCGTTGTATTGCAACTGTGGTGACAGTTTTAATACAATAATTTATGGAATTATTATGTATCGCGCACTTGGGAACATTTATTTTATGATCATCTAATAATAGGTACATATTTTCATTATTATTATAATGATCCAGATGGAAAACAAAAAATACTAAAGTCATTTATAACGGGATATTTACCATGATTTTAGTTTTGAGCTTTCCAATATTTCGGCACAGTTATGCAGTTTCCAGTTATTCCGTGATCATGGCGCATGAAAATGTGCCGAAATATTGGAAAGCTCAATACTCAAATCATGGTAAATATTCCTTTATAAATGACTTTAGGTACTGTTAATAACCATGATGGATTTAAAAGTTTTACAGACGTTAATAGATGAAAATACCTAACTGTGGCCCCAATTATTTATTTTCATATGTAGGTACCTAAATATCTTAATGGGGCGAACCTAGGCCTAGATCTCAGTACTCACGGGATCCCGTGGTAAAAAAAATCAAAAAAAATCCGGTTCCTTAATTGTGACACGATTACGAAAAAAATACGATAAAGAAATCATGAAAATGCACTGTTTTGCACTTATTTGGTCGAGATCTTAGGAACCCTGCGGTCTATAGAAAAGATTTTTGTTTTGTTTCGTAGGTTATTACTAATTCTTTGGTTCCTTAATACAGTTTCTTCACAGTTGTGTAGTTTTCTTGTAAATAAGTAAAAACATCATTTTTGCGTTTATGCCGTTCCAAAAACGTAAGCTCCGCCCCGCTTCTATGAACGCAAAATCCTATGCTTATCCTTTTCACAAAATATCGCGCAATGCGCCCTCTTAAAACCTGACGCTTTAGAACATAATGTATTTTTTATTTGTATAATTATCCTCTATCCAAACACAACTTAAAACTTTTTTGTGCGACGCGATTTGAAAACAAACCAAAGTGGTAGCCGATGTTAGGGATCTTCCAAACTTTGAAAGTTTATGGTTAAATGTTTGCCCTATTTTGATGAACACGTGATTTTTTTTCGGTAGTTGTCCTGTGGCTTGTTTGCCTTCTTTTTTCAGTATTTTTATTTCATGGCAAAAATATATTCATGCACCCTATCGGATAAGATACTTATGGCAACAGATATTAATTTAAGTAAGTACATAATTATGAAGGTATTTTGTATTTTGTACAAAACTAGCTGACCCGCCGCGATTTCATTCGCGTGGACTTTAGTACTACCAATACTCCAAGTTATGTTGGTTTACATGTAAACTATCAACGACAAAGTTTTACAACCAATCCTTTACAATTTTAAAATTATTATGAGAAAACCTATAAATCCCAATTCATCCTTCTAAGAATATTTGTTTAAAAAATTACTTATTCGATTACGACGTTATTTTAACGACCTTAGAATAACGGGTGCCTACGTCTTATTAGAAACCTCCATGCAACATTTCAGCTTCTTGCTCTTCTAGTTCCTTAGATTTCGTGATAATTATGTCAGTGAGTCGCCTAACTTTGACGCCACATCATTGATCTTATTAATTTCAAAAAACCCTGAAACACGTGTCTGTTTATTTTAAGTTATCTTTCTGCACTACAAATTTTGAAGGGCCAACAGTTACGGTTCTGAAGTTATTATAAAAATGTCCTATGACCCCCCTTAGAAGTCAAATTTCCAAAAATCCGTTCTTAGCGGGTGCTTAGGTCCTGAAAGGAACCACCATGCAAAATTTCAGCTAGGTAGCTCTTGTAGTTTCAGAGATCTCTTGATGAGTCAGTTTTCTCTTCTCTTTTATTACTTCTAGAAAGATTATACAGCTTCTGCTATGCACTTATAATGCAGACTTATACTAGACTATACTTTTATTTTACCTATTTTGTCCAACTACTGGACCTTTCTTTTGTTGTTATTGTGGGAGGCTTTTGCCTCCCCCGTGGACTTCTAATTATCGCAATATTTTATAGGGGTTTATGACTCTATAGTATAGATATGTAAGCTGATCAATATTTTATAAGATGAGAGTTGGCAATGCTATCAATACTAGGAGTTTTTAGAAAGTAAAGGTGGAAACACTGGCCAGACGACGCGAAGGGAAAACACAACTATGTCGACAATCGCTATTCATTATAAATTTATAAAAGTAGAGACAAGACAAAATAAACGATTATTGTATGTATTATGTATCACAGTGTTTTAGTGTGTGAAATCTACAGATAGAGTCTCTACATCATCGATATAAATAGAAAGTTTTTGTTTTTATAGTGCGTAAGGCTCACACTCTGGCATTTTTTTTTCTGTGATATTATTTAATTTCTTAGATATAGATAGAGTCTATATCGATGATGTAGCCAAATACATGTCAACAATTGATAGTGGGTAGCAAAGACAATATTGCCAAACTTGAAGCAAAGAAACCTCGACAACTGCGCAGTGGAAAACGCTTTAATACGCGTTCAAGAGGCTTATACCCCTACGTCGTACGTCGTACGTCGTACGTCGTACGTCGTACCTACAGGTAGGTAGTAGTAGTAGGTACTGACGTCGCAACGTGCAACGTGCTGTTTCGATAATTTAATATGAGCGGGTTTGGTTCATTTATAAATTTTAGGTTTATGTATAATATTGAAACATCGGTTCAGTATTCTAGTTTTTTTTTGTTGTCAAACTAGACCTAGATCTCAGTACCTACTCACGGGGTCCCCGTGGTAAAAAAACTCGAATTACTTAAAACAAAATCAGTTTTTTTTTTATTCCTTGAATATGAAAGCACGATTGTGAAAAAACAAGATCCGTCAAGTGCGAGTGTAACTCGCGCGCCGAGGGTTTTGAACGTTTGTCAACAAATATGTACCAAAAGTACCGGTTAGAGACTTCGCAATTTAGCGAATACCTAAGAATAGTAGGTACCAACCTACATTTCAGATAAATCTCTCTGCATGCTTCGGTTAAATGGGTGGTTCGGTTAAGGTGTGTTATGGTAAATTTTTCGACTTTTTTCGAAATATTTCAAAAAGTATGAAAGTTACGGAAATGTGAAAAACTGGTTTGAAATGTCCAAACCGATACCTTTCATTTGATACCCCACTCGGTGGGGTAGCCCCCCTTTTGAAAATTATTGCTTTTTGACTATTTTTCAAAAAGTGTTCTTTTTACAGACTTCTCTATATTTTTCCTGTAAAATATAGATCCATATCTACAAACGCTTCATACATTTTAAATGGATCGCTCGGCAAACTTCGGAAATAGGGGGGGGAATGGGTTTTTTTTCGACTTTTTTCAAAATATTTCAAAAACTATGAAACCTACAGAAATTTGAAAAACTGTTTTGAAACGTACAAACCGATACCTTTTATTTGATACCCCACTCGGTGAGGTAGCTCCCCCTTTTGAAAATTATTACCCCCTTTTTGACCATTTTTCAAAAACTGTTCATTTTTCAAACTTCTCTATATTTTTCCTGTATAATATAGATTCATGTCTATAAACGCTCCATACATTTTACATGGATCGCTCTGCAATCTTGGGAGATAGGGGGGGTACTTTGTGTACGATCTGCAGAAATTTGTTGCGTTGGTCTGGGTGTTTTCTATGTATAATAAAAAATATCTATCTATGTAGTGTATTGTATTAAGTATATCAGTTATCTAGTACCCATAACACAAGCTCTGCTTAGCTTGGGGCTAGATAATGCTGTGTGAATTTTCCAGCATTATTTATTTATTTATTTGTCTCGCTCATAGGAACGCGAAATCCTTCGAATCCTTTCACAAAATAGCGCGCATTGCGCCCTTAAGAAATTCAATTCAATAAAGCAAATAAATTGTTACCGGCTAACTACTACTTATTCAAAAGATAAGCAAATTACTTAGTTGTTGTTTGAGAGGGTTATCTTAATTGCCGAAATGACTTTTGTTATTTTAAACCTCTTAGGTTCAAATGTGAAGCGTTGAAGGAAATAATCAATTGCTTTATCTACTACAAATAATTTCAATCAGGGACCTTAAGGACATACAATTTTATGACGGAAATGTAATAAAGATGGTTTGTTTTTATACTTACCTACCTACGCCTAAATTTTATCCGTGGTCAGAATGTTTAGAGCCAAATGGTATGCAAATGCAAATGAATTGGTTTCGCGTTTCCATTAAGTAAGTATCTGCTTTGTTACTTAGGTACCTATAAGAACCTCGTTTGTTAATAACATTTCTTCCGAAACTACTAACTTCTTTTAAATAAATTCTCCAGTAAAATTTTGCCTATTAGGTAGTATCTACCGTTAATTTTTGACAATCATCAAAATTGAGATATTTCCAATTCACTTCTAAGTAACGAAAGTTTGGTATTTATAATGTTAGTGTGATACGCTGATGATATCGATGAAATTTAAGGTACTTATTACAAATTGCTGTTACAAAAATCTCGAGTCACTTCTATCCAAAATATAACGTCAAGTGCGAGACAGATGGACAGACAGACAGATAACAAAGTGATCCTATAAGGGTTCCTTATTCCCTTTAGAGGTACGGAACTTTAAAAAGTCACCTTTCTAACTTACACTCAAGCCCAGCCCGGTTAGTGAGCTGGTCGAAGCCATGGACGGTTCCATCTGGTCTCCTCGAAGCCTGCAGCAGGTCCAGGAAGTCATCACAGATGTTGTTCAGCTCCGGCAGGAAGCCCTGCATGGTCTGAGGACTCGTCAGCTCGGAGGTCAGGTGGCGGCGGAGGTGGAACCACTTCTCGCCTTGTCTGAAATTCATTATCTCAATTTTAATGCTAGATAGGAGTCATCATCATCATCATCAACCTATATTAGTCCACAGCTGGACATAGGCCTCTCCTAATGAGCGCCATAGCGCCCTGTCTTCAGCTTGCCGCATCCAGCATCTGCCTGCAGTCTTTCACAGGTCTTTATCCAACCAAGGAGTGGTAGATAGGAATGTTAAAAAGGGTTTCTTGATGGAAACAATTTATTTCTTGATACCTAAATAATAAAAGCTCTTTCCCAGACTTTTGAAATCTACTCTAGGCTAGAGTAGATTTCAAAAGCTTTTTTTACCCCCGACGCAAAAAGAGACTGGTGTTAAAAGTCTAACGTGTCTGTCTGTTGTATCGTAGCTCCCAAACGGATGAACCGATTTTCGTTTAGTTTTTTTTCATAGATAATTTTATCCCGAGTTTTCTTAGCTATTTCATGAAAATCTGTCAGTATAGATCTCAAAATTTTTAATTTTGTTCTTGTTAAAACTCTTTTTTGGTAGATAGATACTTACCGATTGAATTTAATTCTGAAAGACGTCGCGCCGTAAAACCTTAAACCTAGGTATTTCTTTCGTAAGAAAGAAACTGTTACAGAGGAGTGAGTCTATTTGATGTTGGTAACAAGACTTGGTCGTGACGTCTCCTTTTTTCATATAATGTGTTATTAGAGTACTCTATCGTGCGGACAGGGAACTACGCGAATACCATACTAAAAGGACACCTGACGATCACGTCTCGTTAATAACGTCAAATAGATTCACCCCTCAGTTCCTCCCAACCTCTCGAAATGCATGCAGCCATTTTCTAACAGGCAGACAAACGAATATTAAATGATCTATAGGTATGTCTAACAATGCCGCCGCAGGTCCGTTTGATGTCCTATCTTTGCAACATTAGCTAGTTGAAATATTCTTGAATAAAAAGATAAAGGTTGCCACACCAATAAATAATTTTTGTACAGAAACAATAAAAACAGCGTCGACAAAGCAAATCGCTTTTAAACATAATAAACCGGCCAAGTGTGAGCCGTCTCGCACACGCAGGGTTCCATACATTTTGCCAAAGAAACAAGAGAAACTCATAAAACAGTTTTTTTATGGATCGGAAAAAAGCAAAAACCAAGATGACGCGGTCCAAGTACTGACGGCGCGGGCGGCGCTCGACGTTGCTTAACGTCGGTGATCGTTCTTCAACGAGATATGGACGACGTTGTCTCCCTTAGTTATGAAATTATTTAATTCATAGTACTTATTTTTATAGTAATACACACTCTGTAAATAAATCAACTGTCTGTCTACCTTTTACTGTTCAAGAGCCTTGCTTGTGAAACGTAGGGCAAAAATAGCGTTTTTTGTATCGGAGCCCCTTATTAATTTATCCCCGTTTTCACCCTTCGGGTACGGAACCCTAATAAAACAAACTGCATAGATTATGGATTGAACTTTGTTATTCTACAAATCAATTTGATACTAATTAAAAACTTGTTGTTGCAATAAATTACCTTACTATCTAAAAGTTTTTAAATTCGACTAAAACGACATTATTTAAACCAAAAGAATGATACACACAATTGACGACTTGTGGCGCGGCGGGCGAAGGTCCACCTGCGACGTAGGTTGCGGGTTCAATTCCCGCCTTGTAAGTGTAACAAATGTTTGTACGATCTGCAAATATTTGTTGCGGGTGTTCTGGGTATTTCTATGTATAATAAAAAATATCTATCTTTGTAATATAGTGTAAGTAGCTTGGGGCCTAGATAATGCTGTGTGGATGTCCAGATTTTTTTTTATTGATTTCGATACAGGGTGTTTCGGCAGACCGTGTGCCTAACATAACATAATAGTAACTGAGGATAGGCGGAACCAAGGGCTTGGCGGCTTTTAAAACCCTTTTCAGGGTTCTGAAAAGGGTTTCTTCGTGGTTCAGGCCCCTCGGCTATTTTCAAGATTTTTAAAAAAGTTTATCGATGTTTATATATTTATTTATTAAGGGCAACCAACTAGAAGTTACATAAGAGATCACAAAATGAATACGACAAAACTTAATAACTAGTGCACTTTAAATTATTACAGGTGGCCACAACATGCGCAAAAAACAAGGCAATTCAACTAAACACCTAAACGTACCACGTATGTAATAGTAAATTAATAATATGGTTAAATCAATCTAGTTAAATTATACATAAATTATATAGGCACGAGTACCTATGATACCTGGATATGTGGATAGCAGATTGTATAAGTTAGGTAAATGAAAAAATGAGAGATAAGTGAAGGAGGGAAGGGAATTTGAACTATTTAGTGCCGTTACTTTTTTAAACGAAATAACCTGTCCTGATCCCTCCAAACAAAATCTTCAAACCCCTTATCTAAAATAATTATAATTTGGAAGTATATTAACTCTACCAACTAAGGCCCTGGGAAAATCTTTCAAAAATCAAAATCAAAAACTCTTTATTTCCATAAATACAATAACTGTACACTTAAAAAAGGTCAAAATATAAAACTAAACACCGACACGGAAATAAAGTGATATTTTTGATTTCTGTCGCTTCGGTATTTAGACTAAAGTAAAGAAGCGACGAAGAAACCTTTAGCCTGTTAGTTGTCATATTCACTAGATTAAATCAAAATTAAAGAATTCTACTATAGGTTGTATATTGGAATTCTCATCAACAGACAGAGGTAAAGAATCTGGTGGAAATGGGTTTTCTGTACATCAGGTTTTAATGCGGTGATCCAGTAAAAACGCAAATGCCATGATTGCCTTACTACGTGTTGAAATGTCTATAAAATGCGTACGCCGTACAGACTTCATCACTCATTTGTACCATAAATATTCAAAATTATGGCTTCAGATTGAAAGGTAACATAGTTGAAAATGTCGACAATCCTTATAGGAACTATGACTCAGAAAAAATTCAAGATGCCATAATGGTATCACTGGGAAGGATAGCATGGACTATACTATTTAAATATATTTACTTTTTGTCCCGGAAAAACGACTGCGATGCCCCGAGTAAAAGTTAGAACTTAAGAAAGGGCCGCCGCCTGCATAAGGATATTTAAAATTTTAAATAGACGCTGTATGAATTTCATGATTTTAGTACGATTCCTGTCTGTCACTACAAAAATTAAGCACCTAACAGGCAAACTATTTAAATTCCAAAAAGTTGAACAATTCCCAGACATCACACACAACAATTTAAATTCAGACAGGAAACAGGCACCACATTGAAGATCATTTGCAGCTCTATAAAAAATAGAATTATCTTCTCTACGTGACTAGCAAATGAAAGACCTTGTCAAAAATCGCTTCACATTGTTCATAATATGTATACATACACATACATATATCTATGCTGTGTTGTACTTGTAGAACTCCTTTATCTATCCTCTACCTATTTTCCTTGAGTCTCAAGGTCGCACCACCCGTTAAGAATAGAGTACAATAGAAGCTCGCTACAATTACATTGACTACCTACATTATGGAATTATCAGATCATAGATTTTTTGCCCTGCGTTTTTAGGAGCTTATTTTTTCGCCAATTCTAAATGTAACAATGTCTTAATGAGTTCATATTGCTCCAGTCAAATATGTAGGTATGTATAACGTTTTCAAGGATTCTCATTTGTAAATTGTGGTAGAGTCAATGTAGAGGTGTTATCTTCTGCTAGGTAAGTTCCCATATCAGTTGAAGAGGAAGTGCTTTGCATGTGTGCATGTGATACTTATTATAAATATTGTGTGCGGCTGGATTTAAAACTAACCCATTTATAAATAAAAGTAGATTACTTAGAAAATTATCTCTGCCTGTCTCGTTGACTGTCGAGGCCTATCTTAAAAGCCTAGCATAGGATATGATAGAATACTCACTCGTTAACAAGTCCGGTGGACGCGTATCTGTCAGGCCTGCTTCTCCGGTACACCTGCACGATCTCCGTGGGTGGCCTGTAGGGCCTTTTCGATTGGACACGAAGGACGGTCTCCAAGGCCTCTCGGTCGGCGATGGAAACGAGGAGGGCTCCGCTTGGCGTCGTCTCCGCGAACACCGTCCCGTAACGCCTGAACATGTCTGCATGCAAATCTCATTGTGATTACAGACTAATGTCACTACGTGATGGGGATCTTAGGCTCGAAAGGGAAATGGGACGAAAAGTGCGAGCTGATAAAAACTCTTCTCACTTACACAACTCTACTAGGTGGTGCGTTTTGTCTATTTTTAAATTCTTAAATCATGATCTGTCCAAAATAAAGCGATGTTAAATTAAATTGACGAGGAAAAAGACAAGTTAAATATAGGCAGGACTTTACACATATATACCTACCAAAATATTGCGTAGGTAATTAAAAGATATCATGATGTGTTATGGTGCATCCACAACAAATTAACTTTTTGTGGAGCATGGTTGCAAATGTTGGTAGTCAACATCGAATATTAAATCATTAGGTATATCGAAAATAGCGTACAGAATGACAAAATCACACATTATACATAAGTTGTTGAAGAAAGATACCAGAGATTCGAAATCTTTTTGTCTTCTTACCTTCATAAGCTTCATGCAACTTGTTCATCCTATATCGGCTCCAGAACAGCCACCGGGTCCCTATGAAAGGCAGTGGCTGCGGCCCTGGCAGCCGCTGTGGCTGCTTGCCGTCCGGCATGCGGGTGGTCAGAGCTGTGGCTACCACCAGCACTGCGATTACGGCCAGCAGGAGTGTGGGCATGTACGACCAGTCCACTAAGGGGTGGGGGGTGATCTGTGGGCAAAGAGAGGCTGTATGAATATTGCTGCGTGGGTTGCGAATTTGGCATTGAGATTTTTATGGAATACGGCGTGGACGAACCACGCCGTAGAGCAAAAGGCTTTCAGTAGAAAAACGTTCGCAACGCGATTCGTCATGGGAACGAAACGTCCTCAATTGAAAATGTGCTGCCCGTTACAATGCGAAATGAATTTTCTGTCTAACGAACGTTGTTTAAATTTTTTTTAAGTGCAGCATGCTTGAAGGAACTTTTCAATAGCGGACGATTTGCTTCCTTATCTGTCTTCCTTGTGGTCGATTTTGTTTGACGGACGTTATAATTAGGACTATATACCTTCAAGGACTTTTTAACCCCCGACGCAAAAAGAGAGGGGTCTTATTAGTATAACGTGTATGTCTGTGTATCTATCTGTGGTATCGTAGCTCCCAAACGGATGAACCAATTTTCGTTTAGTTTTTTTATGTGTCATAGATAATTTTATCCCGACTGTTCTTAGCCATGTTTCAAGAAAATCTGTCGGGGGTTTTTAAAATTTTTAATTTTGTTCTTGTTGCATTGAGAACCAACCGCTCCGTATTGGCTAGATCAAATAAGTGACTTAAGTAGGTAAATCCTCAAAAAATGGTCCTTAATCGAATAGTAAATTATGATGGTACTCAAGGAACAAAAGGATGTAACTACTACCAAAGTATTTATTTTACCTACGCCTATCAAGTAGAGTAGACACATGATACATTTTAGGACTTCCTATCGTGTGACATCTGTTTGTTTCATCAGGTAAACAAAACGGTACACCGGCCTGCAACAGTTCACCGACCTTCTTATTGACATTATAAACAAAAATGAGACGACCCGCTCGCCGTGTTTGATCAACGATATCAGTCATAACTTTATAAGTTTTATTTTATTTGGTATCTCGGTCGTTGACTTGCGTCTTGAGAGGTTGGCGCTGCGCTCTTGACATTGGCTTTGCGTAACACTTACGTAAGAAAAGAACGGGGAAAAGGCGCAAGCGCATGGCACGCTGCTACAGCCTGCATGCAGCCTGCAGCCTTGCGTAGGATAAACGACGTTGGACACATTTTCATGCTTCTTCGTTTTGGATTCTTTCGAAAAGATTTCACCCTTGGCGGTTACCTATTAAAACTACCATACAAGGGTATTGCGACCAACATAATTTTTTGGAGGGTTGGGGTTGGGGCTTCGAAGGATAATCAATGTCCCAAGAGTAACGGTTGCTGCGATATGAGATTTTAAAGTTTTTTTTGAAAATCACTTAAAATCTCGTCTTTAAATCGTCATAATATCTTTTTAGTTTGTGGTTGTAATTCCGCAAAGTGAGTACTTACCTATCTTGTGCTGTTGTGTCACTGTTAGTATACACTTATTATTATTATTATCAGCCAAGTTCATCCCACTGCTGGGCAAAGGCCTCCCCCCACTCTCTCCAGACAAGAAGGGAAGACACTTATTCTAAATAAATGATTTCTTGATAGGATTCACCTGTATACCCATAACGTTAGGTATACAAGCAATCCATACAAAAATTGTTTTCAATTTTATATTTAACTCTTTTTGATGTCGATTGTTAGTCGACCGTTCTTAATTTTTTTTACGTAAACCTATATAATTGTTTGGAGTAATTTGAGAATTAATGTATGGGATTCTTATCTTTTTATAACAAAGGAATGGAGCACTTGGGGAACAACCCCTCCGTTCGCACGGCCTGCCGGCCATCGTTTAACATTCAAACTTGAATTTAGCACGATGAAACCGGTAAACCATTGGTTTTTCCGGTCTCAAGTTGCATAAAAGAAACAAAATTTATATTTGGGATTATTACTTGGAAGTTTTGGAAGGCTTAGTTACTGCACAACTACTGATAGGATAATCTGTACTTTATCATTTATTTATTGCAATTCATAAGTATTGGGACAGCGATCTTCTTTATTGCCGCTCCGGGCACCTTTATAATGTTCTGTACTGTAGGTAACACCGGCTTTTTTTACAAACAATTTCCCTTCATACTTATGTCCCTTCTTAATTATACTATTAGACGACAACAATAGCGCTAGCCCAGGGGTCGGCAGACTTACCAACCAAATGAGCCAAATATCAATTTCGTAGATTTTCCCAGGCCTTCAAAGAGCCGTAACATGAATTTTATTAGTCTAATAATTAAAGTCTAATTTGCTTCATGCTACAAATCTTAGTAAAAATAATTATAATGACACTATTACAGTTATAAAACATGTAAGAAATGAAAATTATATTTATTTACATATAGATGAAAAATATATTTACATTATATCCATACAAATTATGATGTCGAAATTTTAAAAGATACCTACAGGGTCATGTGGGGTATCAAATGAAAGGTATCAATTTGTGCATTTCAAAACAGTTCTCGAAATTTCTGTAGGTTTCAATTTTTTTTAAATATTTCGAAAATAGTCGAAATATTACCCATTCCCACCCCCACGGGTTCGTATCTCCAAAGATTGCAGAGCGATCTATCTGAAATGGACGTTTGTAGAAATGGATCTAAATTTTACAGGAAAAATTATAGAGAAGTTTGTAAAACGAACATTTTTTTAAAAATGGTCAAAAAGGAGGGGGGTGGGGTTGTTTTTAAAACAGGGGGATACCTACCTCACTACCTCACCGGTTGGGTTATCAAATGAAAGGTTTACACGTTTCAAAACATTTTTTGAAATTTCTGTAGAGTACACTTTTTGAATTATTTTGAATAAAGTCAATAAATTGGCTTAATCTCGCAGAGCGATCCATCTAAAATGTAGTTTGGTAAGTACCTAGGTACTATTTTTAGGTAGGTATTCATCAAATAGCGATCGGCAAACGTTCAAAACTCTCCGCGCGCGAGTTACACTCGCACTTGACGTTCTTGTTTTTTAGGTATTTTATTTGTGCTAAGGCGGCGCAGTTACGCAGTGAGTGAGTTGTAATTGTAAGAGCCATATAATCCTATGGCAAGAGCCGCATGCGGCTCGCGAGCCGCGGTCTGCTGACCCTAGGCAATCGTGACAGCAATCCTTCTAAAATCAGCCTACCGCTCATATTCCCTACTTTATAATTATGTTTAGTAGGCAACTTGAAATTACTTAATGCGCTACCCCGTACTTATTTTGAGTATAAATAAAATTCAAATTTTTATTTTTTTATTTTGTATGTACTTTATATACTTTATGCAGATATTAATATTGTTACCATCTTTGTGCCACCACACAAGGCCCTGTCTGAAAATCAGCGCCGCTACTCGCTGTGGCTTGTAGCGGCATAATGCTGAGACAGGGACCTTTTTGGCCCCTTTTATGTAATTTATTTTTTATTCCTTTTAATATTTTGTAAGTATTAGGATCAAATAAATGGATTTTCTTTCTTTCTTTCTAGATGCGAAGTAATTCGCATCTCTGCCTATTCCTAAACTAAAACTTAAACAGAGGATTTTTTAAAATTCCACAACCAGAGACAACTCGAGGCGTTTTTCATACGATTATGTGACCGGTACTGCTTATCGTAGCTAAGCATAAGCTGCGTAGGTTAAGCCCTACGCAGCTTAACGCGCAACGCGCGCGACTAGAACCGCACTCACCCTGAAGAAGTCTCTCGTTAGAAGATGAAACGTGGGTGTTCTTCCACATACAAGGTTCGTAGTTAACCCGCTTACCTTCATAATTAGTTCGTCAAACTACGATGGTTATTTATTAAAATAAAACCTAACTACCGTTTTAAACGCGTCACGCTGAGCTCCACCGCCTGCATGGAGATAATTTGAATTAGTCATAACTGCAATTGACAGGTTAATAAGCGAGAAATTACACAAATATTAGTGTACGATATTTGCGTGTGGCTTTTTATTGTACTTTTAACGGGTTTGCTAATTTCTCCTTGCTGTAGGTACTAATCCAATATCTCGACAGGTAACAGCAACACTTTGCCTAGGGTCTACGGTTTTGGAGTTGGAAATCTTTTGTTTATCCTGCGTTTAACCACGATCTCACCAGATGATAAGTGACGATTTGGCTGACGATGCTTACATTATCTTGATTTTGGTTTTCAATCCGATTCTTTATCTACACGATTTATAGGTAGGTACATAATTTGACTAGGTACCGAAACATAGGTAGGTAGATACTCATATTAAAAGTGTACTTAACAGGTCCAATTCTGTACATTGAAGTTTTTACCCACGTGGCATCCCAAACTAAAGACCGACCAATCTTCCAGGGAATCAGAGTCATACCGTCAGGTCTTTTACCATCATCTCGCATAAGGCCACGTGGTTCGAGGGTAGCTGCTACACTGATGCATGTAAAAGCCCGACGGATGGAACTATGACAGGACACACGTCCTGCACTAGAGAAGAGACACATGCCAGTGCATGGTGACCAACCTTATCAACGGTTTAACCACACTGGCAACACTGTGCAATTAAGCAAGGAGAACCTAAACGCAAAGAGGTGGCCACCCGAAATGAGTTATTATCTAAAAGGGTACCGACTTTTGTAACGTAGAACACGTAACCATAGTCCTGATTCCCACTCGGATACGGCGAGTAGACGAGCACGTTCTGATGAGCTGGTTGACGTGTTCAAAAGATTTTTCCGTACCAGCTCACATAGAGGGTCATGCCAGTCTCTTAGAAGATAGGACTTTGGGCAGATTCGTGTCAGGACTGAAGCTATTTTCCATGCCTCTAAAGCTTCATCGAATCCTATTATTTCAATATTTTGTTTCAAAATGTTATGGATAAAATTATGGAGTTTGAAGTTAACAATAATAGTTGGGTAACCCAACAATCTCGACAATTATATTCAACAATTTGCCGCACCTACTTTTCTAGGCATTTTAAGTTAACCAATCTATACTTATAATAAAACTGTAACAGGTCCAATTCTGTACATTGAAGATATTTTGAAATTTTTTTTTGGAGGGCACTCTATTATCGATACTGAAGCCAAAACTGCAATTTTTTTCATTCATGTCTGTCTGTCTGTCTGTCTGTCTGTCTGTCTGTCTGTTTGTTAAACGCGCATCACGCCGAAACTACTGAAGGTATTGAAATGAAACTCGGCACGATTTTAGGTCATACTACGAGGAAGGACATAGGATACTTTTTATCCCGGAATTCAGTCAGGTTTCCCTGGGAGAGGGGATGAAAGTAAAATTCTTTAACTGCGCATCACGACGGAACTACTTAAGGTATTGAAATAAAACTCGGTACGATTTTAGGTCATACCACGAGGAAGGACATAGGATACTTTTTATCCCGGAATTCAGTCAGGTTCCCCTGGGAGAGGGGATAAAAGTGAAATTTCTTCACCGCGCATCACGTTCACGCCGAAACTACTGAATGAGTTGGACTGAATTGGTACGATTTGAGTTCAAGGAAGGACATGGGATACATTTTATCCTGGAATTCAGTAAGGTTCCCCTGGGAGAGAGGATGAAAGTAAAATTCTTTAACCGCGCATCACGACGGAACTACTTAATGAATTCGAATGCAACTCGGCGTGATTTTAGTTCGTACTATGAGGAAAGATACATTTTATCCCGGAATTCAGTAAGGTTGCCCTGGCAGAGGGGATGAAAGTTAAATTCCTTCACCGCTCATCACGCCGAAACTACATAGGTAATGTAATGAGTTGGAATGTAACTTGGCACGTTTTGAGTTCATACTACAAGAAAGGACAGGGAATACATTTTATCCTGGAATTCAGTAAGGTTCCCCTGGGAGAGAGGAAAAAGTAGAATTCTTTAACCGCGCATCACGACGGGTCTACGCGTCGTCCGATTTCATGCATTCTTTTTGTTAGAAACAGAGATGCAAGATCGAATATGACTAAATCAGTAGAAAGTCGAGTAGAAAATCAGTAGATTGATGAAATAATCTGTAGATTGAAGAAAAAAATTAGTAGATAAAGGGTAGGTAAGTTCCTATCTATTTATTTTTCCAAGACGCACCCATTAGTTAGGTTCCTACCTACTAAGGTGGTGGGTCTTGGAAAAATAAGTTAGGTTCCTGCCTTACATGATATATGGTGGTTTAGCTGGTCCAGCGAAGTTTGGTTGGAGTCTTACTCCAACCAAACTTCGTGTACAATTAAATTAATTAATTATTGTGGTCCACTTAAACTAACTGGACCTCAGAAAAATATTTTTTATTGTGGTACACAGCCAACTGTACCTACCTACTACCTAACGAAAAAAAATTACGGTGGTCCAGTCAAATGGATCAGGAGCCCAATTCTGCAAAACAATTGCTTCAGTATGACAATGGAATCGTCGCAGAATCATCACGTAGAATCCTTAGATTAATAAAATTCCAGATAGTGCGCGCGAGATAAATTAATATGTAGTTTCAAACTTGACGCGCGTCTCTCCATCTGCATTCATCATAATTTCTTTCATCCAAGGTGGAATACCAAAAAGTGTCATTCTGTGACGATAGCCCTGTCATAGTGAAGCGATTAGTATAGCAGAATAGGGCCCCAGCTGTGAGTAAGTCAAACGAGTAGGACACTTCTTAACACTGACGCTGGCCGAGTCGTAGCTAAAAGTCGTGTGGATAAAGAATGGGATTGAAGATGACAATATGCTATCCCCCGTAGACCCTACACGATTTTTTGGACGGCGGCGTTTCATAATATGAGAGACTATGGTTAAATGTGAACTTAATTAGTCGGCAGGTAAGGCAATCGCGAACGAAGTCGCGGGTACAGCTAGTCGTAAAATAAATAATCAACACTGTAAAAAAATAAAAAATGCCGTCGCTTCTCAAAAATACATTGCAACAAACCCAACTGAAACATATGGCACAAAATTAGCCAATTCAAAGCAGACAGCATCGCGGGCATCTTTTTAATTTCCTTAATTGTCCGGAGAACGTAGAGATTTTTTAATTTATTTTACTGTTGCTAACAATACAATTTGAAATTCAAATTCTTGCGTGTGCCTTGCCATGGCCTAGTCATCTGTTTCGCGAACTTGAACGCTGCAAGTTGAAGGCCAATTTAAATCGACGTTACGTGATAAAGGTAAATATGAATGGACATAGCGTCAAAACTAAAGATGAGTAGTCTAAACAAAATGATTTATTATTATGACACTTCTGCCCGCGGCTTCGCACGCGTATTTTCGATAATTATAATAAGTAGCTCTTATTTAACCTTTGCTATAAACGTACGCCAAATTCCATCTTGGTCTGTTCAGTAGTTTTAGAGATCCTAGGTAACAAAAATTCAGTTTTCTCAAACTTTCGGCTTTTTAATATTATAAAAATAATAATAATAATAAAGCCTTTTATTCCAAACTCCTAAATTACATATATACCTACAAAGTTTTTCGATTTGAAATATTCTTAGGATTAAGTTATTTATTTATTAATTATAGACGAGTAGCCTGTGGCTGATGTGTCTATATCACACAGTGTTGAATTGAATCATTGCGTCAGTTAGAAGGTGCTTAAACATTTACACTTAGTATTTACACTTGTTGAGAGAGTTGGATCCCTTCTTGGGTAAAGGCCTCCTCCATCTTCATCCACGACTGTCTGTCGAGTGTCTGGCTCATCCAGTTTTTTCCCGCTATTTGTATTATGTATGTATATGCTTTATAATATTAGCATGATGTAAATCGAATGTTGAGGAACACAGGAAGAAGACAATATCTTGTGCCGACCTTGACTTATCTTATCGTAGAACAAGGGTGCTTACTGTGATACAAAACGCTTCTCGAGAAACGTTATAGGTAGGTAGTACATACCTTATCTAGAATATATGAACCCTAGACTTGGGTACCGCCGATTTTAGGTAGGTAACGGAGCTCACTATTGCGTCTCGAGTTCTCGAGTTCTCAACAATATTTCCCCGTATACGAATAAGTATAAGTACCTATATAAATAAATAATGCAGGAAGAATTCACACAGTATAGGTAGGTATACAGTAATAGCTTCTGCCCGCGTCTTCGCACGCTCTTTTCAAGATAAAAAGTAGAATAGAATAGAGAGAGATTTATTTAGCACACAAAACATTGAGGGTAAGTTAAAACAAATAAGTAACACTAAACACCACAATAGAGACTGCATAAAACAAACGATCAAACAAACATCATAAAACAAGTACTTTAAAAATAAGTAGGATAATATTATGTCCGTTTCAGGATACCGCCGAGATTTATTAAGATCCGTTCAGCTGTTTTGCGTGAAATAGTAACAGACAGACATAATGACTATCGCTTTAATAATATTAGTATGGATAGGTAGTATGTATAAAATGTGGTGATATTTTAAGACCCTGATCCAGTTGCCCCCTTTGTTCCGCGGAATAAGACAACATCTATTCTAATCCTCGAGATAAGATAAGACATAAATAAGTTATAACAGCGCTCTCCCTGTTTGTATCGCCTCCATCTCTGCTCTACATTCGTAATGAACCTTCAAGGTCGAAGGGTGACCTCATTGGATGTCTCATTCAATTGCAGGCAATTTTAGCCCTATATTTTGAAGGGCTAGCCGCCATGATTGAATAGTTGGTTCTTTTTCGACGACGTGTGTGGCGAACGTTACATAAAACAAAATTTTGTAGTTTCAATTTAAACGTAACAATGGGACTAAAATGGCACCAAAACTGCACCTGATTTGTAGTTTCATGCGTAACAATGACACCAAACTGCACCTGATTTTGTAGTTTCAATTTAAACGTAACAATGGGACTAAAATGGCACCAAAACTGCACCTGATTTTGTAGTTTCATGCGTAACAATGACACCAAATTGCACCTTATTTTGTAGTTTCAATTTAAACGTAACAATGGGACTAAAATGGAAACAAATCTACAACTGATTTTGTAGTTTCAATTTAAACGTAACAATGGGACTAAAATGGAAACAAATCTACACCTGATTTTGTAGTTTCATGCGTAACAATGACACCAAACTGCACCTGATTTTGTAGTTTCAATTTAAACGTAACAATGGGACTAAAATGGCACCAAAACTGCACCTGAGTTTGTAGGTTCATGCGTAACAATTACACCAAACTGCACCTTATTTTGTAGTTTCAATTTAAACGTAACAATGGGACTAAAATTAAAACAAATCTACACCTGATTTTGTAGTTTCAATTTAAACGTAACAATGGGACTAAAATAGAAACAAATCTACACCAGATTTTGTAGTTTCATGCGTAACAATGACACCAAATTGCACCTTATTTTGTAGTTGTGGGCAATGGGACTAAAATGGAAACAAATCTACACCTGATTTTGTAGTTTCATGCGTAACAATGGACACCAAACTGCACCTGATTTTGTAGTTTCAATTTAAACGTAACAATGGGACTAAAATGGCACCAAAACTGCACCTGAGTTTGTAGGTTCATGCGTAACAATTACACCAAACTGCACCTTATTTTGTAGTTTCAATTTAAACGTAACAATGGGACTAAAATTAAAACAAATCTACACCTGATTTTGTAGTTTCAATTTAAACGTAACAATGGGACTAAAATAGAAACAAATCTACACCAGATTTTGTAGTTTCATGCGTAACAATGACACCAAATTGCACCTTATTTTGTAGTTGTGGGCAATGGGACTAAAATGGAAACAAATCTACACCTGATTTTGTAGTTTCATGCTTAACAATGGACACCAAACTGCACCTGATTTTGTAGTTTCAATTTAAACGTAACAATGGGACTAAAATGGAAACAAATCTACACCTGATTTTGTAGTTTCATGCGTAACAATGGGACTAAAAGTTCTATAACTCCATTCGATAATGAACATTTTGCTTTGAACTTTATTTTTTCTTAAATGCACCTTTGGTCACAATATCACCTGATGATCTATGTAGTGTATTGTATTAAGTATATCAGTTATCTTATCTAGTACCCATAACACAAGCTCTGCTTAGCTAGGGGTTAGATAATGCTGTGTGAATTGTCCAGCATTACTCATTTTCTTTATTAATTTATTAATTAGCTACAATGTGGTAATTATATTATATTGTAGGTTCAACACAAAGTTTCGCCTAAGCTCTTTAATTAGAACCAAGGCGTAAAATAGTAACAAAATCGGTTGGTTTGCCCTTAGAACCAATGCGCTTGCATTACACACGTATGCGCATGCGCATGTAACCCACTTTTGATCTAAGCGTAGTAGTAGATAGTCCGCACGCTGATAGCAAGAAGACCTAGACGATATAATTTGGGTCTAGGTTTATCTTAGTACCTACACAAACCTAATACTACCTAATTTCTAGATTGGCATAAAACTACACAAGCTCAAGTCTCTTCTATCGCGATATTCAGTTAATAACACAAGATCTACTAAATCGCTTCAAAAAGAGCTTATCCCAATAATCCCCAGCGAAGGTAATTTCAGGACCTGTTAGTCCAGAAAACTCAAAAAGGTTAAGTGTTTTATTTCCTTTAAACATTACAAGGACTAGGATACGTCACAAATTTACAATTCAGAGGATTTGTGAATGAAAGCTCGTGAAATCCCCTGGTTTATTTATTTAAACGTCCTATTCTGTCGAATGGTTTCTATTCTATCGAATAAGGCCACGAACACCACTGCTGGGACTTCTCTCTTTTACACCTTTCTCTCCGGGCCTCGTCCCTGCTATTCTGACGATATTGTCCTATTAGGTAGTCCAGTATTAAAACATCCCTACAAAAGAAAATAAAATACAAACCATACGTACCTTAATATAAACTTTCATATTTCTAGAAAAATAAGATCAGGTTATCATAAAAGCGCTACTAAAAATACCAAGTTATTATCTTTATGGGCATATTATCAAATTTAATGTTCGGTCACCGGTCAAAAGACTCGTAAAAATATTTCTGAGTGATATTCTTTCTCGGTTGGACAAAACAACACGCATCTCTTTTGTGACCAGACCAAGATAAATTATAAATTCTAAAGGGGGAAAATTGCGAACAAGTCATAGATATAAGTAAAGTCCTGTAGTTAAGGTACGTTCTCCCAGCGGTAACACAACAAATGGCTTGTGTTGTGTTACAAGTTACAACTAAACGCAAAGACACGCTATTTCTTCAAATTATTCAATCTTTTGCAATATGTCTAATGAACAACAAAGATGGAAAGATTTACCTATACCGAAATTCAACCGAAACAACAATACGCACGAGAAACACGAACGCCGGCAGCACCGGTCCTACTATGACCTAATTTGAGCGTTCCACTTTCGAGAAGCTATTACCTAATCTCTCGAATTTTACTTAAGTCTATGGAGTAAGTACTTAAAACACCCTTCAGTACCTGTACTCTACCAACTAAGTTTACTTATTTACTACCAAAATCAGCCAAATCAACACAAAATGATCCTTAAAAAATCCTAAAGAATTTTGTGTCACCCTAAAAATGTGCCCTATTCCACTCTGATCCAATGAGTTAATTATTTGATGGATTAGATTCGAAATTTTGTTCCACTCTAATCCATAGCCCGGGTGGATTAGATTCAACTGGTTGATTCTATTCCATTCTGATCCATAGGTCGGGTATTCTTTAAGCAAGTATGTACTACCAGCACGACGACGTCGACGGCACCGGCATCACATTATGGAATGAACATTAAGGATCCACTGTGGGATGACGCAAAAAACACCCATCCTTTTTTAATGACCTTCGCCATACAGTTGCAAATTACGAAGAAGATTCAAAGGGCTTTTATATCTCGATGGGTGGTTTTCACTTTTCACAGCGGGTCTCAAAGAAAGCCTGAAAAAACGCGTGCGAAGCCGCGGACAGAAACTAATGCCCCTGAGTAACTATAAATAGAAACCTCTAGTAAGTTATTTGTGAATGAAACGCATTAAACATGACCTCAATCTCAAATCATATTTCAATGCACGCAGTAGGTTAGGTACCTATCGAATTTCATGCAAACCATAAACAAGTTGTCTGATTCAGCAGCCTGCCTTCCGCATTCATCGAGGGCAGTTTTGCAAGTTCATCCGGTCTACCATCTACCTACATGGAACGGTACCACGCACGACATACGATTACGATTCATATTCAACTTAAGGGGTAACTTGCTCCGCATTAAATTGCCCAATTCCGTCCTCACCGTTTCAAAGATTTCTCAAAAACGAATCTATTCAAAGCAATTAAACGAATCACGAAATATAACGAATATCATTTCAACATAGGACCAATACGGTTAAAATTCTTGTGGTAAACTTATTACATAATTAGAAGTATATTAAACTGTACGACCAATTATGAGTACAAAGCTGTAACAAGCAAAGGAAGAGCACTACTTGCCAAAATACAAGTTTTTACAAACTTAGCTTGGCAATTAGGGCACAATAATTTAATTTATAATTTATTATTACTTGTGCATCGTGGGCCATGAAAGTGTTAGTTTAGTTGAGTACATTTAAAACTGTTTCCGAAATGATTACACATCAAATCCTTTACACGCCCACTGCTGGACATACTCGTAGGCCTCCCCTGATAATGCGCGCCTGAGATTTCTAAAGTTAGAGCAATTTAGTTTTACAAAATTTGATTCCAATATTTTTCCGGTCTGGTCTCAATCATGCGCTAACATAGCATTCAAAAGTGAAAGAATAGCACAACAGATTGAAATTTTGGACAGAAAACTACATATACATAATTAAATATTTTTTTTAAAAATGGCATAAGCCTTTATTCACAAAGAAAATTATAATATAATTAGTATTTACAATTGAAACAATTGAGCTAACTGCAGACTGTTGCAAACAATCTACAGGTAGCTCAACTGATCCATATCAATACCAGTCGGAAGCGTCCCCAAGACGCTGGCTGCATTGCCCCGCTGTATGGCAATGCTGATGCGCTGTGCCAGATACTGACCAGCTCTCGGGTCACACGTCGCTTCGACCAGACGCTCAGATATTTTTTTGAAAACCCGAAGAGCCTCGGTACCCCACGGACCTAGGGTCTCGACTCCAAGAGGAGCAAATGTGTAGGCTCTGTCGAGACCTGCATATTTGCGCCTCTTGAGATCTTCGGCCAAATCTGCCGCCGCGCCTGCCCTCACGGATGTCCTCGGAAGATGGGAAGGCGCAAGTGTGTCGACGCATGTAGCGTCCCACACAATGGGCCTCCCCAACTCCCATGGGACTAGTGTCATACCGTCGGGCCTTTTACCATCGTCACGTAACAGACCATTCGGTTCGAGAATAGCTGGTACGTTAGCGGTGACAAAGGCCCGCCGGATGATGTCGTTAAGGCTGGCGTGGCGAGATATCCGACCGGCTGCCCTAGTACACGATAATCCGTGATGACCAAGCTGTTCGACAGCAGTACCGCACTGGCATTGATGAAGCGCGCAACACCTTGCACCCAACCGAAGACATGTTGCGATACGGAAAGTTACGGGATCCAATAAAGTACCAGTGTTATATGAAGGAAATGCTTGCAACCAATGTCCTGACTCCCATTTAGAAACGGCCAGGAGGCGGGCACGATCCGTAGAGCTGGAGCACGTTTGTAACAAACAATTCCGTGTCAACTCACACAGAGGCCCGTCCCATTGCCGTTGGGACAAAAGTGATTTTGGGGGAGCAGCATCGGGGCAAGCATTATGCCAAGCCGTTCGAGCTTCGTCTAAAAATGAAATTTTTAATGACATTCCAGGCGGGACCAAACGAGAAGGCTTTAAAATTTTGTCAACTAAAGAACTAGTGCTGTAGACAGAAGACAAGAACGCTGGCAGGGCTACACTTGAAATTTTGCGTATACCTAAGCCTCCCAATTTGACAGGCAGGGAGGCCTGCGACCATGCCTTGTCATCTAAATCAATATTCAAAACCGATGATAAAGTATTCTTTATTATGTTGTCTAAGCCTTCCAAGAGCTCGCTGTGTTTCCACAGTTGACTACATCTCAAAGAATACGTAAATTTAGGTACAAATAGACAGAACCGGATAATTGTAAAAGCCATATGACTATTAATTTTGAGCAATCTGTCCGAAATAAATAAAAAATAAATAAATATAAATAATATAATATAAATAATAATAATAAATAAATAATAATAAATAATATAATAATATAATTAATAAATAATATAATAAATTAAATATAGTTTTATTTGTTTACGGTACATACGCGAATATCGTGATTCGTGTATAATTAATATAACTAATCCTTAATAAATCCGTCGGAGCGACTTGATTGGTTTTCAAAGAAGTACCTAGTATTTATTGTTTAAAACAAGGAGACAAACGTAGTACTTATATAATCTTTAATGTAATCTAGTACAGCATGTACTTTACTTAATGAGTGAGTCAAGGCTGTAACCTCGAACAATGAGCGATCATAATATTAACCTAGAAAGTTCATCCCTCCATATTATATACATATTTTTGTCGGCCTTCGGAGCAGAGATTATAACAGGTAACTTCGCCCACAACTGGTTGCTAAACCTACTCCATTAGCATGGTAATGTAAGTACGTCGGCTCATAAACCATGCGAGGGTGTTGCCAGCAATGGGAAAAATGATACGGCTGAATTCTTCAAGAAAATTCAGCAATTTCGGTTTCAAAAAATTATTTGTAACCATTAAGGTAAATAGGTAATATCATCCACCTATAGCTAACTGATGATATCAGTGTAAATTTTTTTTTAACCGTTTTCCATCCATCCCATTCTGACCGTGAGCAGATTAGGTATACTGAAAACGGATAAAAAAAACGATTTACGGATAAATTTACAAAACACACGTCGTTAAAACTGTCTCCGGTCAACAAGGACCAACTAGAGCTACTCTAATAAAAGAGAAAGTTTTAGTTTTGAAACAATTAATTACTATCAAAATAGTTTTGTAAAATATTTCAACTTGTAAGATAGTCCCAAAAAGAGACTTCGCTGGTAGGGACTTGACTGGGACTTTGTTGTCTTGGTATAACTTTTTAGGGTTTTGAAGATCGAAGATCGGTTTTAAAACCCTTATGGTCTCGCTTTGTCTGTCCTTTTTTCCCTCCTTAATAACTCAAAAACTACTGCAGCTATCAACTTGAAATTTAAAATAATAATACATTTCGTGGGCCTGTACAGATTTAGAGAAAAATAAATGAAAAATGAAAATGAATATTTTCCATACAAATTGTGATGCCGAAATTTTAAAAGATACCTACAGAGTCATATGGGGTATCAAATGAAAGGTATTATTTTGTACATTTCGAAATAGTTAGTTAGTTCGAAATAGTAATAAAGAGAAGTTTGAAAAATGAACAGTTTTTGAAAAATGGTCAAAAAGAGGGGGAATAATTTTCAAAAGGGGAAGCTACCTCACCAAGTGGGGTATCAAATAAAAGGTATCGGTTTGTACGTTTCAAAACAGTTTTTCAAATTTCTCTAGGTTTCATAGTTTTTGAAATATTTTGAAAAAAGTCGAAAAAAAACCCATCCCCCCCCCCCCCTATCTCCGAAGTTTGCCGAGCGATCCATTTAAAATGTATGAAGCGTTTGTAGATATGGATCTATATTTTATAGGAAAAATATAGAGAAGTCTGTAAAAAGAACACTTTTTGATAAATGGTCAAAAAGCAATAATTTTCAAAAGGGGGGCTACCCCACCGAGTGGGGTATCAAATGAAAGGTATCGGTTTGGAGATTTCAAACAAGTTTTTCAAATTTCTGTAACTTTCATACTTTTTGAAATATTTCGAAAAAAGTCGAAAAATTTACCATAACCCACCTTAACCGAACCACCCATTTAACCGAAGCATGCAGAGATATTTATCTGAAATGTAGGTTGGTACCTACTATTCTTAGGTACCTATTCGCTAAATTGCGAAGTCTCTAACCGGTACTTTTGGTACATATTTGTTGACAAACATTCAAAACCCTCGGCGCGCGAGTTACACTCGCACTTGACGGATCTTGTTTATTTTAAGCGTTTGTTTGTCCGGAACAAAAAAAAAACTTTTGCAAAACTGACTTACCTTAACCTTAAGCTTAGAATATGCTTACGCTGGCAAGCGGCAATACAATGATAAATTCTTCAATACTTCTACAACGTCATCTCTCATAGCTTGAGTGACAAGTTGAACGAGGCACTAACCGCACGTTAGTTAACTTTAACCGGTTAAAAATATTCTAAAAGCGCATTTAAATCGATCGTTTTAGACTTAACCTAACATCAGTGTTTTCCTTGTAAAATTTCCTATCGATTGGTGCAAGTGTCAACCCTGGAGACTAAGTGACTGTGGCATAATCTTGGCGTAATTATCGTAAATCAGCTGTTTTTTACTAATTGAATCGTGGCGTTTTGACCTTGAGGCTCGGTTGCGACGCGACTCGAGCTCGAGTTCATTCAACCGGTTCCAACCGCGAGCACTTTGACTCAGCCCGTGTTACGTTTAGCTAAATTTCAACGCTCTGATAAAAGCCACTTTGGCCTAGCGTTACCGATCATCGGCTTCGAAGGCGACGGTTCATGGTTCGAATCTCTCAGATTATATTCTTTTTGCACATCATTTTATTTTTATAATAAATTGACATGTCTGCTAACGAAGAATGTGCTGGGTGCAGAAAACCCATTTTGGGCAAATTTATAAAGTGCACACAGTGTGGGCAGCCTTACGATCTAGAGTGTGCTAACATCAATGAGACCTCCTTGACTGCAGAATACAGAGCGGCCTGGAAGTGTGCTTTGTGTATGAGCAAGCGGCCTAGAGGTGACAACTCCAATACCCCGGCACGTGCGTCCAATATTCACGTAAACACCACCCGCGGAGGAGCATGTAATACGAGCTTTAAGGAATTACTGAACGATAGTCTCACCATAGCTCACAATGAGACGGTCGAATTATCAGATATGCAAATGCTCACGATGGAAATGCGTCTATTTAAGGAGGAGTTGAGAGCCACCCGCTTTCAAATGGAATCCCTTAATAGCACAATCTCAGGCCTTATTCTTAGAATGGACGACTGTGACCGGAAAATCACCAGCATAGATACGCGCGTGGCTAGCCTGGAGGCTCGCATGGTTGATGGAACGACTTGTGGCCCTTTGTTGGAGACTATAGAACAGCTTAAGGGAGAACTAAATGATCGCGATCAAGAAATTCTCTGTAATGACCTTGAAATCAGTTGCATACCTGAACAAAAAGGGGAATCTTTGGAACAGATAGTGAGAACGCTAAGTATAAAACTGGGAGTGACACTTACTGATCACGAACTAGTGAGCGCCACTCGTGTCGGAAGGAGCATGGAGCCATCTGAGTCGTCCCCCTACCCCCGCCCGCGGCCCATCGTCGTGCGCCTGGCGCGGCGCGCCACCCGTGACCAGCTGATGCAGGCAGCGCGCGTCCGCCGCGGCATCACCACCGAAGCGACCGGCCTGCCCGACCCGCCTCGCCGATTTTATGTTAATGAGAGACTAACTAAACTGAATCGACAGCTATTCCGACAGGCACGGGAATTGGGAAACAGACTGGGCTGGAAGTTCGTCTGGACTAGGGATGGAAAGATCTTTGCCCGTAAACAGCCAGGCCTGGACTTCACACGCCACCGTATCCGCACCGAGGATGACCTGCGTCGGGTTTTTGGAGTCGCCGCCGTTAGCACTAATATCACTCACAATAATTAATTCTGTCGAAGCGCGCTCTTGTTTTCTATTTGTCCAAACTTATATAATTTATATTTTTTTATGCGAAACACGTCATTTTTGGTTTATTAGCACAATTACTGTTATCTATTCTCTTTTTTTCTACACTTTACTTGCACTAACTTTTTTGTATGTTTTTATTAGTTGTGTCCCTCGGACTGTTGCATATGAACGGACTAATGGTAAAATTTTGTTTAATCATTGCGAACCCGATAAATTGCATCTATGTTATTACGTTGTTTTTATGCATGCAAACTTGTATCTAATATTTTCTTTACCTTGTGTGTGTGTTGCAGTAATAAGCGAGGAAGGCGAGACAGTACACAACAATACACACCAACAGACACATTTTTTGGTCGTCCTCTTGCCTTTTATAGTACACACCCGCGCGTCACTTACACATTATATACACACCTGCCCCCATAAAGTCTGCATAGTTTTTGTTTTTTTGTTCGTTTGTTTGCTTGTTTGTTATGTCAGTTTTAGTTATTTTCGTCAACAATATGGATCGTAAGTCAAAGTTATTACAATTAGCTCTATACAATGCGGGTTCGCTCGGTACTGGACACGATAGTCTCACTATAGCCATGTTATGTTACTGTGCTGATATTGTCGCTATTAACGAAACGTGGATAAAAGACGGGCAGGCTGCGCGCGCGCCGGCCGTGCCCGGCTATCGATTACGCCTCACCCCGCGCCCGCTTCATATGCGTAATGGATGTGGAGGCGGATTAGGCTTTTATATAAAAACAGGTATAAATGTTCGATATTTATCCAGACCAAATGATACCATTGAGCAGATGTGGTTGTCGACTCGTGTTAATGGGTATCGGGTGGTTATAGGAACCGCGTACAGGCCTGAGTGGGTGAGGGTGGATACGTTTATTGAGGCTATTTCCGATTCAATTAATAGTTTTTATAACTCTGACTATCTTGTACTTCTGGGCGATATCAATATTAACATGCTTGAAAAAAACGAAACAAATACAATTAAATTCACTCAGTTTCTTAACTATATGAATCTTTCTCAGTGCGTTTCTCAACCGACGCATTTCACGTCACATAGTGAGAAGTTATTAGATGTGGTATGTACCAACGCCCCAGTGCATGATATTTCAGTAAATAACATAACTGGTGGCAATGGCCACGCTATGATAAATATCACCTTGTCCTTAAAGAAACCTAAAGCTAAACCACGGACTTTTTCTTTCAGGCCTATCAATCGAATAAACCTTAGCGACTTTAATAATGATTTGAACTCAATTGATTGGGATGGAATAAAAGTATTGCCTTCTGTGGACTTAATGGTTGCTAAGTTTAATTCTTTAATTATTTCTCTTTTTGACAGACACGCTCCAGTCAAAACAATTTTAGTTAGGAACAAGCATTCATTGCCGTGGGTTACCGATGTGTGCAAGATCATGATCGACGAACGTAATAAGGCCCATGATGCGTTCCGCAAATCACGTTCTGAGCAGGACGAAAATTATTATAAGGAACTCAAAAGTCTTGTAACTCGTAGTATTGCTAGTGAGAAACGTGCCTATTTTGACAACATAGTAAACTCTAAATTAAAAGACAGTAAATCACTTTGGAAAAACTTAAAGAGTAAAATATTAGTAGACCCCAGTAAAGATAAATCCTTGCCATCGCATTTTAATGACCCCAATAAATTAAATGATCATTTTTTAACAGTACCAGGAGATAATGTTGTACCTGATACTGAAATGTCTTTCTTTACGCAAAATAAATATTCACCCGCGTCCTTAGAGCTCAGTCCAATCACCTCAACAGATATATCTAAATTAATATTGTCAAGTAAGTCTAATGCAATCGGTGACGATGAAATTAGTAGAGACATGATATTATTTTCCCTTCCTTGCACTTTAGACGTTATTACAGAAATTATCAATAAATCAATTTTAACAGGTGTGGTGCCCAGCCAATGGAAGAAAGCTCTTGTCACACCCATACCTAAAATCAATAGCCCCACTGAATATAAAGATCTTCGACCGATAAGCATATTACCGTTTCTCTCGAAGCTGCTTGAAAAAGCAGTATGTAGCCAGCTAACAAAATTTGTCGAGACTCATAATATTTTGCCTTCTTTTCAATCAGGATTTCGGAAAGGTCGTGGTACGGCGACAGCCCTCCTGGACGTTACTGACAATGTGTTGGCGGGGCAGGATAGAGGTCATAGTACAGTCCTGACTTTGTTAGACTATTCACGTGCCTTCGACTGTCTTAACATCTCTCTTCTCCTTGCCAAGTTGTCTTACTATGGTCTAAGTGAGGGGTCAGTCAGATGGTTTGAAAGTTACCTGGGTGGTCGCACACAGTCTGTGAAACTGGTTAGAGATGACGGTTCCGTTTTGTGCTCGCGTCCTACGCTTGTTGATCGGGGCGTCCCGCAGGGCTCCATACTGGGTCCTCTTCTATTTATTATTTACAGTGCGGATCTTCCTAAAGTCATTAAGAACTGTATGTTCCACTGTTACGCGGATGATGTTCAGGTTTATGTGTCTGATTCACCTGATCAGCTACCACTAGCCGTCTCTCTATTAAATGAAGACTTGGATGCTATTGCGGACTGGTCCATGCGTAACGCTCTAGTACTAAACCCCGTAAAGTCAAAGTATATGGTTTTGGGCACAAAAAAACAAATTGCTAAAATACGTTGTAACCCAGATGTAAAGATCCAAGGAGTCTTGGTAGATCGAGTGGATGAGGCACGGAACTTGGGCGTTATCTTCGATAGCCAGCTTAGGTTCGAGAATCACGTAATTAGTTTAGTGAAAAATTGTTTTTATCGTCTTAAAGTGCTTTATAACATCCGTAATCAGCTCTCAGAAGCCTCTCGCATAGCTCTCTGTGAAGCATTGATTTTGTCTAGGTTGAATTATGGTGACGTAGTGTATGGTCCACGATTGCTGGCTCGGACTCAGCAAGTGGTACAGCGTGTGCAGAACGCATGTTGCCGTTTCTGTTTCACTATCCCGTCTCGGTGTCACATTACTCCTTATTTGAACAAAATGTCTATGCTCAGTATGGAATCGCGTAGAGAGTTGCACCTTGGGGGGCTGATTTTTGATGTTGTCAAATTCAATAAACCTGAATACCTGTACTCTAAGCTAAAATTTGCAAATACGACTCGAGGCCTGCGGGCAATTAAATCAGCACTCTTGTATCATAGCCATAAAACAGCAGCGTTTGAAGGTAGTTTTCGATATCTGGCAACGAAGTGTTGGAACAATATACCTCCACCCTTACGTAATCTCAACACTAAATTCACTTTCAAATCACATCTCAAACTTTTACTGTTACACAAACAAAACGAGGGTATTCCGAAACGCTTCGTTTGCCAGAGATAGGAAGCACTTGGCAGCTACTTCTACTTCTTTAATGGTTCCTAATTGCAGCTAAAGTAAATAACCTACGACTAAATTGCACTGCCACATAAACACCGACCCATATCTATTCTCATGTGCTCATACACTGCATCAGTCGAGTATCCAACATGAATTAAGTACTAAATTGCATGCAATCACACATTATTTGTTTTCTTAGTGTTTCGTTCTTCTGGTCGCTTTAAAAGGGTAATACTGAAAATCAGTGTTTTGCTCTTCGAGCAAAGTTTTTCGCTGAGCTATTGCCTTTTTGACAGACTGCAGCACACACACAATTTTTACAAATCTGTACCAACCTCTTAAATTGTTTAGTATTATTTATTGTTCCCAAGCTTTATTTCATCAAAAAAATATTACTTAAGTGTCTGTGTTATGTTAAGTAGTGCCTTAATCTTAGTGATATTTTTGTATTATGTGCTGCAGTGTCGAATAAATCTTTTATCTATCTATCTATCTATCTTGCGACAAAGAACCTCAAGGACAAAGCAATTGTTTGAATATGCACATATAAATTAATTGGACTTGTATAGCCAATCGCCAGGTAACGCATTGAAAATTTAATGTGGAGTCGCAAACACCTGCCAATGGTTTTAATTTTATGTGAAAACAGATTAGATTTGATTATTGGATAATATCAGTTTTGAATTTTGTCGATTTAGTCTTCAGCAACTTTACTAGGATTGAAAAGGTAACTCAACGGTCGCTAACATTGATATTGCCATATTCAAATTCACCATGGCCAAAATCGGAGCTTTTGAACTATTATTCTGACGTTCATCATTTATTATTGCTGTGTACCTACCTACTTAATTGAAAGTCGGTCCACTATCGAGGATGTTTAAGAATCAAAGTTAGAAAACACTGTCGTCTTGAGATGATAGGTTGGATATACCTTCATACCTCTAGATAAAGGTATCGATGTAGTATAGTCGACGAGGTATATTGGGCCATTTATGTCGTCTATTAGGATCTTTTTGCACGCGCCCGCGCCCTTTCTTCTATTCTCAATCTCGTTCTGAGCAAGTCTCTCTTAGACTTACATACTTTTCTTTATGCGGGACGCAAGATCCCTTCTATATGGTTCTTTTAATTTATTTCTGAAGTACCAGACCAAAATACCTTTAGAAAATCCGTTAACGAACAATAACGACAATTTCAGTGTCGATGCCATCCGATACTAAAATCTATCGGTAAGTACTCATAATAAAACTGTAGGTAACAGGTCCAATTCTGTACATGGAAGATATTATGAATTATTTTTTTATTTTGGAGGGCACTTTATCCTACTGAAACCAAATCAGTATTTTTTTTCCTGTCTGTCTGTTTCTTGGCCGCATTTAAATGGCCTGATTTGATTGAGTTCATATTACGATGAAGGACATAAATACTTTTTGATCTGCAGTTTGTTCCGTTGGTATGGGTGTTTTCTATCTATAAAAAAAATCTATTTATGTTGTGTATTGTATTAAGTATATCAGTTATCTAGTACCCATAACATAAGCTCTGCTTAGCTTGGGACTAGATAATACTGTGTGAATTGTCCAGCATTATTTGTGACATGACATTATATTGAGATACTGTAAACTAAATTATATTATTTTAATTATATTTGATTCGATATTATTAGATTATCTTAAGGTCAATAAAATAACTATATTGTTTAACTTATTCCTTTGTGACTTGTAACTTGGCGTTATTAATAAAGAATTGTATTGTATTTATTTATTTTATTTTTTATTTTATTTTCCGAATTCAGTATACCTACGGTTCCTTGGGAGAGAGGATGAATTTGATGTTTCCGTTCAGCTGGTCCAGTTTATTGTACCACCAAAAAAATATTTTTCCCGTAGTAAAGTTAATTAACTGTACCTCCGCAGATTTTTCATTTTTCAAAAAATATTTTATCCTTTGGTAGGTTTTTAGTTAAAAAACCGTCGAAGATTTTTTTCATTTTTCGAAAAATATTTTTGCTGTGATTTACAATTAACTGTACGTACTACCGAAAACATAAATGCGGTGAGACAGTCAACTGGAGCAAGAAGTGGAAAATTATAATTCCTTCCTTCCTTTCCATTCACTCAAAACTCAGTATAAATAAACTACAAAGTAAATAAGAAATACGTATTTTTTATTTTACAAAACTACCTAACGGGTGTAGTGCAGAAAATTTCTGAAATTAGTAAGATTTCCTCGCGGGCGAAGCAGCGGGGCGCAGCAAGTTATAAATAAATCCCCTTGAAATTAATTACCCAGATACATAACATCCAACCACCAACGCTGATACGTAAATTTCGATATATACGATATATAAATTTCTGACATGGATTAAATTAATAATAACGAAATAGGTATACCTAGTTAAATGATTTCGAGTTCATTGAGAAAACAGTCGAGTTTAGTCTTTCGAAGAGGACGATTTCCTCCTTGAAAGACTGAGCTCGACTCTAGATTCGGTCAAAATTTAATCTCATTTCCTGGTATATGATTGCTTATCTCCACAGTTCCAAATCCTAGAAAAAATGGCCATGTTTAACAAAGTACCCCATCTATAAACAACAGATCTCGGATATTGACTGCATCTTCCACCCCACACCTGCGATTTTGAAGCGCGTCTTGAGTCGCGCAATGATTTGTTTGCAGTAGGTACAAAATGTACTGTAAACAAATTGCGCGACACATGACGGCTGTGGGGTGGAGGCTTTATGTAAATTGCGTTCAAAAGCAGTTAAATTCTTTTATTCAATTTCAGATCAGACTAAACATCAATACCTATATTCCGTCTAGGTTGGTCAGTGGCAGCTTTTACCCCAAATGGTTTAGCCTAGCGCGCATCAAGCTAAATACGTAAAAATATAGACATTTTAGTAAATACAAAACTTATGGTAGGCTGTCAGAGTTATCTAAACATAAACTTCTACGTAATCGTATTCAACTGTTAGAAGAGACATGTTTCGCTGGTTACACGTAAACCATTGAGAATGGTACTGAACAGAACCCTATGTGTGCCTATGTAAAGGTTTTGGTTCTACATAAAATGCCATTTGAAATCAAATGGATAACACCAGTAAAATTCCATGCGGAATCAATTGGTGATGCTTTTTGTAAATATTTTTATTCCACGTTTCTTGCTCCCTCATGTTCCTATAACATCGAGTCAACCGTCTCTCCCGAGGCCGAGGG
Source organism: Eupithecia subumbrata (assembly GCA_949316285.1). NCBI lineage: Eukaryota > Metazoa > Arthropoda > Insecta > Lepidoptera > Geometridae > Eupithecia > Eupithecia subumbrata. The sequence continues at coordinate 14,502,093 of OX438632.1, read as the reverse complement.
TAACAAATGCGATATTTTTAATATGGAGACTGTTCCTGATGATCGCTCAAATACATTTCTAACATGATATATCTAAATCTGCTGGTCTGACTGAATGTCCCCAGTGTAACATTGTCCGGCCACGTTACACTGGACATTACCCTAGACTAGACGTTACGACGACCACGTTAGCCCTGTTTTCCTCAAAAAACTATTTTCTCAATCAATTTACATACATATAAAAAAATATAATTTAAACCTACAATTTTTTTTCAGTTTTTAATGTAATACCTTTTTTTAAGCTACTTGAGACTAATGAGTGGGTTCTAATTTATATAAACAGAGTAAGCGTCGTAGAGCAACTACGTACATAATGCTCTACTTAAGAAGTAAGTTTTGCCTACTTCGTATAAAAATGTATGTGTATTTGGTACGCGTAACACCTTAACAGCCTATAGTAATTGGTCCACTGCAAGAGGCAGGCCTCCCCCAGATATTGGCATTTATCTCATGGGGTGTAGTGCCCATCATACCCACACTGGGCATGCGGGTTGGGGATCGCAGTTCGGTGGAAGAATTTTTCTGCATGGGGCACTGCTGCCCGCCCCCGGTGGTTATCCTTTAGTAGCCTCTTACGACACCCGCGCGGGAAGAGTTGGGTGGTGCAAATTCTAAGCCGGCACGGCACAGATCGACACACGATATACATAGCCTTGCAAAATAAAGTACATAATAAATTCCACCCACTACTGCTCTGTTAAGTATTTTGCAGATTTTTGCATGGCCTTTGAGGAAATAAATTAATGTTGTTTAATAAGTACTTTATGTTTTTCTTGGGATGATTGAACGCTTTGAAAATATATTATGCTAAGATGATGTGTTCAATGTGTTCATCTGAACTCGTATTTCATAACATGAACGCAATTAAAATGATAGCCTTAGCTATTTATAAAAATAAAATAAAACTTAATTGATCGGTAGGTATAAGTTGCTTTATACAGCTGGGTTTTCGCTATTGCCAAGGACAAAAAACAAAACTAAATACCTAGGTAGGTAGTTTTACCTTTGTACTTTTAACTACCTACCTATTGGTTTAGGTAACTTTTACGAATTTTTACTTAGAGTTTTTTTAGGAAAAAAAAGAACTTGTTCATTTGCGTGTTTTTGCATTTTATTTTGTTTGATTTGTAGATTTAGGACTTGAAGGCATTTGTTTTACATAGCGCGAGAGATCCGATTTTTTCGTACCTACTCATACTTTTCCGCCGGTCAATACTGGCAATCAGAACGCGGAAAAAAAATTAAAACCGTAAAAAAATTTATCGCTCGCACAAGTTAAATCGATCCACCGTGCCTTTGCCAGGTTGTGATACACAACTTTACAACTTTAGATCTTTACTCACTTTAGGTAGGTACATTACACACACGATCACAAATATTATCTACCGTATTTATTTAAGTTTATTGGTCTGTAATTAAGACACCGTCTATACCTGCACAATAGTTAGGTGTCATTCCAAAGGTTGCCTGGAAGAAATCGATTTTAGCTATAAGGCCGCCCATAGTGCAACTATTTTTCAGTTTGAGTTTTTCAATTCTGTTTTTCTTCTATCTTGGTGTGCAATAAAGAGTATTCGTATGGTATTGTATTTATCTATCATCTTACTCTTTATGAGAGAGATAATAATCTAACTAGATTGCCGGGTAGTAACCGCACGTCCTTGAAAGCTACATAGCTACCGACATAAGGGGAGCTCACGAAGGAAGCCCACTGGCCCGTTCACGCAAAAAACAGTGTAGGTATCAGCGGTAGCAGGGAAACACACACCTGCGAATACACACCATTACTAATGTGAATGTGAATGTAGAGGGGAATTTAACTTTTGCCGTCATAAAACACTTTCTAAGTCATTGAAGGAAGAGAAAGATATTCCGATTTTCAATTAAATTCATTACCTATGTATTTTATTTCACAGATAGTTAGTAAGTAGTAAAAATACGTCAGCTATTTTTAACAATACCTACCCCAGTGCTAGATACTTACCAATAACTTCTGTTAAATGAAGGAATTTTCAAAAATCGATTAGCTTGTATGTAATACCTATCATAAGCTTTTTTTTAATGCCTCTAGTTTTTATTTTGTATAGTGTAGCCAAAAAGAGCTGAGAGGGTAGCGCCGCCATAGTCATATTCTTTTAAAAAATTAATTACGCTTTATCAAATGTGTCAAACTGCTAGAATATTTTGCGCGACAAAAATGGATTATTCTGGAAAGAGATTAAAAACTTCAATTTTACCGATTGTATGTGCAAGGTGAAACCCCGTAGTATTGCCAGTGTAATAAAATCTGGGATAGCAGACGGCAGACAGCGCGCTGGCAGGGACGCTAGTTCCTGCCCGAAGGCCGCCCGGTTGGGCTTTGGAAATGTGTCACTATAACACTATGCACTGATGCTTCCATGAAACAGGGATATGGAATTTTAGAATATTCAACTAAACATGGCAATCTTTTCTAGGTCTTGGAACCGTGTATAGGTAACCATAGAACATGAAATGAGATGCGATTTTGACCGAATCTAGAGACGAGGTTTTTCTTTCGACGAGGAGGATTTCTGAAGTAATGTTTAGGAAAGTGATTCCACTATTTCGTTAATATTAATTTGGTCCATATCAGAAATTCGTGCGAATAATATTTTGTTTATAGTGTACCTAGGTAGGTACTGGTCGTATCAGCGTGCCAGACCTAAGAAGGTCCGCTACGCACAGAGGGTTGGACATTATGCATCACGGTAATAATTTGAAGGTGATTTATTTATAAATTTAGTATCGGATCGCATCGGCACTGAAATTGTATTTATTTCTCATTAACGGTTGAGATTTTCTCAAAGTATTTTAGTCTGGCCCTTCAGAAATCAATTAAAAGAACCGTATTAAAGCGATCTTTCGTCCCGAATAAATAAAAGTAGGTCTGAGACTTACTCAGATCCGGATTGAAAATAGAAGAGAGGGCGCGGGCGACAGCAAGTGCAAAAAGAGCGTAATCTACGACACAAATGGCCACAATTATACCAAGCTAGAAGGTACATATGAAGGTACATCCGACCTATCATCTCTTGACCTGACGTCAGTGTTTTCTAATTTATTACCTTACCTACCCATTTTCGGTGTTCCTTTTAGTTCCACAGTAACTAAATGCTCACATATAGTAAAGTAGAGCTGAGTACACTATAGAGCCGCTGTATATATTAATACACTACAGTAGTGTATATACACTAGCTAGAGCATAGTAATTATAACGTCCATCACTAGAAATCTATATATATAAAAGAAAGTCGTGTTAGTTACACTATTTATAACTCAAGAACGGCTGAACCGATTTGTCTGAAAATTGGTGGGGAGGCAGCTTAGAACCAGGAGACGGACATAGGCTATGTTTTATGCCGGAATTACCACGGGAACGGGAACTACGCAGGCGAAGCCGCGGGCAGCAGCTAGTAGAAATTAAATTAAAGTGTAGTGTGTAAATTAAATAAAGAAGAAAAAAAGAATGAGTTTATATGATAGCACCCCAACGAACAGCGGAAGAAAAAAAAACGAAGAAGTGCGCGCTTTTCTCCAAAACTTCCCTTTCTAAGACGTTTCAGGATTCGTTTTCGGTGGACAACGACTGCGGATAGTGACAGTTCTAATTTTCAATGGCACTTGTGGCACGCAAGTTATTGGAACGTAGTCATAGGATCTTTGGTGGCACGCAATATTTCTTTCTAAACTGTCAAAGTCCAAACATGCAGCCTTTGAATTGAATCATGCCTATACCTAAACTACCTTTGTACTTTACTGGAGTAACATAAAGTACATCTCGGGCTTATGTAGGTAGCTTTAGCTTATACCTTAGGCTTAAGTCTGACTGAGGTGAGCTAGATCATTATGTCCTTTAGTAGGGCAGGTCTAGGCATCTAAGCCTAAACATAAAGGCTGATCTTAATTCTAGCTTGAAGGTAAACTCCTGCGCAAGTGAATGTCGGACGTGTAATGATGACAACGCAAATAGTTATTTGTATATCCGTTTTCGTAAAGGTGTTCCTATCAGACATAGTCTGCCTAGTATCTTATCAAAATATTGAAACAAAAGCAAAAGAGTTTAAGGCGCTGCCGTGGAAAACTAAGACTGTCAGATTGCATGTCAATATTACCAAATGTGGTCGGCAGAGGCGCTTATTTTTAACATAGACTTATGCCAAATTTATCTGTTGTAGAAGAGGCAAACTTTTGTTTTATTTTGGTTGATAGCACAATCACAAGGTAATAATGTAATGTTAACTAACATTTGCCCGCGGCTTTGCTATCGTTGCATGTAAAATACCTTAATAAAACCTATGTCGCTCATTGTAGCTTCTCAATTATAATAAAAATTACATTCATCGATAGTTATTCATAGAAATCAGAAACACTTAAAAAAATAATATCATCTTCATGTTGTGAAAGTGCCGACAATATCACCGACCATTATGATAATACTTTATACATTAAAAAAATATACTAATTTAGTCAAAACAACTGAGGTCTAAATGGATTACAAAAGTGTCAATCGTTGAAGATATTTCGATTTGGTTTTGGAGGGCTTTCTCAAAAAAAAATTAAAATATAAATAATGCTGAACAAGCCACACAACATCATCTAACCCCAAAGTAATTAGAGCTTGTGTTATGGTATACTTATTTTGATAAACTTATTAAATACACTACACACTAGATATTTTTATATACATAAGACATGCAATAAAGTGATTATGATTATGACATCCAGAACACCTGGAATAAATATCTGCAGATGGTACAAACATTTGTCCTGAGGCGGGAATCAAACTAACTGTAACCTCCTGTGTCGCAGGTGGACCTTTCCCCGCCGCGCCACAGAGGTCGTCAATCAAATAATCAGATATAAAATGAAATATAACAGTGCTTTATTTCCTTTACCCCTTACAGGAGTCTTGGACACGTCAATAAATTCAAATAAGGTTCAAGAGTAAAACTGGGAAATAAAGTGATTACTTTAATTTATTGTTCACTTCAATCTTTTTAAGGTAAAGTAAAGAAGCGAACAAGAAACCTTTACCTTGTTAGGGTGTTAGTTTTCGAGCTGGAGCAATACTATTAGCAATAGGTACCTAAGTTTTTTATCCTCTAGAGATAGTCTGATATTTTGTAGTAAGCCTTTTTAACAAAGGATATGTTTTACAAATTGTTTGAAATTATTTTTTGATAACTTTTAACTCTTTAGGAGTTTTGTTGTAGAATCGTATACATTTCCCTTTAAAAGATAATCTATAAATCGATACTATAAAAATATATAAATATATATCTATAAAAATATTCGTAAAATAAAATACGTGAATGTTGGAATGCTGAATGATGAATTTCACGGATATAATTTTGTACACAATCTCAGTACTACTCGCTTACATAATTAATTTTATTTTCCGGAAATAAAACGCAACAATCATGAAGATAGTTTTAGTTTAGATTGTAATTCTACAAAATAATCATAAAAACCACAACAGACCATGCCTTGCTATCCAAATTGATATTCATACCGATATAAAGTATTCTTTATTATGTTGCTGCCTTCCAAGAACTCATGAGTGATTATGATTAACATGAGTGATTAACAATAATTTTGACAACTGTCATTGGAAATACAATTGTTTTGCATGTTTATTACGTTTTTAGCGTCTTTAAACATCTCCTTTACTTGACTTCTTTGTTACGCTAAAAAAAAAATATTATATTGATGTCAATGTACACATATTGCCAATAACAAAAAAGTTATGACAAACCGCTCCGATGAGGTTTTTCTATGAGTTATTAAAAATTTAAAGTAAATTATTATTTTTGAGTATCTGTCCTTTTGAGAATCTCTCTTCTCTAAGAGAACAAACCGATAGAACTACGAGTAATTTAAATTTGCCTGTAGTTCTACTGGTAGAAGTACGAGAAAAAAAATGCAAATGGTTGGTCCTAAGTAAATCAGTTATCTAGTAAGTACCCATAACAAAGCTCTGCTTAGCTTCGGCCTTGGTGATGATGTGTGAATTCATCATCATCAGCCTATATAAGTTTACTGCTGGACGTAGGCTCCTATTTTAATTTTTCAGCATTGTTTATTTATATATAAGGTCATCAAAATCGCCCTACCTATTTAACATATTTTAACTCGACCAATACTTTTCGTGCTGTAAACATGTTGAGTAATACCTACCTATCTAGCTACCAGAGATAAAACCACTATAAACCTATTCTACTTAATTGGTAGGTCTGTCAATGAATAAAATTCCTGCAAATTTCTTTTGGCTTAGCTTCAATCAAATATAGACTTTATTTCAATGACGAATGAACCATTTAACCCGCAAAACAAAAGTTGTCGAAAATCGTAATTCGTCCGTCGAACCCAGCTGTCATCGCGAAAAAAGTTACATAACCTCACGTCCGTCCGAGGAGGCATCCAGCCTCCGAATGAAGCTACTGGAAGCTATTTTGAGCATATATTGAAAGGGATGTTTGAGTAATAAGGTTGAAATTCTATTGGCAAAATATTATCATTTTTGCAATTACTTCGCTAAACGCCTTACAAAAATGTGTTTTTTGGGTTTTATTATGTTAATAGTTTTATTTATTTAAAACTTTTTACATATTTCTTTTGTTGATAAAATTTCCTTTCATATAGTATTAAAATAATTAATGGTTGTCACTCAAAATATTGAGCATTTCGAGACGAAAAATTTTTTTCTTGTTCTTTCTTGTGATTTTTTTTTTCAAGATCCTAGATCGTTTTATAAAATATTTTTGTATAAGTCTTTTTTCCATACATTTGACTATACACTGTTTTTTTTTTGGGCTTGTAATATGTCGGAGAACGGCTAACGGTGCGACGAAAAAGTGTACTTTCTACGGTGTCGCTGTTTGGGTAGCGTCTTAAGAAAATGTAGAGTCAGGCTTATTCAGCTAGGTAATAGGTATTTGAACTTTGCCTGGTAAGAAGTCTACAGTTTTTGAACTCGGCTTTACTTTTCGCTTTTTGCGGGCAGGACTTTAGGCCTAAAAGGAACACTGAAAAAGTACCTACCTATCTACAAGATCGACAGATTATCAGGCGTCTACAGATCGACTGCAGCTGTGGTCGCTCATACATAGAGCAAAGGAAAATTGCCGAACGGGTGAAAAAGCACATAGCAGCGGTAAAAAATAGGCAAATTAACAAGTCAGCGATAGCGGAACACTTGCTAGATTCAGGAAGCAACCACGGGATTGAGCTACATGACCCTAAAGTTCTGTCCCAGGCCACTACTACAGAAGGAGTTCGAGAGGTGATTGAGATCAAGAAATAACCGAATTTTAATCGTGAGGATGGTTTTCGTCTCTCTTCCTCGTGCAATTAAGTGTGTGAGTGGTGATGCGACTGTACTGCAGTCCGACACGGTCAGTGTAGAGTGTCGTAATGTGAACTTGGACAGTCCTCATTCTGAAGACGAATTGAGGGTAGCCGTGGATACTGCCGTCAATTCTCGACTGTATCTCCGAGTAATCTCTACGGGAGTGGCGTAGTCATGTTGACAAAACTCCTTTATAATAAATAAAGAAAAAAAACTCCGAGTAAATCCAGTCGCCCCCTGGCCACGATCGCTGTATTGCGACAGAAACAGGGGAAATAAGAACAACAAGGTGCGCGATAAATACCCGATAAATAATCATTAAATAAGTACATATCTACCTACTACCCACCAACAAAAATGTTACCTACTTACGAGATACTTAAATGATGCTAGTGTTCCACCACGTATAGAACAGTAAAGAAGGCCACATCACGTGGCAATGTAAAGCAACCTCAACTAAATAAATACCTAAACAAATAAAAACTTTTCGTAGAAAATTCTTAAACTTTTGAGTTCTTTTTCATTGAAATGTAACTAAACCGGAGCCGTCAATATGCAATAAATTTCCCAACCCAGACAATGCCTCAGACTAGGTATTTTTAGAACAACTTGTTTCACAGAACAGAGGAAACCTTGAAAACTCCCAAAGTTCGTAATGAAGTGAAACAGTCGAGGAACAAGTTTGTTTTCGAATTACTCACCTTCATACCCATTTACGTTCACAAAATTTGGGCACAGGTTTAACAAAGTATTTACTTAGTACTACTTAGCTAGTTTAGCTATTCTGAACAACAAAACAGTTTCTTTACCAATTTCTATCCTACCCGAGAGCTGGTGAGTATCTGGCACAGCGCATCAGCATTGCCATACAGCGGGGCAATGCAGCCAGCGTCTTGGGTACGACGCGACGACTGGTATTGTAGTGTACCTAGTATCAGTTGAGCTAGCTACCTGTAGATTATTGGCAACAGTCTGCAGTTAGCTCAACTGTCTTTTGTACATAATTTGACGAACTCATTATGAAAGTACGCGGGTTGATTATATTCTCTTAAAAAACTACCTATACTCATCTCTGTCATCATAATACTTAGATCTCAGTTATAATTGACAATAACTTGCCCCTGGACCTAAAATTTCTCGAGGATCCTAATTTTAAAAATAACCATAGTAAAGTAGCTTTTATCAAAAGCTTTTATGATCTAAGATAAAGAATATTTTCAGTGAGATAGTGACTTTGTAAGTTTATAACTACCGATACTTTAACTGTTATTTGTATTTTTAATGTTATTTAGTTGCATGTTTATTTATTTTGAGTCATTTTAATTTTACATTCTTTTCACTTTTTGTATGTATTTTGTTTGTATTATTGTTGTATTGCACGTCCCATTGGACAAACTGTGAAAACTAGTACCATTATTATTATGTAACACCAAATTGTACAGAAAATTGATAATATACCTAACTATGGGTCAAATGGTTTGTTAGCACTTTGCAAGAGTAGGTATCTTTACCTGCTAATCTTGTTTAAATTAATAATTACTGTTCGTTAGTGTTGTTATAACTTAAAAACGGCTTGACCGATTTGAATATTTTTATTGTTTTCTTTTCTTTGCTATAATACAAGAGTGGTATTTTTCCAGTTTTCTCCCTTGAAAGATCAGCCTTAAGGAGGAAAACTGGATTTCATTTTTTTGAAGTCCAGTTTTCGCCCTTGAGAATCCCCCTTAAGGGTCCGGCGACGGATGAATTTCCTATACAAACGTAATACCAAAATGATTTGTAATTTGAGCATATTTTCGCCATGGTCTGCTATTATTTGTATTAAAATAGTATTTATCTAGGTTCCTGACACATTTTTTTTCAAAGTACCTTTCTGAAATGAAATTAAACCGAATCGCAATTTTACATTAAAGAATGAATGTCTTCTTAGTTTTTGTGTAGATAAGTATTTTGAAAAAAGATTGTGGCAGGAACCTAAATAAATACTATTCTAATACAAATAATAGCAAACCATGGTGAAAATATTCTCAAACAAAAAATCATTTTGGTACTACGTTTGTATGGGAAATTCATCCGTCGCCGGACCCTTAAGGGGAAAAACTGAAGGTGGAAGGATTAATCGTGGACAGCATTCTTGATCGATAGATTGTCAAAATAAATGTTGATAGCATGGTCCATCGTTATCGGCCCAATGACTAACTAATTTAATTACCAATGCTTTTCTATCGTCTAATCAAATCAACTCTATTAAACAACATAATAAAACTTAATAAGTGGTGGTTTTCAACTTTATTGACCAGTTACGATTATCAATCAATAACTGAGTTTAAAAAATATAGGTATCAATCAACCAATCAGGAGGAACTATTAAATAATCTGTATTTTTATCGGTAATTCGTTCCAGCTGGTCTTAGTTTTAGTTTAGTATGGGAACTTCCTTGTTATCTTGGTACCTACTCTAAGGAATTTTTAATGAGAAACCTAAACTCAATGTTTGTAAGGAATCTTTTCACGCAAAACAAATTTATGGACAGACTAGTTTATGCCCGCGGCTTCGCACGCGTTGTATCTATGGAAACGTTTAAAGGTGATTTCTATCCTATGGGAACTGATTTATAAGATGAAAAGCCTATGCCTATAGCCTATGTTTGATTCCAGGATTAGAATTACCTATGTGCAAAATTTCAGCCCGATCCGTTCAGTAGTTTCGGCGTGAAGAGGTAACAAACATCCATCCGTCCATCCATCTATCCATCCATCCTTCCATCCAAACTTTCGCACTTAGAATATTAGTTTGAATAAAATAAAATAATTTTCAAACATATTTATACCGATTCCAACGATACCCATACATCCAAATCTGTTCAGCCCTTTATGGTGGAATAAAGAAACCCATATAATATAACTTATACGTGAACCCTGAAAACACCTACACTTCTTCAAGGGTCTTCCATAAGAAATATAAATATTTATTTTAGAAAAACTTACCTACGGCTAAACATTAATATTATTAGTATAAATTTAAGGGTGGCTAATTAAAAATTTCACAAATAGTATAAAAGAGCATTGAAGAGCCTAGGTGGAGAATAAACGGCGAACGTATTTACTTTCATTCTGTGAAAGATATTTTCTCAGATACGCGAAGCCGCGGGCTGATGCTAGCTTATCTTCATAAAGTAGACAGACGTTTCAAAAGATGTCTGGGGCTGTTCCCTTCACAAGATCAATGCCGGCAGACAGACATAGGGCTACAAAATCCAATATGACGTGTTTCATTCCCTTGCCCCTTGTCTGCAAAGGGGCTAACTTTACCAGTGAATATTAAACTGATTGTAAAGGATCTTTTGAAGTGGAGATGAATAAAATTATAAGCTGGACAATTCACACAGAATCTGTGTATATAGTAGATTTATCTTTACTCCTTTAAATAGGGATATATCGTAAGGTCCACCTGCCTTATGGTAGGGTTGCCACCTTTTTTTTGAGCAAATAGAGTTACCTGGTAAAGGGATTAAAAAGTGCGCCATTTAAAAATAGAGTAGGTACTTACTAGTACTTTTTTTAAATTTGGGCGTTAGTTGTAATGGCGAGAAAACGAACCAAAAAATATTTTGCTGAGTCTTAAAAATTAAAAATTTTCTGACTTTAGTGGCTAGGTATTTGCCAAAAGGCAAAAAAAAACATAAAAATTAGTGATAAGAGTAACAAAACACAGACTTTGTAGTAGCTGATGTCTAAAATGGAATTTTTATGAAAGTAAACATTAAAATCAAAACTTGAAAAGCCAAATATAGTATTTTCGCGTACTTGACTGTGCGCATAAAGTATAGAATAAAGTACGTTAGCCCAAAATACCTAAATACCTACGTTATTTATTGTAAAGTACGGGTAACTACCCTAGTTCCTTTCCCGGTTTCTATAATAATTTTAGGAAAACAAACGAGAGAGAGAGTTTTACGAATTAAAGTTTTCAATTGTTTAATTTTGTCACCTTTAAAACATTAGATTGTTTGCCACCCTTTTTGGTCATTTTTTCGGTCTAGTTTATGAGTGAATAAGGATGTTGCAGATCAAAGGCACACCGCTACAGCACAGCACAAAAAATTGCATTTAAATAAGGGCTTTATTTAACTCGTAATATTTAGAAGCATTTCAAATTGACTGCATCAGATGACAGACAGCTCGCGAGCCACTCGTTCTAAGCTTGGGGAAGCCATTTTGTGACTGTAAAATTACAGAGTTCAAGCCCGGAACTGGAAGCGATATTTGCTTTACTGTTTGTATGGGACACGCATGATCCGTCTTCATTGCAAAACTTGATTTAAATAATTATTTATATCGCGTTTAATCAATGTTTCAACTATTCATTAACATTAGGTAGGTTTTGTGAATGAACTTAACTTCCTACATGTGTTTATTTCTGTTTTCAGTTGATGACAGATTGAAAAGAGTGATGATTAGGTACTCTACATGTGTCAGGGGCCGAATTCTGCTAACACATCACTTTACTATGACAATGGTATCATCGCAGAATCGTCCATAGATGAAAGAAACTCTAGATTAGTACGTTACGTGCGTTGCTATTTGCACGGAGAGGTTGATACTATCAACCTCTCCGTGCAAATAGCACAAAAGTGTCAAGGCTGAAACCATTCTATCAACTTGATAGAATGGTTTCAGCCTTGACACTTTTGTGACGCGTCCCTCCAGCTGTAGTTTCTTACATCAAGGGTAAAATGCTAGAATGTGTAGATGATACCATTGTTACCATTGGCAAAGCGATTAATTTAGTGGAATTAGGGCCCAGTGTGTATGTAGATAGGTAAAGATAATCGAATATTTTCGAAATTAATATCAAATATTTTTTCAAATTAACTACATAATCATTTTGCCCATGAATCCACTATGAGCATAATGAACACGCTTTACGTGCATTCGTTTGGGACTTGCATCTGAACTGACTCTAGCTATGGTACAATAATCCATTATGGAACTGAGTTTAACACTTTCACGGCCCACGACGCACATGTCGCACATGTCCACCTCCAGCGCCACGAGGCAGCGGCGCGGCGGCGCGGCGGCGGGTCGCACTGCCGAGGCTGGTCAGTGAATGCGTTAATTTGGTCTTAGTTCCTGAAAGACACTTGGTGACGGACCCATTTCAGTCCTTACCATACATAGCAAAGACAAGAGTTTGGTAAAAAGGAAATTCAAAATTTCACATAGGTACAGTACATAAGTCTCCTCTCTGATTTATACCTATTGGCGTTTACTCATAGGTACCTCATTAGCTTCTCAGGAGCACATCTTTCTAATGTGTTTATGGTAAGTAATTGTTTTGTCAAATACTAGTATAGTATTATAATATCTGTGCTCATACTCATAATCATACTCGCATACTCGCCGTACAAGGCACTCTTGGAAACGTCAGTATAAATATCCTACTTACCTTATATAAACAGACAAGGCAGAAAATAAACAAGGAACTTAGGAATTTAGGTACTGCAGTAGGTTAATGTGTATGATGTAGGTAGGTATTCCTAGACAAAAAAATCTACGCCGACTCTGTGACTAACGCTTTATAACTTAGTAATAAAGTACATTTTATTACTAAATTAAATAGTGCAAAAAATTAACCTTGAATCAGATGGAGTGGAGTTAGCGACCAATATATGAATATTCATAAAATAAAGAATGGTTGCAGCATGTTGGATATTCATCGTCTCGGTCAAGCACTCTCACGCATCGCATCTCTAACAACTGTTGCTGGTATGATTACCCACTTCTTCTTCTTCTTTGTTTTGTGCCTTTTGCGACTATTACGTACCCGAGTGCAAGCAGACCGCTGGCTGTGGCGATGGGAGTAACTTCTTTTGTTAGAACTATGACTCTATAAAATCAAATAATATCCTTCGATCAGGTATTCCGCGGCCTCCCACGGCGAAAACCTTGATCGATGATAATATAACAAAATATGTAAAAAAAAAATTTAATAAAAAATTCAAATCTTAGAAATTACCCTTTAGCAAAAACCTATGACTCTATGTTAAAAGAAATGGGTAAACGAACGCGTCAGTGATTTGTAAACAGTGTGTGTCTGTAGGGTAGAGCTATTTGTTTTTAGTTATTTTAAAGAAAGTATGAAAGGAGATAGATTAGGTACTACACAATTTTTTTTTATCTAAATGATATTACATTTTCTAGATAAGTACTAGATAATATCAATTATTTTTGTAAATGGTCAAGAGATCATAATATGATCTCCGGAACAGTAACCATCTACAAATCAATAACTGAATTTGTCTTGGAATGGGTTGTGAGATTCCCTGCTCAGGACACTCACAACAATTATAATATTAGAAGGTACTAGGTACCTACATTAAGATAAAATCCTACTAAATACTACAACCACCAACCAACTTAAAATATTCTGTAAAATGAATCAATCATAAATCTCTAAATTTAAAAGTAACACAAGAAATTCGAGCTTGTTAGTCAAATTTAATCTAAAGCTATTTTTTAAATACCTTAACAACGCCAGTTTAAACAGCGCGTAATAATGATAGCTCATTATCAATCATAGAGTTAAAAAAAAACACATAACTCCTTGGTATAAGAAAATTGTAAAGCTATGAAAATAATACGAAGGTTCTAGAAACAAACCTTAGCTTTTACGTAACAAACTTGTAACTACATTGAACCATTTTACGAATTCTGTTATTAAATTCTAACGAACTTTTATACCGACAGAAAAAGTAGCAACCAAAATTAATTGGATTCCTATTTTTACATTATGTATGAATGTGTAACATATACAACGAAACTAGAAAAACTAAATGAAAATGTGGGTAACAAGGCCTTCATATCCATTTCCATCGCATAGGGATGTTGGAGGTAGGTAAAGGTCAAACCTAACAACCTACAGCCGCACGTAGGTGCGAAGGAAGTTATGAACTTTAAGAAATAATTCAACCATTACGTTACGGATGACTTGCCGAGTTTACTTAATTGATACAGCTCTGTAAAAATGCTGATTATTTTTAGCGCAACTGTATGTGGCACACCCTTAGCAGTTAATCTATTTTTCAATCGATTCCTAGATAATTGTAGGCTCAGGGTCATTCATTTTATTCCAACCCCACACCCTTTATAATAAGGTCAGGCTTAGCATACAGCAAATTAAACTTTTTCGCGTCATTCGCAATGTAAGATCTTTAAATTAACTCCTCCAAAACACGCAAGCCGACCGAAGCAGAATTCGCAAGAAATGTATTTGAATAATGTATTTTCTTGCAAGTTGCAAGCGTAACTCTTTACACCTAACACGGTTTTTACGTCCATCCAGAGAACTTACATGGCAAAGTTTTAGTTCTCACTTGTATTATTGTTTAACTCGGTCATTATCAACATAACCGGATTTGAACATCTAGGTTTAATAGAAAATAATTGGGTAAGTGTGTGTATTAAACACAGCCGATTAATTACCTGTGTTAAATAGATTTTATTACAAGTATTGAAAAATCTACTTAGTTACGAATCACATCTGGAATTTTATTCGCTTTTTAATGAGCCCATATCCTTTTATAATTTCAAATACTTATTAAACTTAGTTCCGCTATTTATTAAATAAAAAGGTGAATTGTTATAGTTATATTTACGTAGGTAATTCAATCATGTCGATTGCGAAAATATCAAACGTAAAAGTCGAAGATTAGAACTTCTGAACAAAACTTTCAAAAAATATATACTTAGGTTTTAGGTACTCACCCAAAAGCTTTCCACATAATGAGAAAATAGAAAAGCTCCCGGAAGCGACATGTTGACCGAATTAGGTCCACAACTGAACTGGCAACGGGAACCGGCGTCGGTTCTTATAAGCACTTTTTGTTTACCAACATCACATTGAAATTTAATCAACTCCCAAAGTTAGTCCGTAGATAGGGAGACGGGCGGCCGGTCGCCTGGCGCGGACAGCACTTCGCTCCGCACTGAGAAGCAGCCAGCACGTTGCGCCCCTATATACCTACTTACTTTTTGCTTTGCCTGAATGCTTCATTTCACGCTCTACATGCACGAATTAATATACTGCACCGAGGATATTGAATTGAGTCTTCTGGATAAGTATTTGTAAATTGTAACTACAACGCAGATAATCACTAGCAAAGCGGTGTCCGGCTTTCTAGATTGCGTTGGTTAGATAATTGACCCAATAAATAAAGTAGCCCAAGGGCTCCAAATAGTCCAAGGTGAGTATTTAATTATTTTTCAATCAAATGCAATTGGGGTCTTTGTTTCTAGGGCCCAGTTAATCTTGATTTAATAAGTGCCAGATTTTTTATTATGTATTTTCAAAACAAGGTGAATGTCGTAGGTACTGAAACATAGGGACGCATATGCCCAGCAGAGGGTCGACAAGGCCTGATGATGATGATTTTCAAAACGGTTACCTTAAAGGATTTCTCTCATGAGTAGTTTAAAGCTTGCTCATTGACAGTGACACTAATTAATGCATAATTAATTATTAAATTAAAATTATGATGAAGTAAGCAGGTAGTTTGTATCATAATTTTGGGAGAAGATTCAAAGAGACCACCATGCTTTGCAGACTTGTTTTGCATAATTGGAATAATAATTTGAATCGATAACTGTATTCAGTCAGTATGTATAGAATCAGCTACCTAAAATGTAAAAAAATCAAATGGGTAGGCCATTTGATTTTTTTACATTTTATACGTTGAAAATAAAGAACTAACCTAACATCAACTGAAAAATCTGAAAATGTTAAATTCTAGAAAACCTTGAAGCTTATATATAAACAAATGTCAATGATAGCAAAATAAATAAATAAGAAAAATTAAAAAAAGTACTTATTGCCATTGGTAAAATCGATGTTTGTAACTTCACGCTAAAACTTTACCGACTGAACTATTCATAAATAAAATTTACATAGATGTAGTAGTTCTAGGTCTGAAATAAAAATATACATGGCTACTTTTCATCCTGGAAAATGCGTGCGAAGCCGCAAACAGAAGATTTTTACAATAGTTTAAGACAAAACACTGCGCAAAAAAGAAATCGACGTGATTAAAATTAAAATTCGGTTCACTCATATCCTAGCAAACACGTCATTTTGTATAAATAATGATTCCAATGTAAGCGCAACTATCATAATTTATTTTAACTTTACCTATTGAGAGGCAATCTTCATGGATAGGCAATCCAGGCTTGGCAGGCCTGGCCTTAGATTCAGCAAGGGCACCGGGGTCAGACGGAAGGTCAGACACAGCGGAAGACGCGTGTCTGGACCTTGAAAAGGGATATTTAAAATCCCAGGAACTTGAGACAAAGGCTAACCGGCTAAATCGAGACGCATTAGGTTACTACCTCGGAATAGGGTCCCTATGAAAAAGTGTCATGTGAGTTATTCTAAGGCAGAATATAAAGGTTGGAACTTTTGGACGGGGCAGTAAAGGCACCTTAACCGTTGAAGCTACATGAAAATGGTCTTGAGAAACTAGGTACATGTCCGTTTTAGAAAAACATCATCATCATTCACAGATATTCAGAATGTTACAGATATCGAGAAAATGGGAGTTTTTCACTAAAACTTTTTTTGATGGCAATCGAACCTGTTTCTTACACTTATCAAAAAGTTCTTTGGGACCAACTAAAGTTTGAGTAGGTACTGGAAAAGTCAGAAATCGCAAAAAAACATTTCCCATAAGTTTTGTACGGAGTTCAAATCAATTTATTTTTTATACTTACCTATTAAAACTTTTTGTAGCCGTAGGTCGGATCGGATAAATTTGAGTTGTATTTTTTTTTATTAATCAAAACTTATTCTAATCTTATTCTACGACACTTTAAACCATATAAAGTTCGGGGATGATATTTTTTCTAAAAAGGATGGGTAGTTTCCTAAGACCATTTTCATGTAGCTTCAACGGTTATAGTACCTGCCTTAGAATAAGAAGGCTTAGAATGCTAGTTGACACAAACGAGGTAAGTCTAAAAAATTGCGACTAATCGTCGCAATTTCAATTTCGAACCCCTAGTACAACACTTCAAATGGCGCGGAAAGCAGCTCCGACAAAAAAATATAAAAATGGTGTATTGTGCAGTGCAAGGGTGTGCAAACACCACTAATAAGAAAACTAATAATGCAAAAAGGTAATTTCATGGGTGAGTACTAATATTAAACTTGTAATATTGCGTAAAACAACCATCAAAAATCATAAATAAATTGAAAATTTTTCAAAGCAGTTTTCGTGAAAATGTTGCTATGAGTGGGGGAAAAAATACCCCGGTTTGGTACTAAGTATAAAGTAGTAGAGGAAAGGTATCTCGTGTGAAAGTTAGGAATTTAACTTTCTCCAAATTTACTCATAGGTACCTACTTAAAAACATCGTTTTAGTATTTTTCAAAATCACTCGAGGATATTCTATTTAGTGTTCTGTGGGAATAGATGCGAGTACGCTTTCACTTGGTTCTTTTTTTAAATGTTTGTTTCGAAAACGGGAAAACGGAGTTGGAGTAAAACCTTTTTGAATAGCTACCGGCTACTAACTTGTAAAAAAAAACTTTAGAAATGGTTTTGCGTAGAGTTTAGCCGCAGTTTAGTACGACAGTAACGCTGTATTTTCTGCAGTGTAGAAAGAAATAAGCCACTTTTCCTGCAGGTGTAGTATTAAATACTTTATGTTTGTAATTTACCACATATTGGCATCAATTGATAAATGTTTAAAACTCTCGGCGTGCTTATCACAGTCGCACTTGACGGGTCTTCTTTAATTTTGTATCAAACTACAGTAGAACTCCAATTATCCGAACTCCGACTATCCGAATCGCCGATTATCCGAATCACAAAAAATTAGAAGTGGATGGAGCGTCAGCCCGAGTGTGACCACTTGCAACTGCTCACCGTCAAGCGAATGCGTGACCTGGCTGCCCGAAAACGGTTGAAGACCGCAAAACAGCTTACATTGACGGAGATGTTTAAAAATCAATGATTTTTATTTCTAAACTTGTACGTACATTTTATTTATATTTAAACCATGTGAAAATTTCATGTTTCTTTCATTTAATTCAATAAAAAAATAGTGCAATATCAAAACGTAGCTTTTATTCTCTCCAATGGCATTTTTTTTTTTTAATCCGATTATCCGAATATTTGATTATCCGAATGGGTCCCGGTCCCAATTAATTCGGATAATTGGAGTTCTACTGTAGTTTCAGCTCTAACATGTTAGTAGGTAGAAATATTTATAATATACTAGTTTCTGCCCGCGGCTTCGCACGTTTTGTTATGGAAACGCCTCATGGTTATTTCTTTCAATCCCATGGGAACTGATTTATGGGATAAAATGTGGCCTATGTTTTATTTCAAGCCTAAAGCTACCTGTTTACAAAAAAATTATCCGGACCCCTTCAGTAGTTTTGGCGTTAAAAGGTAACAAACATCTATCATGATGAGTGGTGAAGAAGAAGAAGAAGAGAACTAGGCTACACAAGATAAATGTATCTTTTAAAGGGCAATGTATACGCTTCTACATATCCTTTGTAAAAAGGCTTACTACAAAATATCAGATCATCTAGAGGATAAAAAGCTTGGGACGAGTTTTGCTCCAGCTCGAAAAATAACAACTAACGTGTTTAGTTTTATGATTTGACCTTTTCTAAGTGTACATTTATTGTATTTATGGAAATAAAGAGTTTTTGATTTGATTTGACATCCATACATCTAAACATCCAAACTTTCCCCACGAACAAATGTTCTTGTTTTTTTAAACCTCATACGTGTATTTTTTTGATATTTGAGAATTAACAATTGACGCCCACCAGTTAATAAGCAAAAGCACGAAATAAATAAATAAATAATGCTGGATAATCGACACAGCACCATCTAGCCCCAAAGTAAGCCACTCAAAGCTTGTGTTATGGGTACTAGATAACTGATATATTTAATACATTATATACATAGACAGATATATTTTTTTATGACACATAGAAAACACCCAGACCAACGGAACAAATTTCTGCAGATCGTACACATATTTGTTCCGAGGCGGGAATCGAACCCGCAACCACTTGCGTCGCAGGCGGACTCTCGCCCGCTGCACCACTGAGGTCGTCAAAATTACCCATTTTTTTAGGGAAAATGCCATTTACTTGCAACATTCAATCATATGAATGTGTGAGTGAAAGCACTGTATTTACGAGCTGTCAAAACACACATAGATCAGTTTTTGGCTCAGGTTTTTGGTTACACAAATTGTCAAATTCTTGAATGACACTATCCCTCTGCTGAGACAGCAGCGAGTTTTTACTATAAGGTACCTGCCCTTACTGCTCCCTCCAAAAATTTCGTCCTGTAGGTAGGTATAGTCCAGAGTCCTATTAATGAATGATTGTGGATGGAAAAATCGGAAGCAGAAAGTATAACTCCGGAACTTTGTTTGGACTAGTTAAAAGACAAACATACACTCACTCCTCTGACGTGAGCCCTAGGGGGGTCACAAAGAAGGTCCCAAACATATTATAGTACAATCCTGAAGAATCGTCACTTTTTCGTTAATTTTTAAACATTTTCTCCACCTTCTTCCTCCACTTCATAACAAATAAAGCACTTGTCTGTCATCTCTGAAAAACATTTTGAAAATCGACCGATTTTCGGAGCTCATAACATAACTACGTTTTTCTATATCGATTGGGAATAGGGAAAAAGTACCAAAGATAAAGAGAATTCTATAAGCTTTCTAGGACTGGACTATTATTAGAAAATGGTTTATCTCCCATCTACTACTATCTAGTCGAGTCGTAGAAAGTCTGCTACTAGTTTCCGCCCGCAGCTTTGCACGCTTTGTTTCTATGGAACCGATATGTAAACGATATTTTTATCCCATGGGGACAGATTTATGAATCAGTCCCATAGGATAAATGCGATCCGCCATTCGTCAACTTTTTCATTTGTTTTTGGACGCAGACTTCTTGTTTACGCCCGTTGCCATGGAAACCATTAGTTACCAGTGATTGTGATTGTGACAATAATTATCATGTGATGATGTTTTTACGGCGCACATCATCAATTCCTCGAGCGAAAAACGTTTATGGGACCACCTAAAAATCATAAAAAATATAAAAAAAACCTTTATACAACAACGAAGGAATCATCAAAATCTATTATGAATTGGCGAAGATATTACCAAAATTGTTGTAGCTAGTCGTGATTTTTCAAAAATAGGGTAGTCGGACCAAAAGATGACCACCCCCCAGTAGATGACCGAAACGCACATTTTCTTGAATTATAAGAATTGAGTGGTACTCCCTGTAGTGGCGTATTTTTTCTTTAGAAGCGGCAATACTGTTCCCTCTTTTAAAAATTAATACATCGTCATTGGACCCTCAGTCACGCTCCAGGACCTCATTTAGTGCAGACTTGTTTCGGCCCTCGCCATTTTGTATGGAGAACGAGCTAAGGTGAGTAAACCAGTTTCTTAAGCTTATGAGTGGATGGCCGATTACTTGATATAATTAGGCCCTATTAATGTGTTCCCCTGCATTTATGACTATTATCTCAAGTAGAAAACCAAAGAAAAAAAGTAATTTTTAATAAGGTTTTCGAGAAATTTGCTGTTCAATTACTGGTCTAAAAAAGATACATAAAATCCTATTTGTGACCGAGCGGTCAGAATTAGCTCCGACCTGCAAATTTTGTTTTGATATTGTAGATTGTATCTTTGATTTTTTATTGATTTTTTACGTTTTTCTTAATGGTTTTGGATACATAATTTTATAAACCAAAACATGACCGGAGGTTAATTACAGAAAAATCGTTGTTTTGGGCTGTTAGTTATTAGCTGGTCATTTATTGTTCCAAACGCTCTATTTGTGACCGAAGAAATTTGTTCGTTCATAATTTGGACCTCAAAACCTAATAGTGACCGGCTGATTTTGACTGTTGCAATAAAACTGTTGTGGAATTCTATTAGGGTTCTTCGTAATGAAAAGTAAACCAATTTCGTTGGCCTTACAAACTGTTGTCATCATTACATTACTTGTTATTATAGTTTTTCTTATTTTCGTTATTATTGTTTTAAATAAAATAAATTACAATAAATTACATTTTAAATTAAATGTCATTTGATTGTTATTTTGTTATTGTTTTAGACTGATTGTTATTTGTTTAGACTGATTATTATATGTGTAGACTAATTGTTATTTGTTTATCAAGCAATTAAAATATGATAAGTACCTTAGTATTAATTATATGCAGACAAAAATACGGAACACCACTTCTTTAAAATAAAGTCTCTTGTTATAAAGAATTTCGCCTATTTTTGTCGGTCATAAATAGGGCCGATTTCGGTCAGAATTAGTTCCAAACCGGTCACAATTAGGGCCAAAGTAATTTTTTTTATATTTTTACAATTTTAACTTATTTACAAATAGTTCAGAGTAAAAACAGTTTATCTAGTTGATTCACCAAATACTACCTACGTATACAAACAAAAACATAGAATATTCCTTGAATAGGAGTTGAGATAATAAATAAAACAACTTGAATTCCGCTTAATCAGTCATCTATTGGTCCAACCACCCTACTATGTTGTTTTAAAAGCATTACGGGATGAATACCAACCCCTCGGGAATAGCATGGGACCAATTCGGGATCATTCTCTATACAATAGTGAAAGAATCAGTAAAATCGACGGAGATATCAAGTAACCTATGTACATACATACCTAGTACCTACATTAAAAAAACATACTACAGACGAATTGAGAACCTCCTCCTTTTTGAAGTCTGTTAAAAAGAGCAGATTCACTAAACTACTGCAAATACTATTATCCACGGTTTTGAATTTGAGAACACTGCAATCGATACGAAATAGATATTGCAATAAGTACCTACCTACCTACCTAAACAAACATTCAGTACCTACGCAGGTTCATATGATATCTAGATCTAAGTAGGTAGGTACTTACTTACTTATACTTCTAGGTAAATAACTGAAACCTGCACAAAATAGGATCGCCTATTTTGTTTTTCGTATACCTACTGGAGGCGCAGACTAGTCGTAGGGTTTCATTTGGTTACTTTTTTCTTTAATGTAGTGGCTATGTATGAATTAATAAATATTTTTTTATAACAAACAGCTTAGTTCATAACACCCACAGTTGGGTACAAAAAACGCATTTAGGGATAAACGAAATATGAACAGAATAAATAACAAATCGCTCTTACATGGTTTCCCCTGTTTAGTTATTTTCTTTAAATTAAGCTTTATTTAAACTATTTTCTACTCACTATAAAACCAACTTCGATTCGGTTATATTTTAGGAGCATTTGGGAAAATGTTGATTCTGAAATATTTTTATCTTGAAATCTCTTTTGACATTTGTACCTATTGTAATAATTATTTGTAATGTTTAGTCGACCCATAATTTGCTCACGCTGTGGCACCCTTTATTTAGAAAAACACTAGACTTAAGACCACTTTATTTTTGTTATTCGGTCTAATCTAAAAATACTAATCTGATAAAACATCTTTGAAAATCCTGAAATGCTGTGCTCAGTTTTCAGTTTAGTGACTTTTAATAGTGCATTAATATAAAACAGATTGGATGGAATGTATTAATTGCATGTATATTTTACTTTGGGCAAAACAATTTCTCACTGTAAAGTTCAGACATTACAAATCTCAAATGATAAAAAAAATCTATATCTAGTAATGGTGACTGCCTGAGTCGGGCAGTCGAACTCAATTCGTTATTTGACGCCTCGATCATAATCGTAGAGGCATTAGTAATTCTAATTAGTAATTAGTAGTTGTCATTCGACTTTGAATATTAGTATATTACTAATATTCAAGTCGAATGAATAAATTCGACTGGCCAGATCATTCGCAGTCGCGCATCTATTCCCGGCGATTCCCGGTGTGTACAGTACCTGTACAGTACATACCACGTACATACTTACTTCTGGTCTTAGAATCAATCAACGTCAATAAAATGTTGTCAATCATAAAACCAATTGTGACTCCTTGACACTGACAAAACTGTAAAAAGTAAGTGGGGCGCTAGCTAGGCATAAAACAAGAAGTTGAAGTTACAAACTATTTGCAATTTTTGATAAGAGATTGATTTTTTGTGTGGTGTAGTGTGATTTTAACATTTTCTTTTCTAGAAATAAGATGAATGGCATGTCTTTCAATAAAGTAACGCATGTTCTATTCGATCTGGACGGATTATTAATTGGCGAGTTTCATAGGCCACTCCAAACCATTGCATAATATTTAGATTTTTTTCCTATTAGTTTATCGACGACCTCCGTGGCGCAGCTGGCGAAGGTCCGCCTGCGACGCAGGAGGTTGCGGGTTCGATTCCCGTCTCGGAACAAATTTGTGTACGATCTGCAGAAATTTGTTCCGTTGGTCTGGGTGTTTTCTATGTCTACTAAAAAAATATTTATCTATGTAGTGTATGGTATTAATTAAATCAGTTATCTAGTACCCATAACACAAGCTCTGCTTAGCTTGGGGCTAGATAATTTTGTGTGAATTGTCCAGAATTATTTATTATTTATTTATTATGTATATTTAAATGATTTTTCAGATTCGGAAGGCGTTTACACTGAAGCGTTTACAAGAGTGAGTGCTAAGCATGGGAAACAATTCACATGGGAGTTAAAAGCGAGCCTACTGGGCTTTCAAGGACACGAGTGTGCTCAGAAAATAATAACGGAACTTGACTTGCCAGTCTCGGTGGAAGAATTCCTATCGGATTGTCAAGAGATTTACGCTGAGTTGTTCCCCACAATTAAGTTAATGCCAGGTATTAAAAACCTTATTATAAAAAGAGCCTAGCTCTTGTCGGTGTAATGATGTAGGTAACTTCCCTCCACTTTTCTCTTTCCAATGCAATGTCTTTAACTTCTTTATACGACATGAAAGAGACTTTCTCCTTGTTTGAAAAAAATGTAACTTTACTAAAATAATTAGGTATTAACATGAATAATATTTTAATTTTAACAGGTTGTACTTAATTTAACTTAATTCTAGAGATTGCGCCATGGAATTGGCAGCCAGTTCTTGCAGATCAGTTTGATTGCTCTTTAATTTCTATCTGAACAAGAAATCAGAGATAAGAACATGATTACATTAAAGTTGGTAGGTATCTGTCTTTTGATGTCCAAGGATGGACTATTTTTTATGAGAGGCAATAACTGGGTTGTTCTACAATGTAACCTTTCTTTTTCCAGGAGCACAAAAAATTGTAAAGCATTTAAAAAAGAAGGGAGTCCCGATAGCAATTGCCACAAGCTCAAGTCAAGACAGTGTTGCAAAGAAAATGCAAGACCACCAAGAATTTCTTAAGTTATTTGACCATCTGGTAACAGGCTCAGATCCGGAAGTTACGAGAGGAAAGCCAGATCCTATGATATTTTTGGTCTGTGCATCGCGCTTCCCTGATAACCCAAACCCAGAAAGTGTAAGACAACAAAATAATACTAACTTTGCTTGGTTTCGAATTTTAGATGTGTAAATGGATATAGAATTTTTTTTTATCATTTAGGATTTGTAATTTCTGAACTTTACAGTGAGAAATTGTTTTGCCCAAAGTAAAATATACATGCAATTAATACATTCCATCCAATCTGTTTTATATTAATGCACTATTAAAAGTCACTAAACTGAAAACTGAGCTGAGCATTTAAGGATTTTCAAAGATTTTTATCAGATTAGTATTTTTAGTAGTATTATAGTAGTATTCACACATTATCATATCATATATCATATTTTTCAGTGCTTGGTATTTGAAGATGCAGCCAATGGGGTCAAGGCAGCAAATGCAATTAACATGCAAGTGGTCATGGTTCCGGACCCTCGCATTGAGAAAGATCAACTAAACAATCCCACACTAGTGCTCAATTCATTAGAGGAATTCCAACCTGAGCTGTTTGGGCTGCCTTCTTACGATGAAGAATAGAAGACTAAGGTTTTATGGTCTGGGCTGATTCTGGAATATAGAAGTTGTTTTAAGAACCAAGTGAGACAAATGATCTTATATTAATGTGTGAGAGAGTGATACTAAACCTTTTAAAGAGGTATGTATATCAAACCCAACAAGATACTTTGAGCCTTTGATAAAACATGCTGACAGTTAAGCAAGGCACTAGTGTCTATAAATGGAGATATGTGTACATAAATAGGGTGTAGTGCAGTGTCCATATGAGCAAACTTTTACGCTTTTAATATTTTTGCATTTTCTACTTATTTTTACTGTACTTAATATTTTGTAAGGCCTTTTTACCCTATTTTACACCTTAATCTGTTAAGTTTATAATCTATGACAGTTTGAATATGTGTACAATAAAAACTGTCTTGTAAAGTGTTACCTTAGTATTGTATTTGATGTATTTTACCTAGACCCATATCATAACATAATGTAACTTAACATAATTCCTTGAACCAAATGAAATCAGCACTAGTCATTTACGCTTATTGTTACTTCAGAAGTTAATTAAAACAATTCATGTGTTAAAAATTGTTTACTTGTCCTAACTTAACCCAAATTTAACATAAGTATAACTACAATAAATTTTAAATACTATTCTAGAAATTACCTTTAAAACAAATTGCAACTAGTACCTATACAATTGAAACAGTTGAGCTGACTGCAAACTATTCAAACAATCTAGAGGAAGCTCAACTGATCCAAATCAATTTAAATTGGAAGCGTCCATAAGACGCTGGTTGCATTGCCCCGTTGTATGGCAATGATGATGCGCTGCGCCAGATACTCACGCGTGAGTGATGTTGCAATTTCAAATTACATAACTAGTAGGCAGGTCAACCCAAAAAAGGTTTATTCAGTAGAAAGAGAGGCCTCCCATTTTCTCTGTCAGTTTATATCAACTTCTAAATACATTTAATTAGTATAAGGTGGTAACCCAAACAACTCTGGTTGAAACTCCTCCATGGAATTGAGTACCAGGGTAGCATGATGCGTGAAGGACTTGTCTAGCCGTGGATCCGGCACCATCACGACTTGCATGCCGGCAGCGCGCGCGGCGTGCACGCCGTTGATTGAGTCTTCGAAGACGAGGCACTGGAATCAAAAATAACTATCTAAAACATCATCATCAGCCTATATCAGTTCACAGCTGGACATAGGCCTCCCCTAATGAGTGCCATAGCGCCCTGTCTTCAGCTTGCCGCATCCAGCATCTGCCTGCAGTCTTTCGCAGATCGTCATCCCACCTTGCCGGCGGGCGTCCTACACTACGTTTGCAGAGTCGCGGTCTCCGCTCAAGAATACGTGTACCCCAGCGGTCGTCGGTTCTTCGCGAGATATGGCCGGCCCATTGCCACTTCAGCTTGCATATCCATAAAATATTATAAATGAGAAAGTACTACCTCCGTCTGTCTCTCTGACCGTTCTGACCTGATCCGTTCAGCCGTTTAGGCTTGAAATGTGTTAGCATTATACACACTAATACACATATCATAACATAGGTACCTACACATAGGTACTTATTAGTAATCTAAGCTAAAGTCATTTACAACGGGATATTTTCCATGATTTGAGTTGTGAGCTTTCCAATATTTCGGCAAAGTGTCATGCGCCATGATCGCGGAATAACATTGGAAAACTCCACTCATGGTACCTAATCCAGTTGAAAATGACTTCAGTCTTAGAACAATAATCATGATGGATTTAAAAGTAATTTAAGCCGACGACGGGACGTTATTGCGCTCATAAGGGGAGTCCAGCTGTGGACTATCCCATGCTGATGATGATAGGTACTAACCTGATCAGGAGTAGGTCGCTCCGGAAACTTATTCGCAGCTACAATAAACACATCAGGATGTGGCTTCCCCCTCTTCACTTCCGGATCCGATGAGCCCCAAGTTTTATACGGAAAGAGGTCGAATAGCTCCTGATGGTTCTTCGATTTGACCGCATAGCTCTCTAGGCTGCTGCTTGTGGCCAGGCCGAAAGGGATGTTGTGGCCGTGCAGGTGCTCGATTAGTTTCCTTACTCCTGTAAACATGGATCATTGATTAGGTATTTGCCACATGCTGGCCAGAAGTTGTACCCACGCCCACCTACCTACCTAGCAGGTACTCATTACTTCAAGAGTGTCAAAGTATTTTGTCATCATCACTCATGATCATCCATCATTGAGGCGCGCGTACCTACAGAGTAGAAGGATTTAGGAGGCCAGAAGTGGGTCGACATAGGCATACTTTTTATCCCATAAATCAGTTCCCATCGTCGGATAGAAATCACCATAGAAATATGTATAGGTACCTATCTAGATTAAAATAGATATTATTGAGGAAATCACTTTTAAACGTTTCCAAAGAAACAACGCGTGCGAAGCCGCGGACAGAAATTAGTGATCTATAAAACTTTTAAAACTACCATTTGTTACACTAAAGTTATTTATAACGGCGGCTAGTATAGTATTATAATATCTGTGACGGCGGTATATTTCGGTGAATGCCGGAATGAAAACACAGGACTTTAGTTTGACGACCTCCGTGGCGCAGCGGGCGAAGGTCCGCCTGCGACGCAGGAGGTTGCGGGTTCGATTCCCGCCTCGAAACAAATTTGTATACGATCTGCAGAATTTTTTTTCCGTTGGTCTGGGTGTTTTCTATGTATAATAAAAAAACTATCTATGTAGTGTATTGTATTACTAAGTATATCAGTTATCTAGCACCCATAACACAAGCTCTTATTAGTTTAAAATAAACCAAGTCCAGTGCTAGACATAAGCCTCTTCCAATGAGCGCCATAGCGCCCTGTCTTCATCTCGCAGCGTCCAGCATCCATCCTGCAATCTTTCGCAGGTGATCATCCCACCTGGCCGGAGGGCATGTTAGTTTAACCGCTGACGCCTGCAATGAGAATAAATAGGCGAAACACCTCCCACTCGCAGGCGCATGCGTTGCGCCGGAAAATGGTTTAATCAAATATGTTCCTTACCTGAAAGAACCGTGCAAGTAGGGAACAAATCAGCGAATACCTCCCTCGACTCCGCTACAAACTCATCGACAGTCAGCGGCAACTCCAGATCGTCTATAATAGTCTGTGAAAACTCGCGGCTCTTCTGCCCCATTATCTTGCATTTTAACGAGAAAGTAAACTCTTTGACGTAGCGAGAAGCTATCTTTTGGAAGCCTATTGAGTAGAGGTCTTCTGTGTCTGAAAATATTAGTAAAAGTAGGTAAGTAGGTACCTAAACATACTTGGGTACCCAATGATTTTTTCAGAACGCTCCTTAAGCTACCTACTGATAGAACAGCTATGCTTTTCTCTTATTTTGACGCATAAAAATAACGTCTGAGGGAAAAAGACAGCAGATAATACTTATGACTTATGACCTAGGATTATATACCTCGGAAGAATTTATTACTTACCTAATTGTAGTCACTATTCGTTCCTAGTTTACATTAAGCTTGTTTTTGTACCCCACATGAATATTGTCAACATTTTAGCAACGCCATCTAGGCCGCAGGTAAGTTAAACAAATTCCTTACCAGGGAACCAAAGTTTGTGAATCATACAAGGGCAATGAAACACCGGAACAACGCAAGTTATCGGTAATTTACGAACAAGCACAAGTGTTATCATTATCATACCTATCATAAGTAATTTATTAAACAATCAACTTACTCAGTATCAATCCATCCATATCAAATAAAACATGAGTAACTTTTTTAAACCCCATTTTTATTGCAGCACGAGTGCTCAACACAGTTTTTGTAGGTTTTTGTACCAGAGTTTGTCAGCGGAATGATCTACAAAACAATTTGTTTATCAACTTGAGAGGCGGTTACATCACCCGAGATCTATCTATCTTATCTATACCTACTACAGCAAACATACTAGGGGATCTATAACACGCTAATTGTCATTCAATATGAATCTTATGTCACTGTGTTAACGTACACTTTATGGCTACTAACTGAAATAGTCACTTCTTCAGAAACAACCTTGCATTGTTTACGTGATAGCAAAATGCAGGCTATAACAACCATAAAGCTTAATAAAAAGGCAATTCTCAATAATGTTGCTTAGGTACTTAAATAATACTTTCAATAGATGATAATGTGGATTAAAAAGACTGCGTGTTGGAACAATGATAAATTCATTTGGATCACATCAGTTTGTAAATATTATGTACACTGTACATACACATAAGGAACAATTAGATAGTCTAAGAAATTAAATAACATCGCAAAAAGTGTAGTGTAGTTGGTTAGCACATTCCGGTACTGACGGAAGGATGCGGGTTCAAGTCCCGCCGAAGTCGTAAATTTTTGCGATATTATTTAATTTCTTAGAAATTTGCCAGAGTGTGAGGCTTACGCACTATAAAAAACTTTAAATTAGATAGTCGTATCACCTACACTACACTACACCAAACAAACACTGACTTGAGGCACATGAAACTAAGATAAATGGAACTCTTGTGTACTATTTAGTGTCAATAATGAGCGGTGATGGGAAGGCGTCATTCACCGCTATTAATAGCATTTCCGCTAGTTAAACGTTGCCACGGTGTCTATCGTGAAGGTCGCCACCTGAACGCAAGGGCGTCCTACTTTAAACTAACGGTAAACATAAGGAATGTTTTAAACCTACGCGGTATTGCAACATTAGCCAAACTCGATGTAGAATTTTACCATAAAAACAATGTTAGTTTGACGAATTCATAACGGGTGTAAAAGCGGGTTAGCTACGAACCTTATTTGTGTTGGAAGAAATCGTCTAGAACCCTGTCTGGAACCGCCCTCACCCTGAAGATGTCCCTCGTTTAGGGATGAAACGTTGGTGTTCTTCCAACACAAATAAGGTTCGTAGTTAACCCGCTTACATCCGTTATGAATTCGATGTAGAATGTTTGTAAACATACCGCCCATAACTTAGGACACACTCTGTTGTCGCATCTTTATAAACGCAATTTACATTTAGATAGTAATTATTGATATTTAACTGCTATTGTTAACCTTTATTAAGTTTAAGAAAAATGTGCAATTCCTATAATTTTAAGTGTAGGTATTATGTCCAAAAAGACAAATTTTTGAACAATTTTTAAATAGTTCATAAGACCTATTATGAACACAGTTTAAACAATAAATGTTTCTTATTCATATTCATAACAATCATAACTTGTCGATACAAGATACATCCTTCCTTCAATAAATATTGCTTACAATTTTATCTGAAACTCGACGCCAAACTATTGAGTTTTACTTATTTGTGTCCTGGTTTATTTACAAATATTCTACATCGAGTTTGACTTGTGTATAGAGCGGAGCGGCTAAGTTTCGCTCGGATTTCGGTATTCCGCCAAGTTCTAGTTACTTTACTATATTTTTATTTTTGCAGATTACCGCATACTCTTTCAGATTTCGCTGTGGCAGATCATATCATAAGTATTGAGTCAGAATTGAACAGAAAACACAATATCACCCTTTGTTAATAAGGCTAATTTAAGTTTATTTATAAACTCTCGGCGCACTCGATTTAATGAAATTATAGACAACTAGGTGTATGAGTATTAAATACAAATAAGCTAATTATTATAAGAACTGGACATAAAGCTCTGTTTCTCTATCTATTTTAATCATAATAAATTAATAAAATTATCTATTATCCAATCTCACTAAGTCAGAAATTACGTAATTAATATGTAATACTACAGTGTGACATATTGTATTAATCAATGTTATTAAATAACATTTTCACTATTATTATGTTATTTTAAGTATTAAGGTACATATTGGGAATTAAACCCTGTTTGCATAGAGATCCTATTATTTACCTACGGTAAGGGTTTGTTAAACATATTTGAGTCTCTAAGACTCCGGAGGACACGAAGTCAGCAGGCGCGGGGCGGCGGCGGCAGCGGCGCGGGGATATAGATTTATTTAAACGCGCCGCTACTCGCGCAGTCACCGCCGCCCCACAATCGCTGACTGCGAGACCAAGGCCTCAGAGATATTGTTTCACTAGTTAATGCACTACTCCTCAAAAGGGGGTAGGCCAAAGGCCTCAGGTTGGAACTCTTCTAAGCTGGAAAGCACTAGAGTGGCCTCCTCTGTCAGTGACTTCTCCACTCTCGTGTCAGGAACCATGACTACTTGCATGCCGGCGGCCCTCGCTGCTTTCACACCATTCACTGCATCTTCGAATACCAGGCACTGGAAAGTAAAATTTCATTTCATTTCTAAGAGACAACTACCTACACTCGGTAAAATGGGAAATGGCTGATATAGTTGGACAGTATCCACCATTTTTCTTTCTCTTTCTTAATCATCCGGTTAAGA
Source organism: Eupithecia subumbrata (assembly GCA_949316285.1). NCBI lineage: Eukaryota > Metazoa > Arthropoda > Insecta > Lepidoptera > Geometridae > Eupithecia > Eupithecia subumbrata. The sequence continues at coordinate 14,470,338 of OX438632.1, read as the reverse complement.
ATACCTAATCTCAAACCTAAGAAACCGCAAAGTAAAAATAGTACAGAGTGCACCCTACAAATTTGATGCTCATTTGTTTGTACACAGCTCAAGAAACAAATGAGTATGGAACAGTGCTAAGATACAATGGAGAACAATGTTAGTATGGTTTACTTGCTTGTCAACGCCATACTTTGGGAGAAGTAGGTACATTTTTATAACCATTCCACAAACAAAATAAAAAAAATTGAAGCATAGCAAAAAGTTTACGTTAGCGCGTAACCTGTATAAATATACAGAATACGCGCAAAAAATAATGGCAGAAGCCTTGTGAATACAAAGATAATTACCATCAAAAAATAGAAATAGATAAGAACTAGTATTTACAATTAATAATTAAATAAATAAATTATATTAATTATATTACAGGAGGTTGCGGGTTCGATTCCCACCTCGGAACAAATTTGTGTACGATCTGCAGAAATTTGTTCCGTTGGTCTGGGTGTTTTCTATGTATAATAAAAATATCTATCTATGTAGTATATGTATTATACATATTTATATCAGTTATCTAGTACCCATAACACAAGTTCTGCTTAGCTTGGGGCTAGATAATGTTGTGTGAATTGTCCAGCATTATTATTATTATTATATTATTATTACAATTGAAACAATTGAGCTAACTGCAGACTGTTGCAAACAATCTACAGGTAGCTCAACTGATCCATATCAATACCAGTTGGAAGCGTCCCCAAGACAATTATTTTTTATTTAGGTATTTTTAAACAATTTAACATCAACATAAAATTTCAGTAAATTTTGGCTACTCAGCAAAATTTTGACAAAGTTGTCATTGATGAAGGGACACATTTTAACTCGTACAGGGCACATTGCACACAAATTAAGCTTGACAAACTACATAAGAAGAGGTATAATTTATATGAAACAAAGAGGTATCATTTACTTTCCTATCGTCATTGTTCAAAATAAAGATGAAAGATTTTAATTTTTTTTATTTTATTATATTATTTTTTATTTGTTTTTCAAAAAGAATTACATAGTACTTAGATTAATAACACTTCATTACGGATGTAAGCGGGTTAACTACGAACCTTATTTGTGTTGGAAGAACACCAACGTTTCATCCCTTAACGAGGGACATCTTCAGGGTGAGTGCGGTTCTAGACGCGCGCGTTCCGCATCCCTCCGAGCACTGCGCGCGAGCGCGCGTTGAGCCCGCGACGTGAGCGCCGGGGGTGGGGGTGGTGGGGGGTGCGCTGCTTGAAGATGCTCTAGGGCGTGAGAAACATCTCCTCGTAAGGATCCTATTGTGTCGGGTGTTGGTATTCCCTGGGTACTACATATGGAACTAACAGTATCTACACCCGGCTCCATACTGCTATTCGACTTCTCATGAAGACACGGCTTCCAGGCGGGTGGTAGGTTCCAACCTCTGTCTCTGTTGAAATTGGGCCATCGATCTATCTCTATCGCCTCGCGTATCTTGCGGGGAACAAAGAATTTTTCCCTAGACAAGACACGGGCCTTGTCGAAACGTACGTAATGCGATGGTCCTTCCTCAATACAGTGTTCTACCACCGCCGAGCTATTGGTGTCAACATTCTTTACGGCGCGTATGTGTTCCGAGAGCCTGGTGGATATGTTCCTCTTTGTCTCACCGATGTAACATTTACCACAGTCACATGGGATCATGTATACGCCGGGGACGTCCAGTGGAACTCTATCCTTCGGAGAGCGCAGTAATTGCCGCAGTTGCGTTTGAGCTCGAAAGATCGTCTTAATGCTATATTTCCGCTGTAGCAACTGACCGATCGTGTCCGTGAGTCCCTTCACAAAGGGTAGGTATGCGACCGCTCTCTCGACGGAATGGGGCCGCTTTCTTTGGGACATGTTGGCAATACGGCAGCTCTGTCTCCAGCCGTAACCATTTCGCTGTAGTACATCTTTGACGTGCTGTAGTTCACCTTCTATGTATTGTGGGTCACATAGCCTTAAAGCTCTATTTATAAGAGTGCGTGGCACTGAAGCTAGGTGTGACGGATGATGGTGCGAGTCAGCCTTTAGGTACATATCTGTGTGTGTTGGTTTGCGATAGACCGTGTGTGTTAATCGTCCCGAGTGTGTACGCTTAACCAAAACATCAAGAAAAGGCAGAGCACCGTCTTTCTCATACTCCACCCACAGTGAATGCTATTTTCGGATGAATGCCATTGAGGTGTTCTAATAGCGTGCTAATTTGGTCTTGTTGTATAATAGCAAACACGTCATCCACATATCGCCACCAATGTCTCGGCCTCACGGGTGCATTTTCTAAAGCAGTGCTTTCGAACCATTCCATATAGATGTTAGCCACGACTGGTGCTATCGGAGACCCCATGGCTACCCCGTCCTTTTGTAGGTAATAATTACCTCGCCACAAGAAGTACCCGCTTGTTAAGGTATGTTCTATCACCTTCATGTACTCAATAGGTATTCCTGCCATATTCAATAAATTCTGAATGATTTGTAAAGTCTCTGCTATTGGTACATTAGTGAACAAGGAGGACACGTCAAAACTCACCAGTCGTTCATCCTGTTGCAGCGTGATATCTTCCAGGAGCTGCGTAAAATGCGTCGAGTCTTTCACGTAGCTAGAAGTCTTTCCTACATACGGATGTAGTAGGTTCGCCATATATCGTGCTGTTTTGTACGTAGGTGAGTCTATCTGGCTGACAATAGGGCGTAAGGGCCAGTTAGGTTTATGAACCTTTGGTAGACCATAGATTTTAGGAGGTGTGGGATTTATGTGTCGCAACGATTCATAGAGATCCTTAGATACAGCGAGCAGTAACTCCTTCAACTTCGAGGTCACTCTATTAGTCGGGTTGTGGGTGACTTGTGTGTATGTTGACCCATCACTAAGCAGGTCCGTTATCTTTTGCTCATAGGACTCTGTATCTACAATCACAGTTGCATTTCCCTTATCTGCCGGTAGCACCAGAACATCCATATTGCTACGTAAGCTCTTCAAGGCATTGAGTTCCATTTTCGGCATGTTGGGCTTTGGTAACTTCGCCGAACGTACCAGTGTTGCGATATCTTGCCGCAGACAATCCGCATCATGCGGTGGTAACTTGTTACGAGAGATCGTGTCTTCCACACTCGTAATTATGGATTCCACTGGCACTCTCTGAGGCGTAGGTGCGAAGTTTAGCCCTCGTTAAGGGATGAAACGTTGGTGTTCTTCCAACACAAATAAGGTTCGTAGTTAACCCGCTTACATCCGTAATGAATTCGTCAAACTACAATAGTTTTTATAGTAAAATTAATAACACTCTTTAAACCCGTGGGGGTTTGACCCGAATGTTACATTCCTCGGTTTTAACTTTAAAAAGAAGTATACATCTTTGCATGTAGGTACTTACGTATGAGTAAGTAATGTAAGGTAAGGTAATTATGAAGCTACTCAGTCATTATTACATAATTACATTGTTCTCATAATTGTCTCATAAATATCTAGAAAGATAAAAAGTGAGGTAGGTAGGTGCTTTTAACAAATTAATGAATAAAGAGCGGATTTGTCAGACTTTGTAGATTATTGCCGCAGTGTTCGGCAGATAAAAATGTACAGAGTATTTTAATAGGTTTTACCTCATCTGATGATGGTTTCTCAGGGAATTTATTAGCAGCAACTATGAATATGTACAGAGTATTTTAATAGGTTTTACCTCATCTGATGATGGTTTCTCAGGGAATTTATTAGCAGCAACTATGAATATGTCAGGGTAAGGTTTCCCCCTCTTCACCTCAGGGTCTGACGAGCCAAAGGTCTTGTATGGGAACAGGGAGAATAGCTCCTGATGATGTTTGTTGGTCTTCAGTTCGTAGGACTCTTGGCTTGAGCTTGTTGCGAGCCCCATGGGTATATTGTGCTTGTGTAGATGTTCTATTAGTCTTTTTGCACCTGTAAAATTTGAGAAAATAATATGAACCCGGAGAAACACCATTATTTCATTTAACATATATTTTACATATTACTGTGTAGTACATTGGGGCTAGAAGATGATGATTGTGTGGATTGTCTAGCATTATCTTTTCATCTCATTTATTTTTGGGAAAGGCCCTTCCTTGCCCACCAGTGGTATGACCAGATCTAAATTAATTATTTTCTGTACCTGGCAACACCTTAGTGTCTGGGAAAATAGCTTCCATAAGCTGCTTGCTCTCCACAAGAAATTCATCAATGGTCATAGGAAGCTCCAGATCTTCCACAATCATTCTGGCCGTCTCATGCGCATGAGAACCCATTAGTTTCATCTTCAACTCCCATTTGTATGTCTTTCCAAACCTTGAAAGAATTGTTTGGAAAACTTGTGTGTATAGGTCTTCTGTGTCTGAAAGATATATTCCATTTTTTTTTTAACAAGTTGCCAGAATGCGTTTTGATGAAGATTGGTAGGTAACATATGGAAAGCTTAAAAAAACTACCTACTGAAACTCAGAAAAATACAGTGTTCCCGTGGGTTGATTATTTATTTATTACTATAATGATAAGTTCAAACAAGCTTCGCTACTGATCAGAAAAGGAAAATTTAATTTCGTTCATCGCTAAGACTACGCCCCCGGGAGTAAGTGCTGTGTATAAACGCGAACGCCCCGCGAAATGAATGCTTGCCGGCCGGCGGCGTAACCCTGTTTTATGTCTCTATAACATAGCCCCAGGCATTTATGGCTATCCTGCTGATACTTCAACGTGGATAACGTAAATTGTGAGTGAGGAAAGGTAAGAAAGAAATCAAATACAAGTAAGACTTATTGTTATTCATTGGAAAACATGATGCAATATTTACTCGTGATAAAACTTACTCAGAATGAGACCATCCATATCAAACAGGACGTGTGTTACAGGTTTAAATTCCATTTTTGTATTCGTATTATGAGTTCAGAATTGGGGTGGCAAATTCAAATTATTTTCAAAAAGGACAAAACAAACCAAAATCCCGAGGGCACAGCTGACTGACTGACTGACGGAATTAATCAGTGAATGACGTGAATGAACGAATTATTTGACATTTATAAGCCGTCAAACACAGAAACCGTGGCCGGGACGGAGGCGAAGGCGTAGCTGCGTAGGTTGCATTTTTAAGAACGCTACTACGAATTTTTTAAGAGACTACCTAATAAGGTTGCTGCTTTACAGTATGCAATATGCGACCTCATTAGATGTAGAAGGTTGTGTCAAAAGTGAGAGTAGTAATCAAAATGTCAGTAAGCATGGTGGTTGTAAAAATATATTTCAAATTAAATGATTTAAACAGTTTATCATCTATCGCTCTGTATCTAACAGGTTATGGGCCTTTATTGATCCAAAATGGATCTAACTAAGGTACAGATCGCGAAACTAGAAGGTACTAACTGGGTACAATGGAAATATCGTATGACGGCACTTCTACGAGGAGTTGAGGGTCTACAAGATATTGTACAAGGAAAAATAAAGAAGCCGGTAAAACCTGCATGTGGGGCTGGTGATTCAGCTGCTGCAGATTTGGTTCTTTATGAAGGGAATATGAAAAACTTCAACAAGCTGGACAGTACGGCATTGTTACTGATAACGAACAATATTGCAGATGACACATTGGATAAAGTCATCAGGTTCACAACGTCCAAGGAAGTATGGGATGAACTGCATAGATTACCTATATGAAGGCGTAAGCGAAGATCGTCTGTATGATTTATGTTTGCAGTTCTTCAGCTACAGAAAGGATCAAGGTGATGATATGGCGACGCACATCTCAAAGTTGAAAAATGTCTGGTTCCAGTTGAGACAGGAATTAATGAAAGAAGAGGATTCAAAGGAACTTCCTGACATTTTATTAATCTGTAAAATATTGGACACTCTACCAGAGAGTTATTTTTCATTCAAATCGAGCTGGTTGCTCATGTCTAAAAAGGATCGGACGATTGAGAACATCACAAGCCAGTTGTGTGCGCATGAAAAGGCGCTTGGTAACAACAGTAAAGACGGTGAGTCTAGTTGTGACGCCTTAGCGGTGAAAACAGGAAAAAAAATTACTAATAAGAGTTACGGAACTTCAGAGTCAAGAAAGAAAGTACGATGTTACAACTGTAAAGAAGTTGGTCACTTTAAGAAAGATTGTCCTACGAGGAGTGCATCTCGTCAAGTTGTAGAAGGCAACAAAGGAGTTAACATGGCTTTATTATCTGTGAATACGGCTGAATCTGAATCTGAACGTGATAACTGGTACGTGGACAACGGTGCTACTAATCATGTGACGATGCGAGCAGATTTGTTTCAAGATTTCAGATATTTTGATGTAGATCACACTGTAACAACTGCTGATGGAAACGTGATTAAGGCTATTGGGCAAGGATCACTCAGCGTTGAAGCTAAAGTTAACAAGAAAGTTGTCAAATCAACATTGAGAGATGTCTGGTACGTTCCAAAGATTAGTAAGAATTTGTTTTCAGTGTTGTCGACGCAAGATAAAAACCCAGGGAGCGTATTTGAGTCGCGGGTTACTTCTTGTTCAATGAAGATTGATAGACAAATTACAGTAACTGGAAATAGAGAGAGGTATGGAGGTCTGTACAGGCTCAACTGTAGGATTGTACCGCCATCTAAAGTTGCTGTGAATTTGGTTCAGAAAGAAGATATGCTGCAACTCTACCATGAGCGGTTGGGACATCAGAATAAGAGGCATGTAAAAGGTCTAATTGAGAGGGAACTCGGTATAAAAACCAAGGATACTGGAGAATTATGCGAAGGCTGTATATTTGGAAAGTCACACAGACTGAAGTTTGGTGTACGAGAGAAAGCCATTGAGCCTGGAGAACGCATACACACGGATGTGTGTGGTCCATTCCCTCTGTCGGTATCCAAGTATCGCTACTTTGTACTCTTCAAAGATGAATTTACGCGTTATAGATTTGTGTATTTTCTGAAAGAGAAATCAGAAGTACATGAGAAGCTCAAAGAAATGTTGGCGTCTGCCAAGGTAGCTGGTCATACAGTTAAAGAGTTATTGAGTGATAATGGCGGAGAGTTTGATAATCAGAAGATACGGAAAATGTTGGCAGATATGGGTATAAAACAAAGATTAGTTATGCCATACACTCCAGAACAAAACGGGTGTAGTGAACGGGAAAATCGCACGATCGTTGAATCGGCGAGAGCTATGATGCATGCGCATGAGGAAATATCTCAAAAACTGTGGGCAGAGTTGGTGAATACTGCTGTTTATATTTTGAATAGGACAGGGCCAACTACAGTGGAACACAAGTCACCATTTGAGCTTTGGGTTGGTAAGAAGCCACAGATTAAGCATTTGCGAATTATTGGGTCGACTTGTTATGCACATGTACCGAAGCAGATCAGGAAGAAGTTGCAAAAGAAAGCAGTGAAATGTATACTTGTCGGTTATGATAATGACGATGGATACAGGCTGTGGAATGAGCAAAATAACTCGTTGGTGAGGTCAAGGGATGTAAACTTTGATGAGAAACCCTTGGGTGTAGAATATTCGACTAATAATTCAGGTACAGCTGAAATTGAATTTCCTTTGGGATTTATGGATATGCATGGAAATAATGCATTTAATCCAGAAAGTCAACCCCAAGTTGCTCAGAATGCAGAAGATTCAGGCAGTACTGAAATAATCAACAATGATGTTATTCATGATGGTAATGAAGGTGTTGGTACCAGAGTTGGGGACACTGAGGTTTTTGCTAGAGAAGATGAAAACGCAGACTTTGTTGATAGAGAAGATGTTTTAGCTGAAGACTTTGATGCATTTGATGATGCTAGGAGTGCTGATTTCGAACAGAGTTTTGAGTAAGGGGGAGATATAGAAGGAGAAGCAGGAGAAGCCAACGACCATACTAATGATGAATTTCCTGAACAAGAAATAATGGAACATGGTAGAAGGGTACTCAGAGACAGATCGTTGCTTCGTCCACCTGAGAAACTCAAAGACTATGTTTTAAATATTGCTAGCTGTGGTTACCAAGAACCAAGCTGTTACAAAGAAGCTATTAAAAGCTCTGAACAGGATCTTTGGGAAAAGGCAATGGACTGCGAAATGAATTCCCTTAAGGAGGTCCTGTGTCCTGGATGAGCCAGCGTCAAACAAGTGTAGCAATTTCAACTACAGAAGCGGAAGTCGTAGCTGCTAGTGAAGGTGCTCGAGAATCAATTTTTGGCTTCATAGATTACTTGGAGATATGACAAAATTGAAGGGTGTGCCTGTACTGAAAGTCGATAACGAAGCTGCAATCAAGTTAGCACAGAATCCGGAATATCACAAACGTACCAAGCATATCCGGACTCGACATTTCTTTGTGAGAGAAATGGTCACTAGTGGAGAGCTGAATGTTAGCAAGGTGACCACGGAGAATCAACTTGCTGATACATTCACAAAAGTATTAGCTAGACCAAGGCTGCAGAAGCTTCTGAATCTAATGGGTCTTTATTGAGAGAAGATAATAAGGTTGCTGCTTTACAGTATGCAATATGCGACCTCATTAGATGTAGAAGGTTGTGTCAAAAGTGAGAGTAGTAATCAAAATGTCAGTAAGCATGGTGGTTGTAAAAATATATTTCAAATAAATGATTTAAACAGTTTATCATCTATCGCTCTGTATCTAACACTACCCACCCATACACCGTGTGTGTAGTCTCTCAAATAAATTCGTGTTTGGCGGCTTTAAATGAAAATGGAAGTTTGGTAATTTCTAGTGAGGAGTATCGTGAGAGGTCGTTGTTCATTAACAGATAAAAAATTGCCTTTTCTTGGCTACACCTGGGCTACACCTAAAATTATGTCGTGTGTAAAAAGCTTTTATTTGTCTATGGCTGCTGAAATTGTTCATTCATTCATTCAGAACTTTGTTTTGGTTTTGGTGGTTTTGGTGGGTTTTTTTTCGGCGGGAACCTGCGATTTGAAAAGGCGCGCTCTAAGAATTTTTTTTCATTTTTATTCGACAAATCGAATTGTTTTGGCTTATTACAAGCCAAAATGAAGAAAAAACGGAGGCGTAGGGAGCCTCCACCGCCGGATGGGGAGCCGCGGCCGTCCTCGTCGGGCAGCTCTGATTCCGAAGCGTCTTGCTCGACTGTAACCGAGGTGCTACCCAAGGGCTTGAGCAAAAGCTCGCCCAAGGGATCTGAGAGGTACAATATTTTCAGGTTACCTGGGTATTCGCGTCGATACCCCGAGGACTCAAAAAAGGGTGAGTACGTTGTTTTTCTCTCGAACAACGAGGACCGCCCTTTTAATGATCGAGATCGCATGGCTCTCTCAAAGGCTTTGAGGGAGCACGGTGTGTCGGGTGTTCTACACCTCAAAACATTTAATAAATATAGAGTCGGCATTACTTTTGACATGGCAAATAATGCAAATAAATTTCTGCAAAGTCAAAAATTATTAGACCAGCTGTGCTTACGTGCCAGCATTCCCGCTAAAGAGGCTGAAATTACTGGTGTTTTGTCTTCGGTCCCTGCCGAGCTATCTAATAAAGAAATATTCTCCCTTATTGGTAGCTCGTGCAAAGTTATTCAGGTCAGGCGCTTTATGCGCAGAGTTCGTACTGGTCCTACAAGTCCACCGCAGTTCCTACCTACTCAGGCAGTCGCGGTAACGTTCGCGTCCACCACATTGCCGGAACATGTCTTTCTAGACTCCTGGAGACACGAAATAAAGGTGTACGTACCTCCCGTAAAGCAATGTTTAAAGTGCATGAGGTACGGACACATTGCCAAATTTTGTAAAAATGCAGAGGTGTGCTCCATCTGTGCCGAGGGACATAGTTTTCGGCAGTGTCAGGTGGACCCCAAAGACGCTAAGTGTAGGAACTGTGGTGGCAATCACATTGCCATCTCTTCCGCTTGCCCGATTAAAAAACAAAAAATAGAAGAAAATAAGGTCAAGTCACGCTCAGCAACTTACGCAGAATTATTTAATACCAAAGCTTTTCCCTCACTTACAGCAAGATCCCTGGATACCCAAGTACAAAACTTAATGAAATCTGATTTTTTCATAACCCTTCTAGTCGAAACAATCACCAAATGTATCAATAACAAAGATGTACCTATAAACTTTGCGTCAATAAAAGACGCACTACAAAAAACCTTAAGTAATAAGTTACCTCCATCTGCATAATGGTTGTTATCAACATTATGCAATGGAATGCACAAAGTTTATTTAGTAACAAAGATGTATTCGTATATTTTCTTAATTCATTTAATATTCATATAGCAATAATATCAGAAACATGGTTAAAACCTCATAAATTATTTAAAATTACAAATTTTAATATAGAACGAAACGATTGCGGCAACGATCACAACGGTGTCGCAATTCTCATTCACAATAGTATTTCATACTCTAAAATAGATACGTATTACGATAATTCACTACAAAACATATGTGTTACTTTAACTATTAATAACAAAAAAATATCTATTGTTAGTTTTTACAGTCCCACAAATAGTAGTCCAGTTTTTCAAAAAGGTAAATTTGATTTGTTAATAAAGTCCATCCCTAGTCCTTTTATATTTGCAGGAGACTTTAACGCCCACAATACCCATTGGGGTTGTGGCTCTGACTCGACTCGTGGCAAAGAGGTTTTAGAGGTTATCGATGAAAATAATTTGGTTTTACTTAATGACGGCAGATCAACGACTATTGGTTCGTTGACCTGGCGTCCAAACGCATTAGACTTGTCTTTCGCTTCACCGTCTCTTGCAATGAATTGTGATTGGTCAGTTCACGACAGTCCTCTTGGTTTTAGTTACCATCTTCCTGTTTTAATTAATGTACTTATCGACAGTAATAACATTGGTCCTGATTTTCATCAAACTTGCCACGCTAACCATTTGCCCATCTACCCAAATTATAAGCTGGTGGATTGGAAAGTGTTTAGTAGGGTTATTGATAATTTTTTAGTCGATTTTCAAATTAACTCCAGTCAACCTCTGGAATCGTATAGTAGTTTTTGTGAAATTTTACAGTCATCGATTCAGGAATCTTTGCCAAATTCTACTCGTTCTAATCAATCTAACGTCAATAATAATACTCATTGTTCTTCTAAAAATTACAATAGTCGAAGGCCTCCCCTTCCATGGTGGAATGAGAAATGCTCTGAAGTTGTCATGAATTCCAAAGAGGCTTATTTAAATTTTAAAAACAACCCGTCGGAAGAAACCTATTTGGAATTTAAGCGGCTTCGAGCTGTTAAGAAACGGACTATTAAAATAGAAAGACAAAAGAGCTGGGTTTCTTTGTGTGAAACTTTCAATCGTTGTACACCCATATCTCATATTTGGAAATTCGTCCGCAAATTCAATAAATCTTATACTAACAGTGGCGATGCGGATGATTCTTGGATTTTAAATTTTTTGTCAAAATATACTCCTGATTTTGTTGTTAACAGACTTGGTTTAACCAGCAATTTAAATACAAATCCTAATAACGAATATCTTTCTGTTCCTTTTTCCTTGCAAGAACTACAGTCAGCAATTTTTTCTAGAAGGGAAACGGCCTTTGGTCTTGACGGCTTACCTTATATAATTTTTAAGAAACTTAGTAATTCTGGTCTAAAGATACTTTTGAAAGTTTTAAATACACTTTGGGAATCTATTTCTATACCAACGGATTGGAAAATAGATTGCTTAGTACCAATTTTAAAACCTTTAAAACCAAAGCTATGCCCAGAATCTTACCGTCCTATTGCATTAACATCGTGTGCTGGGAAAATATTTGAACAGCTGCTTAAGCAGCGCTTAGAATTTTTTATAGAACAAAACAAAATTTTACCTTCCAATCAATTTGGCTTTCGTCGAAATTATTCAGCTCGTGAAAGTATCTGTCAACTACAACTTGATGTTCTTAATTCAGTGTCGGTAAATAATAATTTGGTTGCTGTATTTTTTGATATTACCGGTGCTTTTAATAGCGTCAACGTTGAAATTCTCTGCAAAGAGTTGTTAATCATAGGTATTCCTGAAAAAATTGTTATTTGGATTAACACATTTTTAACAAACAGAGAAGTATTTGTGAAATATAACAGACACCTTTATGGCCCAAGAAATTGTTCTGTAGGAGTATGTCAAGGTGGTATTTTGTCACCTTTAATTTTTATTTTGTATATACGTCGTTTAAATTTAATACTAGGATCACATGTTAAAAATCTGCAGTTTGCAGATGATTTAGTTGTTTATGCATCTGGAGCAAATTTGACTCAAACCGCTGAAATTGTAAATGATGCATTAATAAAGCTCAACAAATATTTTTCATACTTAGATCTTAATGTTAATCCATCGAAAACAAAAGTTGTGGTTTTTGGGAAGAAACACGTCAATATGCCTACTTTTCATTATAATAATACTCCGTTGCCCGTGTCATCCGAGGTTAAATTTTTGGGAGTATTATTCTCCCACAATTTATCTTGGAATAATTATTCTAAACAAATCATAAACAAAGCTCAAAAAGCGTTTAACATATTAAAGTCTTTGTCTGGCTCTTATTGGGGAGCTGACCCTAAAATCTTACTAACTTTGTACAAATCTCTAGTTCGAAGTCATTTTGAATATGCTTTCTTTTGTTACGCTGCAGATGTAAAAATTGTAAATAGGATTAATGTATTTCAAAATAAATGTTTGCGTCTAATCACGGGAGCATTTAGAAGTACTCCTATTAACGCTATGCAAATTGAGTGCAGGCTTCCTCCAATCAGTATTCGTTTGAATTATTTAAAAGAAAGATTTATCCTGAAACTTTTCAGCTTTTCTAGCAATAGTCTGTTGGTTAATTTGTCCAGCGCTGGTTCTGTTTCAAAGCCATTTTTTATGTTACAAGATTTTCAAAACATTTTACAATTTCTTAAAAATTTAAACATTTATCAATCAGACCTTATTTTACCTTGCTATGAAGGATCTTTCATAAGTAAATTCCCAGGAATGAATATAGTTATTAACAATGACTTGTCCACTAAAGAAGAAGTTTATTTGATGTTGTCTGAGTGGACAGGCCATAAATTTGTTTACACAGATGGATCAAAAGATGACAACGCTGTGTCGTTTGCCATATTTGATCCTTCTTTGAATATTGGTGTTGGTCATAAAATCGATAAAAATGCTAGCGTCTTTACAGCTGAAGCTGTTGCTATTTTGAGTGCTCTGAAACATATTCAATGTCGTAACCTAGGACACACTGATTGGGTCGTGGTTAGTGATAGCATGAGTGTCTTAAAAAATTTGGAAAACCACAAACTAAATGCTAACACTAACTACTTCATTTATTTAATAAAACAGTTATGGGTGGAATTAGCGGAATCTAATATAACAGTAGATTTTGCATGGGTGCCATCACATATAGGTGTAGTTGGCAATGAAAAAGTAGACTATTTAGCCAATACTATTGTAAAACAGGCTAATTACATTCCTGACCCTGAGAATACTGATACCAATGTCCATTTACCTTACACAGACGTTGTAAGTCTTCTAAAACAACGAATGCGTCACTCTTGGGGTGAGCATTCTTATCACTATACTCAGGTTCAGAATAAAGGCACTTGGTATGCTTATTTAGATGCCCAAATTGATTCTCAACCATGGTTCTCCCGAAGTAAGTTTTTTGTCCACAGAAAATTTTATACAACTATTTGTCGTCTTCGTTTTGGCCATTGTCGTCTAAATTTCCATTTGTTCCGTTTGAAAATTGTTGATTCGCCTTCTTGTAACTATTGTAACACTGGAGATCAAACTCTAGATCACATATTTCTTAACTGTCCATCATTCAACATTCAGCGCCTTGTGTTGATAGATGGACTCATAGAGATTTTTGGTAACTCTGATTCGGTCCCGCATTCCACCCAAGAATTATTACAAAATATTTCAACATACCGTCATTTGTTTAATTTTATAAAATCTACCATAGGTGAAATTTGATTTGTATCTTTGTTTTGTAAATATGTACATATCAATTCAATTTGTGTATATAAAATGTTTAACATATTAAGTAGTTACTTATGTTTAGAAACTATTATAATAAACACAGACAAATTGTAATATAATAAGGAATAAAATAACGAAAGACGAGGCAGTATGGCCATAATGGCTTTAGCCTAATTTGTCCAAAGGGATAAATTAAAAAAAAAAAAAAAAAAAAAAAAAAAATGGTTTTGGTGGTGGAATTGTATTCTCTTCGGTTGGTTTGGTTTTGTTGTTGCGTGTTGTTTGTGATTTTGTGTTGTGATGTTGTGTTTGTTCAAAAACTTAGTGTAAACTTTGAAATTTTAACTATATTGACGCAGGATACCCGCCGCGGATAGTTTTAGTATGGAAGGGCCTGGCATGAGTCTGTTTCAAGGTGCTGCAAGCATCCACATTAATAACAGTGCTCAAGATAGACTTGAAGAACAAGAGGAACTTGAAGACCAGAAACGGCGAAACGAAGAGGTTTAAAGTTGATTTCCTATCCTCAAAATAAAGTTAAATATCTTCCTATAGTTCGTCACATATTTCTTCCGGAGCATAGTTCCAGGGTTAAAGTTCTAACAAACTTTTAGTGGCACAATTCTTAGCCTACGTGTTACACTAACTGGTTAGACCGAAACCGCTACAAAAACTAAATTAAGTAGGTACTTAGCAAAGTTTTACTTGGTCGCTATGCCGTTAGCAATTTAATCACCAGGCTAAAAATCCGAGTTGGTATGTACTTTCAATTAATTAATTTGACAAAAAATTATATAGTAAAATGTTTAAATAAATGTCTTCTTATGTTCTAGTTGAAGCACAAGTTGGCAAATGCCTTTGATGACCTGCTGGATGATGATGAAGCTAGTTCTGTGAACAGCAGCGGCAACTTTACTTTAGACAACACTCAACATAATGGTAAGTCAAGTAACCATAGTGGTAGTGTATGTGTATTTGAAGTAACATCAGGTATAGCATTGTCTCGGGTTCACAAGTTGCGAGGGAGCAGCCACCGGTGAGAGAGGATGTGCTTACCGAGCTACTGGTGATGCAACAAGCGAATGTAGCTACTTAGGTCTGTCTGTACCAGTTAGTACTACAATAGTGAAACCATATCGTTATAAAAGGTCATATTTTTAATTTTTATGCCCATAGGCCCTCAAAGGACAGGACGTCCCCCAACATACATAGAATCCTTGAACCACCTCAAAGACCATTGCCCGGAGACTCCTAAAGCATACTGCGAGACTCCCAAGAACCACATGCCGCATAGTCATGGGCGACACCAAGAGGAGCCAATCAAATTGCAGTTCAGCCCTTACGGAGATGGTGATGGACAGAATAACTATTTCCAACAAGAACTTAGAGGTACTTGCTAGATATTTTTCTGAGTGTCATTTTCCTGCAAAAATGTAGATTTGTTAAGTAAAATCATCAATTCAATTTGATTTATTTATTTTGGTTGTTCACCATCTACACGATGAATAAGCTATCCAAGTTAATCAACTAGATTTGTCTCTAAGAGACATCAACAAGTCACCACAATGCTAGACTTTGACACGAGAGTGCCATTCAACAACTACAGAGGCTTGCCGTCAGATGTTGCATAAAGTATAATCAGTATTACTGCATTGCATACATATGTATGCACTTATGTATATGTATGACTGTATAGTCATAATATTGTTTTGATTTCAGGACACATGAATGGCATAAACAGCTATGAAGCCCGACAAGAATTCATGAACAATGAACAGTTGAAAGTAATGTATGAGGTAAGGTTTGTCTGTTTACTGTTCCAATCGCATCACACTTCACACTAATATTATAGGCTAATATTACAGGGCAAAGTGCTCTCTCCCTTGCTTCCAATCCTTTTTTGTACAAGAAACTGGTTCCTCCCGCTATAATTTTACTCTGAAGCCTGTTCAGACAGCCGCGGTATTCGCTACCCAGTGCGCAGCGAAATCCGAGTAGATTTACGGTACTCTCCCTAAAATACCTGCGAAATCCAAGCTTAATTTACCACTGCGATACTAAAAAATACCGTGTAAACTGGCCTCCTCGGAAAACGAAAATGGAAGTTTCTGAAGTTTCGCTTTCAATTCAAGCGACTTAAGAGTAAGTTTTAAAACGAAACGCGAAAACTAATCAGAAACTTCGATTTTCCTTTTCCGAGTAGACCCCAGATACACGTAAATAAATGTTTCCATTGATCACAGATGCGCGTGAAAGAGTGCCAGCAGCTAGCTTCTCAAATGGAGAAACTGGACACAGAGATTGACGGCCTCCGCGCCCGGCTCGCCGCCGCCATCAACGACAAGGACAAGGCTGAGCTGTCTTTGAAGGAAGCTCATCATTTGCTTGGTAACAAAACAAAATCCTCTATTACAGATAACTGTAATCCATAATTTGATAGTAGCAGAAAGACCTCTTAACTTCCTGTTAAAGTCCTCTTAATGTTAGTATTCTTAGTCAACCTACATTTATTGTAAAACAACATGCTAAAATAAATAAATAATGCCCACGTTACGCAATGTACGCAATGCAATGTGTGAAAAATCGGATTGCGTGGGTCGTACGATGAGTTCGAAGTTTCTTGCTCTGAAGCCATGCTGGGCTCATAGCAAGATATAGATAAGAATAACTTACAATGGTCGGAAAACTATTTATCTGCTAGCTAAATTCCTTATAAAAAAAAACAGATTTTTTTATCTCCCGTGGTGCTGCGTCAATTTTCACCTTGACTCCCGTGCTCAGACCAGCAACAGTAAATGTTTTTTTAATATTTTCTCTATCCAAATGCAATGTCATGTAAAAATTTGTACAAAACGAGTGTGAGCACCAATACAATCGCTGGTGTAATGGTGCAATATTGGCTCAATATGTATACCTACTTTTTACAATAAATTTAATTTTTGTTTTAATTGTCTTATGATTTGCAATAGTGCAATGTCTGATGAATTTTCTTCCAGCATCCAGCAAGCATAGTATGATAGAGTTGGAGCAGCGAGTGAACGCTCTCTCGGACAAGCTGGTGTCGAGCGACCAGGAGAAGGACCAGTTGAAACTGGAGCTGAGGTCTGCTAACATCAGCCTGCAGGATGTGCAGCAACGGTTGCATACTTTGCAGGTAACTATCAAACTTACTAAAAGATTCTTAGAAGCGCTTGGAACGGAATATTAACCATGATTTGTTGATATGTATGTGTATTTGTGCCCACAACTAGGCTACACAAAATTAATGTATCTTTTAAAGGGCAATGTATACGCTTCTACAACAAAACTCCTAGTGAGTTGCAATAATTATCAGTAAATAAATTCAAGCAAATGTCAAAACCTTGCTGTGCAAAAAGGCTTACTATAAAATATCAGATTATCTATAAAATAAAAAAGCTTGGGACGGGTTTTGCTCCAACTCGAAAAATAACAACTAACAGGCTAAAGGTTTCTTTGTCGCATCTTTACTTTAGTCTAGATACCGAAGCGACAGAAATAAAAAATATCACTTTATTTCCATGTCAGTGTTTAGTTTTATAATTTGACCTCTTCTAAGTGTACATTTATTGTATTTATGGAAATAAAGAGTTAGTAATTAGTAGTATTGTTAGTAATTAGTATTTGGGCCAAGGCGGGTGTAACAATCGATCTCTCCAACGTTTACGTCCTGTGATCACCAATCCGCTAGCCAAGTGTTCAGATTATAATTTTACAATACAAAATCAATTATCCAGACTACATGGGTCCATATGTTACTTAAATTGACACAATAATTCCGAAACACAATATTCTACAAAAAAATAGTGAAATTACAAAACAACACAATAATCATATCAGTATTATATATACGTATCACAATATGTATATCAGTCATCTAGTACACATAACACAAAGCTCTGCTTAGCTTGGGGCTAGATGATGCTGTGTGGATTGTCCAGCATTATTTATTTATTTATAATCAAAAAGAACATTGGATTTAGAAAAAATATTTAGAAAAGTTATACTTTTATTTATTTATAATAACTATGTCCAAAACCCACACGTGCATTGCCCTTTGGAGGATGCCTATCTATGTCCAGAAGTGGAGTTCTTTTGGCTGAGATGTAGGTACTTATTTATTTTGCCGTCATGGCGCATGCAACTGTAGTAGTGCCGGAATAGGAAGCTGCCATTTTTAAACATGTTTGTTTTTATAGGTAAGTTTCTTTGCCAATAAAATGATTTTGTATTAATTAACTTTCAGGTCGCGCATACACACGATACGGACGCCCTGTTTAGAGAACAGCAAGACAGACATAGAGAAGAAGTGGATAGGCTGCAGAACGATTTGATGAAGGCGAAAAGCAGACTTGACGAAAAAGTAAGATTTATCGAAAAGTATTAGTAGATTATTTATATATTGTGACTTTCAGCGCAGCGCAAACCTCGGAACAGGAAATCTTTATTGAAGTTTATTTCGAAGAGAAAAACAACCGTGATTTTGGATTTCTGAAAAATGTACAGAGAGCCTGATAAAGTAAAAACAATAAGTCGCTCTCAATCTCAAGTGATTCGTAGGCCAAGCATACAGATCGTTGTCTAGGGTTTAATAGACAAAAATGACATCGCATCGTCATATATTGCGTAAATTATTGAAGTTAAAGGAATTGTAGGGGAAAGGACTAATACAAAATACTTTTGGACAGAAGAGTGATGACCGTGGGGGAGACAAAAATACGTGAGCACTCGGCTGTGGTAAAAGACTACTGAATCAGAAGTGGCTCCCACCCCCGCAGCCCGCTTTCTCCGCGCACACAACGTACCCCTTACGTCTCCCTCGCCAACACTAGCTTTATTCACAAGAGAATCATAAATTACATTAAGTAGGTAATAAAATAACAAACCAATAAAAATACAAACAAGGTAGGTAGGTACCGAACTGCTCAAACATAACCCCCTAGGCATCGCCCTAGGTAGCTACGCGTCGCCTACAGGAATGAATTTCAACAATCCCTGTGCTTGGTTGGCAGAAATACTTTTCAAAGTACTTAATTTTCCCCATTAAATCATAAGATTTTGCATAAAAATCCAAAATCAGTTTCATACAAGGTTATTGATATTAAGAAAACAAGGTCTAACATTCCGAGATCTTCCCAAGCCTACGTCACTGTCCAGTTGCCACAAAAAAGGGAGGTTTATTTGCCGGTGACTACCAAACTTTTATTGTCGCGTCACCGTACAACGGCGGCGCGGCGTCACTCGCGTTGTTGATCGGATAAATCTTTAAAATAAAATGGGTGGTTGCTTTATCCATAAGTGTAAGAGTGTAAGTTTGAAAGGCGGTAAAATAAGGTTATTTTCATTACCGAAATAAGAATCTGTGTTGAAGAATGTTCCTGCGATTGGATAAATTTCATTTCAAGGGGAAAGTTCATTTATCCATATGCAGAGCTCATTAGCGTTACTCAAATCATGGACCCTAAGTTTGAAGAATTTCATGGAAAACCTAAAACCTAGATCTCAATTTCCTCAAACTAAAAAGTTTGAGAACCACCGTAACGCATAAGACGTAGGCTTGGGAAAACCCACGTGACCGTTGTTTATCGGAGTGTACCTGGCGAAGTATATTAATATACCATGCATTCAAATTTTTGCAGGACAACGAAATAAGAACACTAGAACGGCGATGTATGGAGCGCGACAAGGAGAAAGAAAGCATTATCATAGAAAAAGGAGCCACCATCAACCGCTTAGCGAGTGAGCTGGAGGCGGCGCAAAGCAGGCTGGTGAACGGAGAGGCTGCGAGGGTGAAGGAGCGCCTGGCGCAGGTGACGACGGAGAGGAACGCGGCTAAGGAACAGGTTAAGGAGTTGGGGGTGAGTGTGCAGCTTGCATCATCGACATTGTCAGCCCTAGGCCTGCGGCCTACGACGCCACTAATAGCGCTCCTGAGCCGCCTCCGTAGACTCTGCGACCGTTACAGTTTCGTCGGTCCATCGAGTAGATGGTCTCCGTGTAGGGGGGTTTTGTCGGGCGCGAGCATCGAGCAGACCCAATAGAGAGGAAATATGGTCATTCGAATTTCGAAACTCATCAGTGATTTGTCACATATAAATGTCATCATACTAGTGTTGTGCTGATATAATAAATTATATGTACCTATCAATAGGTACTCCCGATCTAACAAGAAGTACCTAATTAAAATGTATCAATTTGATTGATTTATTGTTGATCAGTGTAAGTTTTATAAAATACTCCAGGTATATTATTAAATTCCAATCTATACTTATAATAAAACTGTAACAGGTCCAATTCTGTACATTGAAGATATTTTGAAATTTTTTTTTGGAGGGCACTCTATTATCGATACTGAAGCCAAAACTGCAATTTTTTTCATTCATGTCTGTCTGTCTGTCTGTCTGTCTGTCTGTCTGTCTGTCTGTTTGTTAAACGCGCATCACGCCGAAACTACTGAAGGTATTGAAATGAAACTCGGCACGATTTTAGGTCATACTACGAGGAAGGACATAGGATACTTTTTATCCCGGAATTCAATCAGGTTTCCCTGGGAGAGGGGATGAAAGTAAAATTCTTTAACTGCGCATCACGACGGAACTACTTAAGGTATTGAAATAAAACTCGGTACGATTTTAGGTCATACCACGAGGAAGGACATAGGATACTTTTTATCCCGGAATTCAGTAAGGTTCCCCTGGGAGAGGGGATAAAAGTAAAATTTCTTCACCGCGCATCACGTTCACGCCGAAACTACTGAATGAGTTGGACTGAATTGGTACGATTTGAGTTCAAGGAAGGACATGGGATACATTTTATCCTGGAATTCAGTAAGGTTCCCCTGGGAGAGAGGATGAAAGTAAAATTCTTTAACCGCGCATCACGACGGAACTACTTAATGAATTCGAATGCAACTCGGCGTGATTTTAGTTCGTACTATGAGGAAAGATACATTTTATCCCGGAATTCAGTAAGGTTGCCCTGGCAGAGGGGATGAAAGTTAAATTCCTTCACCGCTCATCACGCCGAAACTACATAGGTAAAGTTGGAATGTAACTTGGCACGTTTTGAGTTCATACTACAAGAAAGGACATGGAATACATTTTATCCTGGAATTCAGTAAGGTTCCCCTGGGAGAGAGGAAAAAGTAGAATTCTTTAACCGCGCATCACGACGGGTCTACGCGTCGTCCGATTTCATGCATTCTTTTTGTTAGAAACAGAGATGCAAGATCGAATATGACTAAATCATTAGAAAGTCGAGTAGAAAATCAGTAGATTGATGAAATAATCTGTAGATTGAAGAAAAAAATTAGTAGATAAAGGGTAGGTAAGTTTCTATCTATTTATTTTTCCAAGACGCACCCATTAGTTAGGTTCCTACCTACTAAGGTGGTGGGTCTTGGAAAAATAAGTTAGGTTCCTGCCTTACATGATATATGGTGGTTTAGCTGGTCCAGCGAAGTTTGGTTGGAGTCTTACTCCAACCAAACTTCGTGTACAATTAAATTAATTAATTATTGTGGTCCACTTAATCTAACTGGACCGCAGAAAAATATTTTTTATTGTGGTACACAGCCAACTGTACCTACCTACTAACGAAAAAAAATTACGGTGGTCCAGTCAAATGGATCAGGAGCCCAATTCTGCAAAACAATTGCTTCAGTATGACAATGGAATCGTCGCAGAATCATCACGTAGAATCCTTAGATTAAGACGGCATTCACAAGTAAACCAGAAATTCCACGGTTATCTTGTACAAATTCTATGGTTTTCGTTCGTTGATTGAAATAACAATTACTTGTTAATAATAGTTCGTTTTCTCTTCTTCAATAATAATAGAACAAATTTTAGAAAACTTATTTAATTATTTTATAATAATCATTCTACCGATGCATGTTTACGCAAAAAGTCTCGCGAGACCTGTCTAATTTGATCTAATTTGTAGATTCTATTGAATATAGATAAATAAAATATATATTTTTAGATTGCAAATATCCTATTCTTCAATAATAATAGAATACATTTTTGTTATAGGCCTCTATGTAAACAAAAAAAAACCTGAACCGAATTCAATTATCGACCGAAAAGGCTTCAAAACAAACCCCAATATCTCCGAAGTTCTACGTCATTTTGACACAATATTTATACCTTAATAATCCTCAACATTTGCTTAAACTACAATATTAATGTTATTTATTAAATCACTACCATTATTTTTTTATGAATTTATTAAAAGTGCTATATATTTCATTGCACCGGCGATCTGCCCTCAGTACCGCGCGAGCGCTTGTCGAGGTCGGACCTATGTCAGTTTTTTTCACGCACTCCGTCAGAGTGTGCGTGCTAGAACATCGTAAACTACGACCAAAGTTTTTGATCGTTGTAAGTATTTACATTCGTACAGTATTTTTCAATTACTATTTAGTTTGTACATTATTATAATACCAGATAGATAACTCATTATAGTTATCCCAACACAGTAAGGGGTTAGGGTACATCTGGTCCGAATCTCAAACTGATCCGCGGACGAGATGTCCACTTCAATTTTGTGTTGGGGTACATCTGGTCCGAATCTAAATTCTCTTGATTTTAGATTCGGATCAGTTGTACCCTCAATCAAAAGTGAAGGGGACATCTCGTCCGAATCTCTTCGTTACTTTTCAAGGTTTCTGAATCGAAATACATCCAGCACAAATGCTGCCAGATTTCTAATGGTAAAACATAGTACTTGTCAAGATCTACATTTAGGATGACAGCTGTCAAACTTCAAATCACTATATCTCAGGAACTGACCATCCCAGAGCACCAGTTTCTAAAGTGAAATTGTAGTACTCGTCGAGATTTACATTTTTGATGACAGCTGTCAAACTTCAAATCACTATATCTCGGGAACTGACCATCGCAGAGCACCAGTTTCTAAAGTGAAATTGTAGTACTCGTCGAGATCTACATTTTTGATGACAGCTGTCAAACTTCAAATCACTATATCTCGGGAACTGACCATCGCAGAGCACCAGTTTCTAAAGTGAAATTGTAGTACTCGTCGAGATCTACATTTTTGATGACAGCTATCCTCAAATCACGATATCTCAGGAACTGACCATCCCAGAGCACCAGTTTCTAAAGTGAAATTGTAGTACTCGTCGAGATCTACATTTTTGATGACAGCTGTCAAACTTCAAATCACGATATCTCGGGAACTGACCATCGCAGAGCACCAGTTTCTAAAGTGAAATTGTAGTACACGTCGAGATGTACATTTCGGATGACAGCTGTCAAACTTCAAATCACGATATTATGTCGGGCACTGACCTATACGGTATCCCATTATGAGTGTAGATCGCTAAATTACAAAAAAAATATTTTTGAGATTTGCCCCCGGGGTGGGGGCCCCTCGTGGGGGCTCCCGAGCCGAGTCATACTGATGAAAAATTTTAGGGGCGTTGTATAGAGGGGGTCGAATGATTTCGACTTCAAAAAAAAATTACGCCCCCGGACCCCTCTTTTGAGAGTACTACGAGATGCCGTCGCGATAGAGGAGTTCCGATTGCAGGATCGTATAGAAGGTTTCTTCTCGAATTGGAAGAAAAAAAAATCACCCCCCTCCCTCCCCAATTTTCAACCCCCCCCCCCCTTTGATATCTCCCAAACTGAGTAGGAAAGAAGAAAAATTTTTTCACGTTCGTGTAGAGGGTTTAATAGCATTTTAATTGCAAAAAAAAACATTCCATACTTTTCGAAGAATCATTACATCCTTGAAAACCAAGTCAAAGAAAAATACGAAAAAGCAAACCAACGATAAACTGATTACGTTGATATGTAGTATTTTACAATAATATACTTATTCACACTCTTATTTGTACACGTTTACACTCTTATGTACAATCTCAATTTACGAAATGAGATGCTCAAAATGTCCATTTTTTTGATTATTCGTAGAACTCATTCAAACCGTTTTAATTAAATAAACAATAAATAAATAAACAAAACCACACACAGTCAGAGTTTGACATATTAATGATAAAGTTTGAAAAAAAAAGAAACAATGCGTTTGAAACACAAATTTTCTATTCAACCAAGTGTTTTTGCAATCCAACCCACGGTTACAAAAAGTTTTATTACGGAAAAAAGTAAATTGATTTGAACTCCCTACAAAATGTATGGGATCTTATTTTTGTGATTTCTGACTTTTCTAGTACAGAAAATTTAGTTGATTCTAAAGAAATTATTGATTAGTATAAAAAACAGGATTGATTGGCATCAAAAAAAGTTCAAAAAATCTGTACCTACGTAACTTTTTTGAAAATCTATGAAAGGGGAAAATATTTTTTTCTAAAAAGGATGTTTAGTTTCCTCAGACCATTTTCATGTAGCTTCAACGGTTAAGGTACCTGCCCTTACTGAACCGTCTCAAAATTCCACCCTGTTTATATATGCTGCGGATGTCGGTAAGCAATCGATTACTGCGTAAAATAATGAAAAATATATCAAAACAAATTAGGTACCTCTATTATGAACAAAATTAATACTTCACATAAAAAAACAATCCATCGAACTCCATCCTAAGAAAACTTGTATTACGGTGGATCAAGATCATTTAGTCGCAAAAGAAAGCACGCTTGTGCAGGTCGCCGCCCACTCGGTGCGTAAAATACCTAAACTTGCAATTCTCCGATATGTGACAGGGCTCTTAATAAAATTCCAGATAGTGCGCGCGAGATAAATTAATATGTAGTTTCAAACTTGACGCTCGTCTCTCCATCTGCATTCATCATAATTTCTTTCATCCAAGGTGGAATACCAAAAAGTGTCATTCTGTGACGATAGCCCTGTCATAGTGAAGCGATTAGTATAGCAGAATAGGGCCCCAGCTGTGAGTAAGTCAAACGAGTAGGACACTTCTTAACACTGACGCTGGCCGAGTCGTAGCTAAAAGTCGTGTGGATAAAGAATGGGATTGAAGATGACAATATGCTATCCCCCGTAGACCCTACACGATTTTTTGGACGGCGGCGTTTCATAATATGAGAGACTATGGTAAAATGTGAACTTAATTAGTCGGCAGGTAAGGCAATCGCGAACGAAGTCGCGGGTACAGCTAGTCTAATATAAGAATTCCACACTAGTAGGCACGTATTTGATGTGTTTGCTTAACAAAAAATATAAATTCTCTATTGGAACTACACTCGCACAACCCGCAAACCACACTAGCGAAAATTATTTACCTCAATAATTCTCGCGATGCTCATAGTTTTGTTTAATTTGAAATTTCGATATCGATAAAAATAAATGCTTGCCCAACTGGGTGTGATGCTTGATTTTGAGTCGGCCAATCGGAGCGCAGCGGTCGCTGCAGTGATTTGGCGAAATTGTTGTCTAAACAAAATAAATGACATTTCCTCTCTATTGGGTATGTGCTCGAAGGGCGCGAGGCTCGCGGGATACAACCTGCGACACTCGTGCACAGGTGCACACGCGGGGCAGTGATGCGCGCGCTTGCTTTAACTGAGTGTGCGCGGCACTGTGCCCGCGTGACTAGAACAAACGTTTGAGTGAGTGTAAGTGTTTGCGTCTGTAAATGCGAGATCCACACCTGGTAGTATGGGGCGATAATGCCCATCTGGCCACAGAGGTCGACTTTCACGGTTTCAACTGTGTCTGTCCAGTCTGTGTCCTAATCGAGGGAGGAAAGGTGACGGAAGAATGGGGTCGGCGAGTGTGTGGATGGTGGGCTCGCCGGACATGTATAGGAGGAAGAGGGGACGAAGGGTCGGGCCGCGGGTGTTTTAAATGTTTCCGTGGTTCGGCGAAAATGGCGAGAGAGGGACACCGGAGAGGTTTTTAGTGGGTATTACGTCCTTCTCAGGGCGTCGAGTCCCACATAATTCTGTTCCCCCCCCCCCACCATAAAAAAAAGAAAAAAAAAAGGGGATTTTGTCGAAAATACACAGAAGATGCTGGACATAGGCCTTCCTCAAAAGGTCAATGTTTGGGGGGGGGGGGGGCAGCGCGCAGCGACGCAACGTTACCAACAAACAGCACAATCCCACTTCAGCTTTGCGGCGGTCATCGATGTTGGACAATCCACACTGCCTCATCTAGCCCCAAGCTAAGAAGAGCTTCTGTTATGAGTACTAGATGACTGATATACTTAATACAATACACTACATAGATAGATATTTTTTTAATAAAAATAATTGGGAGTTGCATGTATTTGTGAATAAGTAAAGTAAATTGTGAATTGTCCAGCATTATTTATTTATTTGTAATGCGTGAAGTTTACTTACTTACTTTTATAATTTGCAGTCCAAACTAGAAGTGACGGCGCATGAGCTGGTGCTGTTCCGCAACAAGTTGTCTGCGAGCCAGAAGGAGTACGAGCACTGGCGCTCCACGCTGCACCAGATACTGATGGAAACTATGCCTGACTGCGCTTATATTGGTAACTTCATTAATAAACTAATAGTTCTACGAACAGCAGACCTCGCGACCACTCACTTTTTTAATTCACAATTTTTTGTGAGATCAATAGAAATTACTACCTTTCAATTAAAAATATAACCATCGAAATCAGATCTCTTAAAGCGGAGATATTCTAAAGCCCCCTTTATGCCTTTTTTGGAGGAAGTACGCCTTTAATCATAAAACCCCGACGCTGACGTCCTCGGTTTATTGAAAACATATCATTAATGCCAAGGAGTTCATCAAAACATAATCGAACGATAAGTTGCTTCGTTGTGACCCAAATCAGCGCCACCACCTATTTTATCTTATTATTATGTTAAACAAAGTTTCGAAATTCGGTTTTGCAGTTTGTGATAGCTATCATGAGCTAATTTGTAATGCCTCTGTAAAAGTTGTATTTTGTAAAGTGTAGGCAGAGATGCGAAATTGATCTTTTTGGCCATGATGTTGATGGTGAGCAAAAAGAGCAACTTTGTATCTCAATCATCATCATAATAATTTCAGGAGAGCCGCCATCGCCGGGCAAATTAACAACTTTGAAAGAAGTCCTCAGTCGGTACAAAATACAGTTGCAGAAACTACCGTCCCTCCAAGAAGAGATAGCCAAACGGTTAGTAGAGTTTACCATAGAGACTGATTCTGACGGACAAACCAGATCGCCAAAACTACTGAACAAGATTCGTTCAGTAGTTTTGGCGTGAAAAGATAACAAACATCCATACCTCCATCCAAACTTTCCCATTTATCATAATATGATAAATGGGAAAGTGTGAGTGAGTGATGGACATGGAACAGCTTTGTGGAACATGATTTGTGGAACATGGAACAGCTTTGTGGTGCCGGCTTGGAATTTCCACCACCCCAACTGTTCCCCCGGGTGTCGTCAGAGACATCAGTGACTCATCACATTACACTTATAATATAAGTGTAATGTGATGAGTTGAAAACATACCTACTACATTCAAACAAACATGTTTTGTCATTCTCATGATAAAACATGTTTGTTAGCTTAAAGGTAAGTACATGCACCCTGTAAGGGCGCAGCAATTGAACTAAAAATTGTTATAATAGGTTGGTACCCCAAACTCAACATTGTATTGGTCCACTACTGGACGCAGGCCTCCCCCTGATAAGCGCCTTATTGGCTTTTATCTCATGGGGGGTAATACCCATAATTCCCACGCTGCGCATGCGGGTTGGGGATCGCAGTTCGGTGGTAGAATTATTCTGCAGGGGGCGCTGTTGCCCGCTCCCGGTGGATATCCCTTAGTCGCCTCTTACGACACCCGCGGGAACAGTTGGGGTGGTGGAAACTCCAAGCCGGCACCACAAAGCTGTTCAAATACTAGAATATTATAATTTGTAACCAACAGAGATAAGAAGCTAGAGCAGCACCGCAAGCAAGAATCCGAGTACCGCACAAAGTTGGAAGAGCAGAAAGGGATAGAAATGCAGCTGAGCTCCCGCCTCGCTGTGCTGCAGAACAAGCTGGAACTGCTCGGCAGCAGCTCGGACGGCGACCTGCTCGAGAGCTACAAGCAACAGAATGAGGAGCTGAGGAGGGAGGTGGAAGATACTAGGGCGGACCTGAAATCTGTACGTATTTTATGTTGAATAAGTCTTTTTATTTCATTCGGATTTCGTTTATCGCTGTGGTTTATCGGTGTGTGAAGTGTGGAAAGAGTCCTGGCAACGATAACATCTGTAGTGAGATTGTAAGGCTCAAATGCGTGTATCCGGTACTTTACAACCTGCTAGGGAAGTGTTGGCTATCTGGAACGGTGCCTCAGGATATGCGGGATGCGAGCATTATAACCCTCTACAAGGGTAAGGGTGACCGCGGTGATTGTAACTGTTATCGCGGCATTTCTCTCCTTAGCATCGTGGGCAAGCTGTTAGGTCGTTTAGTCCTAAACAGGTTACACATCCTTGCTGATCGCATATATCCCGAGTCGCAGTGCGGTTTTCGCGCGGGACGGTCGACAGTGGATATGATATTTACTTTGCGACAGGTTCAAGAGAAATGTAGGGAGCAAAATGTTCCCGTTTTCATTGCCTTTGTCGACTTAAATAAAGCCTTCGACACTGTCATCAGGGAGGGCCTCTACACCGTACTCGAACGTATAGGTTGTCCATCAAACCGCTTAAGCCTGGTAAAGTCATTCCACGAAAACATGAATGGCACTGTGGTTTTCGACGGAGGCACCTCTGAACCCTTTCCTATGCGTAGAGGCGTTCGTCAAGGCTGTGTCCGTGCTCCTTCGCTATTCGGGATCTTTTTCTCACTCCTCCTGAAATCCGCTTTTAACGAGAGCCAAAGTGGTATTCATCTACACACAAAGAAAGATGGTAAGCTTTTCAATCTCGCTCACCTGAGATCCAAACGTTTCCGCGAAGACGCTTCTGTGGATACTCTCCTGTTTGCAGACGATGCGGCTTTTGTAGCTTCGTCACTTCAGGAGCTGCAAAATATGATCAACAACTTCCAGCGGGCATGCGATTTATTTTCCATGTCAATTAATGTTAAAAAGACTGTTGTCTTGGCTCAGGGCAGTCCAGATCTTCCTTTAATTTCACTGGAAGGCACACCTTTAGAGGTCGTAAACAGCTTCTGTTATCTGGGCTCAACGGTGTCCAACAACTTGTCACTGGACGCGGAAATGGATCTTCGCATCGGTAAAGCCTCGTCAATGTTCGGTAGACTACGTACAAGGGTATGGGATAACAAGATACTTGTTTATCAAGCTTGCGTCCTCAGCATACTTTTGTACGGCGCCGAAACTTGGACCTCTTATGCCAAGCAAGAACGCCGGCTCAACTCTTTCCACATGAGATGTCTTCGGAGTATCCTTCACATCACCTGGGAGGATAAAGTGACCAATGAAAGGGTCCTCGAGATCGCCCAATTGCCCAGTTTTTCCGGCACACTTAAACAGAGACGCCTGCGATGGCTAGGGCATATACACCGTATGGATGAGTCCCGCCTTCCAAGACAAGTTTTGCTGAGCGAGATTGCAAATGCTAAACGAGGCGTTGGGAGACCCATGCTTCGATACAAAGATTGCGCAAAGAGGGACATGGTAGCACTTAATGTTGATCATCAGATTGGACAGCTCTTGCGGAGATCAGACCAGAGTGGCGAAAAAGCTTACGAAAGGGTCTCGAACACCATGACCGGTCCGAAACTGGTTTGTTTCTCTTGCTGACAAAAGAGCAAGAAGGCATGCAAAAATCTCAGATAATAATAATAATGCTGAGATCCCGCGTGCACCACTACGTACACCTGCACAATTTGCCATCGCTCGGTGCATTCGCGCATCGGGCTCCACAGCCACACAAAAAAATGTAAATCCAACCAAACCACTGACATTACCTAAATCGTCTCTATAGACGGAACAAGGCCGATGAATATCGCTGTGGTAGTAGCTAAGCTAGCGCCAATACCAGACTATGTAAAAGTCTTAAACAAGCGTTCTCCGATTGTCATTATGGTTTTCTTTTGATACTTTTGTAGTCGAAGGCTTTTGTTCCTAATTGTACCCTAGGTCTAAGAGCCTCCGGCCATGTACCTATACCTAACCTAGACTGCGCAGTGTTTCATAAAAACGAGCAGAGTGAGAGGCCGCATATTATGTCAACCGGACTTCGATAGGTACACACACCTAAACCCTTTAAAGTTGGTCCATTATTTGTGAAATCACAAGTGTACGTATGAGTTTAAAAAAGACATTAAAGTAGTGCATCTCTTTCTAGTGGGATATCCATACATCTGTACTTTTTAAACGACTTCAAAAAAAGGATGAGATTCTCAATTCGGCTGTATTTTTATTTATTTACTACTAATTTCTGCCCGCGGCTTCCCATGCGTTGTTTCTATGGAAACGTTTAAAGGTTATTTCTATCCCAAGGGAACGTTTTTTTGGGATAAAAAGTCTGTTTGATTCCAGGCTTAGAGCTACATCTATGCAAAATTTCAGTCCGATCGGTTCGATCGTTTTGGCATGAAGAGGTAACAAACATCCATCCATCTATCCATCCGTAGATCTAAACATCCAAACTTTCGCAGTAGTAATAATTGTTAGTGTGATAGGTATAGATTCATGCTTCCGTCTACCTAAATATCAAAAAGTAAAGTGCGCACCAAGACACGGAATGTACAGCATCATTACATTATCAAAATTTTATTCACATTGCAGATAGACCTAAAATACGCAGAGCTTGAAATGGAGCACGACAAACTGAAATCGGAGAAAGGTTCCCGCGCGTCCATGGTGCAAGAGGCCAACGCGGACTTGCTGCGTGAGTTGGAACGGTACAGCGGTCAGCTGAAAGATACGCTGAAGGAAAATGGAGAGCTCAAGAACTTGTATCTACAGGTAAGGTGTCTCCAAATCAGCATTATAAATAAATACCTCATTAATTAGCGAAGGCTCACGCGCGTCCATGGCGCAAGAAGCCAACGCGGGCTCCCATTGCAGTTGCCACTTGCTGCGTGAGTTGGAACGGTACAACAGAAAGGTACGCTGAAGAAAAATAGAGAGCTCAAGAATTTATTCTAAAGGTAAGGTATACAACTCTGAGGAAAATGACTAAATGACCGCTGCGAAAGCTTCGCGCAAGACAATCCTAATTATGATTAAGCTAAACGTATTTAAGTCGTAAGTTATGATTTAAATACGATCCTTACGCAAGCCGCCCTTAAAGAACAAGAAAAAATATTTTTGGGAAAGGTGGAAAGATTTGGTGGAGACATTTTGTGACTTGACCTTTGTTCAGCATGATGAAGAATTTGACGACCGATGTTTGTACGATCTACAAATATTTGTTCCGAGTGTTCTGGTCGTTTCTATGTATACTAAAAATATCTATGTATTGTATTATATTATGTACCTATATAAGTCATCTAGTACCCATAACACAAGCTTTGCTTAGCTTCTAGAATCTAGATGATGCTGTGTGGATTGTCCAGCATTATTTATTTATTATTTGAAATGTTAAAAAAAACATATAATGCCTATGGGATAAGGTCTGAGCACAGCACATGAAAAGAAAGTGGATTGGTTATCATAGTAAAGGTATTTTTGTACTCTGTATGTTAATATCCCTATTCTTTAGTAACTAGTTTATGCCCGCGGCTTCGCACGCGTTGTTTCTATGGAAACGTTTTAAGGTAATTTCTATCCCATGGGAACTGATTTGTGGCATAAAAAGCAGCCTATGTTTGATTCCAGGATTAGAATTACCTGTGTGCAAAATTTCAGCCCGATCCGTTCAGTAGTTTTGGCGTCAAGATGTAACAAACATCCATCCATCCATCCATCCATCCATCCATCCATCCATCCATCCATCTATCCATCCAAACTTTCGCATTTATAATATTAGTGTGAAGTGTGATGTGATGAGAAAGTTTGGATGTTTATTATTTATTTATTTATTTAAACTTTTATTGCACTGAGGTACAAAGGGTGGGCTTAATGCCGAGGCATTTTCTACCTGTCGACCAAAAGCACATGTTTTTACAGCGTGCTACTATAAGTTTTACAGGTATATATATGTTAAATGTATTGTATGGATGGATGTATGGATGTTTGTTACCTCTTCACGGCAACGGACTGAAATTTTGCATACAGTTAATTCTATTCCTGAAATCAAACATAGGCTGCTTTGAATCTCATAAATCAGTTCCCATGGGATAGAAAACATTTCCATATAAACAACGCGTGCAAAGTCGCGAGATTAAAAAAGTTTATAATATTAGTAGGATTTTGTACATTGCCTCTAGCTGTGGATATATCCCAAACAAGAATGCCACCACGAATTACATAAATATTTATTTGATAGGCATGCAGCGCACGCGACTCAGTGACCAGAGAAATGAAGGACATCGCCGCGAAAGTACACAAAGAGCGAGAACATTTCAAACTACAAGAGAAAGAGTACGTGGAGCGGTTAGAGAAGTACAAGCAGCAGATAGATAAACTCAACTCTGATCTGACGTGTTCGAGGAACGAACTGGAAGCTGCTAATAGGAGGATATCGGAGCTGCAAAGGGAATTTACTGATAAGCAGAAGGAGTTTACGGGGAAACTAGATCAATATTTAAAAGGTACGAGTCCTCAGGCCCAATTCTACTAACCAATCGCTTTATTATGCCTACTACTACATAGTTTATTTGTCACTTGGTCACTGTTATATAAGCTCCAAGCAAATAGATAAGCTGTAGATGCTACTAGTATACATGATCTGGTGTTCATACAGACACGGAGGCCAGGGTCCGTTACATCTATGACAATGTAGCACCCATAACACAAACTCTGCTTAGATTGGGGCTAGATAATGCTGTCTGAATTTTCCAACATTGGTGTCAATTCAGATGTATTCAAAACTAAACTACTAATTTGGCAGGACTAAAAATGATGCCATCCTTTTTATTTTGATTGTTATGAAGGGGACAGCAACATTTTTATTCCTCTCAAATTAGTAGTTTGGTTTTGGCGACATCTGAATTTTCCAGCATTATTTATTTATTATTAATGGTATCGTCGTAAAATCGTTCACAGATAAAAAAAACACTAGATAGTGCGTGCGTTGCTATTTGCACGGAGAGATTGATAGATTGATTTCCACCTTGACACTTTGTCACGCGTCCCTCCGTCTGTAGTTTCTTTTATCAAAGGTAAAATGTCAAACTGTTTAAGGCGCTAACCCGACCCAAATCAGCGCCACCTTACTTTAACTTTTTAATTATCTTAAAGGAAGCAATTTTCAAGAATTTATTATGCAGTTTGTGATATCTATCATAAGCTTATTTTTAATGCCTGTGTTTAGATTTATTTTGTATAGGTAGGCAGAGATGCGAAGTTGCTCTTGTCGGCCACTTTACAGAGGCATTAAAAATAAGCTTATGACAAGCTTATGAAAATTCCTTCGTTTAACAAAATAATAAGATAAAATAGGTGGTGGCGCTGATTTGGGTTGTATTAGCGCCTTGATTTTAAAACGATACCATTGTTAATATGTATAATAAATAAATATCTATGTAGTGTATTGTATTAAGTATATCAGTTATCTAGTACCCATAACACAAGCTCTGCTTAGTTTGGGGCTAGATAATGCTGTGTCCAGCATTACTAATTTATCTTTTATGGTGAAGTGATTTAGTAGCATTCGACCCCAGAGTTCGAGTTTGTTTTATTATTTTAATTTATTTATTTGTGTTTGTAGATGAGAAGACGGCGATGAGGAAAGAAATGGAGCCTTGTATGCAATGTGAGAAACACATGAAGAATGTCAAGTATTTAGAAGAGCAGCTCGGGAAATGTAATCTTAGATTAGGTAAGGTTCCAAATGTCAAGCATTTTATGAGTTACTAGCGGTCCGCCCCGGTTTCGCACGAGTGGATATTAATTTTTTAGACATATAAATGTATAGTATAGGGGATAATGTACCTCTAGCATTCTAATGGTGAAAGAATTTTTGAAATCGGTCCAGTAGTTTTTGAGTTTATTCATTACAAAGATAGAAATCTTTCCTGTTTATAATATTAGTGTATATTGTTTCCAATATTTAAAATTCCGCATTTTTCAACCGACTTCAAAAACACAGGTGGTTCTCCCTTAGGCTGTATTTTTATGCGCACCGATTTTAATGTTTTTGTATTGAAAATGATTCCGAATTGTCCAGTTAAATTAATAACCATTGTAGGAATTAAATGCCTGTTTTTAATTTCGTAAAAACTGTCAAACCATCCTACCGCTGAATTCTCGTTTTTGTATCTTCAAATTTTACGTAAATTCAGTAAATTCTTTCATTCACCATTATTAACATTAGCAAATCATAGCTTTAGTATTGTTTTCAACATCATTTCAGCGTCCCAAGAAAGCAACGACGCTTTGATGACAGAGCTGAAAAGCAAAGCCGAGTTCTTCCAACAATACATTATGGAGCGATTCAAGAAACTCAACGAACAGAAATGTATCGGCACCATGACGGATGAGATACCGGTGGAGTTGCCGCGCTCTCGGAGCGTCCAGGACATGGAGCAGGAGTGTGATGATATTGCAGCTAAGGTAAGAGTAATGTCCTCCTATAGGAAGACCACACTGTAGAACCATGTCACAGTAACAAACGTCAAAACTGGCGTTTGTTACTGTGTTTGCCGTTTGTTTTCTTATTGTGACAAGGTTCTACAGAGATCCGCCAGGTGTGTGGTCTACCTATAGCCGAATTTTGACTACGACGCCAATCTCATCGGAGACTAGCCAGATGCGCAGGACATATTATAGAGGACATATTATAGTGATAGATCGATAAATAAATAATGCTGGACAATTCACACAGCATTATCTAGCCCCAAGCTAAGCAGATAAGTCTTTATTTGCATCTTCAGACACACACATACAGACTAAAGCAATTATACAGTAATAAAATACAGTTGACAAATAAAACAAACAATAACATTATTAACATCTAAGTATGTGTAACTGTGTGTGCGCAAACACAGGTGCACTCCCTATTCCCTCACTCTCATAATCCGATGGGACGGTAGACCGACACGACTGGCGAGAGGTCAGGCGCAGGACCAACAGCTTAACGTGCTTTCCGAGGCACGGAGTTATAACAACGCCAACTTCCAGGCTGCTACTGTAAATTTTCTTGCTAGAAAAATTCCAATAACAACTATTGGCCCGACCCGGGATTTGTACCCAGAACCTCATAAACAGCGGTTGAACAAGCCGACCGCTAGACCAACGAGGCAGTTGAGGTATAGTAGTGAAGTTAGTGGCCGTGGTAGTCGTGGCGTTAGAATCGACACCTGACCTCAGCCCGTGGATGTCGAGAGGCCGACTACCAGAGGAAGCGGCGGCTTCCTTCTCTGCATTTTAACACATCCGCTGCAATCGGGCAAGCGTGGTGGTATTACTGCTTACTTATAAAAAAGACGATGAAACCACTCTCAAGGAGAGTGGTCTTAATTTTCAGTAAGTTCCTTTTTATTAATAACTAGCGGCCCGTCCCGGCTTCGCCCGGGTGGACATTTATTTTTGAACATTTTGGAATAAATAAAATGTAAAGTCCCGGCTAGCTATGTGGTGCCGGCTTAGAATTTCCACCACCCCAACTCTCCCCGCGGGTGTCTAGAGAGGCGACTATGGGATATCCACCGGGGGCGGGCAGCAGCGCCGTCTATTCTACCACCGAACTGCGATTCTACCACCAATTCTACCACCGAACTGCGATCCCCAACCCGCATGACCAGCGTGGGGATTATGAGATAAAAGCCAATAAGGCGCAATCGGGGGAGGCCTGCACCCAGCAGTGGGCAATACAGGTTGTTGAGGTGAGGTATATCAACGAAAGTTGTAACCATCTATCACGGTTAGAACTTTTACGATACCATAAACTAGGGATGAATTCAACAGAAACTGAGATAAATTAATTTATCAGACCCAATAGTATAGACATTAGACAGCCTAAACAAGCTTTGGTCTAGGCGAGACTTTAAATCAAAAATATCACTTAATTCCGTGTCAATGTTTACTTTTATAATTTGACTTTTTCTAAGTGTATATTTATTGTATTTATGGAAATAAAGAGTTTCTGATTTAGATTTTAGTAGAAATAATGTTCATACATTGCATAAGTTATTGAAATTAAAGTAAATAAATCATTAAATCCATGTTTTAAGCCTACTCGTACCCTGTAATTTCGACGCGACGCAGGACGTTGCGGGTTCGATTCCCGCCTCGAGACAGAAGTTTGTAAGATCTACAGATATTTGTTCAGTCTGTTCTGTATAATAAAAAATATCTATCTATGTAGTGTATTGTATTGTATTATGTATATCAGTTATCTAGTATGTATCCATAACATGCGCTTTGGGGTCAGATGATGCTGTGCGCAAAGATCCAGTATTCTTTTAGCTTATTTGTAATCTCTTAATTTATTAAATGTAAATAATTTGATTCCAGACCGCAATGATGATAAAAGAAAAAGCCATCCGCGACCAAATAGCCGAAAAATTCACTCTCGAAATGAAGACCGTCGAAATGAACTGCGCAAGAAAAATAAAACAGATTAAATCAGAACAGGTAGACGCTGTCACCAAACTAAAAGGGCTACTAGAACGAAAGGCACAGGAGGTGGAAACATTGAAAGAGTTTGTCATAGCCGAGAGGAACAAAGTCGCGCAAATACTCGAGTCTAAGGAAAATGAGATATCACTTCTAATAAAGGAGCATAATGAGCTACAAGCGGACTGTCAGAAAGCTAAGGACCTCCTTCTAGAGTGGAAAGTCAAAGCCGAGAAGTATAAAGAACGAGCGACAAGACTGGGATCCTTAGAAGATGTTCTAAAGAGCGAGAGAGAAGATTGGAAGCAGAAGAATACGGCTTGTGTGAGGGAGTACCAGGCTATGAAAGTAAAGGTAAATGATTTGTTAACTGACCCTCTTATCATTTATCAGCCTACATGCGTCCACTGAAATAAAGTGAAATGAATTAAATGAAATGGTCCTGGGAGCAGCCTACTGAGAAAAAGAAAATCGAAGTTTCGTTTTCGTTGTCATGCCAACTCTTATGTCGCTTGCATTAGATTACCGTGGGCACGACAACGAATCGGGAATTTCGATTTCGTTTTTAAGAGTATGTGCCCTGAGCCGCATCCATCCATCGTTTGAACTGACCGTTTAAAATTACTTGTAGTTTTGACTAATTAATTTTTAGGGTTTTGATGATCGAAGATCGGTTTCAAAACCCTTATGGTCTCGCTTTGTATGTCCTTTTTTCCCTACTTAATAACTCAAAAACTACTGCAGCTATCAACTTGAAATTTCAAATAATAATACAT
Source organism: Eupithecia subumbrata (assembly GCA_949316285.1). Lineage (NCBI taxonomy): Eukaryota > Metazoa > Arthropoda > Insecta > Lepidoptera > Geometridae > Eupithecia > Eupithecia subumbrata. The sequence goes on along the minus strand of OX438632.1, from coordinate 14,433,056 downwards.
TTCGTGCGCCTGTACAGATTTAGAGAAAAATAAATGAAAAATGAAAATGAATATTTTCCATACAAATTGTGATGCCGAAATTTCAAAAGATACCTACAGAGTCATATGGGGTATCAAATGAAAGGTATCATTTTGTACATTTCAAATTATTTTTTGAAATTTTTGTAGGTTTCATACTTTTTTAAATATTTTGAAAATAGTCAAAAAAATACCCATTCCCCCCCCTATCTCCGAAGTTTGCAGAGCGATCCGTTTAAAATGTATGGAGCGTTTGTAGATATGAATCTATATTTTACAGGAAAAATATAGAGAAGTCTGTAAAAAGAACACTTTTTGAAAAATGGTCAAAAAGGAATAATTTTCAAAAGGGGGGCTACCCCACCAAGTGGGATATCAAATGAAAGGTATCGGTTTGGACATTTCAAACCAGTTTTTCAAATTTCTGTAACTTTCATACTTTTTGAAATATTTCGAAAAAAGTCGAAAATTTTACCATTACCCACCTTAACCGAACCACCCATTTAACCGAAGCATGCAGAGAGATCCATCTGAAATGTAGGTTGGTGTTCAGAATTGGCTATCACCTTTTTATAGGTAACGCTGCGACTTGTCATTGACGTATCTGACATTCGTGACTCTGACATTTCTCACGCCGCGTACATTTATGACCGTTAGGTTTTCCCGCGATTTGAAATAAATAATGTCATTCCTTCTTGGAAAGTCGAGTTGAAAGTACACATTTTTACGTTATTATTTTCGGTGTATTTATAATTTATTGTCGTTGTTGTAATTATCATAAGAATACGATACGGATTTGTGCGGTGCGTGTAATTGTTTGCGTTTGACGTGAATTTCGACGCTGTACGAGACTCCACATATTAGCTCTACTGCTCCGACCGGCCCCTCTAAGCTAACGCTAAGCTTGCCCGCCCAGTGAAGTACAGATCTCCAAGGTATAGTTTTAGCCGTGACGCCCCGAGGAACTCTGGAAAGAGCTGAATACTGCTACGCGCCTCTGATTCAAAGGTTAGTGGTTTTTCGTAACACCCTCGATACACCTCATTCACGCAATTCACGCCTACTCTCATATTCTCGCTCCAAGATTGTAATCACTTTCGTTGCATTCGTGTCTCGCAATTTCGGAGTCACACAAACATTCATTAACAAAAAATCTACAGTCCATTTATCCACCATTTCATAAATCTAGCAATCGAACATTTGGTCATTCGAACCGGATTTAACTAGCTTTCATTTTCGCTTTATCATTTCATTTCGCATCATTGTTTTGTTTATAAGATAGTATCGGAATCGGTAAATTTGTCGTTTGTTACCGTTCCGACAATATTATTTAGATTCGCTAAAAATATTGAGGGTACGTATTTAAAACAATCCAACGGTCATAAATGTTCTTTTTCGTTTTATCTATTTGTATTGCTAAGCTCGGTTGACAAATAGGCGTCAGTTGTAGCCACTAAAAAAGAAGTGGAAACGGCAAAATAGCCGTAGCTTTGTATTTGTTTTGTTTACATTTGATATAGAATACTTTTTTTAAATCTCAACTCAATAATAATGGAAACCGAAGGCGGAGATAAATACAGGATCGCTCGAGATTATTCCTATATGCGGATCGAACTTCTGGAGTCCTCGGATCTCGAAGGGGTAACAGAAGAAGATCTCAACATAATTAGTAAAGAGTTTCACTCGGCGCAAATCTACGTATTGTCAGGTACGTCTAAGGCAGATCGTAGCAATGAATTTTCGCACACCATTTCTTTTGATAAGAAATTATTAGGTCTCAAGTCAAGGTTGTCAAAAATACGTGAGCAGATAAACAAACCAACTATCCAGAATGGCAGTATGTTGGCAAAATTGCCCAAGATAGTTTTAAAGCCATTTGATGGAAGGTTTGAGAACTGGGTGTCTTTTAAGGAGCTATACGACTCGCTCATACACAGTAGGGAGTTGCCAGATGTAGAGAAGCTACATTATTTGCTGTCAAGTGTACAGGGTGCTGCCTTTGATCTTATAAAGAATTATCCACTGACAGGCAGCAACTATATGGCAGCATACAATGCACTGCACAAATACTATGATAGGAAGAGAACCATTGCCAACACCTACTATGAAAAGTTATTAAAATGTGAGTTGGTGAAGAATAAAAGTGCCTCGGAGTTGGAACGGGTTCATCGGACATTCACAGAGAATTTGGCCATACTGTCAAGGTACACCCTTCCAAGTCAGGATTTCATGCTGTTTCAGTTGGTATGGTCAAAGCTGGATGGGGCTACTCGGGAAGCGTTCGAGCTTCAACTTAGCCCGGATATTGACATTCCGCTGTTCGAAGACATCATGGAGTTTTTGGACAAACGTGCTCGGGCTCTAGAAAACTGCCATGGGCCACCCGCAACCTCTAAGCCAGCACCAAAAAATCGAACATCATTAATAGTATCCCCCGACTCCACTTGTGAGTTCTGCCCCAATGAAGGCCATGGTCCAGAAAATTGTCCGGAGTTTCTGAAATTGAACCCAGCAAATAGGTTCCGGGATGTGAAGGTAAGGAGACTGTGTATTTTGTGCCTAAAGCCTGCACATTCGGTCAAAAAATGCAGCTCTAAAGTAACATGCGGAAAATGTAGCCAACGGCACCATACTTTGTTGCATTTTGATGAAGCTGCTCCTATCTCCACTACATCCCAAGAATTGGCACCGCCAGTGGCTCTGGCCGCATATTCATCCAGTACCGATTCATTATTTTCTACCGCTGTGATTTTGGCAAAAAATAATAATAATGAATTTGTTGAAATTAGAATCTTGCTGGATAGCGCCAGCGCTTGTAATTTTATGACCTTGTCGTGCGCACGCCGGCTGGGACTAGAGCTGAGCCCAAAAGCCCAATCTGTCGATGGAATTGGCAGAGCTTCTACCAGAACACTTGGATCGGTTATGTGTGAATTGAGTCCCAAGAGTCAGGACTTCTCAAGCAATTTGGTTGTGGAAGCTGCTGTGCTACAGACTATTTGTCACGACATGCCACCTGGTTTTATTGATACCTCATCATGGGAGCATTTAGATGGCTTGGATCTTGCCGACCCTAGTTTTTATAAACCAGGGCCTGTTGACATGCTTGTAAGTGTCAACATTTTGGCGTCGGCACTCAGACCTGGTTTGGTTAAGGGTGCATCAGGTCAACCCGTCGCTATCCCCACTATCTTCGGGTGGATAGTGATGGGCGAGTGCACTATTGGCACCGGATTCGCTCGCCTTGGCAACAATGCCAATAGTCGTAAAAATTGTTTTTTTGTGTCCAACCTGTCACTAGACAACTCAATAAAAAGGTTCTGGGAATTGGAAAGTGTCGAACCGCCCAGACCAGTAGCCTTTTCGAAAACTGAAGTGGCTTGCGATAGGCTTATGGAGGCAAATAGTTATCGAAATTCTGAGGGAAGATTGGTTGTCCCGCTGACCTTTGCTGATCCTCAACTTAAACCAGTCTTCTCTAACTCTCGCGATATTGCTGTGAAACGGTTCCTTCACTTAGAGCGTAAATTTAAAGTGAACGCCCAGTTCCAGTCAGCGTACGTCGACTTTATGAAAGATTATCTGGAGAGTGGTCATATGGAGGAAGTGGAGCCTCCTACCACCAATGTCGGTCCTTTCTACTATATCCCTCACCATGGTATCCTGCGCCCAGAATCAGTCACCACGCCACTAAGAACAGTGTTCGATGCTAGCGCCAAAGATGCTGAAGGTAGGTCGTTGAATGACGTGTTGTTGCCAGGTCCCAAACTCCAAAAAAGCATCTTTGATATTTTGATACGTTTTCGATGGCACGAAGTGGTCTTCACGGGAGATATAAAAAAAATGTATCGTCAATTCCTGGTAACCCCTGATGATGCTGATTACCAACGAGTAGTATGGCGCGAATCTGCTGATTTACCTATTCGCGATTTCAGGCTACTTACGGTCACATATGGGGTTTCGTGTGCGCCGTACCAGGCTCTTTGGTGCATGTCTCGTCTGGCGTCCGAGTTTGCACCCCGTTTTCCCCTTGGAGCATCGGTGTTACAGCGGGACACTTATGTGGATGATGTTGTCTCGGGAGCAGACTCGGTGGAGAATGCGATTCAAATTCGTCGTGATCTTACGCTAATTCTGTCATCCGCCGGTCTACACTTGAGAAAATGGACTTCGAACTCTAAAGAGTTCCTCCGCGACTTGCCGCCGTCCGAGTTGTACTCGGAAAAGATGTGCAACTTTGAAGACCTTCAGGATTTGTCCTTGAAAATCCTCGGAATGTTATGGATTCCCACCGCAGACCAGCTCACATTCAGAACAGCTGCGCTCGAAAAGAGGTGTACAAAGCGGTCCATCTTGTCAGACATAGCTCGGATCTTCGATCCGTTAGGCCTTTTGTCTCCTGTCGTATTCCTTGCCAAATATATAATGCAGCTATTGTGGCTGTCTGGTGTTGACTGGGATGAGGATGCTCCTCAATTCATTTCGTCTGAATGGCTTAAGGTCAAGAACCAACTGTCGTCGCTAGGACATTTGTGGTGTGCGTGCGCGCAAAGAAACAGACCTCGAAACCGTGTCTTGCAAATATTTAAAGTTTTAATTGGTTAGACAAGAGTGATTGACGTTTTGGAGCCAAATACGGAAAGCCTGAGGAAGGAAGAACTAAAACCAGGTACCTACCACTTGATCCTACTGTTTTTCGAGCCGATATCGCTGCTGAAAGTTGAAAATCTTTCGTTTTCTTTTCAAAACTGTCACACACACATGAAAACCGTATGTACGCACGCAAATTGGGTTTTGAAACGGCAGCCAATAACAGGACAGGGTTTCACACGGTATACCTGCATCTTTTCGAAGAATTTCTCCAAAAATTTACACACATCACAGCACAACATAAAACTGTAAACATCTTGTCTGAACGGCTGATTGTGACTGGTGACATTGACACGCACAGTGATTGACATCTGACATATAAACGCAAGGCTATTTGGTGTTGCCAGTACAAATTTCCGCTATAATACAGGACCACGCCATCTATGGTCGAGCACCAGTACTTGCTTAGAACGTCAAAGAGACCTTGATCGATTAGCATCTACCTAATAATCGATTCGCTCAGTACATAGGATCACCACTGGAGGGCAGTACTTGTGTCACTGAACACTTTGTTAGCCTAGGCACCTACGTTAAACGGAGAGATCAACATGGTGAAATGCGCCGCATGCGGAAGATTTATGGCTAAAGTAGGCGCTGCGTGCTCGCAGTGTAAAAGCCACAGCCACCCCGAATGTGTCGGATTGCCCTCGGGAGCCCGGGTATCAGACTCCTGGCGATGTGGCGACTGCCTGGGCAGAGGGCCGCAGGGCAGGGATCCCACGACTCCCTCTTCCATCTCGCATGCCAATCACTCTGTGCGCGACGGCGCCGGAACAGCTGCGGCGGGAGAGGTGGACCGCATGGTACTTGACGATACGGCGAACAACATCACTGCGGAATTCGGCGAGATGGAGCTTCACCTTGGCTTTCAAACTTTCAAGGAGGAGATCTTGCTGGATTTTCGTACCCTCAAGGAGGAAGTCGTCGGTGGTATAAAATCGCTAAGCGAAGGGTTCCATGCCCTGACCAACGAGGTGAGGGAACTTCGGACGGAGATGGCGGACTATCGAGCGTCTTTAGCTGGTGTCACGGAGCGTGTAGACATGGTGGAGAAAAGGCTTGATGATCTCGAGCGTCGGAGTGAGCGACCTCCTCCTCTGGTCGTCCACCTTCAAACTAAGGTGTCGTTACTGGAACAGGAGCTTAATGAGCGGGACCAAGAGGCTCTCCTGGCAGATCTTGAAATCGGACACCTGCCCGAGGAGAAGGGGGAGAGCGTGGTTCATGCCGTAACCGTGCTAGCCACAAAGCTGGGCGTAGCCCTTGAGCCGCGCGATGTGGTTTTCGCGGAGCGCGTTGGCGTGGCGCAGGGCGCCGGAGCGGGGGTCGAGAAGCCACGCGCGCGCCGCATCGTTGTGCGGCTAGCAAGGCGCGACCTGCGCGACCAGCTGATCCAGGGTGCGCGAGTGCGACGCGCGCTGACCGCTGCCGATGCTGGGCTTTCCGCCGCTGAAACGAGAGGACGCATCTTCCTAAATGAGCGTCTCACTCGCACCAACAGGCAACTGTTCCATCGGGTGCGTGAAGAGTGCCGTAAACTTCAATGGCGGTACTCCTGGACAAAGCGAGGCCGGATCTACGCCAGGGAGGCTGATGGGAAACCAGCCTTCCCAATCAGAACAGCGGCAGATATCGAAAGGGTTTTTGGGGTGCCGACTGTTAGCTAGTGGCTACTGGAAAACCACACTAATGTTAGGTGTTATTATTATTGGCTTCACCTCTCTTTATTTTTCAAATTTAGTTACTTTTAGTTTAAATGCACCTCGCACAACCGCCCTCAGCGTGGCTAAAATATGTTGCCGTCTCAAATGTCAACATACCATCATTTTTGTATTTTTGTCGACTGTATACTGTACCTGGCCTGACACATTTTCGATTAGTATGGGGAGAAATTATAAATTAGGACATCCTGTTTGTGGTTTCTATTTATTATCATACACACTATATTACAATATTACACAACAGTCATTTTTAACATTATTTCTTACCTATTATACATTATTGTTTGTCTATATAATTATATACATATGCCCTTTTCAATACACAGACATATTCAGTACACCGCATACACTTATAAAAATAATCATAATATACATCGGTATTATATTTCAGATATCATTGCAAATGTATAAAACTCTTTGATAAGTTTTTTAAAGTTGGTCTTTTCAATGCGGGCTCATTAAACACAGGGCAAGACGAGTTTTGTGTGGCGGTGGACGAACTAAAGCCTGATATTTTAGCCATTAATGAAACCTGGTTAGGAGAAGGAGAAGAGGACAAGGCCCCACGGGTAACTGGATACCGTCTACGTTTCTGCCCCAGACCGGCTCATATTAGAGGGGGTCGTGGTGGAGGTGTTGGGTTCTACATTAGGAAAGGTATTATTGCGCGCTCCTGTCCCCACCCCACCGCTCCCTCAGTTGAGCAGATGTGGATTCGAGTCAAAGTGAAAGGACGAGAACTAGTAGTAGGTACTGCTTATAGACCACCCTGGCAGGACCCTAATCAGGTACTTGAAGCCCTCACCGAATCAATCACTTCTTTTTCTGGGTACGATTATTTAGTATTGGTTGGAGACTTTAATTTGGATATTCTAACCCCTGATTCATGGAAAACTAAGCTTCTTATTCAATTTCTGTACAGTCTAAATCTCACGCAGACAGTCTCAGAACCCACACATTTTACAAGTCACAGTGCCACCCTCATTGATATTGTATGCACTGATGCTCGAGTCCGTAACACTGTTGTTAAATATTCTCCGGACCTCGGACACCATGCTATGTTGCAGGTAGAGTTGGACATAAAAAAGGAAAAACCTATTCCACGAATAGTTAGTTACAGGCCCATTAGGAACATCATTTTGGAGCACTTTGCACTTGATCTTAAAAGCATAAACTGGAAATATTTCATGGAAACAACTGATGTTAATATACTGGTATCAGCCTTTACTGACATCATCTTGAAACTTTTCGATTTACATGCTCCTCTAAAGACCACTAAATTTAAAGACCCTCCTCGACCCTGGCTTACTGATACGGTCAAATCTATGATGAGGATTAGAGATGACTATCATAAAAAATATAAGGCCCTTAAATTAAATTCTCATTGGATTTGTTATAAGGAGATGAAACACCTGGTTATTGCAGCTATTAACAGCGAAAAAAAGGCATATTTCAAGGAACATATTAACAATAATGTGAAGAACCCGAAAAGACTTTGGAATAATTTAAAAAGTACAATACTACCTAATAAAAAAGCATCAGAGCTCCCACCAATATTTGATAATCCGGACCTAATCAACTCCCATTTCCTCAATGTGCCTGGTGAAAAACAGGTCTCTATATCTCAGCTCTCATTCTATGAGCACCACAGACACTGTTCTGGTAAGGTATTTTCTCTGAGCCCAGTAAGTGAGAATATTGTTATGACAATCATTCGCGGGCTAAAATCGAATGCAATGGGAGTAGATGATATTTCTATTGAAATGATATTTTTGACCCTTCCTGAATCTTTAGAGGCAATCACCTCAATCATAAACCAATCAATATTAAGTGGGACATTCCCAGAACAGTGGAAGGTCGCTTTGGTTAAGCCCATTCCGAAAAATAACAACCCCATATCATGCAATGATCTAAGACCTATTAGTCTTCTACCTTGTTTATCCAAGGTACTAGAAAAGGTAGTTAGCCTGCAGCTAACCAAATACTTGGAGGACAATGACATACTACCAAAAGCTCAGTCAGGTTTCCGTAAGGGCCACAGTACGTCTACGGCCCTGCTTGACGTGGTGGATAGCCTACTTACTGGTCAGGACTGTGGTATGATCAACATACTTGTACTCTTGGACTTCTCCCGCGCATTTGATTCCATAAATACCTCCCTACTCATTTCCAAGCTCTCATACTATGGTTTTGATGCGCAGACTGTTAAATGGTTCCATAGTTACCTGGATAACAGATATCAGTTTGTCCAACTCTCAAATAGTACCAGGTCTTGTTCTACATTACAACCAGTGCCGCAAGGAGTTCCACAAGGTTCTATTCTAGGTCCAATCTTATTCATCTTGTACAGTTCTGATATTGTTAGAGCTATAAGCCATTGTAAATTCCATCTGTATGCTGATGATTTGCAGTTGTACATATCGACCCACCCGTCTAATCTCGACAGCGCCATTGGTAAGATAAATTCTGACTTAAGCCAAATTTGCAACTGGTCTAGGGACAATTCTTTGGTTATTAACCCTAAGAAATCTAAGTACATGTTCATAGGGACAAGACAGAAACTGCAAAACCTTCAAAATTATACAGCAAACATTTTAGTTGATGGTGTCTTGGTGGAGAATGTATCAGAGGCAAAAAATCTGGGATTAATCATGGACAGTTACCTACATTTTGAAAAACATATATCTGAGAGTGTACGTAATTGTTTTTATCGTCTGAAGCTCCTGTATAAAATCCGCTCATACTTAAGTGAATCAGTAAGAGTAACACTGTGTGAATCACTTGTTCTATCAAAACTGAACTACTGCGACACTGTGTATGGGCCTTGTCTTCTAAGTAGAACGTCTAAACTCATCCAACGTGTACAAAATGCATGTGCACGCTTCTGTTTTTATGTTCCCCCACGCTCACACATAACACCAATTTTGAACTCATCAAACCTACTTAAGATGGAAGCTCGCAGAAAGCTTCATCTTGCATCTCTTCTCTTCGGTGTAATTGTTAAGCAGTGTCCTAAGTACTTGTTCGAAAAACTCACACGGGCCCGTGGCAATTCTAAATATCCCAGCAGAACATGTACTCCCTTCTTTGAGACACCGCAGCACAAGTCAACGGCATTTCGAGGCTCTTTCAAATTTGCAGCTTCCAAGTGCTGGAACATTATTCCCCCTCCAGTGCGTGCTCTGAAAAATGTTCACATATTTAGGAGAGTGCTTAAAGAGCAATTGCTCAGTGCTCAAATTAACAGCCAGTGACCATTTCATGTAGTGTCAATAAAAACAGCTACTTAAATTAATCAAATAATTAATTAATTAATCCCTATTTCTATTAACCTATTTTTATTTTTAATTCAATGTTTCATGGATATTTTACACTATTATTATTATTATTTTTATTGTTATCACTTATTATTATAACTGTACCTAATTTCTTTAATTATAAACAATTTGTTTTACAATTTACCCTAATTATTAACCTGTTTCTTATGCATATCTTGCCCAGGAGGAATTGTGACAAAAGTAGCAAAGCTGTCCTCATCCTCGAACATGAAACATCCACACTTTCTCTTTTTTCTTCTTTTGTCTCCTGGCCCCCTCCACCCTCCCGCTGTATGTGCCCTAAAAGAATATCATTAAATTGTATACATCTAGCTAGGTTAGCTATTGCAACATAGCTGAAATTAAATTGATATTTATGTAGATTCACTTACCTTTAGGTATCACTTCACGCGGCCAGAGTGAGATAGGGGTTGGCTAGTGTGCAGAGTAGAAATGGGAATGATCCCGGGACACTTCTGGGATCGTTATCGTTTTGTTGATGTCTTGTTCAGTCCACTGCCCACTCAAACTCATCCATTATTCTTCATTTTGTTTGTCCCTTTGCGTGTGAAAACCATGTATTCAATGTATTAACACTTTACCGTACTAAAATAAAACGTAGCATTAGAAGCCACAACTTGGAAACCGAATTTTTGATAATTATTTACCAACTTTCAATTCAACTCTTTAAATATTTACTTTCTCACTCAATCTTTCGCGAGGAGTGTTAGTTAGCAGCCAGCAGAAAGATTAGACGTTTGACGTGTGCATAAACTAAATTTTTTACATGTTAACTTCAACTTCTTGTCTTATGGCTCTGTGCCTGGTTTGACAAATCTTGTACAGAGCTCTTTTTTTGTTATTTTGTTGTTCCTTTCCTATTTATAATTTTTACATTTATGTTCTTTTTTTTTGTGTATCTTATTTCTATGGAGGTCTCACGCACTTATTATAATTTATTTAATCAATTTTTCTTCCTCTCTTGTTTCGTATCTTGTCTTGTAACCTTTGTTTCTACTCTTCGTATTCTGTTTCTTTGTATTGTACCACACCAGGACCTGTCTGAAAACCAGCGCCGCTACTAGCTTCGGCTTGTAGCGGCAAAATGCTGAGACAGGGACCTTTTTGGCCCGTATATAACACTTTCTAATATGTATCTGTTTTCTTCCTTCTGTTTTTCTTTTCTATAAAATACTGTGTTCTCTGTAAGTATATATGATTGTAATGTGTTATGTATTGTCCAAATAAATGTATTTTCTTTCTTTCTTCTTTTCTTTCTTCGCTGAGTGCTGTGGCACTGCCTCGGAGAATGGTTCCTTCGTTTGCATCTCTTCAACTTCATGGCTTTTGTGATGCTTCTGAGCGAGGTTATTGCGCTGTTGTCTACTGCCGCGCGTCGTGCAGTGACGGGACAACTGAGGTCCGACTTTGTTGTGCCAAGTCGAAAGTTGCCCCCCTCCGCAAACGCTCGATCCCTCGTTTGGAGTTGATGGCAGCTGTCTTGCTGACTGAGCTTATGTCTTCGTTAACCCTCGCCCTAGATGGTCTTCATCGTGTCGGTGCCCTCTTCGCTTGGTCAGATTCCAGCGTTGCATTAACCTGGATCAATTCCTGTCCGTCGCGTTGGAAAACTTTTGTTGCCAACCGTGTTACGGAAATCCAAGACGGTATACCCTCCGAATTCTGGCAACATGTTCCTACAGCCGATAATCCAGCCGATCACGGTTCGCGAGGTTTACTGCCCGAAGATTTAATCCGGTGTCAGTCATGGTGGTCGGGTCCGAACTGGTTGTTGAACCCTCGTGAAGAATGGCCGCAAAGTTCGTACGCTGCAAACAATGAGTCCGCACTCGAGGAGCGAAGAATATTGACTTTTATGACAGAAAACAATATTGGTTTTGTCGACGGACTTTTAAACAAGTTCTCGTCACTTTCGCGTATAGTGAATATCGTCGCCTACTGTTACCGATTCTCTAAAAATTTAAAGGCATCGGTGAAATCAACTGGCGCCTTATCGGCTGTCGAAACTAACCATGCGTTGCAGTTCTTAGTGAAGCATGTACAGGAAGTCGTGTTTGCTTCAGAATTTCGTGCGCTAAATAAAGGCAACCCAAATTTGCTCCCCAAAGTCTTAAGAAAATTATGTCCTTTCGTAGATGCCAATGGGTTGCTCAGGGTGGGCGGCCGCCTCGTGCATAGCGATCTGAGTTATAGCCAGAAGCATCCGCTGCTGCTTCCTCGAACTCACCGTCTGACCTATCTACTAATCGACGAGTACCATAGGAAATTTTTACATCCAGGACCGCAGACATTACAGAGTCTTCTCGCACAGGATTTTTGGATCCTCTCGTCAAAGCGAGCAATTCGTTCCGTGGTGTCATCCTGCGTCAAATGCTTCCGTGCAAAACCACGACTGTCCGCACCTCCCCGGATGGGAAATTTACCGTGTTATCGTCTAAGTCAACTGAAACCGTTTTCATCGGCTTCAGTGGACTACGCAGGGCCGTTTGACATAGCCCTTGGTCGTGGTCGTGGCGTCAGAACATACAAAGCGTATGTATGTGTTTTTGTTTGCACAGCCACCAAAGCAATCCATTTGGAGCTCGCATCAGAACTCACTTCGGAGGCATATTTGGCATGTTTGAAGCGATTTATAGCTCGTAGAGGTCGTTGCTCTAGATTGGTATCTGATCAAGGGACGAACTTTGTCGGAGCAAGTAACCTGTTAAAAGACTTAATGTCGCAGGCGACGCAGGCCGAGAAGGTGGAGTTCACGTTTAACCCTCCTGGTAGCCCACATTTTTCGGGGCTAGTCGAGGCAGGAGTTAAATCGGTTAAGACTCACCTCGCTCGTGTCGTTGGTTTGCAACGCCTGACTTATGAGGAGTTTAACACGCTGCTGATTCAAATCGAGGCCTTGTTAAACTCACGGCCACTTTCACCACTAAGCTCCGACCCAAATGATTTTTCGGCGTTGACCCCAGGTCATTTTCTTACACTTGAGCCTTTGACTCTTCTGCCTGAGGAACCAATCCTAGAAAAGCACGTAAGTCCTCTTCGTCGATGGAGGCTCATCCAACGAATGCACCAGGACTTCTGGCAGAGATGGCACCTCGAGTATGTGCACACGCTGCAGCAGAGACATAAATGGGTGGATGCGCGAGAAAATATAGTCCTTGGAACTCTGGTTCTCATTGCCAACGAGCAATGCAGTCCGATGAAGTGGAAACTCGGTCGGGTAACGCAGCTCCATCTTGGAGCCGATAATGTTTGCCGAGTAGTTACTCTAAGGACGGCTTCAGGAGAATGCAAACGGCCTGTGGTCAAATTGTGTGTCCTTCCCATGAACGAGGACATCGAATCTGATGCCCAGTCCACCTAATTCTAGCTGAAAGGATTAGGTAAATCTAGCTATGTTAATTGTAAATTTGTTTTTTTTTTTGTTGATAAATTGTTTCGTATCATAATTCTATAAATTGATTAATTATACTTTTTTTTTTATTAAGTTGCGGAAAATACTGCGCATTTTGGTGGTCGGAATGTTCAGAATTGGCTATCACCTTTTTATAGGTAACGCTGCGTCTTGTCATTGACGTATCTGACATTCGTGACTCTGACATTTCTCACGCCGCGTACATTTATGACCGTTAGGTTTTCCCGCGATTTGAAATAAATAATGTCATTCCTTCTTGGAAAGTCGAGTTGAAAGTACACATTTTTACGTTATTATTTTCGGTGTATTTATAATTTATTGTCGTTGTTGTAATTATCATAAGAATACGATACGGATTTGTGCGGTGCGTGTAATTGTTTGCGTTTGACGTGAATTTCGACGCTGTACGAGACTCCACATATTAGCTCTACTGCTCCGACCGGCCCCTCTAAGCTAACGCTAAGCTTGCCCGCCCAGTGAAGTACAGATCTCCAAGGTATAGTTTTAGCCGTGACGCCCCGAGGAACTCTGGAAAGAGCTGAATACTGCTACGCGCCTCTGATTCAAAGGTTAGTGGTTTTTCGTAACACCCTCGATACACCTCATTCACGCAATTCACGCCTACTCTCATATTCTCGCTCCAAGATTGTAATCACTTTCGTTGCATTCGTGTCTCGCAATTTCGGAGTCACACAAACATTCATTAACAAAAAATCTACAGTCCATTTATCCACCATTTCATAAATCTAGCAATCGAACAGTTGGTACCTACTATTCTTAGGTATTCGTTAAATTGCGAAGTCTCTAACCGGTACTTTTGGTACATATTTGTTGACAAACGTTCAAAACCCTCGGCGCGCGAGTTACACTCGCACTTGACGGATCTTGTTTTTATTGACATCATCATTAACTGGTATTTTTGCAGTGATTATTTATTTGACTAAGTAAATTAAAATCATAATTTTGAATTACATTTCTAGATATTTGTTTTAGCATAGATAATAATGATGATTGGACATTTGTTTAACTATAATGTACCTAATGCATGCTGTTTAATTAAAAAAATGTTAGGTATAACTATGTTAACCTTCGAATTTTCAAGAAACCACCTTGTATTAATAAATGTTTATATGCTCAAGTGATAAAATCTCCGGTTACTCAGTCATCTATCCTTGAGTACGCTTTTCTATGGCATAAACATTACTGAAGCAAAGATTGACGACTGACCAAATTTTCGTAATACGGGCCAAAAGCCGGGTTTCCACCGCGAAAGGGGGAGCGGGAAATAAGAGATTAGTGGACGGAGTTAATATCAACGCTTTCTCGCTCACTCGGTCCGGTCGACTCTTTCTCCTCGTTAGACTATTTGTTGGTGGAAATAAAGTATGCAGTTTACTCTTGCGAGTTAATAAAATATGTCCGCTCCGCTCGTGGTGGAAACCCTTTAGGGTGCGTTTCCATTTCCACTGATGCGGACCTAGGCGGAGGAGAGAAGCGGACCGTGAATTGGCCAATCACAGTGCAGTGCTCTGGATATTTCGAGCACTGATTAACCAATTCCGTGCATTCCATTGCCGTGTGCTGCCGGCTTAGAACTTGCACCACCCCAACTCTCCCCGCGGGTGTCTAGAGAGGCGACTAAGGGATATCCACCGGGGGCGGGCAGCAGCGCCACCTGCAGATTCTACCACCGAAGCCCGCATGCCCAGCGTCGGGATTATGGGCACTGCCACCCATGAGATAAAAACCAATAAGGCGTTTATCAGGAGGAGGCCTGCGTCCAGCTGTGGACCAATACAGGCTGTTGAAGAGGAGGAGGTGTGGTTGGTTAATTCACGGTCCGCTCCTCTGCACTCCGCCCAGCTGCACGGAGTGCAGAGGAGTGAGAGGAGTGACGCGGAGCTCCGCGTCAGTAGAAACGCACCATAAGTCCCAATAACTGACAGTATGTTCCTGATTCACAAACAATAAATGAATGACTGATTTCCTAGGTTTCAGAGATGCAGTCACAGTTGGCACAGATGGAGGAAATGCATGAGAAGCTGCAGATGGATTATCAAGTGATACAGGACAAATATCGGCACGCCAAGAAGTCTATTATGACGTATAAGGTAGGGCCTTATTCCTGGCAAATCACAGAACGATTATTAAATTCCATTTATTTATCACATAGAAAATTAGAACGATTTCATAAAACAATTACAACTAGTATTTACACTTATATCCATTTAATATAAATGTAAAATCCTTAATATTCTTATCAAAAACATAAAACGAATTTTGGCGAGTTTTCACATTTATGTAATTTCTCCGTCCCGCTTCTATGAACGCGAAATCGTATGCCTAACCTTTTCACAAAATAGCGCGCGATGCGCCCTCTTAAGTCGAAAGTTTGTGAATATATGTGTTTGTCACGAGACAACGCCAAAATATTCAAACGGACAGATCAGAAATTTAGAACGTCAAGTACGTTCTAGACCTGAATTAACATTAGACTACTTTTAACCCTAGAAAACCGCGCGTGACCACACTCAGAAGCTGATTTAAAATATTAGTGTGATATGAAATGATTTGAGTACTTTCCCAGGACTACATTACGAAGAAAGACACGCACGTGAACAACGAGATGAACAGGATACAGGACGAGTACCGCAAGATATTCGTCAAGCTGCAGAACCAGATCAACTACCAGGTGAGCTGTCGCCTGCACGAGGAGGCGCGGGCGACGCACGAGCCGTCTCCGCAGGCTGAAGTGAGTAGATATTATGTCAACAGTTTTGTACGGATGTTTGGGGAAAAGTAACCAAGGAACCTATGACAAAAGAAATGATAGCGAGCCCCGATAATTTTTAAGCTATGATATAAATAACGACGTATAAATAACGACGAGCGGAGCGAGCTAAGAAAATTGTTAAGAAAATAATACAAAATCAATTTCGGCAAGTGGAGTAAGCCGCAGCCTTGTTAGGGTTCCGTACCTCAAAAGAAAAAAAGGAACTCTTAAATGATCATTTTGTTGTCCGTCTGTCTGTCTGTCTGGGAATCACATGCACACAAAACCTATAGGGTACTTCCCGTAGACCTAGCTAGAATCATGAAATTTGGTGAGCAGCAAGGTCTTATAGCACAAGGAAAAATCTGAAAAGCATAAATTTGAAATTTATCAAATTTATGCTTTTCAGATTTTTCCTAAAATAAATACTTTTAATGCTCGCCATGGACCAAAACCTATAGGGTACTTCCCGTAGACCTAGAATTATGAAATTTGGCAAGAAGCAAAGCCTTAGGTATAGCACAAGTAAAGGAAAAAAATCCGAAAACAGTAAATTTGTAGATAATTCACAAAAAAAAAAATTTTGACTCACCATGGATCAAAACCTACAGGGTACCTACTTCTCGTTGACCTAAAATTATGAGAACTCGGCAAGACAAGGTCTTACGGAACCCTTAGTGCGCGAGTCATACTTGCACTTGTGACGTTTTATTTGAAATTGAGGTTGAAAATGAGGTTTAGCAAGACAATGAAGCTAAGATTATGAGTTAAGAACAATTATTACGTTTTTTTGGTGACTAACAACAAAATAGGAGCACAACAGACTGACTATAATGTGTCTGTCTCTGGCGTCGGAGCTGTTAACTTATCATGGCTCAAGACGCAGATGGTCACGTCCGCCTCCGTGTAAGGCGCGGCCCTCCGGGTCCACCGCCGACGCTGGGCACTGAATGAGATATAAAGGGATAAACTGAATCGGAATTGTTTTTAGTGGAAGGTTGTCTTTGTCGACAATTTTGTCTCAGCTATCTTTGATGAAAATCAGTACAGCCATTCTCATCTTACGCTGGTTCAAAATTAAAATGTACTTTGATGATTAATGACATGATCTCTTACATTTCTTGTAAAAAGCTGGTCTCTTCTTGTTACAGGTGTCAGAAAGACTGACCAAACTGAACGAAGAGATAGCGAGACTCGGGCAGTCCAATTTCATAGACGAGCAAGGTTCCAAATGACAGTATTGACTCACCGGTGAGTTCATTCTATCACTTCTTGCCACGGAAAGGCTAAGTTATCAAATATTGGCCTATGTTGCGACCACGATCTGAAAGATTATTTCTGTGTTGGTGTGTTAGTACCATTTTTTACCACGATTATCGTGTTCATAAACACGTTAAGTTTAAAACGAGATTTTTGGTTTCGTCGTCGTAAAAGTAAGATATAAGTTTTATAATTTCTGCAGCTGGCCATAATTGAATAAATTGAGATGGCATAAAAAATTATAATTTTACAACACTAAAAATTATGCCACTCTTTTCATTTCGTTTGATAAGAAAGAGGCGGCATAATTTATAGTGTTTTCAATTACATAACTTTTTGGTGACAAATGAAAACCTAACTATTTTAGAAAATGTACTTAATTTAATTCCTTGATAAAATGTATTTGATTATTCCATTAACGAATTTAATGCAATTGCTCAAGACTACGATTGTATTAATATTGCCTAATGAACTAGTTTAGATCGCGAAAGCCCCATGTAGATATAAGACAATAAAGAAGTTTTACTATGAAGTATGAAGAATGGACATATTGGACATCCTGTATAACAGACTGATGATTTAATACAATCATTCCATGAAACCGAGTGGTTAACTCCTGTGATACACGAGTACATTAAGCCTGATTTAACCAGGCCTAACTTTGTAATGTTAATATTGCCTATATCACCAGAAATTTACAATAACTAGCATAGTAATTATGTAGATAAGACGGCTTGTCAGTATTACATAACAAAGTGCAAAATTACATTCCTTCCAGTGTCTTTTCCATTGTTGTCTACTATGTCTCGTCTAGCTGTGTACATAATTTGCCTTGTTAATCCGCGACAATAATTTGTTGTTTTGTGGCATTTATAAAATATTATTATGTTAATTAGTCTTTATTTAGTTTGACTCTCTCGAAGATTTGAGTCGTTATTTCTGTTAGTACAATTAATTTTAAATAAAAAACATAATTTTAAACAAAATCTTTTATTTTTTGGTGTAATATTTCGCCGGGACGAAAGGCATCTTTGCGATTACACACGGGACATCCTTGCCTCTGATGTTGACTAGTATTTCCGTACCAGATTTTTTAAAGGATTCCGATACGTAGCCCATGGCCACATTGCCTCCTAAAGACGGGGCCGGGCAGCCACTGGTCACTTTACCAATCACGGCCGGGCAGCCACTGGTCACTTTACCAATCACTTCAGAATTCACAGGGGTTTTCAGCAAGGCGTCTTTCCTGGCCGGAGGGCCCGACTCCATTCTGATTCCCACTCGTCGCCTACTCACGCCTTCTTTAATCTGTCTCAGTATTATGTCAGCACCGGGGAAGTTGGCCTCTCCCCGTCGTCTCTTAGCTATCAGCCAAGTCAGAGCAGCTTCCACCGGCGTGATGCTTTCATCTATATCATTGCCATACAAACACAGACCGGCTTCTAAACGCAACGAATCTCTAGCTCCCAATCCGGCCAACTTGACATCCGTCGATTGAAGTAACGCTTCTGTAACAGTTTCAGCTTTATCCGCTGGGATTGATATTTCAACTCCATCCTCGCCAGTATACCCGCAGCGGGTTATCCGACAATCCACGCCAGCGACTTTCCCTAACTGTGACGTCATAAACATCAAGTCGTGCATAGAAACATCTGTAAGACTCTGCAATGTCGACGCTGCTTTAGGTCCTTGTAACGCAATGAGCGCTCTCTCACTGACATCCCAAAAGTCCACTGTCACGTCTTTTCCCTTCTTTCTGAATAGTTCTGAAGTGTCCCTCATATGCGCCGAGTCAACGTCCAATCGTCCGGCGTTAGAAACTATGTAGAGCGTGTCATCGCTCACTTTCGTCACGATCAAGTCGTCTATTATCCCGGCTTGCTTGTTCAGGAACACTGTTAATGAACTGGATCCATTCGGCATTCCTTTTAAATCCACAGGGCACAGAGTCTCGAACCACTCCACACAGTCTTTGCCTCGTACATTTGTTTGCAGCATGTGAGACACATCGAAGATAGATGCGCTTTTCCGTGTGAACAGATGGGAGGCAGAAACGCTCATGTCGGAGTATTGCACCGGTAACATGAACCCTGCGAAGTTGACCACCTTTCGCCCATATTTGTTATGCAAACTGTACAACGGAGTTTTCTTTGCGGCGCTGTCATCACTGTATGCACGTAATAATGATAATTCTTTTGGAGTTTTCAATTTTGTAGTTAGCAGTAATTTAGAAAGATTTTTGGAGCACATTGTCACAGGTCGAAATCTTCCAAGCGTGTGAGATGAAATAAACAATCCTGTTATCAGTCATTTATAATGAAGGTTCAGGGGTCAGTAAGTGGAAAATAGATAAGCTTAGTGATACAACTGTACCAAGAGGTGAGAGTATGACTTATTTAGTTGAAAAGAAGAGATCATTAGGTACATTAGTTAATAAGGTACTTAGATAAAACTTTTAGGTACTGATAATATACCTACAATTTTACCTTTTTCTAAGTACTTATACGGGTTCGATTCCCGCCTCGGAACAAATTTGTGTACGATCTGCAGAAATTTGTTCCGTTGGTCTGGGAGTTTTCTATGTATCATAAAAAAAAAAAACTATCTATGTAGTGTATTGTATTAAGTATATCAGTTATCTAGTACCCATAACACAAGCTCTGCTTAGCTTGGGGCTAGATAATGCTGTGTGAATTGTCCAGCATTATTTATTTATTTATTTATTTTATTTAATAAAAAAATAAAGAAGATTTTGTAAAAGTTGAAACCTGTTGAAACACACTATGCCAACCAAATAATTCAGTAGTAAGGTAGTGTTTTAATAATAGATTAGCTGATAGTTTGATTCCTTTTTTCTACTACGGGCGTAGCCAGGTTTTAGTATCTTGGGGTTAAAATGACTAAAAGTGCATGAAATCACCGTAATATATGGCCGTGGTGGTGAGCGTGGCTGAGGGTGTGGGCAAAGCTATTCTATTATGGCCCTGAGCCAGTGTGACCTGGGGGGACTTGGGGTCCCACCCAAGTATTCCAAATCCGCAGATTTTGGAGTAGGGGAGATGATAGTCATAGCTGCTTCAGGTTCTGCTTTGACGACAGTTGTTCTTCTTTCGGGCAGCTCTGCCGAATACATACAAATTGCATCTAGTTCTTATTTATTTATAACATTTGATAGTAATTTTTTTTGTGAAAAAAAGATATTCTATCTACAAATTGCCTCTTCAATTTTAGAACTAGCCACAAAAAAATCATACACCAAATAATGTAGGTACTTTAGGGTGTTACGTAATAAATTTTTGAATGCAATTCAAAAATTGAAAGAAACTTGATCTAGAAATGGGAGAAAAATATCTTTGATTCTTAACTTTTCGGGGGGGTTTGAACCACCAAAACCCTCCCCCTGGCTACACCCGTGTTTCCTACCTACTTGGCCTCTAGATATTGCAACATAAAATTACCTTATTCATTAAGAAAATTACAATCAAATAATAGAAAAAATACACAAAAATATTCAAAACAAAATTAGTGTTTTAAAATAGAAAACACTGTAATAGTCCAAAATAAACTATTTATTATCATCACCATTTAATTTAAACTATTTAAATACAGTTCTGGAGTCAGCATTTCACTTTTCTGCAACTCGGAATTCTCAATACTGGATAATATTACTGCAATGTAGCCCTCTGCATCCGGGTATTCCCTAAGCAGCTCCGGATTCTTTACTAGTTGCTCATTCACTTCTAACAATGCACCTTTCATACAACTTGGTATGTTGAAACTATTCCCATCCTTTTTGTACTCAATTTTACATACTACAGACTGTTTCAACAACTTCTGTCCACCTTTCTTGCCTTTTCCTTTTACAGAGTTATCTAATCGGTTCACTCCTCCTGGCTTGAAGTTGATGGTGAACTCATCTTTGTTGTTGAAAAAGAAGTGGCTTGGTGCAAGACATAGAAGAGCAATTCTGTTTGAATGAAACATTACCATTAAGTCATTGTTCTTGACACCGTTTACGTTTGTTACGTATCTTTTTGTGTAATATCTATCTGTGAATGATTTGTATACTAAAGCCGAGGGAGGTATTGAGTCTAGAATGCTGGTATATTCCATTTTACTCATTTTGGATCAGTTCTGCAATTCCTGTTTCTGTTGTGCTGCTCGAATGCGCGCTCTGATCTCTTCGTGCTTCTTTCGCGATGCGTCTAAGTTGGCTTTTTGTCGCCGGATTCGTTCTCCTTTGAGGCAGATTCTCATATCACGGTCAAAGTCGTTGCAGTAACCAACGAATTTGAGGAACATGTGCTGTAAATATAAATACAATACATTAGATTTAGGTACAAATTCTGTTGAGGTTAGGTGTAAGTACCTGTCTCATGTTTCTTTTTTATATCAGCTACGACCTGAGTGTTGTAGGTCGCATAGATAGCTCTTATTTATTTATGAATATGTTCATTGGTGTTTTATGTTTGTTACGCAACAAAAGTAAACTTACATTATCATGACAGGCCGACAGCTTTTGTATCAGAACATTGCACTCATCGGTGTGTAAATGCGGCGACAGGTCTGTGTGCATAACTTAGGTTACAATAATAGGATATTTATAAAAGTTTGCAAGGAATAAAATCCAAGCGATTCTACGTAATTTTTCAACGTCCGTTCGCGACGCTCGACGAAATTCTCAATTTAGTAATAATTGTTCGTTTGGCTCGTGATAGTGACATTTCGTAATATTGGTTATATTTGACACTGACAGCAAAGTAAAATATGACAATGGCTTTAGAATATTTATGGACAATGGCATTTCAAAAAGAGCGGAGAGTCGTGCGTGTGGCCTTGCTTGGCGCCTTGTACTACCCTCTAGGGTGCTATGATTTGAGACGGAGCGGAACGGCGCGTTTTTATTGCGTTGCCTTGCGGGTACAACATTTTCATGGCCCATGACACGACACGACGACGCAGCGCAGATACCTATGCTCCTCCGGCCTCACAGAAATATGCCCTCGCCAAAGCTGGGCAGCATAGAGTAAGAACTCGCTAGATGGGCAGTGAATGCGTTAATATTTATTTTCCGCATTTTACAAAGAATAATACTATCTGGGTATTAGTACCATTTACTGTAAAGTTTTTATCAAACGTCGATCCTATGGTACTTTTGGAGCATTTGGTATTTTACCTATTATCACTTTAAATTTAAACTCGTGGAAGTAGAAGTTAGCCCCGCCGCCGCGCCGTTGCCGCCTGCAAGACCTGGAGATGTTAATGTGCAACAAAATCAAAAACTCTTTATTTCCATAAATACAATAAATGTATACACCTAGAAAAGGTCAAATTATAAAACTAAACACTGACACGGAAATAAAATGATATTTTTTATTTCTGTCGCTTCGGTATGTAGACTAAAGTAAAGAAGGGACGAAGAAACTTTTAACATATTACATGTAGGTACCTAGTTGTTATTTTTCGAGTTTGAGCAAAACCCGTCCCAAGCTTTTTTATCCTCTAGTCTGATATTTTACAGTAGGTACCTAAGCCTTTTTGCACAGCAAGGTTTTGACAATTTGTTTGAATTTATTTACTGATATTTTTTGCAACTCACTAGGAATTTTGTTGTAGACGCGTATACGTTACCCTTTAAAAGATACATTAAGTTTGTGTAGCCTAGTTGTGGGCACAGCGAGTTTGTGATTATTATACAATAATGTTTATCACTATTTATAGGGAACCGATTAATATTTCTATGAGTGTAGGTACAACAAGTTTTAATAATTATTTTGACATGGTACCTACTGTCACCTATGTTTATTTCTTTGAATTTATAACCTAGGGATTCTCTGGGACCCATATTATAGATTGCACGAACTGCTCTCTTCTGCAGCATAAATACGGTGTTAATATCTGCAGCGTTCCCCCACAGCAGTATGCCATGTGTGTCGTTTGCCATGAAATTATGATAATATCATATAACGGGGCGGCGATATTTTTGTCGCTACCGCTGTTGCCGTGTCCTGTGACGGTAATTATTGCAATTCCTGGTGCGTCATTCATTAGCCGACCCAACTCGACTTCAACATCGTATTTATTTCTGTTTGATCAGCATAACATAACATGCCGGGTCAGGTAGAGACAGCGCGGTATTGATACTGAATTGAACCTTTACTGTAGGTAGGTAGATGGATTTGGTCTATCTCCGAATTGGCTCGCAGGGCCCGTAATCATAAAAACTAAATCGTAGTTTCAGATTTCAGAATCTTATGCAAGCGACGCCGAATAAGAGTTGGATTTGCACTACAAGGAAAACGAAACTTCGATTTTCCTTTTTCGAGTCGGCCCCAGCCAGATGTTGGGCGGATGTCGAGTCGGGCTAGCTAATAAATTGCCATTGGGTCACTTATCTCCTTCGGTAGCTAAGTAGATTAAACTAGACAAAAGCTGAACCAATAAAACACCATTGAAGTTTTTTATATTTTATTCTTAATCAAGTAAAGTCACATAGTCTCAATAAATATAATCTAACAAAAAATAATATGGCAGAGACCACAAGGGATTAGTCCTATTTGTAGGAACACCTAGATTTCACTCATTGAGTAATTAAATTAAATTAACAAATAATGACTAGACTTACTGATTTATAAAAAAGTGTTAATTTGGGACATTGGAAATTCCGTGGTGGATATCATATTCACTAAAGAAAACTCACATTCACATCAATCACCCCAAGGGAACAAGCGAGTTCAAGCGAAAATAAATAAGAAATGCGTTTTAAAAAACAGAATAACTGACGCCCGATTGTACTAATACAAATGCAATTGTGCCCAAATAATCCAATGTGTTAAAAAGCGGGTGCGGGGTTCGTTCGTTCGCTGGGGCATCAACTCTTGGGCATGCCTTGGGGCGTGGCGGTCTCCACCATCTTCTTGTACTTGCCGACCAGCTCTGGAAGGTCGTAAGCGATGGCCACGTCAAGTCGCGTGATGGGGCAGCCGCGGAAGTAGGTGCAAGTGGCCGATAGCTGCTGGAACTCGAACAGTGGGTTCAGCCGGAAGAAGTCCCGGTACGTCTCCGGGTCCGGCAAGTCGTATCTGAAAACACGAATGCGTATTTATGAAGAATTACCATCCGCTCGCGGCTTCGCCCATGTTTTTTCTGGAATAAGTCCGTCCCCGAAACATCATCTATCTCACCTCTTTGCCAAGTGAAAAGATAACAGACAGAAAATTTACTTTCGCGTTTATAATGTTAGTATGAATCTGAAAGCTTAATTTCTGCTACTGAACACATTTCTTAAGGACTCCGGCAAGGCATGCCTTTAGGTCCAATGTTATTTCTGTTTTACAAAGTAGGGATCTAGAAAGTACAAACCTGGAAATGTTAGTTAGCGTACTGAGTCCCTCATAGATGTGATAGCTCTGGGGATTCTCAATGATCGCGTCGGCGATGATCTTCCTGTTGCCGAATATCGTCTTATGGTTGAAATACGTGGTGAGGTAGCAGTCCACCATCTTCGCGTGATTTCGTACACGAACCTGAGAGAAGAAAATTATGCTTAACCAAACAAAGCGATATGAACAAATAGGCACATGTTCATGGTTGTCCACCTGCTACTTTTGAAAAGCTTTTGTAGCTTTAATGACCTAACAATGGAATAGGTATAAAAATAAAATTTATTTCCATGATAATTAAATTAAATATTAACTAGGATACAAACAGGATTTAACAAAGGCTTCGATTTTTATTTAATTTATGTAGCGTAGGTCCGTTCGAACGTTATCTATAGGACTTCAAATGGAAAACCACTGCTGGTTAGGTCTCTTACAGGAGCTTAGCCAGCATTATGCTGAAATCATTTTATAACAACTTTATGCATGTACATAACTATCATTTATGCGTGTCTTGTGTTTACCTGTTTGTATTGTTATTCTTAGGTATGTATCTGACTCCTGGACGTTTTGGTTCTACTGTAAGTCCATTTGTAAATAAATAAATAAATTGGTTGTTAAAAATGTCTTTCTATTCTATTCTTTACGGAATCCAAATTTTTATTTTTGTTTGTGGACGTTATGCACATTATTTAGACTGGAAGTGACTGTTTATCTGTATTAAATATGCTTAGAAAGGTGCACTTTCTTTCAGTAATAATAATAAATAATAAAAAAATTATTTATTTTGTTCACACACAGGTTCACATTATAACACAGGATAGACTAAGTTAGGGATTTTATCAGGTATATATTGACAAATCATGTTTTGTGAAGACTGGTGCCTGAAGTAGGTTCACCAAGTCTTCACTCAACGGACCCATACAACTGACCTGCATAATTTAAATAGGTAGGTATTTATGTATTTAAGCACAAACTATAGTACAGTAGTAAAAATTTTGGCACAAGCTCTGACTGGCCTGGATGGAGCTAGATGAAGCTGTGTGGAACGTCCAGTATTATTTATCATTATACAAGAACAAATGGGTGATTAATAAAATTAAAGGTGGTACAAACTATACCACCAGTACACAAAGCCAGAATACAAGTGTGAGTGAGAGTAATGTGAGTCCTGGGCCACACGAGACACCATGAAAGTGAGGAGATTGTGTGGTGTGTGAGGATGTGTGTAAAAGTAGAGTGGTCCTGGGTCTCCGAGTGTTCAGAGAATTTCAGTGGCATTGGCAATGTGGCATGCATGTCGAACGATACAATGATTCCTTACAAAGGATAATTTAGTAGGTAGGTACTTAGACTTCTAGCGCAAAAGCGAAGCAATTACTTACAGCGAATCTCCTAGCGCTAGCAATCTTGTTCTCGATGCGCTTGTCAATGGCGTGTCGCAGGTCTCTCAGCAGCTCTCGCTCCTGGGCCTGCAGCAGCCTGGTGGGCGCTCCGCTCTCGAACGGCATCGACCACAGTGACACCGTGTACATGACCGGTGGCTGCGCTGAGCTCATGAGCGGGGAAATGTTCCAGATCAGAGCGCTTTGCACACGCATCAGCTCTTCTGGTTTGACGGTGTCTGCTTTGTTCAGGAGGATGCGTGTCTGGGGGTGGATAAGATCATTTTAACCTTTCGCCAGGATGACTCATCAATTGCATTCAATAGCAAGCCCGCGTATGCGAATGCCGTTAAATGATAATTGCTTTGGTTTTACTTTGTTAAAGGTTACTCGGCGGCTCTTGGTCTCCTCGGTCGAACCTAATACCGTAAATAACGGGATAGATGTGACTATGACGATTATTGAATTGGACTGAACGTAGAAAATATTTTTTTGATTGATATATTAACGCAAAGTTAAGAAACGATCCTGCTCGAGGTAAGTGTGCTTGAATGGTGAAAGTCACGACATAGGTAATCTTCGCCGCAAGATCTTGAACTTATATTCGCATTTCCTCGTTAAAATAATGCCTACTATTGTTGAAACTGTTTGGAATTGCTATAGGTTTAACGATCTATTTTAAACGTATATAATTTTACGTCTTTTGGCACTGGTTATTTGGCTCGGGTTAATAAATCGTTTGTCTTACCTACCTGCATTTTCTATTGCATCAAGAATGTATCTGACTGATCAACTTCTTTCATACTGTACCTGTCTTATTAAAGTTTACCTTTCTACTAAATAGAATTTTATTTCGATGTGTAGTTGTATGTTTCTCTGTGGGGATATTTTTTAGGAATTACCTGAGACTCCCTGCCCTTGAGTTGGTCGAGTATGGCCTCTGTCTCGGGCCCGACGTCCAGCTTGGACGGGTCGTATACTAAGAAGATGATGTCAGCGCGGTCGATGAACCACTGGCAGGCGTCGTTGAAGGGGAACACGCGGGACACTTGCTTGCGGACCTCCAGGATCCCAGGGATTTCTACGATGTTCACCTGTAACGTCATGTTTAAGTTTTGTAGCTTAGCCAACACCATCCCACGTCTTACACCGTAGTCCACGTACCACGGATATGCAAAGAATACCTGTATTCTTAGAAGACTTAGTCTGCTAATACGCCTCCCCTGACTAAGAAACCATTGGATGTCGTAGAAAAAGTAAGTAAGTAATAATTAAAATTTTACCTACGTTTTTTATGTAAAATGATATTATTAGCTCATTGATTGATTACAGATTATAATATAATATTGGTGTTTGATTTGTGCTCTTTAATGAAAAGGGAGCATCACAAGATTTATCTTCCTAAATACGTACACCATCATGAGATTAGTTGTGTGTATTTATTTATATTCTGGATTTATACAATGGGAGAGCATGTGTGTTCTTGTGTGTGGAAAAAAAAGTAAGTATTACCTTTTCTAAAATCTTGCTAGGATATCTCAATCCCCTCAGCCGCTCCTCCAGACCCTGGCCAAACTTCTGCAGCCCTGAGAAGGTCCAGTCCGCGGCCAGCTGTGTCCCGTCCAACACCTGGGGCTCCTTGCCGTGCATCAGGATGTTGAAGTAGGCAGGTGATGGCTCGGCACCTAGGCAAGTAAAAATTTACGTTTAAATTCGTGTTATTTTGTAATTTACATGTGATGCAAAATTTCTTTTGCATTTTTAGTTCTTATTCGGATTTCGAAAGTGTTACCATCATTTTCCGCACAGATTGTCCGTGTTATTGTTATTCTGATTCGTCAATTAGAGCTCGTAAGTTAATTTAACTAGTTGTGAAAGTAGGATTTGCTTACCAGTTCTCAGTGACCATGGAGTAAACTCAAGCCCAGTTAGATAGTTCAAAATGCTAGATTTGCCACCGCTCCAAGGTCCCATAAAGAGCACCAACGGCTTGGAGAAAATTTCAGGGTCACCGAAATGCCTATTACTAAGATCCCTGTATTTGTATAGAGTTTCTAGTGGTTTGATAGAGTTATCATAGGTTTTCTTGAGATCTCTAAGTATTATATCAGCTGATTTTTCAATGGTCAACTCATTTTCACTCGCTTCCTCCTCCAATCTGAGAATCTGTTTTATGTGGTCACGAGATCTTAGGTTATCGGGAATCTCGACTTCCTGAAACAATACAAATGCACATGTTATGCTTAGGCACTTAAAATTATAAATATGTAGTTGTTTGTCTCGCTCTGAAAGTATAAAAAACACTTACAAATAGTAGTTCCTCTTCGGGTGCTCCATCTTCCTCTTCCTTTGAATCATCATCATCCTCAGATGCTGGTTCATCGGATTGTTCATCGCCCTCATCAGATTTATCTCCATCGCTCTCTTCCTTCTCTGATTCTTCTGATTTCTCATCTACCCCTTCTTCATCTTTTGTAGTTTCTGCAGTTGCTTCTTCTGTAGATTCATCCTTCTCATCTGATTTGTCTTTTTCCTCTTCCGATCCATCCTTATCATCTTCAGGCTCTTTTTTGCCATCAGCGTCTGATTCTTCTACGGACGCGTCCTTTTCTTCGCCAGATTCTTCTTTATCTTCAGTTTCCTCCTTGGCTTCTCCTGAATCATCTTTAGCTTCTTCTGATTCGTCTTTAGATTCTCCTGAATCGTCTTTGTCATCAACGGATTCAGTGTCTTCTTCAGTGGGTTGAGCATCTGCTTCTTCTTTTGAATCCTCTTTCACTTCTTGGGAGTCGTCTTTGTCTTCTAGGGATTCATCAGCCTTTTCTTGAGATCCATCGTCATCTTCCTTTGATTTATCATCATCTTTTGTTTCTTCAGAATCATCAGCAGCATCCTCCGACTTCTCCTCAGATTTATCATCATCGGCTGCTTCTTTGCTTGCGTCATCGTCATCTGTTGTTGCTTGAGATTCTTTGCTGTCAGTGTCATCGGCAGCTTCCTTTGAATCTTCGTCAGTATCAGCGCCAGCTTCGTCGTTTTGTTCTTTCTCTTCTTCACTTTCTGTAAAAGTTAAAATCCAGTAACGAAGGTTTACATTAAATTGTTAAACTATTGTTATTTTAATTTATCTATTATTTTTGTTACTAATAAAAATAATTTTTGGTCATAATTCGAAAAAAAATAGGTGACATACTTTATAAATGAGGAGGGCAAAAACCTAATCCTTGTGTCAGGGATCTATTTTGAGTTTTATAATGTTGTTTATGGAGAAATTTTCTTTTAAGTTTATTAATTGTATTGTATTGGTCACATACTTTATAAATGAGGAGGGCAAAAACCTAATCCTTGTGTCAGGGATCTATTTTGAGTTTTATTATTATTATTAATTCATACCTTGTTTGGCTGGTTGTTCGTCAGCAGATGCTGTTTCCTCTTTGCTGTCTCCGTCGTCTTGTTTGCTGTCATCTGAGTCTTGTTCTTTACTATCTCCATCATTATCTTCCTTAGAGTCGTCGTCTTTTGCTACTCCCACTTCTTCTATTGACGCTTGCGGTATGTATGGTTCATCTGCTACTTCTATCGATGGTGCGTCATCCTCTTTACTATCTGTCGTTTCAACTCCTTCAGATGAACTCACTTCATTCGTTTCTTCGTTTACGCTTACTTCACTACTATCGTTTTTTTCTGCAGAATCTGAAAAATACGGAAATAATTATTATATAGTTTGCATTGCATATTAGGTGATCGTACACGCACATATACCTGCAAAAAAAACGTAACGTACCTACATTACCTATTAAATGCAATCTAACATTTTGACTTGTGAATGACTGTAACAACGTCGCGTCAGTATTTCATTTGAATCCCTGATTCCCATGCTGTTTTTCTTATTCACACTGAAATTATCATCTCATTGAAACTATATATAGATGGTTATTTCAGTCTTACATTTTAGAGGACACTATTATTTCATTCGTGTTTGATTTCATTCAGCTGGTGCTTTATTTCATCATTTCCTTAGCCAAAACGTTTTGCATAACGATGACCCAGATTTAAATAAAAAGGTACTTTACCTATCTATTTATGCAAAATATATATTAAGTTGTTAGTATCTGCTACGTTGAATATGGTAAGTATCTACCTTTATAATTATAACAGTCAATCCAACGATCATTTCCATCCACACGGTTGTCCGGTAAAGAGCACTCTAAAGCGATAAGACCGCCAATTGTCACCATATTTTGTATTTTGTTTGTTAATTCTTTCGTTAAGGCGCTGCCCCGACCCCAATCAACGCCACCACCTATTTTATCTTATAATTATATTTATAAAAATCGATTGGGCAGTGGTACCTATCATTAGCTTTTTAAATGCCTCTGTAAAAGTGTTTTTTGTTTAATGTAGTAGATACGAAGTCGCTCTTTTTTGCCACCTTGGTGACTGGCATCTCTGCTTAAAGTATATATATCTACCTATATGGATTAAGGTAGGTACTAACCTAACGATCACCGTTAGGTTATAATATAACATTCAGAAGCAATCACTAAAGATAAGTCTTCCTACCACCACCACCTACGGACGGACGTGACTTCAGTAGGTAATCATCACACTGATCTGAGGACGAACTATTAGCCAATAAGAAATGTTAAAACCATTAAAATAGATAACGAATAAATCACGTCATCGAACATCGTTAAGGAATCGCTCGCCTGCTTGAGCCGATGATATATTCGTATTCATTGCCAAATTGGTCATCGAAACTGCTTAGGTACATCCAATTAATAACAGTGTATCGGTTACACACACAGACGTAAGTTTAAATAGAATCATGACACCCATTTATAAGCTTCTTGTTAAATCCTTCCCTGATCTTACCCAATTTCTAAATCGATTCTTTCATTGCGTGTAGATTACACTATGTAGGTAACCCATTTATTTGAAACGGAAATGAACTTGTCGTGTCGAAATTGCGTCAGTCTTTTATTTACGGAGATCTCATCTGTTTCTCTAGAATTTGAATGATTGATCGTTGAAAGATATTTCATCTGCGTATGCACCAAGGATAAACTGAATTCTTCTTGTTACTATGCTTGACTTTACTCTTGATATATTTCACAAACTCTCGTATCTTTAACAAGAATATGGAACATTATGATTTAAAATTTTATTCATGTCTCCATCATACTTTTTAATTTTATTTTCAACTACCTTCTGCCCGCGTCTTCACATTCGTTTCATCGGAATAAAAAGTAGCCTAAATGTTAGTCCAGGTCCAGTACTTTATATGTAAAAATTGCAGCTTCATTCAGTAGTTTTGGCGTTGTCTTCGCACAAACATCTCTACAACACGGCACAAACTTTCGCTAGTTTGCTGGACAAATGCCTCCCCTAGAACCTTCAATATGTCTATCAATGGTAGTTACCCTATTCGCCGCACAATGGCTTTCAGGTCTACACCGACGCCCCACATTGTTGGGATTACGTAATTTTTACTTAATTTTTAATCGTATTTTTATTGTAATGTTAGATAGCTCACCTGGTTCTGCGTCTCCTGATTCGAGCTCTTTCAGAGCCTTTTCGATATATGGACGGCATTGTGATTCTGAGGGTACTTCATCATCGCCTGAAAATTATGAGAAGAATAAATTTCAATTGTGTTAATTCTTGGTATCTACTGGCCTTAAGAG
The DNA here is from genome assembly GCA_949316285.1 of Eupithecia subumbrata. NCBI lineage: Eukaryota > Metazoa > Arthropoda > Insecta > Lepidoptera > Geometridae > Eupithecia > Eupithecia subumbrata. Next base: position 14,401,433 of record OX438632.1, on the reverse strand, counting down.
AAGTACAAAACATCATCATTGTTAATCATTTCATCGTTTAAGATATTGCAGTATTTATTTGATAGATTCGGAGTTCGATTAGCATGATCACGAATAAGTACTACTAAAGGTAGATACTTAGTATCTTGAAGAGCTTTTTCGGATTTTAGTTTTACGTATTTTCATGGCACGATATTAATATTTTTTGCTTATTTACCTCCACGTTATGAATTTCTACAAACACGTGCTCTGTAATTCGTCTGTAAAACAAATATTTATGGGTAGGCAAACTAGGACCAAGAATCTAGCATGCAAAATCAACTCTTTGACTTTCGAAAACCTGCATGCAATTTATCTTTATTCTGTTTCTCTTGTTAGAAGTGCTCGTCTAACACGATGAGTGAATTTATCAACACGCTAGAAATTATTAACTTTTCATCGGATCGTAGAGTAGAAGTATTTTGGTTTGACCTTCCGCAAGTTTGGCCTTGCTTGGTGAATGACGCTGTTTTGTTGAGCTCTTCGCTGTTGGTTGAGCTCTAGATACATGAGCTTTTCAAATTTAACGGTAAAACAGTGCTTTTATGATTTGACCTTTTCTAAGTGTACATTTATTGTATTTATGGAAATAAAGAGTTTTTGATTTGATTTGTTTTGACTTGCTTGAACAACTTAGTATTTCTCTAATAAGTGTAAGTTACCTACTTATCTAAGTAATAAGTAAATTGTTTTATTAGGTTTAGAAAAGAAGCAAGTTTAATAGCGTCAGGTGTGTCACCTAGTCTAGGTGGATGATGAGAAAACTATGAAGAGAAGACCTGACCATTACATGAGTTGTGTGTTTTTCTAGTGAGTCATCCCATCACTGCTGGGCCAGTTGGTGTAGGTAGATGATGCTGGTGTCTTATCTACCAACCTGAGAATTTATGATGTTTGAAAACTCTATTGAATGAACATGCACTGACGAATTGTGTCTTAGTTGTGGGTTCTGTTCTACCTTTGTCAGGATAAGACGGTCGGGGAGATTGAGAAGAGAGAGGGTAGCTTTAAAATGTGCTTTTTCAATTCGCAACGTAAGCTCGACAAAACGAAGAATAGGTAAATAATAGAACAAGTGACTGAACGAATGCGATGCGGTTGATAAAAAATATAGAGCATTTCTGTAAAAATTATAATGACCCACTTTCGCGTCACATTTTTATATTGCTGTCTCGACTATCCTATCGCTTTTCACAAGATGGCGACGCCGAACGACAAACCAAACCCCTGTATTTCTATTTACGTATCTAGCATTGCGAGAAACAGCCGTCTAACTCTCTCGGCTCATCGAGACTCCGCGGCTCTCTCCTATCCAGAACGAAGTATAAGGTCAATCTGCCTCGCATCTGGGTCACTAGATCGTTTGTCTAAGAACTTCACCTAAGGTTACCGCCAAAAATAGATCACATAGGTACGTGAGCTTTTTACATAATTTCAGCGCAAGTTACGCCGAAAATAGATGTAGTGACGCAGAGAGAGCGCGAAGATGCGGCCGCTCAGGTCTCGCGACAAGGACTCACCTCGGGCCACGGCCGCCAGCGCCGCCGCGACCAGCAGCGTGCACAACACACACCTCCATAACGTAAATCCTTTGGTCCACATGTTGCTCAAGTTCCGCCCGCTATGTCGGGCTATCAGTCATTTGCACTCACTCTCGCGCACCCGGTCCGCCGATCTACTCACGATGTACACATCTACACTGAACCACCAACGTCACTCGATCGTTCCGAGCGAGCTGCATCCCCTCGGGAATGCACCTCGGCTCGGATCCGAAGCCGTCACGTCGCGGATGAAGGTTGGTGAAAGATGGGAGATTGACTCTAAATATATCCGCGATATGACGGCTTCGGGATCGGTCGAGGAGCCGGCGCCGGCGGTACGCGACACGCGGAGACGTCGTACCTACTCTATTTCCGGAGACAGCGCAGCATCGCTGGTCGGAAGGGTACTGGCTCGCGCGGCGCTCCCACGCCCGCCCGGAACTCTGGCGATATTCAGCTCGGTGCGCGTGCCAACTGCTGCGGCCCACGGTCGCTGCTGCGCCCGCGCAGACACGACCTCACGAGCGCTTCTGACTAACGTTCTGCAACACAACTGCCAAACACAGTCCTGTATTTGCTCAACACCCATATCTCCAATATGGAAAAATAATTAATTACCTAAGTACCTACGTCAGCGAACATCATTATGATGCTGATGATAATGATTTCCACCTTGCCGACTTCGACTACTAATATAACATTGTTACGGCAATAATTTTAACTAAAAAGTTAAAATTAACAGAAGGTTCTTATGAAAGAAATAATTAGGAAAGTTGGAAGCATAAATTTCTGCGGGGGCGAAGCCGCGGGGCGCAGCTAGTCTTTATATATATAAAAATGAATCGAAATCTATTTAACTTGGTCACGGCATCACGCGTGAACGGCTGGACTAATTTCACTAATTCTTCTTCTATGTAAGAAAAAATTAAGAAAGTTTGAAACTTAAATTTCCACACGAACGAAGCCGCGGGGCGCAGCTAGTCTAGAAGATATGTCGCAAATTTCTGTGCCTTTATTATGCTTGAGATTGGTTAGATTATGTTAGTTACTTAACAGTTAGTAGGTACCTAGTACCTACTTACCTACCTAACACTCCAAAGGTAGGTAGTAGATAGTTTTAATTCATCTATGGTAGTAGAGGAGCCAGGCTGGGTTATTAGTTATTAGTAATAATAACCCAGCCTGGTCACTGACTCTATCTAATCCTGCCTTTACCCAAAAAGAATATAATACCTACCTACTACGCGCATTGATATACTATTACTACTTACATACAACTCACTGACTACGCGTGACCGTGGGGCGTGGGATGGAAACCTTGTCAACGATCAATAAGTAAGTATTTAAATGATCATGTCAGATGAGATGATTCCTGATCACCAGCTGGTGATCATACCTCCCTTAGTAAATAGGTACCTACCTACCTTTATTTCAGTCGATGAACATCGTTGAATAATATCATGCGCACTATACAGGTAGGTAGCTAATAATTAACAATGCCAAACATTTTATTGAATCACCTTGCTAAGCGACATAAGCCACCTGCTTTCTTTTTTAGGAACTGTCGTCATTATTTTATATCGGTGTTTTTGGCGCATTAAAATAGATAGATAGATGCAATAGTTAAGTACCTTAAGGCTGAACGAGTCGCTCATCTCTCTATACAAACGTGGAAAGGTAACTACTACGCTGTTTGATGTTGACCATCGAAAACTAAGGATAATATCAATTTACCTCTTCATTCATAGATTCTATGTCTTTATGCACCCGAAACCACAGTAGATCGAAACCGTAAAAAAATAAGCCGCTGCCGCGCGCCGGCGCAACCGCTATGTCCCTGCATTTTAAATCTGTTTAGTTTCGAAAATATTCATTTATTAAATTACATACTGTAGAGGGCTATATTGATGTAGTATATTAAATCGCAATGTATTTATGGTACTTATTTGGATAATATTAGTGCTGTAGGTATTGCTTAAAATCACTTCGTAAATAAGCCCTTTTTTAATTTTAGTAAAGGATAAAAAATGATTATTGTGGGTTATTCCTAAGAGATAGATATTAAACCATTGTGGACTTTTTTGTAGACCTTTTTAAGGTGTACAATACTGTAGTACATTATTTTGATCTATCTCGTAGGGTTCAGACAGCGTTTGCATGTAAGCGCAAAAATTGAGTATATTTACGACATCACATTAGAATCCTCTAAAATTATCAGTGTTTCTCTACTATAATATGCATGTATTAAACATATAAACCTTCCTCTTGAATACTCTATTTAATAAAAACCGCATCAAAATCCGTTGCGTAGTTTTAAAGATCTATGCATACATAGCGCCTCCACCTATTTTATCTTATTATAATTAATGTAATGCGAATAAATTTTCAAAAATCGATTGGCCAGTTTGTGAACCTTATAGGTACCTGCCTTATCATAAACTTTTTTTTAATGCCTCTTTATATGACATGTTTTAGTTTGTATAGTGTAGGCAGAGATGCGAAGTTGCTCTTTTTTGCCACCATGGTCGCCAAACAGAGCTACTTCGCATCTCTGCTCATAGTATACGAAATAAAAAAATTTAAGTACCTTGTTATACATAAGTAGCCTTTTTTTTATTTGCACTGCGGCCAGCCAGGTAAAGCCTTACCTATCGATGTAAAATCGACATGCCGCCACCGTCGTCGTCGCCCGCCCCGGGTCAACCGACATGTATTACAGATAGCTGCATTCATAGGTAGTAAATTTTCTCCAATGATACGAAGTGTCATAGAATAATTTTCCGAATAACTTGATCAATTTAACCAGCTATATTTCTTTGATTTTAACAAAAGGTTGACCTTTTGTTTACAAAAAATATCTTGGATTCTAGAACAGAGTAAAGAATACCAAGTGCTAACAACTAACAACAATAACTTATTTCTATTTATTTAATTGAGTATAGTTTATATATAGTTTATTGAATTCTAAACAATGTTGTGTCTGCCTATTAATAAAGAACCCGCCTAAATAAGTTAACTATAAGAATGCCAGCACCTACTTTTTAATTTTCTAGTAAATTAATCTAGTGTCTACTCGATGTAAGTTAAGTCCCTACCATAATACACAAAATGTTTGTTACCTAAACAACATTAAAATAATGCCTTTATTGTAATATTAAGTGATTGTTTTATCTAATAATTAGCACTCTTGTCGCCTGAAACAAAGGATTACCTAGTTCAGGCTAATTTGTTATACTGAGCTGTATTTATTTGTTTAGTGCACTTATGTATTGTCTATTTTACGAGTTTCTTTGAATAAATGTTATTTTATTTACTTTAAACACACTGGTATATCCTGATGAGTGCGAGAGCCTCTATAGATCTTGTTGTTGTACCATGTTTGTTTTCAAAATCTCAGCTCACACTTTTTTCTCTGACGAATTTTAATAGTAAATCCTAGAATAAAGTATCTAAGTAGCCCCAATAAACATACCAGCAAGGACCCTAACCTCCAAGGAACATCCTGAAACATTTAATGAGGAATCACCAATAAAGCTACATCAGAACGTTAAAGTTAAAAGTTTCGAAAGTTATAGAATCAGAGGTAACGTCTTAGACTTAATTAAATCCTATCTTAGTGACAGAAAACAAATCACAGAGATATCAAGATTAAAGACTAAAACCAAACTTGAAGTTGTACACAAGTCAAAAATACGATATGCTAAATACGGCGTACCTCAAGGCAGTGTGCTGGGTCCGCTGCTATTTATTATATATATTAATGACCTGCCAAGAGCAACAAATAATCCCATGACATTATTCGCTGATGATAGCACAATAACAATTTCTTGTAATGACATTAATTCTTATGAAACCGACATAAATGAATCAATTGAATCAATTATAAAATGGCAATAATTTAAAAATCAATTTAAATAAGACAATGATTATGCATTTTGACCAAAGATCCCAAAACCCATCTGACATGAATATAAGATTTAATAACAATATAATTAATCAAGTGGATACTACATGATTCTTAGGACTTATCATCGACAAAAGCCTCAATTGGAAAACACATTTAGAAGGTCTAAGTAAGCGTGTTAGTAGTCTAGCATATGCCCTATATAAACTGTCATCAACAGTTAATACGGATGCCTTATTGACGGCATATTACGGTATGGTAGAGTCTGTTCTACGATATGGATTAATATTTTGGGGCAACTCTACCAATAAAGACATTATTTTTAAGCTACAAAAAAGATGTATAAGAGCCATGTTTAAAATAAAAATCACCGATAGCTGTAGACCATTATTTTCTGAGCACAAAATTCTGACACTTCCGTCACTTTACATATTAGAAGTAGCTAATTTTGTAAAAGGCAATCCTCATCTGTTCCCCCGGCTATCTGATTCTGTTAGTCGAAACAGACGGGACAATACTAGGTTAAGAACTCACCCTGTAAAAACAACACTTATGCAGAAAAGTATTGTTGGTGTTGCTACCAAAATCTATAATAAATTACCTAGACTATATAGAGACATGAATAGGTATATAAATGTTTAAATTAAAACTTAAAAAAATGTTAATTACAAAATGTTATTATAGTCTTGACGAATTTTTATATGATAAATTATAAATAGTTGTTAAATTTTTGCATGGATAGATTAAATGCATGCCATCTCTCTACCTAATTTGCATACCATAATCGGTCAAGCATGTTGTTTCACCTATATTTTTGTCATCTTTTATACACATGTTTTCTGCAAATAAATATCTTTATCTTTATCTTTATCAGAAAATCAGCTGAAAACATACAGGATTGCCAATCTTTAACATTACTTTTTTGAAACATGGATGAATCACTTCTGTATCCAAAAAAGCTGTGACCACTTTTTTACTCTCAGCTGAAATTTTCTGCTTCCAAAGCATAAAATCCCAATCAGCTATTAGTGCCACGACCTGATGTAGGTATGAAATAGGCTATTTCAACAGGCGGTGTGGAATAAGACATTGTTTTAATAAAAATAGAAACATTTATTAAGGACAGACTTCAAAGCAGAAGTATTTTGACCCTATTGTTTTAGGAAAACCTATTAGAAACTGATTTATTTAACAATATGATTGTATCAAATGTTTCTAATTATTTGCAATTATAAGTAGTTTTAGTTATAAGTATTCATATACCTAACATAATTCTATTTATACTAATGATCAATTATGATCAGTTCGTCAATGCTCCAGTCTTCATAAGAATGGTCAGGAAGGTATCTTCGGATGATGATTGGGATCTTTCCATGCTTTAGTTCCTTCATAGCTATCTGCAAGGGGTCTGTTTCACCTTCTAACTCAACCATGACTGGGGCACACATGGCTATTTGTAATGCGCGGGTTCCTGAAAATTTTAAAAACAATCTCAAATCTAAAAGAGTAGATTTATAGGCTGCAAACATATTTTAATTATTATAGTAACATAAATTATAAACGGTGCTACATATAATATACCAGAAGATTCGGTAGCTTACCTAGCACCCTAGCTCGCTCATATTTGGTCATATATCTGGTCGTTATTCTCTTGGACTTTTCGACGCCACCGCCGGCCTGACCTGGCGCCAAGCACTGTGTATTGAACCCTTCTTCCTCTTGTTCTTCTGTCTCCTCAATATTATCGTCATCTTCGGCAATATCATCGTAATCTGCACCCGCGTCTTCCCCATCAAATTCGTCGTCTGCCATTATGTATTTTTGTGGTGAAACTGCTAGGTTCGAACTGTGATTTGAACAATCGTTCTACTTGGAACTAAATTGAAGAACAGTTCTGTAGTCAAATAATGTAATCTATTGAAAATTCACAAAACGAGAAGAAACACGCACATTTGCATGGATGGTGGATGGGTTTGATTTGGATTTTTTGATGCATGTGCATGCTGCCAGATGCTGCCAAAACAAAGCATGACAAACACAGCAAATATGTCATACTGACACTGACAGTTTGATGATTCTGGCAGTGACATATTAAAAACTTCCAAAAAATAACAAAGATATTATCTATGGTACAGCAGTCAACATCGATCGAAAAATCTTCTCTTATCTTTGGTACACTGGCAGCCTTTCCTTTTCCGGTTCTGCACCAAAGCTGTGACCATGCCGGTGTGTATTTTTATCCGTGATAGAAAATTATTTCGCGGTGATCTGTAACCGCATATTATTTCTGTGATTCTAAAAATGTTGCTATAGTTTTTGTGACTAAAACAGTGCCCGCATCAATGTCCTACAATCCCAAGTTCATCCAAACAAGCGGATACACATGGCATCCACTGACATGTCAAATGAATTCCAACCAAAAAAATATAACTGCTGAGCAATTTCCTTGCAACAAGCGTGTGGAACCTCAACGCATCTCATCACCATGGACATTTGTTTGCCTCTCTTTGTCATCATAATCAAGATGTGCCGAGATTATATTCTAACCTAAATGTGTGATCTTTCAGCTCGCAATTGATTTGTTGCACCCTTCGCCCGCGTCGGAGAGAAGGAAACACAAGTTGAAGAGACTGGTGCCACATCCTAATTCGTACTTTATGGATGTGAAATGCCCAGGATGTTACAAAATCACTACTGTATTTAGTCACGCACAGAGGGTGGTCGTTTGCGCAGGATGCTCTACGATCCTCTGCCAGCCCACCGGTGGACGTGCGAGGCTAACGGAAGGTGAGTGATCGCTGATTACTTGAATTCTATTCATTATTTCCCTAAAGTTGATACCTACCTATTTATGTTGTGTACTTGTGTATGTTGTCATGTTACACAAGTTGACTACACTTTGCGAAACAACTTTGTCGTTTATTGATATCATCAGAGTGATTCATCTCTTGCCCAATGTTAGGTCTGAATATTTTTAAATAAACAAAACTGCAGCTCCATAACTGGTTTTCTCTCAACTGCCTACAAAATTGTCACTCACATATTTCCTTCCTGAATACTTAGAAAGTTGCAACACATTTGTCAAACTGGTTTCCTATCAATTGTCTACCGAATCAAGAATTCAACAACCTGGCCATTTTAATTTTTATACAATCACAGCCAACACCACAAGCCTTCTGCCTTCAGCTTTGGCTTTTTTCCAGGATAAAAAGTAATCTGTAGATTACTTTTTAAACTAACCAACTTAATCCAGTTCTAAAACTACATCTTGAAATGCTGCATTTCAGCCTATTCCATTCTGAATTTTTGCGTGTGAAAGTTACAAACATCTAAACTTTTGCTTTTATAATTAATTAGTTTTTTATCATTATGATTTCAAAAACAAAACTTCTTACTGAATCACATTTACTAGTGACAACCTGATCATTTCCATTTTTATTTAATCGTTAGCTTCTGCCTACAGCTTCAGCATTTTTCCATGATAAAAAGTTGCCTGTGACCTAATCCAGCAGGGGTATTTTAATTAATTTGATTTTCAAATTGAATCTGTAAAATGCTACTTTGATTTCGCCCCGGGTTGATGATCGAAAATCCGAAGCGAATCTGTTGACTTATGGCCATGTCAATGAAGAGAAGCTCCTTATTTTGATCATCAACCTGAGGCGAAATCAGAATAGCGTTTTATAGATCAGTCAGAATTGAATTTGAATCCGTCAGATTCACATTGGAAATGAATTGAATGAATTAAAATACCCCTGCAGGTCTCAAACTACATCTATGCAATATTTCAGCCAATTCCTATGAGTAGTTTTGGGGTGAAGATTTACAATCATCCAAAACTTGAAACTAATTTATGGTGTGATTCCACTGATTGCCATTATCACAAAAATTTATAACTGCCTTAGACTAGGTCAATTAAGCAACACAAAACCTCAACATAAGATTTTGTAACCATTTAGATTATCTGATAATCTGTAGTTGATAAAAATGGTTATATTGAACTTAACAACCTAACTCAACATTTTGAGCCATGACATTGATAATTTAAGGTCAGGACATCTTATAATCCTTATAATTTTATGAATCTGTAAAAGGATCTGAATGTCTTGTATGCCAAAGAACATTCACTGCCCAGCCTCTAGACTGGCTACAGCTATTCAAATATGTCCATGTGCATTGTGGACAATGTAAGTGTTAGTGTATGGCACACTGATGGAAAATATAACAGATTATTTTATTTTGTTTCAGGATGTTCGTTTAGGAGAAAACAACATTAAGAAAATGACCTGGAGAGAGAGCCCTACTTCTTAATTTTAAGATAATTGTGTTTATTTTCCAAGAATGAAGGAGTGAGTTTTTCAGATTTGTTAACTAATTACAGTGAAACCTATAAATAAAGGCTTTTTCAAAGGGTATATTTGTTTCAATTCAATTTCCAAACTAGATTTAACATTTTATAATAACTTTATTTCATTTGTAAAAATATCACAAAATAGAATGATTGTTCTAGCTAGATTTAATGCAAGGCATCATAACAGCTAATGACATGTCATAAATCATAATAAATTCAATCCATACATAGTGTATGTGCAAATGCATAAGTCAATATACTAAAAGTTTGAATCCATAGCATAATAGAAAAAAATCTCTTAAATACCTTTAATGAACACTTGAGGCCACATTTAAACAAGAAAATACTTCATGTATTTTCACTTACCAACCTTCTCATGGTAAAAATATATATTGTCCTTCAAAGATAGAGCTTCAGGTGAATCTAAGCTTTTATCTGCATTTTCTATATCTTGTTTTATAGCTTTCACCAATTCTTCAAGAGAACCAAAATTCTTTTCACCCCTCAAGTACCCAGCTAGGCAAATCCTCAGATGTGAACCATAGAAATCTGTTTCAAATTTGTGCATTATGTGTGTTTCCTGAAAGCAAATAATAGCATAAAAGTCACAAGACTAACAAAATGATCATTTTGTTAGGGCTTTGAAGCAATCAGATTTCCTATCAATTGAGTTGTAAATAATTATCTTACAACATGAGTTCTTGCGAATAACATGTGAGAAGAAGACAGCAAAACTTTTTTATGTTAACTTATGGGACACAAGCATTCACTGTCCAGCCTCACCGGTACACAGGGCTGGGAGAGATCATCCACACAGGCCATGAAAGTGTTAATTGGCCATTTATACTTAATTTTTGTTCATAATATAACTGTTACTTTTCATAAAACTAATAAATAAATATATTTGGTTATGAAAACTTAAATGGGAAAGCTAGCTGAAGCTTTGTATGGCTTCTCATGGCATACCATAGTAAGATGTAAAACATATTTGGTTCTTTAATTATAAATTGGCAAGCCTATCATTGAAGTTCTCTGTATGGCTTTAAAAAGCATACCATTAGTATGATGTAATATACTAAGTTATAGTTAGGCAACATTATGGTCTTTCTTGTAAGATGCAAGCTAAGAGCAACTTACCACAGACATCTGCTTGTTAGAATAAAAAGGGCACCAGCCCACATTGGCCACCATTTTGAGGACGGAACCATTGCCCACTTGGGCCCAGCCATAGTACACTCCTGGTTCCAAGTTCTTGGGCAAAGATTGAACCACTTCTAATGAGTAATTTGCTGGAAAAAATGGTGAGAAGATTTTTAAAAATTAAAGGAAGTTTGTTGTAAGGTTGAATATGGTAACAAGTTCAGAAACATCAACATGAAATTAGTGGAAGGTGGAACCTATTATGAATTTATGATGGTGCATCTTGAATATTGGACTTTTATTTTTAAAACCGACTATGAATTTATAGTAGTGCACACCATAAATTCATAGTAAGAACACTTACCTGTAGGGCAGCCAAGATCTTTAGATCCTCTGCCAAAACCCTTCACCACCTCTCCCTGGATAAACAAAGGCAAAGCTGAAGACATCTTACGTGTCCTCTGTGAAGCACGATATGAAAAATTGTGAAACAGTTTTGATTCTAAGTTGTATTATCCGTCCTCGTCTGATACGGGTGTGTCGACGAACTACCTAAATAAATGAGAATCCTTATCAGTTTGAGTATTTAGTTCCAGCCTGCTATTTGCTTGCTTGCTTTACGATTTGTACCTAATGTTGGTTCTGTTCACCAATGAAATAACTTCTATTTATCTTGAAACTTCGTCGAGCAAACTAAACACATATCAGCTGGCTATTTGACGTTGACATTCAAGTAGACTAGATTATTTTTGCTTGACGTGACGTGTGACTTTGTCAAAAATCCGTCCAAGTGCGAGTCATCTCGCACACGGAGGGATTCCGTACCATCATCGCACAAAACTAGGTACTCTCAAAAGGGGCCATTCATTTATTTATTACGTAAGTCGATTTTGTATTAACTATATTTAGTCTTTATTTAGTTATGTGGGTTGAGTTAGAAATAAAAGAGTTTGTTCACTATACTGAGAGTCTATTCATTACACTGTTAACACAAGTACATTCAATTACATTTACGTTAATCTATAATCCTTAATTTAGGATATGTCTGTACTAGGCAGAGGGTTGAGAAGTGACTGCTCTAGGCAGGGTTGGTGGAGTGACTACCCAAGGCAAAGGGTGTGGAGTGACTGGCGACGATTGGCTTAGCCAGTCAAAACGCCGAATTATCGAAACGCGTTTGCACCGCGTACTATATGCTAAACTAACTGTGTCACTACAACGATTTTCGCTAGTTTTTGACCCCTATTATAAGAAAAAATAAGAAAAGGCCGACCCCCTCCCCCCTGTTTAATATTTATTACGTAAGAATCTAAAGGAAAAAATGAATACACGTTTGGTTTGTTTTAAAGCTCCACACACAGAAACCGTGGTCGGGCCGGAGGCGAAGGCGTGCGAGTTGTATCATATGAATTTATATGAAAGACTACACACACACCGCAGGCGGTGGCTAAGCGGTGCACGGCCGCCGTGGCGGGCCGGCTCAGCGACACCGACAGTCGTCGGCGTGCGCGACGTGGCGAGGAGCCGTGGCGGGGCGGCGCGGTGACGAGGCGGAGGCGTGGCGTTTTAGCGTTGTAGTTGTATTTCAGCTAGTCTATGGAGGGTTTTCAAACAGAGCGCAAGCCACGCATCGCGGTAAGGAAGCGTGCTACTAGCTGAGTTACGAGTTGTATTTATTTTCAAAAAATTTAGCTTGTGACCCAAATAAAGCGCAAAATAAAATGGACTATACCGAATAATTGATAGTACTAGTTCAACCACACGTCGTATAAACACGACTGCCATATAAAATATTATAAAAATGACATCCTTACAATAAAAAAGGACATGTTCACAACAATGCGACGCCCCGTGACCTACACACACAAGGCTCCAAAACGCCTCCGCGACGACGACGACGCCACGGCTCTCGCACCCTGCAATGTGAAGACATCCGCACCGCGAGCGCCACGCCTGGCTCGGCTACCGTCCGCCACCGCTCCGCCTCTGGCTTCAGTGTGTGACGGCTTTTAATGTTTATTTTTCAAAGTAACAATTTTTATAAATGTTTATTTGTACTCTACTCACAAATGTTCTAATAATTTTTATTTTTTGTAGTAATAAACTTTGGTTTTTTGTCATCTTACGTAAGAACTATCCAAACTCCCTCCCACCTCCTTGTAAGAAAAAATAAGACATGGTCTACCCCCCTCCCCCCCTAAATCGTCTTACGTAATTTAAGAATAAATAATAATAAATAAATAAATAATGATGGACAATTCACACAGCATTATCTAGCCCCAAGCTAAGCAGAGCTTGTGTTATAGGTACTAGATAACTGATATACTAAATACAATACATTACATAGATAGATATTTTTATTATACATAGAAAACACCCAGACCACCGGAACAAATTTCTACAGATCGTACATAAATTTGTTCCGAGGCGGGAATCGAACCCGCAACCTCCTGCGTCGCAGGCGGACCCTCGCCCACTGCGCCACGGTGGTCGTCAAGAATGGCCACAAACAATGAGATTTTACCAAGTTATACCTACCTCTATAAACTGTACCTCAGTTTATAAATATTATAATTGGCCCCAAAGAAACAAATGAAACAAATAACGTATTTTTGGATTAAGCCGGCTTTTCACTATGGGATATAATATAATATATATTACATCTTGAGATATAATATTTTATCGCTCACCATACATTTTGTATGGCACCTTTTACACTGTGCTATAATATATATTACATCCCAAAATATAAATATTTTTTCGACCGAGCGATATTTGAAGGTCATTTGAAGGTGTATATTTTACCTCACGTCCCCGGACACCGCGCCTCCCCCGCTTCGCCCTCCGTTTGAATGTTGGCGTTCGTGTGCAGACGTGTAAACTGATCATTGTGTGCTCCAAAATATATATCTCACAGTGTAAACAGCAACCGCGGGATGTAATATATAGCACAAGATGTAATTTATATTATATCCCATAGTCAAAAGCCGGCTTCAGAGGTCTACAAACAAGTAGCAGGCGCGGTCCTAGGGGGGTTGGCCACGGGGTGGTGACGCCCAAAATCTTAGTTTTTGTACAAGAAAAATTGTAATCAACAGCTTGATGATTATTTTTTCCCTGATTACCTACATACTGCTGTCAGTTTGATAAGATTACCAACTGCAACAAAAAAAAAACACGGCTCGCTCCGCTTGCTGATATTACTGGTGTTTTGTGGTTTATGTTTTGATCAGCGCAGAGGCAACGTTACCTATGACTTGAACCTGAACTTGAGTGTTCTGGCTGGTCCGCTATAGTCAGCTTGTATCAATCCAACCACCACAATAATGAAATGTTACACAATAATGAAATTGTGTCAGACAGTAGTCCTTAGCACGTCGTCGTCGTGTTCTGTTCTGACTCAGAATCAGAACAACAAATAAGTAAGATAAGATAAGAGTTTAGAAATTTTTCGCATTCGATGACGATTCGATGCAAGTTTGTCTTTTCTAGACTTTCTCACTCGCGTGCACAACCCTAGACAATGCAAAAGAATTCTCAAAAATAAATCTTGTTTTGTCTATGTTGTCTTATCTACTTACGTTTATCTGTCATGTCTGTCATGGAAGGCTGTCAAGGCTGTCATGTCAGTCTGTAAATTAATTTTTGTTCATTGCGTATTTTGTTGTGTTGCTATCCAATTTTACGTTTATCTGCTTAATACCACGGTCAAATGCCAACCCTTGTGAATCAAATGTAATACAAATAAATGCCCTGTTGAAATACTAGCAGAAATCGGGTGGAAATGGATGCAGTTCCTTTGTGGTCCTGTCATTATCTTGACTACGAATTTGTGTAGTTTCTAGATGTAGTCTTTGTATATCACATCAGAATGACTGAAAAGGGACACGAAGGAGAGGAACCCTGGGATGATGTCCCAGGACCGTTGCTGAGTGCCATTGCTAACTGTACATTTCACCAACCCAATAATGGTAAGTCTGATGATGGCTGTAGTATTGTCTATTGACAAGTAAGGGTTTGTTAACTTCAGGAATAATGAAGAATAAGGCGCATAACAGAGGAGGTCTATATCAAGCTGTAACCTAGCAGAGTCGGTAGATGTATGATGTAGGAATAATGAATCCTACAAAGACCCTGATAGAGGCAAAGCTTGCTGCTGTAAATGTTTTCATTCTTTATATTGATTTTGTATGACATACCTTACTTATACCTTTTCTGAAGGTATTCAGATAGGTAGCTACAAAATTATTTCAGTTCCCATTAACATCCATAATTTGAAAACCTTTTTTTGTAATCTAGCAATTTCAAAATAATTTCAGACAACATGGATGCATTGATTCCAGAGAGTGATGATGACGTAGTAGTGGTACCACAGTTACCCACTGTTGACACAACAGTCTCATCTGCAAGTGAGGCGGCACCCCAGCCTGTATCATCCAACTATGTGAACTCCACCACACCAACTCGTCCCTATGAAGTGGTTGTTGCTCCTCTAAGCCATCCGTCTCAGTCCCGAACACCAGTCCCAGAAGAATATCAGCCATTGCCGGATAGCTCAAGCTCCTTCGACTATTCAATGGGGCAAGCCAATCCGGACAGTTCCAGTTCTGAGATAAGGCCCAACCCTATCAACATCCGCTATCAACCGAAACCACACTGGCCCAAAAACTACTGCTTCCCTCCCGCATGGGACCCAATGTATATAAACTCTCTTATCGGTAACTACAGTGGTGTGTTTAATCCAGTTTCTTATGCGATGGAGCCGGTCCTTCCCCAATATTCTTCATCATTGCAAAATAATAACAATAATAATGAACCAATGAGGGAAAATGCTCCTGCAAACAATGCAAATGAAAGTGCTTCAGTTGATGCACCAAATCCTGCTGCATACCTGGAAAGGCCATCAAGGCAGTTAAACATATCTCCGGGACGGCGTCAGTCTAGGGA
This sequence comes from Eupithecia subumbrata, assembly GCA_949316285.1. Lineage (NCBI taxonomy): Eukaryota > Metazoa > Arthropoda > Insecta > Lepidoptera > Geometridae > Eupithecia > Eupithecia subumbrata. Next base: position 14,385,532 of record OX438632.1, on the reverse strand, counting down.
ATCTGAATCTAATCCCATAGAGCTCAGCTCTGAAGAAGAAGATAATGCACCAAAAAAGAGACAGTGCGAAAATGGTGCAGGCAATTGCATGGGGCCTACCAATCTGTCAAGAAAAGATGCTCAAGCCAGTAGTAGTAGAGAACTTGCTCCAGTTACTGTCAAAAGTGAACCTCATGATCTCAGTGTGCCTACAGCAAGACAAGAGTCAATAGTGCCTGAGCCTATGTCAGTTTGCACCAGGGAGGAGACTCCGTTACCCCTCACCACAAGGCAAGAGAGTGCTAATCCCCCACCAGCAGAAGAAACAGGAGAAAGACGCGAAGTGCCCATTCCAAGCAACAATAGCTCATTCCTCCCTGTCAAAACTGAAAATCCCCCGATGTGTCGGTGTGGAAACTATCTTATGTTCGGGCATGTGCATACAGATCAATGTGGGAGGCCCATTCCGAGACCCAATGTGAACCGGATGTTTCCCGGGCACAGATACCACCACCACCACCATCATCACCACCACAATCACCATCATCATCATCACAATCGTGGCCAGATGCCAAGGGGTCCCTGCTACGCACAAGTTAAAACAGAACCTAGTGATGAACGCACAAATAATACTGATAGACCGATCAAGCAGGAGCCATCTGAAACAGCACAGGCCTCGCCCACTGCCCCTGCTGCTTCCCAATCAGGTCTTCAGCTCCTGCTTCTTGCTGCGATGAACAGTTCGCGGCAAGAAACAGAGCCACAGCCACAGGTACAAGTTAAAATAGAACCAACCGACTCGGAAGAAAGAGTCCAAGTGAAAAGGGAAAGGTCGTCTCCAGAAGTTGTGGATAATGTGCCTGTGAAGATAGAGGCGGATGACATGCGGACCCGCGAGGTGGACGGCGGCGGCGACCGGGGCGCCGCGTCGCCGCAGCCCGGGCCGAGCTCCGCGTTCGTGCCCGTGGTGCCTAAGCTCGAAGTGGACACAAACTCTCAGCAGGTAATACTGTATTTAGTCTCGTCAGTCGTCATCGGTCAGGTAATAGAATATACCTGACTAATGTCTTTCCGAATGTATGGTTTGTTAAGTTCTGCAATTCCTCTTCTTTTCTATGACTCTAAATGTGGCGACGACGTGCAATGAGTATTACACTTGACCAGAAGAGAGATAGTGTCCAAGGGGATATAGGCTACATATCCCGGAAAGCTGTCAAATAAATACACTTAAATGGTTTTCTTTGACAAGACATAAAAAGCGTTCTAAGTCTAAGCTGTAAGCACAGCTTAGTTATTTTATTATATTTATTACAAGGAAAATGATTTAAACTAACTAATCACATAAACATATAATCATATCTCGCGTCGTGCACACGGATCCTATTCCCAGACTTGGTGGTCAGTGCCCCCTCTGTGAACTCTTACAAAAACAAACTCTCAAATATATACTGTTCCTGTATGACGTAGCCTCTTTTCAGCTGAATATTTCATCAATTTTGTACCTACTTTTTTGTGTAGTCTAAATATAAATTGAATATTATTTAGACATATTAAGGCACTCTTGTAATTTTTTGACTTAACTAAGTCTAAGTGCTCCTTTGTGTTCCTATAGTTGAAAATAAATTAAATGAAATATAAAGTGCATGGACAAGGACTACGATAAACACGCGCATCAGCTTTTTTTACTATAAAAACTTTCGTAGTTTGACGAAAGGGATGAAACGTTGGTGTTCTTCCAACACAAACTAGGTTCGTAGTTAACCAGCTTAAGTGCTGCCTGTGTACTTATAATACCTAATATTATATTTGTGGAAAGTTTGGATGGATGGATAGATGGATGTTTGTTATTTCTTCAAAATAGATTTAGCTGAAATTTTGCATAGGCGTAGCTCATAACCTGCAATCAAACATAGGCTTTTATCTTTATATCTCATAAATCGGTTCCCATGGGATAGAAATAACATTTCCAAAGAAAAAACGTGTGCGAAGCCGCGGGAAGAAACTAGTTAACAATAATTAATATTTCGTAGCCGCCGAACCAGAGCCAGGGCAGCGCAGGGCAGGTGACGTCACAACCGCAGCCAGCGGCCGCCGGGCTGTCCGCCCCGGACTTGCAACTGGACTGGGTCTCGGACAGCTCTGATGAGGACATTCAATGCATTTTTGATAACGTGAGTGTATAACACAATCCTAGCCAGCGGCCGCCGTGTTAACGTGAGTGTATGACAAAATCACAGAGAGCGGCCTCCGTGATAAGTTATCACGCAGGCCCCTCTCTGTGAATAGAGATACGTATTTATATGTAGTAATTTTAAATTAATTTTATAATTAAATTCATACATTCGTCATCACACCAATTTCATGGCGCACGCGCGCTGTGATTGTGTTATACACATACGACAGTGGCGGATTTACACATTTTCAAAGTATAGGCTGCAAAATTTTGGCCGCCCTTGCCTCTACAATTGTCATGTCCTAGGTTATTTTTACAATCGATGGTAATATCGTACTACGTAGGTAATCTTGTTCGTTCATTCCGACGCTATGCACAAAAGAGCTTTAGCGTTAAATTTTTAAAGAAAGAAGAATAAGTCATCGGCAAAATGTATTCCATCTATTAAACATCACGATTCATGCAGAAATCTTTTTGATTTCTATGAGGTAGCAAAAAAAAGATTCCGTCCCCAAATTTGCCGCCCCAAAAATCTGCCGCCCTAGGCTAAAGCCTACTCAGCCTGCTGGTAAATCCGCCACTGACATACGACATACGTTAACAGTGATAACGTATGTGTATAACACAATCACAGCGATAATGTGTATAACACAATCACAGCGATAATGTGTATAACACAATCACAGCGATAATGTGTATAACACAATCACAGCGATAATGTGTATAACACAATCACAGCGAGCGTGCGCCACGAAATTGGTGTAATGAACGACGAATGTATGAATTGAATTATAAAATTAATTTAAAAATTTATATTATATTATCAGCCAAGTTCATCCCACTGCTGGGCAAAGGCCTTAATTTAAAATTACTACATATAAATACGTATCTCTATGTAACATACATATTACATTGCATTATGTGTAGTGTTTTCAACAATTTAGCAGCTGGCAGCAAAAATAAATGGATCGTTGCCATGATTTTACCGTCAATAAACGCGGGATAATTTAAATTACTTCTTTGCATTGTAAACATACGTTGGTGATTGCTTTACCTATTTTACTAATAAATCAGTTTTTATTAAAATAATGATTTATTTAAAAAGATCCGATTAACTTTATTTAAATTAGTTTTTTTTTACGATACAATACAATACCTTACACTTTATTGCACATCAAGAAAATACAACAATAAAAATGCAGGAAAAGAGAGATACAGGAAAAGAGAGATACAGTTGCACAATGGGCGGCCATATCGCTATGAGCGATCTCCTCCAGACAACCTTGGGATGGACACTAAGCACATGTAAAGAAAAGTTTTAAAAACGAAAGTTAGGTTCAAATTTTTAATCACACAAAGAGAAGACACCAATATTTTCAGTTTTTAATTTCTGACTTTACAGGATCTGCTAAAAATCATTGGGTTGCGTTTACTGTGTCTATGTAGTTGTTATTTAAATTATAAAACAGCAGTACCTTGCCGCAAACACAAAGGTTTCGCATCTTTTCCGACAATTCACATCATTTTAAACTATGGAATGAATGTATGAGAATGAAACTACGGAAATCCGTAAATATTATCAATTTCATAGTATTCCCTGAATCCTCATTCGCGGGAGCAGGTATATGTTTTACGCGTGTGCACGTAGCTTGATTTGGGCACGCCGTCGTCCATATACATTTTTAATAACTTATACGTTGTCATTGCATTGAAAAAACAATTGAGTTAAATCAAATGACCTAAAACATGATGTGATTTAAATCACCTCAACCCTGAACTAAATCAACTTATTTATTTGACTTTCAGCGCGATCTCGACAGACTCATAGACCTAACCCGCGACGAAGAACCGCCGGCGAGTACCAACGACCCCCCCGCCAACAGGGACGTCTCAACGTCTCCCCTGTCGAGCTACACGCCGGACGAGCTGCCCCCCGCGCCGCCGCCGCCCCCGCACTTTTTGGCGGACTATATACGAGCGAGGTGAACTCTCTTTATTAAAACTCGAGAATGGCTGGACCGATTTGGCTAATTCTGGTCTTGGAATATTCGTGGACGTTCAGGGAAGGTTTAAACGGTGAGAAAATATGTACTATGAAATAAAAATAAAAAAATGAATTGCTGTACGTTTCGTCTCGCTAAAACAATACGGCTATTCCCATAGAACAGGACGTTAGGAATTTAGGCCTCTACCGACGCCCCCGAAAACCTCGAATTGACAACGTCAATTAACAATGACGTTTTTTCTTTTCTTTGTATAGTCAATAGACCTTCATTTGAGCACAATCTCACCTGATGGTAAGCGACGATGTGGCCGAAGATGTATCACGAAGGTCTAGAAGACAAGATGAACTTGTTAGCTATGCAAAATTAGTGTGTAGTAAATAAGTATGAGTTAATAAACCGAGCAACTAAATAACGAAACTTGTCAGCTAGTTGCCCGACACGCACTTTGCCGGCTTATGTATTTTGTAGGTGTCAACTAAATATCTTTGATGTTTCGTTTAATTTGTTAAACACCTGAACGCATTCACTGGCGGCCGCGGACGAGAAGACTGGCATTTGCGTCTTGGGCCATGAATGTGTTAAACCATCAGTTTGTGTACCCAGATTCGTGGTTTTAGTTTTAGTCGGTTCTGTACCTACCCATAAAACAAGCTATGCTTAGCTTAGGGCTTCCAACTTCTTTTGAAATGGCGCCGTTTGCTTTTCGCTAGTTTAGGGCTAGATGATGTTGTTGGATCCACAATTCTTAATATTGACTAGTTTCGAAGAAACCTTAAAAGGTTATTTATATTGGGATCTGACGTAGGGGATAAAAAGAAGCCTATGGTTTATTCCAGCCCTAGTACGAGCTGAATGTCCGATCCGTTCAGTGGTTTTGGCGCGATCAGTTCCTGTAGGCCTAGCCTAGCACGGGAATAGTTGTCTCGGGTAGAATGGAGAAGAATGACATCGCATTGTCTACATTGCGTAAATTATTTTGACCACAATCGCAGCACGTTACCCTAACGCACTTTTATTCTGACCTCTCTCCCTATTACACACCACCACACCAACACACACTCGCACATCATACAGACATACACTACACTACACAGCTACACACACAAAGATTGCATACCACAGTCTCACTTATATTTATTTATTTTTTATTAAAATTATAAACATGCATTGTTCATACTTCGGATACCCTCGAAAATAATATATCTTCTGATAATCGTGCCCTGGTGCCCACGTCACGGGCCATGAGCCTAGTGTGGGGCCGTAGCCATTCATGTTAGACATACCTACCCATTAATTATTTAATTAGCTTCAAGTTTCCTTTTCTGTATAATATTTAAGTGTGCCTAAATGTACCTAATGTGTTTCTAGTAAATAAATTATTATTATTATTATTTATTATTATTGAACTTTAAGGAATGATTTTCATAAATAATACGCTTTAGATGACAATGTGACTTAATTTTTCTCTATTCTTACCTAGATAACAATCCCTGTGCTAGGCCTACTGTAGGATAGAAAAAACCTGTTGACGTTTCCATAGAAACAACATGTGCGAAGCCGCGGGCAGAAACTAACTTAAAAAATAATTGTGTTTGTTGCAGCGACGCCCGCGACGCGGCGCCGTGCCGCACGTGCTGCTGCGCGGCGCCGGCGCACCAGCACGCGCACGGCGCGCAGCCGCCGCACGCGCACCACCCCTACCACGCGCACCACGCGCCGCACGCGCAGCACGCGCAGCACGCGCAGCACGCGCAGCACGCGCCGCCAGCACATAGTAAGTATCTCAATAAAATTACTTTAATTGTAGCATTCCGTACAAAATTTAACTTAGATCCAATTTCACCGTTGCTATTGAACGCGATCAACACAAATTATACTCGATTCACCGCTTTGAATGATTTATGTGCAACAACGTGTGATACTAAACCTTGCTTAGTTATAGGGAATTGTTTAAGTTTAGCTTTTGAATATGTAATAACTATGTTTAAGTAATCGTTGATGTCATCTAAACTCTTTTGTTTAAAATAACGACTTGTGCCTTTAGACAGGCTTCCTGTTATTTGTGTACCAAGCCCCTAATAAGACTAAAAATGTACATTATTAACGTTATTTCCCTTCTAATTTCAAGTTTAAAATAACCTACCATACCCAGAACGAATAAAGTAGGATACATTAGTGGGAAAAATGGGTAAACTCCGTATAACTTTAAATAAAGAAACCTTAAATATTTATTCTGAATTTTTTTCACCATACTGCTGTACTTTTTTTCGTGAGGGCTCCATATCATGGCAGACCATGATGAAAACATAATAGCAGACCATGATGAAAACATTCTCAAATTTTATTTTATTAAACATTCTTGTCAAAATGTGTCATTTTGAGACAATGTTGATGTTAAATCTTTAAAACAACTTACTTTTAAACTAGATCAGGACCCTTCAGCAGAGCAATTACGCTTATTGTGCCACCCAATATTTGACATTTGGAAGCCATTTCAATGGCAATGAAAGCCATCATAATGGCCTTCGCCATACAATTGAAAATTACGAAGGAAATGTGAATAAGCCATTCAAATGGCTTTCAAATGTCAATAAAGGGTGGGTGGTTTTTGCGTAATTCCACAGCTGAACAGAAGTGTTGTGGTACGGTTCTTAAAAAGGGTGATAACAATCTTGGACCCGGTTAAGGCACAACAGTTTTAAGTTACCTTGTGGCTAGATGATGGTGTGCAGTGGTTCAGCATTATTAATTTATGAATGTAATTGTGTGCAGTGGGCGAGCGGCGGCGCGACCTGCAAGGGGTGCACCACCCGTACATCGTGCACGAGCGCCTGTGGCAGCGGCAGCATCGCATGCTGGTAAGCTAGCGTGGATAACTACTACTTTCTCTAATAAATGTTTCTCTACTACTACTCTCTAAGTAACAGGTATAGAGTTAATTAAACTCCTCAACCTCAACAGCCTGTATTGGTCCACTGCTGGACGCAGGCCTCCCCCTGATAAGCGCCTTATTGGCTTTTATCACATGGGGGTAGTGCCCATAATCCCTACGCTGGGCATGCGGGTTGCGGATCGCAGTTCGGTGGTAGAATTGTTCTGCTGGGGGCGCTGCTGCCCGCCCCCGGTGGATATCCCTTAGTCGCCTCTTACGACTCCCGCGGGAAGAGTTGGGAAATTACACTCATTAGTGTTAATTCAGATGTCGCCAAAGCGTTTTTTAAAACCAACTTATTTTCATCTGTGAATTTCTCAGAAACCTGACTCTTTAGGACATTATTTTATAAATTAAATGTATAATATTAGGATAAAACAATATTTAGTAACAATTCCGCGCAAAACCTCCTCCGACAAGATCCAACAAAATGTGATTTGCGTGTAAACAAATTGTTCTAGGTTGTTTATAGGTGTTTGTGGGAGGACGGGCGGTACACGCAAATCACATTTTGTTGGATCTTGTCGGAGGAGGTTTTGCGCGGAATTGTTACTAAATATTGTTTTATCCTAATATTATACGATGGATTTCCGCAAAGTAACGCCTGAATCTATTAAATAATTTGTGTATTTGTTTTAGTGTTCTCTATCCAAATATATAAATTTTATTGTGCGTGGCGATTTTGTAAAAAAAAAAAAATGGTGACCGATGTTAGGGCCAAAATCTTGAAACCTTTTTAAACCCAAACTGACAACATGTCACGTTAGGGTTGTAAGGACGGTCAGTTTATAAAATATCTGGTACTCGTTAGGGAAAGAGCACAGTTCAGGTAATCGCAAATCTGAACCGCGCCATGCCGTACACCACTAAAATGTTCATTCAAATATGGGCTTCAATTCATAACATTTGGACACATTTCACAGTGAAACAATAAAATAGCAGATAGTATGGACAGCCGTTATGGCTAAGTAACTTATAACGTTACAATGTACTTACAATGACGACCTCTGTGTCGCGGCGGTCGAAAGGTCGCCTACGATGCAGGAGGCTGCGGGTTCAATAGCCGCCTCGGGACAAATCTTTGGACGACGTGCAGATTTTTGTTCCAGATTTTTCCAAGTTTAATAAAATATATATCTGTCTACGTAATGTATCGTATTAAGTATATCAGTTATCTAGTACCCATAACACAAGCTCTGCTTAGCTTGGGGCTAGATAATGCTGTGTGAATTGTCCAGCATTATTTATTAACTATTTAATAGTTTCTGCCCGTGGCTTCGCACGCGTTGTTTATATGTAAACATTTAACGGTTATTTCGATCCCATTAACTTATTGGGAACTGATTTATGAGACAGAACCTATGTTTTATTCCCGGCCTAGAACTACCTGTATGCAAAATTTCAGCCTGATCCGTTCAGTAGTTTTTGCGTGAAGAGGTACCAACATCTTTTTATCCAATAAATCAGTTCCCATGGGATAGAAATTACTTTAAAACGTTTCCATAGAAACAACGCGTGCGAAGCCGCGGACAGAAACTAGTTAATAATATAAGTGTTATAAGCGCTAAAATGCATTTGCAGGAGATGCAGCGCCGCAGCATGATGAACGAGGTAGCCATCCCGCTCACTCCGCAGTTCTTCCCGCCTCTGCCAGCCAACACCTTCTTGAATGTGAGTTACAACCTCTTTTTAGGGTTCCGTACGCAAAGGCCCACCAGCAGGTCTATTCAGACTCCGTTACCGAGTCATCGACATGGATACGCGCAAAATTCAAATATTTTTGTGATATTTAATATTTTCTGCGATAGGAATTAAACATTGCGTAAATTATTGAAGTTGAAGGAATGAGTTTCAAACATATCATATTACGCATTCGATGACGATGTGACGTAATGTTTCTGTATTCTACCCGAGACAACAATCCCCGTGCTAGACATAGGTACAGAAAAGTAGTTTTCCATAAATAATAAAACATTTTCTATGAACACATGTTTTAACAACCTTCGATTTAGTGCTTCTTTTGGAGCAATTAATAATATGTGCTTAAGGCTGAATGAGTGGCTCATCTCTCCATACAAACGTGGAAGGGTAACTTAACTACAACGCTGTTTGATGTTGACCATCCAAAACTAAGGATAATATCAATTTATCTCGTCATTATCTATGCCTGTATGCACTATGCACCCGAAACCGTAAATAAATAATTTAATAATAAAAAAAATACAAGCTTCTAAACTTTCGTATTTTAACACCGATTTTAGCTCGACTTTGGGTGAAAATAAATAACATACGGAGATAGAAAACTCTAAAACTAAGCCAGTACCGGCATATTTTAGTTATTCAAAAGTTGAAATAATTTTATTTTGAAAAGATACTCTCAATAGTTGTTCTATAATAAAATAACCCTTGTGCTAAAAGTCTTTTCCCATTTTTTTACGAGACCGTTTTACGAATAAATTTATTTGCCTTTCATCAAGCGCGCGAGAATGTCTATTATCTCAGATGAGATGGCATACATTTAGGCCGCGCCCACTGATGAGTTGGATCGGACGACTCGTGCAGCCTTAAAAAATCAACATATTAGCAAAAGCTACATTCTATCATAGTTTATTGTAACGTGGGTTCATAGAACATAGAAAATGGTCAACGATGCGTGGAAAACTAATTTACTGGTAGCTTAGTTCCTTGCAGAATGCAGAAAATATTAAAAACCGCTGAAATATTTATATTTAAATTTTCACCCTACAGGGCCCTGTCATTCAGTGTTGCCTCTGCTGTCCGTCCGTCTGAATATAGCACAAGTCATTTTGTATTATAACCATGTTAAATATAAGGACAGACAAGTGAAACGATCGCTGGTTAGCTATTCACAAAGATGAGGGGGGGTGCAGCCCTGCCTGCATACCCAACATTACTTTTTATCCCACAAAACAGTTCCCGTGGGTTAGAAATAACCTTTAAACGTTTCCATAGTAACAACGCGTGCGAAGCCGCGGGTAGAAACTAGTATAATATAAAATAGAAAAAATTCCTTTGAGGTGATTTACAGTAAAATTTAATAAAAGTTTTCTACAGACGGTTCAAGTTTTGTACACACGGAACAAGAGATTAGTGGAGTCGAATTTATTTTGTTTTATTTTGTAAGTAGGTCTGAAAATAATATAGGTACACAGTTTATTTTTTATAAGGATTATTAAATCAACAGAATTCAAATAAAGATAATGAATCATTTTTGATAAAACTATAATAATACTAATGTCCTCCTAGCCGAATTTCGACCACAGCGGCCAGTCTCATCGGAGACTAGCCAGATGCGCAGGACATTTTATAGTGCACAAGTATGTGCGCAAACACAGGTGTTCTCTCTATTCCCTCACTCTCATAATCCGATGGGACGACAGATCGACACGACCGGGGAGAGATCAGGCGCAGGGCCAACGGCTTACCGTGCTTTCCGAGGCACGGGGGCGTAACACCGCCAAATTCCTGACTCCGGGCTGCTACTGTGATTTTTTCTTGCTAGAAAAATCCCAGCAACAACTATTGGCCCGACCCGGGATTTGAACCCAGGAACCTCATAATCAGCGATTGAACAAGCTGACCGCTAGACCAACGAGGCAGTGATAAAACTATAAATTGGTCTCAACAGTACCTACCTATACAAAAGGGTCATTTTGGACATAGAATAATTTAAATAAGTAAACAATAGTTAGTGAAATAAACTTTATATACAAATTTTAGTCAGGCACTTTAAATTAAAAAGAACTAGTTTCTGACCGCGGCTTCGCACGAGTTGTTTCTGGAAAAAAAAAGAAACGTAATTTCAAGTTAAAAAGGATCTTATGAAATTATTTTAAACAATCTGAACACATTATTATTATTAGTACCTACTATTTAATTTTAAACGTCTTTTTATCAAAAATGAATAAACATTATACTTACCACAAATAAATTAAAAAAAAAAGACACAATAGCCGCTCCATTTATAAACTTAGAACAAAATAAATATTGTAACATTGCAGAACAAAAACTAATATTTAATGCTGATTTCTTAAGGATATGGCTAATATCATAATACAAAGTTAAAAAATACATTGAAACTTACTGAAAACAAGAAATTCCATCATTTTTCTTCTGCTTGGACGAGTGATTTTTGCATTTTTACACAAGCACTTGGCCATGCTTTCTGTCCGAGCAGTTTGCGTAAATGCAGGTTTAGGCCTGGAATAACACAGAGGCCCTTTCTAACCGACTTGGAAAAGCGGAGGTTCTAGGCTGCATGTATCAGCTAAAATGACACTAGTTGAAATGGTAAGCATAACTTGTCAAATGCTTCTCTTTTGATAGTGACGGTTTCAGGGTGCGCATTGTGAATCTATGGGGGGCCGGCGAAAACCTTGATCGAGCGTACTCGAGCCAATCTAATAAATAAGTAAATAAATAAATAATGCTGGACTATTCACACAACATTATCTAGCCCCAAGCTAAGCAGAGCTTGTGTTATGGGTACTAGATAACTGATATACTTAATAAAATACACTACATAGATAGATATTTTTTATTATACATAGAAAACACCCAGACCAACGGAAGAAATTTCTGCAGATCGTACACAAATTTGTTCCGAGGCGGGAATCGAACCCGCAACCTCCAGCGTCGCAGGCGGACCTTCGCCCGCTGCTGCGCGGAGGTCGTCAATCTCTAGAAGTAATGTTGGTAAAACAACACAAAAATACTAAATTCGCGTTTTAGCGTCTAGATGAAATATAGTTGTGATGTGTGATGTAAAATTGAGCTCAAACCGACAATAAGTGCAAATTCTGTCAAAAAATCAAGAACAAAAGTGATTTTTAGGTTAAGTATGGGGGCAATGTTTACAAACCTTGCATCTTTCAGTCAGTTCATCAGTTTTGCCAGAGTATAACACCCTGTACGTTTATTTTGTAAAGATGCAGCTCTTGGAAGACCTGGAGCCGCGCGAGGGCGGACCAGCTATCGGAGGGGTGCCCATTGTCTCCACGCCTTTGGTCATGTGAGTATATTCATCATCATCCTATACCATACCAAGGCAAACCCAGGCACGCGGGCACCGCTTCCACTTGATTTCTGACAGCTGTTTATAAATCCTTTTGCAATCAGTTTTACTGACCTGCTTAAATATCCTGCAAACATTCAGCTCGAAGTGACAGATCTTCAATATCACACTGCCCTTAAACAAACTTTCTTTGAAAATGTATCTTCAGAGCAGCTAAAGCAGAAAGTTTTGGCAAAAAGTTTCTAGTGAAGATTTTCCAACATTTTTTTAGCAGATTTGGTTCCACCTATGTGTGTGAAAAATCATTTTCAACTCTATCATACAATAAAAATATATATCGGATATCTCTCAATGCAAAACTGATTTCTGATTTGATTGTACTTTCAATATCAGATTTAAAACCAAATATCGACAATTACTATCAGGAAAACCTCTTCACAGATTGGTGTCTTTATGTATAAATTTCCATATGAATAAAGTAGCGGTGGTGGCCCGGGGCCGCCGCAGTCTAAGAAATTTTGCTCACCTGGAAAATCTATTGGCCAGCCTTGTCCTATACCCTAGTCCACTGCTGGACATAGGCCTCCACTAATGAGCGCCATGGCGCCCTGTCTTCAGCTTCCACATCCAGCATATAAAGAAAGAATAGAGTAAACTAAAAGTGCTATGCCTGCATAATGTAATGACATAGATTAGATAGAACTCACTACAGTATGTACCTATAGGATAGGAACTTCAATTAACTAAGTGGATCAGAGTGGAATAAGGCGAAAATAAGCCACATTTGTCGCATTTTAAATAAATAAATAAATAATGCTGGACAATTCACACAGCATTATCTAGCCCCAAGCTAAGCAGAGCTTGTGTTATGAGTACTAGATAACTGATATACTTAATACAATACACTACATAGATAGATATTTTTTTTTATACATAGAAAACACCCAGACCAACGGAACAAATTTCTGCAGATCGTACACAAATTTGTTCCGAGGCGGGAATCGAACCCGCAACCCCCTGCGTCGCAGGCGGACCTTCGCCCGCTGCGCCACGGAGGTTGTCCGTATTTTTTAGCCTCGCCTCGCTTGTGTCCTTATCATTCCTGTCCATCTTCTAAGATTGTCTTGATATTTCCAGGGACGGGCAGAACGTGCACCACCACATGCACCACTTCCTGCAGATGCACCAGGGCCCGCACGCGCCGCACTACCACAGCCTGGCGCACCTGGCGATACAGTCCGAGAACGGAGGGCAGAGGGTACGTTCTTACTTACCTATTACTGCTTATCCCTGCACAAGTGTAATCTAATCACAACCTGGCGCACCTGGCGATACAGTCCGAGAACGGAGGGCAGAGGGTACGTTCTTACTTACCTATTACTGCTTATCCCTGCACAAGTGTAATCTAATCACAACCTGGCGCACCTGGCGATACAGTCCGAGAACGGAGGGCAGAGGGTACGTTCTTACTTAACTATTACTTCTTATCCCTGCACAAGTGTAATCTAATCACAACCTGGCGCACCTGGCGACACAGTCCGAGAACGGAGGGCAGAGGGTACGTTCTTACTTACCTATTACTGCTTATCCCTGCACAAGTGTAATCTAATCACAACCTGGCGCACCTGGCGATACAGTCCGAGAACGGAGGGCAGAGGGTACGTTCTTACTTACCTATTACTGCTTATCCCTGCACAAGTGTAATCTAATCACAACCTGGCGCACCTGGCGACACAGTCCGAGAACGGAGGGCAGAGGGTACGTTCTTACTTACCTATTACTGCTTATCCCTGCACAAGTCTAATCTAATCACAACCTGGCGCACCTGGCGACACAGTCCGAGAACGGAGGGCAGAGGGTACGTTCTTACTTACCTATTACTGCTTATCCCTGCACAAGTGTAATCTAATCACAACCTGGCGCACCTGGCGATACAGTCCGAGAACGGAGGGCAGAGGGTACGTTCTTACTTACCTATTACTGCTTATCCCTGCACAAGTGTAATCTAATCACAACCTGGCGCACCTGGCGACACAGTCCGAGAACGGAGGGCAGAGGGTACGTTCTTACTTACCTATTACTGCTTATCCCTGCACAAGTCTAATCTAATCACAACCTGGCGCACCTGGCGACACAGTCCGAGAACGGAGGGCAGAGGGTACGTTCTTACTTACCTATTACTGCTTATCCCTGCACAAGTGTAATCTAATCACAACCTGGCGCACCTGGCGATACAGTCCGAGAACGGAGGGCAGAGGGTACGTTCTTACTTACCTATTACTGCTTATCCCTGCACAAGTGTAATCTAATCACAACCTGGCGCACCTGGCGACACAGTCCGAGAACGGAGGGCAGAGGGTACGTTCTTACTTACCTATTACTGCTTATCCCTGCACAAGTGTAATCTAATCACAACCTGGCGCACCTGGCGATACAGTCCGAGAACGGAGGGCAGAGGGTACGTTCTTACTTACCTATTACTGCTTATCCCTGCACAAGTGTAATCTAATCACAACCTGGCGCACCTGGCGATACAGTCCGAGAACGGAGGGCAGAGGGTACGTTCTTACTTACCTATTACTGCTTATCCCTGCACAAGTGTAATCTAATCACAACCTGGCGCACCTGGCGATACAGTCCGAGAACGGAGGGCAGAGGGTACGTTCTTACTTACCTATTACTGCTTATCCCTGCACAAGTGTAATCTAATCACAACCTGGCGCACCTGGCGATACAGTCCGAGCACGGCTCCCAGAGTGAATGCCATGTTCAGACAAAACTCAAACAAACAAATCAAAACTCGCTTACCAACCTATACCTCATCATCATCATATCAGCCCAAACTCGTCCAATGCTGGTATGGTGGTATGGTATGGTATAAGTACTCCTATTTCCGCATTCAAGACTCGCAGTTGCGCGTTAAAATTTAGCTAGCATAGCCAGCCTAACTCTGTCCAGAAAGGCAGAATCTTCCTGGGATCTTCACAGGCTTCGCGGAGTGACCTCGGCAAGTTGAGGATTTCTGTTCGTTGTGCTGTTACTCCCTCGCATTCTAGGACTACGTGGGCAGCTGATTCGTCGTCGCTGATGCATCCTCTGCAGAGAGGGCTATCCGTCGCTCCGATGGTAAATAGGTGTTTGTTTAGTGGGCAGTGTCCTGTTAGTGTTCCTACCAGGATACGCAGGTCCGTTCTGTTTAGGTTTACTAGGCGTTTTGTCAGCCTCGGCGATGTTGATGGAAGCGCCGCTCTGGCTTGTCTGCATTCTAAAAGGCGTGTCCATCGTTCCTTATGCATCTCTCTAGTTCTGAGCCCAGTCCATGTCTGGAGTAGCGAGAATGGTAGCGGTAGGAAAGGTGCTGGACCTTCTGTGGTGGTGTCCGATCCCCTCCGTGCCAATTCATCGGCGGCGTCGTTACCTAGAGATCTGCTATGTCCCTTGATCCATTGAAGGATGATCCTGTTCTTGGTGGATATCCTCTCTAATGCCAAGTGACATTCGTACACGAGCTTGGAGTTACAGCTGTTTCCTTCCAGAGCCCTGAGTATGGCAGCACTGTCGGAGAGAATGCGCACACGTTGGTCGCTCATTTCTCTTTTCTGCACGGCTGTGGCTGCCTGTGTTATTGCTACGCATTCACATTGGAATATGGAGCTGTGTTTTCCTAGTGTTATTGATATATTAATGTTGAGGTCCATTGAGTGAACCGCAGCACCCGTACCCGTATTAGTTTAAGACCCATCTGTGTAGATTCTGACTTCGTGGGAGCCTGATTCATCTTTATGGTCCTCGTATAGTTGTATCTGGTAAGTAGTGTTTATCTAGTATTGGTTTACTGGGCATTTTGGCGCAGGGGGCGGCTATGAGAGGTTCGTATAAAATAAGACGCGGGTCCAATGCTGGACATAGGCATCCCTATGACGCCACAAAGGACATAGGCTACATTAAAAGAGCGTGCGAAGCCGCGGGCAGAAGCCGGTGCTTCATACGGGACAGCTATCCCTTCATCAAGCACAGATCCGGTTTGGTTTCCATAAGACACAGCAAGACTTTTGGATACGTCAGAAATATCAAATTACAAACTATTGGTATAACTATTATTATACAAAAATGTTTATTTCATTAATCAAATATTACAAATTTACTTTGATCCGTGCTCGAAACCTTCTTTTAAGTATGAAATACCTGTATTAAGAAGGTAACGCTCTACCATACATAGGTACCTAAGGTCGTAAATTCAAGTAAGGAAAATAATAATAAATCAATGTTGAACAGTTTTTAACAAATAAGTAGAGGGTAGGTTTAGGTGAAGTTCATTGTCGTGATATGTGGTGTGGTACAAGTGCAAGCGGGTGCGAGTAGAGTAGTGCGTGTTTGTGTAGTGAATGGGTGGTATTATAGTGGTAATGTTTATCTCCAGGTGTACGGCGGCGGCTCGTTCTACGGGATGGTGCGCGCGGCGCACGAGCGCAACGGGTGGCGCGCGCACCGCGGCGCCTCGCGCACCACCATCGAGAGCAACACGTACCGGCACGCCTACGCGCGCCCCGCGCCGCACCACCAGGACGAGAAGTGTACCATCTGTCTCTCAGTGTTCGAGGTCGACTCCGACTGCAGGTGACTGTCATACAGACCATACACCATCAGATATCAGGAAAACGTTTCAAATTCTATCTCTAGCCAATAAAGTTTATGTTGGTATAGGTGGACCACACAAATGGCGGATCTCTGTAGAACCTTGTCACAATATGTATAATAAAAAATATCTATCTATGTAGTGTATTGTATTAAGTATATCAGTTATCTAGTACCCATAACACAAGCTCTACTTAGCTTGGGGCTAGATAATGCTGTGTGAATGGTCCAGCATTATTAATTTATTTATATAATAAGAAAACAAACGCCAAACACAGTAACAAACGCCACTTTTGGTGTTTGTTACTGTGACATGGTTCTACAATATATTATTCTATAGTAGTAGGTACTTGCCACACCGTATGGCAAGTCCCTAATAGATCGCAGACAACACATGTTCCGATCGACGCGGTTTTCGTTCTACCTAGTGAAACTTACCGCGAGTTTCACTTGGATTTCGCCGTATTCCCGGATAATTTGGCGACACGGTAGGATTACCTCACACCATCTTATATTTCGCTGCCGCTCTGGTAGCGAATAGCGTAGGTCTGAATCACTCTGCTTATAAAAGCCTGATCAGGCCAGTTCCTGCGCATGCGCCTGCGAGTGGGAGGAGTTTCGCCTCTTTATTATCAGGTGTCAATGAAGCATTGGTCTTCTTCCAGCACAATCAAGGTTGCTCACATGCATAATGAATTTGTCAACTAAAATAATAAATGGTAATATTTTAAAAACAAGCTTTTATTCAAAGCTCTTTTAAGTAGTTTGTGCACATACCAATAATTAATAGTTACGTTAGACGTGGTTACGTCGTTTCGTTAGTAGTTCTTATGGCCACCTTCTGTCTCCATCAGACCAGCTTGATGGTACCATAACATAACTTACATTAGTAGGTATGCCGAATTTCAGCTCAATCGGATTAGAATGCAGGGGTGAGAGTGTATTGTATATTGAATGTACTGTATTATACTAAAAAAGACCAGTCTTTGCTCTTCTAAATGCTTTTATTTTCACATGAGGTTGCGGCCCGAGGAAGCAACCCGAGAGAGCGACAAAAGTTGCCAGCTATAGGTTAGAAATTGTCAACGAACAATAAAATAATCGAATTTTCTTATGTTAGTATCGAACACTGGTCTAAAACTCAGTTGCAAGATTTGTTCTACACATACATACAAACTACTAGGGCAAGATAAATATAGCTTGTAAAATATTGAACGATTGAGTGGAATGTTTCAGACGGCTGCCATGCATGCATCTGTTCCACATGGAGTGTGTGGACCAGTGGCTGGGCACCAACAAGCACTGCCCGATCTGCCGCGTCGATATCGAGACGCATCTAAACAAGGACGCGGCGTTCTAATCTCAAGTGAGTACACTTATATACCGCTAATTTGAGGCTCCAAATAAGTAAAACACTTTCACTCATAAAATTCACATTCATTTCGCAATCTTGTCTGAAGATACGTATTCCTAATAGGCATCAGCCAATGCAATCACAGAGCGCCTTCCTGATGTAGTTCATGAGCTAGCGGCTGTTTTTGTTTCACAAAAACCACGGCGCACAAATGCCGCTGTTCGGCCCAGGTGCACAAATATAAGCTATCTTTTAAGCTACTTTAAATTTGGCTAAGGCTAAGTTAAAAATGTTGCCTTCTTCGAATCTTATTTTCTCGAATTACTCTGAAACCATAGTGTGCACAAATTTTATTTTTTTGTCACATTCTCTGATTTTTCTTTTTAGATTCATCTTGATCCAAGTCGACACTTTTCAAGTAGACTATGTCCATCCCCAAGATTCCATTTTCCTCCCTGCCAAATTTTATTAAGATTCATTCAGCCATTTAGAAAAGGTAACACAGACTGTTGCTTTCGAATTTATAATATTAGTATAGATTCTAAAACCTATTATGCTCTCATTTCAAAGAAATTTGAAGTCGAAACTATTGCTTATTGTAAGGAAAGTTTAAATTAAACAAAATTACATTTATTCAAACTTTGAAAAGTTATTATTCTAATATCACTTGTCTATTTACAAAATCATTATAATTGTTCATTTCTTGAGTTTCTTGTCTTCAATATCTTTTTTGTCTTTCAGTCTACCTTCGAGCGTGGGCGCGGTGATGATGGCTTTCTGCTGAAGCTCCAAGCTCTCCTGCTGAAGGTCGTGTGTGAGCTGTTTCTGTATGTTGCAGCTCCTGAAAACAACTGCCCATTAGTTGTGCATTTGGATTGGTCGGCCTTGCAAGATCCTTGATCAGTCATCTTAAGGCATGTGTTTGGTGTAAAGTTAATTGTATTCTTGACAGAAGTTTTAATACATTATTATGCGTCAATTAAGTGACGCAGCTGCCTAATTGTCCAATCTTTTGAAGAACATACAATCTTCTGTAATCATGGCTAGAATCTTGGATGGCACACGCAAAATATGGGTAGTTCATTGGTGAGTAGTAGTTAAGAAATTTTTATTTATCAGACTGAAAATATCACACAAGTAAGTCAAATTAGCCAAACAATTAAAGTTATTGCACTGTATTAACTTAACAATGAACTACCTTGAAATTAGAATAAAAATCGAAAAATGTAAATCTGATTACAATAATTTTTGCAGAAAACGGTTTTTTCTTTGTTTTTTGTGCTATCATATAATTTATTATAAGAACTCTATTATCATGAGGCACTTTGTGTATTATATGAGTAACTAGAACCAACACAAATGCACTAAAATGTATATAATTTAGAAATAAGGTTAAAACTATTATTTTACTTTAAGTTGTTTATCACTATTATTTTATTACAATGTTATTGGTCAGAGGAGTGACTCTTGTTATTTTTATTGTATGAATGATTTGTACTAATGCAAACCCTCAGTTATGTTCAATGCAGGAAAAAAAGAATTATTGTTGTTGCCTTTGAGAAAATAAGTAAAAACTAAAATGTTATGTACTTTTAATTTATAATTTGCAGAATGTAAAATTCTATAATAAAAGTTTTTTATAAATTAATCTCTAATATTAGTATCATTTCACATGCTTGGGGATTCAAGAATTCAAGATATTTTAATGCGGAACATGCTCTTTATAGGTCTTAAAATAATTTATGGTATGCACCCTGCTAGGACATTACGCTAGGTTTTATTTACTCTTATATCTAAAGATATAAAATTTGAAAATTTTAGTAACAATTAAAGTACCCACAGGCTGCTATTAGGGGTCTTTTAACGCAATCACTGCTCAGCTTCATAAGCCCCTGCTGGTTGCACCGCTGCGACCCGGGGAGTAGACTGACAACTGCATTTTAGGCCATTAATGTGTTAAGAGATTTAGACTGTTACTACTACTAGGAGGTATTATTTATTATTATTATACACTCATTTATTCTTTAATCTCGTTTACAAAATACATTTTTTACTATAGAAAATAAAATGTTATAAAACTATTCTACAGTAAAAAATATATCAAAACGGTGAATCACCGGCCGCGAAGCTAGGCTCAAGCGGCTGGTGACTAGGGCTGCAAAGAGAGGAACTTCCTGACGATGCGCGCCGAGTCCAGGAGTACCGCCTTTTGAATCTGGCCTTTGATCCAACTTCCTAGCGAGAGTTTCTTGAGATGTTGATCGAGACTCTTCGCTATTACGCCGTTAACCGAAACGACTATCGGGACGATAGTCGCTGAATCAACATCCCACATGCTGACAACCTCGTTAGCCAAATCAAGGTATTTGCTAATTTTATCTTTTTCAGCTTTAACGAGGTTAACATCATGTGGTATGGTGACATCATCATTATTATTATTATTATTATTATTATTATTATTATTATATATTATTATTACTATTATTTATTATTATTATTTACATGGAGGTCCAGCAGTGGACTGCTACAGGCTGGTGTTATGGTGTATTACTTACCTGCAAGCATGATCTATCCTTTCACATATTGCATCAGAAGCAGTTCTATTTCCAGAAAGGTAAGATATTTCTGCTGCCACTGTTGCTAGTTTTTCAGCATAGTC
Organism: Eupithecia subumbrata; assembly: GCA_949316285.1. Classification (NCBI taxonomy): domain Eukaryota; kingdom Metazoa; phylum Arthropoda; class Insecta; order Lepidoptera; family Geometridae; genus Eupithecia; species Eupithecia subumbrata. Next base: position 14,364,759 of record OX438632.1, on the reverse strand, counting down.
CATGTAACCTTAAAAATAAGATATAAAATAAATAAAATGTACCTGTTATATTTTATCCAGCAGTTGAACTAATATGACATAATGATAATAATTATGTCCTTGAAGAAAATCAAGGACAGGACTGTTTTGTGCTTTATCCAATTAGGTGTTCTACACAAAATGATGACATCATCTGATTCTGTTGAGCCCATAAACACCGAGCATATGCTAATATTGAGCATATGCCTCCCCCTGACAATGTAATAATCATCAATTTTAATCATGATTGAATAGAATAGAATAGAATAAAATATCTTTATTGTCAAAGGTGAAACACATGAAAAATTATAAGTAGGTATACAACACTTCTGTGTACAGGCTAAGACTTGTCAAATTCACATACAAATAAAATGAAAGAAAAATACAAAAAAAAAATACAATACGCATTCGCTGTATATGGGCGATAGTCAAATAAATAATCTAGTTGCTAGTAACATTGTGCGTACTGGAACCTTTGTTCAACTCTTTTTGTACATTATTAAACTGAGTATAGTCGTTCTCGAGAAACTCTTTTATGCTGTATACAGTTTTGTGAAGAAGAAGTCTTTTCACTTCATTTAAAGGTGTTATGTTTATTTAATTTAATATCCTTTATTTCAGGTGGTAGTTTATTAAAAACAGTGCGCCCCATTTGAAGAGGAAGTTTCGTTGATAAATTAAGGCGATTGGGGATTGCTTCTAGAGTTAAATTGTTATTTCTGATGGTCCGTTTGCTTTTTACAACTCGAATTGAGTATCTATCCCAATTAGCTCTCACATATTTTAAGACTTCCAGTATGTAGACTGAGACCGATGATGTCAGTATTCCTAGTTCTTTGAAAAGATCGCGGCAAGACTCTCTATAATGAGCTTTAACTAAAACACGTATTGCTCGTTTCTGCGATTTTAGGACCCTCTCATAATCGGTAGAGCAGCCCCATAGGATGATACCATACGACATTACCGAGTGAACGTAAGCGTAATAAACGTTTTTTAATGTCTCCTTTGATGTTATTGGTCTTAGTTGCTTTAGAGCGTATATTCCCTTAGACATTTTCTTACATGTCAGGTCTACATGGTTCTTCCAAGTTACAGTCGGGTCTATTTCAAATCCAAGTAGGCGGACCAGATTAGAGTTGGTAATTGTATGCTTATTGGATAAATTGATATATAAAACTTTTTGGTGATTAATCTTTGTGGTAAATAAAATTACATTAGTCTTATGTTCGTTAAGTTTAAGGCCATTCATATTGAACCATTCTGATAATATTGTCATAGATTCTTTGATTTTACTCTCCAATTGTATGTTAGATTCCGCTGATAGGATTATGCTGGTATCGTCAGCATATTGGACCATTTCTCCATTTAATTGAACATGCGCAATGTCATTTAAGAATAACGTAAAAAGGGTGTTACCCAAAGCTTTGGACGGTCGCTGGACCTTGCGAGAACAAGTCGTGTGTCATTTTGCTCTGCATATTTAAATCAACAGACCCAGTAAATAGTTATTACTTTGGCAAAAACTATACACTTTTGCACTCCTTATAACAATACCTTTCGAGTGGTGCAAAATTATATCAAGAATTGTGCATAAAAGCGAAGTTAAAAGTGAAATTACGTCAAGTGACTACGCGTAAAAGTGAGCGGCACACAAAGAGCTAGCTAAAGTTAGTTGCGCCTACCTCATTTCTTCAAACGAATCCAGTTCTTTGTTTCTTCATTTGGCTAATTTCGACCGCTTTCGTACGGAGCTCGGTGGCGAAGTGAGCTAAGGCGTTGCTTATACGATTCTCCGGCTACTGGACTGGGGTTCGGTCCTCTACGTGGAAGTTACTTTTTGCTTTTTCTTTTTGCAACATTATAGTTTTTCATTTTGCATTTTGAACATGAGTGATTTTAAGAAAGAGGCTTGCCATGGCTGCATGAAAGGGATCCCTGCTAAGGACAATTTGAAATGCTCTTTCTGCAAGAATTACTATGATTTGGAATGCGCAAATGTTGCGCAGCGTGCCTTCGCTTCTATGAAACAGGCACTTAAGGACTCCTGGAAGTGTCCGGAATGCAAAACTAAGGAACGGAAGGGTGACAACTCTAATACGCCGGTCCGAGCTGCTACTGCGCCCCCCGCCCCTGCGAGTGGAAGTCATGATGATGGTAATGTCACTAAGCGAAAACCTACTGCGACAGGCGGGCCGGTAATTGAAGAAGAATGGTGCCTGAACAAAGACAACTTACGATCCCTCATCAAGAGCGAAATAGGTAAAGCTGTCGCTGAGTCTGTGGCGGTTGCAGTTCAGAAACAACTGCAGAGCGTGAATGATGTACTCGGCGGCCTTCAGATTTCGTTTTCGGCCATTGACACGCAGCTCGAGAGTCTGAAGTCTACACTTACAGAAAAGAATAATGTTATCGCTGGCCTACAGGCGGAAAATGGACACCTACGTGATGCGGTGCACAGATTGGAGGACCATATTAGAACAGCGGAACAGCAGGCCTTGCTCAACGATGTTGACATAGTGGGTGTTCCCGAAGCCAAAGGCGAATCGGTTGTCCACGTTGTAACTACCCTTGCTCTCAAACTGGGAGTTACTCTAAGTGAGAACGATATCGTTAGCGCTGACCGGGTGGGTGCAGTGCACGACGAAGCAACGGGGCGCCCACGTGCCAGACCGATTGCCGTAAGGCTTGTGCGCCGTGTAATACGTGAAAACTTACTGCGTGCTGCACGTGTGCGCCACGGAGTCACCACTGCTGATGCGGGCTTGAACGGGGAAGCACGCCGCTTTTACATCAATGAGCGCTTGACGCGTGAAAACAGGCAGCTGTTTCTAAGGGCTCGTGAAATTGGATCAAGCCTTAAATGGCGGTTTGTCTGGACAAAGGACGGACGTGTGTTCGCCCGCCAGCACCAGAGCGACGACTCTCCTCGACACCGCCTTCGTTCAGAGACTGATCTGATACGGGTTTTTGGGGCCGCAGCGGTTAGTGCTTGTAGTAAAAAACCTACATCTTAAATACTTTGCCCCTCAGGCTTTGTCTAAGCTCAAAGTTATAATCTTTGTCCTTCAAGTAGATTTGTTTTTTCTGTATGTTTGCTTTTTGTGTATACCGTGTTTTGCCTTTACAGAGTCAGGTTTTGTAATAACCATATGTGTGTCTAAATGTTACATTATATTTAATAGGTATTTCTATCCACTCATGTCTGTTCTTGTGATACTGCAGTACCAAATACTCATATTCGTTTATCGATCTTACAAATTCACTAGCAATAACTCGCTCTATTATAAAGTTATCTTTATATTTTTTAAAGTAAATGTAATAATATTTGCGCTTTCTCATTATTTTCACATCCGTCGATTAACACTGTTCACCGCAATTTTGTATTTCTCCGTAGGTCATCTCATTGAAATCGGATTATACAGGGTTACAGGAAAAGTCGTGCTAGATCCGTTAAGGGCGTGGAGTACCCATCATTCCTGACATATTTCACTATGAAACACCCTACCCTAAACTAAACCCTTTTCGAGATATTCGACTTTTAATTTTTTTATTGAAAATTGCCGATTTTTAGGCAATTAAATTTATTTTTGGTTGTTTTGTGTATCTTATTATTATTATTATTGCATTTTTACATGTGTAATTAGATGCTTTAGGACGTCAATCATTAAAATAGTGCATAAGTTAATTGAATAGACCGTAGTAGACAAGTGAAAGTTAAGAAATAAAAAAAAAATTAGAAAGTTTATTTTTCTCTAAGGGATATCTAAAAAAAATATTATGGCAATTCTTCGGCAGATGTTTTTAAAAATATCTACGTTTCATCAGCTATCTAACGAGGTATAACAATCTAGGGTTTGTATTACATTTCGTGGAAAAAAAGTAGTTGGGACGCTCCAGGTAGCAGTTCTAACGGTCCCGCGCCTATTGTCCTTCAAGTTCAGACACACCGTGAGAGCGAGACAAGTGACGATTTATGTAGGTATGAATGAAAGAAAAAATGTGTAGAGACCGGTTAGGGCTGGGAATACAACAGGGGGTATTGTTTTGGTTGTCAGTCTGCTTTTGTGCTTCGTACATAGTAGATGTGATATCGTTTTGCTCTTTTTCTCGACTTGGCTGTGATTCTGGACTATTTCTTCTGATTTGTGACTACTATACTTGTTAACCGGACTCTGATTTGTACCTGTGATACGGAAGTGTTGAAGATGACGTCCTACACACCTGAGGAATATGCTGATATGCTTATTTGTTACGGATACTGCGATTGTGTATCTGCGCAAGCTCGCAACGAATACGTAACTCGCTACCCCGGTCGTCGAGTGCCGGATGTGGCCGTTTTTGACAGAGTTTATCGAAGACTTCGAGAATCTGGCTCTGTTTTGAGACGTAATACAGACATGGGTAGACCACGAATTGACGACGAAGAACAGGACAATGAGATAGTGCAACGCTTTCGAGCGGATCCGACTACTTCCACTAATATTGTTGCCCGTGATCTGGGACTTTCGCAATGGAGAGTGTGGTTTACAGTGCATACTGCTGGCCTATACCCATACCATTACACGCCGGTACACGTTATTGAAGAAGGAGACCCCGCGAGAAGATTGGACTTTTGCAGATTTATGCTAAATGCTGACGTAGAAGACCCAGATTTTCTAAGAAATATCTTGTGGACGGATGAGTCCAAATTTGATAAAGATGGCATAACTAACTATCACAACGCCCATTACTGGGCCCCAAAAGCACTAAGGAATCCCAATAAGAAAAGAGTGAAGGGGTCCCAACGAAGATTCAGCGTGAATGTGTGGATGGGCATTATCTCCAATCATTTGATTGGACCTTACTTTCTACCGGATAATTTAAATGGGGAAAGCTACGAAAATTTCCTGAGAGCAGACTTGAGTGATTTGCTGGATGATCTGCCACTCAACCTGATCAGGGACATGTGGTTCCAACACGATGGCTGCCCTGCCCATTTCAGGAGAAGTGTCAGAGACTGGCTGGACACAAATTATCCAAACAAATGGATAGGACGAGGTGGGCCGTTGCCATGGCCAGCAAGAAGTCCGGACCTAACCCCCATGGATTTTCATGTGTGGGGGTGCATGAAAAGTCTTGTGTACAGCGAGCCGAATCCAGTTTCGTCTGTGGAAGACCTAAGAGAAAGGATTGTGGATGCAGCAAATAAAATGAGGACCACGTTGACCACTGGAGTAGTGAAGACTGGTCTCCGTAGAAGGATGCGACAATGTATCAGAAATAGAGGCGGCCATGTTGAACATGAACTGTAGAATAAGAAAAAGTTGTGTGAAAACCTTTAATAAATGACATTTCATGCTTACCTATTGTTTTACTTTTACTTTTTAGGGCTAAGTATAAATTTTCTTCTCCACTGTCGCCTATAAAACTAATTTTTTTTCAATGCAATTGAATAAAACCCTAGATTATTATACCTCGTTAGATAGCTGATGAAACGTAGATATTTTTAAAAACATCTGCCGAAGAATTGCCATAATATTTTTTTTAGATATCCCTTAGAGAAAAATAAACTTTCTAATTTTTTTTTTATTTCTTAACTTTCACTTGTCTACTACGGTCTATTCAATTAACTTATGCACTATTTTAATGATTGACGTCCTAAAGCATCTAATTACACATGTAAAAATGCAATAATAATAATAATAAGATACACAAAACAACCAAAAATAAATTTAATTGCCTAAAAATCGGCAATTTTCAATAAAAAAATTAAAAGTCGAATATCTCGAAAAGGGTTTAGTTTAGGGTAGGGTGTTTCATAGTGAAATATGTCAGGAATGATGGGTACTCCACGCCCTTAACGGATCTAGCACGACTTTTCCTGTAACCCTGTATGTTTTCTTTAATAATGGTTTCTAAGACTAAATATTGTTCTTTGGGTCTATATAATGCAGGATCTCTAAATACTGGACACAATGACTTTATAATGGCCATGCATAATTTTAAAAATGACTTAGTAGCCATAAATGAAACTTTTATTAGAAAAGGTGAAGAAGCACGAGCCCCGAAAATACCCGGTTACAAGTTTATTCACACCCCAAGACCTTTACACTTTAGTCGTAAGAAGGGCGGAGGCGTTGGATTTTATATAAGGCGTGGTATCCGTGCACGGCAGGTAGCGCATCCTGATGCTGAGATTGAACAGATGTGGTTATCGCTCAATATGAATGGATCTCGCATTGCAATTGGTACTGCGTACCGCCCGGATTGGGTTAAAATAGATACATTTATTGATGCTTTGACGGATTCGGTAGCATACTTTTCTGGTTATGAGGGCATAGTTATTTTGGGAGACTTTAATGTCAATTTACTGGATCCTAGTAGTGGTTTGTCTAAAAAACTCAGCGAATTCAACAGTTACACAGGTATGACTCAATTTGTATCTTCCGCAACTCATTTTACAAACAGCTCTGAGACACTTATTGATGTAATATGTAGTGACTGTCGTATTCGAAATGTTAAGGTTAATAAAATAACATCGGCCGTCGGGCATGCCTTCATTACTGCTACGCTTAATATTAAAAAAGAAAAGATACATCCTAAAACTATTATATACAGACCTCTTAAAAATATTGACCGGAAGCAATTTGATAAAGATATTTCAAATATTCACTGGGGCTCTTTCCTTGAAGCGACTTCTGTTGACGTAATGGTAGAAGTTTTCACTAATATTCTTACGAGCTTGCTTGATGTACATGCACCTATTAAATCTATTATTATCAAAGATAAACCTGCACCGTGGATTACAGATACAATTAAGATAATGATGGATCATCGCAATGTTGCTCATGAGAAATACCGTAAAACTAAGCTAGATGTACACAAACAATATAACAAGGAATTAAAGTCATTAGTTAATAACGGCATTTACAATGAGACGCGTGCGTACTATAACTTTAGAATAAATAATGAGCACAGTGAAAAACAATTATGGAAGAATATTAAACAAGATATTCTCCCCACCTCAGATGATAAGAATTATCTGCCCGACCACTTAAGCGACGCTACTGTAATAAATGACCATTTCTTAAATGTTCCAGGTACTAATTCTGTTCCTATTTCTACGTTAACATATTTTGAATTTAATAAATTTAATGATAGCATTTTTTCCTTGCAGCCCGTTGATGAATCAGATATCACCAAAATTCTTCTCTCAATTAAGACTAACGCTGTTGGAGTTGATGGTCTTTCGATGGATATGGTACTACTAACCTTACCATATACATTGCCTCTAATAACTGCAATCGTCAATAAGTCTATCGTTACTTCTGATTTTCCTAGTTTGTGGAAAATTGCTTCAGTAAATCCCATTCCTAAGGTACCAAATCCAACTACTGTAAATGTCCTTAGGCCTATCAGTGTTCTGCCCGTACTCTCTAAGGTACTTGAAAAAGTTGTTTATAATCAACTTAGTCAATATGTCGAGCGTCACAATATTTTACCTGATGTACAGTCCGGTTTTCGTAAAGGGAGGGGGACAACCACTGCCCTGTTGGATGTAGTGGATAACATTATCGTTGACCAGGACCAAGGTCTGGCCTCAGTCTTGGTCCTGCTAGACTTCTCGAGAGCTTTTGACTCGTTAAATACACCATTACTACTCTCTAAACTGTCATATTATAAGGCAGATACAAACACCCTGAAATGGTTTAATAGCTACTTGAGTAACCGGTCTCAGTATGTTCAGATTAGTAGAGAAGATGGCACAAAACTAAAGTCTCCTCATAAACAAGTAGACCGCGGGGTACCACAGGGGTCTATTCTTGGACCCCTTCTATTTATTATATACAGCGCTGATATTTGTTGGAGTATAGAGCATTGTAAATTTCATCTATATGCCGACGATACACAGTTATATCTACCCATAAACCCAAGTAACGTGACCGTTCAAATGAAGAAATTCAATGAGGATTTAGGTCGTATAGCTTTATGGTCTCAAAATAATGCTCTTGTACTTAACCCCAATAAATCAAAGTTTTTAGTGCTAGGCACGAAAAATCAGATTAAAAATCTAGCTAATATTACCCTCGGCCTAAATATATTAGGTCAAAGCATAGAGCAGGTGAACGAAGCTAGAAACCTTGGAATAGTGTTCGATAGTGCACTTAGGTTTGAGCGCCACATTTTGAATTTAGTACAAAACTGTTTCTTCAGACTTAAATTGCTTTACAAAATCAGGCATTACCTTAAGGAAGAGGTTCGTGTAAAAGTCTGTGAAACTCTCATACTGTCGAAGCTTAACTATGGGGATTTAGTATACGGTTCGCGTCTTACATACAAAACTAGCCGCCTTATACAAAGAATCCAAAACGCATGCTGTAGATTCTGCTATCATATCCCGCCGCGAACACACGTCACGCCATTCCTAAACAACTCATCAACGCTAAACATGGCTTCGCGACGGGCTTTGCATATGGCCACACTGGTTCATGGTGTTCTGACATTCGGGACCCCTATATACCTGTTCTCCAAACTTGATCAGTCACGTTCTAAATATAGCACAAGGCCAACTAGGAATTTGTTGCATTACTCAAATCACAAAACAACCAGGTTCCGGGGCAGTTTTAGGTACCAAGCAACCAAGTGTTGGAATAACATTCCACCACCCATTCGGCTGTTAAAATCCAAATTCACTTTTAGAAAACGGCTAAAAACTGTTATTTTGGATCTACAAAAGTCTGGTTTGCTTGTTTTCGATGCCCCTTTTACATGTTAGATAAAAATTATTAATATTATTTGTTTTCTTCATATTTATATATTTCCATGTGAGTATTATAATATTGATTACAGATGCACATATTACATACATACATATTATATTAGATTACATAGGTATGAACTATTAATATTTATATAACTTTCTATTTTTCTATAAATTTTGCACATATTTTCTTATAAAGGCACCATTATTATAACTGAGCGAGTATATTTGTTTTTCTGTTCTAATTGTTTTGTAATCGCAGGGTCCTGTGATTGTTCTATTGGTCTGGGCAGAATAACAGCGCCTTCTGCTCACAACAGTTGGCATTATGCTGAGCCTAGGCCCATTTGCTACTGCAGCACACATTGTTTACCTAGGTACCTACTTCTTCCTAAATATTGTTTACCTACATCGTTTGTTAAATGTACCTACTTTGTTAAATGTACTTGTGTTCTGAATTATTTAATTTAAGATAATAATATTTTATGTTTACTGTGTTATGTAAATGTGTGTGTTGTGGCAAATAAATAATATGTCTATGTCTATGTCTATGTCAAAGCAGAGCCCTGGGGGACACCGATCACTGAGGTTTTTGGAGATGACCTGAAACGTTTTCCGTTTATTTTTACCTCTACAATTTGTTCCCTGTTTTCTAGGAAGGATTTGATCAGATCGAGGCTCATTGTACTTATCCCGTAAACATTTAGTTTCTCTATCAAAAGTTCGTGATCCACAGAGTCAAAAGCTTTTGATAGGTCTAAGAAAACTCCAGCTACTTTTTTATTCATTTCCAGAAGGTCTATGACTATCTCTAAAAATCTGGCCGTAGCGGTTGTTGTTGATCTACCTTCCCTGTAGGCATGCTGGCAATCATTTAACAGGTTATTGCTATTCAAATGTTTTAAAATTGAATCTGACATAATGAATTCTGTGACTTTGGATAAAATAGGGACAATTGCAATCGGTCTGTAATTTTCAACACTACATTTATCACCTTTTCCTTTATATAGCGGTGTTATCCTAACCTTTTTTAGTGATGTCGGATAGACACTAGACAAGAGGACATTATTTACAAGATATAATACATGATCACCTTTCACCAATTCAGTGCCAATAGTTAGAAAGTGATCATTTATGTAGTCTGCCACTGACTCAGTCTCAATTCTGATATTAGATGAAGTCCTCATGTCCCACTCCCATTGTTTTATGTTTTTATTTGTTTCTTCTTTGATAATATTCCAGACTTCTTTTTTAGGATTTTTAGCATTCTCTATTCTTTGTTTTATATAATCTGTCTTTTCTTTTTGCATTAAATTATTTCTATATTCAATTTTATTCATAATCAAATCACTTTTTGTTATATTTATATCGGGGTACTGCCTTTGGAATAAATATAAATCATTTATGTCATTTTGTAGCTTTATAATCGTATTGTTTATCCACGGGCATGTCTGGTTAACTTTTAATTGTTTCTTCTTAATAGGGAAAAATAAATTTAAATTATATGTCAGTTTATTAATAAAGTTGTTGTAAATATGATTATTAATGTCTTCGGTGTAAAACAATTTGTCCCAATCGTATGCGAGCATTGCATTTGAGAAATCTACGAACCTTTGATCCTTATATTTGATTGCCCTTGTTTCAATAATTTTAGCTTTCTCCCTACGCATATCCAATCTAACTTTAGTCATTTGAGCATCATGATCAGACAAAGCTGTTGCTAGTGATTCTACCATTATATCTCGGCCTACTATATCAGTCACGACACAGTCAATTGACGTAGCGCTTCTATTTTCTAGGTCTATTCTCGTGGGAAAATCAACTATATTTTTAAAACCGTTCGGAGACATAATATCTATCAGAGTTTGTTTTTCTTTGGTATCGAGTAAAAAATCCACATTCCAGTCCCCCATAACACTTCTTTCCAATCACTGAGCACAGCATATCAAAGAGTTTCCCCATCACTTCCTCCAAGATCCTAATTTTCCCCTTTCCCGTTCTGTAAATACCTATGATCCAAATTGATTCTAGTCTGGTATTAATTTCCACTGCAGCTAATTCGCATTCATATTCAATTGCTAAATTATCAATTATTGGTATTTTTTTTAATTTTAAATTATTTTTGAGATTGGGTGGGTCTTTTGTATGTCCTCAGCACATAGGTATTTTTGTTCACTTTGTGCCCTGGCTTATAGGACACAGGAATGTGTTTGTGGTGTGGAGCACTCAAGGTTAAACTAAACTAAGACATTTAACACATTTCCTGCTGAGTTTCTGTGATGCGACCTTGGGAGAGGTGCATAGTTGCAGTGATACACGCTGTGGTTAGATCAGCGTGTGCATTGGTGGCACTCCTTGTGTTAAGGGGTCGGCAACAAGCGTGTAATGTCCCTGTTGCTGAATTGTCCAAAGGTTGTGGTAATCACTTTCCATCAGGTTGCATGCCTGTTTAACACCTTAATTGAAAGATTTTATAAACCTCAGTGAAAAGATTTTTACTTACTGAATAATGTGCGTAGGTTGTGTTTGAGATCACAAAGAGAGCCTCGTATTGCCACCAGCTGATCCCAGTGATGTGGAGGGGTTCCATCTTCCCCCCATTCTAGTGCCTGTCTAACAAGACATATTTCTGACGAGAGTGCCTCGCGTAACCTGATCAAACAAACAAACTGATATTTCTAGCTTCTTAAGTTTGACTACAAAAACTTTAAAAGTGATTTTTTTATCATATTTGATGAAGCAAATCATCAGCATTCTGTGGGTCTAGGCCCCCCTTCGATCGTCGTCTTGGCCCTTCTCTATCCTGCTGTGCATCTCACATCCAAGTATGCCCTGCAACTTTGATGATATTGTATGATATCGCAAATAGTACCAAAAAGGTATAATTTAATCTACGAAACCTTTCACTTGTGTCTTGAATTGCAACCAGTGTGACTGTGAGAAGCTGCGTCGCTGCATTTACGTTGACTGTAGTTGCTTGCCGAATAAAAAACTCGTGTTCTAGCTTTTCACGATCGAAAGATTCTCCATATTCCATCCATTTCTTTTCGCCTGTTTCACAATAGGCCGTAGTAATAAGCCCGATTGTTACTGGAGTGATTTGTCCTATCTTGGTTGCAAAAGCTTTCTTGTTTACTCGGAACGCAGACTGCAGCAAAATATATAGTTTTGTTCTAAACATAGTTGGATGATATCTAGCTGGAAAGTTTCCTTTTTCTTGCCTCTATCGTTGCATTATTTTCGGGATTTCTGGTGAAGTTACAAAAAAAACATAATTGGAGGTTATGTCGCCGAAATATTTATTTTGACATCGTCCAAGGACAAAAATAATTCAAACTTGTCAATTTTCAAAATGAGAATGTCAATGTCACTTAATTTAATAATGGTGTCGAGTTCGCGCCAAGGCGTGTTCTTTTTTCTTGTTTCTATTATGTTAAATAATACCAACGTAGGTAAAATTTGTTTGTTTGCTTTTGGCGTAGGTAGGTAAGGTATTCTACCTAGGTAATCTCTAGCTAGAACGACTGGTCAGTAAATATTTCTTTTTATTTATTATTATCACTATGTAGGTACCTACTTACCTTAATGATATTTAAAAAATACTCCCAAAAAGAATTTTATGAATTAATACCTACGATCAAACATTCCGCGGCCTCCCCCGTAGATACCTAGAACCTTACAAAAATGACACTCAAAATTGTCTACGACTTGTTTTGACGCAGACAGTTTGCGCAGAGCAAGTTAGTGACAAGTTTTGTGCATACGGAACAAGAGATTAGTGGAGTAGAATTTATTATATTTTATTTTGTAAGTACTTACTTACCTAAAAATAATATACACCGTTTATTTTTTATATGGATTATTAAATCAACAGAATTCAGATAAAGATAACGAATCATTTATTGACAAAACTGTAAATTGGTCTCAACAGTACCTATACACAAGTGTCATTGAAATAAGCTTATAGTACAAATTTTAATATCAGGCTTTAAATTAAAAAGAACTAGTTTCTGCCCGCGGCTTCGCACGCGTTGTTTCCGGGATAAAAGGAAACGTTATTTCAAGTTAAAAACGATCTTAATCTAAGAGCTACACTGTAGGTACATTTCAGAAAATTTAGTATTGAATTGAATTCAATTAAAAATAGGTACGTTTAAGTGATCTGAAAACATTATTTATAGTACCTTTTATTTAATTTTAAACGTCTTTTTATGAAAAATAAATAAACACAGCACAAATAAACGTAAAAAAAATAGAAACAATAGCCGCTCCATTCATCAAATTAGAACAAAATAAATATTGTAACATAATGCAGACCAAAAAACAATATTTAATGCTGATTTCGTGATTTCTTATGGATATGGCTAATATCAGAATACCTACAAAGGTAAAATATACATTTAAAGTTACATAAAATACGAAATTCCATCAGTTTTCTTCTGTTTGGACGAGTGATTTTTGCAGTTTTTATACGAGCACTTGGCCATGCTTTCTGTCCGAGCGCTAAAATGACACTAATTGAAATGGTAAGCACATGGTAGAAATTCTACCATGGGTAAGCATAATTATTTTGCCAAATGCTTCTCTTTTGATACCGACGGTTTCAGGGTCTAGTAATAGTAGGTACTTACCTAGTTCAATGTTCAGGCAGGGTGCGCATTGTGAATCTATGGGGGGCCGCCGGCGAAAACCTTGATCGATGATTAATACCTACCTACTAAGAATATAATAAAAATCTAGCTTTATATTATAGCTTTAAATAATCTTGTGCGATCGTTTGGTAACCTACTAGCGCGCTGGAAAGCGGAATTTGTTTTAGCTTTATTTGCTCCTCCAAGTAAGTACAAACGAATTTATTTATAAAAGTTAGGTACCTATTTATGTCTTGTTTCCAAAATAAATAAAATTGGGTAAGTGGTCCGTCGGTTGCCGAGACAAGATACAAAATTATACTGTAGACTAAAATAATGTAGGTAGGTACCTACTTTTTAAAATGGTTCATACTTAAAACATTCGTAGGTAATTATAGTTAGAAGTTAGAGTAGTCCAGTTGGCGCGACGTGTTTAATAAAACATCGAAATTTAGTGCTGCAACTCCACGGTCAGCAGCTGCTAAAAGTGTGGTATTGTTGAAATCCAGGCTGTAAACCGGGGAAGATCTCTTCTGTGTAAAATACATCTGAAAATTAAGCAATTTAGTATTTAAATTACAAGAATTTAGTACTGAAAAGTACACATAAAAGTACGAAAATTTCATTATTCACAGAGAAAATTACAATCAAATAATAAGAATAAATAAGAATCTATTTTACTTTATTTCTTATTATTTTAGAGCATATGTGATTGTTACCTTCCTCACACCAAAACTACTGAACAAATGGGGTTGAAATTTGCCATAGATTTAGTTCTAGATCAGGACCAACATATTATTTATCACTAGCTTCCGCCGCGGCTCCGCGCGCGCTTTTCCGGAATAAAAAGTTAACTATGTCCGTCCCCGGCCGTACCATCCACCGCCCTGCCTATTTTTTTTGTGGTTTTATATGACTGTATTCTGTGTTCTACAAGGATTAAAATTGACTAACGGAAAAGTAATTTCCCGCAAATTGTAAACCATTTTGTATTAACTTATGAAAAAAGCACATAGGTAGAACAGATTCAATATTATCAAATCAAAACTCACCTGCACATAATTAGGACTGCACCAGTCATATAAAACGCAGCGGGAGTACTCCGACGACCCCGTGACGAGAGCTCGCTGTCCGTCTGACTTCACGCAGTACAGGGTGCTTTGGAAGGGGTCTCTTGCAGCATACACCTGTCAGAAAGCAAAATTAACTTGCGGACTCTACTTAGTAAGTTAACTTTTGTCTTTAAAATCTCCGCCATATTGCAGATCGAAAACTTATTATACGAGTTTACCGGGCCCTATGCGAATCCATTATGACCTACTGCATTACATCATGGGGTGGAGTGGGTAAAACATTATTACTAAATATCGAAAGAGCACAAAGAGCGATACATAAAATATCAACTTTCCGTCCTTTTATTTTTCCTACAAACCTCCTCTTTAAATCATGTGGAGTATTATCAGTTCGACAGTTATTCATAATGAACATTGTACTTAAACAACACGCAGCCCTCCCATATGTCACTGAAAGCGCTAGCAAGGAAAAATAACGTTTGCCCTTAACAATTAGATCGAAACCATACTTTTTCTAATAAATTTTACAGTATCCTTGGTCCTTTCCTATTTATTAGATTAAATGTGTTTGCCGATATTTATTCCTTAAATTATAATAGTTGTAAGAAAAAACTTAAGGATAAACTGCAATGTATGGCTTAAGATGACACAGAAAATTTATTGACAGTAGACCAAAAATTTGCAAACACCTTTATTATTTAAACTAGTTTAGTGTAGGTAGGTTAGCATTAAGTAATTAATTATTTTAAAGTATGCACCATCGCCTTGTATAATTTGTAGGTAAGTTTTAAGTACCTATTTGATTATGTACTTAGTATTTAGTTTTACCTAGTTCAGGCCAGGCACGCGCATTATTTAATATCATTAGAATTTAAGACGAAACTCTTTCTAGTCCTAAGTTATTTTTGAATAAATTATTTTATTTATTTTTTATTTTTTTATGTTTTTTTGCTCTGAAAGATTTATTTATTGTATTTATACAGTTTTAATTACCTATTTAACGTATTATTTTCATTATATTTTAAATAATTTTTAATCTAATGTAATCATATTAGTTGCTAAATAAATATATATATATCGGTAGGTACTAAATAGATTTTTTTTAGTTAGGTACTACTATTGTACTTGTGTCCTTTTGTATTAAGTATACCTACGTTTCATCTAGTAGGTACCCTTAAGAGCTGGTACTCTGTTTAGATTGGGGCTAGATGATACTGCTTGTTTACAATAAAGCATTCTTGTAACCTCTTCACGCTGAAAATACTGAACGAGTTGGGCTGAAATGTAGGCTATAGACCTGGAATAACATAAAGGCTACTCTTTACGCCGAAAATAAGCAGAAGCAGTAAGAATGCATGTTGGTTTGGTTGCTCTATAACCGGCTGACAACACATTGACTACCTATATCGCTCGAGCAACTTGTAATGTCCGCGCAATAGGACAGATAAACAGATAAACAAACTTATCTTAGGTGAAGTTTGACCATAATTACAGGAGGCCAAAAACTTATTTCGTTTAAATTACACGGATAGGTATTTACCACTGCATTATTCCTGACATCCAAGATTTGAAGTTGCCCTGAGTGCGTTACAAACACAACAGTGTTTTCATTGTGCCACTGTAGGTCTCGGACAGCCCTCTTCCTATTTTTACTATCATCATTTGTTATAATAAGCTGGCCCCTGAAAATAAGAGTATTTTTATTATTTTTTAGATCCACCCTCCCTTTCCATAAGTACTTAACTAACTATTATATGTGAGAACGCAAAGCCGTCCGTCTGTAATTTTTTCAAGTCTAAACGGCTGTTCTGAGGGGCGAACCTAACAGGTTTGGTTGTCTAACAGTTTGACAACCGGGATTTGACAAATTGGGATCCCGTGAATACTGAGATCTAGGGCCTAGTACCTAACTATGTAGGCCCTAGATCTCAGTACTCACACATAATTTTGGTCAAGATCTCAGGGTATTCAGTCGACCTCCGTGGCGCAGCGGGCGAAGGTCTGCCTGCGACGCAAGAGGTTGCGGGATTCCCGCCTCGGAACCAATTTGTATACGATCTGCAGAAATTTGTTCCGTTGGTCTGGGTGTTTTCTATGTATAATAAAAAAAAATTCTATCTAAGTAGTGTATTGTATTAAGTATATCAGTTATCTAGTACCCATAAGACAAGCTCTGCTTAGCTTGGAGCTAGATAATGCTGTGTGAATTGTCCAGCATTCTTATTCTTATTCTTATTATTTTTATTCACTTAGGACCTACCAGTACCTAATGAAAATATAATATTAATGAAGTAGGTATACCTACGTAACAGTATCTATTAACACAGGTTTGTTGTTACCATTAGGTCCAATGGCTAATTTGTTAGCTTTCTCATTGACAGCCAAACATTTTACACCTAAATTCTCATCGAGGAATATTTGCATGTAACCTGCAAAAGGAAAAAAAGTATTGTTATGTCTGACAGCCTAACTATAATTTTACTACTTTAATAAAAACCCATGTTATTCATATAAGTGCATATTTTGCATTTTATTTGTACCTACAGCGTAGGTATAGTATGTTCCATTTTTTAAGGCAATGTTTATAGAAGGCATTATTTAATTGCTTAAATGCCAATATATTGTACAGTCAGGCCTGTAGTTCTCAAGTTGTTTTGGTGGTCTTGTTCGGAATTTTCGAGAAAACTATACTTACTTACCTATCTGATCTGCTAGCTACTTACTTGAAGAATGCAGAAAATAAAAAGTGAATTTCCATCTATGGTTCATTTCTAAACCATCCACGGACAGAAAATTAACGAACCACCTTATAAGCTAACTAACATAAAAAATATCCTTTGACTTTTTTCTTACTTTTATATCTATGCTCATAATCTCTAGTCTCCCAGTCCAAGTTCTGATGCCAAAACTGAATATCCGAGCTATTGTTTGAAGCGGTGATAATGTAAAAGTCTTCGTAACTTCTAACTATTTCAACAGCAGAAACCTCCACATCTCCATATTGATGACAATCGTTTATTTGATACATCAAATGAGGTTTAGACCTTATATTGTCCACATTGTACACAGCAGTAGAACCATCCCTAAAAAAATAAAAATAAAACAGTTTTTATGTAGATATCGCAAACTTACAAAATAAATACTAAATACCTATTCAGTAAGACAGTATGGGATGACCAGGGTTAATAACTTCCTAGCAAGAGTCTCTTGAGATGTTGATCAAGGCTCTTTGCTATTAAATTATAATAGCGAAGAGCCTTGATCAACATCTTGGATCAAGAGCCAGATCCGAAAGGTGGTACACCTGGACTCAGCGTGCATCATCAGGAGGTTCCTCTCTCTGCAACCCTAGTCACCGACCTCTTGAGTCTAGCTTCCCAGCCGGTACTTCACCATTTTTATAAATTTATTACAGCTTTATAATATTTTATTTTCTGTAGTAAAATATGTATTTTACATGAGATTTTAAATAAATGAAGAGTATTATATTTAACTAAATAATTCACAAATCTGAGCATTTTATACCTGTTTCCACAGACAAGAATATCTTCGTTTAAAATAAATCTCGAGATATCATTTGTCCGAATGTCATGCTTTACGAAGGGAGGTGCTTCGAGGATCCATAGTGGTTTGCTGCAGTTTGGGAACCCATTGACAGAGAAGCAATGTATTTTTTCCCCTACTGTGATAAATAATTGCTCTGAATTATGAAGTTTTATCCATGGCATGTAGTTGACTCTATGTTGCAGTATGATCTGTGAACAGAAATACAATAAAAGAAGAGAATAATTTCTACTTGATCACAAATTCCCATTGTTCCATCCTATGCTCTATTGTTAGTAACTAAAAATTATTTCTTTGTTTATTTTATTATAATTATTTTTGTAATGCAACATACATTTGCCTTTTTAAAGATATTAATAGGATTTTAATGTCCTGTAAAACTATTTCTAGATAACCTTTTTTTTGAAGAACCCATGGCACCAATTGTATGAAGTTCTGCAGTGGTTGTACCATGTTTGTCTTTGGAGTCTGAAAAAGAGAGAAAATTGAACTTTGATTGGGAACCCAAGCTATGACCTTGTTAAAACTCAGCTAGGAAGGTACATAATCACCTATTATTTCTCTTAGTCTGTATAATAAGTCTTGACAGAGCTATTGATCGCCACAGCACATTATCATTTGTGATAATGGTACAAAGAGCTTTGCAGGTCAAAATCAAGTTATGGATGTCTTTTAAACAGAGGAGCTTGAAGATATTTGTGAGGATGTGCTGTGGAAGTTGCTGTAGCATCGCAGTCATCTCGAATGCAGTTGGTAGTAGATAACATTAGGCAAGGAAATTCAGCACCTAATTTGATAGTTTCATGTAAAGATTCATTTTGAAAACCTCTAAATTAAAGCGAAGTAGGTCTTATGAATATTGTTTGTAAGGTTGTATATTTGATCTGGGTATAGAGGGATATAAGATTCTCACTCTGAAGTAGACTTAAATGAATAAGATATGCTTGCACTGGGCATTTTATGTATTTATTTGAGATTTTTGCAAGTTAAAATAAACGAGATTAGGTTGAATAAAATTGTGAAAAGAAAACATCCACAAAAACAACCAAAAGATCAGCTGGTTTTTCTTCTTCTTGCGTGCCTTGCAAGGAACATTAAACTCTATGTGCCTTGCCTTGCCGTTATTTTACCATGGCCTTGCCTACCTAATACCATACGTCACTTAAGTCAACTTCAGCTTCTTGTCAAATGGCTTCTTGTCGCTTAAGTCCTCCAAGTCGAACAATCAGGCGCTGTCAATGTCAAATATGTCAAGTCAAACGGAGGTAG
This sequence comes from Eupithecia subumbrata, assembly GCA_949316285.1. Taxonomy (NCBI): domain Eukaryota; kingdom Metazoa; phylum Arthropoda; class Insecta; order Lepidoptera; family Geometridae; genus Eupithecia; species Eupithecia subumbrata. The sequence continues at coordinate 14,345,464 of OX438632.1, read as the reverse complement.
TAAGATCTCAGAACGTTCTTCTGAGAGTAAGATTCACAAACCAAACATTCTCCTTTATTTTGGCATAGACAAGGAGTCTCCTAATGCCCGTGAAATATTTTACGCTGAAGTTGGCCTAAAATTCAAAGACTGGCACTGCATCTTCACCGATGCCTCTAAATTTACTTTGGATGGAGAGGTAGGTGCTGCAGTGTGGATTCCATTCACTAATATAAGTCTTAGTTTTAAATGCCCATCAACCTCATCAGTCTTTACTGGAGAGGCTATAGCACTTCTTGAGGCTATATTATTTGTAAAGTCCCATAATTTAAATAACTCTATAATCTTCTCTGATTCCAAAAGTTGCCTTCAGTCTATCTTATCTAATCCTTTCAAAAATATAGCCCCTTTTCCCATAATCCTACAAATTAAAAAAGCTTTGTTCGATTGCTATGATCTTGGGATAAATATTGTTCTTGCCTGGATCCCAGGTCATTCTGGGATTCCAGGTAATGAAACAGCTGACATCCAGGCAAAATCAGCTATCCAAATCGGTTCACGTGATCATTACAAAACATTTTCCCATGACCTTTGCCTTCTCTCCAACAAATTTCTAGAAAAATCTTGGTTAGACAGTTGGAATTCTTCCAAACAAATAAAAGGTAAACTTTATGCTGATATTCAACCTGATATTCCCCCCAGACCATGGTTTTTTAAGTATCGCAATGCTGATAAACGTACCATTTCTACTCTATGTAGGCTTATTAAACTTTCGTGATTTTTTTTTCAGTCGCCCCGTGACCACGATCGCTGTAACGCGGTAGAAACGTAGGGGATATAAAAACAAAAGGTACGCGATAAATACCCGATTAAACCATTAACTATATGTAGGCTTAGATTAGGACATTGTTGCACCCCTGTTTTTCTGGCCAAACTAAGGATCAGGGATCATTCTATGTGTGAATGTGGTTTGGAAGATGGGACTGTGGACCACATATTTTTTAATTGCCCTAAACTTAGATTCTCATTGTATGAAGTCCTCCCTCCAGATATCCCTCGTCCTACTTCTGTCAAATGCCTGTTATCTCTCTCCTCCTCTCCTCCTATTATTCATTTATTATGTAAATTTGTAAAATCCAATAATATTAAGTTGTAAATAGCTTTAGGTATTAACTACTAACTCTGTACTGTCCGATTATGTGTTGTGTTGTCTGTGCTGTTTCAGATTTAACAAAACTGGTTATTCAAAATTAATTAATGAAAATAAGACTCTCCCTCATTCTACCGGCCAATATTTTCCCATATTATCTGTACATAAGTTTATGACACTCGTTACATGGACACTGGCAGAATTGTTGCTAACTAGCAAGTACAGCAAGCCAATAGCAAAAAGAAGAAGAAGAAGAAGAAGAGGTAGGTGGTCAATTTTGTACTCAGAGATTTTACACCGTAGAAAGAGTATGCTATAGAACACGCGCAAATGCTATCGCATTCACACATAAAGAGAGAACGACTTATGCCTATAACCTAAGAAGAAATGAGATAGAGCGAATGGCTTGCTATCACTTTCTCGCGTGCCGGTTTTTTCATTGAAAAGCAACTCTAGTTGCTAAACAAATTTCCTACACATCGACGGAGCTCGACACGAGAATCATCGAAATTGTTGTAAAATTTTGATTTCTAAGTATAAATGTGAATAAAGTGTTCCTGTGGACATTCCCGCACCTAAAAACAATAAAAACTAAAGGCAACAATGGTGCGGTGCTGTGTTTTCGAATGTACAAGTGACAGTGAAGCAAAAGTGCCGAATTTATCATTCCACTCGTAAGTACAAGTTCTTTTGACTACAAAAAGGTTCAAAATTTACAGATCCATAGATTTACATGAACAATTAAGAGGTACAAGGCTCAAAAGTTATGTTTTATGAAAATTTTAATTAATATAACCTAACATTGCGAAAATTTAGGGTTGCCTGCACTAGACAATAAAATTCCCCAAATGGCGCGTTGAAATATATTTGAATACGTACATAACGAGAAACATTATCTTAAAACTAGTTTATGCCCGCGGCTTCGCACGCATTGTTTCTATGGAAACGTTTAAGGGTGTGATTTCTATCCCATAGGAACTGATTTATGGAATAAAAAGTACTTTAGAATTAGATACCTGTATGCAAAATTTCAGCCGATCCTTTCAGTAGTAAGTAGCGTGAAGAGGTAAACATCCATTCATCCATCCATCCAAACTTTCGCATTTATTATTTAAGTGTCATGTTTTTATTTGTTACAGATTTCCTGCAGATAAATATCTACGTTTGCGTTGGAAAGAAGCAACGGGTTGCAAAGATTGGGGACCCAAAATATAGTCCAAAATTTGTAGTAAACATTTCTATGAAAATTTATAAATAAAAATGAAACAGCGAACTTATCTTTTCCCTCATGCTGTTTCAAGGCTGGTACGTAATATTTATAAAAAGAATGAAACTCTGTTTAAGACTCTGAGAAAGTTTGTCATACCTACTTTGTATTATAATCTACCTTCCAAACAAATATAGAAATAACCAATCAAAATATTTAAATATTGGGTAGTATTACTTTTATATAGGGTGTAACAAGAAGAGTAAGAAGAGTAAGGACCAAACTTTAGCTTCGATCAAAGACCACAGGAAAATATGAAAATTTAAAACAAATAAATAAAAACGAAATTATCACTAGACTGGGTAATGAATGAATGACTGTTGTCATTTGCTTATTATCATAAAACCGAGGAAAAATGCATTTGTAAGACCTACCTATCACATCTAAGAGGTGTTGTCCGCTGCGATGACGTCGCGGGTCGTTGAACTCCACGGTCAACGACCCACGACGAAGGTGTTTTGTGTTTTAATGGAGTTGTAAAGAGGTGCGTAGGCCTTTTTAGTTTATTTTACCTGAAAAGAAGCACAACATTTAGTTTACTTTTTTTTCGAAACTATTCGGGAATTTTTCTTCGGTTCTATAATCAAGTCGGAAGTCGGAACCCACCCATGAAAGTTTAGTGCTTACTTTTTGTTACAACCTGTATATTATTTATAATCAATAATTATGATTCAATATTCTTACATACCATAATATAGATTTAATTTGAGAAAATTAAATCTGAGAATGTAAAAGAAATGCAATCCAGTATAAAAAATAATAAATTTTATTTAACTAAAGACTATTTGATTTGATTAAGAACATATTAAGCTAACTAGAACTAAGCTAACTAAGAACGATTAAGAACATATTAAGCCTGTAAGGATAGGTGTACTTTTTAATAAATAAATAAATAAATAAAAATAAATAAATAAATAAATATTGAAATAATCGTCTTAAAGACTGATCATACATACTTTTTAATTATAACAGAATATAAATATTTGGATTAGTAGGCAGGAATGTTGGTAATATTGTGGTGTAAAAGTGTCATTTAATTTTGTTGTATTTGCACTTTTTTCTTTTTAGCTGCATAATAATTTTAAAAGTGCCATTAAATTTCGTATTAAAGGTTACCTTAGCAATATCTAAACCGTAAGATTTAATTTATTAGGAGAAATGTGATTTCGAAGTCTGTTGGCTAAGCCTGGTTAACGTGTAAGAATTTAATTCCCTAATAAAAATGTTATTTAATTACTATTAACATAAAACTATTGATATTATTTTTCTATACTCTAGTGTTTAAAATTATTTCTACTCGTATCGTAATAAGTGAATATACCTACATAACAAAACAAAATTGATAGGTTCCTATCTAAACGTTGTTTCCTTTCTAGGCTTAGTTAAATTAAATGTTTACCTATTCCCACATTCGTACCTAATTTAAGTATATACTTATATATTTATTTACTAGAAAACTAATAACTTTACTGGAACTGGAACGATTAAACTTAACCAAATACACAAAAAAGTTAAAAGTTTGCTTTAAATCCTAACAGAACAGGATCAATAGGTTGTAAGTGCGCAAGTAATAAAATAAGACCTACCGGACCGAGGAATACCTGCAGGCTGTAACAAAAAGTAAGGACCTAAACACACCAGTACTTAAAACATTCACTACAAAGGTCAACCAAGGTTTGGTGGAATTTCCTGTTCTGAATTTGAACACCCAAATTTATGAACTGGAAAATCGCAAATCCAATCCACCAACAGAGACATGAAATAAGAAACCTAAAATCGGGGTAATAAAATTGCATGGCAACACTTTCCCCCCACCACCTTGCAATCTTTGGTCTTGCTCATCGGCACGCTTGCCACACATCTGGTTATATTTAATCTGTGTTTTACACCAATTTTATAAACTGTCTAGTTGACTTGACGTCACAATGTCACAAATCTAACGATTTTTGGGAAATAGATTATTTGGGAAATTCGACGCAAAAATAAAATAACCATAGGCCGCTAAAATTTATTCATTTCTCGTCCTCACCTATTTTATCATTATGGATATATATCAAATTTCCAAGAAAATGATTGAAAAGAAATAGGCAAGTTGGCAAAACGAAATTGAACAGAAAACAAGTGCTTGGGTAACTCGTAAACAAATCTCGTCATGGATCTCTTGAAACAAGGTGTGTTTAAGCATATATTAAGCTTCAAATAAGTGCTTTAATGAGATATTTGTTGAAAGACTAATTGGTTTTGTAAGTACGCAAACGAAATGTAACTAACCCTTTGTGATTATGATTACGTCGAACTCAACCAAGGCCGAGCGAGTCGTGCCTGGCACTAGTCGATACTGAGTCGGCGAAGCCTGTCGCCAGTGGGTGGATCTCGATATCATAACATTTCATTATCGCTACATAAACGCTACGTTTTAGCTGGGACTGGGGAAAAAACCAACCAACCCGTCAGTCAGTTGTGATAATTCGCGCGCGGTGCTCGTATTACATTGTTTAACGTTCACGCGGCCACCGAAGCCTTGCCATTGACACAACAGTTATGTGATTGTGTTTGTTTCCCAGAATTAGTTAAAAACAAGTGAGTTTCAAGCAACTATAATGCTACAACTTTTTGCCATACCAATATGCCAAGAATGAGTCATAACCATCACTAACTTCCTCCAACTTGATTTATTCTGGTAGGATTTTATTATAATTCAATTAGTTTTGGTATTGATAGCATATACCTATATCAGGCGCTTATCTAGAGGAGGCCTGCTTCCAGTAGTGGACCAATACAGGCTGTTGCGGAGGGGATTGATAGCATAATAAGTAACTTATTGGAAAGGTTGCAAAGAGACTCTTAGGTGCCAGGTGTGTAGAAAATACAAATCTTTTTGCAGTTCAGTATCCTGCAAGCTTAGCTTTAATCTCTTGTTCTCAGGTATGAAGGGTCCAACTCGACCAGCTCCAACGATCCCAGGCATGGGGGTCACTCGGTACTCCCCTGTCACTAACTGGAACAGTGATCCCTTTGAGGCAGATTTATTTGAGCCTACCCCAAATGTGCAGAAAAAGAAGCCACCTCCACGTCCTCCGCCACCGAAACTTGCCCCAAAACTCCCAGAAGTCCCTGCAAAACCTTCTCACTTCATCAGGAGACCCACAGTGCTTTCTTCTCTTCTCTCACGTAAAAATAAGTCAACAAACAATTCTCAAACAGTTTCAAGTGTGAATGTCCAACAAACTTTCATTGCAGACTTCAATGAAGTAGACTCAATGAAAATATTTCCTAAATGTGAGCCAAAGAATGTACAAACGGGTGCTTTGATTGACTTGTCATCACCTCCGAGCTCTCCAACATTTACCACTAGGTCCAGCAGTGACGGCCTCAGTGTGGACAGTTTTGGCTCCGATGCCACAACATCCACAAACCACCACAACCACCACGGAGGCAATGCATCCCAAGCAGAGAGTGGCTTCGAAGATGACTTCGATCTGTTCCTGAATACAAGGAAAATTAGCAAAGATAATACAATGGATAACTTTAGTGATCCGTTCTCACCGCAGCCAATGGTGAAGCCTCCTATAATGAAGAAACCTGTGATAACCAAAGATCCATACGACACATGGAGTCAGGCGAAGCCGACGATAATACGCGCGAAGCCAGCGCGCCCCAAGCCGCTAGAGAATTCTGCGCTGCTGAAGAATACTTTTGGAGGAAGCATCAATAGCTCCATCACTCTGAATACCACGGTGCCCATTCAGAAGATCAACGGTGCCGGCGGTTTCGGCGATACTTTCGTAAGTAACCATGATTGTGTAACATTAGCTTCGGTTTTTCTTTGTTGTAATGCTTGGCTTGTCAACTGTCGTGATTCCACTTATCTGCCATGCCAGCTGGTTTATACAGGGTGCCACGGAAAGGGCCCCTGTGTAAACCGAAAGGGAGTGATTCTGGACCCCGAGGGGATCAACTTGTGAATAATTTGTTTTAATATCTGATATTTTTTCTATGGTTTTTTTTCTTATTCTTTTACACGCACTATTGCATTATTTAACATAACAAAATATTTCACAAATGTTTTTGCTTGTTTCTTTCAGCAAAACCAGTGTGTTGTCATGAAATTATTACTAAAAAAAATTGAAAATAATAACAATAATGTAAGAATATACGCAAATAAACAAGAATATTATGAAGATAAAAGGTTTTCAAAAAAAGGAAAGAAATGTTCGAAATTCATGAATTCAAAGAAAAACGTTGACCCCCTCGATGTCCAGACTCACCCTCTTTCGGCTAAGTACACCCTTTCCGTGGCAACCTGTACATACAAGTCGCAGTCGTGTAGATAAAGAATAGGATCGTTAATATTAATTGTTAAATATGATCTAAGCGCGCACGACATTTTCAATCCGTTCTTTATCTACACAACTTATACCTGCGAGGCGTGGGTTATATTTTTCTAGTGTTTCTAGTGGTTGGCAGTCTAATAACTACATGATTCTTAAATTCTTTATTGCTCATACAAGTTAATTCATACATAAAAGTAAACAAATACTGGACATGTACAAAGAGTTTTCTTACAGCAAACCTATTGATATAAAGAGAATTTATGAAACGAGTGTGGATAGACATGATAATGTGCATAAACAAGACAGAAAAAGATTATACAGATAATAATGTTTTCCAATATTTCGGCACTCTTCGGCAATATTTCATGCGCCATGCGCATTCAATTAATTACTTTTTAATTTACGAGAAATCGAGACCTTGATGTCGTATTCAATAGTTACCTATTGTAGGTAAAGTTGTTATTGAGTTGTTATTGAGCTAGGAATGTTCGTTAGATGATCGTCGACCGATACGCGGACTCGGGGACGATAAAAAAAAACGCAATATGGATAGTAAACAAGTAATGACTTGGTAAAAATGTAGGTGAAGATATCGCAGTCAAATAGGAATTAAGATTATAATGTTATCTATGATTCACCTGCTAATCGTCTCATATCGCGACACAATGGTGTCTTCAGACAAAAGATAAACTGAAAAATATGCTAAGTCAAGCATATTGCATATTTTTCCTTTTTGACCTCTTGACTTTAAAAAAGGTTTTTCAGTTTTTTATGTACGTAGGTACGCCGATTTCTCCATCAATTGAGACCGGTTTTAATGATTCTTTTGCTATTGTATAGATACTGATCCCGAGATGGACCCATAATCATTTTATTCCCGAGTGATTAGTACTTGTCCCGCTAAACTTAAAAACAGAGTAAAAATTAAAAAAAAGTTATTAGTTTTTTCAAAAACAATTCAATTTATACATGTAGTACAACTTTTGATGATTGCCCTGCAACGACGAGCGTCTAAGCACTACATGTTGGATGATTCATGATTCATTCATAATTCCGGGAATGTTCCGGGAACACCGGCCATGATGTTCCATTCCCGCCTCGGGACAAATGTTTGTTCGATCTGCAGATCGGGTTTTCTCGATGTTTTCTATGTAAAATAACAATTATAATCTGTTTAGTGTATTGTAATAAGTATATCAGTTATCTAGCACCCATAACAGAAGCTCTGCTGAGCTTGGGACTATGCTGTGTGAATTGTCCAGCATTATTTATTTATTTAAACATAAAAACTTCTGTTCAATCATCCGACTATCTGTTCAAAGAACACATGTATTAATCTAAATTAAATAGAACAAAAAAATTATAATAAGCAATGTGGTATGACTGAACACTTTGTTTTGTTGTGCCAGCAAAACATTGCGTCAGCACAAATTTACAAAGATCCAGCGTCAAAGGCAGCTTAAACCTTACCTACGTCTCATTTTATCGAAATTATCTTCAAAGGTCATTCAATAAATACGTGATTCTTTCGATCCCCGCGATCTAGGTCAGAATTACCATATTTTGTCCATCATACAAATTCATAACTACATAATCTTTAAACAGCAAACTATCTAAGACCTACAGGCAATATGTTAGCTTAAAAAATAACTCCGATCCATATCGAAGGGAAAAAGGCGGAAAATACAAAACCTAAAAAAGACCTACCGACCTACTTAGACAAAACAAGTCAATCCTAAAAAAATGCTTAAAATGAACGTATTAACATACAAACGATGTTGTCCTAGCTGAATTTCGGGAAGAGATCAAGCGCAGGACCAACCGCTTTCCGATACACGCGGGTGTAATACCGCCCACTTCCGGATTGCAATCTGCCACTGAATTTTTCTTGCTAGAATGTGTAAATGAAGTTAGCTTGGACATGATTTAAAAGGGACCGGAACGATCGCTTACCTATTTAGTAAAATCAAGCGACAAAAGTAAATAAACAAAACAAGTCAAATCTGTAAAATCATTTGTGATATTATAGGTTTAATTTTGTGGATTTGTAGAGCAGAGAAAGTAGCAGGCTTGCATCAGCTATTGTTTAAGAAGGTAGCTTATTATAGGTAATGTATACAGAAAAATACGATGTTATGGTACCTATCTATTTATCATTCACAAATTTGCAAAGCTCAGTCTATCACAATCACAGAATACAGTTACTCTGCTTAGGGCAACGGGTCCTTGACTCCTTAATCTATACAATTAAATAAAATTGAAGTGTCTGTAATAAATAAAAGCTTTTAATTTTTTACTAAATGCATACTAAAGTATACACGATACTTAAAAACAAACAGACAATTTAAGAAAGACAAAAAGTCGTTTTTTTGACTAATCTCTGAATAAGCTGGACCAATTTTGACGGGACTCACAGGTGGTTAGCTCTATTCGGGCACAGTTAGGATGAACATAGAGTCTTCTAATCTAGACCTTCGTGATACGTCGTCACTTTCCATCACGTAAGATCAAATTCAATCGAAGGAATATAAAAAAAATTCCATCGAGAATAATTTTAAGCACAAAATTGGCACCTTTGTTTTTGGTTGTGATGATGATGAATGTTGATGTTATGTTGTCTATGTCTGTACTGTACGTATTATGTAAACAAAAACTAATGCTACTAAAACAATGAGCACATATACACCTGTCGACTAGGTAGGGCAAAAGTCCTGTAATTGAGTTCACAATGGAATCATTGCCTATTCCTAGATATTCTTAGCGTGCTGGTGCTGTCATGCTTTATTAACCTCGCTCGTAATTAGTACGGTCCTACGTCGTAGGTAATTTTACTGGAAACTGCAGTCACGTTATCATGATAAAAATAAATGCAATAGATTATGATGTTTTTACAAAAACTAAAAAGCGACTTCTAATTCCTTTAAACCTTACACTGTATTTTAAGTTTAGCGGGACGAATAGTGCCGCAAAAATAGTAGCGAACTCGCGGGAAAACATTTTTAATGCCCGGGAGCCCCCGGGGGCATTGACGGATAAATCAGTGAACAAATCAAATCGAAAACTCTTTATTTCCATAAATACAATAAATGTACACTTAGAAAGGGTCAAATTATAAAACTAAACACTGACACGGCAATAAGGTGATTTTTTTGATACTTATCTGTCGCTTCGGTATGTAGACTAAAGTAAAGAAGCGACGAAGAAACCTTTAGCCTGTTAGTTGTTATGTTTCGAGTTGGATAAAACACAAAAAATAAACAAATCACTCAGGTCGCCAAATGTTGATTCTTCTAGTTCAACTGAGTGAATTTTCAAAATAGCAATCAAACTTAAACTTTTTACTAATAGTATGTATATGTAAAGATTACAGAAGTTATTGTAAATCTGGTTCATGTCGTTCCGACGTGGGGTTAGTTAGGTGACACCCTGAAGTTGTCGAGTTGTAGGCACGAAAACATACATACCTACAGTAAGCCGAATACATGTACGCATAATAACACCTGACTCCAAAGTACAAAGATGTTGTTACCAGATGACTGGTAAGACAAACCTAATACTTATGCATCTAGCCAGGCTGGCTGGCGGGTTGCCGGTCTGGCTAACAGCCCGACTAAACCGATTTCGAAACAAACACGTGACTGAGAATCTATTATACGAAACTTTACATAATATTAAAACGGATTCTGGAAGACTGCAGGCAGATGCTGGTTGCGGCAAGCTGAAGACAGGGCGCTATGGCGCTCGTTAGGGTAGGCCTATGTCCAGCTTTGGACAAGGCCTTTCCTAATGATGATGATGGAAATGGATTTAACAGATTAGCTAGAATTATACTTTAACTTTTTTCATTATTTTAAGTGGAATTGTAGGTATTGTACCTACCTACACAGAGTGGACCAAACAGTGACGTCATAAAAAATGAATGCCTCACCCCACCCCCGGGGTTACCCGAAAATACCTACCCCATGTATGTTCCCCGATTTTTCGTACTTTTCGAGTTATGATTGTTTTAAGTTTTCAAATCGAGACTCGTTCGTTCACTATTTCTTGTTGGAAATGTCTGGGTCTTCCTGAGATCTCAGTTTTTAGCGTTTTCCGAATTTTCTAGTACTCAAACTTTAGTTGGTCCCAAAGAACTTTTTGATCAGTATAAGAAACAGGATAGATTGGCATCAAAAAAAGTTTTTGTGATATCGCCTATTTTCTCGAAACCTGAAAACTTTTTTGAAAATCTGTGAATGAGGACGATATTTTTTCTAAAAAGGATGGATAGTTTTCTAAGACAATTTTCATGAATGTTTTCATGTCGATTCAACGGTTTAGGTACCTGCCCTTACTGCCCCGTCAAAAAATTCCACCCTGTATATATTGTACATAATTAATTTTAATTTAACACAAATTAATAATTAAAACATGAACAAATTAATTGAAAATAAATTATATATTAAAACAATTTGTCATTAGTATAAGTACTATAATATTTCGCTTATGCATACCGTGTGTGTAGCATACAGTAATAATGTTAATGAATTTTATCATTTTAAATCGTAGTAACCTTCAAGCGCGTATGATCTTTAAGGTATGTCTCCAATTATGGCTGCAACTGTACCATACTAAAAATATTCTAATTTAATTATATCAGTTACCTTGCTTAGCTTGGGGCTAGATGATGCTGTGTGGATTGTCCAGCATTATTTATTATTATTTATCTACCCATTACACAAGCTCCTCTTAGCTTAGGGCTGGATGATTCTGTGTGAATTGTCCAGCATTATTTATTTATACCACCGTTTTATATTTTGTACACTGCCAGTCTTCAGACTGTCATTCACTGTCATTGATGCAATCATTCATGATTGCACTGAATGAACCCCTTTCGGTCCACAAATGGAACAAACAGACCTAAACCCAATCAATAACCGTCTAAATATTTTTAATGTCAGTCTGACCTTAATTGGCTCATATAAAGGTAAATGGCCTTGTGAGCGTTGCGCGTTGTGATGATTCGGAGTTATTTTGAACATTGCTTTGGAATTCAGTTTTTAAACCATTCTTTATCGTCAATGAGAAGCTCAAAACTGATTATTACCGACCGCTATTTTCGCCAACTTACTTCTGTACATGTTTATCTAGGAGTCAAAAGCGACAATTTATTACTCCTTTAGTTTTTAACCCCCGACATACCCCCGTGTAGGTATGTGGGGAGTCTGTATGTCGGAGGTCTGTGTGTAGGTCTGTCTGTAGCAGCGGAACTCACAAACGTGATTTCGATTTTTATTTTCATGTTGACTTTGTCGAAAGTGTTCTGCGCTTAAATAATAATTTAATTATTACTTCCGGACACGTGATCCATATACCTACTTAGGCACAATATTATTCTACTTAAAATAATAAAAACAGTTAAAGTATAATTCTAGTTAGATACCTATATTCTGAGCTCAATGAAAATCGTTTTAATGTTATGTATGAAAGTTCAAAGTATAATCGTCGATTTCTTGTGAAATAACTAGTCGAAAAATAAACAATAAAATCTTATTGCAGGATTCAAAACCGTTCAGCTGGGATGACGATCGATCATCAGTATCTCCCGACAGGGAGTCCTCCCCCCCGATGCCCAGCATACCACCTCCCCCGCCACCCGTCATCGAAGACCTGCCCGAGTGGCCGAGCGAAGCCCTGAGCTCTCCGGATCCAGAGTTTGAAGATGACGAGAACAGCGAACCTCATGGGATAGCTCTCTTTGATTACTTCACGGATCACCCTGATGATCTTTACTTTTCGGTGAGTTTTTGCGAGGCTTTATAATTTTTTTAGAACTAGTTTTTGCCCACGGCTTCCCATACTTATGCGTTGAAAATTTCAGCCCGACCCGTTTAGTAGTTTTGGCGTCGTCAAAAAAAAACAAATTTTCACAAACTTTCGCGTTGCGCGAAAATAATATTAATACGTAATAAGTAGAATTATTAGGATATGCACATTTGTCATTAGGTCATATTACAGTGATATTTATATGTATTTGAAATTTATATTCTATCTACAATTACATAATGCAATTAATAATTTATACGAGCATGCAATCTTCAGATGACCAATTTATTCGCCTGATTAATTTAGCTGCCTGCGCAAAAAAGCGAACTCTTTGTTTTCGAGGCACCTGATAGTTTCGATAAAACAAAGATCAAAGTGCGATTTCTTACGCAGTACCTACCTAATTCGGAAACTCCATCACTTTTTGTAAGCATGCGAATCTAATTTCAATGGCAACAACAGGTTGTGCATCCTTTTAAAATAAATCGGTTTCCTCTGAACGATATACATAGGCCGAGATCAGAAAATATGGTCTAAGGGTCCTGTAAATCCTTGCAATGCGCCGATTATCTATGCGGTACGCCATAGACGATGGCGTACCGCATAGTTAATGCGGTACGCCATCGTCTATGGTTTGACTTTAGACCAATAGGGTATATGCATAGATTTTTGTATTATTTTAAACGATTATTCAGTTTAATACATTACTGCAAAAAATATAACACCCACAACATTTTAAATTATTAAGGTAAAAAACAAAAAGTAAAACTACATTGAGTTTCGGTTGATAAAAACGCTGTCATATTGGCCCTTGTTCTGTGACGTCACATCTCACATTGTCAACTCCAAGTGCCTCTGTTTCTTCGTTCATTTTTCAATCAAAATAAAATTAAGAAACATATGAACAATAAAAACATAAATTTAACTTTACAGAAAAGACCAAACAACCGAGAAATAATATTAAAAGATATCCCATGAAAGCTTCAGGACAATACAAAATGTGAGGTGTGACGTCACGGTTCGCTCTTGCCAATAGCATTGCATTTAGAAATTTTGCGATTAAGATTTAAGATATCTACTTTTCAATGATTAAATTTCGCAACAAAAACATCAAGTCATACAAAATAAATATACAGACATATTTCTATATCAATAGAGAATACGTAAAAAAATATTAGATTTTTTGAAGTCACATGCATATATCCTATTCTTCAAGATGACTGGACGAAATGAGAAATCAGCTAAGTGAAATTCTGGTTGAATCACATTAGCTGAAAGGCGTAGAAGTCGTAGCCACCATGTAGAATAGAAACGGTCTCGCGGATTCGTCTAGTAGGTTAGGGCTTCCGGGTCTTCTGTTTCAGAGCCCTCTCTCCAACTGACATTATCCAATTTGCCCACAAGTGAGACGAATAAAGTACCTACTCCGTTAAAAATTATAATATATTGTTCGTAGCTTCATAAAATAACAATGCTATTATGTAGTTCAAGGCGGAATAAAATTTAATTATTCTTAGTAAGCATAAAAACGTTATTAAAGTACGCCTGAAATGCTATTCTATTTCTGCTTTTATTATTCAACTTTACCATATCTGGTACATATTTAACTGTAGCTAACACAAAGCCTTAAGGGTCCGGCGACGGATGAATTTCCCATACAAACGTAATACCAAAATGATTTTTAATTTGCGCAAATTTTCACAATGGTCTGTTATTATTTGTATTAAAATAGTATTTATCTAGGTTCCTGCCACAATTTTTTTTCAAAATACCTTTCTGAAATCAAATTAAACCTAATCACATTTTTACATCAAAGAATGAATGTTGTCTTAGTAATTGTGTAGATAAGTATTTTGAAAAAATCTTATGTCAGGAACCTACATTAATACTATTCTAACACAAATAATAGCAAACCATGGTGAAAACATTCTCAAATTACAAATCATTTTGGTACTACGTTTGTATGGGAAATTCATCCGTCACCGGACCCTTAATAATGCCATCTAGGTTTTAGGTGAATGTACGAAAATGGCATAGAATTCTTGAATAGTTTACCGTAAGCAGTATACATTTGGAATACCGCCGCGTGAGTCACGCACGCGACATTTTAATGCCCCGTTTGAAAAATACACAGACAAAACTACTGGAATTTTGTCGTTGGGAATAAATATCTAAGTACATGTACTTCGTTTTAGAATTCAAAATATTTTTGTAAACTATGCTATTACAAAATCAAATAAATTTTGGTGGAAAATATTTTATGACGTTGGTATTAATGAAGCAGTTCGAATCTATTTTTGATTTTGAACGCCTTCATTCGGTTGCCGTCCGTTTTTGAACTCAAATTTGCTTTTTCGCTGCGTTTTTGCAATTATGCCTTGGTAAAGTTTGTGTTCTTGTTCTTAGTGATTGGCCTTGCTGTTATTTTGTTCTCTGTTATTGTTATCAGTTTTTCTGAAGTCTTCTTCAAATGCCGTTGTTGACATAAAATATCTTGAATTTTAGAACCGTGTATAGACATTGAATTGAACTTCAATCTACTTTTGGTTGAAAATTCAACACAATCATACTAATATTATAAATTCCAAAGAAACTGTCCTGTTACCTTTTCATGGCTAAACGGCTGAACGGATCTTAACGAAATTTGTCAGGGAGGTAGATGTATCCCGAGGACGGAAACAGACTACTTGAAAAGCGCATGCGAAGCCACGGACAGCAGCTACTCTTCTAGAAGCGTAAACATTTTTTAGGGTTTTGAAGATCGAAGATCAGTTTCAAAACCCTTATGGTCTCGCTTTGTCTGTCCTTTTTTCCCTCCTTAATAACTCAAAAACTACTGCAGCTATCAACTTGAAATTTAAAATAATAATACATTTCGTGCGCCTGTACAGATTTAGAGAAAAATAAATGAAAATAAATGAAAAATGAAAATGAATATTTTTCATACAAATTGTGATGCCTAAATTTTAAAAGATACCTACAGAGTCATATGGGGTATCAAATGAAAGGTATCATTTTGTAAGTTTCAGAACAGTTTTTGAAATTTTTGTAGGTTTCATACTTTTTAAAATATTTCGAAAAAAGTCGAAAAAATACCCATTCCCCCCCTATCTCCGAAGTTTGCAGAGCGATCCGTTTAAAATGTATGGAGCGTTTGTAGATATGGATCTATATTTTGCACGAAAAATATAGAGAAGTTTGAAAAAAAAACACTTTTTGAAAAATGGTCAAAAGGGGGGAAATAATTTTCAAAAGGGAGGGCTACCTCACCGAGTAGGGTATCAAATAAAAGGTATTGGTTTGTACGTTTCAAAATAGTTTTTTAAATTTCTGTAGGTTTCATACTTTTTGAAATATTTTGAAAACAGTCAAAAAAATACCCATTGCCCCCCCCCTATCTCCGAAGTTTGCAGAGCGATCCGTTTAAAATGTATGGAGCATTTGTAGATATGGATCTATATTTTACAGGAAAAATATAGAGAAGTCTGTAAAAAGAACACTTTTTGAAAAATGGTCAAAAAAGAATAATTTTCAAAAGGGGGGCTACCCCGCCGAATGGGATATCAAATGAAAGGTATCGGTTTGGACATTTCAAACCAGTTATTCAAATTTCTGTAGCTTTCATACTTTTTGAAATATTTCGTAAAAAGTCGAAAAAATTACCATTACCCACCTTAACCGAACCACCCACTTATCCGAAGTATGCAGAGAGATCTATCTGAAATGTAGGTTGGTACCTACTATTCTTAGATATTCGTTAAATTGCGAAGTCTCTAACCGGTACTTTTGGTACATATTTGTTGATAAACGTTCAACACCCTCGGCGCGCGAGTTACACTTGCACTTGACGGATCTTGTTTTATGAATAAAAACTCTTTATTCACAAAGAAAATTGCAATCAAATAATAGAAATTACAACTACTATTTACATTGGAAACAATTGAGCTAACTGCAGACTGTTGCAAACAGTCTACAGGTAGCTCAACTGATCCATATCAATACCAGTCGTCGCGTCCCCGCTACGTTGGCTGCATTGCCCCGCTTTATGGATCTTCTCGCTGCGCCAGATATTCACCCGCGTAACATTGTTTAATTTTAGGAAGCTACAATCTATTTTGTACAAAATATTTTGGTGTGTCTAAAGATTTTAGGTTATTTACAAGTTTGCATGCTCGTGGATGATTGCCAAAACACTTCTATTTTTAGGCTCTGTTAGTATACAAGGTGCTATTTTTCCGTACGCCGCCGCGCCGCCGCCGCGCCGCCGTGTTGTTTTGTTAGATGCTATCAAGTTCACGATTTAAGTATTCTGTTTGTTCGTTACGTTGAACACATTAATTCTCGACCTGGAACTGGTTTTACCTATTCTTTTGGCACAAGATTTTATGATAGCGAGTTTTTTAGATATATCGAATCTGGGATTCCAGTCATCCAGCTATGGAGGCATGTGTATTTTGGAGATCCATAAATAACGTTGATGGACAATCCAGATTTTTCAGATTTCAGATCCACACAACATCATCTAGTTTCTGTTCGCGGCTTCGCACGGGTTTTTTATATGGAAAAGTTTAAAGATTATTTCTATCCCACCGAAGTAAATTGTGGGATAAAAAGTATACATATAAAGGACTATGTTTTATCCCAGGCCTAGAATTACATCTATGCAAAATTTCAGCCCGATCCGTTGCAGTAGTAGTAGATTTGGCGTGAATAAGTAACAAACATCCATCCATCCATCTAAATAGACAAACTTTCTCATTTATGAGGATGTCCTCCTAGCCGAATTTCAGCTTCGGCGGCCAGTCTCAACGAAGACTAGCCAGGTGCGCAGGACATATTATAGTGCACAAGTGTGCGCGCAAACACAGGTGCGCTCACTCTCATAATCCGATAGGACGGCAGACCGCGCAAGACCAACGGCTTAACGTGTTTTTCGAGGCACGGGGGTGGGGTGTAACTAGGGCTTGCATTCGAATATTCGAATATTCGAATAATTCGAATATTATATTGGTTCGAATATTCGAATACTGAAATTGCAATATTCGAATATTCGATTAAATCAAAAACTAACAAAATGGCAAAGTTATAGGGTTCGGAAACACTCGGGAGTGCCGCTTGCGACTGCGTAGTGCATTCGCGTATGCTTATTTCGGAAAAAGGAAATCGAAGTTTAATTTTCGTTGTCGTGCAAAACCAACTTTTATGTCGCTTGCATAAGATAAGCGATAGCACGAAAACGAATCAAAATTTGATTTCGTTTTTAGAAGTACGGACCTGTCTATCCCGTCTATCCCTCGCGGTGTTACCGTTACTTATAGGGACTCCACCTTTTTTTTGAGAAAATTGAGTCTAATTTACCTGGTAAGAGATTAGTAATACTTAGTATTAAAACGGTACTTATCCTCAATGGCAAAGAACCAAACTCTAAAGATATAACGGCGAGCGGAGAGAGCTGCGAAAATTTTCAGACTTAAGTGGCAATTGGCAAAAATGGCAAGAAAACCATGACCATGCGTGATAATGGCAAACTGAAAGGGCTACAAAGTGTGCTTAGTGAGCAACACATAATTTTCAGGCTTTACAGCCGCTGTTGTCCAAAATGACAAGCATGCTAAGGCAACACCATGCGGAGAGACCGCGTTCATTTTGAAGACTTTTGCAGCTGAGTTATTTGAGCTCTCTTTCTAAAAAAAAATACCTCGTAGTAACGTGAAACGAACAAATAAAGTATTTTCGCATACTTTATTGTGCTCATAAAGTATAGAGTACGTTAGCAAGTAATAAAGTAGGTACAATACTTTATTAAAAAGTACGGGTGGCAACCCTAGTTACTTACCGTGTTTATGTACTTGTTATTGTATTAAATTTTATTGTAGATATTGTTAAAATACCTATTCACCTAATTAAGAAGAATGTTTTTTCAAGAATTTGTGGTTGAGTGTTCGTGTAAATCGCCAATGTTTCGTTACAACCTTTTGTTAATTTGATATTTTAAGTTTGTTCATGCAAATAACACATAAAAAATAAAAGAAGATGTGATTATAATAAAAATATAGTTTTTTTACTATTATTCGAATAATATTCGAATATTCGAATAGTACCCGAAAAAAAATCGAATATTCGAATATCAAAATTTTCGAATATTTGCAAGCCCTAGGTGTAACACCGCCAACTTCCTGACTCCGGGCGGCTACTGTGAATATTTCTTGCTAGAAATATTCACAGTAGAGTTCAGCGGTTGAACACGCGACCGGTGGACCAACGAGGCAGTCATTTATACTCGGAATATTAGTGTAATATGATAAGCAAGCTCTTTTCTATTACCAGTTCAGCTTGGAGCTTAATTACTAGCGTTAGTTACCAGCAATAATAGTTGCCTTAAATATACATAATTGCAACTGGATGACGGCATGCTAACTATAATATAATTTGTGGACATCCTCTTCTGAATTACAACCATGGACTTTAATTACAAGTTTCTACCTCTCATTCAACGTCATAACGCCAAATATTTTCCGATAATCTAAATAATTATTATCTACGTAGATGTACAAATATAGAACCACCTGAGTAATTATCGTAATTAGCAGTCTTTCGTAGAAGCGTTCAGAAACTCATGTTTTTCGAGTTTGCATCGTGCGTTGTTTCAAATTATGTAAAGATCTGATAAAAAAGTCTAAAGAACTTACTAGAACTCAGAGAGAACGCCTTGAGGTCGTATTTGTACTAATATTATATATGCGGCTGTAATTTTGTCTGTCTGTTGACCTTTTTAAAACTGAATGGCTGAACCAATCTAAATTGTACATTGCCATGTGTGCTTCTAAGATTGTACCTTGGTTGACATTACTTTGTACCCTAGATAGATAAAGTAAAATGTCACAAAATAATAAACTATACCTACTCGAATAAATAATCGTATTCTATCATTGACAGCGGGCTGCCACTTGTTGGTAAAAAAACAAACAAATTAAATATAATGCTGGACAATTCACTCAGCATTTATCTAGCCCCAAGCTAATAAATAGTGATGTGACAAAATCAAGAGCTATCAATCATGTGCAATTAAGCAATCGCAATATAAATAATATGCAATACTGATATTGTACTTTGCCGTAAAATGATCCTCACATCTCGTTCATCTCGAATGGCCTCAGGAGTTGGTATGTTGCATCAATGCAATGAATTTTCTTTTTCTACCTTTTGTCCAAAAACATTATCCCGAAGATATCCTGGGCCGCAACATGTAATCACACTATAATATTATAAATGCGAAAGTTTGGATGTATGTTTGTTACTTGTTTACGCCAAAACTACTGACCGGATCGGGCTAAAGTTTTGCAAATGCAGTTTTAGGCCTGGAATAACACAGAGGCCCTTTTTAACTGTCTTGGAAAAGAGGATGTTCTATATTCGGCTGTATGTATGATTCGGCTGTATGCATGATTCGGCTGTATGTATGATTCGGCTGTGTGTATGATTCGACTGTATGTATGATTCGGCCATATTCGTCGATTTCTCAGTCAATTAACGACCGACTTTGAAAATTCTTTCGCTATTGTATTGATAAATCATTCCTTGATTTTCGAGGGAATACTATTTCTCCCACAAAAGTTGTAAAATTAAGGGATTCCAGGTCGGTTTTTAGAAGTTAAATCAGTTCCCATGGGACGGGATAGAAATAACCTTTAAAAGATTTCATAGAGACGACGCATGCGAAACCGCAGGCACAAACTAGTTCATAAAAAATTTAAAAACGCTAAACAACGTTAATAGGTTGTCGCAACCAATCATAATCACATGCTACAATACAAAGTAAAAACATGTTCAATAAACATATTCATTCTGTCTGCGAGCGCAACAATCGAACATTCAAGATGGTTTTTGTTGCCTTTTTGAAGGATTTTACGTGCTCTTTCTTAACTTTGCTGTTGATTACCTAATCATTTAAAGCTAAGGTATTTTTGCTCTGTGTTTGTAGTGAGTATAAGATCGTACATCTTAAACTTATGACCTGTTCACATTAGTCTTTTTGGCCTATCTTTCTGGGTCGGAACAAAACATTTCAGATAAAACTTTTAAAATTTTTGCGATTTGTTAACATAATTATGATTTCATCGGGTATTTATCGCGTACATTTTGTTATTATGTGAACTTGGACATTCCTGATTCTAAGACGAATTGAGGGTAGTCGTGGATACAGCCATCAAAGAGGAGGAACTTAGTGCCGTGATGTGAAGATGTTTGGCCGAAGACAACGCCAAACTACTGAATGAATTGGGCTGAAATTTTGCACACATGAAGATCTGAAACTGGAATAACATAAAGGATACCTGTAGGTTTCATAATTTTGAAATATTTTGAAAGAAATGACTATTACCCCCTACTAACTCCGAACTTTGCAGAACGATCCATCTGAGATGTTTTTAGATATTCATTAAATAGCGAAGTCTCTAACCGGTACCTTAAGAACATATTTATAATCGACAAACGTTCGAAACCCTCGGCGCTCGAGTTACACTCGCACTTGACGGATCTTGTTTATTCCAAAAAACGCGTGCGAAATCGTGGGCATGAGCTAGTAGTCTTATATGTGTTAAGGTTAATTAGCTGATTTAAAAAAACCTTAGTTAAAACTCGTTATCTAATAAAACGGCGGGTGTTCATCGATTTTGAAGCATTTCAAGTTTAATCTTTTGCCTTGAAAACTAGCTCTAATGAAACGTGCTACTGTTGCGATATCGTACATTCTTATTTCTTGTTACTTCTATGACTTCATAATGACGACATATGGCTTCCTTAAAAGTTCTGCGTGATGCTGGAAATTCCAAAATATCATACAATACTAATATTCTTTATTGCACACCAAAATAGAGAAAAACGCAAACACAGGAACAGTCGCATAATGGGCGGGCTTATCGATAAGAGCGATCTCTTCCGGGCAACCTTTTTCAACTATTGAAATCTGTACAAATAAAATATAAGTGTTTATATAAAATAACAGCTTTTCCTAAATGCATGGGAAAGTATAGGGTACCTATTACTTAGATTAAACGGTTACGTTACTTACTATTTATTTAGTTAGTTATACTATACGGTACTCACTAGGACGGGTACTCACAACAAAAAACAGTTTTTAAATTTTTTGTCTTTTGTTCGGGCTAATCTCCGAAACGGCTGTACCAATTTTGACGGGCTTTTTCATTCACAGATAGCTGATATTATAAGGAGGCGTCTTTTATTTTAGAAATAGAATTATAGATTCGTGCAAAAAATAAACCAAAATGAATTTGATAATGATCAACAGTCTTAAAGGAGATGAAGCGTTGGTGTTTCACCCGACACAAACAAGGTTAGTAGTTATCCCGCTCGCATTCACAATGAATTCGTCAAACTATGGCAGCTTTTATAGTAAAACAGTCTTAAAGTCTCTTGTGTAATAACCGTTCAGTCAGCTCATAAAGTAGATTTTCCAGACAACTTTGAAAATGTGTCATGTTTTTCTTGTATTAAAATCATAGGTTTCAAACTAAAGCCAACCTTATATCCCCTCGTACAAAGTCCAATGTATATTGTTAGACCGCGTTCGTGTACGCACTAGCTAAAATGAAGGCACGTTTAGGGCGCCTTCCCACTGTGTCGTGACGACATAAAGTCGTGCAGTTTAAAGGGTCGTAACTTATATATTTGAATGGAGGTGTTTATTTATTTAAAGACCAACAGTTATTATATTGTATGTTTACAAATAGTCTCTTAAGTTTAAACAGCCCTTACAGGTCTTTCAAAATATGGTGATTTGATTACTTAATTATGCTCCTACCAAAATACATTACTTATTGAAATAGAAATACGAAAGCTTAGTGCAACAAAAATTCTCTACATAATATATTTGATTGTAGTATAGGTACATATAATAGAATTAAGACAACTGCAGCTTAATTAATACAATGTTCTGTGTTTTTTTCCCCTAAATTATTTAGTTTGAAACTTATTACTGGTCAAGAGTGGCGAAATAAAGAGATTAAGTTAAAATTTAATATTCGACTTATAAATTTTCACCATATTACGATCGCCTTACTGGTTATTGTTCATAGATAAAATAATAAATAAAATATAATATAATTCTGTAACAAGATTACAAAAAAAAAAAAATTATTGTTGCTGTAGTGGAGACCTTCATTTAAGTAAAAATACTTGAATTAAAAATAATGTTGAAGGTCTCGCTCTTCTATATCAGACATTACAGATTACTTATTTGATCTATTGAATGAACAGAAACATAAGGAAAAAGATAGATATGAATATGCGATTTTGCAGTATTTATGATGTCATGGACCCCTGAGAATACCAATCTCGTGAGAGTCTGGGCAACACTCACTGAGGGAGTCAGGGACCCAGACTTAATAACAGTTTCTAGTAAATGTTAAACAATATTATTATGTTTATGTATTGTTATTCGTACAAAATCAAGTATTTCTAAATACAGGTAGCTGATAAACAACTATATTCGATATAGTGGTATGTGAGTCCATGTGTGTAAATAAATAGGATTTAGAACAAAAATATGAAATAAGATAATGCTGGACGAAATACGAGTCTGAATGTGAGTGATGTCTTGAATCTCCTGCGACACCAGTCTTTTAAGAGTCTGGGCAGTTGCCCAGTTAAATTAGGACTTCACTTAATAGTGCAGTCCTAATTTATTATTAAAACTGTGGTCCACGACTTGTTTTTGTTGTGATGATAGATTGTCGTTATAATGGAATTCAACTTAGACGACAGCCGTGAAACGATAAAAAAACGTCACCATACACGTATAAACAAAAATAAAGTTTTAAGGTACATACTACTTAACTAGACTTAACTTAGAAGTAATTATTATATACGATAGTCGTTCAACGATAATTTACGGTTACGACACAGGGGGAACGCGTCCTAACAGTTCATGTTGGATGTTGCTTATACAATTATGAGATGTGTGTAAATTGCTTTAACGTGCTGATTACATCGTACCTCCGTTGTGTTTCACACGCGAGATCTGTAAATCCTGTCCTAGTTATATTTGCCTACCAGGCTACTACCCATTCTCAAGAAATAAATTTTGTAAACAACTCGTAACATAAAAATCTAAATTTCTTGTTATGGCGTGGAGTTTGAATTATTATATTACCCTTTCGCGAGGAACCCCGGCTTTATTGTGCATTTTAAACCTTGAACTATTCCATTAATCTTCTCAGTATCACAATCTTCTAAGTACCTGTCACATTGCAGTATGGAGGCAGAGTAACGCCTGAACACTACAACGTAACTTACAACTGAAGACGCGATTTTTTGACAGTTTTAAGGAAAATCTATCAAACATTGCGCGCCATTTTGTGAAAAGGATAGGCATAGTATTTCGCGTTCATTGGAGCGGGACGGTACTTTTTAGAACGGCGTAAGCGCAAAAATGATGTTTTTTTCTTATTTACAAGAAAACTACAACTTATGAAGAAACTTTATTAAGGAACCAAAGAATTAGTAATAACCTACGAAACAAAACAAAAATCCTTTTTATAGACCGCAGGGTTCCTGAGATCTCGACCAAATTAGGTGCAAAACAGTGCACTTTTTAAATGTTGAATTTTAAGTGATTGTAGTCTTAACGGGGATCCCGTGAGTACTGGGATCTAGGCCCAGTTTGACATATAAACCCGCTAGGTTCGCCCCCTTAATGCATTCACTGCCTAACCTCCTCGATGCGACCATAAAGGGACTGCAAGAAGCTGCAGATATGTGACCCGTGGGCAATAAAAGCTAATTAAATAAATAGTGCTGGACAATTCACACAGCATTATCTAGCCCCAAGCTAAGCAGAGCTTTTGTTTTGGGTACCTACTAGATAACTTACAATACACTATTTATAGATATTTTTTTATTATACATAGAAAACATCCAGAACACCCTGAACAAATATCGGCAGATCGTACAAACATTTGTCCCGAGGCGGGAATCGAACCCGCAAGCTCCTGCGTCGCAGACGGACCTTCGCCCGCTGCGCCACAGAGGTCGTCTAATTAAATCTGAGTTGCCTTTGAGCCTTTGCCTGTTTGAGAGGGCAAGATAAAATAGCAGTGGCCATTTCTAAATTATTGCACATAATCTTTAGCTAAAGACATACAGAAGTGCATAGCATAGGAAGTAAATGTAAACATGCTGCGGTGTTTTTGCCCTCAATTCAATGCAGCACCTGGTTTACGTATTTATTTGCACAATTTAGGGCACGTTCCCACTGTGTCGTGACGACGGAAAGTCGTGTCGTAGCATCTTGGTTTGTATATTTCAATGGAGGTTTTTGAATATAAATAATTATGTAGGACGACACGATTTACTGTCGTCCACGACTGAAATTGTTATTATGATAGATTGTCGTTTTAACGGGAACAGCTAGCACGAAATTCGTAATTCACATTCGATAAAAAACGTCACGATTTAGATAGTACGGTTAGCCGTGTCGATCTGTCGTCCCATCGGATTATGAGAGTGAGGGAATAATAATAAATAATAAAATATAAATAAATCCTGCGCATCTGGCTAATCGAGAGACGATACTCGTCCAACGTAAATTGCTAAACCCAACAACAACTATGTACTAACTTAAGCTATAACTAGCTGCGCCCCGCGGCTTCCCCCGCGTGGAAATTTCAGAAATTTACTGCACATCCCCAGTATATAATTTTTTTTTAAATATATGATTCGTTATTTACTTTATGGTTTATTTATGCCTAGTTTTGAATGAATCGAACCAAAGAATAAATTTTTTCCATAGAAACTTTACCACCCTCTTAAACCCCCTCAGAGGTTAATTTTTGAAAATTACATTACATGTTTTATTTTAGAACCTAAACTATCTACATACCAAATTACATCTAAATCGGTTTAGTAGTTATAGAGATACGTAACAAACATTCACATAAACTTTCGCATTTATTAGTAGGAAATAAGATTAATAGGATTATTAGAACCTAAGCTACCCATCCTATATAGGTACATAGATGGGTAGCATAGGCAATTATATTAGGTAAATATATTTACAATTAATAAATAAATCTAAGACGATAATTAACGGTCACGACACAGTGGGAACGCGCCCTACGAACCAATACACAGAAGTATTTTTGCAACGCGTTGATTACGTGTTTGTTTTGTACCGATATGACGTAAACAATCTATTAACTACACGGAGTAAAAATATGCGGAGATATTTTGATGCGATGCGGTGCTCGCCGCCATATGGCAATGACGTGCAAGGAATTTCTGTTAGGGGCGTTTGTTGTTTGTAAATAACCGACTTGGAAAAACGAGGAGGTTTTATACTCGCGCCGTGTGGCTTAGAAATAAACCACCCCAACAAGGGCTTGCTTTCGAATATTCGAATATTGTATTAGTTCGAAAATTGAAATTGCAATATTCGAATATTCGATTAAAATCAATAAAACCAAACTTAGAACTCTGATGTGCTTAGAATGCCTGTTATAAGTTTGCGCGACATATCCATACAAGACAATAACAATCAAATTATTTGCAAAAAACATCAAATAATTGCGAATCCGGCGACTGGACACAGATACTGATAGGTACTAGGTACCGCCACCATCGGCGCTGCTTATCACGGCAACAGGAACTCCTTATCATGTCTCTACTTCCCTGGGACGGGTGGCGCATGGCGTCGCGTCCTCGATGCGAATTGACTTTGATTTAAAACTCACTACCGGCTGGATAGAGCTGGTTTAAGGCGCATGTATGCCTCAAACTAGCGCCAGCGCCTTTTGCTTCTTATAATTTGACGACCTCTGTGGCGCAGTCTGCCTGCGACGCAGGAGGTTGCGGGTTCGATTCCCGCCTCGGGATAAATGTTTGTACGATCAACAGACATTTGTCCAGGGCGTTCTGGATGTTTCATATGTATAATAAAAAATATCTATCTATGTAGTTTATTGTATTAAGTATATCAGTTATCTAGTACCCATAACACAAGCTCTGCTTAGCTTGGGGCTAGATAATGCTGTGTGAATTGTCCAGCATTATTTATTTATTTATTTAATTAGGTTAATCAAAGGAATTTTTAAAAGTCCGTTGTACAGTTAATGATCATAAGCTTTATTTTAATCTCTCTGAAATAGTTTAATTTCGTATAATTTAGACAGAGAAGCGAAAACAGAGTTCGGTGGCCACCAAGAATAACTTCGCTATACTGCATAAAGGAAATAAAAGAAAACTATTTTATGGCCATTAAAATAAATCTTATGTTAGGTAACACAAACTGGCCTATCGATTTTTGAAAATTCCTTCGTTGAACAGAATAATAAGATGAAATAGATGGTGGCGCTGATTTGGTTCGGGGTAGCGCCTAAACACGATTGCGAAAAAAAATATCATGAAAGTGCACTGTTTTGCACCTAATTTGGTCTCAGGAACCCTGCGGTCTATAGAAAAGATTTTGGTTTTGATTCGTAGCTTATTAAGTTATAACTAATTCTTTAGTTCCTTAATACAGTTTCTTCATAATCATAAGTTGAGTAGTTTTCTTGTAAATAAGCAAAAACATCATTAATGCGCTTACGCCGTTCCAAAAACGTATGCTTCATCCCGCTTCCATGAACGCGAAATCCTATCCTTTCCACAAAAGGGCTCGCAATGCGCCCTCTTAATTAAAATCAACTAGCAGCTGCCCGCGGCTTCGCAGTCACTTTTTAAGTAGCACTGCCGAACATGCCAAACAAGGGGATTTTGACAATGAGATTTTACCTCAGTTTATGTACACATTGGATTGTGCCATAACCCTTGGCAGGCAGATTGGTGATCGCAGTGGAGGTTTTAAAAATACCCAGAAGGAAGCTGGTGCCTTCCTCTGGGAGGTTTCCTAAGGTGGCTGTGTAGACTCCACGGGCAGAGTTATAGGGGGCGGTTCTTACGCTGCGACCGCTACGGCTTTCAGTCTTTTATAAAATCAATATCTCTTTCTTTCCATAAATACAATAAATGTACGCTTAAAAAGGTTAAATACTATGACTTATTTAGGTCTAATTTGGATTAAGACGGAAAACCGCAGTGCAGTGCTGTTTTCCGCATACCAAGTGTGGTATGTCCGATGTCCGTACTGAACGCTCCGGACTCGATTAGCTTGCTCTGTCACTCCGGAAGCTCGCTCTCTTTCCCACAACCTTTCATGATGTAAGTTGTGTCTCTTACGGAATTAACAGTATTTAATTAATTAGTTTTTCTAAAGATATAACACCAAGTACCAAACAACATATAAATAAATAAATAATGTTGGACAATCCACACAGCATCATCTAGCCCCAAGCTAAGCAGAGCTTGTGTTATGGGTACCTACTATAAGACTGATATCTACACTAATATTATAAAGAGGAAAGTTTGTATTTTAGTATGTTTGTAACCATCTATGAGAGTAAAATTCGGGAGATTGAGCTAGCTTCTCGAAAGTGGAACGCTCAAGTGGAATCCAATTAGGTCCACCCACCTCAGTCACAGTCGGACCGGCGCTGCCGGCGTACGTGTTTCGCGTGTATTGTTGTCTCGATCGCACTTCGGTCTAGATACGTCTTTCAATCATTGTTGTTCATTAGGTAGAAGTATATTGCAATAGATTGGAAATAGCGTATCTGCGTTTAGTTGTAACACAACACAAGCTATTTGTTGAGATGGGGCTGGGAGAACGTACCATATCCACAGAAGTTTACTTATATCAATCTTTGTAACGAATAAACTCAAACTACTAGACCGATTTCAAAAATTCTTTCACTATTAGAATCAATGATATTATATATAAACTGAGGTAGATGCGTTTTACCGAGGTCTGCGCGGCAAGACAAAACCAGGTGAATTCACTTGACTGAACTCAGTCCGCCCTAGGTCGCGCCGCGATACGAACGTACGTTGCGGGATTTTAGAGAAAAGTAAAACAAACGAAAATGCCATATTTTGTGTTTCGAAAGTGCAAAAATTATACTGGGAGAGCTGTAAAAAACAGGCAGGATGTATCTTTCCATTTGTAAGTACTGTTTAGTCTATTTAAAATGGAAAATCATTAATTTTATATTAAAAAATCACTGCCGCGGCGTTGCCGCTTTGCCATTTACACGAACGAGACAAGACGTAGTGCGTTGCATTCATGAGTGACAGAGAGAACGAGATAATGGCGTGCGGTGTTGTCGGTTCGACCGACGCTAAGGGAGGTTAGGGTGGTATGGGTAATATGATCACGCAATGCAACAATAATATTTTTCACCAGTACTTTCCAATTATTTTTCGTAGTAGGATAATAAAGAGATGGATTTGACTTTCAACATTTGCTTCCATTTTTTTTTCGATTTCCTAAAGACGAATTAATTAGGGAGAAATGGGTACGAGTCGTTAGAACCCAAAGACGAGACGATGAATGGATGCCAACGGCATACTCCACAATATGCTCCAAACACTTTGTAGATACTGACAAGTACGTCACAAAAAAAAACACAAACTGATAAAGAATGCAGTGCCGGTAATTAAGGTAAAATAGAAAAAAATACTACTTTTAATATTCGGTTGTGTGTTCCTATGTTTGATTAGACAGGTAAAATTTCAGCCCGATCCGTTCAGTAATTTTGACGTGAAGAAGTAACAAACATCCATCCATCTATCAAACCAAACTTTATTAATTTATTATCATAGTAACTAGCGACCCGCCCCGGCTTTGCACGGGTGCAAAGCTGATACTAAATATACTACAGAATCGGCCTCCCTGCCGGTACCGCTGCAACCGCCATGTCCCTGCATTTTAATTCTATGATATCTTCGAAAATATTCATTTACTTTAATTACATGCTGTAAAGGGCCAAATGAATCTATATTAAATGCACAATGTTAAAATAGCTTCGTAAATAAGCAATTATTTCTCGTTAAAAGTAAAGGATATAAACTGGTTATTGTGGGTTATTCCTAAGAGATAGATATATACCTACCACCCGGACTTTTTATAGACCTTTTTAAGGTGTACAATACTGTAGTACATTATTTTGATCTATCTCGTAGGGTTCAGCCAGCGTTTGCAATGTAAGCGCAAAAAAAGTATTTATTTACGACATCACATAAGCAACCTCTAAAATTATCAGTGTTTCTCTACTATATTATGCATGTATTATACATATAAACCTTCTTCTTGAATCACTCTATCTATTAAAAAAAACCGCATCAAAATCCGTTGCATAGTTTTAAAGATCTAAGCATACATAGACACAGACAGACAGACAGACAGACAGACACAGACAGGAAGCGACTTTGTTTTATACTATGTAGCGATTAGAAGGCACTTAAGTTAAGTAGTAAACGTATTTTTTCTAGTGTGCTCACATAAATGTACCTATACTAGGAATGTAATACTATAATTCGTAAATAAACATTTTTATTTAAAATTTACTGTTTATTTTCTTAGTGGTGCCTCGTTACCCCCGTTTCCCCTAGTTCGTTCCTTAGCTGCTAGCCGATGACGTCATAGGCTGTCATTGGCCGTCAGCCCGCTGGCCGCTCGTGTAAAGTGTGAACAGTATGTTCATCTCTTTCTGACAACGGGGTCCTATATATCTCTGTGATATTTTAACGTACTCAGTGATACAAATAAAGTTCCATAGTCCTATGCAGGTAGCTATAGTAAAATATCGCCATGTTTTTATTTCTTTCTAATGAGTATGACGTCTCTATTGGTAAAATCTCATTGATTAGAATACTACATAATCCCTGAGTAACATAGGCTATGTTTAAAAAGTAAATGTCCACGCGTGCGAAGCAGGGGCGGGCCGCTACTACTTAATAAATACTTTTCATACTCGTAGATATGAATCTTTGCTAAAAGAAATTTTGAATCAATTGTAGTTTTGGAATCTATCGACATAATGTTGATTTTAGTAAAAAATTCTCTTAAATGTCGATAGACAATAGACAAGACGACAATTGATTCGTAGATTGTTGTAGTGTTCATAGCAAATGGCTTACAATGTGTGCAAAACTTCTTTATCTGATATCGAAATTACTTTTAACCCTAGAGGCCCCAAGAGGTAGCCGACTTCCGCGCCTTACGTCACTGCTTAATTCACTCAATCCCTGCGCGGTAGCCCGTTACCGCTCTCCTGCATTAGATTCAGGGCCTTAAAACACACTGATAGAGACTACTTTTCTTTAAAGAAGTTTGATGAATTTCGTTCTTTGATATATTGTCTTCATACTGAACGAACGAACAGATGACATCTGTTTTCAATCAGTTTGTTTATGGCGGTCAAACTGTGCGTTGTTCCGTGTGTTTCGCGAGTTTAGTGTACTTTGTTTGCTGTTTTTACTGGATTATTTGAAAGTAAGTGGTGTTTTTTTATTATAAAATAGTTTATTCTGCTCATGATGAGTATTTTTAGATAATGAATTGCAAGAAATACATCGTAATAACTTCTAGATATGGCTCGAAAAAGTTCGTTAGCTTGCGCTGATTCCTAAGTGATTTATTACTAAGTTTGTTAGTAAATGTAATAATAAGCTTATAAAAATAAACTGTAACTCATTTACACAACGATTTATCAGCGCATTATTGTCATTTTAGTAAAATAGAATCATGAAAAATTTGATGTACACTACATGCAAAATGGCGTTTCGTCAGTCAGTATCCAGCGAGCCATTTTGGCCTTTATTTGTGTAGCGCTAAAGACGTATTTTCCCGGTGGATGGTGTGAAACTTTTTTGTCGAACGTTTTGTATAGGGACTGACGTAGAGTCGATAGTTATCGATAGTAACGATAAAAGTTTTCATTACATCGATAGTGATGGTGGTATCCCATAATTAATTTATATTTACTTTTACGTCATTATTTTGATATTTATACTTAGGTACTGCTATTGAAATGATTTTTTTTATTTGTTTTTATTACAAGAAAATAAAGAATAAGGTAATATGAGTAATATAACGAAAATATTTTCGTTTCTTGGTTAGGTAGTGGGTTCGATTCCCGCCTCGAGAACAATTGTAAAAGAAAAAAAAACTTTATTCCGGGTGTTTTAGATTTATATATGGGTAATATTATCATATTTAATTACACATATTAGATTATATTCATTATATCAGTTATCTAGTAGTAGGCATCTATGAAACAACTTTGGGGCAATATGATGCTTTGTTGATTGTTCAGCATAATTATTATTATAATTTCTTTTTATTATAGCATGTCAAGCTGGCGCGCTGGTTCGGATCCGCCTCCGGAATTCCTCGATGTCCTGTATGGCGAGGAAGGAAGCAATGACGAAGACGAAAAATCCGACGAAGAATATCTAGATATAAGTGACCTCGAATCGGACCTCGAAGACTATGAGGTTGGTAACCCACTTTTTATTATATGTTACGACTACCTGGTGTCGAGAGGTTTTCTATTTTGCTTTGGGTGACAGTTTTTTTGCATGAACGTTGCTCTTATTCTTCAGAATGATACGCACAACAGGAGAGCCCACCATCCACACCCGCCCCATTTATCGCCGGAACGCTGGGAGAGTTTGTCACAAGTGGTAATGCTTTTATTGTGGTTTTCGGTTATAGTTATATATATGTACTTATGGGTTGCAGTTTACTTACGCTTTTTATGTTTGCCTTAGGGAGAACCATTGGATCGATCACCAGAGGCTCCACCATACTCACCTCTCACGTCCCCAGAGCGCCGCGAGAGGCTTCCACCAATAGTACGCTTTCCTTATTTCGTGAGGTTTATGATATTTCTGTATTTATAGCGGTTGGATTTCTTCATTTTATTAACTTTTTGTATTTTTTTATTCAGGACTACCCAACAACACCTCCTCCTGCAGCGCCCCGCAATAGGGAAAGGTCCCGCTCGCCACTACAACCATCCAATTCACCACCAGAGGCTCCACCATACTCACCTCTCACGTCCCCAGAGCGCCGCGAGAGGCTTCCACCAATAGTACGCTTTCCTTATTTCGTGAGGTTTATGATATTTCTGTATTTATAGCGGTTGGATTTCTTCATTTTATTAACTTTTTGTATTTTTTTATTCAGGACTACCCAACAACACCTCCTCCTGCAGCGCCCCGCAATAGGGAAAGGTCCCGCTCGCCACTACAACCATACAATTCGTTGGAATCGTAAGTGTAATGCTAGATGTTATTTATGTATATGTATTATGTAAGAATCTAATAATAGTATTTTTTTCACAGTGCACCGGAGCCTGTAGACGTGGTACTGCGGCTTTTCGATGAAGATGGTGTGCCGCTCGACATTGACGATGGAGAATTTTATGCCCCGGATACCCACTCTTTGTATGAATTACCTGGAGAGCGTGAGAGAGATGAACGTAATAGAGATGCATGCAATAGAAGAAGAACGAGAGGGCGAAGGGGTGGCCGAAGGGGTGTCAGGGGTGTGCGAGGGCAGAGTGTACGTAGGGGTGGGTATCGAAACCGGGGCCGTAGGGAGGGAGATCAGTGGGAGATTGGACACCCACTCAACGAGATCTGGACCAATGACGAAGACGTTCCTCCTGAATTGGTAAGTTTGGCGACGGATGTAGTGAGGAGACGACAGATTAGAATACATGATGATGCCATGGTTGATAGAAACGCTGAACGAGGAGGAAATGCTAGCGAGAGCGAAAATGATGATGAATTTCTTGATGCTAGTGATGGAGCTGATGCTCTCCCTAGACCGGAAAGCCAGACCCTTCACTTTGAATGGTCTTCTATGGAGACTTTTCAAGGTGAAGAACACAATTTTATCCCTGAGCGTACTGGTTCAGTTCGGGTTTTCAATTCGGCTTATGACGCTTTTCGTTCCTATTGGAGCGATGACGTTTTAGGTCTCATTGTGGCCGAAACGAACCTATATGCCACTAAAATCGCATCTGTTGCTTTTCAGTCTGAATGGTTCCCCACTAATATCGATGAAATTTTGTGCCTTTTTGCGTTCTGGATGATGTTGGGGATCGTCAAAATGCCAACTATTACTAGTTGTTTTTCTGTCGATCCCCTTCTGAAAACGGAAGTTTACAGACGCATCTTTACACGAAGAAGGTATGAAATGTTAACTAGAGCTTTACATTTTGTAGATTCCGACCCCGCTATGAATAACCCAAATCCCTCCAACACTAGCTCCGGAAGCTTTGACCGATTGCACCGTTTGAGGCCAATAATTTCACATTTAAATTCAGCGTTTCAATCCAATTATATTTTAAGTAAAGACATTTGCATAGATGAGAGCCTTACACTTTGGAAAGGAAGATTGAACTTCAAACAGTATATTCGGAGCAAAGCTTCTAAGTTTGGGATCAAAACATTCGAGCTTTGTGAGAGTACCACCGGTTACTTGTGGTCTTTCATTGTTTATACAGGTAAACAATCCGCAACAGATTTGGAGCAGTCGCCCGGAGTACTTAAAAGTACAGCTGTTGTGAAGAAGCTAATTGGTCCCTTACTGAACAAAGGGTATAGATTATTTATGGATAATTGGTATAATTCACCCCTATTAGCTAGATTTCTAAAACGCAATGGTACCGACTGCGTTGGTACTTTGCGACCTTCCCGTCGCGACGTTCCCATTCTAATAAATAAGGCTCCTCTTAACAGGGGAGAGTACATTGCCAGGCATTCTGGCGATGTCACAGTATTGTCATGGCAAGACAAGAAAAGAATTACCATGATTTCCACTTGTCATGGTGCATCTACTGCTTTGCCTACAGTCTCGTCTAAACCATCATCGCGGCCAGTGCCCTTTAAACCACAAGTTGTGCTGGACTATAATAAATTCATGGGGGGGGTAGATATGAAAGATCAGATGTTGGAGCCTTATTTATTAGAAAGGAAACGTTGCAGAAAATGGTACATGAAACTTTTTAAACGCCTTCTCAATGTATCCATCCTCAACTCTCGCACTCTTCTACAGTCATCCACGCAGAAAAATTTTGACCATTTAGCTTTCCGCCTTCAGCTTGTAGATTTCATCCTCACAAATCATCTTTCACATTGTCCGCAAAGCCGAAAAAATACTGTATCTAGCAGTAGATCTTCGCACTCTCAACCGGATAGATACATCATTTCTACACATTGGCCCGTTTTACTGGAACCAACAGAAAACAGTTCAGCGCGCAACCGGAAATTCTGGAAGCGTTGCTTTGTTTGCCTTAAACAAGGCAAAAAATCCCAAAAAACACCATATTGCTGCGAATCCTGTCGCGTGCCATTGTGTATAAAGGATTGTTTCAAATCATATCATACATCATCATCATAATACCAATTATTCATAAATAACTATTGTGATAGGTTTTATGAAAACAGAGTGGAAGGTTAAAATGAATGTGGAATTTTTTTTTGTTGTATCATAAATATATTTTATTTCACGACATTTGTCAATTTATTAATTAACATGTTTTATTTTTGAAGTATGTTTTGACTTGTCCAAATAATTATTAATAATTTTATGGAAATATGTTTCTGATTTCTCATTCTAAAACTGTTTTAGGTCCATTTTGCATTTTTAACAATCTGTGTCACATTACGTACGTCTAATGGTAATGCATAACACTAATTTATATTCTTAGTGTAAGAATAGATATATAATATAAATATATTATAGAGCAAATAATATAATCACGTATAAATTGTATTTTATTCAAAAATTGAGGATTCTGCCAAAGGAAATGTTAAAAAATTCATTTAGAGCATAACAACCTTTTTTTTTTTCA
This sequence comes from Eupithecia subumbrata, assembly GCA_949316285.1. Classification (NCBI taxonomy): domain Eukaryota; kingdom Metazoa; phylum Arthropoda; class Insecta; order Lepidoptera; family Geometridae; genus Eupithecia; species Eupithecia subumbrata. The sequence continues at coordinate 14,310,169 of OX438632.1, read as the reverse complement.
AAGAACTGTTTAATTTTATTGTTGAATATATTTAAATTATAGATTTCTGTGATTTTGTATTGAACATTTGTATTTTCACATTTTCTCCTTGATTTTTTATTGGCCTTGTAACATTTTCAGTAGATACCGCTAAAAAATATTTTAGCGACATCTAGTTTTAAAAATAAAACTTTTACTTATCATGTCAGTATTTTTATTTTTGAGTGTGTTTGATTGTTTTTGATTTAATAAAAAATGTTTTTTTTTTATGAATTTGTATTATATTCAAGTAGGGTAAATTCCCTACAAAAAGAAAAACTATCGATAAAATTAATTCAAAGTGCAGGACATCCCTAGTAGTTTCTACTCGTCTTCGCTTCGAGATTCAATTGCTATTATTGTAGGAATCTCAAGCTCTTTTGTCAAATTATTCACATAAATACACAGCATAGGTCCTTGTTTTTTAGATTTTAGGAGAGTATTCATTTATTTCTCGTAATCCGGCCCGCAACATGGTTTCCTAAGTTAAAACTTGTGAAACGAATATCGTATTTGACTTAGCACTATATTTTGATGCCTGATAGAAAGAAAATATATCAATTAGCATAGATTTATATCGTTAGATAGGCCCCAACACCAAAAACTGTGGCATTGTTTTTGAATGTGTGGGTTAACAAAATGCCGACGCACGCACACTAACGGTTAACGCACACATTCAAAAAAGTAGTTAAAAAATCGTGTTTCTGCCATTGTAATTATCTGTTGTTATTACCATTTCGTGTGCAATCGTATTGCACACACTTTCCTGAAAAAAGTATACCCTTAGATGCCCTGAAATCGAAAATGTTTGAATGTGTGCGTCAACATAGTGTCAAAAACCTGTGCAATTTGTGTAGAACAAATAATAGTTAGAAATTGTGTTTTTGCCAATAAACCTAATCATTATTATTATTATTTCGTGTGCAATCGTATTGCACATACTTCTATGAAAAAAAACCGGCCTAATAAGCCCTGAAATCGAAAATGTGACTTTCTAAACAAACCTGTGCAATTTGTAAAACGGTGCAGTCTACGCTGAAGCGTAGGTACCGAGAAAATAGTGTCATCTCTTTTTCTCCCAGATTAGTTGCCAACACGACTTTCTCTTTCGTGCACTCGCCATTTAAATTTGTTATTTTCGGACAGTGCGGAAGAAAAATAAAAGTTTTTCAATGAAATCGCAATACTTACGAGTGAAATGTTACACCTCTGGCTTTATTTGTGTTTCTAGAATTGTTGTTGCACTTTAGAAAGGCACACGATGGCATTTTGTGACAGTAAACTGCTCGCAAAGTTCGCAAACGTCCTTTACAACACGTCCGGCTCACACTGTGTTAGGATGTGCACTAACTCCAGGTTAGTGAGCCTCACTCACTTCGACTGTGGAACAACACGGCGCGGTCTCACTGCGGTAAGGGCCTATCTAACGATTTATATCTATGTCAATTAGTACATTGTCGTTTACAGAATGATAAAATATGGTTTAGTTGTAGAGTTATTACATATTTTGTACAATGCGGTATTTTCGACGCCATCTTGCTAAAAGGCGCACCGGCTGCCATTATTTTTTTGACATTTAGGTGTCAAGATTGAAGGGTTAAAACCTAGAAAATAGTAAAACCCAGATTTTTATTGTTCGAGCGTCATCTCCTTAAATTCTACGGTTCTACAAAGTGAAGATATTATTTTATTAATAGTTAATTTAAGACAATACCGCATTCTTCGCCATTGTCGAACTTGAGCGCACGCGCAACCCGAGGCACCGCATCCTTATTTATTAGCATTCACGTAACCACGCCTCATTTGCACGGACGTTATCCTTGGTACCTATTTAATTTTATGAACATGTTCTATTAGGAATGCTGTAGGTACCTTACGTATTGATTGACAATGATCTCTTACGACCTTGTTCCTTATTAGAATTGGATGTAACACTACATAAAATAGGTATCTATAGGTACACTAGCCAATCTCGGTGTAAAAGTTTATTTGCAAACCGCCCAAACTTAACCTAATATTCACTTGGTTGCCGCGTCTTCTTATACCTACTTGTCGATTTGTGATCCGTACTTCAATAGATATTGCTTACAATTACATCTGAAACTCGACGCCAAGCAAGTTTTAGGTTTTGTGTCGTGGTTTGTTTACAAACAATCCACATCGAGTTTGGCTAGTGTATATGTACGTGTGCCTACTGCCCAATTCTCTACTAATCGAGACCAATCACTTCACTATGACAATTGTATCGTCGCAAAATCTCCTAGACAAGACACCATTCGGTTCATAGTCATAGTGGACACAAACCAGACTAGAGATTGGTTTAGCAGTATTGGGCCCCTGAGCTTCCGGCTCGTACGCTATCAAAAGGTTACCGAGGCGAAGATATTAGGCAATGCCCGAGTACCTACCTAAACTACTCTATTTAGGCTTAGCGATGCGATACCCTAATATTGGCTGACTTCCGTTACAGTACAATACCATCTCGAGTCTTCAAATCCAGAAAAAATAGTTGACTTCGTCCCAAATAACGCTTTAATACGTTTGTAAATCATCTCTCATGTGTATTTAAAATTTTAAAGGCACCAGAAGTTTTTCATCAGTTGTTATAAAATTCACTAACGTTCTGTTTTCTTTACCTCCAGGCTAACTCAAGAATCAAGCTGATCAGGCGGGTCGACAACGAGTGGCTTTTCGGCCGGCTGAAGAACGGCACAGAGGGGACATTCCCCTCAAATTACATCGACGTGAAGGTCCCCCTCCCCAACGAGGAGCTTCCTTCCCCTCCTGTCTTGAGCACAGCGGTCGCGCTCTACGACTTCTCAGCGGAACAAACAGGAGACCTGAGGTTCCGGACGGGAGATATGATAACGGTGCTATACAAACTCAACGAAGAATGGTACTTTGGCGAGTGCAACGGTTCAAAGGGACAGTTCCCTATCAATTATGTTCAAATGAGCTGAACACGCGGCCTGTGTTGTGTTACCGACTTTATGTTCGAGTAGTAAAGATCCAATTTGTTTGTGCTATCGTCGTGTTATGAAATCGTCGTGTTGAAATTACGGTGTGGTAGACTATGGGAAGACTGATGTTGATGAAATTCTGGTGTAACAAGTGAAAAGTGATGTCTCCGGTGCAATAAATAAATAATTGATAATATAATACTTTTAATCAATGTATGTAGATATTGTGGACAAGATTGTTCGAATTTATAATGAAATCAGCATCCTGCCCCTAGAAAATCAAATGTTATTTGTAGCCATTGTTTTGTACAATTTACAAACTAAATCATTTGCGTATTCGCACTAATGTTGCCATAATAACGTAAGTGATTTCCTTACAAACTTGGCTTGGTGTAAATATTTTATGTAATTAATATTATTATGCTATGAACGACTGAATGTAAATATTAGAGCTTCTATAAACGTCCCTTTATATTTTAAGTATTCATATTATTGCATTTTAGTTTAATTATGGTTGTGTAAGTCTCGATTAGGGCTTGCATTCGAATATTCGAATATTCGAATAATTCGAATATTATATTGGTTCGAATATTCGAATACTGAAATAGCAATATTCGAATATTCGATTAAATCAAAAACTAACAAAATGGCAAAGTTATAGGGTTCGGAAACACTCGGGAGTGCCGCTTGCGACTGCGTAGTGCATTCGCGTATGCTTATTTCGGAAAAAGGAAATCGAAGTTTAATTTTCGTTGTCGTGCAAAACCAACTTTTATGTCGCTTGCATAAGATAAGCGATAGCACAAAAACGAATCAAAATTTGATTTCGTTTTTAGAAGTACGGACCTGTCTATCCCGTCTATCCCTCGCGGTGTTACCGTTACTTATAGGGTCTCCACCTTTTTTTTTTTAGAAAATTGAGTCTAATTTACCTGGTAAGAGATTAGTAATACTTAGTATTAAAACGGTACGTATCCTCAATGGCAAAGAACCAAACTCTAAAGATATAACGGCGAGCGGAGAGAGCTGCGAAAATTTTCAGACTTAAGTGGCAATTGGCAAAAATGGCAAGAAAACCATGACCATGCGTGATAATGGCAAACTGAAAGGGCTACAAAGTGTGCGTAGTGAGCAACACATAATTTTCAGGCTTTACAGCCGCTGTTGTCCAAAATGACAAGCATGCTAAGGCAACACCATGCGGAGAGATCGCGTTCATTTTGAAGACTTTTGCAGCTGAATTATTTGAGCTCTCTTTCTAAAAAAAATACCTCGTAGTAACGTGAAACGAACAAATAAAGTATTTTCGCATACTTTATTGTGCTCATAAAGTATAGAGTACGTTAGCAAGTAATAAAGTAGGTACAATACTTTATTAAAAAGTACGGGTGGCAACCCTAGTTACTTACCGTGTTTATGTACTTGTTATTGTATTAAATTTTATTGTAGATATTGTTAAAATACCTATTCACCTAATTAAGAAGAATGTTTTTTCAAGAATTTGTGGTTGAGTGTTCGTGTAAATCGCCAATGTTTCGTTACAACCTTTTGTTAATTTGATATTTTAAGTTTGTTCATGCAAATAACACATAAAAAATAAAAGAAGATGTGATTATAATAAAAATATAGTTTTTTTACTATTATTCGAATAATATTCGAATATTCGAATAGTACCCGAAAAAAAAACGAATATTCGAATATCAAAATTTTCGAATATTTGCAAGCCCTAGTCTCGATGCGATCTGAATCTTACTTAATTTCATGTTATTATTATTCAATTTATATTTTTTACATAAAATATGGTCCAAAGTCCAAATTTTATTAGTTGCATTATAATTTAAGTCGTAGTTGTTTCAGTATTTGATACACAAGCATCAAGTAAACAATGATAACAATTCGTTTGACCGATATTATCAGAAAATGTAAGCTTTTAACTTATCACCCTAATAGATAATTTGACAGAAGCCATTAAATTGTAGCGGTCGCTCGGAACGCGATCTTGAAACTGTAAATCTTAATTACGCAGCAGAAATAAATGGTGACGAAACCAGTAGCTTTGTATTTAGTCCATTGTTAGCTATACTTCTAAATTTGTCATATTTCGGCGTATTAGAAAAGAACACCTCTTTCTACATTCTATTTTTAGGAAAGCAGAAAAAGGTAAGACATCTCTTTCTGCATTATATTTGTAGGAATGCAGAAAAAGGTTTCGTTTGTTGGGATATTCATGTCTTTATTTTTTGTTAAATAAATAGATTTTGTAACATGTCCAGCACTCTTTGTGTCATAATCATTTTTAAGTGTTACTAAGGGACCATAATTATAAGTGCCTTGTATATTTAGTTAGTATCTGTATATTATGAACTTATTTAATATTTAAAATAAAATCGTATTACTAAAATTTAAATAATCTTTAATTTTAGCCATGCAAATGATAAGAGCCAATAAATCGACCATTAGGGGAGGCCTATGTCCAGCAATGGGTACCGATCAGCTGATATCATATTGATGAAGAGTCAAGAGAGAGAGTCTTGTCCAGGGGTGGACTGGTATCGGCTGATGTGCGCAAAAATTTAGGGTGTTGGATTTTATACGAAAAGATATGGTAAAGTCACATAGCAGTGAAGTTTATTTGAACAAAAATAATATTCTGTAATTTCTTAAAATATTTACAAATTCTTACATACAACTTAGTGTCAAAATTACCCTGTTCACTTTTCAACCGTTGTTGTATTCAAATCAGTTAACTTAAATGTTGTGGCAAGAACATTCCGAATAATTTATATATGTCGTTAGAAGAGATGAGGTTCGAAATACCCCGTTTTGTTTCCTCAATCACAACTTGTTGAAAAGAGAAAAGAGGGGATTCTAATGCCAATCAACCACTGCTATGTCGCCGCCAAGCACTCCTTTCAAATCACCAAGAGGGCCCGAAAACAAACGTGACAGACATACCTACATACTGGGACCGTACTCTTAAAACATGTTCCGGATTCGTTTTCGTGCAAACGCTAATCTTATGTAAGAGACATAAGAGTTGGTCGCACGACAACGAAACTTCGATTTTCCGTTTCCGAGTAGGCCCCCTGGAAAGTTCTTCAGTCGTATCATTGCCCAGAGTAGGGGCCTAGATAACTGAAATGACTTTCGGGCTGGCGACACCGCATTGGACGACGGGCGTTTTATACAGCATATCGATATATCTTTAAACAAGCTAATTCTTCTAATACCACAGCCCCGTAGGTACATTCCACTAGCACACGGTTGTTAAGACTGCCAGCGCCAGCGCCTCTACAAGTGTCCCAAGGTGATTCGATTCGAGGAAAGCCTCATACTGACTGGCCGAGCAGCCTGCAGCAAGGCAACGATTGCTTCATTGTTCAACACAAGATTGTTTTGAAAATACTAAAAATCTAGTTTTTTAAGTTTTGTGGGACAAATAGCTATCTTTATGGGATTACTCTGGGATCAATTCTCCAAACAAAACGAAAAACATTATCAAAATCGGATTACCGATAACAGAGAAATCGATGAACATAAAGCAACCGAATATAGACCCTTTATTTTTTTCGAAGTCAGTTACAAAACTAATGGACAGAAATGAAAATGTTGCTTTGTTTTCTATTTCCATCTGCACCACGTGCAGCCTAATAATGTTGCTTTTGCAGCGAGCCCTGGGCACTGGCACACGGGAGGCAGCTTTGGTGACTCGGTACTCGGCTTTATGTTGAACGCACACCTGTCCTCGCCGCAATCATCCAATTTTATAAATCATGAAATTTGTTTTTAACGCGCTCCCCGCGTTTTCGCACGCGTTTTCTATGGAAACGTTTTTTAATCCCATGGGAACTGATTTATGATATAAAAAGTAGCCTTTGTTTGATTCCAGGATTAGAATTAGGTATGTATGCAAAATTTCAGCCCGATCCGTTCAGTAGTTTTGGCGTGAAGAGGTAACAAACATCTAAACATCAAAACTTTCGCATTTATTCACTATATTATTAGTGTGATGTGATGTGATAGTATGGAACATCAAATCCTGTAGGTATACGGATTCCACAAAAAAATTCGGCGCGTGCGGTGCGGGCTGCGCGGATGACGTCATCCGTATTCATTCAGTGCGTCACGTAAACGTCAGTTCTATACAGAGACAATATATGAATGCGATTCTGCGCGTGCGACGCGTACGATGCTGACGTGCGCAAGGCCAAGAGGAAATTCGATAACTGCGGCGCGGACAGGTGCGCGCTCACCTTTAGACAACACTTGTGGCGTAGTGGCTTCGTATCTACAAAGTATTGCAACACTCAGGTACATAACAGACATAGCGATAAATAAATACTACTGTTGGAAGTCGAATTTACAATACCATTCCTAGTTAAGTATCTTATCTGGATAATTATCTTCTCAAAGAATTATTACGTTTTATTAGGATCCATTGAAAATTCTTAAGTAGCTGAGCAACCACTGAAAATAATTAATTTCTGTTTTGACCAATACTTGGGTACAGATTTGAATAACTTTATTTCTTTAGGCTTGCAAAATATGCACTAAAAGTCACAGTTTTATAGGCACTATATATAATTATCAAATAAAATGAATTTCTGAATAACAAATTTTAATATACTTTACTTCAACATCAAATACCTACTTTTTTCAGTTTTTAAATTAAATTATATTTTGACATGCATCTATTGTAATTTTATTTTGAACTGACTCTGTATTGACATATTTTTAGTAGTGATAATTTTTTTTATTTGATTTATTAAGTACTATTAACTTTTTTCTCCACAACAATATTGTAAGCCGGACCATGGCAGGCTACAGATACAAATATAATATGATATCAGAACAATGTAATGTTACTACCTAGTTATACAACAATAAATTCATTTATCATGAAGAAAGATGTTATTGATTTTCTCTTCACTTAAATTTTTTGTCCACTAGCGGAAGAAGTGGAAAAGAAACCCCCATTCGAGTTTTTAGAAGCAAGAGTTTTGACTTTCAGTTGCTTTGATATTTTCTTATTTGATAAAGGGTTGTTCAGCTATTTAAGACAATTTTTCAACCACTTTCCAGTTCAGCTCAGAATTGAGTTTGATTCAATGAATTAATGAAAATATTAAAATAGTTTCAACAAGTGAGATGAATGAGCTATGTGGATGTGTTCCTGAATTTATCCTCGATTAAAATGGTATAAAAGGGTTAAAATATAAATTTTCGGCTAAAATTATTGAGCATTAAAATAAAATTTACAGGTTTATAACAAACTAAGTACTGGTTAAGTCTTTCACAAGAACAAAAAGGATACAAAATACATATAAAATCATTTACGTGGAAATGACAAATATTTTTTACATAATATGATAAAATAACATAAAATTGCTATCCGAAGTAATGTTTCCGAAATAAAAATTACAACTAAGAGCTCAATTACAAACTATGTTCCTACTAATTCAATAACAACATTTTTTTATATTTTTTACTTATCTAATATATCTTTAGGTACCAGAGACTTCGGGGAGCCTATTTGAATTCTCCAAACACGCAATTACGTGTTTTGTTTCGGGCAATTGGTACACCGAATTAGAGTACCTACCAATTTATACATTTCATTTTTAAACAAATTATCTGAGCGTCGATGTGACACGTGACCCGAGAGCTGGTGAGTATCTGGCGCAGCGCATCAGCATTGCCATACAGCGGGGCAACGCAGCCAGCGTAGCGGGGACGCGACGACTGGTGTTGATATGGATCAGTTGAGCCATCAGCAGTTTGCAACAGTCTGCAGTTAGCTCAATTGTTTCAATTGTAAATACTAGTTCTAATTTGTTTCTAATAATTGATTTTAATTCTTTGTTAATAAAGAATTACACAAAAAAGATATGTAACACGCAATTACGTATTTTGGAGAATTAAAATAAGCATCCTGGTCCAGAGTTAGCTTTCTCTGCTTTTGTACCTACTATAAAATATTTTGACTGTTCATCTTACACATGATTAACTGCGAAGACACATAATGATACGATTTTTGGCTTTTGACGACAGTTGGGACTAAGAAAAGAAGACTTCGAAATTATGATCATAACCCACATGTATGGTAAGGTTATTGGTAATTTACTGACACTACGTTAACGGCGTCTTCACAAACGTGTTCATGATTATGGGTAGAAACTGCAGTTCACGCAGTGTGAGTGGATTGCCAACAACCCTGTATAGACAGATGTAGGTATATTAATTTTAGCTACAGATATGTAATATTTTCCATATTGTATGAAGGCCCATACCCGACCCAAATAAGCGCCAGCACCTTTTTTATCTTATTATTTTGTTAAACGAAGGAATTTTCAAATATTTCTTCGTTGCTCTTTTTGGCCACGATGTTGAGCAAAAAGAGCAACTTCGCAAGTCTGCCTACACTATACAAACTAAAACTTTTATGCCCTTGGCAATTTGAAGAATTAATGCCCCTGGCATTAAAATAAGTTTATGATGGGTATCAAAAACTGCGAAATCGATTTTTGAAAATTCCTTCGTTTAACATAATAATAAGATAAAATAGATGGTGGCGCTGATTTGGTTCGGCTATGCGCCCTAAGGAGTCTACACACCAAAGTCAGCGAACCGCCGACAAGTTGAAAAATACTTTCGGCTGCCCCTAAATACACTAAAATGTCGCATCAACCCGCCGGACCATGTCGCCGACTTTGTTAAGTTATAGTATCACAAAAAAATATAAATTCGGCCATAAAAAACTTTGCTAAATCCAAGTTAGCTTTGTAAGCTAGCTGAAGTCACGTACCTAACCATTTTAGACGGACCCATTTTAAGTTAAGTTAGTTAAAGGAACAGTTTGAATATTCAGAAGATATATGTTTCATGCTTTGAAGATATGACTGGTAAATTTCAGCACTCATAACAATAATGGATGCACAATACAACTACACCTTTATCAACTTGATAACATTAACATACTTCCAATCCAACAGACATTATCCATTACAATAATCATTCTGCTAATTATACAATATAGTATACAAGGTGTTAGTCAAATTAGTGCATCATCCTGAAGGAGGTCATTCACCTGCTACTACAGATACCTACCAAGCCGCAAACGAGTTTGGGATGGCTTAAAACACTAATAAGGCATTGCTAGTAAGGAAATTAAAAAATCCGCAAAAAAAGAATCGTTTGCGGTTTGTATTGTTCACTGAATATTAATCTGTGGTAGCAGGTGAATGACCTCCTTCAGTATGGTGCACTAATTTGACTAAAACCCTATGTAAGTATCTATGTACAGTTAATACCTTGCAACAAGCAGTTTAAAACTTCTATAACATCGAAAGCAACATTTTGTCCAATAATTAATATTAATATTTACAAAACTTTCCTCTGACAATTAGTTAAAATTAAAAGGCGCTCTCGAAAATCCGAGAGAAAAACCTCTTCATAGGTTAAGCTTATTCTTATTTAAAATAGTGAGACTGCATTTTAGGAACTTCCTGTTCCTTTATTATCTCTTGTTTAATGCACTGATACTTTATCAGTTACTAGCTCCTTCTCGCGGCTTCACTAACGCGAGACCTGGATAAAACACAGCTAAAGACACTCAGGGATACATATATACTTTCTATTAGTGAAACAATTCGTCCGACTTTGTATGAGGGTCCCCTCATACACAAACAAATTATCTCTATAGGTAGTATAAGTGTCGACAAGAAACAGAAACACTGCAGAAAACAGCAAGGTCCTACATGTAGAAGCACTGATTAGATTGACCTATGTCATAATATTTCCCTTATGCTTAAGTGTTCAGTCGCACTTTCACTCATAATGACTTGGTTCATCCACTGGGCCTAGTCAGGCCTGTAGATGGGTATCTTCGGTATGAATTCCACGAGGAGTACATACTCCATCATGGATGAAGAGTCGCAGTGCTGCTTCGTGAGCCGCCAGCGGAGCCCTAGCTTGTTGTACAAACGACTGTTCTCCCACTCTAGCAGTTTGTTCAGAGAGTGTTGAGTCTGGAATTGAGGAAAAATATGTATTAGAAGTGTTTACAATATGCAAATATTAGTATGATATCATTCTGCTAATTATACAATATATAGAATATTAGTATGATTATTATGAATTTATATTTGAGTTTTAGAATGAATGTTTTTCCGTATAAATTGTCTAAATTCGCGAACATAATCAGCGTAGCCCAGATAAATCGTTAGCATACTGTTTTTGTACATGCAAATATCGGTATGATTACTATGAATTTATATTTGAGTTTTAGAATTGATCTTTTTCCGCATAAATTGTCAAAATTCACGAACATAATCTGCGTAGCGATGAGAAAACGTTGGCATCGTGTTTTGTGTGATCTGCATGCTCGTGCCCCCATAAATTGTGTTTTGCCACAGTCACCAAGCTTGGCGGGCAAATTGTGATCGCAGTGGAGGTGTTAAAAATACACAGAAGGAAGCTGGGGCCCTTTCTCAGGTTTGCTTAGTCATCCACGGAATGAGTTGTAGGGGTCGATTCTTTACCACGTCCGCCACGGCAGTTGTGGAGTGGTACCCATAAAACGAGCTCAGCTTTAGTTGTGAAGTATTAAGTTTTTATATTTTCTGTATGTTAGTTTTTAAAGTACATATATATTACTACTAGCTGCGCCCCGCGGCTTCGCACGCTTTGTTTCTATGGAAACGTTTAAAGGTGATTTTTATCCCACGGGAACTGATTTATGGGATAAAAAGTAGGCTATGTTTGATTCCAAGATTAGGATTACCAGTATGCAAAATTTCAGCCCGATCCGTTCAGTAGTTTTGGCGTGAAGAGGTAACAAACATCCAAACTTTCGCATTTATAATATTAATGTGATGGACCGTAGAATAAGTTAAATAAGATTTGTGACTTTTCTGTAGTCTGAAATAAATGGTAATTATTATTATTTAGCTTTTTATTCATCGGGAAATTCCTTCTTTATTTTATGATATTATGAATGATTAATCTATATATATAAAAGAAAGTCGTGTTAGTTACACTATTTATAACTCAAGAACGACTGTACCGATATGGCTAAAAATTGGTGGGTAGGTTGCTTAGAGCCAGGAGACGGACATAGGCTATGTTTTATCCCGGAATTACCACGGGAACGGGAACTACGCAGGCGAAGCCGCGGGCAGCAGCTAGTTAATGATACAATTCACATACACTTTAAGCGTGTATACGTAGGTACTTTAGTTCTCAAAGTGCAGAGATAAGACTAATCACGTTTGTATGTTCAGCACCCAGTATCTTCTTAGGCTATTTACTAAAACATAATCTAGGAAGGAACTCTCGAGTGTCACGTCATTCGTTAAGTATTTATGCGTGTGATGATAAAATCATTGACAAATTGCAACAACGAAGTCAACTTTACTACCTCGGTTTTTACAACTCGTAACCTCAGTAAAAACAAAGATACTGTATTAGAATTCCTTAACCATCGAGATTGACATTATACAGGGTGTCCGGTAATTAATGGATACCTCGCAGGTATTTGTGGGGGGCACCGCGGCCACTCAAGAAAAAATATAAAAAATATATCTACAGCAGTCTAGGATTTTTTTATGGATGATATTTGATACCTTTGTTCATATTTTTGGGCACTCCGGCTACAAATTCAATAATAAAATAACGAATTGATTTTCTCTGGGAATAACCGTGAATAATTGGCCTTGCTGTCGCGCATTACAAAACATTTCTAGCTGCAACTGTTTGTTTTTTCAAATACCACTTAAAATAATCTGCGTGAATTGTCCAGCATTATTATATTCATTTTCACAGTATCATACTTATATGCACAAACTAAAAATACCATTTTCACATTGCGAATGTATTTATGCCTGCGGCCTGAGCGCTCGCGCCAGAAATTTGCGTCATAAATATCTTAACATCTTCACACCTATAACGTGTGATTGACGTCATGGGTGTCAAGCGTCCGGTGGCGGGGTCGATCGATTTCGGCGGCTTAAAGCTCTGCACACAATAATCCAACACCGCTACCGCATAGCACATAATATTGCATTCAAATATGGACACAAACCAGTTATCTTTAGATACATTTTACAGTGACAACATTGCTTCCCACAAGCTTCAAGCGAGTGGCCCGCGAGCTGGGCATACTCTTAAAAACGAAATCGAAGTTTCTGATTGGTTTTCGTGCAAACGCTTATCTTATGCAAGCGACATAAGAGTTGGTTTTGCACGACAACGGAAACGAAACTTCGATTTTCCTTTTCCGAGTAGTCCGAGCCGTTAATATAAAATGTTAGATACATGTTAAAGCCCATATTTGTATGCACATTTTTGTGCTATGCGGTACCGGTGCGGCTCTGATCTGCGTCAATCTTAATAAATATATTGAACATTTTTAGACGGCATCATCTGGTCCCAAAGCAATCAGTCAGTGGTCTTCAACATTCGACTCTACGTTGCTCTACGTTATCAGCGTTACGTTACGTTATCTACGTTAGCAGGCAGGAAACGAACTGGAGTTCTTTTTCCCGGTTTCTACATCGAGAAAAACTTTTCTCAAGTCATGTGCTGTCGCTCAGAGAGCCTTCTTGGCTTCTCAAGAACTGTTCGTTAGCCTGTTGGCTGTTGTGGTCTTCTAGGAGATGACTTCGGGGGGCTCTAGGCTTCCTGGAGCCCGAAAGCAGATCTCGGTTTATGGGTGGGTACGACAACTGATATACATAATGGCTAGACACCTCCGCCCGTGGATGTAAAATTCACTGATGAAACCTACCAGAAAGCCTTCTGTGTATTTTTTACTCAAAAACCTCATCTCTTTAAAACACAAGCGGATGTGTTGGAGAGGCACACAAGGCATAAATACAAGCTTTACGCACCAAACTGCAGATTAGAGCTTATAAAAAAGAACGCATATCATCAGGCAATAAATATATATAATAAATTACCCAATGACTTAAAACCTTTATCATTTAATTTACATAAAATAATACTAAAATTATGGCTCATTAATAAATGTTTTTATGACGTTAAGGAATATTTGAATTTTAAAATTGACTTATCTTATCATAACAATTATACAATTATTTTACTTACTCTCATTTTGAATTATTTTAGATTTTATTCGATACTAGCTTCTGTCCGCGGTTTCGCACGAGTATTTTCGTTATAATAAGTAGCCTATTATCTAAGTTAAGCTATGTTCTAAATGTACGCCAAATATCGTCATGGCCTGTTCAGTAGTTTGGAGATAGGTAGGTTAGGTAACAAAAATGCACATTTCACAAACTTTTGGCTCTATAATATTGGTAGGATTTCAATTATTTTTAATATTACATAAAGCCTGTGTTATTAATTAATTTCGCACGCCTTGATGTATTGGAGTGTTTTTTTTTTTTTACTAAGACCTATTTATTGTACGTAGGTACATTCCTGCAAACATGAGACAGTGGGCGCGAGACACCTAGACCCGGACAAGTACCAGCGGATCATACAAACATTTGTCCCGCGGCGGGAATCGAACCCGCAACCACCTGCACCGCAGGCGTATCTTGGCCCACTACGCCACAGGGGTCATCGTCGTTGACTTTCACTTAGAACTGTTTCATATAATGCGTGTCCTGTAGAAACTGATTTGTTCCATGCAACAAGTGTGCAAAATTACATGTTTATTATAGTATTTTGTACTTTGGATTTATTTATTTTATACACACACAGCTTATCTTGGTTCAGAGTTATAAAATTATATCTACACCTTCTGAGTTAATATCAGTTACCTACATCTTTACGAATGACTAGTTTTGTATCCTGTTTTACGAATTTTGCTGGTTTGCCGTCCGCCGAATTTTGAAAGTCGTGGCGTGTTCTTCAGAAATATGTATAATATGTATTTTATTATGCTAGGTCTTCAGTCTAGAAAATGAATTCAGGTTATTATAACAAGTTGTCTCACAACTGACGAAGAAATATTTACTCTCAGTACACAGCCCTGAGTTCGGTTACTCGATTGAAATAGCAATGTCCTCTTACCGAATTTTCAGCCATGACACGGAATTCACGGGATATCAATATTCCCTAAGCACCAATATTCCCTACTCTTACAATCCGGTACTCGATAGCACCGTGTCGTCGTCAGACGTTTCATTTTAGTATAGGATTTGTGTAGATTGGTCTGCGCTGTACCAAAATCCCGAGCAAAATGTAATGTCTCAAGTCAAGACGTCTTCATTGAGACTCCCGGCGACGACTCGATCGACTACCGAGTAACCGAACGCAGGGCTCAGATTATATGGTATAAAGACATCAAGTTGTTTTTTTTTTTTATAAATAAAATCAAATTCTCTTTATTTCTCTAAATACAATAAATGTATACTTAGAAAAGGTCAAATTAAATCTATTACACGTCGCTATGTTACTCGCGAAATCTAACCACCTTAACACATCCCTTCCTATTCTTGAACATCATTATCTCGTCTCGTTGGTCCCGATTCTCAGTTTTAATTTTTAGATGAGGTCAGCCGTGGTGGTGGGTATGCCTAGCCTACCAACCAACCACCGAGACGAGATAATGATGATCAAGAATAGGAAGGGGTGTGTTAAGGTGGTTAGGTTTTGCGAGTAGCATAGAAACATGTGATAGATTATATTTGACCTTTTCTAAGTGTACATTTATTGTATTTATAGAAATAAACAGTATTAGATTTTATTTATTTAAACTTTATGTCCTTATACCACAAAAAGTTGAATAAGTTGAATTTAATAGAATTTGTTAAAGTATGGGTTCTCATATAAAATGGTGTACTTTCTGTCGCAAAACTACTCATGACGTCGCAAAACTACTTACGACGTCGCAAAAACTACTTATGACGTCGTAAACTACTCATGACGTCGCAAAAACTACTTATGTCGTCGCAAAACTACTTCTCCAAATCCTCGTTTGCAAAATGAACTCGCGGAAGAAACTGCCATACTTTATAAAATCTATCAATACTTTACTTACCCTTTTACTAAGACAAATCACAGGCCAAAGAGAGCATCCCAAAGTGCAACAGCAACAAACACAGCCGCAGAATAGCCACTTCACATTAACTGGCAATGTCTTCTTTAGAACACTGTTAATACGGCTTATAGTTGCTTGGTACTCCTCGGGAGCTATGCGAGACTGCAGGCCCGAGGGGAAGTCGTTGTTGAACTTGTTGCTCAGACCAAAACTGGAAATAGAAATTTTAAAATGTAGCAAGCACAGCATTCCCCATCTTGGCTTCACATCTACAGCCTATACTAGTCCCCTGCTGAACAAAGGTCCCCAGAGGAGGCCGGGGGAGGACAAGAGCGTCGGTGGTTCTTGAAAGAAAATAATCTTGGCTTGTTACTGCATTAAATTGTAAGGAGTGGAAGGAGAAAAAGGTGACCTTTGTCCAGCAGTGATTCAGAAATGGTTGAGAAGGTACATGATTATCAAGCAGAGAAGTGGTGGTATACTCATATTAGAATAAGAGCTGCTAATTTGGTCAGTCCTGTGCAGTCCAGTCTTCACCTCCAGGTGAAAACATGGGTTGCTGAAATGCTGAGCCATAGATGTAAGCAGGTAAAGTATAGTAATAAAGTAAATATAGTATAGTAGTCTGCTTGAGAGGTAGATCAATGTCACAGGTATGGTGTTTGCTATAAAAAGTCTAAGGCTTATTTTATTATGTGTATGTAGTCATTTAGGAGTCATTGTACCAGATATTCTGCACAGTTTTGGGCGAGACTTTAGACAATGCTGTGTGAAAGGATCAGTTTTATTTATTTATCAACTTACACTATAAATGGCCTTAAACATTTCATATAAAATGATTTGCTCTATGTAGGATGGAGAACTCTAAAGTTTAAATACATACTAATTTGATATTGTAAAAAGGAAAGTTTTGGAGTAGTTATAGCCAGGAATAACAAGTCAATAAAATAAAAAGAAAGGTTTGTAAAACTATATATAATATGTA
The DNA here is from genome assembly GCA_949316285.1 of Eupithecia subumbrata. Classification (NCBI taxonomy): domain Eukaryota; kingdom Metazoa; phylum Arthropoda; class Insecta; order Lepidoptera; family Geometridae; genus Eupithecia; species Eupithecia subumbrata. The sequence continues at coordinate 14,293,197 of OX438632.1, read as the reverse complement.
GAAACCTCTCTAAAGTATAGGTAGGTTCATTACAAAATTCAAAACAAGGATGCAAATAATGTGTCATGATATCACTACATATTCAATGGTTTTAAGCATGAGTGCAAGATGCTGAATTGTGAATTTTGGTTTTAAAGAAAGGCTTCTAAGATTATTTTTAATACAAAATATCAAATTAAATTGAACAAAGTAAATGTCATGAACCTACCAACCTTCAACCAACAAAGTTTACAGTCAAGTACTTACAGTGTAAAACCTACCAAAGAAAAATTGGAACTTTGTTCAAAGAAATACTTTGACCTTTAAACAAAATATACTTACTTCCTTAATCATTAAAATTAATTTTTGCATGGCAAAACTATTAAAAGTACATAATCAACTTTAGTGGTTGTTAATGATGTTATTTACATACTTTTAGCACTTAAATGCTGTTGTTTATTGCATGTATTGGCAAACAATCTGGTAAGTATTTGCAGCAATTTAGTGTCAATTTGCGGGAACACATTTACCAAAAACTGATTAGCAAATTTGGCTTCAGATCAAAACCAAATCTAAAGAATCTTCATAGTCCTTGAATGCCATTGGGTAATGATGACAAAGAAGCAGAAATGTATCAACGTTACGGCCAATAAGGCGAAATTCTGTGAATACTCCGTGTTATTTTAGATAGGCAAGCTTTGATTTCAAGTAATTGAAACAGCTGATGGTAGTATTATCGAGAGAATGTAAAAGGAAACCTTACACTGTCATATTACCAGCCCCCCGTACTACGATGGGATCTGGCACTAAAGTCACATGTGTTTCTTCTATTTCCTCCGGCTCTATCTCATCTGGGTATATTGCATCGAAATCTGCCATTTTCAAACTAAATCACTAACTAAAAATCCACTCTTTTGTATTGAGTAAACACATCACAAATCACAAAGCAAAGCACAGTGTTTGTTGGACTTTCGTCTTCAAGCAAAACGAAAACACGAAAAAAGAAACGCAAGTCGAAAACGTCAAAATTGACGTTTTTCCCAGTCAATTCAATTAGTGCTGTCACTTCTGACAGGTAAACCAGTGCTGCCAGCAAAAAAATTAAAACAAGTTGTCAACTGGCCGTCGTAAAACTATTTCGTTCACCAAACCCCCGGTAGATGTCAGTTTCTAGTGTATTGGCGGTCAACTTAAAAATCTTATTTCGATTATGTTACGAATAAAATTAAACTTTGTTCGGCTTTTATCAAAAAATATTATATTTTGTTGGGATTTTTACAGACATAAGAATTCAATAAAAAAGAACTAGGCGCCCAATTCGAATGTATGGCCTTTAGGTGGCATTACAACTGCTATCACCAGCTGATAAGTGCAGCTGTGACCTAAATGCGTTCATCTTGTTCTGCAGCCACCCACGAATACGAAATCTTTTGAGATAGAGAAGGCATATTCTATGATGATTGTACCTACCGTTTACCTGCCTAAGGTTACCTAGTTTGCAGAAACAATTCCATAGTACCTAATAGGTAATAGTAGGTAATAATTGGTAGGTATCTACTAGTTAAGGAAACTTAGTCCTTGTCCTGGCCGACAGGCTCCCCCAGTTTTATCCCCTGGGGGATCCTGGTAAACGCATGAGTTCACCATCCACTGTGACAAAAGAAGTAGGTTTCTATACATTAGCCAAACTCGATGTAGAATGTTTGTAAACAAACCACTATACAAATAACTAAAGCATAATATCTGTGCTAAAGCTCAGTTGATTGCTTGGCGCCGAGTTTCAGATATAATTTTTAGCAATAGGTATTTATTGAAAGAAGGATCTCAAACCTAAATTGCGTATAAAAGAACCACGGGGCAGGCAGACGGCAAAGACAACAGAATGAATTTTAGGTTAAGTAAGTAGGTATGATCGGTTTCTTTACAAACATTCCACATCGAGTACGGCTAGTGTAAAGATGGTGTCACACTGAGTAGGTTTTATCAAGCTAAGTTCTTTTACTCTAGGTTAGGTTTACATAATAAGTAAAAGAATAATTATAAGGTATTACCTATTGCTTATAAATCTATGTACCTATGAAGCGCAGCGAATTACCCAACAGATACATCTGTGGAATTACCATCATGCTCTATCTAGGCTCTCTAGGTAGAGGCGCATTTGAAAGGTTCGTCGTCAACAATTTCTCCTTCTATCTTCCATTTTACCACATCAACATTGCCCTTTGCGTCAGGTATGTTTTGTACCCAACCCACCTTACTGCTTCGTGTATCGATACACATAAAAACTTACATAGGTTGGTTGGTACATACATTGATAAATTCAGCCTCGTGGACGTCAGGAATATGTTTCAATTCTATTATATACATCAACAGTAAAGAGCATTATGACCGGTATTGCGAAGGGTATAAGGGCGAATCTAATGTGTCGTTTTTCTAATTGCTGCATTCGGTGCAAGCATGCACTGCACATGCGTATAAAAGCGTCGCGTGCGCAACCCTCCGTGTTCACACCAAGTTGAGATCCAACGGTACAAACATGAAGGTATGGAATTTGATATTTTATTGCTAAACCCATTAAAGTCTCTAATATTTGGACTCCATGTAAGTTATAGCATCAAAGTACCTAGTGGTTGGCGCATTCCCGTACTGGGGGAAGGTTACGGATCCAAGTCCCGTCAATGTCGATTTTTAATTTGGGATTTCATTTGACTTCTTCGTTTATACCTACCTCCCAGCCCATTACTGGAATTTTAATTCTTGTAGTACCTACACTAGGCATAAAACAGATATAGGTACCTAAGTTTACCGTCATCGATCTCAAAAACAAGGCCAAAGATTTTTCTTGAAATGTTTTGCTCGCTGATTTACACCTCTAACCTAATATGAGGTGGGAACAGTCAGTGATGAAAATATCTAAACAGAACAGACCATCTCTTACCCTATGTAGTTGTTGTAAGAAGCAAGAAAAGTAAATACCTAAATTAAAATTTTGGATCGGATCCTGTTATCCCGTATTCACATTATTTACACCTACTTAGGTGACAAAGAAAATAACAATCAAATAATAGAAACAATTTAGAACTAGCACAACTGAAACAATTGAGCTAACTGCAGACTGTTGCAAACAATTACAGGTAGCTCTACTGATTCGTATATACCAGTCAGAATGGTCTCCAAGACGCTGACTGCATTGCCATTACATGTATGGCAATTGCTGATGCGCTGCGCCAGATACGCACCAGCTCTCGGGTCACGCGTCGCTTCGACCAGAAGCTCAGATATATATAAAAAAAACTCGAAAAGCCTCGCCTAATTAGGTACGTTTTATTTCAACAGGTCATAATCTTAGCAGCCATCCTGGTGGTGAGAGGAGCGGTCGGGGGTGTGGTGGCTCCCTATGGACTTGCCGCCCCTGTGTACGGAGGACATGGATTAGCAGCTCCCCTTCTCGCCAGGTATGTCTAAACTATCAACCTCTTTAGGTATTTAGGTGACCCATCTCTGCAATAAATGTGTCCTACGAACTTCCACTTACGGTGCCGAGACATGGACGCTCACGAAGACTGTGCACAGGGGGCTCTGACAAGGACTCTGAAAAGGAAAATCGAAGTTTTATTTTCGTTGCGCAAAACCAACTCATTTGTCGCTTGCATAAGACTAGCGTTTGCACGAAAAGCAATCAGAAACTTCTTTTTTGCTTTTAAGAGTATCAGAGTGCGAGCTGTACAACGGGCTATGGAGCGAGCCATGCTCGGCATCTCACTTCAAGATCACGTTGGCAACACCGAAATCCGTCGGAGAAGGATGGAATGAAGGAACCCATCTTGACAGAGGACGAAAATCTATGACCAGTACCATAGTGTGTTGGTGACAGGGCCATTGCTCTTAAGTGGAGTTGGGCAGTGCACTTGGCCAGACAAGGTGATGGCCGTTGGAGTAAAACCGTGACCGAGCGGTACCCAAGAAACTACCGACGAAAACCGGGTCGTCCTCCCGCAAGATGAGTTGACGATATCATCAGGGTCGCAGGGTATACGTGAGTGCGGGAAGGACAGGGCAGGAAAGGCTGGCAAAAGTGGAGCAGTGGGTGATACCAGGCTAGAATGATGATGACGAGGTATATGTACCTACTTACATAGTAAAGAATCATGTTATGACCTCACCTTATCTGTGCACAAGAAGCAACTGAGGGGAAGTCCAGAGTCTCCTTTTTCTATAGGATTTGGTACAGCGCCTTTATCGTTCGGACAGAGAAGAACGCAAATTCCAAACAAAAATTTGATATCACGATCATGTCTCAATATTAACATCAACCGGACTCGGGGCCCTGGATAAAAGATTACAATGAATATTATTATTACTAAAAGGGTAACCTATTTATCGCGTAGGTGCCTTGTGCTTTATTTCTCTCTGCCAATCTATAGAAAGAAACACAAGGTACGCGATAAATACCCACAAATCGCGAAACTTTAAAAAGCTCTGTAGGTATTCCTCAAATATTAATAGAATTTTTTTTAAGTGCCTTTATTCACAAAGAAAATTTCAATAAAATAATAGAAATAAATTAGAAATAGTATTTACAATTAAAACAATTGAGCTAACTGCAGACTGTTGCAAACAATCCATATCAATCCATATCAATACCACTCGGAAGCGTCCCCAAGACCCACCGTAATATAAATTAATAAATTTACGTATAAATTAATTATTATCTTAAACAACAAAAAAAAAACCGTAACTTTCCTTATCCACCGAGAAATCAAATGACGATTAAAACATAAGTAGAATTTAAGACTATTTCAATTTAACACCTTCATTGCCCTTTACGCACATGACGTGTTCTTGCACCTGGCTGCCTGGAAGCTACGACGATGGCCTCCTCCGGGCCGCACCGCAGAGACTTGCTAGTGAATGGGTTAAGAGGGCGCAATGCGCGCCATTTTGTGAAAAGTATAAGCATAGGAGTTCCTTCTTCTTGTTTTCCTCAGGCCGGCGTTAGCAGCGCCCCTAGTAGGGCACTTAGGGCACGCGGTCGCCAAGATCGCGGCTCCAGTGGACGAGTACGACCCGAACCCCCAGTACTCCTACGCCTATGACATCCAGGATGCTCTCACTGGTAAGAATCATCATCAGCGAATACTAGTTAACCGCTGGACGACGGCTTATCCTAATGAGCGAAATAGCGCCCATTCTTCTTGCGATGAAAAATGCTTTTGAAGCACCCATCTATCCAAGAAATCATAATAAGTGACTTAGTTTTTTTCTCAGTACGAAAGACTTCAACGCGCTTCAACGTTAAATTGTTTCTAAGTCCGCGATGATGAAATCCGGCTGTAAATATGTAGCTTTCGATTACGAATGCCTGTGACTTGTGACGGATTTAGATCTTGTAACGTAATTAAAATTGGATATGTAACTAGGACATCTAAAAGACACCCACCTAGCAAGATCATTTTGCACAATATTAACCTTCCAGTGAGGCCAAATTTACTCATTCATGGTAAGTACTTACACACGCGGTACATAAGTATGTACAAAAGCAATCTGATTTACTACCTACTTTGCGAATGAGTGTAGTTTTAGGAAGATTATGAACTTTTCGTGTTCTTGAGTGGAGACCGCGACTCGGCAATCGTAGGATACTACGCCCAGGTGAGATGATGATCTGCAAAACACTGCAGGCAGATGCTGGATGCGGCAAGCTGACGACAGGCGCTATGGCGCTCAATAGGGGAGGCCCATGTCCAGCAGTGGACTTATAAAGGCTGATGATAATGAGCTTTTCGTGTGCTTATGAAAAATGTAGAGTTCCGAGAAAGCTGTACTCTTCAGATTTTTAACCTCTCGCCTTTGTTGTGCAAATTGAGGAATGTGCTCACTTCAAAATAATTTATACGTGTGGGATGGTAACTACAAAAACGTCACATAAGAAAGTACAGAATGAATAGGCACTATGTTATTTCGGTGGTAGGTATCAAAAGTAATTTAGGTACACCAAGACTCAAACAAGAATCAAAATCTAAACCTTGTAGGGCTTATGATTTTGCAAAATAAACACAATTTTCTTCCAAGCATTGTCAATTCATTAACCAATCTTATTTTGCCCAGGTGACTCAAAGAACCAGCAGGAGACCCGGAATGGAGACGTAGTCCAGGGCTCATACTCCCTGGTGGAGCCCGACGGCACCCGTCGTATTGTAGAGTACACCGCAGACCCCGTGAATGGATTCAACGCGGTGGTGCACAAGGAACCCCTGGGGGTCGCTAAGGTCGTCGCAGCTCCCCATGGTCTATTACACTAGTCAAAGACATGTAGAGCTTTTTGCTATTGGTAAAATACGTTGAAAGGAATAGGAATAGGTTCTTTTGGAATAGAGAAAATGCTACTGTTTTTTTACTATTCAGAAAGAATCCAATCCTGTGTACTTAATAATTAGGTGATGTTGTATATTAGAAATTCAAAATTATTTTCCTATTTAGAAAGGTTTCAAAAAGATGAAGGAAAAGAAGAAATTTTTGATTTCTATTTATCGCATTTCGGGTACGTTCTTATTCACAAAATTTTCTTTGTCTCGTTCGGCTCGTACATACTTTACACAGAGACAATGTTACTAAAAATATTAAAGCTTTGGGTCTGTGTTCACCAAAAGATAATCAGTTTAGTGTTAAAATGTAACCCTTTGTTGGTGAACTCGGGTCTTAAAGCTCTATCAACGAGTAAAAGCTAACAGGGGACAAAATACCTTCACTAAAAAGTCTCATGTGACTAAGACACCTATTTAAGCTAGGTCCTTTCGCTTATTGCAATGTCTACCAGTTCTGAAGGTCGTCCGTAGATCATATCAATGGCAAAAAGCTAATAAGACTAGATCCGTATGAACTCGCTTACTGTGACCTGATTTCGTATTACGTTATGTTATATTTATGCTTACTGTAGTGTTGTTAATTGTTAAAGCTGTGGTTATAAATAAGAGGAATCGACTTTTTGTTTCATTTGGATTTATCTCTTTTGTAATAGGTACCTAAGTGCTCGGCAAACGTACTGTAGGACGCCCTCCGGCCAGGTGGGATGACGATCTGCGAACTAATATTGGCTGATGATGATGATGATGACCTAAGTAGTCTAGTAATTACTGGCCTTTGTTTCCAAAAAGAAGGAAATTCTGAAGGACGCTCTCACTGAGATTGTCGGTTGATTTTGACGTAAATAATATGCATGAAAACATCTTTACAGACAGAAGCCTTTATTCACAAAAAAAATTACAATAAAATAATAGAAATAAATTAGAACTAGTAGGTATTTACAATTGAAACAATTGAGCTAACTGCAGCCGTTGATTAAAATGTTATAGTATGTTACAAAAATGTAGATTAAATCTAAATATTAATCTGGCTGTGTACATTTGGACTTAAATCATATTTAAACGAAATTAAATTAAGGAGGAAGAACACTTGTATTAGTTTATGGCAGAAATTGCATTCATAATACTAACTAGGTATGGGACATTATTTCTTATGGAGGATAAGTTTAATTAAGTGCTGAATGTTTTATAAGGCAATGTAGGTACCAGTGCTGATTCTTTATAAATACATAAACTCAGTTGCTCGCATTACTTTAATATAAATAAGCAACAACTGTTAATAAATATATGGGTGCTTGACGATGCCTATATGCGGGCAAAAGTTTAAGGATAACAGAGAACCTAAGCCTAAGGTTGCATAAATTGGACCAGTTTCAAGAAATAATGGCGCATGTGAATGTGTGTCAGCCACGCCCGGCCATTATGTGAGCGCAGCTGAGCTTAAACCTCTGTCACTCTAACATATTCTATTAGGTACCTAACTAAAACTAACCTACTATCTTACTACCTACCCTCCCTACCCACGTAAGCTCTCATGTGACCTTATGTATAATATACCTTATATTACATAGGTAATGCCAATCACACTAATTATAAAAGCGAAAGTTTGTATTTTGGATTATTGTGACTTATTCACGCCATAACGACTGAACCGATCGGGCTGAAATTTGATGATGATGATTGATTTGTTTATGTAGGTACTTCATATTTCGAAAAAAAGTTTCCTTTAAACCTTTAAACGTTTCCATAGAAACAACGCATGCGAAGCCGAGGGAAGAAACTGTGTTAGAAAAAAAACGATTAAGAAACGGAAGTTAAAACAAGCACAAAATTAGCTACAAATAATAATTAGTTATAATTATAAGCTTTACTAGTTTATCCTCCAAAAATCATGGCTAAACCTAGATTTAATTTGTAATTTATTTATTTACGACTTATTTCATAAAATAGTTCGTGTGTAGGTACCAGAATTGACTCCTAGAACCGTTTCTTTTTACATGACTAGAGCATTATTTTATAAGTTGCCTGTATTTGATACATTATTGTAAAAGTTGTTTAAATGGTTCATATTCGAGAAGTGACGAGTTGCGTGGTGCGCGTTTAAATCTTTTATAGGCGTTCGCGGCCTCAGTGACGTAGTCCGTGACGTAGAGGGTCTACGAGAGTCGGACCTTTATACATATAGATACGGGAGTCTGTAGTTCTAACAAGTTTACACGAATTTTTATAAGTAAGTAGTAGGTAAGTAAACGTGATGCCGGCTTAGAATTTGCACCACCCCAACTCTCTTTGCATCACCCACGGGTGTAGTAAAAGGAGACTAATGGTTATCCACCAGGGGCAGGCAGCAGAGCCCCCTATAGAACAATTTTACCACCGAACTGCGATCCCCAACCCGCATGCTCAGCGTGGGAATTATGGGCATTACTCCCCCACGAAATAAAAGTCAATAAGGTGCTTATCAGGGAGAGGCCTGCGTCCATTTCTAAGTTTATACACACAGAATATTATAAATATTATTTATATCTAAAGTTTTTTTTTTATAGTGCGTAAGCATCACACTCTGGCAAATTTCTAAGAAATTAAATAACATCGCAAAAATTTACGACTTCGGCGGGACTCGGCGCTACAGTATAGCTCATTCATTATCATTCAGCTTGTCCTTATTGATTCAAAAGTCAATGTGGAATTCATTCTCTGATAGCGGCCATTCATCATCTTTACAGCCATGAGACGAATGATGAATGGGATTGCGCATGCACACCTTATACTCGAGATCTTTATAATGAGAGTTGCGGGGATACATGAACGAACGTGTGTTGCTTCCATTTGAGGTTTGTTGATCACAAACGCTATATTCACGACACTTGTATGAACACATGTAAGAAAATTTCTTATAAATAAATAACTGAAACTGAAACTGAAACTTGCAGTACCGATAGGAGCAAATTTACTCAGTTATAGTAGTATTGTATTAAATGACAATATAACTGTATTATATTACAGTTTAGAATCTTCTCACACCAAGGTATACCAAACTAACTGCTTGTATACTGCGAAATGCTAGATAGCATTTTTCATTTTAACATTATCGCAGTAACGTGTGCAATATCATGGACCGCGAGACAGGCACGCCTGTGGGGAATGATTTTTAGTCTTTATAAATGAGTAGGTAGCTAAAAGTGTTATTGATGTTTATTTGAAGCTAAGAAAATTTTAATACGAACGATCTCATTCAAGACAGGTTTAGGTATACATAATACTTATAAAAAAAAAATATTCTGTTGTTGATTGTATAGTTTCGTAAATTGTAATGTTTAAACGCACTTGGATAAAATAACTAGTGCGTAGGTTTTTATAATACTTAGAACTTTTCTTTTTGCCACTTTGCAAAAATGTTGCCGTACCCTGGCAGAGTGCACGCTTATAGGTAATATTGTACCTACAGCACTTCTCACAATGAAGAGTCTTGAATCTTAGCTACTACAGCTGAACGAATATAATTTTGAAGTAGATATTGATTTAGGTACCCAGATGGAAAGGTAGTAAGACAAGGTTATTTTTCTACATATCCGCCATTAGGTAGGTGTCTACAACTAACCTAACAACACAATACGTAATGCATCCCACTAATATGAAAAAGGCAAAAGTTTGTGCCGTTGAGAAGATGTTGGCCGAAGACAACGCCGAAACTAATGGATCGGGCTAAAATTTTGGACACATATTAAAGATCTGGACCTGGAATAATATAAATAATATAAAATAGGAGAATATTTAAAATGGGCTGCTTTTTATTCCAAAACACGAATGAAACCGCGGAAGTTAGTTATACATAATAACAAAAAATCGTGATTCATCACTTCACATCATAAGCATCTCTTTCAACTGAAATTCAAGGGCAAAATATAATTTTGCAAAGAAATTAAAAAGCTTTTAAACTGTGCTTTTAAACCTAGTTGAATGATCAAATCGAAATGGGCTATTAAGCAACAAATTTGCGAGGTAAGTGAATTCAAAGACTAGAGAGACAAGGAGTTAGGTTAGGCAGGTACATAAGTACTTGGGAACAAGTGAATGCACTTCTATAAATAGAGGCGCCGGCGCAACACCCACTGTTGCTGCTATTGTGTGGACATCATGCTTAAGGTAATTATTTCTTTGGAATAAATGTTCGCTTTATTAAATAAATAGATTCAGGCGTTACTTTCCGCAAAACTAATTATTAGGATAAAAAATATTTAGTATCAATTTCCGCGCAAAACCTCTGATATTTTTATTGAATGATGTGGTATGTCAATTTGCGGTGGACGTGTATTGCATTTTGTTGAATCTCATCGGAGAATGTTTTGCTCGGAAATTCTTACTCAATATTTTTATCCTAATATTTTCGTTTTATTTGTTTAATGTACATGCCCTATACTGCTATCGCAAAATCAGCATCAGTTTGACAATGAATCAGAATCGTACTGTAGAATATAAATACCGAAAGGTGAGATCTATCGGTAAAATCATGGTCTCCAACCCATCGGCAGTAACCTTTTTCTATCAGTTTTACTTTTAATAGGCCATAATAATAATGTATCATTAAGCAATGTTAACTCTACCTACCTACGTGCCAAAAATATGCTGTAAAATGAATGTTTTTGCTGCAACTAAATATATTTTATGTTTATGTTTTCAAAAGTGTCTGTGTAGGCAATTCTGCGACCATACCATTGACAAAGTTAAATGATTGGTTCATGAGGCTTTTGTTCAACAAGTTTGTTTAAATGAATACAAATTGATAGTTATTATATTTTCCGTAGTTAACAGTGCTTTTTAGGGAGTGTAATTTGATTGTGATCTTGTTCTTGACGTGATAAAGATATTAAAGTTCCGGTTAGATCTAACTAATGAGGTTCTAATTCTATACAATATATATTCTTAGAAATCTCTTTCTTACAAATTACCCTAGGTGTGAAAACTTACTACGCAAAACAAAACTATACAAATTCTTTATAAAATCATTTGTTTAAAATAAAATTGTTACTAATAGAGTTTTATGGGTTGCGTGCGCCTTGGCAAACAAAAAGTTACATGACCTTCTCTTTTTAATTAGGTCAGAAAGTGTGGTGTGGTCTCGCAAATTTACCGAAGTGTGACACAGAAACGTTTTTAAAGACCTACCTATTACTTTTATGCACACTAAAATAAACAGTTGTTACCATAAACTATTGGAAATTTCAAAACATATTCCGCAGGAACCATACCGATTGTTCAAACTTATGCAACCAGACAACAATGTAAAACGAGTTCATTTGCATTGCAGATTCTGCTTCTATGCAGCGTGCCAGCCGCTTACAGCGTTGTTGTCCACGACCCGCTGCCTTCAGCCACCGACTACAAGTACTCCTACAACATCCAGGACCCTTACACCGGAGACAGCAAGAGCCAGCACGAGGTCAGGCAAGGGGACATCGTGACTGGAGCCTATACAGTCGTGGGAGCCGACGGGACCAAGAGAATTGTGGAATACACCGCCGATCCAACTCATGGCTTCCAAGCCACCATTCGCGAGGAGCCTAGAGAAGACCCAGCTCCGAGGCCGAAAATCCCTTACGTTACTAAAACAAGGTTTTATACGAAACCAATTTATAATTTAGAAGGCGCTAAGTTGCCGCTTCAAATGGATGCCGATAATTATTTTAGGCCAGCGAACGAAATCGAAGATAGAAGAGTCCCGTTTGAAGAAGGGAGGTATTTTGATCCAGCTGTGTGAATTCGATTTGCTTATTTACTGTGATTTCTACGTAATATTAAAGTTGTCAGCTTAGAGTAATATTTTAAAACTAAAAACTGACATCAAATTCCTTAGTATTTTATTTACACTGAAGATAATTGTGACAAATTTTTTATAGGTCCCGAAAATGATGATGTGTGGATGTGTTTGTCATTTTCCACACAATAGCGAAATAATTTTCAATATTGGTCCATAATTGACGGAGAAATTGAAGAACATAAAATCATATAAACAGCGACATAGCACCTCATCCTTTTTTGAAATCGGTTAAAAACACCCTGCTGTCACGTCGGAAGTCTATGTAGTTATAATACCATTCAGTATTGAGCTACAAAATGAGCAAGTGGTATCGGATTACCATAATAAGATTAGAAATAGGATCGGTCTATTTCTAATCTTATTATGGTAAATATTTCTGAGCACGTAGCGTTAGGAAGTACTTACCTTTATAATAAAAATCTTGTTTAGTTAACACGACCTTCCAATTATATTTTCTTAAAATGACCAGAATAGTAATAAAAAATAGTTTATTACATCCTTCCAAAAGTATTTTATTTACAGTAAATAAAGTTTATATAACTGTAGGCGTTAAATTAAATGACAGTTCCGACTATCTTGTTATAATAACCTTTAATTAGTGGCTCAAGATCACGGAATTGGACCTTCCATCCATGCAACCGATAGTAAATACCAGCGTAACCGAATCTCTAAAAGCCCAACTGTAGTTCAAGTTTCCAGCTCAAGTAATTATGGTCATATGGCTGTAAGCATGTGGTATGAACGTAGGTTACTATATCTTTGCCTAAGGGCTGATCGGAGCTTAGATCCGCTTGACTTTGACCTTTGTAGAATTTGTAGTGTGAAATCTAAAACGCGCTGTGACCACGGCGAAGAGTAAACTTGCTGAGAGGTTGGGCAATTGATTGTTTAAAACTAAAAATTGACTTCAAATTCCTGTTCCATCCGTCTTTCTTTAATATTTACACTGTTTTTTTTTAAGTTTTGCGGGACTTATACTAACCCCTTGGGAATAAAATATTAATGTGACCATTTCGGGATCATTCTATGTATTTGCAGTACAAGAGAATCATTAAAATCACCAAAAAACAAATGTACTTACATATATCCTAACATAGAATATCCTTCTTCTTTTGAAGTCGTATTCACGACGATTACTAAATCGCGCTTATTTACCTACCTATTTAACCATTGTTCTACTCAAAGTTCAACGAGTTGAACTAAATTCAAGGGTCCACCCTTGAATGGTTATATTATAAAAGAACTATGTATCTCAAAATAAGCCGTAGTCTCCAAAGAAATATGATGGGTCAACTCAACGGTGAGAGGTTTGTGCGAGCACTCAAACCAATGGTCGGTCCCATAATATGTCTTTGAGAATAAATTTTTTCAGGGCCTTTAGCGACACTAGCACTAACACTTATTGAATTATTATTGTTTTTAAGTTTAAGTTGTTTCGTTTATTATACTTATATTAAACTAGCTGTACCCGCGACTTCGTTCGCGATTGCCTTACCTGCCGACTAATTAAGTTCACATTTAACCATAGTCTCTCATATTATGAAACGCCGCCGTCAAAAAAATCGTGTAGGGTCTACGGGGGATAGCATATTGTCATCTTCAATCCCATTCTTTATCCACACGACTTTTAGCTACGACTCGGCCAGCGTCAGTGTTAAGAAGTGTCCTACTCGTTTGACTTACTCACAGCTGGGGCCCTATTCTGCTATACTAATCGCTTCACTATGACAGGGCTATCGTCACAGAATGACACTTTTTGGTATTCCACCTTGGATGAAAGAAATTATGATGAATGCAGATGGAGAGACGCGCGTCAAGTTTGAAACTACATATTAATTTATCTCGCGCGCACTATCTGGAATTTTATTAATCTAAGGATTCTACGTGATGATTCTGCGACGATTCCATTGTCATACTGAAGCAATTGTTTTGCAGAATTGGGCTCCTGATCCATTTGACTGGACCACCGTAATTTTTTTTCGTTAGTAGGTAGGTACAGTTGGCTGTGTACCACAATAAAAATCTTTTTCTGCGGTCCAGTTAGTTTAAGTGGACCACAATAATTAATTAATTTAATTGTACACGAAGTTTGGTTGGAGTAAGACTCCAACCAAACTTCGCTGGACCAGCTAAACCACCATATATCATGTAAGGCAGGAACCTAACTTATTTTTCCAAGACCCACCACCTTAGTAGGTAGGAACCTTACTAATGGGTGCGTCTTGGAAAAATAAATAGATAGGAACTTACCTACCCTTTATCTACTAATTTTTTTCTTCAATCTACAGATTATTTCATCAATCTACTGATTTTCTACTCGACTTTCTACTGATTTAGTCATATTCGATCTTGCATCTCTGTTTCTAACAAAAAGAATGCATGAAATCGGACGACGCGTAGACCCGTCGTGATGCGCGGTTAAAGAATTCTACTTTTTCCTCTCTCCCAGGGGAACCTTACTGAATTCCAGGATAAAATTTATTCCATGTCCTTTCTTGTAGTATGAACTCAAAACGTGCCAAGTTACATTCCAACTCATTACCTATGTAGTTTCGGCGTGATGAGCGGTGAAGGAATTTAACTTTCATCCCCTCTGCCAGGGCAACCTTACTGAATTCCGGGATAAAATGTATCTTTCCTCATAGTACGAACTAAAATCACGCCGAGTTGCATTCTAATTCATTAAGTAGTTCCGTCGTGATGCGCGGTTAAAGAATTTTACTTTCATCCTCTCTCCCAGGGGAACCTTACTGAATTCCAGGATAAAATGTATCCCATGTCCTTCCTTGAACTCAAATCGTACCAATTCAGTCCAACTCATTCAGTAGTTTCGGCGTGAACGTGATGCGCGGTGAAGAAATTTTACTTTTATCCCCTCTCCCAGGGGAACCTGACTGAATTCCGGGATAAAAAGTATCCTATGTCCTTCCTCGTGGTATGACCTAAAATCGTACCGAGTTTTATTTCAATACCTTAAGTAGTTCCGTCGTGATGCGCAGTTAAAGAATTTTACTTTCATCCCCTCTCCCAGGGAAACCTGACTGAATTCCGGGATAAAAAGTATCCTATGTCCTTCCTCGTAGTATGACCTAAAATCGTGCCGAGTTTCATTTCAATACCTTCAGTAGTTTCGACGTGATGCGCGTTTAAGAAACAGACAGACAGACAGACAGACAGACGGACAGACAGACAGACATGAATGAAAAAAATTACAGTTTTGGCATCGGTATCGATAATAGAGTGCCCTCCAAAAAAAATTTTCAAAATATCTTCAATGTACAGAATTGGACCTGTTACAGTTTTATTATAAGTATAGATGATAGATATGAATTGTAATTTTTCTTTGTGCATGTCTGTCAGCTGTGTGTAGACAATAGACACGCACGCACCAAAGGTCCTGCCACTGAAAACCAGCGTTGCTCTACTTTCTGTTTTCTGTTATTATGTCAATAAATAACATTTTTACTTTTACTTTTCTGTTGAGCAACATTAATCTGACCTTTTGGTTCACATGGTGGATAAAGTATTTTTGTATTATTGTTTAAAGTTCTTTTATTTTGTGAGCCAATAAATTGATTTTCTTTCTTTCTATCAACCTATTGCCATCAACAACCTATTGCAGCCATTTTAGACTATATTAATTTATTATTTAAACCAGCTTGTACAGAATCAAAGCATCAGCATTTATTTGGTGAGGTATCAGCTACAAAGGAGCGACCGGGCACAGCTCGAACCAGTACCCGCAGCCGCAGCGCTTGGGGCTGCCTTGGTGCAGCCACATGAACTCCAGGTGGTTGTCGGATGGGTGGCAGTGGCAGCACATCAGCCGGCTGGTGTTGGAGCTGGGCATCAGGTTGGGCCGTTCCTTTGTACCAGGACCTGGGAAAAGATACTCGTAAGAAAGAAGAAGACATTGAACTTTTTTGTAGATTCTATCCCCGGTTAGGTCTCTTATACACAAAAATAAACAAAACACTTAAGAGGTTGCAAAAAGATCCTACATTAAAGGCTTCTTGTCAAAGTAGGTACGGTCAAGTGTGTGTTTGGTGGGACCACGTAAAAGTTCTGTCCCACCAGTGGGACATCGCAGTGGGACCACGGTCCCGGAGTGGTACGTGATGGTATAAAAAAATGATTAGGGTAGGTATGTAGGAATTTTAGTTTATTGTCATCAGAACTGAACAGAGCATCATAAACTCACTGATCATAAATAACTATATTAGTCAACACAAGCAAGAACACAAAGTCACCAAGCATGTTCCGAACGTTACTTTAGTATCATTATGTTAGTTACCCACCATTTCTGTAATTATAGGTAGTTACCTTGCTGTTAGTTTCCCTAAAATTGTAAAATAAATAAATAAATGTCACTTTTAACTAGAACTATATCTACTACTTTTTGACTTTAAAGCACAGCACTGGGTATCCTAGTATAGAGATCAAAGTGAGACCACGATTAGTCTTTATCATATTTAGCAACAAGAATAAAATTAAAAATTTTATCACCTCCCCCCGACAGATTTTCATAAAACATGGCTAAGAACACTCGGGATAAAATTATATATGACACAAAAAAAACTAAACGAAAATCGGTTCATCCGTTTGGGAGCTACGATACCACAGACAGACACGTTAAACTTATAACACCCCTCTCTTTTTCGTTAATAAGCGGTCATAAGAGCCGCCAAAAAGACTATCAGTGGGTCCACTGCTGCTCATTAAGTAGAAAAACATAACCTCCCAATATTCGAACGCAATTTAGATTTAAACGTCTCAAGTCGCGATTTCTTTTCTTTTTAATAAAAATGTATCAAAAAACCGGGACTTGAGACGTGCTCTGAGTTGCGTTTGAGTATTCGGGGATTAGTGTACCTTAGCCCTGAGTTGGCTTGGTATAGACAATGAAAAAAAAAATTAAAAAAAAATGGTATCGAGATATTTAGGTGGTTACGTTAGTGACGCTAAAAAAGGGTTTTTACTATTTCCTAGGTTTTACAAGTAATTTTGTAAGCCGTTTGCTATAAACCTTTGCTAAAAGAAACTTTTAATCATATTGCAAATGACATACCATGTGCGTAAAAATTCTTATCTACTATCTCAGTGACTTGTAAAACCTAGAAAATAGTAATAACCCGAGTTTATTCGAGTTTAAATTACCGCCGTACGTGCGTGACGTCTCATTTTTGTATGGGATTTGCGTAGATCCATGTCCGCACGATATGCGATAGAAGCGTTATACCAAATCCTATAGAAAATAATATATAAAACGATTAGTTATACGATAACGTCTCGATCCTAACTTCACCCTGCCACCATGCGCTTCTGTGCCTTTTGTACAATGTACTTAGGTATGTCGACAAGTTGTTTCACCTTTCTTGATGGCCAGCACCCGCCAGGGGTCGCATTCCCCTGACAGATAGGCCAGCAGCTCCCTCTTCTCCAGGCCGGTCACGTGGTCCAGGTGGTCGTGGAACTCCCCCCGCAGTGATGCACTGGTCCTGAGGAGGCGGCTGCCTACGCGGCCCAGATTAAACCCGAAGCGAAGGCTTAGCATTCTCTCTGAAATAGAATTTAGGAAATGATATAACAAATGATAATGGACCAATATAGGCTATATAGGCTATATAGGCTATATTGGTACATTGGTCCAGTGCTGGACGAAGGTCTGCCCTGATAAGCCCCGTATATTGGTTATGGTTGAGGTGCGGTTCCAATATTAATATTAATAATGCTTTTTTAATAATGCTGGACAATTCACACAGCATTATCTAGCCCCAAGCTAAGCAGAGCTTGTGTTATGGGTACTAGATAACTGATGTACTTAATATAATACACTACATAGATAGATATTTTTTTTTATACATAGAAAACACCCAGACCAACGGAACAAATTTCTGCAGATCGTACACAAATTTGTTCCGATGCGGGAATCGAACCCGCAACCTCCTGCGTCGCAGGCGGACCTTCGCCCGCTACGCCACGGAGGTCGTCTTAATTAATTACATTAAATTAATTACTAGTTTCTGCCCGCGGCTTTGCACGCGTTGTTTCAATGGAAAGGTGGTGATTACTATCCCATCGGAACTAATTTATGTGATAAAAATAGAGTTGTGATAATAAGTGTGAACTAGTGACTATTGACCATCTCTTTTTAAGGACGTCACAAATGCTCATTTATTTATTTAAAAAAAGGGCATCCTACCTACGTGAAAATCACATTATGGCTTAATAGTACCTACATTACAGCTCTTATTTTGTGTGTTTTCACACTTATGGGACGCCGCCGCGGCGTGCACAATTTTTTTTCTTAACTAAACTAATCGTAATAAAACAAACAGTAGAAGTAAACTTAAATGAGTGAATTCTGAGACATGCAACGAACTTATGGTGTAGGTAGTCTCAGTTGTCCTGTTATAATTAAGTCAACCGGACTACTGAGTCGCTCGACTGCTTCTTTTTTATATTTATTTTAATACTAGCTGTGCCCGCGACTTCGTTCGCGATTGCCTCACCTGCCGACTAATTAAGTTCACATTTAACCATAGTCTCTCATATTATGAAACGCCGCCGTGCAAAAAATCGTGTAGTGTCTACGGGGGATAGCATGTTGTCCTCTTCAATCCCATTCTTTATCCACACGACTTTTAGCTACGACTCGGCCGTCAGTGTTAAGAAGTGTCATACTCGTTTCACTTCTTACTGATGGTTCCGTTCAGCTGGGGCCCTATTCTGCTATACTAATCGCTTCACTATGACAGGGGTATCGACACAGAATGACACGTTTGGGTATTCCACCTCAGATGAAAGAAATTATGATGAATGCAGATGGAGAGACGTGCGTCAAGTTTGAAACTATTAATTTATCTCGCACGCACTATCTGGAGTTTTATAAATCTAAGGATTCTACTTGATGATTCTGCGACGATTCCATTGTCATACTGAAGCAATTGTATTGCAGAATTGGGCTCCTGATCCATTTGACTGGACCACCGTAATTTTTTTTTCGTTAGTAGGTAGGTACAGTTGGCTGTGTACCACAGTAAAAAATATTTTTCTGTGGTCTAGTTAGTTTAATTGGACCACTTACTGCAACCAAACTTCGGTAGTACAGTTAACTGGACCAGCTAAACTACCATAGGTATATCATGTAAGGTAGGAACCTAACTTATTTTTCCAAGACGCCTTAGTAGGTAGGAACCTAACTAATGGGTGCGTCTTGGAAAAATACATAGATAGGAACTTACCTACCCTCTATCTACTAATTTTTTTCTTCTAACTCCAGATTATTTCATCAATCTACTGATTTTCTACTCGACTTTCTACTGATTTAGTCAAATTCGATCTTGCAACACTGTTTCTAACAAAAAGAATGCATGAAATCGGACGACGCGTAGACCCGTCGTGATGCGCGGTTAAAGAATTCTACTTTTTCCTCTCTCCCAGGGGAACCTTACTGAATTCCAGGATAAAATGTATTCCATGTCCTTCCTTGTAGTATGAACTCAAAACGTGCCAAGTTTAATTCCAACTCATTACCTATGTAGTTTCGGCGTGATGCGCGGTGAAGGAATTTGACTTTCATCCCCTCTGCCAGGTGAAGCTTACTGAATTCCGGGATAAAATGTATCTTTCCTCATAGTATGAACTAAAATCATGCCGAGTTGCATTCGATTTCATTAAGTAGTTCCGTCGTGATGCGCGGTTAAAGAATTTTACTTTCATCCTCTCTCCCAGGGGAACCTTACTGAATTCCAGGATACAATGTATCTTTCCTCGTAGTATGAAATCAAATTATGCCGAGTTCCATTTGAATTCATTCAGTTGTTCCATCGTGATGCCCAGTTAAAGAATTTTACTTTCATCCTCTCTCCCAGGGGAACATGACTGAATTCCGGGATGAAATGTATCCCATGTCCTTCCTCGTAGTATGAAATCAAATCGTGCAAGGTTTCATTCCAACTCATTCAGCACTTTCGGCGTCATGCGCGGTGAAGAAATTTTACTTTCATCCCCTCTCCCAGGGAAACCTGACTGAATTCCGGGATAAAAAGTATCCTATGTCCTTCCTCGTAGTATGACCTAAAATCGTGCCGAGTTTCATTTCAATACCTTCAGTAGTTTCGACGTGATGCGCGTTTAAGAAACAGACAGACAGACAGACAGACAGACATGAATGAAAAAAATTACAGTTTTGGCTTCAGTATCGATTAGGGATTCCAAAATCGGGTCCTTTTCGAGGAACCGGGAATCCCGGGAAGTTTCAAAGTCGGAACCGGGAATTCCCGGGAATTCCCGGGAAATTTCGAAAAAATATTTTTACTGCTATACCACTACCGAAATAAGATAATTTAATATACTTCACGTCATTTTTAGGCATTTCGCTGATATTAGGTACTTATGCGGTATTAGGTATGTTACTTAAAGCTGTATTTCTTTTCAGATGTTACTAAAATGAATAACAAATTCTTAGGTCCATGTCTTTTATCCCCTCGTTCGACAATAAGCCTGAAGGCTTTTCGTTCTATAGAGTCTTGACTGAACCCAGCATAACAGATTCATTTGCTGTCATGTTCCGCAGCAAAGTGCTTTGCTGATACTTCATGAGGCCGGACTTGAGCTATCCTTGTGTGAAATATCGCCTGATCTCGTATAGTATGAGACGCTTAGCTTCGTGGCCACCGTTTTAGCTTTGATTCGTTTCTTCATTTTAATCCAATGAAAGTACAGAAGTTCAGAGTTGTTGTAAGAGTGACACCGAGGAGCTCCCGTTGTTTTTCGAGTTTTCGCTCTAAGCGAAATCATCAATCTAAAAATACCTTATTACGTACCCACATAATAAACAATTTAATGTTCTTCTATCCAAATACTAGGCCACGGTGGCCAGGCTCAACGGAGACAAATATAAAATTGGACTAAGTGTTCTTTGTTAGCCCACGGTATTAAAAAAGTAAATTAAATTGGATTATGACTTCCATTCGTGTCGGTCGTCATTGATGACTGTTCGTCTAATCAATTGGCGATCAACGTCGTCGGGGTACTTCAGAGGTCTCTTCCTACTATGCATTTATTTCTGCCAGCCGTAAACGGTCGATTCGTTGTGTTCGAATACATTTGAATTCTCTACCTGATACCAGATGCTGGTATCTGGTATTTTTACCTAATAATACCCACGCAGGCGATATCATCGCGCTTTACAGGTTCAGAAGTCAGAGCCGTAACATGCACAAAGAGGATAATAAATTGCAGAAATGCACTTGACTCTGGTACTTTCTCTTTGCCAAGCTCAAGTCCAGCTTCATGGAGTATTGCTGTCATGTTGCTCAGCAAGGTAATTTGCTGAACAAGATGGCAGCAATCGACTATGTAGAGCTGGCTTCAGTCACGGCTCTATAGCAAGAAAAGCCTTAAGGCTTGTTGTCGAACGAGGGGACAATAGACATGGACCCAATTATAATTAATTACGGATCAAAAGTAATATAGCTATAACTAACATTTCTTATAACAGGTTTCATAATAATCATGGTTTAAAAAAGAAAATACGATTAATTTGATTAAAATCGGAATTACTTAATTTAATATTTTTTTTCTATCTTAATCGCTTTGGTCTATCCAGTTTTAAGGTTTTTATAGGTTGGTAGGAAAGGTAGGTTCAAAGGTTTAATCACACGAAGTACTAGCAGAAAGGAAAGACACCAAGATTGAAACATTTTCATTTCTGTCTTACATGTTTGGTTCAAGTTTTTTTTTTTTGGTGTCTAAGTCCGTTTATCACACTTCCTACTAATATTATAAATGTATGAGTTTTTGTGAATGTTTATTACCACGTATCTCAGTAACTAGTTCCGACTTGGTTGAAATTTGGTGTGTAGATAGTTTAAGTTCTGAAATAACACATAAGTTAATCTAATTTGCAAAAAATAATCTCAGGTGGTTAAAAAGGGTGGTTAAGTTTAAATGGATAATATTATTATTCCTTGGTTATATTCACTCAAAACTCGATATAAATAAACTATAAAGTAAACAATGAATTACGTATTTCTTATTTTTACTACATGACCCCTACAGTTATTTATTGCAAACCCCCTGTTGTGTAATAAATAACTGAAATTTAGACGCGGGCGAAGCCGCGGGGCGCAGCTAATAATATTAAAATATATTATAAATATGAAAGTTTGTACCGTTCCTTCTTCACGCCAGAACTACTTAACGAATCGGGCTGAAATTTTGCACGTTTCCAAAAATAAATTTTAAACGTTTCCAATAGCGCGTGCGAAGGTGCGGGCAGGACGTTACCGGAGTACTAGTTCTTTATACAAATTGTAAAACAGATATGACTTGCCGCAAATATGTGGGCAACTCGTCGACAACTCGCATTATTTGAACTTTATGGCATTATTAATTTCGGAGAATTTCCTGAATCCTCAACCAATAAAGCAGGTATAGGTACATTGTGCATGTGTACACGGAATTGAATCAATGATGAATCAATTTTGGGCACTCTCATACATTTTTGACTGCTCTCTGTTTTCATTGCAAAATAACAATTGATTTATATCAAGTGATACAAATCATGTCAACCCTGCCTAATACCGCGTAGGTTAGGTACCTGATAATGTGAAATGCTATAAAAGGAAGTGAAAATGTTGAGTTACGTTAGTTCGGTGTTTGGGCAAACAAATATCCGAACGTAAAAAGAACCAGATCATTTCGTTCAATATTCACTCACTCAAAAACCTTCAAGAAACTTCACTCTTCGCAATTACGCCGCCATAAAACAAAGTCAAAAGTTCAGCAATTATTAGAAAAGACTCGTAAAATAGGAAGAAATACATCTAACATCATACAAACATAAATATCTTACAATCCCGTGAGTATTCTCAACATTCGGTAATGCTATAAAAGTAAAAATATTTTTCCCGAAATTTCCCGGGAAATGATTTTGGATTTCCCGGTTCTTAAATCAGCCAAAAATTTCGGGAATTCCCGGGAATTTCGGGAACGGGAATTCCCGGGACCAATCCCTAGTATCGATAATAGAGTGCCCTCCAAAAAAAATTTTCAAAATATCTTCAATGTACAGAATTGGACCTGTTATAGTTTTATTATAAGTATAGATTTCCTATCATGCGTGACCTGATTTCACCCAATGCTGGGCTCCAAACTTCTGTGCCATTTTTAGCAGTCCTGCGCTAGCCGCATTTAAGTTCTGCGTAAAGCGTTAAACGTACGGCTCAGGTACATGTGGAAAGGGAGATATTCAAAACATTGAAAAATAATTAAATAATTTATTACCAATTCAATAAATATTATACAAGCATTTACATAAAATTACACACATAGTTGACGAAAGCGGAACCAGATTTTAGAAGTGGCAGTGAGCTGGCCCTATCTCCCGCACTACTGACAAAAAAAATTGGGAAAAGAATCAAATACAAAATTTTGGCCCCAGGGATAATTTTTTTTCCAGGGAGATTTTATTCCCGCTAAGCTACACTTTAATGACACAGTTTTTGAGCAAGAGAAGTGAAATAGTACATTGCACATCTAGGCGAGAAAGTGCCCAATTCCTATCTAGTGTGTCATTTCACACACGAGGTAGGAATCACACTTTCTCCCGAGTGATACATATTCCAAAGTGATATTAGCACATTTTTACTACCTATCACGTCCTGAAATACACGTCATAACGCTGTTATTGCTGCTCTTTCAAGATCCACATGAATCGCTTCAGGGTTCCAATCTGAAATGCGTGCCTTCACTAATTGAAATGCGTGAATACTAATTGAACTTCCTTTGAACGTGCCATCCATGAAAAATCGCTTCATGTTTTTAATCTGTATGCGTGCACTTTTGTGACAAAAAACTAAAATTTTGATTTTGTCGTCATAAATAATCGGCCAAAAGGAAGTCATTAAATGGACCCGGTACCTGTACTTCGGGTAAGGGTTCATGTTGGATTTATTAAATTGGGCATTCTTATGCAATTTCCTGTAAATCGTCAATTTTTTCTGGACAAATGTGGGGATGGGCTTGGATGAACACGCTAAATCGAAACCTTGGTTCGTAATTTTTAATATCAATCGCCGAAAAACTCTTGGTGCTGGTTCCATCCCCTGTGACGCCTCGTTGATACCTTCATTAATTATAACATCGATTCGGTTTTGCGTCCTATCGGCAGTGCAATATTGTCCTCTTAAATATGCTTTTATCATCCTAAAAATTTAATGCACAGTTTTATACATAAACAAAGGAGTTCGCTGTCACTTCTGACATTCGCTGTCACTGTTGACATTGGCTGTCACTTTGACTTTTGCATCATCTTCATCATTACCTATATTCGTCCACAGCTGGACATAAGCCTCCCCCCTAGTGAGCGCCATAACGCCCTATCTTCAGCTTGCCGCATCCAGCATCTGCTGTCACTTGATCAAAAGAAAATATTTCGATAAGTACAATAAGCCGGCAATGTATCATCAACACCGAAATAACAGTTGCAAAAAACGTATCAGTAGTCCGGTTGACTCAATTGTAACCGGACTACTGAGACTACACCGAACTTATATGTATATATATCTTAGCTTTAGAGTGTGATAAGAACTATCTATAAACAATGGGTGAGACACTGGGGTGAGACGAAAGAAAAAGACGAATAGAAAAGAAGGAATACTTTAGATTTATACATTAAGAAAAATAGTTTTCAGGAAAATTATATTGCTAGTCCATAATGACTTTATGAGGATCAGACGAAAATGGGAAACTGATAGGTCAGGCCCTGGCCAACTTCACCAGCCGAATGGCATGTAACATCAATGAGGTATTATAATTACTAGGTAGCGTAATGTACACAAAATAATATTTAATATCAACTATTATATATAAAATTCATTTAATTATGCCCGTAAGCGAATCAAGTTATAAAAGACCCATATTTTTTGAACTTCTGACTTTAAAAGTATGTATTTAATGTCGTGAATGATGCCTGTTCAATTTAAATTTCACGAACCATTCATAGCCCATGCAAATTAAAAGGACCAAGTGAGCTGAGTCCACAATGCCCTTTGACTAGGGATTGCAATCCGGATATCCGGATATTCGAATTATCCGGATATCCGCTAATTTTCATATCCAGATAATGGGAGCTCCTTTATCCGGATAATACGGATAGGTACCTACCTACAGTTGATTTTTCTAATTCACGACACAACACTACAACGCATCCAGCATTTTAGAAATGTTATACATATTTAATGCATACAATACTTTGTGTTGTTACAATAAACGTATTCGTGCGTGTTTCTGAATCTGAAGCTATAAACAAGCAAGACCTACACCAGCGGTAGCGCGCAATCGTATCACTATCGTTGACACTGGTTGGTCAGTTATTCGACGACACCGACACAGACCGATCTCCGCGCAGTCTCGCAGTAATATGTCTCACAACAGATCGAGCTACTGTGATGACTGCTATGGGTAAAAGAACGTCAACCAATCACCAGTTGTGTTATGCACATGGGAAACAGTTAGCAGTTCAAGATGTTTTGTATAAGAAAAAGAAACCTAACGATGAGGAACAGAGAGTCGATGAAATTGATAAGTCTACGACATGAGATGAAGATATGGACAGTGACGACACGAGTTCGGATAATGAAGAAGGATTTATTGTAGCTACAGGTACAAGAAGTGGATCTAGAACTGATCAAAGTATTCAAGACTGCTACAAAGATGTAATAAACAAAGTACGAACAGTCGCGTTCTCCAACCAAGTCTGAAGTCCTTTACAATTACGGAACAGAAAAAGGAAAAACGGGATGGAGCAGTCTTGCCAACATGATCAGCAGATTCATAATACTAAAAGACTGTGCTTAAAACACTTATTGATTTAAAAGTTAAAACAACATTCAGTGCAGCAGAGTTAGGCCAACTTGCTGAAATATCAGAAGCTCTCAGCATTGTAAAAGCTGCAGTAGAGTCCATCTATGCAGAAAAAGCAAACCTATTGACATCCTTGAAACTTGAGGACGAAAATGAAACCGGACTCCCATATACCTCTACAATTAGAAAGAGCTGCTCAAAAACGTTGATTAATTTTTAGAAAGTATTAAGTGTGCTAACTGTTTTTTATTGTTATTATGTTAATTGTTTAGAAATGTTTATATAATTTGATTGATATATAACATAGCTGTGTGTGTACATTCGTAAGTTTGATCTCGTAACTGTGTTGATTCTTTGTTAAAATCATTTTAGAGTACCTATTAAAATAGGAAGTTGATTTACGTTCGTTACGTTACGGAGGAAGGAATTGTATTTATGTTAAAAATAAGTTCGATGGAAAGAGATGTTTATTTAATTTAATTGTGTACACTTGTAAGTTTGATCTCATGACTGTGTTGTTTCTTTGTTTAAATCATTTTAGAGTACCTAGTACCTAATAAAACAAGAAGTTGATTTACGTTACGTTACGGAGGAAGGATTCGTATTTATGTTAAAAAATAAGTTCGATGAAAGGAATTAAACCGTTTTTAATTCATAGATATTTTAGTTTTTCAACCCATTTGATCGATACTCTTATTTTTAATCTGTTGTTCAGTTTCTATGCGAATTCTATTGTTATTTTATTAGAACTTTAATGTAACGTTTCTTAATTTACATACCTATAATATTAATAAATACTTAAAAACCCATTTTCCTTGTTTTAATTTAATTTTTATGTATATTTTTCAATTATCCGAATTATCCGAAATATCCGAATATCCGAATAGTAAGGCTCACTACTATCCGAATTATCCGGATAATGCAACCCCTACCTTTGACTCGAAGTGCAGTCGTTGATATCTCAAGGTGGACAGGTGGACTCTTAACTTACTAAAGTTCAGATAACTTAATACCTTTTAAGTTCGAGCACAATTTTCGCGTAATCCATACTTAACATGACCGGGGAGAGGTTAGGCGCATTCATGATCATCATCATTACAGACTAGAGAAGACTGCTGGACATTAGGCCTCCCCCAAAGATCACCACAAAGACTGATCGCTTTCCGTATCCAGCGGTCTGTTCGAAATCTTACCTTATTCAAGTTCAAATTGTAGAACTAAAATCACGTTTCTAGGAAAAAATATAACAGAATAGGACAAAACTTAAAGTTTTGACAAGAAGCGTTATACAAGGGTGGTAAAGTCACACACAACAAGTCACAAAAATTTTAAAAATGTAATGTACAAAAATATGGAAGGAGGTTTCAAAAGCTCTGATCTTTGAACTAAAAAAGGTTCCATTACGGCCTCAGTTGCGTAACGGGCGTGAGTTTATTGGTTCGATTCCCGCCAAGTTTGTACGATCTGCAGATTATTTGTTCGCAGTGTTTTCTCTGTGCAATAAAAAATTATCTATATATTCTATTTAGTACCTATATCAGTTATCTAGTACTCATAACGTCATAAATCATAATAAAACCTTTGCTCAGGTACTTTGGCGCAAGATGACGCTTTGTGTATTGCCAAAATAAAATAAGATGCTCCATGTTTTAAGCCACAAGGTTTTGCCTTGTCTCTACCACACACTTTAGTACATTTTAGCCTTAACGAGGATAGGTTTAACTCTGCCGACAGGAACATAATTACCAAATTAAAAAGCTCTGGCATCTAAGTATCAAACTGCCACCGAAATCATTGCAACACAATAAAAAGACATCGCAAGGCCGTGCACCCCAAATATGTCGCGCCGCATACAATACAAGTGATCTTTCTGCCCGAGATTAATCATCCTCCTTGCTCCATATAAACATATTACCCTACCCAATTCGGAAGCCGCCTCACTTATTAACTTCCAATTGAATTGAGTAATGTTGCAATACAGCCGGCTTATCCGCACATGTGCGATGGTAATGCAATGCCCGGAGCAATGAGGTGACGTATAAAAAGTCTGTGAGACACGATTTCGGTACATTCTACTTGAGATCCTCTCGGTGAAGTCACTGTCATTTCTTCAACTATGGCTTTTAAGGTACGGACTCCTTAGTATTGATTCTTTGATAGTGACAGGTAAATCATTCTCACTAACATAATGAGAATGATTTACTTAATAAGATTTACCTAACATCCCGTTGTAAATGACTTTTTTTTGTTAATGTCATTACCACATAGGTCATTTAAAACGGATTGTTTACCATGATTTGGGTTTTTAGCTTTCCAATATTTCGGCACAGTTTCATGCGATCACGGAATAACTGAAGGCACTCAATTTCTTCAAATCATGGTAAATATCCCGTTGTCAATGACAGTGTTAAAATCAAGTTAATATCCATGATGGATTTAATAGTTGTATTCCCATTCACTCTCTTATGTAGGTACATACAGCTTCTGCCCGCGGTTTTTTTTAAGCGGTTTAAAAAAGTCGTCTATGTTATTCGAGACCTAGAACTATTTCTGTTTTAGCACGATCCATTCAATAGCTCGGCGTCAGGCAAACATCCATCTTTTTTGCATTTATAATGTTAATGTGATGTGAATTATGAACATTGATGAAAGCTCTTAAAGAAACCTAACTAGTTTATTTTCTGATTGTGATGTCTTGTCTCTCTTACCTATCCATGCTTTCAAATGCAAATAAATCACACGAATATTATAAATGCGAAAGTTTCGATGTTAAGCTGTATGGATGGATGTTTCTACTTTTCACGCCAAAACTACTAAACGGATTGTGCTGATTTTTGCATACAGGTAGTTCTAAGCATGGAATAAAACAAAGGCCATTTTTATCCCATAAATCAGTTCCCATGTGATAGAAATTAGCATTGAACGTTTCCATGGAAACAACGCGTGCTAAGCCGCGGGAAACTAGTACCTATTTTATAGTTTTAAAAGTATCATCCATTGTTTACAGCTGGTAGTACTGATGTGCTGCATGGCGGCGGCGCAGGCGGGCATTGTTGCCCCCGCTGCGTACGCGCACCCCGCCCCTCTGACCTACGCCGCTCCTGCCCCTGTGGCCTACGCCGCCCCCGCCCCCGTGGCCTACTCCTCCCCCGTCCACGTAGCCCCGGTCTACTCCTCCTACGCCGCCCCCGTCGCTAAAGTCATCACAAAGACCGTCGAAGAGGTCGACACCCACCCTCAGTACAGCTTTGCCTACGATGTCCAAGACGGTCTGACCGGAGACTCCAAGTCGCAGCACGAGACCCGCGACGGCGACGTCGTGCAGGGCTCCTACTCCGTCGTGGACCCTGACGGCACCAAGCGCACCGTGGACTACACCGCTGATGACCACAATGGATTCAACGCTGTCGTCCGCAAGGAGCCTCTAGGTCACGTTGCTAAGGTCGTCGCTCCGGTGGTCGCTAAGGTCGCCGCCCCGGTCGCCTACGCCGCTGCTCCAGTGGTCCACTCTGCCCCATTGGTCCACTCTGCTCCGTTGGTCCACTCGGGCCCCGTCGCCTACTCTTCACCGTTGGTCCACTCTGCTCCTGTGGTCCACTCTGCACCGTTGGTCCACTCTGCCCCCGTTGCCTACTCTGCCCCTGCTTACCACCACTGAGTTCATCCGATGTATCTAGTCAATCAACACAGGAGTAATTATTTATTGTAGAATTGTAAAAGTCATGACAAGCATTATCAAATAAAAGTGTTTTTACACGTTTTGATACAAAAACTTATTTATTTCATGTTCATTTCTCCTTGATCTTTAGAATAAAGCCTGTTAAATATCGTAACCTATAAATAAGCATTTTTGAAAATTGGCCTTAGTAACTATAAAGTTAAAGACAATGCCACGTTTTTGGGGTCGGGGCATATCTAACGATATACATCTCATCAACTGGCCAATTTTCGACCACGGTGGTCAGTTTCAACGGAATAAGTCACGTGCTCGGAAATAATTAAAAATAAATACACAAATAAAGCATTTATTCGTCTTTCACAATAGGTGCATAACTAAAAGGAACATTAAGTATTATATTGTGCACAAGTGTGTGCGCCAAAACAGCTGTGCGATTACCCTAAAATTTCCTATTCCCATTGGATGGGCCATCCGGGGAGATTGGCCATAAAAGATTTCGGTTTCCAATATGGTACTCAATAAAACGTTAAGTGCGAGTCGGATTCGCGTACTTAGGGTTCCGTTTAATTGTAAGACCTTGTTTTTTTGCTAAATATCATGATTCTAGGTCAACATGAAGTACCTACCCTGTACAAACAAGGAAGAGAAGCAAAAAATTTTTATTTGTTTACACATTACTTTACGTTTTTAGGATTTTTTCCTTTACTTGTGCTATAAGACCTTGCTTCTTACCAAATTTTATAATCCTACGTCAACAGGAAGTGCCTTAGTGGTTTTGGTCCATGGCGAGCTAAAATTACTTTTTTTAAGTGAATAAATTACAAATTTATAGATTTCGGATTTTTCCCTTTACTTTTGCTATAAGAACTTGCTGCTCACCAAATTTCATGATTCTAGGTCCACGGGAAGTACCCTATAGGTTTTATGTGCATGTGATTCCCTTGGAAATTTCAAATTAATCGGACATAAACGGCTGTAACTTTTGAGTGCGTTGACTTAGAAGTTTTATTTATATCGCGACTCCAAGAGGTTACGGACTTGAGTATTCTCCGTCAATTTCGACTCCATACGTCCACGCGTCAGACAGATAGACAGAAGGTCAACAAAGTGATCCTATATGGGTTCTTTTTTTCCTTTTGATTTACGGAATCCTAAAAATACATAAAACTTTCTGGCGGGATGAAGCCGATCGACTACGGAAATTTTAACGGCAACGTCAAGATTATAACCTAAGTCAATATCAATTGTGTGTGCGTTACTGGGGCGGCAAGTTGACTCGGATCAAGATGAATATATATAGAAAAATCAGAGCGCTATGTCCTGTAAATGTGCCCAAAAAATTAAATTTGTGCGCCCTATGGTTTCAGAGTAATTCGAGAAAATAAGATTCCGCTGCAGTAACGCCTGAAAACGTTACTGCAGCGGCAACATTTTTAAATATTAGCCTTAGCCAAATTTAAGTAGCTTAAAAGATAGCTTAGATTTGTGCACCTCATGGGCCGAGCAGCGGCATTTGTGCGCCCTGTGGTTTTTGAGATATTGCAAATGCCGCTGCAGTAACGTTTGCAGTTTTCCGGAACGGCTAAATGAACAAGTATGGTTTTTGGTGAGGAAGTATGGTATAATTTGAGCCAATTTTGTGCCCTAGTTGTTTTCTAAAATAAATGCATGGTGTATGAGATAGAAGAGTTTTTCTGAAAATCAAAAACAGCCGCTAGCTCATGAACTACATCAGGAAGGCGCTCTGTGATTGCATTGGCTGATGCCTATTAGGAATACGTATCTTCTGACAAAATTGTGAAACCCTACATCAAATTTTCGATGAAATAAATCAATTTTATCACTGAAAATGGTTTACTTATTTCGAGCCTTAAATAAGGAAGTTTTTAACAAGATACAACTTTAAATGATTTGCCAAAAATCAGAGCGTATATTCAAATAAACGCGCACTGAATTTCAGCTTTCTACATCCTTTAATTACCACTGAATAAGTAAAAACAGCCTGAGGGGAACTTTTAGACAGTTATCCGACCAAATAGGAAAGGCCATAAAAAAGCGGCCGTTAGGAACATTCACCGTACCTTCTTAATTTATCTACCAGCTTTTCTTATGTTTGTACAGTGGTGCAGAAAAGCTATTTCAGTTAATTTAATAGTTAGGTGATAAAGGTAATTTCGATCTCTTTAATTTGTACTATTATTAATTAGGCTACACTTCGACATGTCTGAGAGTAAATATTATGTATGAATTCTGGCTTCCTGCTCGGTGCAGCAAAGTTTTTATTTATAACCTTTTAAGACCTAACCTATAATAAGGCTTAAGAATAAATGTTCGTAGTACCTAGTACTTACCTACGAACTGAACCGAAATATACCTAAACCTAGTCGTTTTAACTTACGGTTCATTTCGTTTCGTACTAGAATAAACAGCAATCTGGGTCTAGACCACAAAATACTACTAGTCCTAGGTCGAGACCACGTTTTTTGTGTAAAAATTTAGTAGGTAGGTAACCTGCTTAGGTAGAGATAAATCATTGTAAAAAATGCACGCTGATTGTATGACGTTTAGTGGAGGGGGCGGCGTGCATTTTTGGAATGGATCATCTCTACTAGAGATGGGTCTTCAGCACGTGTGCTGCCACAATTGTATCTACACACTTCCATAAAAGAGGCCGTCTCGCATAGTTTTCCTAATCGTGCTGTAGGTACTCGAATGAGGGGACGTGCGAGGGCTCGCAAGACAACTTGTCTGAGTTGCCATGCCACGCGAGAGTCGCGAGCCCTCGCGCCTCCCGCCTCTTCGAGTGTCTCCCGCTTGCTCGCGAGGCGGGCCACGCAAGCGAGCGAGCTACACTCGGTAAGATCGTGTGGGACTCGATCAATAGTGCTATGTGCGAGACACACATACTTAACACAATTCTATTTTCTTGTGGACTGTGCCGTATGCCGAGGTTTAACAATATTCTTCTTGGATGATGCATGAATCATGCATGATGGATGTTATACCTAGGTAAAAAAAACAAAGAAATGAATACCTAGGTACCTATAGGTTAGTATTTAATTCTTAAGTAGGTTGTCACCTAGCCAGACAAGCCTAGGGGTGAGGAAATAAAAGAAAAGTTAAAGTTACAAGGATTTAATATTCAGTTGGAAAAGAAAGGGGGTTCGTAGGTCGGCCGGGTCAAATTTTGCAATAGTTAGTTAAGTAGTTCGGTAACCGCACGCTCCTTCAGGGCAATCCCGTCCGCCGCGGCGCCAGTCCAGGAATCCGCGTCAGGAATCCGCGTCAGGAATGGCGGCGCCTCCAACCGTCGTTCGTCCAAGCAGTGATTGGCGGGAAACGGGCAGCTTCGGCGCTAGGGACCTCTCTCGTTCGCAGGTCAATCAAGGAATTTTCCCAGTAGGGACTGTGTTCTTCCAGTAGGGCTTTGTTCTTCCAGTAGGAATGGTGTTCTTCCAGTAGGGTCTTTGTTCTCCCAGTAGGAATTGTGTTCTTCCAGTAGGGTCTTTGTTCCTGGAAATCCAGACCTAGGATTAGGGACACGCCAGCGTAAGGG
Organism: Eupithecia subumbrata; assembly: GCA_949316285.1. Taxonomy (NCBI): domain Eukaryota; kingdom Metazoa; phylum Arthropoda; class Insecta; order Lepidoptera; family Geometridae; genus Eupithecia; species Eupithecia subumbrata. The sequence continues at coordinate 14,259,931 of OX438632.1, read as the reverse complement.
ATTTGTAGGGGACGCCTGGGGATTGTACGGTAGGACCGAAAAGACTAGAAGCTTCCCCAAGGCGAAGAGAATTAAGAGGCGGCGTTTACAGTGCTAAGATAGAAAGAAAAAGGTTGAACGCTTCTATAGAGATTTAAAAACTAGCCGTTAAGTAATAAATAACAATACACAGCTTACCCAAGATTGGGAACACTAATACACTGAATTTAGTAACACTACTGTGTAGGATAGAGGTAGTAACAACCTAGTATCTAGGTACTTGCTTTTATTATCAAGATTAGGGTCGAGTTCAAATAAGTAAGTGACCGTTATATCAATGAACAAAGGAACGTAGGTTCAGTTTAAAGCTCAGTTCGTGTCTGCCCGCTTGTCGGCTCGCGAGTGAGCGCTCCCTACTCCCACGGCACGCGTGGGGCGGGACCGCAGCGCAGCGCGTTGCAAGGTCACGCGCAATAAAGTTATAAGATTTTTAAAATGCCTATCTAGGTACGTAGATGTTTATTAGATTAAGTATTAAAATTGATTACGAGAAAATACAACGTTACAAGGTACCTACATACTATTTGATAAAAGCAGGAGCAAGTAGTTAGGTATTCTACTATTCACCTGCGCCTATCCCGCTCCACAGAAAACTAAAAGGTAGTAGAGAAGTCACAGAGAGAAGTATGCTTGTTCTGTAGACCACTACGCGCCTCGCAGTTCAAATTACAATGTGTATCTACCTAAAATTTATATAATTCGTTAATTAGTGACTGTCGTAGGTATATCGTTATTATCGTACCTACCTATAATGTATAATTTTCTCTGCAACCTTGTTTAGTTAGGTAGGTACTAAAACTATATTGTTTTTTATTATTACCAGTATTGTCGCGGAGGCCCTACAGAGGCTTCGCGGAGCCCCGGGGCTCCACGCAGCACACTTTGAGAATTACAGTATTAGGCAGGTACATAAAGGTACCAAAGTATGTAACTACCTACCTACCTACATGGTTCCTCACTGTGTTCAAATAGCAAATAGTATCTAATACTGCCCACCAATTGACGACCTCCGTGGCGCAGCGGGCGAAGGTCCGCCTGCGACGCAGGAGGTTGCGGGTTCGATTCCCGCCTCGGAACAAATTTGTGTACGATCTGCATATGATAATTAGAGTTCCGTTGGTCTGGGTGTTTTCTATGTATAATAAAAAATATCTATCTATGTAGTGTATTGTATTAAGTATATCATTATCTAGTACCCATAACACAAGCTCTGCTCAGCTTGGGGCTAGATATTGCTTGCTGTGTGAATTGTCCAGCATTATAAAATTATAAATTGTGTGTCCCGCTCGCTCGCGCAATGCGCACGCGAGCGAGGCGCGCTTCTAAAAATCGTGATAACTCGCTCGATCGTGCAGCGCACCACTCAAGCGAGTGGGATGGTATTTAATTTCGGGAGCATTTCATTTACACGCCCGGCTACACCTACTTACTGTGTCTAGATGTACCTAGTCTACAGTGTTGTAGTGGTTGTAAATTTATCAATTTTTGTTAAAAACTGTCACAAAATGCCCTAAATAACCCATTTCACTCATTGCGATTTAATTAAATAACTAGGTATTATTTTTAGGGTTCCGTACCTCAAAAGGAAAAAGGAACCCGTTTGCAACCAATGTGGGAGAGAATGTGATGTCACTTCTTCTCGGTACCCTTGTTGCGCACAGATTGCAAATGTTTTAGACATATAGACATGTTTTAGAGCAAAGTAGGTAGGCCCTTTATTTTTTCACAAAAGTCAGTGCAATTAGGTTTATTGTTGGCAATAATATTATTACTATGAATTGGGTAGTAGTTTGCGTGCATTTTGATGCACACATTCAAAAATTTTGGATATTAGGGCATTTTGGTAATAATAATAATTTGTTTTTGATTTTATACAATGTTTAAACGTTTATTTTAATATATGCCTTGTTAAGTTTTAAATTACAATATTTAATTGTAGGATGTACAGTGTTAATTTTTAATTTTTTTTGTTAATTTTTCAACACGGCGTGAATGACCAAATTCTTAGTATAATTAATTATTAAAGTTTCGGAAATCGAACTATGTAGTTTTCGTTTTCTTTAAAATCAGTTCCTAAGAATCCTTGAATATTACTGCACTAAGTTAAGCCCAATATAGTTGAATGTAGTTAAGACCGGGGGCAAAACTAACACTTTTTGGTTTTCGGACACAAACATAAATTCAATAGCTGCAAACAATTTTATTGAATTTTACATAGGGCTGACAAACTCTCGCACAGACACACAGGTAGCCTAGTAGTTGAGATATTCGCAATGTTACTCTTGCCCCGTGTTACTACTGACCCCGGTCGACCTTACATCAAAATTAAGCCTACCTACCTAAAATCTGTGTTTTCACATTATTCTTGTATTCTATTCACGTGTAATTTCTGAACTGCATTTTCGATAATTATAACGCGCTAAATCTCATTCATTATTGAACAGACGTGGGAAGGTATGTATTCTATGGAACTCGAGTGTCGAGAACGAGAATATTGTCTTATCAATAATACTGTAACAAACAACCGAATCCAGTAGTCTCTGTACCTATCCAATGCTTTCGTCTTTTCGGACCTCCGACGACGAGAGTATTGGATACCTACATTGGATACCTAGGTACCTACAGATAAATAAGATAAATACAGCGGATTAATTAAAATAGATTACGATTATGAAAATTTATTGTAGGTACCTATTATGTTAACGAAAGTAGGTATAATGTACGAAAGAAAATAAAACGCAATACACTTGCAAAAAAAACAAAATAATTGTTGCTGTAGGTACTTACGGCTCCTTTTAACATGTTATTGACTGAAATGAATGTCGACCAGGACCAATGATAAAGATGCTTCTATCCCACACTAAAACTTGTCTACGCAAGTGTACCTAATTTTAAACATGACAAAGCTACCGATTTAAGGATGTTGGCTTGAAGTATTGAGCGGCCGCTTTTTTATGGCCTTTCGTATTTGGTCGGATAACTGTCTAAAAGTTCCCCTCAGGCTGTTTTTATTTATTATGTGGTAATTAAAGGGTGTAGAAAGCTGAAATTCAGTGTGCGTTTATTTGAATATGCGCTCTGATTTTTGGCAAATCATTTAAAGTTGTATCTTGTTAAAAACTTCCTTATTTAAGGCTCGAAATAAGTAAACCATTTTCAGTGATAAAATTGATTTATTTCATCGAAAATTTGATGTAGGGTTTCACAATTTTGTCAGAAGATACGTATTCCTAATAGGCATCAGCCAATGCAATCACAGAGCGCCTTCCTGATGTAGTTCATGAGCTAGCGGCTGTTTTTGATTTTCAGAAAAACTCTTCTATCTCATACACCATGCATTTATTTTAGAAAACAACTAGGGCACAAAATTGGCTCAAATTATACCATACTTCCTCACCAAAAACCATACTTGTTCATTTAGCCGTTCCGGAAAACTGCAAACGTTACTGCAGCGGCATTTGCAATATCTCAAAAACCACAGGGCGCACAAATGCCGCTGCTCGGCCCATGAGGTGCACAAATCTAAGCTATCTTTTAAGCTACTTTAAATTTGGCTAAGGCTAATATTTAAAAATGTTGCCGCTGCAGTAACGTTTTCAGGCGTTACTGCAGCGGAATCTTATTTTCTCGAATTACTCTGAAACCATAGGGCGCACAAATTTAATTTTTTGGGCACATTTACAGGACATAGCGCTCTGATTTTTCTATATATATTCATCTTGATCCGAGTCAACTTGCCGCCCCAGTAACGCACACATCAATTGTCGTATTAGTCAGATTTGTCCCTCATCCATCATCATATCAGCCGATCGACGTCCACTGCTGGTCTGCTGCACATTAGGCCTCCCCTAAAGATCTCCACAATTACCGATTTTGCGCTGCCCGCATCCAGCGACTTCCGGCGACCTTCACCAGGTCGTCGATTCATCGCGTGGGGGCCTACCAAGTTGGTGGGTGCAGTGTTGGTAGTACCAACCCTGCGCCTTCCTGTACGTGGTCGCCACTCGCCTTGCTGCCCGAGCAGCCGTCGGTCCTACGAGCTATGTACCCTACGAGACTTGTCCCTATTACATAATAAATAAATAATAAATAATAATGCTGGACAATTCACACTAGTAGGTATATTGCTAGATTATAGTAATTCTGAAGTTACAAACAGTAAATACAGCAATGAATGTAGTAGGTTTCGTTGTCGAGCAAAACAAGGTCTAGTAGTGAGTACTCATACTCATACTCATACTCATAATCATTTATTCCGTGGGAGCACAAGGCACACTTGGAAATGTCACATATTATCACAAATTAAATTATAATTCAAAGCCATAAAACAGACAAGACAAAAATTAATCAAGGAACATTATATACATACAAAAATAAGTAAATTTATAATTAGATCAGCTGTAAATGGGCATCGTCAGAGTTATGTAAACAAAATACGTAAATAATAATTAAAAATTCATGGTGCTGCTGTAAAATGGCATTGTCTGAATCAATTAATTCTAATAAAATATTAGATAGGTAATTACTGTACCTAGGTGAAGTGTAGCTGCTAAGGTGCATTGTCATTTGTCATTTGTGGACTAGGCTATGATAAAATAATTGTGTGATCTAACATAATCAAAAACTTATTCAATGTCATTCATTAGCGTTACATTATATTGAAATAAAGCAGCTTGATGCGCATTGTCCGGTTTACATAAAATAGCATGATTAGCCTAGCCTGTCTTAGTAACTTAAGTATTATATTTAACGTTAAGTAACTTATGTATTATCAAAGAAACAAAAATAAAAACGTTACAATTGAGTTCGCCGCGCTGCGTAACATACAAAAGAATTCAACGCGCACCCAGTTTTTTTAATCGCAATCGACCTAATCGCAAATGAAGTAAATGATGAATGAAATCTTTCAAAGCAAAAAAAATGTTGTGAACAAATTTTTGCGATTTTCTCCGCTGATAAATTATTAAATTAATTCTTCTTCAGCGTCATAAAATATTTTTCTAAAATTTCTTTGGTTTTGTAAACCGTTTATTTTCAAAAAACGCCTGAAATTTTAAAATGGTTTTTTAAATTTTAATTATTTAGTCGTCCAATCAACGTCAAATTGATATGAGCGTCTAGAGTAGTCAAAATGATCTGAAAAACATAAAATCAATTTGATATACGCCGTTAGAATCACCATAATGTTATAAGCACCCAAAGTGTTCAATATATCTTACTACTCCTTGTTTCACATTTATATTATGAGCAGTCAGGGTGACTGTTGCTCATATAAATATGAAATAATGAGTAGTAAGATATTTTGAACACCTTGGGCGCTTACTATGGTGATTCTAACGGCGTATGTATATCAAATTGCTTTTATGTTTTTCAGATCATTTTGACTACTCTAGACGCTCATATCAATTTGACGCTGACTGTACGACTTCGTAGCGCGTGCTACGATGCTACGCCGGACCGTTGACTATATATACTATATATACTATATAACAATACTGTTTTTAGGTAGAAAAGTATTTATTTAGAAACCAGTTCATTGGAATTCGAAAATGTTTTATTTAGAAAATATTCAAGACAAGATCGAGTCCTACCTCAGACAACTACTTCATTGAAAACTACTCATGAAAAATCCGAGTCGTTCCCGCTTTTTCACTTTCACAACTTCACTTTTCAACGCCGTTTCACTTTTCACTCACGCAAAATGTGAGTAGCTGGGAAACAAGGAGTTCAGACCATTACCATACCTCATTTATCAAAATCGCTCTCAAATAATGGTAGGTATTTTGGAAACAACGCGTGTAAAACCGCGGGCAAAAATTAGTTGTTAACAAAACAAAACAATAACGAAGGTTCTTGTTATTTTTCAAGAGCGGATTTGTCGGCGTCAAGTGGAATGTTGTGGTGTGGCAGGTACACGGGGTTTTGAAAGCTTCATCTGTTCAAGACTTACTATTACTACTAAAGGTATCTACTATTATTTTATTCTCTGCCTAAAGTTTTAAGCTTTTGTGACAGTAGAATTACCTACTGCACACCAACTTGAATTTCGCTGTCGCTCTGGGTTAGTAGGTAGTAAATACCGCGTAGGTCTGAAATATTTTAATTCTCTAATACGAAATTACGTATTTCGTTACGGCCAATTGGTGTACTCTAATAATTAGAATAGGTACTTGGTTATCAAATTTCACAAAAAAACGAAACGAAATAATCCGCGTATTTCGGTGAATTAAAATTTGCATTGTAGTTACATAATCTAGTACCCGTATCACAGATGTAAAAAAAAAAAAAATTATAAAGGGTGCCAAGGAAAACAAATGAAATAAATGAAAAAATACATAAAATATTACTTAGGCAATCAAATTCACCAGTTTAATCATTTGAGAGAGGCAGATTTTACTACTTCAACCTCAACATCAACCTCAACAGCCTGTGTTGGTCCACTGCTGGGTGTAGGCCTCCCCCTGATAGATAAGCGCCTTGTTGGCTTTTATCTCATGGGGGTAGTGCCTATAATGGGCACGCTGGGCATGCGGGTTGGGGATCGCAGTTCGGTGGTAGAATTGTTCTGCAGGGGGCGCTGCTGCCCGTCCCCGGTTGATATGCCTTAGTCGCCTCTCTAGACACCCGCGGGAAGAGTTGGGGTGGTGCAAATTCTAAGCCGGCACCGTGTGGTGCCAAAATAGCTATGTAGCTATTTTACTACATTGGTCGCATTTCACTCTTTCAAAGCACGCGTGTTCTGCGACTGCGTAAGGTGCCTTATTTGCGAGGGTAAATCATGAAAACTAAAAAATTCGAAACTTCGAATGTGTGGCCACCAAATTCGAACATGAAAAATAGCCAAAAATGCTATAAACTTCGAATTTACGAAACTTCGAAGTTTCGAAATGCACCCCTTAGGTACGGATCTAACGTTTCAACTGCTGACGTTTCAGCCGTAATGCCGTGCCTAACCACACCGTAATCGCCCTCCAGGCCTCTGTCCACTCGTCTTTGCTTCAATAAAATAAGTTTATCATTTAACAAAAATCTTTTTTGAAAACAAGCTTTTAATGCATTGTTATCTAAACTAAACGTGTTGACAAAATTTCAGTTCAATCGATTGAAGATATCTTCAAAATTTAGTTGCAAGATTCCACCCGTACAAACATAGTTACATTATGTATACATTGAAAGTTAAATAAGTTAAATAGTAGTGTAGGACGCCCTCCGGCCAGGTGGGATGACGACCTGCGAAAGACTGCAGGCAGATGCTGGATGCGGCGAGCTGAAGACAGGGCGCTATGGCGCTCATTAGGGGAGGCATATGTTCAACAGTGGACTAATATAGGCTGATGATGATGATGATGATGAAGTTAAATAAAAGCTTGTAAAAATAAATACCTTTATAGGTTTGGAAATAATTTATTATTTACAATTATTGTACTATTTACACCACCTCAATCCTCTGATAACCTGACATCACATAATCAATTATTATTATTTAGTTTAGTGGTGGTAAACGGGGGCGGAGTGGTAGACGGGGGCAGCAGAGTGGTAGACAGGAGCAGCCTGTTGGTAGACGGGAGCAGCCTGTTGGTAGACGGGGGCAGAGTAGGCCAGCTTGGCGACAGGGGCGGAGTGGTAGACGGGGGCGGCCTGGTAGACTGGGGCAGAGTGGGCCACGGGGGCGGCGGCGTAGGCCACGGGGGCGGCCACCTTGGCGACGTGAGCGAGAGGCTCGTTGTGCACCACAGCGTTGAACCCGTTGTGTGCGTCAGCGGTGTAGTCCACGGTGCGCTTGGTGCCGTCAGGGTCCACGACGGAGTAGGAGCCCTTCACGACGTCGCCGTCGCGGGTCTCGTGCTGCGACTTGGAGTCTCCGGTGTGTCCGTCCTGTACGTCGTACGAGAAGCTGTACTGCGGGTGCGAGTTGTACTCCTCGACGGCAACCTTGGCGAGGGGCGCGGCGTAGCTGACGGGGGCGGCGTGGTAGGCCACGGGGGCTGAGTGGTAGGCCACCGGGGCCGCGGGCAGGAGCCCGGCGCTGGCCGCCGCCACCAATCCGCAGAATACGACGAACTGTAAACAAAAACAAAATGTTTTAAATACTTATTTAACTCGATATCTCGACACTGAAGGCAATCAAATAGTTCGGCTAAATTATTCACCTTGAATGCCATTTTTATTGATTGAACTGTTCCGAATGAACAATCAATAGTGTATGATAAGAAGTCTGAACACACTTTCGTTTTTATAGTAACACGGATTGCCTGGGGCGAACCTGAAACTGATTTTGACCTACGTGCGACATGCCCCGGTAAAAACGATTGTACCTATATAAGTATAAGCGTTGACCTATAACTTTTTACGACTTGTGTGAGATTATGATAATTGTTAAGAAGTACAAATTCTTCGTGGAATAGATTAAGTCGGTAAGCCACGTCATATGAAAAATTAAAAATATAAATATATAATAAAATAATAGGTACCTACTTAAAGGGTTTTGAAGATTTTGTTCCTAACATCAGTCACCTTTTTTTTTTCGAAATCGCCGCACACAATACAAGTTTAATATTTGGATAGAAGACACTAAAAACAAATAAAAAATGTCCTAAAGCGTCAGGTTTCCGAGATATTCACAGATGAAATTAACTATATTATTTCTTCATAATATGAATAGGTATCTCAGAAACCTGACGCTTTAGGACTATGGATTTATTTTTTATTTATTTGACCATAAAGATAACATAACAGGATGTAGGTGACCCTACATTTTATTTATTTATATTTATGTATAGAATATCACTGCACACTACATCTACACATCATTATTTACGTATATAATAACACTAAAACATTCATCACTCACTTTCACACATTCACAAATTCATAACACTAAACAATTAATTATTATGACACAAGCCAAGCCGCGCGATACCAGTACTACAGAAATGTGCTGATCCAAGGGAATTCCTCACTTGCGTTCGGCTAATCTCGGCAACGCTCGGCACAGCCGCCCACGCGCAGCGGTTCGGCTTTCTCCGCCCTGCCAGTCGCTTACCCTACACCACGCGAAGCGCACGACGCTCGATACAACAAATTCCTTTGTTCTCGGCTTCGCGATCTTTATTTGCTGTTGTTTACGTGTTTTCTCTGTTGTTTCGTACCTAAATTCTTCTTCTATCTGTGCTGTGTGACTTTCTACGTGTCTCTTACTCCTTCTGTGTACTTAAACTGTCTGTAAAGCTTTAATTAAACGGTATTGTGTAACTGAGTGTTTCTCTGTTCAATCACCGACCTACCCGAGCTACTAAACTGGTGACCCCGTGCAGAACATCAAGGAGACAAATAGTCAATGTCGCAGCCTACGGAAAAACCTGAATCTAACCAGGATTCGAGCGGATCGGAAACGGCAGACTCACAAACAGGTGTGAACACGCGCTCGCGCCGCAAACGGCATAACAAAATGGCCACCCCCGTAAAAACGGATATGTCGCCGACGCCGCAGCCAATGCACATGCGGATACCACAGTTTTGGCCTGAAAAACCGGCGATATGGTTTGCACAAGTGGAGGGACAGTTTGCGTTAATGCGAGTGACAGACGAGACGGCCAAATTTTACCACATTGCGGCCAACCTCGATCGCCAGTACGCCGCCGAGGTTGAGGACATTCTCATCGGTCCTCCCAACTACCAACGGCTCAAGGACGAGCTCATAAAGCGACTGTCGGCGACTCGTGAGAACCAGGTGAAACAGCTACTTTCACTCGAACAGCTGGGCAACCGCAAGCCGTCGCAGTTCCTGCGACACCTACAGCGACTCGCCGGACCGAACATACCTGAGGACTTCGTGAGGACCATCTGGTCCAGCCGACTACCTACTTCGATGCAGCCGATCGTCGCGTCGCAGTGCACGCTGCCCCTGAACTCACTCGCCGAGCTCGCTGACCGCGTCCACGACATCGCGGCGCCGACGCACCACGTGGCGGCGACTGCCGCACCATCATCATCATCATCAGCGGCGCCGTCGCCTATTGACGAGTTGACGCGACAGGTAGCTGAGCTGACACGTCAGGTAAGCGCGTTAACTGCGCAGTCGCAGCATCGTTCCCGGTCGACCGAGCGACGAGGAAAAGGACAACGCAGCCGTTCGTCGTCGCGCCGCTCGCAGTCCAGCTACCGGAAGTGGCCCTTGTGCTGGTTCCACTCTAAGCACGGGGCCGAGGCGCGCAGGTGCATCAAACCCTGCGACTTTAAGGCGGGAAACGCGACGGGCAGTCAGTGATGGCGACTAAGGACTGCCGCAGCGCCAGCACAGGTCGCCTCTTCATCACGGACCGTGGAACTCTTACGCAGTTTTTAATAGACACTGGAAGTGACATTTGTGTGTACCCGATTTCCGCGATTCGTGAACGCCGGTGTAAAACCTCATATCAGCTCGGTGCTGCCAATGGCTCGGCTATCGACACTTACGGCTACATTCAACTCAATTTGAATTTAGGTCTCCGCCGCAATTTTCCTTGGCGCTTTGTTGTCGCTGACGTCACGAAAGCGATAATAGGCGTAGATTTTTTGTCGCACTATCGCCTCATCGTCGACGTTAGTCAACAAAAACTTGTCGATAGCCTTACCAATGTTAGCACTGTAGCTTCTTTAGATTTAAGTAACTCACTTGTATCTAGTGTAAAGGTAGCGACTGGTGGTGACGGTAAGTACCACAAAATTTTAGCCGAATACCCGGAGATAACACGCCCTGCTGGTACTCCTGGTATCGTTAAGCACAAAATTACACACCACATTCGCACTACACCTGGTCCACCTGTGTCATGTTCCCCACGTCGTCTCGCCCCCGACAAATTGAAGATAGCGAAGCAGGAGTTTGATGCCATGTTAGCGAACGGAACCGCACGTCCGTCCGACAGTCCGTGGGCATCACCCTTGCACCTCGTAAGTAAAAAAGATAACGGGTGGCGCCCCTGTGGCGATTATAGGTTACTAAATGCGCGAACTATTCCTGACCAGTACCCAATCCGTCACATACACGATTTCTCGCATAGTCTGTCTGGTTGTAAATTTTTTTCAGTCATAGACTTAGTTAAGGCCTACAACCAGCTACCGGTGGAGGAAGCAGACATTCCGAAGAACGCCATATCCACGCCCTTCGGATTATACGAGTTCCCTTTTATGACTTTCGGACTTCGGAATGCCGCCCAGACCTTCCAGAGGTTCGTGGACGAGTTGACCCGGGGACTCGACTTCTGTTACCCTTACCTTGACGATTTTTTAGTGTACAGCAAATCGTCAGACGAGCACGAAGACCACTTGCGACAGCTCTTCGAACGCATGCGCAAGTACGGCGTGCTGGTCAACTCGGCCAAATGTGTCTTCGGCGTCTCGGAGGTAACGTTCCTCGGGTACCACATTTCTGAGAAGGGCACCAAACCACTGGAAAGCAAGGTAGAAGCCATCTCGCAGTTCCCACCTCCAAAAACCGTCAGAGAGCTCCGACGATTTTTGGGGATGGTGAATTTTTACCGCAGATTTTTGCCCAACGCTGCGCAAATCCAAGCGCCGCTCAATGCCTTGCTGACCGGATCGGTCAAAGCTTCCCATCCAGTAGCCATAGAAGGGGATTCTCTCCGCGCGTTCGAGGCGTGCAAGAAGAGCCTTTGCAATGCAGCTCTATTAGCTCATCCCGACTCGCAGGCCAAGTTAGGACTTGTCACTGATGCTTCCGACACAGCTTTAGGTGGAGTCCTACAGCAGCTGAAGGATGGACACTGGCAGCCGCTAGCATTTTTCTCTCGCAAGTTGAGCCCATCGCAGACCAAGTACTCTCCGTACGACCGCGAGCTCCTTGCCATATACGAGAGTATAAAATACTTCCGTCACATGCTTGAGGCCACTCACTTCACCGTCTATACTGACCACAGGCCTATCTGTTACGCTTTCCATCAGCGGAAAAGTAACTGTTCGCCGCGTCAGTATAGACACCTTGACTTCATCTCGCAGTTCACTACCGACATCGTACACATCGCTGGCAAAGACAACCTGGTTGCCGATACTTTGTCGCGTGTCGAAGAACTGCAGATGCCAGTCGATCTTGAAGTGATGGCTGAGCTCCAAGCCACTGATCCAGATCTCGCAGAACACCTCAATGGCGACACATCACTTCGCCTAACCAAGACGAATATTCCTGGGAGCCGTGCAGTTTTGTACTGCGACGTCAGTACACCGACACCCAGACCTTTCGTCCCACAGCAACTGCGTCAGCAGGTTTTCGACTGTCTTCACTCACTCAGTCACCCTGGCGCCAACGCTACAGCCAAGCTCGTCGCTCAACGCTTCGTTTGGCCGCTGATGCGGAAAAACTGCCGTGCATGGGCTAAGGCATGTCTGACCTGCCAGCGCTCGAAGGTAACCAGACACGTTGCCTCACCTTTAGGTAAGCACGATTTACCTTCAGCGCGTTTCAGACATGTCCATTTAGACCTGATCGGCCCTCTACCGCCTGCTGGTGATTATCGGTACTGCCTCACAGCCGTCGATCGCTTCACGCGATGGCCGGAAGTTGTGCCAATTACCGATATCACCGCCGAAACAGTGGCTAAAGCGTTCGTTTCCTGCTGGGTGGCCCGATACGGTTGTCCTACGGAGATCGTTACCGATCAAGGTAGACAATTCCAGTCGGCACTGTTTCAGCAGCTATCCAAGTCCATCGGTTTCGATCACCGTAGGACAACAGCTTACCACCCTCAGTGCAACGGCTTGGTGGAGCGATTTCACCGTCAGTTGAAGGCAGCGATTACCTGTCACGCTGACGCAAACTGGACCGAGTCTCTTCCACTCGTACTCCTCGGCATCAGGAGCGCCTTCAAAGAAGACCTCCAGACGACTTCCGCTGAGCTGATGTACGGTGAGCCGCTCCGTCTCCCTGGCGAATTTTTCGGCCACGACGTAGCTCACTACACCACCGACATCACCGACTTCTCGGCCCGCATGAAGTCTTTCGCTGAGAAGGTACGTCCAGTTCCTCCTCAGCACCATTCAAACACTCGCAGAGCCTTCGTATTTAAGGAGCTTGCCACCTGTAGTCACGTATTCCTCCGGGAAGAAATGCTACGTGGCTCATTACAGCCCGCCTACAGAGGTCCGTATGAAGTGCTCAAGAGACGTGCTAAGACTTTTACTATACGCGTAGCGAGCAAAGACGTGACAGTAAGCATAGACCGCCTTAAGCCAGCCTATATACTGTCCGCCGATTCGGCCGCACCGCAACGGGATACCTTGCCCTCTTCTCCAGACCTACCACAACCACCGCCCGGGGACCCACCTGTTAGGACGACACGTTCAGGCCGACATGTGCATTTTCCTGACTTCTATCGACCTTAGTCGGTCTCTGGGAAGGGAGTGATGTAGGTGACCCTACATTTTATTTATTTATATTTATGTATAGAATATCACTGCACACTACATCTACACATCATTATTTACGTATATAATAACACTAAAACATTCATCACTCACTTTCACACATTCACAAATTCATAACACTAAACAATTAATTATTATGACACAAGCCAAGCCGCGCGATACCAGTACTACAGAAATGTGCTGATCCAAGGGAATTCCTCACTTGCGTTCGGCTAATCTCGGCAACGCTCGGCACAGCCGCCCACGCGCAGCGGTTCGGCTTTCTCCGCCCTGCCAGTCGCTTACCCTACACCACGCGAAGCGCACGACGCTCGATACAACAAATTCCTTTGTTCTCGGCTTCGCGATCTTTATTTGCTGTTGTTTACGTGTTTTCTCTGTTGTTTCGTACCTAAATTCTTCTTCTATCTGTGCTGTGTGACTTTCTACGTGTCTCTTACTCCTTCTGTGTACTTAAACTGTCTGTAAAGCTTTAATTAAACGGTATTGTGTAACTGAGTGTTTCTCTGTTCAATCACCGACCTACCCGAGCTACTAAACAGGAACTTAGCCTAAGCCGTTACTACATCTCTCAAACAATATAAACTTTCACAATAAAAATTACAAAGCAGAACACTATTCAAATAAAAATGGAAACACAATATTAAAATAATATTATACAGCAAAATTAAACATGTATAAAATTTAAGAAACAAACTCACGAAAAATTATAATACGATAAAAGAAAGATATAAGAAACAAAAGAAACAACCAGCAAAATAACAGAATACCTACATGGAACAAGTCGGTAGGTAAGGTACCAGTACACACTTAAATTCGGTTTAAAGAAGTTTATTCTCATAAAACAAAAATGTTCACTTATAATGAGATACAAAGTTCTTAAGAATTATGTTTAAACTAATATTAGTACGCTATATTATCTTATGTTTAGGTTAGGCTATAAATGTATTTTTTTAATTTTGTTTTAAACGTGCTTATGCTAGCACATTCCTTGAGCTCGTTAGGCAAGCTATTAAATAACTGCACTCCCTCGTATACAATCGTTTTCCTGCCGTAATCAGTACGTGCTTTAGCTAATTCTAGTTTATATTTGTTTCTAAATGTGTATTGATTATTCTTTTTGCGTAGTTGTAGGTTTGATTTTATTGAGTTAGAATTAATGTTTCTTATCAAGATGCAAGTACAGTATGTATACATTTGTTTAAGGTTTAATAATTTGGTTTTATTATATAGTTCTTTCGTTGGTGTTAGGTATTTATAATGATACAGTGTTTTTATAATTTTGTTTTGTGCCCTTTGGAGAGGATTTAAGTTTGTATTAGCGGCTGATCCCCAAATTTCGATAAGATAATTTAAGTGCGATTTAGCTAAGGAATTATAAATAATTGAGCGTGCTTTGGCTGGAATACAGTGTGCTATTTGGCGTAATGATATTAATAAAGCCGTTAACTTTGACTTGACGTGATTGATGTGAGATTTCCACGTTAGTTTGTCATCTAACCATAAGCCGAGGTATTTTTCTTTATCACTCCGTTTAATGATATCATTGTCTAAGATAAGAGGAGGAAAATTGGGGATAGGTTTATTTATTGCAGCAAATATCATGTACGATGTTTTTTTTGTATTGATTGTCAAGAGATTAAATTTTAGCCATTCGTTTAGTATATTAAGGTCCCTCTGAGCGTGAGTCATTATGTTTTCAATAGATTTATCAAAATAAAATAGACACGTATCGTCGGCATAGAGGGTTAAGTGTCCAGATAGACCTATTTTATTGATATTATTTAAGTAAATTAAAAAAATTAATGGCCCGACAATTGTGCCTTGGGGAATCCCGTAAGTCACATTTTGTGACCTACTTTCGTAGTTATTGATCTTAACAACTTGCCGCCTATTTCCCAGGTATGATTCAAACATTTTGAGCGCAATTCCTGTAACTCCTATGTTATTTAATTTCAGTAACAGCTTTTTGTGACAGACTGTGTCAAATGCTTTTTTTAAGTCAATAAATATACCTACTGCAATATTCTTTTGATCTATGTTAGTTTTTATTTTAGTGATTAAGTCTATTGTGGCGGATAGGGTATTTGACTTTGGACGGAAACCATATTGTTCACTGATAAAGAAGTCTTTTTCAACAAGGTAGTCATTTAAGCGATTATACAGAATGCGCTCAAAGATTTTCGACATTACCGGCAAAACTGAGACTGGCCTATAATTTCCTGGGTCAGTCTTAATCCCTGATTTGTAGATTGGGCTGACCTTGGCAATCTTAAGCGAGTCGGGGAAAGTACCTTCCGTTAGGCATTTATTTATACAGTTTGATAAGTAAGGTGCGATTATATTTTTAATGCATTTAACTGCCTTCGTACTTAATCCGTCTAGCCCGGTACTGGTGTTTGAATCGAGTTTATCGATAATTTTTATAATTTCATTAATTCAAATTCCGGTAAGTACATATTTTATATTCCGTTATTTTCGGAATATTCCAGACATATTTTTTGTAACATGGGTACCTTATCTAAAAATATAATCAGCTTCAGGATGACACTTTAGGAGCTGGTTAAGATAATTCTGAGCGCGGCAGATAGGCGGTTGTTGTCTAGCGACAGTTTGCGGGGGAAGTGGCGCGAATATATTTATTTATTGGAATATATTTTATTTCTTTTTTCTATTCAAATATATATCCATCTTTTAGTGAAATTTTTACATGGAGGGTGGTCCTAACTAGGGCTTGCATTCGAATATTCGAACAATTCGCATATTACATTAGTCCGAATATTCGAAAACCTACTGAAATTGCAACATTCGAATATACTATTGAAATGAAAAATACCAAACTCAGAACTCTGATGAGCATAAAATGCCACCTAAAAGTATGCGCAATATATCCGTAGACAATACATTAAATGTATTGAAATTAATTTATAAAATGTATTAAATGTATGAACTTGAGAAGTTCTCTAACGGATGATTCAATCGGCGCCATAAGTTTTCTTAGGTCTCAATTCCAAGGAAAACGTTGACGAACAAGTCAAAGTTAGATTTAATTATGACTTAAGGTGTTTGTGAGCCTAATTGCTCATTTCATTATCATTCTGTGTATTTATAAGATCTCATACAAAAGAGACAAAGTTAGACACGACTAATTGCCAATTTTATTATTATTGTGTGATTTACTGATTTATAAAACCTCTTAAAAATGTTTGTTTACTTCCTTATTCTAGTAACTACAAGAATTTGTCGTTGATTGTGCCTATAAAAGCCAATGACTCTTTAGCAATTATTCGAATAATTCAAATAGTACCCGAAAAAAAAACTAATATTATTCGAATAGTTATCAAAATTTTCGAATATTTGCAAGCCTTACATCCTAACATCGGTCACCATTTTGTTTTTCTTTTTAGCAATTCGAGATCGGTTTCGAACCCCTTTCTCGCTTTATGTGTCCTATTTTCCATCTATCTCAGCAACTACAGCAGCTATCTACTTGAAATCTATACTTATAATAAAACTGTAACAGGTCCAATTCTGTACATTGAAGATATTTTGAAAATTTTTTTTGGAGGGCACTCTATTATCGATACTGATGCCAAAACTGCAATTTTTTTCATTCATGTCTGTCTGTCTGTCTGTCTGTCTGTCTGTCTGTCTGTTTGTTAAACGCGCATCACGCCGAAACTACTGAAGGTATTGAAATGAAACTCGGCACGATTTTAGGTCATACTACGAGGAAGGACATAGGATACTTTTTATCCCGGAATTCAGTCAGGTTTCCCTGGGAGAGGGGATGAAAGTAAAATTCTTTAACTGCGCATCACGACGGAACTACTTAAGGTATTGAAATAAAACTCGGTACGATTTTAGGTCATACCATGAGGAAGGACATAGGATACTTTTTATCCCGGAATTCAGTCAGGTTCCCCTGGGAGAGGGGATAAAAGTAAAATTTCTTCACCGCGCATCACGTTCACGCCAAAACTACTGAATGAGTTGGACTGAATTGGTACGATTTGAGTTCAAGGAAGGACATGGGATACATTTTATCCTGGAATTCAGTAAGGTTCCCCTGGGAGAGAGGATGAAAGTAAAATTCTTTAACCGCGCATCACGACGGAATTCGAATGCAACTCGGCGTGATTTTAGTTCGTACTATGAGGAAAGATACATTTTATCCCGGAATTCAGTAAGGTTGCCCTGGCAGAGGGGATGAAAGTTAAATTCCTTCACCGCTCATCACGCCGAAACTACATAGGTAATGAGTTGGAATGTAACTTGACACGTTTTGAGTTCATACTACAAGAAAGGACATGGAATACATTTTATCCTGGAATTCAGTAAGGTTCCCCTGGGAGAGAGGAAAAAGTAGAATTCTTTAACCGCGCATCACGACGGGTCTACGCGTCGTCCGATTTCATGCATTCTTTTTGTTAGAAACAGAGATGCAAGATCGAATATGACTAAATCAGTAGAAAGTCGAGTAGAATATCAGTAGATTGATGAAATAATCTGTAGATTGAAGAAAAAAATTAGTAGATAAAGGGTAGGTAAGTTCCTATCTATTTATTTTTCCAAGACGCACCCATTAGTTAGGTTCCTACCTACTAAGGCGGTGGGTCTTGTAAAAATAAGTTAGGTTCCTGCCTTACATGATATATGGTGGTTTAGCTGGTCCAGCGAAGTTCGTGTACAATTAAATTAATTAATTATTGTGTCCACTTAAACTAACTGGACCGCAGAAAAATATTTTTTATTGTGGTACACAGCCAACTGTACCTACCTACTAACGAAAAAAAATTACGGTGGTACAGTCAAATGGATCAGGAGCCCAATTCTGCAAAACAATTGCTTCAGTATGACAATGGAATCGTCGCAGAATCATCACGTAGAATCCTTAGATTAATAAAATTCCAGATAGTGCGCGCGAGATAAATTAATATGTAGTTTCAAACTTGACGCGCGTCTCTCCATCTGCATTCATCATAATTTCTTTCATCCAAGGTGGAATACCAAAACGTGTCATTCTGTGACGATAGCCCTGTCATAGTGAAGCAATTGGTATAGCAGAATAGGGCCCCAGCTGTGAGTAAGTCAAACGAGTAGGACACTTTTCTTAACACTGACGCTGGCCGAGTCGTAGCTAAAAGTCGTGTGGATAAAGAATGGGATTGAAGATGACAATATGCTATCCCCCGTAGACCCTACACGATTTTTTGGACGGCGGCGTTTCATAATATGAGAGACTATGGTTAAATGTGAACTTAATTAGTCGGCAGGTAAGGCAATCGCGAACGAAGTCGCGGGTACAGCTAGTTTAAAATAATAATACATTTCGTGCGCTTTTACAGATTTAGAGTACACAGTACAGAAAAAAAAATGTATGAAATATTTTGAAAAAGATCAAAACGTTACCCGTATTTAGCGTTTGTAAATATCAGAAAAAATATGGAAAAGTCTGTAAAAATAATACCTTTTGAAAAATGGTCATAAAGGGGTGGAGGAATAATTTTCAAAAAGGGGCTACATCACCGAGTGGGGTATCAAATGAAATGTATTGGTTAGTAGGTACCTACATTTCAAAACAGTTTTTGAAATTCCTGTAGGTTACATAATTTTTGAAATATTTTGAAATAAGTCGAAAAATTTACCTAATCTCCGAAGTACCTATGCAGAGCGATTAATTGTAGTTTGGTACCTACTATTTTTAGGTAGGTATTTATTAAATCGGGATGTCTCTAACAGGTACCCTCGTGCGCTGAGGGTTCTAAACTCTTCGAGGCACTTGACGGATATTGTTTCTAAATCGCTGCATACAGTAAAAGTTTTATTATAAAGAAATTGTTTATTGTAGCAAAAAATACAAAAACTAGAAATTTAAGGTTTTCGGATTTTACCTTGCTTCTTGCCAAATTTTATGATTCTAGGTCTACGCGAAGTACCCTATAGCTTTTGTGGGCATGTTATTCCCTTGGATTATGAATTATGAATTGGAAATTTCAAATTCTTCGGACATAACCGGCTGTGTGTAATGTAACTTTTGACTGCGTTGACCTAGAAGTTTTACTTATTTATATCGTGGATTCAAGAGGTTACGGACTTGAGTATTTGATGTTAATTTCAACTCGATACCTCGACACGTTCCTGAGATAGGTGACAAACGGACAGACAGACAGATAGACGACAACAAAGTTATCCTTTATGGGTTCTTTTTTCCTTTTGAGTTACGGAACCTTAAAAGCATGTCTAATGTTAGGTTAAGGCCAAAATCTTCAAACCCTTTACGATAGAGCCATATTTAGTCTGGCTTGCTGATGAATTGCTTAACTTAATATTTTAAGTGCAAATAATGTTTCAAGGAATAAGGAAATGGACAAAAATTTGTGGTGGATAATTTTACTAAAAAGTTAAAAATGATCAGTTTCAAAATAATTTATTTATATTATCTACTACTAGACTTTCGGCATTACTCTTTAGTGGTGGTAGACAGGGGCGGAGTGGTAGACAGGGGCGGACTGGTAGACGGGGGCGGACTGGTAGACGGGGGCGGAGTGGTAGACAGGGGCTGAGTGCACCACGGGGGCAGCGGCGTATGACACGGGGGAAGTGGCATAGGCGACAGGGGTGGCGACCTTAGTGACCACGGGGGCGGCAGCGTAGGCGACGGGAGCAGCGACCTTGGCGACGTGAGCGAGGCCTTCCTTGCGGACGACGGCGTTGAATCCGTGGTGGGCATCAGCAGTGTAGTCCACGATGCGCCGGGTGCCGTCGGCCTCCACGAGCGAGTATGAGCCCTGCACGCTGTCGCCGTCGCGGGTCTCGTGCTGCGACTTGGAGTCTCCGGTGTGTCCGTCCTGTACGTCGTACGAGAAGCTGTACTGCGGGTGCGAGTTGTACTCCTCGACGGCAACCTTGGCGAGGGGCGCGGCGTAGCTGACGGGGGCGGCGTGGTAGGCCACGGGGGCTGAGTGGTAGGCCACCGGGGCCGCGGGCAGGAGCCCGGCGCTGGCCGCCGCCACTAATCCGCAGAATACGACGAACTGTAACCCAGATGAAAAAGAGCATTATAGTAGGTATGTCATTAAAGGACGTACAACATTTTTTATGAGCGAAAAGGAAATCTAAGAATAGTTTCTTGATTCGTATTATTTTTCTAAACAAATTGACTTTGTTGCATAGCGACCACATTAACCATAGGTACCTAAATATACAAAATGAAACAAACAAAATAAGTACAACAAATAAAAGGTCATCAAACCAACAATAATTAAACTTCACCTATTATGAAAACTGATTTAAACATAACGAACGTAACGAACCTTGAATGCCATTTTTGATGTAGTGATTGAAATGTGTCTAGAGACAGTTTAATGTTAATATGTAAGTTACTTGCGATTTTATATAAGAGCATAACGCCCGAGGCGAAGGCGGCGCCTACCGGTTCCATGAATCATTGCTTCGGTGAAGTTCAAAGTCACAACCAAACACCAGTACTTATTTATGGTAACACCACAGAATAACTATAAGGTACGAACTTTTACCAGTCTACAAAGACTTTTTGTGGATCTGGCTATTTCAGCGCAAAAACAAATGTACAAATTGCTAGGCAATATTGAGATGTACCTATATAATGAATACAATACAAGTTTATACCTAGCTATACTACTTTGACATGTAAGAAAATTTCTTATAAATAAATAACTGAAACTGAAACTGAATATTGGCTAGGTCAAGGTATCGAACATTGAACATTGAAAAGGAATCGAAGGAATCGATTTTTTTGCAGATTTTGCTATGATAATCTCATTGAAGTGGGCAAGTTTTTCATTAGTCGGTCACTCAGCTGGCTATACATTTTTTTTTCACCACAGGAGGTCAAACTTTTGGAAAAAATTAGCAAAAAACATTTTTGTTTGTTAGGCAGTTTGTAAAAGAAAAAGTGTTTTTTGGCACACAAATGGCAGTAAGCATTTGATAGTATAGTTATCCAAGAATGCTATGACAAAAACAGATTGAGAAAATTCCTTGATTTGTAGCCTTGGCATTGAAAAGAATGGACAAGGGTAAGAAAAGTTAAAAATTTCGAAAATGTCCAATAACTCGAAAACCGTGAGACCTTTATGTGGTACAATTTTTTATTTTCTGAAAAGTTAGCTACCCGTAGGTGAAGTATTGATTACTCTTTACGCCTCACCCTGTATATTTTGGAACAAAAATTTAGTTTTTGAACTTGTGTTACATGGGAAAAATTAGGTACCTTTATGTTTCCTTTGTAAAAATACACAATTTATAAGGCTGTGAGATTGATTTAAACTTTAATCCTTGTTCTAATCATAATAGTATCGTACAATAAGATGAATAGGCCTCGACCAGACTCATTTCGTGAACCAGTAAGTTGACGCCTCGGGCACATTGCGCTGATATATAATCGCAGGAATTTTTCAGCTTTTCATTATAAGCTTCCTATCAGTCATTTGAAACAGACATTATAATGACTTTCAAGGTGAGTGCTCTTGTAGTAAGTGTAAAAATTAGACAGTAATAATAAAATCCAGGCTAATATTTTGTTTATTAACAGTTCGTTGCATTCTGTGGATTGGTAGCGGCGGCCAGCGCCGGGTTCCTGCCCGCGGCCCCCGTAGCCTACCACGCCGCCCCCGTCAGCTACGCCGCGCCCCTCGCCAAGGTTGCGGTCGAGGAGTACAACTCGCACCCGCAGTACAGCTTCTCGTACGACGTACATGACGGTCTGACCGGAGACGCCAAGTCGCAGCACGAGACCCGCGACGGCGACAGCGTGCAGGGCTCCTACTCGCTCGTGGAGGCCGACGGCACCCGGCGCATCGTGGACTACACTGCTGATGCTCACCACGGATTCAACGCCGTCGTCCGCAAGGAAGGCCTCGCTCACGTCACCAAGGTCGCCGCTCCCGTTGCCTACGCCGCTGCCCCCGTGTCGTACGCTACTTCCCCCGTGTCGTACGCTGCTGCCCCCGTGGTGCACTCAGCCCCCGTCTACCACTCAGCCCCGGTCTACCACTCCGCCCCTGTCTACCACCACTAAATAGTATAACAGAATTATTTGAAATGATTTTGTAAAGTTGTAAATATCTGAGCCATCTTTGCCAGAATATTAAATTATTCCTAACCTTAATTACTGTTTATTGTTAACATGTACCTAGCGTTGTAGAGAACCTACATACCTGCATTCCGTCAATATTGTGACTTACTAAGGTTCCGCCATCGGCTTTATACGCGTCATAATAACTATAGGTAGGTAGCGAAACGAACGGAACGGAAAGAATCCGTTGTACAGAAGTGTGAACTGAGAAAGGTCTCACGAGAACATCACCCCGCACTTCGTGTCTAAGAGTTCATTTAGAAAGGTCCGAGAACATCACCCCGCTCTTCATGTCTAAGAGTTCATTTAGAAAGGTCCGAGAACATCACCCCGCTCTTCATGTCTAAGAGTTCATTTAGAAAGGTCCGAGAACATCACCCCGCTCTTCATGTCTAAGAGTTCATTTAGAAAGGTCCGAGAACATCACCCCGCTCTTCATGTCTAAGAGTTCATTTAGAAAGGTCCGAGAACATCACCCCGCTCTTCGTGTCTAAGAGCTCATTTATAAAGGTCCCAGAGAACATCACCCCGCACTTCGTGTGTAAGAGTTCATTTATAAAGGTCCCAGAGAACATCACCCCGCACTTCGTGTCTAAGAGTTCATTTATAAAGGTCCCAGAGAACATCACCCCGCACTTCGTGTCTAAGAGTTCATTTAGAAAGGTCCTAGAGACCATCACCCCGCTCTTCGTGTCTAAGAGTTTGTTTTAAATTCAAAGTATTTCTTTATTCAGCAATATTATTTACTAGCTGTACCCGCGACTTCGTTCGCGATTGTCTTACCGGCCGACTAATTAAGTTCACATTTAACCATAGTCTCTCATATTATGAAACGCCGCCGTGCAAAAAATCGTGTAGGTTCTACGGGGGATAGCATGTTGTCATCTTCAATCCCATAGATGAAAGAAATTATGATGAATGCAGATGGAGAGACGCGCGTCAAGTTTGAAACTATTAATTTATCTCGCACGCACTATCTGGAGTTTTATTAATCTAAGGATTCTACGTGATGATTCTGCAACGATTGCACTGTCATACTGAAGCAATTGTATTGCAGAATTGGGCTCCTGATCCATTTGACTGAACCACCGTAATTTTTTTTTCGTTAGTAGGTAGGTACAGTTGGCTGTGCCACAATAAAAAATATTTTTCTGTGGTCCAGTTAGTTTAATTGGACCACTTACTCCAACCAAACATCGTTAGTACAGATAACCGGACCAGCTAAACCACCATATGTTATGTAAGGTAGGAACCTAACTTATTTTTCCAAGACGCACCACCTTAGTAGGTAGGAACCTAACTAATGGGTACGTCTTGGAAAAATTAGATAGGAACTTACCTACCCTTTATCTACAATTTTTTTTCTTCAATCTACAGATTATTTCATCAGTCTACTGATTTTCTACTCGACTTTCTACTGATTTAGCCAAATTCGATTTTGAAACACTGTTTCTAACAAAAATAATGCATGATATCGGACGACGCGTAGACCCGTCGGGTTGCGTGGTTTAAGAATTCTACTTTTTCCTCTCTCCCAGGGGAACCTTACTGAATTCCAGGATAAAATGTATTTCCATATACTTCCTTGTAGTATGAACTCAAAACATGCCAAGTTTCATACCAACTCATTACCTATGTAGTTTCGGCGTGATGCGCGGTGAAGGAATTTGACTATCATTCCCTCTGCCAGAGGAACCTTACTGAATTCCGGGATAAAATGTATCTTTCCTCATAGTACGAACTAAAATCATGCCGAGTTGCATTCGAATTCATTAAGTAGTTCCGTCGTGATGCGTGGTTAAAGAATTTTACTTTCATCCTCTTTCCCAGGGGAACCTTACTGAATTCCAGGATAAAATGTATCCCATGTCCTTCCTTGAACTCAAATCGTACCAATTCAGTCCAACTCATTCAGTAGTATCGGCGTGATGCGCGGTGAAGGAATTTTACTTGCATCCCTTCTCCCAGGGGAACCTTACTAAATTCTGGGATAAAATATATCTTTCCTCGTAGTATGAACTCAAATTATGCCGAGTTCCATTCGAATTCATTCAGTTGTTCCGTCGTGATGCGCGGTTAAAGAATTTTACTTTCATCCTCTCTCCCAGGGGAACATTACTGAATTCCGGGATGAAATGTATCCCATGTCCTTCCTTGTAGTATGAAATCAAATCGTGCTGGGTTTCATTCCCACTCATTCAGCACTTTCGGCGTCATGCGCGGTGAAGAAATTTTACTTTCATCCCCTCTCCCAGGGGAATCTGACTGAAATCCGGGATAAAAAGTATCCTATGTCCTTCCTCGTAGTATGATCTAAAATCGTGCCGAGTTTTATTTCGATACCTTCAGTAGTTTCGACGTGATACGCGTTTAAGAAACAGACAGACAGACAGACAGACAGACAGACAGACAGACAGACAGACATGAATGAAAAAAAATACAGTTTTGGCTTCAGTATCGATAGTAGAGTGTCCTCCAAAAAAAATTTTCTAAATATCTTCAATGTACAGAATTGGACCTGTTACAGTTTTATTATAAGTATAGATTACAGTTTCTGAGAAGGACTTATTTTTTTTAATAAGAACCCTGCTAGGGCGCTATGCATTCTGAGAGGTAGCTATAGCTACCTATAGCTGCCAAGTCGAGTAGACAGCCTCTACCGGAAACCCTTTTACACTACACCTGCTCAGAAAATAGCTTTTTCCTTTTCTAAACATAAGGTAGAAAGTACGTCATTGCAAGCGCACTGAAATGCGGGAGAAAACAGGGAGGAAAACTCTATGGAAATTCATTTTTCACGCGTTAAGCGGGAGATAAAAGTTTATGGAAATCCATTTTTAACGAGTTATTTTTTTTTATTTTCCGAAATATCAGCCGGTAGCTATGGTTATTTTCATAATAGTTCAAACGACAAAAAGTTTTAACTCCGAATCCGCCATTTATGATATCAGCCTCTTCCGTATTCGGAACAATAATCCAAAAAGAACCATGCGAAAATAGCACATCCGCGTATTTGAATATACAATTTGAATTAACTCGTGATTTTGAAGATTCTGAAACGATGATTTTCCTCGAAGGTGTAGTATAAAGCACCATGTATCACTCGGGAGAAAGCGATTCCTACTTCGTGTGTTTTAAGGCAAATGACACACTCGATAGGAATTGGGTACTTTCTCGCCTAGGTGTACAATGTACTATTCTCGAATCATCTTGAGGCACTTTTCGATCATAACGTATTATAATATCACAAGTTAGAAACGAAAATTAACATTTAGTTATTGCACATATTATTAATATTAATAATAATGCTGGACAATTGACGCAGCATTATCTAGCCCCAAGCTAAGCAGAGCTTGTGTTATGGGTACTAGATAACTGATATACTTAATACAATACACTACATTGATAGTTATTTTTATATATATATAGAAAACACCCAGACCAACGGAACAAATTTCTGCAGATCGTCACAAATTTGTTCCGAGGTGGGAATCGAACCCGCAACCTCCTGCGTCGCAGGCGGACCTTCGCCCGCTGCACCACGGAGGTCGTCTTTAGGAGGTCGGCTTAATATCTAAGTTGAACTAAATTAAGTTTATATTGGGTAATCTAATGTAGGTAGGTCTTTAATTGAGTACCTAATGAGTTTTAATAAGAGTAAGAGTAAAAGTAGTGTTTCTTTTCAGATTAATTTACCATTCATGGGATTTTATTGAGATTTTAATTAAAGACTTAGACATAGACATACTATTTATTTGCCACAACACACACATTGTGAAATTGAACGATTTTAAGTAAGTTGTCCATTAATACGAAGCATGAACTTTTATAATAGTATATGTACATAGGCGAGCTTAACCCTGAAAAAGAGTTTTCTTTCAGCAAACCTTAGAGCTTGTTTTTGTATATTTCTACTCTGGGTCCTGGGACAATTTATTTATCTTTAAGCCGGGAGCTTTTATTTAATTCTAAGTATGATAAAATGTTTGCGAACGAGGAGTGATTAAGATTAAATCTATTTTTTTTTTAAGAAGTACTTAGTCGCTTAGCGACCACACTCTCTAAGTTTCCAGAAATAAGCACTCCTTCCTAAGAGTATTATTATTATTTTAAATGCTGCAAATTATTAGTCTCAACTTTTGGCCAAAATTCAAGAACGCGTTTGAAATTTTCTGCCATTGACAAACTACAGCTCATTTCCAATTGCGCGCACATACCAAGTGATGCACTGATAATACAAAGCGCGAACTTGGACGGGTATGTCACAACCCGGGACGAGTATAAATACTTTGGCAGATGCTATGGGAGCATAGTCACTCTTGACTTCTCCCACAATCCATTTACGAAAACAAAAATGGCCTTTAAGGTAAATTTGTGACCATGTTATCTAGATCATTCTTTTCTATTGGCACCTTGGGCATCGGCTCTACATAAATAAGCTCAGTTATCTAATGGTTATCCCGCTTATTCACAAAACAGAAGAAAAAAATAAAATTGTAGTCCAACTCTCAAGAAACAGTTCTAACTAAACAATCGCAAGATCTTCATCTGTCATTAAATCATTACATAAAAACTTTTCTTTTACAATGACTATCTTTTCGGTTTACGTTTTAACATTGACCTGTAATAGGAGTAAAACCCGTGATCGAACTACAGAAACATTTTCTCTAAAACAAGTTGACAACGTCTCTCACATGGTCCGGTCTTTAGTAACTAGATAATTGTGATGCGGGAGGCGTTTCTATTGTCCTTGAAGAACCGTATCCCCGTCTAGTTAGTATTATCTGAGCCATGGGTTGCGCAACCATTCGCGAAACCGTGTCACTGTTTCAAGTACAGCTCATGTACGCACATAAATTAGATTAGTAATAGTTGCTTTATATTTCAGATCGTCATCCTCTCCTGCCTTCTGGCTTTAGTGCGCGCTGGGAGCATCCCGGTGGCAGCTCCACTGGTCACGGAGCCGGTTCTCTCGGCCAGGCTTGAAGAGTTCGACCCACTGCCTCAGTACAGATTCGGGTACGACGTAGCTGACTCGTTGACCGGAGACTTCAAGAGCCAGACGGAACAGCGCGACGGGAGCTTGGTGCGAGGGCAATACTCGCTGCTGGAGGCTGACGGCAGCCGCCGCGTGGTGGACTACTCCGCTGATGATGTGAATGGATTCAACGCGGTGGTGCGGAACGAGAAGTTCGTGGTCGCGGAACCCGCGGTGGTGCCTGCGCGGTACGCCGCCGCCGCGCCGGTGGCCGCCGCCCCCGTGGTCGCTCCAGCGCCGCTCCGCTACACGGCCGCCTACACGGCCCCGCTGGCCTACCCTGCCGCCGTCCCCGCTAGAATTGCGGCGTACTCCGCCCCCGCCGTCGCCGCCGCCCCGCTAACCTACCCTGCCGCTGCCAGATATGTAGCTTTCTGAACATCATCGGAAATATTGACTAGTAACGAATATTAAATGCTTCAGCAATCAACGCGTTCGCACTTTCATGGTTTTGTACCCGTAGGTACCTTATTTATGTTTTTGTTATCAGCGAAAGTAATTCTGTCCTTACCTTTTCACGCCTTATCGTCTGGACGGATCTTAATGAAAGGCAGGGTGGTAAACTCTATCCCGGGAACGGGCTAGGCTAGTTGAAAAGCGCGTGCGAAGCCGCGGGCACAGGTTAGTATTATAAAATGTTTTGTTATCAAAGTACCTAATCGAAAATTATAGAGCGTTTCTATCTCAGACGTCTGAACTTTTTAGGATGAAGAAAACCAAAGAGTAAAGCATTATAAAACGTCTGTCACATTTGTAGAATCTCCTTTTTCATTGCATTTAGTCAGCAATTTTGTCATGCATGTATAAAAGTTTTCCTGTCTTGACAATTTTAAAAACAAAGCTATTTACATAAATTTTCTATATAGGTAATATAATTTTATTTGTAGACTGTATTTGGAAACACAACAATGGAACCAAAACCAGTGTTCGGTGCACTTACAGTGTACCGCGAGCAAGGCGTCTTTCTGAGGCGTCTCGAGCAATTCGACAAATCCAAAATAGCGTACGATGAAGCATACATGCATGCCCCTGACGATGTGAGGAACCTTACAGGCAGGAGCCAGGTGTGCTCTGACGCCATGCAGCCGATGCAGGCCTTCACAGATGCGGAGTTGGCACTCAAACTGGAGCCGAACAACATGGTAGCTAGAAACATGCAGGCGCGTGCCATGTACACCATGTCTGACTTTGAAAGATCCGTTGTCATAAACTACAGAGGTGCGCGACATCGCAAGCAACCAAGCTATTTCATGGAAGGCATAAATCAGGGACTAGAAACCATACAAGACTGTGTTGGTGTTAACGCCGGTAACGTCATGCTAGACTGTCTACCTATAATAAAGAGGGTAGAAGCTGCGCAACCGGACGACAGTGAACCTCTTAAAGTATTACGTAAATGTAGAATTCCTAAGACACTCCAAAAGAAAAAGCTGACACAAATGCAAGCCAGAAATTCTCTCACTCTATCACGAGTTCTTGCTATGAAATATCTAGGACCTATGGCTTACGATAAGTTTTTCTTAAGTGAACTAACTAAGGATCCTCGTGTTATGTCCGCGAATGTGGATGGAAGTAAGGAGTTAAGATTTCTCATTAAAAAAGCTTTAAGATCCCTGACTGAGCGACAGGATATGTTAAGGTCTCAGAGACCATACTATACAATAAAATTGTTTGAAAAATCGGTTTCGAAATATCAAAACAATTATAAAGAGGCAGTGCTCATTGAAGAGCGAAAGATTGGAGTAAGAACTGCTGAACATTTCTTCAGAAGCCTCGACAAGAGTATGCGAGCAGGGCGAGTTATGGATGTGATATCCCAGGCCGAGAAGATGCAAACTTTTCTGGATAAAAAGACTCCTCGGACCTTACCAGACAAGGACATCTACACTGACCGTTTATACAGAGTCGTTGGAGAGGCATATCTATTGCAGCATAGGCTCTCCTACACTCTCAGCGAGCGGGGAAATCGTCGTCGCGTTGCGTTTTTGATGGGTCTTCCCGTAGGCCGACCGCATTCTTTCGACTCTGTCACGGCAAATTATCCCTACAAGTTTGTTGAAATCAAACAAGCAACCGAAAATCTAGTTAAAAACCTCGAAATGTGCGAAAACGCTTATATGAAATGCTGGTTGCAATATGAAATAGCTCGCTTGCTTTGCACTCAGAAAAATTATGCGCTTGCTAAGTTTTATTCCAAGAGGTGTCAGAGAGATGCCGAGGAACTAGGCAGTGTCTCCTGGTGGCTCAACGGATGCTTTGTCTATATGAGCGGTGACCTTCAACAAGGCAATGTTAACGAAGTGCTCGTACAAGTGGAAGCAGCGTATGAGTGGTCGAAGAAAATGCAAGATCCTGAAAGGGTACAAACATTTTTGGCGAAGTGTGCTGAAATGGCACAGATTGCAAGCACTGTGACTGTTGACGATCGCAAAGGAATAGTACAGAGAGAGCAACAGATACTATCGGTTGCTGATGAAAAAATTCGCGTCGACACTGCGGTTCTGTTTAAGCGGATGTCGACTGTTCCCGCTGGCAGGCGGTTTGGGGTGTTGCCGACCAAGCCCGCGCTTCAAGACCTCAAGTCGGTCCGGAAAAGGCGCCGCCAACGTGGACTTACCGTTATCCCCGGCACGCCCATCACTTTGCCGAAACCACCTAAATCTAATACTTTGGGATTCCAAGTGTTTGAAATCTGAATATTATCATAAATGCAGAGATATCTTTCCATACACATGCAAAGGATAGTCCACATCCTCACTGTTTCGTAGACGACATTAATTCGATATTAGAATTTATTTTTGTAAGTACTTATAACTTTACTTAGTTTTTAACCGAGAGTAAATACCAAGGAATTTGTAGTCGGTTTTTAGTTTTTTAAACCAATCATATTATGCTATGTTATGACCTGTTAGTTTTAACTTTACTTAAAGTATTTTAGAATTAAACTTTGTATTTTAATAATAAATAGTTTATTTAAATATGGTGATACTATCGAAGTTTGTTCCGATGTCCGAGTCCTAGTGGTGGTAGTATGAAGGCGCTGAGTAGGCGACTGCCGGTGCGGAGTAAGCTACCTTGTTCAGGACAGGGGCGGCGTGGACTAGAGGGGCAGCGTAGCTCAGGGGAGCGGCGTATTTGACGGAGTCAGCGGCGTAGGCCACGGGGGCAGCGGCGTAAGCCACGGGAGCGGTAACCTTGGCGACGTGAGCAAGAGGTTCTCTATGTACGACAGCGTTGAATCCATTATGGTCGTCAGCGGTGTAGTCCACGGTGCGCTTGGTGCCGTCAGGGTCCACGACGGAGTAGGAGCCCTTCACGACGTCGCCGTCGCGGGTCTCGTGCTGCGACTTGGAGTCTCCGGTGTGACCGTCCTGTACGTCGTAAGCGAAAGTGTACTGAGGGTGGCTGTTGTACTCTTCTACAGCTACTTTGGCGACTGGTGCGATGACTTTAGCGATAGGAGCGGCGTAGCTGACGGGGGCGGAGTGGTAGACGGGGGCAGCCTGCACGGCGTGACTGCTGTAAGCGAGGGGGGTAGAGTACGACACCTGGGGCAGGAGCCCGGCGCTGGCAGCAGCAACCAAAGCGCTGAACACGATACACTGAAGGAAGTAAAATAAAAAAATACACATTTAGGTAGTTCTGAATATCGTGAAAGTTTATGGGGGAGGCTTTTGCCTAGTTTCAAGACGAATTGTTCCTCGCACGTCGAACATAGGCTTAACAAAAAAAATGATTAGATTTCCGTGACTTGTCGCTATTGGTACTGAAGCCAACATCCTCATACTTTAAAATCAAAATCAGGAACGGCTCCTATCAATATATAATATCCTATCAATAGCCTAGAATCAAAAACTTAAATAAGAGTTTTTATTTAGCCTTAATATCCAAGACTTTGTACCTTGAAAGCCATCTTGGTATGGAGATTAGTTCACCGATGAGATAGAACTGCCGAATATCGGGTCCGCTCTGGTTTTATAAGTCGCAAGTACGCTCGTGACATTAAGATGTGACGCCATTGGCCGGTAATCGAACCCAGTAGTGTCACCAACTTAATGATTCGGGTGGTCAAGTTGTTATGAAGGCTGCTGCTTGAAGCTTACTTTCTGATTGTTTAAAGTAGCCAATGCGGGCGCCGCTTTGAGCTGAACAGACAACTTGGTGACAGTGGACGAGGAGCTTAGTACTTTCGCTTTTAATTGAGGTACCTACATGGCACCTATTAAGAAGGCAAGGTCGTGATCTTCGGTGGAATGCGCCGACGCCGACGGCCGCCCTCGTTTGTTACAATTCATTATATTATTAAAGGCAAGGTCGTACCCGGTGGGTAATCAAATGGTTTTAGTTGGCTCTTTTAAAGCTGTTTTATCTTTAACCTTCAGTGAGAATGTAAGACCTGAGTTATAAGTATATTGGTATCTAATTTTTAGGATTCCGTATCTCGAAAGGAAAAGGAACCATTATAGGATCACTTCTCTGTCTGTCTGTTAAACCCCTTCTCTCCGGAACACGCAGAGGTATCGAGTTGAAATTAACATCAAATACTCATGTCCGTAACCTCTTGGAGCCATATAAATAAGAACTTGTAAGACCTAAGTCAACGCTATCAAAAGCTACAGCCGTTTATGCCAGTAGGTATATATTGAAATCACATGCACACAAAACCAAGAGTACCTACTTCCCGTTGACCCGTTAACCGTTATCCATGAAATTCGACAAGAAGCAAGGTCTTATAGCACAAATAAAGGGAATAATCTGAACACCTACAGCATATTTTTTATTTATTTTTTATAAAAATTTTGATTCTCGCAAGGGACCAAAACCAACAATTATTACGTTGACCTAGAATATATTTGGCTAGAATAGAGGTGTTTCCGACACGCGTTCGACCATTATTGTTTATGTAGGTCGGTATTATTATACAATCAACTTACAGCCTATTGTTTTTAATTTTAATAGCATACCTTTGACCTACATGAAATCAACCCATGTTTAGGTTATATAAGTTATTCTGAACAAACTCGCTGGGCAGAGGGTCTTCACATCGAGTTTGTCCAGAATAAAATGAATTGGCAAAATATTAACCATCAACCCCGCCGAGTTGCTGATACATATTTTCCCATTCCATTTCTTGCCGAGGCTGAGGACGTAAAAAGCAGCCAAAAAATCCAAACGTTAGTTTCACAATGATTTAATATAAATAACAGTCATAAAAATCCTATAAAAGTACAAAGTAACAACAAAATTGTAATAATTCATCTAATAGTAGTACGGTAGTCTA
This sequence comes from Eupithecia subumbrata, assembly GCA_949316285.1. Classification (NCBI taxonomy): domain Eukaryota; kingdom Metazoa; phylum Arthropoda; class Insecta; order Lepidoptera; family Geometridae; genus Eupithecia; species Eupithecia subumbrata. The sequence continues at coordinate 14,227,039 of OX438632.1, read as the reverse complement.
GGAGCTAAGAGGGGAGCAGGAGCGGGGGCAAAGAGGGGTGCTCTTGCAATGGGAGCAGGGGCGTAGACGGGGGCCCTGGCGGCGAACACGGGGGCAACAGGAGCCGGGGCCACGACGGGAGCAGGGGCGACGACCCTGGCAGGGGCAGCGGCGAACAGGGGCTCACGGCGCACCACCGCGTTGAAACCATTGATAGGATCAGCGGCGTAGTCGACGATTCTTCTGGTGCCGTCAGGGTCGATGACCGAATAGGAGCCGGTGACCAGGTCGCCATTCCTTTGCTCCTGGTGGCCTTTGTAGTCTCCTGTGAGTGAGTCCTGCACGTCATAGCCGTAGGAGTACTGCGGGAGAGGATCTACTCTCGCCAGGGGAAGGGGGGCGACCACGCTCGCAGCGGCAACGCCGACTACGCAGATGAATACTACAATCTGAAAGAAAATATTATAAATTAGCTTTTAATTGACGTTCATTTAGACAGGAGGGACAACACCTAGAATCCGTATTGTTAAGCTGAAAGAAGTAGGTATCAACTATAAACTATTACTTAGTCCCTAACGATATCGTGGAGAGGTTTATTTGGACCCCTTATCTCAAAAATCCCTCGACGGATTTGGCCTTACTAATTCATTAGCGCATTTCACAAGTCTCTTCTGTACACTTATCAAAATTCACGCAAATCGGATCAACCAACGGTTGGACAGTAACTTATGCTTGAAGAGACTTTTTCATCATACAGCCTAATCACCCAAGGTACTACTGAGAGTTTCGTTCACTCCGAGGTAAGAATAACTTTTTTTTAATGCTCCTAAAACGGTAATCCTTTCTACCATTATTAGCATCTAATCCACGTACTGGGTATTTTAATTTCATAATGCATCGATTGAGGTTATGCAATGTTTTGCTCTTTATGAAACTCAACGTTCTTGTATTGTAATAAGGCTTCGATTCGAATTGAGTCGCATATGGGTTAGTTTTATGCACATTTATATGCATCGGCTGTACGATTGTGTCTACTATGGAGGTACTACCTAGTACCTACAGCTTGCGACATGCTCGCATTTAAATCTTTGGTGGGTTAGGACCTTATTGAACGATATCCGATTCGCAATTTATTATTGAACTAAAGGAGACCAATTAACTAAACTAATAGTGCCATTGAACTTTTGGGAAAGGCAAACTTTCTTGAACTGAACTTCGGAAGACGATTCGTAGCAATATTTCAATATAGAACAATAAAAACGGAAATAATAAAAATGGAAAGATTGCTAATCACAATCATTATCCTAAATTCCTCGAAATTGCAACAAGCGCGAGCGCGTTTAAGTCTTTTATACTGTGAATTGGACACACTGATCAAATTAATTTCTTAAATAATAAATATCTTTTGTATAAAGACAATAGAAAGTGATATTTCAGTTATTTTATTCAAAGAACGAACTGTCTTATATCGAAATGATTCGTGGGTGCAATTAGCATACAATCATTGGTATGCTAAAACATTCAGCTCGACCAAAATATATTTCACTATCGATGTAAAGGACGTTGTCTCAGCAAAGTTACCTACTTTAATTCGTAAATAAGTCACGAAAACAGAATCAACATAAAGTATGGAATGGAAGAAAGAAGAACTGGCATAGATCAAAATAATCTTCTTTTCGAGAAGAGAGTTCCATTTTATCATCATAGTTCTTTTTGGTGTAAATTTCAAAAGACAAGGTTGGTCAGAGCTTAAGTAATAGTACAAAGAGCCTGACCTTGCATTTTCACCCAGTTCGAAATGTACTAAACTAACACAAGTTCAAAAGCAGACGAACATCAGGCGAGCAAGTAACCATTGTCATCTATTGTCCACTCGGAACGAAAGCAGCAGGTCAGTTGTCGTAACAGTATAAGTTTAAGTACGGCGTTATTTCGCAAAACGTCTGAATATGGATCGCTGTATCGATCGCGTTGGTGGATCGTGCGCACGCGTCGAACGCTATCGGCCTATCAATCGGCCTAGGATTTCGTTACGGTAAAGCTTTACAAACGATTTCACGGTAATCTGTTTGAAATCAATGGGTGATTTTATTTATTTAGCAAACATGTAACTCTAATCTTTACATAGTACCTATATACCTACTTAATCCAATGGAGGGAGGCAATACTATTATTTTTTTATAAATTGATCCGGATGTAATGTATAATGTTGAATTCAACAACAACATTGTACTGCAACAAATTTATATATTACTAGTTTCTGCCCGCGGCTTCGCTAGCGTTGTTTCTATGGAAACGTTTAAAGGTGATTTCTATCCCATGGGAACTGATTTATGGGATAAAAAGTAGCCTATGTTTGATTCCAGGATAAGAATTACCTGTATGCAAAATTTCAGCCCGATCGGACAAGTAGTTTTGACGTGAAGAGGTAACAAACATCCATCCATCCATCCAAACTTTCGCATTTATAATATTAGTTTGATTTGAACTCAATAGAATTTAGGAATGTACTCAAAACTTGCAGGAAATTACAACTGGATCTGTCAATCGAATAGGGCTTTATTGCACTCGAAACTTTGTAGTTACTTCTATACTAACAATATTTTAGAATTTGCGTGAAAGTTTAAATCAATGTTTCTGCAACTAATTTCCTTCATTACTTTTTTAAAGATGAATATCGACTTTTTACATGTGAAATACCGTCCATGTAAAATCAAGAGCCAGGGAAAACAGGAAGCTCCTCAGGGCTTTTGCTAATGAAACAATGCTAAAATATTAAAAATAATGTTTTCTTACCTTGGAGTCCATGTCTGCCTGCTTGGGATAGGATGGGAACAGTCCGTTCGTTGGAGTGTGAGCATGGTCGGCAGCACGGCGTTATATATCGAGCACTGCGTAACGGCGGACGTGAGGACAATACCATGAGGCTCATTGAAGAAAGCGAACAATTACGCGATGAGTCTTCATACTTGTGTAGAAATTCGGCTGTTCCGGGTTGTTTATACTTACAGTGTTTACACTCATGAAGTCAGTTGGACCTAAGACTTGGTCTGAAAGAAACGTGGGAACTTGTATGTCGCTAATTTATCGTCAGCCAACTCTTGTTTACGTATATTTTTTTAGACCATTTTTATATTGGGTGTTCTCATACTATTTTTAGAAACCACTCACTTTTTTAATAATCCTGGATTGGAGAAAAGGCTGAAAGACACTGATGATGATGAAGGAACAGAAAATAAATTCTTCTCGGAGAATGTTAGCGAGCGCCATAATGGTCTGGTTCTTCCCCTTGTCATGATATTCTATATAGTGTTGCCACCATCGAATTATTAAATATTGATGATGCCTCAACCTCAACCTCAACAGCCTGTATTGGTCCACTGCTGCACGCAGACCTCCCCCTGATAAGCGCCTTATTGGCTTTTATCACATGGGGGTAATGCCCATAATCCCCGCGCTGGGCATGCGGTTTGAGGATCGCAGTTCGGTGGTAGAATTGTTCTGCAGGGCGTGCTGCTGCCCGCCCCCGGTGGATATCCCTTAGTCACCTCTTACGACACCCGCGGGAAGAGTTGGGTGGTGCAAATTCTAAGCCGGCACGGCACCACACATCTAATATAAATATTAGTGATGGTTTTATAGAAATCACGTCAAATGCTTTGGAAAATTAATTTAATTTCCTGCAAGCTAACACTATGTAATAAATATCTATCTTAAACAGTCATACCCAGAACACAAGCTTAGCTTAAGGGCTGGATAAACCTGCTTGTTAGACATGTGCAAAACAGTACACTAGAACGTGATGCCATATTACTATTGCACTACGATAAGGTGATATCACTTTTTAATATTACCATTACGCGTAACATTACTCGTGCACGGTGATGTCAGTGATGTCGGACACGGCTATGAATGGTTGTAATAAATAGGGTAGGTAATATTACAATTACCAAATGCAATGCTTCCTTAATTTATTACTTTCTACATGTAGCTCCTTCCCATAGAAACGATACTTAAACCTACATTCGAGTACGGACGGAGTGGCTTAGTAGGTAAGTTAATGTGGTACCTACTTAAGTAATACTGTTGTTTGGTAGGTACATACATACCATAGGTTAGGTACAATCAAATTAATCTTAGAATACATGGAATATAGGTAGTAAAGTTGATTTTCCTTCATACTTAGGCCCGTACTACCTAACCTACCTACACTAAGATGAATCTCTCTCTGGCTAGAGAGAGATTCATCTTAGTGTAGGTAGGCTAGGTAGTCAGTTTATTTTATATAAGCTAGGTAGTGTACGTAGGTATTGTGGTAAGTATTATAAGACTGAATGAGCAAGTAGGTTGGTTTTTAACCAAATATAATTATTATGTACCTACGAAGCATAACGAACAAAGCCGAGTCCGCGCAACGCAATGCATCACTCGCTCGCATTAAAATCTCCAACAAAACCGAACTCCGCGTAATGTTTGCCGAATGCAATGTAGGTAACGTGATGGATGACTTTACTTTTGTATTTACTTTCATTCGCACGCATTACTTACACATCTATCTGCGTCTCATTCGCACGCAATACAGTGCCATATAAACTACGAAAAATTCCGAACAAAGCCGGATCCGCACGATTGAGATAAGGAGATGGAAGAACGTGCCTGTGCCTGCCTATCACCAACCGAGCTTCGCGTGATGTGTGTAATGCGTAATGCTTCGGCGTCTCGAGTGATGAGTGATGTTGTATTACTTCGTCGCGTAATATTACTTTTGTGATATTACAAGCATTACTTACACATGTCTACTGCTTGTACCAAAATGTCAAGAATTTATTTATTCATGCGATCTATTTTATTATTATCTGGCCAGTACTTAACTACAGAGAGCTCCATCGATAGGTCACTCTAACAAAGTTCTAACTGTAAGAAAATTTCTTATAAATAACTGAACTGAATTGAACTCATCATCGCAGTCACAAGATTTGATATTAGGGTTGATATTGTTGACGACCTCTGTGGCGCAGCGGGCGAAGGTCCACCAGCAACGCAGGAGGTTGCGGGTTCGATTCCCGCCTCGGGACAAATGTTTGTACGATCTGCAGATATTTGTTCAGGGTGTTCTGGATGGTTTCTATGTATATTAAAAAATATCTATCTATGTAGTATGTATGTGGTTTGAAGTAAGTATATCAGTTACTATATTTCTGTAATCAGTTATCAAGATCAGGAATCGAGGTCAGTTTTTTCATAAAAAATTGGTTTAATAGAAATTGGTTTACTATTTGCGGCAAAGTAGGCCAGCAGAGGCCGCATTTTTGTGATTTTTAAAACCATCTGAGACTTAGAAAATAGTGCAAAAAATTCTGAAAAAAAAAATATATTACCTAAGGATCTAGTCTAGTCAAAGTCGCGTTCTAATGGACTTCACTCGATAGAAAATAATCCCAAAGTTACTCCTTTTTTAACGTTTTTTCAATACTATGACTAGCGAACTACTGATATCAAACTTTTTTTTATACTCAACTAAGGACACTTAATATTTCTAAACAAATTCGTAGAGTTTGACTTGATAAAATGATTTTCTTAATCACCATGTTTAAATAACTACAAAAAACACGAGCGCATTTTCCCTTACGCCTATTGCTGCAGGACTACCTGGCCTTAACCACAAAAAAACACGTGCTAACATGAAATGTTCAACCTTAATATCTTCAAGCTTAATATTAATAACAAAGTCTAGAAACGGAACTATCTATACTTATAATAAAACTGTAACAGGTCCAATTCTGTACATTGAAGATATTTTGAAATTTTTTTTTGGAGGGCACTCTATTATCGATACTGAAGCCAAAACTGCAATTTTTTTCATTCATGTCTGTCTGTCTGTCTGTCTGTCTGTCTGTCTGTCTGTCTGTCTGTCTGTCTGTCTGTCTGTTTGTTAAACGCGCATCACGCCGAAACTACTGAAGGTATTGAAATGAAACTCGGCACGATTTTAGGTCATACTACGAGGAAGGACATAGGATACTTTTAATCCCGGAATTCAGTCAGGTTTCCCTGGGAGAGGGGATGAAAGTAAAATTCTTTAACTGCGCATCACGACGGAACTACTTAAGGTATTGAAATAAAACTCGGTACGATTTTAGGTCATACCACGAGGAAGGACATAGGATACTTTTTATCCCGGAATTCAGTCAGGTTCCCCTGGGAGAGGGGATAAAAGTAAAATTTCTTCACCGCGCATGACACCGAAAGTGCTAAATGAGTTGGAATGAAACCTAGCAAGATTTGATTTCATACTACAAGGAAGGACATGGGATACATTTCATCCCGGAATTCAGTAATTTTCCCCTGGGAGAGAGGATGGAAGTAAAATTCTTTAACCGCCCATCACGACGGAACAACTTAATGAATTCGAATGGAACTCGGCATAATTTGAGTTCATACTACGAGGAAAGATACATTTTATCCCAGAATTTAGTAAGGTTCCCCTGGGAGAAGGGATGAAAGTAAAATTCCTTCACTGCGCATCACGTTCACGCCGAAACTACTGAATGAGTTGGACTGAATTGGTACGATTTGAGTTCAAGGAAGGACATGGGATACATTTTATCCTGGAATTCAGTAAGGTTCCCCTGGGAGAGAGGATGAAAGTAAAATTCTTTAACCGCGCATCACGACGGAATTCGAATGCAACTCGGCGTGATTTTAGTTCGTACTATGAGGAAAGATACATTTTATCCCGGAATTCAGTAAGGTTGCCCTGGCAGAGGGGATGAAAGTTAAATTCCTTCACCGCTCATCACGCCGAAACTACATAGGTAATGAGTTGGAATGTAACTTGGCACGTTTTGAGTTCATACTACAAGAAAGGACATGGAATACATTTTATCCTGGAATTCAGTAAGGTTCCCCTGGGAGAGAGGAAAAAGTAGAATTCTTTAACCGCGCATCACGACGGGTCTACGCGTCGTCCGATTTCATGCATTCTTTTTGTTAGAAACAGAGATGCAAGATCGAATATGACTAAATCAGTAGAAAGTCGAGTAGAAAATCAGTAGATTGATGAAATAATCTGTAGATTGAAGAAAAAAATTAGTAGATAAAGGGTAGGTAAGTTCCTATCTATTTATTTTTCCAAGACGCACCCATTAGTTAGGTTCCTACCTACTAAGGTGGTGGGTCTTGGAAAAATAAGTTGGGTTCCTGCCTTACATGATATATGGTGGTTTAGCTGGTCCAGCGAAGTTTGGTTGGAGTCTTACTCCAACCAAACTTCGTGTACAATTAAATTAATTAATTATTGTGGTCCACTTAAACTAACTGGACCGCAGAAAAATATTTTTTATTGTGGTACTCAGCCAACTGTACCTACCTACTAACGAAAAAAAATTACGGTGGTCCAGTCAAATGGATCAGGAGCCCAATTCTGCAAAACAATTGCTTCAGTATGACAATGGAATCGTCGCAGAATCATCACTTAGAATCCTTAGATTAATACAATTCCAGATAGTGCGCGCGAGATAAATTAATATGTAGTTTCAAACTTGACGCGCGTCTCTCCATCTGCATTCATCATAATTTCTTTCATCCAAGGTGGAATACCAAAAAGTGTCATTCTGTGACGATAGCCCTGTCATAGTGAAGCGATTAGTATAGCAGAATAGGGCCCCAGCTGTGAGTAAGTCAAACGAGTAGGACACTTCTTAACACTGACGCTGGCCGAGTCGGAGCTAAAAGTCGTGTGGATAAAGAATGGGATTGAAGATGACAATATGCTATCCCCCGTAGACCCTACACGATTTTTTGGACGGCGGCGTTTCATAATATGAGAGACTATGGTTAAATGTGAACTTAATTAGTCGGCAGGTAAGGCAATCGCGAACGAAGTCGCGGGTACAGCTAGTATTTAAATAAAAGTCTAAATAGCACCTCTTTTCAAAGTGTCATTAGGCGTCAAACTTGTAACGTCGTCAGTCTGTTTCTGTATTTTGCGGTAGGTATTCATTTTTCGGATTTTATTTTCTGTATCTACCTAGCACGGAAATGAACCAGACAATGCTGAGACTCCAAGAACCACGGAGAGTTCGAGGAAGTTGTAATGATAGAAACGGTTGAGTAATGAGAACCGGAATTTGCAAGTGCATCACAGCGACCACGCAGGCGGCGAGGATATGTTATGGTTATGAGGAACACCGTTCTCCATCTGCTTATTGACTATAACAAGTATCTTCTTATTCATTTATTGGCTTGCTAAATACTTCTATATTCAAGAGAGACTACTTCAGCTGGTACAACGCTCGCCTTCGACGACCTCTGTGGCGCGGCGGACGAAGGGTCCGCCTGCGACGCAGGAGGTTGCGGGTTCGATTTCCACCTTGGTAAAAATCTTTGTACGATCTGCAGATATCTGTTCCGGGTGTTCTGAATGTTTTCTATGTTTAATAAAAAAATAACTATCTATGTAGTATGTGGTTTGAAGTATATCAGTTACTATATTTCTGTGATCAGATCAGTTATTAAGTAGGTACCCAGAACACAAGCTCTGCTTAGCTTGGAGATAGATAAAGCTGTGTGAATTGTCCAGCATTATTTATTTATTTACGCTCCTGACGAACACACCACTTAACAGTAATAAATAACACAAGATACAACTGAGCTGTTATCCAAACCAACCACATCTACAGAGGACCAAAAGTCGCGAGTCGTAGAGGATGTACCAAAAGGTGGACTTTTTTTATTTAGATGGGATGAAATGATTTATTTTCTATGATTTTATTTTCATCTTGACTGTCCTAGGCGTGCTTGACTAATAGCTCATTTGACGAACCAAGTATTATACGAATCGTGTATTTGACAAATTTAGGTTTAGATCAGTCTCTAGTTTGATAAATAAAGGATTTGACGAATTGCGAAATTGACAAATTAAGCTTATGACTTGTTAAGGATATGAACAAACAAGTATTTGACGACTGCCTGCGTAATCATGAAAACAACCACGGGGTGGGCCGCCCATTTACTCTTAGTTCGGTACATCCTAAATATTTGTACGTGATTCTAACGAAACAACTGATAGATTACATGAAAATGTAATCATAAACCATATAATCACAGTAATGAGCAATTTTATCAATTTGTTTCGTTGGAACGAAGGCTTATTTGTTCGTCATTACTTTGTTTATCAAAAGGTCTTTTTTAGGGTTGCGTACCTCAAAAGAAAAAAAGGAACCCTTATAGGATCACTTTGTTGTCCGTATGCATGTCTGTCTGTCTGTGTGTCCGTCAGTCAACCCCTTTTTCTCAGGAACGCGTGAACGTATCGAATTGAAATTAACGTTAAATACCGTAACCTCTTGAAACCGCAATATAAATAAAACTTCTAAGTCAACGCACTCAAAAGTTACAGCCATGTCCGATTTTTTTGAAATTTCCCAAGGGAATCACATGCACATAAAACCTATAGGGTACTTCTCGTACACCTAGAATCATGAAATTTGGTGTGCAGCAAGGTCCTATAGCAGAAGTAACAGGAAAAATCCGAAAACCATAAATTTGTTATTTTATTCACTCAAAAAATTACTTTTAATGCTCGCCATGGACCAAAACCTATAGGGTACTTCCCGTAGACCTAGAATTATGAAATTTGGCAAGAAGCAAAGTCTTATAGCAAAATAAAGGGAAAAATTCGAAAATGGCACGGACGGTTGACCTTTGATACGGAACCCTCGGTGTGCGAGTCAACTCGCACTTGACATTTATTTATTATACTGACTATGTTTGAAAAAAACCTGTTGACATGTCCGGATTCTGGGCTCCAAAATCCGGGGTTTTCACGCGTCTTGTCCTGGTTGCCAAATGTTAGAAATGGCAGCCCTAGTGATGCATTGACCTCTAGAAAGATAACCGAAACTAAAAGATCTTACAACTAAACAATGTAATAATATAATATAATATAATATATAATATTTATCCAAAAAATCGACTTCGACGGGACTTGAATTTTTGGGACATTAAATTCTTAAAGTCTTAAAATGTGCAAATCAGTATGCAATCAAAGCTAGGTACCCTATAGGTTTTATGTGCATGTGATTCTCTTGGAAATTTCAAAATATTCGGACACAATCGGCTGTAACTTTTGATTGCGTTGACTTAGAAATTTTAATTATATCGCGTCAGCCGGCGCGGCGCGGCGGCGGCCCAATGCTTGAAATTTTTAAGCCCTGACTACAAATGAAACCCCGCCTGGACGCTCCCCGGACGCCCTCTAAACTAGGTCAAATCCGGAGAAACCCGGACGGATGGCAGCCCTAGCATCGATCAAGGTATCCACCAGGAGGTGCTAGGCGTCGAATACCTGATCGAAAATTCAAAGACTAATTTGATTCTAATAAACTAGATGTAGTTTTTGTTTCAAAAGTAATGTGTGTGTGTATGTCTACTTCACTTAGTAATCCATGCTGTTCTGATGAAGGCTGACATGTGCCACACTCGTTGTCAGTGAGGGCAGCGACGAAGCTATGTTATGTGATGCAATAGTAGGTACTCACCTACTGACTTGTCACGTCATGGAATGCAGAGCGAGAAGTCCATTATTGGTATTTTTAGTAGAAAAAAGTAGGTTTAACCCAATACTTTCTTCTTATACAGGTGAGTTTTTTTTAAGGGCCACTGAGGGGAAGTCTGAAACCGTGAGAGTTATCGAAAAGTCATGTTAGTATGCTCGATTTTGAAAAAATAAGTGCTTGTTAAATAAAATTTCACAGTTCAAGTTGAATTTATAAATTTTCAATTTTGAAGGAGTTCCAACAACTTTGGGCACATAGTCGTCCATCATACATTTATTTATTTTTATCGAATAAAGAACCCAAAAATTATAGAAAAAAATCAATACTTATTTTTGCAGAAAAGTTAATAATAAATTGGTAAACTTTATGTATTGAAGATTTTTTTTTTCAAAATCGAACACGTTACTCCGTTAACATGAGTTTTCGATTCGAACTCTCACCGTTTCAGGCTTGCCCTCAGTGGCCCTGAAAAAAACTCACCTGTAGATTTATATGGCAATGTCGGTAAGATTATAATCATATAAATTTTTAAACGATTTTATTTCAGTTTCTTTTAAAAAATAAACAAAAAATTACAACTATGTACAAAAGAAGTCTTTGTGGGTTAGAAATGGCCGATCAATGTGGTGGTATTAGAGTCTAGGGGTAACGATAGCCAGCAGCGTTTCCGTCAACAAGCTTAGCTGGAGCGGCGCGAGTTGGCACCACGGCGGTGGGGGCAGCCACGGCGGCCACCGGGGCGGTGGTGTATGCTGCCGCCACAGGGGCAGGGTAGGCCGCTGCTACCGGGGCGGTGTAAGCTGCCGCCACGGGGGCTGCGAAGGACGTGTACGCCAAGGGTCCAGTGGCGCTGTAAGAGGTGGTGTACGCAGATGGAGCGTACTGCGCGTAGGCAGCCACTGGAGCAGCGGCGTAGCGGGCAGCGACGGGGGCGGTGTACGCGGCCGCTACTGGGGCCGCTGCGTAGCGTGCCGCCACGGGGGCTGGGTACGCCGCGGCTACAGGAGCAGCGGCATATGCGGCGGCGACGGGGGCCGCGGCGTAGCGTGCGGCGACAGGGGCGGCGGCGTAGCGGGCGGACACGAATGGAGCAGCGACCGGGGCAGCAGCGTAGCGAGCGGCGATAGGAGCAGCGGCGTATTGTGCAATTGGAGCAGCGGCGTATTGTGCAACGGCGTAGCGGGCCGGAGCGATCGCGGGCTGAGCTACCACCGGAGCGGCGACTGGGGTGGTGTAGCGAGCGGCCACGACGGCGGGCTCGGCGACCACGGCGGGCGCGGCAGCTAGGAGTGGCTCCTTGCGCACCACCGCGTTAAAACCGTTCACTGGATCCGCGATGTAGTCGACGACGCGGCGGGTGCCGTCGGGCTCCACCAGGGAATACTGCCCTTGAACCAAATCGCCATTGCGCTCCTCCCTTTGACTCTTGAAGTCGCCGGTGAGTGTGTCGCTGACGTCGTACCCGAACCGGTACTGAGGCAGAGGGTCGAATTCCTCCAGCCTCGCCACCGCCGGCCCAACGCTGGCCTGAGCTGCGGCCAGCAGGCAAGAGAAGACCACCAACTAGAACAAGAAACTAATTTTACACATCTATATATTTTCTCACTTATTATTATCCACTTGAAATGCAAGACACGTGGTGTTTAACGTTTATTAAAGGAATTCACGATCGGTTATGTGAGATCTTCGAAAAGTATCAAATTATTTGATTGACACATTTATCCTTGATCTAAGATAATCCAAAGGTGTCGATAACACTTCACTATCACTAGCACTTTTTCAGTCACTGATTTCACGATTGCGTTCCGTACCTTGAAAGCCATATCTGTGGTTGGATGTGTGGTCGGGGATGCTAAGAGGAGGTGACTGATAACCCTTGTTGGCTTCTAACAGCATTTATAGTAGTTGGCAGACGTCTTGCCTCATCCTGGTCGCATCTCCAAATTTAAATATATTCAAGTACGCACGTACTGGGGACGACGGTGGCTGGACAATGCCGCACAATGCCGCGACTTGCAACACAGCTGGCCTATGAAACTTGGCGGCCACGCATTAACACTAGGTACTGTACTCATAGAATAAACGTGTTTTCAGGAGTCACAAAAAAACTTCATGGTTGAAGTAGCGTTGAAAATGAGCGAGGAATTGCGTGACACATTCCGATCGATGAAGGATCCGGTAGTAAGGTTACGGATCACAGAAAAACAAAACGAGCCTCTAATTGGGGATACCTAGCGTGCTGCGAGGCGATTCAGAAAGACTTTATTTACTTGTACGCCAGTCAGGAAGAGCCATATATTTGAGGCGATACCTCGAAGAGAGTCGAATCAAAAAGTAGAATAGGTAGTTTTTTAAGACATTAACTAACTGTCGCCTATGCCCCTTCCGTTATCATATCACAAATGTAAGAAAATCATACAAAACCTGGACTTACTGCATTTCGTTCAATGCACATGATTCTTTTTATTTTCAATCTTATGACGTCGTCGTGCATAGAGTTTTTTGTAGAAGAGGGCACCAAAGGATAGGACATTAACACAACACCCTATTAATAGCTGAGTCCCTAAGTCTGACTTAAGGGTCCGTCGACGGATGAATTTCCTATACAAACGTAATACCAAAATGATTTGTAATTTGAGCATATTTTCGCCATGGTCTGCTATTATTTGTATTAAAATAGTATTTTATCTAGGTTCCTGACACATTTTTTTTTTCAAAATACCTTTCTAAAATGAAATTAAACCGAATCGCAATTTTACATTAAAGAATGAATGTATTCTTAGTTTTTGTGTAGATAAGTATTTTGAAAAAAGCTTGTGGCAGGAACCTAACCAAATACTATTCTAATACAAATAATAGCAAACCGTGGTGAAAATATTCTCAAACAGATCATTTTGGTACTACGTTTGTATGGGAAATTCATCCGTCGCCGGACCCCTATAACACCAGTATCGTAGTCGCCGTGGCCGAAATCAAATCATCATCGAAATCAATCTGTGACAGAATAGGTATCATATAAAGAGTTCTTTGTTTCAAGCAACAACTTTCCTAAGGCTACTGAAAAGGGACCACCGACTCTTGAAAGTTAAACACAACAGTCTTGTAAAAAAGTCCTGTGCCATTGCTTGAATGTATAAAATATTTGTGACTAGTGGTATCAAATTATGTCCTCAGGATTATAATTCAGAGGACGTATGATATAAAATACCGAGTGAACCTAATTAGTTCTCTTTAAGGTCTCATAGCGACCGAAATTTCGCATGACTCACAACCAGTCGTTGTCATTTTAATATTTGAACATGTAATGTGAGCTGTCAAATAATATAATCTATTTATTTATTATTTAATTAAAACGGTTATCAAAACCAATTACATTAATTAAAAGAAAAAATAATTACATTATAAGCTAGGCACATACATACGATAGTCATATTATAGAATTTCGGTAAAATTAATAAATAACACAGAAAAAAAAAATGACGTATTAAATTAACTATAAATAGGCTGTATATATACAGGGTGGTTTTTTGAGAAGGGCGGTGATGGCCAAGTCCGAAACCACGTGAGTTAAATAAAAGTCGTGAAAGGAGTCATGCCCTCGATTTATAAGACAAGGAAATCTAGATGAGTATTAAAAGTTATTTGTAAAAATTAGCTTTTTCCTTTTATTCTTAGTAATATATTTCTTTGCAAAGATTGATCCTCATTAGTAACAAAATTCATTGGTATTATATCAATACAGGGTGTCCTTTTTTGAAAAATAATTCGTGACAATTTCCGTCAAAAGTAAAAGGTTAAAAAAAAAAATATTCAGTTAGTGTTTTTTCATAAAAACCCGCATACCCAGCATGGGGATCTTGGGTATTACTCCCCATGTGATAAAAGCCAATAAGGCGCTTATCAGGGGGAGGCCTGCGTCCAGCAGTGGACTAATACAGGCTGTTGAGGTGAGGTGGATGTAAGCTGTCTATGCTGTTGTTATTTCTCATTATTTTAACTAGTATTATTAGTAGGTAGGTGCTGGCTGGTTGATAACAAAACAAATAAACAACAAAAATAGCAACTCTATGCGGATAGGTACCAGACAAAAGTATTCCAATTTTTAACCCCCGACGCAAAATGAGAGGAGTGTTATAAGTTTAACGTGTCTGTCTGTGTATCTGTCTGTGGTATCAGCTCACAAACGGATGAACCGATTTTCGTGTAGTTTTTTTTTTGTTATAGATTATTTTATCCCGAGTGTTCTAAGCTAATGTTTCATGAAAATCTGTCGGGGGGGGGGTGTTAAATTTTTAATTTTTTTCATATTATTTATTATCGTATTCTCCAATTATTGTTGATGTTTGTTGAACACAATCTGGACATTGCTGGTTTGTTTTGTACCTTTATTGAATTTGTATGATTTAAGTTACAGATATTTTATGTAGGTACCTAAATTCAACTTTTTGACATGTCCAAGAGTCCTGTAAGGTCTCAAGTAAATAAAGCACTTTGAATTTAGAATTTTTTCACCCAATGTACCAGTAAAATAACTTATGTACATACCTATACTTCTATACTAATATTATAAAGAGGAAAGATTTGATTGTTTGTTTGTATCGAAAAGGCTCCCAAACTAATGGACCGATTTCAAAAATTCTTTTACCAATTGAAGCGCACATTATTCCTGATGAACTTGGCTTGGATGAATTGGCTACTTTTTATCGCGGGAAAATCCTTCATTCCTACGGGAAAACGGGTAATAGGACAACGGGTAGTTCCTGGCCTAAATTTATAATAATATTTATTATTAATATTAACAGCCTTGTTGTAGTTTTTCTTCATACGATTTAACATTTTAGAAAATAGTATTTACCATAATCCATAGATCTGATAAAGCTGATGAAAATGGATGCGTAACATTATTGATGCGTGGCATGCTGGTGTTTTCCCAGGCTGCGCACGCGCGGCCTTCACAAGGTTGCCAACTGTTGCACAACCATCGCGCTGGTTGTCAGTGTTCGATGCGATATCGCATCATGTATGTAAGAAGTTACACATGGGAAAAAATTAAAGAGAAGGGAATCAATTACACTTAATTTCATACTAGATTCTGTTTCGAGATAAAAAGCCTTTAAGCTATTCCAGGTCTTGAACTAAATCTCTGGCAAATTTCAGCCCGATTCGTTCAGTAGTTTAGGCGTAAAGAGGTAACTAACATCTAAACTTGAAGATGTCCCTCGTTAAGGGATGAAACGTTGGTGTTCTTCCAACACAAATAAGGTTCGTAGTTAACCCGCTTACATCCGTAATGAACATCTAAACTATCGCATTTATAATATCAGTATGATTTGATAATAGTAATATTTAATTTAAAATTTGACTTTTAGATTACTTTGTCTTTCTAAAAATAAAAACGTTTATTCCTTAGGTACCTATTATATTTATAAAGCTTGGGTGAAATTTGAGTGGGTACTTTTGTCTGTTTTTACTATGGTAAAGTTGGCTTCATCGGTAAATAGCTCGTTTTTCAGTTCAAAATTATGAGGACCATATATTTTATTTTGTGTTTGTTTCTGATTCTGATTCACTTCACAGATAAAGGAATAATTATAAAGCTATCGTAAGAACTGGGATAAGATTTCTAACGAATGTGCACTTAATCCCACCCCGTGACCGCTGTATCATGTAAACCTGCTGAAACGTCGGGAAAATTAAATGTAAACAAGCATGATAAATAGATAAACTATATTTTATAAGACCGGCCAAGTGAAACGGGATAAAGTTTCAAATAAAAATGTGCTCACTTGGATCCAGCTACGAGCGCGTTGAAGTCTTTTCAACCGAAAACTCACGCCAGGAAGTCTCTGACGGAAATCTCATGTTGCGCTGCAGTTTGAATCATATATCGTTTAATTTAAATAATCTATAAAGTATCCAAGTTTTGACTGTAGGATCGTTTTACAATCAGGGTTCCGTTTCCTAATGGCAAAACGGTAGGCACCTATAACAATATCGTCCGTGTCGTCCCTCCGTCTTCACATAAGATGGTCTTCACAGAGAGTTACAAACCATAAGGGAGAGTCTATTTAAAAATTGTAACGCCTGTTATGCCACTGCGGTAGCCGCCGACTGACGGTGGAAGTCGTCCACGTGCGTCAGTCGGTGGCAATGAAAGTGTTAACGACTCAAAGACAGGGGTTCAAATGTCTTTGTAACGACTACATCGTCAATTACAATCAGGTGAGATTGTGGTCCAACAAAAATCTGTTGACGATAAAAAATACTG
Organism: Eupithecia subumbrata; assembly: GCA_949316285.1. Classification (NCBI taxonomy): domain Eukaryota; kingdom Metazoa; phylum Arthropoda; class Insecta; order Lepidoptera; family Geometridae; genus Eupithecia; species Eupithecia subumbrata. The sequence continues at coordinate 14,210,233 of OX438632.1, read as the reverse complement.
GAAAAAAAATTCTCAGTTCGGCTATAATAGGAAGAAAGGAACCCTTACAGGATCACTTTGTTGTCCGTGTGTCAACCCTCTTTTCTCAGGAACGCGTGGAAATTAAATCAAATAGGTACTCATGTCCGTAACCTCATGGAGGTGCAAAATAAATAAAAAAAACGATTCTCACAAGCATCGAGCACATACCCTCAATAATTTTCGCGATGCTCATAGTTTTGTTTAACATTGACTATTGATATCGATAAAAATAAATGCTTGCCCAACTGGGTGTGATGCTTGATTTTGAGTCGGCCAATCGGAGCGCAGCGGTCGACGCAGTGATTTGGCGGAATTGTTCTCTGACTAAACAAAATAAACGACATTTCCTCTCTATTGGGTATGTACTCGAAGCTCGCAAGGGACCAAAACCTGTAGGGTCCCTACTTCCCGTTGACCTAGCATCGTGATATTTGCCAAGAAGCAATGTCTTAGAATTCTTAGCACTCGCTTCCCGCTCGAACTTGATGTTTTAATTTACCGTAATAAAATTACTAAACTAAGGAGACGCTGGCGAGACGATTTCGACGCATTTCGGGTAGATTGGTGGGACTTGGTAAACGATCGCGATTCCTGGAAGAGTTTGGGGGAGACCTTTGCCCAGCAGTGGGACAAAATAGGTTAGATAAAAATAAAAAAAAATTACTATTTTAATTGATATACGAATATGTTTGTCGGTAAAATCATTAACTGGCAATAGATAGGCAGGCAGTAGAAAAAGTATACCTACGATACAAAATATTCGCATTGCTAAACAAATTGATATTCAAGTCAAAAAAACCTAAACGCTTTCCTCAACAATATTTCTTCAACTTAAAAACTAGAACATTATGCGAAGCACATAATACCTAATACGATCATTATGTCAAAGTGTTTACTAAGAAGTATAGGACACGTATTCTATGAGTGAGAAAGATAAATGCGTGCACACTTTGTATTATTCAGTTTCATTTCGCTCGAAAGCTGTGTGTGACGAAAGTCAGTGAAGTGTTTTTTAAGATATTAGAGTAGCGGACGAATAGGCGGATGATGGTGATGAGCTTCATTGAGCTAGCCAAGCGGACCTGCATCTGTCTCAAAAAACTCTCGAAGTAAGAAGAAATTTTTGATTTTGTTTCTTGACTGGTTTCCGCAACTAGGCTACAGGTGATTTTTTAATTATTTAGTTTATTTTACTCAATATATTTATATTTTTCTAACGAGAACGGAATAATTGAAGACTTGATTTTGCCCGCGCGGCTTCGCACGCATTCTCTCTATGGAAACGTTTTTAGGTTATATTTAGTCTCTTCAGAACTGAATAAACGGATTAAAAGTAGTCTATGCGATATTCTCGATTAGATCTACATCCATGCTAAATTTCAACCCGATCCGTTCACTAGTTTTGGCTTGGATAAGTAACAAACATAGATCCATATCTAATATTTCCATCCAAATAATATTAGTGTGAAAATGTAGATCATATTTGGTTTTTATTGTTGCTATAAATAAATGTCTTTCTATTTCTATATCTAAGCTGAAGTCAAGGTCCAGCAGTGGACTAACATTATGATGATGATGATTTTGACCCTGACCATCCGATCATGTTCGCACACATGCACAGGTGTGTAGTAGGCATAATTGTTGGTATTTTACGATTCCCACGTAATATCTAGATGTCAACTCGTTTATCCGAAAGTAGTCCAAGGGCTTCCTCTCTTCACGGACGTCGTGACGATACTTTTTTACAAGCATTTATTTTTATCTTGCCTTTGCGAGAAAAACTTGCAACTGAATTTTAGACCAGTTATCTTCAACCAATTGAGCTGAAATTTTGCATACTTATGTAAGTTCGGTGACAATGCATTTTTATGGTACCATAAAGCTGACCAAATAATTTTATTTTGCGGCGGTGGGCAAAGTGTAGAGTACTGGACCAAATACAATGAGAGACAAAATACTATGGGCGCACGGACCGAGCCGCGAAATTTTGTGGTTCAGTTACATCTTTTGCAGTGTTTTGCATAATGACCACAAACACGACATCCCGACCTTAAACTCTTAACAAGCGCGAGCCTCGAAACATTTTTGAGATTTTCACCCAAAATGTTATCGGCGAGCGTATCAAACAACGAAAATTTTGTTGTCTACTTCGATTTCTTTGCGCTGGTTGACAAAGTGACCTCGCGGATTATTTGTTACATTTTTGTGCTTTTTACTGTGGTGGTTGGACTGATATGATAAAGCTGACTATAGCGGACCAGCCAGAACACTCAAGTTCAGTTCAGTTCTCAGGTAATAGGTAACGTTGCCTATGCGCTGACCAAAATATAAAGGATAAAAGCCCAGTAATATCGGCGAGCGGAGCGAGCCGCGATTTTTTGGTAATCTTAATAAAAGTGACAGCAGTAAACAGGAAAAATAATGATCAAGCTGTGGATTGCAATTTTTTAAGTAGGTACCTAAACTATGATTTTAGGGGGTTACAAACCCAAACCCCGAACACCCTGGGCTGGGACCGCACCTCGAGTACTTTTCACATAATATTGTTCAAATAAAAGTTTTATAGCCTTTCACATTGGTACATGTCATCATACAGTAGCACGTCTGTACTGCCTTTACCTGCAGCCGACCGACGACGACGGTTCGTTTTAAACAATAGGTAGCAGTTACCTTGACATTAAGCCACGCGCTCGCGCGCCGATGCTTATCGTACGAAAGTGTTGTAGAGCGGACGTGTTATAGCCGATTACATATTTTTCGAGAGCCACCGATTAGAAGGATTTTTATCGGTCTTGCTATTTTGTTTTGTTGAATCCATATCCATACTAATATTATAAATTCTAAAGTAACTCTGTCTGTCTGTTATCTTTAAAAGTAAAAGTATTATTTACTGCATAATTGCATGTTAAATAGTAAAATAATAGTGTAGCAACGTTATTTGCCCTATATGGGCATGCAATTATCTGTCTATTACATGCATTATGACAACTAAAAATAACTTAACTTGAACTTAAAAAACTTAAAAATAACTGAGAGAGGAATGAATAAGCAAGCCTTTCACGCCTTTAAAAAAATTAAAATTATCATCATAACACAGTGTTAATTTTTTAATTATTATATTAGTGTGATAATCACACTAATAATATTATAAATGCGAAAGTATGCATAGATGGATGTTTGTACTTCTTCACGCCAAAACTAATGAACTTTATGTGTAGGTCTAAACCTGAAATCAAACATAAGCTACGTTTTGTGTATCTCATTAATCATTTTCCCATGGGATCTTTCATGGCCCAAGACGCCGATGATCTCTCCAAGCTCCGTGTAGCAGCGGCGTCACGGCGGCGGCACGGCGGCGGCAAGGCACGGCCCTGCGGGTCGCACCGCCGAGGCTGAGCAGTGGGCACTGAATGCGTTAAACGTTGCATACAAACAAAACGTGCGAAGTCGCGGTCTCTACCTGCGATTTCATCCCGATACGTTCAGTAGTTTTGGCGTGAAGAAGTAAGAATCATCCAAAAATACAATCTTTCGCACGCATATTTTCGGTATAATAAGTACCCTATTATCTAAGTTAGACTTTGTTTCTAAATATACGCCAAATCTCATCTTGATCTGCTTAGTAGTTTTAGAGATCCTAGGTAATAAAAATTCAGATTTCACAAACTTTCGGCTTTATAATATTAGTAAGATAAGATGTTTCCGAAGCTAAATTTACCTAATACAATAAGGTTCTCAACACAATCCGTTTTCTACACTAGGTACCTACTATTAAGATACTATTAGCTACTGCTCGCGGCTTCGGTCACGTTTTTCCGAGATTTAAAGTAAGTACGGGCCTAATCCACCCCAGGCCTAAGTTAAAGTACCTACCACATTCTACTGTTTTACTTCGTTTTGTCAAAATAGTTATCAGTGCATTAGTAAAACTTTACATTTTCCAAAATCTCTAAGCTGGAGCAATATAGTAGGTACCTAACTATAAATACATTTTTAATATTTAGAAAAAACTTTTAAAAACAAGCTTTTATATCATCTAGGACCAAAGAATCGAACGAACCCTAACTCGACGGACTTAAGTAGTTTCGTAAACGAAAAAACTCCTCATAACATTACTTATTATTTATTTATTTATTATTTACTTACAGTATATTATGCCAAATTTCAGTTTAGTCAGTTAACTGAGGATAACTGTTTTAAATTTCAGTGACAAGATTTGTCTCACACATACTAACATAAAAGCTTGTAATATGACTTGGTTCCTGAGTAATAACAAAAAGTGTCCACCTAACAAATAATAATAATAATTAGTATCGATAAAACTAACAGAAAATGAACGTTATTAAATTTGAATCCAAACATAAAAAACATTCACAAAGGCTCCACAAAACTTCTATTGATGTAGGTGATCATGATTAATCATCAACAATCAACAGAAGTTTTGTGACCCCATGTGAAAATGCCCGTCTCCTAATCTTAATGGATTAGGTTACGTACAGTCAGCTGCACAGATGTGTATACACTCCCAAAATTTCACATAATAAGTATACTCGTTATTTTTCAAAGACAACTACACCAACTACATTTCAAATAAATGTAGCCATCTAAATCGTCAGAAATCGGTATACAATTTAGCAAAATTATGTAGACACTATTTAGTCAAATAATTGTATACCATCGAATAACATATTAATGTAGTCGAGACCACGCCTTAATAATGTATGCAAAAAATAATGTCACAAAAATTTAAATATGTTATTAAAATGGCTTTTTTACTTAAAATCCTACAAGTCGTCATAAATATATACATGACCTTAATTAAGTATCCATAATGAAGTGCCAGAAAAATTTATACAGCAATTTTTACGATGTTTTTATTGACATGTATACAAAATGTCCCATTTGACAAAAAAACGCTTTTACTACAATTCCTATAAATTATCTATACTTATAATAAAACTGTAACATGTCCAATTCTGTACATTGAAGATATTTTGAAAATTTTTTTTGGAGGGCACTCTATTATCGATACTGAAGCCAAAACTGTATTTTTTTTCATTCATGTCTGTCTGTCTGTCTGTCTGTCTGTCTGTCTGTCTGTCTGTCTGTTTCTTAAACGCGCATCACGTCGAAACTACTGAAGGTATTGAAATGAAACTCGGCACGATTTTAGGTCATACTACGAGGAAGGACATAGGATACTTTTTATCCCGGAATTCAGTCAGGTTTCCCTGGGAGAGGGGATGAAAGTACAATACAATACAATACAATACAAATATACTTTATTGCACACCAAGAAATGTCAGAAAACAAAAAAAACAAAAAACAAACACAAATAATGTACAATGGGCGGCCTTATCGCTAAAAGCGATCTCTTCCAGGCAACCTTAGGATGGACAAGAAGTGATCAAAAAATTATATACGGTGGCGTGAAAACAGAAATAATGTTTATGAAGAGATAAATATACCAAGCTATATAAATATCTAAATAAATATACTTAACATAAATATATACATATAAAAATATATAATATAAATATTTCATAACACAATAAAATATACTAAATATATAAAATTACTTTTGATTTTAACAGTTTGTTGTTAAGCTGAGGAAATGTTCATAGACCATGTTTTTGAATGCAGGGAGAGACTTAGCATGTCTAATAGAAGTGGGTAGGGCATTCCACAGCTGTATGGCATGTATCGTATAAGATAAGCTATAGGAATGGAAGGGGCGGAGAGATTTCAGTTGAAGAGTGTGTGTTGAGCGGAGGGAGCGGCTATGGGTCTGGTGGAGGTACTGAAATCGTTCCTTGAGGTAACGGGGTGTATTATAAAATAAGTAGTAGAAAGTAAAATTTCTTCACCGCGCATGACGCCGAAAGTGCTGAATGAGTTGGAATGAAACCTTGCACGATTTAATTTCATACTACGAGGAAGGACATGGGATACATTTCATCCCGGAATTCAGTCATGTTCCCCTGGGAGAGCGGATGAAAGTAAAATTCTTTAACTGCGCATCACGATGGAACAACTGAATGAATTCGAATGGAACTCGGCATAATTTGATTTCATACTACGAGGAAAGATACATTTTATCCCAGAATTTAGTAAGGTTCCCCTGGGAGAAGGGATGAAAGTAAAATTCCTTCACCGCGCATCACGCCGAAACTACTGAATGAGTTGGACTGAATTGGTACTATTTGAGTTCAAGGAAGGACATGGGATACATTTTATCCTGGAATTCAGTAAGGTTCCCCTGGGAGAGAGGATGAAAGTAAAATTCTTTAACCGCGCATCACGACGGAACTACTTAATGAAATCGAATGCAACTCGGCATGATTTTAGTTCATACTATGAGGAAAGATACATTTTATCCCGGAATTCAGTAAGGTTCCCCTGGCAGAGGGGATGAAAGTCAAATTCCTTCACCGCGCATCACGCCGAAACTACATAGGTAATGAGTTAGAATTAAACTTGGCACGTTTTGAGTTCATACTACAAGGAAGGACATGGAATACATTTTATCCTGGAATTCAGTAAGGTTCATTCTTTTTGTTAGAAACAGTGTTGCAAGATCGAATTTGACTAAATCAGTAGAAAGTCGAGTAGAAAATCAGTAGATTCATGAAATAATCTGGAGTTAGAAGAAAAAAATTAGTAGATAGAGGGTAGGTAAGTTCCTATCTATATATTTTTCCAAGACGCACCCATTAGTTAGGTTCCTACCTACTAAGGCGTCTTGGAAAAATAAGTAAGGTTCCTACCTTACATGATATATGGTGATTTAGCCGGTCCAGTTAACTGTACTACCGAAGTTTGGTTGCAGTAAGTGGTCCAATTAAACTAACTAGACCACAGAAAAATATTTTTTACTGTGGTACACAGCCAACTGTACCTACCTAATAACGAAAAAAAAATTACGGTGGTCCAGTCAAATGGATCAGGAGCCCAATTCTGCAATACAATTGCTTCAGTATGACAATGGAATCGTCGCAGAATCAACACATAGAATCCTTAGATTAATAAAACTCCAGATAGTGCGTGCGAGATAAATTAATAGTTTCAAACTTGACGCACGTCTCTCCATCTGCATTCAACATAATTTCCGTCATCTGAGGTGGAATGCCCAAACGTGTCATTCTGTGTCGATACCCCTGTCATAGTGAAGCGATTAGTATAGCAGAATAGGGCCCCAGCTGAACGGAACCATCAGTAAGAAGTGAAACGAGTATGACACTTCTTAACACTGACGCTGGCCGAGTCGTAGCTAAAAGTCGTGTGGATAAAGAATGGGATTAGCCCCCGTAGACACTACACGATTTTTTGCACGGCGGCGTTTCATAATATGAGAGACTATGGTTAAATGTGAACTTAATTAGTCGGCAGGTGAGGCAATCGCGAACGAAGTCGCGGGTACAGCTAGTCATAAATATGTATGCACAGCAAGGCCAAAATAATGTATATTTAGGAAACAAACCGGCAAAGGCCTTCGAAGTGTATATAAAGCGCGCGCCGAACGCGCACCCGTCATTTGCTTGCGGGATCTCGAACGGACAAGAGTGGTTGTTATCGACGCGATTTGTGAGTTGGTGAAAAGTGCAGATTATCAGTTCAGTGTGTGTTAAATCGTGAGTACTTTGATGTATTTTGCTAAATGGTGTTTTACTTTATTTTGGTTCAATTTTGAGGTTATGATTTTGTAAAAACGAGAATAAATCGTGATTAGGTTACTTTGATATTGTTTTTTTTAAAGAATTTCCCTTCTGAATGCTAAATTCAGAAGTGGGATTCGTTTCCAAAAGCCCATCAGGCCAGGGAGCTGTTCTGACTCCTATTTTTGTGTAAAATCATTCCTTTGTTGAGCTAAGTTGAGGGTAAAGTAAAACACCGTTTTTATTGTTAAAACTCTTTATTTGCGAGTAGATTATCATGTCTGATAATCAGCATAGCTCACGCGATAGGTCGCGTCGGTACAACGCTGGGGATAGGTCGCGATACCGTTCCCGTTCACGGGATAGGTCGCGGTACCTTTCCCGTTCACGGGATAGGTCTTCTTCTCGTCGCAGGCCGCGACCTCGCAGTAGGTCTCGTTCGCGTAGCCCTAGGCTTCGCTCGCACGCAAGATCTCGTTCGCGTATTCGTTCGCACTCGAGGACTCGTAGTCCGCGTGGCCCGAACGTACCTCTCCAAAATACGTTAGGGAAAATTCTCACGCGATTAGAGGCTCTCGAGAATAGAGAGCGCATCGATGGTCCACGCGATAGTGAGGTAGGGAAAAACAGTCTCCCCACAATCTCGCATACACTTTCACCTGTTACCCATCCCACCAATGCGGGTGGAAGTGAAAAACAAATTCTTGTGCAGTCCGATACCACCGACCCGATTAACCCTTCTGGTTCCGCGACTGCCTCGAATGTGCATGAGTCAGCCAGCACAGTGTACGATGACCCTCCGTCAGTATGTGTGTCGGCGCAGCCTGAACCGGTGTCCGAGTCGGCGCGAGTACTTGCCGAAGCTATCAGGTCATTACAGTCCACCGGTAGGCAGCAGTATTTTGTCTCAAACTTTGATCCAACTATTCAAGACATAGATACGTGGTGCAAAGAAGTCGATAGGGCTAGGTTGGCTAATAACTGGGGCGATTCCGAGTGTTTGTCTCGCGTATCCGGCTGTCTCAAGGGGGACGCGCGTACTTGGCTAAATGAATGGGTGACTACTGACCGTACATGGTCAAACTTTTGTCGTGAGTTTAGGCCTTTGTGTCCACGGAATCTCGACTATGCGAGCATTCTCTACGATGCTATGCAATCGACATCCGACAAATATAGCACCTATGCGGAATATGCTAGGCGAACACTGTTGCGCTTAAAAATAGTAAAGGGGTTGAGTGACGAACTTAGGACTCTTATTGTAATTCGTGGTATCATGGACCCACAGGTTAGGGCGGCGGCGGCTAATGCTAATCTTACCTGCGAGGACTTAGTGTCGTTTTTGTCCATTTACATAAAGCCAGAGGGCGTTGGTCAAGATAAGGGTAAACGTAAAGAAGCGCCAAAACGTCCCGGAAAAACCAATAACAACACTACTATGGCTAAGTGTTTCACTTGCGGTCAAGTTGGGCACAAAGCAATGTCCTGTCCTAAAAAGGCAAAACAAGAAACCCCATCTAGTGATGCGAAACCCCCTAAATCCGAAGCTAGTGGTCCGAATGGTAGTAAGCCGACCTGTACTTTTTGCAAAAAGGTAGGGCACACTGAGGCTTCTTGTTTTGCTAAGGAACGCTCAGAGCCACGAAATGCACGTAAGGTAAACTTGTGTGGCGAGATATCTTTGTCCCACGGTTCACGACACACAGATTTGACTTCTGCGGTTGTTCAGGGTATTCCTCTCGACGTACTTATTGACAGTGGTGCGTTGAACGTTTCTTTGGTATCAGCGGACGTACTGAAGTATTTTTCGTGTGAAAGAAAGCCATTACGCCGTTCTTTGAAGGGAATAAGTGACACAATAGTCGAAGCAGACTCTTTCGTAACATTAACTATCGAGCTTGATGGCTTCTCTTTTGAAGCGGATTTTGTAGTAGTCCCCGCATCGAGTATGACCGCCCCTATTATAATAGGCACTGATATTCTCAATCGTGAAGGCGTTACCTATGTACGAACAAAAGATAGGCAATACCTAACCCGATCGATGGAAAAGTCTGTTCACACCGTCACGTCTCAATCAACGGTCGAAATTAACACGCCCCTCCAGGGAACGGAACGTGAGTCACTTATGACTGTGATCGGAGAGTTTACGGACTTTTTCATATCGGGCACTGCGTCGACTACCGTAACAACTGGTAAAATGCACATTGATTTGACAAGTGACACTCCTGTCGCATACCGACCGTATAGGCTTTCACACTCGGAAAAACTCAAAGTTCGTGACATTATTAACGATTTAAAGAGCAATGGGATTATTCGCGACTCTAATTCCGAGTATGCTAGCCCAATCATCTTGGTCAAGAAAAAAGACGGTAGTGATAGGATGTGTGTAGACTATCGTGCACTGAATCGGTTGACTCGCAGAGACCGATACCCACTACCTCTTATAGAGGATCACATCGACAGGCTAGGAAACTTTAAGTATTTTTCTAGCCTTGATATGGCTACTGGCTTCCACCAGATTCCAATTGATGAAGAATCCATTTCTAAAAGCGCCTTTGTTACCCCTGAGGGCCATTTTGAATTCTTGAAAGTCCCCTATGGCCTTACGAACTCGCCCATTGTGTATCAGCGCATCATAAACGAGACACTACGACACCATATTGAGCAAGGGAACGTTTTAGTGTACGTTGATGATGTGCTGATCATGAGTAACACAAAAGATGAAGGTTTGAAGCTACTTAAGGATGTTCTGACAACATTGACTCAGGCTGGTTTTTCGATAAACCTTCGAAAATGTTCATTTTTAACCACAGAGGTCGAATATCTGGGACGGGTTATAAGTCAGGGACAGGTTAGGCCGAGTCCACATAAGATCGAGGCTCTAGTTAATGCCCCAATACCTACTAATGTCAAGCAGGTCAGACAATTTTTGGGTTTGGCGGGATACTTCAGGCGGTACATTCGCGATTATGCAGCTAAGACCACCTGCATATCTCGTCTTACCAAGAAAGACGTAGCTTTTCATTGGGGCTCCGAACAGGAAAAGGTTAAGCAGGAAATAATTACGACCCTTACCAGTTCGCCTGTTTTAACTATCTTTGACCCCCTACTACCTACGGAGGTACATACTGATGCCAGTAGCGTTGGCTATGGCGCTATTCTTATGCAAACAATGGCTGATGGTACGAAGCATGTGGTTGCCTATTTTAGCAAAACCACCCAGGGCGCTGAAAGCAGGTACCACTCTTATGAGTTGGAAACTCTGGCGGTTGTGAGAGCTTTGCAGCACTTTCGTCATTATTTAATTGGAATTAAATTCAAAATTGTTACTGACTGCAATGCTCTCAAAGCCACGGAAAAGAAGAAGGACCTGCTTCCACGCGTCGCTCGCTGGTGGATTTACCTTCAAGATTTTGATTTTGTCATCGAATACCGAAAAGGTACTCTCATGTCCCATGCCGACTACCTAAGCCGCAATCCGGTTGCTGAAGTGCATCAAATCTCTAGGCCCCGTAATTGGGCACAGATTGCCCAGGCTGCAGACACAGAGACTCAAACACTTCTGCAGAACCTCCAAGATGGTAAGCTTGACCCACAGCGTTATGTCCTCCAAAATGAGGTATTGTACTATCGCTATAGACCCGTAGGCGAGGAACCTAGGCTCCTTTGTTTTATTCCCAAGGGGCACCGACTGAGTCTACTCAGAATATTCCATGATGAGCACGAGCACATCTGTGCAGATAAGACTCAAGACCTTATCCTAAAATATTTCTGGTTCCCAGGGCTTCGCCAGTTTGTGGCTAAATATATCAAGCACTGTCTGGTGTGTGTTTCTATGAAACGTGTTCCAAGAGCACCTCATCAACCCATTGTATCATGGGAGAAACCTAGTCTACCCTTCCAAACACTACACATGGATGCATTAGGTCCATTGCCCGAGTCCAATGGCTATAAGTTTGTATTGTTGATGGTTGATTCTTTTACAAAGTACTGTTTATTGTATCCCATTTATAGACAGGATATTAGTGAACTAAAACGCACTTTTACCAACGCGATCTCGCTATTCGGTACTCCAAAACTACTTGTAACTGATCGGGGACGAATGTTTGAGGCAAATGAGTTTAATGCCTTACTATCTGAACTGGGCTGTGATATCCACTACATCACACCCGAAATGCATAACGCGAATGGACAGGTAGAGAGATACGTCCGCACAGTTTTAAACATGATAAGAATTGAGGTAAACAATAAAAATGCCGTCTGGTCTGATCAGTTGTGGAAACTCCAACTTGTCTTGAACATCACCAAGCAAAAGACGACACAATCATCTGCCCTAAAGCTTCTCGTCGGCACTGATGCTACGACGCCTGTCATTAAAGCGCTGGTCCGTGACGTCGCTATGGATATGACTCAGAATCATGAAGGCTGGAGAGAATTATGCAGATCTCGAGCTAGCGGACTCTTGTTAAAAAATCAAGCTGGTCAAGACTCCCGTGTTAACCAGCGGAGACACCCTCCTCGTGCTTTTCAGGTCGACGACATGGTTTTCGTAATAAAGTACGCGCAGTCGATGGGAAAGCTGGACCCAGGCATGAGAGGACCCTATCGAGTGATCAAGGTCCTGCCGAGTGGTCGCTACCAACTGAAGTTAATGGCTGGATCTTATGGAAAAACTACCCAGGCAGCCGCTGAGTACATGGTACCCTGGAGTGGAGAGTGGTGTCCCGAATCCTGTGCGGAGTTCTTTGAAAGTGAGTGTCTATTTGGTCATTGGCAAACGTAGTAACTTGAACAGTCATGCAATCTCTAGTTTTTGGTCTCTTTTTATACTTCTTACTAACGTAACTATCAACATCACGACATGGTTGCTCAAGTTCGCTACTAAACCAGCCTATAGCACTTATGGGGGGACATGCATCTGTGGAGGCGTGGTCATCATGGTGTTGAATCATGTTTGGCGTAGTTCCTCATCTGTGTGGAGGCGTGGTCATCATGGTGTTGAATCATGTTTGGCGTAGTTCCTCATCTGTGTGGAGGTGTGGTCATCATGGTGTTGAATCATGTTTGACTTCCTCATGTGTGGAGGCGTGGTCCTCACGGCTCTGTCGTGTTGGGCGTAGTCCTCATTCGACAGAGGGGACGCCTTCTGTCGCTTGGTGAGTTCACAGGTTCGAGCGTAAGCGGAGAGTGCGGAGCCTGCTTTCCAGTCTCTTCTCGTCGGAGGTTACCACCACGGAGACACTGAAACACTTCTGGGTGGTAATGGGGAACGTAGAAATGAGAGCTCTCAGTAGTTTGTTTGTAATGTTGTTCTGTGCACGATATTGATAGTGTGTGTGTGTGATGTGTCATGATTGTTGCTATGCCATGTCCTCAAATGCATTAATATTTCAGATGATGACGAACATGATGATGAGTCTGATCCTATGGCAGGACCCTCAACAGCACCTTCGGACTCTGTTATTGGAGAGCCTCGGACGACGGCCAGAGACATGCCGCTGCTCTAAGCCGCAAACACATCGAGGGCGATGTGGAGTCAGGGAGGCCGATTTAGGAAACAAACCGGCAAAGGCCTTCGAAGTGTATATAAAGCGCGCGCCGAACGCGCACCCGTCATTTGCTTGCGGGATCTCGAACGGACAAGAGTGGTTGTTATCGACGCGATTTGTGAGTTGGTGAAAAGTGCAGATTATCAGTTCAGTGTGTGTTAAATCGTGAGTACTTTGATGTATTTTGCTAAATGGTGTTTTACTTTATTTTGGTTCAATTTTGAGGTTATGATTTTGTAAAAACGAGAATAAATCGTGATTAGGTTACTTTGATATTGTTTTTTTTAAAGAATTTCCCTTCTGAATGCTAAATGTATACATAACAGCTGACAGTACCTACGAGTTTGAAGGTAGAGTACCTTAGTAGAGTTTGTAAAGCCCAGTAGTAGGGAAGAAAGGTGGCAGATGAAGATGATAATGATTTAGGTACCAAGGTATGCGTATGTCAGGCGAAGGTGCCCGAAAATTACTAGCTTTAGTCAGAGGATTCCTTTAATTACAGTGTGCGTTTAAATAAAGGTCAGCAGGTCTTAAGATCTGGTGAACTTTGAGTTTTATGTGAACAAGCTGACCCGTCTTCATTGCCTAGGTATCCCTACCGCGTGCCAGATAGACCAGACTATCACTATCCAGACCCCGTTCTCCAGGTCATCAACAAAAAAAGCATAGCAAAGATTAGCAAAGATTGGTGCTTACGTAATACTAAATAGAATGGACCCATATAGCAAGTTGAAAATTTTTGGGTAGATAACAAACTAATGCGGACTGTGCGGGATCAGTCATCGAGGCGATTTTTGGGTGAGACCAGCAGTGGACGTGGACGTCTTTTGGCTGAAATGACGATGACGATGAATTGAAATCTTCTATCATGTACAAAGATTTCAATTCATCGTCATCGTTAAAAAAACGCTGTCCATCTAATCTAGGTAAGGGTAGAAACAGTTGTTCAAAATCAAACGCAAAACGCTATACCTATACAGTCAAAGTAACTAATCTTTTTAATCATTACCTAACAATAAACTGGTTTAATTATGTATAGCACATATTCAATTACAAGTTCAAACGAGCATTGAAAGTCTCCGAACTTCGGGAGCTTTTTTAGCCCGGGGGCTCATCTCACGGCCGCGCGACGTCGCGAGACTTCGCGAGTGAAAGGGTGCGCCCCCGCCACCGGTATAAAAGCTCCAAGCACTCCTCACCAGGCATCATTCAACAACCAACCCACTCCACACAATGGCATTCAAGGTACGCGGCCCGACATCAAGAGTTTGCGTGAATCCTGTGACGTGAAGTGCAAAGTGTTCTAATCTGTGTTTGTTTACAGTTCGTCGTATTCTGCGGATTGGTGGCGGCGGCCAGCGCCGGGCTCCTGCCCGCGGCCCCGGTGGCCTACCACTCAGCCCCCGTGGCCTACCACGCCGCCCCCGTCAGCTACGCCGCGCCCCTCGCCAAGGTTGCCGTCGAGGAGTACAACTCGCACCCGCAGTACAGCTTCTCGTACGACGTACAGGACGGACACACCGGAGACTCCAAGTCGCAGCACGAGACCCGCGACGGCGACGTCGTGAAGGGCTCCTACTCCGTCGTGGACCCTGACGGCACCAAGCGCACCGTGGACTACACCGCTGACGCACACAACGGGTTCAACGCTGTGGTGCACAACGAGCCTCTCGCTCACGTCGCCAAGGTGGCCGCCCCCGTGGCCTACGCCGCCGCCCCCGTGGCCCACTCTGCCCCAGTCTACCAGGCCGCCCCCGTCTACCACTCCGCCCCTGTCGCCAAGCTGGCCTACTCTGCCCCCGTCTACCAACAGGCTGCCCAGGTCTACCAACAGGCTGCTCCCGTTTACCAACAGGCTGCTCCTGTCTACCACTCTGCTGCCCCCGTCTACCACTCCGCCCCCGCTTATCACCACTAAACCACTACCAAAACTTAGGAAACTAATTGTACAAAGTTTCGCATTATTTTCAATGTAAAACTATTGTGTTAGGTTTATTAAGTTAGGTGGAATAAATTATTAAAGAAAATTTTAACGCATTTTAACAAAAACTACCTAGGTATATCTAATGTAACCTATATCTAGGTAACGGACTAACGGACGTATCTGTACTGTGAATACAATATCTACTTAGTAAGGTAAGTAGGTAAGTAGGTAGGTTTCATCACAACATAAGTAGGTAGGTAGCTTTATTTACACCCATTTTATGACAGTAGGTACCTACCTACATTATCTGTACCTACCTACCTTAGCTAATTAGCTAATTACATACAGGGTTACAGGAAAAGTCGTGCTAGATCCGTTAAGGGCGTGGAGTACCCATCATTCCTGACATATTTCACTATGAAACACCCTACCCTAAACTAAACCCTTTTCGAGATATTCGACTTTTAATTTTTTTATTGAAAATTGCCGATTTTTAGGCAATTAAATTTATTTTTGGTTGTTTTGTGTATCTTATTATTATTATTATTGCATTTTTACATGTGTAATTAGATGCTTTAGGACGTCAATCATTAAAATAGTGCATAAGTTAATTGAATAGACCGTAGTAGACAAGTGAAAGTTAAGAAATAAAAAAAAAATTAGAAAGTTTATTTTTCTCTAAGGGATATCTAAAAAAAATATTATGGCAATTCTTCGGCAGATGTTTTTAAAAATATCTACGTTTCATCAGCTATCTAACGAGGTATAACAATCTAGGGTTTGTATTACATTTCGTGGAAAAAAAGTAGTTGGGACGCTCCAGGTAGCAGTTCTAACGGTCCCGCGCCTATTGTCCTTCAAGTTCAGACACACCGTGAGAGCGAGACAAGTGACGATTTATGTAGGTATGAATGAAAGAAAAAATGTGTAGAGACCGGTTAGGGCTGGGAATACAACAGGGGGTATTGTTTTGGTTGTCAGTCTGCTTTTGTGCTTCGTACATAGTAGATGTGATATCGTTTTGCTCTTTTTCTCGACTTGGCTGTGATTCTGGACTATTTCTTCTGATTTGTGACTACTATACTTGTTAACCGGACTCTGATTTGTACCTGTGATACGGAAGTGTTGAAGATGACGTCCTACACACCTGAGGAATATGCTGATATGCTTATTTGTTACGGATACTGCGATTGTGTATCTGCGCAAGCTCGCAACGAATACGTAACTCGCTACCCCGGTCGTCGAGTGCCGGATGTGGCCGTTTTTGACAGAGTTTATCGAAGACTTCGAGAATCTGGCTCTGTTTTGAGACGTAATACAGACATGGGTAGACCACGAATTGACGACGAAGAACAGGACAATGAGATAGTGCAACGCTTTCGAGCGGATCCGACTACTTCCACTAATATTGTTGCCCGTGATCTGGGACTTTCGCAATGGAGAGTGTGGTTTACAGTGCATACTGCTGGCCTATACCCATACCATTACACGCCGGTACACGTTATTGAAGAAGGAGACCCCGCGAGAAGATTGGACTTTTGCAGATTTATGCTAAATGCTGACGTAGAAGACCCAGATTTTCTAAGAAATATCTTGTGGACGGATGAGTCCAAATTTGATAAAGATGGCATAACTAACTATCACAACGCCCATTACTGGGCCCCAAAAGCACTAAGGAATCCCAATAAGAAAAGAGTGAAGGGGTCCCAACGAAGATTCAGCGTGAATGTGTGGATGGGCATTATCTCCAATCATTTGATTGGACCTTACTTTCTACCGGATAATTTAAATGGGGAAAGCTACGAAAATTTCCTGAGAGCAGACTTGAGTGATTTGCTGGATGATCTGCCACTCAACCTGATCAGGGACATGTGGTTCCAACACGATGGCTGCCCTGCCCATTTCAGGAGAAGTGTCAGAGACTGGCTGGACACAAATTATCCAAACAAATGGATAGGACGAGGTGGGCCGTTGCCATGGCCAGCAAGAAGTCCGGACCTAACCCCCATGGATTTTCATGTGTGGGGGTGCATGAAAAGTCTTGTGTACAGCGAGCCGAATCCAGTTTCGTCTGTGGAAGACCTAAGAGAAAGGATTGTGGATGCAGCAAATAAAATGAGGACCACGTTGACCACTGGAGTAGTGAAGACTGGTCTCCGTAGAAGGATGCGACAATGTATCAGAAATAGAGGCGGCCATGTTGAACATGAACTGTAGAATAAGAAAAAGTTGTGTGAAAACCTTTAATAAATGACATTTCATGCTTACCTATTGTTTTACTTTTACTTTTTAGGGCTAAGTATAAATTTTCTTCTCCACTGTCGCCTATAAAACTAATTTTTTTTCAATGCAATTGAATAAAACCCTAGATTATTATACCTCGTTAGATAGCTGATGAAACGTAGATATTTTTAAAAACATCTGCCGAAGAATTGCCATAATATTTTTTTTAGATATCCCTTAGAGAAAAATAAACTTTCTAATTTTTTTTTTATTTCTTAACTTTCACTTGTCTACTACGGTCTATTCAATTAACTTATGCACTATTTTAATGATTGACGTCCTAAAGCATCTAATTACACATGTAAAAATGCAATAATAATAATAATAAGATACACAAAACAACCAAAAATAAATTTAATTGCCTAAAAATCGGCAATTTTCAATAAAAAAATTAAAAGTCGAATATCTCGAAAAGGGTTTAGTTTAGGGTAGGGTGTTTCATAGTGAAATATGTCAGGAATGATGGGTACTCCACGCCCTTAACGGATCTAGCACGACTTTTCCTGTAACCCTAATTATGTCGACGACGCAACCACAATAGAATCATCTAAATGCAACCAGTTTGTTTACTTATCTCCTTTTGTAGGGAGCATACCTATTACAGATTACAGATCCAACATGGATCAACCAACTGAGAAATAAAGTTTCGATAGATCCACACCTACCAAACTGGATCTCAATAGATCCGTCATGGATTTGGTCAATGGATCTAACGGGATTCATCCTGAACTATCTAGGTAATACCAGTAAGGCCAGTCTAGCTTGATACATCATGTGTAGGTAGGTACCTAAGCCACAGTAAAAGATGGCTAAGGCTTCAAAATGTCAATAGGACGTTCCCAGACCTTTAGGACTTGAACCTTATAACCTTAGAGACTGTTTAATTCGGTGTCGTTCAATCGTGAATCGTGATCTACGCGCATGCATCCTCACCTTACTCACTAACTAGGAATATCTACTTTACTTAACTTAACCCAAGTTTAGGGTCCCTTCCCGCTGTCTGTCTGTCGCTATCTACCTCTGCCTATATCTTTATAACTACGCAACGGATTTTGTGTTGCGGTTTTTTTAAGAGGAAGGTTTATACCTATAGTACATGCATTATATAGTAGAGAAAGACTGTTGATTTTAGAGGTTTCTAATGTAATGTCGTAAATAAACACATTTTTTGCGCTTACATTGCAAACGCTGACTGAACCCTACGAGATAGATCAAAATAATGAGGTAGGCTCTTTCTATGACAAATCTTTCACTGTACAAGCTACCCGTCTATGGAATGCTCTCCCTCTGGACATCAAACGTGCAAAATCACTCCCTATTTTCAAAAAACTGCTTCATCAGCATTATATGTATATCCTTGTAAAGAGTTAGACAACCTTATTTTATGTTTATGTATGTCTATTATTAATCTTTGTAGGTAATATGGTAGGTATGTATGTAGTGTATTTGTTTCCTTTTCTTTAAGTAGGTATCTATCTATATATTTATTCAGTGCCACCGTCTATTTTGTTCTTTCATTTCCAGTCCATCCCAAGGTTGCCTGGAAGAGATCGCTTTTAGCGATAAGGCCGCCCTTTTTTCTAAGCATTTTCTTTGTATTGTTTCCTGTATTTGTGTGGTATAATAAAGTGTTTTCTATCTATCTATCTATCTAGGTACTACAGTATTGTACCTACATCTTAAAAAGGTCTACACAGCATTGCACCCGTGCGAAGCCGGGCAGGTCGATAAACCTTTAGAGTTATTTACTATCATACCTACATAACATACCTTACGAACGGTACCTAGATCCCTTTATGAAGTAATCAATGCGAAGTTTGCGAAGCTAAAGCGTTGCGTACCTATCTAAAAAAAAACCTACCTAAGAAACTACCTAAGTACCTATCTAAAAAAAGACTCATGACACGCAGAAAAGACATTGAGCTCGAGGTATATCCGAGGCTTAATGTAGCAATGCATGGCAGTAGGTATCAGTCAGTCAAATTGTTTAATGTTCTTCCTACTGAAATGAAAGCAATTGACAATCCAAATATTTTCAAGAATACCTATGTTAAGAAAACTTTTGCTGAAGGCAGTGAGTTTGAGTTTACGCTAGTAATAGTAGTTCAATGGCTGAAGGGGTGTTTTTACTCAGTTGACGAGTTTATCAAACGAAATTAATTATTATGTTAGCAACAAAGATGACTTAGAATTTATATAATTGCATGCTATTAATTTAATTCCTATGTACCTTATATTCATACACGATGTAAATTGTTTTTGAATAAATAAACTAAACTAAACTAAATCCCTAAAAGCCTTCACACACAGAAACCGTGGCCGAGCCGGAGGCGAAGGCGTGCGGGTTGTAATGCGTGAATTTATATTAAAGACTAGTCAGTCATACACCGCCGCCGCCGGGCGGCGCGGCGTGTGTGCATATAAATTCGTATGATACAACCCGCACGCCTTCGCCTCCGGCAGAGCGCGGCAGAGCCTCCGGCCCGGCCACGGCTTCTGTGTGTGAAGTTTAGGGAGGTACCTACCTTAAATCTAAATTAGGTATCGCCATACCAACATGGGATGGCTATACCTAATTTAGATTCAGCCATAAAAACTAATGTGTAAGTATATGTATTACAAACATTTAAACAAGAATAGAAGTTTGTAAATACCATTATTTGTTTTTATTAAAACTATGTCGAAGTAAACAACAGCTTAGTACCCTGGACAATATATGAAAGTATAAATAAGTAGTAATAAATAAGTGAATAGGACACTGTTGTATTGTGTGCTAACGAAGGAAGGACACAGATTCAGAATGAATACTATGGACGAACGAAATCATTCTCAAGGCTCGCGACGTAGCTCCACGACTATGACGACGAAAGTAGTGGCTATATTTTGAAGCATGCTAAGCTCAAAGTATGTTACACTGAGAAACGAAACGTTTTAAAGAGTTTTAGAAAAGTCTATGGTTTCCATTAGCTGTCAATGTCAAACATGTACATAGCATTTTTGACTTTCACCCGTTATGTTAAGGTAAATAATCCAAAAACCATTTACTTACAGTCATTCGTTCAGCGTAGCGAAAAGTCAAAACAAACAGGGGCCGACGCCCAAACAAAATATTATTTTCTGAAATAAGCGGTGAGAGACATTCTTTGGGCAGGCGTGTCCCGGATAGTCCCATTTACTGCAATACGTTTAAAATTTTAGTCGTAACTAAAAATAGTATTTTACATTCAGTAATAAAAAAAAATAAACGCGTCGTCAACATTCGGAAGTACTCGAATATTTTTTTACGTATTTTTGGACTTTTTTTAGTAATTAAAGACAATTTACTAAAAGGATTACATAACGCGATCGTTCATAATTAATTCTATGTAGTTTTATTTATTGTGGAAGGTGTTTTGCAATGGTTTCGACGCGAGGAGTCCGGTACAAATTTACCGAGGGGGAGCGGGTTTTGTGCTACGAACCGGATCCAACAAAGGCCAAAGTGCTCTACGACTCCAAGGTAAGGATTCCTTGGCCTTCCTTTACGTAAAATTGCATAATCAAGTTATACTTTTACAATATAACCTAACAAGATCAACAAAAGTTTGAGAAGTTGTAATGACATGGGCAGAAGCAGGGCAGGGCGTTGTTTGGGTGGGGCGGCCGGCTTCCTTCCCCCACCCCGCGTAATGCGGACAAAGAAAACTTGATCTTTATCAAGTAACAGACAATATCTCTTAAATTTTACTAAAAACTTACCACAAATAATAGTAAAATCAACCATACAAGCAGCAGTTAAATTAACAACCCGGGTTCTTTCCCAAGTTCCCTGCACATATTATATTTACATGGACAATTTTTTTCTTAATACCTGTGAGGGGACAAACCCCTACCAGCATTCAGATGAATTTTTTGATACCCTGTGCATATCAACACTGGAGTCGTTTTGATGCTTTGAAGTAACAAAGAAAGTCCCAGATATCTAACCAAATATATACCTCACTAGGTAAACCCTACAACTATTAACTAGTTATTATAAAATCATAAGTATGCTAAAAAAATACCATTATCTACAATTTTATTTTGTAACCGGGGTGTGGCCACCCCATTGAGTTTCATATCCAGCAATAAGAGATTCAATAAGTGTGTTGACACACCTTAGAGTAAGCATGATTTTTGCAATAAATTAATTAAGCTTAATTTAAACTAGATTTGAACTTGATAAGGGTTTAGCAGACAGTTCAAAAAGACAACATTTAAATTCAATGAAAAGAACCACACTCAATCATTAGTTTTTTATTGAGAAATGTTAATAATAATTCAATAATAGTTTGACCACAATCATACCTAAAGGTAAGTGTTTATGTGACTGATGATGCATCATGAAGGTCTAGAAGACAACTTTTCACTTCTTACTACCAGGTTGTAGTTGGCCGGAAAAACAGAAGCAGGCAGCGAGTTCGAAAACTTATGTCCTCCCAGCCGAATTTCGACCACGACGGACAGTCTCATCAGAGACTAGCCAGATGTGCGGGACATATTATAGTGCACAAGTGTGTGTGCAAACACAGGTGTACTCTCTATTCCCTCACTCTCATAATCCGATGGGACGGAAGTGGCGGCGACACAACCGGGGAGTGGTCAGCGACCAACCAACAGCTTAATGTGCTTTCCCAGGCACGGACAAATCTTAGCGGTACTAATGATAAAGATATAATACATGCATGAGCTTATATGTATTTTACCAAGTGGTCTATGTTATATTGGTGGACTTATTCAGTATTTTTATTGCAAGACGAAAATATTACAAAGTTTTGTAAGTATTCATGCAGGTAGGTACTTAGTTAGAACCTCGATTCGGATTGGCACAACATAAATCACATTGAGAGCTAAATCCATCCACTTCGACTTTTATATAAATTGATTATAATTTACTATGAGAGCAGCATTAATGCTATAAATGTCCTTTGTGATCAAGTAAATACCTACCTCCCTTGACATTTAACATTTTGATAACCCACAATGATCATTAAGAGCTTGAAGTAGCTCTCTGTATTTCGCACTATTTTTAAAGAAGATCTTGACAGACACAGTGACCTTTTATAGTAGCTTTCTTATTCCGTAAGTATTTATCGCTATTTATATAGCCCCTACGGATTTATGTCTCGAAAATCGGACCACACCACGCCCATTTTTTTTAGGGCCAAGATTAGGTAATACCTGACTACTCTAGCCCGACACTGGGAAATGAAAACAATACATTCAGAACAGATAAATATCAACTAATAGTCAACATTATTATCCAGCCCGACACTGGGAAACGAAAACGAAACATTCAGAACAGATAATTATCAAGTAGTAGGCAACTTTATTTTGTTAGATCGAAACGAACCCGCCCGACCATAGTTATTGCGTGAAATTCCAAACAATATTCTAAAGACGAATCTCAAGCTTCGCCACGCCACCAACGACACGCTTATTATCGCGATAATCTGTTTAATCATCTCCTGAACTTGTGAATGTGAAACTTCGAATCGTTTTTCTACTTGAAAGAAAGTCGGGACAACACCCTGTGTGACGCAAATGTTGTCCTAGATAATACTTTCGCTTTGAGAAAGAGAGAGGCAACGCTATGACGCAGGGTGTTGTCCTAAAGGTATTTACGATGAGAAAGAGAGAAGGCCGATACCATCTATGATGTACTAGCGTACCTGGATGCAGCTGCAGTGCGCAGGTCAGGTCACGAGGCATGCGCGCAGACCGCACCCACCCTTTGCCAGTTTAGGCTCGCCAAGTCTACTGATCAACACATAACACATTCCGCTGTCATGCGTTACCGTCGTCACCGCTCATTGGAGCCGAAGACAAATAGCCGTTTCCTTCACATTGGGTTCAGCGACGAAGGGGCTCAGTCGGTGAATTTGTTACATAACGTGGATGTGATGGAGGAGGAGGTGATGTGGGGCGTGATGGTGAGGAACCATCGGGTTACTCGGCATAGGAACCGCTGCTTGACCTACTCGGATCTGATGGAGATCAGGGATGGTGGTGGACTCGCTGTGAGTTTATATTTAAAGAGTATACGAGTAATAGAATGTCGGATTGGACCACACTTAGGTATTATTTTGAAGCCTACCATTTAATAATTATCGAGTTTTTTACAAACACCTAATCAACTCTAAATTCCTCAACATTTTCATTTTTTTTAAGTTTTACGGGACAAAATGTAATCCGTCAGGAA
Source organism: Eupithecia subumbrata (assembly GCA_949316285.1). Taxonomy (NCBI): domain Eukaryota; kingdom Metazoa; phylum Arthropoda; class Insecta; order Lepidoptera; family Geometridae; genus Eupithecia; species Eupithecia subumbrata. Next base: position 14,186,584 of record OX438632.1, on the reverse strand, counting down.
TTCAACTTATTTAGACCACCTCTGTACCACGTCGGAATAATTCTCGTATACAAAATCGAAGAATTATAACAATTGGCGAACATATCGAATAATAAACATACATAAATACCGGAGTAGGCTACTAGGATCTTTGATAAAAACACACAGCCGAATTGATAAACCCTCCTTTTTGAAGTAGGTTGAAAAGTTGGCAAAGTATCAACCAAACAATATACTCGTAGGTTAAGCACACACAGTTTCCTAACTTTTTCGCCTGTTGAATCCTCCGCCGCCGTTGCGTCGGTTTTGCAGTTATACACATTGACTTTTTAATGAAGGCTTATTGCGTTTGCGTTAAGTATATTTTCACTGCATAAATTACAAAGCAAACTTCAACAAATATTGCTAAAAACAGACGCAAAAGGTGATAGGAACATAGGCAAAGAGTAAAAAAAAATTCATCTTTGAAAGTTTTAAGTCGGGTCTTGCCAATAAATACTCTAGAATAAATTGAGATAAAACGTGACAAAATCTGTCACCCACCAGCAGCATACTATGCAGCAATATAGGCTAGCATATTATGTTATGACATGCTCTGACCTAGCGCTGGTCTTCCACGGTGACCATGCAATCGATTGGTTCGTTTATAAGTTCACAGCTTATGCATAAAATAGCGCAATAGTTCACAGGGTTCAGAACGTATCGATTCCTTCATTAAATTAGACCAGCCCGTCGACTCCCGCCCGCCCCTGCTCGGCGCCCGCCCGCCCTAGTGCGCCGCCCGTCTTCCTACCCTGGGCGGCAATCTTCGCTGTCTGGTCTTTGTTGTCTCGTTGCTTCGCCCTTCTGATAACTGATTAAATAATACATTTTCACAATGCATGATCTGACCTCGAAGTAATCAGAGCTTTGATATGGGTACCAGATGACTGATTATTATAGACTAGCGACCCGCCCCGGCTTCGCACGGGTGAAATGTTGATACTAAATATACTAAAGAAAGAAAGAAAGAAAATAATTTTATTTACCTTAATAATCTACTACACAACATAAAAGCTAACTATACTCTACTTCTTAGATCCCATTTGTGCGTAGCAGGTTTAGGGCAAATATGGTTTACACTCAGCATTGTGCTGGGTAGACCCTGATGATCCTACCCAGCGCTGGTTTTCAGTGCATGCCAAAGACAGGTCACGTTACGACCATCGGTGGTAGTCCATTTTTCCAAAAAATTTGGTACTACAACTAAAAACTAACTTAATTTATTTACATTTGTACACACGTTATAAACCTATTCAACTATGCAAAATCAATAGAAAGGTAGTTACACATATAAACAATTATACCAAATTAAATTGACTTGCATTTATCTGAGATCATACAGTCAGATCATACTTTGATGAGACATAGAACAAAGGCTGTCACACTGTACTACAGAATCGGCCCCCGGCCGGTACCGCCGCAACCGCTGTGTCTCTGTATTTTAAATCTGTAATATCTTCGAAAATCACACTGATATTAAAAATGTGAAAGTTTGGATATATGGATGGATGGATGTTTGTTACCTCTTCACGCCAAAACTACTGAACGGATCCTGGCGAAATTTGACAAACAGGTAGTTTTACTTTATTAAGACATAGGCTACATTTTATCCCATAAATCAGTTCCCATGAGATAGAAATAACTATCAAACTTTTCCAGGGAAACAACGCGTGCGTAGCCGCGGGCAGAAAGTAGTATTCTGTATTCTGTAAAGAGCCATATTGATCTATATTAAACGTACAATGTATTTAAGGCACTTAATTGAATAAGGATTAATGCTGTATTGCTTAAAATCGCTTCGTAAAAAATCCAGTATTTTTCTTAAAAAGTATAGGATAAAAAATGGTTATTGTGGGTTATCCCTAAGAGATAGACATATACCATCCTTGACTTTTTTGTAGATCTTTTTAAGGTGTACAATACTGTAGTACATTATTTTGATCTATCTCGTAGGGTTCAGCCAGCGTTTGCAATGTAAGCTCAAAAAAATGTGCTTATTAACGACATCACATTAGAAACCTCCAATTATCAGTGTTTCTCTACTATAATACGCATATATTATACATATAAACCTTCGTCTTGAATTACTCTATCTAAAAAAAACCCCATCAAAATCCGTTGCGTAGTTTTAAAGATCTAAGCATACGACTTTGTTTTATACTATGTAGTGATACACCCCGACCCGGAACAAATATCTGCAGGCAGATCATAAATTAGACCCGTAGCGGGAATCAAACCCTCTTTATGTAAAACCAATATAAATACCTGAATACATAAATAATACTGGACAATTCACACATCATCATCTAGCTAGCCCTAAGCTAAGCAGAGCTTGTGTTACGGGTAAGTACTAGATGGATGGATAAATGAACACTTTATTTTACAAAATAATTAATACAAAAAATATCTTATATGCAAGTTAAATAGAAAGCAGTCCAAAGGCGTCCTCATTTCTCAAAGCAACTTTTCCAGGCAACCTTATTGGTACTAGATATCTCATAAACTTGATACATAACACTACATAAACAGATACTATTAAGCACTCGGAACAAATATCTGCAGATCGTACAAACATTTGTCCCTAGGTGGGAAGCGAACCTATAACTCTTGCTTCGCAGGCGGACCCGCTGCGCGACCCACCAATAATATAGCCGTCAATAGTTTTCATTACAAATATTAATTTCGTGAAGTTTTCAAGCAGTGACTACCCCCCCCGGCCCAAAAAGAGGGGTGTTACAAGTTTGACGTGTATTCTGAAAAGGGTGTGTCTGTCTGTAATATAGCTCCCAAACGGTTGTACCGATTTGGATTTAAGACTAGGCACGCTGTTGCATTGGGTAGATACGCGAGTAAAATAGATGTACCTACAACTTTGGATTATTTTGTTGAATTGTGACTTTATCGATTGTTATTGCTGTGTTTGAAAAAAAAGCAGAGCAGCCGTCCAAATCCAATACCAATCAATAATTATTTATTTCGTTAATTTCAAAACTTACATAAGACAATGTTTAATCACATTTAATCCTATGATGATTCAATCAAAGTATTATTTTCATCTAGGATTTTCCTATTGTCGTGAAATTAGTTTGCAATCCCCTACAGCGCTGTTACGAATGCAAAAAAAGTACGTGAAGATAAAGCTTTGAAGACTAAACCGGGGTGGGGCACAAACTTGGAACATAAAGAAGGGTACAAAAATGACCCAGAACACTCCCTTCGATTTTCTAACGGGGAGGTGTGGTAAACACGCATAGAATACATTACGCTCACAATTGCAAAAAAATGTTTTCCTACGCATCGATTTAAGTAACAAGAACAAAATTAAAAATATTAAAAACCCCCCCCCCCCCGACAGATTTTCATGAAACATGGCTAAGAACACTCGGGATAAAATTATCTATGACACAAAAAAACTATAAACGAAAATCGGTTCATCCGTTTGGGAGCTACGATACCACAGACAGATACACAGTCAGACACGTTAAACATATGACACCCCATTTTGCGTCGGGCGTTAAAATAAAACGTTAAGTGCGAGTCGGACTCGCGCCCTAAGGGTTCCGTTTAATTGTAAGGGCTTGTTTCTTGCCAAATATCATGATTCTAGGTCAACATGAAGTAGGTACCCTGTATATTTTGGTCGAGGGAGAGAATCAAAATTATGATTTTTTTGTTAATAAACCACAAATTTACGGTTTTTAGATTCTTCTTGTTATTTGTGCTTGCTTCTTACCAAATTAAATTTTTCTAGGTAAACGGGAAGTACCCTACAGGTATTGTTTGCATGTGATTCCCTTGGAAATTTCAAAATATTCGGACATAAACGGCTGTAACTTTTCAGTTCGTTGACTTAAAAGTTTTATTTATATCGCGGCTTCAAGAGGTTACGGACTTGAGTATTTGACGTTAATTTCAACTCGATACATCCACGCGTTCCTGAGAAAAGAGGGTTGACAGACGGACAGACAGACGGACAACAAAGTGATCCTATAGGGGTTCCTTTTTTCCTTTTGAGGTACGGAACCCTAAAAAGGGGAGATGGGGTACTAGCTTCTCGAAAGTGAAGGTGCAATTAGGTCCACCTACCTCAGTCATAGTCGGACCGGCGGCGTTCGTGTTACGCGTGCTTGCTACGACCTACTTTATTGACTAAAAGACTACAGCGATGCCCTCGTGTTAGTTCATCATTAATTGTATAATTATTACAAATTAAATAATGAAAGAACGTAACAAATTAAGATTATGAACTATATGATCTCATCTTTTATCGGTGAAGCCACTATCTGAACGAAAACTTGTCTAGTTTTCACATTTATGTCTTGAGTAGAAATTGATATACTCGTACTGTTACCTGTCTAGGTGCTAGAAGTGATCGAGAACAAAGACAAACGCGGGCGGCGCAACATCGAGTACCTGATCCACTTCCAAGGATGGAACTCCTCCTGGGACCGCTGCGTCGGCGAGGACTTCGTGCTGAAGGACACGGAGGAGAACCGCCAGCTGCAGCGCGATCTCGCTGACAAGTCGCAGCTTCAACTGTTAGTTATACTCTTCTCCTTTTTTTTCTCAAAGCGGGGCAAACAAAAAAAATATCCACAAAAATACAATACAAAAGACATTCCATAAGACACAAGTACAAAGGGCGGTCTTATCGCTTAGAAGCGATCTCTTCCGGCGATCTTTCCTGCTTGCACAAGTCTCTATTGTTAGCCGGTTGTAGCCACTCTTTAATGTTGCGTTAAGGTCGTCCTTTCTTAATTTATGTTTCACAGAAAGTAACTAATTATTTTATAAGCATAACTTAAGGGTGCACGAGTCGTCCGATCCAACTCATCAGTGGGCTTGGCCTAAGTGTATGCCATCTCACTCATCTGACATAATAGACATTCTCGCGCGCTTGATGTAAGGCAAATAAATTTATTCGTAAAACGGTCGCGTAAAAAATCGGGAAAGACTTTTAGCACAAGGGTTATTATAGAAAAACTATTGAGAGTATCTTTTAAAAATAAATTTATTTCAACTTTTGAATAACTAAACTATGTCTGTACGTGCTTTATTTTAGAGTTTTCTTTCTCCGTATGTTATTTATTTTCGCCCAAAGTTGGGCTTAAATCGGTGTTAAAATACGAAAGTTTAGAAGCTTGTATTTTTTTAATTTATTCTTTTTTTAAGGTTTCGGGTGCATACAGACATAGATAATGACGAGATAAATTGATATTATCCTTAGTTTTGGATGGTCAACATCAAACAGCGTTGTATTACTCTTCTACGTTTGTACGGAGAGATAAGCGACTCGTTCAGCCTTAAGCTTTTCGATTTCCCGTAAGCCTCCATCTGCGCTTTCCAGGCAGCCTTCGCCAATTTAGAACCTCCTAGTTACTGGAGTCCTCCTAGTTACTGCTACTTTTTATACTTACTAGCTTTTGCTCGCGGCGTCCCACGCGTTTTTCGTGGAAAAAGTATCCTGTAATGTTTTTTCAGATCTAGAACTACATTTAAGCAAAATTTCAGCAGCTTCTTATAACAAACGCAAATGTAACATCGCATTTCATTCACACTATCACAAACATTTGCCTTTAAATGAGGTTTTTCAGTAAACAGTATTCCTTGCTTCTACATGACTTCCAGAGTGTCTTGATATTTTATCTATTACCTATAGTACTTATAAAAATAATATGTACGTGCCCTGAACTATTTTATAATTATATTTTAGTTTTAAGCTTTGCCATCTCACGCTCTTTTTAGCACCTTTTGCTATTGCTGTGTAATTCATACTGTCAAGGTTCTGCATCTTCGTTATGTTTAATTTAAGAACTCTGTAACTATGTATTCGAAGGAGGCGTTGTCTCTATGCTCTCGTCGTTTTCACACCAGTTGTTTATTTCTGCTGTACTTTGTTCCAAACTAAGTTAATTTGAATTTTGTATCTCGGTTGTTTCGAGATAAAACCTCATTTAAAGGCGTCGTGGGGATCTTCCCACAATATTCAGTTTAAATGTTTAATTTAAGTATATTATTTATTTATTTATTCATTATATAATATCTACATTATACAGGGTTATTGGTAATTAGACCGGATCCTTTTAGGGGGTGATGGGGGAGGCCATTTGCAACTATTTTGACCCTATATCGTATTATGCAAAAGTTAACCATTTTTGAGATATTCGCAAATTCTTAATTTTTTGGGAAAACCCTGATTTACGTCTTCAAAATTAAATTAAAAAAAAAGTGATCATCCAATTCAAATTTTAGTGACTGATTTAGATAGCCTGAAGTCTAATTATTAATAACCACTAACACAATCGTATGAATCTGTACCCATATGGAAGCTAAAGGACATGTTTATAAAAACAAAGTTTATTTTTTTTGTAAAGTCCTTACAAAAACCCCATTTAAAAAAAAATACTCCAGTGAATTTGGTCGGCATGTTATTTAAAAAACATCTACACATCTTTAGCTATCCAAAGAGGTATAAATCAATGCACTTTGTAACACAATTGCAGAAAAATACGGGTAAATGTAATGACTTAGCTGGTGAATAAGTTTGGATACATTGCTTTACCAACATCTTGGACTTGGGCTTTGCTTGCGCGATTTTCACTTAGTTCTTTTTTTGAATTATTGTTCCGAAAACAGAATAGGCTGATATCATGGCGGAGTAAAAACTTTTTGTTGTTTGACCTGCAATGAAAATAACCGCCGAAATCTCCCGCTAAACGCATGACAAATGAAATTCTAATAGTTTTTCTTCTCGCATTTTTCGAACCGGTGAAGTAATAAAAGATTTAATTTATCAACAATTATGGCTGCAGTGCCACGCATCCTACCACCTCCTCGAGACTTTTCAAACGAAGAATATTCGGATATACTGTTTTGTTATGGTTATGCAAACGGTGTCTCTACACGTGCACGGGCAGAGTATCAGTCTCGGTTTCTTCAGCGCCGGTTACCTCATGAAAGTGTATTTGATAATACATATCGGCGATTTCGAGAGACTGGCAGTGTTCAGAGACGACAAAGTGACGCCGGCCGACCGCATGTTCATCGAACGAAGAAATCATTCGTCATTTTGAAGAGGATCCTACCATTTCAACTAACATGGTTGCTCAAAGACTCGGTGTAACCCAATGGAAAGTTTGGCATACGGTCCATGGAGCAGGTCTCTATCCGTACCATTTAACCCCTGTACAAGTATTAGAAGACGGAGATCCCGCTAACAGGATAACATTTTGCAGATTTATGCTAAATGCTGACATAGAGAACCCTAATTTTTTCAGAAAAATATTATGGACGGATGAATCAAAGTTTGATCAAGATGGAATCACAAATTACCATAATATTCATTTTTGGTCTAGAAAAGCTGATCTTAATCCCAATAAAAAGAAAGAGCAAGGGTCGCAAAGACGATTCTCACTTAATGTATGGATGGGAATAATTGATGATAATTTAATTGGTCCCTATTTCTTGCCTAATTATTTAAATGGTGACACATACGAAGAGTTTTTAAGAAACGAAGTTTTTGGCCTTCTTAGTGAGGTACCATTAGCAACACGCCAAGGTATGATTTACCAACATGATGGCTGCCCCGCTCACTACAGGACTAGTGTGCGTCAATGGTTCAATCAGCATTTTCCGAACCGATGGATTGGTAGAGGAGGTAGTATTCCATGGCCAGCAAGGAGTCCCGACCTTACCCCATGTGATTATTATGTTTGGGGTCATATGAAGAGCCTAGTCTATGACGATTTGACGTCACCTATCTCATCAGTGGATGAATTAAGACGCCGAATAATAAGAGCTGCCGAAAAAATGAAAATAAATTTGACAACAAGGGTTGTTAAAACTGAGTTACGCCATCGTATGCGGCTTTGCATACGGAATAGAGGTGGACATTTTGAAAACGAATTGTAAATTGTAAATTAAAATTTGTAAATTGTAAATTAATAATGTAAATTGTAAATTAAATAGTAAATTGTTTTGATAGTAATAAATTTTTTGTTTGTTTTACAAAATTCATAGTTTGATTTATTGGAAGTTACTACCTGCTTATGGTTTATCCTTTTTTCTGCAATTATGTTACAAAGTGCATTGATTTATACCTCTTTGGATAGCTAAAGATGTGTAGATGTTTTTTAAATAACATGCCGACCAAATTCACTGGAGTATTTTTTTTTAAATGGGGTTTTTGTAAGGACTTTACAAAAAAAATAAACTTTGTTTTTATAAACATGTCCTTTAGCTTCCATATGGGTACAGATTCATACGATTGTGTTAGTGGTTATTAATAATTAGACTTCAGGCTATCTAAATCAGTCACTAAAATTTGAATTGGATGATCACTTTTTTTTAAATTTAATTTTGAAGACGTAAATCAGGGTTTTCCCAAAAAATTAAGAATTTGCGAATATCTCAAAAATGGTTAACTTTTGCATAATACGATATAGGGTCAAAATAGTTGCAAATGGCCTCCCCCATCACCCCCTAAAAGGATCCGGTCTAATTACCAATAACCCTGTATATTTACACGTTCACGCACCGTCCCCGTCCCCCCCCGCGCCTCGTACCTCTTTCCGCTTGTCACTCGAGTCGGTAGTCGTATGTAATCTGCTTACCGCGCGCGCTACCTTGCTTTGAATTGTATCGTAAAATCTATTGTTTCGCACCGCTCTCGCTATAACTACTATTCTATCTTCTACTGTGAACTTTGATCTATTCTACTGTGCCTTTCCACTCCTAAAAATAACTGTAGTGATCTAATAAACCTGCCTGTGAACTGGAATGTGTGTTGCCTTCATTCATCAACCACCACAAGTCAGGCCTCCGCTACAAGGCGAATGTTTATAAGCGTGCGAAGTAGTAAGCTGAAGCTAGATATGCTATAGGTAATCCTGTGTTCCCCAGAGGTGCGTACCTGTACCGTCGCGAGCGCAAGAAGGGCAGCTCCAGCTCCGGCGGGCCCCCCGCCAAGCGCTCGCGGCACAACTACAGCGACGACGGCTCCTCCACCAGCACTCAGCCCGATGGTAATACTTCTTTACTCAAACATGCTACTTAATAATGCCATTATTTTGACAACCTTCTTTGAGCAAAGTCGACCTTGCCGGCTTACTCAAAAATGCGACAGTCATCAAATTATGGTCGTGTTTTGCGGCCGGTAATTTCCATTATTTTGTTTCGAGTGCAAATTCTTACCAAATAATTTATGAACTAAGCTGGTATTTTTTTGTGCTTGTTTTATATGGACAAATCGATCTGAAATAAACGATTCATAATTTATTTTTACTTTTATTATAATTTAAATTACTTTTTGTTTGAGTAAATTACTTGACCTTTCGGCCATCATCATGGCGGTCAGCACCCCACCCGTTACTGACTTTTATTGTACTATTTCGAACAAATAAACGGGAAGGCTGTACCAGGGACTACGCCGCAGTGGAGTACGTGGAACGTCTATTGTGTGCTACAGAGCAGCCGCAGCGCGTAACGACTGGCTTCGATCGTACCCTCACATAGCGTGGCGAGCGAAGCGAGCCGTACACTCTGCTCTACGGTACAAGGCCCGCGGAGCTGACAAGCTCGCCTCGGTGGAGGCTCACTCATGTGTGAGGACCTGCTGTCTACAGCCGACTTCCGGAGCATGTTATCACCGCACCCAGCTTAGCTTCATTCAAAAACAAACTTAAGATATGGCTCATCGAGAGGCCGTGAACGAGAGGGCTACAAAGGTCGACGATTTTCTCGACAAAAAATTGTGATGTCATATTTAGTTTAATATAGAGATATCTAGATTAATTTGTTCTTATGTATCTCATTTTAAGTAAACCCTGTGTTTGTATGAGAATAAAGTTCTTTAAACCTATAAAAATGATTAGTAATTAACTTATAACTTGTTGTATTGCTTATTATTTTACTGGATATTCAATTGAATTTATTTTTCTATGTTGGGTACATGACAATTTATAATTATTTTAGTATTTAAATTTGTTACCTCGATTTTTTTTTATAAACTTGTAAACATTATTTTACCAATAAAATGACTATCTGACTATCTGTGACACGCACAAGACGTTTCACGTACATACTTCACTGCAGCTGCGTCCCTGATATTGTCTATCCACTTTTTAAACTTTTTGTTTGTTAGTTGACTTAATCGAGAGTTGTTAGCTGTTGTATGTTTGTTGCATTTCGATGCGGCTGTTTTTTTCTGCTGGTTCAAAGTCGAATGGTGTCAATTCAGATAGCACACAAACTAAACTAAATTGACTGTACTAAAAATGATACCACTATTTTTGTTTCGATCGATAAGTAAGGCATCACTAATAAAGTGCTGTTAATATTAGTTAACGCGCTCACTGCCAGGCGATGCGACTCGCAGGGGCGTGCCGTATCGCTGCTGACGCAGGCGCAGGTACTAGCAAGCCATGTGCATCATGGGCTTAATGTGTTAAGCGTAGTTTTTGTGCCGTCTGAATTGACACCAATATCAATAACACCTCGCAGAACCGGATGGCGGAGAACCAAACGCCGGAGCAGAGCAACCAGAAGGAGACCCAGCGGAACCGGAAGCGGATGCGGAGAACAGTCCGGAAGCAGATGCAGAGAACAATCAAGAGTCACCGGAAGAGGAGACCAAAGAGGAGATGGAGTCTGACTCCTCGGAGTCCAGTGAGGAGGCGCGCGATGACGCCGGCTTGCCGGAGAATGTGCTGGTGCCGGTGGGGCGCGCGCATATCGCTATGCCAGCTGTCTTACGGTAAGAGATCACGGAGGAGATGGAGTCTGACTCCTCGGAGTCCAGTGAGGAGGCGCGCGATGACGCCGGCTTGCCGGAGAATGTGCTGGTGCCGGTGGGGCGCGCGCATATCGCTATGCCAGCTGTCTTACGGTAAGAGATCACGGAGGAGATGGAGTCTGACTCCTCGGAGTCCAGTGAGGAGGCGCGCGATGACGCCGGCTTGCCGGAGAATGTGCTGGTGCCGGTGGGGCGCGCGCATATCGCTATGCCAGCTGTCTTACGGTAAGAGATCACGGAGGAGATGGAGTCTGACTCCTCGGAGTCCAGTGAGGAGGCGCGCGATGACGCCGGCTTGCCGGAGAATGTGCTGGTGCCGGTGGGGCGCGCGCATATCGCTATGCCAGCTGTCTTACGGTAAGAGATCAAGCAGGAGATGGAGTCTGACTCCTCGGAGCCCAGTGAGGAGGCGCGGGTGGTTTATAAACATGGGATATTTTATTACTAACTAGTTTCTTCGCACGCAAATTTAACGTTTAAAGGTTATTTCTAGCCCAAAGGAACTGTTTTGTGAGATAAAAAGTAGCCTTTGTTTGTTAAATTTCAGCCTAATCCGTTCCGTAGTTTTGGCGTGAAAAGGTAACAAACATCCGTCCATCCACCCATACATCTAAACATCCAAACTTTCGCATTTATAATATTAAGTATATTAATGTGATTTCTGTTATTTTGTCCACAGAGACCGCTTAACTTACGACTACCATCTAATAGTGAAGCGAAACCGACTCACAAGACTCCCCGCCACCCCTTGCGCGGCCCAGATACTGGAGTCCTTCGTAAAGTGGTTCGCCTGCGCCGGCGCATGGGCCACCCCTCGCTGCAGGAACGAGCCGCCGCAGAAACCGGACCTGGCTGATGTGTCTCGCAGGTAACCAGCCCACCCCGCCGGCGCCGTGCAGCGTGAGGGCGCGGGCGTAGCGAGCCCGAGCACTGGCATGGCACGTCAACACGCAGCGCGGCGAGCGTAGCGAGCCACACTGTTATGTTATGACATATCGTTACACACAACACAAAGTAAAAAGTCAAGTGCGAGTCCGATTCGCGCACTAAGGGTTCCGTATAACTGTAAGACCTTGCCAAATATCAAGATCGTCAAGAGGTCAACGGGAACTACCCTATAGGTTTTGGTCCATGGCGATCAAAAATATTTTTTTAAAGAATAAACTACAAATTTACAGTTTTCGGATTTTTCCCTTTCCTTGTGCTATAAAACCTTGCTTCTTGTCAAATTTCATGATTCAAAATATTCGGCCATAAACGGCTGTAACTTTTGACTGCGTTGACCTAGAAGTTTTACCTATTTATATCGTGGCTTCAAGAGGTTAAGGACTTGAGTATTTGATGTTAATTTCGACTCGAGACCTCCACGCGTTCCTGAGAAAAGGGGGTTGACAGACGGACAGACAGACGGACGGACAATAAAGGGATCATAAGCGTGAAACGTGGGGCGCAGCTAATTTATAATTTAATCAATAAATCCTCAACAGCCTGTATTGGTCCACTGCTAGACGCAGGCCTTCCCCTGATAAGCGCCTTATTGGCTTTTATCTCATGGGGGGGGTAAAGCTATAGTCCCCACGCTGGGCATGCGGGTTGGGGATCGCAGTTTGGTGGTAGAATTGTTCTGTAGGGGGGCGCTGCTTCCCGCTCACGGTTGATATCCCTTAATCGCGTCTTACGACACCCGCGGGAAGGATTGGGGTGGTACAAATTCTAAGCCGGCACCACACAGCGAAATATTTATTAATAAATAAATATGATTAGTGTGATGATGATGACCTCTCCTCCAGGTTGAACCTGGTCCGGGAGGTGGCGGACGGCATGCGCGTCTACTTCGACTTCATCCTGCGCGGGAACCTGCTCTACAAGTCGGAGCTGGCGCAGTACCACCAGGTCTGCGGACAGTTCCTGGACCAGTGAGTATTCCTCATCATCATCTTGACGACCTCCGTGGCCCAGCTGGCGAAGGTCCGCCTGCGACGCAGGAGGTTGCCCGTTCGATTCCCGCCTCGGGACAAATGTTTGTACGATCTGCAGATATTTGTTCAGGGTGCTCTGGGTGTTTTCTATGTATAATAAAAATATGTATCTATGTAGTGTATTGTATTAAGTTTATCAGTTTTTTAGTACCCATAACACAAACTCTGCTTAGCTTGGGTACTAGTATAGTATTATAATATCTGTGGCTTGGGGCTAGATAATGCTGTGTGAATTATCCAGCATTATTTATTTATTTACTATACTATAATAAACATTACCTATTGATGTATAAGTCCTTAGATTACTAAGGTATTCAATGCAATATAAGTAATCTAACTTATATTAGGTTTTATTTACAAAAGACAGAAGCCCTTATTCACAAAGAAAATTACAATAAAATAATAGAAATAAATCAGAATTGTATTTACAATTGAAACAATTAGATTAAACTTAATATTGTTATTATTTTTATTTTCATCGTTGAAACTGTACCTACCTTTCTAATAATGATAATGTTTTGCTCCTATTTAATTATATTTTTTAATTTAAATTGTTATTATGGTAGTATACGTAGGCACTAACCTTTGCATACAAAGTGACGTGTAGTTCTAGAAACATTTGAAATAAATGAGTATTGATAAAGATTGACTCAATGTAGACCTCTCTATTATTGCGTGAACTCGAGAGCGCTCTTCACTGATACCAATTCACGTGACAACTAATGCTGGTCACTGCGAGCGACGATCCTACACAGTCGTAACACAGTTTTTAAACTATCACGGGGTGTAGAAGTCAGGAGCAAGCCATACATCACTTATTTGTGATAGGGTATATGCATTTAATCGATTGTTTAGGTTAATACATTACCGAAAATTAAATATAACACCCAAAATTTCAAATTATTTAGGTAAAAAACAATAAGTAAAACTGCACTCAGTTTCGGGTGATAAAAACGCTGCCATATTGGTCCTTGTTCTGTGACGTCACAGTTCACGATAAAACTTTTAAATCCATCATAGTTATTAACACTAAAGTCACTTATAACGGGATATTAATCATGTAGGGGAAAGGCGTACAAAATGACATACCCTCTGCTAAATCAGTCATAAATCGTGTTTTATTAATTGTATTTAACATTATAACCAGCCCTTTTAAACCTTGGTTCAGTACTTTATCAAAATTAAAGAGATCAATCAACTTAATACTAAAACAACAAACTTATAGAACATTTAAAAAAAGATTGACAAAATCCGTTTTGTCCACCCTGTGCGGGTAAAATGACATACATCATGTGGGTAAAATGGTATACCAAATAATAATTTTTCCTTTATCTGCAGAGTTCGCAAATAAAAGACTTCGTCTTCTTAGAACGTCTGCACATGATGCATGAGCCCATTCTTGCAGCTCATGCACTTTAACCAAACTTCCCTTGGCTTGGACCAGGAGTACAGGACCTGGAGTACAGGCAATTGCAAGGGCAATCTTCGTCGTCGTCGGCTACAGTGTTAGTTTGCATGGACGAGAAATCTTCTTCGCTGCTAGGACTAAAGTTTAGTGCTTTGGTAACATTTCTTGTTTTTTTGGAACCGGCGGAGGAGCCGATTTCCATAAATTATCATCAGCCATCAGCCAACTCATTTCATTTTTATTTACAGCTTCCATAGCCTTTTCCATGGAGGTTTTATCACAACCCTGTGGTTCTGTCTTTCTTGCATAATTTCGCGGCATGATTTTCTAAAATATTATGATGATGTACGGATGTTTGAAATTATGATCTGAAAGAAAAAAAATGGGTGGGTCAAACGACATAGTATGCCATTTTACCCGGACAAGGGGTATGTCATTATGTACACTTTCAAAATTTATAACCTCAGAATCAAAAAGCGCTTGAAATGAGCTTTCAACACATCACCGAGCTTTTTTAGTTCAATGACAACAAACAAATGCCTTCAAAGACAAATAAAAACAAAAAATAACTTACTTTTATCGCGAAACAAAATCCATCGGAACAAAACTCGTGGAGATTTAAAATTTGTAAACCGCCATCCGCGTCAAACGGACGAGCAGTCGTGTCTGGCGTTGCGACAGGTTGCTGCCTGTTACTAGACGGCCTCTGTGTATCGACACGGGAACTGAATAGTCTGTGGTTTCGGAGAAAAGACCACTGTGTCGTTTTGTCCACCTATGTCATTTTGTACGCCTTTCCCCTAACTGCGCCGAAATATTGGAAAGCTCAAAACTCAAATCATGGTAAATATCCCGTTATAAGTGTCTTTAGTGTCACAGTTCACATTTTCTAGAGTTGAAAAGCGCATAAGTTTCTTCGTTGATTTTTCAATCAAAATAAAATTAGATACAAATCAACGATAAAACTAAAATTTTACTTTACAGAAAACACCAAAAAACCGCGAAATAATACAAAAAAATATCCCGCCAAAGCTTCATGACAATCCAAAATGTGAGGTGTGACGTCACGGTTCGCTTTTGCCAATAGTGTTGCGTTTAGAAATTTTGCGATTTAGATTTAAAATATATACTTTTCAATGATGAAATTTCGCAATATTGACATCAAAAAATACAAAAATAAATATATAGATATATTTCTATATCAATAGACAATACGTAAAACATAATTCGCTTTTTTGAAGTCGCATGTATATACCCTATTGTTATCTACCTCAATTTTTCTACTGCCTTCACCAGCCAAGAGGCCCTTTATCATTGCTGTTTGAGGATGTCCCTGGTGGTTATCTTTTTAAGTTCATTTATGTTCTCTTTTCTTATATTATTGTCAAGATCTACTTATAAGTTTTGTAATGTAAGTATGAATGTTTTTTTAGCAATAAAGAAATTTTTTTTAGGTTGAAATTGTAGTATTCGAGCTGACATTTTAATATCCAAGTTGACATTGTATCCAAATAATGATACCATTCGTTTTCATTGATTATCTTAATTATTTTTCATAAGAGCTTTTATTATGCTGTTACTTTGTGTTTTATATTTGTTTTTTTTTATTGATTTGATTGTCCAAGGTTTTTAGATTTAGGTTTTCCACACACAGTGTATTTTGTTTATAAAGGAAATAAATGAATTGAATTGTATTTTACCCACTGCTGGGTATAGGTCTCCCGAAGGTTGTGCTATCCACCACGGTCCTGTTTCCATACAAACAGCGCGAGCGAAGCCACGGACAGAAACTAGTTACAGAATTAAATTAGTTATAAGATATGATTAACGACCTTGCATAGGAAAACTTGTGTTACATGAGTAAAACAAAACACAGTGCTATTCTTGAAATTTATGAAATAAATGATTATATAAAAATATAATATATATATAGAAAAAGAATAATCGAATTTATAATTTATAAAAGTTTATTTCTTAGACAGGAGCAGCAAATGAAAGAAGAACTGGAATCAGACGGAATCTACGCCGAGGAATACGACGAGGAACCTTCAGCCGAGGAGGACCTGCGGAGCCCTAAGGTGGAGCACGGGAGCTCTGCCATGGAAGACATCGGCAGCCCTAAGATGGAGGACTACTCGCATCTACCGCCCGACCCCGTGCATGCGACTTGCGGTAAACAAACATTATACTAATCAATAAAATACAAAGAGTTTATTCATCAAAACAATATGTCTAAGGTAATAAGAGATTTATCTTAAATTTTATAAGTACTTATTAAAACACCTGTAAGTACCAGTGTAATTATTATGGATAGATACTGAACAAGGAAAATTTTTGAAGGTTATAATGTAGGCGTTTGGTATCCGGGTCTCATCAGTCCGGCACGCCCAGTAATCCGGCAGTTTGCATCTTAATAAAAATATTGGTCCACTGCTAGACGCAGGCCTTTTATCTCATGGAGGTAATGCCCATAATCCCCCCGCTGGGCATGCGGGTTGGGGATCGCAGTTCTGTGATAGAATTGTTCTATAAGTAATAATGAGTCATCTGAGCCAGTTGTTTCTTTGTTCTTTGTTACTTTCTTCCACTTTGTTTGTTCATTAAAAAATAAACATGTTTGTCTATGAGTAGGTATATTGTCAATTTTGTCTATGAACAAAGATTCATTCATTCATGGGAATGAGAAAAAGAATTGTAACCTCCATCTTGTTTTTGAATTTTCGTTTTTCTGAGGAGAAATAAATTAACAGTTTACTACTTCAGTCATTTATCGTTTTATTTCCAGAAAGGTAATAACAGCATCACACTTCATATCATAATTTCAGCAGCTTGACTCATTGATGGCTTTGTTTTTCCCCACTGCAGAATACCTTCAAAACAGAAAAATCATCGTGGTGCATACCATTAAGCAAGAAATCAAAGAAGAGCCGCACGATATGGACGAGGACGGGGATATGACGGAGGAGATGGACGTCGCGCTGCAACAACAGATGCAAGTCGCCATGCAACAGGAGATGCAAGCTGCCATGCAACAGGAAATGCAAGGTATGCAACCTATACCCTAGAGGTTTTTTTACACATACATATGGTTTCTTTTGCAATATTATGAGAAACAAGTTGCTAGGCAACAGGAAATGCAAGTTGCAAGAAATGCACGGTATATGTATATATATAAGATCATATTATGTGGAGGATAAAAAAGTATGGGACGGGTTTTGCTTCAACTCGAAAAATAACAGGCTAAATGTTTCTTCGTCTTTCTTTACATTAGTGTACATAACGAAGCGACAGAAATCAAAAATATCACTTTATTTCGGTGTCAGTGTTAGATTTTATAATTTCACCTTTTTTAAGTGTACATTTATTGTATTTATGGAAATAAAGAGTTTTTGATATGATTTGACAGCTTATAATTTAAAATAAGATACCTGTAACCCATTGTCTGCAAATAAATAATTTGTATGAGTGCGTAAGATTGTTTCCAGAATGCAGAATTTTTCTTTATCGCCGTCAATAAACAAAACTTTTAAAGAGGCATTAAAAATAACATAAAATAAGTATCTGTTCAAAACTGGGAAATAGTACCAGGGACTAGCGAGAATTATTGATACTAATTCCTTTGTTACGTTTAATCTGTATTATACGAAACACGCTTGTAATTTTTTTTATGTAATAATAATAGTCAAAAAAACTATTTATAATTTTTTTTTCAAGTTGCAATGCAAAACGACATGCAAGTAGTTATGCAGCAAGAAATCCAAGTGGCGGTGGCGGTTCACCCCACGCATCAGGAGATACACGTGGCGGTGACTCCCGAGCTGCAAGCGGCCATGCAACAGGGCCTCGAGGTGTCCATAGCGATGCAGGATGATATATTGGATATTCAACAACATGCGGTAATAGGTAAGAGATAAGGGTTATATTGCCGTGGCGGTCGCGCCGTAAGAATCAATCGCTACAACCCAGTCCGTGGTCGTAACAGTCGTCTGAGGAAACCTACCAGAAAAGCGCTGCAGGGTCCTTCTTTTGTGCTACACGTTTGCTGAGTCGCGGTCTCTGCTCAAGACTCATTTAGCCCAACAGTGGTCGGTTGTTGTAGGACATTTCAAATACATTATAAATGAACTTTATATCTTACTAGTCTATGCCGTCGGCGTCGCACGCGTTTTTCTAAGGAAACGTTTAAAAGTGATTTCTATCCCATATCCAATTGATTTATGGGATAAAAATTTCAACCCGATCCGTTCAGTAGTTCTGGTGTGAAGAGGTAACAAACATCCATCCATCCAAACTTTCGCATTTATAATATTAGTGTGATGTGATTTGCAGACTAGTCTCTGCGCAGTATTAGGTATAATAATCGTCGGACTTCTTGTCCTCTAACGAACTACATGACAAAGCTGCGAAGAACGCAATTTTAGGCCAAATTGGTGGACGGTTACCTTCTGGACAGTCGCGTCGATTATTCACTCAGTTTTTGTCAAACAATGAAAGAGCGAGACAGAGCTATATGAAGCTGTTCCTATCTCTTTCGTCAGCTGCGTTGTCGGCGGCTTAGGAATTATATGTGTGAGTGTACCTGCGCAATTTTCCCACTGTCGCTGCTCGTTACCGACAAGTTGTTTCGCGGCAACTATACGTCCTGTAAGGCTACATTTATCTCAATAAAATACAATATAACGTGCGTACTTAAATAATGGGATCGAGCTGATCATGCATGAGAGAAGACGTCAATCGCAATCACACTTGTGAGTACGCAGGTTTTACAAAAATATTAAATTTCAGATCTAGATCAAAGCATAAAAGAGGAAGTTTTGATCGACGCGGAGTACCAAGAAAATTACCAGGAAGATTACGAAGATGAACCGATGGAGGAACCTCTGGAGACGATGCAGCAACAGCTGTACCAGGAGATGAAGCAGGACATCGATGTGGAGATACGGCAGGTTTGACATTCCTTCAGATACACTCTCATCTCAGAAAACTACCCTGTTTACCTCATCATCATCAGCCTGTATTAGTCCACTGCTGGACATAGGGCTCCCCTTAAGACCTCCACAATGCCCGACAGAGCTGACCGCATCCAGCGATTTCCCGCGATCTTCACCAGGACGTGGTTCCACCGCGTGGAGGCCTACACACACTGCGCCTTCCGGTACATGGTCGCCACTCCAGAGCCTTGCGTCCCCAGTGGTCATCGGTTCTTCGAGCTATGTGCATTGCCCACTGCCACTTGAGTTTCGCAATAAATTTTTGATTCGTTTCCGTGCAAACGCTAATCTTATGCAAGCGACATAAGAGTTGGTTTTGCACGATAACGAAACTTCGATTACCCCTTTTCGAGTAGGCCTCCTGAGAGGGCCTCCTATGTCGGTACCCGGTGAATCACCGGCTGCGAAGCTGTAGGTAGACCACACAACACACACTGGCGGATCTCTGTAGAACCATGTCACAGTAACAAAAACGCCAAAACTGGTGTTTGTTACTGTGTTTGGCGTTTGTTTTCTTATTGTGACACAGAGGTTCTACAGAGATCCGCCAGTTGTGTGGTCTACTTATAGGCTCAAGCGGCCGGTGACTAGGGCTGCAGAGAGAAGAACTTCCTGACGATGCGCCGAGTCCAGGAGAACCGCCTTTTGAATCTGGCCCTTGATCCAACTTCCTAGCGAGAGTCTTGAGATGTTAATCGAGGCTTTTCGCTATTACGCCTGACAACCTCGTTAGCCAAGTCAAGATATTTACTAATTTTATCTTTCTCAGCTTTAACGAGGTTAACATCATGTGGTATAGTGACATCAGCGAGCACCGTCCTCCGTTCTAACCGATCTATCAGTACAATATCTGGCATATCTTGGTTCTTCTGTGGATCTTCTCATTTCTGATTCGATCTCGCAGAGAGCTACTAGCGCATAGCGATAACCTGTATACTTAGTAATGCTAATATAACATTATAATACAACAGGTGGTTCGAGAAGAATATGAGGATATGTCGGAAGACATGGAATCACAAGAGGACGACGAAGAAGACGACGAAGAGGATTTAATGGAGACTGAGGAGGCCTCGGAACAAAACGACACTGAAGATTATAGGGAAGATGAACTTGGGGTAAAATTAACCTGTTATATAAATACTTTATTCACAAAGAAAATTACAATTAAATAATTGCTCGAAGCGACGCGTGACCCGAGAGCTGGTCCGTATCTGGCGCAGCGCATCAGCATTGCCATACAGCGGGGCAATGCAGCCAGCGTCTTAGAGACGCGACGACTGGTATTGATATGGATCCGTTGAGCTACCTGTAGATTGTTTGCAACAGTCTGCAGTTAGCTCAATTGTTTCAGTTGTAAATACTAATTCTAATTTATTTATATTATTTTATTGTAATTTTCTTTGTGAATAAAGGCTTCTCCCATTAAAAAAATAGAACTAGTATTTACAATTGAAACAATTGAGCTAACTGCAGACTGTTGCAAAGAATCTACAGGTAGGCTTTTATTCAAAAGAAATTGGATTTTTCATATCGTCACTAGGTTCTGCCTGCGGCGTCGCACGCGTTTTTCGGAATAAAAGTAGGCTATATATATTATTGCATGTCCAGAACTTTACGTGTGCAAATATCAGCGTGAGCCATTCAGCAGTTTTGGCGTTGTCTTCGCACAATCTTCAACACGGCACGGGAACTCTCGCGTTTATAATACTAGTAGAATATCAGCCCACTCACGTCCACTGCTGAACATAGTCCTCCGCCTCCATCCATCGACTCCTGCGACCGCTAGAATGTCGCCGATCCATCGAGTGGATGGTCTCGCAACACTACGTTTCGCATTTCATCGCAGTCACTCGTCAAGAATATTTATTATCCAGTGATTATCAGTTCTACAAGCTATTATGTGCTGCCGCCTGGCATTTCATCCTAATTCTTCTTGTTATAATATTACGTTCCTGATACTTATCGATATTTTAATTATTTTTACAGGAAGACGATTTGCCACTAAAAAGAAACCCTAAGCAGGATAAAGATGATTCTAATAACTCGCAAGACTCACAGACAAGTCAAGATTATGAATTAGAAGCCGGAAATTCGCAGGCGAGCGAAGAATCAACAGATAATGTAACAAAACTAAGTCAAAATGTACCAGTAACAACTCAAAATGCACCAGAACTAGCACAAATAGGCAATCCTCAACATAAACAAGAACCACCTTTACCGGATTCAGAAGGTAAAAGTCTCAGTCAAACAGAAGTAAAAGGCCTTCGCAGTCACACCGAAGCTTCCAATCGGGAAGGCCTTCGCAGTCAGAACACAGAAGGGGCTAAAGAACGCTTACGCAGTCACACCACTGAAGGTTCTAAAAGCCCCCATCCGTCTAGCGATAAGTCTCAAAAGGAAACGCATAGCCATAAGCTTCAAAAAGAAGGCCATGGTCATGAAAAATCTCATAAGGAGAGTAGCACCGAAAAGCCTCATAGAGAAGGCCTTCGCAGTCAATCAATCGATACAGCTCATAAGGAAATCACTAAAACTCAGGAAAAACATCATAGGGAAGGCCTTCGCAGTCAATCGATCGATGCACCACATAAAGAAATCTCTAGAAGTCAGGACATACCTCACAGAGAAGGCCTTCGAAGTCAATCAATCGATGCGCCACATAAAGAGATGCCTAAAAATCAGGAAACATCTCATAAGGAGATCTCCAAAACTCAAGAAATACACCACAGGGAAGGCCTTCGTAGTCAATCAATTGACGCGCCACACAAGGAACTTGCTCATAGGGAGGGCCTCCGCAGTCAATCGACCGAGGGGCCACATAGTCCGGCTGTTGAAGATAGCTTCGTTAGTACTGTCCGGAGGGAGCTACGACCTCGAAGCCGCAAGTACGAAATAGTGTTAATTTTTTACGTATTTTGTTTTGCTACCTCTTAGAATGAGATGGCGCGCCGCCTTAGGCCTTAACTTATCCAATCAACGCTTTCACTACCTAGCCTTGCAAATACCAAAATGAACATGCAAATAAATGTTTTTTTTTTCTTTTCTCAATAATAATATTTCTTTCTTTTAGATAATTTTTTTTTTCATTCTCAGGGGAAAGGACGGCAACGACTCACCATCCGTTAGTGGCAAATCACACGCTCTTGGCCGCAACTCCCCATCAGTTGGGGGAAAATCACCATCAGTTGGTGGGAAATCATCCGCCCTTGGCAGCGACCCACCATCTCGAGGGAAATCGCCCGCTCTTGGTAGCAACTCCCCATCAGTTGGGGGGAAAACACCATCAGTTGGGGGCAAATCATCATCACTTGGTGGCAAAACAGCATTAGTTGGTGGCAAATCGTCATCAGTTGGTGGGAAATCGCCTGGCCCTGGCAGCGTCGGATCATCCGTTAGTGGCAAATCGGCTAGTCTTGGTGGCAAATCGCCTTGCCTTAGCAGCAACCCCCCATCTCGAGGAAAATCACCTAACCGTAGCAGCAACCCACCATCCAGAGGCAAATCACCTAGCCTTGGCGGTACATCGCCTAGTCTTGGTGGCAAATCACCTAGCCTTGGTGGTACATCGCCTGGTCTTAGCAGCAACCCACCATCCAGAGGCAAATCACCAATTCTTGGAAGCAACTCTCCATCGTCTGGTGGCAACTCTCCATACGTTAGTGGCAAATCGCCTGGCCTTAGCAGCAACCTACTATCTAAAGGCAAATCACCTTGCCTTGGTGGCAAATCACCTGGCATTAGTAGTGACTCACAATACATTAGTGGTAAATCCCCATGCCTTGGTGGCAAGTCCCCTGGCAACCCACTATCAAGCGGTAAATCGCCTAGCCTTGGTGGAAAATCGTCTGGTCTCAGCAGCAACCCACCATCGAGAGGCAAATCACCCACGCAGAGCAGCAACCCACCACCCAGAGGCAAATCACCCATCCATAGCAGCAACCCGCCATCTCGAGACAAATCGCCTAGCCTTAGCGGCAAACCACCCTCGAGAGACAAATCGCCTAACCGTAGCAGCAACCCACCATCCAGAGGCAAATCACCCATCCATAGCAGCAACCCGCCATCTCGAGGCAAATCGCCTAGCCTTAGCAGCAACCCACCATCCCGAGGCAAATCGCCTAGCCTTAGCAGCAAACCACCCTCAAGAGGTAAATCGCCTAGCCGTAGCAGCAACCCACCATCTAGAGGCAAATCACCCTCCCATAGCAGTAACCCGCAATCTAGAGGCAAATCGCATAGCCTTAGCAGCAACGCACCCTCGAGAGGCAAATCGCCTAACCGTAGCAGCAACCCACCATCCAGAGGCAAATCATCCACCCATAGCAGCAACCCGCCATCTCGAGGCAAATCGCCTAGCCTTAGCAGCAACCCACCATCTAGAGGCAAATCCCCTACCCTTGGCAACCAATCCCCGTCAGCTGGCGGCAAGTCACCTGGTCATAGCCGCGACTCACAACCCGTTAGCGGCAAAAGCAACCCACCATCCAGAGGCAAATCCCCCACCCTTACCAGACAATCTCCGTCAGTGGGTAGCCAATCCCCCACCGTGGAGCGAAGCACCAGCTCGCCAGCGATAGAAGACTTTCCGGACAGACCGTCGGACGATCCCCACAGCTTCGTTACCACTGTGAGGAACCAAATCAGACCGGCGACGCGAGGGCAGCGGCGAAGGTAACTAACAAAACATAATAATTCCTCCATTTGTAATCACTAGTTTTTGTTTTTACTGTCTTCGTTTTATGTTTTGTTTATATCGTTAAATGGCTTCGGGAACTTATTTTTGGGTAATTAATAATATTATTTTATTTCGGACTACTATGATCCATAATATGTTAGTAGGTAACTAGGTAACGGCATAAAGAGCGAGAAAAGTAAATGATAAAAATCTTGGGGTAAGTACTAAAATTAAATTAAATCAAAATATATTATATCAAATTAAATTTAAGTAATTTACAACGGGATATTACCATGATTTGAGTTTTCCAATATTTGGGCACATTTTCATGCGCCATGATCACGGAATAACTGAGGGCACTGCGAGTGAGTTGTTTTTGGCAGATATATCGATCCACACTATTTTTTTATTTTTTTGTCTTTTGCTACGAATTACTTTAGTGTTAATAACCATGATGGATTCAATTAATTTGCCTAAAGATAGAAAGTAAAGGCCTCCCTCAGTTGGCCCATTATTTCTATTATCAGATCATTATTTTCTACTCACTCGTTTCCGACAAAAATAGGGGTGTTATAAGTTTGATATCCGTATAAATAAATAATTCATAATTTATTCATAAAGATATCAGGGATACAATGTCACGTCAACACTGCTCAGCTATTGCGTAACTTAAAGAATTTTATAAGTAACAGGTGTGTTTACTAAATTCAACATCTACAGATACCACAACTCGCCAGCCACGCCGCCAGTCATCGAAGAGGCCCCTGCCAGTACCGAGGAGGCCACAGAAGGCCCCGCGGCCGGCAAGCAGGACTCTGTTGAGCAGCCACAGGCAGCCGCTCGAGTTAGGACGCGGAGTGGTAACAAGTAAGTGTTTCTTATGTTTTCCCTGTAGGTGGAGCGATCGGCGCTTGAGGCCGTAGAAAGTGATAAATGAATTTATTGCCGTGTAACTAGGTGGTAATGTGTACCTCTACATTGGTCTTATGTCAATCAATATCACTTCACTAGTATTATAAATGCGAAAGTTTGGATGGATGGATAGATGGATGGATGTTTGTTACCTCTTCACGCCAAAACTTCTGGACGGATCGGGCTGAAATTTGGCACACATATAATTCTAATCCTGGAATCAAACATAGGCTACTTTTTATCCTATAAATCAGTTCCCATGGGATAGAAATCACCTTTATACCTTTCCATAGAAACGACGCGTGCGCAGGTTTACAGCATTAACATGCAAAATGAGAAATTAACAGGAAAATAAAAATAAGCAAATCCAAAACAATAAATTTTTCAATGTTGGTAGAGTCAATCAATAGTATACAATAGTTATACCAAGTCCCAAAGATTATCGACTACTTGGCCTTGTGGCGGAATCGCTAGCGCGTTCCCGTACTGAGAGGAAGTTGCGGGTTCAAGCCCCGTCTAGGTCGTGCATTTTTAGGATCTTATGTAAATTCTTGGTTGTGTAATAAAAGGTACCTCCCCTTCATTCAGATTTCTAGCTACAGTGGTTTAAGCTGGGCATTGTTACCAGAAAATCGCTTGTTCTTTTATAAATTAAGATTTCACTTGTGTGTGCAATAATGAATTTAAGATAAACAAAAGAGCATCAACCTTTGTTAAATTATACAACGGAGAACAATGAAAAAAATGTATGGTTTGGTTGAACGCTACTTAACAGGAGTGGGAGTCAAAGAATCACTCCATCGCATCAGGTACCTACTGATTTAAACTTGAAGTACAATTTACTACGTTTTGGATCAATCAGCGGTAAACTAGATTTTTACAGAAATTCTCTTACTATTTGGTACCTTACCTGGTTTCCTCGATAAAGGCTCAGCCTGGTGAGGAAGCCGACGAATCGTCTATAAAACTAATTCAGCAAACTCCAAATGCATCGCTTTTTAGCCATCGGCTGATATTTAACCCTAGCGGTTTGCCTTTTCAAGAGCCAATAAAGTGAGTTTTTCCTTTATTTGTTGACGGACACTATCCCTCTGCTGACAGGTCCATAAACTGTCAGACCTCGGAAGACGTGAATGAGCCCGCGTCGGTCAGTAACATCAAGCACGAGCAGAGTGGAACGGAAACCGTCACGCCGGCTCCTCGCAGCGGCCTCGCCCGGAGGTATCTGATTCATATCATATCTTACTAACATAACAAGATCCGTCAAGTGCGAGTGTAACTGCGCGGAGGGTTCCGAACGTTTGTCAACAAATATGTACCAAAAGTACCGGTTGGAGACTTCGCAATTTAACGAATACCTAAGAATAGTAGCTACCGAACCGAACTGCGATCCCCAACCCGCATGCCCAGCGTGGGGATTATGGGCATTACCGATTAGTGGACCAATACAAGCTGAGGTTGAGGATGTTGAGGAGTAGCTACCAACCTACATTTCAGATGGATCTCTGCATGCTTCGGTTAATTAAAGTAAGTAATGGTAAATTTTTCGACTTTTTTCAAATATTTCAAAAAGTATTAAACAAACTGATACCTTTCATTTGATACCCCACATGACCCTGTATCACAATTTGTATGGAAAATATTCATTTTCATTTTTAATTTATTTTTCTTGAAATCTATACAAGCGAACGAAATGTATTATTATTTTCAATTTCAAGTTGATAGCTGCAGTAGTTTTTGAGTTATTAAGGAGGGAAAAAAGGACAGACAAAGCGAGACCATAAGGGTTTTGAAACCGATCTTCGATCTTCAAAACCCTAAAAAGGCCAAAGTTTGTGAAGATGTGTATTTGTTACAAGAAAGCGTCAAAAGACAGGCTGAATGGGCGATGCACGCGTGAAGTTGTCGACGAGAAGGGTTGCCAACAAAACCTGAATGTAGGCCGAAACCGATGAGTGACTTAACGAGGCTGACACCCAGCAGTGGAGTGAAGAGCTGATGAAGATGATGATGAAGTTCTGCAGGGCTATTCAGACTCTCCGCTACCGAGTCATCGACACGGAATGTGACAGTTTCGCGCTAAATTCAAATATTTTAGCGGTTTTTAATATTATCTGCGTTTTACCAGGAATATAAATAACAGAAAAGTATATTCATTACGGATGTAAGCGGGTTACCCGCGACCTTTATTTGTGTCGGAAAAACATCAACGTTCCATCCCTTAACGAGGGACATCTTCAGGGTGAGTGCGGTTCTAGACAAGCGCGTTCCTTATTTCTCCGAACACTACGCACGAGCGCCTAGGTAGTTTTCCATAAATAGAAAAACATTTTCTATAAACAGGTTTTAACAAATTTCGATTTAGTGCTACTATTGGCAATTATTAATATAAGAGATTTATTAAATCTAAAAATCAACATGTTACCAAAATCTCCTTTCTATCATGGTAAACTCCTTTTCTGGTAGTTAAATTTCTTGCAGACCGCAGAAAATATTATAAACCGCTAAAATATTACAATTTCGCGCGAATCTGCTACAGATACCGTGTCGATGACTCGGTAACGAATAGTCTGAAATTACTTTATATCCGTCTTTATCCTGAAAAAGGCGTGTGAACCCACGACCACAAGCCAAAATCGAATCAAACGTTATATTGCAACCATTTGCACATAGTAAATCAAATAAACTTAGTAAAAGTTTTGCTCACCGACACCTTTCAAACAAATGACTTGACCATAACATAAGTGATGGTTTATGTTGTAGGCTCCGATCGCACAAGTCCGCTGTGTCTCAGTCGGAGAACGAAGAGCCGCAGCCGTCCACCTCGACAGCGGAGCCGCGCATTATTGAACACTCCTCCAGGTAACCTCTTGTTTATTTATTTATTAGTTCACATAACAGAGTAAGATACTTATAAAAATACAGTAGAAACATTGTTGGTACGAAATAGATTCAACCCGAATATGCAAACATAACAAGTCATGAAATAATGTTACAAGCTAAAATTTTGAAAAATATAAATAAACACAAACTACTTCAGTCAGAGACAATAATAAAAGAAATATGTTTAAACAATATATATTTATTAAAATATTAAATATTTAAAACATATTTTTTTATTTATTTTTTTAAGTAATTTGGGTTTATTTTTCTTTTTCTTTTACTTAGATAAAAATTAAGTTATGTGAAATTTAAAGTTTTTTTTCTTAATGTTTAATTTTAGTTTGCAACATTTTTTTATCACTTGTTATGTTTGCATATTCGGGTAAAATCTAGCTCGTAACAACAATATAGCTACTGTATTTTTATAAGGAACTTTTATCTATATAAATATATTTATGTAATACTTTGTTATAGTGTGGGCAGCGGAAGCGGCTCGTCTAACGAAGAATGGTCGAAACCCGCGAAGCCGGCGGCCGTGCCGTCTACTTCTACCAGGACTCCGCTTTCCCTTCTCTTGGACAAGGTAAATCAACAACAACACAACAACTATTTACCTTTTAAGGCTGGGTAGGCCAGCAGAGCCGCATTATTGTGATTTTTAAAACCATCTGAGACTTAGAAAATAGTTTTTTAAATTCTGAAAAAAAGATATATATTACTTCAGGATCTAGTCTAGTCAAAGTCGCATTCAGTTACAAAATCTAATGAACTTCACTCGAAAGAAAAAAATCCCAAAGTAACCCCTTTTTCTAATGTTTTTTCAATACTATGACTAGCGAACTACTGATATCACACATTTTTTTGTACTCAACTAAAGACACTTAATATTTCTAAACAAATTCGCAGAGTTTGACTTGATAAAATGATTTTCTTAATCACCAAGTTTAAATAACTACAAAAAACACGAGCGCGGCGGCTTGGCAGGCGCGCGTTTTCCCTTACGCCTACTGCTGCAGGACTACCTGGCCATAACCAACTAAAAACTTGTCTGCAGTTAGCTCAAGTGTTTCAAATTGTAAATAGTTATAATTTATTTCTATTATTTGATTGTAATTTTCTTTGTGAATAAAGAGTCTTTTTAACCAACTAAAAACTTCCAGATTATCATTTCTTCAGTTGTATTTTTTGTTTTGTATGTTTCTTACTTCTCAAATCTTTGCAAAATTACAAACCAATTTTTATAAATTCTATACTTAACTTTTGTGCTAGATAGATAGAAAATTCTTTATTATACACTATCGATCAAGGTTTTCGTCCTTGCGGAATACCTGATCGAAGTTGTACACTTATCAAAATCTATATATATAAAAGAAAGTCGTGTTAGTTACACTATTTATAACTCAAAAACGGCTGCACCGATATGGCTGAAAATTTGTGGGTAGGTAGCTTAGAGCCAGGAGACGGACATAGGATACTGTTTATCCCGTTCGACAGCGTTCCCGTGTGACTTGATATAAAACGTCAGTTAGTATAAAACGTGATATAGCAAAAAAGAATCAGACTTGGAATAACAAAACGCAAATGACAGCTATGTAATGGACGTATGGATGACGTATGGATGCCGGGGGGCCGATTCTGTAGTATATTTAGTATCAGCATTTGCACCCGTGCGAAGCCGGGGCGGGTCGCTAGTAATTTATAAACAAAGTAAAAAAGTACACTATATGTGACAATTGGCGGTCTTATCGTTCAAGAGCGATCTCTACCAGACAACCGCAGATGGAGAACATCGTCATCGTGGGATCTGTGTGCATTATTATGTAGCTATAATACAAAGTTATTCAGAAGGTTATACGATTTGTCCCGTAAAACTGAAAAACAATTGAAATAAATATTCCGGAAAAAAATTTTCGAGTTTCATCTTAATATTTTTTTTTGTAATATTGTTGTATTTTTTGTACTTAGGTTTCAAAGTACGAGATAATCCCACGCGAAGGGACCGAACATTTGCCTTGCCGAGTGTACGGCGCCATTCATCTTGCCCGCCTCTTTGGTAAGAATTCAATATTTTTACTCAACGCCTACCGGTTTCTCGAACGCGTCGCGTATCAAACAAATCAAAGATTCTCGATTGCTTAATGGGAAGGTGTTTGAAGATTTTTTTATGGAGAGTATTGGTCACCATTTTGTCTTTTTTAAATCGCCGCGCACAATAGAAGTTATATATTTAGATAGAGGACACTAAAATAAATAAAAAAAATTGTATATAAAATAATTTCCTGAATATCAGGTTACTGAGATATTTAAAGATTTAGGACATTATGTGATACAACATTTTTATTTGTTTTAGTGTACTCTATCCAAATTATAACTTTTATTGTGCGCAGTAATTTTGAAAAAAACAATTATGGTGACTGGTGTTAGGGCCAAAATCTTTCAAATCTGTTAAATCATTGATAAATCAATCGCTACATATAATAAATTCTTTTTTCATTTATTCTATTTCGAAGCTCTTGTTTGCTTGCTTTCATTGGTGAAGGTGTCAGCGTTAGAGAAACCGGACGTTAGGAACTCGACTGTCCTAGAAAGAGTTTTGTCATATAAATCATGTTTGTCGCCATTTTCTTTGTCACTTATTTTTCTTTTTCAATGGCACGTGACTCAAGAGAGAGAGAGAGAGAGAGAGCAAGACCAGCAAAAAAATACGACGATGAATATCTCGAAATATTCTTAGCCATTGGTTGGGTACTAAATAGTTATTCGAAAAGGACGACCGATTTGGCGCAAACATCTGCAAATATTTGTTACGGATGTTCTGGGTATTTTCTATGTATAGTAAAAAATACCTATCTATGTAATGTATTATTATCTAGTACCCATAACGCAAGCTCTGCTTAGCTTGGGGTTAGATGATGCTGTGTGGATTGTCCAGTAGTGTTTATTTATTAATTTATTCTGTGCTATTGGGGTATAGCACTTTATAGTTATTCTGTGCTATTGATAGATCATGAGCTTAAGGCGCAACCCCGACCTAAATCAGCGCCACCACCTATTGTATCTTATTATTCCGTTAAACGAAAGAATTTTCAAAAATCGATTGGCCAGTTTGTGATGCCTATCATAACCTTATTTTTAATGCCTCTATAAATGTTTTAGTTTGTATAGTGTAGGCAGAGATGCGAAGTTGCTCTTTTTTGCCACAATTGCCACAATGGTGGCCAAAACGAGCAATTTCGCATCTAAGCTTAAAGTATCACACTAATATTATAAATGCGAAAGATTGGATGGATGGATAGATGGATGGATAGATGTTTGTTACCTCTTCACGCCAAAACTACTGAACGGATCGGGCTGAACTTTTTATCCCATAAATCAGTTCCCATGGGATAGAAACCACCTTTAAACGTTTCCATAGAAACAACGCGTGCGAAGCCGCAGGCATAAACTATAAATAATTAAAACTTTTACAGAGGAATTAAAAAAAGCTTATGATAAGTAAGCAAAAACTGGCCAATCGATTTTTGAAAATTCCTTTGTTGAACAGAATAATAAGATAAAATAAATGGTGGCGTTGATTTGGGTCGGGGTCGCGCCTTAATGAATAGTGTTGTTACAGTGAGGCTTCCAGACTTCTTGAACGCGACGCAAATGTCGGATTTCAAGCTGAAACTCGTCGTCAAACACATTGACATGTTGATTCAGTAAGTATAAGTACCTACTATTTATCTGCTTCTTCCTATCATCAGCCTATGTGAGACCACTGCTATGGGCATCGTCATCGGCCTTGTTCCGTCTGTAGACGATTTGGATAATGTCTGTGGTTTGGTTGGATTGACATGTCTTGGTGTGCTGTGCAGCCCGATGCGCGTGCGCACCGAGGGACGGCAAAATGTGCAGGTGTACGTAGTGGCGCTCGCTGGATCTGAGATTTTGCATGCCTTCTTGCTTTTATCAGCAAGAGAAACAAACCAGTTTCGGTCATGGTGTTCGAGACCCTCGGGTAGGCTTTTTCGCCACTCTCTGGTCTGTTCTCCGCAAAATCTGTCCATTCTGACGGTTCAAGCCGGCTTTGACTATGGTATATAATATATATTACATATTGAGCTATATAATTATTACATCCCGCGATTGCTGTTCACACTGTAAGATAATTATATAATTGTGAACACACATGATCAGTTGGGCGCTATGGCGCTCATTAGGGGAGGCCTATGTCCAACAGTGGACTAATATGGGCTGATGATGATGATGATGATGATCAGTTGACACGTCTGCACACGAACGCCAACATTCAAACTGAGGGCGAGGCAGGGGGAGACGCGGTGTCCGTCCGGGGACGTGAGGTAAAATACACACCTTCAAATGACCTCTAAATATCGCTCAGTCGGTCTAAAAAAAGTTTGGGATGTAATATACAGGGTGAAATTTTGTAATGCCACCTGGAAAGAAAGTACTCTTAATACTGTAGATAGAAAATTTTACTAAAAGAAAACATTCCTTTATTTTTGAAAAGAAACAAAACTGCATTCAAAGATTTTCGAAAATTCGCTTGCCACACACGGGAATCGAACCGGCTAAAATCTGTACAAATGACACCCTATACTTTTATTGCATCGATCGTTAGGGTCAATTATAAGGATGAAATCTCTCTTACAAACTTGATAAATTAAATGAAAGGAAAACCATCGGCATCGAATCGAATGAATTAAAATACTCCTGCTGGACCCTGGGCGTACACCAAATTTCATCTTGATCTGTTCAGTAGTTTTGGAGATCCTAATTAGCAAAAACTCAGATTTTACAAACTTTCGGCTTTATAATATAAGTAGGATTTATTATTTTCTTTCTTTACAGGTATTTGGTTGAACACAAGGAGTGGTTTGGAGAGAAGTTTTATTACTGTGATAGTATGTCCCGCTCAACCTAAACACGTTGGGTTTTGCAGTCCAAAAGTCAGATTGCGTACAACATAAGATAAGTAACTCTAACACTAAAGTATTAAGGACTAATATCCTAAACATCGTGTCAATACATTTATGTACATTAATACATTCTGAGACATCAAAAATGTAATCGAAACTGTAATTAAATAATCTCGGCCTGTTCCCACTAGTTCTGTGTTCCTCTTTACACTTCTTGTCCCATAACTTCTGTAGTGAGACAAAGTCTCGGTTCTGGGTAGAAGTCAGAAAACACTAACTTTATTTCTTTAAGCTTACAAAATAAGCTCTTAAAAAATTGACAAGTCAAATTTAAAACTATAAATTATTATTATCAAATAAGAAATAAACTGTTACTAACTTTACTAACAAAGAAAATTACTATCAAGGAAACAAATTAGAACTACATAGTATTTACAATTGAGCTCAATGCAGACTGTTGCAAACAAGGTCCAGGTAGCTCAACTGATCCATATCAATACCAGTCGGAAGCGTTAATTTATTGTCTCTTCACATAATTTTTTATCCACTAGTGGGTACAGACAGAACTACATTACAGAGCTATTGGGAATAAAGCGGATTCCACTGCGCATTACTCCTGCTTGTACTTGCGGCCTACGGTTAAGTATTCCGTTCGATAAAGACACATAGTGGTATTTTCTTAGACAAAGAAAAAAACTCCACCGGTAAAGTTTAAATATAAGCCCATTTATATAGCACCGTACAGCAAAACAGAGCAATTATTTATTAAATAGTATGGGGCTTCACAGCGTATCCTCGCCACATGCAGCTGTACTCCGGCATATGCGTCGTGGGCACCCAACGTGTTATTTAAGCTTTTCTGCTGTGGTTGTTGTGCTGTGGCCGGAGCGGTGCGGTCTTAATGAGCTTCAACCTTATGCTTTACGTAAGCTTTTGTTGCGAGGGGAACGGACAGTGTGTGGACTTTCTCCGTCCTTCCACTCCAACCAACTAAACTGACCAACTGAAACGGATCACTTGATTTTCTTTCTAAACGATACAACTTTTTAGTTGTTTCGATAAGAATATTTTATTCTGACAGATTTCTTACTGACGATATACATCTTTGCTGACAACACTGTAAAGCACGCTCTCGATATATTACTGTGTAGGCTCCGCTCGCAATGGGAAGACCCTTGGACAAAAATAATATCCCGTTAAGCATTACATGAAATCTGGGCCCAAGTCCCAAATTCCTGGTTGCCGTCCAAGTGTCCCAAATCTCCTTTCGAGACGAAATTACCAAATTTAAATAATATAGGTCTACCTTACAAGACCTAGCAAGAACGAGTGACTTCACGACGCCTTCTTTTAGATTAGAATAAAAAATGTTCTACTATTCTTATATTAATATACGTGTTTACTTCTTAGTCGCGACTTATCAGCTTGTAGTTTATAGAATATCAGTATTATTAGTGGGTTTATCATCTTAGTGGTTTAATCTGTAATCATTTTAGTGGTTTCGGGGCGGCCTTACCTGTAATAGAAAGTTTGTATGGCTTAGAAAACTAGATGATTTTTCGAATTTATGGGTTTTACTCCTTTTGTAGGGAAATGGTAATGAAAAACCTACTCATTAGGCTAAGCACTGTTGC
The DNA here is from genome assembly GCA_949316285.1 of Eupithecia subumbrata. NCBI lineage: Eukaryota > Metazoa > Arthropoda > Insecta > Lepidoptera > Geometridae > Eupithecia > Eupithecia subumbrata. The sequence goes on along the minus strand of OX438632.1, from coordinate 14,152,367 downwards.
TTGTAATGATTTTAATGTGTATTTATTATAGTAATTACTTACTTATAAAATTGTTAGCTTTTATGAATTAGAAATAAAATTTGAAGAATGGCAAAGAAACATTCTCCCTGGATTTTAATTGTATAGAATGAAAAAGATATTACGGATTTTAATTGGATAGAAAAAGACGATTTTTTGTTTTAGTGATTGTACTATGTTCCTAATTTCGTTAGATTTAAGTTTAACCTGTTGTTTTTTATTTAAGTATTATTAACCGACCAGTGACATTAACTCAAAATTAGTTATTTATTTAAAATTAGAAATGTGATCTTACCTTTTGCGAAATCAGCATAGGTCTTACCTTAGGTGTTTTAATAAAATGAAATACAAAATTAAAGATGTTTTACTAACCATTCAGTAAAGTTAAGTTACCAGCCACTCCTCGGAATTTGGTCTTTTCAACTATGCCAATTAACTGAGCAAGAGTACATCCGTCTGAGGCATAGAAAAAGTGCTCCAGTATTTTAGGAGTAAAGTATAGACCTTTGTAGGTAATTCTCTGTGATGTCTGACGTCAAGTCACTAATTGACGTCAAGGTAGTGATTTTTTTTTAGTCTAGAATAGAAAACACATATTTGTTAAAGTTCAAGGAATTAATTTTACGCATTCAATTAATCTGACAATTCATCCTATGAATAATTGACTGTGTTGGAATCATTAAAAAAAGGAATAAAATTTCAATTATTTTATTAAAAAAATCCTCATTCACTCAATACCCGTCGATAACAATTTTAATCAATGTGTCCATTTCACTTTATAACACTGTATTACATACATTCAATTTTAGACGAACGTTTATCGCAGTTTTTAATACATGCATATTTTCACTGAGATTAATTAAAAGACTGGACAAAATATTAAGCTTAGCACTAAAATGTTCATGAAGTTTATTACATAAATTACGATGGGTTTAAAATATACAGACATACATCCTTATTGGGTAATTCAGCTGAGCTACAGCCAAGATCTGTTATTTTGCCTGCAAAATTTCCACAGCGCTTGGAAGTTGCTGGCAAACCAAAGTTTCACTAACTTACAAACTTAAAGCAAATAGATTATTATTTGCAAATATAAACAATAACATAATCAGTACTGAGGTTTGCCAGCACGCAGCTCAGTCGCCATCCAAATTTCAAAACCAAATTAAATTCAACGGTTCCTGTGACTTAGTGTAACATGCAAGATCGAAATGTCTGAACTCAGGGCCCTAATTCCACTAATCGCTTCACCATAACAACGCTATCATCTCAGAATTACATATTTTAGCATTTTCAATTCAATACAATTCTTGGTTAATGGCTCTGCGTCTGGTCGACACAATTCTGCCAATGTCCATAATGCTAAGTGTCATAAACCTTTCCGATTTTATAAAAAAAATCCAAAAAGATACCCAAAGTGATCTGAGGAATTTTACCCTTGATGAAAGAAACTACAGATGGAGGGACGCGTAAGTGTCAACGTTGAAACCATTCTATCAATCTCTTCGTGCAAATACCACCGCACCTACTATCTAGAGTATTCTAGAGTTTATTTTATCTGTGGACGATTCTGAGATGATACCGTTCTCATAGTGAAGTGATTGGATGGTAGAATTAGGTCCCTAGTAACAGCCTCCCGTAGCTATGTGTGATAGATACATTGTTGGATAGTTATTTTTAAGATGAACGAGGTACTTTGACGTCTAGTTCCAAATCTGTTAAGTTATTGTTTTAAAAATATCAGTATATTTTTATTTTATAACAAATTTTAGGTGGTAAAAACCAATTTTAGATACCTACACAGATAGAAAGAGCGTGAATAATTATGTCAGGCATCAAAAAGTCGTTTTGCCCAAAATGGTATTTACACCCTTTGTATCGGAATCAGTCGATTTGGCATACAAAAGTAAAGTAAGTTCGGTAACAATGCAATGTTATGGCTAAATAACCCCGGCGAGTTTGGGTTCGTTGGATTTGTCTTCCCAAGCACCTTGGTCCTGAATGATATAAAACTTTGTTTTTAAAAGAGATTTTTTAAAATACTAAAACTTTTTACAAAAATTAGAAACCGATTTCAAATTTCTAAATATTTACATTGTTTTTATGTTTGACTAATTGTAATCCCTAGGAAATGAAACATTTATGGACTCGTGATCATTCACTATACAAAATCGAAAAGGACATCAAAATCGGATAACAATTAGCGAAGATACAAATAATAAATAATAACCATACATAAAAAAACATACAGCCGAATTGAAACCTCCTTTTTTGAAATCGTTTGAAATATATCCAACGATGTATCAGGTGTCACGTAGGGTAACAGTATCACACATAGCTATTAAGGGTACCAAAATTAACATCGTCCATATGTTGGCAGAATACAATGTCTCGGTCGCTCCACCTCAGAACGAGAGGCGATGTACTCACTCGTTGTCTCACTCGAACCGTGGCCGAGACAAGACGAGAGCCGACGATCCCGTGGCGAGAAGAGCGCACCTCGTACAGTCAACGTCAGATAGATATCCTGCCTCACCAAAAACATAGAATTTCCACAGATCAATTTTATATACGTAATTTCAGAGAAACTATAATATCTAACCCACTTATAGTGTGCTAACTTAAAGCATTGCTATTTCTCACTCTATCTTCTTCTATTGACATAAGTCAGAGTGAGAAATAATTCTGCTTAGCAACTGTTTCAAGTTGGCGTTATGAATAATGGGAAAAGAACATTTAAAGTTGTCAATAGTGTGCAACGTAGCAAAATTCAACATTATTACTACGAATTTACTGTGAACACTCATGAGTCTCTGATGTATAAATTAAAATTCTGGAAGTTCTATTCTTTCGGCTAGGCTCAACGCTTACACTTCGTCTTTCGTGAGCGAACTTGACGCAATCACGAAGCGGCGACCCATACATTTTCGAATTCCAATTCAAAAAATGAATGGGCCGCCGCTTTGCGATAGTGTCAAGTACGCTCATGTACGCTCACGACGTTAGATTTATTTAACGCTGCCTGTACCCACTCGTGCTGGGCCTGTCCTTACTGCCGCTTGTACAATCTCTAACAGTCTTGCTCCAATCTGTGCAGCACTCGTCGATACTCCTCCTCCACGCTGGAGTACTGGCCGGCGAGGCGGCCTTGCGTCTCGCTCAGACCCGTGCTTGTGATGGCCGCAGCGTATTCCTCCGGCTTTAGGACCTTCTCGAGTTTCTTCATTTCCAACTTCTTTTTCTGAAAATGTTATGAAGTTAGTCTCAGCACAGTATAAAGGGTCAGACAGACGCGGCCTGTGCTGGCGGCCAGTACAATTAGACAAATATTACTATGTTGTAAAATTGTACTAGCTGACACCGCAGACAAAATATGTCTGGGAGACCTTTGAGAAAACTGTTCCTGAGTACTAGACTTGGCAGGAATTTTGGAGAACGGAGATGGACCAATGACAGGGCGGCAGGGGCAGTCTTAAACAAGATCCGTCAAGTGCGAGTGTAACTCGCGCGCCGAGGGTTTCAATTATGTACCAAAAGTACCGGTTAGAGACTTCGCAAATTTAACGAATACCTAAAACTAGTAGGTACCAAACTACATTTCAGATGGATCTCTGTGCATGCTTCGGTTAAAGTGGGTAATGGTAAGTTTTTCAACTTTTTTCAAAATATTTCTAAAAGTATGAAACCTACAGAAATTGAGTAGTAGTAGTAGTAGGCACAAGCAACAGTAGATACCTGGAAGGGCGCATTGAGCCTGTTCTTGACGTCGAGCCTGTAGCTGAGGTACATCGTCTTGTCGGAGGTGTTGGTGTGCTTCAGGCGGAGGATCTCGTAGACGCGCCGCGACTGTTTCTTGTTTATTTTGAACTTCTCTTGTGCCTGGTTCGCCATCTCATTTGTAAACCTGGTGTGGATAGTTTACTAACGTAATTATATTTTAAAGGAGAAAGTTTGTGAAGGTAGTTATGTATGTGGAGTGGACATGTTTGTTACCTAATACTGCTAAAACTACTGATTAGATCGAGATGAAATCACACTAATATTATAAATGCGAAAGTTTGGATGGATAGATGGATGGATGGGTGGATGTTTTTTACCTCTTCACGCCAAAACTACTGAACGGATCGGGCTGACATTTTGCACACAGGTAATTCTAATCCTGGAATCAAACATAGGCTCCTGTTTGCCCATAAATCAATTCCCATGGGATAGAAATCACCTTTAAACGATTCCATAGAAACAACGCGTGCGAAGCCGCGGACATAAACTAGTTTGATATATACGAACAACATCATTCGACTTGCAGATAAGCCACATCTGGTCCGTGAATGGCGCGGGAGAGGCCGCGGACTTCTGTCCGCGGTGACTAATTAATACAATAATTTGATGATTTTTACAAACATTAAAAATCGACTTCAAACTCCTGTTTTTAAGATTTCCGACACAAACAGTAGTCCCTCGGGAATAAAATGTATATGGGACCATTCCGGGAACATTCTCTACACAAGGTTTTTTGTTATTTTATTATAGTGCGTAATCCCACACTCAGGGTATTTTCTAAGAAATCAAATAATTTCGCAAAAAAATTCGACTTCGCCGGGACTTGAACCCGCATCCTTCCGTCAGTACCGGAATGTGCTAACCAACTACACCACGAGGTCAAGTGACGTGGGTGTCGAAAATCTCTGCGACTTCCTACGGATTTTTGTCCGTTAGCTCCACCTACAGGGGAAACATTGAAGTTAATCCAATTCGGTTCAAAGACTAAAGTTACATTTAGTTCGTTTGACGAGAGGTGTCGCGTTGCTTAAGGCGCTGCCGTGGAAAACTAAGACTGTCAGATTGCATGTCAATATTACCAAATGTGGTCGGCAGAGGCGCTTATTTTTAACATAGACTTATGCCAAATTTATCTGTTGTAGAAGAGGCAAACTTTTGTTTTATTTTGGTTGATAGCACAATCACAAGGTAATAATGTAATGTTAACTAACATTTGCCCGCGGCTTTGCTATCGTTGCATGTAAAATACCTTAATAAAACCTATGTCGCTCATTGTAGCTCCTCAATTATAATAAAAATTACATTCATCGATAGTTATTCATAGAAATCAGAAACACTTAAAAAAATAATATCATCTTCATGCATGTTAAAGTGCCGACAATATCACCGACCATTATGATAATACTTTATACATTAAAAAAATATACTAATTTAGTCAAAACAACTGAGGTCTAAATGGATTACAAAAGTGTCAATCGTTGAAGATATTTCGATTTGGTTTTGGAGGGCTTTCTCAAAAAAAAATTAAAATATAAATAATGCTGAACAAGCCACACAACATCATCTAACCCCAAAGTAATTAGAGCTTGTGTTATGCTTATGATATACTTATTAAATACACTACACAGATAGATATTTTTTATATACATAAGACATGCAATAAAGTGATTATGATTTTGATTATGATTATGACATCCAGAACACCTGGAATAAATATCTGCAGATGGTACAAACATTTGTCCTGAGGCGGGAATCAAACTAACTGTAACCTCCTGTGTCGCAGGTGGACCTTTCCCCGCCGCGCCACAGAGGTCGTCAATCAAATAATCAGATATAAAATGAAATATAACAGTGCTTTATTTCCTTTACCCCTTACAGGAGTCTTGGACACGTCAATAAATTCAAATAAGGTTCAAGAGTAAAACTGGGAAATAAAGTGATTACTTTAATTTATTGTTCACTTCAATCTTTTTAAGGTAAAGTAAAGAAGCGAACAAGAAACCTTTACCTTGTTAGGGTGTTAGTTTTAAAAAACGACCAAAAACTGCTTACATGTGAAATCAACACTCAGTACATTGGTAAATACACTGTTTGAAGACAAAACAGAAGGAATAAATCTGTGAGTAAAGTCCAAGCATCCAAAAGTGTTCGTAAACATAACCTAAAAATTGTGTAAAAAAAAGACAAGTCATCCTTTCACAACTTACCTAAATCACATAGATAAAATGAAAGATACAATAATTTTGGACATAAACAAAAACATTGACTCGAAATTCGAAAATATGGAATATAAATTTATTAGCCTCGAAAAACAAATAGAAGACCAACAAACATCCATAGAAAGAATGGAACAACACTTAAAAAAGAGAAATCTTATATTTTTCGGCTTTGAAGAGAAAGAAAAATCATACCAAGAATTGGAAGGGAATCTAGTGAGACTGATAAATGAAAACATGAAGATACCATGCGAGAGACGAGATATTGAGCTGGTTAAACGAATTGGAAGACAAACAACAAATGAGACAAACCATATCCGACCGGTTGTGCTGACTGCAAGTTCTATGGGCCTGAAAATACAGTTACTGAAAAACAAAAAGTTACTAGAACAATTCCAAATTTATATAAAAGAAGACTTCACACAAAAAGTACTTAAAAAAAGGAAAGAACTTCAGGTTGAATACAAAGCCCGGAAAGAACAAGGTGAAAATGTGGCACTGCGATACGACAAAATTATTATTCTTAACAAACCTAAGGAGTCGGTGACTCTGGCTCCATTCCAACACCGCCAACCACTAGATAGTACAAACATAATCAACAAGAGAAAACTAAACTTCTCTCCAGGAAAAGAGAACCCTCAAAAATCAAAACAGAGAAGTACTGCCTACAATGTAAAAAATAAGAATAATAAACCTATAATCGAATCTTTCATGAAATCAAGAGCTATTTCACAGTCTAGCACTGCTGAACCAGAAATACCAATTATGGATAAGGAATAGCAACGACAAAAGACCTCCCTCTATCTGAATGAATACTCAAACAAAGAAAATCACATAATAAAATCTATATCTCCCAATACGGTTGGTCCCCGCGGGAGAAAAAAGACTAAAACCCTCCATCCATCGAACAAAGGTGACAAAAAAACCTACTTCACATATGCACTTTCAATGTAAGACACATCAATGCAAGAAAACTATTCTAAAATTATAAGAACAATACATAAAAGTATGGAGGTTCTGCCAAAAAGAGAAAAATCTGACATGTACAAACTTACTCCTGAAATAATGAAGCTTATCGAGGACAAAACAAAATTAAAATCCAAAGAAAATAAAAGCAAAGATGAAAAGAAAAAACTACCCAACTAAACCTTACAGAAAAATCAAGAAAAAACAAAAATTACAAAAACAAACTCAAACACCAGCTTGCTATAATTGAAGCAGAAATAAAAACCAAGAGTTCTTGGCCACGACACGCCGCAGACAGGACTCTATGGAAATGGATGGAGGAGGCCTTCACCCGAAGATGGGTGCCCAAATCAGAAGAAAATGAAAATGCATGATATGACTGATAAATGAAATTACTTTTAGAAATATTCTTTACCTAAATTATTCACAAATTCAAAATTTATTTATAATTTTAATTTAATCTCAAAAATTGTTATTTAAGATTTGGAAATAAAAGGCTTATTATTATTATTATTATTATTATTATTATTATTATTATTATTATTATTATTATGTTGCTGCCTTCCAAGAACTCATGAGTGATTATGATTAACATGAGTGATTAACAATAATTTAAACAACTGTCATTGGAAATACAATTGTTTTGCATGTTTATTACGTCTTTAAACATCTCCTTTACTTGACTTCTTTGTTACGCTAAAAAAAAAATTATTATATTGATGTCAATGTACACATATTGCCAATAACAAAAAAGTTATGACAAACCGCTCCGATGAGGTTTTTCTATGAGTTATTAAAAATTTAAAGTAAATTATTATTTTTGAGTATCTGTCCTTTTGAGAATCTCTCTTCTCTAAGAGAACAAACCGATAGAACTACGAGTAATTTAAATTTGCCTGTAGTTCTACTGGTAGAACTACGAGAAAAAAAATGCAAATGGTTGGTCCTAAGTAAATCAGTTATCTAGTAAGTACCCATAACAAAGCTCTGCTTAGCTTCGGCCTTGGTGATGATGTGTGAATTCATCATCATCAGCCTATATAAGTCCACTGCTGGACGTAGGCTCCTATTTTAATTTTTCAGCATTGTTTATTTATATATAAGGTCATCAAAATCGCCCTACCTATTTAACATATTTTAACTCGACCAATACTTTTCGTGCTGTAAACATGTTGAGTAATACCTACCTATCTAGCTACCAGAGATAAAACCACTATAAACCTATTCTACTTAATTGGTAGGTCTGTCAATGAATAAAATTCCTGCAAATTTCTTTTGGCTTAGCTTCAATCAAATATAGACTTTATTTCAATGACGAATGAACCATTTAACCCGCAAAACAAAAGTTGTCGAAAATCGTAATTCGTCCGTCGAACCCAGCTGTCATCGCGAAAAAAGTTACATAACCTCACGTCCGTCCGAGGAGGCATCCAGCCTCCGAATGAAGCTACTGGAAGCTATTTTGAGCATATATTGAAAGGGATGTTTGAGTAATAAGGTTGAAATTCTATTGGCAAAATATTATCATTTTTGCAATTACTTCGCTAAACGCCTTACAAAAATGTGTTTTTTGGGTTTTATTATGTTAATGGTTTTATTTATTTAAAACTTTTTACATAATTCTTTTGTTGATAAAATTTCCTTTCATATAGTATTAAAATAATTAATGGTTGTCACTCAAAATATTGAGCATTTCGAGACGAAAAATTTTTTTCTTGTTCTTTCTTGTGATTATTTTCTTCAAGATCCTAGATCGTTTTATAAAATATTTTTGTATAAGTCTTTTTTCCATACATTTGACTATACACTGTTTTTTTTTTGGGCTTGTAATATGTCGGAGAACGGCTAACGGTGCGACGAAAAAGTGTACTTTCTACGGTGTCGCTGTTTGGACAGCGTCTTAATTCTAAGGTTTTTTAATAAAAGCACATTCCGGTACTGACGGAAGGATGCGGGTTCATTCCCGTCGAAGTCGAAATTTTTTGCGATATTTTTGAATTCTCTACCCAAGACCATATCTCATGAAAATCGGTTCACACACAATTGAGGGTAAATTCGGCGGACTGGAAACCGTCTCTTCTTCAAAGTCGGTTGAAAATCAATCACAACTTGGTTTTGCTCTCCTATAAATACGATAATTATTCTAATTAATAACAGATCGTACCCTTCAAAAAGTTTTTCCGGTGCATAAGCTGGTAGTGATTCACAATTTTTCACGTCAACAAAGTCTCTGATCCTCTGAAACTCTTGTGATGGGTCTTCTACGGTGATGTCCACGACTTCTGGTAGTATTGTGTAATGTGCATAGATGGCCTGAAATCAAAAAATGAGTTGTAAATCTACAAATTACCCTGAAATACCTAACTTGCCTACATAGGTTTTGACGACCGATGTGGCGCGGAGGCGAAGCGACGCAGGAGATTGTGGGAATATTCCCGCCCTGGGACAAATGTTTGTACGATCTACATATATTTGTTCCGGGTGTTCTGGGTATTTTCTACGTAAAATAAAAAATATCTATCTATGTAGTGTATTGTATTAAGAGGGAATTCACAAATAAACCAGAAATTCCACGCTTATTTCGTCCAAATTCTATGGTTTTCGTTCGTTGATTGAAATAACAATTACTTGTTAATAATAGTTCGTTTTCTCTTCTTCAATAATAATAGAACAAATTTTAGAAAACTTATTTATTTATTTTATAATAATCATTCTACCGATGCATGTTTACGCAAAAACTCTCGCGAGACCTATCTAATTTGATCTAATTTGTAGATTCTATTGAATATAGATAAATAAAATATATTTTTTTAGATTGCAAATATCCTATTCTTCAATAATAATAGAATACATTTTTGTTATAGGCCTCTATGTAAACAAAAAAAAACCTGAACCGAATTCAATTATCGACCGAAAAGGCTTCAAAACAAACCCCAATATCTCCGAAGTTCTACGTTATTTTTTATATTTTTTATACCTAAATAATCCTCAACATTTGCTTAAACTACAATATTAATTTTATTTATTAAACCATTATTTTTTTATGAATTTATTAAAAGTGCTATATATTTCATTGCGCCGGCGATCTGCCCTCAGTACCGCGCGAGCGCTTGTCGAGGTCGGACCTATGTCAGTTTTTTTCACGCACTGCGTCAGAGTGTGCGTGCTAGAACATCGTAAACTACGACCAAAGTTTTTGATCGTTGTAAGTATTTACATTCGTACAGTATTATATATATAGTCGTGATAGATAACTCATTATAGTTATCCCAACACAGTAAGGGGTTAGAGTACATCTGGTCCGAATCTCAAACTGATCCGCGGACGAGATGTCCACTTCAATTTTGTGTTGGGGTACATCTGGTCCGAATCTAAATTCTCTTGATTTTAGATTCGGATCAGCTGTACCCTCAATCAAAAGTGAAAGGGACATCTCGTCCGAATCTCTTCGTTACTTTTCAAGGTTTCTGAATCGAAATACATCCAGCACAAATGCTGCCAGATTTCTAATGGTAAATTATAGTACTTGTCAAGATCTACATTTAGGATGACAGCTATCCTCAAATCACGATATCTCAGGAACTGACCATCCCAGAGCACCAGTTTCTGAAGTGAAATAGTAGTACTCGTCGAGATCTACATTTTTGATGACAGCTGTCAAACTTCAAATCACAATATCTCGGGAACTGACCATCGCAGAGCACCAGTTTCTAAAGTGAAATTGTAGTACTCGTCGAGATCTACTTTTTTGATGACAGCTGTCAAACTTCAAATCACGATATCTCGGGAACTGACCATCTCAGAGCACCAGTTTCTAAAGTGAAATTGTAATACTCGTCGAGATCTACATTTCGGATGACAGCTGTCAAAATTTAAATTCATCCCCCTTTGCCCCCAGGACCTTTTGAGATTGCTATAAGATGTCGTCGTGAAAGAGGAACCCCTCTTTCACGACGACATCTTATAGCAATCTAATTGCGGAATCGTATAGAAGGTACTTTTGTAATTGAAAACAAATAAATTCACCCCTCCTCTCGCCCCCTTTTCAGCCCCCCCGCTTTTGAGATCTCCCAAACGAACGAAGCTAGAAGAAAAAAAAATTAATACCATTTCAATTGCAAAAAAAAATATTTTTGCCCCCGCCCCTCTAGACCCCCTTTTTATTAAAAAACTGAAATTTGGCCATTTTTAGCCTATATTTTGACCACTTTTTAGGGTGGAGCATTGCGGCGAGCGAAGCAAGCCACGATGCGACTACGGAAAACAATACGGCGAGCGAATCGAGCTGTGCTATGACCCCCCCGTGCCCCCTCAGAACCCCCTCCCCTGAACCCTGAGAAGCATTGCGGCGAGCGAAGGGAGCCCCAATGCCACTGTAGCGGTACCTTGACTGTGAACCCCTCACGCCCCAGGCCCCCTGAACCCCCTCAACCATCAAAAATCTGACATGGGTATCGTTTTTGACTAATATGGGGGTGAGGATTACGAATTTTATGACGGCGGGTGTGTATTGGGTTGCGGTGAGCGAAGCGAGCCTTGCTGTGTGACGTATAAAAAACTAGTATTTAAATAGATATTCGTGATTTGTTGTTATTTTAGAATGAAAAAACAAGATAATTCGGAGAATATTTTTGTTACAACAGCAACCTCGTCGAAACAATGGACATGGTGAGAGACTTATATGTACCATTTTATGTATTATTATGTTTATTGGGCGGGGGAATAAGCTGAGTCCTATTTATTCAAGTTACAAAACAATTATGTTAAGTATGATAATTGGATTGATTGGCATCAAAAAAAGTTCAAAAAATCTCAAAGTAACTTTTTTGAAAATCTATGAAAGGGGAAGATATTTTTTTCTAAAAAGGATGTTTAGTTTCCTCAGACCATTTTCATGTAGCTTCAACGGTTAAGGTACCTGCCCTTACTGAACCGTCTCAAAATTCCACCCTGTTTATATATGCTGCGGATGTCGGTAAGCAATCGATTACTGCGTAAAATAATGAAAAATATATCAAAACAAATTAGGTACCTCTATTATGAACAAAATTAATACTTCACATAAAAAAACAATCCATCGAACTCCATCCTAAGAAAACTTGTATTACGGTGGATCAAGATCATTTAGTCGCAAAAGAAAGCACGCTTGTGCAGGTCGCCGCCCACTCGGTGCGTAAAATACCTAAACTTGCATTTCTCCGATATGTGACAGGGCTCTTAAGTACATCTGTCATCTAGTACCAATAACACAAGCTCTGCTTAGCTTGGGGCTAGATGATGCAGTGTGAATGGTCCAGCATTATTTATTTATTACCTTTATAAGATGCGCACAGAGCCCTAGCTTCCTGAAGGGGGGCAGCGTGAGGACTTGCGAGATGCGCGGGCGCAGGTGCGTGGGGTACGCGTAGTAGCGGTACACGGTCGCGTAGCCGGCCGTCGCGTACCGCGCGCGCCCTTCGCTTGACTGGAACTTCTCGAATCTGGAATGAGTATTAAGTTCCTCTCTTGATAAAAACTATCATGTTATTCTAGCTAGGTCTACATCAAGCGTTGTCTGTAGGCAAAAAAAAATGATTTTCATGGCTTATTAGTTAAGTTTTCTGGTGTTTTCTGTCTGTAATAAATTTTGGAGAAACTAAGTAGTTACATTATGTAATGACATCTTTTTGTTTTCCTCTTTGTTTCAATAGGAATATTTTATGGAATAGTTAATTGGAACCTTACTTAGAGTTTATGGCACTATCTACCAAGCGAACTATGTTATATCTCTAATTTATTGAATAACTCACACTGTGAAAAATGTCCACTGCTCATCATCCACGTCTATGAAAGATGCTGCATCCACATACCACAGCAGGAAGGTCTGTAATCTCTCGTGGAAGTTCAGGAACCCAGGTGTAGCTGTCTCGCTGAAGTATACTTCGAAATTACGTTTTTCTCCACCATCAACTAAAACGAAATATAGTATGTAGATTAGGTTCAGGAAGATTTGAGGAACACTTTCCAAAAACATGACTTGTCTATTTATATTTTAATTAGCATAGTAAGTACAATGCTAACATTAGAAATGCGAAAGTAATTCAGCATGTCACTTGGTTACTTCTCCTCACCTAAATGGATCTTAATCAAAGACCGAGTCAGCTGGTACATAAAATATTTTAGGAAAACTAAAAATATTAAGTAAAATGTGTCAATTCTATTATGGAATCGTTACAAAATATTTTAGTAATGGATTTCCGCAAAGAACACCTGAATCTATTATTTAAGGTAGGAGTTGGCAGCGGACAACATGAGGCAGCAGCAGACAACGTGTCGCAGCAACACTACTGGTTTCTATGTATTTCTATTCTATGTATTTTTATTTGTGTTCCAATTTAATTTATCTATTTTAATGTACTAATTTATTCTTGTGGTGACATTGCATTTATTTTAACTTTTATTGTGTATTTTGATTTATGTGATTATTTTATTTTATATTATTTTAAACTGTAAATATTCCAACACAAATGTATTTGTTTGCGAATAAATAACATAACATAACATAACTATGAATCTCCCTCCGTAGTTAGCGACACGTCGTTAGCGACACATTTCATAGAAATACATAGAAACCCGTAGTGTCGACACGTCGTCCGCTGCCAACTCGTACCTTTATTTTGGAAGCATTTTACAAATAATAAACTAAACACTAGCCAAACTCGATATAGAATGTAGATGTACTAGAAATAAGGTAAAAATAATTGAAAGGTGTTCTTACATGGTTTGACAGTGAAAGCATGGACCAGCTCCCCCTGGGGTTTGAATAACACATCCTTTTCCAACTTTGATACAAAATGGTCCAAGTTTGTAGTGTAACCCGGAGAGAGTACTTTTTTTAAGGCACCTTCCACATCATCTGCTTTCATGCCATCTGATTTTGATGGTTCAATCTGAAAATAGAAGTAATGATTCAGCCACACATGTGCCACAAATTGTTTTATACCTAATTCATTAGAATAACAATTTGATGTATTTGTATGATTTGTCAATTTCCAAAATACTAATAACTAAACTGCCGATAGTACTAACTACTAGGTGTTGCGCGTCTCATCAATGCCAGTGGGGTACTACTGTCGAACAGCATCACGGATTATCATGTACTAAGGCCGCGCCAACGGCGCGGCGGTCGCATATCTCGCCACGCCAGCCTAAACGACATCATCCATGGGCCTTTGTCACCGCAAGCATAGGTACCAGCTATTCTCAAACTGAATGGTCTGTTGCATGACAATGGTAAGAGGCCCGACGGTATGACACTAGTCTCATAGGAGTTGGGGAGGCCCATTTTTTAATATCTATTAGCGTTTGAAATTCCAAAAATCATATAACAAAAGTTGTTTTACTGGGGTCAAGAATTACTCGCTTTCAGCTTAGCATCATGATGGTTTGGTTATTTCATTTCGTAGTGCACATGTTTTTTGGGACCATAAATTAATGAAATGACCATAAACAGCCACACAAATTACATTAAGGATACTGGTGCAAGCCCCTCTTATCATAATTGTTGGCAATATTTAGATAATATCTTTATTGTACCATCAAAAACTTATAAAATAACTTATAAACAGTAACTACTTATTAAATCTAGTATGGCACAATCAGGCTTATGGCTGAAAGCAATTTCTTCCAGGCAACCTTTGGATGGACAGGATCAGTAAGTAAAAAACTAAAAAGAGCTAAAAAAAAGTTCCTGATACTTCATTGCAGTTCACAAGCATCTAGGGTTCAAGTAATTTTATATTATTGAAAGGCTGTAACCCCTTCTCACTAAGAAGACACTTAGGCCTATATTAATAGAATAATTATAAATCTATCTATGCTTGAGTAACACTTTTCTATGGAATAAACATCACATGTTCATGGCACATCATCAGGCCTTAGTCTTAAAAAAAAAAAAAAAAAACTATGATTAAGACCTTAGTTTGACCAGAATCTCATCTGATGAATCATAATAAAATTAATTTTACAGAATGTTACTCACTTTATCAGAATATTTGATGCCGAGGAAGGGGTGTAGGCCCCCAGCACTATAGTACAGTCGAATATGTAGGTCTGTATAACCGAAGATATTCTCATTCTCCCCAAACACCTGGTGGCACATCTCTGGTCCGAAGCTGGTTTCTTCATTCTCAATATCATCGGGAGTCCTCACTGAAATCACTACTCTGTTATTGTTTGATCTTGATTAAATGTATACAAAGAATGACTAAAATCAATGTTTATTTAAAATGCTTGATAGTTTTCCGATAAAAAAACTGTTTATTTTTTCAATATTTTCAATGGGATTTAAAGGTGTATTTTTCTTTATGGATATTTTGTTCATAGTTAATTCATCTAAATACACAGAAATATTGCAGGATGATATTAAGATTCTGATTAGTATAGTTATCACTTTTATCATAGGTCTTAATATATCATAGTGATCTTGACAACCTCATGAGGCTTCAAAATAATAGGTAGTTCTATCTTTACAAGTTGTAATTTTCTTTGAAGATATATCATTTTTCAAGTTACCTACCTACAAAGTTGGAAAGTAGCTAACGTACCCAATTTGAGCTCCAGAACTTCGTTTCCGTCCACTACCAAATGGCACAAGGCATCAGTCATCTTTATTTTATGGAAATAACATGAAATATAAGCTGCTTCCCGCCGAAACGGTTGGTCTGATCCGCGGCGGCGGCGGCGGCTTGAACAGGTTGTAATGGATTCGAATGCTTTTCAAAAGAACTGGCATACACTTTTAGGAAAAAACAATCAACAAAACAATTTTATAACATCATGAGATAATTAGTTTCAGAGAGGTTCCGAACGAAATTACAACGGAATTTGTAGAATACGTTGAAAATTAACACGGAAAACGAAAAAGACCATTAGGTACCATTTGGCAACAAAATCAAAAACACATTAATTTTGTGACACTGCCTGAACTGAACTGAACTGACTGACTGACACTGACTTTTTTGATTTGGCTTGACACTTGTTTTGGCATACAAATGTGGCCATTAAAATTAATGTTGTTTCTACACTTTTTTTTTCACAGTCTAAAGCTAGAAACGGACTGGTGGTCCCACAAGGTAGGTTTTCTACTAATGCGACGCTCAAAGGGATCGCACGATGCGATAAGCAGGATAGGCTAGGGCCTGATACATTAAAAGATAAATAATAGTAGCTTGCTTTGCTCGTCGTTACTTTGATAATTTTGATTTTCATATTCTTTTGTCTCCTACCTCAACCTCAACAGCCTATATTGCTCCACTACTGGATAAAGGCCTCCCCCTGATCAGCACCTTATTGACTTTTAACACATGGGGGTAATGCGTAGAATCCCCACGCTGAGCATGCGGATTGGGGATCACAGTTCAGTGGTATAATTGTTCTGCAGGGGGCGCTGCTGCCCGCCCCCGATGGATTTGTTGTTTATCGGAAAGTAATTTTTTTAAACTTCCGCAGTACGCTGCGGTCGTCGTTATCTTAGGTCCCTTGTCTTTGTTACCAATTCCACTGCACCAATTTCGTCTCGAAAAATACCACGGATCCAGATCACGGATCCATTTAATTTGCAATAAGTATGTTATTGGGTAATTTATAAAAATGCCCACTTCGCTCGCTGTCATTCGTCTTATCGACGAAAAATTTAGCCTGTTAGATTTTTTCATGATTAGTTTCGTAAGGGTCAATGTACCCTCCACAGAAAAAAAAAACTGAGTGAGTAGAAGTCGGGCTTCGGCCGCTAGTTTTTGACGTGAATTCCAGACGAGAAGAAACTCCAACATCAATCTTGGAGGACATCACACCAGAATTATTTATAACCAAAGATATTGTATACGAACGTAGTCATGGGATCTTTCTTTATAACTGATACCTAGCATCACGCCTGTAATGACAGAGAATATCAGTAAAACTACTTTTCTGGTAGTTTAGTTCCTTTCAGAACGCAAAAAATATTAATTACCGATAATGTACCTAGATATTATGATTTCACGCAAATCTGTGTCAGATTCCGTGTTTATGACTTGGTAGCGGAGAGTCTGAATAGCCCTGCTGACCTTATTTTTAGGATCAGAATGTTCTCTAAATACAATAAAACAGCGGTGCAATGCAGCCAGCGTAGCGTCATGTCATGAAGACGCTTTCGACTGGTATTCATATGGTTTAGTTGAACCTGTGAATGAGAATCAGTAAAGTTATATCAATTTCAGTTGAACTACTAACCACATTATTCTTTATGACATAAGAATGACATATCTTTTTAAATAACCAAATTGGACCAATACGTAAGAAGATAGGTAATAAACATTACGCCGTTAAAATCAAATTACGCGGGTGCGTGTGACGTCACTCGCTCGGTCGCCGCCCGTTAACCGTAGGCAGATATCAGTTTATGTATAATTGAGTAGTATATGAGTTTCCTAAGGTTAGGTTGGTTTCAGAGTAAATTACTAAAAACTAATATCTGCCTACGGATAACGGGCGGCAAGCGAGCGAGTGACGTCACACGCACCCGCGGCGGTACTCAGTGAACTTCGCTAGTAATTTGGTCATAACCAATTTTTATCGTAGAACAAAAAATTTTGCATTGTGTGTTATGGATTCCTTAGCTCTATAAATCTGCATTATCAACTAAAAACGTTACGGATCCTCATTGTTTAGAACAGTCTACAGTGTTAGTACAATGTCCTAATGACGTTCCTAATCATGAGACTACATTTTTTTTTATTATGACCAGTATTATCGTGGATAATGTGTCTGTAGGGGCCTACAGAGGCTTCGCGGAGCCCCGGGGTTCCGCGGAGAACACTTTGAGAATGGCTGCTATAAGTGGATAAAATAGTGGTTACTACTTTAGTTTATAATACATAATAGAAATTCGGCAAGTTGTGGCTTTACTTTTCGATTTAATTTCAAGGTATCCATAAATTTTGATACCTACAGTACGACCGAAAAGAGTACAAAATAAATGAGGGCGCTGCTGTCGTTTAGATGGCATCACGAATACTATGACGCAAACGGTCTTGATCCTTGCGTTTAGCAATAAAATTTTGTTAAAAACGTGGATGTCAATAGGTACAAATCCGACCAAAAATAATAGAAATTAATTAGCAAGGAACGAGAATTTACTGTAAACTGGCAACTCTTATGAATGGTGTAGATTTAATTAATTTTCGATTATATATGTAATTTCATCCGGTCCAACTCATCAGTGGGCGCGGCCTAAATGTATGCAATCTCATCTGATTTAATAGACATTCTCGCGCGCTTAATGAAAAGCAAATAAAAAATAAATAAATAATAATAATAATAAATTTATTCGTAAAACGGCCCCGTAAAAAAATGCGAAACGACTGTTAACACAAGGGTTATATAATATAGAAAAAATATTGAGAGTATCATTTCAAAACTAAACTATATCGGTACGGGCTTTATTTTAGAATTTTCTTTCTCCGTATGTTCTCAATACGGCTACCGTCCGCCACCGCTCCGCCTCCGGCTTCAGTGTGTGATGTGATGACTGTAAAGGCCTACCAGAAGGCCAAATTGCAAACATAAATAATTAGTTTTAAAATAAAAATTGTATATTCAATGTGTTTCGATTTTTCGTCATTTTCGTTAAAATGTGTCGTGTAAAGTTATTAAATTATAATTTTAAGCTAGCAACATCGCACAGAAACTAAATTTTTGAATTTTGTTTGCAAGTCAACGTCTTCTCAACGAACGTAAATTTTCAAAACATTTCGGAAAACTGTGAAATTGGTGGATTCTTTTTGAAATATCCAGTAAAGATTGTGCTCACGATATTGGTGTGAGTGTTTTAGTGATTTTTAACATGACGTCCGAAAAAGGAAGTCGGAAAGACAAAAATCAGAACATTCAAGTGTTCGTTCGACTCAGGTAAATTTACTTCGTAATATCTCTGATTGGAGTGGCTTTGTAAATAAAAATAATCAACAATAAATATTGCTGGACAATTCACTCACACAGCATCATCTAACCCCAATCTAAGCAGAGCTTGTTTCATGGGAAAATCATTGCTGGACAATTCACACAGCATCATCTAACCCCAAGCTAAGCAGAGCTTGTTTCATGGGAAAAATCATGCTTCCTGCACGCACTACATTTTCAAAACAAACCAAATATTTTTAATCGTCTTTAGGATAAACATTATAACTTACACAGCATCCTTGCACTTGAAGCAACCTTCCTTCTGTCTTCAGATCTCTCGAGTTGTAACCATATGTTGAAAGGTTTAATTTGGAGCCAGTATTCGCTTGTTATCAGAAACTTGCCATTTTACTTGAAATCTTTGTATGATCCGTAAAATATTATCATTACAATGTTTATATGCATGACATTTTGAATCAAATCTATTGGTAAACCAATGCTTGTAATTGATTGCAGACCTCTCAACCAACGTGAGCGTGATATTAAGTCCCTCGGGGTGATTGAGGTTGTACATAACAGAGAAGTGGTTGTCAGACAATCTCAACAGAGCAACCACACTAAGAAATTCACATTTGACAGGGCTTTTGGACCTCAAGCAAAACAGGTAACAAAACATTTCTATTCATCAGAAAGATAAGAGATGGGCAATCGGGTGGTATCCTGGAAAAAAATGTTCTATTTAGTCCATCAGTTAGATTATCTGAAGATATTGGATACATATTTTTTTCAGACAAAAATAAAGTGCGGGTCAAAGCTTGGGAGTGAGGGAAGTGATGACCTTGCTAAATAGTGAAGCATGCAGAACTTTATCTGGCTGTATCTTCATAATTTTTTGTTTTATTGACAAAATAAAAAATATGTGTTCAATATCTACTGAATCTATGATGGAATAATTAGAATTTTTAGGACACTAGCTTATGGGGCCTGGTAAGGCAAAGGGCTTAAGATCCGTTCAGCTGTTTAGTAGTGAAAAGGCATACATTATACTTTCGAACTTATAATATTAGTATAGATTATTTTGCAGAAAGTAGTTCTTGCACTCTACTTTGAAGACATTAGGTTATTCTGCATTTTTTGAATCATCATAATCAGGACTTAATAGCCCACTGTTGGACATAAGCCTCTCCTAATGAGCGCTATATCACCCTGTCTTCAGCTTCCCATGTCCAGCATCAGCCAGCAATCTTTCACATATTTTAACTCCCGGAGAAAGCTTCTATACAACAATTTGGATAATGATAATGTTTCAAACACACATTCCCCAACCTGGCTGGTCCCCGTGAGGGAATTAGACCAACACCCTCCAATAATAATAAATCAACAACAACATGATGATAGAAAGGCCAGAATGGAGAAGATTGGAGGAGGCCTTTGCCACCTGGAAAACTGACATACAAAAAAAAATGCACTGAATATTGCACTGAAATAATAAATAAATAAATAATGCTGGAAAATTCACACAACATTATCTAGCCCCAAGCTAAGCAGAACTTGTGTTATGGATACTAGATAACTGATATACTTAATACAATACACTACATAGATAGATATTTTTTATTATACCTATAATGAATTTGATTAGCAAAGAAATATTGTCTTGTCCAACTAAAGGCTAATTATTATTAATGTTTCAGGTGGAAATTTACCAAGAAGTGGTCAGCCCTCTCATTGAGGAGGTGTTGGCAGGATACAACTGCACCGTCTTTGCGTATGGACAGACTGGCACCGGGAAAACACATACTATGGTTGGAGAGAGCACAGGAGATGAACATACATGGCAGAATGTAAGTATTTAACTCCTCATTTGTTTTAATTTATTGCATTCACTGCCCAGCCTCTGCAGTGCAACCCGCAGGAAATGGACATGTGCGTATTGGGCCATGAAAGTGTTCATCATTGTTTCACACTGTAAAAATAGGGCTGGTCCACCTAAAAGTATAAATTTTTCCATCCGTAATCAATCATCCATAGCAAACTGAAGTGGCCATGGCCGGCCATATCTCACGAATAACCGACAACCGCTGGGGAATAAGTGTTCTTGAGAGACTACGACTCGGCAAACGTAGTATAGGACGCCCTCCGGCCAGGTGGGATGACGACCTGCGAAATACTACAGGCAGATTCTAGATGCGGCAAGCAAGCTGATGACAAACAAAATATAACTTAAAACATTTTCTATCATATATGATATGACCCACTCCAAGCGGCGCGGCTGCGATACGCGTCGCGACAACATTTTTTTAAATAAATAATAATAAATAATGCTGGACAATTCACACAGCGTTATCTAGCTCCAAGCTAAGCAGAGCTTGTGTTATGGGTAGGTACTAGATAACTGATATATGTACTTAATACAATACACTACATAGAAAACATCCAGAACACCCTGAACAAATATCTGAAGATTGTTCAAACATTTGTCCTGAGGCGGGAATCGAACCAATATGTTACGAGGAAGGGCAGAAACATTTTGTAGCGCAGTGCCGCACCTCTAATGTGTCCTTAAATAAATTCAGGAAACTTATTTTGAGGAAAATTTTACATGTAGCTGTGTAGGTACCTAACATACAATATTAATGATTCAAGCCTTCTCAATAATTCCAGGACCCCCTAGCCGGTATAATCCCACGCTCACTCTCCCAACTGTTCGACGAGCTCCGGCTGTCCAACACAGAGTACACTGTCCGAGTCTCGTACCTGGAGCTATACAACGAGGAGCTGTTCGACCTGCTCTCGCCTTCCGAGGATAACTCCAAGCTGAGGATATATGAAGATGTTACGAGGAAGGGCAGCAATATTGTGAACGGGCTGGAGGAAATTACTGTTAGGAAATAAGTATTACGATAAACGGTGCCTGTCACACTGGCGATTTGCGCGCGATTTCAAAGCGAGGCGAGTGCGCAGCGAGCACGCCGCGAAGACGACGCGGGCTTCCAGCGAGCTTGCTAAGCACTCGCCTTGAATCAAAAACATTTTATAAATGATATAAATAAAATATTTGGACACATAATAAAATTAAGCGAAAACCGCTACCATTTAACTATTTATGTGTACCTATTTCTCGAGTTTTTGGTTTTCCCTACTTTTCTGCAAGGTGAAGCAAAATTTTGAGATAAATCTGAGCTGCGTGCGGCGGTTGCTGTGTAAAAGCTAACTAAGGGGGACTACCAAAGAAAGGACAGCAGATTCTCTCTTAGTATTTTTATCATCTTCACCAGCTTACCGCAAGTGATTATGACAAAGCCCCTCAAAGCTCTGAGAGCCATGTTCAGCAGTGGATATAAGTGTGCTGATAACGCAAAGTAGGTAAATATCCCATGATATACCTGGAAATATCCCACGCTATACCTGTAAATATCCCACGCTATACCTGTAAATATTATATAATAAAGTCCGTGATTGTTGTGCAGGTGTCCAATAAGAACGAAGTGTACAAGATAATGGCGCAGGGGCAGGAGAGGAAGCGCGTCGCCTCGACACTCATGAACGCGCAATCCAGGTATCTAACTGTTTCTACATTTTACTGAAATAAAGAAATACAATTAAGTGGTCAAATCAATTTAAATGTCAGGTTTTCTTCAAAATAGCTATAGGTAGCGAATACGTCGGAGGATAATTACTTATCTTTGCCAAGCTTGCTTAGCTTGGAAAAATTGAGTAAAAAGGCGAACCTAACGGGTTTGGTTGTCAAACTAGGCTTAGGTCTCGGTACCTAATAATGGGATCCCCGTGGTAAATAACTCAAATTACATAAAATTCTACATTTTGTCTTTGGTTTCTTGAATGTGAAAACACGATTGAGTAAAAAAAAAAGTGAAACTGCACTGTTTCGCACATAATTTGGTAGATCTCAGTAGGCCTAGGACGGGGATAGTTGTCTAGGTAGAATAGAGAAGAATGACATTAAATTGTCATACATTGCGTAAATTATTGAAGTTGATGGAATGAGTTTCAAACATATTACGCATTCGATGACGATGTGACGTAATATCTCTCTAATTCTACGCGGGACATCAATCCCCGTGCTAGGCATACAGGAACCCTGCGGTCTGTGCAAATGACTTATGTTTTTATTTCTAGGTTATTACCTATTTATTACTCATTTTATTTGGTTCCTTTAACCAGTTTCTTCATAAGTTGTGTAGCTTTCTTGTAAATAAGCAAAAAAAATGATTTTTGCGCTGACACGGCGCGTTGTTCCGAAAACGTAGGTATATTCTGTCCCGCTCCTATAAAAGATCCTCCAATTCCTATACTTTTCACAAAATGGCTAATTGTTTCAAAACTAAACGAATGTCATCATTTAACAGCCTAACTTCTAACCACATAGGCCTTCACTAAGTATACTGACTAATCTACTTAAAATCTAAAAGTCACGATTCTAAACGCAACGCATTGCAGTACTCTGTAATCTAAGGGTAGGTTTAATAAACGAATTGAATTGAAAAAAAAAATATTACATTCCTCTTCTAAGGATTCATCTTTCTCAACTCAAGAGAAGAATTCTCTTAAATCGAGCGAAAGTTTTAAATTGGCTTCGAGATTTTAAGCCAAATATTATTGAGAATTAGTTTTAGCCATTGTAACAATGTCTTTTGCTTTATATTAATAAGTTGTTTTCTATATTGCAGCAACCAATCCAAATCCATTTTCAAAAGAAATATCTTTACGTGAGTTAATAAAGTTTTCGTAAATGTTGAGATGGTTTCTGCATTATATTTTGAAATTAATGTAGCTATTACACCTCAATTTATTGGTAGTTATGAAAAACGTAGAGGAAATGCACCTATCATTAGACGAGGTAGTATTGATGTAGGCACTTAACAATAATGACTACAATTTAATAAATACAAGTGACTAAAATCGAAAAAAATTAAACGTTACTTACTGGAAGCACAGTTATGTACTGTGTGTTTAGTACTGGAAGTTTGAGCTTGTAGAGCGTATATTTCGTTGACAGTGTTCCATAGTTAGTATCGTATAAAGGGCTGGTCGCAACACTTCACCATAATTAGTTATTGGTTTACAGGGTGTATGTATGCATATTAACATTATTTTAGCTGATAGATAAAATATCATAGGGCTTTATTTCCTTTAGACCTTACATACACGACACAAAATTAAAATTACACAAGTAAAACTAGGAAATAAAGAAATCACTTTGATTTTTTATTCACTTCAATCTTTTAAAAGTAAAAAAAAGAAGCGAGCATATGTCTTGTTCGCTTCTGTACTTGTTAGGTTAGTTTTCGAGCTGGAGCAAAACTCTAGATTCTATATTCTAGAGGATTGAAAAGCGTGGGACGAGTAGTGTATAGAGTCTAGATAATCTGATATTTCGTAGTAAGCCTTTTTATAAAGGATATGTTTGATAATTTCTATGAATTTATTTATTTTGGTTGTTTATTGGTTTTCCGAAATAAATAAACAGTATTAATTAAAAGAATGTTGTCCCCAGCCGCTCCCACACCGTGTTCACGATCGTGGTCCACATGCGGGAAAACAGCGCAGAAGGCGAGGAGCTCGTCAAGATCGGGAAACTGAACCTCGTGGACCTCGCCGGCTCAGAGAACATCAGCAAGGTAACGATGTGGCGGCTCTCCCACCACTGCGCCACGAGAGTCGCACGTAGTCGTGAAACCAGTCCAGAAGACCGGGATACCGCTACCCGGTCCAAAGACAACTTTTTTAGGGTTTCGAGATCGAAGATCGGTTTCGAAACCCTTATGGTCTCGCTTTGTCTGTCCTTTTTTCCCCTCTAATAACTCAGCAACTACTGCAGCTATCAACTTGAAATTTAAAATAATAATACATTTCGTGCGCCTGTACAGATTTAAAGAAAAATAAATAAAGATGAACATTTTCCATACAAATTGTGATGCCGAAATTTTAAAAGATACCTACAGGGTCATGTAGGGTATCAAATGAAAGGTATCAGTTTGTACATTTCAAAATAGTTTTAGAATTTTTCTAGGTTTCATACTTTTTAAAATATTTCGAAAAAAGTCGAAAAAAACCCATTCCCAAGAAGACACATAGTCACTCTTGTCTGAAGAGACCCAGTACTTGAGCTATGGATAGTCTGTGTCGCTTCCAGGGAACAGACTGATGTCCTCCTAGCTAATTTTGACAATGCGGCCAGTCTCATTGAGACTAATCATACGCAGGGCATTTTATAGTGCACAAGTGTGTGCGCAAACACAAGTGCACTCTCATAATCCGATGGGACAGCAGACCAACACACCGGGGAGAGGTCACGCGCAGGACCAACGGTTTAACGAGCTTTCTGAGGCACGGGGGTGTGATTTTTTCTTGCTAGAAAAACACCAAGTACTATGAATTTTTCTTGCTTGAAAAACACAAATAACAACTATTGGCCCGACCCGGGATTTGGACCCATGACCGATCATCATAATCAGCGCTAGAACAAGCCGACCGCTAGACCAAGCCGACCGCTAGACCAACGAGGCAGTCAGACCTGGTATGAGTCTCTGAGGCTGCTGAACTCCAGCACTAAAGGTCCAATTCCGCTGTATAGTGACGTTCCTAATGTACTGTCCTGTGATGATTATACTTTCGTGCTTCATCTTAAACAGCGTGTTTAAGGTACACAATGGATCGATTCAGATGTCGCCAAAACTAAACTAAACTTAAGGTAAACGCCAATAAGGCTCTTATCCACCTTTATATAGTATCTAAATAGTATCTAAGTATAATTGTAATAGTTGCAAGTTGTACTGGTGAACCAATAAATTTATTTTCTTTCTTCTTCTTTCTTCTTTCTTTATCAGGGGGAGGCCTGCGTCCAGCAGTGGACCAATACAGGCTGTTGACGTTTAGGTTCAATAAATAATGCTGGATAATCTACACAGCATCAGCTACTGCATTCTACATTCTTACCGATACCATACCTACTACGTCTATGTTGGTTTGAACGAAATTAACCATCTATCTATCATCTAGCCCAAAGCTAAGCAGAGCTCGTGTTATGGATACTAGATGAATGATATACATCCTCAAAATAATCCTCAACAGCCTGTATTGGTCCACTGCTGGATGCAGGCCTCTCCCTGATAAGCGCCTTATTGGCTTCTATTACATGGGGGTAGTGCCCATAATCCCCACCCTGGTCATACGGGTTGGGGATTGCAGTTCGGTGGTAGAATTGTTCTAGAGGGGGCGCTGCTGCCCTCCCCCGGTGGATATCCCTTAGTCACCCGCGGGTGTCGTAAGAACGACACCCGCGGGAAGAATTAGGGTGGTGTAAATTCTAAGCCGACACCACACAGATATATATAACGATCGACTGTCAAATAATTTTAGTTTAGGCGACAACTGCATCGAAACCAGTAGCGTTAATTCATCTTCTTATTCGTTCCCTCAGGCCGGGTCAGACAACCCCGCGAAACGCGAGCGCGCCCGGGAGTGCGTCAACATCAACCAGTCTCTGCTGACGCTGGGGAGGGTCATCACCGCGCTGGTCGAGAGGCACCCTCACATTCCTTACAGGTAACTTACTCATCGTCTTTGCTCTATTATATAATCTTATCACACTATCACACTAATATTATAAATGCGAAAGTTTGGATGGATGGATGTTTGTTACCTCTGCACGCCTAAACTACTGAACGGATGTTTGTCAAAAATAACCCAGATTTGTTTCAACAGCTCTCTGATGCCGTGGTTCGCAATAGGCGAGACAAACATAGAGTTGTTACTCGCAACTCCAAAACGACCTTAATGCGTAAAAGTATATTCTGCTCAGCACCGTTCGCCTATAATAAACTACCGGAGTCTATAAGAGAATTACCTTGTGCGTTGTTTCGGAGGAAGGTGAAAGAACTCTTGACAAATAAATGCTATTACTCCTTTCATGAATTTATGACGGATAAATTATAGGTAGATAACGTTGACACTGTATTATTATTATTTCTTATATGTCTGTGAATTTTATGTATTATTTTCTTTAGAATTGTATAAGCATTTATTTTATATTTTAAATTTTAAGACATTGCACGCCCAATAGGGCAGAATACATTGTGACATGCTATTACATTATAATTACAACTTTTATAACATGTATTTCATGCAATAAATAAATTTGATTTGATTTGATTTGGATCGGGCTGAAATTTTGCACACAGGCGATTCTAATCCTGGAATCAAACATAGGCTGCTTTTTATCACGAGGAAACTAGTATTATAAACGCGAATGTTTGTATGTTTGGATGTATGTTTGTTACCTCTTTACGCCATAACGACTACCAATCGGGCTGAAATTTTGCACAGATGTAGCTCGAAGCCTGGAATCAAATATAGGCTACGCTTTTTGTCCCATAAAATAGTTAACTGGGATATAAATAAGTTTTCATAGAAACAACGCAAGCAGAGATATAAATACAAAGAAGAATGTTTTCGCTAGTATAATTTTGTTATTATTTCCCCTACGTATCTACCGCGCGCGTTACAGCGATCGTGGTCACGGGGCGACTAGATACGCGATAAATACCCGATAAAATCATTACATTTTAAATGTAATGTTATGTATGAGTCATGTAGATTGAATGAAATAAACAATTTTAATTTTTTATTTATTACTTAGGTTTCTCTAGTGTTCGTTTGGCGGGACCTAGATGACTTATTAGGCATAAACAAAAATAGACAATGGTATATAATTGTCCTACATTTTAGTTTCAAGTGATGAAAATCGTTGCAGTCATTCTAATATTCAATGTCATTTGTAACCGAGCCAAGTAAAATCAGCAAAGTAAGATTTTTTTTGTAAAAACATGTTGTAATTTTCAGAGAATCAAAACTAACACGGATCCTCCAAGAATCCCTCGGAGGTCGTACAAAAACCTCCATAATCGCCACAATCTCCCCCGGACACAAGGACCTAGAAGAAACCATGAGTACATTGGAATACGCGAACCGCGCCAAGAACATACAGAACAAGCCGGAGGTCAACCAGAAGATGACGAAGAAGGCTATTCTGAAAGAGTATGCGGAGGAGATTGATAGATTGAAGAGGGATTTGCAAGCCTCCAGGGATAAGAATGGTGAGGTTTTCTCTGGATCAACTTCTGGTCTGATGGCTTCTGCTTTGCGCCGAATGCGGCAAGCACTTTCGGCGTCAAAAGCCGCGAGATGCATGCTAGATAGGTCACACGCTTAGTGGAAGCATGCCACTATCAGTATGCCAATACCATCTTGTATTTTCAGTTTCAGTTTATTCAAACAAATAAATTTTTGTGACAATACATTTACAAAAAATAAATTAGTACAAAAATTTAAATATCACATGTCATAAATAATAACATCATAAAGAATAGTATAATTTAATCAGATGTCACACCAAAGAAATTAATAAAAAAAAAAAATTATTACCTATCATTATCATTTCGGTTTTTTTTCATTATTTCAGACTATGGTATTATCTTTAATAAGGACAATCAATAATCTGTATTAAAAAAATATGCTTGGGTGTCTATTACGAAATTAAAGGAGCCATGTAGTAAACATTGAAAACCATAGAATTCTATAAAATTAGTGTCAAATAAAAACATTCCCGTGTCTCAGCAATCCAAAGCGCCTCTCGATAGACGGAAGTCTTCACCAGGCATATTAGTGTCGTTCTGTCTCTAGCAAGCTAAAGCTTTGGTCTCCTGATCCGGACGCACAACGCTGCGGTAGGCGGCTCCAACGTAGCATCACGACGCAGCGTCGACTATCTGTGCGGAGGAGCCGTCAATTGATTTCGCTGCAGCTACCGAAGTATACGATGTCTTCAAATAAATACATTGTCGAACCGCGCGTTATGAACGAGACGACGACGCCATGCTGTGCGTACAATACATTACAATACAAATATACTTTATTGCACACCAAGAAATAAAAAATCACAGAAAACAAAAAACAAATAATGTATAATGGGCGGCCTTATCGCTAAAAGCGATCTCTTCCAGGCAACCTTAGGATGGACAAGAAGTGGTCGAAAAATTACACTATGTACGGTGGCGTGAAAACAGAAATAATGTTTAAGAAAAGATAAATATACCAAGCTATATATAAATATCTAAATATATATACTTAACGTAAATGTATATTACATAATATGCGCAGTACCTACTCCCCACTTCGCCGCGCCTACCTCTCACCCCTCACCACTAACGCAGACTGCTACGAAACGAAAGACCATTCTAGAAGTTTTCCATACGATCATGTGTCCGGCACCGCATAACCGCAGCGTTCTGCGTCCCGAGCAAGAGACCAAAGCTTAAGTAGACTAGAATACATTTTAGAGAGTAATATATTTCCTGTCTGCAGGAGTGTACCTAGCGACGGACACGTACGCGGAGATAACGCTGAAGCAGGAGGAACAGCGCAAGGAGATTCAGGAGCTGTTGCTGCAGAAGCGGGCTGTCGAGGAGCAGAAGGACAAGGTGGACACTCTCTTCAGGTAATCTCAGGGCTCTGTGGTACTGGTACCTGTGAACGAGTGCACCTTTGGGTGACAGTAGAACTCTCGCACCGTGTGCATTCCTCTGTAATTCGCGACCATTACGTTACAATAGCGCTCCCTGACGGGCGAGCATTCGCCTGTAATGTAAGCGGCCGAGGAGAGACACTAAGTCGGCCGTGAACAAGTTGACCAAATACTGCTATCAATTCAAATGTAGCCTTAACTTAACTAATTTGACAGCACAAAAACTGATGCTATCCTTTTTTTAATTCGATCGTTATAAAAGGGCCACATTTTTAGTGCTGTAAAATCAGTTAAGTTTTGGCGACCTATGAGTTGACACCACCGTCGGCAGCCTACAATATTCACGCACTGAAATGACCAACACGCGCCGGGCTGTGTCGCCGCCTTTACTGTTTAGACAGGCACCATAACAATGCAAAAATATTTTCTATAAATCCGTTATTCACAATACTACGTTTTTTTTTTCAGTGAAATTAACAGGACTTTAGAGAAACGAGACACTGAGCTCAATGAAACGAAAAATAAACTCTGCTTTGTCGAGACAAAGCTGAATAACACTGCGAATGTAAGTAATACTTCTGTATCATTGTTTTATGTTAGATAATGTTTGTTGAAAGCTCTATAGACATTATTCTAGCTGATAGTGTTCCGAAATAAATAAATATACCTATAAAATAATGTTCTGGCTTCTCCCGCACGTGAAAACGTAGTCTATAGCAATCAAGGATGTAGCTACATAATTATATATGAAATTACTAGTTTCTACCCGGGGCTTCGCGTCCGATGTTTCCGGGATAAAAAGTATAGCCCGTAGATACGTTATTGCAATCCAACCAGGGCTTGGAATAGCGGTATTTTCAAATACCGATTCGACTGACCTTGACGTGGTACATCTTTAGTATCGACATCCAAACTTTCGCATTTATAATAATATTATGTATGTTATCCAGTTACTCCAAACAACGAAACAAGAATGCGAGGAACAGAAACACCTGGTGGAACAAGTATCCCAGACGGAGGTGAAACTGGTCGCCCAGGCCAAGGAGATCCTGTCTGCGGCTGACGTGGCGAGCACGCATGTCAGCTGGTTGCACGACACCGTGGATAAACGGAGGTCAGTACGGTACGGAGGAAGGAACTCTGAATTACACTTTGTCAGAACTATTTTACTATAAACACTATCGTAGTTCGACGAATTCATTATGGATGTAAGCGGGTTAACTACGAACCTTATTAGTGTTGGAAGAACACCAACGTTTCATCCCTTAACGAGGGACTTCTTCAGGGTGAGTGCGCATCTCTCCGAGCACTTTCATACTTACCTTACTTTTTGCTTTATTAACATGTGAATTTAATTTAAATTATTTAATTTTTGACATTAAATCATTATTATTTTCTCAGTTTATTATGATTGTACTAATACGTACGCAGCTTTTCGTGGTAGCTTCAGATACGCAGCCTCCAAGTGCTGGAATAATATACCGCCACCGATTAGAAACCTCGGTAATAGATTTAATTTCAGAAAAAAACTCAAAGCGTTTCTTGTTGATGAACAGAGGAATCTTGGTAACTTAAATATAAATAGCTCGATTATCTAGCTAACTTACATAAAATAAACCTTCTCTGGTCTTCAAAAGCGCATGTAAGTATTTTTATACTACACCTGCTCGGAAAGTTGCCTATTCCTTTTCCATTAATAGAATAGAAAGTATGTCTTTGCAGGCCTATAGGAAACCGGGAGGAAAAACTCTATGGAATTTCATTTCTCACGTGTTTTAGCGGGAGGAAAAAGTGTATGGAAATCCATTTCTAACGTGTTATTTTTTTTTAATTTCCTAATAGATCGGCCGGTAGCTATGGTTATTTTCGTTCGGTCAAACGACAAAAAGTTTTTACTCCAAGTCCATTAGGCCTGCTCCGATTTCCGAACAATATTTTGAAAAAAGAACCCAAAGGCTGGCGCGGTCAATTAGGTTTTACCAACATCATTGGGCGCGGTAAGTTCTTTTAAATTTCAATTAATAATTAATTCTGCTTTTTATTTTCCTCGAAGGTGTAGTATAAAGCACTATTTATCACTCGGCAGAAAGTGCGATTCCTACCTCGTGTGTTTTAAGGCCCTCGGCTGCGCCTCGGGCCCAAAACGACACACTCGGTAGGAATCGACCACTTTCTCGCCTAGGTGTAAAATGTACTATTACTTACTCAATACTTCTATTGCAAACATGTTGTACATAGGATCTTAAAGATGCACATTTATTACCTGCATGCACATTTATTACTTACCTAAAAAATAAGTTGTAGGTGCGTCATCTAAGTACCTATAACAAATTACGACTAACCTTTCAAATATATTTTAAATAATTTATAACCACACTTATTTTCCGTTCTTTTATTATATTTATTACTGTTTACCCATATAATATCGCACTCCCAGATCTAAAGGGAGTCAACTCAAAAATATAGTTTTTTTAGTTATGCTCACCAAAGAATTCTAAATATCATTAGCTATCGACCAACAAAACAGATTTAAAAATATTTCCACTACTCGGCGCTGGATGCCGCCATAAACCTGTTTTGATGAACGAGCGGTCCCCACTTCCCCCCATCAAAACAGGGACATCACCAATTATAACCAGAATGAGAATCGGAGTGCATGTGTCCCTCGTGAACAAAAATTAATTATTTTGAGTTGTATCCATACTGTTGAATATTGCTGATTATATTATTTCGAGTTGACGCCGTATCGATGATGAGTGCATAATAAATTAACACTACATTTTGAGTTGAACCCGTAATGCTGGAAAGGTGTGTAAAGTTTTTGTTTTTATTTAGAATTAGTACCATATTGTTGAAACAATTTTGAGTTTGTAGTTGAACCTGTTTTGTTGAATCATTTTTTAAACTGCAAAATCTCTTTAAAAAACAAATTTATGTTGACCTTTTTTGTTGGATATGATTTATGTCTTTTCATTTAATAAAATGTATTCTAACTAGACAGTTTTCCCCGTTTTAACTGATACATTTTTGAGTTAGATCTCTTTAGATGGTGTCCGCAAAATACATTTAAATAACCTGGTTAATGAGACTTAAAAAGCTAAACCGATGGCTTATCATATCGATTTGGCTCACAAGATCCTATAATTATATGAAATATGCGTTTTCTATTTCAGACAAACTATAAAACGTGGGCATTTTTTTAGTAAATATGATAGAAGAAAGGGATAACGAAAACATTCCTTCTAATATCGAACCCTGAGTGGGTTCGATATTAGGAGGAATGTTTTCGTTATTCTCTAGTAGGAGATAGATAGGAAACTCTTGTAAATGTCCTCAAAATTTCATCAAGCGATGAAGTCTCATTAAAGCAAACCCATGCTGCCTTACGCGAAGTAGATGAATCCATTACACACATTTGTCAAAACAAAGGACCCCTGAAAAACGATTACTACATAAATAATTAAATTTTACCAATTCGAAGCGATGAAAGTGATATCGATGACTGCTGAGAAATTGATGACAGGAACTAATTGGAAATTGGGATCTGCATTGCGATGCAGATCTCAATTGCGATGCGGTCCCGTAAGTAAAGCAATATCTAAGGTAAATCCTAATGAATCATCTTCCAATTCGTCCAACACCAGCAGTAGCAGCTCGAGTTCATCAAGTTCGTCGGACACCGAAGATTTTAGTGAGCAAGTAAACCCTCAAACTGCTGCGGTTTCTGAAACTAATTCTCAAGAACCCCAGATAAAAAACAATGGTAAAAAGAGAGTGCGTAAAATAGTGCGTAAACCAGCGAACTGGAAATAAAAAGTTGCAAAAAGCTGAAAAATTCTGGCAAAGCCTATCAGTCGTTGTCAAAATCCAAAAAACAAGTGCCAGAGAGAAGAGTTTTTTCCACAGGGAGGCTATGGAGAGAAATGTCGGCTTAAATGCAAAAATAAGATGGATGAAATGTTAAGGCAACAGCTTTTTGATGGATTTTGTGGGCTCAGAAATCTTGAAAGGCAGAGAGAATTTGTAGTGCAACATTCACAAGAAATAAAGCCTAAATATCGATACTATTTTACTTATTTTCATATACACAGGCATATCCTAAGAAAATGGCAGTGTCGGAGATGAAAAAGAAAGGCACACGACTTAATTCCAAAGTGATGTTAAGGGCGTTCTGAATGTTGAGGAAAACTATTGTTATACTGTAGACATTTTTGATTACTTTTTTACTATAAAAACTATCGTAGTTTGACGAATTCACAAATCAATTCCAACACAAATAAGGTTCGTAGTTAACCCGCTTACATCCGTAATGAATTTTTGATTACCTTATTAGATTTAAACTAAATGAGATACTTACTATTAAGAATAATTTTGATTTTAAAAACAGTGATCTCAAAATGCCAAGAGTTTTAATTGTAATTATGAGTTGAAAGTTGATTTGTCACATAATCTACTTTTGTAACTTAATAAGTTTAACTTTACTTAAATATTAAGAGAAATGTGCATTTAAAATTATCTTTCATAGGGCAAGGTGGTCGATATTTTTTTGTTTCATTTCTGAGAAAACTTTATTTGACTTATTACTAATTGCAAACAATTAAGGAAACGAGAGACAATCGATAGATTTTTCATTACTACTACTTTTTATAGTATTATCATGGACTAATATTGTATTATGAACAAAAAATATAATGTTGGTTATGAGAAATTACAAGAAAAGCTATTACTTTTTTAATTGATGTGTCTCGTCAAAAGAGAGGTAACTCAAAATTTAATTCACCAATACAGAGTCAACTCTAAATAATAAAAATATATGCACTTACTTGTTAAGCAAAAGGGAAATTACTCAAAAAATCCAATTTTTAGCCTAAATACATGCCTATAACACAAAAATCCAATAACATCTTTCTTTTAGCTGCACATGTATATCCAAAATATTTACAAAATACTCCTCCAGTGCATAGAGATATGGTAATCAGTTTTTCGCCTATTGTGGAAAAAGTGTTTTTTTGAGTTGAACCTGTTTAGATCTAGGGGTGCGATATATAATTATTTGTACCAATATTACCCGAGACCTACCTACCAACAGCGGGGTGTAAAAATAAAAGAGGTAAACCTCTTTTATTACCTATGTTTACAAACCTACCTTTTTAAAATTGTTTTGTTTGTTTTAAAAGCTTAATTGTCACCGACTAGTCCGTAACGCCAACATAAAGGTTTTTGGCTGAAAAACAGCGCTGAGCGGCAACCGCTCAACACATGCTGAGCCAATGCCTATTTCGGCACAGGGTCATGGGGGCAAAGCTCGATTTGACGGCCAATATTTGCATGTACCTAATTTAGCTCCTAATCCTTTGTTTGGTTGTTTTATATTGTGTGTGTCGAAATAAATTCTATTCTATTCTATTCTATTCTATTCTATTCTATTCTAATATTGTACATGATTTTTAGTATAATTTGACATTGCCCTTATACAGCAGCATACTTTGACATACCCTTTCATTAATTAATTTATTATTTATTTGATTTTGATTAATTATTTTTATTGAATTTTTCATTCATGTCTGTCTGTTTCATGGGGGCGGGAGTGGTGAGGGGTGCGCTGCTTGTTGATGCTGCAAAGCGTGAGATCCATCTCCTCGTAAAAACCCTACTGTGTCGGGTGTAGGTATCGTCTGTGTACATACATACGTAATTAACTTGTCAGAACTGTTTTAAAAGTAAAGAATGTTGTGCGTGCGTGGCTGGCTTAGAATATGCACCAACTCTTCCCATTGTGTCTAGAGAGGTGTCTGTTCGATACATCGATCATGTCATCATATTAGCATCATCAGCAGTTTGACCTGAGTAGGTAACTCGTGCGCGAGCGCGGACCGGGCGCCTACGGAGGTCAGTGCATCAACAGCAGCCATTTCTATCTCACTCATTAACATCATAGAAGAAGAGAGCCTGGAAGAGATCGCTTCTAAGCGATAAGGCCGCCCATTGTACTTGTGTCTTATTTAATGTCTCTTTTATTGTATTTTTGTTGGTGTACAATAAAGTATTTTTGTATTTATATTTGTATCATAATTGGTCGTAGTTTTATACAAGACAGCTTTTGTATATAAACTCTGCTTTTATATCAGCATCCCGGGAAGAGCTAACCGCGATTTTTACAGCGTCTAAATCCGGGGAATGTAACGTGTCACACAGCGAGCCTGTAGGTACTACCTGTACCTACAGGGAAAGAAGGCGCTCGCAACGAGCTATAAGACGGATTTTTGACGTTTCATTCACTTTATGCTCACTGCGTATGGTACAATTACGCTCGTTTCACCCACCTTAAGAGATATCGACCCGGGGGCGGGCAGCAGCGGTCCTAGCAGACCCCGAACAGATCCACCATTGAATTGCAATCCCAACCCGCATGCCTAGCGTGGGGATTATGACCTTACCTATCCCTTTGACGACCTCCGTGGCGCAGCGGGCGAAGGTTCGCCTGCGACGCAGGAAGTTGCGGGTTCGATTCGCGCCTCGGAACAAATTTGTGTACGATCTGCAGAAATTTGTTCCGTTGGTCGGGTGTTTTCTATGTATAATAAAAATATATATCCTATGTAGTGTATTGTATTAAGTATATCAGTTATCTAGTACCCAGTACCCATAACACAAGCTCTGCTTAGCTTGGGGCTAGATAATGCTGTGTGAATTGTCCTGCATTATTTATTTATTTACCCTCTAATGATAAGGGGTTTATCAGAGGTCGCCTATGTCCAACAGTGAATTGGTAAAGGCTGACGAAATTGTGTGTTATGAAAATTACAAAGAAAAGTTAAAAATGATTAAAGAGACATTTAGAGTTTTAAGAGCAACGATGAACCAACACAGTTTAACAATAAATGATTCTTTATCATTCCACAGAACCGTAGAATCCCGCAACCTCCAAGTGACGCAATCCTACCGCGAGCAAGCCTCCAACCACCGCGCCAACATCGCCGCAGGAACACAACACTTCACTATGACGATGGTCGAAGCACTCGCCGGGCTGCAGAGCGCTTTGGAGGACTTCGGCAATGGAAGTACAACGGCTTTGGACAGCAGTAGAGGGAAGCTGGGGGATATATTGCAGCAGATACAGGATACTATGGATGAGGTATGATTAATCATCCCAGAAACGTCCACTGCTGGACATAGGCCTCCCCTAAACGACGACGTCACAAATAGGGAACCTGTCTGCCTCCATCCATCAACTCTCCGTAACCCAATGTCACGGGGGGGTCTTCCTATAGTTTCTAGCATTAAAACGCGATCGTCACCCTTGAACCTTTACTCCCCGGCAGCGGTCTTATCAGCGAGTTGTGATTCATTTAGTACTAGTCGTTTTTGCCCGCGGCTTCGCACGCGTTGTTTCCATGGAAACGTTTTAAGGTTATTTCTATCCCATGGGAACTGATTTATGCTGATTTAAAGAAATTACCTTTAAACGTTTCCATCGAAACAACTCGTGCAAAGCCGCGGGCATAAACTAGTTTTTCTATAAAAAGTAGATGGATATTATACAATGGTAGGACACTTCACGATGACGTGTTGGTCGAAGCACTGACAACGCTTCTTTGGTAAACACT
Source organism: Eupithecia subumbrata (assembly GCA_949316285.1). NCBI lineage: Eukaryota > Metazoa > Arthropoda > Insecta > Lepidoptera > Geometridae > Eupithecia > Eupithecia subumbrata. The sequence goes on along the minus strand of OX438632.1, from coordinate 14,115,315 downwards.
GGCTATTATATTAGGACGGCTTTGAACAATAGTAGAGGGAAGCCTGGGGATATACTGCAGCAGGTACAGAGTTCTATGGATGAGGTATGACATCTCCTCAGCACACATGTGAATGTATGTGCATGTGGACATAGGTCTCCCCCCGATGAGCTATACGTCAACGGGACATAGGCTTCCCCCTGGCGCGACAAATAGCGGTCATGAGACGCCTCCCTACGGCTCACGGTCGTCAGTTCATCGAGAATAGAATCTGCCAACAGTTTTGCATTAAATCGCGATCGCGAGCGACCCTTGAACCTTCACTCCCTGGTGTCTATCTGCGGTGTATGATTTTAATAATTAGATGAATAATGTGCAATGCTAAGGCACTTAGCTATGACGCATTTAGATATTGTCATTGATCTGAGAAATTTATTGTAATTTAGTTAAAAAGATATTTATTCACAAAGAAAATTACAATCAAATAATGGAATTAAATTAGAACTAGTTTTTACAATTGAAACAATTGTTCTAACTGCAGACTGTTGCAAACAATCTACAGGTAGCTCAACAAGCCATATTGTAATTACAGTTCTCTTTAGCCGTCCAAGATGTAGTACTCTCTCTTACCCACAGATAAAGGCCCTGACCGACTCAAGCCACAACAAGCTGATCGCAGCTACGGACTCCCAGCGCACCGCCATCCGCTCTTCAGTGGATATGAACAACATTGCGACGCGTGAGGCGGTGCTGAGGCTGTTGCAGCGCGGCGCGGCGGCCGTGCAGGCTGCGAGGGCGCAGAATGTCGCCGCGAGCGTCGGCGGCTATGTGCAGCAGTGGGTGAGTATTACATAATATATATGATACTAGTTTCTGTTTCTACCCGCGCGGCTTCGCACGCGTTCAAAATTTGCCTATGTGCTACTCAACAAATATCAAATTATTGTATTAAAGTAACTTTTTTTAGATTATTTATATTCCGTGGGACTGATGAGTGATTTAAGGGATACAAGTAGCCTATGTGCTATTCCAGGGATAGACAAATATCTATGCATTATTTCAACTTGATCTACTGTGCGATTACGCAAAAACCAATCATCCTATAATTGACATTTTAAATACATTTCATGGTCTTCGTAATCTTTATTTAGAGATCTTAAACACACTGCGATTATGTCGCTCTTACTAATTAACAAAAAAGAATAACAAATACTTATAAGGAAATTAAAAAAAAAAAACTAAACAGTTTAAACTTACATCTACTAAACTATATAAATAAATAAGAACAATAAGGTCAGCTCCGATCAGTAGTTTTTTCGAACTGCATTCAGTAGTTTTGGCGTGAAGAAGTAACAAACATGCGTACAAACTCTATTTATAATAATTTTATGATAACCCACAGTACGACGGCGCCGCCGCCCGGGTTTCGTCGCTCTGCCAGGCTCAGGCGTCCTTCGTCCGGCGCATGCGCGACAGCGCGCGCTCGCAGACGGAGGCCGCGCACGCGCAGAGAACCAACCTCGTGGCTAGGAAGGACCAGAAAGACGGGTTGGTGCAGGCTTTGAATGAGGTACAGTATCCATTGTTCTCGTTTCAATTAAATGAAAAAAATTAAACAGGTTTGATACAAGAGCAAAATGATTTTGGTTGATAATCTTTAACGACACAGGTATCATCGAAGCAAATAGCAGTAGTTAAATTTTGACGACCTCTGTGGCGCAGCCCGCATGCGACGCAGAGGGTTCGATTCCCGCCTCGGGACAAATGTTTGTACGATCTGGAGATATTTGTTCAGGGTGTTCTGGATGTTTTTTTATGTATAATAAAATATATCTATCTATGTAGTGTATTGTATTATGTATATCAGTTATCTAGTACCCATAACACAAGCAGAAGCTTGTGTTATGGGTACTAGGCTGACTTACTTATAAACTTAATACAAAACATAACATAGATAGATATTTCTTATTATACACAATACACATACAATATCCAAAACAATTTGAAACAATTTTTAGTTTTGACAGCTTCCATTCAACATTTCATTTGTCTGTTGTCCATTTTCGTACTCAAATCTGAACCATTTTCGCAGACCTTGTGAAATTATGCATTGATTAAGTTTTTCTTTTTAGTGATTACCTTGTTAGTTGTTTCCTGTAATTTTTTACCAGTTTTTGTAAAGTTTTCATTATAAATGCCTTTGCTGACATAAAATATTTTGAATTCTAGAACATTTTTTTTGTTTCGTTATATAGAATATAATATTATTTTGTTGAATTAAGGACTATTGTAATTCAGAATTACGGGGGTGACATGCCATGTTCGGCAAAACCCTCGTGCACCAAATAAATGGTAAAAAAATGCATATATGCGTATAGAAACTAAACTTAAATCCTCTTCTGCTCACAGAAAGTAGAACGAGACAACATAGAGCTAGAAAAGCGTCTGTCGGAACAAATAGAGGAGATCGAGTCTGAGCGTCGCGAGACCGAGACAAGACTGCAAGACTGGATGGATGAGGAGAGGCGGGTCTTTGAAGAAAGACTGCGAAAACACGTGGAATCTGAGACTACGGCGTTAGAACTTAGGTATGTTTCATCGTACCTCTTTTTATTTAATTTTTTATTCATATTTATTGGTAAGGCTTTTTACTTTGCAAAGTATGTCAGTCCTATCATAACCTATTTATTTTTATTGCACCTCTTCTTAACAGAGTTTGAAAAAAGGTCATCCTTTTTTCTTTCGGTTCTATGTTGGGCTGTATGTATGTTTTTTATGTATGTTCACCGGTTGTGCACTGATTTTGAGTATTATTTTGGTTTTGAGAATGATCCTGGGTTGGTCCCATAAAAATTTATTGATAACAAATAGAATAAAATGTCGCCATAAGCGTAGAATACTTATCAAAATTAATTTTGTTCAATGAATCTCAATGCCTTCTTTGAGGACTTTGTTGTTCATGCTCAGAAAACATGCCATGACCTAAAATCTGACTGAAAACCAGCGCAGTGTTGGGCAAATGCTCAATACTGTAACATGCTGAGGCAGGGACCCATTTATTTATATATTTACTCAAACTTGACTTCCAGAATTACATACATTCCAAAACATCAAACATTATTGAGTAGGTATGTATGTAAAATTATATGAAATAATAATTATGAAAATTTCACAATAAAAATAAAGGTATATTAACGAATAGTCAAATAAAAGCCTTCTCCCCCGGACCCCTGCACAGTGCAGACGTGTCAACACAATACCCGTATTAAATTATTTTAAATTTACAAAATAAAATCAAAAATTCTAAATTTTAATAAAATCTCTAAATACTAGGAGCTCATAAAGTGACAAGTAGTACACGAAGCACCCGTTACGCATAGCTGCCCCACCGCACCGCCCGCTGCGACCACACTACTCCTACTTGCCTGTGTGTATCGGTGAGTGCTAACCAAACCAGCTCACGCACACTAAGCTATTGCCTGCTCATTGCCTACACGTGCCTACTTGTCTTATCAACGCTTGTAAGCGACGCCTGAGTGCAAGGAGAATAGCACGCTGTTGCTGCGCTTACGCTGCTTGACGCGACAACGCGCAGCGCTTATTCACTGCCTGCCGTGTTCTGCGACCCTGGTACTCACTGCCATACAACAGTATGCCGCTGCAACGCTCTCCTCCCCGCGAATTGCCCCCGCCCGTCATACTAACCCATTCAACTTCCGAGACGGACATAACCAGCCCGCATACAACAAAATCGACGACTAGTACTGCTCTTCATCGTTTATTGCGTGAGCATGCGACGAGCGAGCCTAATATAAATCGGCCTATGAAGCGCCCTTTGGACGAAATTAGTAAAACGGAGGTTAGTGATATGTTTGAACAACTCGTGAAAGAACAAGAAAAACGGTTCACTGCGATTATAAATGAAGTCCGTGACGGAATTCGTATCCACACGGAACAAAATAAAGACATATCTGGTTCGATTGATTTCTTAGGACAAAAGTATGATGCCATGTTGGCTAGAATTGACGCACTTGAAAGAGAGAAGTTAGCTGACCGGAAATATATCCAGTCCCTAGAGTCTCGCCTGGAACAAGCTGAACGTAGCCTCCGTAGTTCAAGCATAGAAGTACGTAACATACCCAAAAAATCTGGCGAGACTAAGGCCGACTTGGTGGACTTGGTTGAAAAAATTGGAGGCGCCTTAAATGTACCGGTACAGAAAGCAAACATACGCGATGTATACCGCATAAATAATAAGTCTGAGAACCAGCCTATTATTGCAGAATTCACAAGTGTTTTGCTAAAGGAAAGTTTTGTGGGTTCCACGAAGGCATATAATAGGACATTTAAGACTAGTAAATTTAGTACGTCGAATCTTAAGATGCAAGGTCCGACTAAACCGGTATTTATATCGGAATGCCTTACACCACAAACCAAAAAACTTTTCTTCTTGGCGCGAGAATTCGCCAAAGAAAACGGCTATAAATATTGCTGGACCACGCGTGGCCAAGTATACCTGCGAAGGGCAGATGGATCCCCGCTGGTGAAGATCAACAGCGAGAGCGACCTAGAAGCCCTTTTGATTAAATGACTAGCTGTAAATAGTTTTATTTTTTTCGGTTTAGTATTTTGCATGTTACTTAAAATGTACCTTTTAGAAAATTTCTTATTCCATAATCAAAAATTGTTAAACCTCAGACAATTTTATACTTTTATACCATATTTAATTTTACTCTACATAATTATACAATATATACATCACTATATACATTTATACAATAATTATACAGGAATTATACACGAATCTGCCATAAGTAAATACACTTTTACACAATACTTGCATGCAAAGATGACAACCTCGCACACCTTTACTTTTTATAAACAAAATGGATAATAATTCTTTTTTAATAACAGAAGTTGATAGCACGTTCTTGCCTGACTGTCAACTAGTGGCTGAGACTAGTGGATGTCTTCGGGCTTTAAGTCCAATGCCTTGTGGTAACTCTACTCTATGTATATTGACACTCAATATTCGTAGTATAAACTGTAATTTTGACATATTCCTTGCTTTTGTTTCGAGCCTAGACATAAAGGTTGACATTTTTGTTTTAACCGAATGTTGGACAAGTAGCCTTAAACCCCCTCCTACTTTGGAAAACTATGACATGTATTGGACTAAACATAAACTAAACCAAAATGATGGAGTGGTAGCCTATGTACGGCGAGAAATTAATTCTTCATGTACTGAGCCACCATTTTCTGACGGAAACTGTCTTGTTTTAAATATTGCACCACACTATACTATTATATGTACATATCGACCACCAAGCTTTCGCACTGCTGATAAATATTTAGAATCCATTAACGCAGTATTGGAAAATGTTAGTACGAATAACGTAATATTTACTGGAGATATTAATCTAGATATTTTATCCGAAAAATTATCATTATCATCACAAAACTATCTTAACTTAATGGCCACTCATGAACTTAAACAAGGTATTAACCTACCTACTAGAATTCTAACATGCATTGATCATTTTATGGTCAAAGTTACTGGATCATGGAAGACACTAGTATTTGAACAACAACTGACTGATCATTCTCCAATTCTACTGTATATTAACAATGCTAAAATTTCTAGATCAGCAATATCACATAAAAAAGTTACAGTTGATTATGTTGGAATTGAAAAATTACTACAAGGTGAAGACTGGTGTGACCTATATACAATTGAAGATGCAAATATTGCTTCTGATCTATTTACAACAAAAATGCTTTCCATAATTAGTCAAAACACACTAACTAAATTTATCTCTAAGAGGAATCAGCCGCTCAAACCCTGGATTACAATTGGTGTAGTACGGTCAATAAAGAAAAGAGATAGATTGCATTTAAAACTTAAAAAAGCGCCAAAAAATTTAGAACTCAGGGAAAAGTACAATAATTACAGAAACACATGCAACAAAATAATAAAAGACCTTAAAATAATATATTACAAAAATAAACTAGAAAAAGAAAAAGGAAATTTAAAAGAAACCTGGAGGGTAATAAAGGAAGTGTGTAACTTTAATCAGGTCAAAGTGCCCCCTCTAGATCTTTTGAATATTAGCAATAGCCCCACTGCATCACTTAACGAAGTCAACCACTACTTTACATCTATTGGTGACAAACTTGCTAGCGAAACCCTGACTAAACTTAAAACCACAGAGATTGAACTTAGTACTGCACTGAAGCCTGCACCTGCACCTCTCAAATCCATGTCCATACTACCAACGGACCCGACAGAGGTTAGGTCTATGGTTTGCAAACTAAAGACACATAGCGCGCCGGGCTGGGACAAAATTACAACGGTATTGCTCAAAAAATCTCTACCGTTTATAGCTGAGCCGATAGCTTTCATTTGCAATCTGAGCTTCCACACTGGTACCTTCCCGGCATCTTTTAAAAAGGCTTTGGTCAGCCCTGTATACAAGGCCGGTGACAAGAAAAACCCGTCAAACTATAGGCCAATCTCTCTGCTATCCGCGCTTTCCAAAATTATGGAAAAACTAATTAACAAAAGGCTTCTGGGATACTTGGAGGACAACGATCTCTTAAGCACCAATCAATATGGTTTTAGACATGGACGCTCCACAGAAGATGCCGTACTTACGCTTACATCACTAATCAAAACGTACGTAGATAATGGCGATAAGTGTATTGGAATCTTCCTAGACCTACAGAAGGCGTTCGATACAGTATCTATACCAATACTCTTGTCTAGATTGGCTGGTGTGGGTATTAGGGGAATCGTACTCGACTGGTTTACCGACTACCTATCAGGAAGATCTCAAAAAGTTAGGGTAGATGGCCATTTGAGTGAGAGTGCTCCGTGTACATTTGGTGTACCACAGGGTAGTACACTAGGTCCTACTCTTTTCCTTATATATATAAACGACCTGTGTAGCACTACCCTAAATGGACTCGACCTTCTTATGTTTGCGGATGACACTGTTCTCCTCATACATGATAAAACATGGCCTAAGACAACTCTCCTAGCAGAAAATAATCTCGCAGTTATAACACATTGGCTAGAAAGAAGTTTACTTACATTAAATACTAGCAAAACTAAATACATGTGTTTTAGTAAGACAAGCTATGGGTGTTCTAATATTGCCGATCTTAAAATTCATACTTACCCCTGCAACATAAACACTACACGAGAGACTTGCTGCTGCCCTACTCTTTCCAAGGTCGATTCTATAAAGTACCTTGGTGTGCTTATTGACGACAAGCTGAATTGGAATGCTCATATTACGGCACTTACTTCCCGAATTAGGAAACTTATCTATATTTTTAAAACATTAAGAACTATTGCTGATAAAAAATTGTGCATCCAAATTTATAAGGCATTATGTGAATGTATTTGTAGATATTGTATCTGTTCTTGGGGTACTGCCGCGAAATCACACCTTATTGTAGCAGAACGTGCCCAAAGGGCTGTCCTTAAAGTTCTTCTGTATCTCCCCTACAGACATCCTACTACGGAAGTCTACAACATAGCTGATGTCTTAAGTATAAGAAAGTTATTTATTTTTGAAAGCCTTAAGCGATACCATAAAAAAGTAATTCCCCATTTGCCAGCATCCAAAAAAAGAATTTTTCGATGTCCTGTTCCTAGCGTCAAGTCCCGTTTTGCCAATAAGCAATTTAACTATATTGTCCCCCAACTCTACAACAAACTGAATAAAGACTACAAAATAAAATCCCTAATAAATTTTGAATTCAAAAAAATATTAATAAACTGGCTTAAAAATTATGATTACGATAGCATTGAAAAAATGCTTACAGACCTATACTTCTAATGTATTACCTACCTGCCTAACAATATTTAATATTATGTAGGTATTTATTTATTATATACAATTCATTTAATAGAAATCAATAAAACATTTATTTACTGTGTTCTTTTTATGTATGTGTATGTATTCTATTAGAATTTTCTGAGGTAAGATTTAGATTTAAATTAATCTTTCGCTTTTACAACTGAATACTTTTTTAATGATAAGTATTATTTTCATTAAGTATTAGTTTTTAGACACATTTTAAATAGTCAATTATAGACACAATATTGATAATTATTAAGAGAAGCCTTGGGTCCTGTAATACAGCTTAGGCTAGTTCGGGATCCTGCGGACTCACCATATTATTGTAAACATTTTACTGTGTCAAAAATAAACGATTTGATTTGATTTGAAAAGCAATAATAGCAAGATCAAGGAGTAAGTACAAAAAAATGAGAGCATCAAATGGTGTAATTTGGCGATGCTGTCAAAGAATACGTCGGCGTCAGTTGAGGAGATGAACTCGTTTAAGAGGGCAAGTACTCTAGGGGTGGGATCGCTCTCCCCGGCATGCGTCCGATATCCTGGTGGTAGCGCAAATAGCACCGGCCGACGCCGCGGGCCGACAGCTGCGCATACTGCGCCTGCCATGTGCCGTCTACCCTTTTGTACCCTTGCGGCCTTGCCATTACGTGAAAATTTTGTGATTATTAGATTTAATTAACTAACTGTACTGTGTGTGTAGTGGTTTTGGTACAATAATTTATCCTTTTTGTTTCTCTGTAAAACTTGTCACATTTTACAGGTTATCCAAAAAGCTAGAGTCCATAAACCAAGAGCGCTTATCCCTCCGCACTCGCATGGCCTCTCACTTGGAACTGCAAGAGCGACTGTTGGAGGCCAACGCAGCTGAGCTAGCGGCCTTGATGCACGAGCTGCAGGCCGGCGAGGCCGCCCGGAGACAGGACGCGGAGGCCGTGGGGGCCTACGATAAGGACTTTGATGAAGGTAGGCGGCATCTGGAGATTCTAAACTATTGATCTGAAAACAAGAAATAATAATCACAAATATCCTCTGTGAAACATGTCTCTCTCAAAAAGAGGAGGTCATAATCACCACACTTGGCAGGTCCAAACGTGGTGACTATGGCAAACACCTCGGATTGGTGATCACCAGTGAACGGAAAATTTCGGAATTCTCGGGAAAAAATTCCCGAGAAAGAGGTGGTTTCAACCGCTCCATGTGGTCTTCTCGCCAACTTTAGGTAAATAAGTGCCCGAATTTCCGATCACTGGTGATCACAGTGAAGGTGTTAGAATACATTGACTTTATTTGCCACCACACACTCACATTTAACTTAACACATCCATACTCATATTATAAATTCAAAAGTAACTTTGCCTGTCTGTTATCTATCTTTTCACGCCTTGTCAACTTGTCCTAATCTACTAACTATCTATCCATGTAGTGTGTTGTATTATGTATATCAGTTATCTAGTACCCATAACACAAGCTCTGCTTAGCTTGGGGCTAGATAATGCTGTGTGAATTTTCCAGCTTTATTATTTACTAGCTGCTGCCCGCGGCTTCGCTTGCGTAGTTCCCGTTCCTGTGGTAATTCCGGGATAAAACATAGCCTATGTCCGTCTCCTGGTTCTAAGCTGCCTCCCCACCAATTTTCAGCCAAATCGGTTCAGCCGTTCTTGAGTTATAAATAGTGTAACTAACACGACTTTCTTTTATTTATATAGATTTATTTATAACAATAGCATAACCAAACTACTAACACTTCAGCCAACATATCACACAGATGATTACTACTTCTCAGGCACGACTGCGATCAGCACCGACATGGAAGTGTTCAGCTCCAACGTGGTGGAGGTGGTCCAGCATGTCTACCAGGACCTGCTGCGGGCTCTGGACCTGGCTAACCAACACACTGAGGTGAGATGAGAATATTACACTTAGGCCCCTATTTTGAAAGCTAGCTCAGTCATAGATCTATGCTTGAGTGACGTTTATGCCGTAGAATCATCATCATCATCAGCCTATATAAGTCCACAGCTGGACATAGGCCTCCCCTAATGAGCGCCATAGCGTCCAGTCTTCAGCTTGCCGCATCCAGCATCTGCCTGCAGTCTTTCGCAGATCCTCATCCCACCTGGCCGGCGGGCGTCCTACACTACGTTTACGTTATGCGTTATGCCGTAGAATAGAATAATTTTATTCTGAAATTGTGTTACATCGAGGTCTTAAAATCAAATAAATGTTTCGTCAATTTTATCCGTTACGGACGAACGGTATTATTTTTTAACAATTTAAGTCATTGTAGAGGTACAAATCAAATTATTTACATTTATTACTGCATATGCCTTGTTTTAAAGGTAAAATTAAAACTGTTAACCTATAGTATAACTAGTTTAACTTACTCATCAAAAATTCTCTTAGATTATAGTGCACACAATTAACAAGCCATTTCCTCAGCTTACATGTGAATGTACATATTTCCATTCAGTTGTTATATTTGTAATGTTAATTTATTGTATACTTTCTCAGAGCTTTAATGTAAATGCTTTTTGGGAACATCAAATTATTTATTTGGGGTAGACATAGATTAAATTTATATATATTTCTCAAGTTATCTGATCGGTTTGATTTGTATTAAAGAAAGTTGAATTATTTAGAAAAGCGTTACTCGAGTATAGATCGATGACTGAGCAAGCTTCATAATACGGCCCTTACTTTATTAACGCCAGAAGGTGTTATACTGGGGCGCGGTAGGTTTTAAATGTTTTCTTGGTTCGGCGAAAATGGCGAGAGAAGGACACCGGAGAGGTTTTTAGTGGGTATTACGTCCTTCTCAGGTCGAGTCCCACATAACTCTTTTACTATAACAACACAGTTTCATAGAAAATGGTTTACTATTAGCGGCAAACTACTTTCGCTAGATTTATTCATTCTAGAACACTTCCTTACCTCACCTCAACAGCCCATACTGGTTCACTGCTGGATGCAGGCCTCACCTGATAAAACGCCTTATTGGCTTTATCTCAGAGGGGGGGGGAGGTGAATCCCATAATCCCCACGCCGGGCATGCGGGTTGGGGATCGCAGTTCGGTGGTAGAATTGCTTTGCAGGAGGCGCTGCTGCCCGCCCCCGGTGGATATCCCATAGTCGCCTCTTGCGACACCCGCGAGAAGAGTTGGGGTGGTGCAATTTCTAAGCCAGCACCACACGGCACAAATTTCAAAATTGCAAAAAAATATGTATTTTCCACGCAAAGTAAATCGAACGGCCATCGGTGCAGTCAGCTTAATATGTATGTTATGATGGTATTTGTCTTTTTATCCATATTTAAAGTAAAGTCACCGCGGGTTTTAACATTTTAATATCACCATTTACAAGATTTGTGTTAACAGGAGGAGACGAAGTCAGTGGTGTCTCAGGTGGAATCAGCGGGCGCGCAGTTCGTCGGGCACACCACCTCCGCGCTCGACGACATCGTCTGCAGCAACCGGCGAGTTGTCGACGATATGTTGCAGAGCATGCAGGTAACAATCATAAAAATGTAATATCGTTAAAAACAGCTTTTAGAACAAGAAAAGATAAGAGAATTTTAGTTGTGTTCACTAGATTACATAAGTTTACAAGTTTTTGAAAAGCAAGAATAAAATAAAATGAGACACCAAAATGGCTAAAATTCTAGAACAGAACGATATTTTTTCCACAACACCTTTGACGAACTCTGTGACGAATCAATCTTTTTACGATCAGCAGATGTTTGCTCCGGTTGTTTTAGGAGTTTTCTATTTGCAGTAAAAATATCTATCAATATATTGTATTAAGTTCATCAGTTATCTAGTACCCAAAACACAAGCTCTGCTTAGTTTATAGCTAGATGATGCTGTGTAAATTGTCGAACATTATTATAATTTCTTCTCATCCCCAGACGAAAACCAGCAGCACAACAACAACCCTACAAGACGTATCAACTTGCCTGAGCACCCTCACCGCCTCGACCTCCACCCTGCTCACCGACCACTCGACGTCCGTACAAAACATGACGTCACAGCTGTCCCTGTTCGAAGACAACATGAGGAACGCCGTCTCGAATCTAGAAGAGGTGGAGGGACGCTGCTTGACTCAGGAGTATCAAACGTACTCACCTACTGGTAACTTAACCTTTTCACTAACAGTCTTATTTAATGTCCTCCAAATTTTGACCAAGGCGGCCAGTCTCATCTGAGACTAGCCAGATGCGCAGGACATATTATGGTGCACAAGTGTGTGCGCAAACACAGGTGTACTCTCTATTCCCTCACCCTCGTAATCCGATGGGACGGCAGACCGACACGACCGGGGAGAGGTAAAGCGCAGGACCAACGGCTTAACGTGCTTTCCGAGGCACGGGGGTGTAACAACGCCAACTTCCTGACTCCGGGCTGCTACTTTGAATTTTCTTGCGGGTAAAACCCCAATAACTATTGGCCTTACCCGGGATTTGAACCCAGGACCTCATTATCAGCGGTTGAACAAGCTGACCGCTAGACTTACCAGGCATTCAAACAGCAATTAACAGTCTTATCACACTGAGAGCAGCAACATATCACACTATTTTATGCCCGCGGCTTCGCACGCGTTGTTTCTATGGAAACGTTTAAAGGTGATTTCTATCCCATGGGAACTGACTTATGGGATAAAATAAATAAATAAATAAATAATGCTGGACAATTCACACAGCATTATCTAGCCCCAAGCTAAGCAGAGCTTGTGTTATGGGTACTAGATAACTGATATACCTACTTAATACAATATACTACATAGATAGATATTTTTATTATACATAGAAAACACCCAGACCAACGGAACAAATTTCTGCAGATCGTACACAAATTTGTTCCGAGGCGGGAATCGAACCCGCAAGCGGGAATCGAACCCGCAAGCATAAAAAGTAGCATAAAAAGTAGCCTATGTTTGATTCCAGGATTAGAATTACCTGTATGCAAAATACAGCCCGATCCGTTCAGTAGTTTTGGCGTGAAGAAATAACAAACATCCACCCATCCAACAAACATCTATCCAAACTTTCGCATATATAATATTAGTGTGATACATTAAAGCACAACCAACACATGCCGAGTCACGTTTTGTGACTCAAGCATGTTCATCTTACTTCTTGAATCATATTTTTGTTATACTTGATTAATGTAATGATGAATGAAGCGGGTCAACTACGAACCTAGATTGTGTTGGAAGAACACAATGTTACTTTTCTACCAAAATGAGAACAAAGATAGAGAATTTTTCAGAATATCATAATTAGATTTTCAGAATATTCTAATATTTTATTAATATTAATGATTATTATCTCAAATAAATCTCTTTCCAATAACTACATAATAATTTTGTTCCCTAGGTAAGACTCCGTCCCGCATGGAGTACCGCTACCCGCGCTCGCTGGCCGCCACGTCCCCGCACGACAGGATCCTGGCGAGGTTCCGCGCGATGAGGCAGAACAGCCATGACGATGTAAGTTGTACTGGGTGTCCCTGGGTGGGGGGAGGGGGAATTTAGTCACTATTGAGCGTGTACGAAGTCAAACCTCTGACCAGGACCAGCATCCTGAGGTAATTCTTGCACCAACGGAATTTTGTACGGGTGCAGTTTTACATTTTTGTACAAAATGCGGTATAATGACGATCTGTGCACGCTTAAGGCCACATCACGCTTCCGAATTGAAAGGTTCGGATCGTCCCGAATAGACTGGGTGACACTGTCCGTTTTCGACCGTTCTCGAAGATCTTGGACGCACGGACTTTGGTTTTTCCGTGTTGACCCGGTCTCTTCAAACTTCTCGACCCATTTTGCAATGAGTCGAGTGCTTGGCGCATCATTCGAGTGACGAATATGTTGAATGCTGCAAAATTTTCTGCGCTACAGTCGCTGAATTACCGTTTTTATAAAACTCGCGTATGCACAACGCATGGTCCGCTCCCGAGAAACGCTCCATAGCAACTAAATTCCCCCCCCGCGCCAATGTGAAATTTCTTTTGAGACACCTGTATATACCTTTTACTTTTACGCAAGTATACTTCTATCCGGTTGACCTCTATTCTCAGAGCCGTTGGTCTTATTTCCAAGTCAGCTAAACACAATTTTACTTTGCCCAGCAACTTCCGGGTCCGGCTTTCAGCGAAGTGGTGTACGAAGCGTGTAGATTGAAGGTGATACGTTAGTACAAATATTATTATTGATTGACACTAGCTCTTACCCGCGGCTTCCACGCGCTTTTTAAGTAGCCTATGTTCGTCTCCAATTTATAATATTAGTTGACCGAGCGAACGAAGTGAGCGAAGCGTCTCTGCATCAAGTCTAGCAAAATTTGCGTTTCTGTCAGTATGTCCGTACTCCTCTACAGGTCGTATTTTACAACCGATCGGTACGAATCTTGATGTACAGATTCTACAATTTTATAGTTTTTTTTTGTCGTGGTTTTTTGATTAAAGGCGTACTTCCTCCAAAACAAGGCAAAAAGGGAGCTTTACAATATCTCCGCTTTCAGAGATCTGATTTCGATGATTGTATTTTTAATTGAAAGGTAGTAACTTTAAAGTGTTCTCATAAACATTTGGTAAGGATTTGATAAGATTTTCGGCATGACGAGCACAATATTGAGCGAGCTGTCTCGCTAACAGCGGGCAGAGAGTCTGGAACATTATTTCTACCCATGTAAGGCAAAAAGTTGATTTGTCAAAACGAGTAAGGTATCTGTTACGAATTAACATTTCATGTGCCCTAAGGGCAAGTTCTCACTACATGGTAAACCTGGTAAATATGGTACCTACCTAAATAACTTGTATAGCTAAATTATGTGTAGAAAAAAGTAAGTGCTCGCGAGGTCTACTGATTGTAGAATGTAGTATGTATGGTTCTACGTCTCGTTCATTAAAAGGGGTTTGAAGATTTTGGTCCTGAAATCGGCTACCAGTTTTTTTTTTCTAAATCGCGGCGCACAATGAGACTTATATTTTGATAGAGGACAATTTTATACAAATAAAAATGTCCTTTAACTAAATGTCCTAAAGCGTCAGGTTTCTGAGATATTCACATATAAAAACATGAGAATAATAGTAATTTTCATTTACAATAAATAACAAATAAAAAATGTCGTATAACATAATGCCCTACATTATGTTATACGATATTTTTTATTTGTATAATTGTCCTCTATTCAAATTTATAATGTCCATTGTGTGTCAAGGTTTCTGAAATATCTCAGGAACCTGACGCTTTAGGACATTATGTTGTGGACATTTTTATTTGTATAATTGTTCTCTATTCAAATATATAGTGTCTATTGTGCGCCACGATTTTGAAAAAAAAAACATTGTGGTGGCCGATTTTAGGGCAACCCTCCATAACAAAATCTCCAAACCACTTTGAATGAGTTTTTTGTAATTGAATTGATCGTTTGGCAAAAGACTGCCAGTGCCAGTCGTATAATTTTGTTAGCTACCACGTTTTCAGCTGTAAACATAGTTTTCCTCACTTTATCGTTTGTGTCGTATGTCCTTTTACGTCACGTTTTTAATTGACACCTTGTGTATAACCAGTGTGCATTCCCCAGGACTGTATAATGATAGAGTCGGACATAGAGTCCCGCACCGCAAGCGACTGTGAGTCCTCCTCGGAAGAGTTCTCCGTATTCGTGGCGCCCTCGCCGCCTGCCCCTGCCCCCGCGACCGCCCCCGCCACGCCGCGCCTGCAGCCCCTCGTCAAGTGCACTTCCGAGACTGACATCTACTATAAGAGGGTAAGTGAACTAAACACTAAATACAGTAAACGAAGAGGTGACCATCTTGTTTTGCCTTCTATTAGAACTCAACCGGGTAAAAAGACGATTACTTTCGAAGGGGCTCAGTTCTATGACAGGCCGACCTGCAGGGGGGTATTTTAATTCATTCGATTCGTTTCCGAATCGAACTCATCATCCCAAGGCGAAATCAAAATAGCGTTTTAAAGATCCGTCGGACTCGATTTGGAAACGAATCGAATGAATTAAAATACCGCTGCTGAAGACATTAAAGGTGCTGGAACGTTAGGCGTGTTCAAAACCAAATTGCAAAGATATATAATATCCGAGGATGGAACACTACTAGACTAAACTTAGAAAGACGAAAAATAATATAATATTAATACTTAGCTTAAGTTTCGTTAAGTTGGTTTTTTCACAGTGATCTAAAATAAACCCTATTGATAGAGACCTCACCATCATCAGCTCGTATTAGTCAGCTGCTGGACGAAGGCCTCCCCTAACTGACGCTATAGCGCGCTGCTTGCAGTCTTGCAGGTTACCAACCAATGTTTGCCGAATCGGGTCGATGTCATAGTCTAATTTGATAAGTTTGTTGCAGAATCAAGAGAACGGCAAAGAGAACGCAAACCGCTCAATGAACTACAAGAAACCTTCAAAACTGCCAGGCCCTGCCTCACACAAAAAACCATTCGTAGAAAGAAATGGAAATGACAACTGATAAATACTGAAATTAGTTTAAAAAGCTATGCAAGGACGCTATAGTGCCTTGAGGATAGAATCATCCTCAAATCTTCCTCGAACTAGATATTCCGAGGTGACAGTTGCTTCTGAGATTTTGTATGCAACAAAACCGTTTAGGTCGAGTCGAGGTCGATATGTTATAAGGTTGCTCTTTGGGTTGACAACTGGGCAGATTTGTGAGATTTTAAATGAAACCTTCACGGCGGAAAAACTGCCCTAAAAACACATTCTCGGTCCCGCTTTCCATTGAAAACTAAATCTTGGATGTTGTTCAACGCTTCCTGAAAAGTATTGAGGCAGGCGCTCACACGTCCAACACGACTGCCGCATTACACAAAAATAAGCATTACAATATAGGCTTAAACTCTTTAGCATTTAGATACATTTTACAGTGACGGCATAAGATACAGACACTGTGTACTGTACACTGTGTAGTGTTATTTGCGAATTCAAATAATTGAATGGTCATTAGTGTGTTGTGCGGCAGTGGGGTTGAACTTATGTGTACATATACATATTACCTTTACCATGCTCTCTGCTTCCTACGGGGTCCCTCAGATAATAGAGATCGGTGCCCAAAGTAAGTAACGGGATCGCCTCCTTTGTTTTTTGAGTCTACGGATCCGTTTTCAAGTTGACGTGTGAACTAACGACGCGGGGCATATTTGCCTTGTTGTCATGTAAAGAATGTGTGCAAGGTACTGGCAAAAATGTACCTATTTAGATTATGTAGTGCAAATGCAAACCTAGATTATTATTATCAATTAAAACTGCATTCGTTTTATATAATTATATAATTCATTTCTTTATATTTTTAACAAAACTGCTTTGTCGCTTTATGCGTGTTTCTAGAATATATTCTTACCTATTATCTTAACGCCTAACTTCTCAGACACAATTTAGCGGTATGTTAACTAATACGGGTCCTATTCTGCTAAACTATTTGCCTCACTGTGGCAGTAGTATCGTCGCAGCTTTACGTATCTAAAATTTCTTTCATTTATGGATTCAAGACGTTATCATTGTCATAGAAAAGCAATTGGCTAGCAGAATAGGGCCCAGATGGGTTTATACGTTTCATAGTTATCTGACCAAAGATTGTAAACGGCTGTTTATTTCTTGACGAACATTAGCCTCAATAGACATTTAAATTATGACATCTGAATCTACTTTCTCTATTGTTATTTAAATTTTATTAGTATTAAACAAGATATACTTTTATATAAAAATAGGAAAGTTCATAAATGTTTATGCATGAATCTTTTACTATTAATGATGTATGACTATGATTATATAGAAATAAATTTAATTATACCATAAAAAGTGTTTTATTCAACTCCTGATTATTAACGATATCCTACAAGATACTCGGAAAAAAGAGATAGGCTGATTCCGTACCCGAGGGAATCAGTTTGTGAATAACGAGTTTTAGTTTTTTTTTTTTTTTGCAACAAAATTATATATTTTTCTCCCCATTCGTGTTCTTTTACACGCACTTTTGTATTACTCTATTACTCTTGTATAGCCTTATATTATAAAATATTTCATAAAATGTTTTTTTTTGCTTGTTTTTACTGCAAAACCAGTGTTTTGTCATGAAATTATTACAAAAAATGATATAAATCCATTGTGCCATTTTCAAAACAATAATAATAATAATGGAGAGAGGAATTAAACAAGATACAAGAAAAGTATTTAAATTTTGCGCGAATCAGTGTCAGATTCCGTGTCGTGATGACTCTGTAGCGGAGAGTTGAATAGCCCGGCTGAATCCCTTTCGGCTTAGTGCACAGAGTACACCCTTTCAATGACGTACCTAATGAAAATAAGGGTCAAACTTATTGACGTCAGACTTGGGAAATCGATTGCGAGGAACAATTCACTTTTGTACTCGCCTGTACTTTAAAATGTATGTAGATGTTCAGAGCCAGATATCTGTAAAACCGCAGGAGGTCCTATTTCTGAGCTTTTCAGGAGAACTAAATACCGTAAGGCACAGTTAATTGATATACCTAGTTCATGATTCATATCTCGCTATAGATTCGTCGAAATCAGCGGAGCTGCCAGCTTGACGTCAAGATAGCAGCCACAGTGAAAGACCTATCTAAATATCTCCTAAAGTACCGGGCACTATTTATTTTTCTTCGGGCGGGGTCACTATTTCAGGACACATTTATTGGCATAGTTGAAACCACCAAATTCCATAGCGGAGCTGTTAACTCGACGGACAGTATTTAGTATTACTCTCTAAACTGGATTTTTATAAATAGGTACCTAGGTAGGTACTAGATTTAAGAGAACGGAAAATTAAAAAAAAATCATGGTTTCGTTATTAATTTGTTTATATTATTAGTAATTAGTATTATATTAAATTCTGCCCGCGGTTTCGCACGCACTTTTCCGGGATAAAAAGCCCTCGGGATATTATCAATCTATAGCCAAATGGGATCACAATGAAAGGCAGGGGCCGTTCATAGTGATCCCGTTTGGCTGTTTAAATTAAAGCGTTGTATATAGGTAGGTGATAAATGAATAGGATAAATGAAAATAAAGTGTTTTGTGATTTATGACATCAAAAATATCAGTTTATTTCCATGTCTAATTTTAAGAATTTATTATAATTTTAAAAGGGCTTATTTATTGTATTTACGGATTTTTGAGTTTTCCCGTGTCTCATGCCCCAGCTTCCAAAGCATTTTAGCGAAGATGTGTTCTATTCTATTATCTAAGCATGGTGTAAAATAGTTGGCGCTTTTAACTGGACACTTTCGATAGAGCGTGAATGAAACTGCCCCAGGATCGTGACGCGTGATGGAATCAGGGGGACCTTTGCCCAACGGTGGGACGTGCAAAGGAATAGTGTCATGTGACCATCAAGACCGTAGATAATCGAGATCTGGATTCCAATTCTACTAATCGCCGTACTATGACAATGTATCGTCGCATACCTAATCCTCACGTGGAATCCTTAGATGAAAGAAACTAGATACCTAGGTAGAGATAAACCAATATAAATACACATAATATACGCCGATTATACAGGGTTATTAATAATTCGCTGACACTATGTTAACTGCAGGTTCTGCCCACCATCATGAACACGTCCGTGAAGACGCCAGGTCTCAATTCTTAAAATTGGTGGAATGGGAATGATACCTATTACTATGTACCCCCTCCATTCAATTCTTCCTTTCCATTCTTTGAAACTAAACGTAAAAACGGCTCTGCTATGAATAATCAGAGGGTGTACGTGTGTGTGTTCGGCGGACTCCCAGCATGTAAAATAAACCAATGATGATGATGTGGATTTAAATAGGAGTGGGAGATTGGTCTTTAGTAATTAATTTAATTAGGTTTCGGACACTATTTTGTAAGTGAGGCGATTTACAAAAAAAAATAAGAATTAAACCTAACGTGTTCGTAATGATGGGCGAAGAAAAGCGATTAGCAGAATAGGCCCTGCTTGTTTTAACAAATCTCCCGCTTTGCAAATCGAGCGTTAAGGTACGTCCAGATTAATTAACAAAAAATTTTTTAGAACATAGTTATTGAACATGTTACAGAATCTGAACGCACCCTTAGATGGCATTTGTTTCACATATTGCGTGTAGCTTTCTTGATGTCCTTCCAACAATCCTTCACCCGACCCCACAGGGTATTCGATGTTTTTTTTTACTGCTTTTTGCGTCCGGGTCACACTGTAAATCCTTCAGCAAATCTCTTATTTTGTCTTCGTTGTCTTGAATACAATCTTCTAGGTTACCTTTCCGGAAGCAGCCTAACCGGGTTTGCAGATACCAGCGCTCTCTCCTGATAGACTTCAGCTTACTGGATACCCTGGAAAGTTTAAAAAGGGTTAATGCATTCACTGCCATTGCGATGCCTCTGCGGTGCGATCCGCAGGGCCGCGCCGCGCCGCGCCGCAGGTGCAGGAGGTAAAGAAAAAGAAAAAAGATATTTATTTAACACTACATTACTAATATAAAATAAAATACAAGGACAAAATTTAATTTTTTAACCTACATTCACTGCCATAGACAATAAACGCGGTTCAACTTAATGGGTATGGGCAGAAAGGGGGGATACCCATGACACATGACATCCTGTACCCCAAGGACATTGCAAGTATTTAGGTAAGTCTCAGAAGAAAAAAACGTCTCAAAAATTGTAGTTACCTATGTATCTACAATTTTTGAGACGTTTTTTTCTTTACATTCATTTGTATAAGAACAGAAGACAGGAAACCAGGAGGAGGCTAGGAGGATAGCACCTACTTAACACTTCTACTGCCTCTTTTTAGTTTAATAAGTATATTATAACCTACTTCTCGTCATCCATACGGCAATGCGTGAAAACTAAAGTTTTCAATCAGTGCGTCCTACCCGTCATGACCTACGGAGCAGACGTGGACACTCACTCACGGTAGGGCTGGTCCACCAGTTCAAAGTCGCTCAGCGAGCTATGGAAAGAGCTATGCTCGGAGTCTCTCTGAAGGATAGAATTCGTAACGAATACATCCGACAGAGAACCAAAGTTATCGACATAGCTCAAAAAATTAGCGAGCTGAAGTGGCAGTGGGCCGGCCATATTTCGCGAAGAACCGACAACCGCTGCTAGGGCAAACGTGTTCTTGAGTGGCGACCACGACTCGGCAAACGTAGTGTAGGACGCCCTCCGGCCAGGTGCGATGACGATCTGCGAAAGATTGCAGGCAGATGCTGGATGCGGCAAGCTGAAGACAGGGCGCTATGGCGCTCATTAGGGGAGGCCCATGTCCAGGTAGACTAATATAGGCTTATGATGATGGTGATGAACCTACTTGCTCTTGAGTTGAACTGAATAAATATTTTTAATTCACCCACCTATTCTCTAAGGCCTTTGCCTCACGTTCTGTGAGCCTCTTCAGCCTTCGTTCAAACGCTCCGCAGTTGGTAGGGTCGATCCACTTCTTCAGCCTCTTCTCAGTGAGTCGTCGGTCACATTCGAACTCCTTTGTTTGTTCAGCTATGCGCTTTTCTAACACCGTTTTGTCACATTTTAGTTTCTGTGGACATTACTAGAAATGGTACGTTCTCCCAGCGCTTATGGCTTGTGTTGTGTTACAACTACAACTAAACGCAAAGACACCCTACTTCCAATCGTTTGCAATATTAGGTACCTACCTAGATTGCAAAAGATTGGTAATAGGGTGTCTAATGAACAACAAAGACGGAAAGACGAACCTAGACCGAAGTGCGACTGAGACACCGCAATACGCACGCGAAACTTGAACGCTGCCGGTCGGTGGGTCGTCTGACTATGACTGAGATGGGTGCACTTAATTGGACCATATTTGAGAGTTCCACTTTCTAAAAAGTACCCAATCTCCCGAATTTTAGTATTGGGAATTATGAAATATTTTGTGAAAGCCTCTGTGGTGTAGTGTATGGGCGAAGGTCGCAGAAGGGTGTAGGTTCAGTTCGGGTGCTACGGTGGCAGCTTGGCATTGTCTACGATAATACCTACAATTGACCAGCACTGCCTTTTCATTACGGATGTAAGCGGGTTAACTACGAACCTTATTTGTGTTGGAAGAACACCTCCTGTGTTCTGAACTCCTCCACCTGGTGTTCTTCCAACACAAATAAGGTTCGTAGTTAACCCGCTTACATCCGTAATGAATTCGTCAAACTACGATAGTTGTTATAGCACTGCCTTTGCCCCTTGCGGGACCTTTAGCCAGCAATATGCTGAGACTTACCTACGCTGAATCATTATTGTTATTTATTATCCATGTCCTTGTGTATTTTTATTTGTCTATGTCCTTTAATTCATGTAACTGGTGCATGTTACCGTATTATTTAAAGTAAAATGGAAAATAAATGCATGGGCCTTTGTGTAACATCTATAACGTAATCTATCCATCTGTACCTAAATAGCAGTAGAAAGTCCAATGCTGGACATCTGCCGCCCCTAAATGTTTGAGGGGGGTTTGTCGTAACCGCTTGGCAGACGAGTTGGCGATCGCAGTCCAGTGGTGGGTCAGTTCTGAAGCGCGCGCTGCTGCCTTCCGGTGGTCCTGGTGGATATCCCTAAGTCTCTTGCGACACCAGCGGGAAAATTGAAGGGGCGATTCTTACGGCACAACCACTCAGACCACCCACTAAACCTTGGCATTCTGTACACCTAATTATCGCAAACTGCACTTACCTTCTTCAATTTTTCTTTATTTGTTACTATCTCCTTTATCTTGCTCGTGGTTGCATTATTACCTTCCTTGCGGTTGCAGCTCGGCATCATGTGTGATGGGACGGGAGGGGATGAGACACGGGAGGCATCGGTTATGCCTACGTCACACTAATTATGTAAAACCCGGGCGAATTAACATGGCACTGGTTCGAACAAAAACTTAACAAAATTCCAATTATAATAACAGATTAATAGTAACAGAATAGCTCTAAAATTTTACGCGTGCAAGGGTAATATTGTGATGCTATCGCTACAGCTCTTGCACGG
Organism: Eupithecia subumbrata; assembly: GCA_949316285.1. NCBI lineage: Eukaryota > Metazoa > Arthropoda > Insecta > Lepidoptera > Geometridae > Eupithecia > Eupithecia subumbrata. Next base: position 14,092,458 of record OX438632.1, on the reverse strand, counting down.
CGACGACAACAGACGACAGAAAACGTGTTCATCCATTTATTTATTAATTTTTTATAACATCTAATGGTTACTTTTTGCTGTGTAATTAATCTATTCCTATAAGATGTTTGTCAAAAATCTTAAAGTTTTTGTAGTTGGCTTACAAAGCTAAACTTAAACCTTATAACTAGCGTTATTATTTAGTACCTAGTACTATCTTGCTGTGCCCTAACCGGGTTCATATTTGAGACTGAATATCTTTAATAACTTATGTACTATCGCCCAAGGATCTGCCTTTTCAGTTTGAAACTATTTTGCCTTGGGTTGGTTTTAGGTTAGGTACAGGTCACGTACAATATGGTCGCATTAAAAACGATGACTCGGTGCCATGTTAATTCACTCCCACCTCTAGCGGAATCCTATGTTCCCGGGAACTCTTACAGTCTCGTTTAAGAACCTCAACCTCCACAGCCTGTATTGGTCCACTGCTGGACGCAAGCCTCCCCCTGATAAACGCCTTATTGGCTTTTATCACATGGGGGTAATGCAACGCTGGGCTTGCCGGTTGGGGATCGCAGTTCGGTGGCAGAATTTTTCTGCAGGGAGCGCTGCTGCCCGCCCCCGGTGGATATCCCTTATTCACCTCCTACGACACCCGCGGGAAGAGTTGGGGTGGTGCAAATTCTAAGCCGGCACCACACAGCTCGTTTAAGAAGGGATAAATTTATTTTCAGTGCTTAGTATTTACATTAAAAATAAGAATTATCAAAAAGTAAAACCTTTGCTCACCTACTAAAAATATAGTCAATTTTAATTGTTTTTATTCTCTTTGAATTTTACGTCTAAAAAAAGTACTCTGTGAGTTTAACCAAAACACAGACTGATACCAAAGAGAATACAATACTTCGCTACTATACTTATGCCGCGGTCCGTTGGACGTTCACAAGACGATCAGCGCTAGCAGCGCTAACAGCGCTCAAAGTTGTTCCGAATTGTTTGAGTGCGATAACGATATATATCGGGATTATGTTCAACGGAACGGCTATGACGCGCTCACATCGCTCACGTACCTAAACTAATGTTTGACTAATGCACTGAAAATAAACAGAGGTAATCCTCTGTAAGTGACGACGACCGAACTACAAGGCTAACGTGTCAATAGAGGCGCTAACACCGAAAAAACTAAAGCTAGTAAAAACATAAGCATAAGAGAAGTAATCCTAGATCGCACAAACGCTTGATTCAGTTACAACTGACGATATACAACTATCCGACGTCAACGGTTGGTCGAAAGACCACCGGTCTCAGTGGACCAGATGGGTCGGGCCCGGTTCAGAGGAGATATCCTGCTGTTCCTATTTGGGGGAAATCGACCTTTACCCCCAAAACCTCAAGTTTATGGTGATTTTGAAAATTTCTATGTCAATTTGTATAATCATATGACAAATTTGACAGATATTTCACAACGACCAAGCTCGGTAGTATGAGCGTTGTGAGCGTAAAGATGGCGCCGGATATGATGCCATCTATGACGTTTCAATATCAACTGTAGACGCGATAACGGATAAACGGACCACTGTTGTGAGTGCTCAAATCGATTTTGTTTATATACGGACCTCAGCATTATAAATCTGTGATACTACGGATACAATCAAAACAGCGGTGTCGCAGGGTCCTACGTCGATGGTGGCCAATGAAAAACAAGATCCGTCAAGTGCGAGGGTAACTCGCGCACCGAGGGTTTCGAACGTTTGTCAACAATATGTACCAAAAGTACCGGTTAGAGACTTTGCAATTTAAGATTATAGGTACCAACCTACATTTCAGATGTATCTCTCTGCATGCTTCGGTTAAAGTGGGTAATGGTAAATTTTTTACTTTTTTCAAAATACTCAAAAAGTAGGTATGAAACTTACAGAAATTTAGAAAACTGTTTTGAAATATCCAAATTGATTAGCTCCCCTTTTGAAAATTATTCCTTTTTGACCATTTTTCAAAAAGTATTCATTTTACAGACTTCTCTATATTTTTCCTGTAAAATATAGATTCATATCTTCAAACGCTCCATACATTTCAAATGGATCGCTCTGCAAACTTCGGAGATAGGGGGGGGGGGGGGGGAATGGGTATTTTTTAGATTTTTTTCAAAATATTTCAAAAAGTATGAAACCTACAGATATTAGAAACTGTTTTGAAACCTACAAACCGATACCTTTCATTTGATATCCCACTCGGTGAGGTAGCCCCCCTTTTTGAAAATTATTCCCCCCCTTTTTGACCATTTTTCAAAAAGTGTTGTCTATATATGTCTATCTTTTAGGGATAACCCATAATAACCATTTTTATCCTTTTCTTTTTACGAGAAATAAAGGCTTATTTACGAAGCGATTTCAAGCAATACATACGTTGTGCATTTAATATAGATCAATATGGCCCTTTACAGCATGTAATTTAAATCAATATTTTCGAAGATACCTATTACAGATTTAAAATGCAGGTACATAGAGGTTGCGACGGTACCGGCCAGGGGGCCGATTCTGTAGTATATTTTGTAGGTATCAGTATTGTTTCCGTGCGAACCCGTGGCGGGTCGCTAGTTCATTATAAAAATCTCTGATAAAAGTCTTCATTTCGGGTCACCCTGTACAGTACAATCCATTTTTAGCAAAACAAAACACATAACGGTCTGTTCCTTTTAAGGCGCGTTATAAAATCGTGATTTTAAATCGAGTAACAAAGTATCCATTCTACTCGTAAAGCAAACCGCTTGAGATATGGCATTGGAAGATGACTGGCCAAAGAGTAGGAATTGAGAAGGTACAATAGCCTATTGTACCTATTGTCAATAGTTATTATATTCCTCGGCAGCAGGATGACTGCCTCGTTGGTCTAGCAGCGGTCAGCTTGTTCAACCGCTGATTATGAGGACCTGGGTTCGAATCCCGGGTCGGGCCAATAGTTGTTATTGGGGTTTTTCTAGCAAGAAAAATTCACAGTAGCAGCCCGGAGTCAGGAAGTTGGCGGTGTTACACCCCCGTGTCTCGAAAAGCACGTTAAGCCGTTGGTTCTGCGCCTAACCTCTCCCCGATCGTGTCGATCTGTCGTCCCATCGGATTATGAGAGTGAAGGAATAGAGAGTGCACCTGTGTTTGCGCACACACTTGTGCACTTAATATGTCCTGCACATCTGGCTAGTCTCCGAGAGACTGGCCGCCGTAGTCAAAATTCGGCTAGGAGGACATTATTATTATTATAGGCAGCAGGAAATCAAAAATCAAAATCAAAATCAAAAACTCTTTATTTCCATAAATACAATAAATGTACACTTAGAAAAGGTCAAATTATAAAACTATACACTGACACGGAAATAAAGTGATATTTTTGATTTCTGTCGCTTCGGTATGTAGACCAAAGTAAAGAAACGACGAAGAAACCTTTAGCCTGTTAGTTGTTATTCTTCGAGTTGGAGCAAAACCCGTTCCAAGCTTTTTTATCTTCTAGATAATCTGATATTTTATAGTAAGCCTTTTTGCACAGCAAGGTTTTGACAATTTGTTTGAATTTATTTACTGATAATTGTTGCAACTCACTAGGAGTTTTGTTGTAGAAGCGTATACATTGCCCTTTAAAAGATACATTAATTTTGTGTAGCCTAGTTGTGGGCACAGCGAGTTTATGTTTATTTCTGGTATTAAAGTTATGTTTATCACAATTTTTAGGGAACAGATTTTTATTTCTATGAGTGTACAACAAGTTTTCATAAATATATTGACATGGTACTGTCATTATATTTATTTCTTTGAATTTATCACGTAGGGATTCTCTGGGACCCATATTATAGATTGCACGAACAGCCCTCTTCTGCAGCACAAATATGGTGTTAATATCTGCAGCGTTCCCCCACAGCAGTATGCCATAAGACATAATACTATGGAAGTAGCTGAAATAAACAAGTCTAGATGTATCCACGTCTGTAAGATGACGGATTTTTTTGACTGCATACGCTGCAGAACTAAGTCTCTTCGATAGCTTATCTATGTGTGGGCCCCATTGAAGTTTACTATCTAAGGTTATTCCTAAGAATACTGTACTGTTTAGGAGTACCTAGTAGGTACAATTGGTATTAACAGGTAATCAGGGCGTCTTGTCCTGGCCAGACCGACGGCATCGTAGCGGTCCCAACTCACAAGGGGCCAATGGAGGCGCCTCAAGATTCAAGATAAATAAATAAATAATGCTGGACCTACATAAGTAGGTATGTTACAATGTAGATCTTAAAATTATAATATTATGTCCAGTTATATTCTACCAACAAAATATTAGTTTTCAATCAGGTACATAATATTAAAATTTCTATTCTTAAAATTACTTTTATTTCTATTTTCAAGAGGCTATTCGTTGCAAGTTTTTAAGGTCCTTCTAAACGGGCGACACTTTTCTGCAATTAGTGGCTGCACTATTGGCAACTAATTACCCGGCCATTCCAAAAATATTGCTCGAACACTGATGTCCGAGCAAACTATGGCCGGGCCATGTGTTGATTTCAAAAACATACAACAAAGCACAGAACATAGCAATTAGTCAAAGCATCACTCATACATAACAAACTTCATGTCGGTGGAAAAAGATGCACCATGCCATTACAATAGAGAGCGACTGAAACAACAATAGAACTGGCTGGGAAATATTGCAGTTTAATCGGTCAGCGATCGCCCGGCCATACTGGCCATACATGGCCACACCTAAAATGTTTGGCAATTATTGCCGGGACATTACTGCAATCTTGCATAGTCTGGCTGGTATTGCGAGCAATGTTGTCGGCTATTGTATTGCAGCCACAATATATTGCAGAAAAGTGTAGCCCGTTTAGAAGCACCTTTAAATAAATATAAAGAAAGTAGTTTGGGAGAGCCCATTGTTCAGCCGAAGACGTAAACTGGCTGGTGATGATGATGATGTCTTGGCCGTCTACCTATTTCGGCCTCCTCATCGATTTCGATGATGACCCTAAAGATGTACCATTGTACCATGTATGTGACATTTTTTCATTTTTCTGAACAAAATTTTACATCTAATGTTAAAATTCATGGTGTTCCTTTTATTTCTGACACTATGTTATTTAGCAAAAAATAATCCTTATGATGAAGCCTTTCGATCGGTATTATAAAGCTACAGGATGATTGTTTTTCTCGTGTAACGGGTTCGATTCCCGGTTCAACCATGTAATTATTTAAATATCTATGAATGTAGTTTAAATTGTTTTTTAAATTAAAATAATGTCTTCTTTCAGTAAAATGTTCTATCTACAATATTCAAGGTACTTTCCCTCCATGTGGCATGGCCGTAGGACGCCCTGTATATACTCAGGGTGGATTATTTAGACGGGGCAGTAAGGGGAAGTAAGGTACCTAACCGATGTAGCTGCAGAAAAATAGTCTTAGGAGGCTATCCATATTTTCTAGAGAAATTTTCATCCTCATTCTTAGATTTTTTTCAAAACAATTACAGTTAGAGAAAAAATTGACACTTTACACCATTGATTATAAGTAAAATTCTGTAGATATGGTACGTTCTCCCAGCTGCAGCGCTATCGCAACAAATAGCTTGTGTTGTGTTACAACTAAACGCAAAGACACGCTATTTTCAATCTATTGCAATATACCTCTTATCTAATGAAAAATAATGATGGAAAGACGTATCTAGACCGAAGTGCGATCAAGACAACAATACACGCGAAACACGTACGCCGGCAGCGCCGGTCCCACTGTGACTGAGGTGGGTGGACCGAAATGGACCTAATTTGAGCGTTCCACTTTTGAGAAGTTAGTGCTCAATCTCCCGAATTTTACTCACATCGATGCTTTACAAGAAAACTTTTTTGATGCCATTTGATCTTGTTTTTTTATACTGATCACAAACTTATATCAGACCAACCGCGGTTGGAGTTGGAACAAACTTTTCCCTTGCATGTATACATGCAAATTTCTCAATAAATTATGGCTGTAAAAATTATGTGTATAGCTAAGGTAAAACTCATTACTGCCCCGTCGAAATCCAACCTGTATTAGGTAGATAAATTAACGTTCTACTTGAAACAATGGAACTAAAAACCTATTTCCACTCAACAAGGTCACGCGAACCTACAGCTGTTTTCTCACCATTTCGGATTTATTTACTGCTATAAACCTCATTTCTAAAATAGATTGAAGGCTCGCTCTAACGACGCGTAAGTACCTAGTTCTGAAACCTGTCCCCTCTGCTCCGCTAACTGTTCTGTGGCCAACCGTTACAGCCGTGGGTGTGCTGGACGGATGAGGAAAACATATAGAAATACTTAAGAACAATAATATCAATGAGTTTCAGAATGTAGCTGATATTTTTTTCTTTTTTTTCTTAAAAAAATACTTTTCATTCTCACCATGGATGGACCAAAACCTATAGTGTAGGTACTTTCCGTTGACCCAGAATCATAAAATTTTGGCAAAAAGCAAGGTCTTATAGCACAAATAAAGAGAAAAATCCAAAAATTGTAAATTTGTAATTAATTAACACAAAATTTAATATATTTTTTGATTCTCTCCCTAGACCAAAATATACAGTGTACCTATGTACTTCCCGTTGACCTATAATATTTGGCAAGAAACAAGGTCTCGCACTTGGACGTTTTATTTTAGCCATTATTTATTTTATTAATGCATTATTTATTTTATTAATGCATTTTGGCTTCTACGGAGTAAGGGGAAGACAAAATGCTTTTACAAATAGGTACCTGATTTTTATTACTACTAACCCTGTATACGAATTAATGAGAATTAACGCATTCACTGCCCTGCCTCTGCAGCATCACCCACAGGGGCGGGCCGCAGCTAGTACGTCTGCTAGACCCAAATGTAAGTCGTGCATGAACAATTAAAGTATGAGTTAAGTTTAACAGGGGTGCTACCCATCTATCCAAGGCTCTACCAATGGTCCTGGGAAGGAAGTAATGCCAATAGTAATATATTTGTTTAAAAACTCCACCTACATACAGTTTAGAGTACAGAGAAAAAGAATCAATCCATTTACAAGAACAAAATTAAAAAATTTCAAAACCCCCCGACAGATTTTCATGAAACATGGCTAAGAACACTCGGGATAAAATTATCTATGATACCAAAAAAAACTTAAACGAAAATCGGTTCATCCGTTTAGGAGCTACGATACCACAGACAGATACATAAATACACAGACAGACACGTTAAACTTATAACACCCCTCTCTTTTTGCGTCGGGGATTAAAAAGAGGTGCAGCAGGGTTCAGGACCTCTACACAATACTATAAAATTATGTACCTAAGACCACAAAAATCAAACTACCTTTAACGAACTACCCAAACACTCACTTCAAAGCAAAAATCTACAGTGCTCCTTCTACCAACGCAATAACCTCTCCCATGGTAACTCCTCGCAATCTTATTTGTTTTGAGTGCGTGTGACGTCACGGGCACCAGGGGGCGCCGCGGTCCTACATCAGAGCGGCTCGTTTGCGCGAGAGGTGCGTGTGGTGCTGTATGGGACATGGGAATGAGGACAGAGACAATATAGACACGGAAATAAACTGCCTTTGGAGATGTGGTGAACCAAAAAAAACCAAAGAGCTTCATTAGCTAGCTTCTGTGGGTTTGCGCGCACTTTTCAAGCACCTAGCGTAACACCAAATTTCCTAAAGATCTGTTCAGTTGTTTAAGCGTGTAAAGGTAACGGACAGACAGATAGACAGAGTTACTTTTGCTTTGCTTGTTTAATATTAAGATATACTTACATTGATAGATAAACATATCCTTTGTAAAAATGCTTACCTACTACAAAATATTATATTATCTAGAGGGTAAAAAAGCTTGGGACGAGTTTTGCTCCAGCTCGAAAAATAACAACTAACAGGCTAAAGGTTTCTTCGTCGCTTCTTTACTTTAGTATAGTCTACATACCGAAGCGACAGAAATCAAAAATATCACTTTATTTCCGTGTCAGTGTTTAGTTTTATAATTTGATAAGTGTACATTTATTGTATTTATGGAAATAAAGAGTTTTTGATTTGATTTGATTGGTTGTTGGAAATATCTGACATGTCAAAAGAAGGCCATTAATTACTTTGAAATACTTTGAATTTGATTTAGGCTCGTATTACAAAAGCTTACTCAGTCAGTCATCGTTATATGTTTGAGTAATGATTTTCTATGGCAAACGCGTTACTCATGCATACCTACATTGATCTGAACATAATTTAGTCGTGTACTGTAGAGAAGTCAACAAACGGCTCTCTTGGAAGATTCGACGTCGCGCTTCTGTTGAGGGCATAACCAACTCATGATGAGATAGGGACTTTATACTGGTTCCATTATATAGTTTTAGTAGTATTTTGAGACTAAATAATGCTCATTATAACGTCAGCATTAATTATTTTTGTAGGTATTCATTTAGATTTAGAAATAGAGTAAGCTCTTTAGCAGTGGAACAGAGCTCTTTTAGTAAGTGTGATATGTGTATAAGATGTTTGGAATTGCGACCGACATAATTTTATTACGAGATGAAGGGATCCATGGGCTACATTTCTCCGGTAGAATCAATGTCCTAAGTGTCACGGTTGCCTATGACGATTTAAAGGCGCGATTACGGGTGATTTTCAACAAAAACTTTAAAAAATAATATCTCAGCAACCGTGATACTTTAGGACGTTGATTCTTTAGGAGAAATGTAGCCTATATGAACCCAACATTTATGTTGGTCGCAATACGAAACACCCTGTATACGCTCTATTCATCATCTATTTATGATCTACCCGCGGCTTCAAGTCTAATTGTTTTCTGCATGTAATACCTATATACTCCGTTGATCTGTTCAACAGTTTTAGAGATATTAGGTAACAAACATGTTCACATGATCACAAACTTTCACCTTTATAATATTAGTAGAATTTTAGCTTTACAAGTACGTAAATATCTCTGCATAAAGTTCCTTACACAATCGATAAATCTCCAAGTTTACGCGATACTTTACAAGTTATTAGCGAAAGCCATTTGGTGTTCAATATTGACTCATTTGAGTATGATCTCACGAGGAAAGAGTAAAAGTTGTGAAGATTGTTTGCGCATGCGCCCACGTCTTGTTACGTTAGGTTGGTACTTAGGGTTAGGTGGAGGCGTTCTACACTAAACTTGTGCACGGCTTCACGGTGTTAAGGGTCCGGCGACAGATGAATTTCCCATACAAACGTAATACCATAATGATTTGTAATTTGAGCATATTTTCACCATCGTCTGCTATTATTATACTGTATTACATTAGTATTTATCTAGGTTCCTGTCACAATTTTTTTTCAAAATACCTTTCTGAAATGAAATTAAACCGAATCGCATTTTTACATTAAAGAATTAATGTTTTCTTAGTAATTGCGTAGATAAGTATTTTGAAAAAAGCTTGTGGCAGGAACCTAAATAAATACTATTCTAATACAAATAATAGCAAACCATGGTGAAAATATTTTCAAATAACAAATCATTTTGGTACTACGTTTGTATGGGAAATTCACTCGTCGCCGGACCCTTAACACACTAAAATAAAAAATAATATACAAGGTTATTGGTAATTCATCGACACTGTGAACTGCAGGTACCTACTTGCCATCATCGCGAACACGTTCTTCAAGACGCGGTCTTAATTCCTTATTTTGTAAATCACCTCTGATACACAATGAAAAAACACGCTGTCTGGAATCCAATGGATTTAAGATTAAAGACCGATCTCTCACTTCGACACCCGCTGTTAATTCAAACAGAGCCCTTTTTAAGTTTAGTTTCAAATAAAGCCTCTCTAAAGTACGATTATTGTACGTAGCTCCAATTTATCTACCAATACCTAGTTTAATTTAAGACGGAGTCTTCACAATCGTGTTCGTGATGATAGGCAGAACCTGCAGTTCACGCAGCGTCAGTGAATTATCAATGACTAGCGACCCGCCCCGGCTTCGCACGGGTGCAATGCTGATACTAAATATACTACAGAATCGGCCCCCGGCCGGTACCGCTGCAACCGCTATGTCCCTGCATTTTAAATCTGTGATATCTTCCAAAATATTCATGTAAATTACATGCTGTAAAGAGCCATACTCATCTATATTAAATGCACAATGTATTTAATTATTAATTTTATTGGTATGTAATTAGTAGAATACTTAATTGGATAAGGATTATTATTCTATAGCTTAAAATCGCTTCGTAAATAAGCCATTATTTCTCTTAAAAGGAAAGTTAAAGTAAAGGATAAAAAATGGTTATTGTGGGTTATTCTTAAGAGTTAGATATATACATACATCACGGACTTTTTTTTAGACTTTTTTAATACTGTAGTATATTGTTTAGATCTATCTCGTAGGGTTCAGCCAGCGTTTGCAATGTAAGTGCAAAAAAATGTGTTTATTTACGACATCACATTAGAAACCTCTAAAATTATCAGTGTTTCTCTACTATATTACGCATGTATTATACATATAAAATCACTCTATTTATTAAAAAAACCGAATCAAAATCCGTAGCGTAGTTTTAAAGATCTAAACATATATAGGGACAGATAAACAGTCAGACAGCGAAAGCGAAATTGTTTTATACTATGTAAAGATAGATAGACCGATAGATAGATAATACTATATTCATCACCGTATAAATCAAATTTTACATATAGGTACCTACTTACAAGGACATAAAAAAAACACCTGAATCATGCGCTTGTGAAATTGTGACCGGGTTTATAAAAAATTCAAGGAAAATAATCTACATAATAAAGTTTTGTTAATAGAATTTGAGTGAATCAAAAGCATTTCCTGATTGACCGTCCAATGGGGTCGAACCAGGTCAGACCTGCCATTTCACCGACCGACACACCCAGACTCAGTCTCCCAATGATTTCTATTTGAAATCGGTGCTAATAACGCTGCCAGTGCGCTCATTAGGATGTTGTAATTGAAGATACGATTCTCTATAAAAATCGGCTCACTGTATGCCGTTAAACGATGCTTGTGGGATTAGCGAGGGGCAGATAGGACAAGGCGAAAAACCTTGTAGAGCCCAGAGTCCGGTTGACGATGGATATTCATATCATTGTGATTTTATGCATGCAGGTATTGTTCTTAAGCTGGGAATCTTGAGACATGACAAAACAGAAAACTTATAACGGTTACTTTATTGGAGCATTTAATTTGGGGTAGACTGTGTGAATTGTCCAGCATAATGTTTTTTATCTGAGACAGCCTAACACGGGTTTAAATTTTTTGATGATAATTTTTTTTTAATTAATATTTTTCGACGATCTCTGCTTTATGGCCTTACCTTAAACCACGATATTTTTGTTTAAACGTTCTTATCACACTTCACACTAATATTATAAATGCGAAAGTTTGGATGGATGGATGTTTGTTACCTCTTCACGCCAAAACTACTGAACGGTTCGGGCTCAAATTTTGCGTACAAGTAATTCTAATCCTAGAATCAAAGTTATTCTCCCATAAATCAGTTCCAGTGGAATGGAAATCACCTTAAAACGTTTCCATAGAAACAACGCGAGCCAAGCCGTGGGCATAAACTAGTTGTAGATAAACTATAAGCTTCCTACTTCCCGGACAAAATATAGGTAAATAATTAGCTAAAGAAATCCGTTGTTAACAAAATACTCCTGATACAGTCAGAATTACTAGCAGGTGCCGCAGGCTGATATGCCTGTACGTGAATTCTAGGCCCTGAATAAAAAAAATGGTACCTTATTCGAGCCTCACCGAGTTAGCACTCATGAAGCAAATTAGCAACCAGCCCACCGTCCGATCTACACACGTACCTAATCCCTGCGCCCGAGCACACGCATCCGAACGCCTTTCTTCTTTCACCAGTGCACGCGCCGCGGCCGACCGAGTGGACGCGCCATGCCCTTCCCGCGTTTTTCTTGACAGTTTGACAGTGACAGTGTTTGTGCACCATGACAGTGTCAAAAGCGGGATTGTTACTCCTGGTGGTAATGGTAACACCAGGGTTTTGCCAGGATGACTTCGCGAGCTCGCTGTTTTCTAGTGAGTAGCTGGCAACTTTCTACATATGGGTCGGTAATTTCGGTCAGTGTGTTTAAACTCGAAAGGGGTTATTAGGTGAGCCTCCTGGTATGGATATAGGCATGCTTAAAATCCGTTAGGTGGCTTTAGGAATTTGGTGACGATTGCCAACACGTTTGCGAGGCAGGTTGATACCATTCCGTTGGACTTGTAGTTTTTGGACAGACATCTGATTAGCAGTAGAATGTTAATTGTGGTGTAGATAAAAGATTTTGCAGGACACAATGTGCTAGAAATTGGTTTTGTAATTTCACCCAAATATTTAATTACACGTTAGTTCACAAGCAATCAGCTGGGTGGTATGGTAGGTGGATCTTACTTTAGTAGGTCTGGTAACGAAAGGTAGAGTACCTCCGGTGCTTCAAACAAAAATCCTAAAATTGCCAAGTGTCGGTACGGTTGGCAATTTTAAAAATCGATATTTTCCGTGATTTATATATTAAATTGTCATTAATTTCTTGATCTCCAGTTTCTTCGTATAGCTTTCTTATTGTCAAGAAGACAAAACGACCCGTTGGTTTTTCCGTAACGTACCGAGTTTAGTTCAACGCCCGATAAGTCGGTTAAATTTTGCATTTTTAGATATTAGTCGCTCTTATGTGCCTACTTATTTATCACATAGCAGTAAAGTTGATCGTTCAAACGATGAGACATTAAAAATACCGCTATCTATGGTTTCATAGGGCATACCAACAAGTTGATATTTTGAAATGTTAAATAATCGTCAAATCTTGGAAAGAAAAATCTTTATTCACAAAGAAAATTACAATCAAATAATAGAAATAAATTAGAACTAGTATTTACAATAATAATAATTTGAAAAGAATAGGAACCTACATTGTAATCTTCAACAGTTATATTTCAAACTATATCGTTATAGATTTTCTGCAACCTTAGGTTACGATTAGGCCAATCACAAAATCTACATTTTATTCACTTTTCTTGCTAACCAGCTGTAATAAAACGAAACACATTCACAAAAAATATATTAACACATTATCATGCATTTCCAAAAATTCTCAATCCATAACATTTTTTCATACAAAAGACTTCAACGCGCTCTTTTGTCAAAAGTTTGTGCACAAAGTTGGTTATGTTTTTTAGCTGAGGGATGACAGTCATCCATAAAAATAATAAAACATTATTTATCTTCTATTCAATGAAGTATTGTAGATAACTATAATAATAATAATAATAATAATGCTGGACAATCCACACAGCACCACCTAGCCCCAAAGTAAGCTACTCAAAGCTTGTGTTATGGGTACTAGATAATTGATATATTTAATACATTATAATACATATATAGATATTTTTTTACTAAACATAGAAAACACCCAGACCCACGTAACAAATTTCTGCAGATCGTACACAAAGCTGTACCGAGGCGGGAATCCAACCCGCAACCTCTTGCGTCGTAGGCGGACTCTCGCCCGCTGCGCCACTGAGGTCGTCTATAAAATACTTATCCATCTTATATAAAAATATCTCAATATTTATAAGATGAATTTAAGAGCTGGCGCGATTGTGTTATGTTTTTTCATATAATTCCACGCATGACGTCAAAATCAAGTATACGAAAACTAAAAGGGGAAAGGGTGGTTCTTTCTCCAAAAGAAATTCAGTGACAAGTAATTTTGTGCCTTTAATTTTCTATGAACCTATGCCTGAACAAACTGAGATTCAATTGCCTTTTTGGAATGTAGGTATATTACCTATGCTGATAAAAGTTGAATTTCCCAGTATTCGCGAACAAACCACCTTAATTAACCACTCAGCCCCACCGATGGGATAGAAGCTAGCAAGCGGAAGGCGTTATTGATCTCAATGAAAACGTTGATAATCATGAACTTAACTTAATTCTGAAATTGAGCTTATACACAAAAGATGTAACTTCTTTAATTGAGGTAAATTTTGCTTTAGTACCTAGTGTACCAAAAACTAGTACCTAAGAAGGTAAAAAGTATTATTTTAGGTATTCTTTGCTTAAAGAATCTGAATCTTCTACACTTTAGTCTCAATGAAGAAATAAAATCCGGGTCTCTGCTTTATCAATAAGACGCTAGAATAAAAGAGTAGGCACCAATACAAATTCTACAATTGCATAGGTACTTTTGGTCTCAAAGAACATGTGCGTTATGCAGGCTAAGCCACTGATAAAAATCCTCAAATTAAGACGCCCGCGCCGCCGCCGTCCGATAGAGCGACATGCGAAAACACAGTTTGGTGGCCACCAAGATCAACACAGAAATATATCGAAAGCAAATTTGTAGCACTGTCTAAACTATAAAAAAATAATTCATTGGGTAATCACAAACTGTCCGATGGATTATAGAGAATTATTATTATAAGAAAAAATAGGTAGCGGCGCTGGTGTGAAGCATTTATTTGTCAGATAATACATATAATTTTAATAATACTAACGTTTTGTGTAAGTAAGCTTAAATATGACGATGATTTATTACGGATATAAGCGGGTTAACTACGACCTTATTTGTGTTGGAATGACACCAACGTTTCATCCGTTAACGAGGGACTTCTTAAGGTTGAAATGAATTCGTCAAACTACGAGTACTATAGTTAAACAAACAAGAACAAAATTTAAAATTTAAAAAACCTCCCTATAGATTTTCATGAAACATGGCTAAGAACACTCGGGATAAAATTTTCTATGAAACAAAAAAAAACTAAACAAAAATCGGTTCATCCGTTTGGGAGCTACGATACCACAGACAGATACACAGACAGACACGGTTTAAACTTATAACACTCCTCTCTTTTTGCGTCGGGGGTTAAAAATAGGTGGCGGCGCTAGTGTGAAGCATTTATTTGTCAGAGAATACATATATGTAATTTTAATAATACTAACGTTTTGTGTAAGTAGGCTTAAATATGACGATTATTCATTACGGATGTAAGCGGGTTAACTACGGACCTTATTTATGTTGGAAGAATACCAACGTTTCATCCCTTAACGAGGGACTTCATAAGGGTGAAATGAATTCGTTTTTGAAAACTATTATTGTAAAATGACGATGATTGTTGAAAATGTAGGAAGGGAAAAAATCATGCCGACTGTGAACTGTACTGGCGTGCGCCGCGTAAACCGATAGAGCTGAATGAAAATAATATAATATGGAATTTGATTATTTCTTTTAAACACAATAAAAAAACTGCCTTTTTGGGGGTATCCTCGGCCCCTAAAAAGGCAGTTTTTTATTTTGTTTCAATCATCAAAAGAGGAACTTAAATATTGAAAGGAATATATATATTAGACAACAGTATTTTACTAAGACATTTCTCCCATTCCCATCTATACATTTCTACTTAAACTTAGTTGCTTCAAAAATCCTTCCAAAGATAGGTCTAAATTGTAATTTGCGACGCGTTTTATTTATATTCTGTGAAGTTTGTACGGTAAGATGTATTCGAGTGCTCTGGTTGCTAGTTATGGGCAATGTGTCACAAACAAATGGCATATTGTTAAAATGCTATGACCATTGACTATCAGTTTGCGACGCTGCGCTATGACGAGCAATTTGCGAACAAGGTGTGGTATACGGTAGCCACAATAGTGCACTTTCACCAGACAGAGCACGCTTGTCATGACCACTGGCTGCTTTATTCACGGCACACTCTTTCAGTTTCACTTCGCCTGAGCTAGAATTGAGAAGTCAACCATTGGTGGACATACACATAACTTTTGATTTGAAGATTTTGGCCCTAACATCGGCTACCACCCTTATTTTTTTTTTCAAAATCGCCGCGTGGTATAAGTTATATATTTGCATAGAAGACACATAAATAAATAAAAGATATACTTAGTATATCATTATGTACTAAAGCGTCGGGTTTCTGAGATATTCACATGTGAACAAAAAATATTTTGGCAATCTGTGAATTAGGTACAATCAAATAATAGAAGCAAATTAGAACTAGTATTTACAATTGAAACAATTGAGCAAATTTTAGTATTTTCTTAGTCAATAAATCTGTAAATACCTACGCTTTAGGACATTATGTTATGGGACATTTTTTATTTGTGTAAGTGTCCTCTATCCACATATCCACATACATATATTATGCACGGCGTTTAAAAAACAAGATCCTTCAAGTGCGAGTGTAACTCGCGCGCCGAGGGTTTCGAACGTTTGTCAACAAATATGTACCAAAAGTACCGATTAGAGACTTCGTAATTTAAATAATACCTAAAAATAGTAGGTACCAACCTACATTTCAGATGGATCTCTCTGCATGCTTCGGTTAAAGTGGGCAATTTTAAAATTTTCTACTTTTTACACAATATTTCAAAAAGTATGAAAACTACCGAAATTTGAAAAACTGTTTTGAAATGTACAAACCGATACCTTTCATTTGATACCCCAGCCCCCTTTTGAAATTATTCTCTCCCTTTTTGACAATTTTTCAAAACGTGTTCTTTTTACAGACTTCTCTATATTTTTCATGTAAAATATAGATCCAAATCTTTGTACATTTGGATCGCGCTCATATGTACATTTCAAATGGATCGCTCTGCAAACTTCGGAGATAGGGGGGGGGGAATTGGTATTTTTTCGACTTTTTTCTAAAAGTATGAAACCTATAGAAATTTTAAAAAATGTTTTGAAATTGCCAAACTGATACCTTTTATTCGATACCCCACTTGACTTTGTAGGTCTCTTTTAAAATTTCGAATCACAATTTGTATGGAAAATTTTCATTATAATTATTAATTTTTTTCTCTTCAAATCTGTACAGGCGCACGAAATGTTTTATTATTTTAAATTTCAAGTTAATAGATGTGGTAGTTGCTGAGGTATGAAGGAGGGAAAAAAGGACAGACAAAGCGAGACCATAAGGGTTTCCAAACCGATCTTCGATCTCGAAACCCTAAAAACAGTGTGGTATGGTAGACCATGTTAGGGCCACTACACTTTACTAAAATCAAACATCATAAAATCTCTTTCCTTCTCATAAGTTCACATAAGTACGTCTACCAGCTGGACATGCCAAACGATTTGCTATAATCTCTACATATATCAGGTCCATTGCTGGGCATCTATTACAATTCTTCGCATCCGACACTGTCGACAGTACGAGTACGAGATCCGGCTGCAGAAACAGTGCACCCATCGAGTAAGAGCTAAGAACCACATATTTACGCATATTTGTGTTAAGGAGATCTACTAGGTTGCCTATCAAAATGTGGCCTTAGTGGGTTAACTACGAAACTTATTTGTGTTCTCACCCTGAAGAAGACCCTCGTTAAGGGATGAAACGTTGGTTTTCTTCCAACTCAAATAAGGTTCGTAGTTAACCCGCTTACATCCGTAATGAATCATCATCAGGATAGTGTTGTCATGAGTAGAAGCTACATTCAAACATTTTACATCCATTTAGTTATGTAATTTAGACAAAATAGTTCTGATTTGAACCCGCTGTTATGACCGAAAACAATGTGAGGAAAACAAGTTATATTCCTCATTTGTGTCTTGTTTTGTGCTCAGGCTTTTTAGTACCAATTAATTAAACTCACGATAGTGCTGCAATCGAGTGTGAGGTCGTAAAGTAAAGGTGACTAATGCAATTTCCGGAGAAAATTACTGCAGACTCCGACGTTATGTATGACTCATAAAATAAACCTGTGAATTTCACTTTTGTTTTTACGAGAACTTCAATTTACAAGACAAATTGTGATTTGATTAGTAAGTATTTTTAGATTAGTCCCAGACAGTAAATAGGCTTATTCTCAGGATGAACCGACAACCGGTGGGGTAAACGTGTTCTTGAGTGGATACCGCGACTCGGCAATCGTAGTTTAGGAGGCCCCTTCAGCCAGATGGCATGAGGACCCCAGAAAGACTGCAGTCAGCTGATGAATAGGTTTATGTAATATATTTTTTTGCTTTACAATTTTTAAACTTTCGCGATTTGTTTACAAAACTATAAGTCGATTGTTATCTTGGGTAGTTATCGCGTCGCGTAGATAAATAAATAAATAATGCTGGACAATTCACACAGCATTATCTAGCCCCAAACTAAGCAGAGCTACGTTATGGGTACTAGATAACTGATATACATAATACAACAGAATAGACAGGTACTTTTTCTTTTGTTTTCCGACATTTCAACTGCGTTACAGCTATCGATGAGTAAAGTCAAGTTCATTGTATTATTTTACAATAGAAGCCAGTCTGCATTGCCTCGCTGCAGAGCACTGCTGATGCGCTGCGCCAGATACTCGAAACACAGGAACACTAAAAGACTCGTAAAACATCAAGAACCGTAACCAACAATCACCTCGGAGCCTAAACTAGTCCACTGCTGGACATGGCCTCCCCTCATAAGCGCCTTGTTGCCTCTAATCACTATGGGGTAATATGGGGGTAATTCTATTATCCCCACGTTGAACAAGCAGGTTGACGATCGTTCGGTAGTGGATCTGTTCTGCAGGAGCGCTGCTGCCCGCCCCCGGTGGATATCCCTTAGTCGTTTCTTACGACATCTGCAGAACGAGTTGGTGTGGTGCAAATTCTAAGCCACACGGCAAACATCCTACTAATATTATAAACGTGAAAGTTTGTAAGTATGGATGGATGGATGTTTGTTACTCTTTCACGTAAAAACTACTGAACGGATCTGGATGAAATTTGACACAGAGATAGATTATAGTCTGGAATAACACATAGGCTATATTTTATCCCGGAATTTAAACGGAACGGGAATTACGCGGGTGAAACCACGAGGCGCTGCTAGTCAATAATAAATTACATATAAACCATTATTGTCCAGAGGCAAGATGGGCAGACGATATTTCTAACACCGCAGGGCGAACCTGGATGAGATTGGCGCAGGACCGCGTGGAGTGGCACCAAAGTTTGGAGGCCTATACCCAGCAGTGGGTGAAGTCGGGTTGCGGATGAAACCATTATTTCAGACAGAAATTGATCCATAGGGTACAGAAATACAAAACCAAACGCCGCCGTACGTAATGGCCTAGGCATGACTTATGGTCACTGTGCTACCAGCAATGATTCTGGGTGCAAGAATAAAGCTTTATACAATGCCTACCTACCGGTAATCTGCTGACAGATATACATTATTGTTATTTAAACAGGGCGCTATGGCGCTCATTAGAGGAGGCCTATGTCCAGCAGTGGACTAATATAGGATTATGGAGATGGCGAATCTTCTGGACAGAATAAAGTCTAAACAGAAGCTGACCCACAAAGTACATTCCGCGCTACATAGTGAGCTGCGCGCGCGCCGCCGGTAGCGTGAATGCGCGATGGTAACGGTGCGCGCCGTTACCGCGTTCTTGGGAAATATCGCTTTTTATGTGTGGAGTAGGGAGTTATATTAAGCGATCATCATCATCATCATCATCATCATCAGCCCATATTAGTCCACTGTTGGACATAGGCCTCCCCTAATGAGCGCCATAGCGCCCTGTCTTCAGCTTGCCGCATCCAGCATCTGCCTGCAGTCTTTCGCAGATCGTCATCCCACCTGGCCGGAGGGCGTCCTACACTACGTTTACCGAGTCGTGGTCTCCACTCAAGAACACGTTTACCCCAGCGGTTGTCGGTTCTTCGCGAGATATGGCCGGCCCACTGCCACTTCAGCTTGCTTATTCTTTGAGCTATGTCGATAACTTTGGTTCTCTGTCGGATGTATTCGTTACGAATTTTATCCTTCAGAGAGACTCCGAGCATAGCTCTTTCCATAGCTCGCTGAGCGACTTTGAACTGGTGGACCAGCCCTACCGTGAGTGTCCACGTCTCAGCTCCGTAGGTCATGACGGGTAGGACGCACTGATTGAAAACTTTAGTTTTCAAGCATTGCGGTATGGATGACGAGAAGACTCGACGTAGTTTCCCAAACGCTGCCCAGCTCAGCTGGATCCTCCTCCTAGCCTCCTTCTCAAAATTATTTTTACCCAACTGCAGAATTTGCCCAAGGTAAGTATACTCGGAAACAATTTCGAGAAGTTGGCCATGTACGACGACCGGTCCCGGATCAATGAGGCCATTGATCATGACTTTGGTTTTATCCAAATTCATGCCAAGACCGATGCGTCGCGAGGCTGAGGCTAGGCCGTCCAGCATCTGGTTCAGCTCCTCTAGCGACTCCGCCATTAAGACTATGTCATCAGCGAATCGCAGGTGTGAGATGTGGTCGCCGTTTATGTTGATGCCCTTACCTTTCCAGTCCAGCGTCTTAAACATATCTTCCAACGCGCTCGTGAACAGTTTCGGGGATATAACATCCCCCTGTCTAACTCCTCTGCGCAGTTGGATGGGTTTAGACTGCTGGCCCTGTACTTGGACACTCATGGTGGCGGCCTCGTAGAGGCATCTCAGCACCTCGATATAACGATAGTCTACTTGGCATCGCTGTAAGGATTCCGAACAGCCCAGGTTTCGACAGAGTCAAAGGCCTTTTCATAGTCCACAAAGGCCAGACACAGAGGCTGATTATACTCTTCGGACTTCTGTATAATCTGCCTCACTGTGTGAATGTGGTCTATGGTGCCAAATCCTCCGCGGAACCCGGCCTGTTCCGGTGGCTGGAACTCGTCGAGTCTCCTGGCGAGACGATTTGTGACCACTCGTGAGAACAGCTTATAGACGTGGCTCAGGAGTGTGATGGGTCTGTAGTTTTTAAGAAGGGTTTTATCTCCCTTCTTAAAAAAGAGCACCACCAAACTCCCGCTCCACGCCTTTGGAGTTCTCCCACTGTGAAGGACGGTGTTGAAGAGGTTCTGTAGCTCCTGTATAACAGGGGCACCTCCGGCTTTCAAAAGCTCTGATGTTATTCCGTCCTCACCGGGGGCTTTTCCATTCTTAAGCTGCCTCAGAGCTAACACAATCTCGTCTTGACTGATGTCTGGCAGTTCGTCGGTATAGTGGCGTGTCAGAGTGGCTCTAGAATCAAGGTCGTCTCGTCGGGAATGGGGGGCATGTGCAGCGTATAAACGGCCATAGAAATCCTCTACCTCGGCGGAGATCTCCGGCTTCGACAATACGGTCCTCCCGTCGTGCGTCTTCAGCTTCGTCAGGTGGCTCCTGCCAAGCTGCTGAGTGAATACTTTGGACCCTCGGTTTCGCTCTATAGCCTCTTCGATGAGGCGTGTGTTGGAGCTCCGAAGGTCGCGTCGTACCATCTTCGCAATTCGCTTGTTCAGGTCTGACCTTTCTGACGAAGTCGCTTGGGTGGTTTCCCGTCTTTTTGTCATGAGCCCGAGAGTTAAGCGATCAATCATTCATTAATTACGATATAAAACGTGTAACGTGTAGATTATTATAGAGTCTTCATCTACACTCCAAAGTCGGCACAGCCCGGCGGGTTGGTGCGAGGTTTCAGTTTATGAATCTGTGGTAGGTAGGCAGAACCAAACACTGTCCGCTGCCTATGTTCAACATTGCCATTATCATCAGTCTATGATTTAATCCACTGCTGGACATAGGCCTCCCCTAATGAATGCCATAACGCCCTGTCTTCAGCTTGCCGCATCTGCCTGCAGTTTTTCGCAGGTCGTCATCAAACCAGGCCGGAAGGCGTCCTACACTATATTTATCGAGTCGTGGCCTCCACTCAAGAACACGTTTACCCCAGCGGTTATCGTTTCTTCGCGAGATATAACCGGCATTCCTACTTCAGCTTGCTAATTCTTAGAGCTATGTCGATAACTTTGGTTCTCTGTCGGATGTATTGGTTACGAATCCTATCCTTCAGAGATACTCCGAGCATAGCTCTTCCCCATAGCTCGCTGAGCGACTTTGAACTGGTTAACCTGGTAGTATCCATAAGATCTCACAATGAGCCAAGAGACTGAGCTTCTGGAGCGCAAACAAAACAGAATTTATTAAACAAAGAGAAACACAGGTATCACCGGGTAATTGTGATAAGATAAGGTTTGTGGGGTAAATAAAGGAGACAATTTCATCCCCAAAGATTTTTTTTTAATTATGGTGGTGTTCTTAAGACAATGTAATGCTCAGATAAATAAAATAAATACAAAGATAATGTTATGTCAGTTATGCTTTAATTGTTCTTACCAAGTAAGCAGTCGTTTCCATATCACCAGCGTTTCCCGCTGCGCGTTTGACTCCCATTCACAACCATGAAGTTTGAAGCATTATACAGGATGTCCCCCGAATGCAATCACCAAAACAGGTGAAACTAGATCAACAAGATCAAAAATGATCGATGAATATAAAAAGTGGCCAGAAACTCTTCCTCACTAAATGGCAACCATTTAAAATTTTGCTTCCCACAAGTGGGTATGCATGCTCGTACTAAACTCATTATATATCTTCAAGCACTAGTCGCAGTGGTACACAACTTACGTTATTTCGCTCTTGCAAATATTAATTATCGATAAATCAACAAACAACTATTATATTAATATTAACTATGGAAAAATACACACAATTCGAAAATTTGTGAATGAAGTAGGTACTGCATTTTCAATAGTCAGCGCGCGTACCGAAAACGCATCTAGGCAAACGTTGGTGTTCTTCCAACAGATTTAAGGTTCGTAGTTAACCCGCTTACATCAGTAATGCATCTCGGCAACTTAGGAAAGCGCCTGAGATGAGATTCGTTAACTTTTTTTCCTAAACATGCATGATTTCAACATCTTTGGATGTTTAGTTTAGGAAGCGAGCGCGTTGAAATCTTTTCAATGGAACATTCAAGCGAAAAATCTTTTCTCTATGGAAACAATAGTTTTCCGTTAGAACGTGTTAAACAGTTATCCATAAGTGGGTTGGAGTCTGATTATGTATTCTCGCTGATTACAGTCCTACACTCATCTACATAATAATAATAACCGTTGTAAGTCGCTGGATGCTGGCTTCAGTGAAGATTTTATCTGCAATTTTTTTAGCGTAATCCATCTTTTCGAATCATGGAGGTAAAATTTACCTTTTATCAGTGTAGCTATATCACGATTGTTTACAAAAGTATGCAGTTAGCTCAACAGTTTCAATTGTTAATATTAGTTCTCTTTGTTCATATTCCTAATTGCAATTTTCATTGTTAGCAAATTTTAAGTTTGCCCTTTTATCTTAGTACCTACCTTAGTTAGAGATCTTTGCTAGTGAAACGATATAAATTAAAAAATTATATGACGCCGACAAGTACATACATAATTGAAAAGTAAAACTGAATCACGTCGGATTCGAGCTAAGGTTTTCACATTATAAGTAAGGCCTGATTCTCACGGTCCAGGCGCAGTGCGCGGCCTGCGTATGCGCATACTTATTGATAACAAAACTGACCTACACATTGGCTTTAACAGTATATGAAGTTACAATGATTATAATTAAGATGATTGTATTGAATTTACATTGAACCTGAAAATGCTTTACCTACGGGACATTGGAGTAGCAAAAAAATACTATTTAAGTTATGTATTGTATTATGTCTTCTCTGTGTCTATGTCTCTTAGCTTGGGGCTAGATGATGATGTGTGGATCGTCCAGGATTATTTATTTATTTTATTTCGCTGAGCAGAAAGCACTGCAGGACACGTTGCAAAGTTTCTATTTTAATCGAGTTCCTGCTTTTTGTCTCATTCAATCTAACATGCCACAGCTTGGTCAGTAGCCGCTGACTGTATGCGCAAGAGCATGTGTGGTCTGTCAATGAGGGACCGGTTCGAGTAATTAATCGGCGGCGACGGCCCGTCTGAGGACTTTCTCTTAATGGGAGGGGTGCCCAGCATCAATGGACCGCTGGTAGCGACAAACCCTTAGCAATTATACCGAAATTAGACCTATTTTATACACCTCACAACAATGCCAAATGATGGATGGATAGATGGATGGATGTTTGTTACGTCTTCACGCCAAACCTACTGAACAGATTGAGCTGAAATTTTGCATCAGTGTAGCTCTAAGCCTGGGATCAAACATAGGCTATTTTTTATCCCATAAAACAGTTCCCATGGGATAGAAATAACCTTTGAACGTTTCCATAGAAACAACGCGTGCGAAGCCGCGGGTAGAAACTAGTAGTAGGGAATAAAACACTTAAAATTTTGAGTTTCTTTCATCGTCCATAGGTGGAACTATCTGCTTGGACCTTTACTACATATAGTATCCGCACATTTTTCGCACACGGCGAAGTTTAATGCTCGCTGCGAATGGTACATAACGCGTCGTAACACCGGTCAGTACGCGGCTTTACCTAGCTAGGCAAAATATCGTCTCTTTGCTCGTTGCGAGTGCCTTCTTTCCCCGTACTGACTGCACAAATACTCGCTGTGTGACAAGTTTTTAACCCCCGACGCAAAAAGAGAGGGGTGTTATAAGTTTAACGTGTCTGTATGTGTATCTGTCTATCTGTCTGTGGTATCGTAGCTCCCAAAAGGATGAACCGATTTTCGTTTAGTTTTTTTTTGTGTTATAGATAATTTTATCCCGAATGTTCTTAGCCATGTTTATTATTATTTATATTTCGGAGGGTTTTTAAAATTTTAATTTTGATCTTGTATTGTTTTGACTTTACATATCATAGGTACATAAGACTTAGTTTTTTCTTGATACTGGTAGGTTATTATATGATGATGAATAAACTATTAAACATCTAACCCCGTAACACCGGTCTGTACCTAGTATAAGAATAAATAACATAGAACGAACGATAGAGTGCAATTTTGTAATGTCGTCTGTCTGTCCTGGGTTCGTGGCAGCACGTACCGCGGCGACCAGCGCCTGCGCATGCTAGTGATTCACTTTCGGCGCGTGCCGCATGTGATGGTTTCACCAGCAGCAGGGGAGACGGACTCAGGGAATAGCTAACATTATCTAATAATGTGTTAAGTGACGCTCGGTTTATACTATTTTCCAGGTATAAAAAGCAATTTAGATAGCAGAAAATAAGTTTTGCGCACATTGTAAGCCATTTACTATGAATCTTTCTAAAATAAACTTTGTAAAAATTGTTTTGTTTTGTTTACCTACAGTTGTGGTTATTAGCCATTTTTCCCGACATTTAAAAAATCTAAAACTCTTTATTTCCATAAATACAATAAATGTACACTTAGAAAAGGTCAAATTATAAAACTAAACACTGACACGGAAATAAAGTGATACTACTTTTGATTTCTGTCGCTTCGGTATGTAGACTAAAGTAAAAAAGCGACGAAGAAACCTTTAGCCTGTTAGTTGTTATTTTTCGAGTTGGAGCAAAACCCGTCCCAAAGCTTTTTTATCTTCTAGATAATCTGATATTTTATAGTAAGCCTTTTTGCACAACAAGGTTTTGACAATTTGTTTGAATTTATTTACTGATAATTTTTGCAACTCACTAGGAGTTTTGCTGTAGAAGCGTATAGCGTTTGACGACCTCCGTGGCGCAGCGGGCGAAGGTCTGCCTGCGACGCAGGAGGTTGCGGGTTCGATTCCCGCCTCGGAACAAATTTGTATACGATCTACAGAAATTTGTTCCGTTGGTCTGGGTGTTTTCTATGTATAATAAAAAATATCTATCTATGTAGAGTATTGTATTAAGTATATCAGTTATCTAGTACCCATAACACAAGCTCTGCTTAGCTTGGGGCTAGATAATGCTGTGTGAATTGTCCAGCATTATTTATTTATTTATTACTTATTTATACATTGCCCTTTAAAAAAAATCCATAGAAACAACGTGTGCGAAGCCGCGGGCAGAAACTAGTCTGTTATAAATGTTATAATGATCGGCTGTCAAGATGGGATGTGTCATCGCTCTTAGTGCAAGCAGTAGTATCATCCTATATTTTTTTTATGGTTAGTCGTTAATATCTCCATCTTCGTGGACCGATTTTGAAAAATTTTTCGCTATTGTATTGTATTTATAATGATCCCGGGGACCACCTCGGGTGGCGGGTGGCTTAAAAGGATTATTTCCGTGGGATAGAATTTGTCCCGCAAAACTTAAAGACAATGTAAAATTAGGAGATTCGAAGTCGAGTTTTTAGAACTTTCAAAACAATCAAATTGTTATATCTATTGGTCAACACTAAATAGCGCTAAGTATATTTTAAGCATGTAATTTCATTGGTACATTGATAATCAATCGTATGTTGAGACGAATTTTATTTTAAAGTTACAAATTACAAATACAAAAATATTCATTTCTCTAAATTAATGTTCTAACAATGTAACATTGATTGAGATTCCCTTTTAGGTAAAGAAAATACCTGTGATAGGGAATTTCGCTCTTCCAAACCAAATTACATATAGGTACCTACATCATCAGTCTTCCATCACATTGTTGTAGAGTATATTATTATTAGTTATTATTTATTATTATTAGTTATTTTACAGTAAGTATCTAGTATTTGCGCGAAACGCGATTTGGACGTATCGCTTTTTGGACGAACCGCTAACAAATCGCTTGAATACGCCCACCTAAATATTTAGTTTGCTTCTATAACGTGTCCCTAATAACGTCAGGGTGATTACGAAGCGTTAACTCATGCACCGCACGCCACCCGAGACATGATGCTGTCATGAAATCAATTATCAATAGAATGATGATTTATGATATTCAACCTACCATTTGATATAACAAATAGAGACACAGTTGGTAGAGTTCGTCCACTTTGTGCAAGCCTCGTTATCTTGATTTTTCATACCTACCTTGCCTAGGGTTCCGTATCAAAAGGGTGCCAACGGGACCCTAGCCTTCGCTGTCTGTCCGTCTGTCAGTGGGCTCAATCTCAACAACCGTAAGAGGTATACAGTTGAAATTTCACACAATGTGTTTTGTGTGATATAAATAAAATAAGCATAAAAATTTATTAAAAATTACTCGCTTACAAAATGAGATTTTTATGGCTATTTTTGCTCCACGCTTGTCAAGGCTGTATCTCTTGAAGCGTTATTGGTAAGCAGTTAAAATTTTGACTGGATGTGAGTTACTATTGACGCTATAATAGGTAGTATGTAGTGTATTTTATTAAGTATATCAGTTATCTAGTACCCATAACACAAGCTCTGCTTAGCTTGGGGCTAGATAATGCTGTGTGAATTGTCCAGCATTATTTATTTATAACATTAAATAATAAATTGTAGAAATAAGAGGGCCAACGATCGTACCACGTTGAGTACCGATCACCGAGGTTAAACAACGTCCGCGTCATTTTGGCTTTTTGCTTTCGAACTATCAAAAAATCCGTTTTTTAGGATTTGCGAAATAGTTTTGTTCGACGGTACGGAACCCGAAGACGGATCGGTGATCGCAGTGGATGTGTTAAAAATACACAGAAGGACGTTGCCCTTATTCTGGTACAGGCACGGGCTCCGTTGAATTGTTGGGTTCGATTCTTACGCCACGAAGCAGCACGGGCATTTTCTCTCTAGCTAGATGAATTTAATTCTCATGACGCGACCAAATCTCCAATTTTTATTAATACCATGATGTTTGTTTCTCTTAGGGCACTACCATGATAATATGTTGACCATAAATGTGGGTATTAGAAGCTCTAAGTACCCATTAAATTACGTTCCATTTTCTCCTCTTAAAAATCCCCATTCCTTTTGCTGGACCATCAACATCATGTAATCAGGAACGTGAACATCATCTATTTCATGAGTGACGTCACAAGTGGTCATCATTGAATCATCGACTTTCTCGCGGTCGTTGACCCGCGAGAAAGCACCTAGTATCGCCTACGCAATGTCCAATGACTGACATGTTTATTGTATTGCTAATTACGACGCCTACTATTCTAACACTTTATTTTCCTGTAATTCTAACCTCTCTGAGTTAAATCTAGCCAGTTCTAGGTTCTTAGACTTCCTTTTGTTTGTGACTTTGGTAGGTCCAGGTTTAACTCCCAGAGGTTTTGCATAGCACACATAGGTCTTCTGATAGGTCTACTGTCAACTGATGAAAAGAGGGTTATGCTATAGACACTATGATGGTTATGTATGCTATAGATATCTACTATGATAAGTTAATAATAGTAGCTATTTAATCTCATTTTTAGAACTATTCCTTTATATGATCCATATGTTCCTTCCTAATTTTAGATTCTATCTACGTATGTTAAGCTCACTAGTCTGTACGTCTTAATATTGTTAATATTTTTTACTCTTAAGTTTGAAAGTTATTATCCTAGTAGTAACGAAAAGTTATTATCCTAGTAGTAACTATTTATTTTTAGGGTTCCGTACCTCAAAAGGAAAAAAGGAACCCTTATAGGATCACTTTGTTGTCCGTCTGTCTGTCTGTCTGTCTGTCCGTCTGTCAACCCTCTTTTCTCAGGAACGCGTGGACGTACCGAGTTGATATTAACATCAAATACTCAAGTCCGTAACCTCTCGAAGCCGCAATATAAATAAAACTTCTAAGTCAACGCAATTAAAAGTAACAGCCGTTTAAGTCCGAAAATTTTGAAATTTCCAAGGGAATCATATGCACACAAAACCTATAGGGTACTATTACATTTGGTGAAAGGTCTTATAGCACAAGTAAAGGGAAAAATCCTAAAACCATAAATTTGTAATTTATTCACTAAAAAAATTACTTTTAATGCTCGCCATGGACCAAAACCTATAGGGTACTTCCCGTTTACCTAGAATCATAAAATTTTGTAAGAAGCAAGCATATAGCACAAATAACGAAAATATTCAGAAAACCGTAAATTTGTTGTTTATTCACAAAAAAATAATAATAAACAAAAATAATAATAATAAGTTTGTGCCAAAATTTTAAAGTAAAGTTTGTGTGAAAATGTTTGGCCGACGACGACGACGTCAAAATTACTAAATGAGTCGGGCTGAAATTTCGCACACATAAAGATGTCGACCTGGAATGACATTATACAGGCTACTTTTTATTTCAAAAAACGCGTGCGAGGCTGCCGAAGCTAGTTTTCAATAGAACGTGTTGAGGTAGAGTTCCCAGCCTATGTATTTTTACAACATTCACGAGATGAGTTGAAGAAATTGAGAGGTTCGGTCAAGATCACAACATACCGGAATAAGACAACATGATGACGACAATGGTTTCATCAGCAGAAATTTTAAACGTGCTGACATTCAATTGGTTTTGTTGAGAGTGCATTCGAAGATGTGTAGTGATAAGGACGCCAATTTCAGTGCCGTTGTTGTATAGAATAAATCTTTATTCACAAAGAAAATTACAATCAAATAACAGGAATAAATTATAACTAGTATTTACAATTGAAACAATTGAGCTAACTGCAGACTGTTGCAAACAATCACCAGGTAGCTCAATTGATCCATAACAATACCAGTCGTCGCGTCCCCAAGACCCTGGCTGGATTGCCCCGCTGTACGGCAATGCTGATGCGCCGGATACTCACCAGCTATCGGGTCACGCGTCGCTTCGACCAGAAATAATAAATTAAATTTTATATCATTTAATTTTAATACTTAGGTAGTTAGAAAATAAAATAAATAAATAAATATCGTGGGTACATCCGACTACCTAAGCATGAAATTATATAAAACACAACACATAGCGTTGTTTATAACTTTTACGAAGTCGGGTTTTAGTTTTACTTTATTTTATAGAAGGTTCACAAAAGACCGACAAGTATTGAAAAAATGCTCGGAAAATTCGGGAAAATATGCTTCTATTCCTGAAATGATTGGATAAAAAGATTTATGTAATAGCTGTTGTTATTGTAACCGAAGGTATTACGGAACGACGGCTGCTAGGATCAAAAGGTACAGACAGCCGGCAAACCAAACTAACCGTGAACCATTTCGTACCACTCTTGCTACGGAATACGAGGGCGTAATTAGAGGCGGCCGACGACGTCGGCGCAGGCGCAGGTACTTTCGTTTTCGGCGCGATTTCACCGCTGACACAGATAGTGTAGTACTATGCTGAGCCATGAGGTCATCGGGTAACGGTTGTTGCGGCCAGACGCCGGGGGCGAGCGGCAGCGGACATCACAGACGTCTTCAACATTTCGATTATTCGAAAAGCGGAAAAGAATATTTTATTAATATTATAATATTAATGCTGGACCATCCACACAGCACCATCTAGCCCCAAAGTAAGCTATTCAAAGCTTGTGTTATGGGTACTAGATAACTGATTTATATGTAATACATTATATACAAAGATCGATATTTTTTTATTATACCTACATAGAAAACACCCAGACCAACGGAACAAATTTCTGCAGATCGTACACAAATTTGTTCCGAGGCGGGAATCGAACCCGCAACCTCTTGCGTCGCAGGCAGACTCTCGCCCGCTGCACCACTGAGGTCGTCAATGAATCGAGCAAGAATCGAGCTAAGGTTCTTTCTTAGGGGCCTCTCAAAAGCTGTTCGGTAGCCGATTGGCTGCGATGGTCTTCTTGAGTTATAGCGTCAATGACGCGTTCTAGCGGTTCTGGAGGAAGTGATCGCCGGAGGGCTGTATCTGGCAGTCTTGCGTGCAGACTGCAGAGGAACGCAGACGTTACAACAAAGAACAACTATGTGAGAGTGTGATTCTAGACAAACACATCCTCGGCTGTATCGACGTTTCTCAAAGAATTTGCAAGCTAATGTTACCAGTAAGGTAGCCACTATGTTCAGAAGAACTGACAGCCGTTGGGGTAAACGTGTTCGTAGATGGAGACTCGATAAACATAGTGTTGGATGAGTGGAAGCCGAGTGACCAGTTGGGATGACCTGTGAAAACGTGCTATCTATGCATCATGCGCAAAACTAAAGACAGCGCGCTATGGAGTTCATTAGGGAAGACGTAGGTATTTTCATCAGTGGACTACCAAAGGCTGGCTACCAAAGGTGATGTATTGTGGAACTGTTGAAACTGGAGGAATTTCTTCAGTAACACTTGCAAGCATCTAGGTACTTTAACAACAGTGGGTATGAGGGATTCAAGTCTCATTCAGAAATTTTCAATTCCATATCGCTAACGCCTGCAACTTAAACTACCTACCTTCATTCATTAGCCTCAAGTTCTATGTCAGTGGTGTGAGGTCAGTCCACCCCCCTCCCCCCTGCTGATATGACCCTCCTCTTACGGGAGGGGGGGGGGTGAAGAGAGGGGGTAACGGTCCGAGTTTTAGATCATCTGGGAGGAATGCGGGCGAACCGGTTGTTATGTAATCAGGGATTAGTTGTGGCCTTGGGGAGATGGGAATTGGGAGATTTGATTATTATGATGTCAAAGCATTAGGTAGGATAGGTTCTCGATAAAGAATCAAGATGGCGCTTGGTCTCAGAAGACGTTAGATTCAAAATTGCAAAAAGTCTGCCGCGCATGTAACTTACCACTTACCACGATGCAAGCGGAAGGAAGTGTGTGTATAACATATACAATAACTGTCCGTGGCATAGTAGTAGGCGATGGTAGTCGTTAATCAAACGGTTGAACCGATTTTGATTTAGGTACTTATGTAGGTAGATAGTTTTTGTTTAAAAAAAAGTTTTTGTTTAGAAAAGTAACTTGATCGAAGTGTTCTACTCGTATGTTGAATGTTGACAGGTATGTTTCATGACAGCTGGTGCAACCGTTCCAACAATATTATGATGGCTTAAAGACTAGATAAAACTTAAACTTAGTCTAGACTAGATAAAAGCCACCATAATATTAGATTCAACTTAGTCTAGACTAGATAAAAGCCACAATAATATTAGATTAAACTTAGTCTAGACTTGATAAAAGCCATCATAATATTAGATTAAACTTAGTCTAGACTAGATAAAAGCCATCATAATATTAGATTAAACTTAGTCTAGACTAGATAAAAGCCATCATAATATTAGATTAAACTTAGTCTAGACTAGATAAAAGCCATCATAATATTAGATTAAACTTAGTCTAGACTAGATAAAAGCCATCATAATATTAGATTAAACTTAGTCTAGACTAGATAAAAGCCATCATAATATTGTTGGAACGGAACTACCAACCACTACCATACTACCGTACTAACATAATAATATTATAAATTCTGAAGTAACTCTGTCTGTCTGTTACTTTTGCACGCCTAAACGACGGCAGAACGGGTCTCGATGACATTTGACAGGGAGGTAAATGGTAGATATCCCAGGGACAAACATAGGCTACTTAAAAAACGCGTGCGAAGCCGCGGGCATTAGCCAGTTCAACATAAAATCGTTAGACGTTTACCAGTTTTTGAAAATTTAGCATCTTATTATCAACAGACAACCTCTGTGGCGCAGCGGGCGAAGGTCTGCCTGCGACGCAGGAGGTTGCGGGTTCGATTCCCGCCTAGTATATCAGTTATCTAGTACCCATAACACAAGTTCTGATAAGCTTGGGGCTAGATAACGCTGTGTGAATTGTCCAGCATTTTTTATTATTATTATTTTATTTTGGACTTGTGTTCGTTCACCAATAGATAAATTGGGCAATTAGGCAGGTTCGTCTGTTAACTTTGACTATTAATGTATGATAAATTGTGTTTAAAACATCAAAACAACTGTTTTAAATTTAACCATATGTTGGTGAACTCGGGTCTTAGTGTTCGTCAAGTTAGCAACCCCGCCATGGAATTTGTGGTGGCTTCAACTATGATAAAGACCGGCATCTTCGTATTCAAGAAATTTTGCTACATGGAATCTGATAAGATAAAACAAACTTACCTACCACAGTACGTCTTCACCACACTCTCTCTGTAGATGAAGGTTGTATCCAAACGAGTGTAAATCTCGGTAGTTCAGCCCGGAATGCGGTCGTAACGGACTGACGCCTGACGGAGTGGTACCGCAATTACCCTTGACAAGGTTACATCCGAGTTGAGGCCACGCTTTTATTCTGTGATCCTGATACTGATCTGTGATTAACACTTCATAGATACCGTTGTGTTAGGACTTGCCGACGAGTAGGATTGACTTGCGGACGAGTAGGATTGACTTGCGGACGAGTAGGATTGAAGAAAATTAAGTTTAATGAGTCAGCAAACCCGCGAACTTCAGCTTTTACTCCAGTGGGCCAGGCATAGCGATTTATTTAACTTTATTTTGTGTAATTGGTCTACCAGTGGGTGTTACAATAATTCTTTTATATAAAATGCACACAATAATGAGATTGTTAAATAAGTAATTAAAAAAGTAAGTAAGTAAATCATTTATTTGTCACATAAAACACACACATACTATTGGTTTACTTATTTAGTTGGCAAAATTAGAAAATAAATAAAAAATAGTTAGATAGTTAGTTGCGTTTGTTGTTAAAGTATTAAAAAATAACACCTAATCGTCATTGAATCAGAAAATATTTGAAGTTCATTCCTTTTCTTCTGCTTGGTATACTGCTTTGGTTGAGCTTGGCTATGAATCTTCTAAGGCCTTTAGGAAATAGGTACACAGAATATATTTTATTTCTTTATTTTATACTAGCTTCAGCCTGCAACATCTCACGCGTTTCTTGGAAACAATAATATAAGAAATGTTATTCGAGGATCATATGTGTGTAAAATTTCAGCCTGATCCATTTAGTAGTTATGGCGTTGTCTTCCGCTAACTAAACATCTTCACAAACGGTACAAACTTTATTTTTCCTGTACAATATAAAGCAGGATGATCCCTTTACAATTGGTATTCTTTGACGTTCCGTGGTTCCGTATTCGGTTTTGGTTGAAGACGGCTTTTGCTAAAGCCTCCTTATTTTATATTTTGGTTAAATTTGGCTAGTCCGCATTCCTATCGTGTAAGTAGAATGTCCTACCGGGAGGTTAATTTAAAAAACCGTTAACCAACTTTAACGTTAACCAACTATATGCAAAATAAAAATTTATAAAATTTTTAATCGTTTCGATGAAATTTGGGAAAAGGAATAACATAAGCTAAGAAAAGTAAAGTGTCCCCGTACGATGATTAAATAATTCAAATATAACTTTATACACCGCGGGTAACACCGCAGGGCGCAACTAGTTACACAACAAATTATTCTAAATCTCACTTTCCCCTATTCCAGGTTTCATGCAGACCCTGGATTCGCAGGTGGAGTCCAAAGACTGCCCCGGCTCGTGCATGCACCCGCTGGCAGCGCTCATCTGCACCAACGTCCTGGAGGAGATCGACTGCCCCAGCAATATGAAGTGTTGTGCCGACGACGTGCCTAGTAAGTGATCGATGTTAATTAATACTAAGGAGTAAATCTCCTCCTGACCAGTTTAGTACACGGAAGTGCCGTGTGGTGGCTTAGAATTTAGTAAGTAATAATACATTATTGTACTAGTGTGTAACATTGGTGATTACCGATGAAGGAGGCGCCTTTGAGACCCGAGCCGTAGGCGAGGGTCTTAAGAGAGCCGAGGACGATAATCATCAATACACACGTGTATCATAAGACGTTTTTCAACACACTTGTGAATAAAATAACAATAAAAACTCATTTTATTACAGAGAAAACAAAATTTATATTTGAGTGAAAGTTTTATTTATTAAACACGTACGAGTTAAAATTATCTATTTAAATAAGAAGTTGCATGAAATGAGCAAGCAATAGGAACATTAATTTATTTGTTCTATTGAACACGATCTTTTTTTGAAAAAACTTTTTTTAAGAACAAAGCAACTCATTAATAAAATTTCAAAAAAAATCTATAACTCGCTAGTGAGCTAAAGCAATGAAAAAGTCACAGTTTGATTATGGGAGTCATTCTGTGCCTAATTGCGGTGACCAATGACCATGGAGCCTCTTTATGAGCAAGTGTGTTGAAAAAAGTATTTTATTATGTCACAAAATTAAAAGTAAAGTTGGTACAAATAAAAAAGGTTACAACCGTGACATCAAAAAAGGTCGTCGCTCAGTATGATGCACTGTAACGATGTCACTACTGTGCGCTGGTTTATGCGACACCTAGAGGGCGCAGCAGCTCAGCTATGGCCAATTTGCACCAGCCCAACTCTTCCCGCGGGTGTTGTAAGAGGCGGTCAATGGATATCAACGGGGGGCGGGCTGCAACGCCTCCGCAGAACAATTCTACCACCGAACTGCGATCCCAACCCGCATGCCCAATGTTGGAATTATGGCATTACCTCCCATGAGATTTATCTCATGGGAGGTAAGCCAGTAAGGCGCTTTCAGGGAAAGGCCTTTTTTTCTTTTATTCGGCGAGGAAGTTCGTTTACGAATAAACTGGTCTGGGGGGACCAGAATTATGTGGGACTCGACGTCCTGAAAATAACTTTATACCCACTAAAACCTCTCCGGTGTCCCTCTCTCGCCATTTTCGCCGAACCAAGGGAACGTTTAAAACCTCCGCGGCCTCCGAGACCTACGCAGACCTCCCCCTCATGGGGGAGGTCTGCGTCCAGCCGTGGACCAATATTGGCTGTTGAGGCTGAGATTGAGGAGAACACGGAAGATTTTGCAAAGAAAATGATTGACTGATATTCCGAAAACGACGCGTGCAAAGCCGCGGACAGAAAATATTTAGTCATGAAAGTCTCACCAGTCTCTTAAAAGGTACCGTGAAAAGGAAAAGTGACAATAATATCAAACAATGATGAATGCATCGATACCATTTCTGTCTTTGAGAATCTGTCCTTTTCAGAATCGGTCTTTTTGATTTTCTGTCTTTATGAGAACAAACCAAACTATCTTGGTATGTGCTTTTCCACCAGAGACGTGCCTGTTACGTAGCAATGTCTCTGGTACACTGTATATGTGCTCCAAGCGTTTGGTTAAACTGAAGTTGAAATTTATCTACCTATTATCGGAATAGGAACTCGGAACCAGTGTTCAACACTGATTCTCCAAGCATGAAAATGAAATTAAATTCAGTAGAAGTCGTATTTGAATCATGTAGATTTTTTTTTCATAATGCTGGACAATTCACACAACCTTATCTAGCCCCAAGCTAAGCAGAGCTTGTGTTATGGGTACTCGATAACTGATATATTTAATACAATACACTACATAGATAAATTTTTATACATAGAAAACATCCAAAACACCCTGAACAAATATCTGTAGATCTTACAAACATTTGTCCAGAGGCGGGAATCGAACCCGCAACCACCTGCGTCGCAGGCTGACCTTCGCCCGCCGCGCCACGGAGGTCGTCAAAAAAAAAGATAGGTACCTACAGCTATTTTCTCTTCCAGGCAACTCAACAGAGCCGACCCGCCGGCCGTACACTACCACCCCCTCCGAGGAGGAGGAGGAGGAAGAGGAGGATGAGGAGGAGGAGGAGCCATCCACTCGCCCGCCGCCCGCCAGCGACAAAAACACTGGTAATTATTAGGTACATATTTTAGATGTAGTTTTGGAGCAAGCGGCTTTCTTAACAAACTTAAGGGATTTATTGTGGTATTATACGAATTACGTCTGACGAATATTTATATCCCTATTCGTAGAAAATAAAAATCTACATATAAAAATTAATTATAAAAGTACCCAGTAAATTAAAAGGTAACGCCATAATTAAACAATTTGTTCAGTAAACTAATTCTGCCCAGCAGGACAGTAATTGCTATAGGCAACTATTAATTATTTTGTAAAATCGGTGTAATGTTTTCTTCCAGGCAACATAGCGTGTCCAGGCGTGTGCGTAGAAGCCCACCTAACCCGCTACTGCTCAGCATACCTAACCTCCAAGTCCCTCTGCGTCGCCGGTCGTCAGTGTTGCGTGTCCAGGGACTACGGGGACCGGGATCGACCGGCGGACCTGGTGGTACCTAGCGAGAACAAACCGATGAAGAAGAAGACAGCTACGGTGCGTATACGTGGAAAGGAAAAAAGGAACCCTTAAAGAATCACTTCGTTGTCCGTCTGTCAACCCCCTTTTCTTGGGAATGCATGGAGATATCGGGTTGAAATTAACATCAAATACTCAAGTCCGCACCTTCTTGGAGCGCCGTGATCTAAATAATACTTCTAAGTCAACGCAATCAAAAGTTACAGCCGTTTATATCCGAATATTTTGAAATTTCGAAGCGAATGACATGCACACAAAACCTATAGGGTACTTCCCGTAGACCTAGAATCATAAAATTTGTCAAGAAGCACGGTACTATAGCACAAGTAAAGGGAAAATCCGAAAACCGTAAGCGGTTCAGTTATTCCGACCAAAGGTTTAACGTGCAATCCTAACGCAAATATCTGCCGAAGAGGATTAGACTTTGAAAATGTTAAACAATCTCTCAACAGACAACCACCACCGCAAAGCCCCGCCCCGGCCGCAAGTGCCGCGGCGACTGCGTCGGAGGCCTATTCTCTCTGCTCTGCGACCACATCGACGAAGACGCGGTCTGTCCCGACGAAGGCACCTGCTGCCTCACGGAGCCGAAGGCAGAGACCACCACGCAGTACACGAAGCAGCATTACACCACCAGGCGGCCTAGGCCGACCACTACTCATCGACCTACGACCACCAGACCATCGGTTAGTATTCAGAATCATCCATTTATAATATTTGTTTCAGATGTAGGTAATGTATTATCTATCAGTCATCTAGTAGGTACCCATCATAAAGCCACCACACAGCCGCGATTTTGAAGCAGCATTTACCTAGGCTACTTTTTATTTCCCAAAACCGCATACGAAGTCGCGGGCTGAAGTTAGATGTGAATGAAGCTACTACCACAGATTAGATAGTGTTACTTCGCTACTACTATTTGAATTGTTTTCTAGGGGACCCACCTTAATTTTTCCAAGTGCATTGTAGGTAATATAATGGGTAATGGTGTGATGTATGTATCTAAATAAAAAACCTTTTTGTTCTGTTTGCAGCCCCCGCTTCCCCGCTGCCGAGGCTACTGCATGCTGAGCATCATGGCTGCGTTCTGCAAGCCGCCGGCCGTGCTTAACTACCACACCGCTTGTAACAAGGACTCTACTATCTGCTGTGACAGCTCCAGGTAACTCTTAGGCTCGTATTATGAAAGCTTGCTTAGTCATCTATCTATGCTTGAGTAACGCTTTTCTATTGAATAAGATAAACGTCTCTCAAGCATGATCTATCACCGAGCAAGCTTTTAAAGTTATGGGCCTTAGTCTAGGTGTCTTCAAATTCTACGCGCACAGATGTTACACTAAAGTTTCAAGAAAGCCGCTTTCGCTGTGACCTAAGTGTCCCAGTAAGTGTAGTAAGTGAGTCCCAGTAAGCCCTAAATGCGGCTAATGAAACAAAATACTCTCTAAGTTTGAAAACAGAGCCCGTAGGTACCCACTACTAAAACGAAATCGAAGTATCTGATACGTTTTCGTGCAAACGCTAATCAAGCTATACAAGCGACATAAGAGTTTGTTTTGCATTGGTTTTGCACGACAACGAAAACGAAACTTCGATTTTCCTTTTCCGAGTAGGTTTGGAGTGCGAGCGGGCGTTCAATACTCAATACAATACTTATAGGTAATACCTACGCTGCGCCTTCCATTCTAAAAATCAATAACTAAGGTTTACAAAACAAGCGCATAGACAAGTCAAATTCTTCAATAAATTATTATCAAGTATCAAATTAAGTGTTAATAGATTCTCTTCACTTAATTTTGTTGTCCACAAGTGGAAAAAGTGCGCGATGCACCATCTATCACTCACGCACGACATCCACTCATAGTGATGACTAAAACTGTAACTGTTCAGAACAGTCTTCTGAAGCAGAAAATTCTACCACATCATTTGTTGCAGAGCCTTCCGCACCACCACCACAACGACCACCACTACAACACCAGCGCCCGTGGACCCGCGGCCCGAGTGTCCCGGCTCCTGCATCATGCCTCTTCTCTCAACATTTACTTGCTTCCGTGAGTTGTCATGGCCAACAAGGAACCGAGAACTCTTAATTATTTACCATGTGTTTTGCTACTGCAGGGCAATGCCTCCAAATCCCGTCAGTATTGCCTTCCATGTTCCACGGTCCCATGCTATGGTGGAATTATTTTCCTGACTCGTCGAACCCTAATGCGTTGAGGCCTGGTGGTTTACTGTTATTATTGGCTCAAGTTATTCAGGTCACTTGGCATTCGTAGACGTGCCTGTCCCACTTTAGTCTGGCAGGTTCCTAAGTCGGTATAGGTACCTAATGTTCATTATTTGGCTTATGGAGCCCATCATTATCTTAAAACCTGAGTTCAACCGCTGTTGGATATTACAGGCTTGTTCTCCGGTCCTGCGTCCGTCTCATTTCGGGTTTCCAGGTTCACCCTGCGACGAAATAGTCTTCCCCTTTCGCTGCACTGGACGCCCGATTGAAATGCCTAGGCAGTAGCCTCATCTAATTTCCAAATTCTCTTACAGACAACGCAGAAATAACAGACGTGTTCAAATGCAAGAAAGCCGGCACGCAATGCTGCGCGCCCAAGTCCAAGGTCCAGGAGGTGACAGGTCCACGCGAGCCGCCGCCGCCGCCGCAGCCGCCGGCGCAGGACAAACATTACACCCCGCTCACGCAATATAACACGCCGTATACTACTGCTTTACTGCCGCATACTACACCAGTTTGTAAGTATTTTTCTATCAAGTAATCAAAAATGACTGAAAAATCGTTAAACTTGTTTTTCAAGGAAACTTCTGGAATCCCTTACTACGATTTCCAAGCATGGTAGAACACAGGACGTCGTAAAAGTACAAAAACTGCTGAGTGCAGCAACAGTTTTTCATAGAATCTAGTTCCTCAAACTCTTGAAACCTCTAAGGAGGTCGTTTTTGTCCTGGCGAGGAGCCACACACCTACTCCGCAGGCAGCCATACTTCGTGAGAATATCCCGTCCTTAAAAATTTACTATTCGTTCGTGAAGGTTATTTGTTTGTTTCAATTCCAGTGCCCTACGAGCCAGACTATGGCTCCTACGGAGCCAACTACTCGACGAAGCCCCCTGAGAAGTACAACAGATACGTCTGTGGTGTCAAAGGTAAGTTTTATTTCACCAATGTTGAAAGAGAACCCCTTTGGCATAGTCTAGACATCAATGGAACAAATTTGTGTACCTACGATCTGCAGAAATTTGTTCCGTTGGTCTGGGTGTTTTCTATTTATAATAAAAAATATCTATCTATGTAGTGTATTGTATTAAGTATATCAGTCATCTAGTACCCATAACACAAGCTCTGCTTAGCTTGGGGCTAGATAATGATGTGCGAATTGTCCAGCATTATTTATTTTATTTATTTATTTATGTATTTCACACATATTGATTTAGGTAGGTACGCGAATCATATTCGCCACCTGTCTCAATTTCATTGGTTACTGCTATCCATTGTTAAGTGTACACACTATTCTTCTTCATTGGTCATTTTTGAAAAGTTGTACCACAACAGGATGCTGTTTGAATCGGAATTCTTAAGAGTATAAATTAATTTAGTCAGAGGTAAAGCCGTTCGAAACAATACCCCAAGGATTCCTTTCCAGCACCACATTTCAAGCGCGTCTATCTGCTCGATTTCTTCAACCTGACATCGTTCTAATTGTAACCCTCTGTTTTTAGGCAGTGCAGGGCGCTCCGCCCGCGTGATGGGCGGCGAAGACGGCGGCCGCGGAGAGTGGTGCTGGCAGGTCGCGCTCATCAACCAGAACAACCAGTACCTCTGCGGGGCTGCGCTCATTGGCACCCAGTGGGTGCTCACCGCCGCGCATTGCGTTACCAAGTAATATGGCTAAAAGATTATCACTAAGAATTATTTGTAGAAATTGTAATTGTGATTGGTGTCAATTAAACGTGAACTGGAACATTTAACAAAATATGGTTTTATGGCAGCAATCTTCGACCAATGTTTTGATGGTTACAGATTTTAAGAATTTAAAGTGAAATCGCGTATGTAGGTATAGAATGAAAATAATAGGTTTAAGTATTGACCCTTGTGCGACTCCACTACCTATGTGTGAGAGGACATAATTTTATCTAGCTCTACATAGTGTTTAATGCAGATGGTGCATGACGCAAATAATGTACAGGCCTGTCTTTTTAGAATGCAATTGTTTGCTTCAAGTAGAAATAGTTTATCATTGTGCTGTGTGGATTGTCCAGCATTATTTATTGATCTACTATGGAATCCCTCAATATTTTTAGTTTTATCGTTATTCAACAAAACCTTATCTTTTTGTTCCAGCATGGTCCGGATGCAAGAGACCACTTACGTGAGAGT
Organism: Eupithecia subumbrata; assembly: GCA_949316285.1. Classification (NCBI taxonomy): domain Eukaryota; kingdom Metazoa; phylum Arthropoda; class Insecta; order Lepidoptera; family Geometridae; genus Eupithecia; species Eupithecia subumbrata. Next base: position 14,051,297 of record OX438632.1, on the reverse strand, counting down.
GGGCGACCACGACCTCACTCGCAAATACGGATCTCCTGGCGCCCAAACCCTCAAGGTATATTTTACTGTCTCTAATAATATTTACAACCATTATTATTAGAAGCAGTTTTCAGCCGTTAATGTTTTACTGCTTCTGGTTCCAGGTCCTCACCACCTACATCCACCACAACCACAACAGCCAGACCCTGGACAACGACATAGCACTCCTCAAGCTGGGGGGTAAGGTGGAGCTCAAGGAGGGGGTGTGTCTCGTCTGCCTGCCCGCGAGAGACGTCAGCCACGCGCCCGGGAAACGGTGCACTGTGACGGGATACGGGTACATGGGGGAAAGTAAGTTGTCCACTAGTTTTGAGATAAGAACTAAATAAGAAGTCCTGATTGTAGGTAATTATTTTGTTTTAACTGTTTGGTTCCATAATAAAAACAAAACAGAACAACTTGATTTCCCAATAAAAAGGAATTATTCCTATTTTTGTAATTTGTGGTGTGTCTGTCGTTAGTCAAAATCAAAATCAAAAACTCTTTATTTCCATAAATACAATAAATGTACACTTAGAAAAGGTCAAATTATAAAACTATACACTGACACGGAAATAAAGTGATATTTTTGATTTCTGTCGCTTCGGTATGTAGACCAAAGTAAAGAAGCGACGAAGAAACCTTTAGCCTGTTAGTTGTTGTTTTTCGAGTTGGAGCAAAACCCGTTCCAAGCTTTTTTATCTTCTAGATAATCTGATATTTTATAGTAAGCCTTTTTGCACAGCAAGGTTTTGACAATTTGTTTGAATTTATTTACTGATAATTTTTGCAACTCACTAGGAGTTTTGTTGTAGAAGCGTAGGTATACATTGCCCTTTAAAAGATACATTAATTTTGTGTAGCCTAGTTGTGGGCACAGCGAGTTAGTGGTTCAATAAATAAAAATCTGATTAAAAATTTCAAGCCAAGTTAACTATTTATTTAAAAAACAAGATCCGTCAAGTGCGAGTGTAACTCGCGCGCCGAGGATTTTGAACGTTTGTCAATAAATATGTACCAAAAGTACCGGTTAGAGACTTCGCAATTTAACGAATACCTAAGAATAGTAGGTACCAACCTACATTTTAGATAGATCTCTCTGCATGCTTCGGATTAATGGGTGTTTCGGTTAAGGTGGGTAATGGTAATTTTTTCGACTTTTTACGAAATATTTCAAAAAGTATGAGAGCTACAGAAATTTTAAAAACTGTTTTGAAATGTCCAAACCGATACCTTTCATTTGATACCCCACTCGGCAGGGTAGCCCCCCTTTTGAAAATTATTATTTTTTGACCATTTTTCAAAAAGTGTTCTTTTTACAGACTTCTCTATATTTTTCCTGTAAAATATAGATCCATATCTACAAACGCTCTATACATTTTAAACGGATCGCTCTGCAAACTTCGGCGATAGGGGGGGGAATGGGTATTTTTTCGACTTTTTTTAAAATATTTCAAAAAGTATGAAACCTACAGAAATTGAAAAAACTGTTTTGAAACCTACAAACCGATACCTTTCATTTGATACCCCACTCGGTGAGGTAGCTCCCCCTTTTGAAAATTATTCCCCTCTTTGACCATTTTTCAAAAAGTGTTCTTTTTTCAAACTTCTCTATATTTTTCCTGTAAAATATAGATCCATGTCTATAAACGCTCCATACATTTTACATGGATCACTCTGCAATCTTCGGAGATAGGGGGGGCGGAATGGGTATTTTTTCGACTTTTTTCGAAATATTTTAAAAAGTATGAAACCTACAAAAATTTCAAAAACTGTTCTGAAACGTACAAAATGATACCTTTCATTTGATACCCCATATGACTCTGTAGGTATTTTTTAAAATTTCGACATCACAATTTGTATGGAAAATATTCATTTTCATTTTTCATTTATTTTCATTTTTTTTTTCTCGAAATCTGTACAGGCGCACGAAATGTATTATTATTTTAAATTTCAAGTTGATAGCTGCAGTAGTTTTTGAGTTATTAAGGAGGGAAAAAAGGACAGACAAAGCGAGACCATAAGGGTTTTGAAACCGATCTTCGATCTTCAAAACCCTAAAAAAAATCTGTACATTCTACGTCAGAGTCAGAGTAACAGAATTGCGGAAAAATATTGCGTGATTTTTTTGGTGCGGTTTCATCGTCATCAGCCTATACTATTCCACTGCTGGACATAGGCCTCCCCTAATGAGCTCCATAGCGCCCTGCCTTCAGTTTGTATGCCGACTCGCCCTTGGACTACTGTCTACTACACTAGCTATAGTACCCGCATCTCTGGCGTTCAAGTCTCGTCAAAAGCGAAAAATTAACGCATTTACTGCCCGGCAAGGCGGTGCGGACTACGCGGACACTCGCCCGCCGCCATGTGGTGGCGCTGACCGGCATATTATGCGTCTTGGGCCATGAAAGTGTTAAAGAACGTTTTCATTGTCATTTCTCTTGCACCCTCAGACCACCACTCCTAAACCCAATAAGCACTGTGACCTGTAAAATTGCCTGTATTACAGCCGGACCTATCCCCCTGCGAGTCCGCGAGGCGGAGCTCCCCATCGTGAGCGACGCGGAATGCATCCGGAAAGTGAACGCAGTGACGGAGAAGATATTCATTCTACCAGCTAGCTCTTTCTGCGCTGGAGGAGAAGAGGGGAATGACGCTTGCCAGGTAAATATGTGAAAATACGCAGAACGTCACAAAATCTGACACGAAATCGGGCGAAATTCAAGCACACAGAAATCTGACTTTGATCTAATTAGATCACCCCTACAGGATGACAATTCTAATTTATTTAGTTTCTGTATCGTAAACGAAATTTCTGTAATAGATATAAGTTGCGGGGCACGCACTGAAACAAGTCTTTGAATTCGCATGCGCCGTAGCTTTTTTTTAGAATACCTAATATTTCGACACAACTTTTCGAACGTATGAGAAAAGCCTCTAGGTACATAAATGCCCTGCTTCTTTCTTTCATGTTTTTAATTAATGTGTCAAATCGGACTTGTCTTAGGATGTCTTGAACACTGAACATGTAACGGTGTTTGACACCCAAACATACAATTTGGTACAGTGCAGCGCCTCTATCGTACGGATAGGGAACTACGCAAATCCCATACGAAAAGTACAAATAAATAAATAAATAATCAATAATAATCAATAATCATTTATTTCATGTTTCTAGAACTATACGTCACTTCTTATGCATATAGGTTAGTGCCTACGTATGTAGGTATTACCATAATAGCAATTAAGTTAAAAAATATAACTAAATAAAAGCAAAACATTATCATTATTAGAAATTATTAGAAAAGTAAGTACAGTATTAACAAAATGTTGGACAATTCACACAACATCATATATTTACGTATATAATATATCATATATACGTATACGTCACGATGACGTCTTGTTACTTCAAAAAGAATCACCCCCTCAGATTATATCCCCCCCCCCCCCTCTCTTTTGTGCGACCACGTAGGCGCAGCGGACGAAGGTTCGCCTGCGACGCAGAAGAGTGTGGGTTCGAGATCCGTCTTGGGACAAATATTTGCACGATCTGCAGATATTTTGAACACAAGCTCTGCTTGATGCTGTGTGGATTGTCCAGCAATATTTTTTTCTTCTAAATATTATTTATTTGTCAGGGCGACGGTGGCGGCCCCCTCGTCTGCCAAGACGACGGTTTCTACGAGCTGGTGGGGCTGGTGTCCTGGGGCTTCGGCTGCGGCCGGCAGGACGTGCCCGGAGTCTACGCCAAGGTCTCCGCCTTCATCGGCTGGATCAACCAGATCATCTCCGTCAATAACCTATAGCCGGTGAAGAGCCCTAGCGACCATGGGGTTAGAGCTTTACGAAAAAATTTATAGAGATAATCTGACGTTCACATCACATCGGCCTATACTACTTAGTCCACTGCTGGACATAGCCTCCCCTGATAAGCGCCGTATAGGCTCGCTCTACATGTTTTACCTATACCACATTCAGAGATACATAGATAGGTACCTACGATTTACAGATCGGATTCCTGAACTGTTTTTTTTAAGTTTTATGGAAGACATAATAATCACACGAGAAGAAAACGTTTAAAGAACCACCTCGGGATCAGATCAGCGATTCTCCTTAAGGCGCTGCCTGCCCTCACACTAGCGCCGACACCTATTTTATCTAATTATTACGTTTAAGAAAGGAATTTCCTAAAATTACGTTAGCCAGTTTGTGATACCTTTTATAAGCTTTTTTAATGCCTCTGTAATAGTTTTATTTTGTATAGTTTAGGCAGAGATTCGAAGTTGCCCTTGGTGGCCACCAAACTCTATTTTCGAATCTCTGTCTAAACTATACTAAATAAAACTATGTATTACAGAGGCATTAAAAAAAGCTTATAACAGGTATCACAAACTGGCTAACGTAATTTTTGGAAATTCTTTTCTTAAATGTTTAATTAATTAGATAAAATAGGTGGCGGCGCTAGTGTGAGGGCAGGCAGCGCCTTCAGACTTGGCTGAGATATCGAATAACGAACTTGCATAAAAATATACAGCCTTAATGAGACGAGTGACATTTGCAGCACTGCTTTTCATTGGTGCTAAGCCGCTGACTGCGCTAACAACATTAGGTATGTCTTCTTAAAAGTCTGGAAGCATGGTAAGTTCCCAGGCGCAGTAAAACATTTTCATTGAAACTTAGTAAATTCGCTATAACAATTTCTGACGATTTAAGTTTGATGTCGAGATAGTTTTGATTTCGCTAGCTTGTACAATACACATACTTTTCTGTGTGGTAGAAGTTAATAAATGCCACAATGAAATCTAGGCTCTAAGTTATGGTCGCTAGAACTTAATTCTGGGTTTAGGATATCGCTCAAAAACGCCATTTGGCGAAAGTCACTGATATAATGCTGTCTTATATTTAGGCCGTTCCTTACTTCGATTTTTTCAAAAGCATTTTTATCAAATTATCATAAAATATAGTATTTTCTAAAGGTCTGTCGATACGTTCCGGAAGCTATAACAGACTGTCTTATCTAATTGTATTGTCAATGTAAATAAATACGTGTAGTTAGGATTAATTTATTTTTAGCTATAATTTATCATGTTGGCATTTAAACGTTCCCTCCCACCATTTTGTTTCTACTTTATCCTATTTATTCCTATTTTTACTAAATTATTTATTGAAATAAAGTACATTTATAAGTAGGCGAAAATCAGTCTTAGATTCAGGCATTTAAGGGGGATTATAATATCTATGTATTTTAGTTTTAGTATGAAAAACCAAACGATAACTATTATTTATACATACACATTTAGTTAGGTTATTTATATAGAGTGAAAAGGCTATGGAATTCAAATACATTGTGTATTATCTTCGAAGCCATAAGTTGTCAAATGAAAAATAATTAAGTATTTTTATATTTATGGGATGTAAATAGACAGGATGTAGTTTGGATTAACTTTGACATAAGTCATAAGGTGTACCAGAGGTAGTTCATATTTTTGCCCTACTGTGAAGAAAAGGTAATTGATGTGTATTCCAAAAGGAACTGCTGACTTTATTTTAAGTTAGTCTAAACTATACATAAGCTATAACGTGTAAATGTAAGTACTACGTCGGTTTGCTAATAAAATACTGTAAAGAAAATATTTTGTTATTATTCCCTGCCTTTTACTTAGGAATAACTTAATTTCTATAGAAATTACATGATAAAAATACAGTTTTGATCTTCATATTTTTATTTTGATCTTCATATTTTTATTAGAATAAGTATGTACTTTCTTACAAATGGCATACAAGAAACCTAGGCAACTTAAGTATTACCTTATTTTCTAAGTTAACAGCAAACAAAACTCATAAACTTAACAAGATGACTGATAGTCCTTATAAACTAAGTTAACCTAAAAGTTTTGACTTACACACGAACATTATACAGGATGATCTTGAGGTTTTAAGGGGATTCTAAAACCTAAACCGAAACTGTTAGATACCGGGAAATTATACAAACAAAAATCCTGGGCCTTAATTCTACTAATCGCTTCACCAAAACGATGGTATCGCCTCAGACACATTTTGGTATTTTACCCTCAATGAAAGAAACCACAGATGGAAGGACGCGTCACAAAAGTGTCAAGGCTGAAACCATTCTATCAATATCTCCGCGCAAATAGCACCGCACGGACTATGTATCTAGAGTTTATTTCATCTGTGGACGATTCTGTGACGATACTATTTTCATAGTAAAGTGATTGGTTGACGATGCCGTGGGGATTATCTAGCATTATTGTAATAAGTTATTTGTTCAACAAGTGGGCAAAACGAGTTTTTGTTGAGCGTGCCGATATTAAATCTCGAGCTAGCGAAGCAGTCTAGAATAGAGTCACGAGCGTAGCGAGTGGCTCTAAAGTAGACTGCTGAGGTAGTGAGGGATTTAAAAGGCACGAAACAAAAAATATTTGCCCTCGAGTTAAACATAGGTACAATTTTTCACCACGACTAACGAGAAAATATTTTTTAGTTTATAAAAGAGGTCGAATGTCAGAAACTCATTTTGGTCAACCACCTTGGAGGGTAAAAATGCTACAAACCTCTTTCAAACAACAAATGGACAAAATATTTTTTTCTGTGAAGGTTGCATTGTTCCGAATTCAAATTACTTTTTTCAACAAGTTGAATAATATTCTTTATTCCACATGTGAGCAAAACCTGATTTTGTTCGCTGTTTTTGAGCAGCAAAGTCACCGTTTTCAAGCGAGAGTGGTGAAAACATATGTATTGGTTGGCAAAATCCAGACCTCGGCAAATAAAACACGAGAATACGTGACATAATAACACATACTAATATCATAAATGCGAACGTTTAGATACATTGATGTGTTTGTTTGTTACTTCTACTCGCCAAACCTAATGGATGAAACTATTTTTTTTACTTATTTTATCTTAGTTAGTCTAGTAATCGTTCAGATTTTAGCATGACATCCTTAAAATAATTCACTCTGTATAATGAAGAAAATATCGAAATAAGTCGCTGTTTTCCCCGAGTATTGCTTAACACTGTAAATGAGGCACATGGACGTATTCATCAACTCCAGCACAAGCATGGCAGGGAATGTGTTAAACGGAGCGCGAAATCATTTTTTCAAGTGGTAAATTCGCGTACATATCTACAAATTATTGTTACGTCAGTTACACTTATAATATACATTAAGTTTAACATTTTATGTCTAATAATCAAGAATCTAACATATTCGGGTAAAATAGAATATCTGTCACAAAAGTATGATTAATTGTGGTCTTAATTTTTTTTCTAAACTTTAGCTTATCTAACTGTCTTTATAGACACTACTAGACTAAGGGATTCTGTCAAACTCAAAATCGAGGTTTAAAAAACACTAAGTATTTCATTATAAGCCTATTAATTTGAGCATTTTTCTACGAACTGCTTTAAAAGTCGCTCTTGACTTAATTATGTTTGACTTTAAAACTACTATTAATAAAAAAATATGCTGCAAAACATTCAAAATATCTATATTTGTAATGTGTTATCTTATCAGTTATCTAGTACCCTGAACGCAAATTCTGCTTCCTATGGGCATATAATATATAATAATATTAAGTATCAATGAACACTCTTCGCCTCCCACCTGACCGAGCTTCCTCACCCCGCCGCGTCCTAGCGAGTTCAGTTCGCGTCCAAATCTAAGGGATGTACCGCGCGACGCACAGGGCGCAGATAGCATGTGTAATAATTTTGACAGACCATGCCAATGGTGTTCGATGTTTTGTTTGTTTGATTTAACATACGACATAACTTCGGTTTTAAGGTTTAATTTCACCCTTTGTACATGGATGTGCCGAGACGCGGCTTTTGTATGGAGAAATGCGCGAGTGTCCGGCTGTACGGGGCTAGATGATGCTGTGTCAATTGTCCAGCATTAATTATTTATTAATTTATCTGCATCTTAATTAGTTCTTAACCTGGAATAACAAATAGGCCACTTTAAACCCCGAAAAAAGGAGTTGCTCACATAATTACATTACAAAATGTCATGCTTTTATTGAATTCTTATCCTAAAAAGTATATAATATAAACTAAACAAACATATAATAATTTCGATCATATAGAAAATGTCTATATCACACTTGATACTATTTAGTTCAGGTACCCCTAGTGATACCATAATAACTTATATATAACTTATGGTTAATTGTTTTACTTATGCACTGCATACAAAATCCTTCAGTTAGACTTTTTGTTGAAATTTGCCTTCGAAATGCGTTCGAGTCGTTAACGCCCAACCTCGGGGCGCGCCGCCGCTACACGGAGCTGGGAGAGATTTTATCTGCGTCTTGTACCAAAGTATTAAGGTCTTTTAGAAATTCAAATTACTTCGAGTCATTGCAACATACCATAGTCTTAGGAGACGGATCAAAATCTGATTGAACAACAGTCTTCAAGATCAACAGAATCTCTATGATCCTAGACTGCTAGAGCAATCTGATTGTTTTGCACATTGACAACCTGTTACTCAAAAAATAGGGAAAAATAAATCCATCTACATAATCTATCATCATAAGATTTATCTCAGTGCAAAGCTCACTGAATGTTGCAAATGTCAAAATAATTAGGAATTCACACTTAACAGACTCTTAGGGAAGATGGAGAAAATATATACTCATATTGAAGGTAAAATATATACTCATATTGAAGGTAAAATCCATACTCATATCGAAGGTAAAATATTGTTTCTTCGTGTAACGTGGATAGCAGTTTTAAGTGTCAGTCGATAAAAGTTGAACTGAACCTTTGAAAATAAAACTATAATGGTCTTAAAACATAGCTGTACACATCTAACTCAAAACTTAATTATTATGAGAAACTTTTGCCGCATTCGTTGTCCAACGAGATGACGGGACAGATCAATACGATGCCTTACGAGACTACGCCTCTACCAGAGGGTACAATTAAGTCATCCAAAATGGGCTCCAATTCCACTAAATTATTCGCTTCACCATAACAATGGAATCGTCTCAGTACATTGATATAAGCAAAATTCTGTAGATAGGGTACGTACCTACAACTAAACGCAAAGACACGCTTTTTCCAATCTATTGCAATATACTACTACCTAATGAACAACAATGATGGAAAGACGTATCTAGACCGAAGTGCGATCGAGACAACAATACACGCGAAACACGTACGCCGGCAGCGCCGGTCCGACGGTGACTGAGGTGGGTGGACCTAATTGGACATAATTTGAGCGTTCCACTTTCGAGAAGCGAGTGCTCAATCTGTTGCATTTTACGCATGTCTCAGAATGACGCATTTTGGCATTTTAAATGAAATAAACACACAGACGGGGGGACGTGTGTCAAAAGTGTGAAGGTTGAAACCATTCTAAAGGGATTTGAAGATTTTGGTCCTAAAATTGGCTACCACATCGTTATTTAATAAATTCTTGTATTCTTGTATTTAGGCCTCCGTACCACAAAAGGAAACAAGAAAACCTTATAGGATCACTTGGTTGTCCGTCTGTCAACCCACTTTTCTCAGGAACGCATGGAGGTATCGAGTTGAAATTAACATCAAATACTCAAGTCCGTAACCTCTTGGAGCCGTGACATAAATAAAACTCAGTCCACGCAATCAAAAGTCACAACCGTTTATGTCCGAATATTTTGAAATTTCAAGGGAATCACATGCACCCAAATCGTATAGGATACTTCCCGTAAATAGAACCCGTGGCGCGCGAGTTCGACTCGCACTTGACTTTTTATTTTTTCTAAATCACCGCGCGCAATAAAAGTTCATTCGGAAGACACTTATACAAATAAAAAATGTCCTCTATCATAATGTTCTAAAGCGTCAGGTTTCTGAGATATTCACAGATTAAAATCATAACCACATTAAATCACCATATGAAATTTTTGAACGCGCTTATAGGTGTTTTTCAAAATTAACCGCTCATTATTGTAACCACGCCTCCATTCTATGAATATGAAATTTCCATGAACAGGACACAGGCAGAAAAGTGGAAAAACAGACACATAATTGCCAATAACAAAGAAGTGATATCAATCACTCCGTGCAAATAGCCCCGCCCGCACTATCTCGAGTTTATTTCATCTGTGGACGATTCTTGGACGATTCCACTGTCATAATAAGGCGATTGTTTAGCAGAATTGGGCCCATGTTTATGCAGTAAAAATTTCAATTCCCTCACAATATGTTGCAACAACAGTGTTGAATGTAAAGTGTAACCTATTCGGAGTCCATGCTGAGGCCGATCTGCGCCATGTACTGATCGAGCTCCTTGTCGAGCAAAGCCGGGGTGCTCGCCATGTATTCCTCGAGCTCTTTGTCAAGCTGTTCTTTAGTCTTTAGACCTGGCATGCTGTTTTGAGACACACCTGAAAAACATTATAATCATTTTATAAGACACTAGTTTTTGCCCGCAGCTTCGCACGCGTTGTTTTGATGGAAACGTTTAAAGGTGATTTGTATCCCATGGGAACTGATTTATGGGATAACAAGTTTGATTCCAGGATTAGAATTACATGTATGCAAAATTTCAGCTCTATCCGTTCAGTAGTTTTGGCGTGAAGAGGTAACAAACATCCATCCAACCATCCAAACTTTGGCCTTTATAATATTAGTGTGATTTATTATACAGCCAGCGGGGCAATGCAGCCAGCGTTTTGGGGACCCTTCTGACTGGTATTGATATGGATCAGTTGAGCTACCTGTACATTGTTCGGTAGATGGTTAGCAATTTTTTTTAATTGTAAATACTAGTTCTTATTTGTTTTTATTATTTTAATGTAATTATCTTCGTTAATAATTGTAGAAATTTGTTCCGTTGGTCTGGGTGTTTTCTATGTATAATAAAAATATCTATCTATGTAGTGTATTGTATTAAGTATATCAGTTATCTAGTACCCATAACACAAGCTCTGCTTAGCTTGGGGCTAGATAATGCTGTGTGAATTGTCCAACATTATTTATTTATTTCAGTGTATTTACAAATGAAACAGTTGAGTTATCTGCAGACTGTTGCAAACCTAGTGAGCGCAACTGATCCAAAGCAATAGCAATCGGAAGTGGTTCTCAAGACGCCGCTACTCTTGCATCCTAGTTCTCGTGTCAGTTTCACGCTTTCTTGCAATGGAAAACATTCGAAGTGAGTTACCTAAATTAAATATGTAGCTGAATTAATGAAAGAAAAAAAAGTACATCAACTCATCAAATACTGACAATTGACATGTCGCGTTCCCTCCCTCATATTGCCTGCAATCACTAAAACCTTGCTGTGCAAAAAGGCTTATTATATGTAAAACTAGCTGCTGCTCGCGGCTTCGCTTGCGTAGTTCCCGGTCCCGTGGTAATTCCGAGATAAAACATAGCCTATGTCCGTCTCCTGGTTCTAAGCTGCCTCCCCACCAATTTTCAGCCAAATCGGTTCAGCCGTTCTTGAGTTATAAATAGTGTAACTAACACGACTTTCTTTTATATATATAGATATCAGATTATCTAGAAGATAAAAAAGCTTGGGCCGGGTTTTGCTCCAACTCGAATAATAACAACTAACAGGCTAAAGGTTTCTTCGTCGCTTCTTTACTTTAGTCTACATACCGAAGTGACAGAAATCAAAAATATCACTTTATTTCCGTGTCAGTGTATAGTTTTATAATTTAAACATTTTTAAGTGTACATGTATTATTATGCATTTGTGTCTGCTACAGGCATGTTTATTCCTGGCTTAAGCTTACAAAGAAAGTTAGCTTATGTAATTTAGCATCCAACCAACCAGTGTTTAGTCCGCCGCGCCCGCGCCCCATGCCGCGGCCTCTGCCCCTCCCGCGGCCCGCGCCGCCCCTCTTCTGAACATATCCCGGGTACTCCTGGAATTACATATTTTTTCATTAAAATTCGGAACCAGAAATAAGCGGCACTGTGTTGGCCATCTGAAACCAGCTCATATGCCTGAATCATTTATTTCAGGCATCATGAGTCTAGTATAGGATGTAAAATACTTATAAACTATGGCCCATATAAAATATATATCTTAGTCTAACTTCTTCTAATAATAAAATAAACCTATTTACTAAACGCATAAATTTATCAAATATTCTTTATTAGCACTAGCCAAACTCGATGTAGAATGTTCGTAAACAAACCGCCCACACGTAACCTAAAATTCACTCAGTTGCCGCGTCTTTACATACAATTTACATAAGTTGTCGATTTGAGTTAATTCCTTCAATAAATATTGCTACCAATTATATCTGAAACTCGACGCCAAGCAACTGAGTTTTAGTTATTTTTGTCGTGGTTTGTTTACAAACATTCTTTATCGAGTTGTGGCAGTAATTTTATGCATAACTATTGATATCCTATACCTGTCCCGCTCGGCCGCGCGGTGTCAGCGGAGGCCTCTCGCTCTGCGCGTACCCCCAGCGCCGCAGCCTGCCCCAGCCCTGCTGTTGGCGACCCCACTGTTGGCGACCCCACTGCTGGCGACCCCGCTGCTGGGGCCACCATTGCTGGCGACCTTGCTGCCACCCCCACCTCCATTGCGGGTTGTTCCAGCGGCCGCGCTGTTGTTGTTGTTGTTGGTTCCACTGGATGTAACCTCTGGAGAGATAATAACATTTTATTAGTTTAAAGGTCATGTAGTACGAGTATATTGCAGATAGTGATAACTTGTTGTACCACACAAACACAGAAAACAATACAGAGAGATAAATCTTTTAAATCCATCATGGTTATTAACATTAAAGTCATTTATAACGGGATATTTACCATGATTTGAGTTTTGAGCTTTCCAATATTTCAGTTGGCCGTCAGTTATTCCGTGAAACTGTGCCGAAATATTGGAAAGCTCAAAACTCAAATTATAGTAAATATCCCGTTATAAATGACTTTAATACAGAGAGACGTGACGACAATTGCGGAAGTACTGAAGGCGGCCTTAACGCTATGACAATAAGCAGGTATTTAGCAAGTTTTGCAGTTACCAAGAAATCCCATAGCCTCAATAGTGTATGAAATAGACACTTCCACCTCCACCACAAGCAGCTCAACTTGATATTCTGTTATTTATTTATTACAAATACCAAAATTTACTCAAACATAGTCACTAGCTTTTTACAGACAATCAAAAACTGGCATCTGTTCAATTGATTCAAGGGCAATATTATTATTTCAGTTTCAGAAATTAATTATAAACATTAAAAAAAACATACAGCCGAATTGATAACCTTCTCCTTACTTTGAAATCGGTAAATAAATAATTAAATTTTGGTTTTTAGGGTTTCGAAGATCGGTTTGGAAACCCTTATGGTGTCGCTTTGTCTGTCCTTTTTTCCCTCCTTAATAACTCAGCAACTACTGCAGCTATCAACTTGAAATTTAAAATAATAATACATTTCGTGCGCCTGTACAGATTTAAAGAAAAATAAATGAAAGTAAATGAAAATGAATATTTTCCATACAAATTGTGATGCCGAAAAAATACCGACCCCCCATCTCCGAAGTCTGCAGAGCGATCCGTTTAAAATGTATGGAGCGTTTGTAGATATGGATTTATATTTTACAGGAAGAATAAAGAGAAGTCTGTGAAAAGAACGCTTTTTGAAATATGGTCAAAAGTGGGGTATCAAATGAATGGTATCGGTTTGGACATTTCAAACCAATTTTTCAATTTTCTGTAGGTAGCATACTTTTTGAAATATTTTGACAAAAGTCGAAAATTTTTCCATTTCCCACTTTAACCGAAGCATGCAGAGAGATCTATCTGAAATATAGGTCTCTTCTAATATAGGGACAAAGGTTCGAAACCCTCGACGCGCGAGTTACACTCACACTTGACGGATCTTGTTTTATATTAAATGATAAAGCTAGCACATACCCATGGCCGCGGCCGCGTCCGCGTCCGCGTCCCCGGGCGCGCATGTTGCGCTGGCGCATCCAGGCGTTGCGCCGGCGCATCCAGGCGTTGCGCATCTGCAGACGTTGGTTCAGGTCCGGCCCCTTGAATGACATAGCCCGGGAGTGGTTGCTGGAACAATACAGGACATGAACTGGAGACTAAACGTATTTTATTTTTATTTCAGTTTGTAATTTTGTTACACAGAATAAATGTTTTTTACTTGACTTTACAAGAGATACAATACATTAGATGGATATTTTTTATCATATGTATATGGAAAATACCCACAACACCGGGAACAAATCTTTGCAGATCATACAAACATAATGTCCCAAGGCAGGTATAGAACCCGCAACCTCCTGCATCACAAGTGGATCTTCAGCACTTCACATCGTTCATCAAAATAAAATCTAAGTGGGGAACTGCACTATCCCCTGCATATGAAATGTCATATGATCGTGTACTGCATGGTACAATAATATATATTCAGCAGGTATGGCATTCCAAGACATCACGGTCACATGGGTGACACAAGCCTACATCATCATCGGAGGATAAGAAGTCATATCTATTTTGTGGTGTTACCAGTAGCGTAAAATCGTGACTGCCCAAGCTGCTTATATTTCCTGTACGAATCTGATAAAACTATGTGATTGATTTTGTACTTGCCAGTTATTTATCACATTAAATCATGTTTAACCTGTTGACAACCTCTGTGGCGCAGCGGGCGAAGGTCTGCCTGCGACGCAGGAGGTTGCGGGTTCGATTCCCGCCTCGGGACTAATGTTCGTACGATCTGCAGACATTTGTCTGCAGATCGTACGACTTCTAAGAAGTAAGACGTAAGACTTCTTGACCAGAACCCAGACTGTGATATCTTCGCAGACGAATGGAAGAGTTTAATGTTGGTATGCCTGAGGTTTTGCGAGAGTGATGACTGAAAGGATGCCTGTTTGTTTTTGTTAATGTTAATTTAATTTGTCTGACCATGTTAATTTTATGAAAATCTTATTTATTATTTCAATTAATTAATTTATTTGTCTAATCGAAAATTTTCAATGTTAATTATTCTTTATTGATTGATTTTATGAAATGTTTTAAAATTGTACAATAATTTTAAGTAATTAGATAATTTATGTTTTTTAATCTTAAGTAACTATTGTAATTGGTTTGTAAAAATAGTGTTAGTTACTTATCAAAATAAATAAATAAATAAATAAATAAATTTGTCCAGGGCGTTCGGGATGTTTTTGATGTATAATAAAAAATATCTACCTAAATTATGTAGTGTATTGTATTCAGTATTATCAGTTATCTAGTACCCATAACACAAGCTCTGCTTAGCTTGGGGCTAGATAATGCTGTGTGAATTGTCCAGCATCATTTATTTATTTATTTTTTTACTGACCTAACTAACAAAATTGAAGATTATCATTTTTTAAACAGATTTTTTCCCCATGTTTTGTTGCACATGGCTTGGACATGTCACTCCCGGAATGAACCTTGTTTTTTTGGATCATGGTGTGTTTATTGTGAATGCCCCTTCCTAAACATCACACACACACATTAACAGTCTTTATAATCCCACTGCTGGACATAGGCCTTCCCTGCGAAAGCAATTTATTGGCTGCTTACCATTATGCTTATTTCATATATTTCAAGCTTATTCAAGCTTATTATTATTTATATTTTAGTTTATTTTAATTGTAATTTTATTTTTGTATATTTTTAAATGTTATTTTGCCAATGTGATATGGGTTTTTTGCCTGAATTAAACGAATTTTTTTTTTTTTTTTTTTATTGGCTCTTTTGAGTTTCAGGTTTTCATTTTGATGCTTAGAATGCAATACCTTCATTTTTGAAGAAAGTTAGGGTATCAAAAGGGTATTCCTAAAATATAAAAATAAAATAAAATAAATGAGTTCATCTGGTATGGCATTCTAGGAGAGCAACATAGGCAATGCAAAAGCAACTTTCATGAAAGCTAAATTCAAAAAGTTTGGCATCTTAACACATACCTATGTCACTCACCTTACCATAATAGGATGCTGTAGCATCTTTGGTTCACTTCACCTTGGGCTAATAAGTTGTTAGCTATGTCATCTTTTCATTTCTTAGTTTTTGGCCAGATTAGTGACTCCATATCTTTTCATTTAGTCAGTAACACAAAAAGGGCCCACCGCAAGCCTAGTTGCAAAAACTATTAAAACAAATAACAAGTAGACCAAGACCTGAAATCTCAATTTCAGCAATAAATCTGGATAAAACTTACCTATGCCCTCCACTTGACCTTCCTGACTGTCCAGACTGCTGACTCACATTCCCAACACTATTGGCTCTGCTGAGATTCCCCCAGGCATACGATCGGACTGGCCCAGGCATTTCACTCTCGCTGCTGTTTCTACTCATGCTGCCAGCTCGACTCCGGGGCAGGCTGCCAGCTCGACTCCGGGGCAGGCTGCCAGCTCGACTCCGGGGCAGGCTGCCAGCTCGACTCCGGGGCATGCTGCCCGCTCTGGAGCGGTTGTCTTGCTGTAGTTCTTGCTGGAATAAACTTGGTATCAGTTTCAACACATGAAGACAGTTTTACGAGTCTAATATTTCTATAGAAAACGAAACACCACAAACTTTGAATCAGTTATATTCATAGAGCAATGGCTGACAAGATATAAACTCTAGAAAAGAAAACACCATGACTTGTTTGCACCTTGTTTGTGTAAATGATCAATTGGCGTCAGACAAAAAAAATAATTGTGAAAACAGGTTGTAGGAATATGCTGGGCATTCAGGTCTTACCACTCTCCAATCCAGCCCCAGCTGTTCGACCACTTCATCGACGATCTGATTTTGCGTGGCTCGAAGGTTGGTGCTGAATAGTGGCCCCTCATTGGTGGACATCCTTCTGGCGCGCAGGGTCGCAGCCCTCTGGAACGGCGAAATTTCAGCCAACTGCGTAAAACGTTCGTGCATGCTCAGGGAGGTAACTCCCACCACCACTCGTGTACACTCCTCCATATCTTCTATCACCATGGTCCAAAGAAACCTGAATAAATCGTGACCAAACTATTGTTCATTCTACACGATTCAAGCAAGAACTTCATATATTATTTAGTCTGGAAAATGCCATGGCGACCCTATTGGAATTTGATTTGAGGTGTAATGTGATACAGAAACGCGAATTCGCAAACGAAAAGAAAAATCCTGCGGCGAATTTCCAACAATCCCACGCCCGGCGCGTAAAGAATTTTTAATTAATCTGTGTGGTCAGGTCATCAATTTGAAAAAGCAAAATGAATGAATGAATGAACGCAACAATTTGTTACGTTTCGTTTCACGTGGAAATTTCACGGACTTGTTTTAATTGAAATAGAAAATGACGAAATTAATGTTAGCCTATAGTGTTCCACATCAAAATAAATTTAAAAATGTATTTTTTTGGACATTAATGTAATAGTTTTCTAAATTCAAGTTTTGTTTTAAAATGTTGTTTGCTCTCTGGCTATCTGTGTGTATTGGAGTAGAGTAGTTGTTCTGTGATTGGAGTTTTTGTAAAAGCCTGTAAAAGCGAAGCGTCTTATTCACGCGCCTCACTTGACATTGCATTAAACCCCACATTTCTACTCCACAGTTTTGTGTCGCGCGATTTGTTGCGATATTTGTTTGCAGTACATTTTGTACTAAGACACATACGATCTTACACACTACTGTGATTTTATCATGGCGATAGATTAGCTGGATGACGCATTCCACATCCTGCGATTTTGCGTGAATTGTTCCCGGAACATTTTGTATTAGGACGCATCAGACGCATGCCATCTTACACACAGCTGCGTCTTCAATTCAATTTCAATTCCACTTATTTATTCATACTGGGAACACTTAGTCAAGTCAAATAGATACACTATAATTTAAAACACAAAACAAAACTCAAAATAGGTACATTTAGGTACAGATAAAATACAATAACGTAGCAAGCTTCGTGGCTGCAATAGCATTGTCAAGATGTAAAATAAAATAAAAATGTCCAATTTGAAAAATCAATGAAGGTAGCCTACTAGTTAACCTACATTAATCAATCGAATTGAATGTAAAAATATTTTTATCAGCAAAAGCTTCGTGTGGCGAAATAAACGAGTAAACCAAGAGAAACATTGGTTTTTGGTCTATACTTGTTCTTTCACTTCCGGTCCATCCAAAGGTTGCCTGGAAGAGATCGCTCATAGCGATAAGGCCGCCCATTGTGCAACGTTATTTGTATTTGTCTTTTCCTGTCCTGTGTTTCTATTTGGTGTGCAATAAAGAGTACTGTATTGTATTGTATTGTATTGTTTTATATATAACTGACAGAATTCCACTAGACAAACCTAATGATTTTTAATGACAAAGTATGACAGTTGACACATTTGGTATTGACTACACTATGGAGATCGAATACGGTGCGGAGGTCGCTTAACACCTCACTTCGTCCAATCGATAATAGCTTTTACCTATTAGTCTTTTTTTGATAAATAATTTAAATTTGATATCAGACATACATCTTACATTAATTGGTAACATATTGTATAATTTGATAGAACTACAATCGTTTTTGGGACAACTAAGTTATTTTTACGTCTTGTATTGTAAATATGTCCATCCTTAACATACATAAGATTATATAAAATGTTTCTTGCATACAATAAATTCAAAAGATGTATTCTCTCGTCTTGCGTTTTGATGGGCGGTGGCGGCGCGGCGGCGCGCGGCGGCGTCTAGAAGTGACGCTTATAAAAGTTATAAAAACGCAGCTGTGTGCAAGGTATCGCGCTCCAAAATCGCAACAAATCGCGCGACAGCGCGCGACACAAGATGCGCTTCTAAATCGTGGCTGTGGGGTAGAGGCTTTATTTGAAGTCTTCACTCTTTGCCTCTCTCGTTCATTGATCTTGATCTATCATCGTTTTTTTTTTCGGCGGGAACCTGCGATTTGAAAAAGGCGCGCTCTAAGATTTTTTTTCATTTTTATTCGATAAATCGAATTGTTTTGGCTTATTAAAAGCCAAAATGAAGAAAAAACGGAGGCGTAGGGAGCCTCCACCGCCGGATGGGGAGCCGCGGCCGTCCTCGTCGGGCAGCTCTGATTCTGAAGCGTCTTGCTCGACTGTAACCGAGGTGCTACCCAAGGGCTTGAGCAAAAGCTCGCCCAAGGGATCTGAGAGGTACAATATTTTCAGGTTACCTGGGTATTCACGTCGATACCCCGAGGACTCAAAAAAGGGTGAGTACGTTGTTTTTCTCTCGAACAACGAGGACCGCCCTTTCAATGATCGAGATCGCATGGCTCTCTCAAAGGCTTTGAGGGAGCACGGTGTGTCGGGTGTTTTACACCTCAAAACATTCAATAAATATAGAGTCGGCATTACTTTTGACATGGCAAATAATGCCAATAAATTCCTGCAGAGCCAAAAATTATTAGATCAGCTGTGCTTACGTGCCAGCATTCCCGCTAAAGAGGCTGAAATTACTGGTGTTTTGTCCTCGGTCCCTGCCGAGCTATCTAATAAAGAAATATTCTCCCTTATTGGTAGCTCGTGCAAAGTTATTCAGGTCAGGCGCTTTATGCGCAGAGTTCGTACTGGTCCTACAAGTCCACCGCAGTTCCTACCTACTCAGGCAGTCGCGGTAACGTTCGCGTCCACCACATTGCCGGAACATGTCTTTCTGGACTCATGGAGACACGAAATAAAGGTGTACGTACCTCCCGTTAAGCAATGTTTAAAGTGCATGAGGTACGGACACATTGCCAAATTTTGTAAAAATGCAGAGGTGTGCTCCATCTGTACCGAGGGACATAGTTTCCGGCAGTGTCAGGTGGACCCTAAAGACGCTAAGTGTAGGAACTGTGGTGGCAATCACATTGCCATCTCTTCCGCTTGCCCGATTAAAAAACAAAAAATAGAAGAAAATAAGGTCAAGTCACGCTCAGCAACTTACGCAGATTTATTTAATACCAAAGCTTTTCCCTCACTTACAGCAAGATCCCTGGATACCCAAGTACAAAACTTAATGAAATCAGATTTTTTCATTACCCTCCTCGTCGAAACAATCACCAAATGTATCAATAACAAAGATGTACCTATAAATTTTGCGTCAATAAAAGACGCACTACAAAAAACCTTAAGTAACAAGTTACCTCCATCTGCATAATGGTTGTTATCAACATTATGCAATGGAATGCACAAAGTTTATTTAGTAACAAAGATGTATTTATATATTTTCTTAATTCATTTAATATTCATATAGCAATAATATCAGAAACATGGTTAAAACCTCATAAATTATTTCAAATTAAAAAATTTAATATAGAACGAAACGATTGCGGCAACGATCACAACGGTGTCGCAATTCTCATTCATAATAGTATTTCATACTCTAAAATAGATACGTATTTCGATAATTCACTACAAAACATATGTGTTACTTTAACTATTAATCACAAAAGAATATCTATTGTTAGTTTTTACAGTCCCACAAACAGTAGTCCAGTTTTTCAAAAAGGTAAATTTGATTTGTTAATAAAGTCCATCCCAAGTCCTTTTATATTTGCAGGAGACTTTAACGCTCACAATACCCATTGGGGTTGTGGCTCTGACTCGACTCGTGGCAAAGAGGTTTTAGAGGTTATCGATGACAATAATTTGGTTTTACTTAATGACGGCAGATCAACGACTATTGGTTCGTTGACCTGGCGTCCAAACGCATTAGACTTGTCTTTCGCTTCACCGTCTCTTGCAATGAATTGTGATTGGTCAGTTCACGACAGTCCTCTTGGTTTTAGTTATCATCTTCCTGTTTTAATTCATGTTCTTATCGACAGTAATAATATTGGTCCTGATTCTCATCAAACTTGCCACGCTAACCATTTGCCCATCTACCCAAATTATAAGCTGGTGGATTGGAAAGTGTTTAGTAGGGTTATTGATAATTTTTTAGTCTATTTTCAAATTAATTCCAGTCAACCTCTTGAATCGTATAGTAGTTTTTGTGAAATTTTACAGTCATCGATTCAGGAATCTTTGCCAAATTCTATTCGTTCTAATCAATCTAACGTCAATAATAATACTCATTGTCCTTCTAAAAATTACAATAGTCAAAGGCCTCCTCTTCCATGGTGGAATGAGAAATGCTCTGAAGTTGTCATGAATTCCAAAGAGGCTTATTTAAATTTTAAAAACAACCCGTCTGAAGAAACCTATTTGGAATTTAAGCGGCTTCGAGCTGTTAAGAAACGGACTATTAAAATAGAAAGACAAAAGAGCTGGGTTTCTTTGTGTGAAACTTTCAATCGTTGTACACCTATATCTCATATTTGGAAATTCGTTCGCAAATTCAATAAATCTTATACTAACGGTGGCGATGCGGATGATTCTTGGATTTTAAATTTTTTGTCAAAATATACTCCTGATTTTGTTGTTAACAGACTTGATTTAACTAGCAATTCATATACAAATCCTAACAACGAATACCTCTCTGTTCCTTTTTCCTTGCAAGAACTACAGTCAGCAATTTTTTCTAGAAGGGAAACGGCCTTTGGCCTTGACGGCTTACCTTATATAATTTTTAAGAAACTTAGTAATTCTGGTCTAAAGACACTTTTGAAAGTTTTAAATACACTCTGGGAATCTATTTCTATACCAACGGATTGGAAAATAGATTGCTTAGTACCAATTTTAAAACCTTTAAAACCAAAGCTATGCCCAGAATCTTATCGTCCTATTGCATTAACATCGTGTGCTGGGAAAATATTTGAACAGCTGCTTAAGCAGCGCTTAGAATTTTTTATAGAACAAAACAAAATTTTACCTTCCAATCAATTTGGCTTTCGTCGAAATTATTCTGCTCGTGAAAGTATCTGTCAACTGCAACTTGATGTTCTTAATTCGATGTCGGTAAATAATAATTTGGTTGCTGTATTTTTTGATATTACCGGTGCTTTTAATAGCGTCAACGTTGAAATTCTCTGCAAAGAGTTGTTAATCATAGGTATTCCTCAAAAAATTGTTGTTTGGATTAACACATTTTTAACAAACAGAGAAGTATTTGTGAAATATAACAGACACCTTTATGGCCCAAGAAATTGTTCTGTCGGAGTATGTCAAGGTGGTATTTTGTCTCCTTTAATTTTTATTTTGTATATACGTCGTTTAAATTTAATACTAGGATCACATGTAAAAAATCTGCAGTTTGCAGATGATTTAGTTGTTTATGCATCTGGAGCAAACTTGGCTCAAACAGCTGAAATTGTAAACGATGCATTAATAAAGCTCAACAAATATTTTTCATTCTTAGATCTTAATGTTAATCCGTCGAAAACAAAAGTAGTGGTTTTTGGGAAAAAACACGCCAATATGCCTCTTTTTCATTATAATAATACTCCATTGCCCGTGTCATCCGAGGTTAAATTTTTGGGAGTATTATTCTCCCACAATTTATCTTGGAATAATTATTCTAAAAAAATCACAAACAAAGCTCAAAAAGCGTTTAACATATTAAAGTCTTTGTCTGGCTCTTATTGGGGAGCTGACCCTAAAATTTTACTAACTTTGTACAAATCTCTAGTTCGAAGCCATTTTGAATATGCTTTCTTTTGTTACGCTGCAGATGTAAAAATTGTAAATAGGATTAATGTATTTCAAAATAAATGTTTGCGTCTAATCACGGGAGCATTTAGAAGTACACCTATTAACGCTATGCAAATTGAGTGCAGGCTTCCTCCAATCAGTATTCGTTTGAATTATTTAAAAGAAAGATTTATCCTGAAACTTTTTAGCTTTTCTAGCAATAGTCTTTTGGTTAATTTGTCCAGTGCTGGTTCTGTTTCAAAGCCATTTTTTATGCTACAAGATTTTCAAAACATTTTACAATATCTTAAAAATTTAAACATTTATCAATCAGACCTTATTTTACCTTGCTATGAAGGATCTTTCATAAGTAAATTCCCAGGAATTAATATAGTTATTAACAATGACTTGTCCACTAAAGAAGAAGTTTATTTGATGTTGTCTGAGTGGACAGGCCATAAATTTGTTTACACAGATGGATCAAAAGATGACAACGCTGTGTCGTTTGCCATATTTGATCCTTCTTTGAATATTGGTGTTGGTCATAAAATCGATAAAAATGCTAGTGTCTTTACAGCTGAAGCTGTTGCTATTTTGAGTGCTCTGAAACATATTCAATGTCGTAACCTAGGACACACCGATTGGGTCGTGGTTAGTGATAGCATGAGTGTCTTAAAAAATTTGGAAAACCATAAACTGAATGCTAACACTAACTACTTAATTTATTTAATAAAACAGTTATGGGTGGAATTAGCGGAATCTAATATATCAGTAGATTTTGCATGGGTGCCATCACATATAGGTGTAGTTGGCAATGAAAAAGTAGACTATTTAGCCAATACTATTGTAAAACAGGCTAATTACATTCCTGACCCTGAGAATACTGATACCAATGTCCATTTACCTTACACAGACGTTGTAAGTCTCCTAAAACAACGAATGCGTCACTCTTGGGGTGAGCATTCTTATCGTTATACTCAGGTTCAGAATAAAGGCACTTGGTATGCTTATTTAGATGCCCAAATTGATTCTCAACCATGGTTCTCCCGAAGTAAGTTTTTTGTCCACAGAAAATTTTATACAACTATTTGTCGTCTTCGTTTTGGCCATTGTCGTCTAAATTTCCATTTGTTCCGTTTGAAAATTGTTGATTCGCCTTCTTGTAACTATTGTAACACTGGAGATCAAACTCTAGATCACATATTTCTTAACTGTCCATCATTCAACATTCAGCGCCTTGTGTTGATAGATGGACTCATAGAGATTTTTGGTAACCCTGATTCGGTCCCGCATTCCACCCAAGAATTATTACAAAATATTTCAACATACCGTCATTTGTTTAATTTTATAAAATCTACCATAGGTGAAATTTGATTTGTAACTTTGTTTTGTAAATATGTACATATCAATTCAATTTGTGTATATAAAATGTTAAACATATTAAGTAGTTATTTATGTTTAGAAACTATTATAATAAACACAGACAAATTGTAATATGTAATAAAATAACGAAAGACGAGGCAGTATGGTCATATTGGCTATAGCCTAATTTGTCCATAGGGATAAATTAAAAAAAAAAAAAAAAAAAAAAAAAAAATTGATCTATCATCATTCACTCTTTTGGTTGTTGTGAAATGTGGCGAAAAGTTTATTTGCGAAAGTTTTTGAGGAAATCGATGAAAGTATGAATGAAATTATCTTCTATAGTTGACGAAAAGTCTCTATAAACAAAACAATGGTTCAAACAACACGTAACTTCAAATGAAAAGACGAATTGATTACGCTTTCGGTTGTTTTGCCGGGTCTAGGTTACATAAGGTCTGATACTTCGCTACCATGGTGCTGAATTCGTTTATAAGGCAGCACAGCGCGAGCGTGCGAGTCACTTCGCTGCAGCCTACGATGTCGGAGGTCGCCGACGACTCACCGGTTGAAGAAACTTGCCTCTCCGACATGGACGCCTGCTACGAAACATTTGATAAAGATGGGTATGTTTACATCAGAATAACCCTTACTTTACAATTCTAGAAAGGCAAAACACATAACATAATTCTTGAAAAAGCTATCACTTTGCGCATGATTCCAAATCGGCTAAAACATTTTTGTATTATATATATATCATATTTTCACAAATATTCGTTTTGTTTGGATTCCTATGACTGTGTGTGATCTAATTTATGATTCACAATGATCTGCAGTTTTTTTGTACCAGATTGTAATGGAAAGCGGCACACAAATTAAAAAAAATAGTTTGTAATTATTTGATGTTCTTTAACCTTTAGACTGGTTTGCGTATGAATTCTTAGGCAAAACTGCATACTGCAACAGATGCGCCGACGAGTCTAAGGGTTAATACCATTATAGTCATAAGAAAAATAAATCGACCATACTAAACTCAGCTTTATTACAGAGATGGAAAGCTCAATTACGATGAATTCCGCCTCATCTGCAAGGCTCTGTTCCGCAACGACAAGGGACACATTTACCCGCTGGCCGAAGACAAGGCCACACACATATTCCAGGTGTTTGACAAGAACAGCGATGGATTCATTGACAAAGAGGAGTTTACATTCTGCTGGAACCATTGGATCAAAGTGGTAAGATTCATTAAAGAAAAACTGAACTGTTTCATCAAAATTCTGTATTCTTAATTCATTGCCAGATACAGTTTTTCAGTGTATTAATTATAGTTTTTTAAATGAACTATTGCATAAAATAAACAATTAATATGATAATTGATAACACACCTACTCAAATGCTGGTACTTTTTGGTGCTTCTTTATAAAACAAATTTACACTAGTAGGATTGTTTGTAAATGTGGAGGTAAACTCTGGAACTGAAAACTGCTGATAATTATTTCCTCTTAATTTTCTCTAAGTACAATGTAAGTGAGCATATTTATTTTATTTGCTGGGTGTGGTTCGGTGACACTGTGGCCATACTAAGCATTAAGTCAAGACTGCAGGCAGATGCTGGATGCGGCAAGCTGAAGACAGGGTGCTATGGCTTCATTATGTCCAGCAGTGGATTAACATAGGCTGATGATGATGATGATTGCTCATAAAAACCAAAAAAAAATGTTTACTTATAATGATGAAAATAATAAGAAATAAGCTAATATGACGTTATACCTCCTTAGTTTACGCTCTACATCTGATTTCCGTCATCTGTGAATCTCCAATCTGGAACAGGATATTGACAGAAGAAGTAAATCCAAGCATACCTAAAATACGTATTGTATCTCTTATTGGTCTGTGTACTTAGATCAGATATCGGATCAGTGCGTAAACAACATCCGAATTTGTTTCGAGTTTTAATAGACGCTTGGTCCGTATTTTCACGGATTCGGATCGAATGCAGTGCGTAACCGCTCTTACACGCATTGTTCCCCGTAGATCGTGCGTCCGGTGAGCGCCTTCCTGATAGTAGACGTGCAGAATGACTTCATCACAGGCACGCTCAACATCAGCAAGTGCAACGCGCAGCAGGACGGCAGCGAGGTGAGTCATGTTACCATGTTAATTTTCAACTTATGAACCTCTTTTCCTAAAATAAAAATAGCCGAAGTCACTCCGTATAACATCACATAACCAACTGCCAGTGAATGTCAAAATGAGTCCAGCGGTTCCGGAGATTATTATTTAGATCCGGAATAAACGGACGGATAAAAAATCTCATGACATATTTTTTACTTTTACGACTACGTACTTCTCAATCTGATTAAAAAGCGATTGGAAAATCACCACACGAACAAAATGTTTAATCGCCGTTTCTACTGCAGCTACCGAGTTAAAAACTTATTTCGCCTCAGTATAGTTACTTAGTACGTTAAAGCAGAGTTTTTGTAGGTTTTATCCAGGTATGAAGCGTGCGAAGCCGCGCTGAGAAGCTAGTTCTTATTACTACTCAAATTCAGTCCAAGTGTTGCCCTTTGACTTTTCGTACTCACGTCATCAGCGTCACATACAAACAGTGTCGCATGATACAGAGCCAGGGTAAAGTACCTGGAGGCATATTTTAATTTTCCAAAATACGCAATCGATGTTTCGTTTAGTTTTTTGTGCAAATTGGTACTCTAATTCGGTGTATTAGAGTACAGTACATCAATTGGCGGAAACGAAACATGAAATAATACGAATACATCCGACAGAGAACCAAAGTTATCGACATAGCTCAAAGAATTAGCAAGTTGAAGTGGCAGTGGGCCGGCCATATCTCGCGAAGAACCGACAACCGCTGGGGCAAACGTGTTCTTGAGTGGAGACCACGACTCGGCAAACGTAGTGTAGGACGCCCTCCGGCCAGGTGGGATGACGATCTGCGAAAGACTGCAGGCAGATGCTGGATGCGGCAAGCTGAAGACAGGGCGCTATGGCGCTCATTAGGGGAGGCCTATGTCCAGCAGTGGACTAATTTAGGTTGATGATGATGATGATGATGAAACATGAAATATCGAGTTGGAGAATTGAAAAAAATTGCTCAAAGAACGCACTTTTCTTGCGAGTTGTACAATTACTCTCGAAGAAATCGGCTCACTTCACAATAAAATAGAACTAGTTTCCTCGCGTTTTTTCGGAAGCCGCACAAACTTTTCCTTTACAATATTACAAACTTTCGCCTTTATAATATACTACCTGCATTCTTACTACCCGTTGTCCTATTACCCGTTTTCCCGTAGGAATGAATCATTTTAAAGCGGGAAAAAGTAGCCTATGTTCATCAGGAATAATGTGGGCTTCTAATGGTAAAAGAATTTTTCAAATCGGTCAGTAGTTTCGGTGCCTATTAAAATACAAACAAACAATCAAATCTTTCCTCTTTATAATATTAGTATAGAAGTAGGATTTGCAGATTGAAAAATTTAAAATTGAAAATTGTTTATTTGTATAAAAATATATTATATTACGTGCTAAACAGTTGGTAGGACATCCTTTTAAGTATATAAAAATATACTTGTGCCAGGATGTCCTGCTCTTCCATTCAAATACAGCAAATAAACTAAATTAAATTACTATTAATATTAATGATTAAGCATGCAAATAACACATAAACCAAATTAATTATGAATAATCATTCAATAACAAAGATAAAGAAGATTAAATACGACAGCGTCGCGGTAACCGCGAGAAAGATGACTTGCATTTAACAGGAATCGGAGACAGGAGGCGAAACGAAAAACCATGAGGTGATTTTATTTAGATGTGCCTTTGCCCAGCGATGGGACAAGCTAAGCTGTCTATCCGTTAATTCACCCTGTGAGCACGAACACATATTCTGTTTATTTCCACATTATGTTACGCAAAGTAGCCGTGGATCCCGCACTAGGACAAGCCTGGGTCACGTAGTGTATCCTATAACGTTTACCAAAAAGTTATACACAAAAATAAAATGAACAAACAAACAATCAGCAACGGCTCATCAATCATCATAGCCCACACATGTTGCATCATACCATACATAACATTGCTCTCGCCAAACGTTGTTTCATTAATTTCATTACATAGTGTAACGCGCATGGGCAAAACAAACATAGTCACATAACAACACCATTGTTATATAAGGAATACGAGAGGTCTACTTTGATAAACGAACGAAGTTTTCTGATGACATCGGATCGCACAAAACGAAAGAAGCCGATCCTTTCTTTCGATGACCTATCTATGAATATGATTCTGATATTTATTTCTTAGAGATCCGAAACGAAATGTTTCGGTTGGTGACGCGCCTGAAGCAACTTGGTGGTAAGGTGACCACCTTACCTTACCTTTTCGAACGATCCGACTTTATCCGTCAAATTCATTCGTTTTTCAAAGTAGACCTGAAACGTGATACACAATCAAAACGTTTGTTTTTCATTAGACTTCATTGATTATTGTAATCAAGTTGTTATCAAATTAATCAATTAAGTTCAAGGGTTTTGTAGTCTAAGGTTTTTATTAATGACAATGATATTCAATTCGTTTTTAATACGACTAGCATTAGAAAAACACGAGTTTTGTGATAAATTAATAACATGGAACATGGGAAATCAAGTTAAGTTTTTTAAAATTAAGTATGTAATCTATGTATATCTACTTATGTATTGTTATGAAATTACGTTAACAAAGAAAATTACAATCAAAAATAGAAAAAAATAACATACTACTATAACAACAAAATTAATATTGAATTAATAATAATAAATTGAACAACTAATAATAATATAACAACAAAATTAATATTGAATTAATAATAATAAATTGAAACAATTGAGCTCACGCAAATAAATAGACTGTTGCAAACAATATACAGTTAGCTCAACTGATCCATACCAGTCCGAAGCTTCCCCAAAAAGCTAGAAACAAAAACTAGAGTTAAGTTGGTTCATTATCCTCATCATTAAAGCCCACAAAGCCCACTGCTGGACAAAGGCCCCCCAAACGAAGTCACAATAAGCGGCCCTGAACTACCTTTATAACTGCCTCCTGCAAAATTGAGGTATAAAGTAATTAATAAATAATGCTGGACAATTCACACAGCATCATCAAGCCCCTAGCAAAGCAAAGCTTGCATGATGGTTACTAGAGAACTGATATCTTAATACAATACATAGATTAATATTTTATTGTACCTATAAATACCCGGAACAAATATTTGTCCCAAGGCAAGAATCGAACCCGCAACCTCCTGCGTCGCAGGCGGACCTTCCCCCGCCGCGCCACATCGGTCGTCGCCTAAATGGTAGATAATCTTTGTTTTTATTTTTGTAAATAAATGTCTACAGAGTTTTTTCTCGTGTCGCTGATAGTATTTAGTGATATATCACTATCCACTCGTGACTTGTAAAAATATATTGACGTCGCTGGCGCTGTGGGCAAAGGTCCGCCTGCGACGCAGGCGGTTGCACGATCTATTCCCGCCTCGGGACAAATGTTTGAACGATCTGCAGATATATGTTCCGGATGTTCTGAGTGTTTTAATGTAAAATAAAAAAATATCTATCTATGTAGTGTATTCTAGTAAGTATACCAGTTATCTGCAGGGGTATTTTAATTCACCGACTCGTTTCCGAATCGAATCCAACGGATCTTTAAAACGCTATTTTGATTTCGCCTCGGGTTGATGATCGAAATAAAGAGCTCCACCTCATTGACATGGCCATTAGTCAACAGATTCGCTTCGAATTTTCGATCATCAACTCGAGGCGAAAACAAAATAGCGTTTTAAAGATCCGTCGGATTCGATTCGGAAATGAATCGGTGAATTGAAATACCCCTGCTGGTACCCATAACACAAGCTCTGCTTATCTTGGGGCTAGATGATGCTGTGTGGATTGTCTAGTATTATAACTAGCTCCTTCTCGCGACTTACCTCAGATTCCCCGCTCCGATCGGCGATTGCCTTTATCGCGAAATAGTTCGTGTTCTGTCCCAATATCGACCTTATTAGCATAATAATACGTACCCACTACCGCATTGCTGCCTTCTGAAAGAATATTTACATTTCTTCGATTATTTTTAGATCCTACATGGAAAGCTTCATAAATGACTGATTGATTTCCATGCTTCAGGAAATAAATCAATCAAGTACCCCAACATTCCTTGAATTATCTAATTTTTCATAGAAATTCACGGGAAGTTGGTATAATAGGTACTTCCAATACTAGTTAAGAAATTATTCGATGAACAGAATCAGTTTACAAGATCTTCGGGCTTTTTAAAAATTATCTGAGCGTCTGGTCGAAGCGACGCGTGACCCGAGAGCTGGTGAGTATCTGGCACAGCGCATCAGCATTGCCATACAGCGGGGCAATGTAGCCAGCGTAGCGGGGACGAGACGACTGGTATTGATATGGATCAGTTGACCTACCTGTTAGCTTAATTGTTTCAAGTGTAAATACTCGTTCTAATTTATTGCTACTATTTGATTGTAATTTTCTTTGTCAATGGATAATTAGAAACGTATATTCGTTTCTAATAAATATCCATTTCCACCAACCAACTATCCAAGGTCAGCCCGTGTGGATGTCGTAAGACCGGACTTAAAATTTGGGGGGGGGTCCCCAGGGGAAGGGCAGTAGCTTCTTCCCATAGGAGGGGTCGATTCGATTCTTACAACCGACCGCGACGGCAAATAAATTGTTTTGCTATTATTATAATATTTTTTCATCTTTAATAGACTACTTGACTCATATCATATCAAATTTGGCAATAAATAAATATTTTCTATAACATAAAACACTATCAATAAATTTCAGATGTTAAAAGTGTAAGATGACGACATAATTTCAATTAAAAATGTTTTTTTTAATATTTAATTTTGAACTCTGAAAACGCTGTTGACCATGTTGTTTTTGACGTCATAGAACTCTAAGCTCTAAGCATGTCGGTCCTTGTACGAGTAAAATTCGATTTTATCCTTTACTTGTGCTATAAGACCTTGCTTCTTGTCAAATTTTATGATTCTACATCAACAGGAAATACCCTATAGGTTTTGGTCCATGGCGAGAATCAAAAGTATTTTTTGTATGAATAAACTACAAATATACTGTTTTCGGATTTTTCCCGTTACTTGTGCTATAAAACCTTGCTGCTCACCAAATTTCATGATTCTAGGTCAACCCTATAGGTTTTGTGTGCATGTGATTTCCTTGGAGATTTCAAAATAGTCGGACATAAACGGCTGTAACTTTTGAGTGTGTTGACTTAGAAGTTTTATTTATATCGCGACTTCAAGAGGTTATTTACTTGATCAAATACTCAAGTAAATAACCTCTTGAAGTCGCGATAGTCGTTAATTTCACCTCGATATATCTACGCGTTCCCGAGAAAAGGGGGGTTGACAGGCGGACAACAAAGTGATCCTATAAGAGTTCCTTTTTTCCTTTTGTGGTAGGGAACCCTAAAAAAGAGTCAACTAGCCTATTTGTAAATAAGCAAAAGAAAAGCGACCTAAACACACAGACATTTCAAAATCAAGCTATATGAACTCTACTAACCGTACAAAATATTAGCGACAAATATATAATGGCGATAGATAATGGCGTCGATTCAGATTTCGCCAAAACTAAACTAAATTAATTTGACAGCTGTAAAAATAATGCCGTACTTTTAATTTCGATCGAAAAGAAACGGCAACATTTTAAGTGCTGTTAGATTAGTTTATTTTGTCGACTTCTGAATTGACAATGCCCTTATACAGGGTTATTGGTAATTCACTGACACTGCGTAAACTGCAGGTTCTGCACATCATCTCGAACACGTTTGTGAAGGCGCCAGGAACTAATTCTTATTTTTTTTGTAAATTGCCTCGCATACAAAATCTCTTACTCCTATTTAAATCCACACCATCATCATTGCCTTTTTTTCATCTACGCAATATGATTTAAGTGGCTTTAACCTGGCTGGGAGACAGCCGAACACACACACACCCCCTGATAATTCAGGGCAGAGCCGTTTTTAGTTTTAGTTTCAAAGAAAACCCCTATAATTAACGATTTTTGAATGGAGAGGGGTACATAAGTACTAATCAAATCAAATCAAATATTTTATTTCGTACAACTAGAATCCATAATTTGTTAGTAAGGTAGGACTTATTATTAGGGTTAGTTATAACTAATATCTACTAAAAATGAATACAAAATTAAATCAAATTAAATACAAAATTATATCACTCTCCCCATGAAGCATTTCCACAGGGGTGAGGTGATTCTACCAGCTATAGTTTTTAGGATGGTTTTGGAGCTTTCCCGCAATATCAATCCCTTTCCACTAATTTTAAGAATTGAGACCTGGTGTCTTCAAGGACGTGTTCATGATGGTGGGCAGAACCTGCAGTTAACACAGTGTCAGTCATTCATAGCTGTCTATTTTTTACCTTTGTATCTTCCTATAACGAAGTTTGTGTTTTATTGTTATAATTAGAATGTAACGACATCAAGTGCAACACCAAGTGTACCTACGATGGAACCAAAACAAAAAAAAAACAATGTCATTGTTATCCAAAACATCCGGCGCGAAAGACCAAATGACTCAATCCTACCTACTCGTCCGTCACGCCCTTATCAATAAGTGTTCTATCAGCTAAAGGGCATCCCCATACTCTCATCGATCAAACACATCCACGTGTGTACACACCACCCACCTGGGTGCGGTAACCACGTCACTATTGCAAGGGTGTAGGGTCGCAGATGTCATTCAGGTCGGTCAGGACTGTTGGGTTGACTGTACCGATACGTCATTTCAAGGCTTATTGACACAAAAGGACAGAATTTATTTGCAGGCTATGGTTTATACAGGGCGTGAATTTGTTGACGCGTTTAACCAACCGGATACCGAGATAAAACTTTTAAAGCTGTCAGTTATTCCGTGATCATGGCGCATGAAACTGTGGCGAAATATTGGAAAGCTCAAAACTCAAATCATAGTAAATATGTTGTAAATAACCTCGGATACCGAGAGTAATTCTAAATAGTTTGGGTTAATGCTCAGTTGATAGGTATAATATCATATAAGTAACTCTAGCGGCCCTGAGTAGACAAATAAATTCAGACTATGGCCATCTCAACTTTTATTAACCTCTGTGGTTTACTTGGTGTTTAAGTATTATAATTATTAGACAGAACAGACTCTTTCAGTTATTACCTTATTCTAAGTTCGATAAATTTTCATTAAAAGTTTTCTTTGAAAGCGTCGTGGTTTCCCTCCGTCACTAAAGAAATCCCAAAGAATTACGAAACAAAGTTACCTTCGGGTTCTTAAATGAATTTGAAACACCTTTTTTCCGTTGAATCCTTTCCACAGGACAACAATGAACTTTTTAAATAATCGCCTTTGGTCGTGGTACGAATTTGATCAAGTTTTTATGCATCGATCGACGAAGACTTCTGCCATTTATGTTATAGGTTATTGATAATTACGTTATACTTGCCGAAAGTCGAAGGTTGATACTAAAGTAGCTAGTAACTACTGAATAAACTTAGGTTACAAGAGTTTTTTATGATTTAGTGGTGATTACTATCGAAGAACCCTGTATAAGGTTCATAGGTTTTATTTATGCCTCAACAATACAAGTAGAGCATGCATAGGCATAGATTATATTATATAAAGCAGTGTGCGTAGAGGTTTGTCGCTGGTGATGTCTCTCCCCTCACAAGGGTCAACATAACACCAGCGCTGAGTAGATAATATTACTTGTCTACTCAGCAACATGCTGAGTTGATACCTTTTTGACTCGACACTCGGTGGTTGCCAAGCAGGTTGCGGAAGTTACTAGGTAGGTAGGTACTTACTATTTTAATTTTAAGGTTTCCAACAATCTGGTGATTTTTGTTTAAAACTCAGCAGCTAACCGTTTTATACTTCACCTATCTTACTTATAATTACATTCCTAGTTAATATTTATTTTTCCACAAACATTTAGTTTTTTTTTTATGTGTCGTGTCAAATAAACTATTTCATTTCATTTCATTTCATTTGCATAGAATGGCGCAATATACTGAATACCCAGCAATGCTCACGAGAAGAATTCAAAGTATAGAGTAGGTAACATAATAAACTAGCTTCGGCCCGCGGCTTAGCGCGCGTTTTTTGAAAGAAATGTAGCCTAAGTATTAGATTGTCAGTCCAGATCTTTACGTGTGCAGAATTTCAGCCCGATCCATTTAGTAGTTTTGACGTCGTCTTCGGTCAAACATCTTTATAATGGCACAAACTTGCTCCTTTATAATAAGAAAGAAAGAAAGAAAATCCATTTTATGACCCAAATACATACAAATATTAAAAGGAATAAAAAAAAATACTTAAAGGGGGCCAAAAAGGTCCCTGTCTCAGCATGTTGCCGCTACAAGCCACAGCGAGTAGCGGCGCTGATTTTCAGACATAATATTAAAAGATTTTATAATATTAGAAGAAAATATGAACTTCAGGGATAATTTAATACTCAATACTCAATATATTTATTGTTGTCATCACATTGGTTGTAAAGTAAGTAATTATCTATGGGTAAGTATCACAATGTGAACCCTGTTGGGCGTTGCAACAAGTAGAAGGCAGGCCGAGGTTGTTTTTGATTAAAAAAAATATGTAGGTACTAAGGTGAGTAGTACCTACTTGTCAAGTCTAATTAAATTTATAAAATCTGAACTAAGACAACACGTATTTTAGCAATAATGTAGCTATGTAGGTAGGTACGCAAAGTTAGTACGGATAAATTAGATTGTTGTTACATAATTAATTGAAATAAAAAAAAATCATTTTTATTATGTCAGTTTTTATGTTATTTATTCACAAAGAAAATTACAATTAAAGAATAGAAATAAATTAGAACTAACTAAGTAGTATTTACAATCGAAACAGTTGATCTGAACTTCAGTCATACTGAAAATAAAAGAATGACGTAAAAAATGTATGTCTTGATCAGAAATTCTATATCATTTTCAAAATGACGTGTTTGTTTTTAGTAACAACAATATTTTTATCATTCATCTAGCTTCAGTTTAAAACCTAACGGTCTTACAATTTTTAAAATCATACCAGAAGTTCCGGAGATAAACCCAAAACAAACTTCAAATTTTTTTTACTATAAAAACTATCGTAGTTTGACGAATTCATTACGGATGTAAGCGGGTTAACTACGAACCTTGAA
Source organism: Eupithecia subumbrata (assembly GCA_949316285.1). Lineage (NCBI taxonomy): Eukaryota > Metazoa > Arthropoda > Insecta > Lepidoptera > Geometridae > Eupithecia > Eupithecia subumbrata. Next base: position 14,016,132 of record OX438632.1, on the reverse strand, counting down.
CTATGAAACGTTGGTGTTCTTCCAACACAAATAAGGTTCGTAGTTAACCCGCTTACATCCGTAATGAAAACTTCAAATTGTTACAATTTATTTACAATATTTATGGCCATGGCAAAACAACGTAGTCTCCCTCTCCTTAGGCAATTTGTGGTTATACGGGACAGTCCCAGTGCCAATATTCATGTTAAAACTAAGAAAACTACAAAGTACTTAATGTTTTGTTTGTTTATCCAACCTTATACAGCAAAAAGTAGAAAAAATCGCGTGAAAAGTGAAAAGTTTCACCAACTCCAGCCATCAAAGCTGAGTTACTGCAGGTGAAGCATGCAACCTACTTTGTAGTGAACTACCTTATTACCGCGGTTTCACTCGACTGGTACCTGAGTACAACGTAGCTTCTACAATATAAAAAGCAAGGTTATTAAAAATTTGTTTATTTTGCTTGATGATAGATTTGGTTCAGCAGGTTCAAGTGATACGAAATTGCAATGAAAGTTTTAGTAAAATTTGATACAATGTATATTTGATTACTAGTTTTTGCCCGCGGCTTCGCTCGCGTTGTTTCTGTGGAAACGTTTTCTATCCCATGGGAACTGATGTATGGCATAAAAAGTAAAAATCCTATATTTCATTCCAGGATAAGGATAACCTGTACGCAAAATTTCAGCCCGATCCGTTCAGTAGTTTTGGCGTGAAGAGGTAACAAACATCCATCCATCTATACAGCCAAACTTTTGCATTTATAATATTAGTGTGATTTTATTGACTGTCCTAACTAAATACTAAACATCTTTGTTTTAAGAACTGTCGTAGTTTCGCGAATTCGTTACTCAAACCGCTCTCACCCTGGAGATATCGCTTGTTACAACGCTGGTGTTCATCCAACACAAACAAGGTTCGTAGTTTACCCGTTCACATTGATAAAGAATAGAATTTTCTTCGACGTCGCTTCTTTAGTCTTCAAAACCGAATGAATGTATGGAAACGACTAAAATCACTTTATTTCCATGTCTATTTTAATTTTGACCTTTTCTAAGTGTTCAGTTATTAATATTATATACCTTTATTAACAAAGAAAATTGCTTATAGTCAAATAATAGAAACAAATTAGAACAAGTATTTACAATTGAAACAATTGAGCTAACTGCAGACTGTTTAATTAGAGCTATTGTATTTACGGATACAAAGTTTTTTTTTATTTTGAATAAATAAGTACTTTTAATCAAAAAGAAGACAAATGACCACCGCGTTGAAATTATCGTATCATACAACGTGTCGTTACATCCGCCAGTGGAGATGATCCCTTATACAAATAGATATAGAAGTCAGTTTCGTGAAATATACGAGTGCCAAACTATTTTCTGCAGTTTGGGTAACTTTGTAGCTATTCTGCACGATATTATCGGTTTAAAGGCGATATTTATGAGCTTGCGTTTTGCATGTGTCGGATTTTCGGAAAAATATCTCATAACTTTGTGATTTGCAAGGTGAAATCACGATATTTAGTTAGGTACGGCAATATTCTATGTTTTACAGTTATTGGATTCCCAATTATTTGCTTATTGATTTTTTAGCTGAGGCCAAGCGAACATTTTTTTTTTTTACGTTGTTAGTCGCGTAAACTGAGTTGCGTCATTTAAAAGTCCTGTGAGTGCTACACGATGAATGAGTCGTGATTTCTATTGAAAGAACGCATTTTAAGTGACGCGCAACTCAAAATTACGCTCGTCTGGCATCAGTCTTAGTTGAACAAATAACACTATTTATAACAAAGATGCTTACATCAAAGAATAGAAACAAATTAGAAATAGTATTTACAAATGAAACAGGTGAGCTAACTGCAGACTGTTGCAAACAATTTAAAGGTAGCTCAACTGATCCATGTCAACATTATCAATAAGTCGTCGCGTCCCCGCTACGCTGGCTGCATTGCCCCACTACTGTATGGCAAGGCTGATGCGCTGAGCCAGATCACAGACTCATCAACTCTCACGAAACGCTTCGACAAAATAACTCCTAAAGTTTTAAATAGCTTTCAAAACCTAATTCTCTTACCATATTTCATAAGTTAGCTGTTAATTTCCTGAACATTTGATAAATAAATAAAACATTTTGGAGAATAAATCCCGTGGAAAATGTAAATGAAATTTAAATATGTATTCCCTCAAATCTCTTTCAAAGACCTTCAAAACAACCATAAATTGAAAGCTTATGTAGCGGCTCTACTTAAATTCGTGCTCTATTAATAACTCCACCATATCGCCTAAGAACTTTGCTAAAACTTTTCAAACCATTCATCACTGCTAACTTAAATTGCCCACTCAGAATTCAAAACTTTGAGGAAGGTAGAGCCTTTCCGACAGTCGCAATGGCGTTCTTATTATATTTAAATAATTTAATTTAACTGATGGTTTTCGAAAAATAATTTGTAGTCTTTTCAGTACTGTTGTAAATGAACCTAGATTTTGTGGCACTTAGGCCCGTATTACAAATCCATGCTTGGTCATCGATATGCTTGACTTGAGTAACGCTTTTGTCATAGAACATTATTGCTCAAGCATACATCGATGACTGAGCAAACTTAGAATACGGACTGTATATGTATAATTTGTTAGAAATGACCCACAATCCATGTTTTGGTGTACGTTGGTGCAATTTTTAATCAATAAATTAATTAAATTACCTTAAAATTTTATTTTTGTATTTTAAACCATTCCTTCATTTAATTACTGGCTTCTGCAAACGGCATCTCATACATTTTCCGCGATAAAAAAATCTGAAAACTATAATGCAATTCAGTGTAGAGCTTCATGTCTGCAAACTGTCGCCATCTCTAGTGACAAACGACAAACACCCTAACCATCGCATGTGTTTTGGTTCTGCAGAACATTTGCTGCAGGTTTTCGTTCCACCACCCGGATTGAATCACATACATGACCTCTAAAGGCGGTCTACATCCCACTACGCCACGCTAGCCGTTACATAACGTGAAGTTTAATTCCTGCAGCGATTGATGGTGCTGGTTACCACTATGTACCACGATGCTCTGCCCATCGTTCTCATCACGGAATGCAGTTCGTTCCGGTTCCTATTTGGAGCTCCGCCAAGTTACAATCGATTGTATTAATGCTTAGAACTTTCTGTAATGGAAAGAGCTGATGGAAATTAATTTGAAATTTTAGTGAAGGGGGTTTTGAATGAATATTAGTAGATCCACATAGCGTGGCAGAATCGACCCCTTCAAATCGAATCATGTCGTGAGAGCCGTCTAAGGGAACCACATCTTGTGTATCCCATCCTCGTCGCCACTGTAAAATTAGCGGCAGAGGAGCTCAAAGACATGAGTGAAACGACCGCTGGTTGGTAACACACTGACTTATTGCACTGAGGTGAGGCGGCTGGTGCAGGCACGCACACATGCGTAGATGCTGACTAACTTCTACATACGTAACAGAACCTAACAGAGGAAGGCAGCAGCTTCCATCTGTGTATTTTATTTAAGGCGAGGATTCCCGGATTTCGGGGTTTTTAACTGTCCTAAGGCCTATAGTTTTGAAATTCATACATATTATAGTTGAGGATAGTTTCTAGTGCATCACACGATTGGTGATATTTCACCCGATAGAATAAAATGACATAACTTTGTCCTCTAAATAAAACTTTGAATGATCAGTGTGAATAGAAAAATCAGTAAAATGACACAAAATGTACACCAAAACATTGCAAACGTTAATACGCAGTGCATCACTAGAAAATATTTGTAATGCCATACAAATATTTTTCAAAACACCTAAATACCTAGAAAATCGTGCTCGGCTGCCTGCGCACCGTCTTGCCCCTGGCCTAATAGCATCGGCGGTCGGGAATTCTTGCCTTAAAACCTCAGCGATCACCAATCCGCCAATCCGGTATAATCACCATGGCAAAACTCTTCTCGTTTGGGGTCCCTACGTACAGCAGTGGCCGTTAAAGTGAACAAGAGGGGTTCCACATACGCACGCACGATGGGCGCGCTGTAGACAATCTCGATCAAATTTTACTCAGCCGTTCGATTCCGACGGCCCCTCTGGTCAAATCAAAGACGTTTTGACCACGGGCTGCCAATCTCAAACAAAATTTTGAATGGGCGAAGGTCCGCCTGCGACGCAGGAGGTTGCGGGTTCGAATCCCGCCTCGGAACAAATTTGTGTACGATCTGCAGAAATTTGTTCCGTTGGTCTGGGTGTTTTCTATGTATAATAAAAAAATATGTATCTATGTAGTGTATTGTATTATGTATATCAGTTATCTAGTACCCATAACACAAGCTCTGCTTAGCTTGGGGCTAGATAATGCTGTGTGAATTGTCCAGCATTATTTATTTATTTATTTATTTATTTATTTTACTCAGCCGTTCGACTCCGACGGCCCCTCTGGTCAAATCAAAGACGTTTTGACCACGGGCTGCAAATCTCAATCAAAATTTTACTCAGCCGTTCGATTCCGACGGCCCCTCTGGTCAAAGCAGAGATATTTTATCGGGACACGTTACTTGGCCAATCACGCCCAATACCCCGCTGCTACTCAAGTAGACTTTAAGCGTACTTGACCGAAATTGTCTTGTCAGTACGTCTTTGGTTCTCAAGGACGAACTATCATCGAAAAAATGGTCCTAGGGCAAAGTCTAAAACCGGTGCTCAATGTATAGGATTTCATCAAGTAATTCTGGTTCTTCCTTAATTTATGCTTACTCTTTGTGCTCGTAACGACTTAGCCAGTCAATAGGGCTTACCTTTGAACTAAAACTTGATGAACCGAACCTCAACTCTCCGTTAGTAGAAAATGTAGAGATTCCATTTGCGAAGAAAGAGTACCTACCCAATTTATCAATCTAATGACTAGCAGCTAGTCTTTACAAACCACTGTGGTTTACTTAGTATTATATTATTATTCGTTTCTCTGTAATCTTCTTTAAGTAAGTAAAATAAATAAATAAATCCCTTCTAATATGTATTAGGTGAGGTACAACAATATTGTAAAGGCAATGCGATTACTGCGGCAATAACCGAGGATATAGTACCTTCGAACATTTTCGACATCCGGGTTCACATCTTGACCTGTGTATGTATTCTATTTCTACATCATTAGCATGTGTCTTTGTCACCAACCTACAAAATCTGCCGCATCATACCTTTAACAAACGCCAAAACGTTTACCAATTCGATTAAAAGCAAGCCCGAACAAAAGCCCCAAAATACCAAATACCCGTCAAATTGTAAAAGTAAGCACGAACGTTTCGCGCTATTGAAATTGCCTGTCGAAATCGGCGTAAGTGGTGTTTCCACAAAACTTTAGAATAGAACAGCTGCACGGTGGTACCAGCGCCCTACAAGCGCGGACATAAATACATAACTTTGTTATTTGTGATTTTTCTTTAGAGATATTAATAAAAAAGACTTCTAAAGTGTACATTAATACCCTAATTTACCAAATTTATAACATAATAAAGGATGAACTTTAGAATATGTACTTTTGCTATTTACATTTATTTAATCAATATTATAGATTTATTGCCCTCGTTTGGAAATGCGTCTGAATATGATATCAATGCTTTTTATGAAGGGGTTATAGTTATATATATATAGTATATATATATATATTATATATATATGAAATCTTTGTATATTTTATAATTAAACAAAAAGCAAGTAAACTTCAACAAAATTTATTTCAAACACAAGAAACTTAATACCACAATCAACCTAATTTATATCTAAACTAAATTTGTAATAAATCTAAAACCTGCCTCGAGAATATGCTTTTTTTCTTACGGGGAAGTTTCCGAAGACCAGAGATAAATGGATCAGAGCTGAGTAAAAGTCTGTTTAGTAAGTCCTTATTCGTAAGTTCTCGCGACATATTTCTTGTATGATCTCGTCTGAAGGCCTTATAATTTTTATTGTTCGCTTCGGCTGCCTCTTCGGATAATTCTCCGATGGATAATAAGGCATACTGTGCCACCTGAGCACCATGAATAAGGACATTGTGGACGGAAGCTGGGAGATTATACCACGGATATTCTTGTACCAAAAGTCGCGCAGTTTCTAAAGCATATTCACCATATTTGTCTGAATTAATGTTAAAGCCCGAGGACAAAACTTCTAAAACTGTGGAACAACGATCGATCAGATCTTTATTTAAGCCAGTAATTTCAGCTGAAACTACAGAATTACTGAAAACTACTACCTAAGTTACTAATATCTAGATTCTCGACCTCACCCAGAGAAGCTAGAATCGTTTGCAATACGTGTTGATGTTTTTGAAGAACAGCTCCAGGTACGGCAGACCATATCTCAAAGATATGCATCCTTGAAAATGTACATTTAATAAAAGTACCTGAAAAGAAAATTTAAAAATTTAAGGTACATATTTCTCGTTGACCGTTCTACGCCATAGCCTACGCAGTCGTAGAGGCTGTATAGCAGCTACATCTGCAAACGTCCGCAGATAAAACCTTTACATTCTCAAAATAGACAGTTTGATCTATAATTTAAGATAGGTGAGAATAGTAGCTTAATGTAGCAAGTTAATTGTAAGTCTATGTAAAGTTTACAATTATGATAAAAATTTGGTAGAAATCCTGTATGACGTAGCACGTAAAAACTCTTCATAATAATGTCAAATAAAATTTATTATTATAACTTAATAGTGAAAACATACCTTGATCTTGGAAATCCATGTCACAAAACCACTCAAAAACAATGCAATTCCGAGAATTCACCGTCACAAAAACAATGCCTGTTAGTGAGTTACTGATAAGGCGAGTGCAACGTAATAATGTGTTAACTTCGGAGGTCAAAAATGTTGTGATTATTAGGTAAAATGGGTAGAATATTTATACTTTAGGGTAGCTCGTTTATCGGTTAATCGTTAAAGGTAGTTAAATTGAGGGTAGCTGACAAGTTTTTTTTTGAATTATGTCCTATGGGCGGTACCACTGTGAGCTGGTACAAACGAGTCAAATTAACAGCCAGAATACATTAATCTTTCTTGTCTATCTTTCTGGGGAGGGAAAAAAATCATTTAAGATTATTGCTTCAAGGCAAAAAAGTTCATTTCAGCTTGTATTTCTCCGTCAGTCTGCGTTAGTGCACTAACGCGCTAAAGGTGTACTCCGACATTAAGTTCTTCTTTTTTAACCTTTGTCTTAGTAAAATCATCTAGCTCTTACGCACTCTCTGGAGTCAGCTTCATGAAGGCACCGAGATGAAAAGATTATATTAAAACTGAAAAAAACCGCAAATTCGAAACCGGCAAAAGTTTGAATGGATGTATAAGTTTTTTTTAATTAAGTATTAGTTTTTAGATACTTTTTAAATAGTCAATTAAATACACAATTTTGTTAATTATTAAGAGAAGCCATGGGTCCTGTAATAGAACTTAGGCTAGTTCGGAAACTTGCGGACTCAAAAAATATTTAAACATTTTACTGTGTCAGAAATAAACGATTTTATTTGATGTTTGTTACCTCTTTACGCCGGATTGAGCATGTAGTTCTGGACCTAGAAAACTTAAAGGCTACTCAGTATCCAAATCCTAAGCCGTTAGCAGCTTTAATTGTAAACTCAGTGGCTACACAAGCTGTTGTTCTCGTAAGCTGTTGTAAGTTCAGTGCGGCTTCACACCTATTACAATTAGGTTATCTTTGCGCCAGGCACGGGGCGCGCCATCGGATTGGGCGCTCCAAGCTGAATTACCTTCTTTCTATCTCAATTGTTACCGTTCAAGGTGTTTAGTCTATTGTTGGAGGCTACTTTTGTACTTAGGTAAAGGTTTTAATCCTTGTTTTACTTTATTCGTTTTTAGACTTTAGTTTTCAGCCAGTTTGGTTTTGTTGGCTCAAGGGGGCTATTTTTGTACTAAAAAGCTTTAATTCTTGTTTTACTTTATTCGTTTTTAGACTTTAGATTTCAGCCAGTTTGGTTTGTTGTTTCAAGTAGGCACTTATTTTGTAACTAGCAAATTTTAAATGTTATGTTGGGTTTAAAGAGGCCCATTACTTAAACATTAGCGTTAATAAATTCTTACATATCAGTGAATTACTACTGTTACGTCGCCTTATTAAATTATAACTGTTATAGGTTTATACTAGCTTGTGCCCGCGGCTTCGCAAGCGTTTTTTAGGAATAAAAAGTAGCATATATGTAAGGTATTCCAGGTCCAACTCAACACAAAATTTCAGCCCGATCCATTCAGTAGTTTTAACGTTGTCTTCGGCCAAACATCTTCACAACGGCACAAACATTCGCCTTTATAATGTAGGATAACTGTTTGTTTTGAATTTTAGATTGGGAGTTCTTATTTAACACTTTCATGGCCCAAACCGCAGATGATCACTCCCAGCCCCGTCTAGCGGGGCGGCGGCGGCGTGCCCCTGCGGAACGCACCGTCGAGGCTAGGCAGTGGACGCGTTAAATAAAGTTGTTGTAGAGTTGAGTTGGGCTGCCATACCTCTTTTGGTGGTTTTCTTTTGGCTCTTATTTAGGTCGTCTGTTTAAAGTCAGCTCGTTCAACTTCCAGTATTAGAATCTCGAAATATAATATCAAATCAAGCTAAATACTGCAACCAGATCACCGGAAATTATTTTCCGATCACTGAGCAGACCTTCACAATCACAATGCCCACTAAATCTTTTGAATAGCTGCAATGTAATACACAATAGGTAGGACTTTAGGTATAAATAGGTACAGTCAGATATGCAAGATACAAGAATTTAGTAGGAACAATTTTGTTGGTAAAATACTTTAGCTTTAGTGGATATGCCTTTAGAGATAACTAACAAACCCTCGAATACTCAAACGCAAACTTTGATTTAAGCCTCTTTTACCCGCGATTTTGGAGCGCGTCTTGTGTCGCGCGATTTGTTGCGATTTTGTAGCGCGATTCCTTACATACAACTGCGTTTTTGTACGTTTTTGCGCGATTTCTACCGCCCCCAAAGCGTAAGACGCACCTGTGTGTAAGAAGGCATGCGTCCTAATACAAAATGTTGCGTTAACAATTATAGCAAAATCGCAGGACGCGGAAACGCGTCGTCCAACTTCTATCGCGTCTATAAAATCTCAGCGTTGTGTGAGATCGTATGCGTCTTAGTACAAAATGTACTGCAAACAAATATCTCAACAAATCGCGCGACACAAGACGCGCTTCAAAATTGCGGCTGTGGTGTAGAGGCTTTAAGCACTTCTCGAGACGTTTTATTTTGACAGTTTCCGATGAAAAGCCCGCCAAAATAACGTGATTAAACCTGATTTGCGTTTGAGTATTCGGGGTTAAGGCCCGTCATCGATCTACATAAGTTTGATTGAGTAACGCTTATACCATAGAGAAGCGTTACTCAAGCATAGATGCACTGAGCAAGCAATCATAATTCATAATACGGGCCTTCTCACCTCAACAGCCAGTATTGGTCCAATGCTGGACGCAGGTCTGCGCTGATAAGCGCCTTGTTGGCTTTTATCTCATGGGTCATAAATTATGACCCATGAGACTCATATTATGACTCATAATACGAGCCTAAATAAAAGAAAAGTGAAAGACAAAAAGCTGACGAAATTGACTCCTTCAAATCCCTTTTAAGTTATTTATAATACGAGGCGTTTACGAGAAACTTGAGAATATTCAGTAAATATTGGTTTTGACTGTATTTATTAAACTATACCTAAACTACTGTTGGTTGTAGTTACGGGTAAATAACCGTAACGATTGATTACGAGATGGCACGCGCAGTTGACATGGGTGACTTATGTGTTGTTATTGTACATTATGTTAAGGCGCATCATGGCAGATCTTTTTCCGTTTTGGTACCACTGTGGGGTACGGGTGTGGGTACGGTGTTCCCAAAGTCTCACGTGAGACGTTGCCTGTTCCCAACGTCTCACGAAAAGTATTCCCAATGTCTCAGGTGAGAAGTTGCCTGTTCTCAACGTCTCACGAAAATTCGGAGATCTTCATATTACTATCTAAAAATTTATTGGTAGTGTTTATGTACTAACAATTATTCAAGATTAAGTTTAGTGCAAAATGCATGCTTTTGCAAAAGAAAATGGCTATCTAGAGATTTCCTATTGGTCAGCGGCGTTTGCACTGTCGACAACGAATTTGTTTAGAATGCAAAATAATATCTACTCACACTTAAATCTGAAAATATTTGAAAACTTTAGATAGTACGTAGGTACCTAAAGTTTTCAACTATTTTCCGCTTCATCTATAATAGTATACGCATTTAAAGACGAAATAGCACGTGTTATTAAATGGTTTTGCCATAAAAATCTTAACGTATATTTTACTACAACAAATATAATATTAATAGACATAATTTGGCACTTGGGCAAATAAAAAAATAAATTGTGTACCAAACCACATTCTTAGGCTTAATTCTAGATGAACACTGCAACTGGAAATCTCATATTGATAAAGTTTGTGCCAGGCTGAATAAATTTGCCTTTGCTCTACATAGATTTAAAAACGTCCTATCAAAAGCCTGTTTTCCAAGCACACCATGGTTACGTTGCATCGGTATTGTGCTATGGACTAATAGTATGGGGAAATGGCTCCAATGCCAATAAAGCCTTCATAGCGTAGAAAAAATGTGTTAGAGGAATTGTTGGTATACTACCGTAAGAATCCTGTAGACCGTTATTTAGTGAACTCAAATCGCTCACGCTACCTTGTCTTTACATCCTTGAGGCAGTTTGTAAGGAAACATAACTGTTTATGAAGGCGAGTGAACTGTAGCCGCGAAATACACGGGATACTGATAGGATAGTTTTGAGTAGGCATCCCAGGACCCGTTTATTTTATACCATAAAAACTGTTTTGCCATGTGTGGAAAATAATCTTCTGCTGACAAAATTTATCAAAGTGTTACGACTCTGGCTACATAGCCAAAAATATTACCTATAATATAAATCAATTTATAAACTGACACAATTGAACTGATTATCTCTAAAATTGTTTAAATATATTAATCTAAGTAGCTGATAGGACACCTATGTTAAAAATTATACAATGATATTTACAGTCAAAGAATAGAAACAAATTCGAACAAGTATTTACAATTGAAACTAATTAAATTAATATAATGAATGATAAATCGGATTCTGTATCAAAATAATAAATTACAACCAACAGGGCGTATGTACTATACACGCAATGCACACGTAAACAAGCAATTTATTATTATGCCTTTAGCTATAATTAGAACTTAAAGCTATCTATCTATATACATATTTGCAATTAATAAATGAATCTAAATCTGAAGACATTTTACATTACGCGAGTCGTCAAACTGACGTTTTTATAGTAAAAAGACATTTTTCTCTATTCTATTAAATATTCGTGTAATGGAGAACTATAGAACTAAAATCTAACGTAATTTATACCCCCCATTCGTTGTCATTGTTAATAGAACAAACGTGCATAGGTTTAGTACCGCCATAACATCAAAACGGAAAGGTTAAGGTTATTTCCATGTTATTTCTGTGAACTACATAAAAGTCTGCAGGCTAAATCCACTAATAAAATTATAGTCTGACTTATTCGGCTTGTTCAAATTCGAGTGGGTGACACGTAAACTCTACTTAAGAGTAAAATCCCTTCGTAAACAGAGGGATTTTATTAGGAGATCGGCAATAGCATCTAATCCATGCTAACCACTAAGCAGAGGGGTGAGTCTATTTGACGTTATTAACGAGATGTTATGGTCACAAAGGTAGAAGCAGACCCTTTTTCTATTTAGTACAGCGCCTCTATCTTGCGCACTGGGAACTATGCAAATCCCATACAAAAAGGAGACGTTCCGATCACGTGTCGTTACTAACGTCAAATAGACTCACCCCTCTGGCTCTGTTATATATAATATAGTTATATAATATAACACATGTATGTGACTAGTCAGCCCATCATCACGGCTCTAAAATTTAAATAATCATCTTTCTGCACGTTTTATAGCGATACTAATGAAAGTTATTAGCTTTCCGAAAACAAAATTTATCTTTAATAAATGATGTTATTTTCTCAATAAATAAATAGGTCAAACATGATAAAACGGAGTTCACGACAAAAAAACAGCTTTAGCAAAACACAACTAGATACATCGATGCATCCTCACAGTTGCTATAATTCTGAAAAAGGCTTGCACCCAACAGAGGAATCCTAGCCGTTGATGAAATGTTCCTTTATACAATTTAATATAACGGACATGCCGTTATATTCAAAGTTAAATAAATATATTTAAACAATGGTGTGAGTGAATTCATAACGATCGAAATAAACTAAAAATGTCTCTTTCAAGAGACGAGAACATTTTTAGTGCTGTCTCTAATAGGAGTTTAGTTTTGACGACGACATCTGAATTGACACCAGTGTTTGTGTGATATATAATTAGTTAAATAAATTGAAGTATATGTCCCGTTTGTTCCAGGTGGTGGAACCCATCAACCGTCTGCTGGAGGCAGTTCCGTTTGACTGCGTGTTCTACTCGCTGGACTGGCACCCTCCGGACCACGTCTCTTTCATAGACAACGTGCACATGCGCGAGTTGCACCCGACCAGCCCGGTCCGTCTCTAGTAGTACCTGACCTTAAAACTCTGCGGTCATTAATCCAATACCGCTCCCACACACCACATAAACTTGCAAGGGCATCCCACAAGCGTCAAGCGAGTGGTCAGCGAGCTTTCTGTCTGTCATCTCACCTCAACCTCACCTCAACAGCCTGTGTTTGTCCACTGCTGGACGCAGGCCTCCCTCTGATAAGCGCCTTGTTGGCTTTTATCTCTTAGGGGTAATTCCCATAATCCCCACGCTGGGCATGAGGGTTGGGGATCGCAGTTCGGTGGTAGAATTGTTTTGCAGGAGGCGCTGCTGCCCGCCCCCGGTGAAAATCCCTTAGTCGCCTCTTACGACACCCGCGGGAAGAGTTGGGGTGGTGTAACTTCTAAGCCGGCACCACACAGCTGTCTGTCATCTGATGCCGTCAATATACAAGAACAAATTTTAAAATTTTAAAACCCCCCCGACAGTTTTTCATGGAACATGGAACACTCGGGATAAAATTATCTATGACACAAAAAAAAATTAAAATCGGTTCATCTGTTTGGGAGCTACGACAGACAGATACACAGACAGACACGTTAAACTTATAAACCCCTCTCTTTTTGCGTCTGGGGTTAAAAATACATGTAAATGTTACGAGTTGACGTTTCATGGTCATGGTTCATGGTTTCATGATCGCTGCGAATTAACATTCTCAACGATCATGAAACGTCAAAAATAAATATATAAATAATGCTCAACGATCACACAGAGCGTTATCTAGTCCCAAGCTAAGCAGAGCTTGTGTTATGGGTACTAGACAACTGATATACTTAATACAATACACTACATGAATTGATATTTTTTATTATAGGTACATAGAAAACATCCAGAACACCCTGAAAAAATATCTGCAGATCGTAAAAACATTTGTCCCGAGGCGGGAATCGAACCCGCAACCTCCTGCGTCGCAGGCGGACCTTCGCCCGCCACAGAGGTTGTCATAAATCCGCCTCGTTGCGAGTGGCATCTTTCCCCGTACTGGCTGCACGACCGCTCGCTGAGTCACACGTTACATAACACCCTGTAGCTCCGGTCAGTGACCGGCTTAAAGGTTATACCTAAAATTAAAGCTCTAAGTAAATAAGCCAGTATCAGATCAGAAAGCACGGATGAAATTGGACGACTGAAAAGAAAATAGGCCGAGAAATAAACCTCTATTATTTTAGGATTTGAGTTGTGCAATTCTTCCTTCTGTTACAGGTCTCAGCAGACAAAGCGCAGGCTTACGACACGGTTGTGTTCGCCGGCCCCCCGCCCATGAAGCAGCGCCTGTGGCCGCGCCACTGTGTGCAGGACACCTGGGGCGCAGACCTCCATCCAGAACTCAAGGTAACCAACATAGCTTGAGTCCCATCCAAAACTCAATATAACCCAACACATCTTGAGTTCTATCCAGAACTCAAGGTAACCATCGACACACCATGAGTTCCATCTAGATGGTTGAGTCTATTTGATGTTGGTAACGAGACGTGATCGTTTCGCTTCCTTTTTACATATAATTTAGTACAGCGCCTCTAAAGTGTGGACAAGGAACTACGCAACGTAAAATAGACTCACCCCTCAGAAGTCAAGGTAACCATCATCACTCTTTGAGTTCCATCCAGAACTCAAGTTAACCATCAACACACATTAAGTTTCATCCAGAACTCAAAGTAACTATCAGCACACCTTGAGTTCAATCCAGAACTCAAGATTATCAACAGCGCCTTGAGTTCCATTCATAACTCAAGGTAGTAGGTAGTAGGGCTCAAGGGGAAAACTAAACATTCTAGGTCCATCAACACACCTTGAGTTTCATCCAGAACTTAAGGTTACCATCAACATACCTTGATCCTATCCACATCTCAATCAGGATATCGATCAACACACCCTTCTGGATTGCTGAGTCCAATACAGAAATCAAGGGAACCAACAGTACCTTGAGTTTCATCCAGCATCGGTTCTGGTGCAAAATCGACAAAAATGGTATCAAAACTCGGGATTATGACACCATTTGTGGCGATTTTTTATTTATTTATTTATTTATATATTTTATATATTTATTTATATATGGCCCATAGCTCAGCTTTAAGCTCCAGCATGTCACCATACTGTAGCGCTGGTATTCTGCTAAGGGCTACATTTAGGTCACGGACACCTTGGTAATACAAATATTTTTCTAGGTAAAGGTTCGCCTGAGACGTAGAAAGTTGTTCGATTGCTGCGAGACTAATGTTTTGCATGATTTATTTGATACCCCGCGGCTTCGCACGGTGGTTTCCGGGATAAAAAACTATGTCTATGTTATGTGTCTCTACAAGATCTTTCTCAACATAGCAAAGTCTGCATAGAATGGACAGAGAGTCGATCCTGCCCAGGCAACATAAATGCTGACAGACTAGCAAAGGAAGCGGCGAAACAAACTCCAACACAAAAAGATATAGGTCTTTCTAACCCGCCCACAGCAGAAGTCAAAAACAGACTAAAACTCAACTCAGAAAAAGAACACCAAAAACTATGGGAGCGTCGTACAGACTGCAAGCATACTAAATCAATATTCGAGCCGCGAGGACCTAAGAACGATGGTGGGTATCATCACAGGCCACTGTGAGCTGAACCACCATCTTTTTAAGACTGGAGCCACAGACAGCAGCTTGTGTCGTGGCTGCTTCCAAGAAGAAGAGACTGTGGAACACGTTGTATTACACTGCACGGCCACAGAGGAAGTCAGACACAAGACGGGGCTGAAGAGTCTCATTGAGGAATCAACCCCGTCCACACCCGCGGAAAAACTGAAACGTAGCTGTCAGTCACCAAAAGTCCTGCTCCGGTACTTCAAGGAGCTGGGCTGGTTAGGGCCTGTTTAGGCAGGGGGATAATGCACAATACACTCCCATGCGAGATGTCCGTGCAGATCTCATTTCCCCCAATCAGAATTAGAATTAGAATTAGATGTCTATGTTCACCCCCGCAATACTACATACCTCCCTGCCAAAACTCATTATGATCCGTCCAGCCGTTTAGGCGTCAAAAGGTAACACACAGAATTACTTTCGAATTTATAATATTACTAGCTTCTGTCCGCAGCTTCGCACGCGTATTTTCGGTATAATAAGTAGCCTATTATCTAAGTTAGGCTTTGCTCCTAAACGTACGCCAAATTTCATCTAGTAGTTTTCTAGATCTTAAGTAACAAAAATACAGGTATCAGAAACTTTCGGCTTTGTAATATTAATAGGATAGTAGGAGTAGTATGATAGGAAGTATGGATTTGGCTGCTAACGATGAGAGTCCCACATTCTCCCTGCTATTTATTTGAACCGCTTTCAAACCGAAAACGTTATTTTCCAGATAGTAGAAGGAGCCATCAAGGTGTACAAAGGCACCAACTCCGAAGTGGACTCGTACTCTGTGTTCTGGGACAACAAGAAACTGACCGACACTAGCCTGAGCTCCCAGCTGCGCGTGCGCCACGCCACCGACATCTACATCTGCGGGCTGGCTTACGACGTGTGTGTCGGTTAGTACAGACCCTATCCCGACACTAGCCTGAGCTCCCAGCCGCGCGTGCGCCACGCCACCGACATCTACATCTGCGGGCTGGCTTACGACGTGTGTGTCGGTTAGTACAGACCCTATCCCGACACTAGCCTGAGCTCCCAGCCGCGCGTGCGCCACGCCACCGACATCTACATCTGCGGGCTGGCTTACGACGTGTGTGTCGGTTAGTACAGACCCTATCCCGACACTAGCCTGAGCTCCCAGCCGCGCGTGCGCCACGCCACCGACATCTACATCTGCGGGCTGGCTTACGACGTGTGTGTCGGTTAGTACAGACCCTATCCCGACACTAGCCTGAGCTCCCAGCCGCGCGTGCGCCACGCCACCGACATCTACATCTGCGGGCTGGCTTACGACGTGTGTGTCGGTTAGTACAGACCCTATCCCGACACTAGCCTGAGCTCCCAGCCGCGCGTGCGCCACGCCACCGACATCTACATCTGCGGGCTGGCTTACGACGTGTGTGTCGGTTAGTACAGACCCTATCCCGACACTAGCCTGAGCTCCCAGCTGCGCGTGCGCCACGCCACCGACATCTACATCTGCGGGCTGGCTTACGACGTGTGTGTCGGTTAGTACAGACCCTATCCCGACACTAGCCTGAGCTCCCAGCCGCGCGTGCGCCACGCCACCGACATCTACATCTGCGGGCTGGCTTACGACGTGTGTGTCGGTTAGTACAGACCCTATCCCGACACTAGCCTGAGCTCCCAGCCGCGCGTGCGCCACGCCACCGACATCTACATCTGCGGGCTGGCTTACGACGTGTGTGTCGGTTAGTACAGACCCTATCCCGACACTAGCCTGAGCTCCCAGCCGCGCGTGCGCCACGCCACCGACATCTACATCTGCGGGCTGGCTTACGACGTGTGTGTCGGTTAGTACAGACCCTATCCCGACACTAGCCTGAGCTCCCAGCCGCGCGTGCGCCACGCCACCGACATCTACATCTGCGGGCTGGCTTACGACGTGTGTGTCGGTTAGTACAGACCCTATCCCGACACTAGCCTGAGCTCTCACGGTATAAAAAATGATACGAATTTTGCCTGTGAATTGTCATCAGAACTGAACAGAGCCACATAATAACTAGAATAGTACTACGTAACGGAACTGAAGAAACAAACAAGATCTCAATCAAAGTCACAAAAGCATATTCCGAACATTACTTTAGTATCATCTATGTCTATGTCACTTTAAACGAGATCCATACTACTCTTTGACTCTACAGCACAGCGCAGGGTCTCCTGGTGTAGAGATCAAATTGAGATCACGATTAGTCGTAATATATTTAGCATGAAGTGTTGTAACTTAAAGGTTTTGTATTATATTTATACTGTCTTTAGCTACTGTGGGTTGGTTAAAATAAAAGAGTTTGTTCACTATACTGAGAGTCTATTCATTACACTGTTAACACAAGTACATTCAATTACATTTACGTTAATCTATAATCCTTAATTTAGGATATGTCTGTACTAGGCAGCGGGTTGAGAAGTGACTGCCCTAGGCAGGGTTGGTGGAGTGACTGACGACAATCGGCTTAACCAGTAAAGACGCCGAATCATCGAAACGCGTTTGCGCCGCGCACTATATGCTAAACTGTGTCACTACAAAGGGTTGTTTTGAAGGGTGTGAAAGGAAACAACCTTATTTGTTCATGGTTGTATATTGACTGGATAGAGTAAACTAAAAGTGGTATGTATGCCTGCACAATGATGTCATTGTGCAGTAGTAGTAAGTTATATCTAATCTATGTAGATTAGATATAACTTACTACTACTCGTAATGCTAACCTACGTTACAGTAGGTACCTATAGGATAGGTACTTCAAGCAAAAATAAGCATAATTATATGTTAAGGCGTATATTATATACCCCGATACTAGCGCCACTACATATTTTATTTTATCATTACGTTATACAAAGGAATTATCAAAAAATCGGACCGCGCGTAGACGATACCTATCACAAGCTTTCTTTTAATGTATCTGTAATAGTTTTGTTTTGTGTTCTTCAGTCAGATACCTTGTTTGGAGAGCTTGGTGGCCACCAATAGGAACTAAACTCTTGAAACAAGTATCTGCCTAAATAATACAATACAAAACTATTACAGATACATTAAAAAAAAGCTTGTGATAGGTATCGTCTACGCGCGGTCTGATTTTTTGATAATTCATTTGTATAACGTAATGATAAAATAAAATATGTAGTGGCGCTAGTATCGGGGTATATATACGCCTTAATGTGATTGTTGTATTATGTATGCATGTTTTTACGATGAATAAATTTACTTTACTTGAATGTATTTTCCGCAGGTGCGACCATAGCAGACGCGTTAGCTATAGGCTACCGCGCTATCCTTATAGAGGACGCGTCTCGCGGCGTCGACCTGGCGGACATCGAGGCCACCAAGAGAACCATCCTGCACAACAACGGAGTCATCATCAACTCGGACCAGGTGAGACTAAATAAAACACGTTGCGTCTTAGTTTACTCGTGAAGGAAAACTCAAGGTTTTGGCCAAAGCGGATAGGAGAAAAATGTTATCAATAAAATCTCGAATGAGCACAAATATTGAAGTTTCCGCTTCTTAAAACTTTGGAATAAAAAATAAAATAAAATAAATAATGCTAAACAATCCACACAGCACCATCTAGCTCCAAAGTAAGCTACTCAAAGCTTGTGTTATGGGTACTAGATAACTGATATATTTAATACATTATATAGTTACATAGATAGATATCTTTTTATTATAAATAGAAAACACACAGACCAACGGAACAAATTTGTGCAGATCGTACACAAATTTGTTCCGAGGCGGGAATCGAACCCGCAACCTCTTGCGTCGCAGGCGGACTCGCCCGCTGCGCCACTGAGGTCGTCAAGGTAGTGTATAAGTGGAATTAAGTGTAACAGACATACAAATGTCATAAGTCCTTAGAAAGAGCTGTTATTTCGTCTAGTCTATTATTTTGACCATTAGATAATAGATATTTTTTTTAATTGTGACATTTCCATAAGTATTATTTTATATAATTTAACGTACCTACGCTAGATTTTATAATAATGTTTGACGTTTTGGAATGTATTCTGTAAGTCAAGTTTGAGTAAACAATAAATAAATAAATAGTTACGGCTGACTGAGCTAAGATGCCTCTTAATATAAGTGTGTTCCCCGTCAGGTGATGCCGATGGTGGAGGGCCGCGACCGGCGCCCCGAGCTCGGCTACAAGCTCGCCATGGAGCTCAAGAACGCGTTGGACGACAACTGAACTACACACACACACACACACACGGTAGTTGACTACCACACCATCTACTAGATGCAACTGGACAGAATATCTATTACCAACACGTTAGTGTGTAAAGAATAGGTTCGTTTTTCCTTCAGAATTGGATCTTTTCGATAGGATTCGATTATAAAAATTTAGGTACAGTACCCGGCGATAAATTTTACATTTTGGAAAGAGACATTCGGTTAATTTCGGCATCCACATAAACAGTACAAAGATAAAGATCATTTATTTGCATAAACTTGTGTAGGTATAAGATTTAACAAACAGGTATGTATCAACATGTTTTACCGATGACGGTGTACAAATTGTGAGAAAAGGCATGCAACAGAGACAGTAGGTAACTAAAATAATAATTGAGTTATTAAAAGTAATGTCGAAAAATATTTAGGTAAGAGATTCCGTTAATAAATTTTAATAATTTCTAAAAAATTCAATAAAAAAGTTAAAATTTATCATTTAGAAAGTCGTCAATCTTTTAATAACATTTTTCAATTAACAATTTCTTAAATTTATATTTAAATTCAAAATCATTTAGTTGCTTGTAGCTCTTAGGTATTTTGTTGTAAATTTAACAAAAACATTGTGGCTTGAAATGAAAGTTTGCTTTAAAATGTAGGGCACATGAGGTAGAATTTTAGCCTCAGGCTCAAGCCGCGGGGCGCCTGCTACAAAGGTACTCGTACTGTAGATATTCTGTCCATGTGTGTCCATGTAGGTCTAAGGCCGGGTTCACTTTGGATACGATTTCATCCGAAATTGATTTGCGCGTAAACGTACAACTACGCACGAATGATCTCGACCTTCCAAGGACTACGGGAGCGCTCACACGCATGCGATCATTTCATTTCATTTATTTATTCTCAAACAATAATTACATTGTGTCGGAATTTTTCTTAATATTAGGTACACATTGTTATTATATTTTATACGATTATATATTATATATTTTATTATTATTACACGACTTAAAAACATTAAAATAGTAGTATACTATATAAATCAGTCGTAAGTATACGTACGTTTACTTACGACGTCCGAATACAATCCGAACTTGTTGGGATTTATCACGCAGTCGTACGTTCAGTTTTACATAAAAATGGACACAATGGATGTAGAAAAGTTAATTAACTTGATTTACGGACATAAATGTTATATTGATATCTTGAAGATACAGATTATTCATCGCAACAAAGATGACGTATGCGATATCACCGGTGCACTGCCTATTTGACGGAGAAAAACGTATTCAGTACCTACTCGTACGTTTACGTACGAACAAATTCGTATTCAAAGTGAGCGATCCTAACGCTTAAGTATTCTGTGCATTTAGAACTATGTACCTTTTAAGTTATGGCAGTGCTTACTTAACTAAAACATTGACAAACTTAATAGTTAGGTCGTAGCATAGTTTAATGTAGATTCCCAGTTTTGGGACCCCGTCCCACTCTAAAAGGGTACCTAATACGTAGTTAGGAATAATTTTAAGGTGCTTGTGAACAAGTTAAAATAGTACAAATACTTAGACATTAATTTAGCACCTTGCTTGAAGGGGATCTGAATGTAATTATATGAATATTATTTATTTAATTTAACTTATTTATTTGTAATTAATATTATTTATTTCATGACAAGGCAAAATAATAGATTGAAATGACACCTCTGTACTATTGTATAACCTATATTATACAGGGTGCCACGAAAAGGGTGTACTAAGCCAAAATGGGGCGATCCTGGTCATCGAGGGGGTCAACGTTAGTACAACGATTTTTTTTTTTGGAACATCTTTCCCTTTATTTAAATAAGAGACGTTTTTTCTACAAAATTCGTTTTCTTTTACGTGTATTCTTACATTATTATTATTGTTTTCAAATTTCAAAGGAAATACATCATTTGTTTTTCTAATTTCATGACAAAACACTGGTTTTGCTAACACTTACAAGCAAAAAACATTTGTGAAATATTTTGTAATGTTAAATAATGCACGAGTGCGTGTAAAAGTGTTCTTTTACACGCACTCGTGCATTATTACGAATAGGAAGAAAAAAAACTTAATTTTTCCAATAAAAATACTAAAAATATTCGATATTCAAAAAATAGTTATTCACAAGTTGATCCCCTTGGAGTCCAGAATCACCCCCTTTCAGCTGTACACCCTTTCCGTGGCACCCTGTACACATATACTAATTATTTTAGATTATATTTCTAATCTAAATCAAGCTATAGAATCTCGAAGTCATAACCTTACTAAACAAACACTACCAATGACATAAAAGCGGAATCTTTCATTGCTATGACGCACCTGCCATCTGCAGCTCAGTGAAGCGACAGTCGCCGAAGCTGGGCAGTGAATGCGTTAACCAACTTGATCTTTTTATGTCTATAAGAGTGAGCTAAAAATAAAAACGCTTATTCTTAACTTAGTTATTATTAGCGGTTCGACTGAGCGACACCGCGCGAGACACGCCGGCAGCACGACGAGGCAACGCCGAGCTATAAATTACATACCTACCTTAATTATGTATATCTTTAATTTTCAGACTGCTCGCCCATTCTGGACTCGACTAACTATTTGTTTTGATTTGGAGATTATTTATATAACTTTTAGCTAAGTAAAACTGACTATGCCAGTCCCTAAGATCCTAAGGGCTGACTACGGAATCATTAGGTTCCGTAGTGAGCCCTTAGTAGGTACCCTATAGCTCGCTCATGGCACGATCGTTATTTGTTTTTTACGCTGAAGCCACAAATCTGTCAGCAGTTTAGGAAGAAAAAGACTTTCGCCAGCTTTAAATAACCATGCTATTAGCTTCTTGCCCAGTTTAGAATTAATCATAAAGTTGTAGGTTTACACAATAAATTATCTGTATTGTATTGATGCACAATGCACAAATATCTTCTATGATATTGAAAATGTTAACGGTTTTTTACCAAAGTTATCTTATTTTTTAATGATATTGAAATTCTTCAAATTGGTTTAGGGTTTTCGGTTTATGTAATGTGGCATATCTAAAAATGTATATCGGATTAAAATATTCAAAAGAACATTCGAGGTATAGATATGTTTTAACCTTTTTTTTTGCTAAAGTGTAGAATTCCTATTATAATCGATTTGCGATTATATAAGGCCCTTAATTGGTTGTTGTTTTATTCTAGAATTAAAATGTGTAAGAAGAATTATGTATACTACCTTCTGTAGAGTACAGAGTGTACCAAAAAATAGTGCCTGTATTTGCCACATATGCAGTGTGTTTTCTGTATACAGGGTGAATTTATCTTATGAGCTCAATACCCTAAAGACAGTGATACTTCAGTTTAAGATCACCCTGTTATATTTTATGTAAGCATATAGCACTTTTAGATGCACTAGGTCTAGACATTCCTATTATTTTTAAGTATTTATTGCGACAACTTGTTTTCACCAGGAGCCTGGGTCACAAATGTTCATCATATTTTTATGAGAATATTAATTACATCTAAGTACTACTTATTTATGTAAAATGTCAAAATAGTAGATTTGTGGTAGAAACCACGTGACAAAGCTGAGTTGAATAATCTCGAATGAAACATACTTTCCTACGATTTATTTATTTATGAACATTAGATTTTAGGAATTAGATGTGACAGCTTTTTGTTCCTCTATTAAATTATGCACTATTATTTATTAAAATCGTTTTATGAAAGCATTTTCTGTTTTATTTACATATATAGGTAATTCTGGTTTGGTAAATAATGAATTCCAAAATATTGACAAAAATATATTTATTGATTTGTGCAATATGATTACAAATTATTAAGGTGTTGAGCAAATAGTTCCCTTAGATTAATACAAACAATTCTAGATATTTACATGCACATAAATAAATAATAGAAAAAAAACTTATTTTATAATTTTTCTACAGTGTTGTAGACATGTCAAACTAAATAAGCATAAAAATAATATCACACAATCACAATTATTCAGCGTTATTAAACACTGACAGAACTAACTAATTTATAATTATTTTTATTAAAAATAAAAACAAGAGCTTAGAATCACTAAATAAAAACACTTTTTAAACTTAAGACGGTTTACAGACAATTTAAGGCACTCCTTAGAGCTCACATTATTCATTAGATAATTTTGTAGTAGTGTTCCCCATCCAGTATAAAATCAAAACTAAAATATAAATATTTAAAAACTACACTATCAAATAATCTGTGGTACTTGCAAAACCCACTCTACCCAGCAACCAAACCATGGTAATGCCACTCACTGCACTCCTGAGGCCTTATCATAGCATTCACATAGTAAAACCATTTTTATACCCTGTTTTTCTTTATGAAATGTGTTCAAAATATGGGTTTATTTTTGTTAGCCTGATAAGGCAGGGGAATGTTCAACACCTCCCATGTAATGTGTAAGTGCAAATCATTGTTTCCCAACCTAGACTTTGAATATCAGGGTTAATTTCAATTTGATACCTTCACACATTCCTGTGAAAAGTAGGTTGACAAACGGACAACAAAGCAATCCTATAAGGATTCCTTTTTTCCTTTTGAGGTAAGGAACCCTTAAAATGGTATTACCACAAGAAGTCTACAATAAAGCCCCTGAGTTTCAAAGCAAAGTAACTCAAGCAGCATTTATGCTTGAGATAACCTGTCTACCGAGCTTCTCAGCAATAAAGTCCAAGATGGTCACCACCAGTTCCCTTCTGCTGGAGGAGCATGCCATGAGGATGTCTATCGCTCGGATGCAGTCTGTGGCATCCAATCTTCGCAGGAAATTGAAGATGATGAAGAGAAGTTCTTTTAGCTTCTCTTTCACAGTGGACCAGATTTCACGGAGGGATACTACAGCTGGGGAATTAAATTAGAAAGCATTACTTAATTTATTTGATTATTTTTTTAATGGAAATCTGGAACTTTGGGTCAGAGTCAAAAGTTTCTATGATGTGAGCAAAGCTGCAGAGTTTAATTAGAAAATATATAAAATAACCCAATGGGCATTTAGTTATTATTCAAAGAGACTATTGTTTCCATTAACAATGCCAACATCCTTAACTAGGTACCTGCTGTGAATGGGGGATGTAGGTACCCAAGTTTATTTTTATGAGTAAAGGAAGAAGTATGCATTTACAAATTCTTGTTGCCTGGAATGGACCTCTAGTTGGACACTTAGCTCTTTGAGTTTTTGGGTCCTTTGCATGAAAGAGCAGGATATGTAAGTGAGTTACCAGAAACTCCAAGCCCTGTAGCTGTGCCCACTCCAGCACCGATGGCTGCCCCGAGCCTGCCCCCTGCGTAGCCACCCAGCAGGCCTCCAGCCACCGCCATGGCACCCGCCAGCACTGCACTCTCCCTGTCCCAAACTATCTGTATCCGGAAGATATCCGCTGAAAAATAAGCGACTCATTAAAAACGTTTTTTATTATAATAAAATAAAAGTGCTTTATATTGCAGTAGATGAGCTAGATCTTTTGGTTTGAAATGATAGAAATGAACCAAAATAAAGTGTTGAATGAACTACGAATCCATTCTTGATAGGTTAACATAAAAACGCGCTGCGCATTTGCTATAAGCAGCAGAGCCCTCATTATCGACACCCTGCTCAGAAATAGCGATTTATCTTACCAATATCCAGTAGAATTTGTTCCATCAAACTAGAATCAAAGCTGACTTGGTTAGCAGCGTACGGCTGCAGTTGCATTTCACTGTGCGACATCATTTAGGATTGCTGGAGGATATTTACAACAAGAAAATTAGAAAAAATACGGAAATAAATCAAAATATCGTAACGCAGCTTCTCGGCAAAAGTTGGCAAACAAACAAAAGTCAAAAATTACAAAATTAGTGAGGGAAGGGACATGGGTTTGTAGTCGAGATTTTACTATGTGCTTGGCAGATAGGAAATCGAGTGATTTTGAATCGAATCATTAGAATGTTTCATGTTCACGCGCACGGCTCAGTAGGGCGAAATCAGTAATAATTATATAAACAATCGAAAATGTTTTTTTTTATTTACCTAACAGGTATCTAAATTTTTTTAAATCTTTTATTTAGGTAGTGTTAAGTAGATAGGATAAGCTACCTTTAGTTGCCATTGAAAAATGTGGCCTTTTTAAAAACTTACGTGTTCTATGCATTTGAGATTTTATGAAATACCAAATAAATAAGTAGGTAATAAGAAATCTTTATTCGTAGCATTTCAATTCAGACTTATTTAAACTATTCAAACACCATGAGACTATGTTAAATTGAAGATAAGACAGCATAGCGTTTAATGCTACAAAATGGCGTCCGACTCAACATTTGTTGGGACAACTAGCTGGTGGGCACAGTCTCAACGCTGATAATCTATGTATTATGATTATGCATGAGAGATGTTTCCTTCGACATCGATTTTGCTGTTTTATGATATTATAATTTTTGAGTGTGTTTCTTTATTGGGTACGTAAATTTTGTTTATAAGTACCTATTCAATTTTGCTGTTTATTATTATTTTATATTTAGTGTTTCCATTTTTATATAAATAGTGTTTTGTTGTGTAATTTGTTATTAATTTTTTATATTATTTATGGTCAAATAAATAAACTTGAATTTGAATCGTTCGAAAATCGATTATTTTAAT
Source organism: Eupithecia subumbrata (assembly GCA_949316285.1). Lineage (NCBI taxonomy): Eukaryota > Metazoa > Arthropoda > Insecta > Lepidoptera > Geometridae > Eupithecia > Eupithecia subumbrata. Next base: position 13,990,052 of record OX438632.1, on the reverse strand, counting down.
ATTACATCATTCCTAGAAATGTCATTCTGACAGTTGGCACTGGCATAGCACGTAGTGTTTTTTTTTTCTCTTTTTTCTTTCTCTCTGGCTTGCAATGCAGTGGGGCCAATTTGAGGGGATTCCCCAAAATGCGACGATACCAAGTTGAATCCCCAATCAATCAAATTAAAAACCATATTAAAAACATATCAGTGGTCGCGAATCCACCGATTTTTCGGTATTTTACCGATGATTATTAGCCGCCACACACAGAAACCGTGGCCGGACCGGGGAGGCGAAGGCGTGCGGGTTCGGGTAGTAATGCGTGAATTTATATTAGAGACTACATAAACACCGCCGGGCGGCATGTGTGTATGATACAACTAGCACGCCTTCGCCTGCGGCCCGGCCACGGTTTCTGTGTGTGGAGGCTTTAAATGAGTTCTGTCCCCCTTCGTCCGGAGATTCTCCGGTGATTCACCGGTTATTCTATGAATGTGACCAATAAAATATGTTCTGCGACAGAATGTCACAAGTTTAGAAATTTTACCCAAACAAATACTAACCGGTAGTTTAGAGAAACACTGATTAGGCTCCGGTACTCACCCTAACCGGTGATTATCCGGTTTTTTGAGAACCGGTTCACACCACTAATTTCATCATTATAATATATCCATAGGTTTTTGGAGTGAAAGCTTAGAGTATTTTGCCTTTAAATTTTAATCATGACCAAATTTAGATGCCTCCTTTTAAATTAGGTAGACTTTTCTAATCTTAGTTAAAATGTAATGCAAAGAATAGGGGTTTAGCTATTTTAACTGAGTTGTTTTAGACCTGTCAACCTAATTTTAAATCTGTCGGTCTAATTTTTCAAACATAGAATAGCTTTCGTCTATTTGACATTCCTAAATCCTAATTTTACCTAATTCTTAAACAGAATCGACACCATTGTGTGTAAAAAAATTGTTCTACATTTTATCTACCTACCTAACTCATTTAAAATTAAGGTACCTACCGAAGAACCTACCATAACAAGGTGTTAACCGCTAAAGTCTTATGAGGCCCTGAGCGGGCTAGAAAAAAATTTATGATATCATCAATTTAAATCTACATAGGTATGATATAAATAAAAATAGGTAATGGTTAAAAAATTAAGATTTATTAAGTCCAGCTCAATCATCTCTATTCTATCGCTTACATTATGTTTGTCATATCAATAAACTCAAAATTATACAATATCAAAACTCTTATCTACCTACCCTCACAAAAAAATCAACATAGCTAATTCAATACTACAAAATATTTCCAACATTGCTAGCAGTCTTTCTAAAATACACATCCTAATCAACTCATACACATAATAATTTCTTAAAATTACAGTCTGACATTTTCATCAAGATATACAAAATTTTAAAAAATAGGTTTTAATTATTGTTATTATCATCAGTTATAAAATAAAATTACATTTGTCAATTATTTATCGGAAAGATTAAACAGGGTTAAGTTTAGACAAAATCTGCTTCCCCAGGAGAGAAGAAGCAGTATCCATGATCACCATAGCGAGTTGCTGACTGGCTCCTGAATTGCTGGTGAGGTACTTGGCTGCTCGCATGTAGTCATTTATGCCCAGCCCTGCTAGATAGTCATAGACTAAGTCGAATAGTTCCGAGAGCTGTGATTTTATATTCTGCCAGACATCTCTCATGGATACAGCTGTAAAAGAAAATACTGAATTTAATAAAAGTAGTAGGGGGAGGACTCTGTCTGAGTATGGATTTAGGACCCTCCACACACCGGTATGCACTAGGCCGTTAAGGTCCTGCCAAATTTAGCTGCCTATGTGTCTAGAAGTTTGCTAAGCCAACCTACCTAGTACCTACATTTGAATTAGGTACCTAATTAGGTATTCTGTGTGTAAACTGTAGGGACTCCCAAATGTTCTGTTACAGTAAGAGCTCTACTATTTTTTTACCAATGAGGGTAGTTTCATGTTATATTTGCAAATCATACTAAATATTCAACAAGATAAAGCCTTAATTCTGCAGGACTCACCAACTATTCCTAGTCCGCAAACGCCGCCGATAGCGCCTCCGACCGCAGCCCCCACCTTCCCGCCATAATGGCGTCCGATGAGGCCCCCCGCGAACGACAGACCTGCCGTGACCATGACGGCACTCCTCGCCCGCTTATCGTTCATGATCACTTTCAGATCAAACTTATCGCTGATCTTGAGAATTATGTTCTCCAAGCTCGTGGGATCGAAGGGCAGTGCGCAGGAATTGGAGCCGCGAAGACATGAACGGCCGACTTCTTCGTACTCGTTGTCAGAATTGTCAGATTCCGATTCAGAGGAGCTCATTTTTAGTTTTGCTTGTTCGCGGCTACTTAGAAATTGTAGGCGATTTCTGTTAGCTTCGGGGATTTTCCTCCTGGATAAAAAATTGCGATACGTGTGTTCGACCGTTGAGTGAAATGGTATTAAATGGCGAGCTCAAAAATAATGTAATTTAGAAATGCGTGCGTGTCGCCGTATCGCGTCGCGTCGAGCTTCTCTTTTCGGGTGGGGGTGGTTTAGGATTTTTTTGAAAATAGACAAACCGCCCGACCTTTCTTCCCAGTGTGACCACTTTTTTTTCGGCGATTCTACTAGAAGTCTCGCCAAAATCTACTAAAATTTACTAAATATATTTTAAAAATCTACTAATTTAATAGATTGTTTGCAACAGTCTGCAGTTAGCTCAATTTAATGTTTCGATTGTAAATACTGGTTCAATTGCAATTCAAATTGAATAGGTACTGGTTCAATGGCAATTACATTCTAGCCTCAGAGATTCAAGCACGTAGGTGCGTCTTCAGTCAGTTCCTAACTAATAGGTAGGTACTCGTTTAAATTCAATATTCTAACAATCGCAATTTGCAAAAACTCACTAAGTCTACCATTCCGTTCACCGCGAAACTTAAAGAAATGGACAAGAGAGAAGCGAAAATGTAACCAGACGTAGAGCAAATTTTCTACTTTCATGAATGTGTACCTATTACTGGACATGCTTTATATAGCCTATTGAGCCATACTCCCTGGCCTTTTTCGTAGGTACCAGATGATTTTTTTTACAAATGTTAATGTTTGCTCTGTGACGTACCGAAGCCGTTTGGATAGGTGTTTTGGTCCGAAAAGATCCACAAAGAGTCATGGTCCGCAAAAAAGGCAGAAAAAGTCCGAAACGGACCAAAATGGTCCGCACTAGCAACGCTGCAAGGGAAGGAAGGAACCGAATGAAAAGAAGAAATGATATTGCATTTAAAGCTGGAGCAATTGTCTTCTGTCTTTTCATACAATTATCAACACTGAATTCACATATCCAGGTCTCCAGTATACAAAAAACAAAAGGGGATCGCGCCAGTTTTCAAAAAGTTACCTTATACAGGATTGAAATCTTAGATACAAATCAAACACATCATACTGGTATCACACATTATACACATCATACATATCATCATACACCTCCAGTCGTAGACTGGCTCAATCAAAAATTTGGGTGAATTGAGTTAAGTATACAGAACGACTCAAAAAAGCGCGCTCTATCGCCTAGTAAATCAGTTACTGCCCTAATAAGGCCGGAAAAGGAGATACGCAATCTTGTGTCTCTTTCTTAATGACGAGTCCGGTGCTTTTCGTCATAACGAGGATGACATATTTAGTATTGTGTGTCAAGTGGTTGGAGTGAGACGCTGAGCTAATAATGAGAAAGTGACCTAAACCTCAGTGCGTTACTCTTGTAGAAAACTTAGGGTAAGTTTACAACGTTAATATCATTCGTAAAGCGACCGAAGTCTGTTTTGAGTCACTTTACGACTGTAAACTGAGCAATTTTTTGTGACTTAAACAAAGTGACTTATCAGTACAAAACTGACCAAAGTTTTGTACTGATAAGTCATCCAATCAAACGTCTTGCTAGGAATTAAAGAGACCTATTTGTATATAAGTCAAAAGTTCAAAAGTTTTTTCAGTACTAAAGTGACTCCTAATTAGAATTTTTTTTTTCAGCGTCGATTGACTCCTACTGTTTTAGATATTTTTAAAGAATTTTTATCCGTTTAAGTGATCCTTAGACCAAATAACCTGTAAGACTTTGAATTTTGTAAATAGCTCTTTATTCGATAAAGTTATAGTGTGATTTACCAAAACCTGTCAAGAAACGAAACATGTTTTCTTCATTTCCCAAAAAATGTGAATTTTGGATTGAGCCAGTCTACGAATGGAGGTGCGATATATCACATAGGTAATAAAGTTTATTTTGCTGTAAAGTGTTATCGTGTAACTTAACTTTTCGGGAAATCCCCGATTCATGTCATGCATGAGCAATAGAGATGGGATCCTAAAAATGTAATGCATTTTGCCAAGTGTTCAAAACTATTAAATTCCAATAAGGCATTTCGACCTACTACATAAGTATACTTTAGGCTTGTAATCTACTAAAAAAGTAGAAATCTATCAAAAGTGGTCATACTTTTTCTTCCTACCTTCCAAACAACAATCGTTACACTTTTGTCAATGCTGTCAATGTCATTTCTGTTGCAATCTGGCAGTGACATGTTTGTCAACTTTCAGTCCGACAAACAAATTCTAAATGATAGGTACCGGTCAAGTCAAGGGACTTCACTTTCACTTAGTGTGGGGTTCCTTACTACCACACATGACTCAGGTATTATTATTATTAACTGAGTCATGTGTGGTAAGGAACCAGCAGAGCGCTTTGTCTGAATAATTAATTACGTAATTAATTGGTCACACAAAGCGCTCTGCTCGTTATTAATATACGGGTGGTACTTGAGAAAGGCGGTAATGGCCAAGTCCGAAACCACGAGAGTTAGAGAAAAGTCGTGAAAGGAGTCATGCCGTCGATTTATAAGAAAACAATAACAGCATAATTAGTTTTTTTAACCTTTTACTTTTGACCGAAATGGACACGAAAGATTAAAAAAAAGACACCCTGTATTATTGCACCAATTTAAAACTTATCTAATAAGTTTCTCAAAATGGTTTCCATTGACATTGGAGTCAAATTATTTTATTGAACATTGGAACATAAGTTTATACGTCTCTCTAAAGACTTTACTGCATTTGATACCATGGTTTTTCTAACTTCCAGTTTTAAATTACTCACCATAGTTTGAAGCACCTTTTCCGAGGGTAAAGAGCGCTGTGGATATTTATTTTGATGTCAGCTACATAAGTGCGAGAACTATGCTTCTACCTACTTGTTATTTGTAAGTATCACCATAGTCTCCCGCTAATAAGACAAATGAGTTTCACATACAACGACCAAAAAGTTTGGATAGTAGGTAAGTTTTCTTCCGTGTAAAAATAGTAAAATAGTGAGTTAGGTACCTATCTAATTCCTTTCATTTTTAGTTTCAATACATTTCTTTGCAAAGATCGATCCTTATCAACAACAAAATCCGTTGGTTCAATAATATCAGGGTGTCTTTTTTTGATAAACCATTCGGGTCGATATCCATCAAAAGCAAAAGATAAAAAAAAATGTAGTTTGATTTTCTTATAAATCGCGAGCATGACTCTTTTCACTACTTTTCTATAACTCGCGTGGTTTCGGACTTGGCCACTGTCCTTCTCAAAAAACCATCTTGTCTAATTATTTTTTGTGTTTTATCTTTTTCACTTCTCATGCTCAAAAAGTCTATTAACATAGCGTAGGTACCTAGCGTAGCGGGACTAAAATGCCAATTTAATCCCTAAGGCTGAGAAGTCCTTTTTCTTTCTAATTTTTGTCTGATATCATGAGCCAGTACAAAATTTGTCTTCTTTCCTATATACTCGACTTTTGGATGCTCCAAAAACAATGGACATAAGTAGGTACCTACATTTTATTTGCATCTAATTTACCTATTCTTGAAAATTTAACTGAAAGTGCCACTTTGGTGGATTGTCGGATGTATGAAAGAATGGTAATTTGTCCTCCATGGTAGCATGCGTACTTTGCGTTGCGTATAACAAAGGCATAAAATAAGCTGGTAGGTATTAGCGCGAAATCTCTAGAATTTTATGTTTACCACAAATAGAAATAGGTGAACGTGGCATAATTACCTACCTATTAATGATTGAGAATGTCATCAATCTTAAAATTTATATAATAATGTGATGTCTGGAGAGAGTGAGGGCAGGCCTTTGCCCAGCAGTAGGATGAACTCAGCTAATAATAATAATAATATACAAATGGAACATAAATTCAAAGAAATAAATAAACTAAAAGGGCAGAAGCCTTTATTCACAAAGTAAATTATAATATAATTAGTATTTACAATCGAAACAATTGAGCTAACTGCAGACTGTCGCAAACAATCTACAGGTAGCTCAACTGATCCTTAACATTACCAGTCGGAAGCGTCTCCAAGACGCTGGCTACATTGCCCCGCTGTATGGCAATGCTGATGCGCTGTGCCAGAAATAAATGAATCTCATGCGGTAGAAATATATTTAAGGTATCAGTTTGTACATTTCAAAATAGTTTTTAAATTTTTTACTTTTAAAAATATTTCGAAAAAAGTCGAAAAATACCCAATCGCCCCGCCCCCCTATCTCCGAAGTTTGCAGAGCGATCCATTTGAAATGTATGGAGCGTTTATACCTAGATATGGATCTATATTTTACAGGAAAAATTATAGAGAAATCTGTAGGTAAAAAGAACAGTTTTTGAAAATGTGCAAAAAAAAGGGGGAATAATTTTCAAAAGGGAGGCCACTAAAAGGTATCGGTTTGGACATTTCAAAATAGTTTTTCAAATTTCTTTAGGTTTCATACTTTTTGTAAATTTTGAAAAAAGTCGCAAAATTTACCATTAGTTAGGTACCATACCAGTGAGTTGTAAGTAGTACGCTAGTAATTAATAGTAGTTCAATGTTAGGTACCCACTTTAACCGAAGCATGTAGAGATCCATCTGAAATGTAGGTTGGTACCTACTATTCTTAGGTACTCGTTAAATTGCGAAGTCTCTAACCGGTACTTATATGGAACAGGTATATGAAACAGCATTATTTGTTAGAAAAAACCTGAATTTATACCAATTTGATAAAAATCCACGAAGAAAAACAAACCTCATCCTTCCAATACCTAGACTTGAACTATATAGACAGAGCCCTTATTACATGTCCATTAAAATACATAATAAACTACCAACATTCCTTAAATCTGAACCCAAACACCATATATTCGCATCAAAACTACAAAAATTGCTTATTAAAAAATGCTATTATGACATAAAAGACTTTTTTGAAGACAAACTATTAGGATAGAATCCCTACATTTTCTTTTTAACAATGGATGAGCTTCGAAGTGTTCTTAATAATATAATAGGTTATAATATTGATTAATTATAAGATGTTAACTTTAACCTAGTCACACAAATTTATAAAAAGTAAACTATTTTGTTAAAAAGTTTTATTGTACCTACCTAAGTAAATTTATATAATATTCTAAACTACACAAATGTTATTTATTGTTCATAATAAAAGATCTCCTAATTTTGTATAAAATACAAAATACTTAATTTAGTAATTAACTTAAGTCCTAGATTAAGATACATTGCCATACCCTACCTGACAGGGTACATTAATACTTACTGTATGTAATATTTTTGTTTCGCAATAAAAATACTGAATACTGAATACTGAATACTTTTGGTGTGCTTTTGGTACATATTTATTGACAAACGTTCGAAACCCTCGGCGCGCGAGTTACACTCGCACTTGACGGATCTTGTTTTGTGGTGGTGCTTACTTCGATCAAATATTCCGCGGCCTCCTCCGTAGATACCTAATACGCTAGTAATAGTAATTCAATGCCTAAAACCTTATAAAAATTACTCTCAAAATTGTCAACGACTTGTTTTGACGCAGACTGTTTGCGCAGAGCCTGACAAGTTTTGTGTTAGTGGAGTCGAATTAAATTTATGCCCTACCACATAGATTTAATCTATGCCCTACCATTACACATTTGACTAAAAATCTACCAGCAAAGTAGAAAATGTATTTCTATGGTTTCTTCTATAGCTTTTTCTCGATTTTCTAAATATCTCTAAAACTATGATAGATTAAGCCGGGAGAGTTTTATTCGGAATTTTGTTCGTAAGTTCTCAATCTAAAAAGCGCATAAAACGAGGATGTCCGCAACTAAGGTAAAATAACACACTGTGCACCGCAGTCATCGCATTTTATAAATCTTTTAATAAAATGGATAGTATACCTACAACATCGCGCACTTAGCCGCGCGCGCCGAAGGATCCCCATTTCAGTTAAATCCTATAGGTCTACGCAATCAAAAAAAAAAATGCATGAGGCGAGTACAGTGCGTGCGATGCTGATCATGCTGATGATGTCATATTTATAATTCTCGACTCTCCAGTTCCGTAGAACATGTAGGTACCTAACTTCTAAACAGAAAAACAGTAAAATGATGAATGCGATTAGGCGCGTTGAATGAGTAATTTTGATGACTGCGGCGGCGGCGGCGGCGGCGCGCGGCGGCGAGTGCGGCTTCTCAGGCGCGGACAGGTGTGCGTTCACCTAAAGCTAGCTTGAGTAGGTACCAAACTTATTAATCTAATAGCTTAAGTATCCAATGTATTTATGTCCGTCCCATTACGACTTGCCATCTGCTTAGTAAAAAGGTTCCGAATTTCCGTTACCAAACGGGACCCTAAAAATCAAAGAAACAAAACAAATCAAAGTAGATTTAATAAACGTACCTACCTACCATAATAAATGCTGCTGGACAATAAATAATTCCTTCATAACCATGTTCTAGCAACTAAAAGCAACTTGCGAGGTTTCTTTCTAGATTCATAAAGGTAGGTAGGTACCTACCTACAATACGTGGTGGAAAAATATAAAGGTGAATCTTCTTATTGTATTCAGTTACTTAATTCTAATTAACTTGACCTTCCGCTCGGCCCCATAACAACATGAAATTGCAGTGCGTTGCGTTTGTACCTATCCTTCGCTTCGCATTGACAAGTCGCTCGAGGGGTCGCCAGACAACTGAGTTGTTAGGCGACCCGTCGAGCGACTTGTTTGCCTAAAGATATTTTCTAAGCAAACAAGTCGCTCGAGGGGTCGCCAGACAACTGAGTTGTCAGGCGACCCGTCGAGCGACTTGTTTGCTTTGCTTTGTTCCGAACCTCACCCCAGTCGCGGCCGCGGGGTCCGAGGGAGGAGGAACCGCCGCCAGGATCGATAGTGCACGCAGGCGCGTAGGCTCGCGTTCGCGGCTCTGAGAAGTGAGAACCCCACAGCTTCCCTGCTATTGTTCTGTGGAGCGCACAAAGTACTTTCTAGAGCGATATCGTCTCAGCCGCACAACGTTTTGGTCTTCTCGCCCGCTTGCCTGTTGCTTTGCTGCGCTTTTACTGATCTGCAGTTATTGTAGCTGCTAAAGAGCTGAGAGAAAATGGTGTTCAAGGACTTGGAAGGATCGAAGCAGGCTCGGAAGGAGCTCGCCGAGAAGGAGTCTAAGGTATTGCTAACTTTGCAAGGGGGCAAACCAGCACAACCTAAGGCAAAACCATCACAAATGGAAATGATAAACGTTTCCTTTGAAGATTATAAACAATTTCAATCCATGTTTAAAGCTGACTCCGAAGCAGACATTCCAGTAAGTACTATTTAGTAGTAAGTACCTGTTAGTTATGCATACCTACCTACTTATTCATAAATGACTTTGGAAGCAAAAATAATAGGTACTTGAAAAAAAGAAACATGCAGGGATAAAATTTGTAGAACAAGTTATCTGATGACTTGTGGTGCAGCGGGTTCCATTCCCGCTTCGGGACAAATGCTTGTATGATCTGCCAATATTTGTTTAGGGTGTCTGGGTGTTTTTTACATATAATCTATATAATAATGTCTATGTGTAGTATAAAAACAAGAAAATATCTTTACTAACAAAGAAAATTATGGCATTTCTTAAAATGTAATTTTTTAAAGTATTATTCGTTTGATAATTATTTATATTTATTTGATATAAAATTATTTAAAAACTTTACCTCTTTTAAGCTTGTAGAAATAAAAGTTTTTTGATTCAACTACTGTTGAACAATTATTCAGAATCAGAACCAGTTAAAACATACCTTAAAAAATGGATGTCCCACATCTCATTCTCTAATATTAATTGTAGGAGAGGCTTTTGGCCCAGCAATGAGGCTACCGATTGGTTTCTAAATGATCTCCAATATTTTGTTTCCTTACTAAAAAAACTCATTACTTGCAGCCTGGTCCAATGGTCATCCCACAGACATTGGACACCCTCACCGAGATGAATAATCTCAAGACGCTGCTCGAGGAAGAACTGGACGTGAATAACGCAACACACTCATTCTTCCCTTATATGAATGTAAGTCTTATCTCTTACTAAGTCAAATCAACTTTATTATGTTTGTTTGTACCTATTCAGTTCTTTAAAGAAAAATATATAAATACTCATACAATTTTTTATCTTTCCATCACCACAAGGCGCTGCTCGAGGCTGAGATGGAAGTTGAGGAGGCATCACCGGGATCATATGCGCCTAATGAAATAGTAAGTCTTATCTGACTAAGTCAAATCACCATACAGGGTTAATTGTATGATTCATATTTATTGTAATGATAACACTAATACAGGGCGTCCGGTAATCAATGGATAACCCCACAGGTACCTACTTGTGTAGGGAATCTCACTCAGGAACAAATATTAAAAAAATCTATCTACAGCAGTCTACCATTTTTTTTCTTCACGACCGTAGCACACCTTCGCTGCGAAACCATAACAGCGGAACCGCAGTAATTTCGCCATGTCTTGTCCGTATTTAGGAGAAGCGGAACACTAGCGAAGAACGCGGGGCGCGCGGGGAAAGAGATTATAGTCAAATCTATGCCGTATAACAGGAAGTTTCGCTAGTGTTCCGCTTCACCTCTACGGACTAGACATGGCGAAATTACTGCGATTCCGCTGATAAGGTTCCGCAGCGGAGGTGTGCTACAGGCGGTAAAGTACGAAATTTGATACCATTGTTCAAATTTTTGGGCACTGCGGATACAAGTTCAATAATAATAACGAATTGATTTTCTTTAGGAATAATCGTAAATGATTGGCCTTACACAAATATATCTAGCTGCAACTGTTTGTTTTTTACAAATAGGTAGGTACCTACCTACCTACTTCAAAATAGATATTCGTGTTTTCGATATTTTTATGATAAAGTTAAGGCTCTTGTTTTATAATAAAACGTATTATAGGTATGGCGACCTGGGTGGCCACAGTGCAAATAATATTTCTACTTCATGAAGTTTCTCAAATGGTATCACACTCTATTTTTAGGGTTCCGTACCTCAAAAGGTAAAAAAGGAACTGCCTGTCTGTCCGTCTGTCAACCCTCTTTATTTCGGAAATCTGCGGAAGTGTAGGGGAAGGTGGGGATCATTCGTACACTTTTTAATATAAGCCTTGTAAAAAAAAAAGTAATTACAATTTCAAAATAAATTCAATGATTTTGAGTAAGCTACATATCTGGCTATAGTAATAAGGTACATCCATATTGATATAATGCAATCTAACCGAGCAATGGCGGTTTTCCCAAAAAATGGAAATCGTACGAAAGCACCCCGAACGTGGGGTAGATTCGTACATAGTGTGGGGCACATTCATACATAAGTGGGAGCCTTCGTACACAGTATATAAAAGCGCAATTTATACTTATATTTTTTTTATTCATTATAAGAAGTTTCTCAAAAACTTAACCTATTATTAAAAAAAGTCTGTCATCGAGATCAAACTACACAAATAATCAGCCTTAAAAACAGTAGGTACAATTAAATGTTTTACATTAAATTCTTGTAAAATATTAATCTCTTTAGCTGTTTTTATTCTTCCAGTCTTTGTTTTTCAGGAGTATCTGTGTAAATCCTGGATTTACGCCGTATTCTTCTGCGGACTTCCGAATGGATAAAGTTTTATCCAAAACTTTCTTCATCGCAGAATCCATTGCGTCTTCGTCTACCTCTCCCGATCTAGTCCCCTTTTTTTGTATATCCGCGGCATGGTTCTGAAATAAATAAATTGGTAAATAAACACTCATGCGTGAAATAACACAATCCATGAGGGGTATATTCGCACAGTACGAATCTATCCCAGTTACTACTGTATGAAGGTACCCCAAACCCAAACATTTAACAAATTAATTCAAAATAAAAAAACGGTTCATTTTATACTAAAATAAATACGCACACCATAAATTAAGGCATCAGTACATCATTTACAATAACTTACTTTTACAATTTGAGTAAATCTTACTAGAACTAAACACTTTCAAAGGTGATTCCAAACATTACTTAGGAGAAGCGAAAACACGTATCGATTTATTGCACGGAAGCCGTCGGCCGCACTGCCCCGCCTTGTCGCGCGGTTACCTAGCCGCGGTAGAGGGGAGGCACACACATAAGTATGGACGCGCTAACGTTTGTAATCGCGGAGTTATGATGAATGTACGAATGCTCCCGCTGTACGAATGGTAACGGTTTTCCCCTACCTATTATCTATTATCAAAAAATCTAAAACTCGAATTTCTATATTTAATTTTTAAATTTTGTAAAAAACAAGCAGTTTCATATCAGCCAATAATGTAAACAAAGGTAGGTATAAAATTTTGTAGATATTTTTAAATATTTTTTATTTTAATCACCGGACAGGACACCTTGTGTGACATACTACCTGATAGGTAGTAAAATAATAAAAATTAAGGTGTCCTTTCGTTACTTGAAGCTGTAAGAAATTGTGTTGTCATTACAATAAATATGTATACTACAATAACCTCAACAGCCTGTATTGAGCCACTGCTGGACGCAGGCCTCTGATAAGCGCCTTATTGGCTTTTATCACAGTAATTAAATTGTTTGAAATTTAAAATCACTGTGCGGTGGCCTAGTAATTTGTAAAATGTCAGCGAATCAGATTAAATAGAATTGCGAAATGATAAGTGTAGAACTGGTCCACTTTAAAGTTAATTCTCTTATACAGATCACCAGCACGAGCCCAACTTACTTGGCGTTTAAAGAAAAAATGGAAAAGCTTCGTAAGAGGACCACGCTGAAGTCACTCATTAAAAGTTAGTATTGTATTGGATCTGTTATGAATACACATACCAAAATCTTTCAGTTCCCACCATAGATTTATGTGTGTAGATATGGTACGTTATCCCAGCGCGAACTTAGCAGATGGCCTGGGTTGTGTTGCAACTAAACGCAAAGACACGCTATTTCCAATCTTTTGCAATATACCCAGGTACCCATTGAACAACAAAGATGGATAGACGTACCAAGGCCGGAGTGCGAGCCAAAGAGAATATAATATGGTGCGACCGACGCACGCGAAATACGAACGCCCGCCGCCGTCGGCGCCGCCCACGCGCCACGGTCCGATCAGACTATGACTGAGGTCGGTGGACCTAATTGCACCTAATTTCCACTTTCGAGAAGCTAGTACCGAATCTCCCGAATACCACTTAGATCGAAGGTCCCCACTAAAGATTTTGGTATTTTGTGTTTGTGTCTCTTAGGAATGACAAGAACTGGGCTCTTTAAGCTGCTAAGTTTAAAACAACTATTTATTCACTAACTTCTAGAGCGTTTTCTTAGTAATGTAGGGTAGGTAGGTACACAGCTTTGTGCTGCAAATAGACTAAGTACACAAAATTAATGTATCTTTTAAAGGGCAATGTATACGCTTCTACAACAAAACTCCTAGTGAGTTGCAAAAATTATTAGTAAATAAATTCAAAAAAATTGTAAAAACCTTGCTGTGCAAAAAGGCTTACTATAAAATATCAGATTATCTAGAAGATAAAAAAGCTTGGGGCGGGTTTTGCTCCAACTCGAAAAGTAACAACTAACAGGCTAAAGGTTTCTTCGTCGTTTCTTTACTTTAGTCTACATACCGAAGCGACAGAAATCAAAAATATCACTTTATTTCCGTGTCAGTGTTGAGTTTTACAATTTGACTTTTTCTAAGTGTACATTTATTGTATTTAAGGAAATAAAGAGTTTTTGATTTGACTTTCATTTTGTGAGCTTACTATCTGTTTGTTTTTTTTTTCAGAGCTTAGCACTAAGGGCCCGGGTGGCTTCGATTTATCCCTGGTGGACAATGTGCTGGACGATGAACAAGTGGAGGCTATGACCCTGATCTGCCTCAAGCTGGATGCAGAAATGAAAGGCTCCAACTCAATTATAATGCCTAAAACCGATCCCTTCGGAAACTTGTGTTAGTGGGCTCAGAAATGCTTTCAGCGACAGCTCTAATAACCTAGTCTACGCCCAAAGATTCATTTAGAACAGGTATAAACAAACGAGTCTGTATCGCTAATCCTTTTCTACATTTTGGCAGTTAGCTTCCGTAGAGGCCATTTTTAGTTAAACGTGGAAACAAAGATCTGCTGTTCATATACATTACCATAACTATGATGTAATTATTCTAAGTGAAACCCACCGTTGCTTCTAGTGATATTTATTTTGCTGTGAGGACATTGTCCGTATTTTGTAGTGAATAAAATTTTCTTCTCGAGATTCGTGTTTTTTTTCATCCATCAATTTACTTCCTTGCAAGTAGAGCTTTTCACTAAGCTGTTCAAACATAGGTACCTTACCTACCTACCAGGGAAATACAGGGTTGAGATTTTATAAGATACGGAAGTAGTTAGGTACTTCGTAATAGCTAAAGGAAAACCTTACGAGACCATGGCTAGCACGCACTGCGATATTAAAATTTTCATTTGCGACTTTTTGACATTTACTTTCCGCGAAAATAAGCCGTGATATGTCGCAGTGTGGCCTAGCATTTGCCACAATATGGGTAATTTTTTAATTTTCTTTGCCTTAGCCTAAGCCTTTTACTATAACTTTTGGTTGGCAGTAGGTAAGGTACCTACCTACCTACCTACTTGGACTGGACCCAGAGCCTCTATACCTTAACTATTTACAAAACAAAACCTTTTTCTCGAAACTTGAATACTTACCTACCTACATTGTGGGGTGGGACTAGCTAAAAAATTAAGTAGGTTGTAGGTATACATACTTACCTACCATCTGTTCAACGTACCTACTTTAGGTACCTATCTAGTTAAGTAGGTATAGTGTAAGTACTCCAACCTATGGTCGTTTCATAAGTTAATAGGAAGTAGGTAGGTACCTATACGAGAAACGTTATTCCAGAATATCTGTCTAAATGAAGAGACCAACATCAACTCTGAACCCTAGCTAGCTCAGTGATCGCGAATTCAATTAATTTCCAATTAGCTCATCGAGCGATGCAACCCGATGGTTGTATAACGACCTAGGCTAGGTAGGTATACCTAGAATGTAGGTACCTATCTATCCAGCTAGCGCTAGGCATCCCAGACCGGGCGGGGCGAGACGCGGGGGGCGAGCTCGGGACATCGCATCGGTAGAATGACCGGCAACCGTGTCGATCAATACTCATTATCATTACTCTGTGATTGAAGCTGGGGTATGAAGCTATGGCTCACCGTGAGGGCGTAGGTAGGTAGGTAGGTACTTTGTGTACGCCAACAGCGTATTAAAGCATTCATAATCATAAAGTTAACTTAATATCTAAGCTGGTTCTAATATATGTATACGCTAATAATAGGCGGACACAACATTATTAAAAATTCAATAACTATAGGTATATTATACTATGTTAAATTAAATAAATGAGATCAAAGTTAAGTGTAGGTACAGTGGCGTAGCGTGTCTTGGCGGGGCCCCGTATAAAAATTTGTTTGGGGGCCCTTATTAAGGGTAAAGTTTTCTCATAAAAGAAATAAATGTTTGCATAAAATTAAAAGAAATATTTATTCATCTTAATTATTATATATATATATCTATGTGTCACTTTTTCCAAATTTTTTACAAACAATTCAAATTAAATATTTACACTTTCCTGGCCGTTTTTTCGGCAAACTGATTTATTAAATCATTAATAGCTGATGATGACTTTAGTTTTTCTAAAGTGCCTTCAAGGACAATAGGGACAGGTCTGACAGGCGTTCATGTCCCATCGAACAAAAAGTTATTTATAAGAAAACCGTTTTTTTTTTGTTACTTTTGTCATTTCTGAAATAAATACAAAATTGAGAAGTTTTTATTAATTTTTGCTTACGCACATCGGGGGCCCCCGTGGCCCGGGGGCCCCGTATAATTGATACGGCAGCTACGGCGGTAGCTACGCCCCTGTGTAGGTAGTAATAGAAAATATCGTCTTGTATGGATAAGTATACATAAAAGATTGATTTTAATCAAAGACCTATATAAGTTTACCTACCTACATACTTAGTTTCATGATTTTAATGTAGGTGCTATATTATTTATTGCAGTAAATCGTAAATCATTTATTATGGGACCTAGGCATGTGGCGAATCGATCGACAAAAATCATTATCTGGGTTTTTTAGCTGGTTTGATTGAAAACCATTATTGTATTTGGTAATAGCTCTGTACCTACCAATAAATCCCAGTGATCGAAGCCGCTGTTTCATTTAACGTGGGAAGAGTTTTCCCCACCCACAGGTATTTGGCTTAAGCACGCGGTTTCGTACGCGCTATTCATAGAGAAAAAAATTGGGTCAGATTACGTTCCATTCCACGTGTAGCTCTAGCTACTTATCTGCCTACGCCAAAATTTATTTGTTCGATCTGCAGATATTTGTGGCGTGTGACGTGGGTGTTTTCATAAAATAAAATCTGTCTTTGATAAGTACCTATGTCTTAGTTATTAGTAGTTACCCATCAAAGCATAAGCTCTGCTAAGCTTGGGGTTAAATTATGCTGTGTCCAGCCAATCTTACAAAAAAAGTTCCTGTTATCCTTATTAGGTAGGTACAGACAGCGTCAGAATTAAGTAACCCCCCTGCATAACACAGTGCAGGCTAAAATCCGATGTTTTATTTATTTTTATCTTTTCGTTCTGTTATTATGTTACCTAAATAAAAATATAATGTATTTTCGTCTTTTAAAACTCTTACGATTAACAGGTTTGGATTTAAACATGTATGTATTATGCAGGGGGGGCTACTTAATTCTGACGCTGTCTGTACATCTCATTATTACCTAGGTAGTACCTCTTTTTGTTGTGATTGCAATAAGCACCCGTAATTTTCACTCTCTGTATGGTTGAATTGAAGCCTATGAAAGTACCTAGGTAATTCATATACCTATAACTTACATGGTAGGTACATGGGACCTTCCGCCACTTTTTACTTATGTTAGTTTCTCGCGGCCTAAGAAAATAATTTATTTATTTGTTTATAATAAAAATATTTACTTTTATTAAGTAAGCTTTTACTTATACTTTAAAAACTTTATTAACATATAGTAGGTACAAGGACCAAGTACCTATACCTAGGCAGGTTTTAAAAAATAAATAGGTAGGTAAGAAAGGAAAAATTCAACTAGTTTCTATGGAAACGTTAAAATATTATTTCTATAAAAGGTTTAAAGAATTTTATTCTCTTAAAGACAATTACGTCACTTACATGAGAAGTAAATTTATAAGTAGGTACCTACTTAATTATAATAATATAACAGTCGTTCATAATAAATACTAAGTAATAAACTACGAATATAACAAACAGCTTATTTATAAAATATTCACACTTCACGTATTTGTTTAGTTAGGTTTTTGTTGTTTTAAATTGATTGAACTGAAGTAGATAGGTAGGTACCGAGAATATTTCATACGATTTAGTTTGACTGCTTGATACCTATGCAGTGATAGTTTCAATATCTGCAGGTAATTTGTTAAAAAGTTGTGCGCCTTCATAAGTTATTGTCTTCTTGCCGTAGGTAGCTCTAACCCATTGGGAACTGCTTTATAGAATAAGAACTGTGCCCATACTGCCTATGTTTTAATCCAGGCCTAGAGCAATCGCTGTATTAGGTGGGTAGGTATTCAAAATTTCATCCCGATCCGTTCAGAAGTTTTTAACAAACATCCAAACATCTAAAAATCCAAGTTTTCGCATGTTCAGGTTTCTTTCCCATGGTAACTGATTTATGGGATAAAAAGTAGGTAGCCTGTTTTATTCGAGGTGGGCACTTTGTTAGAATTAATTATATTTTTTAAAGGTTTTTCTAATAATATGTATTTAGTATTGTACGATCTGCAGATATTTATTCAGGGTGTTCTGGGTGTGAGCTTAGCTTGGGGCTAGATAATGCTGTGTGAATTGTCCAGCATTATTTATTTATTTAATAAGAGCCAATAATTTATTTTTCTCCTTTCCCCAGCTTGCTTACCTATATACTTTAGAGACAAAGTACTAGACAGGTACAATAAAATCAACTTCAATAAAATAACAAAGAATTTAATAAAGTTCGCCTTACACTAAGATTTACATGGAAACATGTAGTTATGTTATGTACAGTTCATACAACAGAAACAACAAAACGGTCCAAAACTTACAATCCTTTAAGTTTTATGAAATAAAATCCTACTGTTACCCATGTCTCGCGATATTTTAATATTATATGTGATTCGCGAACTTTGCCCCGCAATCTTGACTTATCCTAATACAGTGGGTAATATTAAGCTGCATTTACATAGCCATTTATCGAAAACGTTTTAAGGTTGGCGTTCACTCGTCCAACACGACTGCCGCACAACACCAAAATTAGCATTCAAGTAGAGGCTTAATTTCTTAACTTTTAGATACATGTTACAGTGACGGCATAAACTAGTAGACAGTACGAGGGTACTCGCTTGTAGGTTGCGGTTATCAAGTATGTCACTGTAAAATGTATCTTTATGTTAAGAGTTTAAGGCCATATTTGAATGCTAATTTTTGTGTTGTGCGGTGTTGGACGTTTAAGCGATCACCTTTAATCCAAGACTTATCCATAGTTTAAATAACACCAATAACTTGAAAACGGTGCTGAGAACATATTTTCGTGATTTCACGAATCTGTTACCATTAAGTATTTATAAATCTTTCCTCGGCCCATAAGCTGAAGCATTATCTAAAAGAATTCAGTCAGAATCCATTTATGTGATGATATGACACCACTGTAGTCAATTCTGATGTCGCCAAAATTAAACTTATTTGACAGGATATAAAATGTTGCCATCCCTTTCATACCGCACCGGTCCAAATAAGAAGCATGGCAACATTTTAGTGCTGTCATATCAGTTTAGTTTTCGCTACATCTGAATTGACATCACCATCTATTAGTGAAGATAAGACAATATCAAATCCAGATTTTTATATAATACAGTAGTAAAACTAAGGTTAAACTTTACAGTTTCCCGTGGGTGCTTAATAATTGTGAATTTTTCAATTTTCTTGAAAACAGGGGCCCAGTTCGCTTCACTGTGACAATGAATCTGTGTGAATGAATGTATCGTAGCAGAAATATATGTAAGCAGAATCCTTACATGAAATTAACTCCTAGATAGTGCGCGCGGTAATATTTACACGGAGATAAGTTTGGTACCCTTGACGCGCGTCCGTCCATCTGTGGTTTCTGTGTCATTCGGGTATGATATCATTGTCGTAGTGAAGCGATCAGTTTAGCAGAATAGGGCCCCAGAACTAGTTCCAAACATCAGTCTTTCACTCAGCAGACATACATTCAAGCGTACATATCGAGGGCATAATAAATACTTGCTATATCTAAGGAAGTTTCTTTGTACAAACCATAGCTTTCAATATGAATATAAAGCCCTTTCAGAATAAAATTAAGACGTTGAATAAAATAAGTATTCTAATCAAAATGTAAACTTCAAGATATCTGATCTACATCGAATTTAAATCTAGATCCACAATTTTGTACAATCAACAGTACATGTATATTTATAAGTATGTTTATAATTAGTTATAATTTATAATTTTAAGTGTTGCTTTTCACTCATAGCTTCTCTATCTATACAGATGTCACACTATTCAAACTGTATAGTTAAAATAGAAACACTGCCTCTACTTCTATCAGATTAATTCACATTTACATACACCATTATCACCTTGTTATCTACAATTTTCCATTTAACTTTCAAGTTCTCATGTTAGACAACACTTAAAAAAAAACAATGATGTTCTTTGCGTATTCAATAATCGACGATACACAAGCGGCTGTCTTTATAAATAAAAAGTTGTGTCGTACGGTGATTGCTGAACAAAACTGCGAGGGATGAGTCTATTAGACGGTATTAACGAGATGTGATAGTCACAAAGGTAAAAGCAGACCCTTTTTCTATACTACGCCTCTATCGTCCGGACTGGGAACTAATCAAATCCTACACTAAAAGGAGACGTCACGTTTTCGTCTCGTTACTAACTTCAAGTGGACTCACCCCACTGTTCTTTATCAAATTGAGTAAGTAACCAAACCTTGGTCACCTTGTAGTCACTTGATTAACAATGCCACTGCCTACGACGCACATATGGTTCTAGCAATGCTTGTAACCGCAGAGGCTGGGCATTGAAAAAGTTAGAAACGTAGATAACATGTAATAATTTGCTGTAAATATGCCCAAATTTAAATAACTCGATTATGAAAATTAGCATATAATATTATCTAAACAGTCAAGTCACACTTGCCGCTTTATGTACAAGAATTGTTGACTTCTGTTAGAAATCAAAATCACTAACCACACTGCAGAAAAGGTTTACGGATATTGGAAAGATAACGCACACTTTATAAAGAATATAGGTCTTTTTCACCAAATTCGTTGAAGTTGTCAACCCTCGATTAACTGACAGCTTCTTCGATCAACACTCGATTAGTTTTCGGTCCGCGTATCTCAATACTGCGTTTACCAACTTTCAATTTAGGATCAACTTTTCTGCTTGAACGTTTAGGCTGACTTTACACTTTCGCGATTTGCTAACATAGTAAAGATAATAAACGCTCGGAAATAAATACAAAAGTTACGCGATAAATACCCGATATAATCTTTACTACGCAGAGTACGCAAAAATTACAGAGTTTTCTGCACGCGGCCAAAATCTCCACGCACAAAGGTCTACCACAAATAAGCAATTTTGATATCGATTAAGTAACACTCATGCTTACTGATCTTGTATATAGATATACTATTTAACCGACTACCAATGGAGGAGGGTCATTATTACCGAACACGTTTATTTCTATATGCTAAAAAAATAAGCGGAAGGTTGTTAACTGTAGGCCTACTCAGAAAAGGCAAATCGAAGTTTCGTGTTCGTGCAAAACCAACTCTTATGTCGCTTGCACGAATCAGAAACTTCGATTACGTTTTTAAGAGTACGGGCCCTGATCACGTAGGTTTAGGTTATATTTTCGTACGTACAACCCGGTCACATTATCTGGAGTCCTAGCGTCATCGCGTCACGTCGCGTCGGCGCTCGAATGTTTAAAAATATACCACGAAAACAAGTCGACGCGTATCGGCAACGAAAGTGCTAACCGTACTGACGCGCCGTGGCGAGCGCGGGGAGGTGAAAGGAGAACGGGGCAGAGGTTCGCATTCCAGCGAGGTCTGGAGATAACGTGACCGGGTTTGTATGTGTGTGTTTGCGTGGGACTCAAAGCATCAAAACTGCTGATTTATAAGTGGAGCTCAGTGCGTTTGCTAGCCGCCAGCGCGCAGAAACAACCTGAGTACCGGATGAGTGTGTGACGGTCACGTTTGTCCCTAACTAGAGCGTCCGCGGCGCCGGGGCGCGGGGGCGCGGGGGCATCACGAGGGGCGCGCTGACACTGTCGTGTAGAAGAGGATGTAGGCGGCGGAGGATTTAACCTCGCTGGCGGAGATTTCTGATACCACGTGGTCGTCGTACTTGTACCATCTGGAAATAAATTAATTCGTTTAGTTTAGGACGCCTAGAGTTTCGATGGAGGATATGATTCGTAACGATTACTGGCACACGGCACTGGCTGCGATGATGGGTCGCCACGACTAAAGGTAGGAGCCAGTATACTCACTTCCCGTAGACGCTGCTCTTGCAGTAGGCGGTGTAGTGTCCGCCCTCCATGCTGCCGTAGTGATTGGAGACGGCGTACAGGTTGTACAGGTGGTTGGCGCCGCAGTGCAGAGAGAACTGGCGCATATCCAGCTCCTCTAGCGGGAAGTCTATGTAGGTTTGACGCTTTCTGGAAATAACAAATTATTTTGTCAGAAATAATGCAAATATGTTTTTCCGGCAATATACGCGACTAGTTAAGAATTTGCAAGTTAGAGTGCAAAAAGAGATTGCTGCACATAAATGTCTTTGCTATGGCACCGTCCATATATAACAAAATTCCACTCACAATTAGAGAATTGCCTACTGTGATGTTTCAGAGAAAGCTGAGAAACATATTGTCTGAAAAATATTACTAAACAGTGAAAGATTTTATTAATGAAAAGAACTTTGACAAATAGCTTATAATTTGTTAAATTTATGTCATGTATGTCAACTTTATTAATTCTATTTATTAACATTAATTTTAGTTTACTAATTAAAGTACTTTTATATTAATTATTGCATGTAAATTAATAAGATAATTGCACGCCCAAAAAGGGCAAATTACATGCTACCTACTTATCCACTGTATTTACCATCTTTTTACATGTAATTGCAATAAATAAACTTGTACTTTTAAGAATGTGGATTTAATAAAATGCGATTTCCAGAATAAGAGTAAACAATGTTGGTTATTTCACACATCTAGTCCCGAAGTAAGTTTTGATATGTAACATAATTGCATTAATTAAAGGCTGTGGATTGTGTTTAACCAATAAATGAATAAACAAAAGAAGATAAAAGCAGTAAATAAATTATTGCTGGTTCATATTCACTGGTTTAGATGATGCAAGTTTCAGCTCGATCAATTTCGTGGTCTTGGTGTGAAGGAACTAACTAAGTTAACTTTCACACTTTTATAAGAAATGAACGGGCAGCAGCGCTTCCTGCAGAACAATTCTACCACCTAACTGCGATCCCCAACCCGCATGCCCAGAGCGTGGTGATAATGGGCAGTACCCACCATGATATAAAAGCCAATAAGGCGCTCAGGGGGAGGCCTGCGTCTAGCAAAGGTTCAATATATTTTGGCTTTTTATGTTGCATATAATCCGGTCTCTAGTAATCACAGTAGAGGTGTTACAAATACACAGAAGGAAGCAACTACCTTTCCTCTTGTAGGTTCCTTTAGTCGGCTCTTACGGCACATACAAGTTGAATTGGAGGGTTCGATTCTTACGCGCCGCGACCGTCACGGCCATATTATTCAGATTTTCTACACTATTACACTTTAACTCACCTATAAGAATTACACATATACTCCTTAGGGTCTACATAGAACCGTTTGAAGTGGATGACCAGCACGGGCGGCAGACGAGATATATCAAGTTTCTTGAGCGCGTCTCGTTTTTCCTTGCAGTTGGGACAGTTCCAACCCGGGATGGTTTCGCCGTTCAGGTACAGTTTCAGGCAGTCCTGCGGGAAAACATGGCATTCGTAACAAATAAACTAGGGCAGAGGTTTTATTAAAACGTTTAAAAATATTTTCTTTATTTCGTAGGGTAAAATCGCTAGACTTATAACGATTTGGACAACTACCTAACATATATATTATGCAAGTGGTGTTTACCTATAAGCGGTTTGTGCACATATCAATAATTGTAAATATAATAAACCCTTTTAAACCTGGTCAATTTAACATCACATCTCATCAATTTAGTTACTTGTACTGACCACAGCTCAATTCTCTTAGCTTGCTGACAAAATACATTTTATACCTGACCAAAACCTCTTTAATTAGAAGATCATTTATTAAAGAAGTATCTATCTACTCACACTAAGAGAGCATCATTTTACAGAATTTACCGGCAGTTCTAAAAATAGATAGTAGGGCATGGGCTACATACAGAATCCTTCATAAGACTCCTTGTCTTATGAAGGATTCTGTATGTAGCCCATGGTGCATAGCATAGCAACAGCATCCTGCGGATGATTGACGACCTCCGTGGCGCAGCGGGCGACGGTCCACCTGCGACGCAGGAGGTTGCGGGTTCGATCCCCGCATCGGAACAAATTTGAGTACGATTTGCAGAAATTTGTTCCGTTGGTCTGGGTGTTTTCTATGTATAATAAAAATATCTTTCTATGTAATGTATTGTATTAAGTATATCAGTTGTCTAGTACCCATAACACAAGCTCTGCTTAGCTTGGGGCTAGATAATGCTGTGTGAATTGTCCAGCATTATTTATTGTTTATTTATTTATTGTTGCTGGAACAGACTGCCCCATACAAAACAGATGGATGCGGATAATGATGGGCTCCGTCTGAACAAGATGTAATTTTAATTTAATTATATTCTTACATAATTGTGTGAACTGATTTTAAGTTTTCTATTTGTGACATTCTTGTATTATTTGATTTTTCTTTTTTAATGTAAAATTTTATGTTCTAATAATTTAGCTATAATGTGTTATGGATACCTATATTATCTGAACTAAATGAATAATATTGACCCGTGGACTTTGTGTCACTGTATACTCACGCTGAGAGAGCACCGGGTAGCGTTGGCCGGTAGCTCCAGAGATAGATTGGAGAAGGAATCGTAGGTGGGACTCTGTTTGGAGCAGACGGTGCATTGAACCGTGGACTTGATTTGTCCGTGGAAGAGACGGAGGATGAGGCTCTCCTTGCACTTGGTGTACTCCTGCCAGGCTTTCTCTGATGGGGGGAGCATGTCCTGGGGACAAAATAAAACGTTTTATTTAAGTAAAACAACGGTCTTAAGCTGGCACAGCGGAATCATCATCATTCTCTCATCAATTCTAGACTAAATTACCTACTTTAAGTAAAACAATTTATTTATCAGAAATCATAGAAAATAACAGAAACAGAATGAAACAATTACAACTACTACACTTATATCTATTTCTTTAAAATCTAAGCCGTCACCTACTTTTAACTTTTTCCACAGTATGTTTCTAGATAAGATTAATTTAACTTTTGCTGTGTTTAACTCTTCAAAAATACAAGGTACAGTATTTGTGATACAGAAAAGGTTCTTTGAAAAGATCCTGCCACCTGTTAAACACGCTAGAGCTGACGTTAATGTAATAAGAGAAGTAAGAAATTTAAGTTAATGTGGTATTCTTAGGAACAGCCTTAAAGTTATGATATTAGAACAATGGACTACTGTAAAAATAATTGGGTTTATGAAAAGATTTTCTTATTTATCTGTTTTTCTTATATTTAAATTGTCTCCCTCTGGTACACCGGTGTGGTACCGGCTTTACACAGAAAATATGTCTAAATCAGCGCGAGGCCCCACAAGTACCTTATTGTGAGGCTGCGGTATGTTGAACTGCAGATCCAGATGCAGCCAGTCCATGAGGATGGTGAGGAACTCGTGCGAGTCCTGTTGCTCGCAGCCGCGGAACGCGCGCTGGTGTTTGCCCACCTCGTTCTGAAAGGACCAACAGTTCACCTCTAAAATTTATGATTTTTTTTAAACAGATAATAAATAAATAATGCTGGACAATTCACACAGCATTATCTAGCCCCAAGTTAAGCAGAGCTTGTGTTATGAGTACTAGATAACTGGTATACTTAATACAATGCACTACATAGAATAAGCGAACATATTTATTAGGTACTTAATTATAGAAAATAACAGTACCAGAATAAAACGATTACAACTAATATAAACACTTATATCTATTTCTTAAAAATCTAAGCCGTCACCAGAAGGCAGAGTGTCCAGAATGCTGGCAGCATTGCCACGTTGAATGGCAATGCTAATTCGTTGACCGAAATAGAAGCCAGCATTCCGATCACCTGTGGACTCTATAAGAAGTTTGGTAAGATCTTTATAAATTGCGTGTGCCCCAGGACCCCACGGACCAAGGGTTTCAACGGCTCAAATAGGTAACCTCGGTCAAGGTGAGCGTATTTTCGCCGTTTAAGGGACTCCGCTGATGTTGCTGCAGAACCGGCCCTTACCGATATCCCTGCAAGATGTGAAGGCGCTAGGGTATGTACACATGTGGCATCCCAAACTAAAGGCCGACCCATCTTCCAGGCTATCAGAGTCATACCGTCAGGCCTTTTACCATCGTCTCGCATAAGGCCACGTGGTTCGAGTGTAGCTGCGACACTGACGCTGGTAAAAGCCCGACGGATGATGTCATTAATTGAACCATGACGGGACACACGTCCTGCACTAGAGACACATGCCAATGCATGGTGACCAAACTTGTCGACGGTTTCACCACACTGACAACGGTACATAACGGTAACTACATAGACAGATATTTTTTTGAATCTGTCTCAGTATTTGACTTAAGAAGCACTTATAAGAGGATACTAAGCATGATTTATGGATGTAGCAAAACTAAAAACTGAAATGAAAGCTATAAATATGAACAGTAGTTTTCTTTAGCTTTTTTTTTAGGGCATAATCATCCATATTAATTTGTTCCGAGGCGGGAATCGAACCCGCAACCTCTTGCGTCGCAGGCGGACTCTCGCCCGCTACGCCATTGAGGTTGTCGAAATTTATTACTACTGTTTCTAAATTACTACTGTTTCTACACATTTAAATTTTTAGAAGCTGTTGGTTTTCCACATAAATAAACGTAAGTTTATATTTAACAAAACAAGCGTTTCTGTCAAATATAAACTTATTTAATTGACTACTTTCAGACCAAAAAAGCGAGCGGCCAAGGCAAAACCAAGGAGAGTTTCTTGCCATGTATATTCTATGTCTGGTCGTTAGTACATACCCGGAGGTCCCTGGTGGCGATGAACCGGTACTGTCCGGACCACAGCGCGCGCACCACGGCCGCCACCTCCTCGGCCACAGCGCCTCGAGTGCTGTGAGACCTGATCCACAAACATTAATTTGTATTGCTATAGAGTTACACATATGCAATTTTGCGTTTGAGTAAAGTTTATTTATCACAAAAACATGCATACATACAACAATCACATATCTTAAAATTATTCTTATTATAGCTAATATTAAGATTATTAGTGATCTAACATTGATCTCTACACAAGAAAATACACTATGTTGTAGAAACCAAAAAGTAGTGGTGATTCTAAAATTTAGAGTGACACAAATCACACTAATAATATAAATGTGAAAGTTTGGATGAATGGATGGATGGATGTTAGTTACCTCTTCACGCCAAAACTGCTAAACGAATCAGGCTGAAATATTGCATACAAGTAATTCTAATCCTGGAATCAAAAATAGGCTACTTTTTATCCTATAAATCAGTTCCCATGGGATAGAAAGCATCTTTAAACGTTTCCATAGAAACAACGCGTGCGAAGCCGCGGGCAGAAACTAGTTTTATCATACTATAGTATGTTCGGATCGTTTTAAACACGATTTCTGTTTATCTAAGAAAATAAAGAGAATGGATTTCTTGCAGAATCCAACACCACAAACCATACATAACACCCTGCCTGAAGAAAGCGCAAAAATATTTCTGCAGTAATTTTCCTTCACAACGGCCTCCACTTCACAAGAATAGCAGAAACGGAAGGGCATTCTCTCTCACCTGTTCACGTGTTCCAAGTACTGCCCGTTGCAGAAGTAGGTGACGAGGATGGCCGTGTTGTTGAGGCACTGGATGATGGAGTTCATGTAGCACGTGTTGCCGAGGTTCTTTAGACCGGTCAGACCGCGACCCTGTATCAAATTATAGCTTTTTATAAGCTGTCATGGTTTTATTTTATAAAAGTATAGTAGTTTGACGAATTCATTACGGATTTAAGCGGGTTAACTAAGAACCTAATGTCTAGAACCGTCTCACCCTGAAGATGTCCCTCGTTAAGGGATGAAACGTCGGTGTTCTTCCAACACAAACTATGTAGGTTCGTAGTTAACCCGTTTACATCCGTAATGAAAGACAAACCAAAAGTTTTGATTGGTGATAAGATAAGAAATCTCAAATGCTGCATCTACATCGAAGTTTGAGAAATATTTTGCAACTTAATAATATAGTTAATATTTTAATCGGGTATTTAACGCGTACCTTTTGTTTTTATTTCCCTACGTTTCTACAACTATGTTTACAAATCGCGAAAGTTTAAAAAGTTTTATTAATAATATAGCCCACGATAACTCAAAGGCAAATCAGACCGATGCACGTCACAAGTACCGATTTTCTTATACAACTGATATGAAATCGTTTCTTTTTTGAGTATTTGAGGGTTAGTGCCTTACCCTCGTATACTGAAACGCTGTTTATATCGTATTGTGTT
The DNA here is from genome assembly GCA_949316285.1 of Eupithecia subumbrata. Classification (NCBI taxonomy): domain Eukaryota; kingdom Metazoa; phylum Arthropoda; class Insecta; order Lepidoptera; family Geometridae; genus Eupithecia; species Eupithecia subumbrata. The sequence continues at coordinate 13,961,781 of OX438632.1, read as the reverse complement.
CCGATCAAGACACCAAAGCTAACTGGCGTTAACGTAGCTTGTAAAACGTTGCTCTACAACTTCGGTGTAGTTGCACCTAATGCACCTAAAGTAACAGTGATATCTATTGTATCATAAAATCAATAAACATATCCAGTGTAAGCACTTAACGCATACACAAATAGAAATAATAGTTAAGCTCGATTTCCCCTTGACCTCGCAGACCGTCGTCGTCTTGCGATACATTTTAAAGCAAAAGCTACATAATTTATAAATTCTCGTTCAGAATACTCTACTTTAATGTATGTATGTTGTGATTAAAATGAATCATAATAAACACTTTAAACCTCTCTGCAAAATATGCTCATTAAAGCTTATAGCGAATATAAGCATCAGAAATACGATTAGAAGAAAATTCAGGACATTTTCTTTTCAGGGCATATTTTAAAAATCTTCAGCGTAGATTCTATGTAAAAATATCAATCAACAAAATTTAGTTTTTCTATTTGTTACAAAAACAGTTATAATTACAACTATTGCTCGATTACACTACACCTTGGCTCTACAAACTCAGCCATATATATAGGCAATAGGTAGATCAAGTTGGACTTACCCTCCGAAAGAGCCATACAATGTGGTTCTGCGAGTACTTGAGTCGTACTTTTACTTTGAGCACCATGTTAGCTGTGTCCAGTGGTATGCATCTCTGCTCGCAACGGAGTATTTTGGACGTTAGCTACACTGCATCAAGGTTCTTTTAGGTTTAGCAAGGTTTTCTCACGCCGCAATAGTTTATGAGAAGTTTTTTAGTGTCTTTAAAAATGTTGGAGATTAAAAAAATCACTATTCGCTAGTTTTAAAAAATATTGGAGATTTAAAAAAACACTATTCGCTAAAATAAAATTTGATTTTCAAGTCAATGAAAGGAACTTTTGGTAAGCAAAAGTTTTATCTGTAAAAGTTTATCCAATTTTATAAACTTGTAAAACTTACAACTTATTTTCGATCACTTGTATTTAATTCTCTAAGATTCTGTTCCGTTTTAACGATCTCTTGAAACGTTCAGTTGTTCTTGACCTCACAAGTTGCATCCAAGGACGTAACGTATCAACAGAGCGATATTTTGAACCCTCCCTCTGTTATTATTAGGGCTGTTTTTCTTCAGCAATTGTTTTGCTAACCTTGGCCTTTCAGTGCTAGGTCTTGTATATCTTAGAAGTCGTATTTTCTATTTCGTTTCGTTGGAGTAGGACCTTGTTAGGGGTTTAGTTGACATTGCTTTTTAAAACGCGTAGAAAGTTTTTCTTTCAGATGTGTTTTCAAACGACGACGCTTTAGTTTTCTTTACAGTAGGCACAAAATATATTTTTTAACACACGGGACTTAGACGGTGTTTTGTATTCTTCAAGTTATGGTTTTGGTTTTAAACTTCACGTAATTTGGGCTTTGTGTACTTAGACATAGGGAACACGAGCACAAGTAAAAATATCAGGTATAACATGAAAACTGTCGTCAACACCCTTACAAACATTTGCTAATGTCCAATGCTTAGTACATACAAAATAAACTAGCCCACCGTTTTTGACAGCACTATTTTTATTTCTGATAAAATTTTATAACTGCGTAATCATTTTTGATTTGTTATTATCACTTATAATTTTCACATACTGTAACTATTACAACTCAACTTCCCACTTTGTCTTTGAATTCTGTTCTTTATACTATTTTTCTTTCCCCGTGCATTCACGTTTCCTCGAATGTCATTGTTTTAGTATTTTTCCTTGAATAATTTTGTAGAAATACTAATTTACTCAGCAGACGGTTACCGCTTGTGAATTCGCGTATAAACTGTTAGTCCACGTATCTCGCAGTTGTGTGGAACGGGAGGGGCGTAGGGTGGTTGCCACCCTCTGTAGGGTTGCTAGGTTTACAGACTTTTAAAGGAAATTTCATGTTGTGATATTTTGACTGGACAACTAAATTACACATTAGCCAATTCTATGGCTAGACTCTTGTGTATTCAACATAAATTTAATATGTGAATTGTATATGCTAGTTATTAAAAAAATAAGACTTTGAGGGCATAGTAGTAAGAAGACTGTTAAAGTTTCACACAAACATTTATAAATGAGAATGTTTGAAAAAACGCTTGGCAATGTTTCGATCTGTGTCAAAACTAGGTACTGAATGGATGTACCATATTCCTAAAAATTAATGCTACTATTTATACACGACAAAAGTAGCCTTTGGCAGGTGGTGTGTGTATAACAAAACCTGAAAATTCGCAACCTCATGGTGACAGTACCGGGTGCCACCGCGCTACAGCACAACAAAGGCGCGTGCGGTGTACAAACAAAGTTAGTTTCAGGTGCCGAATGGTAATAACAATGATGCCTTGCGGTCGGGTTACTTGGGATAGGTTGGCTTTTAAGGTCTTTCTCAGTTTTATTTTCTCTGTTGGGAATTTGGGATTTTAACGATATTCAGTGTAGTTTTAACGAACAAATTGTAGGCATAGGAGCCAACGAGGGCTTACGGCAGCTTTTCGCGCTATTTTCCCGGAGAAAAAGTAGTAGTGTTTTATTCCAGGTAATGTTTGTAAACTACGCAAAGATTTAGCCAAATTCCTTCATACGTTTTGAGAGTAAATAGCATCCATTATGTATTATATTATACATACATCCAAATTTTTGCTTTACAATGATGCTGCGAGTACTTTTAAAATGAAATATTACGATTAATTAACTAGTCGAAAATATCAAACGTATTTTCTATTTTCATTGTAATATAAAATGGAAGGATGATGCAATCTTTATTCAGAGGATTGTATCATTCTTCCATTTTATATATTTATTTCGTCAGACAGACGACGGGCTGTCTGCTAGCAGTTTTAAGTATCGCATACAATTAAGTTTATCCAGACTAGTCGCCTTTAAACTTTAAGTATCCAGACTGCAGAAAAACTTAATGGAAATGCAAGAACACGTCTTTTCCATTATTTGGAATATGTCTCGGGTGGACGAAAGGGGAGGTTGGGGGGAGTAAACAAATGGTAGATTCAGGGTCGGCGACCAGACACCGATGAATATTCTTGTGTTGTGTGGATAATGGCTTTGTGTATTCAAGTAAAGAAAATTTTTCTAGCTATTGCGAATACTAACGGCTTTTGAGGCACATAGGGTGAATCGAATAGCCGTTTCAGACACTAATGCTGGCATTATGACAGCTTGCTCAGTCGATCTTTGCTTGAGTAGCGCTTTTCTACGACATTCAAGCATAGATCTATGACTGGGCGAGCTTTCATTTACGGGCCTTAGACAAGCGCTATAAGGTTTGATTCACGCTTCGCACAGTGTATTATGGAGACCATTTTTCGGACATCGGCTTTTTTTGGCAAAAACCGATAGATCTAATGATTTCCAACATTGGAGTAGAACTCCCGATTGCCAAATCTGTTTAATAAAGGAGAAATATTTTTTTGAAATTTGCATTATTTTTAACGGATCTAATTTTAAAAAAAATCCTGTGCCTAAATTATAAATTCTTTAATAAAATAACAAAAACAGTTAAAAAGCCTATCTTATGCTTCACGTTTGAGAATGGTCACGAACCTTGTGACTATCTTAAAATACAAAATATTAATATTTTTCGGTTTTTCGTTTTTATTTTTTTTCTCCGTCAATCCACACTATTGGGAAAAGTTATTTATAAGGAAATAAAGACCTATGTTTTCTGTACCTTTCACAAAAAAATCATATCCCAATCACGTGGAGTAATGAAGTTAGGGCCAGTTATATTAATATCCGGACTTTTGTCTCGTAGGGTTGTCACTAATTCGAATGATATATATGATTATATCTAGTATCCAGATTTATTTAGAAATGGAAAATAGTGTTTTATAAAATCGCAACGGATGGACAGATTTCGAATAATTAAAATTATATTGATGAGAAAGCTTATTATAACACAATAGTGTTGGTTTCGAGTTAATTTGTCGACCTCAAAACAAACCTCAGTGAAGGCTTTTTTTTCCCTTTATTTTCATTTTATGAGGACGGAACGTACCCTCTGTTATTTCCAATCGTCATTCAGTTTGTTTCATCGTGCTAGATCGTTTATTTTAAGAGTTACTGGCTCTTTACAGTATGTAATTTAAATGAACATTGTCGAAGATATCACAGCTTTCAAATGCAGCAGTACCGGCCGGGAGGCCGATTCTGTAGTATATTTAGTATTAGCATTGCACCCGTGCGAAGCCGGGGCGGGTGGCTAGTCATATTATAAAACTTTAAAATCCATCATGGTTTTTAACACTAAAGTCATTTACAACGGGATATTTACCATGATTTGAGTTTGGAGCTTTCCAATCATAAATTTGATTGATCATAAATTTGCGGAGTTTTGCAAACAAATAGCCTATAAATACGTTGAAAATTATCCCCGGCATCCTATGACAGTAACGTTACACAAGATATGGATACATGGCAATGAAATTATTAGATCAACAACGCTGCCTATCGGTATGCTCTCGGAGCAAGCATCAGAATCGAGAAATAAATATTGGAGAAGTGAGTGAGAGCACCATTCCCGAAAAATTTATCGTATAAAAACCATGACTGATCTATTTCACAGGGCTCTGGAATCATCGGATCCTTTAATATCAAATGCACGACTTCGTACACGAAAGAAAAAACAACAAATAATACCTCTACCTGAAGCTGCTAGAACATTATTAAAACCTATGGTCAATCCAGACTCACTTGAAGGAGTTAGTAATATCGACGAAACACAAAACTTTGATTCAGACGAAAGTGTGGTACTCCGCAATGAGGAAAATTTCTTAAGGGTCCGGCGACGGATGAATTTCCCATACAAACGTAGTACCAAAATGATTTGTAATTTGAGAATGTTTTCATCATGGTTTGCTATTATTTGTGTTAGAATAGTATTTATACAGGTTCCTGCCATAAGATTTTTTCAAAATACTTATCTACATAATTACTAAGACAACATTCATTCTTTCATGTAAAAATGCGATTAGGTTTAATTTCATTTCAGAAAGGTATTTTGAAAAAAAAATTGTGGGAGGAACCTAGATAAATACTATTTTAATACAAATAATAGCAGACCATAGTGAAAATATGCTCAAATTAAAAATCATTTTGGTATTACGTTTGTATGGGAAATTCATCCGTCGCCGGACCCTTAAGTTCAGACTAGCTAAGTTTCGGATTTACAATTTAAAAAAACCGGATATCACAGTATCTCAAAAAGTGACAACCCTAATAGACGCGAATAACAGGCCCTAACTTCATTACTCCACATAATTGGGATATGATTTTTTTACGAAAGGTACAGAAAACAAGGATCTATATTTCCATATAAATAACTTTTCCCAATAGTGCAGAGTGACGGAGAAAAAAATAAAAACGAAAAACACAAAAATGTTAATATTTCGTGTTCCAAGATAGTCACAAGGTACTTATTAGCTCTAAAACGTGAAACGTAAGATAGGCTTTTGAATTGTTTTGGTTATTTTATTAAAGTATTAATACTTTAGGCGCAGGATTTTTTTAAAAATTATATCCGGAAAAAAAAGTGCAAATTTCAATAAATTATTTCTTTCTAATTAAACTCTTTTAGGAATCGGGGATTCTACTCTAACGTTTGAAATCATTAGAACTATCATATGTTACAAAAAAAAACCGATGTCCGAAAAATGGTCTCCATAATACACTGTGCTTCGGGACAAATTACCTTTACTAAAACCTCAGATATATAATAATTCATAAATAATATATAATTCAGAGATATATAATACAGGACGTCCACCGACGCGAGGCTACACCTCGTCCAGATTAGCACAAGACAGAGGTGAATGGCATAAACTTAGAGAAGCCTATGCCCAGCAGTGGGTCAACAAGGGATGATGATAATGAAAACTTCGGACAGCCTAATAATAAAAGGACCTGATGTTAAGTTTTAGTCTTCGTCTATTACAAATCAGTACACCTACTAAGCTTGCTATTTTTCCATTAAATAAATAAATGATGCTGGACAATTCACACAGCATCATCTCGTCCTAAGCTAATAAATAACACAAGCTCTGCTTGTGTTATGGGTATAAGATGACTGATATACATAATACAATACACTACATAGATAGATATATTTTTTATTATACATAGAAAACATTCAGAACACCCTGAACAAATATCTGCAGATCTTACAAACATTTGTCCCGAGGCGGGAATCGAACCCGTAACCTCTTGCGTCACAGGCGGACCCTCGCCCGCTGCGCCACAGAGGTCGTCAATTGGCTTCTTTACCTAAGAACATTTTGGTTATTAGCTTACATTAGTAAAGCTAATAATCAAAATTAGAAAACCACGTTACCACATAGACACATAAAGCTCTGTGTCATTAATCCAATACCGCTACCACACAGCACAAAAACGCTGATCCTTAACTTATTACGCTTAACTTATCTTTAGATACATTTTACAGTGATAATGGCTTCCCACAAGCTTCAAACGAGTGAGTCTGTCATCTGATGCCAATATAAAATTCATCTAAACGTTACGAGTTTAAGCCCATATTTCAATACACATTTTATTGCTGTACTGCAGTAATGCTATTCAGGTGTGCGATGAGCTTATAGCTTTAGCACCCCTGTTTTCAACGTGGGTTAAAAATATTATGTGCAGCTTTAATCATAGTCAGTTTGTCTTTGTACCATTTCACCATAGGTACCCTATAAGGCCTTTCAATAACGGACATACGCCCTAAAAGCCTATTATACAAAGAATAGCGAGAACTAGTAAAAAGGCAAGGTCAAGTCTAGACGCCATAAAACCCCTTTATCAGACGATTTTTACCAACACCTTAACCTCGCTAAAATGTCACGGGGACGCCAAATATAGGGGCGCCAAACTAGTAGGGCGCACTGACTTTGTTCTTGTGAACTTCTTACAACAAATGCTTTTTTATCGACTTCGAAAAAACGAGAAGAAAATGTTCAACTGTATAAATGTTTTTTTATGTATACTCGTCGATTTTTCCGTCAGTTTACCTAGGTATAGTAACTGCATACCTATTTAATATTTTATAAGAATTAATTGTTTCAGACAATGCCATTTTACAGCAGCACCATGAATTTATAATTATTATTAGGTATTTTGTTTACATGACTCTAACGATGCCCATTTACAGCTGATCTATTTATCAATTTACTTATTTTTGTATATATACCTATATTCCTAAGTTACTTGATTATTTTCTGTCTTGTCTGTTTTATGGCTTTGTATTATAATTTATGTATTGTAACCCATTTATATTTAAAGTGACATTTCTAAGTGTGCCTTGTGCTCCTAGCGCGAATAAATGAGTAGGTATGAGTATGAGTTATGTTATGAATGAACTGATTTTGAAAATTCTTTCGCTATTGTGAAAATTATCCCGAGGTGGTCCCGTAAAATATATTTCCGATGGATTAGTATTTGTCCCGCAAAACTTAAAATCTGTCAAATTAGGGGATTCGAAGTCAGTTTTTCGTTTTTTTCAAAACAATCAAATTATTATTTTAAAGAACTAGCTGCGCCCTCGTGGAAATTTATGTTTACAACTTTCATTTATAAAAACCTTCTCCTGACAATAGCATACATAACCAAAAAAAGAATTAGCAAAATTGGTCCAGCCGTTCACGCGTGATGCCGTGACCAAGGGAAATAGGGATTCATTTTATATATACAGTGGTGGACACATAATTAGAGACACCCCCCAATTGATCACAATAAACTTGATTTTGGCACTACCATTAGCCAAAGTAGATATTAAATATAATGTAATTGTTACTAAATCATACATGACGTTGTATTTTTAAAATGGGGGACAAAAAAAGTTGTGTTGCTTATTAGTTAAGACACTGCTCACTATCCAAATATAATACAAACTTTTTTAACGTACTTGTAGCTGGCCAACTAATTAAAGACAGTGAACGCAGTGTTCTGAATTTAAAAAAAAGAAAAATAATTACATTCGATTTTTCATTGTTTTGCCGCGTATTTGCATGAAACGTCGACATTAATTAAAACATTTTACTTTTTGTATTCAAATTAATACGTTTTATAACAATCCATATGGGAAAAAACAAGAATTGCGATTCGTCCACTAGAAAGATAATCTTAAACTTTCATAGCAAAGGTTGGTCATACAGAATAATCGCAAACCATTTGAGCTGTTCTAAGGACATGGTTATGAATGCTATAAAGCATTTCAAGAAGTTCAATACGACCGAAAACGTACCCAGAAAACCGAGACCTAGAAAAACCACTCGGCGAGAAGACTCTAAGATGGTGTTGTTGGCAAAAAAGGAACCGTTCAAAGGATCAGAACTGATACGCTCGGAAATATACGGGGCAGGAGGGTCGACGAGTGTGTCTGCAAGGACTATTAGACGGAGACTATGTGAGGCAAACTTGTACGGAAGAGTGTCTCGGAAGGTGCCACTTTTGAAAAAGCAAAATGTTAAGGCAAGGTTAGCGTTTCCTAAAAAATATGATCACTGGACTGAAAGAGAGTGGAAAAATGTGCTTTTTTCAGATGAAACAAAAATTAATATGATTAATTCTGACGGAAAACAATATGTTAGACGCCCCCCGAACAAAGAAATGGATCCGAAGTACACCAAGAAAGTAGTGAAACATGGAGGGGGAAATATCAAAGTGTGGGGCTGTTTTTCAGGACTTGGTGTCGGACCTGTCAGGAAGATAGAAGGCAATATGGATAAACACCAGTACAAAAATATTTTAGAAGAAACCATGCTGCCCTATGCTGAGCAAAATTTACCGGTCATTTGGACTTTTCAACAGGATAATGATCCGAAACACACCGCAAAAGTAGTAAAAGATTTCTTAAGGAGCCAGTTTGTGACGGTTTTGGATTGGCCCCCGTACAGTCCGGATTTAAATCCAATCGAAAACTTGTGGTACCAGGTGAAGAAGACAGTGGCGGCAAAGCGTACATCAAACGTCGATCAACTTTACACAGCTTTTACAGAAGCGTGGGAACAAATTCCGGTACAAGCTTGTACAAAATTGATCGCTTCCATGGCTAAGAGATGTCGTGCTGTTATTGCTGCAAAAGGACATGCGACCAAATATTGATACGCATCGGAATGATTTATAAAAATGTGTTAGAAATCGTAGGTACTATGATAATTTCAATGATAATTCATTTTTTTTAATTTCTTGTTACGAAATGAAGTGTCTGTAATTATATGGCCAGATCTTACTAATCTTATTTTTTATTTGCACTGCTTACATTTAAGTTTTACTGAATAAAAGGTTAAGTTTTGTTGTAAATATTTCGTTTTAACATTACGCAATAAACACACATAAAAAAATTATTGTGCAGCAAGTTACAATGGCAGTCTGATAAAATATATACAGAGGAATAGCTTAGTTATTTCAATATGTTTCCAGTGTCTTTAATTCTGTGACCACCACTGTATATTTTTATATTTATAGATTATCTGTTTATCCCTTTGTACTAGTACTATGTCCAGCAGTAAACATTGTGCTGAAATAATGCAGAGTATTATTTGACGACCTCAGTGGTGCAGCGGGCGAGAGTCCGCCTGCGACGCAAGAGGTTTCGGGTTCGATTCCCGCCTCGGAACAAATTTGTGTACGATCTGCAGAAATTGGTTCCGTTGGTCTGGGTGTTTTCTATGTATCATAAAAAAATATATCTATCTATGTATATAATGTATTGAATATAATTCAATTATCTAGTACCCATAACACAAGCTTTAAGTAGCTTACTTTGGGCCTAGATGGTGCTGTGTGGATTGTCCAGCATTATTTATTTATTATAGGTTAAGTAGAGATTCTTCTAAGGTACCATGTGACCGAAGCCGCGAACAGACTGTAGTAGTTTTATGTATGTAAGTAAAACGCTGAGGTAGTTGGAGGTGAATAATTACTTGAATCAAAGAGTGGTTTGAATGGAATGGCTAACATTTGACGAGTTTGACGCAATGCTTATAATATTATCGTGGGTAAAGTTTTGTTGAGTTTACAGTTGGTAAGTATTTCTGGTAGAGTCGTACCCGACTCTGAAGGTGGTTAGTAACGCTCGAAAAAATATCGGGTTTTTGGCATTTTGTCGATTCTACAAGTAATTTAGATAGTAGCTATGAGGTTTTGCGCTTTTTATAACCCATTTGCTATAAAAACCAATACTCAACCATTGATATAAGTAAAATTCTGTAGATATGGTACGTTCTCCCAGCACTATCGCAACAAATGGCCTGTGTTTTACAACTAAAAGCAAAGACAAGCTATTTCCAATCTATTGCAATATACCTCCTATCTAATGAACAACAATGATGGAAAGACGTATCTAGACCGAAGTGCGATCGAGACAACAATACACGCGAAACACGTACGCCGGCAGCGCCGGTCCGACTGTGACTGAGGTGGGTGGGTGGACCTAATTGGACTCAATTTAAGCGATCCACTTTAGAGAAGCTGAGAGAAGTGCCCAATCTCCCGAATTTTACTCACATCAATGTACTCAACTCTATAATTTGAAGCAAAACATAATGCATTATTGTCGTACATTTGACCGAATTTACATCATTAATCGTCACTTCGCTTGAAAACTCTGCCAATAAAATTAGTCGAGACCCTCGGTCCGAGGTACCGAGGCTCTTCGGGTTTTAAAAAATTATCTGAGCGTCTCGTCGAAGCGACGCGTGACCCGAGAGCTGGTCAGTATCTGGCACAGCGCATCAGCATTGCCATACAGCGGGGCAATGCAGCCAGCGTAGCGACGACGCGACGACTGGATATGGATCAGTTGAGCTACCTGTAGATTGTTTGCAACAGTCTGCAGTTAGCTCAATTGTTTCTATTGTAAATACAAGTTCTAATTTATTCTCTTATTTGATTGTAATTTTCTTTGTCAACAAAGGTCTCAATAATATATTAATATTTAGTAAATATAGAAGTATTTTAGGCGCGTGAACTCTATTTTATGTCCACGGGAGATTTGTTAGAATCTCTGGTTCTGGAAGTTACATCACGGATGATGTTACTTGATCAAGAAAGGGCACACAGGATAGTCTGTTCAAAACCCCTGGAAGTTACATCACATTTCTAGTGCATGTAGCCAGTAATTTCCGTGCAGTGCACGTCACGTCATCAGTGCACCGTGACGCACCGCCCCAAGGTTAGGAATCCCGCTGCGTGCACTAATCCACCTAATCAGATGTGCTTATGTTTAATGACATGCTTTACTTTACTTTACTAGTTCATTTATGTAAAATTTACCTAGTGTATAAAGATTCCATATGGTGTATCTAACATACTATGCAGAGAGGTGGTGATACTGAACAGAGAAGTCAGAATACAGACAGCTTTTGTTTAACGTTTTTTATATTTATTTTTAACTAGATGACTCCGTGATCCGTGACTTCGTATCACCTACATTTTAGTCCCACTTTTTTTTCTTTTAAATCACCCTATGAATGTGTTAGAGAAAACAAAACGGTTTCGAAACCTTGCTTTGTCTGTCCTTTCCCTCTTTAATAACTCAGCAACTACTGAAGCTATCATGCTGACATTTTAAAAGAGACCGAGGCAATTATGGCAAAATATAAGATATTAGTTTGTAAATTTCAAAATAGTTTTTGAAATTTCTGTAGGTTTCATGCATTACGAAATACTTTGAAAAAAGTCGATAAAATTACCCATTTTCAGATCATTGACGGATTTTGATTAAATATACGGAAGAAAAAACAAGGCAAATTAAATTTCAGTGGTGGTAGGTATATTGTATTGCAGCAAAAGGATATAATTTCATTTTGAAAAGACGTCTCGTTTTGTTTGTGTATTGATTAAAACCATAATTAGAACGCACAGGCAATTTTAACTTAATAAGGCAGCGTTAAGTCGCACGTCATGTACCTAACCTCTTAGACCCAGTGGACGAAAATCTGCCTGAGACGGAGTAATTGCAAGTTCGATTACCGGTGAGACAACTGCTTTTTCCTTCTACAGAAATTCGTTTCGGGTCTGTATTCTGTAGTTGAGTTGCCGGGATCCTAAGGCCTAATTAGTTTATCTGTAGTTTTACGTGATCCTCCCGAATACTCAAACGCAACTCAGATGTAAGAACGTCTCAAATGACAAATTTATGACAGATTTTCATGGAAATCTTTCAAAAAATCGTGACTTGTGACGTTGAGACTAAGCACTTATTTCAATATGTTTTTCTATAATATAATATAATATAAATAATAAACAAAATTTCACAGAATTGAAGAAATAAGAAGAGATCTAGTGGTCGACCGGAGAAGACATGGAATCTTTACGAAGAGAGCCTACCTTACTGGGTGACAAAGGCCAGAGAAAGAAAAATGAGGAAGGAACTGCTTATATCAAAGTTTCTAAATAGACACCTAAGAAGTAGAGAATAAAGGCTAATTTCATTTTATTTATTTTAAGCTAAACCTACGTATAATCTCACAGACAATATTTAATGTGACAAGAAGCAAAAGGTTAAACCATTGAACCTATAACTAATCCCCGGTCACGATACAGCGCCTTACGTCCGAATTACAGGCGCTTCTCGGCCAATGGACGGCTTATACGCACATGTGAACCACTCACGTGTTCTACTGTTGCTCATAACTAGTTACTGTTCGCGGATTTGATCATGTGGTACTTGGATAACATAATAACATCTGAGAGATACTGAAACTTTGAATCGAAGTCTGGTTTTATTATAGGCTAATTCCGGACAAGTATCGTAAATAAAGTCATTTACGATTCTTATGACTATGAAATTTGAAAGGACTCTGGCAGGAAAAAAGAATACGCGACACAGTTGCCAGATAAAGGAGTCAAGGTATATTATTATTTTCTATTGCTTAGATTTCAGTCTCACCAAACCAATAGCGTGGTGAGTTATGGTCGACGAAACCCCCCTGTTAATTCTTTTTACGCATAAAGGACCAATGGTGTCAAAATGTGGAAAAAGAAGTCCCTTAACATAACTACCCCCATGATAAATCAGATGAAACCTTCGCCCAACGGATGAAGTGGTCTGATATTAGTAATTTTGTAACTAATATTATCTGCAAACGTACAACATGTTTTGTAAAACGTGAGATCAGGTTAAAGACCGTGCCCGAAAGCGATCCGTCGGCGAGCGCGCGTGAGGCGTCACTCACAACCGCACTGGTACGGCTTCGTACCTACATTGTGGGGAAACACAGGGGATGCAGAGACAGCTACCTATTTCACTGTTACTTTAGAGAGCTTTAAGAGATATAGAGGTACTTAATTAGTATTCTGGTGCATTTCCTGTGGACCACAGGAGCAAAATTTGGACAATTTTGATATAAAATTTGATATGAATTAACAACTGTCCAAGTTTCGCTCTCGCTACTGTCTAAAAACTTCATATCGGCTTCCACTCGCTGTTTGAACTAGTATTCTATAAGTATAGGGTCGCAATTCTTAGAGGAACTAATGAAGTAGGGCGTTTGAGGAAAAAAAAACACGACCCACGACCCAGTAGAAATAGAAGCCGGTTTACAACATTCGGTTTAAGATCATGTTGCCCTTAAAAATATGAAAAACGTTAATCTCTTCTAATCCAAAAAAATCGCAGAATATGGTCTCGTCGTCGGGGGTTGGTGAAAATTGTGTTTGTATGCCCCGAAAACCTCACTTCGTTTGGTCCTCTAAGATGATGCTGAACTAGCTGGAGTGTCTAGCTAGAGAGGTGCTTGGTGCTGCGGTGGAAGGCAGCCGTAGTTACCTCTCCTTCGTCTGATGATATTTGTACTCACCACATCTCCCCAGACCGGTTGAAAGTCTCTATGATGCAGATCGCTCGAGGGCGCCACCTTGCTGTGGGCCGGCTTGGTGCTGCGGTCGAAGGCAGGCGTAGATACCTCTTCTTCGTCTGATGACATTTGCTGAAATAACAGCTAAGTTCAAATCTAATATAAAAAAACCCACGGAAAGTTTATGTAGAAAATAATTATGGCAGGTATTCCTCAGGTTGACGTAAGGTATGCAAGGCAGAGTTCACATGCTGCAAGGGTCACCTGCGCAGAGATTTTTTCAGCTCCCGACGCGGCAAAGGGCTGATAGAGTTATAAGTTTTACAAATTATGGTGTGCATCTGTAAGGCATGGCTGCCAAGGGTATACATCCATTTGATTTCTTTTTTGTAGCTACGTTAGATCAACATCGGTGCAGAATTGCAGATGAATTCATCCGTCTATGGAAAATTCGACTAAATCAGTTCGACTAAAGCAATTCGACCTTGAGTTAACGACTTGTAGGCGTCTCACCCCACCTTCTCAAGAATGGAGCCATAGACCTTTGTCGTGGCTGCTTCCAGGAAGAAGAGACTGCGGAACATGTAGTGGTACACTGCACGGCCACAGAGGACGCCAGACGCGTAACGGGATTGAAGACTCATAGTGGAATCAAACCCACGCCTATAGAAAGCTGAAACGAATCTGTCAATCAATCAAGTAGCTGGGCTGGTTAGGGCCTGGTGAGGCAGGGGGACAAAACGGTCCCGTATTTTTAAGTCCTTAAAATTCGAAAATGGCTCAAAAAGCCACGGAAACTGCAGTGCGTCAGCTACAAAAGTGCGTAGCAGATCTTATGAAAAGAATTTGTGATTTATAGTGTAAATTACTGGAACAAGACATCTATATATATAAAAGAAAGTCGTGTTAGTTACACTATTTATAACTCAAGAACGGCTGAACCGATTTGGCTGAAAATTGCTGGGGAGGCAGCTTAGAACCAGGAGACGGACATAGGCTATGTTTTATCCCGGAATTACCACGGGAACGGGAACTACGCAGGCGAAGCCGCGGGCAGCAGCTAGTTTAATATAAAAGATCTTTCTGTTACTAACAAATTATGGGTCACTGTTATCCGAAATAAAATGAATTTGAATTTGAAAAAACGCAATAATTACGACGCAGAGCGAGTCCATTAATGCACAAATACACTCCTATGCGAGACGTCAGTGCAGATCTCAGTTTCCCCTCTGTGTCTGAAAGGGTGTGTATATGTATAATTGCACGCAGAGCCATATGTTGAAACAACTTTTTTTGTTGTTGAAACGAATTGTTTTGTTATAGTCGAATTGTTACTAGTAGAAATGTTTTAGTCAAATTTTCCGCAAATCTATTTCATCAGCTATCATTAGATTTTTTGTAAAATGAGATCTTGTGGTATAAGCGATAGATCGCATGTTCAGTTAGATCTTACCTTAGCGATGTTAGGGGAGGAGTGAGAGCGGTTCATCCCGGCGGCTCCGGGGCTGTCTGATGGAGACACCATGTAGGCGTCGCCACTGTCGTCATCCTGGATAACATCGTTATTTTTATATTATTATCACCTATTGGGCCTTTCTTGCTGGAAACCGTGAGGAGTGGAAGGAGGGATGGAGGCCTATGCCCAGCAGTGATACACATCAGGCTGATAAATAAATAGATATTGTAGCCAGAAGACGGAAGAAGACGGTTTGAGGGCTTTCTCTCTTCCCAGCTAGTTATCCCATATGGTAAGCTGACCCTCCCGTCTTTCACTATCGACTTCCTCCCCTTCGCTCTATCCTCGATGTCGTCTTTTGTGAAACAGAATCAATACCTAAGGTTTATTTCGTTAGGTTGACATAATCAGATTTAGGCATATTTATGACATGAGAGTTCCCGCGGGTGTCGTAAGGGGATATCCACCGGGGGCGGGCAGCAGCGCCCCCTGCAGAACAATTCTAGCACCGAACTGCGATCCCCAACCCGCATGCCCAGCGTGGGGATTATGGGCATTACCCCCCATGAGATAAAAGCCAATAAGGCGCTTATCAAGGGGAGGCCTGTGTCCAGCAGTGGACCAATACAGGCCGTTGATGTTGAGGAGGTATAGGTACACGATGAGACGTTGCGTTCCCTAGCCCTCTACATGTACAGTACATACCTTGTCGGTAGGTTTCCTCTTGGCCCTCGCTAGCTGCAGCCGGCGGGTCCGCTCGCGCTCCAAATGCTCCCGAGTTCGAAGCAGTTGTCTACGCGCGCTCTCTGCGACGGCGATGCGGCGACGAGAGACCGACACGCGACGTTGGTTTTCCTCTGAGGACATTGTTCGAGTTTAATTTATATTGTTTGAACAATTTAACGCGTTCACTGCCTAGCTTCTCATAAATAAATAAATAAATAAACTGGGCAGGACACTTGGTCACCTACCATGTGCGAAGGCTTTTAGGACAGATGATCTAACGCGGTTAACTATACAGTCACATGAAAGAGGTCTGACAGAATGGCTCTTTGATACAATAATTAACTGGTGCTGAAAGCGGCGAAGTAGACTACTGGTGGTTAAAATCCATCAAAAGACCTTCCCGCTACTTCAGATGACTGAATCCACGCGCCAAAATCACATCACACTAATATAATAAATGAGAAAATTTGGATGGATGGATGGATGAAATGTTTGTTACCTCTTTACGCCAAAACTACTGAACGGGTCGGGCTGAAATTTTGCACACAGGTAATTCTAATCCTGGAATCAAACATTACTACTACTTTGTATCCCATAAATCAGTTCCCATGGGATCTATCCCATGGGAACTGATTTATGATTCCTAAATCACCTTTAAACGTTTCCATAGAAACAACGAGTGCGAAGCCGCGGGCATAAACTAGTTAGTTACTCACTAACACGCCCTCTCTTCAAAAATTGCGTCATTAGCATTATATATCCTTCTTAAGAGTTAGACAACCTTATTTTATGTTTATGTAAGTTTATTATTAATGTTTGTATTGTGTTATGTAGTGTAAGTATTTGTTTCCTTTTCTGTATCTATATTTATATTCAGTGCTACCGTCTATTTTGTTTTTTCATTTCCAGTCCATCCTAAGGCTGCCTGGAAGAGCTCGCTCTCAGCGATAAGGCCGCCCTTACTTCCTTTTTTCTAAGAATTATCTGTATTGTTTCCTGTCTTTGCGTGGTATAATAAAGTGTTTTCTATCTATCTAGTAATGGTATACTACCTTTATTATCAGAAATCATAGAACATTACAGTAACATAAAAAAACAATTACAAGTTATATGTCATATTTTCTTTTTTTTTGTGTTGGTCTGTGAGCCATGTAGACATGCACGCACTAAAGGTCCTGCAAGAAAACCAGCGTTGCTCAAATTTATGTTTGGAAACATGAAGCTGAGGCAGGACCTTTTTGCTTCACATCGAATTAATACTTTTTTATATTTTAAGAATTTTTTTTTATTATGATTATTATTTTTGTGTGAGCCAATAAATTTATTTTCTTTATTTCTTTCTTTATACACTTACATCTATTTGTTAAAAATCTAAGCCGTCACCAGAAGGCAGAGTGCCCAGAATGCTGGCAGCATTGCCACGTTGAATGGCAATGCCCATTCGTTGACCAAAATAGAAGCCAGCATTCCGATCACCTGTATCTCTCTAGTCACTTATAACGGGATATTTACCATGATTTGAGTTTTGAGCTTTCCAATATTTCGGCACAGTTTCATGCGCCATGATCACGGAATAGCTGAGGGCCCTGCGAGTGAGTTGTTATTGGCAGATACATCGATCTACCCTCAATTTTCAAAGCTCGAAACTCAAATCTTGGTAAATATCTCGTTATAAGTGACTTTAGTGTTAATAACCATGATGGATTTAAAAGTTTTATTGAGTGTATCTAGTTATATATACCTTGAGCCTCAGGACTGGGCGAGTCAGCCGCGGCGATGGACTCGGCCAGCTTCTCCGCCTCCTCCCGTTCCTTCCGCTGGTATTCATCCAGTTGCTCGCGCAGGCTCTGGTTCTCTTGTTCCTGCAGAGGTGATTAGGTGATTAGGTTACTGCCTTGTTGGTCTAGCGGTCGCGTGTTCAACCGCTGATAACGAGGTCCCGGTTTCAAATCCCAGGTCGGGCCAAGGTTTCTGTTATTGGGATTTTTCTAGCAAGATATATTCACAGTAGCAGCCCGGAGTCGGGAAGTTGGCGGTGTAATACCCAAGTGCCTCGGAAAGTGCGTTGAGCTGTTGGGCCTGCGCCTAACCTCTCACCGGACGTGTCGGTTTGCCGAATCATATCGACATCGAATTACGAGAGTAAATAATTAACAAAATAAATAATGCTGGACAATCCACACAGCATTATCTAACCCCAAAGTAAGCTACTCAAAGCTTGTGTTATGGGTAACTGATATATTTAATACATTATATAAATAGATAGTTTTTTTTTTATTATACATAAAAAACACCCAGACCAAAGAACAAATTTCTGCAGATCGTACACAAATTTGTTCCGAGGTGGGAATCGAACCCGCAACCTCTTGCGTCGCAGGCGGACTCTCGCCGCAGCGGCGCAGCGGTCGTCGAAAAGTAAGGGAATAGAGAGTGCACCTGTTTGCGCGCACACTTGTGCACTATAATATGTCCTGCGCATCTGGCTAGTCTTCGTTGAGACTGGCCGCCGCCGTGGCCCAAATTCGGCTAAGAGAGCATCATCATATAAAAGACTGCACAATACTGAAATGGCTCCCACTCAAATCCATTTAATACCACACCCCTTGATATAATGAATCTGGTGTAATGAGAATATTTGACAGATTGCCAGTTATCTTCCACTGAAATGCTACGATGGGTCCTCAAGCTACAAAATTTTCGTGTAAATGGCAGAAGACCGATGTGACGCGGCGGGTGAAGGTCCGCCTGCGTCGCACGAGGTTGCGGGTTCAAATCCCGCCTTGGGACAAATGTTTAAACGATCTACAATAAAAAAAAATCCTGGTGTTCCGGGTATTTTCTACGTACAATAAAAAAATACCTGTGTAATGTATTTGTATTAAGTACGCGTATATCAGTCATCAAGACCCATAACATAAGCTCTGCTTAGCTTGGGGCTAGATGATGCTGAGTGCATTGTTCAGCATTATTTACACGGTAAAAACAGATTACTTGAAATAAGTTATATTACTTTGCATCAAAGCAACCTTATTAGATCCAAGAAAATGATCCTCTCCCTATAGACGTTAGAGAATATTCACTTCATATTAGTAAAAAAATGTCTTAAATATATTTCTTTGTTTCAAGAAAAAAACATGAAATCCAAGAAACTGATTAATTAACTTAAGACACCAACTATTCATATACTCAAGAAAGCCTGGTCTTTAAGTAAAAGGTTATTTTTTTTTCATGCTTAGATAAACTATTGTTGAAGTAAAATTATATTTATCTAAAATCAAGAAATAGATTTTTTAGGTATAGTAATTTCCAATGTTACTTGAAAAAAATAAAATGTTCAATTGAGATATTTCCTTTTTTATACTTAGATTTAATTATCGTGACGTGAAATATTTTTAATCTGGGTTCGATAAAATGCTTATTTGGTAAGAGAAATTTTTGTAATGAAAAATTAAGAATCCCTTTTATTAGATGAAGATTAATATTTTCTTGATGTCATTAATTGAGGATCTAGGTTTAAGTTTGATTTTATTTCAGGTTAAAAAATAATTTCTTAATAATAACTGTTCGTTATGTTATGTCAAAGCAGCAATATCTCTGTTAAAGAGAAGTTTTACTAAATTATTAGCTCCATAATCTCGATCTAAGATTTTGTTGTCTTTCATTGAAATAATTATTTGATTCAAGTCATTTTGTTTGTTCAAAACAAGAACACAGTTCCGGAATATACTTAGACTGAGAGCGGGCACAGTGCCATCAGTAACCCTACGTCATCTTGAAACAAGTGATGATCTCAAAAGTTACATTGTCTGGGGGAGTTTTGGATGATTCAATACCAAATCCTCCAGGTTCCCAGACAATGCTGTATTTTTATGTACACACCATCTTTTATAAGGTGTCTCCTGGTACTTGATGACGTAGGGCTGCCGTTTGGGTGCGCTCTTAGTCCGTTATGAGAACTGTGCCCTGCTAAACAAAACACGACATAAATAATAAAAAGACAGTTTGGGAATCAAATTATTAATAACATTTATTTTATGAATCAGATTATTCTTTAAGATCTGGATGGCAGCGGCGCTGCCATCGCGGTCATTTTGCAGACATCACAATAAAGCAATAAATTTTACATTAAAAATCTACTTTGGCGTAGGAATCTGAATTTACTTTATACAATAAAGGTAAATTTGTACATACACTAACTTCCATACGCAATAGTTAACATTAACATTTTTTTTGCACTTTATGTTCTCTAAAATTAGTACTTTAATATACAATGTTTAAGAAAAAACATTGATATAATAATGTCTTTAGTACAGTGATTAAAACTAAAACTACTTTACTATCACAATATAGCAATTGTGTATAAATAAATAAAATTAAATATTAAATAAATAAATTTTACATTAAAAATCTACTTTGGCGTAGGAATCTGAATTTACTTTATACAATAAAGATTTGTATACAAACTTCTACGAACGACCTGGCTGGCATCACTGAGAAAGAGATTCGGGACGCACGTGGATAACAAGTTTCGACAGGTTGTAACCTGCATCCCTGCACCATGCCTCCACGGAATGAAATGTTGCCAAGCCAAGATGAAATTTCTTTGTTTGAGGGAATTTTTCTCACTCTAAAATTTTAACGTGTTGGTAAAAGACTATTAATTCTTTGTTTTATTTTTACCATTTTCTATGTTTGAATCTACAATTCTCTTTATCGAACACAACATTTCCCTAAATACAAGACAAAAAATACCGATATATGAAATAACGATTTACACAAACTTAGTTTATTTTTCTTTGGACCAAAGTTAAAAGTCTAACCTTTATTTTAAAAATTTTTGATTGAAATAAATTTAACTAAAAGTAATATTTTTGTTTCTTGACCGAAAACAAAGGTTAATTTCAACAGAGTAACACCAGATTCAGAATTAGATTTTTTTTTTCTTCGTATTTAATAAATATTTTTTTAATTTGAGGGAATCTTTTCTTATAATACATACATCTTCATCCAAGAAATTTGTGATTTATTTGAGAAAATTTTAATTAAATGTAAGAATATAACATTTCTTAGTCTAAGTAAAGTTTCAATATAGGATTAGAAAGAAAAAAAGTCTTGAAATGAAGATATTTATCTGAATATTAGAACAAAGTTGAGAATAAAATACTATCAGAGCAAGAAAAGCAGTATTTTTATAGTAAAAATATTTTATTATTCGTAGTCAATATTTTTTTGAATCTACCAAATATTTTGAAAATCTGCTGTTTCTTATTTTAAGAAATCCTTTTTACCCGTGTATTTAACTGGATAGTTCATTCTTTGCACCGCCATCCAGAAAATTAAATTCGAAAACTTTCCCTGCACTAGAATCTTTAATGGAAATGTAAACGTGGCTGCTGAATGAAATCTTGGTGTGAACTAATTGATTTATTGCTGCAGCCCACGCTATAAGGGTCACACCGACAACGCTTTAGGCGACAGATGGCAAACTGTTGTTCAAAATCAAATCAAATCAAAAACTCTTTATTTCCATAAATACAATAAATATACACTTAGAAAAGGTCAAATTATAAAACTAATCATCATCATCATCAGCCTATATTAGTCCACTGTTGGACATAGGCCTCCCCTAATGAGCGCCATAGCGCCCTGTCTTCAGCTTGCCGCATCCAACATCCGCCTGCAGTCTTTCGCAGGTCGTCATCCCACCTGGAAGGAGGGCGTCCTACACTACGTTTGCCGAGTCGTGGTCTCCACGCAAGAACACGTTTACCCCAGCGGTTGTCGGTTAAAACTAAACACTGACACGTAAATAAAGTGATATTTTTAATTTCTGTCGCTTCGGTATGTAGACTAAAGTAAAGAAGCGACGAAGAAACCTTTAGCCTGTTAGTTGTTATTTTTCGAGTTGGAGCAAAACTCGTCACAAGCTTTTTTATCTTTTACTTATCCTTTATTTATTATTTTTATTTGAAAAAAAACAAACAAATAAAAAAATAAAAAAATAATGACAAATAATGACGAACTCCACCAAACGCAAGATAAAGGTTGACGGGCATGAAATACATTACGTCAATGAGTATATTTACTTAGGCCAGATAGTTTCCTTCGAAACCAGGCAGGATAAAGAGATCGGTCGCAGGATCGAAAGCGCCTGGAAAAACTACTGGTCCATGAAGGAGCTTATGAAGGGAAACCTTCCAATGTCACTAAAGCGGAAACTCATCGACTCGTGTATTCTGCCCGTCTTCACCTATGGAGCACAAACGTGGTCTTTGACTGAATCGCAAAAATCCCAACTCAAGGTCTGCCAAAGGGCAATGGAGCGTAGCGTGCTTGGAGTAAAGAGGATCGATCGAATCCGAAACACTACTCTACGTTCCAAAACTGGAATTGCCGACGTTGGGTACAAGACGGCCAGACTCAAATGGGACTGGGCGGGACATGTAAGCCGCATGTATCCAGAAAGATGGGCTCGGATCGTCACGCAGTGGGTGCCTGAAGACGGCCGACGACGCCGAGGCAGGCCAAGGAGACGCTGGCGAGACGATTTCGACGCATTTCGGGTAGATTGGTGGGACTTGGCAAACGATCGCGATTCCTGGAAGAGTTTGGGGGAGACCTTTGCCCAGCAGTGGGACAATATAGGTTAGATAAAAAAAAAAAAAAAACTTATCCTTTGCCCGATGGGGCCCATAGGACTCAAGAAGATTTAACAATAGCTTACCATATCAAACTGCTTGTTTTCAAGCTGCATCAGCTGGCTGATGATCTCCTGTTCCCTCAGCTTGTACATGGCCCTCACGTCGTCTTGAGGCTCTGTCTCTCTCTGCTGGTGCACCTTCTCCCAGTCCTGGAAACAAAACACTTAATGAACATGGGGACAACAAGTGCAATGTACAGTCAGCTGCAGTTTTTTTTTTTTTTATAAATAGTGCTGGACAATTCACACAGCATTATCTAGCCCCAAGCTAAGCAAAGCTTGTGTTATGGGTACTAGATAACTTATATACTTATACATAGAAAACACCCAGACCAACGGAACACTGCAGATCGGACACAAATTTGTTCCGAGGCGGGAATCGTACCCGCAACCTCCTGCGTCGCAGGCGGACCTTCGCCCGCTGCGCCAAGGAGGTCGTCAATGTATACAAATATGTATACACTCCCAAAATTTCACATATAAGTATACTCGTTATACTATAATTATGTGTGTGTGTAATGTGTGTAATATACTTATATGTGAAATTTTGGGAGTGTATACATATCTGTGCAGCTGACTGTACAAATATCCACTACATCGGCGGCATTTTGCTATGCCAAGAGTGCGGCCGTAGCCTCAGCTTCAAGCTTGGGAATGCAAGCCTAGCTTGTTGCTGAAGGAGGGTGCACTTTGCCCAATTCTAAGTTAAAGCGCCTGTCCCGTCACATCATCGCCGTAGCGACAAATGACCTACTCGAAAGTTATCCTGAAAGACCTTGGTAATAGGGTATTCAATTCAATTTTAAAATATCTTTATTTATAATCTTATCTGTAAGAGTACCTGGGGCAGTAGGGTATTACACCCATTTTGGAAAAGTGTTTCAATTAGATTGTATAGTGCTAATGAACCACTAAAAATTCACAAAATTTTTATTCAATTGTTAAGTGCCATAAAAATGCATTTTAATTTTGCATTTTCAAATTTTGCGCTTAATTTGACGAAAACGCTGGACGCAGTGTAGTAGTGGCGCCGAGACTTGCCATAATCACATCACACTAATATTATAAATGCGAAGGTATGGATGTTTGTTCCCTCTTCACGCCAAAACTACGTAACGGATAGGGCAGAAATTTTGCATACAGGTCATTTTAATCCTGGGATCAAACATAGGCTACTTTTTATCCCGTAACTCAGTGTCCATGGGATAGAAAACGTTTCTATAGAAACAACGCGTGCGAAGCCAACTCCAACTCAATCGTAATACGATAAAAAAACGCCACATGGTCCTTCGAGCCGGAATTACTCAAAGGTTCAAAGGACCATGCACCTAAGCTTTGTTTAATCTTATAACATGGTGTTCACTAAGGCTCGTATTATGAAAGCTTTCTCAGTAACCGATCTCTGCTTGAGTAACACTTTTCTATGGCATGAACGTCACTCAAGCATAGATCTATGACTGAGTAAGCTTTTCAGTTTAGATAGTTACCTGCTCCGCTTCGATCCGTTGTTTCTCGAGACTGAGCGAGGTGTCCGCGATGCGCTCCTGTTGCTCCAGGATCATCTGCATGTTGCGGGCGCGCTCCGAGTACATCTGTAGGGCTGCCACCTGACGGAATAAAATAAAATAAATAAATAATGCTGGACAATTCACACAGCATTATCCAGCCCCAAGCTAAGCAGAGCTTGTGTTATGGGTACTAGATAACTGATATACTTAATACAATACACTACACAGATAGATATTTTTTATTATACATAGAAAACACCCAGACCAACGAAACAAATATCATTATTACTTGTTTAGAACACGGAAAATGGTTTCACTTTTATTAATATTATAGAGAACGCGACGTGTGGGTGTGGCGTCAATAGATGCGAATAGCGCAGGCCCGTGTGGCGCTCACTTTGGGACGCTTAAGCGTAGATGCAGGCAAAGATTTTAGTCGTTAGATAGGCCCTTTCCGTAGTGAGACCGCGCCGTTTGCCAAGCGAAATGAGATAGCTCGCTCATTTGGAATCAGTGTATTGTGTTTTTGTGGGGTGTTTTTTCACAAAAGTTCGTGCAATATGATTGCACAGTAAATGGTAATAATAACAGTTAGGCTTATTGGCAAAAACACTATTTTTAAATACTCATAGTGTGCGTGCGTCGGCATTTTGTTTAACACGCGCATGCGAAGACAATACCAGTGTTGGGTGTCAGGGCGTATCTAACAATTAAAATCTTTGGCTATTCCAGCTACGGATGATGATCACATCATCATCATCCGTAGCTGGAATGTCATCATAGCTTAACCACAAGTAACATTATCATCATCTTACCAGCACGTTAACAACTACTGCGTCTTTTTTAACACCCACACTAATTCCTGCCTCGCCTAATTCTCTCTGTGATGAATGTGATGATCTACATATTATATCTATATCTTTAATTTCCTTTAGTTATCGAGTACTTATAACACATGCTTATAACACGTACAAAAAAAAAAAAAAAAAAAAATAAAATAAAACGAAATGAAAACTTTACGACACAGGAATTATCCTAGTGTAAAGTTTTTATCCTTAACTGAGAACAAACATCAAGTACTACTTACTTGATGTTTGTACATACATTTAAATAACTGTACATACATTTAAATAACCTACCTACTCTTATTCTTTTATGTATGTCTAAGCTATTTGTGCCTTAAATAAATGAATTATTATTATTATTATTATTATTATTATGCTCTGCTTAGCTTGGGGCTAGATAATGTTCTATCCATATGCTTTGCAAATACATGGTTAGAAGTTTGGACTAAATAATCATAGAAGCCCATTGCTGCCATTATATTTTCTGTCAAATGTTTATAACCATACCTATGTACTGTGTGTCGCAGAAGCAAATAAATGATTTATCTATCTATCTATCAGTGTTTAGTTTTATAATTTGACCTTTTCGGAGTGTACATTTATTGAATTTATGAAAATAAAGAGTTTTTGATTTTGACTTATGTCACGTGAGACCATTTTCGTAATTACCTTACTGGTCCTATCGACAGTGGGCTCCCTCCTCCCCGCGACGGCGGCGGGCGTGGAGGCGGGCGGCGCGGCCGGCGCATCCGTCCATTCGGGGTAGTCGATGTCACCTGCAAAAACCACAAGTGAATAACAGGGCTGGACCTACTTGGGTCTGGTTATGTTCTTTACAACTCTAGATATGTTCAACTTTTGTGGTGGTAGTGAACAAGGGATTCTAAGGGCGTATGGGTTAACTAGTTTATGCCCCCGCATCTTCGCACGCATTTCTTCTATGGAAACGTTTAAAGGTGATTTCTATCCCATGGGAATTGACTTATGGGATAAAAAGTAGCCTTTGTTTGATTCCAGGATTAGAATTACCTAAATGCAAAATTTCTGCGAGATCCGTTCAGTAGTTTTGGCGTGAAGAGGTAACAAATATCCATTCATCCAAACTTTCGCATTTATAATAATTAGTGTTTTATGGGATTTTAAGGGCGTATGTGTTATGGTAGTAACGGACTCCACGACACCCACCGTACGCATCGCGTTGTTAATGATAATAATGTTGACAAATAACCAAATATTAAAAATATAAATATATTCTCGAACCGAATGGTCTGTTACGTGACGATGGTAAAAGGCCCGACGGTATGACACTAGTCCCATGGGAGTTGGGGAGGCCCATTGTGTGGGACGCTACATGCGTCGACACACTTGCGCCTTCCCGTCTTCCGAGGACATCCGTGGGGCAGGCGCGGCGGCAGATTTGGCCGAAGATCTCAAGAGGCGCAAATATGCAGGTCTCGACAGACCCCACACATTTGCTCCTCTTGGAGTCGAGACCCTAGGTCCGTGGGGTACCGAGGCTCTTCGGGTTTTCAAAAAATTATCTGAGCGTCTGGTCGAAGCGACGCGTGACCCGAGAGCTGGTCAGTATCTGGCACAGCGCATCAGCATTGCCATACAGCGGGGCAATGCAGCCAGCGTAGCGGGGACGCGACGACTGGTATTGATATGGATCAGTTGAGCTACCTGTAGATTGTTTGCAACAGTCTGCAGTTAGCTCAATTGTTTCAATTGTAAATACTAATTATATTATAATTTTCTTTGTGAATAAAGGCTTCTGCCATTGTAAAAAAAAAATAACCAAATTAATTCTTATTTTCTATTGATTAGCCTACTTTATTTCTAGAAAATATTCTAGAAAACGGACTGAAAATGTACCATATTCAGTCCGTTTTCTGTTAATTTAAAGTTTTTATTTTTAGTTGTTATAATTCACATAATACAATAATAATTGCACGGCCATATGGGGCAAATTATATTGCCACACTATTATTTTATTGTATCATTTTATTTGTTGTTTGTTTTAATTGTTGTTTTACGAATAAATTTATTTGCCTTTCATCAAGCGCGCGAGAATGACTATTACGTCAGATGAGATGGCATACGCGCCCACTGATGAGTTGGATCGGACGACTCGTGCCTTAAGAGTGGTGACTTACTGAGCATGTCGTCCATAATGTCGTGGTGTTTGGGCGGCGTGGCGCGCGGGTTGGTCGTGAGCGCGGGGTACTTGAGCACCCAGTCCTCGTAGCCGCCGGTGAGGGCCAGCGGCGCTCTGGAGTAGTGCACCTTCACGTCCCACTGGAGGAAACCACACAAAACGTTTGAGAGACGACTTATGCGAGAGTTATTAAACTGAGTTACTAACTTTGACAGGGAAGTTCCACTATAGAGCAAAAGCCAATACTCTGATGCAAGATTCTCCAAGTTAAATTGCCTGTCTAGACAGAATGTAGCTTTATCTAAAATCAAATTAGGAAACATCAACATCTATCAGGATAAGTAATGCATGATTGAAAGCCTGGAAGAGATCGCTTTTAGCGACCAGGCCGCCAATTGTGTCATATTAGATATAATTTGAATTTAGTTCCTGTTAAATTATTTTATAAGTTTTGAGAAATTCATGGTCTTCCTTTTATTTCTGACACTATTTTATTTAGCAAAAAATAATCCTTATGATGAATCTTTTAGATAAGTATGATAAAGGTACAGGGATGATTATTTTTCTCGTGTAACGGGTTCGATTCCCGGCTCAACCATGTAATTATTTAAATATCTATGAATGCAGTTTAAATTGTTTTTTATATTCAAATAATGTCTTCTTTCAGTAAAATGTTCCATCTACAATATTCAATGTACTTTCCCTCCATGTGGCATACCCATGGGACGCCCTGTAGACTGTTGAGGCGAGAGGTGAGGGAGAAAGTGGGTCATCAGTTCCGTGATGGATTTCCCCTAATTTTCTGACTTTTATGAAAAGAATTCCCTCTCAGTTTCAGTGCCTTGCCGTTGGCCGTTGGAATCAATTGTTCGCGCCTCTCACCAGTCTTACTTACCTTCAAGAGTATGGTCTTCAGTAGGAACAGAGTCTTGCCCGGTATGACGGTGGCACTGCTCCAGTCCAACAGCACAATAAGTTCCATAGAGGCTCGTTGGGCCCACACGGAGCGTGATTCGGACGGGAGGGTCTGTTCTAGCACGTTCGCTGATTGACTGGAAGAGTTAAACAATAGCTTAATGTAAAAGCGTAATTGTTATTGTATTAAGTATATCAGTTATCTTGTACCCATAACACAAGCTCTGCTTAGCTTGGGGCTAGATAATGCTCTGTGAATTGTCCAGCGTTATTTATTTATTTATTATTTAGTCAGTGTAGACTGTACAGAAGTTTTTGGACCGAGTTTTTACAGCACAAAAATTGATACTCGATAGAAGCGTTGATCAAATTTGTATTCTCATTAAACAAACTCTCAAAATCAACAAATCACGCGAAAACACATAAAAACTCTCACTATGCACACAGGTTGTCTAATGCAATGTGATCAAAACCTACAGTGCCCGAATCACAATAAGAAATAAATTTATTGTTAACTGCTGTACAAGAATTCTTTTATATTAGTCTATAGTTTGGACAGCTAGAAACTAAATGAAGCGTTCCTTTGATTGATGGAACGCGGTCGTCGAGTATGTCCATTTTACTAGGTTATATCTTCTAGCACTCCGAAGAAAATTCTTCAGTTCCTAGCAGCTGCAAGGGTTAGTGGCGAATTATGAACGCTGTTGCTTCGAGGCAGAACACACAAAGTGGCGATCACAATAGGCCTATCATGGCCGGAGTGACACAAAAGCCACCTAAAGCAAAGAAAAAAATATGTTCATTTTGAAGTGGCAACGATGTCGAAAACGCTTTTAACGAAGCGTTTATGAAAGCATTCGCGGTATAGAAACGGGCGGCAAGTAGAGCGACAGCCAAGTTCGAAAAGAAACGGGCGACGCAATAGCAGTGTGCACCTTTACATGAACCACTGGGCACGCTTTTGGTCCCTTCTGTATTCAGATACTAGCTGCATTCTTATTACCCGTTTTCGCGTAGGAATTAATCATTTTCCCGCGGTAAAAAGTAGCCTATGTTCATCAGGAATAATGTGGGCTTCTAATGGTAAAAGAATTTTTCAAATCGGTCCAGTAGTTTCGGAGCCTATTTAATACAAACAATCAAATCTCTCCTCTTTGTAATATTAGTATAGATTTATCAAACCTACATACTTGCTATTTTGCTTTTCCAGTAATATCAATAAAAAAAAATACTTATAGACGAATCTTAAATTTCAAAAGTAATAGTACAAACAATGAACTTTTATAGTTTTTATGAGAAACTAGTTAATGCCTGCGGTTTCACATGCGTTGTTTCTATGGAAATGTTTAAAGGTGATTTCTATCCCACGGGAACTGATTTATGGGATAAAAAATAGCCTATGTTTGATTCCAGGATTGGAATTACCTGTATGCAAAATTTCAGTCCAATCCGTTCAGTAGTTTTGGCGTGAAGAGGTAACAAACATGCATCCATACATCCATCCAAACTTTCCTCTTTTTATTTTATGATTATGATTATCCTAACACCTTCCTGGGAAATTAGTAAGAGATCGCATGTGATCGTCGTGTGTGATGAATGGAAAGATTTTGAGGGAGGCCTTGCCTCATTAGTGACATAAGGCTGAATAAAAATCAGTCTACTGTAAGTAAAATATATCTCACCCAGGTGATATACACTCCTCAGGCACACTGATGCAAGCAGGATGGTTGATATGAGAGTCGATGTAGTCCTTGCCCGGGCGAGCATCCAGGATCATCACCTTCACTTTACCGCTCTTCAGGATCTGGTAGAGGAGCTCGCTGCTGATGATTACTTCATCTGGATCTGGAACATGTTATGAGAAGTTTGTCAGCTTTTTCTAGGCAAAGGACTCTCTCTACTAGAAATAACATCTATGAGCAAGTATTACCTACACCCTACTTGTGGGGAGTGGTGTATAACAATCATCATCAGCCCATATTAGTCCACGTGAGTGGACTAATATGGGCTGCTAATATGGGTGGAGTGTCATTCCGTACAGCGGCTGATACCGGACATGCATTATCTCGGGACAAAACGATCAGAGAATATTTTGTCTGTCCTTGTTTAACATGCGAACTAGTATTTTTACGTCGCCTGACCGGCACGTGGTAGCCTGCCGCTTGGCTTCAGTGACAGGACAATCTGTAGGGAATCACCTGCAACCGTCGGGCAATACCGTACTTCATTGTATTTTCTTTTTATTAAAAAAAGAACACTTCTGATCATTTGATTTATATCATTTACAGTGTTTGCATTTGCGTACAGTATAGATATAGAATGTTATTTGATTATTTCCATACAGGTTGTACGGAATCACCCACAACTGTCATACCTAATTCATTGTATTTTCTTTTTATTAAAAATAAGACACTTCAATATTTGATTTGTTTCATGTGCAAAAACTAATAAGCTAATTTTACATTATTTTGTACATTACAATGGTATGTAGCAGTAATAGGTAGGAAAACATTTTAGTAATGCAAAGAAGGTCATTTACTCCATAAAAGATTTCATCAATGATGTTTATGCTTGGCCATTGGAGGCTACATTGTTCCCCAAGATGTAAGGACCATTTTCAAGCTTTTTGTGTGTTCTTTTCATCAATAACTCAGGCATAAAACAATAATAATCTTACCTGGTAACCCCACAGAAGGTTCATTCACGGGCACCACTTCCATGGCCTTCTTTCTGTTCTCCTCAATCTTCTGCTTTATCATCTCATTATCCTTTATGTCATTCAGGCGTTTCACTACCTGTTCTCGGGAATACCTGAAATATTTTAATTGTTCTTATTAAGATTCCGCATTGCCCCACACTGCAGGGAAAAAGCCTGCATTTCCAATTTTCATTTTTCTCTATTTTCAGAGACAACTTTTTAATTTTAATCTAGATATACACGCATCAGCTTAACAGCTGCCTGTGTATCACAAATAATAATAATAGTAATAAATTATCTTTTTATTATTTGTTTGATGAAATTATGGCAATTGCCATATTAAAAAATATTGCAATTGCATTATTTTTGTCTCTTTTATAGATAGAGGGAAGTGGAAAGAGTCTTATGATGTTGATAATTTAATTGTAAATGAGTAATCAGGTAATCACTCTTTATGAATTAATATTGTAAATTAATGAATATATTGTAACATAACACTAACAAAAAACTATACCCTCGATAATTATCATGATACATGGATTAACCCAGTAACCCAGGATTACATGGATCATGGATCATGATAAAGATCACAAGATTCTAAAAATACAGAAATCCCATGATCTGTATCAACAAATTGTCAAAAAATATCTAGTGTCTAGTCTCTGGTCTATATTTATCGTGTCATTATTGGTCAGTATTCATTCTGTCAGCGATGGAGGAGGACGCGCTTCTTGATGCGGCGGCGGCACCAGCCGTACCTCAACAAACAACCAAAAAAAATTTAAAGAATTTATACTTGTGTTAGAAACACTACCTGAGGTGTGGGACAGCTCAAATGCAAACAGTTTGAATAAAGTGAAAAGAGGGAATGCTTATGAGCAGTTGCTTGAAATTTTTAAGAAAATTAAACCAGCCACTATGACTGGTAAAAAATAAAAAAATCACACAGCATTATCTAGCCCCAAGCTAAGAGTTATGGTACTTTATTTAATGGAGAAATAGGCTTTCTCAAATTCGTTTACAAGAAAATTGTTTGTCCTCTTGTATAATGGATTTGCTATTTATATGAATTCTGTTGATTATTGACATGGCATTTGGCCAAAACATGAAGTACCAATTATAAATTTGTATACATAGTATAGGTACAGCATACCTCATTATTATCTTCTTCATTTTCCTTGGATATTGTACCCAAGGAAATAAAATAAAATCATTGATGACATTTATGAAAGCAAATACAGGAAGTTACCTATTGCAAATTCTATGAATTAAAGAAGTCACATTGCTACCAAAAATCTGGCAAACTATTGCTTGTTTCATTGATTATTTGCTTTATCTCACCTGTCAATCAAGCTAATCTTCAGATTCTCAGCAGCGTCCAAAGCCTTTGTGGGGTTCTTTACACCGAGCATGTTGTTGAAGTAGGACTTATCCTTCAGATACTCCTTGTCTTTGCTGATGAACGCCACCACCCGCAGGTACCTCATGTAAAACACGTAGGAGTATTCTTCATCGCCCTTTAGTCGGTGCTCCTCTGCGCTCTCGAACAGTTTCTGAGCAGTTTTGCATAACCTACAACGTTTATTGAAATATCTTTAGTCTCAAGCTATTTTACTAGAAAATTTTGGGCTTGCAATGAAGGAAAATACTTACAACGTCGCTCGTTTCGCCTTTAGGTCGGGAACATTGTGCATTTTATCCAAATCCTCTATGCATTTTCCAAGGTGAAGCTGAATAATTCTTCTCTTCTCTTCTGTCATTTTGTTTGTTTGGCCCAAGATTTCGAGTAGGGCTCGAAAGTATTGTAAATAAAGGACACTGATCACTACATTTGTAACAAAAAACACTGAGATAATAGCAAAAATTCACTGCAAACAATAAAATTACGAATCTATCTGAAAATTCTGAAAAATGTCATGTTTTTACTTGGCTGGCAGATTTTGGCATTTTGCACAGATAATTTTTTTAGGGTTTTTCAGACGTTGGCAAAGTTATCTCTCTTCCACAGAAAAGAATTTCACAAATTCCACAGAAGAAGTGGGATAAGATGATTTTATTTGTTTCTGATCAAATTCTCAACAGAATAAATCATCAATTACCAATTAATAAAACTTGCAGAAAAAGGTAGTACACAATCGATGAAAGGGTTCTGTTCTCAATTGTAGACAGGGAGTAGCATATAGATTTCATGATCTGTACTAAAGAACACTAACAC
Organism: Eupithecia subumbrata; assembly: GCA_949316285.1. NCBI lineage: Eukaryota > Metazoa > Arthropoda > Insecta > Lepidoptera > Geometridae > Eupithecia > Eupithecia subumbrata. Next base: position 13,928,720 of record OX438632.1, on the reverse strand, counting down.
CCTACCTACCTCAACCAAACCTAAACAAATCGGATCGTTTATCGTTGCCTTAAATTTATTTTACTACCTGTGACCAAACATCTCGTAATTTTTGACATTCGGCAATTTGACACATGACGTCTATGTACTTTGACAAAAAGTTGACGTCTATGTACAGTTATCAGCAAAGTTGAAAATTATTTGCTCAAGTTTATTATTTTCGACTTTACCTCTGTGGCGCAAGGTTTAGGTTCTTACGTTCGTGATCGTTACATTTTCGCTGACCTCTGTACATAGTAAATAGCGCAGCGCAAGTTTTCATGCGCAGTGGAGTATTCCTGAATTTTCCCGGTCGATCGCGGTTTCCCATTAGTTTTCAGCTGATCACGCGTTTCACAGGCGCACACCAGTCCTTCCGCGTCGCGGGTCATGTGCGATTCTGTCGCTGCATAGTGAAAATCGCTGTGTGATTGTGTTGTGTAGTTTCGAATCGAGTGCTTGTGAAAATGTTTTCAGGGCTCACTAATCAGGTCAGTTCGTGGATGGGGGCTGCGAAGGGAGAGCCTCAAGACGAAGAGGTCCCTACCCCCACGAAGGAGGTAACGGGCGAGCCCTCCGCGACAGGCGAGGGCGAAAAGACGAGGTGAGCGAGTTTCTTTGTTTACATTTTTGGATTCGTCCCGCTCCGCTGCATTTCCTTCTCCGTTACTAATTTTCTGGAAAATCGATGTCAGATTTTTGTCATCTTTCATCTACTACTTTAATCCAGCTAGTAAGACGGCGGTAGAACACAGGGATCCTGATTATAAAACCTCTACCTACAGTTGTCATTAGAAATAGGAATCTTTTTGCCATATTGAGACTTTTTGCCATATTGAATAGCAAAGTAGGTCAAGGTGGTATTGATCTGTTGCAATCCAGACCACTAGACTTGCTACTTGGAAATACAGGTCATTATTCTCTATTCATTCTTGCCTAAGGCAATATTTAATTCATATTGCACCATTTTATGACCCACTGTTGTAGTTTCCTTTACGTACTTTCTTAACTGTTCCATTTAATTCATAGATTACTGTTTGGGATAAATTCCTACAAGAGTGTTAGGTAGTCATCATCATCATCATCATCCACAACCAGACTTCACCCACTGCTGTTGAAAGTGCTAATCCAACAAGAAAAGCACTAATGAGGATGTATAATTTATCCACCAGCAGTCCAACTAAACCTGGGAGCAAATTGGAAATGATCACCAACGTCAAGTCACAAATGACAGGCTGGCTCAGCTCCGTGCCAGTCCCAGGTCTCCGGAAAAACGAAGCTCCCCCCGCGGAGCCCGAACCCACGCCCGCCGAGCCTGAAGTAGCCGAGACCAAACTCGAAGGGAAGGATGATGATGATAATTCTAGGTATAATAGGTACGAGGGGTTTGGCAGATAATTGAGTCACTGCTGTTGTTTGGTTGCTGCTTTTCTTCAGTTCTAACCAGTTAACTGACCTGATATCAGGTGAGTCAGATCACCTATAAGTTTTTGCTGGTTGGCTTTGGTATTTCTACATTTTAAAGAAAGACCTCAGCATGTTTATTTTCTGATTCTGACACTGCCACATAATTATTCCAGCTGTGGAAGTGCTCAAAGGTGGTTAGTCTTGTCTTAATACCTACTGCATGGTTTTATTTGAGCTGCCTTTTTTACTCAATTCAAAACAGTTTCATATGTATTTAAAAAGAATCATCATGAAGATATTAAATGCTTATACCTAATACTCATATCTCCTTGATAAAAATAACTTTAACAATAAAGTTACAAGGCCAACCAGACAAATTTTTCTTTATAAAATAATTCTTTATTCAACTAATAACCACAGATATAGCTTATCCAGCAAAACTATAATCAGCTTTTGCAATGGTTCATGCAGACACAGCTTCAGTGCACTTTCCATGGACGTCATGAACATTGCACAAAATAATGCACAAATTTTAATTATCTCCTCACTTTTACAATTGCGACTCTTGTGGACCAGCAATCAAGTGGACCTTGGCTTCTAACACGAATGCAATCTCGATACGACATCGCTAAGTCGAGATCTCGAGGGATCAGAAATTCGATCTCGGCGATATCTCGGCATTTCGAGATCTCGAATGGATTTCGAAAACTATTGTTTTAATTAGATAACTGAAACATGATTGAAACAATGTTGCTGTGGACGAAGTTGTGATTTTGATGGAGTAAGATACAATATGAATTATTGAAAAAAGTCTTTATTTTTATAAAATTTTTACTTATGTTATGTTAATGAACAAAAAATTCAGACCTATAAAATCTTTTATAAAGAAAGTACTTATTTTAACAAAGATAATGATAGTGAAAACAAAAAATTCCAAAAATAGCTATTTCCAAAATCACTCCTAAACTAGGAGTCATTACGAGTGATCAGTCCAAACTAAATTAAGAGTGATTTTGGAAATAGCTTCTTAAAAAACAAATAGTGCTTTGACTGCTGTCAGATAAACAGCATCTTATGTCAGTCGCTATGTAGCCAGTGGCTGAATGGCCCTCTCAGATTCAACGCTAGTTGGTATCAGCGTGAGCAAGCTGCAAGAAAAAAGGTCGTACAATTAAACGGAACCCTTAGTGTGCGAGTCGACTCGGACTTGACGTTTTATTTAATCACGGCCTGTCTGTAAAAGTAGCGGCTTTCAACGTATCTTCTAGTTCCTCTTGAAGACTTTTTATCTGCCGCTCGATCTCATCAATCTCGGCCGAGATCTCTTTATTTTATGTTTCGAGATTGATCTCGAAAAATGAGACGAGATCTCGGATAATCGGGATCTCGCGAGATCGAGTTTGCATTCCCTAACACGAGACTTCTCAAGGCATCTCGGTTCTTTCTGAGCTGTCTCTCGCCAGCTAGTAGCATCGAGCTCAGAACCTTTTAACAATATTTCTACATTTTCCGGCAAAAGTAATCGACGGCGCCACGGAGTTGCGTTATCTACGTTTCGTTACGATTTGTTAAGAATCCACTGTATTGCTTGCGGGGTTGGAGATACGGTTGCAACTGAGAAATTTTATGACCAGGGAGGAATTTTGTACCTATGCTAGCCAATAGTTGAGTTTTGCGCTGGGTAGGTAATTTAGTGCGCAATATTTCAAGATTTTTGCTGCTACAAACTATAATACATTTTTATTGGTTATTGTACACCCTAGTGACTGAAATTTTATGACAGGAAAAAAAATAAAAGTGAAGTTTAGGCCGAGGTATTTACTGAATAAGCGATAAAGTTTAAGGAGTTTGCAGTAGGTACTCTTAATACGTAAAATGTTCAAAATTGTCCAACCATATTTTCCATTCTCTTGTTTATAAACCTTGAGTAAACTGTTATGACATCGACCATTGACTAACATTCCTACAAGATACACTGCATGAAAATCGCAAAAAACTGAACACTTTCGAACTTTTGCACAATCTTTTGCAAACTCATTTATTCTGCTCAAACCCCATTCTTATTTATTTGTCATTTTTATGCATTTTCGATGTTTTATATGTACTTATTCTAATATTTACTCTTAAACGTTAAAGTATAGATTTTCATTCGAGAGATAGAACCACCTAAAGGTAACGTAGCGATTTTACTAAATAGATCTTAGATTTTTTGAATCAATTATTAACCCATCTTAAACATTTATCTTTGCGATTTCAATTAATTAATTAATTTCAAGCTATACCTTTCTAACTTGGCACATCTGCCCAAAAGAAAAGTTAAGTAAAATCTGTGTTTTCCCAGCACAAGTCAGTAGGTGCCTATTCCTACATTTTAATAACTGTAGGAATAATAAAAAATATCGAAGGCTAACAGAAGCCTATCTGAACTCTCCGAAGCCAAAGCGCATAAGGCGTGCCAGGACCTAATGTTTCTTGAAATCAAATTCAAAGACTATCTCTTAAATTCTTTAGCTCAAGCAAATCATCTTTTACAGTAGGTACTAAAGTACAATAACTGGTTGTTTTCAACAGCGCTACCGGCGGCGCCGACAGCCGACCGGCCTCCACTGGTGGGACCCCCACCGAGGAGCAGCCAGCAGGAGTTGGCAATGGTAAGTCCTGAGGATACAAAGCGTAGCCTTAGGGGTGAGTCTATTTGACGTTAACGAGACTCTCCTTTTAGTATGGGATTTGCGTAGTTCCCTTTTCGTACGATAGGAGACATCACAATCATTCTCTTTACTAACCTCAAATAGACTCGCCCCTCTGTACTTGTATACAGGAATATTTATAATTCACTGACACTGCGTTAACTGCAGTTTCTGCCCATCATGACGAACTCGTTCGTTAGTGAAGTCGCCATATCTTAATTCTTAAATATTTCTGTATAAACCTCTGAAACAAAATGAAAAAAAACAGATGTTATTTGATTTCTTAGAAATTAGCCAGAGTGTGAGGCTTACGTACTTTAAAAACAAAAACTTTATGAAAAAACACGTTTGTCCGAAACCCAATTGATTACTAAAGACCGATCTTCCACTCCCACATCCACTGTTTATTCAGGGCAGAGCAGTTTTTAAGTTTAGTTTCAAATAAAACCTCTTTAATGAACGATTATTAACGGAAGGGGCTACCTACTACCAATACCAAAATTAAGAATTAAGACCTGGCGTCTTCACAAACGTGTTCGTGATGCTGGGCAGAACCTGCAGTTCACGCAGTGTCAGTGAATTTCCAATAACCCTGTATATGAGAATGTTACAGCTATCGAATGCTATGAGTCACTTCCTACTACGTAGATTTCCTATTAGGTAGATTATGCTGTAAAAACAGAGCTACATATTTTTGAAGAAATACAAATTCTTAAAGGATGTGTTTTGTAGGCAACGGGGAGAGGGGATCGTAAGCCCATCCAGTGATATCTGTCTAAAATTCACTCCAAATTCTGATTTACTCCAAATTCTAATGAGGATCGTAAAGTTTTTAGTTGAGAATGCAGATTTATAGAGCTAAAAAATCCTTAACACAGAGTACAAATTTTTTTGTTCTACGACAAAAATTGACGAAGTTATGACCAAAATAAGTACTAGCGAAATTAATTGAGTAACCGCCGCGGTCGCTGTGACGTCACTCACTCCCTCGGTCGCCGCAAGTTAGCCGAAGCCGTTTCTTTGGTTATTTGTGAATTTGAAACCAATTGTCTGATTTGTGTCCAATTCACCTTTTTAACCGTCGAATCGTGAACTAAGAGTGCCCTGCGCTCCGCACGGTTCGCTCGGCCGAGTCAGTGACGTCACACGCACCCGCGTAATTTGATTTTACCAGCAGTAACGGCGTAATGTTTATTACTTAATATCTTCGTAAGTAATGGTCCGATTTGGATAATTCAAAAAGATATATCATATCATTCTTATGTCATACTAGCTGTACCCGCGACTTCGTTCGCGATTGCCTTACCTGCCGTCTAATTAAGTTCACATTTAACCATTGTCTTTCATATTATGAAACGCCGCCGTGCAAAGAATCGTGTAGGGTCTACGGAGGATAACATGTTGTCATCTTCAATCCCATTCTTTATCTACACGACTTTTAGCTACGACTCGGCCAGCGTCAGTGTTAAGAAGTGTCATACTCGTTTCCTTCTTACTCATGGTTCCGATCAGCTGGGGCCCTATTCTGCTATACTAATCGCTTCACTATGACGTCGATACCCCTATCGACACAGAATGTCACGTTTTGGTATTCCACCTCAGATGAAGGAAATTATGATGAATGCAGATGGAGAGACGCGCGTCAAGTTTGAAACTATTAATTTATCTCGAACACTATCTGGAGTTTTATTAATCTAAGGACTCAACGTGATGATTCTGCGACGATTCCACTGTCATACTGAAGCAATTGTATTGCAGAATTGGGCTCCTGATCCATTTGACTGGACCACCGTAATTTTTTTTCGTTAGTAGGTAGGTACAGTTGGCTGTGTACAAAAGTAAAAAATATTTTTCTGTGGTCCAGTTAGTTTAATTGGACCACTGCAACCAAACTTCGGAAGTACAGTTAACAGGACCAGCTAAACCACCATAATATCATGTAAGGTAGGAACTTATCTTATTTATCCAAGACACCACCTTAGTAGGTAGTAGACATGTGCGCCGTCGTTAAAATCATCGGCGGCGGGCGCCGGCCTGAAATCGGCGGCGGCGGCGTGATTTCGGCGTGAACTCGGCGCGTATGTATGAGTAATAAATAAATAATGCTGGACAATTCACACAGCATTATTTAGCCTCAAGCTAAGCAGAGCTTGTGTTATGGGTACTAGATAACTGATATACATAATAATTTACGAAATTACGAATACATTAGGGGGTGAATTTCGAAACTTCGTAGTTTCGTAAATTCGAAGTTCATAGCCTTTATTGGCCATTTTTCAAGTTCGAATGCGGTGGCCACGAATTCGAATTTTTTAGTTTCTATTATTTACCTACGCAAATTAGGCACCTTACGCAGTCGCGTAACGCACACGTACTATGAAAGAGTAAGTGCGAGCTTTTATTTCGGACCCTTGTGTAGACAAAAACAATATCATTGGAAAATTCAATAGTTTTGCCTAGGTATACGCAAAATATCAAATGTAGCCCTACAAGCGATCTTGTCTTCTGTCTACAGCACTAGTTCTTTAGTAAAAAAAGTTCTAAGGACATCTCGTTTGGTCCCACCTGGAATGTCAATAAAAATTTAATTTTAAACGAAGCTCGAACGGCTTGGCACTGTGCTTGCCCCGATGCTGCTCCCCCAAAATCACTTTTGTCCCAACGGCAATGGGACGAGCCCTGTGTCAGTTGACACGGAATTGTTTGTTACAAAAGTGCTCCAGCTCTGCGGATCGTTCCCGCCTCGTGGCCGTTTCTAAATAGGAGTCAGGACATTGGTTGCAAGCATTTCCTTCATAATTATAACACTGGTACTTTATTGGATCCCGTAACTTTCCGTATCGCAACATGTCATCGGTTGGGTGCAAGGTGTTGCGCGCCTCATCAATGCCAATGCCAGTGCGAAACTGCTGTCGAACAGCTTGATCATCACGGATTATCGTGTACTAGGGCAGCCGGTCGGATATCTCGCCACGCCAGCCTTAACGACATCATCCGGCGGGCCTTTGTCACCGCTAACGTACCAGCTATTCTCGAACCGAATGGTCTGTTACGTGACGATGGTAAAAGGCCCGACGGTATGACACTAGTCCCATGGGAGTTGGGGAGGCCCATTGTGTGGGACGCTACATGCGTCGACACACTTGCGCCTTCCCATCTTCCGAGGACATCCGTGAGGGCAGGCGCGGCGGCAGATTTGGCCGAAGATCTCAAGAGGCGCAAATATGCAGGTCTCGACAGAGCCTACACATTTGCTCCTCTTGGAGTCGAGACCCTAGGTCCGTGGGGTACCGAGGCTCTTCGGGTTTTCAAAAAATTATCTGAGCGTCTGGTCGAAGCGACGCGTGACCCCGAGAGCTGGTCAGTATCTGGCACAGCGCATCAGCATTGCCATACAGCGGGGCAATGCAGCCAGCGTCTTGGGGACGCTTCCGACTGGTATTGATATGGATCAGTTGAGCTACCTGTAGATTGTTTCGAAATTGAAAAATATATAAAAAGCCTGACGTTTCGTACCCCTAACAGTGTTTGTGCTTTTGTGGTAACTTTGTAAGTTTTTGAAATTAATTAAATGCAATTAATACTATAAATTTAGTCTGAATCTTTCTAGTGGAATTGTCTTGGTATTTGTTAAAGTTTATATTCGTACGGTGTCATCTTCATTTATAATCGGCACCTATATCAGTCTGAATCAGCGGCGACTTCTGATACCGTTCGGTTTAAGGTGGTTTTTGACATCGCGGCACCCTTTGACATCGTGGCGCGGCGCGGTTCTTCTTCGACTACAACTTGGTTATAGGAAGCAGGTGTCGCACAATGTAATAATTAATAAAATTACGGAGTTTTCAAAGCGTCTAAAAGAATACGTTCCACGCCGAATTCACGCCGATTGGCTGATCGGCGGCGGCGGCGTGGAAAATTTGCCGGCGGCGGCGGCGGGTCGGCGCGGCGCACATGTCTAGTAGGTAGGAACCTTACTAATGGGTGCGTCTTGGAAAAATAAATAGATAGGAACTTACCTACCCTTTATCTACAATTTTTTTTCTCCAATCTACAGATTATTTCATCAATCTAGTGATTTTCTACTCGATTTTCTACTGATTTAGTCAAATTCGATCTTGCAACACTGTTTCTAACAAAAAGAAAGCATGAAATCGGAGGACGCGTAGATCTGTCGTGATGCGCGGTTTCAGAATTTTACTTTCATCCTGATCCCAGGGGAACCTTACTGGATTCCAGGATAAAATGTATCCCATGACCTTCCTTGAACTCAAATCGTACCAATTCAGTCCAACTCATTCAGTAGTTTCGGCGTGATGCGCGGTCAAGGAATTTTACTTTCATCCCTTCTCCCAGGGGAACCTTACTAAATTCTGCGATAAAATGTATCTTTCCTCGTAGTATGAACTCAAATTATGCCGAGTTCCATTCGAATTCATTCAATTGTTCCGTCGTGATGCGCGGTTAAAGCATTTTACTTTCATCCTCTCTCCCAGGGGAACATTACTGAATTCCGGGATGAAATGTATCCCATGTCCTTTCTTGTAGTATGAAATCAAATCGTGCTAGGTTTCATTCCAACTCATTCAGCACTTTCGGCGTCATGCGCGGTGAAGAAAGTTTACTTTCATCCCCTCTCCCACGGGAACCTGACTGAATTCCGGGATAAAAAGTATCCTATGTCCTTCCTCGTAGTATGACCTAAAATCGTTCCGAGTTTCATTTCGATACCTTCAGTAGTTTCGACGTGATGCGCGTTTAAGAAACAGACAGACAGACAGACAGACAGACATGAATGAAAAAAAATACAGTTTTGGCTTCAGTATCGATAATAGAGTGCCCTCCAAAAAAAATTTTCAAAATATCTTCAATGTACAGAATTGGAGCTGTTACAGTTTTATTATAAGTATAGATAAAATAACGTGGATACTAGTTCTATTGAAATTGCTAAAACTTTACTGATCCTCATTTACTCGCACTATCCACCACAAATACAGGCTGCGTGTAGTCTGTTCTTCAGCACAAATACACCCACTGCTGAAACCCGTTTTTGCGGGGTTTTTCATCATCACCGCGCTTGCCAGACGAATTGGTGATCGCAGTAGAGGTGTTAAATATGCACAGAAGGAAGCAGCTGCCCTTCCTCTGGTAGGTTCCCTTAGTCCGCTCTCTAGACATCCACGGGCGGAGTTGAAGAGGTCGATTCTTACACCGCGACTGCCATGCACTCGGCCATGGGTATGAGGTAGTACGTGAAGTAAAATAAAAAATTATAGTGTGGGTGGAGCTCTTTAGTTGGAAGGATACGGATAAATTGCTCAGATTTCAGTCTACTATCAGATTACTATTGCTTAGAATACTGCTAAGTTATGTTTATGAAAGGCCCTTTCCTTGCATTTCGGATGTAAGCGGGTTAACTACGAATCTTTCTCTGTACCTAATTATCCCATCTGATCTACGAATAAATAATCATCTAATATATAAATAGGACCAATAATAAGAATGAATCAAAGACCAATAATAAGAAGTCAGGTTTTTTGAATAGATTGCATTAGTAGGTACAGTGGTACGGTACATAGATGTGGACTTGGTTAATGAATTTCTAATTTATTTTTTTCTGTTCCTGCTATTTAGTTTAGTTATCATTGTTTGTTTTATTATGTTTTTGTTTGCTAATATTTTTTCAGATGCGCAAAGTAAAAAGTTTTTCTCAGTTGACGCTATCGAAGTTCCTGATATGCAAGAGCGTTAGTATTATTTTATGTTCTTTTATGTTATTTTTATGTTATTTTTATCTATTGTTGTTTTTATGAAACCCTAACCGTAGCCAACGATAACGGTGAATCATCTTCTTGTTAACACGTTTGTCGGAGTAATTATGTTTTCATCACAATTTATGCACAAAAGATACCAAATTTTTCTGTATTCTGATGTGAACGAAAATTTAAAAACAATTTTATTCCTGACTGGATCTTCCTCCACAGTGACCACCAAAGCCCTGGCCGGTGCGAAGTCCCTCGGAGGGTTCCTGTACTCCGCGGTCAACAAGGCTGGAGCCAAGGTCAGCGAGACCACCGCCAAGATCAAGAAGACCGTCGAGGAGAACGTACGTATTGCTTTCTTTTGTAGCTTCATTGTTAACCGATCTATGAAGGAAGTTGGTGTTTTTTTGTGTCTATTGCTTTATTAATAGTTCGATTATTTGATAGGTCTATTCTATACTATCCATTCTAGGTACTATAAGAGCAGGTGAACCGGTGTTTATTTCATGTGTAAATGATAAACGGGCACTAGAATTTCAATTCAGGTTGTTGACGGAGTTAAGTTTCCCTACGTCAAAGAGTTTCGGATTTCACCATTGTGTGGGTGAGTTCCCCTCTTTCCTTTCAGATTTTTCTAGTTTCCTCTACCTCTAGGTCAAAGTTAACCAATCAACCCTGCTGACTTTCAGAAGAACGCCACCCTACGTGTTTTAAATCTAATAAATGAATCAAATACGGTTGTATTAAACAGCTAAACCGTGCATAGAGAGTCCCTCAGGGCAGTAGATCATCTGGTTGCTGATGATTCGTCAGCATCCCACAGATTTCCACAGTAACATTAGCCACGTGACTTCGTCTTCAATTCTTAACCGCGGAATGTAAAGCTTGTCGCACACCTGGAAAGCATCGCTGCAGCACAGCAGAAAAAATTGCTATCAAATAACTGCGCTTGCTTTAACTCGTAACATTCTGGTAAACTTTATGCTGACGGCAACACATGATAAACAACTCGTGGACCACTCTTTTGAAGCTTGTGGGTTACCCCTTTTGTTACTGTAAAATGTATCTAAAGGTAACGAGTTTAAGTCCATTTTGAAAGTACGTTTTTGTACTGTATGGTAGCGGTATTGGATTAATGAGCGCAAACTGACCTTTAAGGTCATCTTAAACAGCTCATCTGCGAAGTCACGCCTAGCTCTTAGTCGACAGTGAGACATTACCGCCCTCTATAAAACTTAATGAACAAACATTCCCGAGTGTGCTGTTAGCTTAAGTGCGGGCCAGGATTCTACTTAGTCTACTGTGGGCTTTTATTGCCTCGTTTTTCTGGATTTTCTTATACCTAGTGTTAGCCGAAATTCGTGCTATTGCGACACTAAACTGATTTCTAGCATTAAACGATAGTGATAGTATTATTCTCAGTATAGTCCTGGTGATCTTTGGAAATAATTCTGAAAACTACACACACGTGTAGGCCATCATATCCTCGATAAAATAGCTAGCTAGGGTATAGGCTAACTTTTTATGGCATACTGGTGTGTCGATAATTTTCAGAGTAGCTTTTGGATAACGTTTCAAACCACGCTTCGTCATAAGCAACAACTCCTTCAGCTAAGGCTGTTCGCCCGAGAACACTACCTGACGCATTCACTGTCCAGCCTCGGCGGTGCGGTGCGACCCACACGCGCAGTCGACACGCGCTGGTGCAGACATCTGCGACTTGTGTCTTGAAAGTGTTAAACCATCATACGTGGATCTAAGGCCATGACGATGATCAGATAGACCCTCATGTTGTTGTTGTTGCCCTCTTAAGGGTCCGGCGATGGATGAATTCCCATACAAACGTAGTACCAAAATGATTTGTTATTTGAGAATATTTTCACCATGGTTTGCTATTATTTGTATTAGAATAGTATTTATTTAGGTTCCTGCAACAAGCTTTTTTCAAAATATTATCTACACAAATACTAAGAAAACATTCATTCTTTAATGTAAAAATGCAATTCGGTTTAATTTCATTTCAGAAAGGTATTTTGAAAAAAAATTGTGGCAGGAACCTAGATAAATACTATTTTAATACAAACAATAGCAGACCATGGTGAAAATATGCTCAAATTACAAATCATTTTGGTATTACGTTTGTATAGGAAATTCATCCGTCGCCGGACCCTTAAGCATCTGATCGACTTCGAATAGGATTTATCGATCCTAAAAGCAATAGCCAAAGAATGGCACAACACCCGGAGCTAAATTTGTCCGTTAAAGAGCAATTTCGGCCTTTTCCTCGCGGAGCACTCAATTAAGAGAAAAGAGGAAAGTCAGGCTGTGGCGATATGGCGGCGATAAAAGTTTTGATTGGATTAGGCCCAACCTGCGGGGCTTTGCGATACCTACAGTTACGGGGATATCAAGGGTCACTCTTCGAAATAGGTATTGGTAATACCAACTTAGGTATTAAAATCGTTTGTGCGACTGACAAAAAATTCTGACCATTGGCTGGTATACTCTGTCTATAGATCGGATTGATTTTGTTGATGTTGAAAATGCATAATTATTAAGAATTTTGGAAAAATTGGTCACGAGAATAATATTTTAGACTAAACGAATATTTATACTCGTACTACTAATTTCTAAGTGATGTTATTATATCATATGAAACTACATACATTTTGGTTTTGAATTCAGGCACGTTAAGTTATGTATAGTAAAAAAAAATACCGATTAAGATTTCTGAGAGACTAAATTCATACTGAATAAACTAAAATTTCTAAACCCTGATCAATATTTAAACAACAAAACAAAATAGATAAACCTCAGCAGTTTTAAGATCTCGAACAAATCCAGTTACTAAAGTTTCACTGTACCTTGTAAAATGCATCACCGTAATGGCAGCCCTCCCCCGTTACATAGAGAAAAGCTTTCAAGTAATGCACGCCGTGTGATTGAATTACTCTGCAAATACTCGTAGTAGATAATACTGTTATCTCGAGAAAGCTTTCAGAGTTTCCAAGGCTCTTTTAGCTAGATAATTGCAAGTTCTAATGGAATTCTCGGCGTAACTTGAATGGATAGGCAGGACTTGAATATCGATTACTTGTAGGTACTTTGTTTTCATGGTGTCCTATTATCCAAAATCCTTTCTTTATGTGCGTACTGCGTAATCTATTAAGAAAATTTGGTTGAAATTATGCACCCCGCGTTCCTTTTAGGACTTAGACGACACCCAATAACAAGGGATTTCTAAAAATTCGTATGTGATTCTCTTGAAATGGAATGCGTTGGCCATGGTTACCTCTCTAGATATTCTGTTGTACAACCATGCCAAATTATAGATTTGATTTTCTACCAATACGCTTTCGCGTATTCTTTAACTTGGCAGCAAAGGCACACGATGAAGATGACCTGATCCAACTTGGCTGTGCTGGCTAAGCGTCGCCTTTGGCGATTCTGCCAGTGTATGTACATTTGTAAATAGCATCGTAAATTCTTCTTGCTTTCGAATTGGGATGTAAAGAGCTTGCTCTACATCAAATATAAAGGTTAGGAACCCGGATTTAAGGAATCCGTAATTTATAATGAATTTGGGAATAAATGAAGGAGTGCGGGTGGCCGCTTCTTCCCTTCAAAGTCTTGTATAAGTTCTGTAGTAACAACAAAATCAATCGAATTGAGAAAGTCCTGTTTTTTTGAAGTCGTTTACCAATTCCCAAACCTTAGCTGATTAAGTTTACGATGACTTGATAAAGCACCTACGATATTTTAGAGACTTTCCAGTTGAATGGCTGTAATTCCTCCGCTCCCCAAGCCTTTAGACCTTGGCTGCGGGCCAGTAGAAGAACTGGGGCGAGTCATAATGCGGCATGACGTAACATGTGACGGATGGGAAGTGAATCGTGTGGGACAGGGGATGGAGGGGAGTGATTGGATTAGCGACCTTATTATTGAGACAGTTGGACATGTTATTGATGAAGATTAATCTAGAATTGATTGGAGACGTGTCTATGCTGTGATTGATTTCGGTTTCTACGTTCTATTACATGTTTCATGATAAGCCTAGGTTAATCCGTTTCAAATGAACAAGAACCGATGGCATGTTATTAGCCATGATTAGTGGCGATTTGAATTTTTCAAAATGTAAGCATAGATGCACCATGATTCATCATGATCACTGAATATCTAAAATGCGTTAAGGTTAATTGTTAGCTTTACTATTTTCACACTTGCACAGTTGCACACGTAATTTGGTCGAGGTATCAGGAACCCTGCGGTCTATTGAAATGGCTTATATTTTGATTCGTAGGTTTTCACCGATTATTTGGTTCCTCCAAGCCAGTTTCGTGCCAGTTGTCGTCCTCCGTGGCGCAGCGGGCGAAGGTCCGCCTGCGACGCAGGAGGTTGCGGGTTCGATTCCCGCCTCGACACAAATTTGTGTACGATCTGCAGAAATTTGGTCCCTTGGTCTGGGTGTTTTCTATGTATAATAAAAAATATCTATCTATGTAGTGTATTGTATTAAGTATATCAGTTATCTAGTACCCATAACACAAGCTCTGCTTAGCTTGGAGCTAGATAATGCTGTGTGAATTGTCCAGCATTATTTATTATTTTATTTATTATTATTATAGTTGTAAAAATAAATGTCTTGATATTTGCGCTTACGCCTTCCCAAAAACGTATGGTCTGTCCTGCCTATCGTTTTCACAAAATGGCGTGCATGGTGTCATCTGAAAACACAAACGTTTCTTTATTTTCACAAAGATTAGCATCAATCAGCAAGCGTTTCTTTATTTTCACAAACGATTAAAATCATAACATATTTATCAAAATCTCAAATCAAAACGCCAGTACAAAACAAGCCTTCATAATCTGCCATTGGCGCCCACCGCGGTGCTACCGCTAAGTCACAAAGCTACGTGAATCCACATCAAGCCAGAACTAAATTAATATATTACTGTCACCTCGCCGGGTAAACCGGTAAGCCGTTTAGCTGTGACGTTGAATTATACGGATGTATGTAGATATCGCAGGGTTGAGGTATTGGCGCCCCAACGTGGGGCAAAGATCATCTACTAGATCTGGATTTATACTCGCACAAATAATCCTTTACCACGTATATATCGTTTTTCACGTCGTAAGCTTACGTCAATAGCTGAAATAATGTTGCTTCATGCAGACTAACTAGTGCTTGCATGACGAATCAAACCGTGGACGGAAGAAATCACCGATCAACCAATCACGCTAATAAATAAACATTTTGTACTAAGTTCGATAATTGTCACAAATTTTATACGCGTAGTCTGTCAAACAGAGCATAGCTGCAAACATTTCATTTCCATCAGCGCTCAGCACTGAGCGCGTGAACGCTGAGTGGTCGACACTTCGCCAGTATTCTAAAACGTTTCTATAGCAACCATATATATTGACCTATCAGCGCCAATGATCAGCGTGACGCTAAAACCAGCCCAAGTTTTGGATATCTGCTTAATTAGACTTTTTGTGGTGTTTGTAGTTATTTATACAAAACGCGTATTGAGTCTTTCTTTGATTGAAAAACATATGCAATTCTTGATAGCTGTAGACTAATTATTACAATTTCTTCTAGCCCGCTAGTTTCAATGTTGGGCAATAGTTTCCTGATCCCGCCATGCGTCGCGATCCTGAGCCAGTTGGACTCCTGTTCCTCGCGCCATAGCTTGGTCGGTCTACCGTGAAGCCTCATGCTGTTAGGAATCTTTTATGAGTGGCGTTGATGATGTAGATATAAATAAATTGGTTGAGCCGTTTTGCAGTAGGCCAAGCACGGGAATAGTTGTCTAGGGTAGTATAGAGAAGAATGACATCGCATTGTCATACATTGCGTACATTATTGAAGTCGAAGGAATGAGTTTCAAACATATAACGCATTCGATGACGATGTGACGTAGTTTTTCTCTATTCTACCCTAGACAACAATCCCTGTACTGCCTACAGATAATTGGGAAAATTGATGTGCACACACAAACACAAACAAACAACATCTCGCCTCAAAAGCATATACCGTCTCCGTTCCGCCGCGTGTAATGAATAAGATAAGATAAATTCATTTATTGAATACATACACCGTTTGTATAATTTAATTAAAATATATCAAGTAACAACTCCCTATCACTTATCTAATCTAAAATTCAGGGAGCATTGTAGGTTAGACCTGAAAACGGCAGTATAGCACCATTTAATAGACAAAACGGCGCAAAGCTTTTTCCTCATTTATAACCTAGAGATTCTGACCTTTTCTACAGCACCTTGGGGTGGAATATAAAAGAATTGGGATCCCAGTTTGGGCTGAAAGGGTTGACTTGAGTAGCTAAAACAATAAAGAATGTTGTAACTGTTAGACTGGTCATTACAGATATAGAACCTTTTTCTTAAAACCTACTACTGTGTTGGTTTTTAACGAGGTTTTCTTTCATTATGAATGTGAGCGGGTTAACTACAAACCTAGTTTGTTTTGGGAGAACACAAACGTTTTCCTTTTAAATAAAAATGTAAAAAAAACTCTTTCGAGACAGAAAAGATGGCGGTTTGCGATGACTTCTTTGTTATTTAGCAATATTTATGTGTCGGTTTGCCACTTTTCTGCCAGTCTCCAGTTCATGGAAATTTCATTGTCATGGAAAGGAGGCGTGGTTACAATAATAACAAAAGCTATAATTTTGAAAAACACCGATAATTTTTTTACCTTTAACATAAATAACTTAAGCTTCTTAACTTTCTCTTAACTTTGTAATGGACCTCTCAAATGAAAATGGCATGAACCGTGCATAGTTTGACAGAACATCCCAATAACAACCTCTCTCCTTCCGCGAAAGATCCCCGCCATCAATTGAGCTCTAAGGTAAGTAGGGGTTTTTTTCTCTTCTCGAAAACGCCTTATTGTACAATGAAAGATTTTCATAATCTTTCACCAATGACAAAAACCCATACCCATAACACAAGCTCCACTGTGGAGGAACATTAAGAGTCTAGATGTTATTCTATAGTAGTAAGTAGATTCTTACACCTAGCATCGTTCTACTACGCCTTTGCGACAGAAGCCAAATTCGAAAGCTTTGCCTCATTGTTATTCAAAAGGCATTGTTTTCTTCTAAAAATAGGCTCAATTTCCTTCTTTATTTCAATTCCCAAAAGGAAAGCTGACTTAAGTAAACGAACAAAACGATAAATTCATTTCAAAATTAAAACTTGGACATTTATTTTCTAGAGCTCTTTGGCTTTATTAAAGCTTTATGAATGTTTCATAGATCCGTTTTCAAAATAATTAATTCAGTAGCTTTTCTACGAGGAAGAAGATTCTTTCATTTATCTGTTTTTAATGAACTAAGAAAGAGTCTTCATTTTATTAAGCACTATCGGTCCGTCCCGGCTTCGCGCGGTCGGTTTTTTATTTTTTAAACATATAAATATAGTATGTTACTCAGTAGCATTCTAATAGTGATTTTTTTTAAATCGGTCCTGTAGTGTTTGAGTTTATTCGTTACAAACGTACAAAAATACAATTTTTTCTTCTCATATTAGTGTAGAAATAGAAAATTACAATAACAGAATAAATTAAATAATAATATTTACTCATGTTTTTTTTGTGAATTTTGCCCTTGTTACTTAGTATTGAATAAAACTTTTAAATCCATCATGATTAATGACTCTAAAGTCATTTATAACGGGATATTTACCATGATTTGAGTTTTGAGCTTTCCAATATTTCGGCACAGTTTCATGCGCCATGATCACGGAATAAATGTGGGCACATTATATCGATCTACTATAAAATAATCGTTCAATTCGGTCCAAAATTGAAGGAGAATGTACATAAAAACGATACATACAGCCGAAAAAAGAACTTCCACCTTTTTCACATCAAAAATAAAATTACTTGTTTGTCATTATTACGAATAAAAATTGGCTGGGCCACTACTGACCATCGATGGCTGACCATTGAATATTATATCGGTTCCCCTGCTCGAACCTACATTTGAACCCAAACATACTCGTAGCTCTTAACAGAGGTTTAAAAATAAAACCCTACTCAACACGCCCTCAATATTTTTAGCCACAGGTTCAAAGCTTCTAATCAAAAAGCCGAAGGCCACTGCAATCAGGTCATTTATGTAGGTCGCCTCCTACAAGGATGGCCGAACACGAACACGTATTAATTGAATTCTGCTGTGACCAGCCAGATAGATTTTACAGGCAGTTTGCCTTTTAAAATCCCTGTGTTTTGATTGGAAAAATTGGGATTTCTTGATTAGATTTTCGACTTTTTTTGGCGCTCTTTTTATGAAAGTCATCAAAACTGACAAATTAATCTCGTGAAGTAGCCAAAGTTTCGAGTTTTGAGAAATGAGAACCTTTCAGAGTTGAGATGAAAAGAGGATATTATATATTTATTCTTCATCTGACTTAAAGCCGGGTTCTGAACAATGTTACGGTGCGTAACATGCTCGCTGCGAACGGTGCATGTACCGTTCGCAGCGAGCATGATACGTTACTCCGTGTGCTAAAATCCGTCTAGTTGCTCGTTGCGAGCTCCTTCTTTCCCCGTACTGTCAGCACGAACGGTCGCTGTGCAACATAAACATTACACCCCTTAACGCCGGTCAGTACCCACTTAGAAGAAATAAAACTTTTATTTATTTATGTTTATTTATTTATTTAATTATGTTAGGGGATCTTTCAGCACAATATACATAATAGCGATGTCTCAAGATACAGATGGCTATTAACAAGTTCCTACTTACTCGTATAGAAATAGTATACAAATTTACAATTACACAAAAATAATATTAAGGGCTAATATTCGCGTTTACCATAATAAATATAAACTATAGTTAGGTACATAATATCTGGTATAATTTTATACTATCTGTTGTTAAAATAACATATGATATCGAACTTATTATCATCTAATTTAAATTTATTGAAGAAGGAAATAATGAATTTGTTTTTTAAACTAGGAATACTGCCGTTGAAGAGGTCACAGAACTTCCAAGACATGCCGAGAAGCATAAGCTTCCAAGTCCACCACAACTTCCGGCTTAAGTATTCTATTAAAACATCAAAGCGGCCACAGAGTAAAGCTCTCTCGCAATTTCCCCCGTCGATAAACTAGACTCAATAGAGGTAGCGTTTACTAAAGGCGTAATTGAGTTTGTGTACCTACCTAGGTATCTGTATCTAGGTAAGATACCTACGTAGTGGGCGCCTTTGCAGCCTGTATTCTACTGACCCTGTGTGAACATTGGATGGGTAAAGTTTGATGAGGTTTGAAACTTAATAAACTGGTCCTGATTTTATTTAAACTTTGAATTAATATATTATATCCACTCTCAGCAGGAGCGGTGCGTATGCATACCCATGTATTTTGTATCTTAGTCCACACACGTCCACTACTGGACATGTGTCTCCCCCATACTTCGCAACAAATAGCGGTCCTGAGCCGCCTCCATCTAGACCGTCTCCCATCCATCGAGTTCCTGATTTGGATGGGGCAGTCAATGGGGTGGATGGGAATATATCAGTTAAAATTGAGGAAAGCCTTGCCGAAAGTAGTTCCATGTCGACATGAAAACAAATATCTACAGACCTTCCTTAGACATAAATCCTCGCAATATCGATAATCTGTCAAGTAAACACAGAAATATCCGACATTGCCACATCTCGGGATCCGGCCCCACGGCGGGCGCCAATCTAATATCTAGGCTATAATTCAATGCCGCAGCTAAACGGCTTACAGGATTACCGCGCAGGCAGCGGCGGTAATACATTGAATTACCTGAACTAAAATATAGGTAAAGTCAGGTAGGGTCGCGTAGTTAGGGAATTTTTTTAGGGGGAGCCAGGTTTTTAACCCCCGACGCAAACAGAGCGGGGTGTAAAGCTTAACACTTTCTTTGCCCACGACGCACATATGGTTCTAGCACTGCATGACCGTTCCCCCTATGTTCGAAGTTAGCATAGCAATCCGTCTGAAATGTATGTAGTTTTTGTAGATATGTTATGTATTTATATTTAACAGAAAAATATAGAGCAATCTCTAAGTAAAACATTATTTGAAAAATTGTTGTCTTGTTGTAGGTTTTTTAAATACACTGAAGAGTCAAAAATTTACAATTACGCCTAATCTTCAAAATTTGAAGAGCAATCGATCTAAAATGTATATACCTACTGTGTTTTGTTTAGATAACCATTAAATATCGAAGTCTCTAACTGTTACCAATTGTATGATTGACAAAAGTTCGAAACCCTCGGCGTGCGAGTCGATATTTGTTTAATTGGACTTGAAAATCCTAAAATTCTTTAAAAGCCTTTTTAAGGCAATGATGGTATTCATCTCTACACGAATTTCAAAGTGTAATCGTCGGGGTCTTCTGATTTTTGTAAAAAAAGGAATTACTTTTTTCCAGGGGCAACGGCCCCTTTTCACCACTAGCTACGCCCATAAATCTCATGTCGCAGGTGTCTCAGTCTCCGATAGCTTCAGCTTAACGGCTTATGTTTTTTATGAGTGAAAAGGTACCTGGATAGTATTTTAGTAGTTGTTTGACTACAGTTTATAGTGGGCTATTTTTGACGTGTGTGAACGTCATAATTTTGCTTGCAGAATTTTCCGATGCTGTAGGCCTAGCACGGGGATTGTTGTCTTGGGTAGAATAGAGAAAAATTTAAAGTTGGCGGTGTTACACCCCCGTGTCTCGGAAAGCACGTTAAGCCGTTGGTGCTGCGCCTAACCGCTCCCCGATCGTGTCATACTGTCGTCCCATCGGATTATGAGAGTGAGGGAACAGAGAGTGCACTCGTGATTGCGCACACACTTGTGCACTATAATATTTCCTGCGCATCTGGCTAGTCTCCGAGAGACTGGCCGCCGTAGTCGAAATTCGGCTAGGAGGACATTATTATTATTACTTATTATATTAGAGAAATATTACGTCACATCATCATCGAATATGTAATAATATGTTCAAAACTCATTCCTTCAACTTCAATAATTTACGCAATGTATGACAATGCGATGTCATTCTTCTCTATACTACCATAGACAACTATCCCCGTGCTAGGCACACTTGTTGGTTGGTTAGTGGTTTTTATTAAGCCGGGTACTGATCGGTGTACACGGCGTAATGTACCGTTCGCAGCGAGCATGATACGTTACTCCGTGTGCTAAAATTCGTCTCGTTGCTCGTTGCTCACGCCTTCTTTCCCCGTACTGACTGCACGAACGCTCGGTGTCTAACAATTCAATTCATTTATTCGTTTAAAATCAAAATACATTGTGTGTGCAAAACTTAAAAATAAAACTCCTGGATACACAAAAAACTAATTGTACAATCAAATCAACTTAAAAACAATTCAAAGCGTAATAAAAAGATCTTATAAATAAATTATGATAATAAGTGAAAACGAATGAATACAAATGTCAGCCCTATAACTATAATGTCAATCTGGAAAATTACTATGTCAACTTGAGTATGAAAGATATGTCAATTGAAAATAAAAATTAGATAAATAGCTATGTCAGCAAAAGTTATAATTCATCAATGTCGTAGAGACACTTCTCCAGAAGAAAACTTTTTAATTTGATTTTTATAAGTTACATTACGCCCGGTCACGCCGGTCAGTACCCACCTTTACAGTTTTAGTTAGCCATGACGCAGATAATCCTATTCATTAATCTAAGTAAGTACTTTATTAACATAAGACCGTACATGACATTGCGTTCCAATCCGCCTGCTAAGCGTGGTGATTGTAGCAAAACCACCTTTGTGTGGGGGTAGTGTGTCCAGTCTATATCTATAATATCAGATTACCTAGAGGATAAAAAAGCTTGGGACGAGTTTTGTTCCAGCTCGAAAAATAACAACTAACAGGCTAAAGGTTTCTTCGTCGCTTCTTTACTTTAGTCTACATACCGAAGCAACAGAAATAAAAACTATCACTTTATTTCCGTGTCAGTGTTTAGTTTTATGGTTTGACCTTTTCTAAGTGTACATTTATTGTATTTATGGAAATAAAGAGTTTTTGATTTGATCAAAATTTTGAATAAGATTACACGTTAATCTCCTGCCTCTAATCTAATACATTATCCATTTCAACAAAGTACCTACATTTGAACGCTCCTAGGTTGGCCAGATTGGAAGCGAGAAGGATTTCATTATCATAAGAAATATCTCTTATCTCATCCCGCCACCCATAAATTGAGGTTTCAGATTGAATACCGTTCTGTAATACTTTGCAGATCTCTGTGAAGGCTTCCTTTTTCTTTTTTGTACGGAATCATATCGACGGATTATGTCGAAAGTATGAATAATCTATGCGATCCTTATTGTATACATTCTCGAACGCCAGGGTTATTGGCAATTTGCTGACACTGTGAAAACTTGCTATTTTGTATGGGAGGTGATTTATGTAAAACTAGTTTATGCCCGCGGCTTCGCACGCGTTGTTTCTATGGAAACGTTTAAAGGTAATTTCTATCCCATGTTAACTGATTTATGGGATAAAAAGTAGCCTAGCTTTGATTCCAGGATTAGAATTACCTGTCTGCACAATATCAGCCCGATCCATTCAGTAGTTTTGGCGTGAAGAGGTAACAAACATCCATCCATCCATTGATCTATACATCCATCCATCTATCCATCCAAACTTTCGCATTTATAATATTAGTTTGATTTTGAGAAACCTGTCGTCTTCACGAACTTGTTCTTAATGATGGGATAGTATTATAAATGCGAAAGTATATGAAATGTGAAATTTTTGTTACCTAGGATCTCCAAAACTACTGAACAGATCAAGATAAAATTTGGTATACACCTAGAACGAAGCCCAACTTAAACAATAGGCTACTTATTATATCGAAAATACGCGTGCGAAGCCGCGGGCAGAAGCTAGTAATTTCAAATGTTTGTACGATCTGCAGATATTTGTTCAGGGTCTTCTGGATGTTTTAAAAAAAATATCTATCTATGTAGTGTATTGTATTAAGTATATCAGTTATCTAGTACCCATAACACAAGCTCTGCTTAGCTTGGGGCTAGATAACGCTGTGTGAATTGTCCAGCATTATTTATTTATTTATTTAATATGAGCCAATAAATTGTTTTTTTTCTCCTTTTCCCTGCTTGCTTAGATACTTTAAAGACAAGGTACTAGACAGGTACAATAAAATCCACTTCAATAAATAACAAAGAATTTAATAAAGTTCGCCTTACACTAAGATTTACATGGAAACATGTATGTTATGTACAGATAACGCTATGTGAATTTTCCAGCATTATTTATTTATTTAATTATTTATAAACCTGTATACCTAAACTGATTATTGATTTGCTTCGTGAACATAGGGTGTAGATAAACAACTAATACCAACACATCAGAAATAAGGAGCCTATTTCCACTCGATTATGACCTACGGCATACTATTTTGGGGAAGAGCAGCCGATGCAAACAGAGTTTTTGTGTTACAGAAGCGCGCAATACGTTATTTACTGGGCTTAAAGTATTTGGAATCTTGTAGGGAGAAATTTAGGGAAGTAGGCGTCTTGACGATGGTTGGAGAGTATATCTACCAAAATCTGATTTATGCTAAAAACAATTTACACAATTTCAAATATGTTAAGGAGGACATGATTACAATACAAGACAAAAAAAGAACTTAGTAGTCCCGAAAACAAGATTAACTAAAATCTCCAAAAGTTTTGTTTGTAATTCGATAAAACTGTACAATATGTTACCAAATAATGTTAAATCAATGTCAGATCTAAAATTTAATTCATTTGTTAAAAAAAGATTAATTAATAAGAGTTATTACAGACTAGATGAAGCTTTTGCTGACAAAAATATTTTTATGATTGACGATTTACATTTAATCTGACATTCCCTTATTTATTATGATTAATTTTACTCTTTACATTTTTGACAATGCTTTTGCAGCTACCCCTTTAAATTATTGTTATTATTTTATGATTGAATTTTATGTGTTTTTGAAATGTTATTATTCTAAGTAATTGACCTGACTAAGTGTTTCTTGTGAACCCATGGTATTAATAAATGAATTGAATTGAAAGGAGCCACGGCTTCGTACATAAAAAGCTAATGTGGAACCAGCAACGTATGTAACTTCTTACTCCACTCTAAAACCAACTCCTTTATCAATAATTTCATAAAGTTTCTCAGTGGAGTCACTCGATTCCCCAACAACTATAAACTAGTAACTAAGACTGGCTAAGCTTGAACAAGCCAATTACTACTGAAGTTGTGGAGACCTAAGAGTGAGCTTGACTTCTTGAGTGCAAAACTATTGCGGCAGCCTTCTCCATTACTTCAGTATTCGATTGGAAGTCACCAGTTTTAAGACTAGAAGTGCAGTTGGGAGTTGTTCTTTGTCAGCTTTTGATATGGGAGAGGTTTTGGTTTGGTTGATTAAGTATTTTATTATTATTTCTTAATTTATGTGTGTAGACATAAATTATAGGTGGCAAATAAATGATAATTATGTCTATGTTTTTAATATTTAAAAATCTTCCAGACTTTCGTTGTAGATCCTCTTAGACTTTCTTCGTGAAATTTTACTCGTAGATAATCAAAACATCAGCTAGTGTACCGCTCTCTTAGTGTGATGGTAATCAATCATTGCTCACTCGGTCTCCCGCGAAACAGGCCCAGCCTAGTGCGGGGATCATGGGTAGGTAATCAATGCTCTCACATTCAAATGTAACATTTTTAGGTCACATTATGATATTATGTTTATCTCGGCTCGTCACTTAGATAGTTTAGACTTTGTTTCTTCTCCGTTCATTAAGAGCCAATTACAATATTAACTGTATCTGGTCTTAAATTGGACGATTCATTGCATGTTTGCCGTTTAGCAAAACCAGCCTAACTCTGACCAGAAGCGCAAATTCTCCCTGTATCTTCACAGGCTACACGCATGGACCAAAGATGTCCAACTCTAGGAGCTGTTTATGCTATAGAGCAGGGTTTCTTAAACTTTAAGCAACCACGGACCAGTTTCAAAATTTCAATAATTTCACGGATCTCTGAAGATTATGTATCTTAGGGAAAGAAAATAAAGCCTAACATAAAAAACGCTTAAGGACATGTCCGGTTGAAGCCAGCGAACTTCTGTGTAGTCTAGCAGTAGGTAGGTACTTCATGTTCGAAAAAAATAATCTCGTCGACAAAAATATTAGGAAATAGGTATTTACCTAATAAGTTTGATAAAATTAACCAGGTAATCGGTACCTTATTAATTTCATTCGACGTCCCAACAAATCAGCGTTCGTATTGCAATTGGCCTAGCCATCTACGATTCGTCGGCAACACATACTGCCAAGTTAAGTCTTCCAATTAATATTTTTTTCTGCTGCTGCGGACCCCTGACGGGTTTTTGGACCCCACACTAAGAAACCCTGCTATAGGGGATTCACGGGCCCAGGTACAGGACCCATTAGCTTAGCATAATCTTAACTCATGTTTGCTCATTCGTTTTGCATACTCGATTAATTCGAGACCTTACGGTAGACGAGTTTGAATAAAAAAAACCATTTCGTGTTCCTGAAGCATTAGGGTAATGGCCCGCAGAACGTAAATATGCAAAACAGACCTCCTTTTCATATGCCAGAGATTTCGGGACTCGTCAAGGATTTGTTCGCGTTTTTATGTCTGTTCTCAACGCTTGTTGAATATAAAACTGAACAAAACGAAACAAAAAATAAGGATAACTTATGGGTAAGGATTGTCTGTATGAGAAGATTGATATTTTTTATAACCTTCAAATGCTCCCACTGTTGGGGAAAGGGGTCCCCTTTGCCCAACATTCATTCCACATTTTTCAGTCGCTTTCTGACTCCGATCAGTTTTCTTTGGAGACATCAATATCGTTACGCGATTGATTGTCTTTTCGTTCCACCTCGAAAAAAGGTAGCAAAACCATTATTTGTCTTAAAAGAAATATTTATGTAAAAAAATCGGCAGTAAACATGTTAAGGAAGATAATCCTCAGTTAGAAAATGTAGATTCTGAGTACCTATATACTTTTGTTATTTGAAACTGAAAATATGTTTTATTTGCATATACCACCGAAATATCTTTATTTGACACGTTCCTACCTCGTTTTGCAAATAGTGAATAACTACAACCTTGGACCTTCAGAATTCATCATTAGACCCCTATAAGGATAAACTGTCACTTCTAACATTGAAATAAATCCCTATATGACCTGTTATACCCCTCAGGCCCCGTTGAACCCAATTCCACCAAATTCAGTAGAAATTCGCGATGAAATGTCAACGACAGCGATATATCTCGTGGGTTCACGGAAACCGGAGGTTGAAACCTTTTACCCTAAAGAAGTCTGCGTCACTCCAGCGTAATGTATGTTTTATTGCGTTTTGGCAAATAACTGAGTATTGCTCGACGGATGTTCTGAATAGTTATAGTCAAGGATATAAACCTTAGGTTTTACTGAAATCTTAATGCGTCAAGAGCCTTTCTTTTAGCACAAAAATACGTCTTAAATTTAAAGGGGCGAACCCTCTATGTTAACAGACTGAGTGAACCGTTACTTTGGGAGCCATCTTGTATGGAAATTCGGTCATAAAAATTACATAGATGGTGGCAAAGAATATCAGCACTTAACTAGATGGCGCTTCAAAATTTGTGCGTACTTTTTGCTTTTATGTAGCTCGATTACGTAATACATAAAAATTTGTGATTGCATATTCTTCAATCACTTAGTGTGAAAACGTGGTCACAAAAAAACAATGCTTTTATACGTTGGATGAATTCTTTGCACGTAAACGTGCGTAAAGTTATATAATTTATTTGACATACTTCATTGAGACATTTTAATTTTCAATTTTAAATTGACAATT
The DNA here is from genome assembly GCA_949316285.1 of Eupithecia subumbrata. Lineage (NCBI taxonomy): Eukaryota > Metazoa > Arthropoda > Insecta > Lepidoptera > Geometridae > Eupithecia > Eupithecia subumbrata. The sequence goes on along the minus strand of OX438632.1, from coordinate 13,901,936 downwards.
TATTTTATTTGGTTAATTGAATTTTATGTTGTATATTTTTCTTACTTATATTATTTTATCAAATTTATTTAAAAATTTTACTTTACTCGTAAAATACAATGAATTATTGATAAAAACTGACATGTAACCTAGTAATTATTGTTACGAATAAAGAACTTGAACTTGAACTTGAACAATAATATTTCCAAAGTATGTATATCAGTTCCGAAAATTCTTACCAAAAACTCCATAAAAAATATATTTTCATCAAAGACTTTTAACCTCTCGATAAAGGTATCATTGCCTCTTATAAAAGGAAATCAAGTTAAATTCGTGACATATCGACGTGATCGCAGTATTCCTGTCTTCAACCCTTGTTTGTCATTTTTTCCGGAGATATTATCTAGTCAATGTCAAAAGGAATACCAGTGTCGTTTATTATTGCTGTTTTTTAGACAAGAACAAGAAATTGGTAGACAACTATGAACTATGAACTATGTATCAATATTTTATATCTGCTTTACACTAATGTTATAAATGCGAAAGTTTGAGTTTTTGTTACATGAACGCTTAAACCACTGATCAGGCTCACTTTTGCACAGATCTATATCTATATCTGGAATAAATAAATAAATAATAAATAATGCTGGACAATTCACACAGCATTATCTAGCCCCAAACTAAGCAGAGCTTGTGTTATGGGTACTAGATAACTGATATACTTAATACAATACACTACATAGATAGATATTTTTATTATACGTAGAAAACACCCAGACCAACGGAACCTGCAGATCGTACACAAATTTGTTCCGAGGCGGGAATCGAACCCGCAATCTCCTGCGTCGCAGGCGGACCTTCGCCCGCTGCGCCACGGAGGTCGTCAAAAATCGGAATAACAAGTGTTTGTGTGTATATCTCTCGGGAATGATCATGGCACCTGCCCAACAATTACAGTAGCAAATGGCAATGGGGAACGCAACAAAGGGGTTCATTTTGGCAGCCTTAATGGTATCTAAATCTTATAAAACTTGAATAGGGGAAACTTTTGCCAAAATGATCCCCATTGTTGCGTTCCCCATTGCCATTTGCTACTGTAATTGTTGGGCTGGCTCGGAACTCGATATTTCCCCCGCTGTCCAGCTTCGCCCCGCCGCCGTCGCCGTGCGAGAGCTGCAGCACCACCATTACCCTTGCACGTGTACAATTTTCGAGTTATTCTCTTGCTGTTATTTATTATTATCATTGGATTTTAGTAATTTTTTTGTTAGAATCAGGTGCCATGATAATTCGCCCGGGTTCGCCAAGGTTGCTTTTTATCGCGGAAAACTTACGCTTAAAGTCGCGGGCGGAAACTAGTATGCAATAAATGTTCCAAAATCCGATTATTTTTACCATTTGATTGTTTGTTTGTTTGTATTGAATAGGCTCCGAAACTACTGGACCGATTTGAAAAATTCTTTTACTATTAGAAGCCTGCATTATTCCTGATGAACAAGGCTACTTTTCACCGCGGGAAAATGCTTCATTCCTACTAGGTAAATAGGACAACGGGTAGTAAGAATGCAGCTAGTTTTACTATAAAAACTAACGTAGTTTGACGAATTCATTACGTATGTGCGGGTTGACTACGAACATTAGGACCTACCTCGCGTCCTTACCTAAAAAAAAGTCCGGAATGTTACGTAAAACCCATCAGCTGTAAAGTTCCTGCCAACCTTTCCAGAACAAAGTATAAAGTCGTGTTACAATTTTCTTTTATATACCTCTGTACCTCAAAGTATTCTTATCAGGAGATAGTTCGAAGTATAGAAGTCTACTTTGCCAAGTAACTTCGGCCCACATCTCGGTACCGTAGTAGTTTGCCTCAGACATTTGCATATAAATAGCCTAGTTTTCTAGTTCGATCCTATGTTGTTTGTTCTATATTTGCGGAATGTATACTATCTAGGCTGTCGAACTTGCCATCTAGGTCAAAAAAGTGAACTGAAAAAGAAAAATACATTGTTCCGCTGGTAAATAGAATCCGTTATCTTTTGTGAGCCGTTATTTCTTTCGTTGTTTTTCGTATAATATTTTGCATAGAACTTGTCAAAGTTGTAAGACACTGACGCTAAAACACTTAGCCCAACTTATTTAACACTTGGCAAGGAAAGTTAGGTCCGTGTGCCAAAAATGTGTCCAGCTAAGCATGAATAGGAGACCAAGGGGTAGGCTAAAAATGCGCGACTATGAATGATTTCATTCGAATTATTCGACTTCACAAATCATTCGAACCATTCGAATGACTAGGGCAAATTAGTAACTAATTTGGTTAGTAATGGCGAGTGGCTTCGAATAAAGAATTGATTTCGAGTCGACTGCACGACTCGCCATTACTAACCAAATTAGTAACTAATATCGTTAGTAATGGCAACTACTCGAGTCGCGCAGTCGAACTCAATTCGTTATTCGGCGCCTCTCGCGATTACTAACGATTACTAATATTGGTTACTAAATTGGTTAGTAATGGCGAATGCCCGAGTCGGGCAGTCGAACTCAATTCGTTTTTCGACGCCTCGATCACTTCGTAGAGGCATTAGTAATTACTAATTAGTAGTTATCATTCGACTTTGAAGATTATTATATTACTAATATTCAAGTCGAATGAGTAAATTAGTTGTTGTAGATAATTCGAATAGCCAGATCATTTGCGGTCGCGCATCTTTAGGGTAGCCCCTTGGTCTGTCTCTTATTCCTATTCCACCGGGTACCTTTTCTAAGTGTACATTTATTGTATTTATGGAAATAAAGAGTTTTTGATTTGATTTGATTTGGTGATTTTCATGCAACCTAAGAGAGACGTTGCGTAACGCAAATTTAGTTTGATGATAATGTAAATAACCATTATAACTATGTAACTTAACGTTTATTTGCAAAATATGACATGTTACCAAAGCTATCATCAAACTACCAATTACTATTTCCCCTTGCCCGGGAAAGTTTTCAGTTTACGAGGGGTGGATCACGCGATTTGACGATTTTAACATTTTGCCCTCAGGATGGGAAATTGAGGTTTATGTGTTTTGTATTGTGGTGCAATCAATGAGGGCATTTTCTAGGTTCTTTACCTTAATTTCTTTGTGGTCTGAGTTACTTTGACCTAGATCTTAGTCAACTTAATCAAGTTACCTATATCTTTTCCATGGGAATAAGATTTTTTCCTTAGTTATGTTCAATCTGATCAACAGATATGTTGTAAACGTTTTTATCTATTCTCTCGAACTTTTATTGTTATGTTTATGATTATTCTCGTTTTAGAGCTTTGAATTCTATAACTCGATGTTTCATTTCGAGACTAGAATAAGTTCCAGCTTCCATGAAAGTAACCGAAAAATCAAACGAATTCTCACAACTCATACAATACCTATTCATATTCGTCCAATAAATAAAATATTTCGACGAAAAAGCTCCGAAATAGCGTCAGCGGAAACGGAAATCAATTGATCTGCTTTTTAATATCTGATGAATATGGAGTAACGTGCTTTCGCTCCGATGAACTGAATTCAATATGTTGTTTTTTTATAAATGTGATACGCAAGGAGATTACAGGTATACAATAAAACCAGTAGATATTCTACCCTCTTACATAGAAACTTCTCTTTATTATGAGTCGTTTGTTTTCGTCTGTTGAAAAAAGAGAGAATAAAAAAAAATCTTAGCTTTGTTTAAAAATAAAAGATTTTAAATGTACTTAAAGGTGGTATAATTGTTGTTTTATTTTATTAAATTTATATAGGTACTTAGTAAAAAATTGCCTCCATTGCTGTACGTTGATAAGCACATTAAGGACAGATTTAGTTTTAGAAATTTTATAGACTAAGTAAAGGTTCTAGAGAAATCAAATAATCAAGAGTAACTCGATTTTTTTCGAATTTGGGCAAAACTGAAAGCAGTTTTTTCTATGGGACTTTGGGTAGGATTTTCGAAAGGTAAGGTCAGCTTTGTATATATTCCACATCAGCCTAAGCCCTAAGCTCAAGCAATTCCCTGAGTTATTTCTGAGTATTCAATTTCCAATTCTCTGAGCAGCCGCGTAGAGCCGGGCTTATCGTACCCACGAGATTTGAAATACTTGACGTTACTCATCTTAAAGCTATCCTTTGAAAATTGTATGCTGATGAGCCAAAATGGGCTTTATGACTTTAAGTAAATTTTTATTTCGACTTGTTCAACTACTTTTGTTAATGGAATAGACCTTGAGAAATACTGGTTATAAAATGAGCTTTGTGACTTTGACTTACGACTTAATCAGACTTCTGAATGTTTATTCTTTCGTCGCCCCGATGAAATAGCCCAATCAAAACCACTACGATCTAAAATGAGCTCTATCACCTTGACTTTAGATTTAATAAGACTGGACCTACATATTAGTATTATTTTCATCCATATAACCTTAATCACTTTGGCTTTCGATTTGATAAATTTCATACTCCATCCCATCGCCGACGTCCTTGTCGATGGAATATAACCCGTCGACCGCTGGTTTCAAGCACCAATATCGTTCATCACAGATTCGATCACAGTGCTTAGCATGTTCAAAGGAATATGGACCTACAAACATAACTTTTAATTTCTAATATCATTTACACACAGGTTTCAGTTCAGTGCTGGTCGTCGTCATCTTTGTCAATGGAAATAAGTCCGTCACGCGCTGGTTTTTAGTTTCAATATCGTCACAAATTCCAGAACAGTGCTGGTAGTCGTCACCTTTGTCAATGGAAATAAATCCGTCACGAGCAGGTTTGAAGTTCCAATATCGCTTACCACAGATTGCAGTACCAGTGTCGTCTTCTTGTCGCCTGGTTCCTTGCCAGAAAGCAGAGTTCAACGCTCTCGGATCGATCCGTTGCGTAACATCCTTTTGGGAGGTTTTCTACCTTAGGATACCTATGTGGAACGTTTCTTTTGTCCTTTTAAGGATAAAGTTTTCATTACCTTAGGACTTGGATGACATAGGACAGTTCTTTTGTCCTTTTTGAGGATACAGACGATTATTACATCTAAGTTTTTTATGACATATTTTGTATGTAATAATGGTCGGATATTTGACAGTTACGTACTGTGAGTTACTGCTGAAAGACTACACGTTAGTTTAAAAGTTGCTTGTGTTTTATGAGAATGAATTTATTAAAATATCTTAGTATTGTATATAATTAGTATGCTGTTTGTAATACGTAATCTCCGGAACTACTGGACTAGTATTAAAAATTCTAGCTCGTATTAAAAAAATTTGCTAACAGTATATCTGAACGTACCACGTGAATGAAGCCGCGGGCAGAAGCTAATAAATATAATCCGATATTATGGGGTCAACCCCGTCCGATTAGTCCGCATGGCATTGTTGCGATAAACCCATTTCGACTGGTTAAGACATTAAATGCCGTAAAGGGTTATTTGTCTGTTAAGCTTGTGGGAATGTAATTTGAGAACTTGAGCTGTGATATTCGGAGATTCGGTAATCTTAATTCGCTTTTGTAATGGCTATTGTTCAAGTTCACTGCGTTTATTGTGTGGATTTGGTTTTATGCGGTTTTAATACAACTACGTCGATTTGATAGATAGCTACGAAAATGTCGTAGCAAAGTTCTACGTCGTAGCTTTGCATGTTGTAGCTAAGTGCTACGGCGTAGCTGATTGCTACGACGTAGAATGTTGTGCTACGAGGTCGAAAAGCGTAGCGATTGCTACGACGTAGCTGATTGCTACGACGTAGAATGTTGTGCTACGAGGTCGAAAAGCGTAGCGATTGCTACGACGTAGCTGATTGCTACGACGTAGAATGTTGTGCTACGAGGTCGAAAAGCGTAGCGATTGCTACGACGTAGCTGATTGCTACGACGTAGAATGTTGTGCTACGACGTAGAATGTTGTGCTACGAGGTCGAAAAGCGTAGCGATTGCTACGACGTAGCTGATTGCTACGACGTAGAATGTTGTGCTACGAGGTCGAAAAGCGTAGCGATTGCTACGACGTAGCTGATTGCTACGACGTAGAATGTTGTGCTACGACGTAGAATGTTGTGCTACGAGGTCGAAAAGCGTAGCGATTGCTACGACGTAGCTGATTGCTACGACGTAGAATGTTGTGCTACGAGGTCGAAAAGCGTAGCGATTGCTACGACGTAGCTGATTGCTACGACGTAGAATGTTGTGCTACGACGTAGAATGTTGTGCTACGAGGTCGAAAAGCGTAGCGATTGCTACGACGTAGGTGATTTCATACTTGTTATATTTTCAATAGCTTTGATTTAGAAACATTTCTAACCGATTTAGATCTCAAATATCAATTATTATCTCAAACGTCTAATTATTAACTTGGTCACGTTTCACAAATCGCAGATTAGAATTAAACAAAATGTCCTGTTGCGCTGTAACGTTTTAAATATCATTAATATTCAATTCATAGCTATGAATGAAAAGGTATTCTAATGGAAGTTCGTCGAGGGTCGGAAGGAAGGATGGCTCGGGCCGGAAGTGAGCTTGGTAATTCCATCTTGCATCAGGTAGAACCTTAGGGATCAACAGGAAATTGCACTAGAGCCTCCATACTGACTTATTTAATATTAGCTTCCTCTCTCGGCTTCAGTCATGTGGTACAGTTGACGACCAAAGCCGCTGATAATATTGAATGAGGCGTTAAAAAAAACCAATTACATTAGTACTCAACCCCCCCATCTAGGCGGTGTTTCGCGGAGAGAATGTCATCTCAAACTATACTCAAAATGTACACTGCTTGGAATAGACCGTGCAATGTTATTCTATCCACTTTAATTTGACATCTAGGACCCTTTTTTTTTCTTCTGGTCGAACTATTTTTGAGCTTTATGAAAAAGGCGTCAAAACTGATATACGCCTCGTATAAACTTAAGCACTTTAGGAAAATTCTCTGCTCAGAAATGTTCAGCATGAGATTTCCTGATTTCGGAGATTAGAGATTACAAAATCAACTCACAAAGTCTCAGAAGAAAAAAGTATCAAAGGTATAGAATTCCTAAAATTCTGAAAATGGGTAAATGTCGGCGTTTTTTTTTCGTTTTTGTGCTATGGTTAGAACTTCACCAAACAGTTTCGTGGTTCAATAAAGTCAAAAACTTTTTCCCACATTTATTTTTTGATGACTTTGAAAGATGAAAGCTTTTGTATCAAAAGTTAGGCGGCATAATAAATTACTACCTACGCCCTTGGAATTAAATCTGGGTTGTATAAAACCTGACTACAACCTAATGAATATTAATGTATCGTCAAAGCCATTAATTAGACTTTACGATAGCTCTGCGCGTTTTTATTTTTGCTTCATCAGAGGTTACACCGTAAATTTCATCTAAAGAGGCGCTCTTTTTTGTTTCTAAGAGTAACTTTGAAGCTTAGTTAAGGTAAAGATAATGAACTCGATACGAAATAAGTAATTAATTAAAAGATTGAGTGATATTAAAATATCGTCGATTATAAAATTCGCCGATCAACTTGGAAACTGCTCGACGGATTGTAGTGAAAAACTTAACAAATAGCTTAAAAAGCACACTTCAATAAAATTATTGTAATTTTATTTATTAGTTTAAAGAAGACCAAATCATCGACCGACATATAAAAAGTTTTTGTCTTGTTGTGCCTGCAATAAACTGATTTTAATTTTTATTTAAAAACACAATAGCAAACCGTTACTAAAGATTACTGATTCCGACTCTAATTATGACAAAAACTTTTCAGAATTAGAGTCAGAATCAATAATCTATATTATTCTGTTAGATCGTAGGATATAGTAAAGTCTACATGTATTTAATCCCACATCATGAATCAGAATTCATTCGACTCGCCGCTGGTGTTCCCACACGATCCCTATTGATCCGACCGCTCCACGTCGAGTCCTTATTCAATGTCTCTTCAGGGGCTTAGTGAGAGATGAATCTTCTAGACCTCTTTTACTGCAACCGTATGAGATACTAGAGTTTCGGATTCCTGTACGTACAGTCACAGTTTCTATGATTAATATCGGTTAGAAAGACATCTGGTTTAAAACTTTTCAAACTTACGCGATTTGTTAACATAGTTAATGATTTTATCGGGTTTCCTGAAGAATTTTTTTAGGTATTTATCGCGTACCTTCCATAATAACAAAAGGTACGCTATAAATACCTACCCTTTAAAATCATTAACGACATCTGGTTTGTTCGCAATTCGAAGAAGCTCGAGGCATCGAGTTTCTCGTTCTTTTGATGTAGCACCTACATACCTATATCTAATTTGGCTATTGGATTTCGACCATTATCTAAGGAATCTTGCTCTAGTAGAACTATGTTTTGGGAAAAAAAAACTACTGAAAACCATAAAATTTTCAGTTCGGACTACAGTTCACATTAAGTAATGAAAAATTCTTCAGGAAACAAGTTAGTTTTGCAATGAAATGATCCAAACACCTAACCTCTGGGAAGGATGTTATTCATATTTCTGTCTGACTGACTGAAACCCCAACACTTCCCGCGGGTGTCGTAGGAGGCGACTAAGGGATATCCACCGGGGGCGGGCAGCAGCGCCCTCTGCAGAATAATTCTACCACCGAACTGCGATCCTCAACCCCCATGCCCAGCGTGGGGATTATGGACACAACCCCCATGAGATAAAATCGCTTATCAGGGGGAGACATGCGTCCAGCAGTGGACCAATATAGGCTGTTGAGGGTGAGGTGAGGTGACTGAAAGCCACTTAGTTGTGAGTAGTATCGCATAGTTGAAATCATTCATCGAAACTATGCGAACAACTCAAGATACGAAGTTTCCTGTCGATAACGACGGAAACTATTTCAATCTCCACCGTTTCCGAATCATACGCGTGTGTGGGAACCTTCGAGTTCCCACACATAGTCCTGCATATTTGCTAGTTCCTATCGATGAGAAATGCGGTTGTAATCGTAACAAAGCCTTCAGTCGGTATGAGTCAGTGCTATTGGGTTCCGATATTGCCGACGGAAGCATTTTTACCGGCCGTCGTCATAAAACGTGAAGGCGAAGTCGAGTACAGCGGTTGAAGTCACCCGTGTGTGTATCTTCTGTAGGAAATAGCGGCTTTTCTACTGAGATATCAGGTTCGAACAAAATGTGTACTTATAATAATACCTAGTTTATCCCCGAAAACTGAATCGCAACTCACATTTAAACACCTCTTAAGTCGCGATTTTTGACAGTTTTCAATGAAAAACTGCCAAATATCCATCACTTAATACGTGCTTAAATTTTAGTCGCGTTAAGTTAAGATTTATAAATTAAGATCGTCAAAATAACACTACAGCCGCCGAATAATCAAACGCGACTCAGATTGAGGCAAGTCTCAAGTGACCAATTTTTGACAGATTTTCACACTGTTTGGCTATTTTAAAAGTTATGCTTTTAGAGAAAAGTGTAACCTCATTAACGTTTCTATTCTAGTTTCAAAATTCTGTGGTATTACAATAGTAAGTTACTAACTTCACAGCAATGTGCACTCATACTGCTGAAACTCTAGCTTTGCTACCCAGTGTTGCCAACTTTACTCTACACGCCTAACAAGCCGAATCAGCATAACGTTCCGTTAATTACTTCAAGTACGACCCTGGCAATTTCCCAGAAATTATTATCGTCTTCAATTTTCCAACTTCAGAGTTATTGAATCAGCTATTTTTACTAAACAATAATCGACCTTCTCTTTATGAAATGAACTTGAAACTCGGAGCGTAGTTCACCTTTCAATTTTCCGTCTTAGCGCGAAACGAGCTGACAAATCAGAAGCATGGCAGTACGTAACGGCTATCAAATTAAAATTAAACCGCTGTGATTGGTCGCCGCTGCGTGGGGGAGAGGCGCGGGGTGCGAGGCGCGATCAATACGAGACTTGTTACGTAACGCTGCAGAAGCCACGCTATTATCGCCGCTCTCGCTCACTTGTGCGAGTATTTAGGGGTTATTCTCGCTTGCGGTGCCGGCTCCCTGTGACGCCACGGGTATCTACTTCCGACCGGGACCTCTACCATGGGTTGTAATAAAATCTTTACTACCGTTCTTTCCGATAATAATTTCATCGGTCAAGGTACAGGAAACTGAAACATATGAATCAGAATTTACATTTTTATCTTAAGGCTTATAAAATAAGCACTAACATAAATTTAAAACTATACTTACTAAGAAATAAAATGCTACTTAATTGATTTTATTCACTTCTATCACACAAATATTAAAAAAGATTGGATGTTTACCCCCTTTACGCCAAAACTACTGAATGGATCTTGCTGAAATTTTGCATACAGTAATTCTAGGCCTGGAATCAAACATAGGCTACTTTTTATCCCATAAATCAATCCCATGGGAAAGAAATCACTTTTAAACGTTTCCATAGAAACAATGGGTGCAAAGCTGCGGGCAGAAATTTGTTCTTTATTAAAATGAATACCATAAAACTTTTTAATCAATCATGGTTATTAACAAAGTCAACTTTAATGAATACTATTGTTGACCCCGGACGCAAAAAGAGAGGGTTGTTATAAGTTTAACGTGTCTGTCTGTGGTATCGTAGCTCCCAAACGGATGAACCGATTTTCGTTTAGTTTTTTTCGTGTCATAAATAATTTTATCCCGAGTGTTCTTAGCCATGTTTCATGAAAATCTGTCGGGGGGTTTTTTAAATTTTGTTCTTGTTATATGTTTGTTAGAGTTCCAAATTTATTGTGAACTTTAGTGCTCGAAGTATCCGTTAAAGGCGTTTTACTCGCGCAAAACAGTTTGTGGAAAGTCGTAGTAGGGGTAGTTTAGGACAGATGAGCTTACAAAGTAGGTAGCTACTCACAGTTTGCTGCGATGGGGCAATGCAATTCTGAACTATGAGTTGCGCAGCAATTTCCGACGCTATTACCCTTGGAATTGAGTTTCAAATTGACAAAACAATGAGAGCTGAAATAATATTGCTTTAACGATTGATTGCTTTTTCATTTCGTTTCAACGGGTGAAAGAATGCTGGACAATTCACACAGCATTATCTAGCCCCAAGCTAAGCAGAGCTTGTGTTATGGGAACTAGTTACACAATTACACTTTATTGCACACCAAGAAGATTCAAAAATAAAAATACTGGAAATGATGATAGATGTGTGTTATATATATATATATATATATATATATATATATATATATATATATATAATACAATACATAATAATCATAAATATATTTTTTTTATTATACATAGAAAATACCAATATATAATAATAAAGAATATCGATTAATAGCGATAATTTGATTCTACTACTATAAATACTTTGTATGTTATTTTTAGATTCAAAATGAGCCCGGTGTGTCCAATCCCACTGCTGGGCAAACGCCTATCCCTGGACCATTTGTGCCAACTGTGACCTTTAATAACTAAAAAAAATAGTTTCTAGTGATGTAACAAATATTTTCCAAGAAACATCGATAACCAATAAAGCATTCGCATTGACATTAAATTCCGATTGTAAGAAATATCGATATTTGTGAATACCCACGAATTGACCTTTCATTAAAGAAGGTTGGTCGTTGAGCCCTTATTCAACATTTTGCGGACTAAGGGCTAAAGGAGTATTGGAATCGCTTTCCTTTGCCTTTATTCAGTCGTGAATGCTGGTATAAGCCGTGTAGTTTAAGGCTTGGTAGGCCAGCAGAGGCCGCATTTTTGTGACTTTTAAAACCATCTGAGACTTAGAAAATAGTGTTTAAAATTCTGAAAAAAAGATATCTATTACTTAAGGATCTAGTCTAGTCAAAGTCGCATTCAGTTACAAGATCTAATAAACCTCACTCTATAGAAAAAAATCCCAATGGTACCCCTTTTTCTAATGTTTTTTCAATACTATGACTAGCGAACTACTGATATCACACTTTTTTTTTGTACTCAGCTAAGGACACTTAATATTTCTAAACAAATTCGCAGAGTTTGACTTGATAAAATGATTTTCTTAATCACCATGTTTAAATAACTACAAAAAACTCGAGCGCGCCGGCTTGGCAGGCGCGCGATTTCCCTTACGCCTACTGCTGCAGGACTACCTGGCCCTAAGATAGTGATTGAAAAGGTCATGCTGTCGCTTTGACCATATTTGACAAATATGATCTAAGCGGGTTTTTTATGCATTCCTAGTCAAATCTGTAAATGTAATTTTTTTCATTACAATTAAAATTAAAATTTTTGAATGTTTCTTATGCTATTTTTAACCCCGGACGCAAAAAGAGAGGGGTTTTGTAAGTTTAACTTGTCTGTCTGTGTATCTGCCTGTGGTATCGTAGCTCCCAAACGGATGAACCGATTTTCGTTTAATTTTTTTTGTGTCATAGATAATTTTATCCCAAGTGTTCTTAGCCATGTTTCACGAAAATCTGTTGGAGGGATTTTTAATTTTGTTCTTGTTTATATATCCAAATTGAACCTAGTTACAATTATGTATTAATTTAATCTTCATTCATTCATCAACACATTGTAATGTTTGGCCTGCCTATGTTAACTAGTGTAACGATATGGTTATTAAATGAAATACTGAAATACAATCCCAATATTTATCTACGCTACTTATAGTTTTGGTTGATTTCTTAGCTATTAAAGAAATCAAATAATAAGCCAAAAAGGTTGATTTATTAGCTATTCTTCTATTCGATGTCGCTCTGCTAATAAGGTTTTTGCTCTACTACTCTAGCGGTGAAAAAAAGTAACTCGATTACATAGTAATTTATTTACGCGGCAGCTACGGAAAATGTTTTAAATTAGTTTTCAGAATCGGGAAAGTACGTTAATTGAAACATGTTATAAGTTTGTTATAAGTTAAGGGTTCTGTAGAAATCTCGTCCTAAAATCCTAAGAATATAGAAGGTGACGAAAAGCAGACAAAACATCAAAGTCTTTGTAAACTCGTTAACGACGCGGCGCGCGGCGGATTTGACATAATTTCATATACGAGTATCTTCAATTTTTTACGCCAAATATCTTAACTTTTTAAATCTAATCTTCGGAACTTATATCAGACTTGCGTTGAATGAAGGTTTGGCTCAGAATAAATATTACTAAGCTTTCCAAGTACCTTTTAACCCTATACCTATTTAAATCAAATCAAATCAAATCAAAAACTCTTTTATTTCCATAAATACAATAAATGTACACTTAGAAAAGGTCAAATCATAAAACTAAACACTGACACTGAAATAAAGTGATTTTTTTGATTTCTGTCGATTCGGCATGTAGACTAAAGTACCTAAAGAAGCGACGAAGAAACCTTTAGCCTGTTAGTTGTTATTTTTCGAGCTGGAGCAAAACTCGTCCCAAGCTTTTTTATCCTCTAGATAATCTGATATTTTGTAGCAAGCCTTTTTACAAAGGATATGTTTGACAACAACAATTTACAAAGGATATGTTATGTAGATATTTATGTATGTTTGACGCGACATCTTATACTACAAATATCGTAACGAAAATAATAAAATGGCATTTTAATCCTAGTACTAAGTACTTAATTTTAAAATATATGACTTTTCTGAATGCCATTTTTTTCATTCATATTTTTGACGACCTCTGTGGCGTGTGGGGCGAAGGTCCGTTTGCGCCGCAGGAGGTTGCGGGTTCGATTCCCGCCTCGGGACAAATATTTGTACGATCTGCAGATATTTGTTCCGGGTGTTCTGGATGTTTTCTATGTATAGTAAAATATATCTATCTATGTTATGTATTGTATTAAGTATGTACATCAGTTATCTAACCCATAACACAAGCTCTGCTTAGCTTGGGACTAGATAATGCTGTGTGAATTGTCCAGCATTATTATTATCATTCTGATTCTTATTCTTTGCAGTTCAATTTAACAACATCATGATGGCCTTTTTCGTCTTTTTCGAAGGTTTCAAGTCTTCGCCATAAAACCCGCTATTATAAGCTAAAAAGCTAAGCTATTCAGCACATAGTTATCAAGTTTCTAAATCTTTAAGTTCCACTTTAAAGTATCCCTTGAACTCTTTCCTTTCCGCCTGGAAATCCTGAAGAGCTTCACATCAGTTGACATCCCATTTAAGCTGTTCTGAGTAGTTCTTTGCGCCTTGTTTTAAGTCTGCTCTATCAAGGATTCTCGTTTTTTTTGAGCTGGTAAATGCTAGATTAATAATAGGTAAATGCTAGATTAATTGCTAGAAATAGGTAAATGCTAGATTAATTGCTAGATCGAGTTCCTAACACTGAAATTCGCAAACAGACTAAAGTTCAAGACGTTAGTGAGCGGATGTCGGGGCTCAAATGGAGTTGGGCAGGACACTTGGCCAGACGGAATGACGACAGGTGGACTAAAGCACTGACTGAGTGGTGGCCAAGAGACTGTTGTAGGAATAGAGGACGTCCACCGACGCGATGGGTCGATGACATACGCAAAACCGTAGGCTACACCTGGCCCAGATTAGCACAAGACAGAGGTGAATGGCATAAACATAGAGAGGCCTATGCCCAGCAGTGGGTCAACAAGGGCTGATGATGATGATGATGATGAAATGAGCTGCAGTACTTCAGATAAGTTTTATAAAGGCGGTGCCATTTGTTGTCTCTCGGATAATGTAGATATAATGGTCATACTTTTATTCCATCAACTTAAGGGTCCGGCGACGGATGAATTTCCCATACAAACGTAATACCAAAATGATTTTTGAATTTGAGCATATTTTCACTATGGTCTGCTATTATTTGTATTAAAATAGTATTTATCTAGGTTCCTACCACAATTTTTTTTCAAAATACCTTTCTGAAATGAAATTAAACCTAATCGCATTTTTATATCAAAGAATGAATGTTGTCTTAGTAATTGTGTAGATAAGTATTTTGAAAAAAAATTATGGCAGGAACCTTTATAAATACTATTCTAACACAAATAATAGCAAACTATGATGAAAACATTCTCAAATTACAAATCATTTTGGTACTACGTTTGTATGGGAAATTTATCCGTCGCCGGACCCTTAAAAAACTGCGTAACTTAAACGTAGCAACCAGCCTGGACAATCAAAGTGTTCAAACTTCATTCCGCTCCCGTATCTGTTCTTCACAAGTTTTTTTCTTCTTCTAGTATGACACACGTAGATGTTGAGTCTGTTCATATTGTAAAATAAACCAGTCAAATTATAATGAATTCAAACACAACCGCGTATCGATGTCTCATTAATCTAACAATTCGGTTTCTTACCCTTAATCAAACCCAAATTAATACCAAAGCCGAATAACTGGTTCGAAACCCGATAGCTTCCAATTCTACCGAACAATACCCGACAGAGGTTTACAGATTGTGAAACATTTATCATGAAGACCCACTGGGATTAATAGCACGCAGAATGGCTCGGGACAGTCATTTATAATGGTTAGAGATTACACGACGCGCTGTCATGACTTTGCAAAGCGGTTTCGGATTTGTTAAGCCAGGGTTGGACACCAAAAAACGCTCTAAGATTCTTTAAAAAATCATGTTTTCGGTGTTTAGCCATGCTAATTATAAAGATTCAAATCACAAGCTCGTCATCCTGTTATTGGTGTCAGTTAAGATGTCGTTTTAATCAAACACAAACTAATCTTTGATAGCACAAAAAATTATGTCATTCTTTTTATCGATTGTTTGGCGACATCTGAATAAACACCAGTATTTTCATTTTCTAAAATTTTAGGTAAGTACCTCTTCTTTCACCGGAAAAGCCTTAAGCCACACAAACGCTGTATAGCTCCTGAAACCGGGCATTTTCAGTAAGCGAAATCTTTATGTATTCGCCAAGTTTTAGAAACAGACACAAATGCAAATTTTCCGCGAAAGACACCCCAAAACAAAAGACAAAATATGCAAAATTGTACCTCTTCTGCAAAGAACAAACAAAAGGATTTTATTTATGAGGAGACAAGGATTAAGGATACAGTCAGTGATTTATTCTCATCCTCACCCGAATTGAATTTACTGGCTGTTGTGTAAATAACCCACCGGCTTAGGGACACTGTATAGTGTTTGATTAGGATTGCGGTGATAGTTTGGTAAAATATTGTCTCGGGAAAGCTACTAGCCACAGAAAATTCGGTTTAAGAAAGTGTTACAGTAACACTTTCTAAAACTTCTTCTCATTCATCTCCTCGGCGCACTCCACATCTCCTGCAAACAAGAGTTACCATAATCGCTCACCACGCTTGGCAGGCGGATGGGTGATCGCAGGAGGTGGCGCAGAAGGAAGGTTCCCTTCTTTGGATGGTTTCCCTGAGTCGGCTCTATCAACATACACCTGCTGTTGCGTTGGTTGCTAGCTTGCTAGTCAACTAACTCATGCTGAGGCAGAGCCATTTTGTTACTGGGTTTACATCTTAATTTAAGTTTTTCATGTATTTTAGTCTAAGTTTAGTTTTTGTAAGTATTTTAACGAATAAATTTATATTCTATTCTATTCTGTTCTGCAGGGGTATCATTCGATTCGTTTCCGAATCGAATCCGACGGATCTATAAAACGCTATTTTGATTTCGCCTCTGATTGATGATCGAAAATTCGAAGCGAATCTGTTGACTAATGGCCATTTCAATGAGGAGGAGCTATATCGATCATCAACCCAAGGCGAAATCAAAATAGCGTTTTATAGATCCGTCGGATTCGATTCGGAAACGTATCGAATGAATTAAAATACCTCTGCTGGAGGGGTCAAGTCTTCGGCGTTTCTTAGGACACTATTAAATCTATCCAATGATCATTATTCGCACACAGTATCAACTCGGAATCGCCCAGGCACCGCCTCGCCTCATCGCCTCTCCGTCAAGGCATTGAGTGACTTTACAAAAGTGGCAATGCTATGCTGTAAAGATACTGATTAGTCTGTCTTGTAATGGGGAGTTTCATATAAAGATTATCTACTGCAATAAAAAAATGTATTGTAACCAGTTCAAGAGGTAAGATTCGAATTAAGTTAAAAAGTAACTCGAGTCGAGTTAAGAAGTAAGACTCGAGTTAAAGGTTGAGGAACCGTTTCTGACTTTTTGATTTAATATGAGTACGACAATCTCATATACAAATTACTAACGTTGGTTTCACATTAAACTTTTGTTCACCCCAGTTTCAGAAACACAATAGCCACCAACCATACCAAAGTGCACCATTGTATTTGAGGCCGATTGTCGCGTAAATCAATAGCCATCCTTCATTCAGCGCTGAATTTCCGATGCGACCTACTTACACAACGACCAACTTCAATGTATATTTATTTTAATCCATACGAGCATCCATACATTTATGGGTAAATGTCACATTTTTCAACATAGAAAAAATATTATTCACATTAGAATTCCATAGGTGGCCTGGATCTTTCGCAGAAAGGAGAGAGTGGCAATGGGATGTCATATCAAAATAAACAAGGTCTATGCAAGGTCTTGTTTCGGTCTTCTTCGGTCCTTATCCCACGCTGGGTTGGATCGGAACATTTATTTATCTTCTTCTCTTCTACTCTTCTCTATTAGCCGTCATCTCACGTACCTTTCTTAACCAGGTCCTCTTTCTCTCACTCCATCCATCTTTTCTTCGGTTTTCCTCTGAATTACGCAGGGTCTATGCCAGTTTTATTTGATAGCCACATGTAAAAGGCGCCCTCTTTTCACTAAATCGAACTATTGTTGAACATTAGGTACTAAAGAGTTTTTTTTTTACAAAATCGAAATACTGTCTGACTGGCTGATCACGAAATCTCTGAAACTTGAAATGCAGAAATACAATATAGGCATAAAATCGATATATTTGTCAATATACAAAACGTATAAGTTTTTTGAATAATTCGAATTACACATAAATAAAATAAAACAATATAAATCAAATAATATCCCATAAATGTTCAACTTAGACGGGACTTGAACCCGCATCCTTCCCTCAGTACGGGAATGTGCTAACCAACTACACACAAGGTCAAGTGACGTAGGAGTCAAAAATCTCTGGGACTTCCTACGGATTCTAGCGTTGTTAGTTTCCACCTACAGGGGAAACATTGAAGTTTATCCAATCCTGAAGTTACATTTAGTTCGTTCACATAACGATTAATAATTGGCAGTACGACTAAAAGTGTTTGATACTTGGTAGACATCGTAGACACCAACTGTAACAACACAACTGTCAGAACTTGAAAATGTTAGTTCACCATCACGCCACGACGACGTTTCTCTTTTTGCATAGACTCGACTTGCTCTTGCTTCTCACGCTCGTCTTTGACATTTTCATCGTTCGATCGCTCGCTCGCTTGATTATTCGATTACCATTATCGTCTTCCTGTCGTTCCGTAAGTGGCGCTGTCACATGTTTTCTTCCTTCATTCTTCATTACCCGTCATCTCTTATTATAACTGGCGGCTTTTATTAGAGTATTCACTCTTCTAAAAGCCAATTTCAGTAGAAGTAGGCTTTTAAACAAGGTACTTTGAAAGAAGATTGATCTGTTCACTGTGCGTTTGTTTATTACATCATTGTTGTGTACATTGTTTATACATCTATGAAGAATGTATTAATATGGTAATAGTTTCTGCCCACGGCTTCGCACGCTTTAGTTGTGGCATAAAAAAGTAGCCTATTGATACGTTATTTTGGAGTCAATAAAAATTTGTTATTGTTCCAATGAAACTTTTTTGTGTAATTTCTATCCGATGATAACTGATTTATGGGATAAAAACCTATTTCTGATTGTGTTAGGAATAAACACAATCAGAAATAGGTTTTTATCCCGTATTTATCTGTCTCTGAAAAATGTCGTCCCTATCCGTTCTGTAGTTTTGGCGTGACAAAGTAACAAACATCCATCCATCTATCCACCCATCCATCCAAACATTCGCATTTATAATATTAGTGTGATTTGTTCGGTGTCACTTACGTGGATGGTTTGTAAAGCTTACACGGGAACTATCATTGGTTAAAATATACAATGATAAAAAATCGATACCATCCAAGTAAAAGACCCATATGTCATGTCAGCTACTTCTTTGTGGATCCCGGGAGTGTATTTTATTTCTGTCACGTTGGATTCCGATACATCATCCCGACCTACATATACATACACCCGATGTTCTTTTGTTTCCTCCTCGTAATGATCCATTTACTCCGCCTCTCCTTTTTATCACCCACTATATTAATGCTTTGGCTTAATGTTGGCTTGTGTTACGTTCAAGTTCTTAGAAGAAGTTATATTTTCTTTTACGTTGTGCCTTGAAGTTGCTATGACGTCACCGGTTTTTATAAATCTTTGGATTCATATTTTACTGAGATTAGATAATGTGTTAGAAGTTTTATCTTTCGAAGATTTATTTCAACCATGTTCTTGTTTGTTTCAGGTAAGTACAACTTAGCTTCTTTAGAAGTTTATATTAATATTGATGAAGAGAAAATCCAGACCAGTAAAAAGGTAAGCACGAATGAAAATGTTATCAGATCTTTCTTTGGAATTGAAACTGTAATGCTTTAACATTTGAACATCAAAGTGAAAGTTGTATACAAGCTGCGTTTCCACTAAAGCTCAAATGGCTTCGTAACTAAAAACGTAAAGTTGCTGTCAGAGAAAATATATATCTTGCTAAGGCAGTTTTATTCCTTCCATAACTCGATATTACGTCTGCGTCTGTGAAACATAACATATCTATGAGAAATGTGCCAATTTCCATCCCATATCGGAATATATTGCGACAGGCCTTGTGATCTCAATCTGGTAATTCGACGCTTCAATCATAAACTGGCACATGTCTAAATCTGAATATTTTACATTTCTGGTGATTATTGTGGAATTTGACTTTATTCTCGTTTGAATAATGTTGTAATTTCTTAGTTCTCACTTTCCCAGTGCAGGACAATATTTGTCCCTCGATGTTATGGAATAATACATTGTTCGCTTACAATGACTAATAACTTCATATCTAATCAGCCCGCTGGACTGTTGGGCAAAAGCCTCCTTTCCCATGGGAAAACTAAAAAATATAAATACTTTCATTACGGATGTAAGCGGGTTAACTACAAACCTTATTTGTTTGTACATTTTGCTTGACATTCAAAAACCATTTATTTACAGCTTTTAAAAAGCTTAGTGAATACTAATTAATGTTAATTTGGTCACAGAATAAATTGGCTTCTGCATAGCAAATAGGGCAAGGCACTTAAGGCAATCCTTAAGTCGAGAAAAAAACCTTTACCACCCCATCTCTGTAAATTCTGACGACATAAGCGCCATCTTGCGGTATTTACGAGGCGGCGGCCATGACGCCCGCTCGGCCAATTAGCGCTGTCAACTCGAGAGTCCTCCAGTTTGAACTGAGGACGCAGTTTAGCTCAGGGCGATACTTTGTCCCGACGCTGTTTTGTCGACATGTATATTGATGCTGGAGAGAATGCGTTTTGTTCAATGTTTGACGACCTCCGTGGCGCAGCGGGCGAAGGTCCGCCTGCGATGCAGGAGGTTGCGGGTTCGATCCCCGCCTCAGAACAAATTTGTGTACGATCTGCAGAAATTTGTTCCGTTGGTCTGGGTGTTTTCTATGTATAATAAAAATATCTATCTATGTAATGTATTGTATTAAGTATATCAGTTATCTAGTACCCATAACACAAGCTCTGCTTAGCTTGGGGCTAGATAATGCTGTGTGAATTGTCCAACATTATTTATTTATTTATTAATGTTCTGTTTTTTTGAAGGAAATCATTTATACAAAGTGACTGAGTGAAACTACCAATTATTTATTTATTGGTATACAAAACAGAAGACAATCGAATCATGGCAATTAAAAGATGTAACTATGGTTTTTATACTAGATTGGAGTTCCGAAACATGCATAAACAACAGGATTTTACAATAGAGCAGTTAAATCATACAATATCAAAATTATAAAATGTAGTTAAAAAGTTGTAGCTTTATTAATATAACTAATAATGAAATTAATATAACAAATGCAGTAATTCTAAAAACAATTAAATCTAAAAATAAACATTTTTATTAATGTGAACATTTGGCGAACTCTGTAGCAAGAGTGGCCTGAGCACATTTTTAAACTTAGATAAGCTACTTACAAAAATGTCTACGTTTTCATCTAATAACAATAAATCATGGCAAAGACATCTATAGTACAGCTGGTCAATTTATGAGATTCAGAAAGTGATCTGCTCAAAATCTTCTGCGAGTCGTTTACAGAATGTGCTAAATAAATAAATAAATAAATAAATATATAAATAATGCTGGACAATTAACACAGCATTATCTAGCCCCAAGCTAAGCAGAGCTTGTGTTATGTGTACTAGATAACTGATAAATACTTAATACAAATAAATAAATAAATAATAAATAATGCTGGACAATTCACACAGCATTATCTAGCCCCAAGCTAAGCAGAGCTTGTGTTATGGGTACTAGATAACTTATATACTTAATACAATACATTACATAGATAGATATTTTTTATTATACATAGAGAACACCCAGACCAACGGAACAAATTTCTGCAGATCGTACACAAATTTGTTCCGAGGCGGGGATCGAACCCGCAACCTCCTGCGTCGCAGGCAGACCTTGGCCCGCTGCGCCACGGAGGTCGTCGGAAATAGAGCAGCAGAAGCTTTACCCAGTTCATTTCAATTTTGAATCCAATCAATTTCACCTCTACACCAGGTCATAACTCACGTCACAATTCCATAAACTAGGATCGTCATGAATAACTAACAGTGTGCCCAGCACTCGGCCGACGTCGTCTCACGCTAGATGTGTGAATAATTCAACCGTGGACGTTCGCTTGGATTGTCGCAATGGTCAGTTACTATCGAAGTGTTACGTCATTCGTGAAGGCAATAGGGTTTCAATGAATATCAGTATGAGAAGGCGGGAATACATTTGAATGGGCAACTATTGAGTTCAAGCACAAAGTAGAAGTTACTTGCAGCGGATTGGTTTGAAGTTTCGGGTGTCGAGACTAGGCATTATCGTATGGCTATTGAGAGGGCTCAATAGCCAATAGTCGCCAATAGTCAAGAATTTATTGCATTCTGTAATGTTAGAAAGGTGTTTATAATCTAATTTAAGGCGGTACCTCTCTGCAAACTTGCGCCTCCACTTATTTTGTCTTACCATTACGTTGAACAAAGGAAATTACGTTGCGCGTTGTGATACCTATTATAAGCTTTTTTAATGGCTGTGTAATAGTTTTTTTTATAGTTTAGGCAGAGATGCGAAAATAGAGTTTGGTGGCCACCAAGGGCAACTACGTATCTCTGCCTAAACAATACAAAATAAAACTAATAAAGAGACATTAAAAAAGCTTATAATTGGTATCATAAACTGACCATCGTAATTTATGAAATTCCCTTTCTTCAGCGTAATAATAATCCAAAATAGGTGGGTACGCTAGTTTGAGGGGATGTAGCGCCTTAAGGTGAAGTGAGTCCCAAAACCCACGTTTTGAACACACGGAAAATCAATTTTAAGGTTATAATTTTTTGATAAGCATTAAAAGTATAGGATTCTAGTTAGTAAGTTATGGGAGCCGAAATCTTCATTTTTGCACAAATACTTCTATGGAAAAACCAGTTTCATTTGCTATTTACTTATAATATTTCAATAAAATTTCGTCTACGTGTTCCCTAATAAATACTTTAGACGATTATGGTTTTATTTTTTCGGTACAGGGTGTCTCGAAACTGAATGTCAAGCCTGTATATGGAGAGAGAGGAGGACGTAATTGTTTAAAGTACCTACTATATTTTATTCATTTTGCATAATGTTTCCTTATTATATATTTTACAAGACTGGAAGGATGACGGGAGATATCAGTCTAACATAATTATCTGAACCTTGTGCCCGTTCCATGTTTTATAAAGTAGCTTCTGCGAGGTTTCGCACGCGTTGTTTCTATGGAAACGTTTAAAGGGGATTTCTATACCATAGGAACTGATTTATGAGATAAAAAGTAGCCTATGTTTGATTCCAGGATTAGAATAACCAGTGTGCAAAATTTCAGCCCGATCCGTTCAGTAGTTTTGGCGTGAAGAGGTAACAAACATCCATCCATCCATCCAAACTTTCGCATTTATAATATTAGTGTGATGTGATATTACTCGGTTCTAGACTGTGTACATTCTGCCTGTAAATAATATAGTAGGGGTCTTGTAAGGGACTCGTGTGATGAAAGAGAGTTCTTAACTCTGCCGGTCCACATAGAAATCTAATTACCGGTATCTCAATTTAAACCTTAATTTCAGAGGTCTCTGCAATGTCTTGTAGTCTGGAAGGAACAGGTTTTTAGTTTAGAACATAGATTTGGAAATATATACAAAATGCAATAATTTAATAGTTTTTTAAATCTATGATAAACCTTCTAAATCACAGTCTATACCGGCCCACTGATGGACGCAGGTCTCCTCCTGATAAGAACCTACATCATATGGGGGTAATGCCCATAGTCCGCACGATGGGCATGCAGGTTGGGAGTCGCATTTCAGTGGTAGAATTGTTCTGTAGAAGGCGCTGGTGCCCGCCGTCGGTGGATATCCCTTAGTCGCCTCTCACGACACCCGCGGGAAGAGTTGAGGTGGTGCAAATTCTAAACCGGCACCACACAGCTGGAATAAATAATAGACCTTCATTTCACCACAATCTCATCTGATGAATGAATGATAGATAGATAGATAGATAATACTTTTATTCATCACCATAGAAAACAAATTTTACATATAAACATGTAGAGAAGAGCAATGGAACTGGTGGCCTTATCGCTTAAAGCGATTTCTTCCAGGCAACCAAAATGATGGGAGAATTATATCATGGCGGTGCTACTTAACGTAAATCTAAACTATTAATTCAACACATAATACCTACTAAACTAATACACTAATACATACAAAACTAAAATGATACTTAGTAACTATAATGAAAATGCTAAATAATTTAGTGTGACGTGACATTTAAAAAGTGATTAAGGACTTTCCTTTTAAAAGCGTGATGTGATGTGAATGAATGAACATTTATTGTACTAGTAATTAACATAAATAAAAATCTTATATCTAAATGTAAAATAATCATAGTACAAAAGACAGACTTATCGCTGAGAGCGATTTCTCCCAGGCACCTGATGTGGCCGACGAAGGTCGAAAAGACACCTATTCACTGTTGTCTTGAAGAGATGGGTCTCATCAACGGTTCGCTGGAAAATATAGGTCTAAAACTCAACACGTCAGCAGAAGAACCACGTTATACACTACCCCAGACGTCTGCCAATTCCCTGGCAATCTCCATAAGAAGAAATAAACAAGTGCCTTACATAACTCTCCCAAACGGTCTGCCCGTTCCAACTCTATTTGCACCCGTGTACTCCAATTGAGACTTATATACTCTTCGGTATTCGTTTCTATACTTGCGTAACTGTCTAGCCGAGCGGGTATTTTTGGTTCTTCGTGCATATTTGATGTAGCGTTTCTGTTTTCCGAATCAGTCAACTGAGGTCTGCGAAGTTGGCTGTTTATTTTTGGAATTGAAGGATCTTACAGGGAATAAAGAGGAATTTCTTCAAGTTTGATGCTTTCTCGAATCTTGTTCATGTTTCATAAGTTCATAACTTACGTATTAAATTAATGCGTCATATAGCGAGTTAATAGCTCTAGTCTGTCAGTATTTTTACATTTTTCCCCCACTCGCCGGTCGCATATGTTTTTTTTTTAAACCGTTTACGCGTGGGAGGTGACTGTCGTCAAATAAATTATAAGGCACTTAGATAAAGATTGGGATTGAAACTAACAGCCTCTCTGATGCTGGCCTGCTAAGATCATAATTTATCAAATATCATGCGGGACAGTATGAGCACAGAGCAATCTTTATCGACGCGGCTTATAACTATCGAATGAATCATAATCGGATCTCCTGAACTTATTTATTCTGCACTGTCAGTTACAAAGAAAGAAAATCAATTATTGGTTTACAAATAGACAGACTACAGACTAAGTATAAAAGTGATAAAAAAAATATTGGTTTTAATCAAAAGGTAATTGTCTCCACCATGTGTACCAATAGGTCCCGCCCGCCTCCGCATAATGACGACCTCCGTGGCGCAGCGGGCGAAGGTCCGCCTGCGACGCAGGAGGTTGCGGGTTCGATTCCCGGAACAAAGTCCCCTCGGAACAAATTTGTACGATCTGCAGAAATTTGTTTCCGTTGGTCTGGGTGTTTTCTATGTATAATAAAAAATATCTATCTATGTAGTGTATTGTATTAAGTATATCAGTTATCTAGTACCCATAACACAAGCTCGGCTTAGCTTGGGGCTAGATAATGCTGTGTGAATTGTCCAGCATGATTTATTTATTTATTTATTTATTTAATGTTGCTCCACAAAAAGTGGTGCAACGTTTCTGACATTTACAAGTCTACTATGTCTGTATTCTATCGTCATCGCTGCCTTTTATGATATTTGCCAGAATATGTTCCCAAATAAAGACGTTTTATGTCTTCTAATCTTTGACCAATCAATAGTCATTAAGCTGGTTTGTTCTGAAAGTTCGTCAACTTCTATATCGGGTCCAATTACCAAGTAATTAGCTCTAATATAAATCAGCCCATGAACTTTCTTGTTAGTCGAAACTCTAGAACTTTCTGCCATCTTTAAACTCATTTTGGTTAAACTCAGACGTAATTGGCTCTCCTCTCGTTGACAAAACAACTTACCAACTCGAAACAAGTTTAAAATGATTTTTGGATCTTTATACAAGTCACTTTATTCGAAAACGCTTCACAACAATAAAAGAGCTCCACCAATTTTAATAAAACGTAGCTCGGTCAAACTACCTGTGGTCACTACCAAAAAAAAAGGAAACAAAATCGAAATTAAATGTTTCGACCGTTTGGGATCGAAAATGCCACAGGCAGACGGACGAACATGCTAAAACGAAAACACCCCTCTGCGTCAAGGACTAATAAACATCAAAATACTATGTCTACGTTTCTAAAATCAGTCCAAGAGTCAAGTCCCTGTTAATTAGTCCCATTAGTAAGTTTGTCCCCCCATTAACCATAGTTTAGTAACACTGAGTGGTGCAAGTAGTTAACTTATGTTTGCCACTTAAAGTTAGCAAGCTCATTATACTGAAATTATGTGCTTGTTAGCGAACCACTTAAGATGTAGATTACGTTTAGTTAAGGTATTTCCGCCGTCGCTTTTTGCTTGTACGTTTTTCACAAAAGTTACTTAAATTGAAATATCTATCCATGTAGTAGGTATATCACAAGCTCTGCTTAACTTGGGGCTAGATGATGCTGTGTGAATCGCCCAACATTATTTATTTATTTAATAACTAGGGTGTTGTGTTTGCAGTGCTATATATACTTATGTTGCCAAAGTTGTATTGAAATTTAAATCAAAACTCTATCACATAAATTGACTGTGAAAGCATAAGCCAATCTACTCACAATCCCTATTGCTACCGCATAGAATTATCGGAATTAATATTTAATAACCTTGTAGGAATATAATATGGTTTCTCAAATAGGTAACCCTCCTTCACATCCAAATCCAAACTACCCGTATAACGTATTCCGACATTCAGCGAATCGTCTGCCAACATTATAAGAATAAGAATAAGAATAAGAACATCTTTATTTGTAGCTAAGATACAGATATAATTACTACTAACTAATACCACATATACGAACTTATAAATTGAACTTGTAAATTAAGAACTTAAAACAATTACACACTATTTTGACTTACATTAATGAAACTTAAAGCTACAAAATGGCGTCCGACTCAGCATATGTTGTAATAGCCGTCGGCTACCACAACGCTGGTCTTCCGTCGGAACCTGTACTCTAATTTCACAAGTGCCACTTACCGCTGTGCTATGCTATACATCAGGTATAGCCAAATTATGGGCGTTTTCACGTTGGACGACACGACATCGACATTATAGTAGACGTACAATTTCTTCCAAAGCTGGAGTCTGGGAAATACCTCAACCTCAACAGCCTGTATTGGTCCACTTCTGGACGCAGGCCTCCCCCTGATAAGCGCTTTATTGGCTTTTATCACATGGGGGTAATGCCCATAATCCCCACGCTGGGCATGCGGGTTGGGGATCGCAGATCGGTGGTAGAATAGTTCTGCGCTGCTGCTCGCCCCCGGTGGATATCCCTTAGTTGCCTCTTACGACACCCGCGGGAAGAGTTGGGGTGGTGCAAATTCTAAGCTGGAAAAAGTTGCAAAAAGGTACAATTACAGCACCAAAATTTATGCGACGGCTCCAACGTGACAAGTCGCAAATAGCATTGATTAGCCAGTTCCATCGGAGTTGTCCTATTTCACTATTAGACTATTTGGCAACACGCACGGTCATGTAACGTTGCATGTATTTTGATCACCTAATTTTATCGTCGAAGAACTTGGTAGTCCACTTTTATTTTCGAACGAATTCCATACGGATTTCGGAGAGCTTTCAAAGAAAAGACCGCGCTCGGCAAACATTCTTTCATAAACGACGCCATTTGTCACGACACCAACATGTGGTATATTAATGTCATTGAGTTTGTCAGGACACCGACATGTCGTATATAAATGTCATTACGTCTTGTGTCAGAATCGTTCCCGGTGCCGTGTCTTGCAATGTAGAAATTCCCTAGCCATATTATTACACACAAGCCTCGCCCCATGTATAACCAGCTGTCGGTAACGCAATGCTTTCAGGCTCTTGTGCTAGTTTACTTTGAGGGTTGTCTGTAATTTTACGTGTTTGCATCAGAGGTCTATCTTGCGTTGAATGTTATTTCATGTGATTGTGTAGTTATTTTCTTAGTTGTATGTTCTGTCCGTATATTATTTCTTTAATCAAAATTTTATTTAGTACAGCACAGTCTATCATAAATTAGGTCTTTGATTGTTTCTTAATCGCAAACAGTTTTAACGGCGGCGCAGCGCAAAACCACACCTGCAACTCAGCTCGTATGGATATCTAGAGAGCCGACTAAAAGAATCTACCAGAGGAAAGGTAGCAGCTTCCTTCTGTATATTTTTAACACCTCTAATGCGATCACCCATCCGTGTTCCAAGCGTGGTGATTATGGCAAAACCCCCTTTAGACGGGGGACCCAGTTTAGACACGTTTAGCAGTGGCAGCATTATTTATTTATTTCACCTAATCAGGGCACATAGTCCTGATTAGGTGAAATAAATAAATAATGCTGGACAATCCCCACATCATCATCTAACCCCAAGGTAAGCAGAGCTTGTGTTATGGGTTCTGAACTTGTGATAAATTCCAATAAATAAACAATCTGAGTAATGCCATCCCTATAAAAGCAACCTACGCCTTCGTAAAGGGCAATTTCTTATCAGCTATATTTGCTCCCTCTCAAATAATATCCGATATTTATCGCCAGAACCTCTCGCATCTCGAATTCTCTCTGAAAAATTCCCTCAAAAGAATATATTTGCCGTATCTTTTGAGATTCAACGGTTCCAGTGTTGTTTTAACTGTCTCTCCTCTCGTGTTGTCAGCCCTTTTGAAACAGAATCGCTTGGCCACTCGAGCTGTATTTTTTGCCTGTCTGCTACAGAGGGTGGTGTGTCGAATGTACTCTGTGTGTAGGGTTGTCTACTTTGTGGAGCTGTTTCTTTTTCACTGGTAACATGTTTGTAACTACCATTCGATCAACATCCGGCCTTCAAAACTAATATAAATTTCGCTCTTCCACGTTTTAAATTATTAAAACGTGGAAGAGCGAAATCACCTATCACAAGTTTTTCCATAATACTTAAAAGTTGTTTTCATCTATGATTAAGACTATGTATCTTTTATTAGTGAATAAAACTTTATTATTATTAACAACGAAATCAGCCTTTTTTGTGGTTTGTAGAGTATTCTTTTAATGATAGTAACACGTTCCGACTCTGACACAATCTTCCTCGAACGTAGTTGCAATCTTCTTTTCTGCAGACCTTTATTAACTTTCAAACACCCATTTCACTGTCGTTAGATCTACAATGACACCTATTTCATTGTCATTAGGTTCAGAATCACAGAACGTATTACAGTTATTGTACAACTTTCCTAATAATATTATCCATCCTTCAAATCCCTATCACGAGTTTCCACGTCATCAACTCGTAATTTCCGATCCATTTATTTCAAACTATTAAACAAGAATTTACGCGGAAAGTTTTTCAGGAATCCTATTTACGTAATGTCTTCTATAACTTGGATTCCAGCCAGTCTGTGCTGTGCAGATTCAAGTTTTATTACGACTGGTTAGAGTTAATAATTAGGATTGCTCATGCTTGTGTTTCTGCCAATTTTCGCTGCGAGAGTTGAAAGCCTTTGGGACTTGAGCTAGTTTTACTTTGCTTTATGATTTCGGACGTTGTTAGTACTCGCTAGAGTTTCAAATCGCTTTATCTTTTTGAAAAGCTATTTCTTCTGTTGATAGAAAATGTGCTTTAAACGGGGCTTGGTAGAGTCCAAATCGGCAGAGTCATCGTAGCAATTTCAAGAATGAGGGTAGTTTAATTTATAACCTGCATGTGCCATTGTATTCAGGGTAATTGCTGTTTTGCACTCCATTGTCGCGGTTTCTATGAAAAATGGCTTTTTCGCATTCTAAGCTCGTTATTTAGGGTTCCGGAAGGTTCCGGACCTCACGAGGTAAATTTTCATCTCTATTTATAGAATTACTTTGTATAAATAAAACCCTAAACTTTATATTCTACGAGTGTAGAGTACTTCTCGTTATCTCTTTCATGTTTCTTTTTGATATCTGTTCGTCATTCTTGATTATGAAGTTAGGAATGTTAAATGCATTAAGAAGGAAGAACGAGGTTTGTGGATCGATTGATTAAAAAGCATATTGGGACAGTTAAAAAAAAAATCTGGAACACAGAAATGCCTTTTGTTTGGTAGCAGAAAAATGTTTTGATAAGACCTTTGACAGTAAGCTCTAGTATTACTTTAATTACGATTCCAGTTATAATAACTTGCAATTTTTCTATAATAATAAAATAAACAAAATAAGCGGCCGGTTTGATGTATTTTTACTGTAGAATAGGTTTATAATATTTTATTTTCTATTGTAAAAAATGTATTTTATAGAGACGAAATACGAGATTTAAGAATAAATGAGTGTATTATAAAATAAAATATAATTTATTTATGTAACAATGTAATGAAATGAATAATAATCATATTTTAATACTACGTTTTCTGATTGGTAAAATCGGCTTTAGCATTATCCTCAGTTTGGGCGCTGGGAGGTGCATTGCAGTGGTCCATTGTATTTTAGCTATATTATGTTCTTACTACTAAAAATATAGATTGAAGATAAATTAAATAAACGTTTAAAAAATCCGCTAACCCCTTGATACCTAACTAGTCGCATTTCCGATTTCAGTAATATTATAAAAATGGCAGAAGCCTTTATTCACAAAGAAAATTATAATATATGTAATTAGTATTTACAATTGAAACAATTGAGCTAACTGCAGACTGTTGCAAATAATCTACAGGTAGCTCAACTGATCCATATCAATACCAGTCGGAAGCGTCCCCAAGACGCTGGCTGCATTGCCCCGCTGCTGTATGGCAATGCTGATGTAATATTATTAGTTCTTTTCATTCCAAATTCCACGTATTCCCTTCTATTCCGTGTATACCATTATATTCCACGTAGAGTTAGCGTTGTCAATCTATATATATAAAAGAAAGTCGTGTTAGTTACACTATTTATAACTCAAGAACGGCTGTACCGATATGGCTGAATATTGGTGGGTAGGTAGCTTAGAGACAGGAGACGGACATAGGATACTGTTTAGCCCCTTCGACAGCGTTCCCGTGTGACTTGACATAAAACGTCAGTCACTATAAAACGTGGTATAACAAAAAAGAATCAGACTTGGACAAAATGCAAATGACAGCTATGTAATGGACGTATGGATGACGTATGGATGCCGGGGGGCCGATTCTGTAGTATATTTAATATCAGCATTTGCACCCGTGCGAAGCCGGGGCCGGTCGCTAGTTTAATATATTTCAACAGTATCGTTCGTTTTACGAGAGAAGTGCCGCCATTTTGAATTTATTTTTATTCCGCACGTGGTCTTTTTATTTTGTTCTTTTATTTTAAGTTTATCGCGGTTTTATGAAGGTCTTATGATGTCCGTAAATGTTTGCTTCTTTCTTCACACTTACATGACAATGGTTTTATACATAAATCAAAAAGTCTCGGAATACAGTGATAGAAGCAAGAATAGATAGATGTTTTGCATTGGTACAACGCACCACAAAAAAAGATGATTTTCATCATCATACGTCCATCTTGGTATGTATTGTAATCAGCTATTAAATTGTAATCATTAATTATTATCACAGTAAATAATGCAAATATAACATATAACCCTCTCAAAATGTATAACACAACCTCAAAGCCCCACAGCTCAGGTCATTATCGACTTTAGATATAAATTGTTTTTCTAACACAATCCAGTTGTTGACTTTCAAAGTTAGATTACTAAACATAATCCAACTTTGTCAATGAAGCTTGTTCTAGTTTGTTTAACATTGAGTAGGTCTTCGCTGTTAAAACAATTTTATTGTCGTGATCGAATTGGCAATTAGAAATCTGCAAAATAATTGGTTGTTTGACCTTCGAACATCTCTTGCTATTTTATTTTAGTGCTATAAATTATTCATCATCATCATCATCATCATCATCATCAGCCTATATTAGTCCACAGCTGGACAAAGCCTCCCCTAATGAGCGCCATAGCGCCCTGTCTTGCCGCATCCAGCATCTGCCTGCAGTCTTTCGCAGATCGTCATCCCACCTGGCCGGAGGGCGTCCTGCACTACGTTTGTCGAGTCGTGGTCTCCATTCAAGAACACGTTTACCCCAGTGGTTGTCGGTTCTTCGCGAGATATGGCCTGCCCACTGCCACTTCAGCTTGCTAATTCTTTGAGCTATGTCGATAACTTTGGTTCTCTGTCGGATTTCAGAGAGACTCTGAGCATAGCTCTTTCCATAGCTCGCTGAGCGACTTTGAACTGGTGGACCAGCCCTACCGTGAGTGTCCACGTCTCAGCTCTGTAGGTCATGACGGGTAGGACGCACTGATTGAAAACTTTAGTTTTCAAGCATTGCGGTATGGTTGACGAGAAGACTCGACGTAGTTTCCCAAACGCTGCCCAGCCTTTGGGAAACTACGTCCTTCTCAAAATTATTTTTATAAATTGTTATAAAAGAAAATCTGAATAAATTATTATCACAGAAAATCTGAATTCTCACCCTTCCATTCATGATTTCCAACCAAAGATTTTCTTGATGTTTGGGGCTATATCTGCTCCTTTGAAGTTTTTATAAAGATTTATTCTTAAGGACGTTTCTTTTAATTCGGTAGGAATCTTGAAATACTTTTCTACGGGAGACATTTCGTTAAGCGTGGTTGGGTCGTGGATACTAAAATTTGACAAGGGAGTAGATTTTACCATAGGTGGATAAAGTTTTCAAGGACTACCTTTGACTACCGCAGGGCCATGGGCTACACCAACCACCTACTCAGGAGGTCTACTTTGAAAAATTAACGAAATTGACGGATGACGTCGGATCGCACGAAACGAAAGACGGTCTACCTATCCGTTCTTCCGATGATTCGATAACCTTACTATGAATATGATTTTGACATTTATTTCATAGAGATCCAAAACGAAAGGTGTCAGTTGGTGACACGTCTGAAGCAACTTAGTGGTAAGGTTGTTCGCTTAGTGCGATCGAATTCATCCGTCTACTTTGTTCGTTTTTCAAAGTAGACCCTCAGATTAGCACAGGACCGAGGCGAATGGCATAAACATAAAGAGGCTCATGCCCAGTTGTCGACAACATCAGAATGTTGAATATTTTTATTTCTCACTTAGAATAAATTCACTTAAATGAAAAACACATTTTCTTTTCAATGTACGGCTAACTCGTACTAAAACTAACTCAAGAAAAAATAAATTATTAATAAGAACATCCCGTAATGGACATTCCATTTCCTCTACGCGTCTACAGATTCTTAATAAAATAGAAATACATAATTTAATAGCACCCAAAACATAAGCTCTGCTTAGCTTGGGGCTAGATGAGCTGTGTGGATAGTCCAGCATTATTTATTATTTATTGTATTTAGTCAGCAACTTTCAACGTATGACACGTTGACCTTTATCAACATAAAGGCAAACTCTGACAATAGCGAATCCCAGGAGCCTGTACCCCGGGATAATCACGCTACATGATTCCATCCCTATGATAATTTGCAGGGCTTCGGATAACAAGGGTGGCTTGAGGGAGACAAAGGTCATGGCTTAGCGTGGTGGGAGGAATTTCTAGAGGGCCACAAGGTATTCATATGGAGGATGACATGAGGTGTCTCAAATACTTTTTGTTCAATGAATTCGTAGAATCTGGGATCCGTTTATTTGTGAAAAGGAAGCCGTTTATTTTTCAAACAAACAGAGTAACTCTCATTTATTTAAATCCAAAAAACAATAATTTATAGCGTTAAAAATAAAAACCGCGGGATTCCTCATGATGGACTGTCCTTTAGGGCAAGTACGGGGATTGTTGTCTAGGGTAGAATAGAGAAAAATTACGTCACTTTGTCATCGAAAACGTATAGCACATTGTACACCGAGGCGAGGAAATGCCCAATTCCTATCGCGTGTGTAATTTAAGGCCCGCACTGAGAATAGCACTTTCTCCCGTGTGATACATAGTGCTTCATACTACACCTTTTAGGAAAATCATCGTTTCAGAATCTTCAAAATCACTCGAGTAAATTACAAAAATATATACTTAATTAAACTCCTTAACAATTAATCACTCCTATTTTCCCATCCTTGGGGTAGGATTTTTTTCCATTTATATGGGATCAACATCGAGGAATACCATATTCAATAAAATATAGGTAATTATCAAAATCGGACTACTCTGTAAAAAGTTATGCGTGGTCATACATTTCAATCAGTGAGTGAACAATCAATCATCTCCTGTTTTCCTATCCTTAGCGTTAGATTTTTTTTCCAAATTTATATGGGGCCAACTTCGGGGTATACCCTTTCCAATAAAAGAATAATTATCAAAATCGGACTACTCTGTACAAAGTTATGCGTGGTCATACATAAAAAAAAATATACGCATCAACTTGATAACCTCCTTCGTCGTTTCGTCGGTTCATAAAATTATTTTAATTAATTACTTCAACTTCAATAATGTACGCAATGTGATGATGATGCAATGTCGAAAAATCCTCAAGCTTGGCTTAATGCGTCGTTAACGTAGCTACTAATAAAATAGAAATCTATCGCAGGTCGGTTGGGTCTCAAATCCACTACATTCTCCCAACCTTTCATCTCTCACTAATCCAAAACGGTTCCATCCATGCCACTTTTCCGTATTGCCTGTGTGTCCGGGCTTACGCAATGAACACATTAACCCACTTGGTAGTATTGATCCCACAACTGTAATTGAGGGCTGGCTACTGCTGGGTAGTAAACTGGTAGTGCTTAGGTAGCCGTTACTTTGTGATGGAAATGTTGTTTGCGAGTTGGCTATTCGATTTAAAAGAACCTCTGTGACGTACTAGGTCTCATAGATTCTTTTTAATGTGCGTAGGTTCGCCTAAGTTGACGAAAGTTGCGTGTTCTATTCCCCGTTCTCGCTCAAACGTTGCTATGGTCTGTTGTTTTATGTTTTCGCCAAAAAAATAACTTAAGTAGTATAACAGTTATCTGGTACCCATTACACAAACTCAGCTTCAACTTTGGGTTAGCTAGATGGATGCTGAATGTGAAATGTCTAAGAATAAACCTACAAACAAGGCTGCCATCATTATGACAAGAGCTTTGGATCTCTAAAAATTTGCCTGCAACGGATTTAAACCCTTTGATCTCTTGCATTTCTGGCAGCTTTTCGCTCACTGCATATCGGCGTCTATAATCCCGAGCTCTATACACAAAAGCTTCGGTAAAACTATGCTGCATTATCTATAAAGTGCTCACACGACGTAACTATTTTAAGTAAATATAAAATTTTCTTTATGTTTATCAATTGAAGATAAATAAAGTGTTAGATATTATTATTAAAAGTATTTTTATCAAAAAACTTATAAAGGTGTTCTTTGCGTGTCGAATTATTTTTAATTTGCTTTGTACTTAGGTTCTAAACAATGCTTATTTAATCTAAGCATGTAAAACTTTTGTTGTAGATAAAGCAACTTTGAAAAACAAAAACAGAAATTGCGATCAAGCGATTAGGTTCACATTTGAAATACGACCGTTCATTCCTGCCTCAACCACAGCAATATCTAATCCTATCCATTAGCCATTACTACCATTTCATTCCCTTAATATCCTATCTCCATATTTACTGTATAATCAACCTTATTCCATGCACGTTTAGGCGTTGAAATGCGTATGAACATAATTCGGTCGTATCTCTTCATTACTCCCTCGACGCTGTGTTAATTCGCGTTGAATATTCGTGAGGTGCTCTCTTCTCTTATATTTCGCTAAATTAGGAGCTAACTGGAGCATTGGGAGTGTTAATTTCTGCTCTTTTGTCTGAAATATTAAATTTAATTTACTGCGTTTCACAGTTACTGGAAACAGCGATTATTGTATGCAAGTCCTTTTCAAATGATGAATCTTGCTTTGAATTCGTTTTCTTTGAGTGCATTTCAATATTTATAGACTTATGTTGTGTCTCCGCAAATGTCTGAATGGTTTGAAAATTAACGCTCGAGGTCCATTGCTATATTCTCTATTTGCATTGAATAGTTTTGAATATCGTTATCTCCTATTCATGGTCTATTCACATATCCCTATGTCACTCTCCAATCATGCCTATAGTCTCTACAATGCTTGTAAATTAATTATTCCTTATCTTATTATATCCCCTAAAATTTTCTTCTCAATCTAGTCGACTTGGCTGTCTCGATCAGTTTTTTGTTTTAATAGTCAATAAAAAGTTTATGGTGTTCGAAATTCTATGTTTCCATCGTAAGCAAAATTCTTCTTTCGTCATTGGTCTTTTGTGATCTTCCACCAATAGACGTTGAATTGCTATTATTTAACAAATCAACATTATTCCATTTGCTGAATCAACAGCAAGTAACTGCATATGTAAATGCTAAACGGGCGCGAGGCACCAGTTGTATTAGCATTGCAAAGCGCTTTATGTTTCTCGTAAGCGCTTTTGTTCGCCTCGGTTAGTTTGCAAAAGGCGCTGAAAGCGGTGTCGAGATATTTGCATGAGAGTAGTTTGATGTTGGTGGTTGAAGTTTGGATACCAGCCCCACCATGACTCGCTCATACTGTTTCCGCCGTTCATTAAATACATTCCGAATTTTTGCAGATTAAAGATGAATGAGTGGCAGAAATAGAATAATATGGCAGATCTTGAAGCTGGTCAGAAAAGTGTCAAGTCAAAGTAGTGTGAAAAGAGCTTGTAGGAAATCATACGAAACTAGCCTCAACTGCGAGGTAAGTCAAAAATCATTGAGAACAAATATCTGGATGGATAGATCGCACCGCCCATGTGTCATTCATCACATATGTCAGAAATCCAAAATCCCTCTCAGGATCTGCCAATTTTCGTACCCTCTGCAGAAAAACCTATTGTTAGTTGTTGTTACATTATTGTTCGTTGCGTTGCATATTTATTTTCAAGTTTAACAATAGTTACTGTAACGCCTTGTTCGAACTCTTAGTCTATTCAGAGTTGTCGTACTAAACCGTAGCGGAGTTCATAAATTTCTTAGCATCATCATTCATCAGATTTGACATTCGTCAGATCTGACAATGGACAAAATTAATCACTTCGTTATGCCCTTTCAATTTCAAGGCTATTAGCACCCCACCGCGCATACCACGTTTTATTTCTCTGCCGCCGCATGGTAAACCAAACGTCATCGTATTTTACTGTCGCTGAAACCTCAGGGAGTTGTATAAACTTTTATGACAGTTGCTTGAGTATCGAGCACTGTTCTTTCATGGGCCGTTTGATGGGCCATCGGGTTTTCAGGACAGGGGAGACTTGCGTGATGTATTATGATGGGTTGTACGTGGGGGAAGTCGGGAAGTTATTTGTTTAAGCTATCCATCCACATTCCCACCAAAAGTTTTGGGCTGGAGATCTACCTTGAAAAACGAACGAGAAAGTTGACAGATGACGTCGGATCGCACAAGACGCCTCCGTCTTGTCGATCCGTTCTTTCGGTGACCTAACTATGAAAAAAGATTCTGACACTGGTTTCTTAGAGATCCGAAACGAAAGGTGTCTGGTGACGCGCCCGAAGCAACGTAGGTAGTAAGGTTGTTGGTGCGATCCGATGTCATCCGTGAACTTCGTTCGTTTCTCAAAGTAGACATCCTGAAGCGCATACTCAGCGTGGACGTACAAAAAAATGTGTATGTGCTGATAGGAGTAACTCTTTACTATCTGTAGTGGATATGGCATCAATTAATAGCAACTGTATGGAGTTTCATTCTCAATGGATATAGATACGTTGCGTCTAAAAGATACTTCTTGGATCATAAGGATAAAGCTTTTGTTTAAATACGAGATTAAAGACCTGCCCTTACAAAACATATTATAAGTCATTTGTTCCTTCGTCAGTTTTTAACCTCTTAAGATATTCTAGAGGACCTCGCGCGTCCTGAATATTAAACTTGTTATCATTAATTAATTAATCAGAGCTCCCCAAACAAATAGCGTTATCTGTGTAAACTTGAGTAATCTTTCGACAAGTCATTTGCATAAATATAGGATTACGCAGCTGAGTAGGGAATAGATAGGACATTTGGAGATCTCCGGAGCGAAGGAGTTTAGTTGTAGACTCAGAGTGTAATGTATGCGGAGATAACATCGGTAGAAATGCACAACGGATGTAAGCACGTTAACTACGAATCTTATATGTGTTAGAAGAACACCAACGTTTCATACCTTTACGAGAGACCCGAGACGCGGCGGTACGCGCACGGTTTGAATCGCACAAACCCCGAAGAAGCCCCTCGTAAAGGGATGAAACGTTGGTGTTCTTTCAACACAAATAAGGTTCGTAGTTAACCCGTTTACATCCGTAATGTATTCGTCAAACTACGATAGCTTTTTGGTACAAATGTTTACGTCAACATCATCTCAGCTCATTGACTGAAACCTTCTGGTGGGTATTTTTTATAGATCAAACCAAATCAGAAACTCTTTATTTCCATAAATACATTAAATGTACACTTAGAAAAGGTCAAATTATAAAACTAAACACTGACACGGAAATAAAGTGATATTTTTGATTTCTATCGTAGACTAAAGTAAAGAAACGACGAAGAAACCTTTAGCCTGTTAGTAGTTATTTTTCGAGCTGGAGCAAAACTAGTCCCAAGCTTTTTTATTCCCTAGTCTAGATAATCTGATATTTTGGAGTAAGCCTTTTTACAAAGGAATATGTTTGACAATTTGGTTGAATTTATTTATTGATAAATATTTGCAACTCACTTGGAGTTTTGTTGTAGAAGCGTAGGTATACATTGCCCTTTAAAAGACACATTTATCTTGTGTAGTCTAGTTCTGGGCACAGCGAGTTTATTCTTATTTCTAGTATTTATATTATGTATGTATTTTTAGGGATCGATCTCTTTTACACACCGGCTTAATCGGTGGTCAATAGCAGTCTTTTGTCTTTTAACTTAAATCCCATATTTTTTAATTCGCCGGGAGCGTTTGCTATTGTACTTATCTCAGTAAAGCTATTTGAACTTCTCTGCAGTAGTAATTTGTCATTCTCCCGAAGTTTGTCTGTATCGTGAACCAGCTGTCTTCCCCTAGCCGTGGTCACCAACTCCAGCTATTTACACAATGAGAGAGAAGGTGGGCGGGGGTGATATAGTAGAACGTCGTTACGAATAATTCCACGTTATTCCACGGAATCTCGGCCAGTTGATTGTGTCACTTCATCACTTTGATTGCGTTACTTTGTCGTAAGGATTTGTTACATTTCATTTTCGGACTTGGATTAACGTTGGATTAACAAACATAAATATTCGGGAAGATTTTCCACAATAATCATTGAAAGCGTGAGCTTAAAGAGTGTTCAGATTAAGCTAAATTATTCGCTATGCATGGATTAAAAAAAAATGTATGACTTCCAGCTCCAGAACTCATCTATAGCAAATTACAGCTGCGTTCAGAAGTTCAGGCAAAGAGTATATGGTTCAGGCGCGTAGCATACTTTCATTTCTATAATGAAATTGTGATTCTATGAAATTTTAATACTAAAATCTCTGCTAAAAAGCTTTACTGTGAGCTGTTTTTCACCTAGCTGAAAGAAACATTGAATTCATACTTTATTTTCTATTCCAATAACAATTTCCTCTTTGAATTCGCAGCACTCAAAGTAAATCGAAACCCGGCGAATGCTGGTGATGTATTTCCGATGGCGCGCAGATAAGGTTTCGAACTGGTTTCGTATGTAAACTAGTTCGTTTTAGATTTGTTGCATTGTGAATGTAGATGCGTATTTTTGTGACGCGTAAAGGAAATTTTGCAGTTTGCAGCGACTTGAAAGACCGAGGTTTTCCTCATTTTTGTCGTATGTTATTGAAGGGAAAACTGCTTTAGGCGCACAATGCGCTCGTTATGAACTGTTTAAGTTCGTAACTGAACCGTCACGCTCGGATCGGTAACGCTGATTCGGCTATACTCGGATCCAGTCCGTAGGTATTAGAAAATTGTATATGCTGTCACTTACGTGTGTATATCATGTACCAAACCAAAGTAAAGTAAAATAATAAAAAAGTTATAAAGTTGCACAAAGCAAGTTTGTTTTTTATCCCCAACTATTAGTATTTCAGCCAGCGATTTAATTACATATCAATTATAATTGATACTTAATTAAATAGATAATAGTTGTTATAACAACACAACAATAACAACTGAGAGAAATCTCAGCACAAAATTGCCAAAAACTAGTACGGAATCACATAACTCAACGCGTTATTCCCTCCATGCTTCTAAACTCTTAGCTAATTTTGAAATAATAATGCCTCAAAACTAATTACTTAACTTAATCTACTACTCATAGGTATTGTATTTTTCTTGGAAGAGCGAGATTCCCTATCAACTTCAACCTCAACAGCCTGTATTAGTCCACTGCTGGACGCAGGCCTCCCCCTGATGAGCGCCTATTGACTTTTATCTAATGGGGGGTAATGTCCATAATCCCGACGCTTGGCATGCGGGTTGGGGATCGCAGTTTGGTGGTAGAATTGTTCTGAAGGGGGTGCTGCTGCCCACCCCCTGTGGAAATCCCTTAGTCGCCTCTTACGACACCCGCGGGAAGAGATGGAGTGGTGCAAATTCCAAGCCGGCACCACATAGCTCATAGATTCCCTATCCGAGGTATTTATTTTACTTAAAAGGGAATCACGAACACTGTTATATTATAGAACATTAAGTTAAAGACACAAATATTACGTATTTTGTTGCTTCTTTTTCTGCTCGCATCGTCCTAAATATCCCCATTCGTCACATTATGTCGGACTAGATTCAAACTGTATATCATCAGAATTGCACGGAAAATGCTTTTACGGTCCCATTCGTTCGCGTTGTCGGGTAAAGTGAGAATATGAGAACAATAGAGCTTGTGGGACGGGTATCGGGCCGGCGTCGTGTGTGGGGTAAAGCGAAAATTATTGTAGTGGAAAAAATATACGGTGGTTGTGTTGAGGAGAGATTTGTTGTTCTATGTGATAAATCTATTGTTTTGCATAAACTAAAAACCTACTTCAAATCCCTTAGTGTTAAACTGTTTTTAGGGTTCCGTACCTCAAAAGGAAGAAAGGAACCCGTATACGTCTGTCAACCCTCTTTTCTCAGCAACGCGTGGAGGTATCGATATTGTTGATCGTAAATTAACATCAAATACTCAAGTCCGTAACCTCCTGGAGCCTCGATATAAATAAAACTTTTAAGTCAACACAATCAAAAGTTATAGCCGTTTATGTCCAAATATTTTGTATGTAATATTTTCAATTTCCAAGGGAATAACGTCAACACAAAACCTATAGTGTACTTCCCGTAGACCTAGAATCATGAAATTTGGCAAGAAGCTAGCTAGTTTATTCACAAAAAAAATTCTTGATATGAACGCAATCAGGGAAAAGTACCTAGTTAAAACAATCTTTATTTCTGAACGCACAGAAATAAAAGCAATTCAACCTGCTAGAAAGCTGGAGGCTTCTGAAACACAGTTTTTAGCCTATGGAATAAAACAATTTTTACTTTACTTTAATCTTACAATGCTCATCATAAAAACAGTTCCATAAATGTCAAAACTAGTTAAAATAAATGTGTTTGTTTAACAGTTCCATATGAATGTTTTATCAGGCCCGTCTGGTCGAGGCTCGTACATTATATATGTAGTTGGCGACGGCGACGGCGTGTGTGGCTCTATTCATTGTACGCGACGTGTGTGAGGTTTATTTTGTGCTGGTCTAGTAGAATTAAATATGTACATAGTGGTTTTGGACTTGACTGATTACTTTTTTGTGAAGATGAATTAAAGAAAATAGTGGTAGGTATTAGACTTTGTTTTGATGTTGGGACAAAAAGTTTTATTTCCATGTCTATTTTAATTTAAATAATTTGACGTTTTCTTAGTATAAGTAAATGTATTGTGTACGGAAATAAATAATTTTCGATTTTATTTTGTTCGCTTATAAATTTAAAATTACTTATTGATCGAATTTTCATACAAAGAGATGATAAAAGGGGGCATCCGTTTAAATGTGCTATTATCCGCGTTATTTTGCCGTAAAACTTATACAAGGGGTCGAAAAAAAATATATTAACGCAGCCAAATAATCAAAATCCCATGTGTTTTAAAAATTCATTCTCTACTTAGGGCCGTTTACCAGCAAAAGCGGTAGTCAAAACCGCCCTTATAATTTATTTCAAAAACGTCTAAATTTCAGAACCTGTCACATTAATGTCAC
This sequence comes from Eupithecia subumbrata, assembly GCA_949316285.1. Classification (NCBI taxonomy): domain Eukaryota; kingdom Metazoa; phylum Arthropoda; class Insecta; order Lepidoptera; family Geometridae; genus Eupithecia; species Eupithecia subumbrata. The sequence goes on along the minus strand of OX438632.1, from coordinate 13,859,895 downwards.
CTATAAAGTTTTCACATTACAACACCCACTCTATATCACTTAGAACTTACGAACCAGTGTGAATGCTTTATTTGGTTATTTCCATTTCAACACGTCTGCTCCATTTCCTTTGTGTCTGTGACTATACAATACAATGTTAATTGAAAATGCATTTAGCACAGGATATTGCAGTGGTGTTCAAATGGTCTTTGTCTTCGTCGTTTGATTTAAGTAACTGAGAATAAAGAATACTAATGGGGAAATTATAGAAACGGGGACTTTGAAAAAAAATTAACTCGAACTCAAATCGTTTATTCGCTTAGATTAGAACATCGGTAGGAAATAAATATAAAGTTGGTCGTAAGATACGATGTGTCACCATATTCTGCTTTTTGAGCAAACGAAAGTCTATAGAATTAATAGATATCTTCGTTAATCCTCTTCAAAAACATTTCAGCAGATCATTTCCATCTCGTTCGTTAGCTGAAAGTAACTCGGAACGGCTCCAGGATAATTCTATTTCTTGTAAATAAATTCTCCCCAAGCCAGTTACAGAGGGAGAGGCGGACTTTTAGATTGAATTATTGATTGTTGGAAAGCTTTTTATACTGTGTTTCCACAACTTGCGGTCGCGTTTGCAACTTTGTTTTCTACAATAGTGTTTGAAACAATAGCTTCGCTGCGATGCAGGTTTCCGAGGGCTTTGCTGCTTTCTATTGAATGTTTTAAGGTCAGCGTCTGGTTTGCTTTACGCTTTTCCGATTTAATTTTATTTCTTTTCAATTTCAACTGCCTTTGTTGAGTTTGGAAATTCTGTTTGCTTTCTAGCAATTTCAAGTCTTTTGATTTTGGTCACTAATGAGGAGTTTTTCCAACAAAGGACAATATACCCTTTTTACCTTAGTGCTCAATAGATGGCAGGGATATTTGGCGGAAGAATAAAAGTGGTGGTGGTGTGTCATGTCAACCTGTGCAGAATTTATGTCATTTCAAACTAAGAGCGCCATCTTTTCAGTCTGGTCGAACTATTTTTTCATTTTGGTACCAGATAACTAATAAATTTAATACCTCAAATTCAACAGTCTGTATTGGTCTACTGCAGGATGCAGGCGTCCCCCTGATAAGCGCCTTATTGGCTTTATCTCATGGAGAGTAATGCCCATAATCCCCACGCTACGCATGCGGGTTGGGGATCGCAGTTCGGTGGTAGGATTGTTCTGCAGGGGGCGCTGCTGCCCGCCTCAGGTGGATATCCCTTAGTCGCCTCTTATGACACCCGCGGCAAGAGTTGCAAATTCTAAGCCGGCACCACACAGCTATTTTGCATTACATACAAAGATAGATATTTTTACCATAGAAAACCCCCAGAACACCCGAAACAAATATATCTGCAGATCGTACAAACATTTGTCCCGAGAGGCGGGAATCAGACCTTCACCCGCAGCGCCACTGAGGTTGTCTTATTAGAAGTGCACTTTCACAGGATTTTAAAAGTTTTAATTGCCTAGAGTGCGCTCCTTTCATCTGCCGAGAGGAACGCCCTAACTAACGAAATTACCGCGAGTTTTCTAATTCCGCCTCTGGATGTAAAAATTACGGATTACGAGCTCCAACTTACCCGGGCGGAGTGGCGTTAGGGATGCGACTGGCTTTTTCAATTTAGCTCGTTAGTTTACACTTAAGGCTTGGTAAGCCAGCAGAGGCCGCATTTTTGTGATTAAAACCATCTGAGACTTAGAAAATAGTATTTAAAATTCTGATCTAGTGTAGTAAAGTCGCATTCAGTTACAAAATCTAATGAACTTCACTCAAAAGAATAAAATCCCAAAGTTACCCCTTTTTATAATGTTTTTTCAATACTATGACTAGCGAACTACTGAAAAAAACTACTAAAAAGTGTCACGTTCAAATCGCGACGACACAATGACAACTAACAGTCGTCATAATGGGAACAGCTAGTGACGATAGTCGTCTGACGATAATGTACGGTTACGACATGGTGGGAACGCGCCCTAAGTGTTACTGCAACTCACTAGGAGTTTGATGTAGAAGCGTATACATTGCCCTTTAAAAGATACATTAATTCTGTGTATCCTAGTTGTGGGCACAGCGAGTTTATGTTTATTTCTGGTATATTAAAATTATGTTTATCACTATTTTTAGGGAACCGATTTATATTTCTATGAGTGTTACACGGCGTAATGTACCGTTCGCAGCGAGCATGATACGTTACGCCGTGTGCTAAAATTCGTCTCGTTGCTCGATGCGAGCGTCTTCTTTCCCCGTTCTGATTGCACGAATGTTCGCTGTGTAACACGTTCATAACTCCCCGTAACGCCAGTCAGTACCCACCTTTATAGTATTAGCACACGACTGAGCAGAGCCCTCTGTAGGTACCTACAAAAAATATATAAAATAACTCAGAGTATGATGTACGTGTGCACGTTATTCTGCAAATATCATGCTCACTGAGGCGGGCGTTGGGATTAATGAAACATTTCATCGTTACGTGGATCATAAATCCTTTTTATAAATAACGGCATGCTGGATTACAGCGCTCGTTTTTATAAATAACGGGATGCTGGCTCACAGATCTCTTTTACGAGGCTGATGGCAGATAACACTGCTTTCAGTTACTGTTGTGGATGGTGAAGGATTGTGACTTGCTAACGGGTTTGGTTCTCAAACTAGGCCTAGATCTCAGCACCCACGGGATTCCCGTAAGTAAAAAACTCGAATTTCATAAAATTCAACATTTTCTCTTGAGTTTCTTGAATGTGAAAAAACGATTGAGAAAAAATATACGATAAAAAATATCATGAAAGTGCACTGTTTCGCAGTTAATTTGGTCGTGATCGCAGGAAACCTGCGGTCTGTTGAAATGACAAATGTTATGATTCGTAGGTTATTACTAATTGATTGGTTTCTTGAACCAGTATATGCATAAGTTGAGTAGTTTTTAAAAAACAATAACTCTATTTTTGCGCTTACTGCGTCGTTCCAAAAACGTATACCTTGTCCCGCTCCTATGAACGGGTAATCCAATGCCTATCCTTTTCACAAAATGGCGCGCAATATTACTCTACTACTCTACTTTTAAGTTAAATTAATCACTAACTACAATGGCGCTAGAAACCGTAAGAAGTCGCAAAGATGTTCGACTCCTACGTCACGTGACCTCGTGGTGCAGTTGGTTAGCACATTCCCGTACTGAGGGAAGGATGCGGGTTCAAGTCCCCGAAAGCAGAATTTTTTTTTGGGATATTATTTGATTTCTGAGAGTGTTATTATTATACCTAATCATCGCCTATAATAGAGCGACACCTCGCATGACACACGCTAGGAATATACGCTCTACGAATAGAACACAATTAAATCCATTATTACCTTTCATTCACCACAATTACACGGAATTCCAAGAACAGATGCCGCCTACGTCTAATCCTGACCACTATGGTGCCATCCATCTCCTTCGACCCTCAATAATAGGTCTGGAGGCCTTGCGACAGAAAAGTTGTTTAATTACTTACAGTGAACTAAATAGGAAGGAGGTCCTCGTTACTAATGAACGGGAAAGAAGGTAACGGGAAAGCAACAGTTATATAATAATAATAATAATAATTCATTTATTTCAGACCATAGACAAGTTACAGATCTAATTTAACTTATTCTACGGTCCATAGTAATATATACCTTAAAACTAACATACATAAAATATAAAAACTTAATTAATAACACATCGTTTGTGATTACGGCGTCGACGTGTAGATGACGCAATCAGGGTGTCAGCTGACGACGACGGTGCACGGCGGTGTCCCCTTGCAGGCGGCCAGTGAACCTTCGAAACTTGACACCCTTCGGCCAAAACTCTGTTATTCTGAGCAAGTCTGAATTTCAGTGAATATTTATGTCAAACAATCCTGCTGTACCGATATCAGTTGAAAGATTTTATTCTCAATAAAAACTTAAACAGTTTATTTATGATGAGATTACTTAAGGCGCAAACAGTAGCTGATCGGTCTTTTTTGGAGGCTTTCTACTCATAGAGGAGTCAATATTATGTGCTGAAAAAAATATATGTCATTCATTGACCTTTTATCTGTAAAGTGAACCTACAAAAATGTTCTAGCTGTTCATTTACCCTGTGAAAAAAAATCACAAAGTGCAGCTGTTTTGGACTGAAAATTTGTATCTACTTCTAAACGACTTAGAATTTTGTACTTTTTCCTTCACCTATATGTCGGCAAAAACTTTATCTTCAAGTTGAACGTATGATTTTGTGATGCGACGATTTTTCACCTAGAAAATCAGTTTTTTCTAGATTTCCGTATAATTAGGGGGCGTGAACCTTTGAAAGTGGTCGCGCGGGCGACGGGCGGCAGTGCACCGCTGGCTGTCGTACGGGATGGTTGTGTCCGTCTGCCTAGTACTTGCTTACTTTTCTCGTCGGCTTTTCGATACTATTTGATTTGTTTATTATTCTAAGTTGTGCGCGCATGGACGCTTTATTTAGTGTAAGATAGTTTGTAATTATATAGGTATACCGACTTCATAAGTAGGTACCTATTTATATTTGTCGCGCAAGGACGCTTCTAGTGCTAAGGTATATTTATTACCCATACCCTAGGTATACTTTGACTACCCATTGTTGTAGTGTGTATCTAGGTGTAATAAATTATATTGAAAATGCCGAAGAGCAGTAAGCTGAAGAAAACCAGAGCTCTGAAAGCCCAAAAGATGTTAGAAATGTAAGTATAACTACTACCTACCTACCTATATACATTTTATTTCAGCAATTTTATGTACTTGCTACTATTAGCAATATAGGTATATATAGACTTTTCATGTTGTTATTTTTTGTAGGAGATCAAGGAAAGGGCAAATTCATCAAAAAGAAAATATTCAGACAATGCCTTATGAAAATGATATCGAGTAAGTAACAACATCAGAGTTTATAAACTATCTACAAGCCATAGAGGTAGTCTATGGCCTCCGCTTTCCAATATCCAGCGCAGTACCAGGTAAGAACCAATCAACGAAGATGTACCTAAATAAATACTTCATACATAGCTACTCGTTTATTACTAATCTTACAATATTATTCATTTATAGATGTACTGTGACGGGACAAGTTGAAACTAGAGTGAAAATGCCTGCGCTAGAGGTAAAACATCCATTGTGCTTAGGTAGCTAATATTAGGTAGTAGGTATTCTGCGATGAAATAAAATAAGTAGGTATGCCATCTGTTCTAACCCGGTTCATGATCATCATCAGAATGTGAATACGTAGCCGAGCAGACTGAAATCTAATAAGTAAAAACCTATAGGTACTTAGTCACAACCGTTTTATGTCACTCCGAAGTGAGGCACTAGGTACACCTCTTACTCCAATCCAAGCCAAGAATAGGAACTGCGCTGCCCGTAACTAAGTTCGGAGACTTTCTTACTGACATGAAATGGGAATGGGGTTCGAAATGTAAAGGAGACTGGGTAAAAACGGTACATAGCCTTTTTTTGTCATCTTGTAGAGGTCCTTATTTATTGGTACAAAAAAACAAACAAACAACAACAAGTAAACATTTTTGACAAGTTATGATGACATTGATTTTGTTAAAAATATTTGTTACTGTAATATCTTTTGGCCGTGCGTCCTATTTGTCCCACCCCGTAACATAACAAAGAAATAGCCTTATAGTTTGTATTATTTTGTATGTTACAGCTAAAACCAATGACACCAACCTCATTTAGAATACCATACCAGGATTCCAGACCAGAACTAATTTAAGATGTCTTTGAAGTAGAGGTACCTACCATCATCATATTATTATGTCTACATTATTAGGTATCATTTTTTCCGTGTTTATCTTGAAATTAATGAGTATTTTCATCTAATAATTCATTGTTCTAGCCAGAGTCTACAGAACCAGAGTCTATACCTATTACAGGTAGACGCATATTGGATATTAATCATTTCTTTGATAAACTAAAAGAAATATCCAATCACAGTCCTTTTGATTGTGGTCTTGGTTGTGTGGACATAGTTGGCGAGAAGCAGATAGGATTACGATCCAAATATACACTGCGATGCTAAATGTGCAGGAAGAAATTTTATGTAGATAACGATCCGCCTAACGATTTGGATATTAATCGACGAGCTGTTGCGGGTACAATTTCAATTGGATGTGGTCATGCACAGCTTGAAGAATTGTCCGCCCCATTGAATTTACCATTGATATCATCAAAGATATACCAGGACTGTCATGACCAATTGGCAGATAAATGGGAAAAGATAGCGCTTGAATCTATGAATAAAGCTGCAGAAGAAGAACGAAATTTGTCTATCGCCGAAGGACGTGTAGACAAAAATAGTATACCTTTTATCGATGTAATTGTGGACGGGTGCTGGAGTAAACGAACCTATAAAAAAAATTACTCAGCGCTCTCTGGAGCAGCAGCAATTATTGGCAAGCGAACAGGAAAAATTCTTTTTTTAGGAGTCAAAAACAAATACTGCTGCATCTGTTTACAAGCAGAAAATAAAGGATGTGACCCTAAAGAGCATGTTTGCTATAAAAATTACTCTGGCTCCTCGACTGGGATGGAATCAGCTATTCTCCTCGAAGGTTTTAAGACATCTATTGAAATGTATAACCTTATTTACGGTCGGATGGTTTCAGATGGAGACTCCAGTACTTATTCAAAATTACTACAAAGTCGACCGTACCCACATATTACAATTAAAAAAATAGAATGTCGCAATCATATTTTACGAAACTTTTGTAACAAAATTGAACATTTGAGGACTGATACAAAATACCCTTTGCGTTTCAGAAAATGCTTATTTCAAACTAAGCTTATGATTATGAGGAAAACGATTCGCATGGCAATACGAAAGTACACATCAGAATCTGAATCCGTAAAATATTCTCATATAGAACCACTTTATAACGACATATTATTATTAGCTCATCTACATGCTTTTGATGATCATAGCAGGTGCAAACCATACTTTTGTTCAAAGCAGCCTTTAGTGGAAGCTACCAACAACGACTTATTTACAAGTTCCTTGTGGAGTCGAATTTGTCTGCTACTATCCAATGTTGCTTCTCATTCCCCAAGTTTAATACACGATGTTGACAGCAACGCCGTAGAACGCTACAATAGTATTGTAGCAAAGTTCGTGGGTGGTAAACGCATAAATTTTAGTCGAAAGGATCCTATCAAACGCGGTGCCAAGCTGCAGTTGTGTCGTTCAATACCCAAAAAGTTGTATCTTCAGTTTATAAGTCTATTATGAAAAAAAAAACAAAATGTAAGAAAAACATTTTAGAAGAAAGACGGTTGAGGAGATCTAAATTGATGGAAAAATATTCTAGGAAAAAGAAAAGCTTATTTCAAAAAGGACAGGACTTAGATTACGGGGAAAAATGTGTGATGCCAGTTAGGTTGCCTGACATGTATGAAAGAGAAAAAAACACTTTTCTAAAAAGTTTAAAAAAAACTGAAGGAGAAAGGAATAAAATTCAGAAAGAAACAGTCTTACAAAGTAGCTCTAGTGAATGGATGCAGATTAGAAGAAACATGCTCACCGCATCCAATTTTGGAAAGGTAATCAAGCGAAGAAAGGACGTGAGTTGCATAAACCTTGTTAAAAATTTACTGTATAAAAGTAATTATAACGTACACTCAATAAAACATGGGCGTGATAATGAAAAAATAGCAATAAACAACTAGCTGATCAAGAGAAGGTTGCGGATAAAGGCTTGCGGTCTATTTATACACAAAGACATTCCATTTCTTGGAGCTACTCCTAATGGAATAATTGATAAAGACACAATCGTAGAAATAAAGTTCCCAATCACAGGCATAAAACTTGGGTTTGACGAAGCCGTAAACATTAAAAAAAATTATAAAAAAGAAAAAAAAAATTAATAAAAACCATGACTTCCAAATTCAAGGACAAATGCAGATAACAAATTCTTTCAAATGTCTACTTGGTATATGGCACGGAGAAAATAATCGTGTAGTTACCGAATTTTAAATAAATAAAATAAGATGCCCTTTCAATACAATACAATTCTTTATAGATAACGCCAAGTTATAAGTCAAAAACAAAAATATATATTTAATATTCTATTATTATAATAAATACCCTACTATAATATTCTATTATAATATGTGAATTTAAAACTCTATTGCTTACTCTTGAGCAATAGAGTTTTTTTAAGTTAAATTTTGGACCTTAAATAAACGTATCTAATATAAACACAACTAAATTAATTGGACTTTAGTAACAACGAAAATTACAATCAAGGAATAGAAACAAATTAAAACTAGTATATACAATTGAAACAATTGGGCTAATTGCAGACAGTTAATTAATTGGATAGCTTATTATTTTAAAAAATCTCCATTAATAAAATCAAAATCTCTAAACAGATTTATAAGTTCGTCAAATCGTTCCACCAGTATTTCAAGCTTCATTTCTTTCAAGAGTATAAAAAAGCTACTATGTAATAGGGAGTAATTTTGTCTCTTGGTCCAGGATGCCCTTTCTCCTCCAGCTTAGGTAAATGTTTCATCAAATCATTACTATTCGTATTTCTGGCTTCATTTTTTTGATATATACGGGTGTAAAAAACCTAGGTACAGTCAGCATCAAATTGATATGTGCGTCTAGAGTAGTCAAAATGATCTGAAAAACATGAAAGCAATTTGATATACGCCGTTCGAATCATCACATTGTTGTTAGCACCCAAGGTGATCAAAATATCGTACTACTCATTATTCTTATTTATAAGAGCAGTCAGTAACCCTGACTGCTCATAATAAAAATGTGAAACAAGGAGTAGTAAGCTATTTTGAACACCTTGGGTGCTTACAACATTATGGTGTATCGAACTGCGTATATCAAATTGCTTTTATGTTTTTAGATCATTTTGACTACTCTAGACGCACATATCAATTTGACGCTGACTGTACCATGTAACATTAATTTGTTTCTTGGTCCAGTATGCCCTTTCTCCTTTACTTCAGAGATTGTTGTTTCAAATCATTCCACCCATACTATGAGTACCTACCTAGGTATTCGTTGATATCCTCCTAACATTAATTATTAGATGAGAGAAGTTTGTGTGAATGTTTGTTACCCTTACAACCTATCTCCGTAACTACTAAATAGATTAGGATGAAATTTTCGAATGATTGGAATAGACTACTTTTGAAGGAGGTACCACAAAGGAGGACCTACAACGCGAGCGAAGCCGCGGGTAGCAGCTAGTAATAACAACAACCCAACAGCCATATTACATAGGCACCTAATATACCGAGTTCTGTTCCTAGATTAGGTTACTTACCATCGTGGTACCACAAAGCCCAGACCAGGAACAAATAATTGTACCTAGATTTTTTTAAATTATCTAGTGGGAATCAAATCCGCATTTCTTGCGTTTCTATTCGTTTACTACGCCGTGCCCGCGCCCCGTCCCGTAAGTTTTCCTTATTTTGCGGTTTACGCGCGAAAACTATTTCACGGCGGCAGGTGCGGGGCCGAAACGATAGCCGCGCCCATTCGCTCAAGGTCATCGGCTCCTGTTTGCGCCTTAAGGCTACTTACTTCTAGTTTCTTTATGGCTAGCGCCCCAACTTTATTATTACAATATTAACATTAATTAACCCTAAGATGATATACAAATATATTATATAATCTTTTACATTGTAATAAATCAATAATAAATATAATATAATATAATATACTATAATATAATATACTATAATATAATATCAGCAATCTTGGGCTCAAACAGTTTCATTGACATAGATGTAGACATTTATACATATATACCACTATACACACTTATGGAAGGTATTTATTTACTCAAATATATAAAAATATCAATAATTCATTTTATAAGCACATACAAAACATTCTTTTCTATAGAATTTGTTTAGATTAAGTACCGACTGGTTTTAAGCCTTTAATTTAAAATATAGAATTTAAAGCATGTTCAAAGTTTTTATTTTATGAATAGAAATATCCAAAATAGCATACGTAAATGTACGTATGCTATTTTGGATTTTGGCTTATATACTGATACTAGCTGCTGCCCGCGGCTTCGCCTGCGTAGTTCTCGTTCCCGTGGTAATTCTGGGATAAAACATAGCCTATGTCCGTCTCCTGGCTCTAAGCTACCTACCCACCAATTTTCAGCCATATCGGTACAGCCGTTCTTGAGTTATAAATGGTGTAACTAACACGACTTTCTTTTATATATATAGATAACATACGTAAAAAAACAAAAACTAAGGCAATAAAAATGACCAATACTGACCAACAACACTCGACTTTTCATTGATGTTTATCTGCTAACAATGCTATTCATAAAACGCGTAAACAAAAGATAACATATAATGGTGCTGACAAACTTTGCAGGTAAATTATGCGCTCCACTCTTTGCACTGAAAGCACAATGCTTTGCAAGCGGGCTGCAAACTGAACAGAGATGCAGTTAGCATCAAATGAAGTTGGTAGTATACGAAATAGATAATAATGAAATATACAAAGCAAACATATTGCTTGCTTTTACAGCCAAAAATCTGTTTGGAAATTCAGTTCCAGGAGTAGTTGTGGCAGGTGGTACACAGACAGTAGAGTAGTAGCAGACTTATTAACAAGACTAGATACAGGTGCCGAAAAGCATCCAGCCATGTGTAAATAATTATAATAACCAATCATATTTTTATCCATCTAATCTAATAATGGGCATCAGTCCCGGGCAGAAGTTAGAAAGGTCAAACCATCAGTCTAAACCAAGCTCCTAATATTATATCTCTTGCGGTCCAGCAGCCGACTTGTAACTCAGTTTGCGTCCGCCGACACCCGGAAACCTAATTACGAAGGGTTCGATGAAGACAGATGGCCGGCGGCATTTCCGAACTTAGATGCCTTCCCACTAGATATTTGGGAGGCTGCGAATGTGTATATATATACTTAAAGATTTATTTATACACAGAACTTAGGACTTGTCCCCATCACCACGTCACGACGTCGTCAACGTGAAACAGTGCGGTGTCGCGGCGCGGCACGTGACGTGCTAATTTACGTTACCGTGTCGTAAAAATGCACGTGGCAATGCAGCAACGTTACACGTTGTCGTGCCTTGTAAAATTCGGGTACCTACATTTTTCACTCACGAACCTGTGAAATAGCGACTATTTCTTGACTACTATTTCACAGGGTGTGTGTTCTGGGTGCACCCATATGTTTCAATTTTAAATGGTGATGAGAGTCATTTTCAAAGAAAATACGAGGCGTTGAAAACATGGCACCTCAAATTGTACTGAGCGAACGCATCCGCTTCCGACGATTACGTCCGACGCGTCGTTCCGCGGCGACGTTACCGTACCGTGCACCGCGCCACGACACCGCACCGTTCCACGTTGAAGACGTCGTGACATGGTGATGGGGACAAGCCCTTAGGCGTACAAAAGCACGCAGAAATGTTAGATCGCTCGTCTTGTTTAAAACAAGTTAGAATCGTTTAATTTTTCGAGCTCGCACAGATCCATTGTCTAGTATTCGACTTGATAGAGTCGTCTGACTGATTTTCGTAGCTCGAAGCCTCGACTCAATTTATCAATAGGCTCGTCTCGTGAGACTGGGACATAACGGCTCGATGGACGCATCTTCAGCGCAACGGCAGCAGTAATGGGAGCATCGATAGATAGGCCGATGTTGGGATTAACTGATATCTAAGAGGTGGTTTCATATTGCTAACAGGTGCGGGACTGGACAAGTCTCCACACACGTCCACTGCTGGACGTGTAACCCCAAATAAGGAGGATTATGATTGATGATGATTACAGCTATAAATTGCGATTGACAGTAGAGGATAAGAATACACAGAAAAAAGCTGCTGAACAAGTCTATTTTTAAATTTAAATGTCGCAGGCTCTACTCATGCATCTAAATGCTTAATGCCTTAAATGAATACATACATGCCTGAAGTTAGTTATTAATGTCTAGGTTTTAAAAGCAAGGTTATCTCAAAAAGGCTTCCCAGTGCAAGATTCATTTTATCGCGCGCTGCTCTGAGAATCAAAGAGCCTTTTCTCAGAGACCTGACTTTTTACTCGTTTCGTGTCGTGCCTGAGGAAGCTTATGTTTCAAAGAAGACTAATATAAAACGTCAAAGGTTTTTCCTTTCTTTAATTTAGTCTTACGAGTACAATTGAGACCCAGGAAAATAGAATATCAAGGGAATAGAATTTCTGAGAAACTAGAATTTTACTTTGTATTTGATGTTGTTTATTTCATCTGGGACTGCGACGTAGGAATTGATTTAATTTTGTCGCAAGTCCTCGAGCGATTGAAAAATGTATGTTTTCTAAATTGATTTCGCAGACTGCAAATTGCATTAACGTCAAATTAGCTTCTACCCACGGCTTCTCACGTGTTCTACCAGCGAAACTGGATAAACCTATACTATAGCCTTATCCAGCTTCGCACGCGTTTTACCAGTTCCAAACCTACAAATGTGTAATTTATTAATGTTTATTTCAGACCGATTGGTTCATAAATTTGGCGTGTAGCGGTAACAAAACGTCCATACTTCCGTATTTATAACATCAGTGAGATGAAAGAGGCGTTAAAAACAATTTTCAAACGAAAGGTGTATAAGTGCTTAAAACCAGTAACGACAGAATTGAAATTTCGCTCGGGCGCTAATGAACTAATAACTACAAGAACAACATGGAAAATATTAAAAAGCCCCCGACACATTTTCATGAAACATAACTTAGAACACTCGGAACAAAATTATCTATGAAAAACTAAACGAAAATAAGTTCATCCGTTTGGGAGCTACTATACCACAGACAGACACACACACACAGACACGTTAAACTTATAACACCACCCCTCTCTTTTTGCGTCGGGGGTTAAAAAGATAGATTGTGTTATGTGCTTTAAATGAATGGTATACCGTATCGATCCGCCTGGTCCATTTGCATCAGCATCCGACACTCGATTAATTAGTTCCTTTAAGCGACGCAGTAGCTGTACTACTAATTGTGTAGCGTGCTTCATCGCTCGTTTGCTGTTGAAAAGCAGCATATTTGCATATTACCAGGCTTCATTTCAGCGGTTCGGTTGACCTAGCACGCACGCAATCATAGGTCAAAAACCATAAATAAATGAAACAGCTTTCTATAGGTACATGCGTTATCGTCTTTTTTCAGTTAATGAATAAAAATGTAACTTGCTACATTTTTTACTATAAAAACTATCGTAGTTTGACGAATTCATTACGGATGTAAGCGGGTTAACTACGAACGTTATTTGAGTTGGAAGAACACCAACGTTTCATCCCTTAACGAGGGACATCTTCAGGGTGAGTGCGGTTCTTGACACAGTAGGATCTTTACGAGGAGATGACTCTCACGCCCTACAGCATCTACAAGCGGCGCTCACGTCGCGGGCTCAACGCGCGCTCGTGCGCAGTGCTCGGAGGGATGCGGAACGCTCGCGTCTAAAACCACACTCATCCTGAAGATGTCCCTCGTTAAGGGATGAAACGTTGGTGTTCTTCCAACACAAATAAGGTTGCTAAATTTTGTTCGCGTTTTGTAAACTTGTTTTTTTGTGTCTCATAGTAATAGTACTATGGTGGCGCACGCACAGTGGTTGACCTCATTCGGTTTATTATTCAGTCAAAAAAATTTGACGAAAATAAAACAGATTAATATATGATGCCTTGCATGCCTTCTATCGTACATAGATAGACGTTCAATGGTCAAAATATTACCTACATTGGAACAATGCAATCTTTTGACAATTGGTACGTAGTACCTATCTCGAATCCATATTAAAATATCCCACTTAAATATCCCCATATTAAAATCCCCATATCAAATCCATATTAAAATATCCCCATATTAAAATAATGAAGGAGGAAATATTAACTTCTTCAAAAATTGTACACGGCACTACTTTCCTACATAATAATTTTATCATTTTAGTCATATCCCATCTAGGTTTTCTCAGACTTCACAGTTACTTAGTCGGAGCTTCGGAAGACACAAAAATTACCGTTTCAAAATTAGTTCAAAAACCGGCAGAAAATGTAAGCTAATAAAACAAAATTTCGAATTCTCGAAACTCAACCCAGTAATAACTAAAAACTTTCACATAGCAATACCGTTTCGTAAATTAAATTTTCCTAGGAATAATCACAATATTCCAAGAAACGTAATGAAAGGTAAACCTTTCGATCCGTTCGTTTGGTTTACATCAGTTTTCCAGCGCCGCCGTTAATTAATTCCTTTGAGAGCGGTGCAGTAGTTAATGGATGTAGTATACTCCCTCCAGTTATCATAGCTGTGGGTTCGTGTTGGAAGCCTTTATAGTGTTAGGAATAGGGTTGTGATTAGTCTGGCCTAGATAGCAGTGGATTACCAAGAAATGGTTTTGTTTTGATCTATCCAATCGTCGCGCAAATAGGGCAATTTACTTTGTTGTAAAGCTCAGTTCTATATTTCCTTTACACCTTAAAGGACTCTTAGACACGTCAAAAAATTCAAATTACAAAGTCAACCTAGGAAATATAGTTTAAATTTAGTTGATAGCTACTTTACCGACTTCTTTGTTACTCCAACCTCAGTTGGGCCGATAGAAGTTTTTAATCAGTATAAGAAACTCCTGTTTCTTATACTGATTAAAAATCGATCCTTCGATTGGTATCAACTTTTTTTAGTGTAAGATGCCCATTTTCTTGCTAACTCTAAATTTTTTTTAATCTGTGGTGTTGAAAAATATGGATAGTCTCCTAGGACTATTTTCCCGTAGCTACATCGGTTAAGGTACCTCTCCTAACTGCCCCAGTAGAAAAAAATCCATTCTGTATAACTTATGCATTTTCTACCGCGGCAGAATTTGTTGCTGTGTGTTGCCGGCTAAGAATTTACACCACCTCAACTCTTCCCGCGGGTGTCGTAAGAGGCGACTAAGAGATATCAACCGGGATCAGGCAGCAGTGCCCCCTGCAGAACAATTCTACCACCATACTACGATCCGCAACCCGCATGCCCAGCGTGGGGATTATGGGCATTACCTCCCATGAGATAAAAGTCAATAAGGCGCTTATCAGGGGGAGGCCTGCGTCCAGCTGTGGACTAATATAGGCTGTTGAGGTTGAGGTGGGAATTTTTTGACATTGATACTAATTATAAATAGTTATTGTATGCAAATGCCCTTGAAACACCATGCGCATGCGCATATAGTAACATCTATAATGTTTTGTTATTGAGATTACCTAGTTAGCATAACGTCCCGAGACGACATGCAACGGCGTAACCTACTGCAAGGTATGTTAATAATTAATACGATAGGGGCGTGGGTTCGATGTCACGCGATGGACAAAGGTTCATACTTTATTCACCCTTCACCCTTAAAGTTCATCTATAACGGGGCTGAAGCTAAAAAACAGGGCATTGAATTCATTATGAATGTAACCGGGTTAACTACAAACCCAGTTTCAGACGCGGGACCGCACTCACTCTGAAGAAGTCCCTCGTTAAGGGATGAAACGTTGGTGTTCTTCCAACACTAACCAGGTTTGTAGTTAATCCGCTTAGGGTTAACTACGCACCTGGTTCAATCGTAATGAATTAAAGCGAAACAGTATGATGAAACAACAGGGTGGGGGCAAATGTTATTATAATAATAACAAAAAAAACACAAACTTCTACAATGAATGTTTGCTCAAGCGCCGCGAAAAACGTTCAAATTCAAGTTCTAAAACGGACGGCACACGAATAAAATGACGAATAAAAGCTTGGAAAATCTAAAAATTTTCGCACTTCTGTGATTGGCTCCGACGATACCAGTATATACCAGATATGTCATAAAATATTTAACACCAATATTTCTTTTATTTTGTAATCCATTTCTTAACAAAAAATATCTATGATTCTAAAACGGAAGACAATATGGGTCTGATCATAATGAATACCATGTCTGTCCTTTGTACAAGTTGTAACAACCATGTCTCGTCGTTGGAACATCTGTTCCAAATGTAACTTTCACTTGTGAAGTTGTGTTACATCTGTACTTTGTATTGTACGTGGGTTCTCTCAACCGAAACATAATTCGACTGAAACTCTGACAAAGCTGCTATCGACATGTTGCCATCAGTAAAGGTTTTGATATTAGTCGAGGTTGTCGCAGAATAGAGGCGCATCTAAAATCCTGTCTATTCAAAGGTTGCCTGGAAGAGATCGCTTTTAGCGATTGGGCTGCCGATTGTGCCATACTAGATTTAATTAGTAATTTGTAAGATATTTTATAAGCATTGATGATACGATAAAGATATTATCTATCTATCTATCTATCTATCTAAAACTAACGAGTTAAAGCCCATATTCGAATGCTAATTTTTGTGGTGTGCGGTAGCGGCGTTGAAATAATGTGCGCAAAGCTTAACTGTTTCTATTTTTTTGCTAATCATCATTAAATGCTGAGGCTTACAAGTTTACGCGTTACAAATCAATCACACTAATTATTATAAATGAATAGTTTGGACGTTTAGATGTTTGAATGTTTGTTACCTCTTCACGCCAAAACTACTGAACCAATCGGGCTGAAATTTTACGTACAAATAGTTCTAGGCCTGAAAAAAAAAACTAAGTCCCATAATGGTCCCATGGGATGTAAATAACCTCAGAACGTTCCCATAGAAACAGCATCTCGTTTTTGAGATGGTAATCTTGTTAGATTTACGGAATATTTAAGGCAGTACAATATGCTTACATCCCAGTCTTCAACACAGCGCCTCGTGAACTAAAATTACTGTCCCAGTAACAAGAGCCTGACTTACTAAACTTAGCAATAATGAGAAAGCTTGTTTTTTGTTTTCCTCCGAGTTTTCGTTAGTGAAATTTTACGTCCTTTTCCAAGTTTGTGTGACTGGAAGCTAATTAGCCAGGCGTCTCTGTTTGCACTTTAACAACTTTCAAGGGAATTTTCTCAAAGAGCTGGACTCAACAGCTAACTTGATGATAGCTAGGAATTTAAAAGTTACAAAAATTTGGGAACTTTGTAATTTTCTTTACTTTACTACATCGCGAAAATTGCTCACGACCAAATATCTACTCAAACTTAACTCAGATTTAGATCCTTAAGCAACTGGTGCCGTCGAAGCCAATGCAGTACGCCGCGACGATGCCGCGAGCTCGCTGCGTCGTCACGGCGTACTCGCATCGCTTGCAAATCGCCAGTGTGATAAGGGTGTTAGATAAGCACATTTTTTGACAGATTTCAATGAAAATCTGTCGAAAATTCGTCACGTTTGACGTGCTCTGAGTAACTATGAGTATTCGGGCTTTACAAACTGACAAATTTTTGACAGATTTTCAATGAAAACTGTCAACAAATCGCGACTTGAGGCGTGCGTAAATGTGAGTTGCGTTTGATCGCGGGTCGAGGTAACAATAGCATGTATCGAGCGTTCTTACTTCAGTTCAGTTCAGACTAATAAATGTATGGTAACGTGAAGGTACTTAAATTACACCAGTTAATAAAAGCTGCTGGCGAAACAGCCATTAAATATTAATTAAAATAGGTACGTTATAATTTCCACGATATTTTGACCTTCACGGACTAATTATAAAGCTTTTAAGGCCTGCGGTAAATTATTCTATTATTACATACGGGGCTTTCAACTTTGACCTGCTTTTGGCTTTTCTTTTATTAATCTTTGTTAGAGAATATAACTCTACAGCACCACTTTTGAGCTGAATAGGCTTGTAGTCTCCATTTGTCATTGCTTTCGTTTTACTTAAGTTCATGTACAATCCTATTTTGCGACTCTCCGCATCTAATGATCTGCATGAATTGAAGGTCTTCATGTTTGTCTCCCAAGACAACTATATCGTCCGCAAATCTTAGATGCGTTAATCGTTCTCCGTTTATGTTCAGACCAAGTTTCGCCCAATCTATATAGCTTTCTAAACATGGTTTCTAATATAGCTGCGAATAGCTTCGGCGAAATCGGGTCTCCTTGTTTTACTCCTCGTTTGATCACGAAAGTGATACCTGTTGTGTATTTATTTAGAGAATATAATGTTGATATAAAATTAGAGTTTATTCGTGTAAATTTGTTAATGTGGTTTTATATTAATTTCTATTCGAAGCTCTGTTAATAATGCTTTGTGTTGAACCATTTCCATACAAATATTTTGTTCTGTGTCGTTAATTACAGCTTATCGAAAATGAATGCCATATAAAATATTGGTCATAATTTATCAATTCGATTGTGAATTGAACATTTCACAATATATTCTAAGTAACATACGTTCATGGCCATATTTAAAAAATAAAAACTCACTTTAAAAAATCCTAGACAGTTCACGCAGCATCATCTAGCTTGTGTTATGAGTGTGACTGATAATACTACTTAAATATACTTCTTTAATATTTTAAGATATGCGCTCAATAAGTCGGTTCATCAAACAAAAGTCTTTTATCCTTAATACTGATTCAAAAAGTCCGAGGTCAATCTTCCAAACCATCAGTCAACTCCACTCCCCTAGTCTCCGGCAAGTAGTAGCAAGCCGCCGCCGCCACCAGAGGCGCTACGGCAAACACCGTCGGAGGCCCCGCTGCTCCGAGACCTGCCACGAACGGCGCGACCATAGACCCGACCCGCGAGGACATGGAGGAGGCTCCTAGACCCATGTTGCGGACCGCGGTGGGAAACAGCTCTGCGGTAAACATGTACCTGGAAGATTTAAATATGGATATGTGAAGAAAAAATAAATAAGGACAGTGACAAACGACCACAAATTCAGGGTAATTGTAAACTCTGACAAACAGTATACTCAGAGTAAGTATACTGTTTGTCAGAGTTTGCAATTAAGAGCCTGATTTTAACAAATAACCTGTCTATTGCAAGATTCGCAAGACAAAAGAACTATATGGTACATAAACTACGTACTGTTAACCGTCTGATTACTAAATTACAGAAAATAAGACAAATTGACGTAGTAAATCTCTTACATGGCACTAAAGGCTCCAGAAGCGGTGCTGACGCCAACAGCGCCGGCGACAAGCTTCACGTAGAACCACTTATCGGGCACGGCGAGCAAGCCGTTGCTGATGCCGCAGATAATGCAGAAGATGATCAGAGTGACTCGTCGACCGAAGCGACGGCAACATGCGTGGCTGATGAAGATTCCTGGCATCTGAAATGGATTTTTGATTAGAATTGAAAAGTGTATATTGAGATTTTGAATGCCTACATTGTAAATGTCCTACTATTTCATTTAATTTTTATTCTGTGCTGGGATTTTTCCAAGTGTACTTTATGTATCTGCATTGAATACAGATATAAATGATACAATATGAATCTGAATTTGGACATAACAGTCATTTGACCTTCACCAACAATACCGATAAAACAGGTGCAAAAAGATTTATTAAAATAAACAGACACTGGGAAAAAACAAACGCAGTATAATAATAAGAGAAGTCCCTTTTACAATAATCAGAAAAATGGATTTGCTTGACTCAGCGTTGACGCCTGACCTTTTGACTTATATAGTTGGTAACTTTAGGGCACAAAGAGTTACTAACAATGGGGCTTGTTATAGTTGTAACTTTGTGAGCTCACAAGATAAGCATGTTGAAGTAGCATGCAATTTTTATACGTCTCCAGCTCATTTATCTACAGTTGTCAATTACTAGGATTACCCCAATCTTACACTCATTATTGTGGTATTACCTCTATCTTCAACTGTTTGATTGTCCTTATCGCTACTTCTGTCAACATATTATGACAATACGTCTGGGACGTTTTATGCCTCTGTTAAAGTTATATACGGTGGCGGGCTATGAAAGTTCTTATCAGTTTATGACCTGATATAGTCCTTTGATGATCTTGAGATTCCCATAAAGAATGAGTCTTGTCTTGAACTGCCTACTTCCATTCTCTTATTATTAAAGAAGAATATAATAAACATTATGCAGTATACACACACAAAAAAAATTGAGATCACTTATTGGATATTTAAAATAATTCAAATAATTCGATAATATATTTGATATTTAAAACAATCGTAACAAGGATACAGGTTGGTAGACTTAGGCCGTTTTCTGATTACTCGGTAAGGTTTATGTACACGTTTATCGTACATTTCGCTATAGTAAGTGACCGGTGCGGTGCTGTAGAGCAATCCTTCGTGGTTTTTACCTATTCACATATTTGTGAGAAATATGATCAAAAATTCAAAAGGGTGAACATAAAAGAACAATTCAATGACATTCTTCCATGTCAAGATCTAAATTGAGCAAATCCATGGTTCATATCATAACGAGAAAATTCCGCAGCGACACAACCGCTCCGTGAAAACGCTGGCAGGCGACCTGCTGAATACCAACTATAGGCAGAACACATTTTTGAAAAGATCATGCAGATGTTTTAACGTTCTTTCCAGAGAGGTTGATATGGATATTTTTATGAATCCTCCTACTAAACTAAACATAATAGTGAATCGTAGATTTTTTGGTTCATCTTCTTGATTATATTCTTGAGTCACAGGTATAATAAACCAAAATTGTTAGGAATTTCTCTCCTATCTGTGAACAAACTTTTAGATATAATAATTTAACCATCAGTAGTCGTCCTGTAACTTTGTTTAGCATTATTTTCAGTCGCTTTTATGGAAATATTTAATTAATTATTTAATCACATACGTGCTCATTAAGTTAACTGTCGATTTCCTGAAATTTGTAAAATATATAAATACTTCGATCGCCGCCACCGCCGTCCGGCGACCGTGCGTAAACGTTGTACATGTGAAAGCGCTTGCATGGTACGGCGGCATCGCGTGTGCGGTTGTTATTTGTTTCGTCCGGCACGGTAAAATGTGCGTGCTGTTGTACCGAATCTATACTGCACGCGTCATCGAACATTTTACCGCGCTTACCGCTTAATCAGGAACGCTCTATAGAAATATAAGCGATCGGTAAGGTTTCGGTACCGCGTATACCGAGCGCGCTGATGTCGAACCGAAACCTTACAGAGTAGTAATCAGAAAATGGCCTTATATTAGAAGGTTGCCTGTGATGTCTTATCAACGAATTATTTCTACTTTACCTTCTATTTTTATAAGGTTATAGTCATATCATCTTAGGCCACATCTTCACTTTCTTAAGTGTGATGGTAATCAAACGCTTTACCATTCTGAATAAAAAAATAGTGTAAGTATACTTTCTACTTTAAAAAGATTTTGTAAACCATTTTTGCAAATAGCATATACACTAACCACCAACAAAATAATGGAGAGCTTGATAGCAGACTTACTTGTAATCCGCCCGCCAACGCAACAGTGAGGTAGACATTGGAGCTGGTCTGCCCGATGTACTGGTTACTGCCGTAATACGCCAGCCCGAGGATGAACCAGGACGCGCAGGAGCAGAGGCTCCGCAACCTGACGCTGCGTCGTCTGATCAGGTCCAGATAAGAGGCCCGGGCTTTGTGTGCGTTGGAGCGGTTTTCGTCGAATATCCGCTTTGCGACCTCTGCCATGTCTGTGGGTGGAAGCTTGTTCCTGCAATGTTAGGTGTATTTTAATTATTTTTGTTCTATAATTTGTATTTTTGTCCTGTGTTTAAAACGTGAATGTTTAGTAGTGAATAGCTGCTGTCAATCAGGCTTGTTTCAGTTTTTTTTATTGTCAATAGACCTTCGTTGACTACAATGTCACCTGGTGGAAAGTGGCGATGTGGCCGACCGCGTATCACGAAGGTCTAGAAGACACCTATTTACTCTTGTCTTGAAGAGACCTAGGTGCTGATTGGCCGGAAAAACAAAAGCAGTTATTTAAGAAGCCTTTCCTTTCCGCATTCGACAATAACCTTCGATGTTTCTCGTTCCTGGTTTCTGTTGGTCGTGTTTTGACAGTTTATTCGATATTTTATAACCCTGACTAGTGATTTTTTTGGACTCATTTCATGACTATGAATTTATTTATGTGAAAAAAAAATTGCTATTTGTGAGGAGAACTGAGTTACTTAATGAGGATGATTTTTACCTTTTAGCTGCCTGTGTCATAATCCGACACGCCTTATCCATCTGCCCTGTCGATATCAGCCATTTGGGTGACTCCGGCACCAAGAAAAAGTACATCAGGAACAGCACATTGGGTACCGCTAATCCCATGCTGAACTTATCCCAGGATCTCAAGTAGTACGCGAACACTGGCATCACCATCTGCCCCACAGTCAACGGGATCTGGATCATACCACACACCAGCTCTCTTTTCCTGGATCCTGTTATTTCTAGGATCAGTGTGTACGGAGCGATCAATATGCCTGCTGTGGCAGTTCCGAGAAAGAACCTGATGGCCGTGAAGGTCCAGAAATTAGGGGAGAATGGTGCAGCTAAGCTGGATGCTAGCTGGACCATGCATGCGGATAGTAATGCTGTCCGTCTGCCATATCTGTGAGCAATTTCATTCATAATTGAGGATACTTTATAAGACTTGATATTATCAGACACTAAAGCTAGAAAGGCCAGATTATCTTAGGGCCGAGACGAATAGAATGAACATAGAGACGTCTATGCCCAGTAGTGGGTTGACCCTTGTCAGTTTTCATCATCAGCAAGGGATGATGATGATGATGGTGAAAACTAGAAAGTGAATACGAAATTCTTAAATGCTCTTACCTGTCTGCGAAATATCCAAACACAATACTCCCTATCAAAACCCCGAACATACACACCGTCTGGTTGAAGTTTGCAAGCCATTTTCTGTGACATATTAAATCCCACTGCGATATAATCGTATTGTCAAACTCTGAGCTGTACTCGTACGCAAGACAGTCACTATAACACGTAGAGTTAACGATAACTTCTGTCACATTTATCCTTTCCGTGCAGCGAAAATCGGTTTTCGGCGCCAGAAATATGATCGCCAGTACTGTCCAAATTGCAGATATTTTCGTCGGAAGTATGAGGATGGTGTATAAAATCCAGTGCCATTTTCCAAATTCTCCTATTGTATCCGTCAACAAATCGGTATTTTTATCATTTTGCTTCATGTTGGACGCGAGCAACTCATAATGTCTCAGAACGCTTCTGATATACCTAGTTTATCTTGACTGAACTTATCGAAGCCTTATCTCGACAATGCTTACAGTTAATGATGATTTTGGTGGTAGAACTACAAGAATAACTACATTTTAATTGTTTTGTTAGGTGTTTTGACCCTGTTTATACTAATATATTAAGTGTTCATTAAGTGGATTTGTTTTCTAAATAACTCAAACAGTAAAATACTAACAAACTATAAAATTTTATGGATCTTAACATTTACGAGTTGATAAAAACAGTCAACGAACGTCTTTGGAGATGCAGTCAACGGTTTCGGTCAATCGTTTAATCTCATTTAATGTCATTCAAATCAAACAGTACACTAATCGGATAAAGCCTGATAACCCATTTAAGTATATGGACGTGAAAGGGTTTTGTTGGTCAGACATACCGCCTAAACAAACTACTTAACCCAATTGGGTATCACAACTCCGTGTGAAAGGCGTTGTGGGAGTAATTAATACAGAGGAAATGGTAAAAGTTAGATTAGAAAGGTTTCGATCGTGGGCTGAATATCAATTTTCTGAAATTATCCCCTGTGGCGACTCGTTGTAATTGCTATATTTACTTTGTTTTTTGATTGCGTTTGCTTTCTGATAATCTCTAATGTTTTTATTTTTGCAATTTTCTTAGCTTAGGGCTAGATGATGTTGTGTGAATTGTCCAGCGTAATTGACGATTCATTTATTTAATTTATTATTTTGTTCGACATCATATCAGCCCACCACCATCCACTGCTGGACATAGGCAGCGGTCTCATGAGCCGCCTCCATCCTTCGACTCCCAGCCACCACCGCTACAATGCCCGGTTCATCGAGTGCATCGTCTCCCAACTCTTTGTTAGGTTCAGCATTATTCATTTATTATTTAGCTAATTGTCGTTTCAGGAATTCACAATTGAGCTAGTTCATTGTAGTGCCAAGGGGAAAAGACGCATTTTGCCCAACAGTGGGAAGATCTAGGCTGATAATAAGAATAAGTTTAATTAAACTTTAAAAGCGAATACGATAATTTTGTGTACTTTCATTTCAATTCAATTCAATTCTTGGTTAATGGCTCTGCGTTACTTTCATTTCTCTATTTAGTTTTTGAAATATTTACATTGTTTTGACTTAACATTATGATGACAGAAATTAAGATTTGACACGCGTAGGAAAAGAAGGTCTTTCCTATTGAATTTTTTCTCTTTGTTGAATACCCTCCATGCTGAATACCCTCATGAAGAGACGGTCCCTCCCATAGAGTATAATGTTCCTTGGACGGTCCTGATTAAAACACACACGTGAAGTTAATGTAAAAGCTTGTTATAATAGTAACCCCTTAGTTTAATTGATTCGAGTCACTATAGTTATTTCAAGCTCAAGGTGAAAGATTAATCTAACGAAGAATCGATCAACACTGTGCGAAGTTCAGAATGAATCCGTAGAGATCACCCCTGTGTTGCACCAAATTGAACAAGAGCATTTTGCTTTCACTCTAACTCGATAATCTGTTCAATTCTACGAAAGTCGCCTCCGACTTTGCCTGTTTTTCACTTCCTTCGATATATAGGCAGTCGTCAATAGTGTCCGCAGGGAGATTGTTGCTGAAATAAAGTTTTTTGCTCAACTTGGTCGGAATTATATCAGTTATCTAGTACCCATAACACAAGCTCTGCTTAGCTTAGGGCTAGATAATGCTGTGTGAATGTTTATGTTTTCCTAAATTATTCTTAATCATGAAAAGTATTTCAATATATCGGTCGACAGCTATTGCACACTGCATTGTTGTAAATATATTAAGATTAAAATGGTTTGTTAGTTTTTGTTTCTAAACGGTCGGCCTTGCCAAAATGACATTTGGGAATTTAGTTTTAGCTCCCGATATCGATTTAAATAACGAAAAGGAAATGTGTATGTGAGCTTAGTAGATCATCGATTATAGGTTCCTACAACTGCCTTACTGTACTCCAGTTATCCCTATAATCTACAATTCGGGTTATTGGTAATTCACTGACACTGCGTAAAGTGCAGGTTCTGCCCAGTATCACACTTTAGTAAAGACTTAATTTTCTTAGATTTTCTAGTAAATCATCTCTGATATAAAATGAAAAAAAAAAAACAGGTTTGTCCGGAACCTATGTGAAACCACATGAAATTATGTGGAACCAATGAATTAGATTTTACTAATTAATTTACTTCGTAGTTTATAAGTAGTTTTTATTGGAAAGTTAATTCAGGGCAGAGTTGTTTCTAAGTTTAGTTACAAATATCGCCTCTACAGAAATCGCCTCTCTAAAGAACGATTATGGAATTGAGGGGGTACCTACTATCAATACCAAGCTTAAGAATTAAGAGCTGACGTCTTCACAGACGTGTTCGTGATGATGGGCAGAACCTGCAGTTCACGCAGTGTTAGTGAATTACAAATAACCCTGTATATCTCGCTGTAAAATTGTAGCGACCGTTTGTGTATGGTCGTTCTAGTTAGACTTGTTGTAATCGACCGAAAAATTGTAAATAGAGCCCTGAGTTCGGTGAACCGATAGTATCTTCTAGACGACGAAATGTTTTGTTTTTGTATAGGAGTTTTACTCTTATGTCGCTTGCATTAAATTTGTGTGTCCAATATAATTTTCGGTGCGTTGTCTTTATAAATGATACGTCTGATACTCAAGGAAACTTTTTCTTTCTTCTACGTCTGATACTCAAGGAAACTTTTTCTTTCTTCCTCAGAGCATCCTGGGCGAGTTCAACCGTGAGCAGGACGCCTTCATCAAGGGGCAGGCTGGCGGCGCCGGCAGCGCGGTGGCGCCCTGGGTCGGAGCGCCCAACGAGGCGGGCCTGAAGGAAGAGTGCTTGTCGCTCTCCACTGTAAGTTTATTTCAATTCAAGATTGGATGGGGGAACTTGATATCAACTATACAGAAAAAGTCAAATGTTGGACATTAACGGTTGGCGAATATCCGACGACGATCAAAAACGATCTAGTAGACAGCAATTTTTTCGACGAACTTTCATTAATTGAAACGAGTAATCTAGGTCTCGCTTTGGGCGTTAAGCCATCGCAATCGACAAAAACCGCCATGTACGTACATCTTACAACTGTTTTCAGGTATAAAAACATAAAATTTCAAATGGATTTGTACTAGAAATTTTAAAAATTTACATTTCCAGCAATTTTTCCAAGATCAACTTGTAACAGATCACCTCAATACATTCCAGGACCGAAGAAACTTCGTGCGCGCTCCACCCGCCGGCGTGGAGTTCGACTTCGACTACGACAAGATGTACAACGTGGCGCTTGCGATCATGGAGGAGGACCCTAACCTCGAAAAGATGCGATTCGATCTCGTGCCAAAAATGTAAGTCTGCTGAAAGCCATACTAAGGTTGTAATTATATGTGTCGGAATGGATGAAAGAGGCCTATACCTAAACAGAGGATCCTACTGCAGACTTAACTCTATGTAGTATTGAATATGTAGTACTGAAAATATCTATTTAGTATCAACCATCGCCTCACACAAAGCAAAACTAAAGTCTCCCTTTCATTCCACTCGCCGCAATCGAACTTTCATCGGACATAATTTCTAGGTATTATTTTGTTATAGGTAGGTTCTTCCTGTAAAGATTTCTACTGCTACAAATTAGTCGAATAATCCAAATGTAAAATCTATGCTCGCTTCAAGATCTAAACATTTCGTCATTTCCTTGAAACATGAAACCTTCTCCTTCCAGCATCACTGAGGAGCAGTTCTGGCGAAACTACTTCTACCGCATGTCACTGATCGTGCAGGCCAACGAGGCGGACCACGCGCCCCAGCGCCAGGAGAGCGCTGACGACTCGCAAGGTACCGTGTCTGCTCGCTAGCAGTATAACCGAAGTGCTTATAGAATGGGATTGAGAATGACGTCATCTCTCATGCTGTGCCGCTCAGATCGAACTGAGGACAGCAGAGAGATGACGTCATTACATTTTATAAGTACGCAGGGCTATAAAGAGAAATTACTCACTCCGGTTTGATCAGCCGGTTTCTCGATCGCAGGTCATCTTTCAAATTACCTAGTTAGTGGTCAAATCTCTTGCAGTGCTTCATTATATCAGCCCACACACGTCCAGTGCTGGACATCAAATAACGATCCTGAGTCGCTTTTATCCATCATCGACTCCCTGCGATCGCTTCAATTTCGTTGGTCCATCGAGTGGATGGTTTTGCGAAGTGCCTTTTGGGTTGATTTTGAAGAAATATTAGTTGACAAATCATAACAGAATCTGTTGTCTTTGTCTTGACCTTTTGGATTTCCAGGAACGCAAGATTGTCAAATCATTTGTCAACCAATAGCGTTCGAGAAACTGGCTGTAATATAGCGGTGTGTCTGATGAGTTGACAAAACTGAGTGATTATTTGAACAGTGCAATTCTCGATACCAATGTCTCGTCATACTGATCAACCAAAAAAGATTTGGAAGAGATTCTTTCTCTAATCTCAGTACCAATCTGGATACCAATATCAATTTGTATCTCATCATTCTGTCAATCCTAAAGATGCTTGGAAGCTAGCGCTTTGAGAGATACCTATGCCTTTAGATTGTATATCACTAGTTTGGTGTTGTAATGGTATTCAGTAACCCCCGTAACTCAGTTTTGACAGCTAGTTTTGGATTCAACAAGATGATGAATCATTCATACGACATGAATATCATTGCCAGTTCGACTTTAGTTAAAAAGTTCTTGCACTATTTCTTCGTCAGATATCCCTTTTGTTCTTCATTTATTTTAGTTTATGATTTGCGTATTTACGATTGTTTTTATTTTCTGTTCATGTTTTTATGTAGATGAATCTGCAAGTGATGTAAAAGTAAAAGAGAAATCATCACAAGAATCAATAGATGACGCCAAGGAACGAATCAAATCATTGAGAGTTGATAAAGAAAATGATGATGGTAAGACTTGAGTACTGAACTAACAGACAGATGTTCAATTTAATTTTGTTTTTTTTTTTTTTTATAATACATGCTACTCATTATATACCTACTTATTTTATGTTTTCATCTTGCTCATTCGTAGCAAAATTAGTTTCTTTCTATGTAAAATATACATAATTATAAAATATATATGTTATTACTTCAACATTGTTACGTGACTAAAATATTTGCTGTTAGGAAAATTGGCAAACAAATAACAAACAAACCAACTTTGAGGAATATTATGCATGTCCTGATATTTACTAACACTGCACTATCATTTACTGTCTCGCTTACTACTAAAATTTCACATCATTATAAATCAGTGTTTTAACTTATATGTTTTCCATAATGAAGTTATTGCTAAACGCCTTTTTTCCTTCCCCGGAATGCAGCTTAAGCAAGACACGGACATCCGGGGGCATCCGCTATCACACCAGCAAAATACGTTTCTATATATTTACTAACTTCATGTATTCAGGCACATATAACCATAAACTTAAGTTGCTATATGTTGTTAAAAAATATACATTCCAAACCTGTTACATCTCTTAAAATCTATATTGTCGTAGTAGAAAGTATACATGTGTCTATATATTCCAATTGAAAATGTATAGTGGCTTGTTATGACGCTGTAAGATTTCTACCAGTTCAAAATAAATCTCAGTCTTTATAATGTCAATACAATTATGGATAGAAGTATAGTTACGCACATATAGCGTTAGATGCATGTTATTGGAACTTCACACAATTGGTAATGTAATCGTATGTCGATAAGTCTTACGAGAGACTTGTGTTCTTCGTATCTTCTATCTGTACTATGAAAATGCCCCTAAAATAGAATGATTTCTTTCTTCAAGCGTCTTGTCTATACTATGTGTCATTCTTTCTAGCTCAACGGAGCATTGAAAGTTTATGACATTGTTGTAAGTTACTTCACTGTTGATCCCTCACTCACCCCTATTATATTTTAGCGTTGATCATGTATAGAATTTATCGCTGTTTGCTATCTATTGTTTATTTATAACTTTAAAAGTTTATCTATATCACTGTGTCATATCTTCATCCTTGTTGTTATCTCGTGTGTCGTATATATAAATTAAATAAATGTCATATGACAATATAGCTTCTTCTATCCCGTTCCTTGTTGTGAACCATAATATAAATTGTATATATCGATGTTTGAATGATATATGTTGTACCACTTTATAGCGAGATGGTCTGTATTTCAATAGTCCTAAACCGAATAATGTTTCAACTCTTCATTCAAATATACATCCTATTTAGCTATTGACGTAGAGACCAACGTGAAACTGTATACATCTTAGCAAATTTCTCGATGGAACCTATTTTAATGTCTACTGAATGTTATATATGTCTAAGTATTTAATAAGGTTATATTATAGCTGTAACACCACACAGTTCATTATGGTTCGGCTCAGTAGTTTTAATTGTAAGTATGTCTTGTTCTGGTTTTGACATTGCTACTTTGATAATTCGTTTCGCTTCGAATGTGCTTGTGTCTGCATTATATACATTATCACTTAATATTTCTCAAAGTTGGTCATTTATCATTCCATTGACACTGTCGTATGTTTCGCAGAGTGTAGCAATGTTGAAACTTGTTTTTATATAAATAAATGTGTTGTCAGATTTAACCACCTAAATAGAGTTCAAAGTGAAATAGATTTTCATCCAAATTGAAGATTTCTACTTAGATTACCAAACATTGAATCTTTCATATATCTTGGTGTTTTCGGTCTCGTTGCAGTTTTAACAAGTACTTTCTAGCCGTGACATATCACTGCGGTGACAGTCAATTATATCCATTTATGGGCAACATTTGGACTTACTGCCGAATTTCTTACACTTTCGAGTATTTT
The DNA here is from genome assembly GCA_949316285.1 of Eupithecia subumbrata. Classification (NCBI taxonomy): domain Eukaryota; kingdom Metazoa; phylum Arthropoda; class Insecta; order Lepidoptera; family Geometridae; genus Eupithecia; species Eupithecia subumbrata. The sequence goes on along the minus strand of OX438632.1, from coordinate 13,829,939 downwards.
AGCTGACAACACTGTTACTAATACACTGTCCCAAGCTTATGACTTTTAAAGTAAAAACTCTTCTTGATCTTTAAAATTTTACTGGCAAGGATATAGATATAATTAATCAAGTTTGACGTGATTGTAAGATCTTTCGCATGTCGAGAATATTTTGAGGTAAAAGCTTGGGATAAGTTTCAGAGACCCAATCTCTTCCCGTTTTTTTGTAATTATTTACAATTAGATTTAGGTCAATATTTATCAGTGGATAATGAATAATCAAGTTATTGAAGTTGTGTAGAGTTCTAGATTGTAAACTCATGTATTTATAGTATTCGGATGTTTAACGGGAGTGATAGTTCTGGCCTAATGCTGTCGCCATTAAACTTGGGAGTCAACATCTGAGGAACGTTACGAAAGGATTTTAATGTTATTTACTCGGTGTCCATTATTAACCAGCGTTTGTTCTAGATATTCCCTCTTACTAGTATCTTCTTCAATATTGACGACAAATTCAAGGTTGACGAGCGTAGCAGTGCATCGTAGAACGCACTCCTAGTGTGTCTTGCGAAGTATTGCTCCGCTATAGGCTGTGGTTATACCGCTAAACATGAGGTGTGCCATCTGCTTTTAGTATATTCGCTGTAATAGATTGTAAGATCTTTTCAAAGTAAGAGGGATCAGAAATAATAATTTGGAAACTGTACGACCGGCATTTTATGTTCTAGAATCACAATAGATTTTTTCGGTAGCGGCAGTATTTAGTTTAATTGACACAATATTTAGAACGACGTATAGTTATAAAATGATAAATTGTCATTTATAGTTAGTTATTATGAATTGAAATAATTATATTATTCTAAAATAATATCAGTGTTGTTATTTAAATGTCCTCTAGTTAAGTTTTAAAAGTTTAAATGATTACTTTCATGAGGGACTAGATGTTTCAGATTAAATTATTTAGGTAATGTTGGTAATTATCAACAAAAGATGGAAATATATGTAAATTTTGTATATATTAAGACGCAGAAGATTTTTTTTAAATAATAATTCAGAAGAACAATTCAGACGCGTAGCATGAAGCAAAATGAAAGCATAAAATAATGGTGGTTGGTTATGTAAATGTTCATAAAGATTATATAGTTTTAATAGTTTCAAAATCTAAAACCTGACGTAAGAAATTTTTAATAATAAGCTTAAAATTTCAGAACAATGGGAAAAAGAATTGGACGCGGAACTGAAAGAGTACGAGGTGGTTGCAGACAAGACTGCTGATGATAAACACTGGGAGAAGGAGTGCGAAGATCTGCTCGGGGATGATTTAGACCTCAAGTAGGCTGGTGAACTGTAGACCTCAAGAAAGCTGATGATGATGCTAACCAAAAAAAAGCTGAAGACGAGGTAGATCTTAAGGAAGGTGAAACTTTGGATACAATAATGAGTGTGGTAATTGGTGTGTAGGAGTTTTTCGTAGCTTTGTCTCAGTAGTAAAAACTTGTAAAGAAAAACGTTACACAAAAGGTTTTTCAGTTCTACACCTTAGCGTATGATATAGTAGCAAAGCAGAGTCTGGTAATATTGTAGGGCAAAAAACTCACATGTGTCACATAACAAAAAGTATCTATTTGTTGTATAAAGTAAGTATATGAATGCAAGTCTTCATCTAGCCTCAAGCTCTACTAATCTTGGGGCTAGATAATGCTATTCGAATTGTCCAGCATTAAATATTTTTCTATTTATATCAGTTATCTAGTCTACCCATAAGACAAGCTCTGCTGAGTTTGAGGCTGATTGGATTGTCCAGTGTTACAAATTTTTAGATAACAGGACATGAGGAGGAGATAATATTATCCACTAAAAATGGAAAAATTATATATTGATATAATTTTTCAATTTTTCGTCATTAAATACTGAGACAATACCTAGAATGTATGATTGAAAAAACTGTGAATGAATGTTCTTTGTCTGTAGTCTTCCCTTGCTATATTTGGGCTCAAATTTGAGAATCATTGATGTGAATGGTTCAAGTGTTGTCGATTAGATGAATGTATGTTTAGATTGCTAGTTATAATTACTCAATTACTTATGATGCAAAGTAAAACGCATTCATATTAAAATTACTTAAATCTTAATGTGTTAGGCCTAAAGTTCTGAGCTAATTCAAATGCTAGTACAAGAATTAAACACGCGGCAGTAAAAACAAAACAAAATATTAGAAAAGTAGAATCCCTTTAGGTACAACAGTACAGATATTTACTACCAATGGTGTCAATTCAGATATCGCAAAACTAAACTTACTAATTTGACATTATAACAAATTTCGCCGTCCCTTTCATAATGGTGGGTACAGAGCAAGCGAGCGAGAGGGTGCGATTGCAAACGAGTGAGATTCGACGATCGGCACGTTCGTTCCATTTTTCTTTGATGTAACGACAGCCGCTGGATCGCGCCCGATGGCGAACGATGGCCCTCGTTTGGATTTGCTTGCTTTCGCAATGACGTCCACACTGGTTCTTTCGCGTTCGTTCGTTAGTCTTCGCTTGCTCTCGCTCGCTTGGTCAGTACCCGGCATATTCGGAAATAAAAAAGATAGCATAATTTTCAGTGCTGTCAAATTAGTTTAGTTTGGTTTTGGTAACCTCTGAATTGACACCATTATTGGGCCCCTTTATAGTTTTTGGAGCTTTTTTTTCTATCGAAATAGAAAAAAAAAGCTTGTACAAAACCGGCAAGACTTAAAATGGCTTAGCTTGTTTTTCCTATTTAAACTCTAGCTCTAATCTTTAATTTTTTTGCATTATCGACAAGCTTTTAAATCTATATTAATAAAAACTTCTAATACTACTATTACTTAATTATATTATAAGAAATTTCCAAGTTTTTGTGAGCATTAATAAAATAAACTGATGCGCATTAAAAAAGCATTCTATGAAATTTTGTACATTTGTGTTATTTTGTTTTAATTTAAGTATATAAAATTATGTGTCGACTAGAATGTAAATATGTCACTTGAACTTACTTTAATTGTGTTATTGTTTGAAAATACATATATACATAGATTCTTAGATTGTATATTGTTGTTCGAAACATTCCTATTCCACAAATAAATAAATACGTGTTAACAAATGAATTTTATTTATTGACCTGCTTATAAGTTTTCAAACATATATACCCTTATTCTGTCGAACCTATAGTAAGTATCAAGTCGCTCTCCGCGTCTTACTGTTTGTCTACTAATTCCTAAACCACGCAACGGATTTTCATACACATTTTACCAACGGACGCAGTGATTCATGTGGAAGGTTTAAGTATATATACATTACGGTTGCTTGATAAATTCAAAGAAATAAATATAATGACAGTAACATGTCAATATATTTATGAAAACTTGTTGGACACTCATAGAAATATAAATCGGTTCCCTTAAAATAGTGATAAACATAATGTTCATACCAGAAATAAACATAAACTCGCTGTGCCCACAACTAGGCTACCTACACAAAATTAATGTAGGTATCTTTTAAAGGGCAATGTATACGCTTCTACAACAAAACTCCTAGTGAGTTGCAAAAATTATCAGTAAATAAATTTAAACAAATTGTAAAAACCTTGCTGTGCAAAAAGGCTTACTTTAAAATATCAGATTATCTAGAAGATAGCAAAGCTTGGGACGGGATTTGCTCCAACTCGAAAGACAACTAACAGGCTAAAGGTTTCTTCGTCACTTCTTTACTTACGTCTACATACCGAAGCGACAGAAATCAAATATATCACTTTATTTCCGTGTCAGTGTTTAGTTTTACAATTTGACCTTTTCTAAGTGTACATTTATTGTATTTAAGGAAATAAAGAGTTTTTGATTTTGATTTTTGTTAATAATTTACTGCACTATGATTGTGGACCATGTCGGAGAAATCATCCTGGGAGCTCTGTAGGGTTATGAAAACCCAATGTAGGTTGATACCTATCATATGATAGATATCACGGAATGACTGTTAGACGTGCGAAGCTAGGGTCGGTTGCTGGTTACTAATACTACTGTCCCAATGATGGATAATCGTGCCCTTCCAATGTTCGCAACTAAACCCTGAGGGGCGAATCTATTTGACGTTAGTAAAGCATGATAGAGGCCCTGTACCAAATTGTATTGAAAAAGGACCCCTCTCTTCTACTCATCAAATCCATTGATGGTTCCACATTTGCTGTCCATTTCCAGTATGAACCTCTGTATGAGGCTACAAGACGCAGATGGAATAAATATTTATACTTCCTACTACCTATCTTTAAATTAACAAATTAACTCGCAATAACAAAGTTCTTGGAAAATTTTAAACAATGCTTTATCAATTCAAGCGATCTCTAAGCAAAAACAATTTGTTAATGTCATAGCTTATTAATTTCTGTTATAAATCGACAAACGTACTTAGTCACCTGTACATACTTAGCATGAGGAAGGCACCTTGGTTTATCTTAAAAAAAATATTTCCATAATTTTGATTGTATGCATGGAAATATTGTAGTCGTTCAAGTAAATATTAACTTAACTACGATCATGTTTGATTGACAAACTTATGAGTGTTAGCTGTAAATGTTGAATGTTCATTGATTGTAGTTTACTTAGTAAATATTGACAAAAAACCTTTAAAATTTTAAAAAAAAACTAATCATCATAATAAATTATATGTAAACATTTAAACCGGAATGAGAAGAAGAAAAGGGTCATTTTCCCAATAGGTACAGGACCTCAACCTCAACAGCCTGTATTGGTCCACTGCTGGATGCAGGCCTCCCCCTGATAAGCGCCTTATTGCCTTTTATCACATGAGGGTAATGCCCATAATCCCCACGCTGGGCATGCGGGTTGGGGATCGCAGTTCGGTGGATGAATTGTTCTGCAGGGGGCGCTGCTGCCCGCCCCGGTGGATATCCCTTAGTCGCCTCTTACGACACCCGCGGGAAGAGTTGGGAGTGGTGCAAATTTTAAGCCGGTTCCACACAACTACAGGACATTACCGATAAAAAAAACGATTAATTATGAATAAACTTGACATCATCAGGGTAGGTTTAAGCATCCCGAATGTTAGAATCTGACGTTTACTAATCCATCAACGCCAAACTGACATGACATTTGGGAGTCTCATAGCTATTGCGTCATATCCGATTCCGTTTCTCTTCCCTTTTAGAATCTGCCAACGCACAGTGGTACCGCCCATAGGACATAATTCAAAAAAAAACTTGTCAGCTACCCTCAATTTAACTACCTTTAACGATTAACCGATAAACGAGCTACCCTAAAGTATAAATATTCTACCCATTTTACCTAATAATCACAACATTTTTGACCTCCGAAGTTAACACATTATTACGTTGCACTCGCCTTATCAGTAACTCACTAACAGGCATTGTTTTTGTGACGGTGAATTCTCGGAATTGCATTGTTTTTGAGTGGTTTTGTGACATGGATTTCCAAGATCAAGGTATGTTTTCACTATTAAGTTATAATAATAAATTTTATTTGACATTATTATGAAGAGTTTTTACGTGCTACGTCATACAGGATTTCTACCAAATTTTTATCATAATTGTAAACTTTACATAGACTTACAATTAACTTGCTACATTAAGCTACTATTCCAGTCGCGCGCGGGCGCTTAGTACAGCTACACGCGTTTGGTTATTGTTTGACCTCTAACCGGTGTTAGCGGCTCGGCCGCCGAGTGCGCTAAGCACGTGCGACTTTCTTTGCATTAAAGATCGCGCGCTTATCAATTAAAATGAACAGTTTTGCGATTTTGGATACCGTTTTTGAAGAGGGAAATGATATGATACAGAGGGAAGACACGGAGGCTGAATATGGAAATTGTGCGAGAACAAGTGCGATAAGGAGCAGGGAGCATATAAGCGAAAATATTGAGAAGAATGACGGAATACCTAATAAGCGGAAATTAGTGGAAGAAGAAGGCAAGGATGAATGGAATGAGTGTATGGTGAAGTCTAAAAAATTTTCGCGTGGTCGCTTAGATAGTGGTGAGTCTATGAGATTTTCGATGGCTAATATAGAAGTTTGTCTGACTGGTACCGAGGTACTCCCTCGACAGTTTGGTTTGGCTAAAATGTTGAAGATGGAAAATATTAAGAATGTACTGAAAGTTAAGTACGTTAATTCTTTCAAGGTTTTAATTCAATTTACTGACGAGGATAGTGCCGAAATCTTAGTAAAATGCAAGTCTTTCAATGAAAATGGATTAAAATGCCAAAGACCTATGGAAATAGACCGTTCGTATGGTGTCATTCAAAATATCGATATCGAACTGACTGATGAGGAGATTCAGCAACAAATAAGCAGTCAGACGGCAATTTTAGCTGTTAAGAGATTAAAACGCAAGAATACATTCGATGGGCACTGGGAACTATGTGAATCGGTGAGGTTATGCTTTGATGGACCATCTCTTCCTTCTCATGTTTTTATCTACGACACTAGAGTAAAAGTAAGCCCCTACACTTACCCAGTGACGCAATGCTCACGTTGCTGGCGATTTGGTTACACTATAAGAGTGTGTCCATCTGTAAAGATTATCTGCCCGAAATGCACGAAACCTCATGCAAACTGCGAGACGACACTTTTTAAATGCAACAATTGCATGGGAAGGCATATGGCCATGTCAAAAGTATGCCCAGCCTACCATAAGGAAAGACGAGTGAGAGAGTTAATGGCAGAGTTTAATTGCTCCTATAAAAAAGCCTTCACTATTTACGTACCGCCGTCGCCTCAACCAAGACACAGGGAAGTGATGAATGAATACCCACTAATACCGAACACTCCGGAAGCATTGACTTCTTTAAGATCTAGGCACACCGATCAATTAGATATGGAGGCTAATTGTTCTACATCGTATGCTCAAAAAGTAAAAGTCACCCCAGGAAACTCAAAGAAAAAAGAGGCTATGTCGGAGAAAAAGAGAAACAGAAAAAGTATGTACAGAGAATTAGATGAAGATATAATTGAATGCTACTCGGAAGGTAGTGGAAATGAAGATATGGAGACAAGTGAACAAAATGAGGAGAACAAATCTGAATTTAAGGACAAAATATCATGGATCCTTTTATTTAAAAAACTGAAGAACGCAATATTTGACGAGAATAAGTCTTGGGAAGATAAGATTAAAGGCTGTGGAAGTATTTTGTTAGAGGCGCTGGTATCTTTTGTCATGCAGTTTATAGCAGATCAGCCTTGTTGTAATTTCATAAAACAATTATGGATTACAACCCAAGACTTATTGTAAATGTTCTACAATGGAATGCTCGAAGCATTCGTCCCAAAAAATCTGAGTTTGAAACGCTACTCAGTCAGGAGAAGATACACATTGCTGCATTATGTGAGACTTGGCTTGACCCGGTTTGTGAATTTAGTGTTAGTGGATACAAAGTGTTTAGACTAGATCGAGATGACGAACACGGTGGGGTAGCAGTCTTGGTTCACAATTCAATAAAAGCCCAACAATTAAATGTCACTTTATCAAATTCACAGATCGAGATTCTATGTGTAAAGGTATCAAACTGTCAGCACTTGGAAAGAATTTATTCGGTATATTGCCCACCATCTGCTAGAACTAACCAAAATGATTGGGACCAAATGCTTAGTTTATCTTCTAGTAGGACTCTAATTGTTGGCGATTTGAATGGACATCATAGCATTTGGTCAAGTAAAACAGATACAAGAGGGAATCAAATCGCTGATTCTATTTTGGACAATAATTATACATGCTTAAATGACGGTACACATACTAGGTTAAGTTTAGCTCACGACAGAGTACAACGTAGTTCTCCTGATCTATCTCTGGCATCTGTTGATATTGCTCTTGATTTCAGTTGGAAAGTTTTAAATGAAAACTTAGGAAGCGACCATCTTATGATTAAGCTTAATACTAGTATTTGTGCACTAAATAATATTAAAAAGAAACGTAACTTTAAAAAAGCTGATTGGTTGAAATATAAAACAGCTATTGAGAGAGAACTTTTGGATTACAGTCTACCAAATGATAACCAATCAGCTTATGATAAATTTATTATAATTATCAACAAGGCAGCTGACGAGTCTATTCCTTATGTTAGAATTTGTGAAAAACCGCTTCAACAAAGTAAATTCACTCCAAAATCATATTGGAATCAAGATATCTCGAAAGCTGTAGCTGAGAGACGTCGTGCGCTTGCCACTTTTAGGAAAAACCCTACTCCAGACAACTTAAGTGAGCTACAAATTAAAGTAAGTGCAGCACAAAAATTAATACGATCAGCTAAGTGTAAGTCGTGGCAGGGCTTTTGTGATGGTATTGATGGTGTTACGTCCGCGAGGGATATGTGGACTAAAATGAGATGGCTCAAAGGAAAAAAATCATATAAGGCAGATATTACACGCGAAGCAGCTGAATCATTACTGGGTAATCTGGCACCTGATTATGTGAGTCCTTCTGCTCCTACGTTTTCTAGCGTGAACACTCTCTTATCATCACTGGTCACGGTACAGGAACTAGTGAACACGATAAAGGGTACTGATACTGCACCAGGCTCGGATGATATCTCATACACAATGATAAAGAACCTTCCAAATGAAGCCAAACATGTACTAGTATCTTTATATAACAGATGTATCTTCTGGGGCTTTGTTCCGCAACAATGGAGAGAGGTTAAAATAGTTCCTGTACCGAAACCGAATGCTGGTAATAGTCCTGTTCTGACGTCTTTTAGACCAATAGCCTTGTTATCTTGTCTATGCAAGATACTGCATACAATTCTTACACGCAGGCTCGAGTGGTACTTAGAGCGTAATGATCACTTCTCAGACGAAACGGTAGGCTTCAGAAGATCGAGGTCTTGCATGGACAATTTGACAAGGTTGGTTTCACGAATTCAATCGGGATATAGCAAGGGTATAGCAACGGTCGGCTGCTTTGTTGATATTGATAACGCTTATAATAACGTTAATATTTTAAGTCTTTTGCATGGGTTGGATAATCTCGGAGTGGGTAAATCACTGTGCAATTACCTGTGGCAATTTTTACACTCGAGGAAATTATTTATTGAACTTTACGATGGCCAATTGAGCAGGATTACAGGAACAGGAATTGCACAGGGTGATCCTATATCTCCACTCTTATTCAACGCAATAACTTTAGGTATTTGTAAAAACCAGGGTCAGGTGTCCATATCTCAATATGCTGATGATTTTGTACTTTATGCCAGCCGTCCAAATTTGTCAGAAGCAGTAACTCTAATTCAAAATGGTTTACATGCATTAAATCACGGTATTTCACAGTTAGGGTTAGGTATCTCCCATAGGAAAACTAAAGTTTGTGTATTTACTAGACCGTACACTAGGAATTTAGATAGATTTAATGTAGATTTATTCATTAATAACGTGCGCATTCATCAAGTTCATAATATTAAATATTTAGGTATGTGGGTGGATAGGAGTTTAACATGGGGGAAACATATAAACGAAACAATAGATAAGATTAGTAAGTTTTTAAATATATTTAAAGTTCTTTCAGGGTCTAAATGGGGTATACATCCGAAACATCTTAGACGGCTTTACATTTCGATTATTAGAAGCAGGTTAGATTACGGTTGTTTTCTATATAGCACCAGTGCAAAAACTCGCTTATACAGGCTGGATAAAGTACAAAATCAGGCGATGAGAGTTGTCGGTGGTTTCATAAGAACTACACCCATCCATGTGATGGAAAGTGAGCTATGTCTCCAACCATTGCTTATTCGAAGAACATATTTGGCAGCTAAATTTTGGCTCAGGTCAAGTTCAATAATGAATAATGCGACTATTAATGTTTTGGGTGAATTGGACCAACAATGTCTCGGAGGTTATTGGAATAGGAAAAAAATACCGCTGTTAATAGAGACGCACAGGAGATATTGTAACGTACCTATACATTCTGAAGTTAAAATGTTGTTGTACTCTTTTGATATTTGGATAAGCAGTTTCGACTTATCTAGAAATATTAAAACGTCAATAAGTGGGTTGACACGGTCAAAGAAGCAAGTAGGTATTTCTAATTTACATAATTTATGCTGTGAGTACCTACATGAGAATTATAGTTCACACTACCAACTGTATACTGATGGGTCGAAGGATGATTCGGGCTGTGGATCGGCTTTTGTCGACCCACAGGTAGATGTCTCCGCTAGATTTCATATAAATGCGGATATCTCAATAATGCATTGTGAATTAATAGCAATTTCGGAGGCATTGTCGTATGCTGCATCATTGGATTACGATAAGTTTATTATCTTATCGGACTCCAAGAGCGCGCTTTTACATTTGGCTCGGCTGCCCTCGAGTATTCGAGGTCTTCCGATAGCCTACAATATCCTTAGAAGTATCCGTCAGCTTCACAATACAGATAAAGAGGTGATTATACAGTGGGTACCGTCTCATGTAGGTATTAGGGGCAACGAGGAGGCTGACCGGGCGGCTAGACAAGCGATAAGCGATGGTATCACCTATACCTGCTCGCCTATTCATAGCGAGGTGTTGGCTAGTGTTCGATTACTATGTAGGCAGCTGTGGCATGAATATTTTGATATGCGTTCACTTACAAAAGGTATATGGTATAAATCTATCCAAAGTCGGCCTCCCCGATGCCCGTGGTTTGATGAAGATGTAATGACTAGGAAAAATATTGTAACAATTATGAGGCTACGCTCCGGACACATCCCGTCGAATAAGTTCAAGTTTCTAATGAGAATCTCTGATTCTCCAAATTGCCCAGAGTGTAACATGATAGAAGATGTACATCATGTTTTGACGGAGTGTGTCCGTAACGAGGCACAACGACAAGACTTGAGATGTTTGTATGATTTTAGCGTAGGTATCTGTAATAGCATTTTGTCTTCCCCGTTCTCCGAGGAAGCCAAAATGCTAGTCAAGCTGTATTTGCGAATTATTTAAGTAGGCATCTACAATCCTACTCATCGATTGTGATGACAGAGACTAAGGTAGGTTTATAGGTTTATTATAGGTAGGTTTGTATTTTTTTTTTTTGTATTTTGTATAGGTAGGTTTGTAAGCCGCACAGTGTTATCCACATTCCTTAAGGAGGTGGCCATGCATGGTCATTGGCAAACGTTAATGTTATTTCTATTTTGTTGAGTTTGTGTATTATGCCATGTTAGTATTATAAAGAATTGATCTCCAATGGGAGTGACATTGTCACTGTGTGACAAAACTCCTTTATAATAAATAAAGATAATAAAAAAAAAAAAAGCTACTATTCTCACCTATCTTAAATTATAGATCAAACTGTCTATTTTGAGAATGTAAAGGTTTTATCTGCAGACGTTTGCAGATGTAGCTGCTATACAGCCTCTACGACTGCGTAGGCTATGGCGTAGAACGGTCAACGAGAAATATGTACCTTAAATTTTTAAATTTTCTTTTCAGGTACTTTTATTAAATGTACATTTTCAAGGATGCATATCTTTGAGATATGGTCTGCCGTACCTGGAGCTGTTCTTCAAAAACATCAACACGTATTGCAAACGATTCTAGCTTCTCTGGGTGAGGTCGAGAATCTAGATATTAGTAACTTAGGTAGTAGTTTTCAGTAATTCTGTAGTTTCAGCTGAAATTACTGGCTTAAATAAAGATCTGATCGATCGTTGTTCCACAGTTTTAGAAGTTTTGTCCTCGGGCTTTAACATTAATTCAGACAAATATGGTGAATATGCTTTAGAAACTGCGCGACTTTTGGTACAAGAATATCCGTGGTATAATCTCCCAGCTTCCGTCCACAAAGTCCTTATTCATGGTGCTAAGGTGGCACAGTATGCCTTATTATCCATCGGAGAATTATCCGAAGAGGCAGCCGAAGCGAACAATAAAAATTATAAGGCCTTCAGACGAGATCATACAAGAAATATGTCGCGAGAACTTACGAATAAGGACTTACTAAACAGACTTTTACTCAGCTCTGATCCATTTATCTCTGGTCTTCGGAAACTTCCCCGTAAGAAAAAAGGCATATTCTCGAGGCAGGTTTTAGATTTATTACAAACTAGCTGCTGCCCGCGGCTTCGCCTGCGTAGTTCCCGTTCCCGTGGTAATTCCGGGATAAAACATAGCCTATGTCCGTCTCCTGGTTCTAAGCTGCCTCCCCACCAATTTTTAGCCAAATCGGTTCAGCCGTTCTTGAGTTATAAATGGTGTAACTAACACGACTTTCTTTTATATATATAGATTTAGTTTAGATATAAATTAGGTTGATTGTGGTAGTATTAAGTTTCTTGTGTTTGAAATAAATTTTGTTGAAGTTTACTTGCTTTTTGTTTAATTATAAAATATACAAAGATTTCATATAAATATAATATATCGCCGTTCCCAGCGAATAATATCGTAATAGAAAAATTAAAATTTTACAGGAAAAATTAAAAACCGTTTTTTGCCAATAAATGCTAAACTATTTTACTTATTGGCTTCATTTTTATACCAAAAGATAGCTGTTTTTTTTTATATATAAGTGATATAATTTAAAATATTACTACGTTTACGAATGTAGAGTTGTGAATTAAAATATGTTTTACCGGAATCAAAGACACAACTTTACACCGTAAAGCAACATTACGATTTCATTCGCGGAAATTGCCGATAATGGCCTATACAGTAATAGGTAATCGCGATCTTATTGAAATCAAAATAGTGATGTAGGTTGTATCGGTAATGCAATGTTACCATTTTGTTCGGTACTAAATTAAGCTTTAATGAATAAGGTAAATTTGAATTACGTTTATATTCTACGGAGAGTAAAATATGTTTAGTAAATGTGAAAATAGGTTACTGTAAAACTATCTTTGCATTTTGAGAATCGGTATTGAATGAAAATCTAAAAAAACATACAAAAATAACGCTTTAATATTAGATTGTAAAAGATCTTTATTAAAATTAGACACACATAATCTTCCTTAATAGGATAAAAAAAACAATATTGTACTCTTTGATAAAGTAAGCATAAAAACAACAATATTTTTAATGAAAACACTTGGTTTCACTCCTCAGGATCATCTTCGTCTGGAAAATCGTGCACGTGTGGGTTTTGGTTCCCACAGGTTGACAGCGACTCGTAAAATCCATGATAATGTTTTGGTATAGCTTCGCTGGCACACAATCCAAGTAGATCGTCATGCAGAGGTTTACTTAGGGCAATGGGTTGATGGAACATCTGCCTTAAACTCTCCTCGACATTATTTGGTTCCACAAATTGTCTCGTGAGCCGTCCGCACCTGGGTCTGCCAAGAACCTCGTCTGTATTTAATTCCAAATATTCGTCTCCAAAATCGTATTTGAATTGCAAGATGTAAGGTCTTGTATGGGAAGCTTTCACCTCCATAATCTTTGTCCATGAAATTTTCCTGCCTTGGGTATCATTTAGCCAGTTTTTGCCAGAAATAAGACATTTTAAATCATAAACTTATAACACCCGTCTCTTTTTGCATCGGGGGTTTAAAATAACATTAGAATTTCAGTAAAAGGATAAGAAACACCTATAGGCATGATCAATGTGTAGACAATTACAATAACTAGGTACAGACCTAGCAAATTGTAAGATTTATTTAAATCAGTTTCAATACATAACCATAGCTTCTTTATTTGGTTCTTGGAGAGAAATAGGATTATCTGAAAATAATAATAAAATAAAAATAAATTGGAAAGCTATATGCCACAAAGTACATTTTTTCATGATTACTATTCTCCCCATTCGACATGGTTGATTAAAATGAACCTTAAGCAACCATGTCCAAAAAAAAAATTCGCGCCAGCCCGAAACAATCAACCTTAACTTTTGAAAAGCTCCTCGACGAAATCTATATTTTAATGTAGTTGCTTATGAAGACTGCGGATAGACATTAGAATACAGACAGACAAACAATGAAGTCTCAGCTACATTTCGGTGACAGAACCCTAAACGTTTCCTTCAAGGATTTCATTAAAATAACAATTAAAGTACCTAAAAGATATCTATTAATAATTTCGTGTTAGGGACAAGGTAAAGCTCGGTAGGATGTTATACATAGATGCTAAACTACATATATAGCCCAGCCTGAAGACCTGAGGTTGGTAGGTAAAATACTGCGTTATTTTCCTTTAGCATTAGGAAGTGCCTAGGCAGGTACCAGCTTACCTGGATTGCGGAGGCCTGGTTGTAGTAAATTCAGCATTCTTCTGGCACGCGGGTTCTGTAAGACTTGTTTATTCATTCTTCAAAATAATTAACACTGACTTAAACACAAGCCACAGAAAAACTTGTCATCTAACTCCAGAAAAAAGCACTCAAAATGAATAGACAGACCAGGTTCCTATCACATTGTAAACAAATTATTATCATAGTCGAAATTTAGCACGTGCTGGGTGGGGGGCATGTGCTATCACTTTCTTATACCTGAGGACGAAATGAGAGCGACGACTTTTGCTTGCCAAAGCAACTTCTCGGGATCCTGGAACAAACACCTTGACTACAAACTACAGCGAGCCACCGCTACCCTCTACCAATACAGCAGAGTGCTAGGGAAAACGATCGAGAGGTACTTTCACCAAAAATAACCATGTGGCTCTACACTGCTATCATAAGACCAACGTTATCATACGGAGCTATAGTCTGGTGGACAAGAACGGAGCTAAACACCGTGATAGCCAAACTACAGCGCTTCCAAAGAATGGCATTGCCCAGTAAACCAATACTAGATAAACACTACCAGATACAACCATACGAGGAACATAAAGATGTATTAGACGCCCACGAAGTCAGAATCTACACAGATGGCTCTAAAACAAATACGGGTACGTGTGCTGGGGTTCACTCAATGGACCTCAACATTAATATATCAATAACACTAGGTAAACACAGCTCCATATTCCAATGTGAATGCGTAGCAATAACCCAGGCAGCCACAGCCCTGCAGAAAAGAGAAATGAGCGACCAATGTGTGCGCATTCTCTCCGACAGCGCTGCCATACTCAGGGCTCTGGAAGGAAACAGCTGTAATTCCAAGCTCGTGTACGAATGTCACTTGGCATTACAGAGGATATCCACCAAGAACAGGATCATCCTTCAATGGATCAAGGGACATAGCGGATCTCTAGGTAACGACGCCGCCGATGAATTGGCACGGAGGGGATCGGATACCACCACAGAAGGTCCAGCACCTTTCCTACCGCTACCATTATTGCTACTCCAGACATGGACTAGGCTCAGAACTAGAGAGATGCATAAGGAACGATGGACACGCCTTTTAGAATGCAGACAAGCCAGAGCGGCGCTTCCATCAACATCACCGAGGCTGACAAAACGCCTACTAAACCTAAACAGAACGGACCTGCGTATCCTGGTAGGAACACTTACAGGACACTGCCCACTAAACAAACACGTATTTACCATCGGAGCGACAGATAGCCCTCTCTGCAGAGGATGCATCAGCGACGACGAATCAGCTGCCCACGTAGTCCTGGAATGCGAGGGAGTAACAGCACAACGAACAGAAATCCTCAACTTGCTGAGGTCACTCCGCGAAGCCTGTGAAGACCCCAGGAAGATTCTGTGCTTCTAGACGGAGTTAGGCTGGCTATGCTAGCTAAATTTTAACGCTTAATGGACCAACTGCGAGTCTGAATGCGGAAATAGGAGTACTTATACCATACCATACCATACCAACGATATTATTACGTGAGTAAACCATCGCAACCTATTATCGCTACATAGATTACGATTGTTTTATTTATCGGTAAAATACTAAATCGATGTAACCATTCCAGATTTTTTGAATAATAAATTGTAATAAACTTTATTGAAATAAAAGACTAAGAATTTTAACCGGAATATAAGGGTTTTATACCTTACATAAAATAAGTTTTATCTGTTTTACCCGAATAAAATCGCAATTGCATCTTACAAGAAAAAGCGAGACACCGAGGAGTGAGTAGTGACCTGTTACTATGTTGTTCGGATCTAAGTGTTGTTTTTATTTTTCGATTAATATTCAAGTAAAATCCATTGCAAAAAGCCTAACTCGAGAACTACTCGTACGATTTGCCTGAAAAAAATTCACAAGGTGTAATCACACCACGGGAACAATTATTTCAAATAAAAGCACTTGTATCGTTATAGTCGGTTACCATTTTATTCGGTTGGAGCGGCGATATATATATATACTATATATATAACTATAACCCCTTCATAAAAAGCATTGATATCATATTATTATACAGACGCATTTCCAAACAAGGGCAATAAATCTATAATATTGATTAAATAAATGTAAATAGCAAAAGTACATATTCTAAAGTTCATCCTTTATTATGTTATAAATTTGGTAAATTAGGGTATTAATGTACACTTTAGAAGTCTTTTTTATTAATATCTCTAAAGAAAAATCACAAATAACAAAGTTATGTATTTATGTCCGCGCTTGTAGGGCGCTGGTACCACCGTGCAACGCAGAGATCACTGAGATTTTCAATTGTTATCCCAAATTTAAGAAAGATAGAAAGAATTAGAAGTACTTACTATTATTGTTCAATGTGCTTTGATGTAATTTATCATGAGAATAAACTCACACTACATACCTGGCGTTTAAAAAAAATAAAAATGCTTTATTTCAGACAACCATTGGTCCATAGATTTACGAGTTTTGAACATTTACACATAAAAATAGATAAAATAAAATAGAGTAAATACTTATAAGAACTAATATAGCAATAGGCGCTGTGGACATCGTTTTTAATGTAATCCAAAAACCACGAGGTTACGAGACCACCTCACAGCTTCAAGTCAGAAAGGACTGGAACGATAAGAGATCCAAGAGCATTTTCCACACCGAACATGATTTGGCCAAACCAGCAATGAGGTTAAAGTCAAAGCTGGAGAAAGAGGACCTTGAAGGAGGCCACGATCAGGTGACGAGCGATGCTGGTGGCTGAAGTCTACTGAGTAAGTGTCTTTTTCAATAACACAAGCTCTGCCTAGCTTGGGGCTAGATGATGCGATGAATAGTGCAGCATTATTTATTTGTCTATAACAACATGCCTTCTCATAAGTAAATAAATAAATAATGCTGGACAATTCACTCAGCATTATCTAGCCCCAAGTTAAGCAGAGCTTGTGTTATGGGTACCTAGTACCTACTGATATACTTAATACAATACACTACATAGATAGATATTTTTGTATTTTACATAGATAAACATCCAGAACACCCTGAACAAATATCTGCAGATCGTATAAACATTTATTCCGAGACGGGAATCGAACCCGCAACCTCCTGCGTCGCATGCAGACTTTTAACCGCCGCGCCACAGAGGTCATCGTTGACGATTCTATTTACGCAACCACATTTTTTATTCTCATATGATTGTATCATATTCGCCGTATCATATTTTTTTATCGCGGAAAATAATTTATTACTAGCTACCATTTTAGATGTAACTTTACAAAAACGTTTGACGTGTTTTGGTCTATGACTCGAGGTACCCGTAGGTCACGTAAAAACAACGCAAAGGATTACTAAATTATTATAAACGTAGTAAAAAAAACACTTGCACCATCTGAGATCAAAGATATTGAACTTGGTGTAACTAAGCATGTTCTTACACGAGGCGACTTGTAGTGGCGACGCAAAAAAGTCGCGCTTGTGTCAGGTGTGCTACCAATTTGAACTAAGATTTATCATGCCCCTTTGAATACGGATAGCATCTATTATCAGGACTTTATCGAGGCATTCGTAATGCGCTGGCCCTTTTTCGATGCAGTATTCTACCACCGCCGAGCTATTGGTCGTTGAATGGTGCGGAATGAACTCTCTAGCGCAGTGTACACAGGGACCCAGAACGCGCGACTGGAACCGTACTCACCCTGAAGAGGTCCCTCGTAAAGGGATGAAATGTTGGTGTTCTTGCAACATAAACAAGGTACGTAGTTAACTAACTTCATTCATAATAAATTCCTCAAACTACGATATACTTTGTAGTAAAACTAGTTGCTGCTCACACCTTCGCACGCGCTTTTCACGTAATATGGCCGTCCTCGTCCGTCCTCCATTTAACTCCCTGCCAAATTTCACTAAGATCCGTTCAGCCGTTTAGTCGTGAAAAGGTAACAGACAGATTTATATACTTTCGAATTTATAATATTATTATGGATTCCCAATACTTACCCCCGAATACTTAAACGCAACTCAGATTCGTCTCAAGTGACCAAATGTTGACAGGTTTTCATTGAAAACTGTTGAAAAATGGCAACTTGAGAGTTGCTAAAACGGAAGTTGCGTTTAGTATTCGGGCGTAAGTCTCTTCGTGTGATAACGGCCTTAAAGTTACATAAAACAAAACTTTATCACCTGTGTGACAGTAAATCTTTTGTTCTTACGTTGGCACCCTTGGATCGGATAATGCTAATCGGTCTGCCCTACCGTGGGTCAATGCTAACATTGCTAACGTAAGCAGTGTGTGATATGAACACTTGAACTGTTATTGGTAGGTACTTGGTACTGCTAAGACCGCTCGGATGGGTGCGCGTGCGCATCGCTACAATGTGACTCGATATGGCTGGCTACCTGCCGGTAGGCGCCTATGGAATAGTGGCTTTTAATTCTAAGGTCGTGAGTTCGGTTTAGGATTATGCGTTTACTTCTTTCGAAAACTGTATTGTTAAAATTTGCGTTAGGAGAAAAAATCGACATGACATTGAATAATGTAGAATAAGTCTCCGAGAAGGTGTGATGCCGATCTGCGAAAGACTGCAGACAGATGCTGGATGTGGCCAGCTGAAGACAGGGCGCTATGGCGCTCATTAGGGGAGGCCAATGTCCAGCAGTGGAATAATTTAGGCTTTTGATGATGATGATGAAGCCAATTAGGAGTTTAAAGTTTAGGTCGACTAAGAATTATTTGATTGTAATTTTCTGTCAATAAATAATATTTTTTATAAAAAAATTAAAACAAAACTTTCGTTAGTTATTCAAACTGAATTATATTACTGAAGAATTATATTACTTAAATATTTTAGTAGGAACCTACTTTCAAAATATTTTTTTAAATAATATCGTAGAGGCCTATTTAGCATATTTATGCACATTCCTTCTATGTCACATTTAGGCCCTGACTACAGCAAACGAATCTCAACTAACTTGGGTTCAGATTAATTCGTCATTATCAGCAAAATACATCAGATTCATACCCCAAAGTCAGGGCCCTACATAAGCTGTAGGTATCTAGTCATGATAGGTTGCAGGCTCTCGCATCCCTTCAGTTATCTCAAAACCACAGAGCGGGCTTGTACCTACTAACCTTTATAAATAAATAAAAATAATTAGGTATTATTTTAAAATTAACTGTGCAGTGAGCAATTAATTTTTTTAGGTTTGAAGGACAAAAGTTCAATTATAACAATTAACCAAAAAAATATTGTTACGCCGAAAGACCTTAAAATAATAATAATAATAAAAAGTAACAAAATAAAATGATTATTTTAAAATCAAACGTAGTGACCTCAAATATATTTTTCGCTGTTTTAATAGTTTTCGGTAAGTGTTTATGTCATTATTATTTAATTAGATAAGTTTGTTATTAATTGTGTCTGGAAGGTTTGTATAGACTATATTAACCCTATCTAGATTAACTGGGTTTTGACAGATGTAGGTCGATTTCAGTTATTATGGGAATTAGGTATAAGTTTTTTGTACATATCGGTACTACTATATACATAAATTCCTTAGCAAATAGGTAGGTACATTCTGATTTATTAACTAACAAAAGATATTAACTCTTCATTTAATATCTTGTTTAGAGTACTTATTTTTCCAAATAATCAACAATATGTATGATTATTTTATGAACATAACTTTTGATGTCATTGTTTCTGTATAATTATTATTGTTAGTTTTCCCGCACAGTTGTATTGGTGTTTAGTTTAGTTTATTATGTTCATTAAATCACACTTCACAATAATATTACAAATGCGAAAGTTTAGATGTTTATTAGATGGATGGATGGATGTTTGTTACTTGTTCACGCCAAAACTACTGAACGGATCAGGCTGAAATTTTGCATGGATGAAATACTAGACCTGGAATACATTGGCTACGTTTTATCCCATGAATCAGTTCCCATGGGATAGAAATAACCTAAAACTACTAAACTAGCAAAAAATATAGTGTATTTTGTGGGGCCATTGGATGCTACTAGCGCAGGCTCGAGCTTTGGAGCCTTCGCCCAGCAGTGGGTAAAGTCCCACTGTTGATGATGATATCTTAAAGACTAAAGAAGTAAAGACACGCCATTCTCATATTGTGTCATTACTCCATCATAAAGATGAGCTCGCGGGCAATTTAGGTGATTTTCAAAATTATGCAAGTTCGACCTTGAGGGTGAATTATATTCCATTGTATAGTTATGAAATTTGTGGTCTATTGTTTTACAATTGACATCGGGTGACGTGGAGTACCTGTAATAATGAGGAGATAATGGCATGTAGGCCTTCTGGGAAAAGATTCTTTGATCTTCTAAATAAATCAATTTTCTGCAAAATAACCTATTTTGTGTTCCGTTTCTGATTCGTTTTCGTGCAAAAAACTCTTATGTCGCTTGCATATGGATAGGGTTTGCACGAAAATTAATCAGTAACTTCGATTTCGTTTTTACGAGTACGTGCCCAGAGAATCGAACCTGCAATCTTCTACGTTGGAGGCGGACTTTCGCCCCCTTAGTCAGAGGTGGTCTGTCACAACCTTAATAAGGTTGTGAACCGTTGAAGTGTTTATGAAGCACCCTGATAGTTTAATACTTAGGTAGAGCTCTTGCTAAATTACAGCGCGACTCTACGGTATTCTGGCAATAAGTAAAGTAAAGTAATCATTTATTGCTTGAAATACATGTAAATATAGTACACAGTTGTTATATTATGTCGTCTCAAGAACCAATGTATTTCTACCAGCGTGGTGTGCAATTTCTGTTTCACAAATGTCACATAATAAATAGTTAAAAATGCTGAAATTGGAATTTAATAAGTTAATTTAAAATTAATGAATTAAATTAAAATTACAGACAAGACATTAACAAAAACTAAACAAATTAAGCCAAGAATTATATTTATATTCTCTGCTACTTAAATTATCCTATTTAGGCACATTACTAACAAAAAAAAAAGACGGGTTGCACTCCGGGAGTGCCGGCAGAAGTGAAAACTTGATTATTAACGTTGAGCATGTTTGATATTTTGGAATGGTTAGGGAATAATTTTGCACCAATTGCTTTATCAGTATAAAAGTACTATCATTTATGTGGTAGAATACAATATTCATTTATTGCGCTATCGTACACAAACATGACAATTTATATTACATTAAAAATTTAACACTTTAAAACTATTACAATTATTTTACAATATTAAATAATATTACAATTATTTACAGCCGGTTGCGCGCAAACCATTACCCGCTACAAAAATCTGATTATTTT
Organism: Eupithecia subumbrata; assembly: GCA_949316285.1. Taxonomy (NCBI): domain Eukaryota; kingdom Metazoa; phylum Arthropoda; class Insecta; order Lepidoptera; family Geometridae; genus Eupithecia; species Eupithecia subumbrata. The sequence continues at coordinate 13,808,446 of OX438632.1, read as the reverse complement.
TAAAGTCCAAAAATAAATTCCGTTTCCCAGCAATTATTTTTGCGCAGTGTTACTTAGTTTCATGTACAGAATGCTTGGTTGACGGCTTCGTGAAGGGTCTGTTTACACCCGTTAAGCAGTACGATAGACTCGATCGAAACCTAACCTTAATTATAAAATTATATTAATGAATAAATGAAAATTTTTGTCCTTGTCTTTCTTTTCGATTCGTTCGAGAAATTAATTATCTATAGATACATAAGTAGGTAGGTATAAGCGAGCCGGACGCTAGCAACTATTACGTAAGCTAGGGCCTATTGTTGTTGTCGGAAACTAGTACTATTATCTATTCTGTTTACCTAAAAATAATATTCGATTTTGAACTCTATCTCAAAACAAAACTTCAAGAAATTTCCTAGCTATAATGAAGATATTGTCCTGCACAATTTTGAGCTTTATTCCTTCGGCATAATGTCGTCGTTGCTCCATCCGTCTTACGCTTTTTCGATCAGGTCACGTGTCCTGACGCGAGTTTAAGATTTTATACCCATTACAGAAAAAGTGCTCAACGCCGCTAAAGAAGTTTTCACTTCAAAAAGTTTATCTTTCATGAAATCGAAATAACATGTACACGAAAGAACCATAACGCTTCCAATGCCTAAATGGTATTCGAAAAATTATAATAAACGCCAAGGAAGTTTAGATGTGTCAATCATACCCAATGTCCGGTAAGCTACGCCACCTTCATTGGCGAATAATTGGACAGTGAGGCTCAAATTGATTACCATTCGTTTCCTGGTACCAGGCTACCAGCATTGAAAATGCGGTATTTGGTAACCTGAGTTCTGGTGTAGAAAAAATAAAGCATTTAAATATGATTAAAAATGCTGGATAATTTACACATCATCATCATCTAGCCCCAAGCAGAGAGCTTGTGTTATGGGTACTGGATAACTGAATAACAAAAGAATCAAGAATCAAGAATTTATTGGTAAATATAATTTTACACGTCGAAATACAATTATAAATAACAAATGATCATTGCAATTACATTATTATAAACTTATTTCCGAAATTATAAAAAACAAAACGACGAGTGTTATTTTTTCAGTTTGTATGTAGGAACTAAAATAAATTGTTCCGGGGTCACATACTCGTACCTACATTATAATGTTGTTCAGAGGTCATGTTTCAAGTAATACGAAATAAAATTACTTAATTTTACACACCGATCATAAAAATTGTAGGAAAGTATAAAGCGGCGCAGTGGACGAAGGCCAAGACGCGAAAAATGCGGGTTCGATTCCCGCCGCTGTATCTATGGAACTATAGCTAATGGCTATTTCAAGGCTATTTTTCATTGCTCAGGGTTCTGCGTGCCCGCGGCTTCTTCGCGGCGTGCTCGCTGCGCACTCGCATCGCTTTGAAATCGCTCGCAGATCGCCAGTGGATAGGCGCTTTGACACTGGCTGATTTATTTTCAATTAAATAAAAACTATTTTAGTATCTTGTAAGTAATTTATATCTGTCATCTGGTAGGTATTACTCGTTGCACCAGCTCTTCTTTCTTTGGGGTTTGGTGATGCTGTGTGGAATCGTCCAGCATTATTTCCTTACTAGTAAGGTAGGTAAGGGACTATAGAACTATAGAACGGCTATAGAACTGGTGAGAATAACATATGTAGGTACATAATTTGTTCTCACTAGTTCTAAAGCCCTACTTAGTAGCACTTGACAGTTTTAGGAGGAAAATCTGAGGACCTTGACATGACCTTGACCGTAATAATACAGGTTCTGTAATTGTTGACCCAGTGGTTGTTATCTTTGCTTCGCTTAGGTCACGCCCAAAACCTTTGTTGATTATTATACTTAACTTACACTTTTGTTTTGTTTTTTTGTGAAATTTGCATTTTGTGGTCTGGATGCAAACGTTTTATGAATAAGGTGAAGACAATGTGTGCCGTGGGGTCGCGGTATAAGAATACAGCAGGAATATTTTTAACCCCCGACGCAAAAAGAGAAGGGTGTTATAAGTTCAACATAACACCAGCGCTGAGTAGATAATATTACTTGTCTACTCAGCAACATGCTGAGTTGATACCTTTTTGACTCGACACTCGGTGGTTGCCAAGCAGGTTGCGGAAGTTACTAGGTAGATAGGTACTTACTATTTTAATTTTAAGGTTTCCAACAATCTGGTGATTTTTGTTTAAAACTCAGCAGCTAACCGTTTTATACTTCACCTATCTTACTTAATTATCTACATTCCTAGTTAATATTTATTTTTCCACAAACATTTAGTTTTTTTTATGTGTCGTGTCAAATAAACTATTTCATTTCATTTCATTTCATTTCAAGTTTAACGTGTCTAAGTATCCGTGTATCTGTCTGTGGAATCGTAGTTCCCAAACGGATGAACCGATTTTCGATTATTTTTTTCTTGTGTCATAGATAATTTTATCCCGAGTGTTCTTAGCCATGTTTCGTGAAAATCAATCGGGGGGGTTTTAAAATTTTTAATTTTGTTCTTGTAATTTATTCGATTTTATTTCCGAATCGAAAACGTTGGATTCGAATTCGATTCCGACGGATCTATAAAACGCTATTTTGATTTCGCCTCGGGTTGATGATCCGAGATCGCCACGGTTGTTCCCTCTGACTCTGCCTAAAGACTTTTATATAAATAAATATTAGTTATGTTATTGTAATTAGATATTAAATTTACAGAACAATGTTTTTTTGCTGAATTCCTGTTTAAGTTTCAGTGCTGCCCTCATGCCGCAGCCAGCGCGACCCAAGTCTGCCCATCAACAAGGATAGCTTCAACCAGTTCTTTCGGTCTACTCTACAAGGTATGTAAAAAGTATTTTCATTTTATTACATGTTTACGGGTTCCTTACCTCGAAAAGGAACCCTTATAGAATTGCTTTGTTGACCATCTGTCAACCCCCTTTTCTCATATATGCGTGGAGATATCGATACGGAATAAACATCAAATACTCAAGTCCGTAACCTCTTGAAGCCTCGATATAAATAAAACTTCTAGGTCAACGCAGTCAAAAGTTACAGCGATTTATGTCTGAATATTTTGAAATTTCCAAGGGAATCACATACACAAAACCTATAGGGTACTTCCCGTAAACCTAGAATCATGAAATTTGACAAGAGGCAAGGCCTTTTAGCACAAGTAAGGGAAACAATCTGAAAAACGTAAATTTGTAGTACTTAATTCACTAAAAAAATACTTTTGATTCTCGTCATGGACCAAAACCTAAAGGGTATTTCCTGTTGACCTAGAATCATTAAATTTAGCAAGAAGCAAGGTCATATATCACAAGTAAAGGAAAAAATGCGAACACAATAAATTTATTGTTTATTCACAAAACAAAAAGACTTTTGCTTCTCGCTATGAACTAACCTAGCTGTGTGGCTAGAATTTACACCACCCCAACTCTTCCCGCGGATGTCGTAAAAGGCGACTAAGGGATATATCCACTGGGGGCGGGAAGCAGCGCCTCATGCAGAACAATTCTACCACCAAACTGCGATTCCGAACCCGCATGCCCAGCGTGGGGATTATAGGTATTACCCCCATGTGATAAAAACCGAAGCGCTTGTCAGGGGGAGGCCTGCGTCCAGCAGTGGACCAAAACAGGCTGTTGAGGTTGAGGTTGAGGTATGAACCAACAGCTGTGTCTGCTATAAATACCAAGTAGAGGGATTTACAGCTTTTCTCCACAAAAATATCGCCTCCCAGAGGCTGGGTCAGCACGAATAGCATCCTGGGAACTATTGCTGATAGGTTCCCCTCTCCTATATGGATATCGACGCTTGAAAGGCAATAATTACCAAGCGACATGTTGGGCGATATTGAGTTATATACATCACTGCAATCAGCAAAAAAAACTGCATTGATTGGTCTTACTCTCGCACCGCTAGGAAGACTTTTGATGTCGCTTAGTAACTAAAAAAAACGCAAATTTCGGCGACTAAGCGACTAAAATTTTTGCGTTTACTAAATAACTTTCATTTGGTATGTAATTTATTTTAGCTTTGTACACTTAGTAATTTTTGCTTGGACTCGAATAAATACGTTTAATCATAAAGTATTTTTTGCTTTACGGTGTCTAGGGTTTGAGTATTGCTTAAGAAATTTTACCAGAAAAAATATTTATTTTTGTTGTCGGTTAAGAGTTTTTAACTCAACTTAATAATGTACTCATTATCATTTAGTACTTTTTTACAGATTGCAATGGACTTACTTATGATATAAAGTAGTATTTTGCCTGCCGAAAACGAATAAAGTTTGTCGTTTGGTAATATTTTACCTGCCGTTTTATTTACTACTTTCGTTGCTAAGATAACTATTTCCGATATGAAATTTGTACAAAAACATGCTTATCCCTATTGCAAGCATTTTGTTTTGTCGCTTATATGCACTGTAAAAAACAGGTTTAAAGTGGCTCTTGGTAACAAAATATCAATTAGTCTTCAATGAACTGTCGCATAGGTAATCCGCGTGCTACCGCGCATCTCACTAAGTACTTGTCGCGACGCTTGAAATAAGTACTAGGTAAGTGTTTCCACTATAAAGATTATATGAGGCTAAGCTTATTTAACACGTATTTTGTATTGATTTAATTTTATGGTTTTAGGTAGATTATGAAACGCAATAAGCGAGTAGACAACATAATTAGGCAAGCTATGACAAACGCGGGTGTGGATAGCCGGGATTTGATCGTGGTAATGTACATGTTTAGTTAAAATATTAAATCATTATCGATCTTAACTATATGAAGCAACTAATATTATATTTTATTTCTAGGGGCCAAGATGTCGAGCACGTACTCGTGAGTTCAATGACAAAAATCTGCAAAGATTGCAACAAGTTCGCAAACAACTTTTGTTTGTTGAACCGGTAAGTTTTTTATTTAATAAATTTACTTGTTACGCCTAATAAGTGTGTTAGCGCATGTACATGCGCTATAACACAATAAAATAAATAATACATTTTAGATTTTTTGATATCATTTCGCACCTACATTGTAGTCTTACCAATTTTATACCTTTACCTTACCTTTCTCAGACTTAATGTAGATAGATAGATATAGATAGATATTTATTTGATAGCTGCCAGACAGAGTATCCCGCAATGGTAGTATTTGCAAAATAGGCTTTTTAAGCGTTGTTTGTTACCAATCCAATTCAGTACATTTTCCCTTGTCGTAGAGATATCTCCTTTCCATTATCTTGCTCTTGTACTGAACTAAACATCGGTGAATTATTTTTTTCAGGATGAGACACTCTCAGATGAAGTTTCTTCAATAAGATTTTTGGCGAGTACTTCTGAGACTATTACTACTGCCAACTGCATTGAAATGACTGGCCCAATAAATGATGATCAGCAACATCAAAATTATAGTGAAGCATTGATGGATGAGCTTGTCGGTGGCCCTTCAGGCCCAACCCTAGAATTCGTACCTGCAGAGCTATCTCAAGAACAAAGTACATTTCCAGCGGATGATTATTCTGTGGTTCAGATTGGCACGCTAGAAATAGAACCAGTTATAGAACTTACAAGCATTGATAATGATTTGACTTTACCGGAAAAATCCACTACAAGCAACACCCAGGAACAAACAGTCAACAACACTGAATTTGGTTTGACTACACGAGAAACGTATACAGCAACTTTTGCAGACTTTTATAAGTGGGTTTCTTTTGCAGAAAAGTACTTTAAAGGTAACCTTGCGGGAAAAGTAAGTAAAATTAGAATAGCAACATTCAAAAAAAGCAATCTTTCGAATGTTATTGATGAGTTTAACATCATAAATTATGCCAAATATACCTAATAAGTAGTAGCTAAAGCCGTAAAATAGGATTTGATCTTAATTCTGTTGTTTAATTGATAATTTACGTTTATATACATTTATTCATGGTTGTTTGTATTGAAAATTGGATCTCGAATTTGCATCTACATAATTATATGTGATTTATTAATTGTTCCTTGAAAACAGTATTTGGAAAAACTATAATTATTGTTCTAGTTCTATTCTTAAGTAATAATTATGTAAGACTGACTACTTAAGAGGGTGATCTAAGCCCTAAATCAATTTTCTTCTAAGTTGAAATTGTGATTTACCTACCTTTACTGATTTTAAATTGCGTAATAAATACCTATATGAGTAAAATGTCTTATTTATTTAAAGTTCATTTTAACACACAATAATTAAGTAATTTAAGACGATATCCGCAGAAAACCTTGTTGCGAAAACCGTTAATTATGTGAACGTAAACCTAAATTCGTTGTTACTTGTACAAAACAATACTACACTAAATTTATCGAATTTGTACTTTGTTTAAAATTTCCTGACAGAAAAGATTTACTGGTTTCTGTTTAGATCAGTTTATCCATTTGTCAAACAAGCGTTACTTCTAGATACCTAATTTTTCTTCAAACACAATTAGGAACTAATGGGGTTTAGTAAATTTTACTTGTTTTATTACAAAATTTTGTTGTCGGTAAGTAATTTTTACATGTTTGTGATTTTGATAAAATTATTACTAACCGACACTATTTCATTAACTATTGAGAAAATAAATAATTTTTATATACAAGTTTACTAAGTATATAAACTGCATTTAAAATTCGTTAAAATCAAGTAGTTATGACTAATAGGCGATTTAATATGATTTTTTTTCTGAAAAAATAAACTTTAAAGTGCTCTAGTGTAAAGTTGCCAACATGTCGCTTGGTAATTATTGCCTTTCAAGCGTCGATATGTTTTGTGCGTAGGGTAATAGGTGTTACATGATGTTTGTAATAAGTGTGTGATTATTTGTTACCAACCTTAATTAATTAATTGACCGATGTGGGCTGTAGTTGACGATGATTATTTATTTATGTGTTGTGTTTTACAAGTTCTCGAAAAGCCAGTGTTCTAACCCCACGGTTAAGTCAAGGGCGGCCCGGTGCATTCGCTTGTATTGATTTTATCTCAAAATGGTCAAGTTCGCAAACCAGTTCTACGAGAAATAAACTGCACCACGTTTTTATATTACTTACTAGCTGCATCCTGCGGCTTCGCCCGCGTCGAAATTTCAGAAATTAATTGCACACCCCGTAAGAGTAGTTTTGTAAAATCAAAAAATACGTAATTCATTGTTTCAGATTATTTATACAGAGTATTGAGTGAATCGAACCAAGGAATAATAATTTTCTATACAAACTTTTTAAAACTTTAAAAGGGTGGTAAAGTTTTTGGAAATTAGATAAACCTATGTGGTTTTTAAGAACCTATCTATACACCAACTTTCATCTTAATCGGTTAAGTAGTTACGGAGATACGTGGTAATAAACATTCACACAATCTTTCGCATTTATAATATTAATAGGATTCTAGGTAGGTCTAATGCTACTTATGACGTAGTTTGTCTTGTCTTTTTGTGGACCTTTAATTTATTGATTTATTTGTGGATTCTACATTTAAATAGCAAACTAATTGCAAAAACAAACAAACACGAAAGAAAAACTTAAAACTCTTAGAGCCTTATCACACGGGCGATTTGCGAGCAACTTCAAGGCGAGTGCACAGCGAGCGCGCTGCGAGTGCTTATCGCTTGCTGCGTTCCCGCGGCGTCGTCGCACCGTGCTCGCTGCGCACTCGCCTCGCTTTGAATCGCTCGCAAATCGCCCGTGTGATAAGGCTATAACTCAAGTAACAATTATCTCTAATGTTTCAGTTCCTTCAGGGAGAGCAGCTAACTTCAGGGATGTCTACATCAGATTTTACGGGTAAGTTCCGTTTTCTGCTTTTTTAAGATCTGTAGAGAAGAGAAGATAGAACACTACACAGAGTAACAGCCTTGTGAACTGTGCGTTCAATTCCCGACGGGCCCTGAGTTCAGTTTGACGAAAGTATCGAAGCTTCATCTAGACGTCTCTTTTTTCTATAGAATTTGGTGCAGCGCCCCTACCGTGCTGACAGGGAACTCAGGGAACTCTGGGAACTAAGGAACTCCCAACTTATTTGCTCCTCTTGGAGTCGAGACCCTAGGTCCGTGGGGTATCGAGGCTCTTCGGGTTTTTAAAAAATTATCTGAGCTTCTGGTCGAAGCGATGCGTGACCCGAGAGCTGGTCAGTATCTGGCACAGCGCATCAGCATTGCCATCCAGCGGGGCAATGCAGCCAACGTCTTGCGGACGCTTCCGACTGGTATTGATATGGATCAGTTGAGCTACCTGTAGATTGTTTGCAACAGTCTGCAGTTAGCTCAATTGTTTCAATTGTAAAGACTAATTATATTATAATTTTCTTTGTGAGTAAAGGCTTCTGCCCTACTAATAAAAAGGAACTCCCATGCAAAAAGGGAGCCAGGATGACGTTGCGATAGACACCTACCATCGTCAAACTGAATAGGAAAATTTAAAAAGTTTAGCAATTTCTTCGCTAGCCCATCGTAACCTATATTCCTACCTTGAGATCAAAATCGTACAAAACAGTTTCTTAATTTTTCCAGCACAAACAGCACTCGGCCTTCCTCCTACCGACTGAAGGACATCAGCCTGCTGCTAGACAACCCTCGCTTCAACCCGAGAAGACCGACCATTCTGTATGCTCATGGGTAAGACGGATAGACACTATGTTATACACTAGTACCATTGGTGATTACCGCCGAGGCGCCATTGAGACCCGAGCCGTAGGCGAGGGTCTTAAGGTGCAATTCCAAGATGGGCCGCTGGCCGCAACCTGCAGCTGCAGGCTGCAAGCGACACTTCTGGTTTCTATGCATCATACGCGGCGTAGGCCGCAGTGTTGCCGCGCTTGGAATCAATTTCATAGAGATGCATTGAAACCAGTAGTGTCGCTTGCAGCCTACAGCTGCATTTTGCGGCCTGCGGTCCATCTTGGAATTGCACCTTTAGGCTTCTTTTCCACCAGAAATGGGCTATGCGAGGACGTGAAAGCTAAGCTACGAAACTATGTTACCCTTTCCACTGATGCTAACCTATGTAGCGGGGCGAGTAATGTGCTTTGCACATAGCAACACCACCATCAATAGCCCCATAGACTAATATAGCACGCATCCAGAGCACACATCCATCCATATACAATTCTAAGTATAGTTAAACCCGTTACCACAGTGCTAAGCAATATGGACCTAGGAATTTGAATGATGGATATCAAACACATCAATAGCAATAAAGCATAAGATAAGTAATGTATTTGCATTGAGGGTCGATATGGCGCAGCGGGTGAAGGTCCCTCGCGACGCAGAAGGTTGCGAGTTCGATTCCCGCCTTGGGAAAATTTTTATTTATTTATTTATAAAAAGTACTTACACTATTTTACAGGGCCACCTAATGCAATATGTTTGTACGATCTGCAAATATTTATTTCGGGTGTTCTGGGTATTTTCTGTGTATAGTAAAAATATCTATCTATGTAATGTATTATGTATATCAGTCAGCTAGTACCCATAACACAAGCTCTGCTTAGCTTGGGGCTAGATAATGCTGTGTGGATTGTCCAGCATTATTTAGTTAAAGCACATCTCTGGTGGAAAAGCAGCCTGGAAGTCATAATTATAGTCGATAGCTCTAATCTACCCCTTGCAGTTTCCTCTTTCATGATATTTCTCGTGAATGATCACGTTTTGATAAAACTCTTGACCTCTTATCGCTATCAGTAAATTATCAGTAGAACTATTTCAGTAGATACTTTCTAAACAGATATCGTATCTAAAATAAATGTCAAAGAGCTAAGTTTATCTCCTTAATAACAATAATAATTATTGTTCTGATTGTTTTTGTTTTGTCGGAAAATTACCGACCATTGTGTTAACCATTTTTGAGCTTCATACATAATTCATATTTCTTTATTGCAAGTACAAGTTTCAAGTAAAACATTTCGCAGGAAAAATAATGGCAAAGGCGAGCTTAACCTTAAAATGTGTTCTCTTCCAGTAAACCTTATTGGGAGAGAGATACAAATTTGGAAAAATCAAATAATATCGCAACAATTTTCGACTTCGACGGGACTTGAACCCGCATCCTTCCCTCAGTACGGGATTTTGCGATATTATTTGATTTCTTAGAAATTAGACAAAAAACCTTAAATCTTTAAATGTAAAAGTGGGTTACATGTGCTAAAACAGAGGATTTAAGATTAAATTTTAACCTACTTATTAAATAGACAAGAGCTTTATTGATGACCTTCTGAAAGGTCATCTGAATAGGACCCGTCCGCGGCCGCAGCGGCGTAGGGGTCCTATTCAGACATTCACCTACGAAGTTGGTAAATTATTACTTTAAGTAGTAAGGAGGCTGTTTAAAATAAATAATGCTGGACAATTCACACAGCATCATTTAGCCCCCAAGCTAAGCAGAGCTTGTGTTATGGGTACTAGATAACTGATGTACTTTATACAGTACATGAAATTTATACTTAGATATTTATTATCACACATAGAAAATACCCAGAACACCCGGGACAAATATTTGTAGATCGTACAAACATTTGTTTTGTTTCCCAAGGCGGGAACAGAACCCGCAACCTCCTGCGTCGTGAATATTTTGCGGTGGCGGAGCGAGGAAGCAATGTAGACACCATTGGCAAAGCCATGGTTACAACTGGCTGTGGATCCAGATGCTTGAATGGGCCATAGAGTGGACTTATTACAGCAATACTCTAATTAAACTGTTATATCTGTGCATTGTTTCAGCTACGTGGAACTAGCAACCGACAAAAGCGTGCAGACCGTGGTCAGTTCTTACCTGAGACATGCTGGGTACAACACCCTGCTGCTGGATTGGTCTAACCTGGCCTTTGGCAACTACATCAGCGTAGCTATGGACGTCGCTACGGTAAGATTTCTCACCTACTTCTATGGCTCAGCAACCCTGTGGATTGACCTCTGACGCAAGAATTCTGAGCTGTCTCTCGCTTGTAGAATCTTGATAAAAATCATCAGTTCAAGATAACAATCGCCTTTCAAGATAACTTGACTATAATGTATACTTAAGACTTATTTTAAAGTTTCAACTGGTCTCAAAACGATTATCTCTTGATTGTGGAGCCTGATCTACAATCGGTTCTAAAACACTGAAAATCATTCATTATTCATTATTTCACATAATGACCCATTTCGTTTGATAAAATTCCCAAAATATTTCCCGAGTTATGAAACTTTTAATCATTCTGCTTTCTTTACGCACACCTGGTTATACAGCAAGATACAACATTTGTCATTTACAATGGAATACTTACATGACAACTAACTCGCGGTTATTCCGTAATCATGGCGCATGAAACTGCGCCGAAATATCGGAAAGCTCAAAACTCAAATCATTTAAATGACTTTATTGTTAATAACCATGATGGATTTAAAAGTTTTACTACTTGTGTGTTTTCCAGGTGGGCAAAGAAACTACGCGAGCCATCACCAGACTGTTGAAGCAAGGAGTCCCAGTAGAAGGACTGCATTTCGTGGGACATTCCCTCGGCGCGCACGTGTTGGGACACGCGGCCAGGGCGCTCGCGGCGCGCGGGTACAAGATACCCAGGTATGATAGTAATAGATACTCTCCGTATTATGAAAGCTTGTTCAGTCATATTATTATATCTATGCTTGAGTGGATGTTTTTGCCATAGAAAAATGTTACTCAAGCATTGATGAGCAAGCTTTCATATCACGGGCCTCATTGAACTCTGTGGGTCGGATGCTCTGTCGAAGACGACCTCGTCCGCTCGAATCGATCTATGTGCTTACCTACCTCTGAATACCTGCAGCGCGCGACATGCAAAGTTTCGTTTAGAACGCATCGTGAGTGACTTTCTATGGATGTAGATGTACCTATTTCCTAGTTACAAGGCTAATTTCAACCTCAACCACATTTTATATAAAAAGTTTTTAATTTTTTTTGGATAAACTGACGTTTTGTATGGAAAGCCACTTTCTAAACAGTGGTCTTCATGGGAAATATATAAATTTCTTATTCAACTTCTATTTTTAGACAATTGAAATTTCCTAGGCTAAAAATCAGTTCGATTTTTCTTATAAATAAACCAATGAGTTCAAAAAAAGGTGCAGGCTGCACTGAAGTTCTTTAAATTTTGCCTTACCCTTTAAAACTGATGTCCTGATTTACCAATAAATTTAATAAATAAATAAAACTGTGAGGAAACGAAACTTTCTCTTAGAACCCATAATAGAGTAAGACAAGGCAGTAGAAGAATCATAAATTAAACTAAATAAAAAGCTTCTTAATGTTTGCCTTAACTTACTTTTAATTTTGCTAGACTGACAGGCCTCGACCCCGCCTATCCCGGGTTCTACCCTCCCCTCATCGGCCAGCCGATGTCCAAAGCAGACGCCAAGTTTGTCGACGTCATCCACACGGACGGCGGCGGGTACGGCGCGCCCGGGAAGACGGGGCACGCGGACTTCTGGCCCAACGGTGGGCATGCGAAGCAGCCGGGCTGTCTGTCGGCCACTCTGTTACTTACAGACGAAGGTATGTTACATACAGACAAATTATGAATGAAAATTAGTCTATATAGTCACGTGTCTGTCAATAATGTCATATGGTGTCAAGTCTTGGGTAGACGCTCACTAAGGAAACTGTTCAGGGTAAGTATCACACAAGGAACCCTGTTTGTTTTTGATGAACGCGCATACCTGACGATCATAAAAAGGTTTAGCTGATGGTTAATGCAGACGCCATGTTTGTCGACGTCATCCCTATAGACGGCGGTGGGTACGGCGCGCCCGGAAAGACTGGGCACGCGGACTTCTGGCCCAATGGTGGGCATGCGAAGCAGCCGGGCTGTCAGCTACTGTGTTATGACTGATGAAGGTGCGATAACTTTAAGAAGATGTCTGGAAACTCGTATTATCCATGTGTCTGTCAATGATGACTTGACTTGGTACTGAGACTTGGGTGGGCGCTCACCTTGGAAGCTACCAACCGCACACAATGTATTTTGTTTTAAAGGATTATATGAATTGAAATTTAATTGCTATCCCAGAGAGGTCCCAGGGAATCCCTGCGTTATATATTCAAAGAAATAAACATAATGACAGTACATACCATGTCAATATATTTATGAAAACTTTTTGTACACTCATAGAAATTTCAATCAAAAAATAGTGACATACATAATATAAATACTAGAAATAAGGATAAACTTGCTGTGCCCACAACTAGGCTACTCAAGATAAATGTATCTTTTAAAGGGCAAAAAATTGTCAAACATATCCTTTGTAAAAAGGCTTACTACAAAATATAAGATTATCTAGAGGATAAAAAAGCTTGGGACGAGTTTTGCTCCAGCTCGAAAAATAACAACTTTTTTCGTCGCTTCTTTACTTTACTCTACATACCGAAGCGACAGAAATCAAAAATATCACTTTATTTCCGTGTCAGTGTTTAGTTTTATGATTTGACCTTTTCTAAGTGTACATTTATTGTATTTATGGAAATAAATAGTTTTTGATTTGATTTGTGCCGTATGTCGAGTGCTGTAATGAAGGTATAATGAACTGCAAAAATATCCGTTTTTTATATATTCAATATAACCGGGAGGCTGTGTATAAAGTAAGGAATGAAGGATTAACCTGAGAAACATGCTGCTTAGTACCAGATGAAGATTTTTGATCCTCGGTAGGTTAAATCAAGCTGTGGATATAATTCTGTAAATATTCACACCTTGATATATCTTGAATGTATCCTAAAGAACCGGCTAATACGTCTTTCTAGTACCTAGTATGTAGTAATTTTGATAGTGTGCCTACCAAGTCCCAGTAGCAGGTCACAAGGTACAGCGTTTCACACCATCAGATAAATAACGCTCTAAATAATCATCTTGACTTGAATAACCTGAGTTAGCCTTAGTATTTGTGAATTATTTCCAGATTTCTGCAGCCACTGGCGATCCTGGGCGTTCTGGTCTGAGTCGGTACAAGGCGGGGAGTTCTTCGCGCGGCGGTGCGATTCTTACGACTCGTTCCTACGCGGGCGGTGTCGCGCGGCGCCGCTAGTGCATATGGGGATACAGGCGAAGCCGGGGTGAGAACTCGTATGTAGGGGAAAAGAGATTATATACTCCTATCGTGTGGATAGGAGTATATAACCTCTGAGAAACAATCCTTAGGTATACCTACCTAAAACTAGCATAGAGGCATTCACAGGCAAAACCGGGGAGATAATTATGTGCCTACATTGTCCCATTGAAATAGAAATACAATAGAAACGTTTATTTGTAACTCAAACACAGACATACAAAATTTAAAACAAAAGAACATAGACAGTTTGTTAAAGCAAAACGGTCCCTGTCTCAGCATGAGTTGGTTGTATTTGCGTACAACCAACGCTGGTCTTCCGACTGAGCCGTTTCGTGAACAATTTCAGGGCAAAGCCTTCCTATTCCTTCACTTTTCTCTGTTCCTTTATTATCCTTTATTATAAATATACGCCAGGAAAGTCTACGACTTACTAGTCCAGCCATCTCCGCCGTGGTCTGCCGTGCAGACTATGATTAGATAGAAATTATTGAAAACATACGATGAAACCTTGTAGAAGCAAATACAAACAGACATAAAAAAACTTTTATCAGGCGAATTTTAGTGCACTGCCAAAGCCATCTAGACTGGTCCTATGGAAATTAAAAAATCAATAGCGTTAAAAATAGCGCATAGCGCCATCTATCCAATAACGAAGGCAAGTTTAATCTGCTTTGCTTGATTTTTCAATATTAAAAAATCTCGAGGATGCAGCGGACTCGTGTAATTATGGTCTAACTTCATTTAAGGTAGATTTGTTTAACTTTCAATTACCTATATCTGTCTTTCTTTTTTGAAAAACAATATTTTGTTTCTATTTCAGACTAAGAGGCAACTTTTACTTGAGGACAGCGGTGACGAAACCTTACACACTCGGAGTCAACGGCGCCAGCTAGCACAAGCAACTTTAGCCTTTATTTTAAAAAGCTTAGAGCGTGGTGTTCCAAATAACTACAATCATCTAAATGGGTGAAACTAGACCATTTTTAATCGACGAATACGTTTGACAAAGTACCAGAATCTTGAATCTCTTCTGAAATTTAGCTATCCACGAGTGTTCTCTTGAAATTTAGCTGTCCACTTATTGTCGATTTAGTTTTACTGGCAAGAATCCAATTTGAACACGTCATTCTCAATCCCATTCTTTAAGGACGCAGGCTATACAATTAAATACTATTTGATGCTCTTTAATTTGTGTACGGGTCTTCTGTAGGTATAGGGCCCTTTTCCTATTACGAAGATTTACAGCCCGCGTGCGGATCAGGAGGCCTCTCCAAAATATGCAATCGTTGTTTCGTTTCGTTTATTTTGTACAAATTGGTACTCTAATTCGGCGTATTAGAGTTCACCAATTAGCTTAACGCATTCACTGCCCAGCCTCGACCAGCGACGCGCAGGGGCGCGCCGCCGCCGCCGCTACACGGTGGCGGAGAATTAAATCTGCGTTTTGGGCCATAGATGTGTTAGTATATACGGAACACGCAATTTCGTGTTAGAGAATTAAATAAAATAGGCCTTCAGATCCGCACGCGGGCAGAAATCCGCATCCGGAAAAGGACCCGTACTATTTTTCTTCAAGCTCAAAGGGTAGGTATCAATTAGTAGGTTCTTAATTATTTCTGTGGTTTAAAACCATTCTGTGATACGAAGCGCAGCGGTGCTCAAGGATAGTCAATACTAGTTTTATCTAGTTTCTTTTATTTACTTAGTTTTTAGTTAAGTTAGTAGTCTAAGTAGTATAAATAGGTTAACATCACAGATATTTACATCACAATTCACAAAATTTTATATTAGTTTTTAGCTGCAGGTATTATAATTTATAGGTAAAAACCCATCGCTCACTACCATTCAATCAACCATGATACTTAGCTGAGACAACTTTTCTAGAAGTCTATATAAAAGGCTAAGCTAAGAAGTGCTAAGTAAGAAGTAGCTAAGTCTTAGAAGTGTAAGTATATTACAAATACAAGAATGTTGTACAACAAACAATACGTCGTCGCTTGTCGTTAACGTCAAGTCGAGTGAAATTTTTTTGGTTGTGAGTCGCTTCATACTAAAGTCCTGTGTATGCCACACCATAACTTGTAATTTCTGTTAAAAGGTGGCATTTTACACGGCTCACAACTGAAAAAATTACGCTTGTTTGGCCGCAGCCTAAAATATATGTACAGGTAACTTATTCGACAGTTAAATGGTCACTCAAAACATATTTTGTTTTAAGGTAATACATAAATAAAAGTAAAAACTACGACTCATCTTTCTTATCCATACTGTCCACCAACGCCTTGCCCTTCGTCTCCGGCAACCACAAACAAACTACTCCCGCGCATATGGGCGCCAACCCGAACACAACCGTCGGCAACCAAGGAACCGTCACTGTCAGGTTCGAAATAAACGGCGCTAACATAGACCCTACCCTCATAGACATAGAGCATGCCCCCATCGCCATGTTCCTCACCACTGTAGGGTACAACTCCGTGGTGTAGATATAGATGGTGGTGGCTACTATGGACGCGCAGCTGACGCCTAAGGAGCTGAGGGTAAGGGTCAGCCAGAAGACCTTGGGGACGCAGCCGAGGGTGATGATGCAGAGGCCTCCGAACGCGAAGAAGCTGGAGGTGGTGATCTTGCGGCCGAAGTGGCTGATCAGCCACATGGCGAGGAAGTTTGAGGGGATCTGGAAGTAAGTAGAATTTTATATTCTGGTACAAATTTACTGAATTTTAAGAGTACTAGAACAGACTGAGGAAAACGATATCTTCTGTGTACATGTCTGTGCAAGCAATTTATAAATTTAGAAATTTCAGTCTTGAAAAAATGCTGCGCATTAAAAAATGTAAACATAATCAAGACTTCGGCTGCAACTGATCTGTCCCAGCTACTGGATGTCGTAATGTCAAGTTTTTTCGAACATGGATACACAGTGAAACACCTTTACAGCTGTAACAGGGTGCAAGCTAGTCGCCATTGTCGAAAGAATCCTATTGACATCATCACATCACCCATTCTAGAGACATTCGTCCACTGGGACATACTCATAGGTCCCAGAGATCGCCACAATGACTGAATGTCGGACCGGTCACTGTGGCGTTATCTGGGATCGGTCCGGTCCTACCGGTTTCCCGCGATTTTGACATTATTTATTATCAGCATCAGACATCAGACTTGTTTACCTGTATAGCTCCAGCGACGGCAACGCTAACGTACGGATCCGGGCTCGTCTGTCCGATATACTGGTTCAGTCCAAAGAACGTAACTCCAGTGATGAGCCACATAGCACACGTGCATATCGTCTTCAATCGCAGGGCTCCACTGAACAGGTGGAGGTAGTTAGGTGCTGATGATGGAGAGGATATCTCCGTGGAGAGCTTCTGGAGGGTTTCTTCGATGTTGGATGTTGGGAGGTTGTTTCTGAAATGTTATGATGTGCTTGTGAAATATGAATAGTAAAGGGTGATAGGAGATCCTTGAGGTATGACACATTACAATTGTTGTAGAAAAACAAATTGAACGAAGATTATGTTTATAAGAACGTAGATCTTGGAAAATCATAAGACCGATGCAATTATGCGACAGCAATTTATTTATTACTAGCTGCATTCTTACTACCCGTTGTCCTATTATCCGTTTTCCCGAAGGAATGAAACATTTTCCCGAGGTAGAAAGTAGCTTAAGTTCATCAGAAATAAAGTGGGCTTCTAATGGTAAAATAATTTTTAAAATTGGTCCAGTAGTTTCGGAGCCTATTCAATACAAACAAACAATCAAATCTTTCCTCTTAATAATATTAGTATAGATGAATGTAAGCGGGTCTACGTAGTTTATATGTGTATGAATTTGTCAAACTGAGAAGGTTTTTAACGTAAAATTGCAATTTATGATTAATCTCTTTTCCACTACTTTCATTTGACTTTGCGATAGCTTTAGTAAATATTAGTTCAGATAATCAAAGGTGCAATCTAAGGAGCATAACATTGTGGACACAGATAAAACAAATACCTACTTCATAACCTTATCAGTTATCAGCCGTCAAAACAAAGGTGACCTAGATACTCGAATCGGCAAGTTTCAGCTAAAGTTTACGACCATCTTATCACTACACCGGAAGAGCCGATAGTCTTAATTTTTATCATTTATCTCAAGGGCTGATTGTTTATTTGAAGTGTATTCTCGTTTTCTTGATAGGTCGACATTACTTTTATTAGGTTTGATACACCACCTTAGATAACGGAGTTTGATGAAAGTTTTATTGCAGCAAGAAAATCTCTCAACTTCACCCTGAAGAGCCTATAATGGTATTAGACCTCCCCCTGATAAGCGCCTTTGGCTTTTACCTCATGGGGGTAGGAATGCCCATAATCCACAGGCTGGGCATGCGGGTTGGGGATCGCAGTTTGGTGTTAGAATTATTCCACAGAGGGCGCAGCTGCCCGCCCCCAGTGTTTATCTCTTAGTCGCCTCTTACGACACCCACGGAAAGAGTTGGGATGATGCAAATTCTAAGCCGATACACGGTAAGAACACGGTAAGAAGATCTATTGAACTTTTATTACCTACATGTCAATCTTTTGCAGGAATTACAATTACCTCAAAGCTGTAAGGGAATATTTAGTCTTTGGTTCTTCATACAGGAAAGGATCGGACTGAAATATTTTTGCTAGCATCTTACATGGTAGCAGCTCTCTTAACGATCCCCGCAGCCTCAGCCACCCGCCCCTGGCTGAGCAGCCAGCGAGGAGACTCGCTCAGCACGAGGAAGTAGACCAGGTATACCAGAGGAGGCACCGCCAGCGCCAGGGAGTAGCCGTCCCAGGTCCGGAAGTAGTATGCGAATAGAGGTACTGTCATGTGACCTGGAAAACCAGAGAATGTAATCGTTCAGTAACGTGTGCGTCGAGGTTGGTAGGGTCATGATGATCGTTGACTGAAATCTGTTATCACAGTCCCCTGTGATAACAGATTTCAGTCAAGGATCATTTGTGATTAACAGAACTTTGTAACGTGCATAGTAAATGTCTGAAGTTATAGTGTATGCATTACGGGAGCTCGATGTAGGGCACGAATGTAAAACTCTCAAAAACAAGCTAAGTCAAATTCCTACGATTCTATGCAAGTTTTCAGTGGAAGTGGAAGCATAACTCATTGCAGTGTTACTGTTTTACGTTTATATATATAAAATAATGAAATTATAGGCCACTTGACCCAAACTCCTCCAAACTTTCAGTACCTACCTAGTTCCAACAAATTCACAAATAAAACGTAATTGAATCAAAGCGATCTAGCAAAGTAGCTTACCAACAATAAACGGCAGCTGGAACAAACACCCTACCACTCCCCTATACCGCCCTCCGACCGCCTCCATCACAATCACGAACGAGACCACCATGGTCCCAGCGGTGGCCATACCGAGGAAGAACCGTAGGGCAGTGAATGTGGCATAGTTAGGGGAGTAGGGGACGCCGAACCCGAGCGCGACGAGAGCAGTTATTGATGCCAGGAAGGTGAACTTGCGGCCGTATCTGGAAACAATGGTAAGAGTAATTAGTGTAAATAGGAGGCCACTATTAGATATGTTGTTATAAAGGGGCCTTAACTCAGAATAATGCTGGTTAAGAGCACACATAGGTGTTTTGTAGTGCACGCTTTCGAACGTCCTGAACAAAATCTAGCGCTCGGTTTATAAGAATCGCGCGCATTTGGATGTGTTCGGATGGAGGGGATCAGATTGCGATGCGTCTAGGTCTAAATTATATTTTTAACTCTTTGTAGGTAAAACAATTTAGGTCCAGCCCATTGACAATGAGTTCAAAAACTTGTTTTCAACTGTACCTAAGCTACACACGTTTCAGTACTAGCTGTTGTCCACGACTTCGCAATAGCGGAAACCTAGCGAGAAATATCGTGTCTCCATCTAAATGTAGCAAACTACTTGACAAAAACAATCTAATCTAAAAATAATAACGTGATAAAAAAGATTTTGACATTAATTTCTTAGAGATCCGAAAGGACAGGTTGGTGATGCGCCCGAAGCTACTTGGTGATAAGTTTCGTTCTATGCTATTCAGTGTCATCCGCAAACTTCGTTCCTTTTTCAAAGTAGTGCTCCGGTTACGTATTTTTTGGCGTTGTCTTCGGCCAAACATATCAATAATTTCATATCATCACAAACTTTTGCCTTTATAATATTGGTGGGATCGTTTCGTGGTTTCAGTCATCTTGCCAATACTTTCACTTCGCTTATTTGGGCAGTAAAACGAAGATGAGGTAAACGTGAACCTACATTTCAAAACAGGATTTCAATGCAATTTCACCTCAGGGTGCAGTGTGCTTGTAGGGTCAGTTATATTATTGAGGATGGAACGCTTGCTTTCCAAGTTTATGACGGCAAATATGGTTAGCAAGCTGATGATACGGATGTTCAAAAACTCCCTATTGCTTGTTTTAATTCGATGCTAAACGAAGTAAAACAAACAATAGGGATTTTTGAAACTTGTCATATATTAGAATAATAATGTTTCATTGTAGGTACACGGTACGCAGCCGTGGATATCGTAAAAGCCAAAAGCGAATCTAAAGGAATGAAAGCAGCTTCTTTCTGTGTTATCATCTCTACCAATCCATCTACGAAGGACGGTATTATGGCAAAACCGCTCTGGTTTGGGAAAGGCATGTTCAGCAGTGGACTTATGTGATGAGCAGATGAGGTAGATAGGATGTTAACTGACCGGTCAGACAGGAACCCGAACACGATGCTCCCGATCAGCACCCCCAGCTGTAGAGCCATCTGCGTGAAGCTGGCCAGCCATCTCCTCTCGCAGACCAGCGCCCACTGCGACACTATCGTGCTGGTCATCGGGGTGTCATCGTATTCATATCTAGTGGAAATTATAAATTATTGAAATAAAATAAAAAGGCCACATGGCCGATACATGTTATGGTGGAACAGCGGCAAGCCAATTTTTCAGAAAAAATTAAACAATCGTCGTTTCAGAAATTTTATTTTAAGTAGTCATAGCTTTTGAATTATTAGCTATGATATAAGACAAACACTTTTTTCGATCAAGTCACTTTTCAATCCAAACCAAATCCGTTTACGGGAGCTTACAGACAGACACAGATATACGTGTCAAATTTATAGGGATTAATAAAACCTTTCTTTGTGTCGGGGTTTTAAAAATAGGCGGAAAGAAACAGAAGTATTACCTCTCACAACTTTCGTAGCAGGTGTTATTCATCACGGTCACAGTTGAGAACACATCACTTGCGTTGCTGGAACCCATGTCAGTTGTGTTGAGACTTGAGCACCAAAAAGTGACGTTTGGGGTAAGGAACAGTATAGCCATCTGCACCCATCCTGATGATAGCTTGACGAGGGAGACAGTGGTGACCACTAACAGCTGCCAGAGGCCGAAGTGGCCGAGGAGTCGGTCGAAAGGGTCGTCGGTCGGTTTCGGGGGAGAGGGGGTGAAGAATTTTAGAATCATTTTGGTTATTCTTCTTTATATTCTTCTTGTTTCTTGTCTAGTACTATTTTGCGTAGTCTCTCGCGTTGTTATTTTATTCTTTTTTAAATATAATAACTAGCTCTAGCTAGGGTCTAGATTTGTCTAAAACTATTGTATCTATTGTAGGTATGTATTTTCCATTCTTTTGAATTAATTTGTTTGAATTTTGAGTAAGTAGGTATTATATTTTGTTCGCAGCATCTATTAACAATTATTTTTATGTTTGCACTCGCAGGACCTTTTTTTATGTGTTACCTACAGCTTCTTGTATTTCATTCATTCCTTAACTTTCTGTTTAAGTATGTAATTTTATCCGAGACTATCCTCAAGCATTTTCATGTAGGTACAATTTGCCTGTTTTTGTTCAGAAAACTACACATTCACTTATTTTACTTCACTGTGCAATTTTGAATTTATTATTAAGATGACTGTCTTCCTCAGTTTTTAGTATTTAATTCACACTTTTTAAATATTTAAAATAGCTCGCAATAAATTCACCTTAAATCATCACTTACAAAAGACCTCGCTTTGATATTTACATGTTATTGTTAATTATAAATGGCAGAAGTTAGTTTATAACAAATTATGGCTTTGAAGTCGCACTGTTTCGTACACGTCCTCTCGTAGCGTTGTTGGTTGTAATGTCTGCACCTGTGGGCAAACAACAGACTGTATTATCTTTATTGACATTAATCTTCATTCAATATTCTGACTCTGACGATAGTCTGGTGTCTTGTTAGGTCGCACCTGAGTTTGTCCTACAAGTGTCCTTATCTAGGTCTATTTTCTTATCAATGTTTTGATTTTGTCTTAGTTTATGATGTTCTTGTGACATCAGTCCACGTTCAAAATGTTTGCTAGTTAACGCCGGCGGTTTTACCTGATGTCATCGTATGTCGAATACACCGGTAACAAGATTCTGGTTGGATTCTCATAATTCACTACTATTTTTCGATATTCAATTAATAGCGAAGTCTCTAACCGGTACCTTTTTGTATAATTCACAAACGTTCGAAATCATCGGCATCGCACTTGACGGATCTTGTTTAATAATAGAATATAAATATTTTATTGAACACACTTAGGTAAATGAAATGGAAAATAAAAACAACAGGCGAGGAAGTTAAAGACTAAGAAACAGATTAAAAGTAATTAGGTGTTAAAAACCTAGATCTACATGTAGGTACCTACTAGGAAAATGAAACAAGCCCGTTATGATTCTAATTCAGTTGTTCGCCTTGCCGTACCGTGTAGTAGGTACTAGGTATATAGTATATCTAGAACTACATAAATGACGGTTAGCTAGGTAGACCTCAAGACTTTTAAAAATAGAGAATAATAATAATATACCACCTCGTATTTTAAGATAAATTGGAAGGTTTCATCCACGCATATTCAAAATTTGTATATATAATGTGTAGGTACTTAAAGCTTAAAAACTGGCCCTAAGTTATCCGAATATCAAATTAAAATATCTACTCGTAGATACAACAAAACACTTGTAGATACAAAATAGTTTTTGAGGTTTAAAAATTATCCTTCAATAAACAATTCATAATCTGAATAAATATTTGGTATTATTTAATGTCATGAAATGCAATTTTATTTATAACATTAAGGTACAACCTTAGACAGCCTTATCCATTAGGAGCCCAAAAAGGCGTAAAAGGTCAAAAGCCTTAGCTGGGAACCGAACCTGCGACCTTAGTTATGCCTTATTAATGTTACGGTCATTGAGTAATCTTCTTTCGCAATCGGTTATCGTAGTTTTTGATGATTTTATTACGTTGGCCTTAGTTTTTTAATTATTCAATCGGACTTCCGAAACAATGACTGAAACACCATTATCTTCAAGTGGACGGTAAATTGAGACACGTTTTTCTTCCGTTTTCCTCCAACTAGGCCGTTAGGAAGATGATGTGAATCTATGAGGACCTAACTGGAATAAGCAGTAGCCTGATCAGATGCGGCAGATCGAAGCCGTCAGCACCTCACCTGATTTTTTTACTTTTTGCTTATTTTCCCTCTTGGTACATAAATATAAGTAAAATTCTGTAGATATGGTAGTTCTTCCAACGCTAAATCAACAAATGGCCTGTGTTGTGTTGCAACTAAACGCAAAGACACGCTATTTCTAATCTTTTGACAACAAAGGTGGAAAGACGTACCTAGACCGAAGTGCGACCGAGACAACTATACGCACGCGAAACACGAACGCCGGTGGCGCCGGTCCGACTATGACTGTCAAGTCAGAAGTCAGAATATTTTTATATAAGCTGTTTGTACAATTTGGTGTTACAAAAATAATGGTAAAAGTTTTCACAGGGGATTTCAGATTTCAGATTTCCAACGGGACGTGGGTGGATCTAATTGGACCTAATTTGAGCGTTCCACTTTCGAAAAGCCAGTACACAATCTCCCTGTACAATATTATTTACATCGATGTCTGAGTAGGTTCCTACGCTACTCGTTTCATTTTACGATGTTGTGTTGTGAACATCATAAAATGCGATAGGACACGTTATTTTGCATACCACTTAGCAACATTACTGTTTTTAAAACAATAAATTGACATAGTAGGTATGTAGTTCAAGCTTCTACCTATTTATTTTTTAAGTTACCGAAAGCATTCGGAGAACGCTAAATACCTGACATAAAAAATAACCAAACCTGTTTAAAAATTATTTTTACACGATTCTGTTGATGTTAAGTGAAAGGAACAATGGATGAATGCAAAATATCTTACCTTGTTTTAAAGCAGATAATAACATAAGTAGGTAAATATTCACGACCTCAGATTTTAATCCTGCACATGATAAAAATAAAATCCGCACCAAACTGTATGAAGACGCAGCTAAACAAACACTGAGGAAAACTCCGCATGCGCGAGCGCAAGTCTTGAATTAGCCGCATTTAAAGTAAACCAGTTTGGAGGCAAATTAGTTTGGAACTGACATTTTGTACTGAGGAAATGACTGAGGCTGAAACGAATCTTGGTAATAGAGATGATGATAATGTTTTTTATTAGGTGTAAAAGAAAAAACAAAATAGAATTTTGTTCTACAAGGTGTCTAAACAAGAAGTAGATTTGTTTGGCAGTAAAAGATTAGGTAATGAAGACAAAGAGCAAAGGTACACACAACGGATGATATCAATGATCATGACAATAAGACCAACTGAAACTAGGTAGGAAAAATAACTATATTTTTTTTACTTATCTTGTTGTTTATAATAATGGAATCAGTCTGTTTAGAATATAGAAATAATAATTTCGTGACATTCATGCCATTAATTTAGATTTAGATAGACATAATATGTGATAAATAAATGTACTAATGGTTTCTATGTCACTTCCTTTAAGTCTAGGTAGGAGAAAATCAATAACACCTTATTTCTTATTTGATAACAATTTATATTATAGAAATTTGACATGTCTAAGGTCTTACTATATTGTAAGCCAAAAGAAATAAGTAATTGAATCTGACATCTGAAATCAATCTGGAACCTTTTGATCTTTTGAACATCCTGTTGAAGATATTTTTCAAAATAATCAAATCAAAGGCACAAAAAGTTAATGCATAATATTTTATGACTTGCAAAATGCTTTAACATTCACGATCTTGGAAAATCTTAATGGTTTTAATAAGGATGTACAGGATAATAGAATTAGATTCACATTAGATTTGATGATTCTTGATATCATTAATGAATTCCATCTTTAAGAACGTCGCGCGTTGATTTGAAACTAAAATAACAACTTTTATCACCACTGACTCTACCTACGATCCCTCCGATACAGTAGTTGCAAATAATACACCACTGTATCATTAGTCCAACTGGTTGGACTAATGATACAACTAGTACAACTAATGGTACAACTAACTAGTTGAACTACTCAGTTGAACTACTGTAGGTATCGGAGGGATCGTAGGGACCTATTCAGGTACCGTCATTTACTAGTAACACAGTTTTTTTTCCAGTTATACCTACCTACCTACTACTAACTAACTACTAAAACTAGAGCGTTTTTGATTACTTCTGTCTGTAGCCTAAAGCACAAAGGAATTAGATTCCAATAAACTCAATCAGCAGTTTGCCTGCAACAAAGTATTCTTGAGGATAACACCAACGTAAGGCCGACAGATCTACCTCAGCGCCTATCACTATTCATATCGTTGCCTCTCCGTGCATATCTTTATCACTCAAAGAATTTAATGTGATACGTCACTATCAAAATTACCCTTGAACTTGTAATTTGAGTTTAAACTGTTAGCTCGTGTTACTATTGTTTAATTCCTACTGTTATCTGCTTCCGCTGCCTACCGAAAATCATCTTGCTTTCAATGAGCAGCAAAAGATTTTTGACACTTCAATGAAACAGCGGTACCTATACGGATATTTATATATTGCGGGTAAACCAGGGAAGGGAAGCGTAATTATGTTTTATAGTTTTTTGAATGTTCGAAATCAGCACCCACTTACCAACACCTTACCACCACTTACACCCAAGCCAGCTGTTCACCGAAAATGCAGTCTTCCATTTTTGTAACTATTTGAAAGAACTTTAAGGATTTTCTTTTAGGTTTTCATTACTTTAATCTCTAATTTATGAATCTGACACACACCACAAACATATTCACTGCACTTTGTAGTCAATAGATTTTAAGTCAAAGAATGTATGTGTCTATTAACTTGACTTTATCTCGATCATTTTCCACCTACGTACTTCCATTAAGCGTTTGCTTTATCATCAACAGGTTTTCATCTGCTCTTGTTCCGTCTAAGTATTGATTCATTATGAATTATGTGTCTAGTTCATTATTGATAGATATCCAGCCACCTACCAGATCCCTTTCAAGTTGACCACAATCAAAAGCCCGGGTCAAGATCGCTCTATCACTTTAATCGTATAATGCTTATAAGGTCAAAGTTACGTCTTTCGCAATTGAACTCATGCGAACTGTGCTTAAAGTTTTGATCAAATTATTAAACAACGTCGTGTTCCTTAACATTCTTAAGTTTACATATGTGTAGAAAACTCTGATAATTTAATTAAGGTATCAAGCTAAAAAGCGTCGTTGTAAACTTGTCAGTTAATACATAGGTCTTAAGAGGATCTAGACTTGACATTACCAAATAGGTATGCAAAAGCTGGTTAGACTTAAGCGTAATTTTTTAAAATACATCGTCAATTATTCGCGACTTTTGTTACCATAATCTATCAACGAGAAGTTTTATTAATGGATCCGTGTTTACAGAGCCTGCGTCCACGCTTGCTGTCAAAGCTGTCAAACCATCGATAGCATTGGGCAACAATAATTGCTTATCGATAATCTGAACGGCACCACCGCGCACCGTGACGAAACTCTTCAAGGTCAATGTGAAGTTTTGTTCCAATTGTTTGTTGTTGTGAAATCAATGAGCTTAAAAGTAATTGATCTATGATTTGTTTTTAACTGATATTTATATTGGGATTAAATTGAAAGCGGTTCTTTGTCAGTCAGTCACTACTATATAAGTACTCAGTACTATATAAGTTCACTAACATCACCCCTTTTTTGGCAACTTGCGCATAACGGGGCCTGTCATACTTTTATTTAGTCTATTTAAGATATATCTGTTAATCTTTAAGTATCTATGATTGTTTGTTATTCCAAAAAAAATATCCAAAAAAAAAGTCACTAGATCCAGTATGAACAGTTCTTTTCTCTGCCTCACTTTATAGCCTCTTGATCCAATATTTATTTACAATTGAATAATAATAAATTAGGTAAGTTTAATATACCTACCTTTAGATACCACCACCATAATCATCTTTTGGAGATGTACCCAAACAGGCTAATGATGATAAAACTCTATTTTTGACGATCCTGATGCATAAACTCTGTAGATGTTCCACTTATACTACCAACATTATAAAAAAAACTTCTTTTTATATTGTATCTTTAAGGCACGCAGGTTACAAGTGAAAGCTACTCCTTCATCTAATTTAGCATGAGCAATTTCGCAACAAGGATATTCCATAATTTGAAGTCTAACATCACAACAGCTCCATATAGGACCCATGATGTCACCAACTTTCTTGCGCCGACGCATCAGAATCCACTTTTCCTCACATTTTAGTGTTTAGTCTCGGAGGGTGTGGTGTATTTTGTGGAAGAAAATATTGATGTGAGTACCTTCATACAATTTAAAATTTTAAGACTAATTATAACGACGACGGTCTAGTAAAAGGTATACTTTTAAGGCTCGGGCAAAAAGAAATGCCCGAAGCCAGATTTTTAACATGAGTCGATCTGTATGTGAATTGCTTAAAGAATTACATCAGGCAAAGTGTTGACATAGCCAGACAAATTAAAATCCATTTACTTGCACCTATGAAATTTGACTTTACGTAATTGGACTTAGGTCTGAACAGAATTCCCACGGGATAACGGGAAGAACGGAAAGAACCAACCTTATCTGCCCAACATTAGCTTCCGAATCTCAGGGAAAATTAACATTAATTAAAAACCCCAAACATAGCGTCATTAAAAATTGACAGTTTAGGCCATTTATGAATTTTTATTTTCAGAAACTACTGGACAATGTGGACATTTTACATTCTCTTGCTAATGTGTATTACAACATCCGTTGTTACATCCGAAAATACGAAAATTACCAGCTACGATCCGGGAGAGCTGTTGTCGTGAGTAACCATGGTTTTCTTTAGGCGTTTTTCTCATTGTTAAAAATGTCCTTATTTTCAAGCTGAGATTAGTGTAGACTTGTTTCTTTTAGTTAGGGAACGTCGCTTTTGTTAAAATTATGTCTGAACTTTCCTCGAAGAAAAACGAAATTTAAAACATTTATAACCAGGGAATACACATTCAATGCTGCTCATATAAAAATAACAGGAGCTCGGAAACTTTTCGAAATCTTTCTTAAATGTTTCAGTAAAATCTTCAGACCTAACGTGAACGTAACGTCTCGCCAACGAGGGTACGGATTAGTCTTCAAAGACGATGACTCTGAAGGAGACGAAGCCCAAGGCCAATATAACCTCATCACTTTTGAAGAAAACAACCATCGACTGAAATTCCAAAATGAAGATGACCAAGACAATGACTTTCAATTTCAAAATAACCCTGATTTAGATGGAAGACCAGATAAACCTTTAAGATTTGAAGACCAAGAGTTGATCAGGGATCAGGTGACCATCCAAGATGATAATAGAATAGATCCTAGCCATAAGAAAAGAAAAAGAAGACGAAGGAAACCAAAGAATGGATTTAACTATCAAGGGATTCCTCAAAACTTTCAAGGAGGGCCAAATTATCAAGGGTTCGATGCTAGTCCAGGTGTTGGTGGCTTCGGGCCCAATCCTTACCCTGTGAATCCTGGATTTGGACCGGACCCAGGATATTCAGGACCTGTACCACACAGTAAGTGTTTCCATAAACTTCATAAATAAAAGCACTATACGATGACTTCAGTGGCGGGTTCAATTCCCATCGCGGACCAAATGTTTGTTCGATCTGCAAATATGTTTTTCAAGAATTTATTTATATAAAATTTTATTAACAAATAAAGTTACTAACGCTAAACCAAATTAACGCTTCCGACTGGTATTGATATGGATCAGTTGAGCTACCTGTAAATTGTTTGCAACAGTCTTCAGTTAGCTCAATTGTTTCAAATGTAAATACTAATTGTAATTTATTTCTATTAGTTGATTGTAATTTTCTTTGTGAATAAAGATGTTACAAATAAAGGTACAATCAAATAATAGAAACAAATAAAATAGAACTAAAATGTATAATTGAAAATTGCTCCACTGTTTAAACAGGGCGTCCCACGGATATGCCACATGGAGGAAAAGTACCTTGAATATTGTAGATGGAAAATTTTATTGAGAGAAGACATTATTTGAATTTAAAAACAATTTAAACTGCATTCATAGATATTTAAATAATTACATGGTTGAACCGGGAATCGAACCCGTTACAGGAGAAAAATAATCATCTTCTAGCTTTATCATACCGATCGAAAGGCTTCATCATAAGGATTTGATGTAACACTGTGCAGACTTTTCAAGACCCAGATTGTTAAACAAAGACGCATAGAAAACCTCTTATTCTTCTCTTATTCACCGCCATCTTCCAGGGCGTAGACGTCGCCCCAGACCGTCGCTCGCGTCCGATGCCCTCTCAGCCGTCACGGGAGCCCTGACTTCCATTGCGTTGTACGACGACTACCAATGCGTGCCGCGGCTGCTGTGCGAGGCCGCTGGTGGAGGCTCGCTTGGCGCCAATGGAGTCCTGGACTCAATCGCTGGGATCCAGCCGCTGTTGACGTAAGTTTTACTTTGTAAGGGCATTTATGAGCTGAAGCAACTGCAGCAACCAATGAAGCAACAGGCAATCATAGGTCTGGTCATTACTCACCATTATCATTATCATTGCAATCTTATCATTGATAATCTGATAATTAATCTATTTATCTGATTCTACTTCATACAAGTAAATCAGTGTCATGATAACACGCAACGCATTAAAAACAAATTAATTGGATAACTTACATGTACAGTAATTTAGCTAGACAGCGACAGCGTATTTTCGACAGTGTGCAATGAAACTTTTGCCCACCGCGCCCATGATTTCCATTGAATAAATAAAGAATTTATTGAACATGTCAATAAAAGTTTCAAAATGCATACCGACTTTCGTAGTCAGCTGGTCGGTTATTCAATGACTTGTATTAAATTAAACCTACCTACTCATAACTAAGTTATTATTTTCCTTCCTCAGCCTCCTCGGAGCCTATAACGGAATAAGCTCCTCCCCTCTCTTCGTCTTCGGTCGTGCCGTCTTCCTCGGCATGACGTCAAAGGGCCACACCGGGACCTGCCGCTACGCCTACCCCCAGTGCCCCACTGACCCCGAACAGCTGATCTATTACCTAAACAACCATAATGGGGGATTCTTCAGGTTTTTCAACTCTCCTGGAGCGGACCAAAACTTGGAGCACTTTTATAATTACTTAGGGCAGAATGGGCAATTCGTTGATCCTAATGGGCAATATCTAGGCCAAAATGGGCAATTTCCAGGACCTCCGGAGCCAAATTTTGGCCATGGAAACTATCAAGGTTATGATCAGAATCAGCAATTTTATCAGCAAGGAGGGTATGGCCTCTATCAAAACAATCAAGGTTATGGCAGCCAAAGTGACCAATTCGGACAAAAACCAGATGGTTATGGTCAAAATTATGGTTCTAATTACGATTATAATACTTACGGCTCTAATAATATTAGATACAAAAGTATATTTGCAAAAATAGAGAAACGTATACAAAATAAGCCTGCAAAAGATGATTTGGAAGAAAATGATGACTACTTTGATACTAAATTGCAATTTCCTGAAACAGATTCCAACGATGATAGATCACCTTTTCAAAATAATGAAGAAAATGATGCTTTGAGATTCCCTGAAGAATTCCAAAAGGATAACTTCAACCACGATTCTACGAGAAAAGGTAAAAGCATTCTTTTCCCAGAGAATCAGTACAACCAAAATGCTTATTCAAACAAAAACTACGTTAATTTACGAATCCAAAATTCTTACAGGCCAACAAGTAGGCCGTACCAGAATTATTATAATCAGAACCAGAACGCTATAAATGCCAACATTTACAAACAAACCACAGCTTCTCCATTCAATGAAAACGATTACTATTACGACCACAAACATAACTTCTACGTAAAAAAGAACAACGATCAATTTAACTACAACAACAATCAAATATATAACAACAATCATCAGCCAAATTATAACAATAATAATTACAAAGATCAAAAAAAAGTGAAATATAACACAAACCATTTTTATAATAACGGACAAAAACCTATTTATAATAACGAACGAAATCCAGTGAATTACGTAAATTATAATAATTATGTGAACGCTGATAAAGATAACAGACAAACTGTTTACATAGTTAGAGGTAATGGAGATCCAAATAGACCTGAAATTGTTAAAGTCAGACCTGGACAAACTGTCAATTAAATTAGATAAGTTTAGCAATTTTTTTTAATTACTTACTATCCCCGAACTTGAATTTATATAATTAAGTTTTTGTTGTTGGATAGATCAGAAAACTAAATTGCAGAAGTTTTTGTAAATATTGTTTGTTTTATAACACTAAACATTTGTAGTAAAATCACAGATATTGTTTTTTTTTTAATGTTTTTGAGGTACCTATAATCATATGCCTTAACTAGGACCGTAGGATAATAGTTATAATCAATAATTGCTATTATTTGTCCTTAACTTTATTTTTACACCACGAGATCGTTCACCTTACGTCGTGAGGCGCTTTACTCTTACGACACGATCTGAAAGCCTCAAGGTATCGTAGGTCACTTGTTGGCCAGGCACCACTGATTAAGTAGATTCAATAGTCCTATCTACACAATCGTAATACAGTTTGACCTCTATTACATATCTGTGTGTTATACAAAAATATTCTATGATCTGTGTTTGCTTATTAGTAGCTTTTATCTAAATAATAGTTTTAAGTTCTGAAGGTCTAAGTATTATTTGTATAGGGACCGACAGGAAGGCACAACAGGATTAGCACAGTAGTAGATATTTTATACTTTTACTGAGAAATGTTTATAAACAAATTAATGTAATTAAATTTTATAGACTGTTAATTAAGAAAATTAATATTGCCAATAACAATCTGGTACATATCCAATATAACAGGTTTCCTTTTAATTTATTTATGTAACCACGCAAACTAGTACCTACGTACCAAATTGTAACTAATAAACATTGCACATTTATATGATAACTGTTTCTAAACTATAAATAAATTATTTATTGCTAGCAAAGTTTCATTGAATAGGTCATGATTCACCAAAACAGTCCCTTTGATGAATGACTCAACGTGTATTTTCGCTCGATCACGCACAATATAAACGCCCTTATTGGTCTGTTCTTGACATTATTCCATTTTTGGGAAAAGCAAGAATTTTCTCGCTGTGGCGACTTGAACTTATTTTATTTTAATTTTTTTCTTCCGTGTTAAAAACTTAAATGTTCTGACTGACCCTGTCTCAAAGTTTCTACAGGTTTTATTTTTGTGAGACTTTTCAATGAATAAAAAAATATTTGGTGGCCCTTCTTTACAAACTATGATTTGTTGGTCCTAAGGTATTCATTGAAAAGTGTTTTAAAATCCTTAAAACAACAATTTTTTTTTGTTATTCGTTTGATCCTCACCTAATTACCTTGCTTAATATTCTGTTTCTGTAAACATTTTAAGTCCATCATGGTTATTAACACTAAAGTCATTTATAACGGGATATTTACCATACACACACATAGGTACTTTTGACGGGTTATTCCGTGATCATGGCACATGAAACTGTGCCGAAATATTGGAAAGCTAAAAACTCAAATAATGGTAAATATCCCGTTATAAATGACTTTAGTATTCTGTTTCTTCTGTAATCTGTGTTCAAGTAGAAGGGAAGAACCACTTCCAGCCTCGGTAGGTTGGTTTACTGTTTATGTGTAGATAGGTATAATTTGTAGTGGATGTAAATATGATATTGCAGCTAAACAAATAAGACAGTTCGTATGCATATTGTGCAAGAACGTTGAGTCTTTCCAACGCATGAGGGCTCTAAATACTGACGAAGCATGTTATGTACGATTTCTTCATTTCATTTACAAGTGAAGTAACTTTGGCCAATAAAATTGTAAAACCATAATTCTTAGAATCTTTGCAAATGCCCTTTGAAGCCAAAATTCAATATTATCTACTTCTAGTCAACACATCTTGCACTCGGCCAAGTTTGGTTAAATACAAGATGGGGGAATTCGCTTTTAGCCAACGTGGCTTAAAAAAAAATAAGTCGTTTAAAATTGCATCATAACTGCGCCCAATTTGGCTCCAGATATAAATTACAAGCAGAAAGAACACTGGCTAGATAAGAAAAAACTTTGAATGACAATTTTAGACCTCAATTTATAAAAGGACATGACAAAGGTGACCCAACCTTACGTGCCATATGGTCGTATGAACTCGTAGGACACCCGTAAGCGGTACAAGGTGAACTCATTCATCTCGATAAGATTCTAATAGGAAACTTGTAAGAATACCTACAGGTGTAATACCAATATGTTTGAACTAGATCTACGTCCAACCAGAAAGCGCTAAAAGCATCAAAAGACATTCTGAACAAATGACATAAAAAAAGAAAGAAATTAAAGAATCATTTGACGTTAAAAGATAACAAAACAAATGCAAGCGATAATAACGACAGAATTGACAAAAACTACTGTCAAAAGAGCGCAGGAGTTTTATACTTACAACAAAAAGATCGCACAGGATTCAAAAGCTACCGAACAGAAGCTTTAGAATACTGACAAATTCGATATCCCAGGAGTCAGAACCAATTTATTAAAACAGAATGACAATAACAAAGCGTCGGGTTATAATGATATTATCATTCTAGTGAAAGTCGAAGGACGCGGGTTAGTCCGCTACCGACCGCGGCGCCGGACGCACGCTCGCGAGTGAATTGTACAACTCGAATGGAAGTAACTACACTAATAAGTATGTCAGTTTATTGTTTTTAAATTACATAACTTATTACGGAAGTGTTTGTGCTAATATAAACCGTAGCGAATCCTTTACTTACGCATAATTTTGACGCAAGTTTGAGGAGACCTTATTGAGGAAACTTGTTTGTGAATTTGAATTATACTAAAACCGTCGAAAACGCCGAAGGCTAATGCGAATAGTGTTGCAGATAGCTTTTGTATATTTCTTAGAATTTATTACGGTTTTTATGTTTCCAATACCTGTTTTATTCGGTGACAAAAAGGTGGTAAGGTTTGGATAAATTGTTTTATATTCGGGGCCAGAAAAAGGATTCAGTCGTTGTCTGGTTTCATTTGCCGCTTTGTCGTCAAATATGAATCAAGTTTTTAAATGTATTATTCAATAAAATCAATCAATTTAATTGGATTTCCCATGTTTAAAACTGGTTAGACCTGCCTACTGTAGCACGCAATTTACCTATAAACTTATCATTATAAAATCTTAATCATCGTAAAGTAGTAACAACTTACCGTAGATAATATTTTCTAATCGTTATCATTTTCTATGAGATACCTATTTACTTATTTTAATAGTAGGCCTACTATTAAGTATTGTAAACCTAATACAGTTTTCAAAGTCTTTTTATCTCATATTTATTTCATTTCGGTGTGTATAAAACACTGAAATAAAGTTGATTATTTTACTTCTTTAAACGACATGCCATTTATTATTTAACATTTTATTATTCTGCTCTAAAAGTATTTGAATGAGTTGCATACACTGAGACCATAAATGTGGCTTCGATAAGTACATTTTAAAGATATTGTGGTATAAAACTAGTATTTTTGAATAATTACCTACGTCTTGATTCAAACGCAACGGTCAAGTGGAAACGGATATTTTTAATTGATGTTGCGTGCGCTGCGTAATTTGCGTTACTTTAGCTTTTAGTCAAATAGCTTTTGACTTCTTGATTACGGCGTTTGATAGTTTACATGGACGTTATCTTTATTGGTCCTTCTAGCCGTAGCTATTCTACCTTTTGCATCATCTTGAGACCAATGGTTTTTCTTGTTTCTTCTACTGTATACATTTTTGTACTCGTATAAGTAGTTACTTATGCTACTATTTACTTTGAGAGCCTTCATTAATCACTACTATCAGCATCTTCTGTCATCACATCTATTGTTAACCGACTTCGGAAAATGGATTAGGTTCTATTTTTTATGTATATTCTTCGATTTCTCCACCAAGTCTGGATAGATTTTGAAAATTCTTATAGTGGTCCATTTTTTTTTACTCCCGAGCGAAAATTCTAATCCTGCGGGAGTAAAATTTGTCCCGCAAAATCTAATAACAGTGTAAAATTAAAGGATGAGAAGTCGTTTTTAGTTTTTTTTATACAATATAAACCTATTTGTGTTTTACTTTTAAACACAGCTTCCAACTTATAATGAGAAGTATCATAAACAAAAACTAACAATAAAAACGAATGAATTTCAAGCTTTCTCGAACCATCAATGACATATAGAATTAGAAGTTTGAATCTTTAACCCAGTGGCCCTAATGCTGCATCCTACAAAAGGGCCTCATGCATTATAGATGACCTTCAACCGGAGTCAGGGCCTGCAAGAGTGGGCGATGCAAGATGTAGGCAGATAGAACCTTTTTATGCAACTTGGTGACAAGTACCTTATGCCCCTTCTTGTGACCGTCACCTTTTACAAATGGTTTTGTTCACGCATGTTAGATGCCTAAGGGCATTCAGTCGTTAAATCTTAAATGGCCAAAGGACAGACAATTATTTATGACCATTTTACAAATTAAAGTTTATGTCTGTTCTCTGGACTACAGTATCGTTGCTCAAATTATTTAATGGTACTCGTTTATACGTAGTTAGATGTAATATTGTCTATGTCAACTTTGATAACGTGTTAATGATTTTTTAACTTTGTAAAGGACAATTTACAAACTGTTTTTAATTGCGTAGGAATTTCTTGTATTTTAGGTAGATAGACAAGTAATATACCTTCACATTTACAAATATTGCTTTAGATAATGTATGTAGTTACTACTTATTAGCTAGAAGTTCCGTAACGTGATCTATTTGCAAAAGTGAGAGTATGTCAGCACCTAGGAAATCTTCTCTTTCTTAATGGTGTATTGGTATTATTCGAAACTGTTTTTCTTCTTTTACATCATTTTTCCTTGTATTAGCATCACCCAAATCCTTGTAGAGTCAAGTTTATACATTTGCCTGCAAAATAGAGTCGATCCAATATGTCAATGTCACTTAGGGACAGAGCGACACTTGAGAAGAAGTTGAAGAGACATTAATGGAAGGATATTGGGAATTGTTATAAAAGGAGAACTTTATATGTAAAACACAGCGAAAATAGGGTAAAAGGCAACGTTATACGGTGAACAGATTGTTATTAAAGTTAATGTATTACTTGAGAGTGGTGTTTGAACTTATTTGCTTATAAAGGGTGTTTTTTTTAGAGGTATAGAACTTTAAGTTGGCAACACTTTTTTAGCTGGCGCCCATTTTGTGAGCTGTCAAGTGATTTACGTTTAGTTTGGTTTGGCATTTCAGCATGAATAGACTGACGCCTGAACAACGCTTCCAAATTGTGCAAATTTATTTTGAAAACCATGGTTCTGTTCGAAACACGTATCGCGCACTACGGCCATTTTACGGTCGACATAATCGTCCATCAGAGCAATTAATTCGATTAACTATGGAACGTTTTCGCACCACCTTTACTCTAAATGATAATACGCATCCACAGAGATGTCCTACAGTGCGTACAGAAGAATTCATTGCTGCTGTAGAGCGTAGCGTAGAGGAAGACCCGAATCAGTCTATCCGCCATCGTGCACAGGAATTGGATATGTGTCCATCAACTTTATGGAAGATTTTGCGGAAAGATCTTGGTTTGCGTGCTTACAAAATCCAACTCGTGCAAGAACTAAAGCCACGCGATCACCTAGCAAGGCGTAATTTCAGTGAATGGGCCCAAAACATGATTGCTGTTGATCCCGATTTTCATAAGCGAATTTTGTTTAGCGATGAAGCTCACTTTTGGTTAAATGGATACGTCAATAAACAAAACTGCCGTATTTGGAGTGAAGATAATCCTCAAGTGTATGTTGAGACACCGTTACATCCAGAAAAACTGACTGTTTGGTGTGCTTTATGGGCTGGTGGAATAATTGGTCCATACTTCTTTAAAAACGATGCTGGCGAGAACGTTACAGTCAATGGTGACCGCTATAGAGGCATGATTACTGACTTTTTCGTTCATCAATTGAACAACCATGATGTGCACGAGCTGTGGTTTCAACAAGACGGCGCAACATGTCACACAGCTCGTGCCACAATCGGTTTATTGAAGGAAACGTTTGGTAACCGAATAATTTCACGTTTCGGACCCGTAAATTGGCCTCCAAGGTCTTGCGATTTAACGCCACTTGACTATTTTCTGTGGGGATATGTGAAGTCGCTAGTCTACGCCGATAAACCCGAAACGATTGACCACTTGGAGGACAACATTCGCCGCGTTATTGCCGCTATACGGCCACAAATGTTGGAAAAAGTCATCGAAAATTGGACCTCCAGATTAGACTACGTCCGAGCCAGCCGTGGTGGTCATATGCCTGAAGTCATATTTAAATTATAATGGCAGAAGATTATCTTTCGAATAAAGTAAATTTCATATCAATTTTAAAAAAATATCTTTGTTTTATTCCATTTCAAAGTTCTATACCTCTAAAAAAAACACCCTTTACTTGCTTACATAAAATTTAAGGTTTTTCTTATTGTAGTGCGCAAGCCCTCATACTCAGTAGGTATAGGGTATCAGGTAAGGGAAGGTTCAAGTCCCGTCGAAGTAGAACTTTAAGGATATTATTTGATTTCTTATTGTATATATTTTTTTCTGTGACTGAATAAGTTTTGTACTCTCGTTAAGCTAGTTATTTGTCTCTAACTTTGTTTAAACGCGGAAATAGTTAAAATTCCGTCTCCAAAAACTAACGCCGGAAATCATCTTAACGTAGGATGTCCATCTTTCGCGACTAAAAAATATAAATAGCCCGAAGTATCCCGAATTCGTCCGAAGAGCCCCGAAGGGCTGCCTCGTTAAATCAGACATCAAAGACCAAAATTTTTCACCATAATTTGGATAGTTAAAAGTTTACTATCTTTTTTGAGTTGCGTAATTTTGGCGCCGTTTTCATGTCTATGCGGTTTTCTGATTGATTGCTTTTGCGATGTGGTAATGCAGTTGGTTCGTTTGAATTTCGAATGGACATCGTGTTTAAAGAGACAGATACAGATTATAGAACTTCACATTTCTTTCATGTTCCTGTTTGAAAAATGTAGTCATTATGCATGTTTCAAGCTTTAATAATTTCAGATTTTCCCAAAAGGATTTTTTTATACTCCCATTAAAAATTATAGACTGTGAATATATGGATCATAGTCAGTTAGGTATAGGTGCGTATAGGTGCCTAATACTTAGATATGTGACTACATATGTAACTGAGTACCTCAGTAACATACGAATAATATGTAACAATGAAATTTAGCCGCCAAATAACTGGTTTTAAACAAAATTATTCTCATCATTAGTCTATGTCTCAAAATGACTAAACCATTAAATGTGCGGTTCGATTTCTGAACACTGTAGGTACCCATTCGCGGCCTTACGGCAGTCTGCCGGAACTCGCACCAATGTCACTGATAAATGCCGAAGTAGGTACCTACTTTTGTCTTTAAGTTAATTCTTTTTAATTTCTTCGTGACTCAGTTCCGGAAAACATGATTATCTAAGTTTCAAGAAGAGGTGCTATTGTTAAAAGTTAGAGTAAAATTTATTAATAAAGAAAGTTTATTTAAGGGACAGAAAGAAATTAGAACTAGTTGGTATTTACAATTGAAACAGTTGAGCTACCTGCAGACTGATGGAAACAATCTAGAGATTATTATTATTTATTAGATATTAATATTTAAATATGATGTAAATTTAAAACTTTTTTAACAAATTATAAGCTACATTACTTGATGTCATTTGTTGCCGATTTACTTTTGATAAAATTAAAACTAAAATGGTGTATTGAAATGATCTGAATTTTTGTTTGTTTTATAAATTTGACCTATCGCATTGACATTGACTTAGATATTTTAATAAAATTATTATTATTTTCAAAAGAAAGTAATTTAAAAAATGCAGTGACCGTTGACTCATCCATTCACCCAATTTCGCGCTATAACTGTTTCTATTTTCGAATTTCGAACTGTCACACGTTTCCTGGATCCAACATGGCGACACTTACTGTCACGTAACTGTCGTACGATTTTAATCTTTCATCCGTTTTAATAGAACTCAATTGAAATTTCGAATGCAACTTACTGCAACATTAAATTAATATTTCGTTTCCTAATTCCAAGGGATTAAGGTTTAGAATACGCGTGTTTATTTATAAGTTTAGTAGTAGGAGCTTGTCATAGATATGGTACCTACGTGTTTTGATTGACAAATAGATACATTTGATGGATTGGGTACAATGGGAAGGTACCTGGTAGGTACCAGGAACAATGGTGGAGCCAAGTGACATAATTTAAGGCTGGTGACACAACAGCGCCTGATATGTCAGGTTGACGTTTATAGACATGAGATTTGAGGCTATTGTGTCAGTCTATTTTAAAAAGATCATGATGGTGATGATGAAAGAACGTCCGGTATTTTTTAGGAACCATAGTTACATTTTCGGTTGCTACAAGATGAATTCAATAAAAAAATGGCGCCGGAGACTTGCAATTTTCAGGCAATTACGTAGATTTGCTTAATTAATTTGAAATGTTTGGCAAATGCTTACATAGATTAAACGTCAAAGTTTACTTCTATCGAAAACATTTACATAATCCAACAAATTAGAAACTAAGTATTTTTTATTTATTTAATTTAATTTAGTGTAATTAATTTAATTTAGTTTAAATTGGGCAGAAGCCTTTATTCACAAAGAAAATTACAATAAAAAATTTAAATAAATTACTAGTATTTACAATCGAAACAATTGAGCTAACTGCATACTAACTTTTCTAATTTTATTTATGTATTTATTATCTATTTTAACTTTTCAAAAGAACTCTACCCAGTTCTGAAACAAATATACCTACTTACTAACTAACTACTATTTTTTATATCTACCTCTTTAAAATGTCAGAAATATTGGAAGCCTTCAATAAAACCACGAAACAAATAAACGGAACATACAACAGTGACTTCAGTACACCAGTGTTGGATCGCGTGTCGAGCTTTGCATATTTCAGTAGATTCTAATAGAGTTTGTGTCACGAACTGCGATAAGCTTACAGCCTTTATGGCCACCCTGTATTTGGACTGTTTTATTGCTTTTTTGTGTTATAGAAATTCAAGGACAATATTGTTTTAATGCAGCATTTTGAATAGTTTATTTATTGCATTCATCCATTACAAAGGTGAACCTATTTAGAGGTAGAATCTACATGAACCCTGGACGGGCGTTGCAACATTTTACAGTTTCTGGTTAAAAATTATATGTTTATCATTTTTTATTCAGTCTTTATATATCTACATACTTACTTAAATTCTCAAGATACGATAAAAATACACACAATTTATCGTGTAGTCTCAGTAGTCCGGTTAAAATTAACTCAACCGGACTACTGAGTCGCTCGATGTATCAGTAGTCCGGTTGAATTAAGTAACCGGACTACTGATACCTTTTTTGCAACTGTTATTTCAGTGTTGATGATACATTGCCGGCTGAATGTACTTATCGAAATATTTTCTTTTGATCAAGTGACGACAGATGCTGGATGCGGCAATCAAAAATAACAAGTGTATAAAGAATAGAATAGAACACAAATAGGCCACAGACTCGGCATCAAACACTCCATATCTCGGAAACTACTTGTGCTAGACTTTCAGTTAATGGCTCAAATGAAACGAAAGGTTAAACTCTACATTTTCGATGACAGCTGTCAAAATTTAAACGGCCATATCTCGGGAAATACTCGTGCTAGACTCTCAGTTAATGGTTCAAATGAACACCAATTTATCACGTAAATTTTTTATATTCCAAAAATATTAGTATTTGTTACAAAGATTTTCTGAGAATTGTACTTTTTAGAAAAACAGATATATTCAGGCCTGAGCCAAACTGTCGTTCTATTAACCTATTTATGAAGTGTCTCACAGCTGGCCAAAGTTCTCCGGGTTCTCACTCATTTTCTTGCAAATCTTATGCCATAATAGTTGAAACTGTAATTTTCCTTCCATGTAAACTTGGTAGAAGATTTTTGAACTCTACCTACCGAACTACAACAGAAGCGATAGCTGTGGACTGTGGGCGTCACAAGTGGAAAAATGACAGATGGAAGAAGCCACAAAGTTGCGTCGGCGCCTTCTAAAACTGATAAAACCTTCAAAATACACTTTCCCTAACTTATTTATTTCCTTCCCAAAAAGTGAAAATCAACTGGTTATTCATTTACATATTAATTTGATTTAACATGGCTTATTTACGACATCGTCGGCTTAACATAACAAGGTTCTACGTCTTAATTGTTGGTTTGACTTATTGTCAGTTTGATTGGTTAGTTAATTAGTTATGTAACTGAATTAGATCATTAATAACTAATAAAATGATTGGTCTGATGAAGGAAATGACCAAATTACGATTGATTTACTTTATTGCGATGGAAAATTGCCGCTAGAAAACCTTTAACTCTGTGACGTAAGTTTAAGAGTTTGGTAAATTCGCTTCTGCATTTTGTTCGGTACCTACGTACGTAGATATCTACTCATGTATAAAAAACCTCTTTTGAAGCAATATTGATATTAACCTTTTCAAGAAACCCTTAAAGTTAACCCAAAGTAGACACCTATCATAATCTTTCAACATCTACAATAATATAAACAAAGTTTCCAAATAGGTAACAGGTAAGCTATGTTGCAACGTACTAAAACTTATAGTTTACTGTTTATCTACGCTATCAGGTATACGAAACGAGTAAAAAACGTTTTTAATATTTGTTCGTAAGACCAACTAATTTTAATTTTTAATTTTTTTCTCACCTTTCTTACTGAGTGGACCCTCAGGGAGAAGCAAGTCCATCCACTGCACCTAGTTTTTTATGGTTTTACCGATAGTTGATCCTTCAAAAGCTTTTATAATGCCTTTGACTTCTTTGAGTAATCTTACAGACATGAAGTAAAATACAAATCATTAATTGCCGAAAAGGGGTTACAGGCTTTTAGGTTTCCATTAAAAAGGTGCCATTTGAATGGCACCTTTTTAATGGAAACCTAAGTCAAGTAAAGAACTTAAAGAACGTAAGTAAAGTAAAGAAACGTAAGTCCTTGAGGACTTACCAATTATTAAAATGTGCAAAATCTAAAGTTAATAAAAGTGCTTATTTATGTTTGTCGTCTTTAGATATCGGGAATCAGTATCTTTTATTTATTTGCTTACAAAATGAGCTCTTAGACAAGTCAATAATGATTATTACCAAGACCATGACAACTACGGGAAGAACTAATAAAAATAAGATCGTCAAGTGAGAGTGTAACTCGCGCGCCGAGGGTTTCGAACGTTTGTTAATTGCACAAATATGTACTACTGGTACTAGTTAGAGACTTCGCAACAAAATGAATACCTACCTAAAAATATGTAGTAGGTACCGATCTATGGATAACTCTGCATGCTTCGGTGATAGGGGTAGGTAGATAGGTACCTAATGGTTAATTATGTATTTCGACATTTCAAAATATTTCAAAAAGTATGAAACCTACAGAAGAAATTGAAAAAT
Source organism: Eupithecia subumbrata (assembly GCA_949316285.1). Classification (NCBI taxonomy): domain Eukaryota; kingdom Metazoa; phylum Arthropoda; class Insecta; order Lepidoptera; family Geometridae; genus Eupithecia; species Eupithecia subumbrata. The sequence continues at coordinate 13,765,443 of OX438632.1, read as the reverse complement.
CTGTTTTGAAATGTACAAACGAATACCCTTCTTTTGACTTTTTAGGTCTCTTTTAAAATTTCGGCATCACAATTTGTATGGAAAAAATTTATTTACATTTCTCATTTATTTAATTTTTTTTTCTTCAAATTGCACAGGCACACGAAATGTATTATTATTTTAAATTTTAGACAATGCGAGACCATAAGGGTTTCGAAACCCGATCTCCGATCTCGAAACCCTAAACTATGTGAGCCTAGGTAGCGTAAACTTTTTAGCGTAGCGATATCGCGCGCTCTACAGGTATACGGCGACGCCTAAGTATGTGCTTTGAAGATTTTCGGAAGATTGTCCCTGGCTGTAGCTATACCTAGTAACTAGATGATGATCTGTGACAGGTGTCTGTGGGTCGGAGCTGGTCGGAAGCTGAAGGCCGGCGCACGCGTGGGCAAACTGGTAGCTTGGGCTCAGATCAATGAATAGTTTGTTAAGTTGTTACTGAGATAGGTGGCTGTTGGTATTTATGTTCGATCACTGGTTGGTAGAGTTTTGATTTAGTGAAGTACCTAATATGTAATCTACTGGTAGAGTGATTCTACCTGAGTGCAACATTACAACAAAAATATTTTTCAAGTTAGACCTAAAATCTACTTCTCATAAAAGTCTTATGTGAGTAATCTAAAAAAATCTTATATGTAGAAAAGATAACAGACCACAGTTTTCGTACAAGTGGAATGGAATTCAGCCAGATCATTGATTACTAAAAACGTTGCAGTTTTTCATAGTTAGACCTAAAATGAATTTGTTAGGTATAGTTGCTAACAGGACAAAGTTTTCGGTAAAAGTAGAATCTTTCATTTTAATCAAACAAAATGTTGTACCTATCAATTGAAAATCTCTATAAAATAAATAAATAATGCTGGACAATTCACACAGCATCATCAAGCATCATCAAGCCACAAGCTAACCAGAGCTTGAAGACACCAAAGTTTTCAGATTTTTTTGGAAATTTATGGTAATCAATAAAGATCAACCAAACCAATCAAACTTGTCTTTATCTCCATTGCGCATCAACTCTACATTTAACTTCAATAATCTAGAAAGACTTATTTATGCGTCTGGTCGAAGCGACGCGTGACCCGAGAGCTGGTGAGTATCTGGCGCTGCGCACCAGCTTTGCCATACAGCGGGGCAATGCAGCCAGCGTCTTGAGGACGCTTCCGACTGGTATTGATATGGATCAGTTCATCTACCTGTAGATTGTTTGCAACAGTCTGCAGTTAGGTCAATTGTTTCAATTGTAAATGCTAGTTCATTTATTTATTTATTTCTTTAATATAAAGGCTACTGCTCTAAAAAAAGACTTGTTTAACCATTTACAAACTATTTACCATTCCCAAGCGCTCCAAACCAACAAGATCTTCTCCCGAGTGCTCTGAGCCCGCGCTATCAGCGGCAGGCGGCTCTACAAAGCTATCTCTTCTCCGAGATAACTGATAAAAGCTCCGCTTGGATTATCATTTGACTTAGGGCGTGGAATGTGCTGCTTTAATTAGGTTATTTCCGTCTGACACCGGCTTTGGTTGTCTAAGATGTGATTGGGTTTGCTTGACCCTCCATTCATAATTTTGGAGAACTGATGGTACAAATTACCTAAATAAAATAAAATAAATTATGGTGGACAATCTGCAGCATCATAAAATTATGTACAAATTTTAAAAGAGAAACAAAAGTGATGTAGGGGGTCTATCAGAAATCCCTTTTAGACAAAACGAAAAACATTTGGTTGCCTATTTTAAGTCACAAAAATATTTATGACTAGTAAATTATCTTTACTTACAAATAAAATTTCAACTACCTGTAGATTGTTGGCAACAGTCTGCAGTCAGCTAAATGGTTTCAATTGTAAATACTAAGTTTAAATTTGCTTCTATTATTTGATTGATAAGAATAATAATAGGTAGGTATACTTACAAAAATACAAATAAAATACCAAAGGTTTTTTTCAATACAATGAATAACAATGGGACTGTTACGCTGTTTCCTATAATAATTAAGATGTTGCTTAAGAATGGTTTTTATATTTTTGAAATGATTTAATTTTATTTACATTTATTTATTTGTTTCAGGGCACGGTGTAACAAAGTGTTTTCAGTGAATCGACTTTGAAATGTTATTCAAGTGACACGAAACTAATACTAAATAAACAACAAATAAAAACAGTTTCAATTGCAATAAAAGTGAGAGTGGTTAATGTGAGAGCTGGCGTTGAAAAACTGGTAAGTTGTTTTGTTATTTATCTACATATTTTAGAAATGTGATAGTGGTACGTTTCCCTTAAAAAAACCTAGGCTATCGATAATAGTTGTCTTATTTCTATAATAGAAATTATATTCGAAAAAATGATCTCATCTTTTGTACCACTACCGTTTTTACCACCTATGGTAGAAACTAAACCTACTGTTTTTTTTAAATAAATAATTTCAACGCCTTGCAACCATGTAAATAATCCTTTGTATTGAACCAACCACATGTCAATTATGTATAGTTAAATTCGGTCACCGAGACCGTTGGGTTCACCCATAACCAAACTAGTAATAAATGTTAGAAAGTAAATTTCCAATTCCCATTGTGGTCAAAACAAAGACGAAAGACATCTTAAACAATATGGCGCGAAGTCTATGGGACAATATAAAGTGTGTCAATGATGACCATAAACCTATGGTGGCCTTCAAACACAGATTCTTAACATATGTTACAGATCTAATGTGGTGATACGGAATATATATTATTGTATTACAAGCTGAATAGATATTATTGTGGGCGGATGTTGTAGCTTGGGAGAAAAGAAAAGTTAATTAATTAGGTAGATTGAATCTACGTTGGTGCGGTGGTGCTTCGTTCAGATTCTTACTTTATGTTATGAATATTAATTTCTTAAAAAGTCTTTTCTTTCGATATAAATTAGGCCTATAACACTGAAAAATATAGTCCAACTAGACGCATTTTAACTTAGTTGTCGTCAAAATAGTTGGAATGATAAATATCTCATTCAATACAAACAAGAATGTATACTATGGTAGGTGCAACATATCGAATTTGTTTAAAACAAAAAATAGGCACATCATTGACATATTAATGCTCTAAGTCAAAATAAATATTCACTTTGTCATATCTGCACGAGGTTAGCAAACAACTTTGTTGCGTTTAATCTCTGAATAAAATAAAATATCTACACTTTATAAGGCCAATTCATTACTTGATAGAAGGAGCTATTACGATTTAACTAAGTTCTCATAGTCACAGAAGACAAGATTTTATCAGGCTCATATGGATTCATGATGCGTGATCGCATTAGACAAGATCTTAATCAATGTAAACAATTTTTTTTAGTGAAAAATTGTAGCTCAGTGAGTATTAGGTTTAAACATAAAAAATGAAAATATAAATACATATGTACTTATATTGTAGCTGTGCTTAGCTTGGGGCTAGATAATGCTGTGTGAATTGTCCACCATTATTTATTTATTTATTGTATAAGACTCGGCAAACGTAGTGTAGAACGCCCTCCGGCCAGGTGGGATGACGATCTGCGAAAGACTGCAGGCAGATGCTGGATGCGGCAAGCTGAAGACAGGGCGCTATGGCGCTCATTAGGGGAGGCCTATGTCCAGCAGTGGACTAACATAGGCTGATGATGATGATGAAATACTTATTTAACTGCCACCACTTTATAGCATCGCTTCGCAAATATGCATTGCCCTTTGCAACAACAACTATCTAAAACAATACAATATTCATCTGTAACCAATACACATTTAAAAGCTATAAAACAAATTGTACAACTTCCTGAGTGCAATTGGTCGCAACATATCAATTCGTGGTCATTGGTTGACAGCCACTTTTTCAATCAATTAGTCACCACCACCATTGCTAGGCATTATACAATTGACTGGCTCTGTGTTGGTCAGTTTGACAAACAATACACATACAAATAAAACTTTTAAATCGATCATGGTTATTAACACTAAAGTCATTTATAACGGGATATTTACCATGATTTGAGTTTTGAGCTTTCAAATATTTCGGTACAATTTCATGAGCCATGATCGGAATAACTGTACAAATATTTCAGTATGTTTTCAAAAGTAATTCAAAAACTTAGGGGGTCCAAGTTGACCGTTTGTGGTTTTTCAAGACCTAGGTATGTTTCGCACACATATAACAGGATCTCAACTTCACCATCAACCTATTTGAGGCCACAGCTGGACTTAGGCCTCTTCTAATGAACGCGATAGGGCTCTGTTTTCGGCTTACCGCATCCAGCATCTGCTTGCAGTCATTCGCAGGACGTCATCCTATCTGGCAGAGGGAGCCCTACACTACATTAGCCTAGTCGCGGTCTCCACTCAAGAACACTTTTACCCCAGTGGTTGCCGTTTCTTCGTGTGATATGGCCGGCCCAGTGCCACTTCAGTTTGCTTATTCTCTGGGCTATATTAGTCCTACCTATAATACCTGTTTTTAGTTGCTATCCATCCACCACCAGCCCCAAGACTTCCCCTGTGAATGAGAGTCTCTCCAAGGAGTCAATGTACCAGTACTTTTGTACGGCATTTAAGTTTCAAGCATCTTAGGTTCGTAGTTAACCCGCTGACATTCCCAATGAATTCGTCTCGATCGTTTTATAGTAAAACTGGCTTCTGCCTGCGACTTCGCACTCTTTTCAAGTAGCCAATATCTCCGGGATATTGTTCACTTCCCTGTCAAATTTCATTAGCATTCTTTTTTCCATCTCTTCATCCATTACCTTCTTACGGTTAAACGGCTTAAGGCTTGGTAGGCCACCAGAGGCCGCCTTTTTGTGATTTTTAAAACCATCTGAGACTTAGAAAATAGTGTTTAAAATTCTGAAAATAATATATATATTACTTAAAGATTTAGTCTAGTCAAAGTCGCATTCAGTTACAAGATCTAATGAATTTCACTCGATAGAAAATAATCCCAAAGTTACCCCTTTTTCTAACGTTTTTTCAAAATGATGACTAGCGAACTACTGATATCACACTTTTTTTGTGATATCATATATATAAATTATCAGAGCGTCTGGTCGAAGCGACGCGTGACCCGAGAGCTGGTCAGTATCTGGCACAGCGCATCAGCATTGCCATACAGCGGGGCAATGCAGCCAGCGTCTTGGGGACGCTTCCGACTGGTATTGATATGGATCAGTTGAGCTACCTGTAGATTGTTTGCAACAGTCTGCAGTTAGCTCAATTGTTTCAATTGTAAATACTAATTATATTATAATTTTCTTTGTGAATAAAGGCTTTTTTTTGTACTCAACTAAGAACACATAATATTCCTAAACAAATGCACAGAGTTTGACTTAATAAAACGATTTTCTTAATCACTATGTTTAAATAACTACAAAAAACCCGAGCGCGGCGGCTTGGCAGGCGTGCGTTTTCCCTTACGCCTACTGCTATTAAACAATATCCCGAGGCCGTTACCGGGATATTGTCGACATAGGCTACTTGCAAAACGCGTGCGAAGCCACGCACAAAAACTAGTTGGTTTACATTTGAGAAAATATAATAATGAACTAATACGATGCTGTAAAACAATCTTCAATCTTGTGTATCTTATAGGAGCCATAAAAACATGATTGCGAGTACATCAATTAATCCGCCTGACGCCTGACCGGTCGGTGACATTGGTTCTGATGATGGAGTGCCTCCGGGCTGACAAATGACAGGCTTGGACAGGTTCGACCTTGGATGAAACGTCAGGAGACTGCTGGCGCTTCGATTTTAATTAAAAAGTGTACCGGTTTGTCCCAGCTCTCGGCTGTGCTTGTGGCATAATCAAAAAAACCTACTTGACGTTGTTACAATTTTAGTAACAAAACAACCTAGGGCTTACGTGGTGTTAAAGAGACCTAGGTCCGTTTTATGTAACCTTACTCAGTCATCGACCTTTGCTTCACTTACTCAAGAATAGATAGATCCCTGAGCAAATGTTCATATGACGGGCCAAAAGTGGAAAAGCTTCTGACAAAAGATTTTTCCTGGTATCTCGGTGTTCATCACCTAGAAAAAATTGTACGTGGTAATGTAGGCAAAGGTTTTCAGTACTACAAAAACCAACGTACCTAAACACTGGTCTAACAAGCGTTTAGCTAAACAGTGTCTAAACAGTTAGACATGGGTTTAACAAGAGTTTAACTCTCGTTTAAACTATGTTTAAGCCGTCTGTCACTGTAAAACATCGTAAAAAGCAGTTTTGTGGTAACGCTTTTGTAAAATACGAGTTCAACAGATGTCCAACTTTTTTGTAGTACCGCTGTTTAAGTTTAATTACGAATTGAGTCGAAAATAATCTAAGTACACCTTTAATTCACTTTCTCACATTGAAGATACCATGATAATTATTTAATTAATTAGAAATTACTTTCGCCTTGGGGGTTATCAAAGACTTAATCAGTAGAGATAAAATGAAAATTCAGTTACGACGAAAGAAAATATTCATGACAAACGAAAGTTTTCAAAGTTGTTATTTTGAAAAACGGAGGAGTTTCTCAAGTCAACACGTATTTTTTTACGGTTTCGAAGATCGGTTTCTAAACCCTTATAGTCTCGCTTTGTCTGTCCTTTTTTCCCTCCTTAATAACTCAGAAACTACTGAAGCCATCAACTTGAAATTTAAAATAATAATACATTTCGTGCGCCTATACAGATTTAAAAAAAAAAAATGAAAAATGAAAGTGAATATTCACATTTCGTTACTCGTTACAATCATATACTAATTAATTACCAAAGATGAGCAAGCAATTTTTCAAAATTTGCATAAAAAGAAAAATATAATTCATTGTTTTTTTTTGCTTGGTATTATTTGTTTTTTAACAAGAACAAAGAACTTGCTTTATTTGATTTTAAAAAAATCTGTAGATAAGTAAAAAAGTCAAAACGGAAACGGACTTTATGTGCCGTATCAACAACCACTATTTGCAATAGTTATATTTATATAATTTTAGCACTGAATTTTAATCGTTTATCAGTGTTAATCGTATATCAGTGTTTATAATTTCATAACTGCGCTGTCAGTCGCCTGCAGTGGCACAGTGGGAGCCCGGTCTTGTAATCAAAGGTCACGGGTTCGACGTAGACTTGATTTATTGATTTGATCTCTAAGCACACCCTTTCAGAATTGACTCTAGATTCTTCTGTTTGCTTTACCAACACCCCTGAGGCATTATTTATTTATCTTGTAACTAAAAGATTCATGATCATCATCAGCCTATACTAGTCCACTGCTGGACATATGCCTCCCCTAATGAGAGCCATAGCGGCTGTCTTCAGCTTGCCGCATCCAACATCTGCCTGCAGTCTTTCGCAGGCCGTCATCCTATCTGGCCGGAGGGCATCCTACACGTCGTTCGATTAAGTAATATATATAGTATAATAGACACTAGATAAGTATGTTACAAATACGATTGAACTGATTATGAAGAAACGACGAAAAGATAAAAAAATGCTATGTATGAAATATATCAGTTATCTAGTACCCATAACACAAGCTTTGAGTAGCTTACTTTGGGGCTAGATGGTGCTGTGTGGATTGTCCAGCATTATTTATTTATCTATTGAGTTAGCGAAGAAACGGGCAGAAAAGCGCATTCGTTCAAAGTCTCAAGTTATAAACACGTTTCTACCCGCGGCTTCGCACACGTCGTTTCTTTCCTTGTTTCGTTGGATTTTTTATTTCTTTCTTTTTCAATCATTTATTTAACTGTTCTGGGGTGTCAACTAAGGGTTAGCCAGAAATACTTTAATAAAAAACAAAATAAGTAAAACACGCACTTGCGCCGTGGAGGTAAGGTCGAGAACTGCTAGCAATGACCCGTTTCGCCTTATACAGCGTGTTGCGAAACAAGCACAGATGCTCTGAGGCCACGGCAAGGCCAACAGCCTACTGCATGGAAGTACTCCACCGGAAGTGGGTAGCACCTATCCAGGCTTGGGGTTCAGTTCCGCTTGGCCCCGGTGAGGGTCGTACGGGAATTTCTAGAACTTGGTTTTGAATAAGAGTTTTCATTATAATAGAGCTTTTTTGTTGTAAAGCGTATTTTTTATTGAATTTTGAACAGAACCCTGAGCTTAAACAGCTCAGGGTTTATCTTAGTGTGACCCCGCTGGGGGACATACAGGTGCCACCAGATGTTGATGTTTGTTCACAAGAGTTTTATTATTATAGCTTTTAACTAATAGCTTAACGCTTTGAAGCATATTATTTCGCTCTGGACATGTTTTTAAAGCTGAAAAACGTTCGTTACCGCGTAAAAATAAGCACCAGCAAATTAATTAATAAGCATAAAAACGAAATAATTAAGATCCAAAGTTTTTGTTTTTATAGTGCGTAAGCCTCACACTCTGGCTAATTTGGTACTCACGGAAGGTTCAAGTCCCGTCGAAGTCAAAAATTTTTGCGATATTATTTGATTTCTTAATAAAGTTCCATTTGTTTTAGTAACTTGAATCTTTTAGAACCTAAAAAAAAGACTCAAGATAGATCCACATAATGCAATAAGATTCACCAGCACCAGGATTCACCAGGTTAACTGCTGCCTTCCAAAGAATTAACCTAAAGCCAATTCCAAGTAACATAATGCATATATCATTTCAATTACCATAATGACAGTTAATATTTACCCGAACTCGCCCTTGACCCATTGTTATGACGTGTTATGTTATTCTGTCTGTCATTAACCGCTAAAGCTCAATGACGGAAGGAAAAGGGCTTATTTTCGAACAATCGATATTACTACCTTTTGCACGTGGGTTCGCACGTCTAACATAACGTAATAAAAAGCAGCAGCCAAAGAAATACAGTCAAGACCCTAGGTCTGTGGAGTACTGAGGCGAGGCTGTCCAGGTTTTAAAAAAAATCTGAAGTTCTGGTCGCAGCGACGCGTAACCCGAGAGCTGCTTGGTATCTGGCGCAGCACATCAGCTTTGCCATACAGCGGGGCAATGCAGCCAGTTACAATTCAAATCCAATTCATTTCTGATTTCCTAGATGGTAGAGCTTTATGGTTTTTCGTGGATCTTATGAATTTATGATTTCCTCCTAGCCGAATTTCGGCCTCGGCGGCGGTCAGTCTCAACGGAGACGTCGGAGAACATCTAATGCACTATGATGGTCTGCCCACATTGACATAACAGTGCGCATGATTTCTAGCCTCCAAAAATTTTTTTATTTCAATAATCAAAAATCAAAAAATCTTTATTACACTAATAAAATAAATTTTTATATTTTTTTTGTGTTTAAATAAAAACGGAAATAAAGTGATATTTGGTTTCGGTCGCTTCAGTTTGTACTCACTGAAGTAAAGAATCAACGAAGAAAACTTTAGCCTGTTATTTGTTATTTTTCGAGTTGGAGCTAAACTCGTCCGATAATCTGATATTTTATAGTAAGCCTTAATAATTTTATAGTACACGGCAATTTTTGTTTTAATTTATTTACTGTTCCAATTCCAAAAATACAATACGGGGTTAAGGTTATTAACATTTATTAATGCTAGCAGTGATTTCTGTCATTGCAATTTTTCCACACGTCACTAAAAACGAACCTCGCCCCTATGTAAAGTTCCATACCATATGGCTCAGTCTTTCGAAGGCTCTGGAGGAGTGAGTCAGACAGCCTACGCCAACTTTGTCTATATTCGTGTTTCTGAGAACATGACTGTTTCTCGATGATTATGATGAGTGCTCGGAAGTATGTATTTATCTATGGGTAGACTTCCCATGATACTTCAACTCCAAAAAAGGCTTACGGAATATATATTTTGGGTTTTTTGTTTAGTCATTCGTACTTTACCTATAGGTAAGTAGTTACTTGAGCCAACTTCTACCGAAAATTAGTTTGGATCGATAACAGAAAAAAACAAAAACTTTAGTACTTTGTTAGTAGGTATTAATTTATTTTGTTAGATGCCGGCAGTTTATTATTTTCATCTGTATGGCGTCCCAACGGTGACCAGCTACGTGCGCAGGACATACATTATTATGGTGCATAAGTGTGTGCGCAAACACAGATGCACTCTTTATTCCCTCAGTCTCATAATTCAATGAGATTGCAGACCGACACGACCAATGGTAGGTAAAGAGCTATTTAGTAGATTTCTGTATAAAGACCCTTACAAGAGAGACGATTAATGGCTGACGGTAAATCCTTTGCAAAATTGCACGAAGAGAATTTGACTCTACACAGCTTCTTGAACACATTAAAATTAACTCCCCAATAGTCCTACTAGATATCCTATTCATCTAGACATTCCATTCAGTTTCACGAATTATAGGCAAAACTCCTTTTTCAGTAGAGCAGTAGCTACATTCAACAGTCTGTTCGATATGCGAGGACATGCGAGAACACATACATGGTTATCAGTTATTATTTAGGTTTATTTAAAAAGTGTGTAAAAATGTTTGTTCTCCGAATACAACATAATAAAATAATATATAGATATTATCCTCATACACGACCGTAGAGGTATTAAAGTACACACGACCTATCCCAACCTCTTCTGTTTCCTATAAAGAGGATTACAGGATTATCGTTCTATTTGTGTGTGTTAGACAGAGATATAAAACAAAACACGAACGAGGAAAGAGGATGGATGGTATCAGGATTTATATGACGAAGTAATGTGATCATTTAGGATTATATATGATCAGTATTGACGTTGATTTAAATCAATTGTCGTAACATTGCGTGTACTTACATAAATAACTCTAAGTGATAAGTAGCTCCTATGACTACGTTCATAATTAAAACTGGTTAGGTTTTCGTAGGAATTAAACAAATATTAAATTGCATGAAATAGATTTAAATGATATTTCAAGAATTCAAAAATCAAACAAACTCTCTTACGTGACAAATGACATTTTAGGCATTGCTTTAAAAAAAATTATACGTTAAGACAGTTTTAGACAGGTACTTTGTGGGTTCATGGCTCTACAATCAAATGTACCTACTGTTAGCATCATTTAAAAAACATATCCCTCCTTTTTGTAGGTACAGTTCAAACAATGTAGATTATTTTCTGCAAAATAGCTTCTCAATGTTAAGTGAGCTGTCATAAGTCACTGTCGCAGAGCGGGGATATAGACAGAGCCACCTGAGATGGCGATTAAAGGATTGTGTATTACCAAATTATTGAAAAAAAAACTCAATTAATGTAAAACATGGATAGAGGCGATGCCGTACGGTAAAAGCATTATTTATAAAGTTACTGTATTACTTGAGACTATTGTTATGAACTGATTTCACATCACTAATCAGCACCAAAACTCTTGTAAAACAAACATTAAATTATTTACCAACCTGCGGTCAATCCCCACTAATTGAGTCATCACCGGCGCCAGCGCAGATAAAAGCCATTTGTATATTCTTGTAATTGTACAGTTTTGCTCTTGTAATGAAGTGTTTCATAAATAATATTGTAAGTGGTTTTATCTCGGTAATGGCTTCCTTGCTGTTGTCTTATAAATCAGTGGAACGAATAAAGTCACTGAGTTCTGTCCCAGAATTAAAAGCCTTAAGGCTTTTAATTCTGGGACAGAACTCAGTGACTTCAGTTGAATCATCATCATTTATTTATTTATTTATTATTAAGGAACGCCAACAGCGTATACATAAAGCCTTCTTATAGTTAACATTTATCTAAGATGGTTTTAATATATACGCTAATAAGAGGCGGACACAACATTGTTAAAAATTCAATAACTATTTATATACTATACTAAATTAAATAAATGAGATCAAAGTTAAACAATATGTAGTGAAAGCTAATAGAAAATATCGTCTTCTGAAACATAATTAATAACAAAAATAAAAACTATTATACATCTTTAAATTTAAAACACCAAATACAAAATAGAGATCTAAGTATCTATAATTTCATGCTGGAAATATTCCAGCACTTTAAGCTTGAATTTGTTTAGGTTATCACTGAATATGTATATATCAGGAATTTGTTTGACAACATCATCAGTCCATAAGTACTGCAATGCTGGATCTAGACCAGCTGGTAGATTCAGATGTAGATATTTGTGAGTATATATCACTCAACTAATGTATAGTACTACTAATATATGCTCAAATATAGTATTTTCGCTACTTACTGATTGCTTTTTCATTATATTTACATCACTGGAGAATCCTCATCTTTGTAGAGTCAGTAGTAAATATTTAATAATATAAAATAATATATTCCTGCACAATCGCAGATCAGATGTCACTGTCACGGGCTAGGGAGAGCGACGCCCGACAAGAAGTTGAAGGGAATTGGTAAGAGGATATTTTAGGAATTTATTGAAAAGCACAATATATATGAATAATACAGCAAAGAACAGCGTTAAAGGCAATGTTCTACGGTAAACAGATTATCATTAAGGTAATGTATTATCTGAGAGCGGTGTTTGAACTGATTTGATCATAATTACGAATAAAAAAAGAAGGGAATATAGTAGATATGAGAGATATACACTCACGTGTACGGCTGTGTGAGGGTGACATGATCACTCTGATTAAACCATCCTTAATAAATAAAGACAAAAAAAAATAACAGAGGACAAAAAATTTGAAACCATGTTTTTCTAATAAACCATAAAGTTTTATCGATTCTCTAGGCTATTTAAACCTCTCGTAGTACAAGATTCAATGAAGAAAATCATTACTTTTACTTTAATACTGTAAGTAGGTACTCTACCAATATGGACGGACAGCACGCACAAAAAATCATAAATACCAGTTCGTCATAATATTTAGATTATTTATGATGTGATATGGGTTTCCGATCACGTCCGTTATATCCGCTAGCTGATTCATTAGTGGCGTTAGCAGAGCATTCTAATGGGCGGGAACAATGCTTAGGGCGTAGGGTTGCCAGAGGTCTTCAACTTCAAATAATCATAATATGATTATATGCAGTGGACATATTATGTCCACTGCTGGACGTGATCACCGCGCTGCGCGCTGGCGGATTGGTAATCGCAGTAGAGGTGTTAAAAATACACAGAAGGAAGCTGGTGCTCTTCCTCTGGTTGGAATGAATGAACACTTTATTGTACAAGTAATAATTAACAAAAATAAAAGTCTTATATCTAAATGACAAATAAACATACTACTAAAGGCGGTTTATTGCTGAGAGCGATTTCTACCAGACAACCTTGGGATGGAGAAAAAGATGTAAGTAAATAAAAAAGGGTTGGTAGTGCACAGACAGTAAATAACAGAACTTATATACCTAATACATACATATATAGGTAGGTACATACATATAATATAAAGGTAGGTTCCCTTACGACATCCGAGGGCTGAGTAAGAGGAATCAATTCCAGAAGTGTTGAGCACGGATAATAAAAAACCGAAATTAAATAAATAATGCTGGACAATTCACACAGCATTATCTAGCCCCAAGCTAAGCAGAGCTTGTGTTATGGGTACTAGATAACTGATATACTTAATACAATATAGGTATAGGTACTACCTAAATAGATATTTTTTTATTATTGCAAGCATCCAGAACACCCTGAACAAATATCTGCAAATTGTACTAACATTTGTCCAGAGGCGGGAATCGAACCCGCAACCTCCTGCGTCGTAGGCGGTCCTTCGCCCGCTGCGCCATAGAGGTCGTCCAAACATAAATGAAAAAAATCTACTCAAAGGTTTTTGGTAATAAAATAAACACAACTAAGCATTCACATCCTTTTTCAATAAACACAAGCGAGTAATAACTCGCTTCTCAAACAATTTACGTCTGTAATTGTACAAATTCATGTCATAAAACAAATTTTACGACTTTTTTACTGCGCCGTTTACGAGGCATGGCAACCCTAGCTGGGTGCGCAGGAGTGCCTGACCGCTACAAAAATAAGTGCGAGTTGACACTTCTCGGAATGGGAGGTGTCAAGTGGCAACACAACTATGCACTAATCTAGCACGCGTGTCTAAGGGCACAGTCTACGCTATTTTACAGACGTTTACTTTAACGGTTAAACTTTATTCTATACCTATTTTTATCTAAGAAGTTCTTTATATAGGTAGATACCTATGTTCCGAAAAACAAACCAAATTATAACAGATTTATAAATAAAGTTCGGTAGGTAGATGCAACAATTTTATTTCGGTGAGTCTGGACTTGGAAGTTTTCGAATATATTATTACTCTCGTGAAAATGAGTCTCGTGGATAAACGATTGGGATTGAAAATGACAACCTCTATTATGCTGTCATGCTTAGATCAAATTTGAAATATATTTTAGATACAGTATTTCAGTCCCAATCTATATACATATTTACGCCACATTATAATCCACTCAGGTTTGCCGGAGGAAAACTCTTTCTCAGGGTTAAGCTCACATAGGCAATATCCTATTAAATAAGTTCATGCTATGTAGTAAAGAATTACAGAATAATCCGTGGAAATTATTCTGAATTTATTTTTATTTTAAAAAGCCTATTTTAAAACAAAAATTAGGTGCGTACCTAAAAAAATAGGCTTTTTGCTTTAGACGAGGTAGAGTGACTTATTATTTATTCGTAGGGAAGAGTCCAAGAATCAGTGGAAGAGCCCTTACCCCCTGGCACGCAATGCATCCTGTTGATCACACAGACTGCTTTATTACAATTAATTGATGGCATAAATAGGCGCAGGTTAAATACGAGCGACACGCCAGTGTCGCATGCGACTTTTAGCTACAACAGGTTAAATGCGCTCGACATGTTGGTGCCGTATGCGACTTTTTGTTGCAAGGAATGTTCTGACAGGTGGGTGAGAGGGTGTTGGCCAGACATTCGCCATTTTGAAAATACCTACGAATAATTCGAATTATGAAATTGATTTGTTATTTGGGTTCCGTACCTCGAAAGGAAAAAAGGAACCCTTACAGGATCACCTTGTTGTCCGTCTGTCTGTCTGCCTGTCTGTCCGTCATTCAAACTGGGAGGAAATTTCCATATGCAATCAAAACCTACAGCGTACCTACCTGAAATTAATAAATTCATTAATATCATAAAGTTAAGCCAAATAAACAATTTATTTTTAAATAAATGGTGAATCAATAATTTTAATTCATTAGGTACCTACCTTATTATAAATTTTTACACACATAGTCAAGCAACTTTTTTGATGTCTCGCTGATTTTGAGGTTTCTTTTAGAATAAGCCTATTCGTGTCTCTACATCATCGCCTAGGATTTTTGTGCTGCAAACATGCTTGGTGGAACAAATATCTATGGTTCCTTACAAAATTTGTAATTTCATATAAGGACATAAAGCGATGGTAGAGGAAACAAACCAAGATCCTTAAAAACTGTTTGCAGGATTGATCAGGCGGGATTCCACTTAATGTTCTGATGCACTTTTTTTGCGCTAAAAATCCTCTGTTTTTGTCCGTACTATTGCCCCAGATCACTAACCCATAACGAAGTACCAATAAGTACGCGTGATACGACATAATGCCCGTTTTTATAATCGTGACGTTTTTTATTTTTAAAAGAGCATAATATATAAATTTGTTAATTTTTTTACTAATGAAGTCTATCTGAGATTTCCAATTCATATTTTCGTCAATTATTACGCCTAAAAATTTTACTAACGCGACTTCGTCTATTTTTGTTCAGTAAGATTAAAGTTATTATTGTACATGTTCAGATTTATTACATTGAATAATACTTTTATCTACTTGCCGTTGACCTAGAATCATGATATTTGGCAAGACACAAGCTCTTACAATTATACAGAACCCGTGCGCGAGTGCGACTCGCACTTGACGTTTTATTTCGGAAATATTTACCCTTTTAGTCCTCTACATATTTTTAACGAAAAATTTTTGGCTTCGGAACTAAGATATATAATTTATTACGACACCGTGCAGGAATCGCAAGGACGACCCGTGTTACAAAGTATGGTACCTTCGTATATTTATAACATGTTTGCTATTGTTCGACTTGGAATCGAATAATCCGAATGGCTGTTCCTACCCATGTCGATCTCTGTCTTGAATATCAATTAGTGCCGAAAAGTTCATTTAAATGCAGAACTCGTCGGCAAAATTCTCACCACATATCTAAAAACTAAATACCCATCTATTCTAATATTATAGAAAGGAAAGATTTGATTATTTGTTTGTATTGAATAGGCTCCGAAACTATTTAATATTTCATTATTATTATTATTGTGGAATAATTATATCATAATAATATAATTATATAATTATATATTTTATTATATATCATTTTTATTTTTATTATATATTTTCATTTTCATTTTCATATATATATATATTTTCATTTTCATATATATTTTCATTTTCATTTTTATTATATATCATATAATTATTATCTTTATTATTGTGGAATAATGTGGGCTTCTAATAAGAAGCCCACATTATTCCTGATGAACGTAGGCTACTTTTTACCGCGGGAAAATGTTTCATTCCTACGAGAAAACGGGTAATAGGACAACGGGTAGTAATGCAGCTAGTTAATCATAAATTTCATAATATTCTTTATTCCAAACATACATATAAGTTAACAATTAAAATAAAGTACCTACCTACCATAAAATAAGTATCAAAGATGTATATGTAAATCAAATATAGATTTAAGTTACAAAATCTGTTCATAATGGTACGTTAAATTTTTGACTTGTAAATATTATTTTACCAATAAAATGACTATCTGACTACCTGGAAAAATCCAACAGTAGTAAACGCACTCAATCGGTATATTATAAATACCGACGCCGCGTACGCTCCGAATACCTATGATATAACGTCAGTAGCTTCATCTGCATCGTCAGTAGGTAGAACAATTTATTACTAGCAGGTTGTATCGGTTACGAGGAACAAAGATACGTGATTCATGTAATTGCGAGGTGAAGGCGAACCAGTTGACTTCGCGTGTAAAAACAATATTACCTACATGTGTTTGTTTCTGGACTCATCGATTCTTAAGTGAAAAGGTATCTCTTAGAATAAGGTATATCTAGATTCCTGCTCCTCATCAGAACAGCACACATATGTATATGTAGGTCTGCTGAACAGGCTGCTAATAAATATGGGGGTTTACCACCAGAATATTCTATGTAACTACTTTTCTCTTTCAAATTGTTATTAGTATTATTAACCTCAGTAACAAAAAAATATTGCTGTCTGGTATAAACATATTGAATTGAATTGAATAAGACTGTGTTGATTTTCCATGGTGCGAAGATAAGCCCGCATAAATGTTTCTATTAGTGGCATCTTGATTGGCTTATACGTAGCTATTTACACTGTTAACTTTAAGAAAATTGTATACTGTTTGTGCCTCAATAAACGAGAAAATAAAAATAAAATAAATGCAAAAGCCTAACCGAAAACATTAAAAAAAGTCTGCTGTACGTAGGTATTTAAGGTAAGGTCTACTGTAAAACGAATGCCACTTATGTAAACCACTACTGATGATGAATGCGAAACGACGTAAAACTTTATGACATCTCTAAAACATGGTAGGTATAATTTATGAAAACAAAATGGCCAGTGACACACTAGACTTGCAAATATCTATCCGCGACACTGAGGTCAGTGACATGTCAAACGGTACTTTGACTAATAAAATCAAAATTATAGCATTTGAGGAGATAATACGGTTAAATTATCATAAAAAAGATCACCAGAATTGCATTCTTGTTTCATTTAATTTTATAGCTAGTTATATTTATTTATTTAAAAAAGTAACAGGTGTCAAAGTCTGGGAGGTAGATGAGTTAATCGAATCTATAAATTGGCAGACTGTAACGAATATTATGTATTAAGAATATCAACTTCCCACCGAAGAATATTGCATCTACTTTACTTACAAACCTGGTCATCAAATCAAAGAGAGATGATGATATTTTCGAGATTCGGTTCAAAGCAAAATATACTATAAAATTAAAGTTTCAATTTTTCCTTGTATGTATGTGATATGATTTATTAGTAAACTATTCTTTGAATTAATTTGCGTTCTTGACCCATTTTGTGGCAAATATTTTCTTTATAATGTTGTCGCCTCGTAGTCATGTTGGTACAGCTGTTGGTTCAATACCTATCATAACGTACTGTGTCGTTTGTTACGATTCGAACTTGAAATATCCAAGTGCAAGACTTATTGTTTTATTTTTTGTTTTATCCTTGGTAAGTCAGTACCTACAGATATTTTTTTACAATTTTATATGATTTTGGTTTTCCTACGTGGGCCTTCCTTTCCGCCCTTTTTTCGTTTTCGCATTATAAGTGTGCGATTAAATCTATTATTACCTAAGATTTAGATTTTTACCTACTAATAAATTTTTTTTTTTGTTTTTTCCTTTTCATCATCTACGATCGGCTGTTTAGCCATAATTAGATATGGTCTTGAGTGGAATATTCTGGTGCCGTTCCAGTGAATAGCACCATCTTAAAGGTTGAACAATTCAGTTCCTTTGGTCCAGTTCGAGTATATGCCATCTTTTAAGGCGTTTTATGTGGTCTTGGTCTTGAAGCAAGTCTTTTGCTAGTGAGTTGCTGTGGTTATTCAGTCTTTCTTTGTACTTTTTGCTGTAGCTGTTTACTTCTTCTCTTATGGTTGGCATTTCCAGGTATTCGTGTATCTCAGAGTTTCTCACAAACCAGTGTGCGCTGGAGACTGTTCTTAGTGCGATGTTTTGGAATCGCTGGAGTATCTCTAGGTTGGAGTTGCTAGCCGATCCCCAGAGTTCTATTCCGTATGTCCAGATAGGTTTTATTATAGCTTTGTAGACAAGCAGCTTATTGTTAAGAGAGAGTCGTGATTTTCGACCCAATAGCCATGAGAAGTTCTTAAATTGTATGTTTGCTTCTGTTC
The DNA here is from genome assembly GCA_949316285.1 of Eupithecia subumbrata. Taxonomy (NCBI): domain Eukaryota; kingdom Metazoa; phylum Arthropoda; class Insecta; order Lepidoptera; family Geometridae; genus Eupithecia; species Eupithecia subumbrata. The sequence goes on along the minus strand of OX438632.1, from coordinate 13,746,548 downwards.
TTTTGGCTTTAATGTGGTTTGCCCATGTCAGACGTCTATCTAGGTGCAGGCCTAGGTATTTCACCGTGTTGCTGGTTGGCAGGATTCCTCTTTCCATGCGAACTGGTGTACAATCTCCTTTTCTGAGCGAGAAGGTGACCTGCGTGGACTTTGTTACGCTGGACTTGATTCTCCATTTATGAAGCCACACGCCGATTTTATCGAGCTGCGCCTGTAGTTTAGTGGATGCCTTTTCGGGATCGGTATCGCTTGCAAGACATGCAGTATCATCTGCATAGGTCGCTGTCATTACATCTGGTGTCTCAGGCAGGTCTGCCGTATATATGGAGTAAAGAACAGGGCCTAGCACTGATCCTTGTGGTACTGAGGCTTTAATTTCATGTAGTTTTGAGAATTCTTCTTCATATTTCACTTGAAAACGTCTTTCTAGAAGGTATGATTTTAGAGTCATATAGAATGAGTTCGGAAGTAGTGTTTTAAGTTTGTATAGAAGTCCCTTATGCCAGACTTTATCAAATGCTTGTTGAATATCTATGAATACCGAAGAACAGTATTCTTTTTTCTCGAGGGATTGTCTAATCTTGTGGACCACTCTGTGCACTTGCTCGACTGTAGCATGTTTCTCCCGAAAAACAAATTGGTGATCCGGGATGATCTTGTAGTCGTCCAAAACTGGTTTTAATCTGAGCAGCAATATTTTTTCAAACAGTTTCGATAGAACTGGAAGTAAGCTGATGGGTCTGTATGAGCTGGGATCAGTTGGTGGTTTTCCCGGTTTGGGCATCATGCGTATTGTTGAGATCTTCCATAGCTTTGGATAGTGGTGTATTCTGAGGATCGCGTTGAATAACATCGTTAGAAATAGTATAGGTTTTTTTGGCAGTTGTTTAAGAATTTCTCCTGTTATCAGGTCGAAACCCGGAGCTTTTTTGTTTTCTAGTTTGCATATTATTCTCTTAAGTTCTCTGGGAGTCACTAGTGTCATAGGTAGCGATAGTTGCTGGTCACTCTGAAGTATCTCGTCAACTTCGTCTTCAAATTCCGCCATGTTTGACTCGTTTGGAGTAAACACTTCACTAAGGTGTTCAGCAAACAGCTCTGCTTTCTCTTTCTGGCTTTTGGCCCATGGTTTCTCGGTGTTTTTTCTTAAGGGTGGAATGTGGTTTTCAGGTCTTTTGAAGTCTTTTGTTATTTTCCATAGGGAGTAGTTGTCTTTCTTATGGACGGAGAGAGTTTGTAGCTTCTGTTGGAAGCTCTCGTTCTGATTTTCTTGTATAAGTTCTTTTAGCTCTCTGGAGGCTTTATTGTATTTTGACCTATCTGATTGTGCTCTGCCTGTTTGCCATTGCCTTCGTAGCTTCCGCTTCTCTGCCAACTTGTGCCTTATTTTTAGCGGCATGTTGTTTTTTGGGACTAAGTTACTAAGGGCCGGTGTAGTACGCCATGCAGCTACCTGTATTAGGTTTGTTATGTAGAAAGTAGCTTTGTCTATGTCGTCATCTGTTTTAAGTTTTTCTCTTAGATCTATCTCGCCTTCCAAATACTTTGCGAAAGATTCCCAGTCAGTTTTGTTGTTATATAGAGTTGGTGTCGGTTCTTTACATATTGCTGACGCACTAAAGGTGGCTATTATTGGCGTGTGGTCAGAAATGGAGTCAAATGAAGATTCTACGTTAAAGTACAAGTGTGATAGTCCTTTTACAATGAAAAAATCAATAAGATCGGGAGTTTTGTTAACGTCAGTTGGCCAGTATGTTGGCTCGTTTGTTCCTATTGGTATGAGTTGCTTGTTGTCAATGCTCTTTTTCAGTTCTCTTCCTTTTGTAGTTGTCAATCTTGAGCCCCAATAGGTGTGTTTACAGTTCCAGTCTCCGCCACTTATGAATCGGTTTCCTAGACTCTGAAAGTAGCGGTCGAACATGTTCTGTTTTGGGTTATGTTTGGGTGGGCAGTAGATGGCGCTCACATTGATGGGACCCATTTTCTCATTAATGGTTAGTGTTGTGGCTTGGATCCAGTCTTCCTGAAATTGACTGTGTAGGTAGTGTTTGATATTATTTTTTATGATCACCGCTGAGCCACCATGAGAGGTGTTGTCAGGGTGATTTGTGCAGTAAACGTTGTAATTGTCCATCTTAAAGCTTTTTTTGTCGTTAAGGTGGGTACTAATAAATATAAAAACTCATTTATTTTAGATTTACACGTACAAAATAATAGAAATGTCACAGTAAAATCAGATATCGTTTTTTTTTTAAAGGACTGAAGCCATTTTTATTATTCACAAAGAAAATTACAATAAAATAATGGAATTTATAAATAAAATTAAATAAATAAATAGGTAATTTATTTATTTATAATGGAAATTATTATGAACTAGTATTTACAATTGAAACAATTGAGCTAACTGTAGACTGTAGACTGTTGCAAAAAATATACAGGTAGCTCAACTAATCCATATCAATATTTTATTGTTAAATATTTAATTACATGCAGGAAATATTGGATAAAACTTAATTAAAATAATTAAATTCCTACTAACCTAATGACAATTAAAAATAATATTATTATGAACCTTCCTATCATTCTACCTAGGTATTTTTTAAAGTTAAAAAACTGTAGACCAATCATAAAACCTCTTCCTTTTTTCGAACTCGTTTAAAAAATAGTCCAGTAGTGCAAGCAAAGTGCAACTGTCACGCTCGTGATAGGTTGGAATGCGTGGTGGAATGGGTGGCGTTTAGTTGTCATAAAAAAGAAAACTTTCGTTCGGAAATAGCATCGGCGGAATACCGCGCGTGTCTTTGCTTCCGAAGTTGCACCTGTCTACAGGGTTTTTTCGCGGTGAAATTATTTTGTACTAATTGGATTTGGAATCTAGCTTTGTTCATTGATTGATTAGTTTATTTTAGTAACACAGTTTTCAATTCGAATAATCATTATCTTTTTACTTTAAATAAGTAGTTCTTACCTCAAAGATTGTTTTTCTGATTGGTATTGAATTGATACCCACGCTAGATGCGGGTTGCAAGTAGCAGTTCGATGGTGGATCTTTTAAGGTACCTCTTCTTACTGTCCCGGTGAAAAAATCTACTCTGTATAAGATAAGCATTTTCTACCGCGGCAGAATTTGTGACGGTGTGGTGCATGCTTAGAATTTGCACCACCCCAACTCTTCCCGCGGGTGTCTAGAGAGGCGACTAAGGGATATCCATCGGGGGCGGACAGCAGCGCCCCCTGCAGAACAATTCTACCACCGAACTGCGATCCGCAACCCGCATGTCCAGCGTAGGGATCATGGGTATTACCCTCCATGTGATAAAAGCCAATAAGGCAATCAGGGGGAGGCCTGCGTCCAGTAGTGGACCAATATAAGCTGTTGAGGTTGTGGTTGAGAAGGTGGATCTGTTATACAGGGGGTGTTAGCCGCCTCTTACGACACCCACGAGAAGAGTTGTGATCAGTTCATAAACTTGGAGCAATTCTTTTCCATGTTGTAGGCAATTGTTCAAAGTCCTCAGATATAATATTTACCACAAATTGCAAAACAATCCGAGTGCAGCGTTCTCCGTCATTATCCACTTGCTGGCGTCACATAAATCTCAATGAGATGGTCTAATAGAGCGCCCTTTCCCATACATTCTCGTATTACTAGATTCCTGTAACTAGGTTCGACCCGCGGGTTTGCTATGCATTGGTGAAAGATGCGAGAAGGATATAGGTACTTGTTTTATTTTCTAAATATATGATGAAATCTGAAAAGGCGCTAGAAAAGGCGCATTTGCCAGGGTTGCCAATACCCGACCACACAGCCATACCGGCAGGTCAATTCAGATTTAAGTACTTGTGAGTGTAGGTATCGTTACGTCAAAAATAGTATGAATCATACTATTTTTGACGCTTAGTTTACTTTGAATTAAGAACAATAAAAACAAAAGAAAATGAGCCAATGAACGGCGACAACAGAATAAAACTTTAAATCCATCATGGTTATTAACACTAAAGTCATTTAGAACGGGATATTTACCATGATTTGAGTTTTTCTTTAGTGGTAACGTTCGTAGGAAAAGACAAAAGGAAGTTATATCGGTATGTGACTTCAGTTATTCCTTGGTATGGCACCTGAAACTATGCCGAAGGCTAAGGAAGGTATTGAAAAGCTTAAAACTCAAATCATGGTAAAAATAGCGTTTTATAAATGATTTTAGTGACAGTTTATAAGTGACACTCACGAATAGATAGGTACATCTGAATTGACCAGCAGATTGGGTCCTACAAAACCAGATCGTCCGCTTGTAAGATAGGTCGGCGTCGGCGAGGTCACAATGCGCAATTTTTTACGATACAACAAGGTTAACAGAAGCCCAAACCGTAGCTTTAAAAATTATTGACTGTATATGTGCGTTGTGTTTTTCTTTTTGATTTTCATCGCCTGTCGTCAACAATATTTACTTAGACATGTCAAAGAATTCTCAGGTGTCCTCTTGTTTTGAATTTGCACTAGTGTGACGACCTTGACTCACTTGCAAATTCACATGTAGTGTAAGACTTACACCAAATGTTTACATAAACAGTACCTATATTTGCGCGTCATGGCATTGACACGTATTTAGGAGAGTTTAGATATTTTGTAACTTAGATCTTTATCAATAGCCCGTTACTGTCCACGGTTGGACATCAGTGTCCTCAAATATCCGCTTTACTGGACGATTGAGTGAAAATTCTTTTGTATATAAACACCTATCTATCCCTGGATTCCTAAATACGAAATTGTCAGCAACAATAATGTTCTGCTTAACTACGGAACTAAGGCCATGTTATGTAAGTATGGGATTTCTAAATTTCTTTCAAGTGTAGTGAAAATTTAAAAAAAAAAATACCTAGTCATATTTTGATTTAATAACATTTGTGCCAAAACAAGCCCTAATAAATCGTAGGTATCTAAACATTTTTCTATACCACTGTAAAGTCATCGACCTACAAACCCACTTCTAGACCTATCAGAATTTCACAGGATACGCCACTTGTTCGTAATACGAGGATTTACAGCCGGACAGACCTTCTCACAGCTAGTACTAGTATGCCATAGATAGATAACTAGTTTGTATGGCCAGATTAGGAACGTCTTAGTTTAGGTAGAGGAGGGTTCATTGAACTTTACGATGCAGGTCATATTTTTTGCAAGAGGCGCCTGAATGTTGAAGGAGTAGATGGTAGTGGAAAAGGTACAATTATTACACTTAGGAAAACACTTGAGTACACTGAGAACTTTTTTGACTGATGTGATGAGGTAGATATACAAGCATTTTTAAATCAATAGACCTTCGTTTCACTACATTCTGACCTGACAAAAAATGACGAGGTGCACCGCGCAACGTGAATACACACTTTATTTTTCTAACGGCCAAATATACACATTCATGGAAAACAAATAAAATTCAAAGTGCTTTATTTCCTTTAGACCCCACGGGACTCATGGACAAAGAAAACGATGCAAACATGACAGCGATCTAATCGCTAAGAAAGTGAGGTTTTCCAAAGGCCTTTGAAGTATCACTTGTGAAAAAGACGTGGTACGTTTTAAATAACGCTTTGTTATCCCAAGATTTGACTAAACAGGAGGGAAAGGCAATAAACTAAACAAATATGGCGCCTCCCACTCTGAACGGTACTCCTTCACTCGCTAGTTTTACTTTTGTAATCCTTTTGAGTCAAACAGAGGCGTTTGTAGGTGTGTCTCATTTTCTTGTCATACATATTGGTCTTGTTGTACTGTTGGGATTCCGGAGTTATTTTTTTAATCTACATTTTTAACGCCCGACGCGAAAAGAGTGAGATGTTATAAGTTTAACGTATCTGTCTGTGGTATCGTAACCCCCAAACGGATGAACCGATTTTCGTTGTTTTTTTGTGTCATAGATAATTTTATGCCGAGTGTTCTTAGCCATGTTTCAAGATAAACTGTCGGGGGTTTTTTAAATTCTTCATTTTATTCTTGTTATGCTTTGTGTTGAGTGTTTTTTCAATAGCATTACTGTCTTATATCTAAATTATGACTCTGTGTGACTGTGTGAGTTAATTAAAGTAGACTCTAGCAAGAGAGATTGCTTAGAACCGAGATGTCAGGAGAAGTCTTGCGTCGAAGGCCAAGATCCTCTCTGACTCTGATGATGATGATGTCATCCTAGACGAATGTAGGCCACGGCAGCCGATCACAATGGAGACAATACTAATAACTTAATAATAATAATAATGCTGGACACAATCCCCACAGCATAATCTAGCCCCAAGCTAAAGAGAGCTTGTATGATGCTACCATAATTCAAGCTCTCTTTAGCTTGGCGCTTTAGCTAGGTACCTAAATGACTGATATTACTCAATACAATACATTTTGATATACGCAAGACGTTATTATAGTGTTCGAGTGTGTGCGCAATCACAGCTGCACTCTCTATTTCTTCGCTCTCAAAAGAGAGATAAGACTAAGAAGGGTAGACCTTTCTTTCAGTCAGTTTGTTATATTGCTCATTTTAATAAATGACATGATCATATTATTGATGCAGCTCGGCAAGTCTTTAATTACACTAAATTCCGATCAAAAATAAAATTAACCTATCAGAACCATTATTGCATTCTCTATTTGAAAGCCATTAATCTTCCAGCATTCATTAACATAACTATTACTAAGTGTACTCACATTTAGATAAATTGGTCATTCAAGGTCGGGTCGGATGTGATGGGTCAATCAGGTTTGCTTTAAAGGTTCCGGTCCTTTTTTCAATAAGTTTATAGTTTTTATTTTTGGTGTTTATTGTATTATTGTGTTATCTAGTATCAATAACACAAGATCTGCTAAGTTTAATTTAAGTCGGTAATGTTGTGTGAATTGTCCAGCATTTTTTTATTAACATACCTACTCGCTGTACTTATTATTATCATCTTCAAAAGCAGCCGGGCTTGTCTCCATATTACACGATCCAAGATCCTTTGAGTATCTAGCTATAAAAAATGTATCATCTTGTTCCATCAACTAAAACAAAAAAGTGTCATTAGCGAACCATTTGTTTCAAAGTTTGTTAGTACCTATGGTGCCTCAATCCATCGTCTGTAGCAGCATATACAAATATGCGCAGGTTCTCAAATCAGTAAAAGTTAAAAAGACAAGGAACTCTAAAAGACTATTACAACATCTAAAATATCAATCCCAGCGTGGTCCAGCGGACTAACTATAAATCATTTCTAATCATTGACTAGATAGTATCTAATATTACGTTTACACAAGATTTTTATCAAATTAAATTGAGTCTATAATCTACGTCTTTCACCGGCAAAAAATATGTTTTATGTGAAGTAGCTGACTAAATAATTATCAAGTAGTAAAAAAATTATCACCATTGATCAGATGAAAAGATAACGAAAATGAAGGAAGCCGACAAACTAATAAAATGTCGATTCATGCATAAATTGATAAATAATAAGGTAATTTAGATAAAGTAAATTTTGATATACATAGGTAGGTAGGTAATAAGGTAATAATCTTAAAACTTGAAACAGGCGACCCGACAGATTATTATTTATTAAAGGTTAAAAAAGACTATACAGCGCCATCAAGTCTCTTAATGAAGTTAAGAACCAATATAACACAGAATCACAATACCTTTATCTTGACTCAACGAATGAAAATTAAAAAAAAATTGTTGGATGTTTCACACAATATTTTCTTATCTTTAAATGTTCTCACTTTTTCAATTGAAGTAACAAGAAAGTAATTGAATCCCAGACAGCCCAGGCCGGTAATTGAGTCAGTCAAATTCATATGCAACGAGATTGTCTCGCCAAAACATCAGGAATTAAGGCCACTCCAGTCGGCAATCAATTGGTGCCGCGTTTCACTGCACCGCACCGCGCCTAAATATAGTTATGAAGTGTAGCCACCTTATAGATAGATCATAGATCAGGTGACCGCAGATAGGTATGTAAAACAAATAGGCTAGAAAAGCCTTAGTGTCAATTTGTACTTGATTTGGATCTTGTTTATGGTGACTTGGGAAGACTTGATGATATTAGTGAAAATTGAGCTTTTGTTTTTGAGAATTGAAAGAGCAAACTTCTTCTTCAAAAAATTAAATTAAAAGCAAATACGTTCCGTGATAATATTGATAATCATGATGTTAAAGTCAACTTCAAGTCTGAGTAGCAAACTAGCAAAGGAACAAGGAAAAATGTTACTTACTGAACCATCTGTGCACTCGAAACAATTTAATCAAGCTTTAATTTTAGAGTTGAACATTGTAAGAGTAATAGAGATCGTAATGAATGACGAATTGTATTGAATTAATCCTATTGAGTTAAGTGAACATGGACGTACTAAAATTGGAAACTTGGATACGGCACTTGATCAACGTTTCTTGAAACCGTTCTTTATGAAGAATGAAAGTTTTCCACCCACTTTCATAATATCGTTATTGCACATTATGTATGCACTTTAGGTAGATGCAATGTAATCACAAATTTAGTAGATGATAGCAGTTAGCTAAAGATAAAACTAGATAAAAATGATAAGAACCCAAAAATTAGAAAATATAATCTTCTCTACATTTTGTAGCTGAATGTGGTGCGTTGACCTGTACGATTAGGATGCGCATGATTTGACCAACTATATTTGTAGCAACTGGGTCGTAACCATTCCATTACAAGTGCTTCATAATTTTGCAAATCGGATATAGCTTTTGACCAAGTGACTAACCAGCAGTCCTTACGCAATTGTGCGTGTTAAAAAACAGTAGGATTTCTTAATATTTTATTTTCGATAGAGTTAAACATCGTAGAATATTGGATACAAATGTCCTAATACCTATAGGTACATTGTAGACAATCAATGTTTTGTCACGATGTTCTGTACCGGAGTGCCTCAAGGCTTTATCTCAGGTCCTTAATTGTTTAAGTGCTGCCAATTACATTAAACAGATGGTATTATTTTCTGCACGTGTGTCGTGTTAAGTGTTATGCGTTCTAACACATTTCTTTCATTCTGCTGTTTGGTTTGCGATGCTAATATAAAAGTTCTCTCTTTTTTTGTCTACTGTATATTAGATTTTATATTTCGTATATTAGATTTTATTATGTTATACGATGAATACAGCGTATGTTGGAAAGAACTATGTAACATGTCATTTACGAGTCCAAGCACAACTCAGATGCTGAACAACAGTTTGGACAACTACGATTCAAGAAATTAATTACTTCAAACATGAACTTTTCTTGAACAGAGCTTTTAAAGATTCTCTATATCGTTCAACAACTAGGCAGTAGAAGAAAGTTTTACCTCAAAATGAGGCTAAACCTAATGCAAATGTTATCACTTATCACTGACGTAGCGTTGGGCAACGTTGTGATAACGACTGATAACAGACGACCTTCCGACGAATACCTTGTTGATATAGCGATTAGTAAGTGTTTTGTAAGACTCTGCGTAGGTATTTTTAGAAGTTTAAAATGTTGCATAGAATGTTTTGGACAAAATGTTGAATGTGATTTTCGTTTGTAAAGGTAAAGTCGACTTTAAGCATGCGGTAGCATGAGATGTCTTTAACAAATCGGTTGACGGCTAAGGTGAATAGCGGATGCCTAGTGTTCTGTGTGTATAACGTCATTGGTTTGTTTATAGTGACTGCATGCCGAATTAACTTTAACAAAAGAGTGGATCTTTATCTACTCTATTTCACCCTTTACTTCGATTTAATTAATTTCTTGTAATTTTTTATGTGGAAGTATTTGCCTATAGTTCAAGATAGCAAGCAAGAAAGCCATTTTATTATATTGTTCATTCCTGAAATACTAGTTGCCTACGTGATTTTTATCCAACGTAATGATTAAGCCATGAATCAGTTTATTATTGATTTCGAATAATCCTTAGACGTACTGAGTAAGAAGGCTAGATATTTTATACCTATGTAGTAAGTTTGTTTTCGTTTTACATTTGACACACATTGTTTTCTTCGTACTGAGTGGCTATTATCAAAAACAACATTAATCATTGATGTAGGTATGTAATAAAGTTATTGATTAAGATTGTCCCAAGATTACAACATCATTTATTTATTTAAATCCCTTTTGTCCCAAGATTACAACATCATTTATTTATTTAAACATCCCCGATATGTGTCATAATTATTACTTACATAGCATTTTCGTGATTATTTTATCCAAGAATCCCATTCTTCATATCATCACTGTCAGTTATTTCCTGCTGTCTTTGCTAGCATTCGATACCTTACACATTCTCTTTATCCCAATAGGTAATTACATTTCTAAAGGACATTGTTAATGTCGTGTCCAGCAATGTCAAGCTATCGAGTCTTCTTTAGATCAAGGGCACAGTGGGTAACTAGCTCAGCGGAAGCGCGACGCATGACTACACGTAGAAAGACCCTTTTCAATAGATTTGCATCTAAATGACTAATTAAGTATGGTCTCTTTGCCAATAGTCCTTTTCCTTGTTTTTCAATAAGCATTCCATTACGTTCGTGATGTGTTCATGTAGACGTTCTTCGATATGTTTATCGTCAGTCATACGGTTTATTATACTTAGTTATTTAATAGAAACTGTGTTTTCGACATTATGTTTTCGAAGCGAAAGTATTTTTTGGGTCGATAGTTAATCCATTTGACTGCATTGCAGTGTGAAAAATTTTACCTTGGATAGATACATAGTGATTAAATCGATCGATAATTTAGTAGGCCGCTTCGCAGTTCACATGCTTGCAATAACTTTGCTCGTGTGCAATGCAGTCTTAATAGGAAATGTTACGGTATTTGTTTGTACAACTGCTATGGCTTCACCACGGCATCCCTTCAAAGTCAGGAAGCGCACCACTCAAGAACGTGACGGTCTTACAAACGAATTACATAATAGAACAACGACCAGCACCACTAGATCCTTAGAACACAACACACTTTCTACACCCTTATGGAACACCATGGGTTTATATGTTTTGGTAGTTGCAGCCAGATTTGGTAGAGCTCGTGCTGGTGCAGTTAAGGTGTGAAAGTAATTGATAGAGACAGGTCTATTGGTAATGGTCAGTTGATTTAATATTATGCGCATAATTTTAGGGTGTCATCTGTGTAAAGATGACAAGCCAAGATGAACGAAGTTTTTGAGGACGAGCAGCTTCTGCCACCGACTTCGCATATATTTCCCCTGGATTAAAGGCAGCCTTCCTCATATCCCAAATAATTACGTTAATTTCTATATTATAACCTAACAAAAAGGTCTTAGAATTATTTCAATTCAATTTCATCAATCTAGCTTTTGCCTGCGGCTTTGCAACGCAAGCAAAAGTAGCCTTTGTGTTATTCCAGGTCTAAAACTACATGTATGCAAAATTTCAGGCCGATACGTTCAGTAGTATTTGCGTGAAGATATGACAAACATCCAAACATCCAATGTAACATTCATAATGTTAGTGTGATGTATTAGTGTGATTTGAAATAAGGTATAAAAGGCGTTATAAGATAATAAACAGACAGATAGACAGAATAAATTTCGCAATTAAATTAGTATTGTTCCAAAATAATTTTGATAGTTTTGAAAATAGTAAAAACCTACTTCGAATTCCATAATTTTAATTTTAACACTGTTTTTTAGTTTTCGTTTTTGTTAAGCGGGGCAAACACTAATTCCTCGAAAAAAATATTATGGGATCAAAATCAAAAGAATAATCAAAATCACACAATCGACGGAGAAATCGGCGAACATACATTAAAAAAAAATTAAACGAAACATTCGAACATACAACCTCCTCCTGTTTCCGAAGTCGGTTTATAAAATAAGAATACTCACCATCTTGAAATTAGGTTCTTTCAAATCCAAGTTCTGGAAACTCTCCCAATCTTCCTCCACAAGGGGCAAGGCCTCTGGTGAAAACACGCCGGATGGAGCCGAAGTAAAAGCATAATTAGTCTCTCTCCCTACTATGACAGATCTGTTTCACAAGACTCCGTCAATTCCTATAATTAACGAACTTTCGTCGCCACAAAAGGAGCGTGGCTAAAATCTATATCGTTAAAAGTGTAGCGTGGGTACTGTAGAGGTAAAAAGTGTTTTGTGTCGTTGAGACTGATAACAAGGATAATAAAACAGATCCACTGTTTATTCAAAACTGTGGGATGAAATTGAAATTGAATATTGACATTCGTATGCTCAAAAAGCTCATTATAGTGACTTTGTATCTTTACGACGAACTAAAAGTACCTATTCTATGCGAAACATTATTTATCCATAATCACAAAGAAAATTAAAATCAAATAATAGAAATAAATTAGAACTAGTATTTACAATTAAAATAATTGAGCTTACTGCAGACTGTTGCAAATAATCTACAGGTAGCTGACCTGATCCATATCAATACCAGTCGGAAGCGTCCCCTAGACGCTGGCTGCAGTGCCCTTCTGTGTTTTCTATTATTTGATTGTAATATTATTTGTGAGTAAGGATTATGTATTCTATGGAAATAAATGATTTGAAGTTTCAATAGCCGTCAAAAAGCTATAAATATTATTTGATTTGATTTAATTTTAATTATATCATTACAAAACGTATCTCTTGTTCCATGTGCGCTACGGGATAATGATCCCTGAGTGCTGAATACTTAGATTTATGTAGAACATTATGTGTGAAGTAGAATCTAGTGCAAAATATTATGTTTGTTTAAGTCCATTTTATTTTGGATTCTGCTTGTATTTATTTGTATTTGTATTTATATTCTGCCCCCCCCCTGACGAAACCATTTATTTCCCTGTCAGTACCAAGAATTCCATGCTTCCTTACAAGGATCGTCCAATAAATATGGAGTATTGGGCAATGGCTGCCCAAGGTCATGGCTGGTCAGCTGTTGTTACACCGTGGTAGATGCCTTTTATGAAAATAAGATTGACGTTTCCCTCCATTACAACACGATTTATACTAATATGCATTTGAGTAGCACCTAGCTAAATCAGATCATCTGCAGGCAGATGCTGGATGCGGCAAGCTGAAGACAGGGCGCTATGGCGCTCATTAGGGGAGGCCTATGTCCAGCAGTGGACTAATATGGGCTGATGATGATGATGATGATGATAGCTAAATCAGTTATATTCCCATAACACAAGCTCTGCTTACTTTGGGTCTGGCTGGGCTATGAAAAATGACGAATATATAAGTAAACAAGCTTTTGCCCGCAGCTTCGCACGCGTATTTTCTGTATAATAAATAGCCTATTATCTAAGTCAGGCTTTGCTATAAACGTACGCCAAATTTCATCTAGATCTGTTCAGTAGTTTTGGAGATCTTAGGTAACAAAAATTCACATTTCATAAACTTTCGGCTTTATATTTTTAGTAGGATAATGCTGGAAAATTCACACAGCATTATTTAGCCCCAAGCTAAGCAGGGTTTGTGTTATGGGTACTAGATAACTGAAATATACATATTTCTGATATATGTCGAAAAAGACTTCGACACAATTGAATGACTTTATTAAGTACTCAATGAATAAATGAATGGGGTATGTTTCTACTCATTTTTGTTGAATTTTTTAATCATTGATAACAATGATGAATGACTTATAAAAGTATAGTTTTTGTTTGCTTGTAACCTTTTCTACTTATTTACGAATAGGTACACCAGTAAAGCTTACCCATAGTTCAGTTTAAGTTTTTATGCCTTGTCAAATAAAACTTTTTTTTACTAATGTTAAGTTTTCTACTGTTACAGATATGTGTTGACGGAAAACCAGGTGAGTTTTATTTGAAATTCAATTGGTATCTATACGTTTTTTTATTCCACCATTACTTTTATTTGCCTGAACAGACTTGGATGTACATAAGTGGGGGAGATTTAAGGATCCTGACGGTTGGTAGCTGTTAGGATCCTTTCAACACCCCTAGCTATACACGTTCTATACAGAGTGCCACGAAAAGTGTACTGAGGCGCAAGGGAGTGATTCTGGACATCGAGGGGGTCAACGTTTGTTCTACGATTTTTTTTTATTTCGATTAAATTGTTTTTGATACGAGGTTTTTTACCGTATTTGTGTTCTTTTACGTGTATTCATACTTTATTAGTATCGTTTTAAATTTGAAAGGATAATATTTTTTTTGTGATAAATAAATAAAAAAATAATATACAAACTTTCAAAAAACACTGTTTTCTTTTATTAATTTCATTAAAAAGCAAGCAAAATACAAATGCGAAATATTTATTGTTAATTGATGTAAGAGTGTATGTAAAAGAACACAAATCGGAAAAAAACAACTTTATTTTTTGCAAAAAAATAAATATTCGAAATTTACAATATTATTATTCAGAAAATGATTCCCTTGGGGTCCAGAATCATCCCCTTTCGGCTTAGTACACCCTCTCCGTGGCACCCTGTATATTTTTTGAAAAAGTTGACCTGTAATTCTATTTTTGTAAAATTAGCTTGTTGCAAGAAATACCACACATTTCTCACGATATGCTACAGACAGTCAGTGGGCGTCAAGTGTATGTACTACATTTCACCGTGGTTTCCGTCGAAACCTACTTAATGTCAGTTAAGTACGGCCAGTTGCAGATTTAAGTAGGTTTAAGTATGTTACTTGTGACAGAGTTAAAGCGAAAGTGTGTAGATAATGTGCTTACAAATTGCAAGTAGGTACTGTTGTGTAAGTTTTGGTAACTTTGTGTGACATTTTGTTAATACCTAAATAGCCTTTATTGGTGAATAAAATTACAATTAAATAATAGAAACAAATTAGAAGTAGTATTTACAATTGAAACAGTTGAGCTAACAGCAGACTGTTGCAATCAACCTACAGGTAGCTCAACTGATCCATATCAATTCCAGTCGGAAGCGTCATCTCCAAGCTGGCTGCCTTGCCTCGCTGTATGGCATAAGTTAGTAGGTACCTATAGGTATACCTACCTATTATAATATATTATACAAAAAATACAAAATACAAAACGTTTATTTCAAAAATTTGTGTAACAATGGAGTTGGAGCACTGTCTCCTGTGATAACTACAATGTGTTACGGGAAAAAAGCTTCTTCCCATAAGTATTTGACATGTTTATCTTATATTAACATAACTATAATTATAACGAGTAAGTAGGTTAATGCACTGTATATAGTTGACAAATCATAAGAGTACTGGTCTATGAGTGCTAATTATTTTCTTTATATAAGTACTATTTATGTACATGTATGTATATTTAAAGGCTATAGAATTTACAAACGTAATGCTTTAGAATTTAAATTAAATTTTTTGATTAAATTCTAGAGCTCTTGTATCGATCAACATGAAACTAGTAGATATTTCTTCAATCCAATTAAATAATAATTATCCCCATTTGATCATACAATGTAGATTCTATACCTACTATTTCCATTTTCATCTTTCCTTCTATTTTACATACGCTGTCGTTTCAATACACATAAGTACACAAATGTGTATACATTCGAAATTAAATATTTAATCTAGATTTAGTGATTACATAAACCCTATAATAGTATGGAAGTAAAATCTTGTTGATAGCCATACATGTGAAAGAAATACTAAATAACTTAATGACAAGTGAATTGCTCAAAAGTTCTAAGAAGCCTATGGCACAAAAAACGCTGTAAATGTTTTTATGATGTATTGTTTTTAGGTATTTTACACTCACGCTGGAACTGTTATGTCTACTATTTTTATATAATAAAGAACTTTCAAAATTGAATTCAATCAGACAATGAGTACCATAAAAAATAAATAATGTTGGACACAGCATCAACTAGCCCTAATCAACTACGCAGAGCTTGTTTTAATTGTCTAGTTCTTGCTCTATATTTTTTAGTTCTATATTTTCTTGGATCTTATCAGACAAGGTTTTGCGCGGAATTTTTACTAAATCCTTGTTGTTTTTTAGTTTTTGCTTTTGCCCGTAATAACAGCACGCTACCAAAATAGTTTATAGAGACAAAGAAGTAACAAAGCTTTTCCTTTTTTGTTTGTTGATCTGTTAGCTCGACCTTCGGCTGAGTTTCCCGCAAAACAAACATAGGAGAGGTCAGGAGGTCTCAATGTCGAAGAATACAAACAAGCGCTCACTTTCACGGCTCCACTCTATGGTGGCACTCCATGTCCGTCCCACGTGAAGATTTTGTTGAAATCAAAAGTACATTGCTAATTCAAGACGACAATGGAATTGATAACTTATTTGTTGTATTTTGAGCCCCTGGTTTTTCTATTCTATTCTTTATTGGGGTTCATAAGAGTTTTTCCATACGTAGCTAAGCGGCGCGGAACGTGTCAAACGAGTATCCTACTCTTAGCTATAAAATAAAAGTCAAAGATTTATTTGAGTCCAAAGTCAAAACTCAGTGTGCCTAGCAGGACTTATTGGAACAGCACCCTAAATCAATGAACCCAGATGATTTTGTTTTGGTTGTTTTTAACTCAACATTATTTAGGAGCCATCATCTTTGTTTTTGCTTTTGCCAGGTGAGGATAGACAAAAAAAGCAATCCTCCTATCAGCGCAACTTTTTAGCTCTTTAGAACTCATCCTGAAGAAGTCCCTGAAGAGTCCCTCGTTAAGGCATGACGCGTTGATGTTCTTCCGACACAAACTAGGTTCGTAGTTAACCCACTTACACTCATAATTAATTCTTCAAACTAAGACAATCTTTATAGTAAATTTTTTAGGTCTTTAATTTGTAGGCTTCCAATATTATCAATCAAATAGTTGCTGAATTTGATAAAAATAAGATTGAACTTTCATTAGTATAGATTACGTCATGTTACGATTGTATTCATTATCGTCGCATTAAGTCATAGAAAGCAGGACAATGGTGGCCGTGGAATAAGTAGTAGTTACGTTAAGGTGTGGTTACACTATTGTACCAGTCATTGGGCCCTAATGCGTCGTTGGTGGTACCTTTAGCTTTGGTACGGATGGTACCCTTGAAGGTACTTGACTTGTTCTTTGCATTGACCTACTTTTCATGTTGTCCGCTAAAGAAAAATTTGATGAAATCAAAATCAAATACTCTTTATTTCCATAACTACAATATTTTTGTACACTTAGTCAAACTCAAATTATAAAATTATATCGGATCCATACTTGGACCTCTACTTTTTAATTTAATGATCAACGACATTCCATCGGTTGTACGGTACGCAAAAAGTCTGTTGTACTTGTACACTGATGGATGACCTGAAGTTAATCTTTGAAATTAGGTCCGTGAATGACTGCCTGAACCTTCAGAGTGATGTGGACGCGGTCTACGACTGGAGTGCAGCTAATAGGATGGAGTTCAATCCATCCAAATGGTACACCCGACTTTCAGTCACAAGCGGCAACCCATTAGCTTCCCCTATAGATATAAATCATAACCATGCTTATGGTTCTCCAAGGTAAGATTGACGCCTCAGATGTTAGCGATAGAATACTGCGGCTTTATGTCCCAGATAACTACCGTCATAGTATTCCTACTATGACGCACAGACTCTTTGATGTACCACATTGCCGAATGGTCGCTCACGCTCAATCTCCTCTCGTCTCTCAATGCCCTCATGGACGCTAACCCTGACTGCGATGTGTTTGTGGATGCTTGGAAGAGTCTGTCGGCGGAGTGCCTGACTCAGTCTGAGCTATTTAACTCACGACAGAGTCAGGCCTGATTGCAATGCTTATATAATTAATTGTTGATAGTGAATAGCTATTATATCTTTTTAAATTTAATTATAATGTAAAATAAGTGACTAGTGTAGTTGGAATTTCTGTACTAGTTCAATAAATAAATAAAAACATAGCAGAGCCTTAGTGAAGTGAGCATGAACAAAACGATTTCACACGTCCAATTACGGAATAGGATACTCAGCTTGATGAGGTATTTACTTTTATTAACCACCGACAAAAAAGTTTTACTTGTGCATCTGTGTCTGATTGTGGCATCAGAAGTCCTAAACGGATGAATTTTGATTTAGTTCATTATCGTTTGAACGGTGATTTGATCGTTCGTGTTCTTGATTGTTTTTCGACAAGGGTTTTCGAATTTGTAAAAATAATATTTCCTAAACCAGGTTCACTAGATTTTTATTAATAACGCCTGGCATTCAATCTAACGACTTGTTAGTCAGCGAACAAACTCATTTACAACATCCTGCCGAGCGCAAAAACAGACATGTTTTGTTCATATTAAAATCAATTTAATTAGCTTTGTAAACAACTTAGCTGTTATGTTAAGTTGGATGGATGTGCTTAGCTTTTTGTTGAGAATCAATCATCGATTGTCATGTCGAGAATTATTCCTATTCATGGTGTTTTTTAAGTACTGCTAACCAACCTTCTTGTTATGGTTTTTATTAACCCTTCGTACTTACAGAGTTAAGTAGTTGATGCTTCGTCGCACGGAATATCAATAAGTAGTTACCACTATTGCATAAAAATCTATAGATAGATAAAATATTTATTCGACACTTCAACAGACAGTAAATAAGCTACATCTTAACATAACACAAAAAACTTATGAACTATTGATGGAACAAAGATTGGGAAACATAGGTCGGTGTTTATTATATATTTTAAAAAGTACAGATTCGTAAAAACTATGTGTTTGCAGCATCCTGTCAAAAAGGTAACTGACTCAGCACGTAGCTTTGCTCGAAGAGCAAAATACTGATTTTCAGTGTTACCCTTTGAGGCGACCAGGGGAACTAAACACTAACAAATCAAATAATGTGTAATTGCATGTTATTTTGTTATATGGTCTATAGAAGCTTGCTTGCAGCTTGCTGTGGCATATTTTTATTCAGATCCCCTAAAGATTAATTATTTAACTTTTCTGTAGTTGTCATGTTTCCAATTATAGGACGAGCAAAAAACTGCGGCAACGTTACAACAATGTTTGAATTAATGCAAGATATTGCGGGTGACAAAATCCATGTAGCAGCTCATTGTTTGCTAATTCTATTTGTGTAGTTAACGAGATTTCAACATGGAGGCTGTGGGTGGTAGCTTTTTAATTAGATCACTTACTTCTTAATTAAACTCAGGTAGAGATTCTGTAAGAGCTCGACGTAAGTCGCCCGGGACTCTGACGTGGGTAACGCTAATTTACGTTTTTTTTTCAATAAACCAATAAAAACAAAGGACAATTAATGTGAAAGAAAGGCAAGATGATAAAACAACGATAATAGTGTAGTAGTATTACTGCGCAACCTTCCAAGGTTACAGCTGAAAATTAGTGTTAAGGGGAACCCTCTGGGTCTGTTACCTTAGTACTTATGCTGAGCTGAACGCTTTTTTTCACATATCCGTAAGTTGCTACTCGTTTTTATTTATTGTAACAATGTGCTGAAATAATTACCTACTACAAGTATGATTTTAATTGATTAATTCAATGTGCCTTAGGTGGACATTTATAATTTTGTATTTAGGCTTAAGCTGTATTTCAAATTAAATATGTTTTATAATATTTTGTTTTGTGTTCTCAAGTTTTACAAAATTTCTTCTGCCCCTCAACCATGGACAATGCGCTTGTGCTCTCTGTTCTTCTATCCACAGAGGTTACCAACGTTTTATCTACTTACCATAGTTATGTCTATGGTAAGTAGATAAAACGTTGGTAACCTGATAATAGAATATGTTTGTTATGTCGTGCGCAAATAAAATAATGTGTCTAAACTAAACCTCAGAGGTCTAAATTTATCAAAAACCAAAATTTACTCTACATTTTAGTTAGATCAGCCGTTTGGTTCCTAAATGTCGATCGGCACGTCTGTGCTTCCTTCACTAAGTTCTAAAGATAAGACGGTAAGATTTTAAGATTAAAAATCAGCTTCCGCATGTCGTCACAAGTCAACGACCGTTTTTATGATAGATATCAAAGATAGCAGGTTTGATAACCGGTCGACACAATGCGATCACAGTTTGTTATGAATGAAAATTTATGAATTTAAGATCAATGCCTCAATGCCAGATGTCTTCAATTCTCAAGTTCGTGATTTATTGCCTCACATTCTTATTGAAATGTAGCTTTGGTTGCATCCATATCAGCTGTCAAATCAAATCAAATCGTTTATTTCTGACACAGTAAAATGTTCACAATATTATGTTGAGTCCGCAGGATCCAGAACTAGCCTAAGCTGTATTACAGGACCCAAGGCTTCTCTTAATAATTAAAAAAATTGTGTCTATAATGGACTATTTAAAATGTATCTAAAAACTAATACTTAATGAAAAAAAAAACTTAATGCAATATATAATAATATTAAAAATTTGCTAAACCAAACAAAATATCAATAAAAAATTATTTAGTTGTAAAAAACTGTGATGCAAGTTTGATAATAATGATCTACTATTTTAATAAGCACGGCCAAAGCGTGGAATGAGCTTCCTGTGTCTGTTTTCCCGTTGGAGTATAATCTTGGAGTCTTCAAGTCTAGGGTAAATAAGCTCCTTCTGGGAAAGCGTGCTCCATCTTAGGCCACATCTTCACTCACTTTAAGTGAGTTGGTGGCCAAACGCTTGACCATTATCAATAAAAAAATAATAATAATAATGATGAAGTATCTCCGCTGTGACATTTCATCACAGGGTGACCAGCCCCTGTCCTCATATTTACTAGGGTACAAGTAGGAACAAAACCCTATAATAAATATAATAAATACTATAAGGATCAAAACAAAATGATCAGGAGAATCAGTGAACGCATGTATATACGTAGGTAGTCGAGTTTTAGTTTTTTACTATATTTTTTAGGGCCAAAGTCTGTGAAGACATGTGTTTAATGCACAAAAATACCAAAACTACCAACCTGTTTGTTTAAGTGGAGTGGATTCTAGCATATATTTGTATTGTCCTGGATCTGGAACAATATTTCTACTTTTTTTTTTCACATATTAGGTACATGGGAATGCAGAAAACGTAAGTAAAGTAGTAATTTACGTCAACACGGAAACGGTTCCTTGGTGGTGGTGATGTTTGGCGACCTCGCATCACAAGGCATTCGGCGCTTGCTTATCGTGCGTCAGTAATTCACCTCAATGTTACTTGTAACCGTTTTGTTATTCCGTGTTACCTACATTACATAAATTACGTTACATATCACACTTATTTTATAAATGCGTTAGTTTGAATGTTCGATCGATCTACACGCCGAATCTACTGAATGGATTGAAACTTTGTTTATGTGTTGTTTTGGACTTGGATTTATCAGTTGAATTTTTTTGTTACATTAAGTTGTTTTAAAGCAACAAATTGTTTAGTTTTTGTTGAATTTTCTTTGTATTTAATTTAATAAGTACCTACTTCTTCATAATTACTGTTTTAGTTCAGTTATGTAATTTATTTATAAGAAATTTTCTTACATGTCATGTCAAAGTAACTTAGATAGGTACAAAAAAAAAATTCTTTGGTAATCTTACCAATAGTAGGTATGTATTTAAATATTATAATATAAGTATCTCTGTCTATAAGTATTAGTACCACAAATAACGCTTTAGATTCTCTCTGCTATGTTATTTAGTGTTTTTAATAAACTGAATTACTGAATCTCTGAAAAAGTGTTATTTTAAAGAAACTATTAACACCTTTAGCTTTTTTTGCATCATTAAAACAAATACAAAACAAAGATGCATCTAGAAACTCGTCAATCAGCCCGTAATCATCATTTTACAGTTTTTTTCACAGCTTTGTAAAATGAGGGCAATAGGTTTGTTTTAACTCAGCCTCTCAGAAATGTAATATGAACCTTATATCCTAAAAATAAAGACTAAACATTGATCGAGTGTAGGCGGTGTACAGAATTTGACCATAGTATTTGTTTGCAATTGGTAGTAGGAGGTAACAACCTCTGGTATTAGCGCTAATTAAACGAACGAAAATGTCAATTGATTCCCAATTAAAACTAGTTTAGGCAAACATCAAGCTTGCCCAAGAAACTGCGTTCTTAAAGGTCAACTCATTGTACAACCAAAATCGTACCACAGACAAAAGAATGAGTCAACCATCCTCTTTGATCGATAATACTCCAATCTATCATCATCATCAGCCTTCATTAGTCCACTGCTGGACACACGCCTCCCCTAATGAGCGCCATAGCGCCCTGTCTTCAGCTTGCCGAATCCACCATCTGCCTGTAGTCTTTCGCAGATCGTCATCCCACCTGGCCGGAGGGCGTCCTACACTACGTTTGCCGATTCGTGGTCTCCACTCAAGAACACGTTTACCCCAGTGGTTGTCGGTTCTTCGCGAGATATAGCCGGCCCACTGCCACTTCTGCTTGCTAATTCTTTGAGCTATGTCGATATTTTTTTTTCTCTGTCGGATGTATTCGTTACGAATCCTATCCTTCAGAGAAACTCCGAGCATAGCTCTTTCCATAGCTCGCAAGCGAGCAAGCTGAGCTACAATCTATACACTAGCCAAACTCGATGTAAAATTTTTATACACAAACCACCGATACTTAATCCTGCAGTGGAAAAGAACATCAGAATCTGATCCGATGATCAGATTAAGATCAGCGCTCATCTTTACATAACGATTGCTACTGTAGACTACCGAGTACAACCGTGCAACTATGCGCTTACGCAGGCTCCTTATGGAGCCGCCTTTGAACCGCTTCTGATAAAATCTCTGTACTTATAAGTAGAGAAAATCGCGTTCAGATGCATAAGTGTCGCTAATTTGTCGCTAAATGTGGCGGCAATTTGTTACTAAATAGCGAACTAGTTTTCTTTTGCTGGACACTTCACACGTAATCTAGCCGCAACGTAAACAGAAGCTTGTTATGGGAAATGAAATGAAATGAAATGAAATGATATTTTATTGCATAAAACATGGTATAAAAGGTGGTTCGTTATATTATGAGCTCATGTTTAACTATTCTATAGCATGCAAATTATAAACTTATGTCTTAAAATTAATAAATTCATTAATGTCATAAAAATTACGCTCATTCAGCCAACTAAATAATTTCTTTTTAAATAAATGGTCATTCAATGATTTAAATTCATTAGGTATCTTATTATAAATTTTTACACACATAGTCAAGCAGCTTTTTTGATGTCTCACTGATTTTGAGGTTTCTTTTAGAATAAGCCTATTCGGGTCTCTACATTGTCTAGGATTTTTGTCACATGCTTGGTGGAACAAATATCTATGATTCCTCACAAAGTTTGAAATTTCATATACATAAAGCGATGGTAGAGGCAACAAACCAAGATCCTTAAAAAACGGTTTGCAGGATTGATCAGGCGCGATTCCACATAATGCTCTGATGCATTTTTTTTGAGCTAAAAATGCTCGGTTTTTGTCCGTGCTATTGCCCCACATTACTAATCCATAACGAAGTACCGATCCTATGTACGCGTGATACGACATAATGGCCGTTTTGATGTTTGTGACGTTTTTTATTTCTCCTAGAGCATAAACGAATTTGTTTATTTTTTTACTAACTAAGTCTACCTGAGATTTCCAATTCATATTTTCATCAATTATCACGCCTAAAAACTTTATTTGCGCGACTTCGTCTATTTTTGTTATATTAAGATTAAAGTTATATTGTACATGTTTAGATTTATTAAATTGAATATATTTTGATTTACATAGATTTATTTTTAGATTATTTATGTCAAGCCATTCTATTATGTCATCAATCGTATTATTAATGTCAGTTTCATGTTCTTTAATACTAGTCAATTTCTTATCTGAAGTTACAATCACAGAAATATCGTCAGCAAACAATATGCACTTATGGTTTGTCACATCAATAATTTCATTTATGTACAGAAGAAACAGAATCGGGCCTAAAATGCTCCCCTGTGGTACGCCCGATTTGTTACATAGGTAGTCAGATTCGAATGTCAATAATTCATTGTTATCAGTCATTTTATTTATGACGACACATTGCTTTCGATTGGCTAGGTATGAGGCTAACCATTGTAAAGTTGGGCCTCTGATGCCAGTGTTTTCAAGTTTTTTTAGAAGTAAGTCATGTGAAACAAAGTCAAAAGCCTTGGATAAGTCAAAAAATAGTCCTGTCGTTAAGTGGCCAGTGTTAAGGCTAGTTAACACAGTATTCACTAAGGTGAAAATGGCTAAAGAGGTAGATTTTTTCTTTTGAAAGCCAAATTGTTCGCTCCTAATGATATTATATTTATTACAATAATCTAGGAGTCTCTTATACATACATTTCTCAAATATTTTTGAGAAGATCGGTATAAGAGTTATCGGACGATAGTTATCGACCTCTGTCTTTTCACCTTTCTTAAATAGAGGCTTAACTAAAGATAGTTTTAAGGCGTCTGGAAAAATACCTGCCGCAAACGATAAATTGATTAGGTGCGTCAATACAACTACTATTTCCGCTATGCATTCTTTAATTATCTTTGTGTTTATACCATCATACCCTTCTGATTTACTGTTTTTTAAAGCCAAAATTTCCTTTTTTACTTCACTCTCAGACATAGGTACGAGAAACATAGAATTTAGTTTTGTTTTCGTATTATTATATTTATTTGATTGAGAGGATGTCAAATTATTTGTCAAGTTAATATAATAATTGTTGAAAGTATTAGCAATGTCAGTAGGATTAGAAATAGTAATGTCATTTATTGAAATTGTATTAAAGTGTTCGTCGTACTAGTCGAAACAGGTATAAATACTACAGTATGTACTAAATACTATACTAATACAGTATGTACTAAATAAAATACAGTATGTACTAAGTACTACAGTATATATTTATACCTGTTTCCCGTAACAATTCTACATAATTTTTTGATCCTGAGAGGATCAAGTGGTCTCATTGGTCCTCCCTTCATGTTCTTCCTGCCTTCAAGCTTCAAATGCTGTCAAGTGCTTCAAGTTTGAATCTAAGTGAACTAGAACGTATTCTAAAATACTTATCTATGGTCTAGAAGACAATACTTGTCCATGGTCTAGAAGAATGACAGAAAAAAAAGCGCGCAAGTGACCTCGGAGGGAGCTCGATCCTTGAAGGATATACTCGTGGGTACTCTCATAAAAATGCACTCATAAAAATGCATAAAAAGGGTTAACTTTGTTTAACCAGATACCAAAATCAAAGAAATTTTAATCTTGAAAGTTTTAAATATCATTTCATTTGTCTGTCGTCCGTTTTCAAACTCGCATTTGAGCCTTTTTCGGAGTGCTTGTGCAATTATGCGTTGTTGAAATTAGTTATTCGTAGATTACTTTGCCTTTTTGTTTTTTACTTATCAGTTTTTGTGAAGTTTTCATTGATTGTTTGTTTGCATAAAATATCTTTACATTTTTTTGTAAAAATCTATACTTGCCTACATTCTGATTTAACTAACAAAACCAACACATTTTGTATCGTGGCTTCTGGAATCGACTCCGCACCTCCATAAATTTTACCTAAAGCTCCATTTTATTGAGTGAGTGAGGTGCCTAATTTTAATTATACTTAATCTAGTTTTCATTTTTTCAGATGTCCTAATGTTGTGCTGCGGGTAATAATTGTAAGTACCTTACCTACCATTTACTAGAAGTATGGTGGGATTCGTGGTTTTATGACTAGATTCATCGTTTTGTTTATGAAAAAAATGAAAGGTTGGTATGTCTTAGTAACCTATAAGTACCTACTTACATTATTTTATTTAATTTTTATCATAAAAATACTTAGTCAAATAGGAAAACAATATGATGGTTCTTGCGGATTCCTAAAGCCCCCGTTCACTCATGGTTATTTTGGACTAAACCAAGGTTAAACACATTAACCAGCACTATGCCACATGGCCATTTAAGCCCCAGCCATTTATGCCCATGTCCAAATAAGGGTTTGCTTCCTAGTTGGTTTGAATGAGACCAGACCATTAAGGTCTCACTTATTTGTTTTGACCATGTGCTCAGGGTAATTTGAACTGCATTCATGGGATTAATGGTTTATTTATTACTTTAGGTACTGACTGTAAATAAAATATAGACATCGTTATAAATCTAGATAGCATTTACCCGTGACTTTCCTTGTTAGATTTTTAATCCATGAGCAAAATTTCAATATCACTCGCAGCGGTTTTTGAGCTTTCTGGCTTTTCTGGGATAAAAAAGTTATATCTAGAACTACATTCAAGCAAAAATTCGCAGAATTCGTTCAGTAGTTCGTGCAAAAAGAAACACACATCTCAAACATTCGCCTGTAGTAGGTAACACTACAGGATTCGGTTCATTCACTTTACAACACTTGGCATCTCAAAATCAAAACGAAACCCTCAAAGCAAACAAAGAAGCTCATTCCAACAGTGGAAGCTGATGATGATAATAGACAATAGTCAGATGCCGTCACAAATCACAATGCAGTTCAATGAACATGTTGGTAGCGCACTCGGACGCAAGTGTCCACTTCCGGTCCTAGGGCTGCCACTCGATCCCCGGAAACTGTTCACGGAAACAAGTAAAGTTAGGTCCCGAAGTGTCTAGGTGATTCAAGTTTTTACACTTTTTACAATAAATAGATATTTTGGTGCTTGTATAATATTAAGTTCTATATTAAGTAACATAACTTGTCTAAGCTGGCAGGCATAGCTTTGTTTCGGTTTGAATTGACAGCATTGGTTGGTGCTGTTACATATTTTAACTGTTGTTAGGTATATTCAAGATAAACCAGAGCCTTTATGAGTATAACTACGAAATCGATAGACAGTAATAGTGGACTTTAATCTGAATGATGAATGAAATGAAAATATGTGCGCTCGGCAGACCGACTTTCCATTAAACTAAAACTGTCATGGCCCATTACGCACATCCCCATCTACAGCTCCAGCGGGTCGCACAGCCGAGGATTGGCAGTGACTGTGTTAAAGACCACCAAAATCCCGTTTCAATCCCATTGTTTACTGAAGTTGCTGCCAGTTTAAAGACGAAATGTGGAAAATTCTGTTGACCTGTAAGATGATGCTCTGTAAGGCGATGGTTACTACTTAGTTCTTTTGCTGGTTGCGTCTCCAAGTTGCATTAAAAAAAACCTCATGCGCCAGCCCTGCGATCGGTAGACAAGAAAAACAATAGGTCGTTGTAATATCATTATGGCGCGCCCTTTGTCACTAAACGGTCAGTCGTGAGCTGCCAAATAAGTGACCGACGCTGCGTCATTCTTCAAGGTACTATAAAGGTACCTTTCCACCAGAGATATGATGGTAGCTAAGCGGCAGTTACCGCGGTATTATGAATCAAAGCTAACCAGTAATCACACTAATATCATATTAATATTATAAATGCGAAAGTTTGGATGGATGTATGGATGGATGGATGTTTGTTACCTCTTCACGCCAAAACTACTGAACGGATCGAGCTGAAATTTTTCATTTAATTAATTCTAATCCTGGAATCAAACATGGCTACTTTTTATCCCATAAATCAGTTTCCATGGTATAGAAATCACCTTTAAACATTTCTGTAGACAAAAAGCGTGCGAAGCCGAGGAAATAAACTAGTATTGCTATAAAATCAAGTGATTCTATTCTATGATACCCAAACTCCGTGATTTCAAAATTTTTCAAACGCTTCTTACTTACAGTCGTATGTCTTCTCAGATAGTTTTTTCAACAATTCATTTTTTTTGGGAAAAAATGTCGTTTTTGAAGCTCGTCGATTAGAGCACCCAAAAAGTGGAAGGGATTTTTGCTGATATTTGAAAAGGTTAATAAAAGTTCAAGTGCAAATCTGATGCTTACTTCAAAGGTGCTTTTCCCACTTATATTGAATATTTAATTAACCACAAATAGGTTATTTCATGAAAAAAAATTCTGACTACGTAAAGCAAAGGAGCACAACCCACCTATTTTGGAATTCTCTCGTATCCCTTGATAATAACCATTATTTCCCAGTTTTATTCGAAACGGAACTCTAAAAAAACTTTTTAAATTGCTACTAACATCGATGCAAACTGGTTGAACCTACCTAATACCCGTAGATATAGATGAATGCCCATACCGGCGCGCGCGCAGGCAGGCAGCTCGATTATAAATACGTTGCATAATAAACCGGCTCTCAAGGTCTCTGTCGATGCGCAAACAAGCAGCGTACAGCTGAGCTGTGGTTCTGTAGCTTTTATTGGTTCCATTTATCTTTTTTAGAGCTTGTGTTATGGGTGCTAGATGACTGACATACATAATACAAGACATTACATTACATAGATAGATATTTTTTAATATACATAGAAAATCCCCAGAACACCCGGAACAAATATTTGCAGATCGCATAAAAATTTGTCCCAAGGCGGGAATCGAATCCGCATCCTCCTGCGTCACAGGCGAACCTTCGCCTACTATGCCACATCGGTCGTCATTGACCCCAAATTAATCGAAAATACAATCATTTTTAAACAATATGACCTGACCATTGACGACCTCAGTGGTGCAGCGGGCGAGAGTCCGCCTGCGACGCAAGAGGTTGCGGGTTCGATTCCCGCCTCTGAACAAATTTGTGTACGATCTGTAGAAATTTGTTCCATTGTGTGGTGTTTTCTATATATCATAAAAAAAATATCTATCTATGCATATAATATATTAACCTTTAGACTCCTTTGCGTATATTTGCATACGCATTATTGCATATTTGCATATGCATACTGCAACAGATGCGCCGCGCGAGTCTAAGGGTTAAATATATCAGTTATCTAGTACCCATAACACAAGCTTAGAGTAGCTTACTTTGGGGCTAGATGGTGCTGTGTGGATTGTCCAGCATTATTTATTATTATTATTTATTGTGGATGGCACAATAAATTCGGGAGGCATCATCAATACCTCTGCAAACGATGACGATGAAACCATCTGCAAGTTCAGCTTAGTCACAGGAAAACGCTGCTACAAATAATAAAATCAGGGAATGATTTCTTGTCTCTGATTTAATCTCAACAAGCTGTTTCCTAAGAGCAACGACCGACACCCGATCCGACTGTCTGTCCGTCTGTCCATCCCTGCAGCTTGCGGTCGGATTGATACATATTGAGTTACCTAAACAAAAAGCGTGTTTGTTTATTGTTGAGTACCTGACGTGATAAGCCCAGATTAGTTTTTTTATGACGGAAAAAGATATCGGTGTCCGACTTGAGAAAGGAAACTTCTAACGTAATATTATTATATATATTAACCCGGGAACGGTGACCTATATGTCTGTGGGACCGGGTGACTTGAAAAATTCGAATAACTTTTTCACCCGCGACCGATTTTCGTCGCGATTTCGAGTAGCTGCCTCATTTCCCCTCCCCCATCGTCAGTTTATACTGTGACGTCGGAGCGGGCGCAGGTTCTTGAGTTTTGGAGCCAACCCGGTGCGATACACCGGGGTCACCGAATATGTAAGTAAAATAGACAGAGTTGAATTATTTACTTTTCGTTTTTTGTCCGGTTTATGTACATTCTTTACTTACTTTTGTTAATGTTTTATTGCATAATACTATAATCAGTAAGTTTATTGCATGATTTTATAAATTTTATCGAAATATCACAAAATGTATTATATCTTGTTCCAAATGTACACTTTGTTACAGCATGTCGTTCGAAAGGGAACAGCATCTTCTAGAGTCGCTTCTCCATGAACTGCTTGATGACGATGGATGCATAAATGTGGATGGAAAAAAATAGAAAGACCAAATACACCTGCCACAAGTGCAAGAAACATTTGTGTCTTGAGAACGTAGTGCCTTATTGCAGTGTTTGCTTGACTGAAGAATAATGGTTTTCAAAGATTTTTTTAAATTATTTTTTGGTGGTAGGATGAATTTTTTTGTTTAATATAAGCAAGTTCCTAGAGTCTAGAAACTGAAAAGATTGAACTAATTTCAAGAATAATGTTGAATGATGTCTTTTTTAATTTTTTTAAATCTATGTCTACAAACTTAACCAATTTTGTAGGTTCTATGTGAAGTTGTCTAGTCATTACAAAAAATAAATAAACGAGGCTGTAATTAATGAAATATCGTTGTTTTAATGTCAAATAATTTATAATTACCAAATAAAATGGCCAGTAAATAAAAGAATTTGAAAAATCATCCATCGAAAACCCCGGTGCGTGAGACCGGGGTCACCGAAGATGTAAGTCAAATCGACGTCACCGTTGGCGGGTTAAACAATAGTACATTTTACACCTAGGCGAGAAAGTGATCGATTCCTACCGAGTGTGTCGTTTTGGGCCCGAGGCGCAGCCGAGGGCCTTAATAAAACACACGAGGTAGGAATCGCACTTTTTGCCGAGCCCGCCCAATGATGTTGGTAAAACCTCATTGACCGCGCCAGCCTTTGGGTTTTTTTTTCAAAATATTGTTCGGAAATCGGAGGAGGCGTAATGGACTTGGAGTAAAAACTTTTTCTCGTTTGACCGAACGAAAATAACCATAGCTACCGGCCGATCTTTTAGGAAATAAAAAAAAAATAACACGTTAGAAATGGATTTCCATACACTTTTTCCTCCCGCTAAAACACGTGAGAAATGAAATTCCATAGAGTTTTTCCTCCCGGTTTCCTATAGACCTGCAAAGACATACTTTCTATTCTATTAATGGAAAAGGAATAGGCAACTTTCCGAGCAGGTGTAGTATAAAGAATATTACAATCAAACAAATGCAGCTAGAGGCATACATACAACATAGTCTTAGAGTAACTCGTTTACTATCAAACACTAACATTGCTCATCGCTTCCTGAGTAACCGAGTGGTGCACAACTGGAACCGCCTTCCTGAAGAAGTTGTAACAGCTCCTCTGTGAACAGCTTTAAAAACAGACTCGATCACTGGTTACGAATGGACAATTTGACCACTACAAGAGACAAAATAGTGTAGTGAAAAACTTTAAAAGCTCTGTGATATAGACATTATCAGCTCTCAACTGCTCGTCTATAAATCAATAATAATAATAAATTAGACCTAGTATTTACAATTTGAAACAATTGAGCTAGCTGCAGACTGTTGCGAACGATCCACAGGTAGCTCAACTGATTCATATCAGTACAGTACTAGTCGGAAGCGTCCCCAAGACGCTGCTGGCTGCATTGTCCCGCTGTATGGCAGTGCTGATGCGCTAGATACTCACTAGCTCTTGTTACTTGATTACGAAAGTGATAACTTTAGGAGTAGGTACCTACAGTCGACTACGTTTATTCAAGACGATGCGCCCAGATTTAACAGATCAAAAAAACATTTATGTCCCGCGGCGGGAATTGAATATCCATACAAAAGACTTCAACGCGCACCGAATGCTACGAAAGTTACGAAAAGTCTACGAAAAGTTTATTCTTCTCAATTATCAAATTCTATTATTCTATTGACTATCAAATTTTGATAAATTTTTAGATGATATAGATAAATAATGCTCGACAATTTGCAAAGCATTATCTAGCCCCAAGATAAGCAGAGCTGGTGTTATGAGTAAAACTGATATATACTTAATGCGATACTCTACAGAGATATTTATTCTATCTAATATACAAAGAAAACATCCAGAACACCTGGATGAATATATGCAGATCGTATAAACGTTTTGTCGCGAGGCGGGAATCGAACAACTAACCAAATCGGCAATCTCCTGCGTCGCTTCGCCCGCCGCGCCACAGAGGTCGTCAAATAAATTCGATTTCCAGCAATAGATAGATAGTAGATAGATAATATCTTTTCACCACTCTCGCTTGAAAACGGTGACTTTGCTGCTCAAAAACAGTGAGCCATACCGGGTTTTGCTCATTATGTGGAATAAAAAATATTGTTCAACAAGTTGAAAAAAGTTATTTGAATTGAGAACAATGCAACCGTCATCATAAAAAAAAAATCATCCGTTCATGGTTTGAAAGAGGTTAGTAGTATTTTTATCCTCCAAGGTTGGTGACCAAAATGAGTTTCTGACATTCCACCTCTTTTATAAATTACAAAATATTTTCTCGCTAGTTGTGGAGAAAAGTTGTAAGTTTAACTCGAGGGCAAATATTTTTCGTTTCGTGCCTTATAAATCCCTCGCTTGTCCACTTGTTGAACAAATAACTAAGATTGAACGATATAATCATAACTTATAAAATAACTTACAAATAGTAACTACTAATTAAATCTAGTATGGCACAATCGGGGGCCTTATCGCTGAAAGCGATCTCTTCCAGGCAATTTTACCAACCAAAAGATTGAGTCCTATTAGAACGGAAAAAAGCAGTTAACTAAGAAAATTAATAAAGGCGCCAGCATGTAATAAA
Source organism: Eupithecia subumbrata (assembly GCA_949316285.1). Lineage (NCBI taxonomy): Eukaryota > Metazoa > Arthropoda > Insecta > Lepidoptera > Geometridae > Eupithecia > Eupithecia subumbrata. Next base: position 13,714,325 of record OX438632.1, on the reverse strand, counting down.
ATATTCATAAATATGCGCGTTGTCCGCCATTGTCTAAACAAGCATCCGTGTGCTGCGCCGGCGCACAGAGAAAGCGACCCCACGACCCGCGCGTGATTCCGAATGAAGGGCTCAGCCTAATGTGGTTTCTAACGGGTGAGGAAAAGTAGGGTTTTGTTTTATAGCCTAGGACAAGACTACGAGCTTTGTTAAGGCTTGGTAAGCCAGCAGAGGCCGCATTTTTGTGATTTTTAAAACCATCTGAGACTTAGAAAATTGTGCTGAAGATTCTGAAAAATAGATATATATTACCTAAGGATCTAGTTTAGTCAAAGTCGCATTCAGTTACAAGATCTAATGAATTTCACTCGATAGAAAATAATCTCAATGTTACCCCTTTTTCGAAGGTTTTTTTCAATACTATGACTAGTGAACTACTGATATCACACTTTTTTTCTACTCAACTCAGAACACTTAATATTTCTAAATAAATTTGCAGAGTTTGACTTGTTAAAACTATTTTCTTAATCACCATGTTTAAATAACTACAAAAAACACGCCTGCCAAGCTGCCGCGCATTTTCCCTTACGCCTACTGCTGCAGGACTACCTGGCCTTAAGAGGGTCTTGCGGCTAGAAACATAAACATTTTACTTAGAAAATACCAACCAAAGACAATTATTTTAACACCGAACAACACAATGACCAAATCGTTCCATTCAGCATCATTATTGATTATTGCTTTGTGTTCACTTAGTTTAGGGTTTACTTGAATGATAATAATAATAAATAAATAATGCTGGACAATCCACACAGCACCATCTAGCCCCAAAGTAAGTTACTCAAAGATTGTGTTATGGGTACTAGATAACTGATATATTTAATACATTATATACATAGATAGATATATTTTAATAAACATAGAAAACACCCAGACCAACGGAACAAATTCTGCAGATCGTACACAATTTTTTTCCGTTGCGGGAATCGAACCCGCAACCTCTTGCGTCGCAGGCGGACTCTCGCCCGCTGTGCCACTGAGGTCGTCAAATATGAATTATTAACAATGAAAAATAATTAATTATTATTTATCGCGTACCTTTACTACCGCGTTACAGTGAACGTGGTCATGGGGCGACAGTCACCGTAAACTAATCCCGAAACTTTAAAAAGTTTTTTTTTTTTTATATTTTTGAGAACTACAATCAAATAATAGAAACAAATTAAAACTAGTATTTACAATTGAAACAATTGAGTTAACTGCAGACTGTTGCAAACAATCTACAGGTTAACTGATCCATGTCAATACCAGTCGGAAGCGTCCTCAAGACGCTGGCTGTATAGTCCCACCACCATGATTATTATATCGAAAGGCAGTAGACATTTTTATTAACAACGTTTACCAGAATCATAACATAACTGCAGTTATTTCCGCAGTCGGCAGCATTCCTGGTCAATGCCATGCGTAAGGGCATCTGGAGCTGACCTGGACGGTGCCAAATGCGGTGGACCTCGCGCCAAGGTCTACCAGGGCTCTTAATGGCAAAGGTTTATTTTGTTCAAGACTGGTGGAAAATTTAAAGCTTGATAAGCACTTGAAAGTCTTGAAACATTTAATGTGTGCTTTGGTTGTGTTGTATCTATCGAAATTCACAATTCTTTGTCCATCAAACAAGGTTCGTCGACCCCGAATAACGATTGAAATTAAATCCTAACATTACAAATAAGGAATGAAAATGAAAATATATTTATTTTAGTAATAACAATCTTATGGAAATTTTCCTGCCGTCTCCACACTAGGCAAAACCTGTATCGGGAAACTAACGTTAATTTCAGTCTTTCAGGGTCCTGACCAAAAAATATGTCAGACTACACAAATTTCATACATTTAAATTTGCAGAATTCCATCATCTAAATATTACAAAGGCCAATAATGACGGTGACATCAGAGTGAACGTAGAATTACTTATTTAGAGTATTGTTGTTTGATATCCTGGAAATCAACATTCACAAATCCAAGGGGTCATAGACCAAGAATCTATTTCCGTGGCAAACTAGCTAAATCCGCAGAATTTGTGAAATGTCGCCAACGCCACCTCTATCTGAGTCCTTACAACTCGGACATTAACATAAAGCCGATTCGACTTGTTTACAAACCCTGGTTTAAGTCTGAGGCACTTGCGTTTTAAGAATAAACCTATTTTCACACAAGTGGCTCTGTTTTAGAATTAAGGTCACTATTTTATGACGCAGAACATGATAACATCAGTAGTCGTAGAAGGAAACTCCCTGTACCCAGAGCTACAGCTAAAACTATATTTGCTATGAGACAATATAAATGGCAATCCTCTTAATTGTATAAGCTACTAAATTCACAAATTGGGATATTCTCGATGACATATTTTAACTGTAAAAAATCTCTCTGAATGGCTGATGACGAAAAACTATGAGGAAGTTGAAAATATTGTGCAAAGTATGAGGCTCTAATATATGTAGTAACAAGTGTAACAACTCACGTTTTATGTTATATGCTCTATGTTTTTTTATGTTAACTAGTGCTTGTCTTAACGTTCGTTTGTCTTAATGTACATTTACATAAATATTTAACTGTTTATTTTGTTTTAAACTACTGTTTATTGTTTGTAATTATTAATTTAAAACTCATAGTAAGAATTATGTCTGATGTTCTCATTATTTTAATTTAAAGTCTTAACTTAGTCACAACACAAGATATTATAATACTAAACTAGTAACTTAGTTGTATATCTTGGAACGCAAATACTTAAATATTGTTATAGTATAATATAGGTAAGAGCGGGGTCTCCTAACTGAACCTGTATGTATAGTTTTTAAGTAATTACAATAAACATTTTTTTTTATTATTAAGACTACATAATGTCCATTTTACATTATTATCTAGAAGTCCTTACAATATTTGGAAATACGTACTGCTATTGAAACGTGTTCATAAAGTCGTTGAATTCTCTAAACAAAATAGATTCAGGGTATCTATTTAGGTAAGAACCAAAAGCTGATCCATATTAACGTTCCAAACCGTCCCTTCCAATAAACCTTTCAAAATGACAAGACGGGTCACATAAAACCACTAGGCATAACGTATATATTATAATAATGACTAACATTCGTCCTAAAATAATAAAAACGTGATTACTTTGAATGTAATTGAAGCTAGATCTTTAGCAATAAACCTCCGGAAACCACATCAAATTCTACAACTTATCTACAACTAGATGAATCACCTAACTTGGTCCAGCCCCAACCTGCCGCGTGCTTCGCCCACGCGCCTCGTCCGCTCTCCGAGACATGTGCCTGTCTCGGTGTCTCTATTTGTCTGAAATACTAAACCTCACTTACAATCTATCTACTACAAGTTGTTTTTTATGTTCTTTATCAAACAATCTAAATAATATAACTCAACTGAAATAGATATAAGTGTTTATATTAGTGGTAATTGTTTTATTCTGTTACTGTAATTTTCTATGATTTCTGATAAATAAATTATCTTTTTAGTAGGTACATGTCAAACACTCAATTGATCCATTTATTACCAGTCGGAAGCGTCTCCAGACGCTGGCTACATTGCCCCGTTGTATAGCAATGCTGATGCGCTGTGCCAGATACTCACCAGCTCTCGGGTCACGCGTCGCTTCGACGCTTAGATAATTACTTAAAAACCTAGACAACCTCGGTACCCTACGGACCTAGGGTCTCGACTCCAAGGGAAGCAAATGTGTAGGCTCTGTCTCGACGGAGCCTAGCCCGTAAGTAAGACCGTATATGTCTGTAAAACCCAAGAATTCTCGTAACCCCCATAGTTCTCATCTCCATGGACCTAAGTTACATTCGAGCGCTGTTCTGAGGTATGAGGCTGTCTCGGTTTTTCTGCTTATCTGAGATACTATAGCAGTATTATTAAATCTCTGCTATTGCTTACTTACTATATTTACGTAACTACAGGTTGTACGGTCATATAAACAAAGCTATTGCGGTCTGCTGTCTGAATACTCAATAGATAAAACACATGGGTAAAACTGTAAACACAAAAAGGCTCAAGTCTTATTCTCTTTCTCTTCAGTTTATTCCTTCACAGACCTGGAAGCGTTTATCAACACAATTATTTGGCAAATATAGCGGTCCAATGCATTTTCATAATAGTTGGAATAAAAAAATAGTTTATTTTTACGTTGTCTGGCTAACATTAGGTACTTAGGTTTGCAGATGATCTATATAATGGGAGTTAGAGTTACCTATGTACAAGAGAGTTCAGCGCTATTGTAGGCATCGACGGATAATAGAAAACCATGGTTTAGTGCTGTTTTTTTTACCTCAATCATCGTTTAACTTCGTTTATAAAACAAATTGTAAAAACCTTGCTGTGCAGAACGGCTTGCTATAAAATATTAAATTATCTAAAGGAGAATAAAGCTTGGGACGGGTTTTGCTCCAACTGGAAAACTAACAACTGACAGGCTAAATGTTTCTTCGCTACTTCTTTACTTTAGTCTACATACCGGAGCGACAGAAATAAAAAATCCTATAGGATTTTTGAGAAATAAAGTTATAACTTTATTTCCGTCTTAGTGTTTCATTTTATAATTTGACATTTTCTCAGTGTAAATTTATTTTACTTATGGAAATAAATAGTTTTTTATTTGATTTGAAAACGCAGCATTGCGCAAAGTTTTCGGCATGTCAAAATTCCAACGGAATTTTTGGTCTCTCTCATGTTTTCGACTTGTGTCCGGAAACGATGGTGCTGTCAAACTGAAAGCTTGCCGTTGGCAGTGTTGAGGCCGAAATGTGTCACTTAATTACTGAATTATTTGTCCCGAGTGTACTTTCTATACACAACAAGTTATTTCGCGGCAGTACTGTCCACTTGACAGATTTATTGCCGCTAATAACTACTTGTTGCAAATTATTTGTATTGATCAAGATAATCAGCATGATAAATCAGATGGAGTGACTTAAGAATGCTTGAGATTGAGTTCTAAATCCTGATGTTAAGAAATTCTTGTGACTTTGCATGTTAATATCACTTGGAATGGAAATTAATTAGATGTCTTATCCAGAAATTGTTGAAAAATTGGCACAAGTTCACTATAGTGGCGCATATATGGTATAGAAGCCTTTTAACAAAATTTTCAGAAACAACTTTGGCTGTGCTAGTAAAGAGGGCGAGGGATTTTTATCATACAAAAAATGTACGACAGTCAATCTGCGTATTTTGCGCCGTGATACCTATCGGTACCTAACTTTAAAAAAGTTTTACTACGTAGTCTAGGAAAGCTGCGTCTTATATCTGCAGTTATATCTGCAGATATAACAGTTTTCCTAGACGTAGTTTCCAGATAGTAAGTAACGTCTGGACTGGACGAACCTAAACCTTCCATTCCCCGTTTCCCAGAGGCAAACAATCAGTTATCGCTAAATCAGCGCGCAGGTGTCGATTGACATGCTGAGCACGGATGGATGCGATTCATCCGAACTGATAGCTTTCCGAGAAGAACTCGCGATTAGCGATTGCATAAACATTCGGATTATCATGAAGTACCTACGTCTGTTTGTATGCGTACGACAGTGATCTTTTCTCAGAGATCGCCTTTAAAGGTACTTTGTTAAAGATATGTTTTCGTAGTAAGCCGGAGATTGGAAATATTTGAGAAAAAAAAATAGAAAGATAGATAGTCTTTTTATTATTAAGCCCAGCTGTGTAGTAGGTACCGTATAGACAGCTATTGATGTCTATACGTGATTATCATGACAAAAAACAGCATTAAACCGATATCTGATTTAATAAATAAATAAATCTGATTTTCGATAAACTTCCCATTAAAAATTGTCGAAAATCCGATCTCGGTTCCACTTTATCGAAAAGAGTCTACAGTGGGCGAGGTAGAGTCGGCGGGTAATCGAGGGGTTGTGTTGTGGAGTCTCTGTAGATTTCGCTAACCTTTATTAGGTGTAAAAATGTCATAGTGAGATAATCTAAATATTTCGTGGTTAGCTTCTTTATTCCTATTAAGTTTATCTAGCTAGGCACTAGGGTTCTCGAAACATCTGAATAAAATTAAACAATAAATAAGCAGCACATGAGTTAGGAATCGCAAGTTCTCCCTATTTATATGTACTGCAATAAACTTTAAGTACCTACCTAACCTACAACAAAAACCATCATTTTGGAATCTTCAAATGCATTAGACAATTTCTGAGTAAATTGAAAACATAAAATCTGAAATCTCTTTCTTTTTTCAAATTATTGTTCCCGAAAAGAAAGAGGCCGATATCATTTGGGGAACTGGAGTCAAAACTTTTTGTCGTTAGACCTCCAATGAAAGTTGCCATGGCAACTGGCTACAATATTAAAAAAATATTTAAAAGTTGCAAATGGATTTCCGCACAGCTATCTCTCCCGCCAGCGCGTTAAAATGGAATTCCGCAAAGTTTTCCGCATTTTATTTAGTACGACAGAAATTACGTAGGTACTTTCTACTTGATGTTTGGAAAAGGAATCTATGTGTAACTCCCATTAACGTAGTACATTTCGTTTCAGAGCCGGCATGGAAAGCCGAGTAGGGCTGGACTACATCGTAGAGCATGCGGAGTACGCAGGCAAGCTCGCGGCGGCGCTCACCTCGCCAGCCAAGCCGGTCAAGAAGCAGGTAACTAAAACTAAGTGTAGAAGACTGCATGATGAAAATGATGATGACATCCAAATTTCGGCCCCGGCAGTCAGTCTCTACGGAGACTAACCATGTGTGTGCGCAAGACATATTATATTACATTAAGAAGTGTGTGTGCGCAAACATATGTGTACTCTCTTTTCCTTCACTCGTAAAATGTAATGGGACGACAGACCGACAAGACACGAGAGGTCACGCGCAGTCTTGACAAAAAAATTTAAAAATGCATTTTTTTATTTTATTGTCAGCTATTTTTTATGAGACTATCTTATTGAGTGTCGTATAAGTCGTTAATAAGAGCACAAATCTCCACGGTTATTATTATAAATATTATTTTTTATTTCAACTTATTATTATTTTGTATTTGTATTTATTTATTTAGCAACTAACACGATTATATTAACCAATTACATTAGTTACATAGATTGAAGTTTAAATAAAATTTACAATTATTGTAAGGTACTTTTGACTCGATTTTATACAACTTCGCTCCATTACCGTCAGTTACTTAATCATCTTGTATTTTTGGCATAATGGCCACTATAAAATGTCAACAAGGCGGTAGCCTATAGGCTATTTGGACCAGTTTCCCGTCAGCGAGCCTCAGGTCACGATACTGCAGTAGGTTATATTTACATGTAATTGCCTACGGCCCGCGGCGGTCAGGGGTTTACTGGAATTAAACTTTTACATAAATAACTAAATAGAGGTTTCAAGGCCACTGAATCCTAATCGTTGATAGAATGGGAAGGTAGAACCATCGGGAAATGCTTACATTTTCGATGGACAACGAAAGAGGAAGCAATGGCAGATTTTTGACAGGTTTTGAAAAAATATCACTATTCATTCATTAAATACAAATTTTATTCCTCTATCATCCTAATGAGATTGGTCAAAATTTAATCCCCTGCCCCGACTGGTAGCTGTCTTCTGAGCAGAGCTTGCCAAGGCCAATAACTTGCCATGTGGGTTAAGATTATAATTTAGATAAAAATCCTTTATTGCAGACTAGTGGTCCAAATAAAACTAACACAATGGTTTAGAAAAAGTTACAACTAACTTTGTTGACACGGGCAGGTATGCACTCAGTGCCAGGTGTATGTTGCAAGCCCTAAATGTACCCAGTGTCGCGGAAAGTGACCGTCAAGTCTTCATCCATCGCTGCCAGGAGGCTGTGGAGGCTGCAACGAAATGAGTGACGATTCTGATGGGTGTGTTGGTTGCAGGTGTTCGAACTTCTGTCAGCGCTGTGCGTCTACAATGCTGACGGGTACGCGCGGGCGGTCGACACACTTGACCGGTATAAGGTATGTACTATGTGGACTACCTACGAGTATTCATAGTCCTAGTGGGCAGTGGCTGACTCCAACTGCTAGGAAAAACCAAATACTTAAGACTCCAATGGATAGTCCAAATGGGGGGGACAGGATCGAGCAGCAGAGCGTACGTGGATCGTCCAAGTGGCTGAAGACCACGGGTATTCTGTCCTCCTTATGATAAACATGATAAACAGCGTACATAAGTGTATCGCGGCATATTTCGAGAAAATCTCACGTTATATTTTTATTATTACTTTTGATGTCACGACTACTGTAGTTGTGACATTTATTATTATTTTTGATGTCACGACTACTGTAGTTTTGACATCAAAAATAATAATAAAAACATTAGGTGCGATTTTCTCGAAATATGCCGCTATGCACTTACGCTGTTTATCATAAGGATACCAATACTGCCCGTTTTGGTCAATCGAGGTACCGCTGGAGCGACAAAGTAAGACCTGCAGGAACTTCGCACCGAGATGCCTGGAATAAAACGTCAAGGGAATGGGATAGCTGGCGTTTTCTTATTAAAATCACTCTAAAACTAAATGAGACGGTCAATAATCCACCAAATTAGGTATAACTAAACGAAGAGGTGACGAAACCGCTAGTTTTATAGAAAAACCAGAATACCAATAAACTAGAAATTAACATGCAAGAAGATCCACCTGCAAAATTCCACGTCATTAAACCCAAGGATGTTTTATCGTCCATTTCTAAAACCTGTTTCACGGTCAACGGAGTCAACATTTCGAAAAATTGCAAGTTTATGTGTGCGAAGTTCATGGAACCTGTTTTGGAGGAGTAAACAACCATTTATAAAAGAAACGATATCAGACAATTACACCAGAATTGTAGGGTTTGTTTATATAATTAGACAAAGGTGTGAAGAGAAAGAACGTACGTAAATATTATGGGTAATTTTGCAAGGTAGGTAATTGGTTATCGAAGGGGTTTTTAACGAATTATTGGTAACGAATTATTTTTGGATAATATTCAGTGCGCAAAACGCCTTAAAAAAAAATGCTTGCGTAGAGTCATTTTCGAACCATACAATTGGTGTAGGTAGGTACAAAGCAGAAAGGCAGTAATTCAACTTCTCGATTATTTAAAGACGTGGTTTAAAATGTTTATTTTTCCATTATGAAATGAAACGAAATTATATACTATTCTACGCTTTGAAAACTACCACTACTTTTACTTTGATAGTTAATTACCTCACCTCATCTCAACAGCCTATATTGGTCCACTGCTGGACGCAGGCCTCCCCCTGAAAAGCGCCTTTCTAAGTCGTGGGGGGTTACTTACATACTATGACTAAATTACCGAATTGTTAAACGTTTCTCTTCCCTCCCAGACCCTGAAAAACGAGCGTTACCGTCTCAACGTAGTAGTAGAAGAGCTGAAGAATGCAGGCACCACGGACTACAAGACAGCTCTGCTGGCCTTCGTCAACTGCCTCATCATCTCTGCGCCGCGGCTGCCGGACCGGAGCCGGGTCCGGAACGAGTTCATTGGTAAGAGTGATTGTAGAAGTGATCAAAAAAGTAGACAAAAGGTAGAGTTGTTTTATAAGCATTATCATAGAGCCAATAGGTTGACAGCCAAAGGTGCGATGACTGGTGGTTGTCAACCAAAGCATCGCGTGTTTGTCAGACTGATTTTCAATTGGTTATATATGTATGTTATTTATTACATAGCAAAGTTAATAAGCATCAAAACTCAATGTAGAGCTTATTGGTAGAGTTTTAAACTGTAATCTGTACCTATATAATAATAATATCTTTCTTTTCCAGGACTTGGTCTCCTGCCTACCCTGAATAACCTGAGGTTAGTCCACTGTAAATAATGTAGTCCCTAAGTAGGTAGGTCAGTATATCAAAATTTCAAAGTGCTTTATTTCCTTTACACCTTACAGGAGTCTTGGACACGTCACAAAAATTCAAATTACATAAGTAAAACTAGCAAATAAAGTGATCAATCACTTTGATTTTTTGTAAACTTCAATCTTTTTAAGGTAAGGTAAAGAAGCTAACAAGAAACCTTTACCTTGTTAGGGCGTTAGTTTTCGTTCTCGTCCCAAGATTTTACCCTCTATAAAAAGGTAATTAATAAGTATGACGTGTTAACCCATCATCGACACCTACAAAAGTGATTGTAATAACGCAGCGGGATTCATAAATCGCAATAAAACCAAATGCGGAGTCGATTGAATGTATTGTTCGCTTTTTGTTACTTCTATAGGGCTACCCAAAAAAATTTTTGCGAGTAAAAATTATTAATAGTTTCACTATTGACTAAAATATTATGTAACGGTTATTAAAAAGGGTCAGTTCAGTAAATTTGACAAAAAATAATGGTTTATGTTTAAAGATTTGATTTCAAACAGAATTTTGTCACCAACAAAACACCAAATTAGTACAAAACGACAAAAAGTCTAATAAATAAATCGATGGTTTATAAACATTTATATGTTTTTAAGCACCGACCACAGAAACTTCTTCTATTAGTTTTAGCTGTCAGCCCTAAATCAATACATTTTTTGCGGCGCATCATCAAGTTTTTGCTCTCGAGTTGTCACGGTAATCCAATACCGCAGATTTGGACAAAAACACCAATCGCACCGCGGAGGGTTAATTCTTTAATAACTCAGAAATAAGATATTTTAATTGGTTTTAAGCTTAACAGCGGTTTTATACTTGATGGCGTAGGTACAAAATTATTTGACTGTTTATTATTGGCAACTTTTGTTACCTACTTTTGTTGTTAGTAGACATGGGAAGTCATTGAATTTTCTATAACGTCATTAATTTTATTTGTTTATTTATACCTGTAAAGTACCTACAGTACCTATAGTAGATTTTTTAAGTTCAGTGCAAGAACTGGCAATAACATTTCATTTTATTAAGAAGAGAAAAAGACTTAATTGGAAATTATGGACATAAGAAATTAGAGCAAAAATAATGTTTATATTAAATTTTATTTCTTATTTCCTGCATTTACCAACTTTCTGAAACTTAAAATTTAGTAACAAAAGCATAACAAACAAACCTCGTATACTATGTAGGTAGGTAAGCTTGAATTCCGTCGGATCTACCGTGCGGCGCCCACGCAGCCCAAATAAGGCGCCGATCGACCCTGTGAATAATAACGACTAAGCGACTCGCGGCAAAAACGTGGCCATTACGAAAACTGCCGAGTAAGGGGCACGCTACATTTATCGACGAATAAGATGATGGCGAGACGTCTCGTCACGTAAATACAGCCTCTCAACAAGCAAAAAGCTTATCTACATGAAAAAATATCGCCGTAAGCCGGTGTGAAAAACTGGCACAGGGCCGTAGAAATAGAGCTTAATATTAACCATGTATCGTGCCTGCCTGCCTTACAGTGCTGTGTACCTAAATGTAATGAAAATTAATGACGTTTGAGCTTTATCGATGCAAGCCGATACGATGTCATCGTCATGCATCGGATTAGCACGGACGACGCGATGAATATCGCGAGTTTGAGTTTGAGTTTTCAAAAAAACTCAAAGGTTATTTTGATCGATCGGCGTGCAGCGTCTAGAAATCGCGTTTACAAAAACTCAGCTGTATGTAAAAACTCGCGCGACACAAGACGCACTTCAAAATCGCGGCTGTCGGGTAGAGGCTTTAACCGATTCCGCGTCGATAAATGTGGCGCGACCCTTAATCCTCGGATTAGGTTTATGGATATTGTAAAATAGATTGGTCAAAAGATAAAGTCTAAGCTTCAGGGCCACTGTTCTTTAACCTGGTCAGTGGTCAGTGACTTGGATTCGAGTAATTAAAAACTATGGCGTGACGAATATGAGGATACGCTTCGGTTTTTGCATGTAATTAGATCTCTGCGTGAGTACCTATATATCTTCTGCTAGCTCGGTTATTCGAGCCAAGGAGAATCAATACCTTCACAAAATTATACCTACCATTAATTTTGACGAAGGTTCCTTCCTATCTGTCATCTTACATTTGCAAACTAATCCAGTGTCAAAGAGGTCGCAAACTCGATTCTTACAGTTTTATTGCCAAATAACTCTTACACGATCGGTTGCCTGTAGCTACTTGTCGAGATTACTACTGATTCTTATTATGAGAATCCCTAGCCCGCCGTGTCGTGCATTAGCAGCCAGTAATGGCTGCTAAGGCAGCAATACAAAATTTACATTTTACATAGGTATATTTTTTATTTAATGTATAGACCAATATCACACAAAAGTACCAAGACTAGTCAATAAGAATGTAAGCAGCTTAAACTACGTAGCCGTAGTGCACTGCACGTCAACCGCATTCAACCGCACTCATCCTACGATAGTTTTTATAGGTATCCAGACTATTATTCTTGACTCATGATCATATCTGTCCTCGACTGAGGTAATAACTATTCTTCTAGACATGAAGCCTCCAACAACCCCGACCTGGGCGTCCAGCTGGACGTGTTCGAGGAGCAGCGCGAGAGCGACGAGGCGCAGGGGCCCGGGGGGATCAACCTAAACTCGCACCTCGACGTCTTCTACGCTATACTCAAACAGGTACGGTACACAACTGCACACCACACACTAAAGTATAGGACCCTGAAGAAAAGTCATAGAACCAAAAGCATGCCCCATGGTTTATGTAAAAATACACACCGCTACTGAGTCGCCCGTTTCTTTCCGAACTTGGCAGATGTTCTATCGCATCGTCTCAACACCAGACCTGTAAGCTCTTGAGGGCTCTAACAGGGCATAAAAATCACAACAGCACTCCTTACAGAATATACTTACACACACCATCGGGTAGTCCTCTCGTAAAATTGGTAGGTACCTGTACCTTCCCAGTGAATTACATGAAATCAACTAAGTGGCAGGATTCGAGAAGCACAAGATCGAGGTGGCTGGAAAAAGTGATAGGAGGCCTATATCTACCCAGCTGTGGATGATTGGGTTAAGAATAACGACGATGGTGACATGTTTGAGACAAATGCACTACCTGAGCATCATAGATAGTAGCATCTAGTTTCTCTATCTATATATGGTATACGATCAAAATAGTTTAACCTCAATTCAACTTCTTCCTCTGTATCTTTCAGGTCTCAGACACGCCGCAAGAGATCCCGTTCCTCAGTATCCTGCAACACCTGCTGCGGATCGACCCGAAGGAGCCTGTCAGCGACATCGTGTGGGACACAGCAGAGACGCTGGTGCATCGTGCCACGTTGCTGGAGACCAGGGAGGATGCTGCCAAGCTGCTTAGGGCTCCGAGCGTGCAGGTTATATATCTCATAGGGCCACTAAAGACAAACATGTTTGATGAGGCTGTTCAAGGCATGAGGGTGTTCAAGTGAGTGATGAAGCTCACAGCGCCGCCACGGCCCACCGAAAACCTATAGTAGTTTTGTCATTGAATACGCTTTGAACATGTTTTGCCTCAACAAAAAGTGTTTATGTATTCCGGGTCTTAAACCACGTCAATTTATTCGATCCTTCAGTAATTTTGTGAGAAAAAAGTAATAAACAGTCACCTATTTAAAACTTTCAAAGAAGGCAATCAAGAATCTAATTCTCGTTAGGTACCTACCAACTACCTGTGGTAGGTATGTGGTGGAGGTTTGTACTTTATCTCAGAGATCCAAAGAGGATCTCGGTCACCAACACAAATCTCTGTTCTGAGCTGTCTCTTGCTAGTAGCGTCGAGTTCGGGCACATCATATCGGCTTTCACTTTCAAGTAATATTCCTGTATCTACTTCCAGGCTAAGATGGGCTGCACCTGCCAGCACCGCGACATGTCAGGCGGCAGAAAGCAGAGCCTTCAACGAGCGCTGTCACCCCCGCCACCACCGCCACCTGCGCCCGCGCCGCCTCCTTGTAAGTTAACATATTCACCGCCGTCGTCGACTTTTTGCTTCTCTTTCTCCATTTCTTATACGCAATGTTAATTTGTTCTGATGGTGGGTTACATTATCTATGGCAAGATGCATTTTTGCAATCGTTTTTGACCAAGAATTGTTCAACAACTAGTATTATTTTTGGTGTGATTACGTGTTCTGGTGGTCTTCTTTATTATTATCATCATCCTTTTTAACCACGATCAACCGATTTTCATGTAATTTTTTTTCCAGGCATGCCTCCGCCTCCGCCCCCCTGCATCCCCCCTCCCCCGCCCCCACTATGCCCCCCGCCGCCCGGCCCCCCACCTCCGCCCGTATTCTCCACTCCCACTCCTCCTCCCGCGCCTGTGATAGAACTAAAGCTGCCGCAGCAGGAGACGCCCATCCCCAAGACTAAGATGAAGACGATCAATTGGAATAAGATTCCTAATAATAAGGTGAGTTTCAATTCCTATTCACAAGCCTATTAGCCCAGCTCGCATTTTCTCTGCTTAAAAGGGATAGGCAGCTTTGTTAAACACTAAGCAAAATTTCAGTCTGATCCTTGAGAGCACTTCTGCGTGCTTTTGTGATAAAATGATGAAGCTGAAAACATAACTAAAGATTTGTTAGATGAGCCAGTTCAAACTGATGTCTCAAGTAAGCAGATAGATGCGCAGTACCTACGGTGTGAATGGCATAAATGGCCTCTTTTGTCAGTGTACACCAAAACTATATTTACATTTTCCATTGCAGGTCGTCGGTCAGAAAAACATCTGGTCTCTGGTAGCCTCGAGTCACAAACACTCTCCGAAAACTGAGCTGGACTGGACTGAGATCGAAGGACTCTTCTGCCAGCAGGTGTGATTATTACCTTTTCAATTAAGAGACATTGCAATAAATAAATAATAATAAATAAATAATGCTGGACAATTCACACAGCATTATCTAGCCCCAAGCTAAGCAGAGCTCGTGTCATGGGTACTAGACAACTGATATACTTAATACAATACACTACATACATAGATAGATATTTTTTCTTATACATAGAAAACACCCAGACCAACGGAACAAATTTCTGCAGATCGTACACAAATTTGTTTCGAGGTGGGAATCGAACCCGCAACCTCCTGCGTCGCAGGTGGACCTTCGCCCGTTGCGCCACGGAGGTCGTCAATGTTACATACCTGTTTTAATTTTTTATAAATCTCGACCGTTTACATTTCTAATTATAAATTTAAGTCTGTGGAATATATAAAGAGAAAAGAGTATAGTGGATCTATTCAATGGATAAGCAAAAGCATCCCCAAGAGTACTAACCTTCACTACTAATATTCACAGCAATTTTACTCGTCTCACGCTGCAGGCATGCAGTGTTCCCGAAGCGATGCAGATTTTATGATCTCTTTTTGCATTTCCTTTTTTCCTTCCGGACGTTCGCCAAATGTTTGTATTTTTAAACTAGACTTACAGCCGTAGGTTGCAGGCTATTGGCATCACTATAACTACGGAAAATAATGTCGTATCAATATTTTCTTAGATCCAACCGACCGGCTCAGCCGGCTCGTCGCCCCGCCTCGGCCGCAGTCCTATCTGTGACAGCTCGGGAGAAAGGAAACCGAGGAAGGAATCCTCTGAGATCACCCTGTTGGACGGGAAGAGGAGCCTCAATGTTAACATCTTCTTGAAGCAGTTTAGAAGGTATGTCTCTATCATCAGTAGAATACTCAATAGGCAACAAGTAGATAACATTTTTCTTCCCAAGTGATTGCACTTTTCGTGTTTGTTTTCTGTTTTGAAGTTGAACTCTCTGTTTCAGTTCAAATGAGGACATAATCCAGATGATCCGCGAGGGCGCTCACGACGACATCGGAACCGAGAAGCTGCGAGGACTACTGAAGATATTACCGGAGATGGACGAGACTGAGATGCTGAAGGCATTCTCTGGTGATGTCACTAAGCTGGGGAATGCTGAGAAGTTTCTACTGCAGTTAATTCAACTACCAAAGTCAGTATTACAGCCACTTGAAAATATCAAGATACCTATTGCCAGATAATATACTTGGTTGCTGATGATTAGGTGGACGACAGGAATGTTTTTGATGATGATGATGATGTACATAAATGTTATGCTTGTGAAGACAATTAGGCACAAAAGCAAATAAAATAAAAATTATTCAGTTTGTGCTGTTTGCCACTGCGATCATAGATTATAATGTTATTTTTGATTTAAAAAATAAAAGTGATTAAGTATTATTATTCTTGGTAGGTACTGAGAAAATCTGAGAGGCCGGTATATATTATGGGTCCTTCAGTATATAATCGGCTGCCCGACTGGATCCGCAATGCAGTTTCCATATCTATTTTTAAGAGAAAATTAAGAAAGTGGCTTATAGAATTGGTTCTATATGACATATTATATGAATTTTATAATTTGCCCTTATCATAGGGATAATATTATTTTTATATTGAATGTTATGACATGTAATAATGGTACGGTATTATGAATAAAATCTGTATCTGTATTTGTACTAAAACTGATGTTTTCTTCCAGCTACAAGCTGCGCATAGAGCTCATGCTGCTGAAGGAGGAATGGCCGTCAACAGCTGGCTACCTGGAGAGCGCCATCAACGCAATACTGGTGGCCGGGGATGACCTGACGTCCTCTAGTGCTTTGCAGGTAAACATGGTCATATAAAAAAAAATTGGGTGATGTCAAGATGCAATTCAATTGGAAAGCAATCGACAGTAAGGCGACTTTTAAAATTTTGCCATAATCTCGATCTAGTGTCAGCACGGCGTTTACTACTAAGGTAATCAAAATGTTCCACTTGTCACTACAAGTAATTTGAATATTTAATAATATTTTAATAGTCATCCAACTCTATTTGACCGCATCACAATGTCAAAGGTCTCGGTCTCATGTCAGTACAGTCATTACAAGAATACAATAAAAGGCCCTATAACTAAGAAATATCTTCTTCCTTTTCTTCCAGGAAGTCCTATACATAGCCCTGATAGCGGGTAACTTCCTGAACGCGGGCGGGTACGCGGGCGGAGCCGCGGGCGTCAAGCTGTCTTCTCTGCAGAAGCTGCCCGACATCCGGGCGAACAAACCCGGGATGAACCTCATGCACTATGTCGCTATGGTAAGTACAGACTTGATGACTTTGGTTTCAAGACTTCCCAGAGATTTTTTCAAGATGGTCTGGGTCTAATCTAAAGCTCCCACGGGAACTGACCTGGTATTATTAGATTAGATTAGATCGTTCTCCCAATTTCATAGTTTTCCCATTTAATCATGCGGTTTCTCTATGACATGTGCTGTTTTAAATTCAACTTGCAGTTTCTATATTTTCTTTTCGTGAAGCCTATTTCGTTACTATTGGTGTTGCATTCGCTCGAATTGACTTTGTAACAGCAATGGCGGTGTTGTATTTCATTTGTTATCAAAGAGTTTATTGTATAATTGTCAAAAATTATGAAAAAAAGTTACAATACCTGCTCTTGCAATCTATTACTGAATCCGTCAACTTGTTCATCCACAGCAAGCAGAACGCAAGAACAAAGAGCTTATCCACTTCGCGGATGACACTCGCGTACTGGAGGAAGCTGCGAAGGCATCAGTGGAACAGCTGACGAATGAGATCAAAACGCTTGAGCTGAGGATACAAGGGCTGAAGAAGGACATACAGTCGCCTAACACGCCGGCGGATATCAGGGAGCAGATGGGAGACTTTCTGCAGGTCAGTTAAACCTCCTGAATGCCCTAGCATTACGAAATAGGTACCTAAACGAGGTGAAACAGACCACAGACGGACATACTGTTTCACCTTGTTTAGGTACCTATTTCGTCCGCGCGGCAGACCGCTATTGAGGAGACAAGTGAGATGAGTACCTTTTAGTCAGTCAAGCTTCTTTAGAGACAGAGAATAAGTAGTGGAAGCTATACAGGGAGGCCCTTTAAGAAAAACGAGATAAAAAATTATAAAATACTGAATCCTATATCTCCTGACCTGAATGTTCTTTGTTTGTTTCGGACCGAATTGATTGTTCTTGTCTCCCTTCCCAGGTGGCGGAACAAGAGGTGTCAGCTCTGAACAAGGACATGGAAGAAGTGGAGAGTATTAGGAAACATTTGGCAGAGTTCTTCTGTGAAGATCCAGTGTCTTTTAAACTTGAGGAGTGCTTCAAGGTAAACTGATTGATAGCTAGATTACATCTGAGAACAAGACGATAGTTACTTTGAAAAGTTTGTTCTTGGTAACCTGCATTCTGTGCTGTGTCACCAATCATCATAGTATCACTGCATAAACTTTTTTAATACAGTTGCTCAAAAAGTGGCGTATTGCAGGGACGTATAGCGTTCGGGATGTGGGCTATTACATACTCGTGCTTTTTTTTTACCTTTCCCGAACTCGTGCGTTCTCTTTCCCAACTGTCAAAATAATGTCTATTAAAAAGAAAAACCAACCATGAAGTTTTTACTAAAAAAAATTCATAGAAGTTTTTATGATTCATGCAAATACGTATATTTCTAAAAAGAAGCAACTAATTTATTTCAATATCAGATTTAATGATTTGATTGAATGAGTTGGGTTAGGTTTCATTTAATTTCATCTCATTAAATTTCATTTTCATTTCATATCAATAAAAAAATTCTACTGAAGACTTGGCTGTATGGGCATAGTTCCCTTTGCCTACCACAATGGGTGATGAAAAAAAAAACTCTGCTTATATTTTACGGTTGGCGCCATTTTTCAGAAATTTTCTTTGCGAGTTTAGTTGCTTGTTGCACAAAATGAGTAATTTTTTTTTTTTAGTAATTTTTTTGTAGACCCTAGTTTTTATTATTTTATTAAATTGCTTAATTTTTTCTCAGCTGTATTAAAAAAAGTCGTTCAGTACACGTGCGGAACCGTCATTGCAACTTGTTCTGACTGTCAACCCTCGCCTTCGGCTGCGCCTCGGCTCGGGTAGACATTTGTCAGACACTCTTTGCAATGACAGCCTTTCCGCACTTGTAATGAAATATACTATATCATACTATATCATTATGCTGAAAGTGTTTGGTACAGGTAATGTACCAAACACGTTCAGCATACAGAAGAAAAATGTTTGTATGTTAACAAATCTTTGTTCCTATTTTATTTGGGTGTTTTCAAATGTGATGTGATGTGCGTGCTTCCCTTAATGCAAGGTCTGTTAAGTTATGGGCTAGATGTAAATACCTTGATATGTTAAAATTTGTACCTAGCAGTACCTATCAAGTACCATTTTACACCTTTCTTTACAGACCTTCGTCCAGTTCTGCGCTAAGTTCCGGTCAGCAGTAGGCGACAACGCGCGCCGGCGCGCCAACGAGGAGCAGGCGGCGGCGCGGCGCCGGGCCAGGGATCTCGCCGCCAGCAAGATCAAGACTACTGGTAGGGGTTGCTTCCTTAATCCTCTGGCTCAGCTACCAGAAGTTAACTTAGCTTTGAGAATAGTTGCCATTTTGGTCTGTCCGATGCAGTTTATCACACAGTTCTCGTTACTTAACTCATCATTTAGTTTACTAACCATAAATCCCCGAAGATATGTTTTTGATACGTTTGCCACAAATTTTCGGAATAACCAGGCATGATCAAAAGTGCTTGTTCCAGGTGGAAGCAGCTTATGCAGCACTCCCGTGTCGGAATGCGAGTCTCTGATGGAGTCTCTACTGCTGGACATCCGAAACGGACTGGGACGGAGGTCGCTGCGCAAGCCGCATGATCCGTCGCCTTCTCCTGGTGAGAACCTTGCTTTTGAAACATTTTCTTGGTGACTTCTTACAGCGTCATGCATGAAGTGATGGATTGGTAGCCAGCATCCTCGACTCAACACAACAGAATTGTAGAGTGATTTTAAAAGACGGGCACTATACAGGTGGCTTTTTAGAAGTAAAGTCGTGAAAAGAGTCGTTGGCTCAATTTAAGAGAAAATAAAATCGTTTACTCATAAATCGATGACATAACTTTCACGAATTTTCTCTAAATCTGGTCGGATTTGACCAGCTTCTCCTGTCTCAAAAAGCCAGCCTGTAATTTAAATTTTTGCATGAGATTTGCAACGACAGCTCCACCTTCTAGGCTAGCCTTCAGGGCTCTATTCCAGGAGATTTCTATGTGATCTTTTTCGTAATGTGTCCCCTTATTTCCAGACGTGACTCCGACCGGCAGCCTTCGCCGCCGCAGCCGAGCCAGCCCCGGGGAGGGCGACGAGGAGGGGCTGCTCGAGTTCCTGCGCCACTCCTCGCCGCACGCCAACGAGCTGCGCGAGAGGAGCGCTTGGGGCAGCCTAGGTACTGTAGCTATGCTCATACGTCACAGTCGTGACTCCAACAGGCATCCTCCGTTCCTCGATATAATGAATTTGATCAAGAACTGCAACATCTTCTCCTTACTAACCATCAACTTTGTTACAGATCGCTCGTGGTCCCGCCGCGGCAGCGCGCGCGCTCGTCTGGAGATCCCGGAGCGAGAGCGCGCGCCCTCCCCCCGCGCACCGCCCTCCCCTGCGCCTTGTCCCACGCCCACCCCCGATCCCATGGACCAGGCCAAGCCTAAGTAAGTATCCTGAGTTCCATTCTGTTCCTTCTGCACACGGTGACGGAGCGGTCACCGTGCTGTGGTGTCTCCGGGACTCCATTACTATGCCACAAAAGGCACGAATCAGACAAACTAAAAACCTGGCTCGGTATTGTCGGACCTAACAAGGACGAGGATGATATTGAAATCACGCTCGTAAAACTACCTAGGTAAAACAAAATTTAAGAGATCCACTGATCAATGCCTCGAGGGGTATCTTGTCCTGCTGGCTCTTTTAAATCACGTTACAGTATGATCTATAAGTAATTTTTTCGGGTATTTCCAGGGAATGGCGACAAAAGATTGAATCATGGCTACGAGCGAACAGTCAAGAAGAGAAACGAGACGCAGACCTGCGGGAGAGAGCGCGGAGGCTGCAAGCTAACAGGCGCTCCTTGGAAAACGACTCCGGTAAGTTTACCTTCTAATTTAGAGCATTTTTTTATGGAAACCATCTAGGCAATTGATAGGTTGGTAATGCAATTTCAAACATTTATCTCCAGACGTGTCTTGATATAATTTATAGGATGGAGGCCCTATTGGAAAATTCTATAAATAGGCTTTGGTTATTCAATTTGAAACGTACGTCAGTAAACATAAAGTTGATTTTGTTTCAGAGAGTGAACGCAGTACAACCCTGGAGCCTTTAGCAGAAGGCAGGGCTGAGTGGAGGCCGGCAGTGTTGCCTGACAGCACTGTGGTCAGGACTATTGAGGCTGTTGAAGGTAAATCTATCTCTTAGTCAGTAAATCAATCATAAATCAGTATTTTTATCTATTTAATTAACCCGTGAACACCCAGTACATGCCTCCTCCGTTTTGCGCTATTCTGTCCGGTCATGTGCCATTATCGGCAGCTGGCAGTTTTTGTCTCTTTAAGGTCGCTAAAGTAATTGTCATTCTCCAGATGTCCAACCGCCGAAGAAAGACACCAGGGTCCCATGGAGGAAGACAGATGAAAACGAAGAAATGAGACTTCGACTAAGAAGACAGCGCTCACGTCAGCAAATAGAACCAATACCTCTCGTCTCCATCACTGAAGAAGACAAGCGGAAACTGCCTGATATCCACATCACTATAGAAAAAGACGCCAAAAATAAACAGGACAGAGCAGAGATAGACTCGGATAATATAGAAACACCACCGGCACAGAGGAAACTTTTCAACCCCCCTCCAGAAAGGGAACCTTGCAGACGGCTCCAACCAACCTTCCCACTGAGAAACAACGAAAAGGCTACAGCAGAAATGAAGGACCTCTGCCAGGAGATCTTAGGGGATGGACAATTCGACCGCTTCTCAGCAGCTAGACGAACTCGGCGATATAAAAGAAACAACGACTCAAGCTCGCCGGAAGAGGAGAAGAAACCCGAACCGATCGAAATTGTTGCAGAAACGCAAGTAATAAGACCATCTAAACTAGAAGTCCAAGCATCATATCCTGTAGAAGTCACCTTAGAGCCAGCCAAACCCGCAGTGATAAAGGACGAAAAGGAAAACAGACTAAAGACCTGGCAAGCGAGACTCAAGAACCAAAGCGTAGACAAGACCACCAAAGAGCCCAAACCTTATTTGAGGATGAGGCGGCAAACTTCCATCAACCAGGAAGACGTGCAGAAAGCGATAAGAGAACTGAAATCGCCAACAGAAAACCCTACAGGAGTCTGGTCTAGGAACGCTTACAGAAAATCCACTGGAGCGAGTCTCAGAGAGAAAGTACCAGAACGAACAACATCCCCAAGGATCCCGAAAGTCAAGAGCGAGCATGAACTAAACGATGAAGGGTTTGAAGAAACACAAAGTCTGAACTCTGAAAGCGCATCACAGGGAGCATCGTCAGGTTGCAATGTTGAATGTGACTCTCCGATCCCCAAGTCGAAGTCCCCTGTAGTCCCAAAGAAAATCTCTACCAAAGAAACAAGAACGCCTCCGCGGACGCCACTTGACCCGAAGAGAACCATCACACCAAAACGCGCCAGCTCTTTACGCGTGGAAAGATCAGCGTCGAGGGCATCATTAAGAAGCTCTCGTAGCTCCTTGAACAGTTCTACGTCTGTAGCTACGGTCAGGAAAGCCCCAGCACCAGTCAAACCTGTTCCGAAACCGGTTCAGAAGCCGGTGGTCAGAATGCCGGCGTCTAGGTCTTCGTCCAGTGGAAGTTCCGTCGGAGCGGCCAGGCCTCCGATGAAGGCAGGGGTGCCCCAAAAAGGTACGTCAGGATTTATGAGACCCACCCAGGCGTCTAAAGGTAGAGGTGGAACCACGACCCAGCCGACTTTGAGGGCTAGTTTAAAATAATGTTGAGTTAGTTAATGACGAATAAAATGTTGGTTGCTATGAAGGTTGCTATCAAGGTTGCTATTGGAAACACTTTTTTGAATAGTGATGTCCAATAGTCGATTATTTTTATCGATGTTTTTTTATTTTTGACGTGACGAAGTCTTATGTAAATTAGTTTTGGAGCTAGAAACGTGCCTTACATCACGACCTTAAATTTAGTATGAAATATTTAAAGAAATATTATGTAAAAAACATTATTGGAAACTTCAGATTGTAATAAGCGCTAGAATCTCATCGAAAAATCTGAAGCTTTCAATGACTGATTATTTTATTATTAGATCTGTTATATTTTTAAAATATTTTTATTTTACGTAAGCCCGTACGTAATTTATATAATTATTATTGTTTATTGAATGTGTATTATTTGAATTTAATGTGCCACGACTTAGTACGGGTATTTATTTTATAAATTACCAATTCTTAGAGTTAAGGACAGAATCGGGTTTTTTAAATCTAGACTGGGTAAAATATTTTCTTTTTTATTTGGCTGTTATAACTAACATCAGTTTCTCAATACTCATAAAAAATATTGATGGTATAAATACCCTGCATTTCTTACGATACCTATTCGATAGGAATAGGTACAAAAGAAATAGCATATTGGGTATGCGATGAATTTCGAAAATCAATATTGTTTGGAACCAATGAAAATGGTTCATCATTATCGATTATTCAACGAATTAAATTAAAAGTATAAAATTCACACGAAAACGAATTAACTAAAACCATAACACTCACTAGATTCTTACAGTGCCTAATTTAAGGTACACTTTAAGTACAAACTTCTGGATTTTAAAACCTGTTGAATCCCAGTAACAAATCAAGTCATTTCTTACAATACCTACTGTATTGTATGTGCTAATTTTATTGTAAGCTAGTGTTTACTTAGGAATAGGTTCAAAAATAGCCGTAAGTATTTTTCAAAGACATAGATAATGATCTGATTTATGCGTACAAGTACCTACATTCAATAGATCTTGACGTTAGGAAAATAGTGTCACAAATAAAAAATAGGCATTCATAAATATTTTATTTATAATAATTTGTAAGATTTAACAACGATATCTTATTTTACGTGTTTATAATACTAAAAGAAATACAATAAATCAAATTACCTACCCAAAAATGTTTTTTTATTACATAGTTTTGTGATAGTTAGGTAGGTGTTTTGATCATCATCTTCAACTTATTTTCTACTTATAACTGCTGTGTAAATAATTTCTTCTTAATTCCATTTTTAATCAGATTAGAATAAAATAGTAACATCAGCTGATAAATCCAAAATAGTGATCACAGTACAAGGAATTACATCTATCGATATTTTATCGATAAGACCTAAGCTAATCAATTTTAATTTAATTCAATCTATTTTAATTTAATTTATTGTTATTTGTTTCTGTGTCAGTACCTACTTGTTGTGATTCTCGCTATATGGACTTGTGTATGTAAAAATGTGCTATGTCTGAAATAAATGATTATTATTATTATTATTAAGCTGTAGCTTCTAACCTCAACTCTATTACCTACCCTTTCCTATTTGCCTATCTTTACCTGTAGTTGTTTCGCAATAATCATAAAATCCGCGTTCACTTACGTCCTTTTCACAGAAGACCCTCGTCTACCAGCTCTTGCACGAGGTCCGTCATCTTCCTCCGGCAGGCTGCGTTGCTGGTCCACACCGGCTGCACTGATTCATGCACCACCACTGTTTCTTGTTCCTTGAAAAGATAGTGGGGCTTTTTACATCCTGTTTATTTGTCTACTTGATTATTATCTCATTTTCTTTTATATGACGAGATTCGTAATAATATACTGCTTAACACTTTCGTGGCCCAAATCGCACATGTGCATCTTGCAGTGGCCTGCGGCCCACCCCGGTGCTCCTGCAAGTCGCAATGCAGAGGCTGGGCAGTGAAAGCGATATATTAATTTCTCCAACGTCCTAACACTTGGATCCATGGCCCAAGACGCACATTTCCGTCTATAGCACCACGTACCCGCGGCGCGGTGCACCCCTGCAGGTCGCACTGCTGACTGCTGGTAAAAAAGGTCAAAGTCATTATGACTTTCGATCATTTTTAAGAGTGAGAAAATTTGTTTATGTTTAGGTGTTCCCGGACCATGACAATTTAAATTTCGTCAAATTCAAGATTGACGACAAATTGAAGACATTAGGTACGCCATTTGGTTGTGAATGCCCTAAACATATTATTGCACACAAGGGTTTCGATTAGATTAAAAATTCATTGTAGGTAAGTATTCCCACGTGGTTGCGTCGTAGTTTCCGAGAGCAATGTTACGTTTCTATAAAATCCTCCTTTGGCACAGTGTGTGTTTTTTGTCCTGTCGCGTTTTTATGCTTACCCTCGACTGGTAGAGGTTGGGGGCCTCGTCGCTGTCGCATGCCATGATAGGGTACATGTCCAGAGCGACCCCGAGCCCGTAGAGAGAGCAGCACTTGAACTCCTCCAGCACTCTGTGAACAATGGGCAGTCACTGACCGTCTTCGAACGAGATAAGTAAACAACGAGATAACTCATTTTTGGATAACGATAAACGATAAATGAGAAAAACTGAACTAATTGGAGATAGTTATAGATTTGTGGATTGTGGGAATTGTTTTGTGATTTATTATTTTTAATCAATCTAGAATATGGTTATTTAATTATTAAGTATAGGTATAGACTCTATATTACAGAGTTCATATAATGTACCTACTTAGATAGGTATTTATTTAAAACTGTAATGGACATTTCTTAGACTTACCTACCTAATATAGCACAAATTGTTATAAGATGGTTAATAAATAAATCAGAATTCTGAATCTAAGCTTTTTTATGAGTTTTGAACAGTTCTGAACCAACATAGTCAGCGCTGTGGGCATACTGGTACTATAATCATACCATTCTTATTATAAGAAAAGCTCACATTAAATAAAAAGAATACAGGCTCCAAGGTTGCTACTCACATTTGCTTCAGATCCTCCTTCGCCAGACTCCCACAAAACACGGAGTCACCCTCGCTCATCTCCAGCAGACTGCTGTGCAGCTCTTCCACGTACAGGTCTAGCAGAGAGTCCTGGTGCTCTGTCCGCTGCGCGCGGTCCAGACAGAGATACAGGACGTACACCAGGTCCAGAGCGGGAGACGCGTAGCGGACTATTTGGTAGTCTACTATACACAGCTGGAAGATCAAGGAATTTGAAGCCTTATTGGCTTTTATCTCATGGGGGGTAATGCCACTAATCCCCACGCTGGGCATTAGTGGCATTATCCTACATATTGGGGTTGTTACAGGCTATTGTTATAGTTAAGTATATTATATTTATAATGTCTACTATTGTGGTTTTGTTTGGCCCGAATGAAACACTACTTTTCCCTTCGATTGTGTTATAATCACAAATGGACCCTCTTTCTATAAACATCAGTTCTCTTCTTATAAACATCCAACAGTCACCAAGAAGGCGCATATGGAACACCAAAAAGCCAAGTCTTTAAGTAAGAGGACTTTCTTGTCCTGGCTGATGAGTTCAGACTAAAATAAAAAATACTTTTTAGTTCTAGGGTGTGCTCTAGAGATTAAACTCGCACTTAAGTCTCGTTAAGCTACGCTATAGTGACACACTTTTTGAGCAAGAGAAGTGAAAATAAATAATTGCTCACCTCTGCGATATCGCCATCCTTGTACCGAAACAAGAAGTTGTTGGTCCAGCAATCTCCGTGACAGATGAGAGCCAGGGGCTCTCTTGGTTTCACCATGTCCACCATGGTTTTGAAAAACGAGTCTTCGGAGCAGAAACTCTTGAACTGAAAGAGATCAATACAAAATTTGGACAAAGCAGAACACAAATATCAGTAGGTAGGTACAGTGTACAGTTGGATTATAGGTAGGTAAGCTTTGCTATGCTCAGAAATTGATTGGTCGGTAAAATCAATGCCTACGAATAGGTAGCATTTATGACTTATGAGGGGGATTTCAAAGGGGTGTACTTACCTTGTCCAGATAAAGATCTTTGACAGGAGAATCCTTGAGTTCTTCTTCGACCATGACGATGGCGTTCTGGATCGCCTCCTTGTAGTAACTGCGATAGTAGTCAACGTTGTCTTCTACGAAGAACACTGCAGCAATTTAAATAATAGGATGATAAAATTAATGGGATAGTCAGTAGTCAGCCATCATCAATTTAATTAACCTGGGCTGGCTGGATTCTCAATAACATGCCTCCTTTCGATCTAAATAATATTGCTACAAAAACTCACTCTCTGAGATTCCATCCTCCTCGTTCAACAGTTCGAAGAAACCATCAGGATCATGGCCTTTCATCGCGAGAGACAGCGCGTGGAAGCGAGATAGCTGCGTCATCACCGTATAGCACTGTTCTATCGTCAAACCCTGTCGCCTATCCGGCATCACAAACCCATGCTGCTTCAGGTCTTGCAAGATCACGCAATCGTCCTTTGCTAAATAGCATTTCGGCACTGACTTGAAAGGGTGTTTAACTTTCCATTTGGATTGGAAAGAGGATAACGCTGGCCAAATCTTGGTGTAGAAAGCTACCTCGTTGCGAAACAACTCGTCGGACTTGAAGGCTTCACGCCTGATGATGCTTTGTGGTAGACATTTGTAGATGACGGAACCTTCCCATGGTTCCTCAGATTCTTCTGGGACCTCTGATCCTTCGTCTATAGAAACTAGTTTGGGAGTTTGTCCTCGGTCTTTGCTGGTGCTTGCTTCTGTCGAGCGACTTTCTGATGCTTTCAGCTTGCGAATTCCTTTGAGGGATATTCGGTAGACCATGGACGTGTAGTTGTCACCACGCTTGGAGCCTGGTGCCCCCTGTAATATGAAAACGTGGAAACTGTACCTAATCATCAAAGAGTTTCCGATACTTCGGAAAGTATTTAAGTAGGATGCGTGTGGATCCCCAACATAGGTACCTGATTTTTGGGGGTTTTAGTACCAAACGTGTCAATGGCGAGAAGGTTAAATTTAAAGCCAATCTTATCAAATCATCCTTCAAACAACAGAACATTTCGTGGCGATATTATAAGGCCCCTATTAAGAAAGCTTGCTCAGTCATCGATCTCTGCTTGAGTAACGATTTTCTTTGGCACGTCACTCAAGCACGTCGTCTATGATTAAGCAAGCTTTCTTAATACGGGCCTTAGTGAAGGTAGTCGAGTGTCGTACGCACGCAGGTATGTAGTGGGTGTATGTACTTAGATCGGTGCCAAGGGGGCAATTCTTAACGGTCATTGAAGCAAGGTGAAATTGGGGTGGACCTATGTGTCCAGCAGTGGACATTTTTGCTAAATTTAAGGCTGATGTTGATAGCCTACTTACATGCGATTTTAAAGCTGAGATTATACTACCAGTATTGTTTTCCTAAATGGGTCAGTACTTGCTTACCTCAAAATGTTGTATGGTGACATCAGGGTAATCGTCCTGCAGCAGTTTCCGCAGCAGTTCCAGCGTGACCTGCGTCATGATGCAGAGGATTCCAGCGAATGAAGTCTGATGACATCGAGAGGGTGCCGGCGGATGCGACGCAGTCTGGTGCGGTGGCCATGGTTTGTGGGATTTTGGGATAACTTGGTCGCTTTTGATCTGCTGCGTTGAATTAGGAGGATTGAGGGAGAAAAGGGACTATGCCCAGCAGTGGGATACTACGCAATGGCTAATAATATGATGTGTTATTTTTTAAAACTAGCCGCAGTCGTCTTCTACTGCCGTACCTACCTACAATAGCATTTAGGTTTTAGGTCCAGTGGTTCTTGGTTCCCCACCTATCATAGGTTCTCTGTTACTCTAATTTATATTGGCATAAATAGATATACTAAATATACAGGGTTGTTTTGTTGAGAAGGGCGGTGATGGCCAAGTCTGAAACCACGAGAGTTAGAGAAAAGAAGAAAGAGATTTTTTTTATAAGAAAACAATAACTGCATATTTAGTTTTTTCTTTTAACCTTTTACTTTTGACGAAAATGGACACGAAAGATTAAATAAAAAAGACACCCTGTATTATTGAACCAATGGATTTTGTTCCTGATAAGGATCAATAAATATATAACATTCCTTTTAACTTGTACTTTCTTTTATATCGTCGTCTACTGATTTTTACCTTTTTTTAGTAAATAAATATATGTGGAAACTTGTAATTAGCCCTCAGTAGAATATCATGCATGTATCATGCATGTTATATTAAGAAAATACCTTATTGTTAAGTCATAGCTGTAAGTTTTCCTAAAATTCGTAAAATAAAATAAAATAAATAAAATAACTAAAAATGAAAGGAAAAGCGTTAAAAATCCAACTTTTAACGAGAATACCAAAATACAAGAAGACATGGCTACCATGCCTCGTGGAACTGATTGAATTGCTGCTCTATGGGGGAGGGGTTCTAATAAGATAATGGGGATCTCGACGGATCTATTTCATATTGGTACCTACCTAGTAACGGTTGTGCAATGTAAGCCGATACCTATGTAAGTAAGTGCCTATAGTAATTAAAAATATGTGGATTCTACCAAAAATACACTAATGCCTACAAAGAAGTCTACAAATAGGTACTATTAAAGTTTGTCGCGCACACTGGAGAGCACCGCTGCAACACAACAAAAAAATAGGCATTGAAATATTGGCGTTAATTCGTAACATTTAGATGAATTTTATATTGACGGCATCACAGCTCGTGACCTCTCTTTGAAGCTTGTGGGATGCCATTTTGTCTCTGTAATTAATAGATATGTAGGTATCTAAATATATACCTACGAGTTTAAGCCCGTATTTGAACGAATGTTTGTGTTGTGCGGTATTGGTATTGGATTAAAGAGTGCGGAGCTTTAACATCAAAATAGCTAAAAGGTAGGTAGATACACAGATAGTTCATTAACAGCTTTCATTCATCATTTCATTTGTCCATTTTCAAACAATAAAAATTTCCCTTTTTCGCTACACGTGTATAAAAACATGGCCGTAGCTCCCTACGGAGAAGAGGGGGGGCCTCCCCCCCCTCTCCTCTCGCGTTGTACCTTCGGGATATCCAGTTCAAACCTCGAACTCCGCAAAAAAAATTACAATATGATACCGGAGATGCACGACCCATTGCTGTTGACAACGTCTCTTTAGCTGATGTCCGCCGAGCTGTACGTCGGCTAAAACCATCAGCAGCTGCCGGTTCAGATGCAATTCCGCCTTTTCTTGTTAAATGCATGCATCTCAAACTTGGAAAGCCCTCTACAACACCTCTTCAATCTTTCTGTATGCTCATTTCGTTACCTATCCAAAGAGATCGAAAATTTCAAGACTAAACCCTGTGCCAAAAATTAGCTCGTCAGTTGACGTAGCAAATTTTAGACCGATAGCTGTCTTGCCTGTGTTTGGTAAAGTCTTTGAATCGATCATAAATTACCACCTAACCCGCCAGCTGGAAGTCAGTTTGAGTGACAAACAACATGGCTTCCGTAGCGCTCGCTCGACTACCACTAACCATATCACTTTTGTGGACCATGTGGCGACGCAAATGGATGCGGGAAGGCAGGTAGACGCTGTATTTCTTGATTTCAGGCGCGCATTCGATGTTCTTGATAACGACACACTATTAAAGAAACTGTTATTGCTCGGTTGCGCGCCCCACCTGATAAAATTCTTCGCGGAGAAGTTCTACCTACACAAGATCTGGGGTGAGCCAGGGAGGTACACAACTTTTTCCTTAGCCATGATAAATGACTTGCCTCAGGTACTTAACGCATGTGACTGTCTTATGTTCGCTGATGATCTAAAGCTCTACCTCTCGATTGGTCAGGCCTCTGAATGTAACGCGATGCAAAAGGACATAGATTCGGTCGTAAGTTGGAGTCGATCAAACAGGCTGGCTTTCAATGTCTACAAGTGTAAGCTCATCACCTTTTCTAGATTGCAACAACCTTTAGCACCGCCGTAGGTATACGTTAGACGGTGAGATCTTGGAGAGAGTTGGTGAGATTCGTGATCTAGGGCTCGTCATGGACTCTCGTCTTGACTTTCGCAAGCACATAATTTCCCTGTGCAAGAATGCAAATAAAATCTTGGGGTTTATCATGAGAACCTCTGCGCAGTTTCTAGACGCTAGCGTGTCCATCATGTTAATATAATGCTTTTGCCCGCAGTAAGCTAGAGTATAGCGCCATAGTGTGGGACCCGCGTGAAGCAAACATTGATGCTGGTAAGAATACAGCTTAAATTTTGTAGGTTTTTGTAGGTACCTACATATGACAAACAGTCAAACACTGTGCTGAACACCACGTAGGTCTATCTATATAGATATCTCAATCTACCACATTTTGTGTAAGTAGTTCTGAAATCTGTCGGGCTGTTTTTTAAACATTAGCGATATTTTGTGGCGACACAACGCTCTTTAACGTCACCTGTAATTTTTTTCAACATAGTGCTTGGGTCTTCGAGCATTTAGATCATTTGCTTATTATTTTATGGCTTAGTTACATGCGATTAACGCGCTAAAACTGTGATGTGTTGGTAAAATAAACTGTTGTTCTTGTGGAAAACTATACTATAAAATAACAATAACTTGATAATTAAGTTTTTACTAGGTTGTAAGTAGTAGTAGTATTCACTGTCTGCCAGCCAATAGTACGTACTACTTTCATAGTGGGCAAAAGATTTGAAAACATGTGTTTCACATTCTTACGGTACCTTAAGCTGCTGCGTAAATTGTACAGCTTTTTAAAAAGTACTACCTATGCCAGAAGCATGTTTAAGAAAAATGAGCCATAAAATGCAGTTACAGGGTACCTACTTTTGAATGAATGAAATATGTTCGTGCGCGGTCCAGTTCACTCTAAAGATTCATGGCCTCTTGTTGACGCTGTCAATGTCACATTTGAAACGTTCGTTCGTTATGTCGAACGTCAAATCGATCGATCGAGGAAATGAATGAGATTTGAGTGCAGAACCAAATACAAAAGAAGAAGAAAAATAGATTTGCGGCTAAATACTGTATAATGCATATGGATTGTTGCTCACTCCATAAAGGTGCTTCTAAAGGGCTACACTTTTCTGCAATTAGTGGCTGCACTATTAGCATTGAATTACTATTACGACTTACAACTCAGTGACTATTAGCAACTAATTGCCCGGCCATTACAAAAATATTGCTCGAACGCTGATGTCCGAGCAATCTATGGCCGGGCCTTGTTTTGAGAATAAGAATAAAAATAAGAAGAATAAAAATAAGAATATCTTTATTGTATAAATTGTGAACATCAGGTCTTAAATTCAATTAAAGTGAGTAGGTATCAACAATCGTATCCATTTCGGACATACAATAATTTATAATATTATAAAAATTCAATTCTATTAAATTGTTCCCTAGTCTAGAAATAGATCTAGGATGGAAAGTTCCCTTCAAAAAACTCCTTAAGGTTGTAGTGTACACTATTTACAAGCCATTTCCTTAATCTAGTTTTGAACAGATTTCCATTAAGCTGCTTTATTTCTATTGGTAAATTGTTAAATACTTTAATAGCTGTTATATATGTGCTTTTATGGAACATGGTATTATTTACTTGAGGTATGCATAAGTTAAATTTATATTTATTTGTCAAGCTTTCTGGACGATTTGATATAATATTAAAAAAATATGGATTATTTTTAACGAATAAACAAATTTCTATAATATAAATAGTACCTGTAAGTGTGAGTTTAAAAACAAACAACAAAGCACAGAACATAGCAATTAGTCAAAGCATCACTCATAACATAACAATAACAAACTTCATGTCGATAGAAAAAGATGCACTATGCCATTACAATAGGGAGCGACTGAAGCAACAATAGGCTGGGCAATATTGCAGTTAAATCGATCGGTCAGCGATCGCCCGGCCATACCGGCCATACATGGCCACACCTAAAATGTTTGACAATTATTGCCGGGACATTACTGCAATCTTGCATAGTCTGGCTGGTATTGCGAGCAATGTTGCCGGCCATTGTATTGCAGCCACATATTGGAGAAAAGTGTAGCCCGTTTAGAAGCAGCTTAAGGCCAGGTAGTCCTGCAGCAGTAGGTGTAAGGGAAAACGCGCGCCTGCCAAGTCGCCGCGCTCGTATTTTTTGTAGTTACATAAATGGTGATTAAGAAAATCATTTTATCAAGTCAAACTCTGCGAATTTAGTTTTTAATAGTTAATAATAATTAGAATTTACCTAGTAATATTATTGAAAAAACGTTAGAAAAAGGGATAACTTTGGGATCTTTTTCTATCGAGCGAAGTTCATTAGATCTTCTTAGAGGTGCAGTGCCGCGCGCGGCACCAACCACACGCGTATTCGTGAGCCCCGTGAATTTTTAATCGTTACATAATGTTTTTGTGAGTTTTGAGTGCCCTTTCGAACAAAATCGTGTTTTACATCGTATATTTGCTGTTTTTAGAGTAACAGACAAGTTTAAACCTTCATAAATAGTGTCTTTTCAACACAAAATAATTTTAGTTTTTCGCGCGCAAACAAGTAGGTAAACGCGCGCTCGCCTGGACTGTGTTATAGGTACCTACCTAAAATGTCGCCTGTTACTAAGTCGTGTGGCAAGTGCAAGAGTGTGGTAAAAGGCAGGGCTATTCTGTTCTGCAATACCTGTAATTTGCATTTCCATATTGACTGTGTTAACTATGAGAAGCTCTATTATCTGATGGATGCAGACAAAAAAGCTAAATGGAATTGCGGCCCCTGTTTGCGGAACAATTACAAAGCGAAAACAAAAAAAGCACCGGCCTTTACCAAATCTGAGATGCCCAGTACATCATCATCAGCATCACACAGCGCAAGTCCAATTTCCCGCGCAAAATCCGACCGCGCAGTGGAGGCGAGCGCGAGCGACGACGAAGAGGTCAACGACCCTTTCATAAATGTAACACTCCGTAAATCGCGCAAGCCGAGTAAATACTGCTCATACGAAGACGTAGGCGAATCGGCTCTTGAGATTACCGAGGCTCTGAAAGACTACATTAAAAACGAAATGTCAGCCTTGACTCATCAGCTGCTAAACAAAATGGATGGCCTCGCATTGTCCATCCAAAACTTCAGCAAGAGATGTTGTCTTATCGAGGACCGCGTTACGCTCATAGAGAAGCGCCTTGATGACAAAGATGAAAAGGTCAATGACCTCACTGCTACAGTTGATCGGCTAAGAATTGAACTTAATGACAAGGAGCAAGCTTTGCTGGCGAACGAGGTGAAGATCTCCGGTATTCCCGAGTTGGGTGGGGAAAATCCTATCCATATTGCGTCACTCATCGGGAACAAGCTTGGCGTAAAGATCGCGTCGAATGAAATCGTAAGCGCTGTGAGAGTAGGCGCCCGTCGTGAGCCCGCATCCGCGGTCGCCGCACCGGCACGTCACCCTGCCGCCGCCGCCGCCGCCGCCGCAGCTGCCAGCGCCACCGCCGCCGACGCCGTTGCCGGAATAACTGGTGTTACCGACGGCTCTGCTGCCGCCGTAATCGAAACAGGACCGCGACTTCTCGTGGTGCGCCTGCTGCGCCGCGCCCAGAAAGAGGAGCCGCTGAAAGCTGCACGCGTGCGCCGCGGCGCTGATACCACCGGCCTCGGCTCCAACACGCCGGTTTTACGTTAACGAACGGTTAACGCGCGCAAACCGGCTGTTATTCCGCCGTACGCGAGAGGAGGCCCGTCGTCTCGGCTGGAAGTTCGTGTGGACCCAGGATGGAGCGATTCATAGGCGCCGAGACAACGGCGAGCCTGCGAGGCGCATTCGTACCCGAGGATGATCTGGTGAAGGTTTTTGGTGCGCAACCAGTTAGTGCTTAATAATCTATACTTCGTGATTCACTTGACTTTACTCGTTATTTTTATAGAATTTCTAAAGTGCCATTGTTTTTTAATAATATTATTTTACTGCATAAATTACAGAAATGGTAACTGTAGTCTACTGGACCCAATGATAACATTTGTTTTGGATTTACTGGTGCTTTTTAAGTTTCTTAGGCAAATAATATTTTATATGATTGTTTTATGTAGTAAATTGTTTTACCGGTCTTCTCATGCAAATACTAATAATAAAACTATCTTACCAGCATGGATGTGGAGTACGATCGCGGCGACATGGTTTGAATTTTCTGATCATCATCATGTTTCGTGTTTGAGACTTCTTATTTTAAACTGTAAGTATGATCAAACCATTTATTCGTTTGTGATTCAATTTGTGAATAATAAGTTTTTAACACTAGGATTACTTAATAAGGGGTCTCTAGGCACGAGGCACGATGAGTTTGTCGCGGCAATGATGCGTTACCCAGTCGATATAATGGCCATAAATGAGACGTGGCTGCGGGAGGGCGAGGAGGCGCGTGCGGCCAGGGTGCCCGGTTACACCCTGCAGCATTTACCACGCCGCTACGGTAGCGCCGTCGGTGGCCGCCAGCGCGGCGGAGGAGTAGGATTCTACGTAAAACGCGGGGTTAGCGCGCGCTTGCTCGCCCATCCGGAGGCACCGGGTGTAGACCAGATGTGGCTCAGACTCACTGAAACCTCCACCAGAATGGATTACTTATCGGCCGATTAAGGATATGGATTACGACCTTTTTCTAAAGGACCTAAATGATGTAGAATGGGACGAACTCATTGGCGATGACGTTGATGGTATGGTAGAAGGCTTAAGCTTAAATATTCGTAATCTATTCGATAAACACGTCCCGCGTAAACAAGTTCTGATAAAAAACAAAAGCTATCCTTGGATAACGTACAACATTAGGGAGATGATGAAGACACGTGATAAAGCTTATTCTAGATGTCGTTCTACTAATGTTGAAGCTCATAAAAGTTATTACAAATAACTGAAACATGTTGTTAACAAGGCACTTCATGCAGAAAAGAAGTCTTTTTTCAATACTAAAATTAATTCCAATTTAAAAAAACCCACGGTTGTTATGGAAAAATATAAAACAAAATGTTGTAAATTTTAAAAATAAATCCGTTGACCTACCATCTCATCTTCAAGACCCAAATTTAATCAACAATCATTTTTTATCCCTTCCCGGAGACAATAAAGTTAATATCAGTGATTTAACCTTTTTTGAGCATCATAGGTATGGTTCTTCTACTTTTAGTTTACTTCCTATAAACGAGGATGATGTTTGTAGAATAATCCATACTTTTTCTACAAATGCAATGGGTATAGATGGTATGTCCATGGACATGATTCTGCTAACGCTTCCACAAACACTTTCTTTAATAACATCTATAGTTAGCAAGTCTTTTATAACAAATACCTTCCCCTCCTTTTGGAAAACAGCCGTAGTAAAGCCGTTAACAAAAATAAATTCCCCAAACAGCTTAAAAGACCTTCGACCGATAAGCATTTTGCCCTTTTTGTCGAAATTAATTGAAAAGGCTGTTTGTACACAAATGACTAATTATTTAGAAACACATAATATCTTACCGAAAAAGCAATCAGGTTTTAGAAAAGGTTTCAGTACCGCAACTGCTTTGCTAGATGTAGTGGATGATGTCCTAGCAGCTCAAGACGTAGGAGAAGGCACCTTGTTGACACTTTTGGACTTTTCTCGTGCCTTTGATACAATTAACACAACGCTCCTCTTATCCAAGCTTGCCTACTATGGATTCGACCACAATAGCATTCAATGGTTTGCAAGCTACCTGAGTCATCGTTCACAACTTGTAGAAATCCGTACGAGTAGTGGTCTTATTTCAAAATCTGACGTAAAGCCTGTTTTACGTGGTGTTCCACAGGGTTCAATTTTAGGACCCATACTTTTTATTTTATATTCAGCTGATATTATAAAAAAATATTAAAAATTGTAGCTACCACATCTACGCTGATGATCTACAGCTTTATATATCATCTAAACCATGCAATGTAAAAAAAGCCGTACATGAACTAAACCAAGATTTAGATATGTTGGTAGGCTGGTGTAACCGAAATAGCTTATGTCTTAATCCCAACAAAACCAAATTTCTTGTGTTAGGATCCAAACATCAAGTAGATGAAATTGTTAGGCTCAACCCTAAAGTTCAAGTTAATGGCGTCCCTATAGAACGAGTTAATGAAGCTCGTAATCTGGGCCTTCTGATGGATGGATCCATGCACTTTGAGAGTTATGTTCGGCAAACAGTCCAAAATTGTTTTTATAGGTTGTCCGTCCTGTACCAAGTTCGCCAGTACCTTGATATAGATCTGCGCATATCACTTTGTGAATCGCCTATTTTATCTAAGCTGAACTATGTCGACAATGTCTTTGGAGAATGCCTACTTGGCCGTTCTAAAAAGCTGGTGCAGCGAGTTCAAAACGCCTGTATTAGATTTTGTTTTCCCATACCTCGCCGAGCCCACATCTCCCCTTACTTATACAGCCACGGACTTCTTAACATGTCATCGCGTCGTACTTTACACTTTGCTACTTTACTTTTTGGAATAGTTAAAAAACAGGTGCCAACATACTTACATGAAAAAATTGTCTTCTCTAATCGCCATATCCGATTTGCTGTACGTTTAATGTGCCCATACCATAGAACGACTGCATTTCGTGGTAGCTTTCGTTACGCTGCCACGAAATGTTGGAACAATCTCCCGCCGCCAATTAGAAATTATAATAGTTTGTACACTTTTAGACACTCACTTAGGAAAC
The DNA here is from genome assembly GCA_949316285.1 of Eupithecia subumbrata. Classification (NCBI taxonomy): domain Eukaryota; kingdom Metazoa; phylum Arthropoda; class Insecta; order Lepidoptera; family Geometridae; genus Eupithecia; species Eupithecia subumbrata. The sequence continues at coordinate 13,676,838 of OX438632.1, read as the reverse complement.
ATTTGTTAATTCTTCAAAAACCACACTAAAGCTTTGTCGTTCTTGCTCGCTTTCTCCAAACTTATCACTTGTTTATTTTATCCATCTGTTATCCTATATATTTATTTCAAACACCTACACACACACACACACACACACACACACACACACACACACACACACACACACACATACACACACACACACACCCTCACACTCACACACTTACACACTTATGTTGTTGGTTGCTCCTGTTGCCCGGACTCTCATGAGATCGGTGTCCTCTGGTGCACTCGACACAACACGCACAAACACACATACACACACACATACATGCTTACGTTAAATTTAAATAGGTTATTTATTTATTTATTTTAAAAATCTATTTAGGTACTTACTTACTAGCTATTGTTAAGAATTTTCTACCGTTAATGTATAAATGTCTAATTTTGTATTATAATCTCTAACTTAATTTAATTAGTGTCAAGGTATTGTGTGTTCTATCATTTTGTTAAGTGTGTAAGATTGGTGTAGCGAGTAGCACTGCACTTATCACCCGGCACCGCTGAAAACCAGCGCTGCTATGGCCCATGTGCCATAACAGCATATAAGCTGAGCAGGTGACCTTTTTGTGTTTACGCTAAGTTTAGTATTAGTTATAAGTTTTATATTATGTCACACAAATAAAAATTTTCTATTTCTATTTCTATCTTTTAACTGAATGCGACTTTGACTAGACTAGATCCAATTTTCAACATTCAAGTACCTAATATATATATCTTTTTTTCAGAATAGTAAACACTATTTGTTAAGTATCAGTATCACAAAAATGCAGCCTCTGCTGGCCTACCCAGCCTTCAAGACTGCGATGCTATCATGAGACGGACATTGGCAGAATTGTGTCAAACCCTCAGGTCAAACCAGATGCAGAAGCCATTTGACAAGAAGTTGAAGTTGAGATTTGCGGCTCGGCTGACAGCTGACTGACGACGACGTTGTTCCTTCTGTGTGTGTGCGTGCTTTGATTGATTCAAGATTCAATCAATTTCAATTTCAGTTTGCTGAATTTGCTGGCTGTTGAGCTGTCTTGTGTTTCTTTGGATTTGAAATCACAAAAAATCAGAACGAATTATCTTTATTTACGTTACAGTCTTCTTAAAGTTTGAGTAAAATGCCTGTTGACCAGATCCAGTACTCCGAAAGATACACCGATGACGTCTATGAGTACAGGTGAGTTGTAACGATTTCAGCTCATTTACGGCAGTAAATCTTTAAATAACTGTAAAAATAGCTAATCATTGAACTCTATTTAAGTTAAACCATCGTCTATTCAGGCATAAGGATTGGTTTTCATGAAGCAATATGGAATTGAAATTATAAAAATTATATCATGCAATCTAATTCATTCTTAATCTTAGCAAGGCCGTCTCGTTATTATTTATAATATTAGAGCAATTATATTATCTTATCAAACATAATAGGTTGGATTTAATTTGAAATTGATGCAATAATCAGCCTTGTGAGATGATCAGTGTGCCTAAATATCTGTTACAGACTTGACTTATAGCTGTTACTTTGACTACTATTTTATTCTATACTGTTCCTAAAGGCTACCTTTAAACATTTCCAGGCATGTCATCCTGCCTCAAGATATTGCCCGTCTTGTACCCAAGTCGCACCTTATGACAGAGACAGAATGGAGGAACTTGGGGGTCCAGCAGAGTCCAGGCTGGCTCCACTTCATGGTGCACAACCCTGAGCCCCATGTCCTGCTGTTCCGGAGACCTAGGGTGGACAACCGACCTCCAGTGAATGGTTTGGATAGCAACACCAATGCTACAGTGAAAGTATGATGACAAGGTACTGCCGTTTTCTTACTAGCCTACTTATATTGATACCTACCTTATTGATTTTGCACACATGCATTAAATGGATGTATAGCATTGAATACTTAGGTAAAAACTATTTACCTATTGTTTATCTTAATAAAAATATCCTGAAAGAGTGTAAAAATATGCTTTTAAATCTGAATATTGATGTACTTATAGTGTAGCTGATGTTTAAGTTCAAAATAATTTTTAAATTCTGATAACAAATCCTGCTATCAAATTAATATTATGTAAAATGTACATGTGAATTTTGTGCCTGACTGAGTAATGTAATGAGTAATATGATGATTATATGGTGCCTTTATGCTAAAATAATATTTAATATCAGCTATCTTGCTTGCTCATGAGCTGGGTTTGATGCATGAATCAAATTTCTCTCAAAACAAACATTGTGTGAATTGAATACCTATCTCATTGTTCTTCAAAATGGACTTCAGTACAATGAAACTTTCTATGTTGATAAAATCAATTGTACACAATGAAATCTGTGGAACACTTGAAATTTGCAAAGATTATGAACTATTTGGTGTAAGTTTAAATCCCAGCTCAGGGCAAGCTTTATTTTTGACTGTGAGATTTAGCCTTAGATTATTAAGTTTTCTTTAGTCTAATATGTTAATAAAATTACTAAAAATGATGTAATTTTTATTAATTAGCTACCTTGTACTAGTACCTTGTACTAGTAGATTATTAACTACAGAGTTAGGTACAAGGAGTACAATGAAACAACTGCTGTACTATGCTGAATGTTTATTTGGATTTAATGTCTAAAACATAAACACAGTAAAATATACAAATAAATGCTCAAGTAATACATAATAGTTGCCAATATTAAAAAATAATCAAATTTAGAAACAGAAAACTTTAACTCTATGCAATAAACAAAAATAAAATTATTAACAATATATTAGTGTTGATTTTAAGATAAAGTAAATTGTGCTTTTCACTTAACATCTATATTAGCCGAATTAAAAGAAAAGAGTAACGAATATAGTAGTGACCTAACCAAATTGACAGTACATTAAAGTGTAAAGAAAAATAACCAAGAAGGTTAAAGTCATAAGTCCTTATTTTAAGTTAATAACAGGTTTACTTAACGATCGTATAAAAGTCATCTCTTTTAATAAAATCTTATCTAAAAAGGTAGGCATCTTACACGTTACATTCGAAATATCGGAGTGACAAAAACCGTCACTACCCACAATAGTACAAACGTGTGTTGCCATGTAATAGTGAAAAAGTTGGATACATTTTTATAGTTGCTAAGAAGAGATCTCAGGAAAGAGACACTAATTGCGTAGAAGCTTCGATTATTTTTCTCTAACAATACATTGTAGTAACACGAATTATATGCTAAAGAAATGAGAATTGTACCGCCTGGTAACATAATTCTTTGACTTGCATACCTTTTAACTAAAGTTAAAAGAGGTGCAAGAATATCTGACCTCTCGGCAGTTCAATTCTTATTTCTAACGCATTATAAGTACATTACGTACGTAAATAACATGCTTTGATTATCCATTTTTGTCTACGAAACTACATACTACGCAAAACTGTAACAAATCCATTTAATCTACCGCCAATTTTGGCGTACATTAGTTGGATATGTATATCTAATAACAATAAGTTTTCCACTACACGTAGGCCATCCAGGTGTGTGTTGTCGGTTTTAAAAAACTGTCACCATAGGTTTAAAGCTAAAATTGTGTTTTAAAGCTTCCAACTTGGATTTGTGATCACGATTAGAAAACTACCCTCAGCTCTGCCACTGTAATATTGGCAACAACCAAAGAAATGGTAGTTTTTGCTAGTTTTCAAATCCGTGTCCACAAAAAGCTGCCATATAAAAAAATGGTACCATCTGCAACGTTCGACTCTCGTCATGACGTAGTTTTTCGTGATATTTTATACACGTGCAAGTTACTTTACAGCAAAATGATATGGAATTATACAAGAAGTGATATGATAGAATGAAGATTGTACTAATTAGATATGTACTTAAATGATTATAACTTTTTATATCGAATTTGGTACGATTTATAATACATAAATGCTCATTTAATATGTCTTTTTCGTTGGAACGTTTCGCTCTGGCAACACTGGTTGAAGGGGAAGAACATGGGAGGAAAAAGTGTTTGCATAAAAGGGAACTAAAAAGGGAATCGACTCGATCACGATACGTAGTGCAACCGGCATGCCCTTATTTATACAATAAGCGTTGCATACGTTTTCGCTCTTTATCTTCTATCAGCTACACGCTACATCGAACTAAAACTTCGCTGTGTTTCTATTAGTTCTTGTAGCTGGCTTTAGGCTTCCACAGAATTTAGCTCAGTCAGCGGAGGCTTTGGTTATCAGAATTTTTAGTTATTTATATACCACAGGGCTCTGATTGGAAGATTTGAAGTGCAATATTCCATAAGTCGTTTCTGATTGGTTGATTGTTCTCTGTGCTATTATTCCTTCCCCACAACCGAAGCCGTGTTAGAGTATGTATGGAATGTTAGCTTTTGTATAATAAGGCTTAGGCACAGGATTGTTAGTGATGAGTCGAAAATTAGTTTACTTATTTACAGAATTCAAGTTCCTCAAAGAAGCGATTTCTCCATGATATGGTTCAACTTGATATGTTTTCGCTTCTTCAACGAACCATTGCAACTCTTTGGTAGTCACAGTGTTGCCAAATCGAAAATATCTGTGTTGTCACAGAAAGCACCATGCGCGTTGTATACGGATGCGATTATTCGTTGTTGGCTGGCTTCCCGTTGGGGTACTGCGGGGGAGAGGCGGCCTGCGCCGGCGTCTCTTCCGTCATCACCGATACCAGCTCCTCTACCGCACGGCCTAAGTCATCTGAAATGAAAGCAATATTACATTAATACAAAACCAAAACCACCGAAGAATTTACCTACAACTTGTGATATGATGGCAAAGATGATAAAATGAAAGTGAAGGCTCATACCTACTTGTGTAGAATTACGACGATAATGATGAATTATCTATGTACAAAATGAATGGTCTCATTACCTCAAGGTATACGTCCTGTTATGTATGCATAAAAAGAAAAAGAACCGTCAGTAAAAATCCAATCGAAACATCAAACATCCATGCAAGTAACGAACACTACAAATCATTGAAATCCAAATCTGAAAAGCGAATACATCTGAAAACAAAGCTATTCGGTACTGAAGTTACTGAAGCATAAAACCATCGGTGCGGCTAAAACTAGAATTGCAAAGTAAACTCTAATGTGCTGGAGACAAAGCTCATTGTCACACCGCTGACCTGCGCAGTGCATTAGGTTGTGGACGCTGTGAGGTGGCGGCGGAGGCCTTTCCGCGTCACGCTCTGCTCCCGGGCCCCATCGTCCGCCGCCATCTTGTATTGTCATAATCTCATTAATGAGGAATCATTTATCTTGGTTCTAAATATCAGAAACGATAGAGAAAAATCGGAGAAGAAAGGGCTGAATGTAGAAAAGGAATAATTATGGACCCACATTGAACCTTGAGTGACATCCTTTCTGGTTTTAATGAACCATGGCCATATGTAGGTCTATCGCTACCTTTATTTTGGAAGTTAATTTTTTGTAAAAGTCGACCTTATTAGAAGTGATTTCCTTAGCATTTTTTTTATTTGGGAGAAGTTTAACCGTCGATAAGACAATCGAACGCCTAATCAAATTCCGAAAGTCGGCACTTGGGCTTTAGTAGGTACTGAAGTTTAGAAATATACGATAGGAACTTACTTGTTTGGGCATCGTGATAAAGTCCGTTGTGCATTTTCGCGGGAGAGTCCGTAGCTAGCTGCGACGCTGTCACAGAGCGCGTCTGAAGCGTGCCCGTGCGGCCCGGGGGCGAGCCGGCGGCCGGCTGAAATAACACAAAAGCATTTTTAAAGCAATGGAATTAATTTAAAAATGGATTTGAATAAGCGCTTCGTCATTGCCAGAGGCACCGAGAAATAAGCTTGAGATACGAGAGTAAAAATGCTCATAGGTACTTTTATAGACCTCGTATCCGGTAGTATGTAACATCATCAGTCTTAATGTTCAAAGCAGCTTGTGGTTCCGCGAATATGCGATCTGCGACCCACACGCGCAGAGATTATCTGCTCAGCCAGCGGAATACCGCATGGCCACAAATATCTGCTCGTTCCAAGCAAGTGCGCCTCGCATACCTCATCCAACAGCCTGCGCAGACGCTGCAGCTGAGCCTCGAGCTGCCGGTTGTGCTCCTCCAGGATCTGCATGCGCGCCTCCAGGCGCCCCTTGTGCTGCCGCAGCAGGCGAGCCTCCGCCATCATGTCCTGGAAGTGGAAACCACCAGTTACAAAGAGTAATTCCTTATCTACTTCCTTCAGTTTTATTAATCAAGTTGAAGACAAGATGTCTTCTAAAACTTCGTTATAAATCGTCGGCCACATCGTCACTTACCAACAGCCGAGTCATTTTGGTCAGACGAAGGCCTATAAATGGAAAAAAAGTTCGGCTTATCTACTTTCTCAGATTTTGTCTTATTCATCACCTGACTGACTGCCCAATTCTTTCAGCTTTTCCTCATGCGTATTATCATCATCTTCAACCGTACTTGTGTTACTTTCATAAGCAGCTGACTCGGAATTTGCGTGAAGCTTGCGATCATCCGCATCTAGCCCAACGCTTCTGTACTGTACCCTGGGTTCTTTGACGACTAGTGATAAGTGTGAAGTGTCTGTTAAGATTACAAAGGAACTGCGTGTTACCTGATCGACCGGCGCGTTCCTGTTGTCGTTGTTGCCATGCTGCTGGTCCTCGGGAGTAGACCCCGGCGTGGACTTCGCCTTCAGGCGCTCGTACTCCGCTTGCAGACTGGCGTTCTCCTCTTCTAGCTCTCTGAAAATGTGGTAGCAGGTATTCAGTCTTGTGGTCGAAGAAAAGTGCTATGACAATTTAATTTTTTAACCGCGGCAAGTCTCTGCTTTTCTTCCAGGTTTTTGACCTTTGATGCTCTGGGCCAATTTGGACGGTGCTTACCCAAAACACGTCCCGCCAGCTCCGCATATTTAAAAGTTAAACGCGCTCGGCATTTTCTATGTACCTAGTAAAAAGTCTTTAGACCTAGAAAAAAACCTTGGAAGAAGACTTGTGGCAAGATTTAAAAGAAAATGTTGTTCTGACTCCTCTTTGAGGAGGAATAAGGTGAGAAAGCAGAAGTCGTTAAAGGTAAGTGAACTTTAAGAAAACAAACACTTTGTTATTAGCAGAAGTTAACACTGCGATCATACCTGATCATAGCCTCCAGCTCGTGTCTCTGCTCGCGGTGTATAATGGAGACCACCTGCACGGGCGAGCGCGGCGGCTCCTCGCCTCCGTTCCCGTTCAGCGACTGGCAGTAGGCAGCGATCAGCTGGTGCTCCTCGTCGCTGTCCGGAGTGTCGCCCGAGGCTGCGCCCAGCTCGACCTGGGCGAGGCGGGACGCGTACAGCTCCAGACGCGAGTGCATGTCTTCGCCTGTGCCGAGGGTTCCCGTTCCGTGTTGAGGGGATGGTGCGGGGGATTCTAGGGCGTCTCCTGGAAAATTCGGACGTATTTGATTAATGAATAAGATCCATTGCAAAATTCAGATGGGTTTAATTAAAGACCGGCTATCTCTTGCAAATGCACAACTTGAGTATTCTGTCCATCTACCTACTCAGCTCGTGGGAACCTAAATTACTCCTGGGCCTCCCCTTTATTTCGCCATTTTTTCTGGTCCTGTGTCACCCTCCACTCTTTCCAGGCTATATTGTCTTACCATCGGATAGAGAATCTGCTCTCGTCTGAACCTTTTCTATGCTACCTTCAAATCTATCTCAATGAAAAATGGCTTACCTTCCAAAACAGTTTGCACGGGCAAGTAGCCGACTCTTGGATGCTTCTTAAAGTACCGCGCTGACTTGAACTTGTTGCGGAGCGCGCGAGTGAAGTCACGGACATCTTCGCCTGATGTCGTCTGCAAGACAAATTAAGGATCAATGAAGAAACCAAGAATACAACGGGTAACATTGAACAAAAAAAAAGGTAAACTATGCGGCCAAGTTCTGAGTGAGCTTTTACACAAGAGACCCTAAGATCCTAAAACAAATAAATGTATTACCCACCTAGAGGTAGACCAGAATTATTACAACGAACCTGAATAGCTTCAGGTTCGTTGTAGGTACTGTTAATTAGAAACAGGCAGCTTACCTACCGAGGAAATAAATGTAGAAAAGAAAACACGACGCTCAATACAAGATACCTAAAGACAATTTCCCTCTAAGAATACTTACAGCAGTGCAATACTCCTGCATGGGATGCGTGAGCTTGTGGTTCTTGGCTTTACGTCCGCTGAAGAAACACTTCTGGCACATGTCGAAGTTGAAGCATTTCAGGCAGCGGTATCTGCAAACAGACAGATACGTTCAATTTGCAAGACAAATTCCAACACTAATAACGAAGGCAGAAAGATGTCGAAAGATAAACAAACAACTTTACCTATTTGAAAAAAGATAATTTTAAAATGCTTGACGTATTCCATCTCTAATATCTACGGCAAAAAAATTATTGTTGCTGATGCTAAAACGGATTGGACCGACAAGGTAAACTTTGTAAAAATTAAATTGATATAGTTTCTGCTTAATGGTTTGGGTTTATGTACTACATGACATGACGGATCGTTAAGCTGTTGGTCCTGCGCCTGATCTCTGATCACTCGTGTACTAAAATATCCTGCAAAGATGGCTAGTCTCCGTTGAGACTGGCGCCGTGCCCGCAATTCATCTTGGAGGACATCATCATAATCATCAGATGACTGATATTCTACATATAAAATACCAACAAGCAATAATCAATTATAATTTATTTCGTTCATTTCAAGAATAACACCAACACCTCACATTTGTTTTACTTACTTAACACAATGTTTACATAATTAAATTAAATTTATTATTGTAGGTACTTGAAACTAACCAAATTCAATTAAAGTCAAGGGAAGAGAAATAAATATTGATTCAAATTATAGGTGCACTTATTTTATAACTACAGTTTTAAATTAAATTCAAAAATAAAAATATTACAAATAGTTTATCTAATAACTAGATAGATAATTATTACAATAAGTCGCTTTTACAGGCTAAGAATTGTTCGTAGCTGTAAAAGATGTGTTTAGCGAGCCAGTGCTTCAGTTTGTTTTGGAAGGATGCCTACAACATAAAAAAAAGCCTTACCTGAACCCAATGATAGGATACTCCTTGCAGATGTTGCACTTGGCCTGGTGCTTGGCCGTCTCTGCCGCCGCCAGCCGGTGCAGCACGGGCAGCCAGACCATCGATTGCGGTTCCTTCTGCAGCCACTGCAGGAAGTGGAAGGCCTCGATGTACTGCAGCTGGCCATCTGCGTCGCGTTCCAGAGTCTTCTCTTTGGCTTCTTCTTTTTCTTTGTTGTCTTTGTCTGTAAAGACGTAGAAAGGAATTAGAGGGTTTTAATTTGAATCTTCTGCTGTCCAAAGAACTATTTTTGAGTGGGTTTAGGTAGCTAAATTCTCTATGGGATAGTAGTTTGATATTCCCATTCGCGACCGCCACGGCGACTCCACATTTCGCACAAATATTATAAACACGGTTCCTTACCGTTGATAGACCTTCTATCAAGCGTGCCACTCTTGTTGCCCTCCTTAGTAGCAGCCGAGGCTTGCTCGAAGCAACTCCTCACTGACGGCTCGATGTTGGAGCCACCAAACGCTGCTACCTCGCCGAGTTGCCTTGGTACCTGGAAGAAGATGAAGTTGAGGTACTGTGGAAGATACGGTGGTTGTTCTTCTGACTTCTGACTGAAAGACTGCATCACTCTCTAGGTGTCGCATAAAATCAGCGCACAGCAGCGTCAACGCTACCGGCGCCGTGCTGAGCGACGACCTTTTTTGATCTCACGGTTGTAACTTACATTTGTTTGTACCAATTTAGTTTGTCATTTTTATAACACAGGAATTAGAATTCTCTATTCTGTGATTTAAATAGATTTATTCAGTGCCACCGTCTATTTTGTTCTTTTCATGTCCAGTCCATCCCAAGGTTGCCTGGAAGAGATCGCTTTCAGCGATAAGGCCGCCCTTTATACTTCCTGTATTCTCAGCTTTTTTTTTGTATTTTTTCTGTCTTTGTGTGGTATAATAAAGTTTTTTCTATCTATCTATCTGTTTTTACTTTAGTAGCTGCGAGAGCTACTCAGTCGTTCAGCTTAACTGGAAGCTTGCTATGTGATAAGGTCTAAAGAAATAATGTGAAAATGAAATCAAAGAATACCTGAATACAATCGTGTAGTAACAATCCCAGCTTTCTTTGGTCTGCTCTGCAGGACGGGTCCGCGATCAGTCTGAATAGATACCTGTAAGAAGAGATATAATTAGCCATCATGAGACAAGAGGTTAAATTGAAGTGGCAACAAACAATGCAAGCTCAATAAAGCGACCATGGATTTGGCCGGAGTATTCATGTTTCATTTTTGTCTCCAATCTGGATAATAGACAATAATTATGCACTAATTTTGTAAAACCGCGAGAAGTTTTACTCTTACTTTTTTACTGTCTCTCTTTCTCAGCTAATCATCCCATATGGTGGTTGGCCAGCTTCCTCCACTTTGCTCTGTACTCGACGTGGTCTTCGGAGGCTTGACACTCTTTGTAAAATTTGTAAAAAAATCTATATTTATCTAAGCCTCACCGATACTTCTCCTCCAGATGTCCCTTGCAAAGCAGCACGAGACCGACCTTGAAGCTGAGTACTCTGATCTGTCCGGTGCGCTGGCTGTCGTACACGTTGAGCAACCAGTTGATCGACAGGTCGAGGCAGAGTGCCACGTTCACTAGGCTCGGATTCTCTGCTGCTATCACCTGGAAAGCAAATAGGTTAATATTTAGAAAGATACATGTAATGTGCATAAATATAGACGGGAAATAGTGGATGAAGATGGCCACAGGACCGAAAAGAGAATAATAAGCGAAATACCGCAAAACACTGCATAAAAATCTAGTAGGTACAATAATAATTAAATGAAGTAAATATTACGAAGGTATAAAGCTGTACTTTTCCCTTTTGAACGGTTGATAAGGCTCTTTAATCTTTAATTTGTAGAATCTTGATTTTTTTAGATTTTTTTGTAACTTGTGTTTTTGTATGATATTTTCGGATAATTTATTCTCATTCTATATGTGGAAGCTGCTTAGCTTTCTTCTATTGTCTTGTATTTAATTTTTTAGATCCAAAGCTTTTTGTTTCCCAAACATAAATAAATAAAATAAAAAAATAAAATAGAATTGAACGATGGAAAACAGAAATAAGAGAAAAGAGGGGAGGTTGGTACACCTAGCGGTGCATATTTGTTTATCTTTTTGAGCGAGAGTAGAGTTTCGATGGTTATCGATGGAACATTAACCCGCTTCGGGCGACGTGTCCTTTGAAAGCTGCTTTAAATTAAAATCCTGCCTGGATTTCGCTCCCGGTGCTCCATTTATGATTCTGAAGACAACCAAAGAAAGACTTACCTCATAAAGAGAGGTGAGCACGGTGATCATATCGGGTATGTCGATGAGCCGGTCGTTCTGCGCGCGCAGCCCGTGCGAGTCGAAGGCTTCCAGCGCAGCGGGCAGTTGCAGCATGTGCACTGGAAGGAGACAAGGGTTTGTCGAGGTGATTGGAAGATTAGCTTGATTCGTGACGAGAGCAACCTCTTTTAAAAATACTTATGATTTTAGAGATGGGTTTTCTTTCGTTTCTGACGTAGGATCGATTGGCAGATAAATTGGTCATCTTTTTTCTGAGTTTATTATCTTGCTAAGTTTTTTCGAAATCTGATGTATTCCCAATTGAGAGTCCGTTAAAGCTAGAAGAGAACTTAACAGGAGACCTGTTTAACTACCAAGGTTACCTTAATTACACTTATGATGTTTATGGTCCTTCAAAGCTTTTAATAATATAGGGAGTAGATTACTTACTGCATAAAGCCTTCTGAACCGTCCTCAGTTTAAGCGCGGTGCGGTACGCAGAGAATCGAACCTCATTCAGGTCTGCGAGCGAGTTCATCAGTTCGATCATTTTCGGGTGGTCCCAGTGAGTTGTTTCTAGCTCGTGGCTGGAAGGAAACAGATTTATAATTAAATATTCACGGCCTAGGTTAAAAATGGTTAAACTGACTATGTTTGATGGGAAACTGACGCGGAGCTTAATGTGTTCCTCGCGCGGACCGGAGAAGTAGGAAGGTAATCAAAATAGATAACCTGTGGGTAACGTGTTTAAATGTTTGGATGGATCACCTGTGTAGGTCTCATGTCAACCAAAATAAAAATAGTAAATGGTGTCGTCCCTTTTTGGTCAAAGTCGAATTAAAAATGGAATTTTTAGTCAAATTAGTTTAGATTTAGTATGAACCTGAACTGACACCAAAATCTGTTCTTTGATAATTTGTCGTTTAAAGTCCTCTCTATTTCGCGTCAGTAGAACTAGAACCGAATTCATCATCTTGGCAGCACTTTGAGTGTCACCCAACCTCCTATAATCACTAGTTCCCACTTTCATGCAAGACTCACTCTCTTGTTACGTATTATGATTACGGTGACTGTACTCTTTTATCTGCACTGAGCATAGAGTTGATCCATTCCGCGTGGTCTTGTTTTGCTATTGTAACCAGCCTTAACTCCGTCCAGAAGCGCAGAATCTTCCTGGGATCTTCACAGGCTTCGTGGAGTGACCTCGGGTGGTCGAGGTTTTGGAATGATTGCATTGTTACTCACTTGATATAATAGGGCACGTTGTTAGGCGTGACGGCCCGCTCCCAGGGCTGCTCCACGGAGCCAGCGAGGAAGCCCTGCACTGCGCCGGCGCCGCCGTCGCGCGCCACTCCCGCCAGCTGCCGGGCGCGCTCCTCGCCGCCTGCACATAGGGCTGCGACTCTGAAAGGTAGATGGTGCTTGTACACTTTGGAACTCAGATAGAGAGAAATAATAAATGAATAAATAATTCACATAGCATCATCTAGCTTTTTTTCGAATCCAAGGTGTAGGGACTCTAGAGCTGTACCCCAACTTCACAATCTCTTAATCAGATAACATATCTATGGTATGACATTGACAGACTTCAATATGTTATGGTCTACAATATAGAAAAAGTCAAGGAAGCTTTCATGTTTTCAGAGGCAACTGAAATTCCTTTCATACCATGTTTACGCTGATCTTTCAATGGTCCTTATAGTTTATCGTTATATTTGCGATGCGCAATGATATCGAACTGGAGCCTTTTAACTTTGCCACGCACACGCAACATGTATGTGCCACGAAGCTATTAAACCTTACCTCGTATTCAAATCCTCCAACCTCGCCAGCAAATGCTCCGGCAGCTGTATTTTATCCCTGGCCAGCGCTTGCGCCTGCCCGTGTAGTTCGTCAGCCAGCCTCCTCAGCGGAGGCAGCTGGGCCCTCGCTCTGGAGACGGCATCCAGCTGGGCGCGGGCGTCCCTAGCGTCTCCAGGTCCTCGCCAGGACGAGCGAGCGGTCTCCGCGCCTTGGATGCGACCTGCGAGCTCGTCAAGTGAGGTGGTGAAGGAACGAACCCTCTGGAAGGAGAAAAAAAATAGGGTGAGTGTTTTGATTTTTGTATGGTAAATGGTAACTTGCTTCGATTGGTACTTTGTTAAAGTACTATGTATTGCAAGTGTACCTACCTACATAATTTTAATTATCAACTCTGTTTTTTTCGATTTGGAAAGACTAAGTAGGTACCAAAAAATATGTAGTTTTACATTAATCGGTCGTAATATTAGGATGAACTTACACTCCAATGCTTTGACGCAGAATACCTACATCTATGTATTACCTACTTATTGGTAAAAACTTCAATCACAAGATATCTTTTTGCAATAATAATTTCAAATTCTAACTGTAGGTGTGGTTGAAGTATGTATGTTAATGAGGTTTATGTATAAAGTAGATATATATGCGAACCTATACAAAAACCAGCCCGCATTCTACGCAAATGCAATGCCCATGCGCTCGCGCATCCTGCGACAGTGACCTTGTCAAGGCGGCGACGACCAACCTTGTCGCGACGTCTCACGTTACCCACAGGTTATCTAATTCAACCACTGCCGGATATCAGGTGTTTGTGGGGAAAAGATACCTTAGAACTTGCAGGAAAAAACTACGTCCGGCATGTTATTTACTGTTTACCCTCAGAACTCTGCCATCTAAGAAACTTTTAAGAACCGATTTCGTAATACTTTTTCTATTTAAATATTTAATATTATATTAAAGCTTGTCTGAATTTAGTCCAGTAAAAATTCCGAAAGGTTTGGTTCAGTGGTTTTTTAACTATCAAAAATAATGTTGTTCATGTTTAAATTTTGAAGTGGATTTTAGTCTGGTACCTAGTTAAATGTTATTCCGAAAAGTTCAAGGTTGGTTGATGGTTACTAAACTTATTATAAGAATGTTTGTTAGTTAATGCTGCAATAGTTCCCACGTAACATCAGACAGTTGATTGAACAGTTACGAGTTAATAACATCTTTGGTCTGTTGGTTAATCGGCGAGTTCATTATGTTTTTGCTCGCGATTAGCATTTTAATCCATGGATAAACTTCCGCAAAGGATAATCAGTCAGTAAAGAAATTCATAAGAATAAATAACATCATAGGCCGGACCTAGAAAAACAAGATCCGTCAAGTGCGAGTGTAACTCGCGCGCCGAGGGTTTTGAACGTTTGTCAACAAATATGTACCAAAAGTACCGTTAATTAATAACGAATACCTGAGAATAGTAGGTACCAACCTACATTTCAGATGGATCTCTCTGCATGCTTCGGTTAAGGTGGGTAATGGTAAATTTTTCGACTTTTTTCGAAATATTTCAAAAAGTATGAAAGCTACAGAAATTTCAAAAAATATTTTGAAATGTACAAAATGATACCTTTCATTTGATACCCCATATTACTCTGTAGGTATCTTTTAAAATTTCGGCATCACAATTTGTATGGAAAATATTCATTTTCATTTTTCATTTATTTTTCTCTAAATCTGTACAGGCGCACGAAATGTATTATTATTTTAAATTTCAAGCTATAGTACTTACTTTGCTTTAGCTTACTTGATAGCTGCAGTAGTTGCGTTATTAAGGAGGAAAAAAGGACAGACAAAGCGACATAAGGGTTTTGAAACCGATCTTCGATCTTCAAAACCCTAAAAATAGTTTTTGGAGGAAAACTGCGAACATCAGTAGGTACCTAAATTTTAGATCCAGGGACGAAGAGTATTTAAAAGATTTTCAGTTTACGAAAACCTTTTCAATTACTGACATCATACAAAAAACAATGATTATTAAAAAACAACAAGTAAAACGATAGGTATGCCGATGTCTAAACCGCAATTGCTAATTTTTCAGTTTACGAAAACCTTTTCAATTATTGACATCATAAAAAAAACAATGATTATTAAAAAACAACAAGTAAAACGATAGGTATGCCGATGTCTAAACCGCAATTGCTAATGACGACCTCCGTGGCGCAGAGGGCGAAGGTCCGCCTGCGACGCATGAGATCGATTCCCGCCTCGGGACAAATTTGTGTACCATCTGCAGAAATTGGTTCCGTTAGTCTGGGTGTTTTCTATGTATAATAAAAAAAAAAAATTTATCTATGTAGTGTATTGTATTAAGTATATCAGTTATCTAGTACCCATAACACAAGCTCTGCTTAGCTTGGGGCTAGATAATGCTGTGTCAATTTTCCAGCATTATTTATTTATTTTAATTCAAAATCGAGGCACAGCTTCACACCACAAATCCACGTAAAAACCGATACTCCCCTACCTACCTATAGGCACCTATTTACTACCCATTTCCCTAAAACGTCTCACCGGCTTATCGCTCCAATCCATCGAATCCGAGAAAATCCCATTTTTTCCGACGAAATATTATATTTCCCTATTTTGCGAGCTTTGCTATCAGATCAGCATTTCGACAAAAAGGGAAACGTGAGATATTTATGCGAGTCGACTCCTGCAAGAGGAAGGTACTTACCTACTTATGGTCTGCCTAATGCGAAAAAGACTTATATTGAGTTTTATCCGCGCCTTAAGCTTTGGCTTCGAAAATAACATCTGTATGGTTGAATTGTTGATTTCACCTGGCTCCATATTTCATTCTGTGACTCTACATATTTCTGTTAGGTAAAGACCTAGGTATGCCAAATAATTATGCTTCCAAAAGAAGACATTGCTAAAGATAACATGGACTTTAAAGAAAAGGTGGATAGTGTCACTGTCAGGTAGGCAATTTTTTCACTATCCCGTTTTTCAACTGCAGTTTCACAGGCCTATCAAAACGCTGTTAACACATTCACTGCCCAGCCTCTCGCTCCTGCAGCTGCGGGTCGCACCGCAGCGACACTGGTGAGTAGACAACTGGGTCTTGGGCCATGAATGTGTTAGTATATACTAACATATTCCTAAAATATTTTTTTGCTTTATTGGAGCAGCAGATCCGAAGATTTACCATTAAGTTATTAACAAATTCATTAAATTTCACCTCTTTTTAATATAAGTAAATAATTATCTGCTGGTATTTTTGTAAGAAAGCGAACTTTCTTCGATTTAAATCTTCTCCACCGATTCTCGAAAGGGTCTTTGTCTTGTAATTACGCCAGTCAGTGGACTCCTCCCTTCAATTATCTTATTAGTTCAATTGTTTGTTTGCGATAATTGCGCCACTTCAGTTGCCCCACAATCGGCTAATTGAGTGGTTAATAGTTGCTGATCTATTGCAAGTGGTTTGTTAGTCAAGTGACTAATATTGGAACTATGCAGTTGGTTCAACTCTACCTCATCTTTGTTGAATGAATGAAACCTCTTGAAATCTGATGTGATTTTTAATCGAGTGTATCTACAACTTTGCAAGCACTCAGTGTTCAAAAGTTTTATATAAGTTAAATTTTTATTGCTTCCTAGCAATTGCCCGCGACTTCGTCCGCGTGGATTGGTGTTAGAGGTGTTCTACTGTTTTTTTTAAACTTTCGCGATTTGTTAACATGGATAATGGTTTAATCGGGTATTTACCGCGTAGGTAACTTTTGTTATTATTTCCCCTACGTTTCTACCGCGTTACAGGGACCGTGGTCACGGGGCGACTGTCAGTCGCTGTAGGGGAAATAACAAAAGGTACGCGATAAATACCCGATCAAACCATTAACTATGTTCTACCGTTTTTGACCCAGCAGCAGCGGTTTGAACAGAGTGAAAATTAAAACATAAAATGTAGTAATTAACAATTTATTATTGAATAAAAACTATTCCGAGAAACTGGTGGGAGGCCAAAATTAACAAACTACAACTACTTAGTTTGGTGTACTAATATTAAAATATAGTTAAAAACTCATTCGCAGTGCCTTCACTTATTCCGTGATCATGGCGCATGAAATTGTGCCGAAATATTAAAAAGCTAAAAAACTCAAATCATGGTAAATATCCCGTTTTAAATGCCTTAAGGGTCCGGCGACGGATGAATTTCCTATACAAACGTAATACCAAAATGATTTGTAATTTGAGCATGTATTCACCATTGTCTGCTATTATTTGTATTAAAATAGTATTTATCTAGGTTCCTGCCACAATTTTTATTCAAAGTACCTTTCTGAAATGTAATTAAACCGAATCGCATTTTTACATGAAGGAATGAATGTTTTCTTAGTATTTGTGTAGATGAGTATTTTGAAAAAAGCTTGTGGCAGGAACCTAAATCAATACTATTCTAATACACATAATAGCAAACCATGGTGAAAATATTCTCAAATTACAAATCATTTTGGTACTACGTTTGTATGGAAAATCAACCGTCGCCGGACCCTTAAGTGTTAACAACCATGATAGATTTAAAAGTTTTTTCATAAATTTAACAGTAGAAGCTTCAATACAATTGACAAGTAAATTCTGGCAAAACTACTAGTCTGGCTATGTAGTCTTTTTTACTATAAGGAACTTTGTTCAAATAAAGATAAGTGAAATACTTAAAATCTTAAAATCTAATAAAATTTGAGAAGTTGACTAAATTGGTATTTGATGTGTAACTTATTTTGTTTATTTTGTTTGTATTACTTATAATATCTGTGACCCGAGTCTACTTAGTCTTGTGTCAGGTGTTCTCTCTGTTGGTGGTCCAAACTAAATAAATTAGTAGCTACCAGCTACTCTGTCTACCGTATCGTGACTTTATGTTAGGTTCTCTAAGTTTTATCAGGTAGATCTCAAGGAACCCAAACCAAAATTGGAATAGACATCGTGACACTAAATTTAGTTTCCGGGAAAGTGAAAGTCCTAAGCACACTGTACTCAGATAATAATTTTGACAAGCTCTACCTAGGCTTGGCACAATAAGCCCTAAATAGCTCTGAAAATACGTAATCATTGCAGCTTATCTATTTTGCTGCCACATTGGCTTTGAAGTTTGAATCGATACCTCCCTACAGTAGTACCTATCTACTTTGAGAGATTATTAGGTAATTTTAACGAGTTATGTTCTACGCTAGCGTTCCTAAAAGATGTTACGTCATTACAACATACATAGGTACGTCAAAAAAAAAATCGTAAAAACAGGCAACATTTACTAGCAACAAAATATAACCCGGATAAAAATAGCTCCCTAAAATGTCAAACGCACGAGAGATTTCACCCAGATAACACATAATTCGAGGCCGGTCTGTTCGAGTATCTGCCCGGGTATATCTACCCGGGTATCGTATCTACCCGGGTAGAGTATGACACACCCGGGTCTGGTTCTAGATCGGGATGATAACGCCCGCAGTTAGCGGAAAATGAAATAAAGGACCAGGCTGAATGAAAGAGCTTTGTAAAATGTAGAATTAGGTTCATTAAATTTTATGTTGTTTGGACAAATAACTACAGTCTGCCCGTGACACGTTGACAACTGACGCGCTAATATTTAGCTAGAAACTTATTAGATACTAGAACTTTGCATGGATTGTCCATTTAAAAAAAGAGTACATTCTTCGAGAGGTCGTGCTTCTTACTCAGAATATCCATTTGAGTTCGTTTTTAAAATGCAACCGTAAGCGTTGTTGCTATATCTATAACTCTACCTAACTAATCATCAGCATTTTTTGTAACTATTTGAGGAAAGCATTTTGTACCTACCTATCGAATTTGATTGCATCAATCGGTTTTTATGCTAATAATTTGACTTATTTGGCAACAGCATTTCGTCTCGGATATAGGTATAATAATAATAATAATAATAATAATAAATGTTTATTCAAAAAAGATAGGTTTACAAAGTTGGTACTTATAGACTATTTTAATTAATATCCTGATATATCTTTGTAGTACAAACATACTTGTGTTAAACCTATCATGGTCAAAGATAGTGACACCTCGCTCTAACTAAGTTAACATTAAACTTGTATTTAGACGCGAGGGCTCAAATCTCTGGCCTCCGCGAGCGATCAAAATGGGATTGAACCATTTCAAATTTGTATAAGTCTTCGTGTAAATAAAGAGCCCTCCGTCTTCTACATTTGGCAACATTTACATATTCGCCATTATATGAGGTTCAGGATCTCTGTTCGCTCTTTGGTATGGCAAGGTACTGTATCCTAACCTACCTATTAAAGAAATAGCAGTAAGTATCCCTGCTGTCGAGAGGTATTCCATGGTCTATTATTTCAATTCGGTAGCGACCACAAACCGCAACCAGAGCGGCGCGGCGGCACTTGTCATAGAAATTTGACACTCGATTCTATGAAATTGGACTTCGTAAATGACGGAAATACCACAGCAATCTGTTTGAATCATTTTATTTCAAGCGTGAGCACAATATTCCTAGGAATTTTTTACTCCATAAAAAACCTGGTTTGAACCAAATAAGAAAAACCCGCAAAGGATGAAGAATGGTGTAGGCAGAGTTATGTTCTTGAGTATTGAAAATAGTTTTTAAAAACCGCCTTATTTGATTAATTATTTAACATTCATAATGGTACACTTCATTTGTCAAAATCCTATCAGACGCTTGGGTTACAGCGACAGCCCCCAAAAATAATTATCCTTTTTCATATTCCAGCAATTAACCCAAAAAATGTTTGAAAGTACGACCAGTAAGTTATTATTGTCTTCGTCGGATTCATCTCCGAAAAACTAGTCTCCTATACAATAATTACTTCCTTGGCCCTTATATCCGGCTGATATCCGGCACTGGGCCCTCCCCTAGCCACCCGTGATATTAACATCCATTTTTAGAGATACATCTCGGAGGACATGCTGAATAGACGGTCGGAAATGTCAGTAAATTCATTTTTATTGACCGTAAAGTTAATTACTAACATTGGTATGTCAGCTGGATTTCGAAATCAAACATAGAGTTTTATTCAATCTGCAGATATAGGTGATCTGAACTCGTTTGTAAACTTGCAGAATTGCTATTTTTTTGGGTAGACATAGACACAATAATGTGTAGTGTAGACAAGGCGCCCAGATCTGACAATGTAATTTAATTTCTCCGCTCGCGTAAGGGGTCTGATTAAAATTTTTCAATGTTTATTTATTGGTCCCAAAAGGATTTAACTACCTATATTGCAAAATTTATAACTATTAAAATTACGTCTTTTGCAAATTGTCTCAATGAACGTTGTACTGGAGCGTTACCACACTTACCACTAGACTCTAGACTAGACCAAGCTTTTTGTCCAAATGGAGTTGGTAGGTTCAACTGCGCACACCGTGTATCATAAACTTAAGGAAGCATGGTCCATTCCTCTGTCTTGAGGGATTGGCTTGGTAAGATGAAAGATAGCTTTTATGATTTGTTGTGTTAGTTTCGGAGATTTGGACAATGGCGTCATAAACGTGTTTTTATGGCTCTAGAAATGGTGGTATTGTTGGCCAGACTTTTGGTTGTTTTATCTTGTTTATTGGAGTTGATAAAGTGAAGTTAACTTTACAAAAAATAATGGGCTTCTGTTAACTTGAGAGGGTTTCGTTAAAATTAGCAGCTTGAGAAGAAAAATGGTAGGAAGGCCAAACTTTGATTTTAAGTTGGTATTTTTACCATTTGTTTGTTTTCTTTGTACTTTTAAGTACATGTATTTTTAAGTTGATATTTAGAACATTTTATTTTTAATAGTGTTGGCAATGCACCAAACTTGTTCTGTAAAAGTGCATTGACGTCATTTAAATACTAATTTATCTTACCTACTTAGCTTTATTTACCTGTTGTTTGCAGAATCAACAATTGCCAAATATTAAAAACCAATTTTTAAATAGGTTTGCCACACTTGCTCATTTTAAACTTATCCTCATTATGTTTTTATATTAAAAGTATTTCTTTTTTAAACTATCGAAACAACCTCAACAGCCTAAACAGATCCACTGCTGGACGCAGGCCTCCCCTGATATGCGCCTTATGGCTTTTATCTCACGGAGGGTTACCTATGCCAACTGGGCTTGCGGGTTGGGGATCGCAATTCGGTGGTAGAATTGTTCTGCAGGAGGCGCTGCTGCCCGCTCCCCGGTGGATATCCCTTAGCCTCTCAGATGGCAGACCCTACGCGCTGATACACCCCTTCGAGTGGCAGGATCTTCGCCAGCATGCTGCCCGCCGGCGCGGAAATGGGATGTGGTGCATTATTTAGCTGATTTCTTGATTATTATCTAGTAATACCTGTTAACATCTATATATATTTGGATTCTCCTTGAAATTTCCTACAAAACAGCATGTAAATATTCTGATGTTGTGGAACGTAACTAATAAGGTTGAATTAAAATTTAATTATAATTGCGTAAAAATGGTGAAATTTTAGAAATTTTTAAAAAAATCATAATAATCGTCTTAAGACCCGCGGAAAAGTTTTGGGTGCAATGGAGCAAATTTAAGCCGGCACCACACGGCTACACTACATAGACACCAATCAACCGCAATATCAAAATTGATTCGACAAAGCGTTGATATCGCCGTACTAACAGAGCAATTCGCTGCGATTTGACAGTGCCCGACAAAATGCACAGCAATCATGTGCTTAGTCATTCGACTCAGCTGTTCTGGCGCCAGGCGACTCGTGCGGGACGTGCTGCAGACATAAAGCAGGCGACTAGGGTAGACAACACGCTTTCTACTATGTATCATTTTGAATAAGGTGCCAAAAAAGCGTCACGTGATCTTAACGAAATGTATTCGGGATTATATTTGGTTTTCATGTCACAATGCTGTCTTATGTAAAGTAGAAAGCATTCAAAAGCTTCCTCCATTTAAACTATTTTTCTTTTTCAAATTTGAGCACACAAAATACAAAAAACCTTCCTTCAAACTATTGCTGCTAGAGTCACCTCTCCCACGTGGCATGGTTTCGTGCGGAGAGTGATTTACTAAAATGTTGTTTTATTAATATGAACGTAGTATTAAGTCAAATAACTAACTCTAATTAAGTGGTTGTGTATATTTTACTAACAAATTATGGATCTGGATTACGTAAAATCAAAGCTTTTTGTGAATTTACCGCGCAATTGATACAATTTACTTTTCCGAAAAACCGGTTATCGGACTATTCAGGTATACGCGCGTTGATTGAGTGAATAATGCGTTTTCCATCATTCAATAGGATTTTTGAAACAAGCGCCTAAGACCTGGTTTCTTTATAAGTTTCCACTGTTGCAACCCGCCACGTGTGCCGATTGTTTCATAACGATTAGCGTGCAGCTAGATATTGAATATGCCATTCGCTATTAGCATTTCGGTATACGTCGCTATACTCGCTATGCCGGCGGGTACTGGCTAGCGAGTTCATAATGCCAGTTAGCGGCTTCGCTGGAGACTGACGATTAAACTGTTGTATATTTTACGGAGATGCCAAAAGGTTTGGGGTTAACTTACCTAGATATAGAAGCTGTGTTCACGCTAGAGTTTGTAAGACAGGCTTTTTGCGACCTGAACCCAATATACAGGGTTACAGGAAAAATCGTGCTAGATCCGTTAAGAGCGTGGAGTAACCACCATTCCTGACTTATTTCACTATGAAACCCCCTACCCTAAACTTAACCCATTTCGAGATATTCGACTTTTAATTTTTTTATTGAAAAGTGCCGATTTTTAGGCTACTAAATTTATTTTTGTTTATTTTGTGTATCTTATTATTATTATTATTGCATTTTTACATGTGTAATAAGATGCTTTAGGACGTCAATGATTAAAATAGTGCATAAGTTAATTGAATAGACCGTAGTAGAAAAGTGAAAGTTAGGAAATAAAAAAAAAATTAGAAAGTTTATTTTTCTCTAAGGGATATCTAAAAAAATATTATGGCAATTCTTCGGCAAATGTTTTTAAAAATATCTACGTTTCATCAGCTATCTAACGAGGTATAACAATCTAGGGTTTGTATTACATTTCGTGGAAAAAAAGTAGTTGGGACGCTCCAGGTAGCAGTTCTAACGGTCCCGCGCCTATTGTCCTTCAAGTTCAGACACACCGTGAGAGCGAGACAAGTGACGATTTATGTAGGTATGAATGAAAGAAAAAATGTGTAGAGACCGGTT
The DNA here is from genome assembly GCA_949316285.1 of Eupithecia subumbrata. Taxonomy (NCBI): domain Eukaryota; kingdom Metazoa; phylum Arthropoda; class Insecta; order Lepidoptera; family Geometridae; genus Eupithecia; species Eupithecia subumbrata. The sequence continues at coordinate 13,653,404 of OX438632.1, read as the reverse complement.
AGGGCTGGGAATACAACAGGGGGTATTGTTTTGGTTGTCAGTCTGCTTTTGTGCTTCGTACATAGTAGATGTGATATCGTTTTGCTCTTTTTCTCGACTTGGCTGTGATTCTGGACTATTTCTTCTGATTTGTGACTACTATACTTGTTAACCGGACTCTGATTTGTACCTGTGATACGGAAGTGTTGAAGATGACGTCCTACACACCTGAGGAATATGCTGATATGCTTATTTGTTACGGATACTGCGATTGTGTATCTGCGCAAGCTCGCAACGAATACGTAACTCGCTACCCCGGTCGTCGAGTGCCGGATGTGGCCGTTTTTGACAGAGTTTATCGAAGACTTCGAGAATCTGGCTCTGTTTTGAGACGTAATACAGACATGGGTAGACCACGAATTGACGACGAAGAACAGGACAATGAGATAGTGCAACGCTTTCGAGCGGATCCGACTACTTCCACTAATATTGTTGCCCGTGATCTGGGACTTTCGCAATGGAGAGTGTGGTTTACAGTGCATACTGCTGGCCTATACCCATACCATTACACGCCGGTACACGTTATTGAAGAAGGAGACCCCGCGAGAAGATTGGACTTTTGCAGATTTATGCTAAATGCTGACGTAGAAGACCCAGATTTTCTAAGAAATATCTTGTGGACGGATGAGTCCAAATTTGATAAAGATGGCATAACTAACTATCACAACGCCCATTACTGGGCCCCAAAAGCACTAAGGAATCCCAATAAGAAAAGAGTGAAGGGGTCCCAACGAAGATTCAGCGTGAATGTGTGGATGGGCATTATCTCCAATCATTTGATTGGACCTTACTTTCTACCGGATAATTTAAATGGGGAAAGCTACGAAAATTTCCTGAGAGCAGACTTGAGTGATTTGCTGGATGATCTGCCACTCAACCTGATCAGGGACATGTGGTTCCAACACGATGGCTGCCCTGCCCATTTCAGGAGAAGTGTCAGAGACTGGCTGGACACAAATTATCCAAACAAATGGATAGGACGAGGTGGGCCGTTGCCATGGCCAGCAAGAAGTCCGGACCTAACCCCCATGGATTTTCATGTGTGGGGGTGCATGAAAAGTCTTGTGTACAGCGAGCCGAATCCAGTTTCGTCTGTGGAAGACCTAAGAGAAAGGATTGTGGATGCAGCAAATAAAATGAGGACCACGTTGACCACTGGAGTAGTGAAGACTGGTCTCCGTAGAAGGATGCGACAATGTATCAGAAATAGAGGCGGCCATGTTGAACATGAACTGTAGAATAAGAAAAAGTTGTGTGAAAACCTTTAATAAATGACATTTCATGCTTACCTATTGTTTTACTTTTACTTTTTAGGGCTAAGTATAAATTTTCTTCTCCACTGTCGCCTATAAAACTAATTTTTTTTCAATGCAATTGAATAAAACCCTAGATTATTATACCTCGTTAGATAGCTGATGAAACGTAGATATTTTTAAAAACATCTGCCGAAGAATTGCCATAATATTTTTTTTAGATATCCCTTAGAGAAAAATAAACTTTCTAATTTTTTTTTTATTTCTTAACTTTCACTTGTCTACTACGGTCTATTCAATTAACTTATGCACTATTTTAATGATTGACGTCCTAAAGCATCTAATTACACATGTAAAAATGCAATAATAATAATAATAAGATACACAAAACAACCAAAAATAAATTTAATTGCCTAAAAATCGGCAATTTTCAATAAAAAAATTAAAAGTCGAATATCTCGAAAAGGGTTTAGTTTAGGGTAGGGTGTTTCATAGTGAAATATGTCAGGAATGATGGGTACTCCACGCCCTTAACGGATCTAGCACGACTTTTCCTGTAACCCTGTATATGGAGCTTTGATTGTCTGTCCCTAAGAGTCTTATCACACTGGCGATTAGCGAGCGGTTTCAAAGCGAGGCGAGTGCGCAGCGAGCTCGCCGCGATGATTTCGCCGCGATTAGGATTCGCAGCGCGCTCGCCTTGAAATCGCTCGCGAACCGCCGCGCCAGTATGATAAGGCTCTAAGTGGTTCTAACGTACCTGATTTTTAAGTCATTTTCATAAGTTTTTAAGTCATTTATATAAGGCTCTAAGTGGTTCTAACGTACCTGATTTTTAAGTCATTTTCATCATCGTTATTCGAAACTTGAGTTCTGTTTGATGTATGGAGAGTCATCGTGACGTCCCATTTTTTATGGCTTTTGGTACGGCGTGCGGACATCAAAACTACGCAAATTCCATTCAAATCTGTGACGTCACGAGTGTTTTGACCCATATATCTATACGCCCGAATACTCAAACGCAAATTAAGTTTGAGCGTCTCAAGTCGCAATTTTTTGACAGTTTTCAATGAAAAACTGTCAAAAATCAGTAACTTGAGGCGTGCTTAAATCTGAGTTGTGATTAATCTGACGACATCTGCGACGCAAGAGGTTGCGGGTTCGATTCCCGCCTCGGAACAAATTTGTCTACGATCTGCAGAATTTTTTTCCGTTGGTCTGGGTGTTTACTATGTATAATAAAAAAAAAAACTAAGTATCTATGTAAGTATATAAATGTATTAAATTTTATAGTTATCTAGTACCGATATCACAAGATTTGAGTAGCTTAATTTGGGGCTAGATGGTGCTGTGTGGATTGTCCAAAATTATTTATTTATTGAGTATTCGGGGGATAGTTTCTTCAACCTAGGTAAGCTTACTTTGAGGCCCATCATTCAACACTCACAGTAAAGGGGAAGAAGTTAATAACAACAGCAAACATTAAGTTCAAGGTCGACACACGTTACGCATAATGCCCTGGGCGTGTGCGCGCCCTTAGGTCAATGACACTGATAGCCATTCATTCTCAGAATGGTAAACTGTATTAAACAACCATTAAAGTGGGTAAAAGCTGATGGTATTTTTGTTTTTAATGGTACAACTTGGTAGGGCTGCTGATGCATAAAATGCTTACGTCCAGTACCTCCTATTAGAGTGAAGACCTACTGGATTTAATTTAGAGTAAATAAAAGCGGATCGAATGTAATCCCGCTGGAACCCACAGCTGGGAAAACGCCTCAAGCATAAAGGCTTGGAAAAATAACTGAAATTTTGGCTTCGATCATTAATTGTAGACCAATCAGGTTTCTTTGCTTTGCTGAAAAAGGTTTTACGACGCTCACTCCTATATCTATACTACTGGATGCTTAGACTGCATTTTTATCTGACAAACTTCTAGTAAACATTCTCTTGATACCAATTAACTTCACAATAATTCACTCCGCTCAATAAATTCAGGATCATTCCAATAAGGAAACGGAAAGCAAGGCATGGCCAACTGGAAATAGAGTCTGGTAACCTGTTTCACCGTTATTTACTATTGCCAACTTGAAAAAATGCTTTCTGCCTTTGCGTTAACGGACTCGGTTGTAAACAGTAGCTAAGGCGAAGACAGAAAAAATAACCTAAGTTCCTATGCGTATTTGAAAAGGATACTTACTATTTTTTGCAATCGCATTAGGGTTTGAGATAAAAGATTCTAGCGGTCATAAAAGACAAGTATAAATGCCTCGACAACAATGTTTCCCGTAGGAAAACAATATGTTGTGAAAACACCTTGTTTCATCCGTGCAAATCCGGTTCAAGCCGGCAATATCCGGCTGTCCGGGTAGCGGCCATGTTTTGTAGTTCAGGAGGCAATTATTTGGGGTTTTCCTGGTAAACCTGTTCTGAAATATTCCAAATACAGGAAAAATACTCAGTCTCGACTCGTTTACCCATCACTTGGTGACAGTTCCGATTAGATTCTATTTTATAAACTACCGCAAAAACCCTTTTCTGTCTTCTAATTATCTCTACTCCACCTTTGTGTAGTTCTCGGTTATAGCTTGTCGTTCTTTGCAAAATTAAACTTCAATTTCATTATTTTCATGACCGCTGTTGGGCATGTCCACCTTTAATACTTACTTGTTATCGATCTAAAGTAACTTCCTTTCTTGTGCTTTTTACTTTCGTGTTATTTTATCAAGTGACTAGCTTGCTTTTGTAGGCAACCAGCCCCTGCTGCCTGTTCTACTCCCGTCTATGCCCGTTTATGACGCGTCCGGATTCGCGTATTAGAGAACAATTTATTGTTATTTTATTGGTCTTGTCAGATACAATGTTACTGGAGAAAGTAGGATAAATTGGCTGTGTAGCGCCCTGCGCAGTTTGTATTGTCTCAATGGTGATTGGCCGCGGCTAGATATCTAACTTTACTGCTTTTACAATGTCTAGATGTAATTCAAGATGTGGGTTTATTCGAAAGACTCTGTGCGTTACTTTTTAATCGGATTTAAATATCTCCTCAGCTTTTGTCTTCGAGTCAAAACCAAGCACGTCATAATTTAGTTCACAATTGAACCAAAACAAAATACGCTGGACTACTAGAAAACCTTAAATAAAAATAAAATTTGTTAATGTTTTTTATGTATTAGGATTTGTTATTATGCAGATTTGATAAGAGATATTTTTGTTATACTTATAACTCTAAACTCATTGTTCTTTCGCTCACACGTGCTTATGAAGGAAAATATATTGCTCAAGTATTATAACATTATTGCACAATACTCAGAATTTCCAGCTTACTCCGCGTGTTTGTTTAATTTGGCAATACTACCTTAGTACGAAATGAATCGATACGGGCTTAAAATATAATTGTTGTAAATGTCCTGTTATAAACTTGTTTAACTCAACTATGTAGTGACTTCGAATGCTTTTCAATATGCATTTCTTTATTTCAGCGCTTTTATTTATCTTTATTTTCTTTGGGTTACTCTTCTATGGTACTTATCTCTCCTAGTGTATTGTATCCCCTCGCAAGTGTATTGTGAGGGGATCTAAAGTATATTTCTTGCCTGCGGGGGCGCTATCATCGGAGCTGCCTTACTTATGCAGCTGATACGGAGAGTTATGTTATTTCGCGTTTTATCGTCACCATGGTGGAGATGGGAGATAGGAAGAACGACGGTGACTCAGTTTTGACTGCTACATCCAAGTTGTAACAGTAATATAAAGTTGAGATGTCTGAGAATGATGATTACAAGGTACCTATCCATCGGATAGGAAATAAACTTATTTTGAATTTTCTTGAAAATCGAATAAAATCTAACGACATCAAAATTTTTCACTCTCTAACTGTAGACCTAATTATATTTCTAAAATTAAAGAAAACACAGTTACTTCGACTAATTATCACCTTTCTAGAACTCTCCTGTCAATTATACTTAAAAAAAGATGGCGTCGCAATTTGTCTATGCCAGCGCTCGCGCAGGATCCATCAGATTTGAATTTCGAACGCAGCTGTGAACAATGAATGACCGACTGTCACGTCGTGAGTCACGTCATTGTTTGGCATTCTAAAATTGAAAATGGTGACACGTTCTGACATTCCTCTTAGTTCATTAAGTTAAGTCGTTACATTAAATTTGATTTTGTAATTCGTCATTTGAATTTGAGTTGTGTCAGAGAATGTGTCGGTTCTTTGTTTACCTTTCATTTGTTATTCTATTCACAGTTTACTTTAAGTGTAATGGTGATAGATTAGGAATATTCAGTAACTGTACTACGAAATATTCTTACGTTTTGAACGCAATGTCCAGATGCTACTGTGTGTCTTGTGACTTATGGGTTAATGATTATGGTAATTGAGGCCATCTTTGCCCTCTTGCCTTAAGTTAGCAACCAGCTTGCTTAATTTTTAAACCAGACGTTTACTTTTATTGTCATAAGTTCACACTCCACGTTCCCAGTTGAAACTTTGTTGGTAATTTTATTTTGTCCTTTGTCAACAATGGACAGCATATAAAAAGCAATATGGCTCTAATAACAGTACCTACTTGGTATTCCGAATTCGTTAATGTATTCAAAGCCTGGTGTCGACGACCGTGCATGGTTATTAGCGGTTTTTGCGAACCTGTTATGCCATCAATTTTAAAAATAACTCGTTAAAACGCCGGATAAAATTGATGACGACAATAAAAGGGAAAATGACCGTAGCTGCATCGCCATAGAATTTATTATTCAGCAAATAGTTATTGACTAGATCCAACGTTGTGCCATCAACCGTGTGATTATGATCGAATAACCCTACCTATCATTACGGTTTGCACTTTTTTCGCTACTCAAACCTGTTCTTCTTTGAACATTCCATACAACACCTATTATTTTGCAATGATGCCATGTGATCCCTAATATTTTGCTTGGTAATTTATTCCTGTCTGTCTCAAATGAGTCCTAAGTGGACTTTACCAAGGGGACCCAATCCGGTTTTAAGGTTATGATTATATTTTGGGTCCCGAACGTCAGAAATTCCCTAGTTTAGTTGTCTTTCTGTCAAAAGCTTTTGCATAAACCTGCTTAAGGTTTTTTGTTGCTTGTTGTTACGCAAAAACAAGGTCTTACCGATTCTTCTTCCTCCATGGCACTCATCAGTTCGTAGTACAGCATCTCTGCTTCTTCAGACACCTTGACCTTCTGAAATTCTTGGATCTTCTCCTGTACTACTGGAAAGCTCTCGAATCCCTGGCTGTTTTTGTATTCCTGGCCATTTTTGTATTCCTGACCATTTTGGAATTCTCGGCCATTTGTGAATTCTTGGCCATTTTGAGATTCCTGCACCTTCTCCATGTCATAGGTTATTTCACACGATATATCAGATTTCAGATGCATTTTGATCACTTATACTGTACACTTCTTTGGCATAATTTTTACACTTTAACACAACACCTATCTGTAATATATGCGATTTATCGTACGTTTGATTCAGCTGTTATCTTGTTAAATGCTTACTAAATTTTGATTTCCTATCAACCCTACCTACAACCTTTGGCTATTTCCTAAGACTGTTTTATTTTAGTCGATCCAAAACTATTAACTATGCAATTCAGCAACTCAGCAATGTATACCGTCAACACAACATAAAACATTTCAATGCTTACTCAGAAATCCATTTCGAGCAGCAAAAGCGATGTAAAACAAACAACAACGTTGCAAAGTGCAGTTCACGTCGCCCAAACTAAATCAACAGGCCATCCGTACTGATCAGCTCTGCTCAAAACAAACCCCGTCCCATACATCATGTTGTAAGTATGACGAATCGGCGCGTATTTGTGGCGTCGTTAGTTTAAGTTCAAAGCTCTTGCGGATCCAGACGGTAAAAAGGCATGTCGTAATTAGGTCTGGGGAACGTGTTAATTTTGATATGCTGGGTCAAAGTCTGGAACACTTTGTAGGTATGAGGCATCTTGACCAGGCGCCCCAGATAGTTATAAAGTATCATAACATGACTGAAAACATTTTTTTAAATAGCTAGTTGAATATTTTCATTAAAATAAGTGGTGATAAATTGTGCAAATTAAATTTTAGTAGGTATGTGAAGCGTAGGTGGTTTTTGTGTTGACTTGTTACAGAAGGATTTCCATAGAAATTCTAATTTGGCGCGAGTTGGCGCGAGTAGGTACATTTTCAAATTACTCGACATTTTGAATTCCAATTTAACAGAACGAATAAAAAACCATTAACAAACGAGTACCGAACGCCCAAATTAACCATCCAATCGGCTACATAAAGTTCGACGGCAGACTTTATAACAAATCAGCGGATGGGCTAAAATAGCTGGAATAACTCAATAGGAATTTTGCGTGCACGCACAAAAATAAATAAATAATGCTGGACAATTCACACAGCATTATCTAGCCCCAAGCTAAGCTGAGCTTGTGTTATGGGTACTAGATAACTGATATACTTAATACAATACACTACATAGATAGATATTTTTTATTATACATAGAAAACACCCGGACCAACGGAACAAATTTCTGCAGATCGTACACAAATTTGTTCCGAGGCGGGAATCGAACCCGCAACCTCCTGCGTCGCAGGCGGACCTTCGCCCGCTGCGCCACGGATGTCGACGAAATAATATATATATATTAATAATATTATTAATATTAATAGTTTAAAATAATAAGGTAGAAATAGTTTAAATTGGCACAATAGACTTACTCGTAGGTACCTAGTGATTGCTGTCAGTGTAGTAAAGTAGGTGATTCAGCATTTATGCAACTAGGTTGCAAAGATTACTGCTAATCTAGTTGCTTTAAAGTTCGATGCTAACTCAGATATAGTATAATTATATCTGTGTTATAGGTATATAACACAGATATAATAATACTATACAAGTACCTACAACAAGACATAAATGTTAGTAGATATGGGTCATAGTTACATTGCAATTAAGCAAAAAAACCGTAGAAGATACAAAAATAAAGGTAATAGAAAAAGAAAATGTGTTTTTTTTCTACAAAAAACTAAATATAGACTTCGAATCCCTGTTTTAAATAGTTTTTTTAGTTTTGCGGGTTAAATAATAATCCATCGGGCATAGTTTTTTATGTAACCACCTCGGAATCATCCCATACAACTGCAAAAGATTCATTCCGATAGGTCCATATCACGGAAAAATCGACGGACATACATTAAAAAACACGTACCTACAATAGCCGAACATAGAAACTCTTCCTTTTTTAAAGTCGGTCAAAAATAAACGAAAGCGTTGATAGGTAGTAGGTACGAACTATAAATTCACAAGTTCAAGAATAGCTTCTATTTCTAGACTCAGCCTAAGTCTGAGTACTGGCTGCATCCGCTACCGGTGCCTATTTCGTGTTTGCGGAAATCTAGGTCCACAACATGGCTTTATAGCCGGTAGTTTTGCTATTCAGATTAACAACTATATAAGAGAGATTCTGCTCTACTATAGCAGTCCAAAATAGCATAATAGTAGAAATGTTAGTTTCAAAATATTATTTATATTCTTTCTTATATTATTCGTATCCTGTCGGTTTTAAAAACTTTGATACTCCAAAGCGTGAGTGAGTGGGTAGCTAATTCTTAATCCATGATGGATCAGTTAAACATTAACAGTGTTGACGGAAAATATGCCAGCTCTTAGAATGGTCTTGCATCGTACTGAAATTATAAATGCGAAAGTTTGGATGGATAGGTGTTTGTTACTTCTTTTACGCCGAAACTACTCAACGGATCAGACTGAAAGCATTGATTTTCTTTTTTACTGACTCGCCACTGTACTTTTATATGACATGTATTAGACATGTGCGCCGTCGTTAAAATCATCGGCGGCGGGCGCCGGCCTGAAATCGGCGGCGGCGGCGTGATTTCGGCGTGAACTCGGCGCGTAGGTATGAGTAATAAATAAATAATGCTGGACAATTCACACAGCATTATTTAGCCTCAAGCTAAGCAGAGCTTGTGTTATGGGTACTAGATAACTGATATACGAAATTACGAATACATTAGGGGGTGAATTTCGAAACTTCGAAGTTTCATAAATTCGAAGTTCATAGCCTTTATTGGCCATTTTTCAAGTTCGAATGCGGTGGCTACGAATTATAATTTTTTAGTTTCTATTAATTTACCTACGCAAATAAGGCACCTTACGCAGTCGCGTAACGCACACGTACTATGAAAGAGTAAGTGCGAGCTTTTATTTCGGACTCTTGTGTAGACTAAAACAATATCATTGGAAAATTCAATAGTTTTGCCTAGGTATACGCAAAATATCAAATGTAGCCCTACAAGCGATCTTATCTTCTGTCTACAGCACTAGTTCTTTAGTAAAAAAAGTTCTAAGGACATCTCGTTTGGTCCCACCTGGAATGTCAATAAAAATTTAATTTTAAACGAAGGTCGATCGGCTTGGCACAGTGCTTGCCCCGATGCTGCTCCCCCAAAATCACTTCTGTCCCAACGGCAATGGGACGAGCCCTGTGTCAGTTGACACGGAATTGTTTGTTACAAAAGTGATCCAGCTCTGCGGATCGTTCCCGCATCGTGGCCGTTTCTAAATAGGAGTCAGGACATTGGTTGCAAGCATTTCCTTCATAATTATAACACTGGAAAGTTACGGGATCCAATAAAGTTTATTGGATCCCGTAACTTTCCGTATCGCAACATGTCATCGGTTGGGTGCAAGGTGTTGCGCGCCTCATCAATGCCAATGCCAGTGCGAAACTGCTGTCGAACAGCTTGATCATCACGGATTATCGTGTACTAGGGCCGCCAGTCGGATATCTCGCCATGCCAACCGGCGACATCATCCGGCGGGCCTTTTTCATTGCTAACGTACCAGCTATTCTCAAACCGAATGGTCTGTTGCGTGACGATTGTAAGAGGCCCGACGGTATGACACTAATCCCATAGGAGTTGGGGAGGCCTATCGTGTGGGACGCTACATGCGTCGACACACTTGCGCCTTCCCATGTTCCGAGGACATACGTGAAGTCAGGTGCGGGGGAAGATTTCAGGTGCAAAATGTGCAGGTCTTGACAGAGCCTACACATTTGCTCCCCTTGGAGTCGAGACCACTGGTTCTTCGAGTTTCTTAAAAATTATCTGAGCGTTGAGTCGAAGCGACGCGTGACCCGAGAGCTGGTGAGTATATGGCGCAGCGCATCAGCATAGCCATACAGCGGCGCAATGCAGCCAGCGTCTTGGGGACGCTTCCGACTGGTATTGATATGGATCAGTTGAGCTACCTGTAGGCGAAGCACAGATATTATTCTCTAGGGAAGAATAGACATTATCGACATCGCATCGTCATACATTGCGTACATTATAGAAGTAAAAAGAATGACTTTCAAACCATTTATGCAATCGATGACAAAGTGACGTAATTATTATCTATTCTACCCTAGACAACAATCCCCGTGCTCGCCCTGCTGTAGATTGTTTGCAACAGTCTGTAGTTAGCTCAATTGCTTCTATTGTAATTATCACAGATCATAATCAACGAAAATTATAGAAGTAGATTAACCAGTTCTCTGCCAGGCTTCAGCTATTCGACCCGGAAAGGAGCTTCGTCGCTGCTATACGTGCAGTGCAAGCGCGTCGGTGACATTAAGTGGAACGTAATCAAAGTATTTTCGTATGTTTTGAATAAGTAAATCACTTTTCCGATTCTAACTCTATCTGTAAAGGGACTCGCAGATCTCGAGAATAAAAGTTATATTTTCTATCTGAACTTCGAACTTTCGAACTTGAGTTTCCGAATTTCGAAAGCCAGTTTCGAAATTGAAAAATATATATATAAAGCCTGACGTTTCGTACCCCTAACAGTGTTTGTGCTTTTGTGGTAACTTTGTAAGTTTTTGAAATTAATTAAATGCAATTAATACTATAAATTTAGTCTGAATCTTTCTAGTGGAATTGTCTTGGTATTTGTTAAAGTTTATATTCGTACGGTGTCATCTTCATTTATAATCGGCACCTATATCAGTCTGAATCAGCGGCGATTTCTGATACCGTTCGGGTTGGGGTGGTTTTTGACATCGCGGCACCCTTTGACATCGTGGCGCGGCGCGGTTCTTCTTCGACTACAACTTGGTTATAGGTAGCAGGTGTCGCACAATGTAATAATTAATAAAATTACGGAGTTTTCAAAGCGTCTAAAAGAAATACGTTCCACGCCGAATTCACGCCGATTGGCTGATCGGCGGCGGCGGCGTGGAAAATTTGCCGGCGGCGGCGGCGGGTCGGCGCGGCGCACATGTCTAACATGTATCAAGCAGCGTTTATTTGATAGCAACATTAAAACAAGTAATTCATACTCTATTTATCTCTTACTAAGCTCATTTTCTAAAAGCCACAATATCAGACTCCGCTCTCAAGTCTCAAGCGGCGAACATTCACACATTCAGAACATGTTTACAATATGGATGTATCTAACATTCCTTTAGGTCTAAATCAGGCGCGTCTCGACACGAGAATGCAAAGGGACAACCAAGACAAGTAACGAACACTCTCAGAATTAACACCTGAGATTATGCGGATCTGTGTTTGAAGTAAAGGGGTTTGTCGGCAACTGTATATCGAATTCGAGCTCGATAGATATGTAATTCAATTCTTTTAATAATAGATTTTGCTTATTTTACCAACGTCTATGAAGTGATTAAGAACGTGGCTTTTATTGATCAAAAAGCTAATAAAATTCTATACCAAATTTCACAAAGAGACAACAATTAAATGAAATACAAGGTACACAGGGGAAAGTAACTTTAACTAATTTTGTTTCATATATTTAGAAAAATGAATTTTAAAGAAAGTGCAAGTACCAAATAGAAATCCAAGAATCAATTACTTTTAGAACAGATTTCAAGCAAACACATTAACTTACGCAATGCCAACAGATATGAATCCATTAGGCCAGAGTCCAGAAAAATAGGCCATATTTCCGGGAGAAGTGAAGAAAGTGAATTTCACTCGAAAACGTGTGAAAATAAATGGCGTACGTGAGGAGCTCGTGACGAGAATGGTGAGGGTGAATTTGTATGCAAAGATGTCTCCCGCGATTCCGACAAGTGGACTGAATGGGGCTATTTCTTAATACAGCTTTTAAACAAACAAAATAAGTACAAAAGTTAGATTAGGTGTCTCTTATTAAAAGTATTCTTTTGAAATAGGCAAACAGTAGAAGAGATTGTCGCTGCTCAAACAAAATAATCTATTTTTGGCCTCTATTTATTTATCGCCATTCAACTTGTCTTCTGTGGATCACTTGTCTACAGTCGAATTCATATTGATTTTTGACTAGAATACCTTACAAACAGTATGTTATTTATGTTTGTTATATCTCTTCTTATATCAGTTTCCTTTGTATCTACGTAATTTAGCGCATTACAAATAACAAAACCATGGACATTGTAGGCTGTTCCATTGTTCAAATCTATATTTAGAGATGAACCACATCCTGTGAGCTTTTTCAAACTGTCCACTCTGATGATTCAGAAGGCCCTGCAAGTATCACGTTTATATCGTTCAGTACTTAAAGACATTTATTGACATATTTATTATCGTTTGATGTCCTACAGTACGTTCTGTTGGATTACTTTCTATTGAAGGGTACGGCTAAATAATCAAACCCGTCGGATAAGACGAAAGTGTGTCAATATGATTATTTACTGCATTGACACTTTTCAATAAATTGATTTTGGTCATTTCAAAAGGTACGTATTGATCATTTTTTCTTGTTGTTGACCTCAATAATTGTATTTTTTGTATGAATATATATTGTGTATGAATATACACAATCACTTCCTCAAAAAATTAATTCTTATCGACCATGTGTGAATACTTGACCGAGATTTTAAAGTTTGTTTTAAAATTGACAGATGCGAGGGTCACAGTCATGGCATGTGGTCAATGAGATCGATAGAGGTATGCTTCATGCTTCAATGGTTCTTCATAGAGTATCACATCACACTGACTTTTTGAAAGGGGAATGGTTGAATGTTAATTCTATCCCTTTGTTTTGCAGTGTGTTGTTTGGGTTTAAAATTAGTGGTGGGATACCTAATCAAATTATTATTAGCAGACTAGTTTCTGCCCCCGGTTTGGCATGTGTTACAATCAGAAAATATATGTTATTCTTGATCAAGAACTACATGTATGCAATATTGCAGTCCGCTCCGTTCAATAGTTTTGTTAAAACACACATCCAAACCAATTTTGGATTTTTTAGAAATTAAATATACCTACCCAGGTATCTACGTATTAAAATCTACATATCTCGATTTCTCTATGCAATCCGATTGTAAGTATGGTTGAGGTACCAGCCGAGTAAAGCCGTGGGCAGAAGCCAATATAAAGCCGTGTGTAGGGTCCCGTGTTTAACGGCATGTGGGAAACGGAAATGAATAGGTTCTATGACTCATGTTTTCATTACTCAAAGCTATCGTATTTGGCTTTAGCGGTTTTAAGCCTGGTTTAAGTTTAACCCTAAATAAGGCTTAAATGATTCAATTACTGGCGCCAGGTTTTGCGTAATAAACCGTAAAAGGTAAACGAGTAAAAGGTAAAAAGGAAGGTCTGAAACTTGTTACATCAGTTTTGCATACGATTACCAAAAATGATAAAAATTCATCTCGTACATTTTAATGGCGCGACTCTTTCTCAAAAAAAAAATTAGTACCCCAGATATCTATATTTATAGAGCTATCTATACCTACCCACCATCTAGTGTATTGTATTAAGTATATCAGTTATATTGCACCCATAACATTCTCTCTCTCTGCTTAGCTTGGGGCTAGATGATGCTGTGTCAATTGTCCATCATTATTTATTGATTTATTTTATTTATCTATCATCTAAATAAGATCACTAGTCCTCAAGGTTGACTTACTAGGCACTTTACTTATTTCGTTATTACCAACGCTACGTAAATTTCCTGGTTTATTTTCATTTCTTTAATATTCTATATTAAAATGTATATTATCCTTATAGTATTTCACTCCAGGCGCCACCATTACAAGTTTATATTGAATATTTTATGATATATCCCGTAGCTGTTCCCACACAACTAATACCTCATGGTGCCAAATGAAACTTGTTTTCAATATCACCTACCACAGGGTTCGTGTCCAGGATTTCTATAAACTTCATTATTATGTTTTGCAAGCAATTCAAATTCACCAGCTTCTAGCGTCGGCTTCGCTGACGTTTAAATTTAAAGTCCTTGCATGTAATGTTTACCATTTGAAAGACTTTTTCGGGTTAATCGTTTATCTTACATCTCAGATGTTGTAAATACTTGTGGTTTATGTTAACCTGCTTCTTAAACGATACAATAATATTTGCTTGTGTACTTTAGCTTTATAAACAGCTACTATAAAGTGCACTTTATGTTTTTGTGCTATCATTAGAAATAACATTGCCTACATTAAGGCCAGGTAGTCCTGCAGCAGTAGGCGTAAGGGAAAATGCGCGCCTGCCAAGCCGCCGCGCTCGTATTTCTTGTAGTTATTTAAACATGGTGATAAAAAAAATCATTTTATCAAGTCAAACTCTGCGAATTTGTTTAGAAATACTAAGTGTCCTTAGTTGAGTAAAAAAAAATGTGATATCAGTAGTTCGCTAGACATAGTATTGAAAAAACGTTAGAAAAAGGAACTTTGGGATTATTTTCTATCGAGTGAAGTTCATTAGATATTGTAACTTGACTCGTTCATTAGATATTGTAACTAGATCCTTAGGTAATATATATCTTTTTTTCAGAATTATAAACACTATTTTCTAAGTCTCAGTTGGTTTTAAAAATCACAAAAATGCGGTCTCTGCTGGCCTACCAAGCCTTAAGTTGCAGAGACGACACTGTCCAGAACTTTATGGCTTGTTTATCTTTAAAATGACAGTGACTAAGATTTAATCCAGCCGTGACTGCCTTTTATGAACCACGATTAGCATTGCCAATGTTAATTGTAATACCTCATGTTTAGCTTTTCTCAATATTTACTGTTCTAAATGACCTTACTATTAGAATATTTTCGAAAATCTAATTTTATTGTAGGTATTCTATTAAAATCCTATCCACAGAGCATAGCTATTTCTTCATTCTTCTATCCGGTATTTATTTTCAATATTAACTGCCTATTATGTTTGTTAATTTATATTTCTGTCGTGTACAATAAAGACACACCTATATCTTTAGGTATTTTCCAGTACCTAGGTACCTAAATATTTTCCAATTGTACGTCAATTGTCAAGTATTAAAATAAATCCCAGAGTCATATGCAGAGCTATAATAAGTATCACATAGATAGTTCTCTTAAGACCCTTGTTCATCTTCAATAGTCCATCGAAGCTCAACTTACACGTTATTATGACACCCGATACAAGATAACAGCGAAACCGTAACGCGATAAGCTCATTACGTACCGACAAACAAACACAACACTGTACACAAACAAATCCGTGCTAAAATCAACACTGTCACTCATTAAAATATACTCAAAAACTTGTATAAATATTTTCTTTTTTATTGCACTAATTATTTGAAAATAGAATGATTAGTTTCAAGATGGCGGCACGGGCGCGTTCGCCCGACAGGCGGCCGCCATGACACTGAGGGCTGCGCCGGCGCAGCGCAGCGCACTCACCGTATTTACATATTATAATGCCGAGTCCTGTAGGCATGTTCTAGAGCGTCCTAAAGATTTAATTATGGAGTTTATCGACTACATATTTTGAAGTCGGTAACCTAAATAGATATTTGTACTTACATCGAACATCGGTACAACACAGTAAACAGTATGTAACAGTAAACAGTAGCTGGTGGCGGTGGTAGAGTTCTACCATCACCACCCAGTTACATACTCGTTAATATTTGTTAAAATACAAAAGCGTTTTTTATTATGTGATAGATATTTTATGGGCATTAGTAGCCAGACTAGAGTCTAGTCTAAACAATTTGTTTTATAATAATTTTCTAGTTTTTTCTTCGTCACTCTGTCACAGAGAGTATTGTAACAGAAAATCTACCTATTTAACACATTCATGGCCTAAGACGCAGATGCCAGTCTCCGTCACAGTATAGCGGCGGCGCGCCCCTGCGGGTCGCTGGCGGATGGGCAGTGAATGTGACATACTAAGTTTTTTTTGCCAAGCACGAAATATCTCTTCAAGAATACGCTCGGTGCGCATGAGACTCGCCCCGCGCGATCGTGGCGGAAAGCTCGCATGCATGCAGGATTCCTATAAACGAGTTTAGATAAGAAAGTAACTGCTCAAGGGCGCGGTTTGTGCAAGATTATAGATTGATAGCCTGCGTTCCTAAAGGTTTATGGAAATTAGCTGGGTTCTAAGCGCTGAGGTGCACAAGTGATCGGGAAACCTGGGATTTTTTTACGCGTATTTGCCCAGATTCAGCAGCAGAGCGATTTGCAAGGGCGTGCAAAGAAATTTAAATTTTTTGGCAAATGATTCTGATTTCAAGTTTAATGTTTTAAGTTTATCCAGGACCTTTAAGTACTTACATACATTTTCTAGACAACTGTGTTTTAAAAGAAATGGTAAATTCATAAACTCTTTCTTAACACTACATATTCATCATTCACTGATTCAAAACTGGTTTTGCACAACTGTGTCACCTATCTACTACCATTCAAAGAAATCATATAATATCGCAAAAATTTTCGACTTCGACGGGGCTTGAACCCGCATCCATCCCTCAGTAAGAGAATGTGCTAACCAACTACACCACGGGATATTATTTGATTTCTTAGAAATTACCCAGAGCGCTTACCCACTATAATAATTAAAACCTAGGTACCATTCAGTAATTCAAATTATTTCATCCCCTCAATCCTCAAATCCCGGCTTGGAGCACAAAGAAGACATGAAATAGGAAGTTATGTATTTTAATCAATGTCCGAGGCGGGGCACATTTGGCACGACGAGTAATCTCGCCTCGGCATTGCTTGCCACTCAGGGGCGGGTAGGACTTCCAACTTCCACATAATTATCTATAGGGACCACTGTCTGGGGTTGTACAGACTTCAAGGTAGTAAGAAAGTTGAAAATGAAGGTCCTATTGGTCAAGTAAAATTGGTTCTTTTGCTTGTACAACGAGTCTACTCTGATTTGTGGAGCAAAACGTTTCCGGGATCTTCACAGCCTTAAAAGAGCGGTCCTCCAGTGAAAATGGGCCTCCTAAGGCTAATGTTAAAAGTATGTAGAATAGAAATACTTATCGTATTCCTAAATACATTTGACACAAGCTGTTTCCTCGTAGTACTGAATTTAATTGAGTGTGTTTGGGTTCAACTTTGAAGTGTCACTTAGTTGATTTAAAAAGCAGAACAACAACGTCTATATACATTTGATAAATGTTCGGAAATAATATCTTGAGATATGATATCCTATCAAATCAACTGAATATTTGCACAAACTAAGGCTCATGTACTGGCAGTTTTTCGCTTTGCATGTAGACTGGAATACCTACAGCTTATTTCATCAAACTTCTTGGCAAAGAAGCCCCAAAACTAGCAAAGTTATTTACTCCAAATCCTTTGTTTGGCTCGGCCCAACATGCTCGCGATATCTCCACTCCGTGAGTCCGCGAGCTTAAAAATATTCTCAAAGGCAAAGGGGCTTTGTTTTAATGAAATTTCAGAGTCTAATGATCGGGCCGAATAGTTTGGGCTGTAATCTGCTGGAATACTTGCAATTATTTAAATAGGCGGCGGGCATTGCGATTTTGGATGAGATTGTGTGGGACATGGGACATGAGCAACGATTGTGTGAGGGTAAGTATTTTGCTTTGGGAGAGACAATGCTATGCAGGAGCTATTGTACTTATAGGATGCCATTCGAAAAGAGGAATGTGATGACTTTAACCCGAATAACTTTCATTTATACCTACGTAGGAATATCACTGAAAAAACATGAAGGAACATTTATCAAGAAAATTCAATAGATGAAGTTTTTATGTAATCAAATGTAGGTAGGTAGTTTACCACTTTATAGCGGTGGATAATCAGTTATCTTGTACTCTTAGCATGGGGCTAGATGATGATGTGTGGATTCTCATGCATTATGATTTTATTAATAACTGTGGAGGTAAGTTCGTTTAATAATAATCACATCACATTAAAGAGCGAAAGTTTGGGTTTATGCTACACTAAAAATTTTGCAGAGTTAGTTCTGAGCCTGGATTAAAACATTTATTTATTTAATTTGTTGGATAGTCAATAGCTATGGTATCTTAAATAGATTTACGTGATGATATAGGCTCTTTTCCCCCGAAAGAACGCGTGCGAAATCGCGGGCGAGTATGTTATACACAGTGGAAAATAAAGTCTGAATAAAATAAACTGTAAGCCCCTATCCAAAACTTCATCAGGCACCAAAAAAGAGATTCATTCATAGCGGAAATCCTGAAATGCGAATTATTTATTTAGTCCACTGTAAGTGCCACTCAAAACACTGTCTTAATTAACCAGAACGGAGAGATGCTGCAGTAGTGAGCGGGAGGAACTGGTCATAGGGGAGAGCGGGCGATGTAGAGGAAGCGGGCTCAGTTATACAAGACATGAAAATGTTATCTGTATTTTTGTAAAAAGAGGCGCAGATAAGGTGGGGAAAATTGAAACTGTTTATTCTATCATTGTTACTTTTCAATAAATCGATGCGTTGAGTTCAACTTTTGATAGTTGATGGTTCTGTGGCATAGTTGATAGGACAAGTTGGATTCCTGTTGCGAAAGTATTATCAATTTGATTGCAAATTAATTTTATTGGATTTATTTGAAACAGACTATTTAAAAAATTTTGTTAATAGGGGACAAAAAGTAGAGCAAAACCCATGTATTGAAGCGTGAACCGTGTTTCAGGCCGACATTCACTAGATTTGAACCTCAAAATAATGTTGAAAATTCTTGAAGAATTTTCAACATTATTTTGAGTTTCAATCCTTAAATATCTAATCGTTTAACCTTCTTCAAATAGCAGAGTCTATGTTCGGCCGTATGCATGGTTTTTTCGCCGATATCTCCGTCAATTATGTTGTTTTTTTTACTATTGCTGTATAGAATAGAAAAAAAACAATGCTGGACAATTCACACAGCATTATCTAGCCCCAAGCTAAGCAGAGCTTGTGTTATGGGTACTAGATAACTGATATACTTAATACAATACACTACATAGATAGATAATTTTTATTATACATAGAATGATCCCCAGTTGGTCCCATAAACGTTTTATTCCCGCGGGATAAGTATTTGTCACGCAAAACTTAGAAACAGTTTAAATAATTAGTTAATTTGAAGTTTCTTTGATGACGCTCTGCGTTTGAAATGGACTATGAATCTTACCTACAGTATCAAGTGGAGTGCCCGCTCCGCTCTGCCCGCACCTCCCCCCATTTTGCATCCCTCCCTGCTCATAAATTCATAATTAAATAGCTTGGCCAGCCGGTTTCACTCGTTATGAAGCTGCAATTTTATTTTATTTTTCCACCCCCCCTTTTACCCTGAGGGAATTCCCGGCTAGATCCAATTTCTGGGAGGAATTAGGTATTATAGCGTTTAAATGCATAGTGGCATATTTAGAAGTTAATTTCCTTTCTGGGATTGAGATTGTAAGTTTTTATTAGACACGCTCTGAATGTTATGGCAACTAACGCTGTGGAAGTAAATATGATATTTTTAATAATGAAAGAAAAGTAGTACCCTGATGTTCTTATACAGGGTGCCACGAAACATGTGTAAGCCGAACGAGGGTGATTCTGGGACTCGAGGGGATCAACTATTGTGCTACGATTTTCTGAATTTAAGTCTGTTTTTCTTCAGATCCGTGTTTTCAGACGCGTGTTCTTACATTTGCATTATTGTTTTGAAATTTTAAGGGAACTACATATTTTTTTGTTATAATTTCAAGTCAAACCCCGAAAAAGCACAAGCAAAAACACTTAAGATTTTTTATAACCTTAAATTGTGCAAGAATGCGCTTAAAAGAACACGATCATAAAGAAAAAATAATAATTTATCAAAAAATTTTTTATACGGTTTTCAATAAACCGTATACTTATCACAAGTTGATCACCTCGGGGTCCAGAATCACCCCGTTTCGGCTTAGTTCACATGTTACGCGGCACCCTGTTTATGCGTAATTTTGGATTAGGATTTTAGTTTTATTTTTATGCCGAAACTGTCCGTATGATTTGAAAATGTTGCAGGCGAAATTCTACTCTTTTACAGGAAACCCTGTAGGTACCTACTTACTTTTAAAGAGCTAAGAGATCTTTGTTAGTAATTTTTTTATACAACTGATTTCATTCTTCCTAAACAATAAGCACCGATTGCATCAGAACAATTAAATGAACGATAAAATGTAGAGCCTAATGAATAGCACTCCTGATTACCACACCCGGAATCGAACCTACGCCCCTGGGACGCATTGTTACAGTTATGCAACTTCCTGCCGGGTCACTGACCGGCTAAAGGCGAATGTGTTATTGTTGCAATAAAGATTTAAGGGCAGTGGAGCGCGAAGTTTGGTCACTTAATGCTGCGCGGGCTTTTAACCGACTTCGGAAAATGGAAACGTTCTATGTATGTTTTTTATTTTTTTATTTATGTTCGTTGATATCTTCGTCAGTTATGGACCGCTTTGAAAATTATTTCGCTATTGTATTAATAGAGACTAATCCCAAGCAATAAAAATATTCCATGGGATTATGATTTAACCCGCAAAACTTAAAAATAACAAAATAAATAAATAAATAAATAATGCTGGACAATTCACACAGCATTATCTAGCCCCAAGCTAAGCAGAGCTTGTGTTATGGGTACTAGATAACTGATATACTTAATACAATATACTACATAGATAGATATTTTTATTATACATAGTAAACACCCAGATCAACGGAACAAATTTCTGCAGATCGTACACAAATTTGTTCCGAGGCGGGAATCGAACCCGCAACCTCCTGCTTCGCAGGCGGACCTTCGCCCGCTGCGCCACGGAGGTCGTCAAAACACACGTCAACAGTATAATACTAAATAATTTGAATACGTTTTTTAGTTTTTCAAGACAATTTTATTATACCATAAACCTACCTACTGTTTTTGGGTGCATTATGCAGGTACATTGGTGAAAAAATTAGCAATTGACAACACTGGTCAAACTGTTATCATGTCATAAATGCAACTTCTCTTTCGGGCAGAACTTCAAACTTAGTTTTATACCCCGTTCTAAAAATCAAAGATATTTTATTTCAACAATGTTGCATTCTGCAACTGCATTCTTACTACCCGTTGTCTTATTACCCGTTTTCCCGTCTGAAAGATGCATTTTCCCGCGGTAAAAAGGAATCAGGAATAATGTGGGCTTCTAATGGTAAAAGAATTTTTCAAATCGGTCTCGTAGTTTCGGAGCCTATTCAATACAAACAAACAAACAATCAAATCTTTCCTCTTTATAATATTATATTATTTCAACAGTGACATTTAAGGAACCAAAGAATTAGTTATAACTTACTAATCAATACAAAAATATTTTCCATAGACCGCAGGTTCCTGATTTCTAGACCAAATTAGGTGCAAAACACACTTCACTGCACTTGCACTTTCATGATTTTTTTATCGAAATTTGTTTTCGGATCGTGATAACCGAAGAAAAAATGTTGAATTTTATGCAATTTTAGTTTTTTACCACGAGGATCCCGTGAGTACTGTACTGAGATCTAGGCCTAGGGTTTGCTTGTCAAACTACAACACGAATTTCAATAAAGGTCGTACGCGCAGCGAAAAATGCTTAAATTCGCATTTGAAAACAGATGAGAGACGAATAAAATGATGAATGAAAGCTTTCAAAACCATTATCATTTTTTTTTGCCATTTTCTTGCTGACTGTAATTTTTTTCCAAAATCGGTGAATGCAGTTCAAAATATCTCAAAAAGTTATGGTCTTCTAGGAACGTTTTCCTGTAACTATAACGGCTAAGGTACCTGCCCTTACTGTCCCGTCTCAAAAATCCACCCTGTATATGTATGTATATAGATAGAGGTGATTCCGAGCTAGTCCCTTACAAAAAATATTCCCGAGGGATTCAGAAAAAAAATTAAGGGTGAGGTTAGTTTTTACTTTTTTCGAAACAATGAAATTACCTACTTATACCTATCAGATTTTTTCGGTAATTTCGGTAGAAATTTTTCAGAGGAGGTAAGCTATGATATCTGGTAGGTCGAGTCTTATCTTGTCCTGGGTAAAATAACGGGTGTGTAAAAAGCACAAGTGTGGTAGTATCTAGAACAACAGGCCCGTGGTGCTAATGCACATGTTAATGCAGTCACTTCATTAAGGTTAACAGTTCAACACGGACACCGATTATCTGATGATTTTGCGGCAAACGTTGGGGTTTTGAATTAATTTCGTAGGTTTGCTTTCCCTGCTAAGATTTTTTTTATTAACAATGAAATTACAAATATAGAATAGAAAAAAAACTACAACTATGTAGCTACAACTAGGTTCTGTCTGCGCCTTCGCACGGGTATTTTTAGTACCTAGTAAGTAGTCTACTATATAAGTTAGGCTATATTCTAAATATACACTAAATTTCATCTTGATCTATTCAGTAGTTTTGGAGATCTTAGGTAACAAAATAAAATTCACATTTCACAAACTTTCGGCTTGAAATTAGTAGGACGGATGAAACAGTTGAAGATTGACGCAAAAAATTTAGAGGTAGCTCAGCTAATCCAACTAAGAAAATTAATCAGAAATAAGTGATATCAGAAATGATTTTTCGGTGACTTTTTCCCAGAACTGGGATAATCAATTACTCAGATAGAAAGGCTCACTATTGTCAGTTCAATTTCGTCGTTGCATATGGTCATCATAGTTTGCTCAGCTTTACTCATACCTGTTTTACACGTAAAATTCTGGTGTCCAAGCTGGCCGGTAGCCAAAATGGAAATGAGCCCTTTTTCCCAATAACAGGAACCCGATCGACTAAGCTTGGTTGAGCGCTAGTTTATAGCCTGTTGAATGCGAATTTTAAGAAGGTTGGTCATGCTTAGATAATCGCGTTTATTCATATTAAATTAATGCTAAAATGCGAGAAAAATACCAGTCAACCGGTATTTCCAGATATAACCCGGCAAGTTTAAGAAAGCTCTGTTATGGTTGCCTATAAATTCGTTGCGCTGAAATTAAAATTAGGCGTGATAATGCTTAATTAATTCAATGAGAGAGAACAAACCGAAGCTAAATCATCGAACAAGGGTTTAAATCCGCTCTTAATTTATAACAATGATAACATAAATACCGGTATTTTACGGTGACCTAACAATCGGACCGAGGTAACGAACCCTATCTGTAATAATTTCCATACGGGCCTTGTAAATACCTTGTCGCAGCCTCGCTCTGATAAGGGAGGTCCGAAGGGCCGTCGCCATGGCAACCGATATATTATTAAAACTCATAAATTCGCCCTTACGTAGGGCGGACTAAGATTAGCTCGAATGTATGAAAATTTGATGGGAATTGTTGACCTGCTATCTACTTAGGGTTGCGCATTACGCAAAGCTCTTTAGTTAGGGTTGGCCCTTATGGATCCGCTTGGAGGAGCAGAATTATCGCATTTTGGTTTCTGTTGATCAGAAACAAAATTTATAATCAACATATAGAATAAATTATTTTTTAAATAAAAGAGTTGTTTTAGATAAAACACTAGATATGATTAAAACATATTATTTACCAAGATATTTTTTGACTGTTTCCTGTTTCAATGTTTTTACCATTATTAACTTAAATTGACAAGATACATTCATACCTACTCTTACCTAGGCTGGTCTTAAGTACGTGTCATAGATGCGCTATCATGACAAAACTTGCTTCAAATACCTAAATTCTAGGAAATCTATCAGATATGTGTATCTAGGCTGCTTTCGTCATTGAATGCAGATAGGAAGGTATGTTTATCTTTATACCTCCTCATAAGCAAACATACGTCCATAGCTGAAAATGCCTCTCTCTCTCTCTCAAACAAAGGGGGTTTTCCCGTAATCACAGCGTACATCATAGTGTACTCGCCATAGGCTAACCTAACTGTATAAATAAAATAAATAAATAAATAAATACCTAAATAAGTCACCACGCTTGGTAGACGGTGGTGATCGCAGTGGTAAAACACAGAAAGAAGCAGCTGTTGATCCTCTGTAGGTTCCCGTGGTCGATTCTTACGGCATCCACGGTCTTAGTTGGAGGGGTCGATTCTTTCTAACTTCAATTTTTGAACCAATTTGTGTCCAAACTTACCCCTGACTGGATGAAAGACGTGCATTCGAGCGTAAACTATCAATAGCTTACCTGAAAAGGAAAATAAATAATTGTATTTAATGTGTAATCCTCCAGTCCACAAAAAAATACAATAATCAATTGAATTTTGTTAAAATGATCTATTTTAACCATTTCCAGGTCTAAGTGAGAGTGCATTGACCTGTCAACGGATCGGACTGAATATTGTCAGATTATCATCATCATCATCTCAGCCAGGTGTCAACACACCCCGGGCTAGGAAAGCCTCTTTCAGACATGTATCAGACATGTATCAGACATGTATCTGCGTTTTCAATATTTCCCCAAAACTCTTCGATTGCTGTATCAAAACTCCTAAAGCTTGTGTTTTTTTAAACGACTTTGAATAGGGGAGGATCTATGTTAGGCGGTATGTGTGATTTTTTATGTATGTTCTTTGATTTATCCGTCCTTTATTAACCTTTTATAAAGACTTTTATAAAGGTTTATAAAGAGGTTGATCCGGAGGTGGTCATATAAAACATTCCCGAGGGTTAGTATTTGTCCCGCAAAACTAGAAAACCGCCTAAAATTTAAGTATTTGAAGTCTGTTTTTAGTTTTTTCAATACAATCAAATTACTAGTTTATGCCCGCGGCTTCGCACGCGTTGTTCCTACGGAAACGTTAAAAGGTGATTTATATCCCATGGCAACTGAGTTATGGGATAAAAAGTAGTTTTTTAAATCTAGGATTAGAATTAATTGTATGCAAAATTTCAGCCTGATCCGTTCAGTAGTTTTGGCGTAAAGAGGTAACAAACATCCATCCATACATCCATCCAAACTTTCGCATTTATAATACTAGCAGTGCCTGGCGGTTTCACCCGCGTAATTCCCGTTAAATATAGCCTATGTGCTATTCCAGACTATAATCTATCTCTGTGCCAAATTTCAGCCAGATCCGTTCAGTAGTTTTTGCGTAGCAAAACCTCACGGTTTCACCCGCGTAGTTCCCATTCCCGTGGGAATTCCGGGATAAAATATAGCCTGTGTTGTAGTAGAGTAGTTTTACGTGAAAGAGTAACAAACATCCATCCATCCATCCTTACAAACTTTCGCGTTTATAATATTAGTAGGATTCATTAACTACGGCATTTAGTTCAGAGTATATGTTGTAGCTACATAAACCAAGACACTATCTTGCTATGGGTATATAATCATCGTAAAGCGATGGTCGATAGGTATACTGTAGGTGCCAGCTATTCCATCAGGCCTCCCGCCGTTACCACTATTTATTACTTGTAATTTCGCTAACACTACCATCATATACTTGCAGAGGGTAGTGAAGTCGTAGAAGAGAAACTGGACTGAACTAGATCTGACTCACTGATAGTATTGGCAAAGCCTACCTATAAGCATACAGTCGTTCGACGAAGGCATTTTGACGTGGTTTTGATAGGGCAATCGTGCGGGGGGCGAGGGACGGGACTGGGGAGAGACGCTCCCAAGTTGAATACATCACCGCCTCAATATCGGGAGCGTCCTCCCCACCGACCCGTGTCTTGACCCTAGCGCGATTGCCCTGTCAAAACGCCTTCGTCGAACGACTATGCATATAGGTAGGCTGGGTCTGGTGATGGAGTCGTCAGGGTGCTTCGTGTCGTGATGTTTGAGTAGCTTCTACACCTCAATAAGAGGAAAAGAATTAATAAAAGTAGATTATCCTAAAAAGATTTCGTTAAATACTGGGTAATGTAAACTAAGCAAGAGCGAAATCTTTTAAACATCGAGTACAAGTATTCTATACTTAAAAGGAGGCTTCAAAATGTTGTTTATGATAATCATGTAGGCACTTAGTGAACGAAATAAAAACATTTCTATTTGTATTTTGTATAAAAGTTCATGTAGTATAAAAAAATATGTAGATCTAGCTACAGAGTGAGCCAGCTCCGTTCGATTTAATTTAACCAGTGGACTTATTTATCTGCTGGTTAATTCAAATGTGTTCGCTCGCACTATTTTTACAGCGTACTTGGGTGCCCTTTGATACACAAAAGAAACTGAACCAATGAGCGGCAAAAATTGTATGAGTGATATACTCACGAATACATTTGAATTGACCAGCTGTAAATAAAAGGCTGCAAAATAACAAACTTTCAGAACGAGTTTTCAAAATTATATCATCGAAGTCGGTTAATAGCGAACCTTTCACGTAGCCGGGTTATTATTACAAGTATGACTACATCAATTAAGTTTTTTTTTAATAGGACGCATAGGAATATTTATAAATAGTATTGAGTTATAGTTAGTAGCTTTTTGGTTAATGTAGTAAGGAGATTTTATTCATGTTAATGTGTGTGTATTTTTCTCATTGTATCTCTTTTATATTTCTTTGTCGATTTGGTGCTGCACTGTTATGACAATGTAAATATATTACTTAATAAATAAAAATAAAAAAGCTACAATACTTTGTTTCCCTTTAGTTTCATATCTATCGTCGTATTTATCCTGTAACAATAAGGTCTGATTTACCGCGTCCGTAACTGTTTATTAACTGTTTAGTTCCTTGCTCATAAATAAGAGTTTAATGGATGTAAAACGCGGGTTACTTTTGGTTAAAGCGGCCCTGCTCTAGGGTTTTAGTTATAATTTGATAAGCTGACAGATTTATTCAAAAATATATTAGGTCAGTACCTGTTTATGGTTCGATCGTGTATTTATCGGGTAGGAACTGTTTTTTAAAGCGCTGGACCTAACTTAGAGTTCTTAAAAGAGTTTAAAACGTGGGTATCTAACCAACGTCGAAAGATAAATCAAAGTTTTAAAGTATAGTTTATGTATTTCCAAAAATAATAAGGTTAGTGCAATAAGAAATCATTGACAAAACAAATTAAAACAATTGCTCGAATAAGCTGGATGCTCAAGACCATATGATAAACGCAAAAACTACACCATATATTTGTAAGTGCCTATTCTAAAGTCCCCGACATCATATTCCAATCCATCCATTCAGACCAACTAAACCCAGCAGCAATCGCTTTGACACGTTCATTGAGGACCCAGATCGAATGCCATCTACATAGTTACATTACTTACATTACTTACTGACTAGCATCAGCTCTGTTTGTTTACATATGGAAAATCACACTAATATTATAAACGCGAAAGTTTGTAAGTATGGATGGATGGATGTTTGTTACACTTTCACGTAAAAACTACTGAATGGATTTTAATCACAATATTATAGCTTATACATCAGAATCACACATAGGCTACAATTTATAAAGATACTGTGTGAATTGTCCAAAATGTGACGATTAGTTATTTTTTAATTATTAGATTAGTAGAAAAAATCTACCATCTGCGAGCTATTCTGACGTGCGCTGCCAAAACCGCTAGAGTTACTTATACCATGGACAAATAAAACCATAATTCATCTATGCTTATACTTATGTAATGTATGTTGGAAATGTGTAATTTTAACTAGATGTCGCCACTAGAAGAATTAGAAGTCTGTTTATCGTTTTTTAAAACACGCTAAATTATTACTGTCACCGATCAAGACATTTTTCGCTCCTAATCCTGCTATGTCACGGGAGCTAACGCCCAAATACGCAACTCAGATTTAAGCACGTCTCAAAAAACGTATTTTTGACTCATGTTCATTGAAAACTGTCAAAAATTCGCCAAAAATGCTAAACTATGCGTTGCGTTTAAGTATTCGGGGGTAAGGCACTTCACTTATGATGAAAATATTGAAGTACCTATCCTATAGGTACCTACTGTAACGTAGGTTAGCATTAAGAGTAGTAGTAAGTTATATCTAATCTATGTGATTGTGCAGGCATACCACTTTTAGTTTACTCTATCCAGTCAATATTTAAAACCATTGACATAAAAAGTTGTTTCCTTTCACACCCTTCAAAACAACCCTTTAAGTTACAACACTTCAGTATGCTCAGTCCTCGAACCCTGCTTGAGTAACGCTTCTGCCTTAGGAAATCCTTACTCAAACATGTACGGGCCTAAGTCTACCTATACTCATATATTTATTCGCCGTAGGAGCACAAGGCACACTTGGTTATGTCATCATTTTACATTTTGATAAAAATAACTAATAAGATAAAATAAATAAAGTAACACAAAACAAAAAAGTAGTATTCATGGGTATCTGCTGTAAATGGGCATTGTCAATAATCAAATTAAACAAAATAATTAGGAAAGTATAAATTATATAGGAAAGGTTTAGAATCGGAAGCTATGATTACTCGATTTTGTGATCCTTGTATAATTTTAATAGCTTATTCAATAACTATTGATAAAATAAGATATATTACACGCACAACATGTATCCTAGATTCATAATAAAATGTGTATTCGTATCATGCAACCGGCACTCCAGATAATGTATGCGCCACCACGGCGCGGCGTCGCATCACGCTCCAACACGTCGCTTTTTGCATTTTTGTGAGCATACTGCGTTTTAGTTTACTGCATACAGTTCTGGGTGCAGTCAATCAGAGCACTTATGTAGTACCTACCTAGTCGTAAATGTTATAGGATATGTAGCTTCTAGCTAAACTTTTCAGCGAATTTAAAGCGTAGGAAGGAACGCAGCTGGTCAATCACGGTTGGCTTTTGTAGTAACAGTAATAGTCAAGTTTAGTAAACATACTTTTTTAAGGTTTGTGTTATTATAGTGCGTAAGCCCTCACACTTGGGGTTATTTAAAAGAAATTTAATGATTTCACAAAAAAATATTAAATTAAAACATGAATAATTTTTTTTGCAACATAAATTTTAGTTTCTTGATGATTCAGTTTCAGCAATTTTAAGGCAAGGAACTCACCAGAGTTCCTTGCCTTGTTTGTTATCTTTACATAGTATAAAACAAACAGCGGTAACGGCCGGGGTCCGATTCTGTAGTAAATTTAGTATCAGCATTGCACCCGTGCGAAGCAGGGGCGGGTCGCTAGTTTATGATAAAACAGAGAAAGCTTATTGGTAGTGACATGATTATTATAGTAACTAAAGGTTAATACAGTATAACGGAAGAAATGGTTTTAAATATTTTTTTTTTATTTTGGCTTTCGTAAAGTTTATTTGATTCTTTTTAGACGCAGAAGTCGCGGTTGATACTAGTTGACAGCGGAAAGGAAAGGAAATATTGGCTGATGGGGAAATGGTGGGCATACTTTTAATAGAAAACTGACAAAAAACAGTTCCCGCTCAACCCTTATTCCGCCAATACCAACGCTCACCGAAAACGCAGCGTTACAAAAACAATCTGCCTCGAAACTCGTTACTTTTCATTTCCAGCTAAAAGATAAACATAACGTTTGAAAAACCTGAATCAAAATGCCAAAATAAAATAAACTTTCACACGGCACTTCAGCCGGACGCTAAAGTTCAAATACGGCCGATAGGAAATGTCATAAAAGCATACAAAAGAGTAGAAATAAACATAAAAAGAATATAAAAAGCCGCAGCTTGTGTACTCGAAACACTCGAAACGTTCGTCAAAGCATTCCACGGCAGAAAGCAATGTTCGGAATGGCACAATCCGCTTTTGCTGAAAATTCTATATAAAAAACATCATTTATATCTACGAGAGTAGGTAGATATCTAGCGATAGCTAACGAGAGAATCCTACTGAATCACTTTTTAGGGATGGGCGGCTGTTTATTATCGAAATATAAGTACATGAGTATCGAAATTTGAAATTAGTGAAATCTGCAAGAACTTATTTTATTTATTAAATGCTCTGCCACACATGTTCGTGAATTTTTCACTAATTCTATATTCGTCTGCTTATTGAAGTATTATACCTAAGTATAAGTTTAATTCAGTTTCTTTATGAACTTTTAAAAGCTTAAAGTTATTTGTAAACTTAAATCTAATAAAACTCACATCAAGAAATTCAGAGAAACCAAGTAATTTCGAAGCTCGCGCATAATCGTGCAGCGAAAGTGGTTTATCTGGACTTCTTACTTACGTATCCACAATACAAAACAGTTTTCTAAGAAATAAGCCATTTTGCTTGCTTATTTCTATATGTTGGTTTTCTAGGAATTTTCTTACACTGGTTCAGCTTCTATTTACTTGAGAAGGACCTCCCATATTATACGTTTTCTAAACTAAATAAAAGAACCAGTTTGTTTTTGTTAGAAACAGGAGGTAGAATTGACACTGACGTCAATCCTCAGATATTATTTTATCATCAATTATACATTCCAGTTTTTTTAACTATTATCGAAAACAAACCATTTCACCCGAAACACGAGAGCTACAATATAATCGATAACAAGGCCCAGCACTAGCACTCATCGCGAGTGGTCGCATAACGAGCCGATAACGAACCCGTTGTTATCGACATGCAAACCATCGACTCGATAGAATAGTGATGGGATTCGCTTGTCGCTATTTTAAGCTAGAAAAGTGTTTTGGAAAATGTTGTGGGAAAAATTTAAAGCCGTATTTCACAGGATTTTTTTATTGGTCTTTGCGCTTCGTTTATCGTCAAAATATATACCTATGTGTGGATCAACGAAATAACGAAAATTTCCCCTCAGTGGTACTGAACCGATCTTTATTTGTTAATAGTCATTTAATTATTTGTTGTTTTGTTTTGCGTTTAAAAGTGATCTTTTTAAAGTTGGTTGTTTTGAGGTTTTGATAACGGATGATTACGAGCCTAGAGATTTCTCAATGAGTGTAGAATTTGGTCTGAATCAAAGTTAGACCGTACAAGTTCCACCACCAGGGTCTCTGTGGAGAGGGGAGGCGGGGGATGAATCAAGAAACTATTTTAATTACAGCACGAGTTCGCGCTTCGGTGAACAAACTGACAAACACGGGCTTTTAGGTTCGGTTATTATGTATTAAATGTTATCTATAGGCTCTTAGTTCGATTTGGTCGTAAATTAATTATCAGATTTTTTTGGTTTCACAGTTATTGATTCCTATTCATATTATCGGCCTACATCGCCCTACTGCACGGGAAATGCCTCCATATCCCTCTTCCACACCTCACACTCTGTGTTATTCTAAACCAATCCTTTCCGTACGAGTTCTCCACAATAAATAAATTTATTTATCACAACGTCGAATAGTAGAGGGCTAAGTATAGATCCTTGACCAATCCCAAACGCGTGTGGCACGAATCACTCTTATTCTCCCAACCTCACGACCAGTTTTCTATGTTCGATGGTTAGCAATGTAATAGAGCAGCATTGGCGTAAAACCCACAGTTTTTTGAGTACATCATTGTCATGCACAGTCGAAAGATCTGCCTATCCAGTTTGAAAATATTTTGCTTTGTGTTAGTTTTCTTACAGATCACGCCTTCTTTTCTTTGTTGTCTAGTTTGACCAATACAGAGTCCGGACAGTCAACATCTGCTCATCATAATCTATTGTATCGAAAATGTTTCAAAATCGGTAAAGCGGCATGTTTAGTACTTGAAAAAACGCACGAAATACGTAGCTCCTATTAGTCTTTAAAAACAAAGAAATCGAGCAAGCCAGGGGTGGCATTCGGTCACTTCACAGAAAAATCATCTTTGTGGTGTCTAGGCGGATCTTATGATGATGGTACATCATTATCACCTGTGTCAAAGGCTCTACGAAAATCAAAATACATTTTAATCAATTCGGGTTCTACTATCATTTTTACAGTTTACAGCTCTTGGCTAGGTATATATACCAATCAACAGTCAACAACTGTCAATAAAAGTGCCCAGCATTGGGAACACTAGAGTCCCTACCATTACAATTCCAGTGGTAGTCGGTGAGTGATTCCTTTCCCTGCAATTAATCGTGACAATTCAGCGCGTGGAGTATTCGTGCACAATGTCGGCATTGTGTGGGAGCAGCGAGCATGCCTCCACTTCACTACTGATACAAAATAGACATGGCTTTATTATATTGTATCTTTTGCCCGAGGGTTACCTTGAACTAAGGATTACTACCCGACTGCTGGTTTTTGTCAAATTTCATCGGGATACGTACGTACATGTATAATATTTTAATTTTATTTTTTTTGCATGTATAATACCTGCTTATTTCCAACAAAATACCAAAATCTGTCTCAGTATGGTATGCATCATAAGATAATTATACGCTTCATCGAAAACTAATTGTTTTTTGGTGCAGAATGAAACGAACTAATTGACATTGACTAGTTTTATTTCTATCGAAGAGTAATTTTAATTATAATTAGTTGATGTAAATATGTGTAGGTATATGTTATGTATGTTGTATATTTGAAGCGTAATACATATTAAAAGTATTTATTTATATAACTTTCATGAGCACACAGGTCCCCTAGTACTATCCAATGATCCTATCCATCCACGGGTGTCTGGTAGAGACCGCTTTTGAGCGATAAGACCGCACCTTGTCATTTAGATTTTAAGCTGTTTTGTTGTTTTATTTCTATTTATAAGTGTGCAATAAAGAATTATCTATCTAATTTCGTAAGTCAATATTTATATTTCAATCCACCAAAACCGGCAATTTAGGTAGGTATGTAGATCAGTTTAGGTTTTCATTTTGGTTAAGTCAAAAAGCCTTTGACTCTATCTAACACCTCAATGAGTCAGTCAATGAACATAGACAAAATATCCATGAAATTAGTGATTGCTCATAAAGCAGAGCAGATTACAAAGGCTGCAATAGATCCATCAATTACAGTACAGCACCGACAATTACGCAGACTACCCAATTTGGCGTCCCTTTTAATTTATGAGCGGCATACGTTTCAATAGATTCCGGTATCGTACCGGCATTTCTGTTTACTGCTAGTTCTCCTGTTCAGAGGTTAGGCCCGTATTATGGAACCATGTTCAATCATCGATCTGCGTTTGAGTAATGCTTTTGCCACAGAAAATCGTTGCTCAAGCATAGGTCGATGACTGAGAAAGCTTTTCTAACACGGGACTTACTTATTTTGTGATTTACAGATATAAATTGCTGATTTCTTATTGGTATGATACTGCGTAGACCAATAAGGGTTTCTAGAATCATAACGGTTGTGGTCCTATGCAGATATTGTAATAAAATACTTAAGAACTTATCTAATACCTTCCTAGAATATGCTGAGTAACTAAGCTTTTTTTAGAAACTTTGGGCCTTTTTTGTCTTGTTCATAACAGTCTTGTATGAACTCTAAAAGAGTTTATTTTAGATTCTTTCTCACTTATTTTGTTTGTTGTACTTAACATAACATTTCACTTACTTTGTAAGCCTAAAGAAATAAAGTTATTAAAAATTTTAAATCTGTACGGCCCGTTGGAGAAACAGTAAAAACTTTTTTATATTTTTAACACCATATCGTACAAAAAGTTTACAATAAAAATATTCCGACTTCTGACAAATAATTAATTAATACATTTACAAATAACTAATATATTTGTATAAACCCACTAATCATAATGGAACTAAAGTCCTGCAAACTTCCTCATAAAGCTCGAGATAGACAATGGACCTAGGGCACTATTTAATATTACTTGAATGAATGTTCTTCGGCTGAATAGCGCGGGAAGGACAATGGACAGCAATTAGGACGAACACTCCTTGCATTGTAAACGGAGATAGGAAGTTGATCGAATTATCATGCTGGGATTCCTTTTATTGCTGTACCAAATATTTATCTACTACCGAGTCTTTTACGGTTTTACTTTCAGGGTATACGATTTAGGATTACAACGGTTCTAGAATTCCATTTTTTTTTCTCAACAAAGCGTTTAGAAAACCAAAAAAATATTGGTAGAAAAATATGTTACGTCTTTGGGATTATCATGTAAGCAAATCAAAAAAAATTCGCGGCTTTTATTCATCATCATAATCATTTGATTCTCGTCCGGTTTTGAACTGGAATGTGCACCTTTTTTGCTGCGCGTGTGTAATTTTGTGTTGTTGAAAATTTTGATTTCAGTGGTGTAGCTGGTATCTATTATTGATATAAATCTGTAATCTGTGTATCAAATTTACATACCTTATATCTTTTCAAACAAAAACATCTGGGATTATTGATCAGAATATGGGTACTGAGGTTTCTAAGATTTTTTTTCAGAGTTCGATTTAGAGCTAGGCACCTATGTAAATATTTTCTGATCAAAAGGCGCGTTTACAGACCTACCAAGTAAGACTTTAAAAAAAAATTACTTGAAGGACGAAATGGCAAAATAGCTCTTTCCTGAACATTAATTATTGACTTTATTAAAACTCGTTATCAATTAAATATTACGCTTAATTTTCTTTCCCAGAACGCTTTATGCACTTGTTAGGATATTATCTAGGTCGGTGGAACCAGAACCCAGATGGAAAAGAAAAAGACGGCCGTCAAAAATACAGCCTGTTTTTCGTGGAAGGCGACTCGTTTCCATCTGTATTTTCTATCATTAAAGAAAAACTGCCAAAGTGTGAGCCGATACCTTTGTTAGGGTGAAGCGATTATTTTTTTTTGGAATGGCCCAGGCTGTGATGACAATTACAAAGCCTGTCCCTGCACAGCACCGATCCTACATTCCGGCACTGCCCGAGTGCCTCCGAGCTATTTGGGACGGAAGGCGCGCGCGCACGCATGATCTAACACGCTTCCTGACAGATTACGTCTCAAACATCAATAAATAAGTCAATAAGATTCCTTTTTGTCACTTCAATAACACGATTAGCGGACATCCGGATTAACTTGAGGCTTGAATAGACTTAGGAAACGAATTTGAATAATAAAGAACGGGTACTAGTAGCGCCATCTCAGGTTTATAGGGAGGACTGCGTTGATAGTGTAGCGCTGGTCGATAAGTTAGTATTCAGCGCTAATGGATAGATGGCAGTGTTAGAAAAAGGGTCCTGCGCATCGGATGGTGCCAACTGCACTGTTTATGATAGACATACTCGAAGAAAGACCCAGCAGGCCCTTTTTCAGCCAACCATTTGTTATTTTATATGAGTTTGTCTAAGAAGTACTGTCTGTCTGTGTTTTCTCTCTTCTTCGGCATACAATCCCATATGGAGCTTTTAAAAAAAATTGTTTATGTTATGTAAATAATCATTATGTTAAGTTAATGTTTAATGTTATGTTTTACAACGACGTCAAGTGTATAAATATGTACATACCTACGACGGAATATATAATAAATAAATCCGATTAAAGAGTATTATGTTCTGCTCTTTAAAGGTTATGGTTATAACCGAATGTATCCCTCTATCCCCCTTTGGATCTTTTCGTAAACCCTTAGGCTACGGAAGGAAGTCGTGGTAGGTAAACGGGACGACCAGAACTTCCTTGCAGATGCGAGGAAGCTTTGTATGATCGTGGAAATTTGGCGTCTTGGGGGAGACCTTTGCCAAGCAGTAGCACCAAGTACCTACCTACTAGTCCTCTTAAATTGTGACATGTATGGTCGCCGCAGGTCGTACAGGTAGAATCAGCCCGTTTGTAAATTGGCGGCTAGGTAAATTACAAAATGGCACATTTCAGATAAATTTGAATGCTGATTTTTTAAGTGACGTTCATCGTTACTGTCTCTCCCCTGGCCCTCCACGTCTCGTAATTACATTAGTTTCGGTTTTTTATGATTAAATTTTATTTTATTTTTTGGGAAACAAAAAGCTTATGTTTAGTTAACAATAAATTCTTAAACTAGAACAAAAATCTAAAGACAGTTTCCACTCATAGTCTGTAAAAATAGCCTGAAATTGTTATTTTTATAAAAATTACTTGCTATATTTATTTTATCGATAGATTCTAGTTTTAAAATACACCTAGAATTTTTATTTCTTTTTTAAAAAATAGACTTCAAACGTAACAGCTTACAATGAACGCCACTATACATAATCATCCTGTATGAACATACCTGCACAGCATCGTCCAGACAGCGTCCCCAGGCGTCGCTCCTGTCCACCAGAGAGTTCCACTTCTCGGCCAACTTCGCGACCTCCCGCCGGATGGAGCGCGCCAGCTCCCGGGCCTGCTCCTCCGCGGACCGGTACCCGCGGGAGTCGCCTTCGCTGTCGCGAGCTTCTGGAACGGAAGAGGAGGTTAGCTGGTGGTTTAACCTTAAGGCTAGGTAGGCCAGCAGAGGCCGTATTTTTGTAATATTTTAAATCATCTGAGACTTAGAATAGTGTCCTGCAGCAGTAGGCGTAAGGGAAAACGCGCGCCTACCAAGCCGCCGCGCTCGTGTTTTTTGTAGTTATTTAAACATGGTGATTAAGAAAATTATTTTATCAAGTTAAATTCTGCGAATTTGTTTAGAAATATTAAATGTCCGTACAAAAAAAGTGTGATATCAGTAGCTCGCTAGTATATACATAGTATTGAAAAAACGTTAGAAAAAGGGGTAACTTTGGTATTCGTTTCTATCGAGAGAAGTTCATTAGATCTTGTAACTGAATGCGACTTTGACTAGACTAGATCCATAAGTAATATAATATCTATCTTTTTTTCAGAATTGTAAATACAATTTTCTAAGTGTCAGATGATTTCAAAAATCTCAAAAATGCGGCTTTTGCTGGCTTACCAAGCCTTAACAAATTTGGATTGTGCCAAAATTATTAACGCTCACAGCTATAGGCTCTTATTTACCCCGCGAAGACCATTTCTGGAATAGTCATGTCAATCTACCACTTCAATCATCCCCAACTTGAAATTGCGAAACCCTCAGCTGAAGAGTCCCGTATAAATACCAGCGGCGTAATTTAATTTCATTAGATATAAGCGGTAGCGGCCGGGGGCTAAAAAACCGCTCATGAAATAAGTCACCGCCGCGACCACTTAATATCTGGAACGGGGCAGGGACGCAATCAGGACTACTCACTATTTTGTGCTACAAGGGTAACATTATTATGGTGACTCTGTGTTGTGTGTCACATTATTAGGAATCATTATAGCGTATTGCGAGGCTAGTGAATGCTGTTGAATACAAAAGAAAAGACACTAATGTAAAGATTTCTGAGCATGATGCTTTCTAAGCAACGATTTTGGCACTATTTGATGGTTCATTAAACTTTGTACCATGTTTCCGTTTAAGCAATATTAAGCTTTAAGCTAGCTTACTGCTGCCAAAGGTGAAAAAACACTAATGTAAAGAGACTTCTGAGCGTGATGCTTCCTAAGCAAAGGTTTTTACACTATTTGATGGTTCATTAAACTTTAAACCATGTTTTCGTGTAAGCAATATTAAGCTTTAAGCTAGCTCACTGCTTTCAAAGATGCTAGTTTTATTACGAATTCGAGAAGCAATCTTTAATTATATTTTCCAGCCATCACTCTCTCCATCACGTTTTTTAGAAAAATAAAATAAATATAAACAAAGAAATAAGTTTCGCGGCCCCTAGGACCTGCCTAGTTCCCTGCCTACAGGCG
Source organism: Eupithecia subumbrata (assembly GCA_949316285.1). NCBI lineage: Eukaryota > Metazoa > Arthropoda > Insecta > Lepidoptera > Geometridae > Eupithecia > Eupithecia subumbrata. The sequence continues at coordinate 13,615,408 of OX438632.1, read as the reverse complement.
CGCACTCAGTATCTAGAGCGTGGTTTTCGGGTGGGGGAATTTAATAATTACGGCGTTACTTCCACTTTGCGGCTCGCATCATGCACTTATGGAAATGTAGAGCATCTTAACGTTTAAAGCTAGTTTTTCACACAACTATTTTATTAGTGTGTAGTTTATGTTTATTTAGCTTCTGTGCGTAACTTTCCACGTGTTGTTTCTGGATAAAAAGTAGATAATTCCTTCACGATACCACATGTAAAGCCATTAAGCGAGACAGACACACGGACAGACTGGCAATAAGAGTTATTTTTCCACATTATTATTAGTATGGAACATGGATCTATCTTAAGTTTGTAAAATTAAATATTATCTTGTTTTAGTTACTTTTAGGAATATAAAAATAAAAGAAATAAAACTACCTTGGGCAACTGGCTTTTTCCCTCTTATAATTCCGAGATTATATAAATTTGAAAGGAATAAAAAAAACTCAAATACTTATTTCGAGGAAGTTGGACGAGACTCGCGAAATTCTTTGAATCTTATTGCTTCTTTATGCTGTATAAGCAAGATTCTTAGGAAAAGGCACTAAGGCAAGTGCCCCTAAACGAGTTAATCAAGGTAGCTCAGAAGAGATTTAGAAGTGGTTTGAAGATTGTCATTTTGCTTGTGGTTTCTTTTTAAGCAAGTACAAGTATTTTCTAATGGTCTATCTAAAGGTAAGACAGTACCGGACGAGCAGAAAAAAATAGAATGAAACATTTGAGCAAATTCATCCGCAGAATCTTTTTTTTTCATAAATTCATCCATATTGACGAGGTGCTCAGATCAGTCCTTACGCGAGCAAAGAAAATAAGTAGTCTATGTATTTAAGGTACCATTAACAAGCGAAAAAATCCTATGTTTCAAATGGAATCTAAATAAAGCAACAACAATCAACTAAAGCTTGGAAATCTGCAAATACACTGCTCAACCTGCTTTTAAAACATCTGTAAAAGTAATTAAAATCGGAATGAACACAGTCAACGAAAATACCATCTGAAACCGAAATATCTTCCGTGTTTTAATTAAAGATGTTTTTTCAAGGGATGTGTTTTTTCGTCTCACGTGGATCGGAGTGAATGAACGAATGTTAATTAATGCCAGTGAAAGAATTCGCTTCGCGGTCTATTTGTTGAGGGAAATTAAAGAAAAATAGTGTATGCTGGGTGGAAGTCCTTGAATAAATGTTTTTTCTTTTTATTTTGTGCTTTTATAGAGATAATTTAAATTATGTAATTGCGTATGTATAGAGAAGAAGATTTATAAATCAGTTTTATCGTGGGTAACAAAACTTGAAATCTTGTCTCAAGTTGTAGTTAGTTTATACTATATGTTGTTTTGTTTTGTTATATTCCACATTGAGGATCGCGACAATGACAAAGCCGTTTGTTGTCCACAGATCCGAAACCGTTCTCTCATCGTTTCCAGACATCGACCGATACATCTTAGAGTTATTGACAATAACATCTGTTTCATACTGCTTCGGTTAAAAATAGAGATGAATGCAACTTTACTCACAAACTTCAAATCATTCACTGACAAAAATAAATTATATTTCTAAATAAGATAATCCACTGACCACAGAGATTCAAGCATTTATATATTCATCGATACTTCATGAACGGATTTATGACTGAAACATACACAAATTCGATTTACAAGAGTTATGTGTGTCATAATACGGGTCCTGATAAAAATGCTACTCCATAAAAACGGCTATGAAGGGTTTGACGATAGGGATGGGGTGGGAAACGGCGTTCGGATTCACGAACTTTTTCACATTTATTACGCTGCATTGACTCTTGCTGGGATATTTAATCATGTTCTTGAATCTACTACAATGCATTTTACTTAATCAAAATCAAATACTTAAGCTTTATTTGCATCACTTCAGTAAATAGAACTACCCGGATTTTCCTATTTTTAAATACAGGTAAGAATCTTACGTATTCTATAATGGTAAGTCAAAGTTTTAACCTAGCTGTCCCGGTAACTTGAGAAATTGCCAAGGTAAAGTAATTTCCTGTAGCAAAAAGCAGTGAAAATTTGTAATTTAAGGAGGTAATATAGTAGACGTAATATCCTTCCAGGAAACAACGTATAAGCTTCAAAATCAGGCACGATGACGAAGTTTTACACAAAAATTGAAATTGTACACCACATGTTTCATGAAATAATAATCAGTGTTATGATAAATAGATAAATCTCTTCGCAAGCCGTTAAATTCTAATGAAGATTTTTAGTCGAAAACTGTTGTGCTCACGTTAGCATTTTATTCCCGTCACAGCTCCAATATAAAGGGTCCAAACCCATTTTGAAATTTACGAGCTGGCCGTCGCGCGTTTTGCGCATTCTTTTATACGTCTTTAACTGACCCAGATAGGGATTTTTACGGATTTCGGGAAAGGCCAGTTAACTGTCGATTGAGTTTTTACGTTTTAGCACCGGTTTAGCGTGTTTACGCCTTGTCGATGGGGATTTTCATGAAAGAAAAATGAGTTACAGCGCCTTGAGTACAAAGCTAAAAGTTACTGATGTTGAATGTAAATGGGCCCATGAATATAGAAATCAGAAGGACTAGTACCTACCAGTAAGAAATTTTGGAGAAGGATTATGTCATACAAGAAACATTTACGTATTGTTGGATGAGAGAAGAGAGATAATGAAAGAACTATTAGTAACTTGATATTTTGCACTACCTGGCTGATATTGGAAATAAATAAATAAAAAATAATAAATAATGCCGGACAATTCACACAGCATTATCTAGCCCCAAGCTAAGCAGAGCTTGTGTTATGGGTACTAGATAACTGATATACTTAATGCACTACATAGATAGATATTTTTAATTATACATAGAAAACATCCAGAACGCCCTGGACAAATGTCTGCAGATCTTACAAACATTTGTCCCAAGGCGGGAATCGAACCCGCAACCTCCTGTGTCGCAGGTAGACCTTCGCCCGCTGCGTCACAGAGTCGTCAGAAATGTCATTCTAAATATTCATATATTTTAGAAATCTTTTAAAATTCAATTTGCAGGACGTAAATGGAAATTAGAATCTTGAGGAGGCTTGTACCCAACAGTGGGCAAAATCTGGCTACAGTATGACGATGATAATGACGAATAATTAATAGAAACCGAAACAGAAAAAATACATCGATTTTAGGCAAATGTCAGACAGTTATGCAAAAGCACGGCCGTTTGCGTCAGATTGCAGTTGAATATGCGCATACTAAACGCAATAAGCACAGGGCACGCTCTGATTACCTTGATCAGACTTCAACTGGACCAAAAAGGTTCAGAATTGAAGACTCTGATCACAATAGGTTCTATTTTAGACATGTTCTTCGAATCTAGAATTATAAGTACCTAAACCCCGAATACTCAAAGGCAACTCAGATTTGAGCACGTCTCATTTGACCAATTTTTGACAGATTTTGGTAGAAAACTGGCAAAAAATCGCTGCTTGAGATGTGCTCAAACGTAAGTTGCGTTTGAGTATTCGGGCGTAAGTAATTAAATTGTATAAGGAGCATTGTAAGATTCTTAGCAAATAATTTATTCTTACCTTGGTAGATTAAAAATATTGTAATAGCAAATAAACCATTTTGCATTGGAGTTTTTCTTCCATTTTCAAATAATTAGCAAAGGAAATACATAAGTATTAATAACCTATTCCTTGTAAATAAGTAGGTTAAATTATTAAATAAAATCCCATACAGTGATTGAGAAGGTAGAGTGGCGAGTTCCATCAAATCTCCGGAGAGCTATCAAACCGCAAAAACATTATCGAGCGATCAATCGACTCTGCAAATGATTGGAAGGCGCCTTCAACATTTGCTGGCAGGGTGGAATTAGGGCAACTTACCCCCGCTCAGGTAGGTACTCAAACGTTTCTAAGATATCGTCCTCATTGCCATGTCTTACAATGGTAAACCTGACTTCGTGTGATTTTTTTTGAAGGAACAGTAATGTCATGATTTTACGGCAGCTTTTCATTGAAAACTGTATTTTTTTACATAAAAGTGCTGCTTACATCTTAGTTACTTTTGAGCATACGAGTCTGATGTTTATATTCAACGTGCTGGCATGGGTTTCTCTTAACCTTACAGTAGGTAAATTACGGTGACGTAATTTCAAAAAGAAATACTTAAGTCGAATTGTACTTTTTCAATTAAACATTGAAAGACATCGTCGTCATTTCTTCCTATTTACTTGAATAAATATTCTATTTATATTAATTAATAATTCTTCCTATTTACAGTAACAAATTTGAATATATACTTTTACACAGCATAGCCCTGTTATTCAGAATTCTTACCGTGTTCACTAATAGGTTTGACTGTATATATTTGTACCACAAGTCAAGGATGCATGTTTTATCTAATAATAATATCAAGTTTAATTATTCTAAATGATTCTCGCGAAACTGTATTCTGTATTCTTTGTTCTTAGATATTTGTAATTTTAACTGTGTAGTTTATATTCCTATGGATCATTGCTTATTTTTGTCTGAAATAAAAATTTATCTTATTTATTAATAACACTGTTAAAGCTGATTTCTAAAAGTAGTTCCCACTTTCACCCTCATCCTAACTCCGTCCCCGTGCTCGGATTGATTGAACACTGGCCGTCCATCGCCGCACGGAATTCGCAATTAGCGCACTCGGCTCGCTTCTAATTGCGTTCATTCGTTCAGTTCACTCTATCATTCATTCACTCACTTGCTTTGTTTTAGCGGGATTATTGACTTTTTCATACAACTGTGAACTCTATTGTTAGGGAAATTGATTGTAAGTGATTCTTGGAACTTTCGATGCAATGATGGTGTGTTGCTGTTTTGTGCTTATTAGGTATAAACCCAATCAAATAAGTAGGTAGGTAATCCTTTAATTTCAGCACCATTTTCGGTCATAGTATGGGGTCAATTGCTACTGTTTGTTTTTAGCGTGTCTTAAGATTTTTTTTATGTAGCCTTTTTTGTCCCAGTGCTGGGCAAAAGCCTCACTCGCTTAATGTAAAAAATAAATTTGTATTATTTGTAGGTATTATTAGCCACAAATTAGCAGAAGGTCTTAAAGTTTAAGAATACCACACAACATACAAAAGCGTTTAATAGCTACAAAACGATGTCTAAGTTTGCCTCGATCCAAGTTTCGAGGCGAGCACTGAAATAGAACACATTGGAAGCATCGCAACTGTGCTCAAAAAGACATACAGTTGAAAATAAGGCAGCCCGTCCAGCCAGTGGCTAATTGGCAGTACAGATGGCAGTGCTGGCAGTTATTAGTTTAGCGGCCCGGGGCAGGATCTGGCCTAGTTACATCTCTGGAAGTTGCCGTACAGATATTGTTTCTTTGGGAATGGTGAAGATTTCACAGTTTTATACACATTTGTTTTCATAGAATAAGTATAAGAACAAAATTAAAAATTTAGAAACCCCTCGACAGATTTTCATGCTACATGGATAAGAACACTCGGGATAAAAATATCTATGACACAAAAAAAAAACTAAACGAAAATCGGTTCATCCGTTTGGGAGCTAGGGATACCACAGACAGATACACAAATATACAGACACACGTTAAACTTATAACACCCCTCTCTTTTTGCGTCGGGGGTTAATGAGTAGGTAGGTAAAAGACCTAGCAAAAGCTATTTGAAAAATATTTTTTTTTTGTCTCCGCTCAAACGGTTCATGCAATAGATTAGGTTAGCACCTGGAACACGGTTTTGACATACTATGTGTCAAAATCAAAACCTAGGCTACAACAGTCCGTAGGTACTACGTGGGCGAATATGACACGATCGCGAAGCGGCGCGCGGCGGCCCAAACATTTTTTAAACGACTCCGAAAAAAAGAGGAGGTTATATGTGTGGATGAGAATCAAAGACAGCTAAATCCGTATTGACCCAATACGGATTTAGCTGTCTTTGATTCTCAACTTCACATATATTCGGCTGTATGTAAGTTGATTTTGAAAAAAGGGATTCAAAGTCGGTTTTCAAACAGTCATATTACTTAGGTTTACCTTAGAAACCTTAGAATTGAGCAATTGGACACCTCTCGTCAAACGAACTAAATGTAACTTTAGTCTTTGAACAGGATTGGATAAACATCAATGTTTCCCCTATAGGTGCAACTAACGGCGCTAGAGTCCGTAGGAATTCCCAAAGTCATACATATAAAATTTTAAATAAAAATTCCTATGCGCGAACGCAGAGTGCAATAACAAATTGCGCGGTCACGCGGTTTTACTGGGTCGTCTTCCTCAGGGCGTCGAGACCCACATAATTCTGGTCCCCCCAGACCAGCTTATTCGTAAATTCGTAAAATAAAAAAAAAATGCTAGCCGAACAAAAAAAAAAGGTGTAGGCAAAATACGATTGTCGTCGGATTTGAGTCGCTTGCGTGCCGCCTCGCTTCTAAATCTAAATAAGTAAGCCAGAAAGCTAATCAGGTTTCGTTTGCTTGACCGTCACGTAAGCCGCGGTAAACGATGGTCAAAGTAAACTTACGTTCAGAGTCGCTGGTGTCGGAGAGCGGCGGTTCTTGCGCGATGTACTGCCGCCCGCTGAGGAGGTTGCTCTCCACCAGCGCGCGCTTGTCTTCCAGCTGTCTCCTGAAGGCACGGTGGTCATCCTGGAACAGAACAGAACACAGCTTGAGGGATTGGAAGGTTTATTCGAAGTGCTAGTTACCAGTGTAATAAACCGGCTTAAAATTATGATTACAATGGCATTGAAAAAATGCTTATACAGACCTATACTTCTAATGTAACCTACCTGCCTAATAATATTTAATAATATGTATGGTACAATTCATTATAATAGAAATCAATAAAACGTATTTATTTACTAACTGTGTTCTTTTTATGTATATGTATGTATTCTATTAGAATTTTCTGAGGTTATAGATTTATTTTGGTTCTTCGCTTTTTACGACTAAATACTTTTTTAATTATATTTTGTTTGGTTTAGCAAATTTTTAAATATTATTACCTACTGCATAAAGTTTTTTTTCTTTAAGTATTAGTTTTTAGATACATTTTAAATAGTCAATTTTAGACACAATTTTGTTAATTATTAAGAGAAGCCTTGGGGTCCTGTAATACAGCTTAGGCTAATTCAGGATCCTGCGGACTCAACACAATATTGTAAACATTTTACTGTGAAATAGAAATAAACGATTTGATTTGATTTATTGAGTTGACAAGTTTAGTACGTCTGAGGCTAGCGCAGGACCGTAGTGAATCACACAAACATCTAAAGGCTAAGTAAAATCCGGCTACAAACGACGATGATGCGTGCATATATTTTTTTAGATAATTAATAAGTAACGCTGCACAATTCACACAGCATTATCTAGCCCCAAGCTAAGCAGAGCTTGTGTTATGGGTACTAGATAACTGACATACTTAATACAATACACTACATAGGTAGATATTTTTATTATACATAGAAAACATCCAGAACGCCCTGGATAAATGTCTGCAGGTCGTACAAACATTTGTCCCGAGGCGGGAATCTAACCCGCAACCTCCTGCGTCGCAGGCAGACTTTCGTCCGCTGCGCCACAGAGGTCGTAAATATTTGGGGTTAATCGTCTTTAAATTAGCTTCACAACTGTCTGTACCAAATCTCCTTAAAATCTATCGAGCATTGCTGAAACTATTTTCTGAATCAAATTGATTTTAGGATCTTGGGAAATAACACAGAACTATAGGTACCTACCTATCTACTATTCTGTGAAACTCTAAAGCCCGTTAATTAATAACGGCGCTGCTTGTCTAATTATCAGTAGGCACTAAATCTCTGTCAGTTTGCTCAGAAATTGATTTCCACTTTCCTTGCAAGCTTTCACGCCAAACGTTACGCGCTAAGCAGCAATAAATCCACTAAAACAATTCCGCGAAAACGTCCACCATTTTGTGGCGAACGCGCTAAACCAAATGGCGACGCGTTTTGGCGGGAACGCTGATTTACCCGCTTGGATTAGCGTGCGGTCAAAATTATTTATCGCCGTAACATTGTGTTAGTTTGCGCTTCACTGATTTGAAGCGATCATTGTATTAATATTTGGAGGCTAATTAAACATGTAGAATAACTTAGCTTTAATTAGGACTTATTTATTTATTTATAAAGGCCATCCTACGTGAAAATCACATTATGGCTTATTATAATAATTGCATTACAGCTCATTATCTATGTGTTTTCACACTTATGAAACGCCGCAGCGTGCACAAAATTTTTGCTCAACTAAACTAATCATAATAAAACAAACAGTAAAAGTAAACTTAAAAAGTGAGATCTGAGGCATGCAATAAACTTATATAACTTTATATTTTATAAGTTTTAGCGTGTGATAAGAACTATCTATACTATACAATAGGTCAGACGAAGGAACTTTTATTATGGCACGGTTTTCGGAATAAATTCCTCGAATTATAATATAAATAATTTTGCAATGGTACCTATTCAAAACACTAGAAATTCTTTAGGTAGGTAGGTATTTACTTACAGAAATACCGGTCTCTGGCATTGGTGTCGCTGTACCATAGAAATCATAATACAAAGCACCAAATCCTTTCGGTCCGTACGCTCCGATACCGTAGGTAGGTATATTATAATCGTGTTCACGTTTTAGATAATGAATAAATAAATAAATAATGCTGGACAATTCACACAGCATTATCTAGCCCCAAGCTAAGCAGAGCTTGTGTTATTGGTACTAGATAACTGATATACATAATACAATAGGATACTTAATAATTTCGGATACCTACTTAAATTTAAAATTTCGAAGTAAAAACCTAATCTATTATTTTCATAGAGTAGTAGGTAGGTATTTTCTAGCTTGAACATGTCGCTTTCATCACAGCTTGATTTTATTTCATCGCTTTATTATTCAATATTACCATAAACAACGTAGTTTCCTTAAATTCTACTAGGCAATCGCACTTTTTCATAGACGATTCTTTTACTCTATCAATTGTCAATGAAAAAGTGCGATTCTTTTAATCTATGAATTGTCTATGAAAAAGTGCGATTGCCTAGTAGAATTTAAGGAAACTAAGTTGTTTATGGTAATATGCAGATTGATTTTCCACTTGGATCTGTGACATGATGATCACACATCTACTTCGTCTCTACAATTTTGTTTTTTTTTGTCCTTACCTGCTGCTTGAGCATGCTAGCTTCAAGATGACCCACTCCGTAAGCTCTATCAGAGACAGGAGCCGAGCTGATCAGTGCTCGTCATTCGTAACAATCTATCTCGTCTCTACAATGTTGTCATACCTGCTGCTTGAGCAGTGCGTTGAGGTCCCCCCTGGGGGGCGCGAGGGCGTTGAGCTCAGTCTCCTTCCGGATGACCCACTCGGTGAGCTCCCGCAGCGACAGGAGCAGTGCTGACCAGTGCTCCGCGTTGCTTTCCAGGCGGTTCCTGGAACAGATGACTTGTTAGTATGGACATTCTTGCTATAGGGTGTGACATGGGTTAGTCAACTCATGAGTTAAGGGGATACGTCGGCCCTACAAAATATGTGCAGCGGAGTTTGTCAAACTTAGTAAAAATATGAAGTTATGAGGAAAACGGAGCGATCAGTACAGATGCACGGTCTATGAAAGAGTCAACGTCATTTAAATTTGACGGACCCCAAACTCATAGCGCCCTCTTTTCAGTCTGCTTGAACTACACATCAACCTAAGTATTAGTCCACTGCTGGACATAGGTCTATAATGAGCGCCATAGCGCCCTGTCTTCAGCTTGCCACATCCAGCATCTGCGCGCAGTCTTTCGCAGGTCGTCATCCCACTTTACCGGAGGGCATCCTACACTACGTTTGCAGAGTCGCGGTCTCCACTCAAGAACACGTTTATCCCAGCGGCTGTCGGTTCTTCACGAGATATGGCCGGCCCACTGCCACTTCAGCTTGCTTATTCTTTGAGGTATCTACGTCGATAACTTTAGTTCTCTGGTCGAACTATTTTTGACAAATTAGAAAACGCCTCGCTGCCAGTAAAACAAATAAAGCTTAATGCCACAAATATGTCGACAATGGCACTTATTGACATGAAAGGGCCAGTGGAACAAGCCCCCACCTGGGACAAACCACAACATACCCCAGTATGGCCAACTCAAACCGGGACCGACCACAGGGTTGCCAACTTAAACACAACTGAGACAAAGGGTTTCAGGGATTAGGGCAAAATGCAATGTTGATTATGTAGGTTCCTATACCTACAAAATTGTTAAATTCAGTTCAGAATTTAACACTCGTGAGAGCTCGTGGCTGTATATTGATCGATTTCAAGGACATATTTTGAACTTGAAGTTATTGTTGTCTAAAAACAGCATTAGAAGCTGTTAATTCCACCCAAAAACCGCTAAACTTCAGAATAACCTACTAAAATGCAAATAGCCGAACACTTTTTATCCCCGAATAAAAATAAAACTAAGCAATTATTCGGAGAGACCGCGAATGTTTATTGTGTTTGTATAAAAGACAGTTAAAGTGATTTTAAAACCACCAAGATGGGGATGGTTTATCTCGTGAAGTGGAAAGAAAATAAGAGCGAGAGAAATAAAAGTGGAAAAAAATAGAGGTCGTGTAGACTTACCTATACCTTTCGTAACCGAACTATGCCAATTGAAAATACTAACCTACTATTTAACATAGTTATGAAAGTTTTGACTGTAAATTTTCGTACCTTTTAGAATACTTTCAGATAATTTTAGAAGCATAGAAAAATCTCACTTTTACTTTAAGAAGGATCTACTGAAATTGAAGACAAAAGCATTTTCTGCATACATGCCAGCCTGCTCGGGAATGTTCGCCAAAGTTCGACATGTGAGCTATGCACAAAGGTATTGCAAGCTTACTTAAAGGCAACTATTCTAGGTATCAATTTTCAAGGAATATTTCTAGGAAATTTTAAACAAAGTTTGAAAAAGATACGAGAAAATCATGATCAGAGATATCATCTAAGTTGTGTTTGTTATCGCAATTCGAGACATGATGTGATGGAGGGCTTCGAGCTGGACACTCGACGTTTATCGAAATGTTTTGTGATTTAGTTGCCGCTGGTAGGTATATTTAACTCAATTAAAATTATAGGTATCTATAACTCTTTTCATACTATTGGGAACTTTCATCCTGTTTCGATTTTCAGCTTGTTTGTAGTAACTAATCTGAGCAGATTTTTGAATTAGACAACCGTTCATCAAATCAACTAGTAAGTACCTACCTATAAATCTATACTAATATTATAAAGAGGAAAGATTTGATTGATTGTTCGTTTGTTTGTATTGAATAGGCTACGAACCTACTGAACCAATTTGAAAAAAAAAATACCTTTAGAAGCCCACATTATTCCTGATGAACATAGGCTACTTTTTACCGCGGGAAAATGCTTCATTCCTACGGGAAAACGGGTAATAAGACAACGGGTAGTAAGAATGCAGCTTGTATAACATAATTATGTAGGTTCTCAATTATATAAGCTTATGTAGGTATGCCATTTGAGATCACGATAAATTATTCAGAATCAGTAAGATCGTATCGCGTACGACTAGATTACTAATATCAGTTCATTACCTAGTCATCAGCTGCCAATATTATCGCTTCAATGACTAACTAAGCCACTAAATTTGGCGCAAATAGAACACGCTAGGTTCGGCAAGCGGCTTCATAAAAAAAATAGATGATAATAAATATCATTGAAAACCACACAATCAGACTAGAAGTCACGGGTATAACCTACTAAAAATTAACAAATAAACTTATAAAATGGGTAAGTACAAACTTTGCGTAAATTTGCCTAGAAAACTGTAAAATATGTATTAGCGCCACTAGATAACCTTCATTCTTGTAGAGTCAAGTATAAATATTACCATGAAAAATATAATGATAATAGGTACTTCTACTTATCCAAAATGTCACTGGTACTGATAGAGACGGGGCGACACTCGAAAAGAAGTTGAAGAGAATTGGGTGGAAGGATATTTTGATTTATTTGAAAAGGATAATTTATAATATGTAAAACACTGCAAAAACGGTAAAAGGCTACGGTAAACAGATTATCATTAAAGTAATGTATTACTTGAGGGTGGTGTTTGAACTGATTTGCTAATACATGCGTCACTCACTCGCTACCTACCAGAGGCATCCAAAGAAAGACATAGACGACAAGCTATCCTAGACGCATCAAGCCTTGCTGTGTTAGTCAAGTTTCAGATGCTAACTCCGGATTAGCTAACACCACAAGGCATTGTTCTATCGGATTTGAATCACAATATGTGTCAATACGCGGTCTGACAGGCCGGGAATTACATGTCACGGAGGACAAAGCGAAGGTGTGGGAGACAAGACCAGACACCTTGCCATAATATTGTGTTGACATGCACACATCAAATGAGATATAAAGTTTGGCAATGAGGTTGACGGAACGGAATTGGATCAGACTTCACAATAGGTAAGCTGGATCTTTAGCTACCTACTATATTGTGTACTAGCTGCATTCTTACTACCCGTTGTCCTATTACCCGTTTTCTCGTAGGAATGAAGCATTTTCCCGCGGTAAAAAGTAGCCTATGTTCATCAGGAATAAATAAATAAATAAAAAAATAATGCTGGACAATTCACACAGCATTATCTAGCCCCAAGCTAAGCAGAGCTTGTGTTATGGGTACTAGACAACTGATATACTTAATACAATACGCTACATAGATAGATATTTTTTATTATACATAGAAAACACCCAGACCAAAGGAACAAATTTCTGCAGATCGTACACAAATTTGTTCCGAGGCGGGAATCGAACCCGCAACCTCCGGCGTCGCAGGCGGACCTTCGCTCGCTTCGCCACGGAGGTCGTCAATAATAATCAATAATAATGTGGGTTTTTAATGGTAAAAGAATTTTTCAAATCGATCCAGTGGTTTCGGAGCCTATTCAATACAAGCAAACAAACAATCAAATCTTTCCTCTTTAAAATATTAATATGAAAAGGTTCGCCTGACACGCAATACGATGCTGGTTCGATTCCTGTCGTGGACAAGCAAGACTCAGGGTCATGCATAATGATGATGCTGATGATGATGATAAATTTTGATTTATCATTTAAATAACCCCGGGAAACTAATTCATGTGGACTGATCCTGTGATATTAGTTTACTAGCCCTCGATAAAAAGTGTTTAGGATTGACATGTATGTCTTGATCATACATCAAGAGCTAAAGTGATCAAGTAGAGCTTATAAAACGCATTTAAATTATTTAACACGGGTAGTTACCGCATTAAGTATAATATTTTTTTCTAACCCTCTCGGGGGCATATCCATACTATTTATGATGTTTGAGGTCATCAACCCTAAATTGCACTACCTATTCCTATCACGATTAGTGATGCTCGAAAAAAAATCGAGTTTTTAATATTTTCTAGGTTCTAGAAGTAATTAAGACAGAATATTAGAAGTTTTGCGCACTTTGTAAGCCATTTATCTTTGCTACAAGAAACTTTGAATCAATTGTAGTTTTGGACTTTATCGACATTTTGTTGATTTTAGTAAAAAATCTCATAATATCAATTGACTACTAAACTAGGGTTATTCGTAGTAGGTTGTTTTAGCGTAGGTCTGCTATTTAAATTATTGTTAGAACCTAGAAAATCGTGAAATCCCGATTTTTTCGATCGTCACCATCCACAATAAGTACCTACCATTGTTTGATGAACACCGGTTTATGGTGGTTCTGCCTGATCTCGGTACCTGAATTTGTAGCTGTGTTTCCATAGGATAGGAATTAATGCGTAAGTTACTCGCGCAAAGTTTTTTCTTTGTATTGATTTCTTTGTGTACAGCGTAGACTAGATCGGCATATCTGCCGATACCTATGCCAGGTATATAACTTGTAGTGAACTGGCTAGAATTTTTTAAATTATATTAAATGAGGGACCATTTAATATAATTTAAAAAATTCTAGCCTCGCAGTCTTAAAGAAATTCCATATGAGGAACGACTGCAAGAACTAGCGCTAACCACCCTTCAGAAACGTAGAGAGCGCGGAGACCTTTTAGAGACTTTCAAAATCCTCATCAACAGATATAGTATACCAAATTTATCAAAGACACTGTACACTATGAACAAAAACACAAACCTGAGAGGACACTCGCTGAAGCTGCAACGCCAAGTACCAGCAAACCCAGAGAGCACATACTTCCAAATCGCATAGTGAAAACTTGGAACCAGTTACCGGAATCAGTGATCAGTGCCCGCTCAGTGAACTCTTTCAAAAACAGACTAGACAAATATTTAAAGTGCATTGACAAAGACTCAGATATACACGCATCTGCTTAACAGCTGCCTAAGTATCACAAATAAATAAATATTGCAAATACCGACGCCGTGTACGCTGCGAACGCTCCAATACCGATCCGGTGAACACACAGCTTTAAGTTCGGTATAACGATACCGAACTTACCACCAACGGGTGGTCTGTTTTTTTGATTACATGTAAATAGCTTATCAAGCCAGCGCCAGGCCATCTTATATTAGGCATTTGATAACAATTAATTGCGCGTCGGCCAGGGTTGTCAATTTGCAGACATTAATAGCCATTAGAGGCGGAGACGCGGCTGTAATCGCGTTAGTCTGGGATAGCCCTAGCAGGCCTGTTATTGAGTTACAGCCCTGCGAACTGCGAAATTAAAATTATAGGACACTGATTCCTGTTGGATCTGGAAATGTGGCGAGAATTTTTGAAAATGGATGCAACTTTGAACGTTTTTGTTTTGTATGGCGTGCAAGGATAAAGTATGTAAGTTCGTATAATAAAGGCGAAAGTTTGTGGAGATTCAGGGGTCTAGTCGAAAAACGAAAATCGAAGTTTTTGATTCGATTTCAATCAAAACTAACTGTGGCCTCACACTTTCTAAGAAATCAAATAATATCGCAAAAATTTTTGACTTCGAAGGAAATTTTTGCAATATTATTTGATTTCTTAGAAATTAGCCAGAGTGTGAGGCTTACGCGAAAGTCATTCCGTCGCTCGCGCTCGCGCGAGTTGCACGTCCGATCGCTTGCGCTCCCGTAGCTCTTTCGATTGTCCTGTACTTGCGCTCTCGCTATTGTTTTGCTCTGTCGAAACAATAAAAATCAGTTCTTTTCAGAACTTTTCTTTCTGTTTCTATAAGAGTTCAGTTCTTTTCAGAACTGAACATCTTAGCGACTTTTTAATAAGCAGACGTTAGCGTCCCGCTCTTTTCAGAGCGACGCTTTTCGCGAGGTTCGCGCTTTTTTCAAAGCGGCTCCTGTATCTTGTTTCTTCGACTTATCTCACAGTAAATCCACGACTTCAGTGGTCAACCAAGGGATACGTAACCGTGCCAACGAACTTGGTTGGGCGTTGACCCGGAGCGCCTACTTTACTTCTTCAAAGTAAAGTAGAATCCGGCTGGGCCTGGAACCAACGGCCTTGGGGGAGAACCCTCGCCGACCCCAGGTAGCGCTAGGTAGCTACGCACCCCTTTAGCCCCGTAAGAGTGGCATAAGGGACACACATTTAGGCAGGACACGCAGGTACACACCCCCCCCCCCCCTGTCTAACCCGACAGGGAGGGATCAAGCACACCTCCCGGGTGTTCCCCCCGGGAATAGGGAAATTTTCCCCCGCTCCTAAAGCGCAGATGTCCAATATGGACATCTCTAGCCTCTCTACTGAGAGCTTGCGTGGATTGCTCCGTGCAATCTTCACGCAGCACCCCGCTCTTCTCGAGGACGTTATTACGTCCCTTCGAGCCCCCGCCCCCGCCCCTACCCCGGCCATTCCGGACTCCCCGGAATCGCCGACGTCCTCCCCGCTCGCTCCCTCTCGCCCTGCCTCTCCCGATGAGGTAGAGATGAGGGACGCGATCCCGCCCTCTGACGCATCGTCGGGCTCTGAGTCAGAGTCCGACCTCCCTACCCCGCCCGAATCATCCTCGGACGACGGTTTCCAGCTACCTGTTAACCGTAAGAGGAGGTTGAAGAAGGCGAAATCCGCTGCCCCCGCCAAGGCTTCCCGCCCCTCCTCCCCCGCGGCCCCCGCGAGAGCCGCGACCCCCGCGGCTCCCGCGAAAGCCGCGACCCCCGCGTCCCCCGCACCCCAGCCCTCTCCCCGCAAGGAGAGACCGCCCCCTCCGATCTTTCTCCGCGAAAAAGCCAAATGGGCTAACGTGGAGAAACTTCTCTCCCTTAAGGGCATTCACTTCCTGAAGGCCCAATCCGTTAAGGAGTCTATCAAGCTCCAATTACAGACGTCGGACGATCACCGACGTCTCACCGCCCTTCTCCGCTCTGAGAACATAGGTTTCCATACCTATGCTCTAGAGAGCGAGAAATCCCTCCGGGTCGTGATCCGTGGCGTTCCCGCGGAATTCGACCCGGCCACAGTTCAGGCCGACCTCGTATCCCAGGGCTTCCCCGTCAGGGAAGTCCACCGCATGTACAGCGGTCGGGACAAACGCCCGTTTGACTTAGTCCTAGTTATCCTAGATTTATCGCCCGAAGGGAAGGCGATATTCGGTCTCAAGACTGTATGTCGCCTCTCTGGCCTATCTGTAGAGGCTCCCTTCCGTCAAGGTCCCCCCGGTCAGTGCCACAGATGCCAGCTTCATGGCCACTCTGCGCGCAACTGCAACGCGCGTCCGCGCTGCGTCAAGTGCCTGGGCGACCACGGCACCGCTGACTGCAAGCGCACCCGCGATGACCCGACACCTCCCAGTTGCGTGCTCTGCAACGCTGAGGGGCACACCGCGAACTATCGCGGCTGCCCCAAGGCGCCAAAAGCAAGCAACAAGGCTCGCTCAAGGGCCCCGGAGCGCTTCGCTCCCCCCGCCCCCGCCCCCCAATACACCAAGACATCCGGTAAGGTGTCTACGGTGCCCTCTCCCCCCCGCCCCCCTGCCACATCGGCGTGGGCCAAACCTTTGGCCTACACAAGCTTAGCCCCTCGGGCGAAAGCTTGCCCCCCTCCCCTCCCCCGCTCACAGGAGCAAACGCGCGCCCCTGCCCCCCCCCTACCCCTACCTCGCCCCTCTAAGCCCAGCCAACCAGCACCCGCTGCTGCGACGGCTAGCTTGCCGGGTCCCTCCCCATCGGTTGACTTTGGCAAAGTCACTGCGCTCCTGCGCAAACTGAGCCAAGCTCAAACGGCCATTGAAAAATTGATGATTCTTTCGGATCATCAAGATATCATGGCGTCCTTAGACTCCCTCTCCTTTAAATCTCAATAATGGTTGTACAACCTGAGAGATTAAAACCCCGCTCCATCTCGTTAGCGTTTTTCAACGCTAACGGGCTTAAATCCCAGAGAGAACTCGTCCATCATTTCCTAGTTAATCATCAAATCGATATTTTCCTTGTGCAGGAGACCTTCTTGAAACAGGGCACTAGCAGTCCTAGGATTGCTAACTACCAAATTGTCCGAAATGACAGAACGAACGTCCCCAAAGGCGGTACTGCCATTTACTTCAAGAGGTCCCTGCACTGCATACCCCTAGATCCCCCCCCCCCTACAAGACTTAGAAGTCTCTGTCTGCAGGCTTGCGATGACCGGTCATCAATCGGTCATCATTGCATCCTGTTATCTTAGCCCTAACAAGACGCTTCTTCAAAGCGACCTAGAATCAGTACTCAGTCTCGGAAGCTCGGTCATTCTGGCCGGTGACTTCAATTCCAAAGATCCGATGTGGAACTGCCGCCTTCGTAATCGAAACGGCCGCATCCTTACCCAATGTCTCGAATCCCTTGATTTAGACCTGATCGTTCCCATGTGCCCCACGCGGTACTCTCCCATCCCCGGTTACGCTAACGAGTACTTGGACCTGGCACTGCTACGGAATGTATCCCTCCGGATGCAATCCATATCGGTGATGCAGGAACTCGACTCGGATCATCGTCCCGTCATAATGCGGCTTGGCCCCCCTCCCAATGACAGTCCCCCCACCAAGACAGTGGTGCAATGGCATAAGCTTGAGAACGCTCTCAAGAATATACATTCACCCGCCTTGGAAAAAATCCCCGATGATATTAGCTCCTTAGACGACATCGCGATCGCGGTCGACTCTTTGACTAGCCACGTCCAATCCGCCATCAGCGAATCATCGAAACAGGTGCCAGCGGCGAACGATCGTCGCTGGGACCTGCCAGATGATATCAGACGGCTGATCACTGAGAAGAACGCGGCGACTCGTCGCTATAGTTCCTATCCCACCTATCTCAATCGCTTTAGAATGAACTTGCTTCGCCGTAAGGTGAAGAGAGCCATTCAAAAGCACCGTAACTCTTCTTGGGACGAACTGCTCTCAAAGATCAAACCGGGTCACCAGGCCTACTGGAACCTGGCGCGATCAATGAAAGCAGACGGACTCTCTATTATGCCCCCGCTTATACGTCCGAATCATCAAACGCCGGCGTTTGAAGATAAAGACAAAGCCGACGCTCTGGCCGAAAGCCTGGAAGCCCAGTGCTCCCCCAGTCTTGAGCCCGTCGACCCTGTTCACCTCGATACGGTGAATAGGGAAGTCGAACGTTTAGCGTCCCTACCCCCTTCCGCCACCCTTGACCACGTCAGGGCGGCGGAGGTCGCAGCGATCATTAAAGATCTCCGACCGAAAAAGTCCCCTGGCTCGGACGGCATCAGCAACAGGCTCCTTAAACGGTTCCCTGTTGCCCTCATTTATCTCCTCGTAAGCATCTTCAATGCAGCCATGTCCACCTGTTCGTTCCCTGATGTCTGGAAGGAAGCCAATGTCATTGGCATCCACAAACCGGGCAAAAAGGCGAACGAACCCTCCTCCTACCGCCCTATCAGCCTCCTCAGCTCACTGGGGAAGATCTACGAGCGACTCCTTCTGAGTCGCCTCTGGTCCCACGTCAATGAGCACAAGCTCTTACCCGATGAGCAGTTCGGCTTTCGAGCTCATCACTCTTGTTCCCAACAGGTGCTCCGCATCACGGAGCACATCCTGACCATGTGGCATCACACTTGGCCAGCCAGTACGGGAGCTGTCTTCCTCGACGTAGCGAAAGCCTTCGACAAAGTCTGGCACAATGGCTTGATCTACAAGCTTTCCACTCTCGGTGTGCCAGACAGACTCGTACTCATCCTGCGAGACTACTTGTCGAATCGTAGTTTTCGCTACCGCGTGGAGGGCACTCTCTCCGACCCCCGACCCGTCCGAGCTGGTGTCCCCCAGGGATCCGTTCTCGCCCCACTCCTCTTTACGCTGTATACCAGCGACATCCCCCGCCACCCGCAAGTCGAACTTGCCCTTTTCGCGGACGACACAGCATTGTACGCATCCGACTCGAACGCAAGTCGGGTGAGTATAAGACTGCAAGCCGCACTAGACACTCTAGGTGCCTGGTTTAGACAGTGGCGCATAGAAGTGAATCCGACGAAAAGTGCAGCAGTGTACTTTTCGCGGAATTTCTCTAAGCCCAAAACCCTCTCCCTCTTTGGCGAACCCATTCCCTGGGTTAAGTCAGCCAAATACTTAGGGGTGATTCTAGATCACCGCCTTAATTTTAAACCCCACATTCGCACTGTAACCAATCGCGCTAAGTTCATACTCAGCCGGTTGAACAGTCTCCTTAGAGCGAAGAGTAAAATGTCCCTTAGAAATAAGGTGACACTTTACAAATCGGTCATACGTCCAGTCATGACGTACTCCTCTGTAGTGTTTGGCCACTCGGTCAACATCCGTCCCCTTCAGGTTGTCCAAAATCGATTCCTGCGCAAAGCCACGGGCTGTCCGTGGTACATGCGCAACAAAGATCTCCATCGAGATCTTAATCTTGAATCGATCGCCCACTTCATAAAGACCGCTTCACAGCGTCATTATGAAACGGCCTCGGAACACTACAATCCCCTGATATCCACAATACCCGATTATCCCATTGACGATCCTCCCACGAGTTCTCTCCTCCGTAGACCGAGACACGTTCTCGGTGACCCCGTTGACCCAATCACCGCCGCTAACCCGGAGGTGACGGCAACCGATTCGCTTCCGCACACTACACAACCGACCAAAAACCGACCCCGCCGGAAGCGGGGTCGAAGAATTCCCCGTTTCCGCCCATAGGTGCACTCGTGCACCTATAGGCGCAACCTCCCTTCCCTCTCGTAGCATCTGGCAACAGCCCAAGCCGAGGCTCGCACCTAAGTGGTGGCCCTTGTGCGTGTTGCCCCAACCTAACTTTTAACCGGCGAGGCACCTTCTGCGCCCGCCAAAAGTCCGGTAACGCTGTCATGGCCATCTGCGGTCAACAGCATTTTAGTCCATTCGAAAAAAAAAAAAAAAAAAAAGCTTACGCGAAAGTACCTATCACAAGTATTTCAATAATACTTAAAAGGTGTTTTCATCTATTAATAAGACTATGTATCTTTTATTAATGAATAAAACATTATTATTATTATTATTATTACTACTACGCACTATACATACAAAAACCTTAAAACCAACTCTTATGTGACTTGCATAAGATGTCATCTGAAAATAAATAAAAGTATCATTATATTATTATTATTATAAGATAGTTACTCGAAAACGAGTCAGATTTTCGTTTTTACGAGTAGTGATGTCCCCCATGTCAAAGCTTGAAAAACGCATGTTGTTTTCATTGTGCACAAACTAATGAAGGGATCGATCGGTGTGAACTTTACCATTAGAAAAAGATTTAGATCCGTAATGACAAAAGGTTCCATATTATATCGGGAAAACGCGCGTAAAGCCGCTAGCAAAAGATAGTAATAAGCTAGAATTAAGGAGTCATGAGACTAGTTTCTGATTGGGGAATAAAAGTAACCTCTATGTTACTCCAGGTCTGAACTACCTCTAAGCAAAATTTCAGCGCGATCCGTTCAGTATTTCTGGCGTGAAGAGGTAACAGAACCAAACATCTAAATATCGAAATATAATTAAAGTGATTAAAAGTGTCAATAACCTTTAAATCCAACAATGAACATTTCATTCGGTTTAACCCCCTATTTCACAGTTCGCAGCAAACATACATATACCTGAACAACAAATACTACAACAGTTTAAATATAAAGCGCTGAACGACGCAGATACATTTTAAAAACGGTCAGGAGTGAGTCAAGTCGCGCTCTTTGAGTTCCGAAGCAAATCATAACTTGCTATAATTGTTTGCATACTCGTAGTAGATTTTTTTATACGATAAAATTAAGAAAATTATTTTAAGAATTCTCTGAGTGTTTAGGTCACGATTTATTCAGTAGATAATCGAGTGAGCACACGGCGCTGGCATTCTTGCAATGATGTTATACCTAATATAAACTTCTTGATACTAAATTTCTAACCTTGATTTATAAAACAAACTTTGAACTTTTTCGGCAGTTTTTTTTTGGCGGAACCCTAACACTAGTGAAATAAATAACATCAGTTTTACGAACACCCACTAAAAACATTCGTGTAACAATCAGATCCCATTTGAAACACTGCGAGCAGCCATTTTTAAATGTCACCCCAATGACAGATCGGAAAATGGAGGGAAATCGGATTGTGTATTGTTCCAGGGTTGTTTTTGAAAGTTTTTGAGGGAAAAAATGTTACTGGTAGAGCGTTTTAGAGAAGTTTAGGACTGAAACTGCATGTTTTGTTATAGGAAAGCCTGACTTCTATTGGTCGTGAATTCAAAATTCAGCTTTGAACGAGTGAATTTTTCAACTTTTACGTTATAAATGAAATATGAATGTTGGAGTTGACAGTAAAACAGGACAAGGACTGAAATCGTAGATCGAGTTGCTACTATGTTCAAACTTCTATGATAGTTTGTGTCGAGTCTGAGAACTCGGCGCAGGAGTCTCTCAAACTCTGTCTAGTAGGTACATACATTCCTAAGCCAGCTCAGAACCAAGATGCCTGGAAAAGTCTTGTGTCGGAGATCAAGTTCCACTTCGGCACGCTGAGCTGCAGGAGTAAGTACCGATGATAAATTTGCTTACTTTAACTTTTCCGTTTCTTCTACACTATTCAGGAACCGTCTTCGCGCTGGACTTGAGGGAGGCAGCGCAGATCAGCAGCCAATTCATTTTGTAGGAGTCTAAAGCCGCATTCGCAGTTAATATGAAACGCTACGCCGTGTGCTACAATCCGTTGTTCGTTGCCCGCGCCTTCTTTCCCCGTACTGAGTTCACGAACGCTCGCTGTGTAACACGTTACATTACGTGCCGGTACGCCGGTCAGTACCCTGCTTAGACCGACATCTAAGGCTGTCTCTCCAGTAGGCAAACTGTGAGCGGCCGACTGAGTTTGCGGCGTATCGGTTCAGTACGCCCTTCCATATATTTTTAATTGAGTGTCCACAGTTTGCTAGTTTGCGCTCACTGTACGTAGTTTGCAGCTTTACGTGCGCCGACTGTCTCAGTTAGCGGCCGACTCGCAGCAAAACCGGTTCCAGTCGGCAGCGGGGATATGGTAGTTCGCCGGGCGTAGTGAGTCCGTTTGCCAGAAATTCGCCAAAAATTTGCGGCTCACTCAGTCGGCCACTCACAGTTTGCCTACTAAAGCAACAGCCTTAGGCTATGTCCCCAGTAGGCAAACTGTTAGCGGCCACTAAACTGAGACAGTCAGCGCAAGTAACGCTGTAAAGTGAGCTAACAATTTGGACCCAGCCTAAGACGGTCATGTGCCGAAAGTAATTGCCTAAAATAGGGATATTCTCACCTGATAGCCATGCTCTTGTTCTTGAGATGGTGCCACCGCTGGTTCATCTCGTCCAGCCGCCGCTGCAGCATGACGGCGTCCTCCTGGGAGGAGAGGCTGTCCAGCAGCCGCCGCCCCGTGCCCGTGAGCGAGGCGTAAACATCGCGGTGCGTCTCGATCTCGGACTGCAGGTCCTGGGGACAAGGGCAGGGGTTATAATAATAATAATAATAATGTCCTCCTACGAATTTCGACGATACATTAAAAAAACGCTTGTGATAGGTATCGTTTACGCGCGGTCCGATTTTTTGATAATTCCTTTGTTTAACGTAATGATAAAATAAAATATGTAGTGGCGCTAGTATCGGGTATATATACGCTTTAAGTTGTTTTAACAGTACCGTAAGAGTAAGTAACCTAAACTTAAGATTTCTAAACATAAAAGTCAAAATCTGTCACGATCTTCATTCCTAAATCCTGAAATTAATTCAATAACTGAAATTCGCCCATAAAGCCGCCATGTTTTATTCATGCGAGTCATAAAAAGCGCACGGAATAGTTTTACTTGGAGGCTTGTTTGGGCGACGTAAGTGGACGATTTGTAAGACTTGCCCGCGGATTGTGCGCACGGGGACGGACTCAGGGCGAAAATACTAAAGAATTTAAAATATTGCAAATTATTCGAAAAGAAATGCGATGTCTATAGTTTTTCTAGCTAAAGGTATATAGAAAAAGCTTCATAAAGGTTTGGATCCATCATAAAAGTTAACATTAGTGCTCGATTTTACTATAAAAAACTTTCATTATGAATGTAAGCGGAATTTTTTTATGTTTACTACGAACCTAGTTTGTGTTGGAAGAACACCAACGGAAGAACACCCTGATAAAGTCCCTCATTAAGGGATGAAACGTTGGTGTTCTTCCAACACAAACTAGGTTAGTTAACCCGCTTACATTCATAATGAACTAGTGCTCGAACTTTTAATTGAGGCATAGCAAATCCAGTTTCTGTTTGCACGTACATGATGCAGTTTCATCCTCTTATTTGAAACGAATTACTTAATTCTAGCGGAAAAAGCGTAACAACGCTGAAAAACTAATATAAAACTATCACCCCAGATAAAACAGGGGCTCGTTCTCATTCCGACCCTGGCCCGCCGAGATCAAAGTAACAAATGTCGTCCCCATTCCAGACGTAGACGATGTTTTGCGTCAGTAAGTGCAGCGTATTCTGCGGGATATCCGCGCCGGGCCCCACGAGCAGAGCCTGAGTACGTTCCATTTGTTAGACTTAGGAGATAGATTAGGTTACTGTTGAATTGTAGGAGTTCTGTTCTGCTTGTTTGTGACATTGTGGTAAAATGGAACGTTAGACTCAAAAATGGTAGAGCATTTTCGACCAAGAACCAAGGTATTCTGTGTTGCGGATTTTTGACAGTTTTATATGGTGGAATTTTTATAATAGTGTAATAATGGCAAGTCTAATGTCCTCCTAGTCGAACTTCGACCACGGCGGCCAGTCTCATCTGAGACTAGCCAGATGCGCAGGACATATTATAGTGCACAAGTGTTTGCGCAAACACAGGTGCACCTCCCTCACTCATTCCCTCACTCTCTTAATCCAATGGGATGACAGATCGACACGACCGGGGAGAAGTCAGGCGCAGGACCAACGACTTAACGTGCTTTCCCAGGCGCGGGGGTGTAACACCGTCAACTTCCTGACTCCGGGCTGCTACTGTGAATTTTTCGTATAAGAAAAACCCCAGTAACAACTATTGGCACGACCTGGGATTTGAACCTAGGACCTCATAATCAGCGGTTGAACAAGCTGACCGCTAGACCAATGAGGCAGTCGAGTCTATTGGAGCTAGAAATACATCACGGCAATCGTAATGAAACCCACAATTCTAGGCAATCAATAAAAAAGTCAGCAAACGAACGGAAGCCCGCATAAAGCCAATACTCGTTATTTAAACGCACCTGTAAAACAACCGGATGTCTCGCTACTGTAAACAAAAATTGAATTTCGACGCCCGCATTCGAATTTTAAGTTTGAATTTCTGCTATTAGGGTTACGTTTGAGTAATGGAACCTTTTGTTGCGCTGCTGTCAGCTGTCTGTCTGTCTGTTGTCTTGAGAAATGTAGGTAAACTCGGAATTCTGATGAAAATTGTGTTTTGGGAGGTAATACGCGAGGTTTAACCCAACGTTTCCAGTAAACTTAAGATATGGGTTATGCTTTTTGACAGACGACTTAAAATACTTATGTCTGAAGTTAGTTAATTTGACATGTTAGTTAGAATACCTCGAATTTTTTTCATTATAATATGTGGGTAGGTATGCAATTAATGAGTTTTGCTTACTGGCTAAGAGGTTTTTTTATAGGAGAACCTTTGTAGCTTCTTCTATACATCTTGTATTTACACTACATCTTGTGATAGTGACCTGCAGTTGTAACTACAAAATGTCTATTTTCAATTCACTGACGGAACCAACACCTGTAATATTACACTCTCGCTTGACCGACGTCGGACGGACGGACAAACGAACGTAAATGAGTTTTTAATTAATGTTCAATTGAATTTGATCGGTTTTATTGCACGGATTTATTGCTTTTGCAACGAAATATTGATGACCGGCATTTTTTTATTTGTTCCGGTTACTTTGAATAAACAAAAGAGAAAATTGTTTTTAAATTTACCAGATTATTTTTGGCTCATGCGAGTTCTTTATGAAAAAAAGCTGAAAAAACCTCTTTTATGGTACGTACTTGTTTCTGAAAAGAAGACATTATCCAGACTTAAGCAATTTCAGCACAAAACGATGTAAAATATACATAATTAAATTCATATGCATTACTAGTGTTTAAATTAACAACAAAAATAAGCATACAAATAACGAGGTATTGTGTCTTCAGAAGCGAATTTCCTCTGAAAAGTCTTATTTATTCGCCATCCGAGATACTCGTACCCTGTATTAGAATAACAAAAAAAATCGTAGCCGCCATATTGAGCCCCTTTATTATAATAAAGCCCAGATATTATTAAGGTTTTTGCGCGTACGCGATAGGGAGGGTAAACAACATCAATATCACAGCCGTGGTCGCGCTGTCGTCGCTAGGGATGGACAGATTATTTACATTTTATCGATAGTTTTACAACATAACTTGCTTATGTACATACATTGCAGAAAATTGTTCCGTTGGTCTGGGTGTTTTCTATGTATAATAAAAAATATCTATCTTTGTAGTGTATTCTATTAAGTATATCAGTTATCTAGTACCCATATTACAAGCTCTGCTTAGCTTGGGGCTAGATAATACTGTGTGAATTGTCCAGCATTATTAATATTATTATAACTGCAAGTGTTGTGAAAAATACGCTTTCTTGAAATGCGTCAAATGTATTAAAATAAAAAGCAGTGAAATGTTTTGCAAACGAGAGTCTAAATATAGCCTGTCGAAAAACTTTGATGTAATACGGATGAGATGAGAGGGCCCACAAAAATATATTTAACTTTTATCTCGACTTATAGTTAGTATATAGTTCATGAAAGTTTCACATGACTATTTATATTATATATGTACGGTTCACGTACAACACAAATATATTATGAAACTATTTCGGCTGACACCGCGATCAGTCGCGACCTAC
Source organism: Eupithecia subumbrata (assembly GCA_949316285.1). Classification (NCBI taxonomy): domain Eukaryota; kingdom Metazoa; phylum Arthropoda; class Insecta; order Lepidoptera; family Geometridae; genus Eupithecia; species Eupithecia subumbrata. The sequence goes on along the minus strand of OX438632.1, from coordinate 13,589,018 downwards.
ATTTTCAGTTAAGCCTTTACCGCGGACAAGAGCGGATGAGTATCTTTCTTAAACTTGTATACTTTTCACAATATAACTACGATTGATTTACTCAGTGGTTTAATTCAAACTATCTTACTAAAGCTCTCGTACATGGTCCTTCGAGCTATAAACAGTGAAGTTAAGTGTGGTGAGTGTCCCTATAAGCGATAGCGAATCGTTCCAATTGGTCTCCCACAAGCGGGTCGCCCCAGTTGGATTGAGAAGGCGCACATATTGTAAGTAGAGAGCTTCTATACTTAACATTCACGAGCGAAAACTTCGCTTTTAACTGAACTGGTACCTGCGGTATACAACTACTACTCTACCAACGGTCAACGTATTTTACTAGCAACAATGGCTCAGAGCGCAAAGGAACTAATCAGCAAACAGGAGACGATTTTCAACAACTTGAAGCAGATCTGCATCAACTACAAGAAGGATAGTCCTAGCAGGAAATCTTCCTTAGATTATCTAGAAAAGCGTCATTCTGGGCTGAATGTTAACTGGGAACAGTTCGTACGCAACCATCAGCTACTAGAGGAGTCGGGAGCAACCGACCATCAATACTTCGTTGATGATGTGTACAACACCACCAAAAGAATGTACGAAGAAGTACTTCAGGACATTCTAAAAAGGAAGGCTGGGTTACCGGCTGGAAGCACTAGTCAAGTGGAATCCGGCGCATCACCTTTGGCATCGACTGCCCAAGGAAAATCAGGATTTAACTTTGACGACATAAGGTTTCACGTACCCCCTCGTGACACGAGTGAGACCAATGACAAACAACAAGAACTATTGCGTCAGCAGTACTGCAACTTTAGAGCTTTTGAACGTGCTGTGGACAAGATAAACTTAGCTCTGACTATCACTAAGGAGAAATGGGAACTGGAAGACGATCTAAACATCCTTAAGACTAAATGGGAGTACATCGAGAAAGCCAACAGGCAACTTGACTATATTTTACAAGATGAGGATTCTATCTATAAGCAGAAGTATGATGCTGCGGAGGACATCTATGATAACATGCGTAAGAAGCTGCAGCACAAGATCTGGAACAATGCGCACTACGAAAAATCTACACCAAAAATCGAGATACCGGACTTCAACGGCAAGTACAGTCAATGGTTAACCTTTAGAGATCTTTACGTAGAAAGCGTGCACAACAATCCGGTACTATCCAAAGCCCAGAAAATGCAACACCTGAAGACGAAGCTGAAGGGTGACGCGGAGAAACTGGTTCAGCATCTTGGCATCAGCGCAGAGAACTACACATCATGTTGGGAGATCCTTGTTCATCGCTACGATAACAAAAGACTGCTCTTTACATCTTACATGAATACGCTCCTAAACCAACCAACTATTCAACAGCCGAGCGCCGCCAGCATAAGAAAACTACATGACGTCGTGCTGGAGTGCTTGAACGGTCTCAAGAACATTGGACTAGACATCTCCAATTGGGATCCGATTGTTGTACATCTATTGGTACAGAAACTAGATAGCGTGACATACAACGAGTACATAAAAGATATTAAGAATCCCAGGGGATTTCCAGATTTGAAAGAATTTACGGAATTTTTAGAATCAATATTTATGGCATTAGAAGTCTTCCAGGGAAACAATCAAAAATCGTCTCCGTCAAATAAACCAGGGAAGTCAGACAAACAAACTAATTACACAAACGAAGTCGAGCGAAACACTAGTCGCGGTTCATCGTACTTTAAGAAGTCACAATATTCGCCAAAAGTCTTATTCACTACGGCTCGAAACTGTCCAATTTGCAAAACTGATCACGTACTTATGAAATGTGACAAATTTATAGCAATGAATGCAAAAACTCGCGGGGAAACAGTGCGAAATATGTATATTTGCCCTAATTGCTTGTACGATCACGAAGAAAAGCAATGCAACTCACGCAAGACATGTAGAGTATGTCGTAAGGCCCATCATACACTTTTACATGAGGCGGATCTTGAACAGCCCAACAACCAATCTTCAAAAAAGGCATCATCATCATCAGCATCGAACTCTACCTCTAACTCTTACGCAGTTAACAATATCTTGGACGACGAGAAGGAAGTTTTGTTGACGACTGTACTACTAAAGGTCAAATCGATAGATGGAGAATACCTCAACTTAAGAGGGTTACTCGATCAAGGTTCGCAAGTTAGCCTTATCACAGAGAGCGCAGCGCAACGTCTCAGGTTACCGCGCCGGAAAATGAGCGCCGTCATTTCAGGTGTCGGGGCGCTAGGCGGTAACTGTAAAGGAGCAATAGACTTAGAATGCAAGTCAATTCATACAGACTACGGATTTAATATTGAAACACTGATTATGAACAAACTTACAAGCAATTTGCCAACCGCATCTTTTTCGATTAATAATTGGACCTACTTAGAAAATCTTAAACTAGCTGACCCACACTTTAACATATCGGGCCCTATTGACCTACTTTTAGGTGCCGATATCTACGCAGAGCTCATTTTAAATGGCATAATGAAGAGTGAAAACAGTTGTTACCCTGTAGCGCAGCAAACTAAAGTGGGGTGGATTTTATGCGGAAAGGTAAAAACATTCAACTGCTTCGTGACGCTCAACGAACTAGAGAACATGACTAGGTTTTGGGAAACTGAGGACATAACTTCAACTACTGACATGTCAACTTCAACTACAGAGGAACAGTATTGTGAAGATTACTATAACTCAACCACTACTAGATTGACAAACGGACAGTATGTCGTTGAAATGCCCATGAAGCCTAACTATGAATCTAACATTAATAGCAATAAATCTCAAGCTTTGGCTCAATTTCTTCAACTGGAAAGGAAAATGCACGCAAATAAGGAGCTGAGTCGCGAATACAATAAATTTATGGAAGAATATATTAGTATGGGGCATATGAAGCCTGTACTATCACAAGAAGGAAAACAAAGCTACTTACCTCATCACGGCGTGTTTAGGGCTGAGTCTACCACAACTAAATTACGAGTAGTGTTTAACGCTTCTTACAAACTAAAAGGTAGAGCCAGCCTCAACGATCTCATGTACTGCGGGCCTAACCTACAGAAGGACATGTTCACACTACTGATTCATTGGAGAACGTGCAGATATGTCTTCACTGCTGATGTAGAGAAGCTGTACCGCTTTATCTGGCTGAACGAGAAACAACAGAACCTCCAAACTGTTCTGTGGAGACCATCAGGGGACCTTCAAAAGGAACCAATACGAGAATGGAACTTGCAGACGGTTACATATGGCATGAAATGCGCTCCTTTTCTAGCGATGCGCACGTTACACCAGCTTGCAAAAGATGAGAGAGAAAGTTATCCAGAAGCATCGAAGATCCTACAAAACTTCTTCTATATGGATGACTTAGTCTACGGGCAAGATACTATTAAAGCGTCGAAAGAACTGGTCAGTCAACTTATTGATTTATTGAAAAAAGGAGGTTTCAATTTACGAAAATGGAAAAGCAACGAGCCTACGATCTTAGAAGACTTGCGAGATGATCAGAAAAGTACTAATACAAACATCGATTTCAACCCAGAACAAATATCTAATACAAAGATGCTGGGAATGAGGTGGAATCAAATAAGTGATAGCTTTACCTATCAGTGGAAGCTACCTGAACAAAAACGCTTGACAAAACGAACCTTACTGAGTGAAATAAGCAAGCTATATGACCCGCTAGGTTTTTTATCACCTTTTATTATCAAAACTAAAATGCTGTTTCAGAAAGTTTGGACCACTAAAATAGACTGGGACGAATGTTTGCCTAACGAAATTACTGTCGAGTGGGAGACACTTCGAAAAAATCTGCCTTTGATAAATGAACTTTCCATACCTCGATGGCTACAGTGCCAAGACACTAACGTGGAAGTTCATGGGTTCTGTGACGCAAGCGAGAAAGCCTACGCGTGTGTGATATACAGTCGCGTGATGAATCAGCAAGGCAATTACGTAATTACCTTAATTACTGCCAAAACTAAGGTTGCACCTATTAGCAAAAAGATAAGTTTACCCCGTATGGAACTCTGCGGAGCTTTATTACTAGCCAAACTAATAGAAAAGGTCAAGCTTACTCTTAACCATAAACAATTACAAATAAACTGCTGGAGTGACTCTAAAGTCGTTCTCGCCTGGTTACAAGGAGACATCAATCGCTGGGAGAGATATGTGGCTAACAGAGTAACACAAATAAACAACATCATTTCGGCAGAGCACTGGCAGTATGTCAGATCAGAAGATAATTCAGCTGATTGCGCGACTCGGGGACTCTCATCTTCTCAACTCCTTAACTTCAAGCTGTGGTGGGAAGGGCCTGAGTGGTTAAAAACTTACAGCTGCACGAATAAACACATAAAAACCATGACCTACTCCACAAACGATGGACGGCGCCGAAAGAAATGCTGCGTAGCAACTTACAAAAACGACGAAATCATCAAAACATTATTAAATAAATTCAGTAGTTATAAACGTGTAATCCGAGTACTTGGTTGGATTTTACGTGTAATCAACAATCTAAAGAATACTATCAACGCAAAAAATAACTTACCCGACTGTGACACAACAAAGATGGTTATGTGTTTGACATCAAATGAAATTTTGAAAACAACCAAACTTGTGATCATGAACGTACAGGAAGAGTATTTTGGCGAAGAAATAGACTGTTTGAAGAAGAATAAGCCAGTGCCCAAGCGAAGCAAACTACTGAACTTAACTCCATTCCTTGACGAGAATGGACTACTGCGTGTACAAGGACGGCTGACAAACTCAACTCTACCTCTTCCATCGAAGCACCCAATCATTATTCCCGCCACAGGAAGATTGACGGAGCTTATCATCCATGAAACACACCTCGACACTCTTCACGGAGGCGCGCGGCTAACCTTAGCCCAGTTACGACTAAAGTTTTGGGTTATTGGTGGCAGTAGAACTGTGAAGAAACAGCTTTTGCAATGTGTTAGATGCCATCGTTTCAAGACAACTCGTAACAATCAACAGATGGCACCGTTGCCAAAAGAACGTGTGACGCCGGGGGCTAGAGCTTTCACGGCCACAGGGGTGGATTTCACTGGTCACGTAGATGTGAAGATAAACAAAGGAAGAGGAGTGAAGACATGCAAAGCTTACATCGCCATATTCATTTGCATGGTAACCAAAGCTGTGCATTTGGAATTGGTGTCCGACCTAACAACGCAGACTTTTCTGGCCGCCTTCAAAAGGATGTGCGCACGCAGAGGGACACCCAAACAGATGTTCTCGGACAACGGAACTAACTTCGTGGGTGCCGCACGACTTCTGCAAGAAGACTTTGAACGCTACAAAACTTTCAAAACGTCAGAGTTTTTTGATGAGATGAACCACTTACAAGTACAATGGAATTTCAACGCTCCTCTCTGGCCAACAGCCGGTGGACTTTGGGAGGCCGCTGTGAAGTCAATGAAATATCACCTGCATCGAGTTTTGGGCGAGCAGAAGCTTACTTTTGAACAATTTACTACTCTACTAGCACAAATTGAAGCCTGTTTGAACTCGCGACCACTATGCCCATTAACAGAAGATGTCGATGATCTGGAGTACCTGACTCCCGGCCACTTTCTCATCGGTGGTCCACTACTATCACTACCACAAGAAGAAGAAGATTTTGCCCAGCATGACTTAAGAAACAGATGGAGACTGATAGAAAAAATGAATTTGCATATTTGGAAACGCTGGTCTAATGAATATTTACACCAACTGCAAGTTCGAAGCAAGTGGCAACATCCTAAAGAAAACTTAAAAGAAGGAAGCCTAGTACTAATAAAGGACGAATTTTTACCACCAGGACGATGGGCCCTCGGAAGAGTTGAGGAACTTCACCCTGGCACGGACGGCATGGTTCGTGTTGTAACTTTAAAAACAAAAAAAGGACAACTCAAGAGACCTATAACCAAACTATCGCCGCTACCGATAAAACCTGTTGTGGAAAAAACGGAGGATAATAGTGTGGAAGAGAAACAGCCTACATCGCAAACTAAAACTCGACGAAGCACCACAAAGCCTAACTTGCTGTCACTTATTCTGCTGTCCCTACTATCAATAACGGGAATGGTACAATCAGCGACTACGACGAATAACATGATGGTGACACTGATACCCGACGACCATCCCATTTATTTTGATGAAGCTGGAAGAGTGAAACTAATGCACGATGAATGGTCGTTATTAATATACTACAACTTAAGTTCTTACTGGCAAGCGACAGAAAAAATTACAGACTGCATAAGTCAAATACAAAGTGAAGCAAAGGTATTCAGCCAACAAGCTTCCTTGTCTTGCGTACTGAGTGACACAGCCTGTAAAGAAAACTGGACGAAGTTGCATAAACCTAATCTGTGGCTATTGACATTGTGTAACAAACAGCTGATACGAATACTATGCAACGATCGAGTTACACCGGCGGTCATTGACGGCACAGGAGTCATAACCTTAGAGCCGAAGTGTCTACTCCAGAAAAGAGACGCAACGATTTTTGCATACAACAAACGGAACAGAAATACAGAACTGCAGGGAAGGGACAATGCTGGACTAGAATGCATTGAGATGCAGGAGATGCATAATCCAACGCCAACACAACCAGCCCCTTCTACCAACGAAGTTAGAAACCATTCCAATTAGATGGATTGGAACCGTTTTAGACTTTTAGTGTTATTCTTAATTTATATCCTATTTCTTAATTTCTACATATTACCTACTGTAATGGATGCTCATCTTACTTTTTCCCTCGGGAGCATGTACGGTTCACGTACAACACAAATTTATTATGAAACTATTTCGGCTGACACCGCGATCAGTCGCGACCTACATTTTCAGTTAAGCCTTTACCGCGGACAAGAGTGGATGAGTATCTTTCTTAAACTTGTATACTTTTCACAATATAACTACGATTGATTTACTCAGTGGTTTAATTCAAACTATCTTACTAAAGCTCTGGGCTCGTACAATATATATTTATTTATAGATTCATCATCATCAGCCTATATTAGTCCACTGTTGGACATAGGCCTCCCCTAATGAGCGCATGACTAATTAACACAGACTAATTCGCAATTACAATCCAGCCAAGCAGGAAGCAACCCATGCCAGCTGCACTCATTCGTTTTATACAAAGTTTAAAGGTAAATTGGTTCATCGATATCGATAGCTAGATCGTTCCCACGAGCACAACACTAGTAGTTGGCCTGGCAGCAAGGTGCGTCGACAGTATTACATCGCTGTGTGCACAGCCCTTACCCAGCCTCATTACTGTTGTTTATGATAGCCTGATTTAAGCCAAGTGTGAGTCAGACTTGACCATGCGGAGATAGGCTTACCTATCTCATATAATGTATAATGACATTGTTAGATCTACCTACTACTTTATACCCGCGGCTTCGCACATTTTTGCTATGGAAACGCTTAAAGGTGATTTCTATCTCATGGGAACTGAGTTATGGGATAAAATGTAGCCTATGTTTGATTCCAGAATAAGAATTAATTGTGTTACTAGTTTTGACGTGAAGAGGTAACAAACATCCATCCAAACTTTCGCATTTATTATATTAAGGCGAAGTGGGATCGTGGTTGCGTAGGTATTTGACGAGCGATCGCCGCGCGGGGTACACCCTTCCCCGCGCGGGGTCCGCCCTTCCCCGCGCACTCCCAACTAGCTACTACGAACTAAATAGGCAGGTAGGCATCTCTATGGTATCTATAATGTATATTCGATAGCACGAGGATTTATTCTATTGATTGTATTTATTTATAGATACCTATGCCTGCTTACCTATACCTACCTAATACAAATATTTTGTAGTTATATATACCGTTTTTTTATTGAGGATGTAGGTAGGTTAGGTAGGTAAGATGTGTGAGTAACGTAGATGGGTAGGTACGTAAAGTTATAAACGGATTTGAAGAAAGGAATAGTTTCTCCGTTCGCTGGTATTCCCTAAGTAGGTATTTTTATAATTGGTTTATTTTATATATTTATGTAGTTAGGTATTACCTTTATAGAAAACCCAATATCCATTTGGATCAGTTCTCTGCTAGGTATATTCAAAGGTGGCTTGGAAGAAAACGCTTTTAGTGATAAGTCCGTATAGAGAATTTGAAAAGTAAGGTACCTACCTACACTTTTTGTTAGTCGGATACACGGTCGGACATATTATACCTAATGTAAACGTTGGTTTTTGTCATCCCTAGGTAGGTATACCTATTAGGTACCTACCCGGCCCTAATATGGCCCGGTGCCATAGATGGCCCACTTTCAGAAAAAAACTATTTCCGTGATTTTTGTTTCATGGATTGTTGTTTTTATAAAAAAAAAAATTCTATGCGTAGGTAAATATAAAGAGCTAGGTAGGTTAGGTAGGTAAGATGTGTGAGTAACGTAGATGGGTAGGTACGTAAAGTTATAAACGGATTTGAAGAAAGGAATAGTTTCTCCGTTCGCTGGTTTTACCTAAGTAGGTATTTTTATAATTGGTTTATTTTATATATTTATGTAGTTAGGTATTACCTTTATAGAAAACCCAATATCCATTTGGATCAGTTCTCTGCTAGGTATATTCAAAGGTGGCTTGGAAGAAAACGCTTTTAGTGATAAGTCCGTATAGAGAATTTGAAAAGTAAGGTACCTACCTACACTTTTTGTTAGTCGGATACACGGTTGGACATATTATACCTAATGTAAACGTTGGTTTTTGTCATCCCTAGGTAGGTATACCTATTAGGTACCTATCCGGCCCTAATATGGCCCGGTGCCATAGATGGCTCACTTTCAGAAAAAACTTTTTCCGTGATTTCTGTTTCATGGATTGTTGTTTTTATAAAAAAAAATATTCTATGCGTAGGTAAATATAAAGAGCTGGCCAAGATTTGATTAAATTGAAGAAAACAGATAGGTATTTTAAATGTGATTATATTTATTATTACCTTCGTACTATACATAAGTACGTACATTCTAATTCTAATTCTAAGCGGGGGAACCTCTCAATGGCATTAAAATCATCAATTCAATTAAAATGTGAAACCAATCCAGAGCGCTTTTCCGTTTCTAAAACCAAGCAGCTAAAATCACACTGAAAAAGAGAGTCGTGATTTAGCTGTTGCAATTGGTTAAAAAAATATGTTATGTCAACAATTCTGCGACCGATGATTTCTTTGATCGTGTTTGTCACATACTCTTCTTCCACTATGTAAGGCAGGTCTTCTGAGTCGCTGAAACAATTGAGATAAACGATGTTATATTGATGACTAAATACGGTTTTGCGACAGAAACAATACCTACTTTTAGCTATTATGAAATACTTAAAATGTTGCATTTCCTGGATAGGAATATGCGGATTCATAGAATGATAAACTGAAATTTGGATAGGTACTCTTTTATTATAGTAGTAAAGTGCTATGATTTTACTTACTCAGATTCACAAAGCTGAGGTGTGTCTGACACTAATTGAAGGTTTTCTAGTGCATCTTTAGACATTTCTTGCACTTGTGGTGATGTTTTTTCAGTAATTCCTTCAGTATGTAGTAGGTTTTCTGAGGTACTGAAACAATCAAGAGAAGAAGCACATGTAATATTGAAAGCAAATAGGTACGCATGTAGGTAGTGATAAAGTGTGCGTGCAATGTCCGGGTACCAGACTAACTGAAGAAGTAAGGTACCTAAGATGTTGCGTTCACACATTTCCGCGAAATTTTAATTATTTTGAATCAGTGGAAACTAGGGCTTGCATACGAATATTCGAATACTGAAATTGCAATATTCGAATATTCGACTAAAATGAATATCACTAATCTCAGACAGAACTCCGACGTGCATAAAAAGCCAAGTTCGCGAGACATGTCCATACAAGACAATAAAAGCTTACGTCGTTCGGGTTAACAAAATGACAAAGTTATAGGGTTCCCGAGTTCGGAAACACTCAGGACTGCCGCGTGCGACTGCGAAGTGTATTCGCTCACCTAGATTTAGAAGACTGTTTTTACTTATAATTCGTGGGTAATGTGCGTGTAAATTCCCAATGTCTCGTAATAACCTTTTGCTAAGTTGATATTTTAAATTTGTTTCTGCAAATAACACATAATATGTGTTATTATCACATGTGTGTTAAAATCACATCTTTTTTTATTCTCATATTATGAGAATAAAAAAAGATGTGATTTTAATAAACATATAGGTTTTTCTATAAATTCGAATCATATTCAAATTATTCGAATAGTACCAAAATAATAGTATAAACAGTAAAAAAAAATAAAAGAAAGTATTCGAATATCAAAACTTTCGAATATTTGCAAGCCCTAGTGGAAACACGTTTTTTGAAAGTGGGCCATCTTAGGCAGCGGGCCATCTTAGACAGCGGGCCTTCTTAGGGACAGTCGATATCTTACTCGGAACAGACTAACAGACATTTATATTTAGGTAGGTACCTATCTAATAGGGGTAGGTTATAGCAGTAATATGGATTACATTACAATAGGTAGGTATCACCTAATTATTATAGCTACTTACCTAAAGTTACCTGTAATATTATTATAGGAGAGTATAGGTAGATAACTATCGAGAGAAAAAGGTTGGTTCAAAGTTTCAAACGATTACGTAGGTCACAGATGTAGGTAAATATTTAGATCGATGGGTAGCACAATAGGTATATACCTAGGTATCTATTGGTGGTAAAATAATCAATAAAAACCTTACCTGTTCAAGTTCATCACTTTTCGTTCTTCAATTCAATTCTTCAATCGCGAATATTTTTTTGTTTTGTTATATTTATTCACCATTTTTGCTTGTAATGAATTTCTCGTTCAATATGCGTTTACGTACGCGGCAGCGGAGAGGGCGCGAAAAAGTTGTACACGGGTGCTCTCGACGAGGCGCTGCGGCCGACTGATGGAAGGCGACAGCCGCGCAATGGCCGGCCCGCGCGCAGTTTCACTGTTCTTTATTTAGAAATGTATTTTTTGCTACAAAATAATATTATTTCGCAAAAAACTAAAACCATAATCGTCTAAAGTATTTATTAGGGAATACGTAGACGAAATTTCATTGAAGTATGTTAAATAACCAGCAAATAAAACTGATTTTTCCGTAGCAGTATCACTGTAAAAATGACGAATTAGAGGAAACTTTGCGATTTTTTTCTATCGAGTCAAGTTTAGTCAATCATGTTTCGGCTCCCATAACTTACTAACTAGAATCCTAAACTTTTGATTGTCATCAAAAACCAATAAGAAAATTGATGTTTTATTGCCTTAAAATTGATTTTCCGTGCAGTCAAAACGTGGGTTTTGGGACTCACTTCACCTTAATGTGATGTGATGATCGATAAGAAAGGACGGCAATATTTTAGTGCTGTCAATAATATTTAATTTTTGTGCCATCTTATTTGTCATTTTTATGTCACTTTATAGATAAGACGAGATTCGGTTGAATTGGGTGAATTCATTACACAAATTAAAAAAAACTTACCGCGCCATAAGTAACCTAACATTGACATTTCTTCTAATACTTGTTTATTTCAGAATAAGCTACCATAGCAAAGCAAAATACATCCCTAAATATAACCAACCTTAGCATAATAATAATAAAGGCGTTGTTTGCCCGTCGTCAATCAAACTGACAGGCTGGTCCAGATATGGTTATTAATGAGGGTACTTTGAGTTTCAGATGAGCTGCTAATGCTTTGTCTTTCACGGAATGTTTCCAAACAATCGTTATGATAATTTTGTTATAATATACCTTTGAATAAAATACACTTGTTACTTAAAGTTACCAGGTAGCTAAATAATTATTTCTCTAACTTTTGCGCTTTATACTTAGGTAAACTTTAGTGAATATAATACTTCTTTGTTTTGAAATGTGTTAGGTGCAATTTCACCGTTAAAAGTAAACGCGTTCAATTGACGTTAAACCCGTTTTCGCATTAAATGTGTTCAAATGGTACATTTTATATTTCAAAAGCATGAACTAAACGCAATTAACGCAGAACCATTAATTATAAAGTTAAAGATTTATTTGCATGTCATCTTAGCGTTAATACAATTATAATATTGTAATAAAAAGCTTGAGCGCTAGCCATAAAGAAACTAGAAATAAGTAATCTTAAGTAATCTCATTGTAAGTAAACTGTTTAAGTTTAGAATGAGAATAAATTCTTTAAACCGAACTCGTTTAAACATCCTTAACGCCCGATAATGGTGATTCAGTTCAAGTCTATAAACGCGTTTAAGAACCTGTCAATGTCGTTGCATTTTTTTTGTTATTGTCTATGATTTTATAGGAATCTGTAGTTAATGTTCGTTTACTTAAACGCGATCAAGAATTAGCTCCAAAAAGCCGGAAAAATCGGTTTGACTTTAATCGAGATTTAACTCAATAATATGAATTCGTTTACCTAGAAACGAGTTTAATAGAACGCATTTTAAGATACTAACGGTAAAATCCACCCTTAGCCATCGACAGTAAGATGGTGAGGAAATCATAGTTAATCATTATATCCAGCTAAACTAGTCACCACATAAGTCTAAAACATATTTAATCAATTAATAATTTATAAGGTGTTTTTATAAGCTTTTTGGAAATAAAAGCCCTAGCCTAAATCTAAATTGGGATATAATTAAGTTGAATCTTTATAAAGGTAATTTACTATGGAAGTAACCAATATTTCCTTCCCTCTTCAAGCTCTACTTGAAAATATTTTCTTTATTTCTGAAAAATACAACGCTGATATTTGTTCCAGAGTTGCTAGTCTTATAAAAAACAATATCTACGTTCAAGAAATTAAATAAAACAGTTTCTAAGAAACTCAAAAGCTCTTCTGAGTTGCCTCCCAGAAATATTAATAAAATCTCGTTATTCTATGCAGTACAGAACCTCTTCCATCTTAATTATATTAAAACAATATTTCCCGAGGAGCGATCCGTCTTCAATGAGGTACCCTTCAGATTTATTACCCTGCAGATTTACTTGAGCACTCTTTCAGGCTGCGGTCAGAGAGTTGTGCACAGACACACCAGGGAAATAATGCTTACACACTTGAGCACCTGTGCACCTGGCTAGTCTAAGTTGAGACTGGCTCTGTGGCCGAAGATTCGGCTAGGAAAAAACTTACTGCTGGGCAATTCACACAGCATTATCTAGCTCGAAGCTAAGCAGAGCTTGTGTTATGGATTCTAGAAAACTGATATACTAAATACATTATTTATACTACATAGATATTTTTTACTATACATAGAGAACATCCTGAACAAATATCTGCAGATCGTACAATTTGTCCCGAGGCGGGAATTGAACCTGCAACCTCCTGCGTCGCACACAGAGGTCGTCATAATGAGTAGATTTTATTTCTACTGGCTTATACTTCGGTCAGGTACTAAATAAATTATAGATGTTGCTCTGAGGCATGAGGTTTGTTATCATCACTTATCAGTCATTTTTTTCTCACGAGTGAGGCAAAATCGTCTCACAAATAACCTTATTAATTTTATTGATAGGCATTTTATGTTTGTGTGCCATCCCTCAGCCCATAATAAATAACATAATAAACCGATAAAACCGCAAACAGCTTCAAAATGCTTAAAATGCAGCAAAACGCTGGCTTTAAATCAAATTAACCCGAATAAGTGGCAAAATCGCATTAATAAATTAAATTTAAAACCCACATGGTTTTTAATTTAATTGAAATACCCGATGATTGCATCGATATGTGAAACCGCGACGTCGGTGTTGCCATAAATCGACAACGTGAATTTTCCAAGCAATTTAATACCATCAATTGTTATTCGCGCCCACATAATGATAATGGTTTAATCTTTTGATAATTTTGCAATTAGTGTGTATGTTTATTACCTAGCTTCCTGAATTTTATTGCTTCCGTATACCTGTTTTGATGTTATTTGATATCATTATTCGTTTAATGATCACTATTGTCATCTTCTCAGTTAGCTTTAACTATACCATTTGATATCATTATTCGTTTAATGATCACTATTGTCATCTTCTCAGTTAGCTTTAACTATACAGTTTTGAAAAATTATGGCGTAAGTTTTAGGAGCTCATTGCTTATGACTTTCGTTCGGCACGGTAATTTTGATTTCTTAACTTAACAATCATAATACGGTCATAACGTTTTAATCGTATTTCAAAAATACATCAATTTATAACGTATCCTTGTTAAAAATCTTTGTAAGCACATAATCGACTGAGTCTATTAGTTGAGTAAGTTTTGTCCGCTCTGTTTCCTTATCTACGGCCGGGTCACAGGTGCTCGACGCCGCCGGTAGGCAAGATCGTTAAATTGATACCTCCTTCCGCAGTCGGGTAACTCGAGACCACTTCTAACCGATTGTTAATGCCGTTGCATTCAGGATATTGTTCGGTTCTTTGTTATTTGGCCCGGAGTTTTCAGTTTGTTTAAAACGTTGGAGTTTTAAGATATTTTCGAGTACTTTATTTCTTCAGGACGTCAGTGTTTTGATTCATTATTTGCAGTCAATGATAGGGCTCAAAGAGAATAAAACCACTACGTTTTAATAGGGCTGTTGAGACATATAAATACTTTATGGTAGACTAGCTTCTACCCGCGGCTTCGCACGCGTTGTTTCTATGGAAACGTTTTAAGGTTATTTTTATCCCATGGGAACTGATTTATGGGATAAAAAGTAGCCTATGTTTGATTCCAGGGTTAGACTTACCTGTATGTAAAATTTCAGCCCGATCCGTTTAGTAGTTTAGCGTGAAGAGGTAACAAACCATCCATCCATCCATACATCCATCTAAACTTTCGCATTTATAATATTAGTTTGACGTTTTAAGGTTATTTTTATCTCATGGGAACTGATTTATGGGATAAAAACTTTCGCATTTTCAATATTAGTGTGATGATGTGATTAAATTTATGGTTACCTATATTCTTCATTTGTATATGCTCGTAACCTGTGACGTGCACTCACGTACTAAATAGTTGTCGAATAAATTAATTACAATTAATAATAAATATAAATAAAGCTGGACAATTCACACAGCATTATCTAGCCCTAAGCTAAGCAGAGCTTGTATTATGGGTACTAGATAACTGATATACTCAATACAATAGTACACTACATAGATAGATATTTTTTTTATTATACATAGAAAACACCCAGACCAACGGAATAAATTTCTGCAGATCGTACACAAGTTTGTTCCATTGTTGTACAATGATTCAGTGATTTGTTTTATGATATACCTACCAGATCCTCAGAAAGGTGGGTTGATGGAGTGATTTGTTCTGGATGACTCAATAAAAAAAATTACGAGTATCATATTCTGGATTTTGTAATTTATGCAAAGGGATGATAAAGGGACAGGGTGATGACACAACAAAGCTTATTTAATAAACCCATCATTGTCTCCCTGCCCACGTAGATGTCCCACGTAGATGTCTAACGTAGATGTCGCACGTAACGGGCAATTTTTGACCCCTAACGACCCATGCTACGCACGTAACACCAATCTAAGTCACGTCAGATTTCATCCCCGGGGGCTTATTTCACTTTGCATCCTACCCAATATTTCATATTACAACTTAACTGAATTTGATTTAAAAGGGAAATAAAACTGTGTGAATGAAATCTAATATTGAAAAATCATTTGCGGCTTTTCTTGTAAATTCGAGTACAGAGATAATGGATACTATTCATAACGAAAGAAGATTTTTTGGCAACATTTGATGAAAATCGGCATAATCGGTGCCGATTTTCATCAAATGTTGTTCAAAAATCTTCCAAAAAATTAGCTTTCTTGCAAATATGGTGAATAAAAATCTGTTAGGGAGCTACAGTGCCACAAACGATACACATATTAAATTTATGGGTGACTTCCACCATCCCTCGGTAGGAAATAATCCTTTTTGAAGTCGGTTAAACATATGGTTAGAGCCCTTTTGAAAAGATAATTGTAAAAGGCCTTCACAAACAGCAGAGCTGTAGGTACATTTTTTACATGTTTCTGCGTTTTCCGTTCAAAAATGTCTAGTATACATAACGTTTACATATCTCTGCTCTACCCCTTATTCTGTTCTACGCAAGTTATGCAAATGCAACCCAAGCCAGCCCGGCTGATACGTCAAGTCAACCTGAGAATTTACCGGATATCCGGTTACGGTTGATCCCGGTGGAATAGCTGTAGGATTAGCTGACATGCCGGGTAAAATGGCGCGCGTTTTAGCATAATTTTACAGGGTAACGTTTGACAATTTGCTAATTTAATTTTACATGCTTTAATGCCGTGATGTGTTTTGGTGTCCACGTACATTTTTTTGCAGCATAAACTTTTTTGGTATTTTATTTGTTTTTATCAAGTCATAAAGTACTTAAGCAGTGTTACGTACTGTTACGTATATTTTTAGGATTCTATAGTAAACACATACAATGTCATTGTATCATTTTGCATAACTATTGCAGTTATGCAAAACCGAACTGAAGATTCTCGTAACTATAAAACTCCATTTACAAAATCCATGAAAACATTCCAACAATAAAAAAATAAACAGTAGGTTAAATAGTCTAGACAACAGCAAGCATGCAGCCTCGGAGATAAGGGATTTACAAGTTCCCAAACTGGATCTCAGTTTTGAAATACTCCGAGATTTAATCTCCCGGCTTTATTTCTTGGCTGCAGTTTCTGCGTGGAGCGCAGTAGGAGACTGGAGGGAAGTTATGTTTTTTGAACTACTTGGTGATACAATGTAACTTAAGGCCAGGTATTCCTGCAGCAGTAGGCGTAAGGGAAAACGCGCGCCTGCCAAGCCGCCGCGCTCGTATTTTTTGTAGTTATTTAAACATGGTGATTAAGAAAATACCTAATGTTATCAAGTCAAACTCTGCAGATTTGTATAGAAATATTAAGTGTCCTTAGTTGATTACAAAAAAGTGTGATATCAGTAGTTCGCTAGTCATAGTATTGAAAAAACGTTAAAAAAAGGGGTAACTTTGGGATTTTTTTCTATCTAGTGAAGTTCATTAGATCTTGTAATTGAATGCGACTTTGACTAGATTAGATCCTTAAGTAATACATATCTTTTTTTCAGAATTTTAAACACTATTTTCTAAGTCTCATTTGATTTTAAAAATCACAAAAATGCGGCCTCTGCTGGCCTACCAAGCCTTAACGTAACTCTAATAGCAAAACAACCCTTCACCGAGTACCGAGTACCTAAACCTAACTTCAGTCAGTGACGTAGCGTACTTGCTCTCGAAAATATATAAGTAGGGCGACCGACTAACCTTCACACTGTATGTCACACTAGTGTGAAAGTCAGGAACAAAAAATTCTAAATTTATAATTTTTAAAGTAATTAAACGAATTATTATCTTTTCACACCATACCTTGCTCTGTCTCTAGTGTGACGGTAAGGATGAAAATTTCCGCTACGTGTAGGTGACACTACAATTGTATTGAAAAAGCAGTTGGAATTATTTCATTGCGTAGGAAAGTTTATATCAATTTAATGTTAGTTTTATAAGTTTCATTGTTTGCATGTAATTATAATTAATTAGTGTAATTGGTGTTTCCGCCGTTCTAATTAATAATTAAATAAATGACTTCATTATTTCTGTGGTAGGTTTCATCACTGATGACGGTAATCTTTTGGGCACAGTCAAAAATTAGGCACAGCCACAAAAAAAATTATGCAGTTGTTGTCGACAAAGATACTTGTCAAAAATGACAGCTATAAATAATTATAAATAGCAATAAAATATGTAAAAATGACAGTTGTCTTGTCTCCAAGCTCTCTAGAATTTGGTAAAATTAAAATTAGGTACCACATAATTTTTCAAGAGTCGCACCCAACTTGCAAACCCTAATAAATGGACAGACAAAACTTTATTTGCAACTTCAGACACACATCCAAAATACAACAACTACCCTGCTCAGTACCACTAGGCCACTAAGGTCGTCAAGTTAATAACACAGCATCCATTGTATTTTTGCATCTGCTCCGAGGAGCTTTACTTGACTGGAGATAAATTACGTTGTTTGTCAGAGGCGTCGTTTTTCCACTTACAGTTTGTAAACCAGTTTTTATTAAGTTTTACTTGTTTAATACATTTATTAAAGCTTTACAAATTGAAATACAGCAATTCTATATTTTCTACCGATCTCCAAAATAAGAGTGCATTTTCAATCAAGTGTCTTCTAGACCTTCGTGATATATCGTCGGCCACGTTGTCACATTCCATCGTAAGATTGTGGTCAAACGAAGGTTTGTTATTTATAAATAAATAATACTGGACAATACACACAGTAAGCTACTCAAAGCTTGTGTTATGGGTACTAGATATCTGATATATTTAATACATTATATGTATACATAGATATATATTTTTCTGAAGATCTTACACTAATTTGTTCCGAGGCGTGAATCGAACCCGCAACCTCTTGCGTCGCAGGCGGACTCTCGCCCGCTGCGCCACTGAGGTCGTCGCTTGGCAGGGGGATAATTGATCGCAGTAGAGCTTTAAAAATACACAGAGTGAAGCTGCCTTTACTCTGGTAGATTCCTTAGTCAGCTCTTACGACACCTATGTGCTGAGTTGGAGAGGTCGATTACAATAGCTTGCTTAGTCATCGATGTATGCTTTGTAACGATCGTTACTCAAGCATGGATCGATGACTGAGCATAGTTTCATAATACGGGCCTGAGTTGAGTAAATACCAACCATCTAATTACCATTTTACTTTGTCGCTGATTAAACAACTATTAGTAAGCCCTGTCAAGTAGTCGAACAGAAATAAAAAAAACAACCGGAAAAATCCGAGAAACCATTGCAGTGTATAAATCAAGTAGAAGCCGGGATCGCATAATCCCGGCTGCGGTAACCGGTTGTAACCGGATATCCGGGCACCTGCGATAACGAGCTCCAATGGTATGTTCGTTACTGCTTTGTGGATTTTATGAGCTCTTATTTGTACTATTGAATTAGCGACGGTCCTTCGAGCCGGATCTTTGTGAGAGGACTTTGAAATAATGCTATTGGAGAGGCTGGTCTTAATTTATCATGTTTGGCGCTTTCATCTTTCGCATCGTTTGTTGGATTGCAGTTTTTCTCGAGTTTATCGTTTTGCTTGCTCAATGCGTTTAGCTTTTTTTCATGGCTTAAGAAAGCGAGACCTATTTAGGCTATTCTTGGATACGAAAACGTTTAAAAGGATGATTGACCTTCAGTGATGAAGAGGCACTATAAGAAGAAGAAGAAAGCTAGATTAAATAATTTGAAGGAATTGTGTTATTCTTCACGACTAAACCTAAACCGGAAAATCTTTTGTAAGTTTAACAAACACCTACAACAATAGCAACAAATTCTGAATTCTTGTTTCCTTGATGTGTAGTAAAGTGAATTTTTATTGTATTGTTAAAAATATTAAATTCCAAACATCATATTTTTGTCTTACAAAATACAATAATATCAGAATTGATCTTGAAATTCTTGCTTAATATTCAAAGGGGAACGCACGCTCGACACGTCGCAGAGCGTGACGTCATCTTATCCGGGTACAGGCGGCGTTAGTGCAACCGGGTGTAACCCGGGTTACCGTAGTAGTCGGCTCACTCGGCGTTTGTAGGGTTAAGTTTATCTACCGATAAGTGGCGTGAAGAAAAGGGATTTCCATTTTAAATCTATTAGCTAGACGTAATCAAATAAAATTAAAAAAATAAACAAAATTGCCAGCTTTTGACCATTTATTTGAAACTAGTTTCTGCCCGCGGCTTATCACGCGTATTTTAGTCTGTTTGTTATTTCAGGTCCATTAAATAAATAATGAAAAATTTATTTTATCCATTGTTGAGTAGTTGTGCTGTGAAGAGGTAACAAGCATTCGTCCAAACTTTCACATTTAAAAGTATTAAAAAATGTGATACGATGATGTGGTATAAATAGGTCGACATAAAAAGGTAGTTATGGAACATAATACCAGCATGATACAAAAACTATGTCCATAAAGTAATTATACTTTACAGAATATTTATGAAAACTTGTTGTACACTCATAGAAATATCAATCTATTCCCTAAAAATAGCGACATACATAATATAAATACTAGAAATAAGGATAAACTCGCTGTGCCCACAACTAGGCTACACAAAATTAATGTATCTTTTAAAGGGCAATGTATACGCTTCTACAACAAAACTCCTAGTGAGTTGCAAAAATTATCAGTAAATAAATTCAAACAAATTATAAAAACCTTGTTGTGCAAAAAGGCTTACTATAAAATATCAGATTATCTAGAAGATTAAAAAGCTTGGGACGGGTTTTGCTCCAACTCGAAAATTAACAACTAACAGGCTAAAGGTTTCTTCGTCGCTTCTTTACTTTGGTCTACATACCGAAGCGACAGAAATCAAAAATATCACTTTATTTCCGTGTCCGTGTTTAGTTTTACAATTTGACCTTTTCTAAGTGTACATTTATTGTATTTATGGAAATAAAGAGTTTTTGATTTTGATTTTTGATTTTGAGAAAAGTTACAGTAGCTACTGTAGCCTTATTAGCTACTTCTGCAATTTTCTAATTACCTACGTAGTCCAACTTTTTTCTCTTTAATAGTTGAGCGTTTTGCTCTACACGAATGTAATTAAACTTTTCCATCCCTATTAATATTCGCCGTTAAATATAATAAGTTACAACGCCTCTGGACAGGAGTCGAGTACTTTGAACAAAGTACTAATTAAATATTAACTTTGCTGTGCTTAAACGGCTGTCGAACCAAAAATAAACACGAAGGGGTTTCGGGCTTTTGAGTTTTTTGCCGAATAGCCACCATATTTTCAATAGGTATAACAGTTTGATGATTGGAAGTAGGTTAAGTCATGTCAAAGGGGTATTTGACGTCAGGAAGTCCTTATATGTTCATTACGGATGTAAACGGGTTCACTACGACCCTTATTTTTGTTGGAAGAACACCAACGTTCCCTTTATGTTATTCAGTGACCGACTTCCTAATTCAAATTGTTCTGTTTTTGCGCGTATTTATAATCAGAATGCTTTATTTCCTTGAGAATGCAGGATTGTTGAACACGTGGACGCTTGCAACGTTGACGTATGCATCCAATCATGAGTCACTCATTTAAGGGTCCGGCGACGACGGATGAATTTTCCATACAAACGTAGTACCAAAATGATTTGTAATTTGAGAATGTTTTCATCATGGTTTGCTATTATTTGTGTTAGAATAGTATTTATACAGGTTCCTGCCATAAGATTTTTTCAAAATACTTATCTACACAATTACTAAGACAACATTCATTCTTTGATGTAAAAATGCGATTAGGTTTAATATCATTTCAGAAAGGTATTATGAAAAAAAATTGTGGCAGGAACCTAGATAAATACTATTTTAATACAAATAATAGCAGACCATAGTGAAAATATGCTCAAATTAAAAATCATTTTGGTATTACGTTTGTATGGGAAATTCATCTGTCGCCGGACCCTTAATGACATAAATTGAGTTGCAGATTCGATATCTTTCAAGTTTTACTGCCTCTACCTACTAGTTGGTCTAGGGGTAAGCCTATTCAACAGAAAAAATTCTTTAATTTTTCAGTCTTATCTGTCCTTGTACCTTAGGGTGTTTCTTATAACGAAGTACCTACGTGTGTTATTGTTATAATAGTAATTAAATATACGACTGTAACGACAATAAGTCTAAGATTAAGTGTATCTACGATGGAATAAATAAAAACAAATAGAAATTGGGTTTTTCTAACAAGAACAATTCTCATTCACAGTAGCAGCCCGTAGTCAGGAAATTGGCGGTGTTACACCTCCGTGCCTCGGAAAGCACGTTATGCCGTTGGTCCTGCGCTTGACCTCTCCCCGGTCGTGTCCGTCTGCCGTCCCATCAGATTATGAGAGTGAGAGAATAAAGAGTGTACCTGTGTTTGCGCACACACTTGTACACTATTATAATGTCCTGCGCATCCGTCTAGTCTCCGATGAGTCTGGCTGCCATGTATCTTTTAGGAATACAAACCTAGGTTCGCCACAACTCGGCCAACATGTGAACTGGTCTAAAGGGTAGCCATGATTATTTTGAATTAACATTAGCAAAACACTAATTGTATTAAAGTTGTTGACAGTTTTCGACTTTAGTTAATTTAGCCGAAGCCACAAGAATTTCGGGCAACACTGGCTAATAATGCATAGTTTACGACATTTCAAATTGGTCCTAACCCCATTGTAATAAGGTTTATGTTGGCATTAACTGTGAACCAGGTGGATGAAGTATGAATTACAGTTATGTGATAATTGTTGGGAATTCATTGAGCTATTAAATTATTATGGAGAGCGAACTTTGCTTTATCATCGATTCGAACTTGTTATAAAGGAGTTTAAAATTAAAACTTTGGTGGTAACAACATCGTTAAATTTATTGGTATTGGTATTGAACGTTAAACTTTCAGGTATATATTGCTTCTGCATGTTCCACCATTTTGGATTTTTTCAAGAATCTATAGCGATCGATTCCATCATAAAGGTTTTTGCGGAGTTCGGATTTCAATATACCTACTCGAATTTGATGATGAATTACATACAAAAACTGAAAAATTAGGTCACGGGCCGTACGCGTATCTATTTCTTTATTTCTTGGGGTTTCCCAATCCCCCATCAGCATACTATACTTAAGGCCAGGTATTCCTGCAGCAGTAGGCGTAAGAGAAAACGCGCGCCTGCCAAGACGCGCTCGTGTTGTTTGTAGTTATTTAAACATGGTGATTAAGAAAATCATTTTATTAAGTCAAACTCTGCGAATTTGTTTAGAAATATTATGTGTCCTTAGTTGAGTACAAAAAAGTGAGATATCAGTAGTTCGCTAGTCATAGTATTGAAAAAACGTTAGAAAAAGGGGTAACTTTGGGATTTTTTTCCATCGAGTGAAGTTCATTAGATCTTGTAACTGAATGCGACTTTGACTAGACTAGATCCTTACGTAATATAGGTATATCTTTTTTTAAGTATTTTAAACACTATTTTCTAAGTCTCAGATGATTTCAAAAATCACAAAAATGCGGCCTCTGCTGGCCTACCAAGCCTTAAATGAGTAATTCAAGAGAAATTTCCAGGTCATTTACAGGTGTCCACCGATAGCAAGCATTTAATTCTTTTGGAGCCATGAAAGTGGTAAAAGGTGATGTTTAACTTTAAACATCACCTTTTACCAATTTCATGGCCCACATCATGGCATACGTCTCACATGCCCATCTGCTGGCCCTTGCAGCGGACATGTGGTCTCTGGGTAGTATAACCATTCCTTCAAAACGCCACGTACATAAAGCTGGTGCTGAAACAGATTGACACAATTCCCTAAAATATCCAATTTTCATGAAACCCCACCACATCCCTCAAAAGTAATTGTATTCTCGTCGCACGACGCGTAGCATTTATCATAAATGGCACAGCATTAGGGTACCGTATTAATATTCATGTCGACCGCGCGAAGACGTTTAAAATTAATCTCGTTTGGGTTCCGTATATCAGCATGCGAGAACATGTGGGGAATTCTATCTGAATCTGGAATAAACCTTTATGTTTTAAATGAATTGTGAAATACTGAGCAGTTGTATCACATTTACATATCTTATCTTCACAACTGTCACGGGCTAATTCTGCTAACTAATTGCATTACTATGACGATGGATATCGTCGCAGAATCGTCTATAGGTGAAAAAAACTCCTGATAGTGCGTGCGGTGCTCTTTGCATAGATTGATAGATTAGTTGCAATAGTTTGTAATGGTGAAGTTGATTGCCTCGTTGGTCTAGCGGTCAGCTTGTTCAACCGCCGATTATGAGGTCCTGGGTTCGAATCCCGGATCGGGCCAATAGTTGGGGTTTTTCTAGTAAAGAAAATTCACAGTAGCAGCCCGGAGTCAGGAAGTTGCCGGTGTTAAGCCGGCTTTTGACTATGATATAATATAAATTACATCTTGAGCTATATATTACATCCCGCGATTGCTGTTCACACTGTGAGATATATATTTTGGAACACACATGATCAGTTTACACGTCTGCACACGAACGCCAACATTCAAACTGAGGGCGAGGCAGGGGGAGGCGCGGTGTCCGGGGACGTGAGGTATAATATACACCTTCAAATATCGCTCACTTGGTCGAAAAAAATATTTGATAGATAGATAGATAAATCATTTATTTGCTTCTGCAACACACAGTACATAGGTATTATAAACATTTGACAAAAAATATAATTAACTGACAAAGAAAAGGAGAATAAACTAAGTAATAAAAAAAATAAGAAGCACAAATTAAAATAAATAAAAAAAAACACATATAAGCAGGTAAAGTGTGTGCTGCAGCCCAGCAAAAAGGCAATAACTCAGCGCATAGTTTTGCTCGGAAGAGCAAACACTGATTTTCAGTCATACCCTCTGAGGTGACCAGAAAAACGAGATACAAACAAGTAATGATGATTGTGTCAAAACAATGAAGATGCCGTTGCAGTGTTTGATAAAATAAATAAATAAATAAACTTAACGTGTCCTTAGTATACCTACCTACGGATTGGTGCTAGGTGCTAGGCGCAACAGCAAAAGACAGGAACTGTACCGGTAGAAGTAACAAAACCAGAGCTTTCTATAATTGGCAAACGAAGTGTTTAGGGATTCCTACAGTTTGTTTGTGTAATAGTAAAGATTTAAGGCGTGATTTAAATGTGAATTTAGTATTAAGAATACGTAAGGGTGGAGGTATATTGTTCCAACACTTCGTCGCCAAATATCGAAAACTACCTTTGAACACAGCAGTTTTATGATTATGATAGAGGAGTGCAGACCTAATTGAACGCAAGCCTCTAGTGCTATTATCTACAAAATTTAGTTTAGAATGCAAGTACTCAGGTTTATTGAACTTGATTACATCAAAGATCAAACCCCCAAGATGCAACTCTCTACGCGATTCCATATTAAGCATAGACATTTTGTTTAGATAAGGAGTGACGTGACTACGAGGGGGGATACTAAAACAAAAACGACAACACGCATTCTGTACACGCTGCACCACTCGCTGAGTTCGGGCAAGTAGCCGTGTACCATACACTACGTCGCAATAATTCAGTCTTGAAATGATCAAAGCTTCACATAGAGCTATGCGAGAAGCCTCTGAAAGCTGATTGCGTATGTTGTATAGAACTTTTAGGCGGTAAAAACAATTCTTCACTAAACTCAGAACGTGATTTTCGAACCTAAGCTGGCTATCGAAGATAACACCCAAGTTCCGTGCCTCATCTACACGATCTACCGAAACTCCTTGGATCTTAACATCCGGATTACAATGTAGTTTCGTGATTTGCTTCTTGGTACCTAAAATCATATATTTTGATTTCACGGGGTTTAGTACGAGAGCGTTTCGCATGGACCAGTCTGCTATTGCATCCAAATCTTCATTTAACAGAGAGACGGCTAGTGGCAGCCTATCAGGTAGATCAGACATATAAACTTGGACATCGTCCGCGTAACAATGGAACATACAATTTTTAATACATTTGGGTAGATCAGCACTATAAATGATAAAAAGAAGGGGTCCTAGTATGGATCCCTGTGGGACGCCACGATTAACAAGAGTAGGACGTGAAAACAAAACAGCACCGTCATTTTTGACAAGCTTAACGGATTGCGAGCGACCACCCAGGTAACTTGCGAACCATGTAACTGCCCTCTCACTCAAACCATAATAGGACAACTTGGCAAGAAGAAGGGAGATGTTAAGGCAGTCAAATGCACGTGAATAGTCAAGCATAGTTAACACTGTACTGCGGCCTTTATCTTGCTCCGCCAATACGTTGTCAGTCACGTCGAGAAGGGCAGTTACTGTACCACGGCCCTTACGAAACTCCGATTGCAAAGACGGTAAAATATCAAAGGTCTCGACATATTTAGTCAGCTGGCTACAAACCGCTTTTTCAAGCAGCTTAGAAAGAAATGGCAGAATGCTGATCGGACGAAGATCTTTGTATTCAGTAGGGTTATTAATTTTAGGTATAGGGGTGACGAGAGCTTTTTTCCATTGTTTGGGCACTATGCCTGATAAAATAGATTTATTAATAATCTCCGTGATTACATCTAAAGTACAAGGTAGAGAAAAAAGTATCATATCCCTACTAATGTCATCATCGCCCACGGCATTTGATTTAGTTGATAATATTATTTTAGATAGATCGGTTGGGGTGATTGGACTAAGTTCAAGAGATGCTGATGAATACTTATTTTCCTTGAAGAAAGACAACTCAGTGTGTGGCACTACATTGTCACCGGGTACGTTTAAAAAGTTTGCATTTAATTTATTTGGGTCATCAAAATAAGGGGGTAGGGGGGTATTTATAGTTTGGGATGTAATATATATTATAGCACAGTGTAAACGGTAAAATATTATATCTCAAGATGTAAAATATATTATATTATATCCCATAGTGAAAAGCCGGCTTTACACCCCCGTGTGTCGGAAAGCACGTTAAGCCGTTGGTCCTGCGCCTGACTTCCTCCTGGTCGTGTCGATTTGTCGTTCCATCGGATTATGAGATTGAGGGAATAGAGAGTGCACCTGTGTTTGCGCACACACTTGCGAACTATAATATGTCCTACGCATCTGGCTAGTCTCTGATGAGACTAGCCGCCGTGATCGAAATTCGGTTAGGAGGACATTATTATCACTATTATAATGGTGAAGTGATTAATTAAGTGGAATTAAGGCCCTGTTAATACAACCGCTGCTTTAGTGCGACAGTACCCGTAATACACTTGGTGGTAGTGTAATACGTTCCCTAATGAACAGATTCACCAAAGTCATAAATAACGGGATATTTACCATGATTTGAGTTTTGAGCTTTCCAATATTTCGGCACAGTTTCATGCGCCATGATCACGGAATAACAAATCATGGTAAATATCCCGTTATTTATGACTTTAGTGTTAATAACCATGATGGATTTAAAAGTTTTATAGATTCACCAAATGCTCCAATAAACATATAAAAAATATACTAGAAATATTCTTAAAATAAAGTGCCGACGTCTGTTACTTACCAGACAACCACAAAACGGATTGGGCTGGAACATTGCGAAGATGAAGATTTAGAGTAACATTAGATTCCATATTACCTCCGATTTTTTAACTATCTTCAAAAAACATAAACAATCCCGCAGTACTTAACCTAAAATGTACTTTCTTGCTGATGATTTTTAAACACAATTTAAAATACCTGTCGATTTGAGATCCTTTGTTCAATAATTCGTATCGTTAATTTATTCTATTATGTTTAGTATTATTTATTTACTATATCTTTATCTCGATGATTATTGTTATTATTATTATACACTCATTTACTCTTCAATCTCGTTTGTGAAATATATTTTTTACTATAGAAAATAAAATGTTATTTAACTATTCTACAGTAAAAAATATCAAAACGGTGAATCACCGGCCGCGAAGCTAGGCTTAAGCGGCCGGTGACTAGGGCTACAGAGATTATTATTTTTACTAGCATGTGAGTATTAGTTTTTTCTGTTCGTATTTGGTTACGGGTATGAATTGTATGGCGTGATCGGACAGCACTAATTCGTTATCTTGTTTCTTATCCTGACCGATCACAATATCGGATAGCACCTTTTGCCGTGATCCGTCAGGATACGATCGGTTTTTGCGTGATCCGTCAGGACATACCCGTAATTTGCAGCTCTAAGCTCAACCATAGACCATAGTACTTACCCTTTCGAAGCACCGCACCTCCGCCAACAGCACCAGATTGATGTGAATGAACCTTGCATCCTCGCACGATCGTCCTTTCACTCTAAACCCAGGTCTATTATAGAAGTACTTAAAACCCGTATACTCCGAACTGTCCAAATCGACCTTAAGCCCCCCAGAAAAGGTCCAATCTCCCCCACAACCACAGCATACTCCCTTCGTCATGAACTTTTCTAGCGAGGCCGCCCTCGAGGCCTTTTGAGGGCGGCCCGGCCATGTTCCAGGGGCGGGAGTACTGTGGGGCCCCTTAGGCCTCCTTCTCAGCTTCCAGTCTTCGCGGAGATCAGCTGGCGGCCTCCATCGCCACTTGGATATCACTCGTGGTTCTTTGTATGGTAGTTTCAAGCTGTCCGGTGCATTGGTTGGGGTTTTTGGGATATTTGGTCGGTTCTCGAAGCACTCATATCACTGCGTGTCAATGGATTTAGTACGATTGGCGTAAGATATAGAGTTCAGTTTCATTTGAACATAATAGTATTTAGTACGATTGGCGTAAGATATAGAGTTCAGTTTCATTTGAACATAATAGTATTTTTGAAAAACATGAAGCTACAGAAGCTCTTGGCGGCTTCAGAAATGATTGTTTTTCAAAGTGAGCATTGCTATAAATGTGTAATAATAGTAGTCGACATTTTATGAATAGTATTTTATATAGTATTTTGTTTTGTATAGAGTGTTTTGTATAGAAAGGTATTGTAAAGATAGTTTTTAGTAGATACCTACCTACCTATAATCAGCTTAGTTTGCTTTAATAGTTAGTGTTTTGTTTTGTATAGGTAATCTTTGTTTGTCTTTAATGTCATAGCGACAATTTTGGTGACTGTCGTCTTTAGTTTTTAAAATTTTATATAATTTAAATCCTTTTATTGGCTGTAAGTGATATTCTTAAGTTAAGTTACTTTTATTTAGGAGAGCTGTGGATTTTGTATAATAAATAAAATAAAAATAAAATATAATGAAGTGAGCATTTTGCAAAGTGGGTATTACGAGTAGTGGAAATAATTTTAAGTGGTCATTTTAATTTGTGGCTTTATACTGCCAAAACGCTATAATTTGATGTTTTAAACTAATATTTCTTACATTTGTATATTTTAACTTTAAATTATGAATTCTAGCGGGAATTTTTAGTGCCATTTTCGCTGCTAAATAAATATCTGTTTATTCATTGTCTACCTACCTCCCTATTTACTTATAGTCATTTGACCCAAAATAAATTACCAATCTAAATACAGTAGCTTCCTTGAATTCTAAAAACTTCGTTATAAATTCCCTGAAGAAAGAAAATCGTCCTGAAATACACAACAAAGGGAAGCCTGCAATCTCCACTTTCCCTAATTAAAGGGAAACCGACACTGTAGCGGGAATCACTGAATCATCTCCCTAGCGCCCTCTACTTAGTCATTAATCAAATAATTCGCTCGTGATTAATTAGAAAATCGGCAATTAGTAGGATCAAGATATTGTTTTTGGAAGAAAAACGACGTAAATTAATATAAGTCCGGCAAAATCACCGTGTGTTTCCTATTTATTCTACACAGACTATATTACTTTAGATATATCTGTCTGTTTTTTTTTCCTTGTACCTTATGGTGTTTTCTATAGCGAAATACATGTGTGTTATTGTTGACATCGAGTTGTTGACAACGACATCAAGTGTAACATCAAGTGTACCTACGATGGAATAAATAAATACAAATACAAATAAAGTTACACAACAGAGACCATTTTTTAAACGTCGTTTGTTTTTAGAACGATCGTAAAAAAACTTTCATCTCCAGGTACATTACAACACTGTCCCTTATTGCTAGCTATAACTCTAACGTTTTAGACACGAACGGAACCCGAAAGCCAAAAGCTAGTTGATAAAGCAGTGGTTTACAAAAATGTTTTCATTTACAAACCCTCTCTCACTATCATAGCTTATGCAACGGAATCCATTCGAAGCGAGGAGCTCGAAACGCGTAACAAATATATTAAACTATTGCAATTCCTTCAATACCGAAGCTCATGTGAACCAAATAATACGAGCCAATAGAGAAAATAACTCAAATATTTACGGAAAATGAAATTGTCCCGGGAAATTTACTAGCATTAATCCCTTTCAGGGCGACCTTTCCCGCTGGGCGGGACTTATTGCCGGGATACACGCTTTTTATGGAATTTCATGTTTTTCCACCGTATTTTATAGCTACTTTATTATAGTTTATTGATAAAGTATGCTTTAAGCTCGAGGTCAAGAAAAATAAAAGTGCTTTGATTCTTTTGTTTGACTTTACAACGCTTATGATGAGGTACTTTACTATTCTGTTACATTGTAAGAGTTGTTAAGTTATATAGTACCTATCAAGTTTACATCTACAGGGTTAGGCGTAAAGAGTGGCCAAGCCTTTACCTACGGGTAGGAGGCATCAAATCTGTTCAGAAAATAAAAAAAAATGTTCTCAGTAAAAGTCTCACGGTTTTCGAGTTATTGGACTATTTAGAAATTTTCAACTTTTCTACCCTTGTCCATACTTTTCGATGCTAAGGTTCATTCTTGGATAACTATGCTATCATATGCTAATTGCCATTTGTGTGCCAAATGAACACTTTTTCTTTTACAACATGAAACAAACAAAAATGTGTTTTGCTAATTTTTTCCAAAAGTTTGTGTGTTTGTGTGAGACTTTTACTGGGCACATTTTTTTTTCTAAATAGTTCTGATGCTCCTTACCCGTAAGTGAAGTATTGACCACTCTTTACGCCTCACCCTGTATGTACGTAACGTAGCATCTAATAGCCCTCAGGGATGATAATAATTTTGAGAATCGCATAAGTAGGTTCGTATTTACAGAAATTACCCAAAATGTTTTAAAATTTCATCGGGAACATTTCACCAAAAAAGATGGCTACTTACAGAACAAATTTACTTTATCTATACTAATATTATAAAGAGGAAAGATTTGATTGTTTGCGTGTTTGTATTGAATAGGCTCTGAAACTACTGGACCGATTTGGAAAATTCTTTTACCATTAGAAGCGCACATTATTCCTGATGAACATAGGCTACTTTTTACCGCGGGAAAATACTTCATTCCTACGGGAAAACGAGTTATAGGAAAGCTACGACGAGTTCGTAGCATATAAGTGTTAGTAGATACGAATGTAGATAATTCGATTAGAAAGATTTTATTTTATACAACTTTAATTAGTTTATAAAAATGCTGTGTTAAAATAGATATTTTATCGCTTCTGGTATTTCAAGTAGTTAGTACAAGCTACTCAAAATACTAATCCTGCGCAGTCAAAGTCGCGGGCAACAGCTAGTGTTATATTAATTGTTTAATTTCTTCGACACAGCGAGCATTCGTGCAGTCAGTACGGGGAAGGACACGGCAACGACACGGGTTTTTGACGTTTCATGCTCACTGCGAATGGTAAATTACATTCCGTAACACCGTTCAGTACTCTTTACATATCTACCTGAGAAACTTTGTTACACTACAAGGAAAATCTTGTCACATAACACTAATGAAATTAAATATTGACCAGGCATAACTTCCAAGGTTTTAGATTGTTAGGTAAGTAACCCTGCGAGTTTTCAATCTCAGTTTCCGTCAAATAGTAGAAGCACAAAAAACTAAATGAGAGATCATTCAGACCACTTGAAATCCGCATTATTCTCACTTTACTAAGTTTGTCTAAGTACGATTGATGGCTTGCAAATGGCACTTTAGTCGAGATGCGTTTTAGTTAAGACTTCGGTTAGTGCTAGGTGGTCTTAACTTAAAGTTTAAACTTGATCTTTGGTTCATCGGACGCAGTCACCTATCTAACTTAACTCTATGGTTCAACTTGAATAAGTTTCACTTAAGTTAGTTTAAGTTTGTCTTGCGAATTTCTGCTAGAATTGACCGCAATTGTTGTACTTGGAGTTGTTCGTTTCCGGCCGTTAAGTTCGATGGATGGGGAGGAAAGGTATTATATTTTATTAAATAGCTTCTACCCTCGGCTTCGCACGTGTTTTTTTAGGTACAGAATTGCATGTGCATATAAAATTTCAGCCTAATCCGTTTAGTAGTTATGGTATGATTTTGCAAATTTTTGCTTATGGCTGATGAAATCGGTATCTTTTGTTGCAGGTAGCCTGTCGCGGATTGCCTACTAAAAAAAAACTTTTCTGATAATAAAAATTCACCACTCGACACACCATACATATATCAAGTCTACAGCGCCTAAAAAACCAGTCATTTTGGCTGTCTTATGCTGGTGTTCACCAAAAGATAATCTGACAATTAGGCTGCTTCGTCGGTTAACTTTGACGTTAAATGTATGAAATGTTATGTCAAAAACGTCAAAACAACTGTTTAAAATTTAACTATCTGTTGGTGAACTCGCGTCTTAATACTATATATTACATTAATACTATAAGCCGAAAGTTTGTGAAATATGAATTTTCGTTACGATCTCCAAAACGACAAAACAGATCAAGATGAAATTTGGCGTACGTCTGGAGCAAAGCCTAACTTAGATAATAGGTTCCTTATAATACCGAATATACGCGTGAAGCCGCAGGCAGAAGCTAGTTCGTTCATAAGCTTCCCAAAAAAGTAAACAGCCGGAAATCAAACCCTAACATTTATATTGAAAACCATCAACTCCCGTTCCACCAAAACAGCTGTCACAAATATCGAAACCGGTGCCAACGGCAACGTTTGATATTCCACTTAAACCGACTCTATTTCCTTCATCTTCAGTATTGACAATAACCGAGATATCAAGTTCCGATAAATAGTTTTGCAGTATATCTGTTAACCGGAAGTTTCGTTACTATTTCAACTGTTATCGAATGTCTGTCCGCAAAGTTCGTTCAAGTTTGTTAAGGTAGAACCCGCTTAGTTACTGTACCTATAAGTTAACTTCAAAAGTCAATACGCTTAACCTTTTGACAGTCGGAGTTGTAAGCACAATTGGATATCTGTTATACGACAATAACAGCTTTAGATAATCATAGGCGTGGAGTGGTCTAAATATTTATGTCTCAACTCAAATATCAATAAACAATTTATTTATTATTTTAATAATCTAGTTTGAAAGATTTATTTCGGTGTGTATTTTGTTAATAGATATATTTGATACAAAGCCATCTTTTTGCATTATACTATCGCAGAATTCAATACGAGGTAAACAAAAACAAGAATGAAACCAGACAGACGTGTACATTCTTGCACGGTGGAGGCTTCTGTTACAATTGTATATATTTTTCCGAGAGTTCGGTATAATTTTTATTGAAAGATTTTATATAGGGCTGTTTCCTTATTTTGTAACGTATCATCTTTCATTGATATTTCTTGCGTAACATTGCATTGTATAGAATACCTATTAGAAGAGGGGGCTGATTACATCAGAAAAAACTAGCAGTTGGTAGTTAATATCTTTAGAGTAGGTGGAAGACAAATTCGTTGTCACAGATGAAAGAGAGTGTCTGGAAATCTTGCGCAATTTTTATATTTAGCAACGTGAATTCAGGTTTAAGGAGGCGATAAAACTTCATATTTGCTGAAAGGGCCCGTGCCGTGTGCTGTTTATGGCATCGGGGTGAGGCGGCCGTACCTTCGAGGATATTGCGATAATTTAGCCGAGAAGTCCTTAGTTGTTGCGATTTTGTAATGCAACGCTAGGGATACCATTGTTTAATAGAGAGTGCGCACATACTTGTGCACTAGATGTTCTGTGCATATGACTAGTCTCTTAAGATTTTCGTAACAACTTCAATTATTCTTTGTTTTCCCCTTTTCTTTAAAATTACACTTTTGTGAATTCCTAGATCTACTTTTATGTATTTATAAGCCAAGATCTATCGTAGATATATATTTTGCATACCCCTTAGATGTAGTAACATGTTATTGTATTCCGTGTTTATCTGTTTTGTACCTGCAACAAAAGAAAGGAAAATTATTAGTCGCATTATAATAAACAAGAACGTCAAGTGCGAGTGTAACTCGCGCGCCGAGGGTTTCGAACGTTTGTCGATTATATATACATGTACTAAAGGTACCGGTTACAGACATCGCTATAACGAGAGATATTTAACCTAAAATATTAACTTAACCTTAACTTCTAGTACCTTTAACACAAGATTTGCTTAACTTGGGGATAGATGATGCTGTGTGAATTGTCCAGCATTATTATTTATTAAATATATTTTATTATTAAGCTTGAAAATGTTTTTGTTTTGTATCTTTCTCGTAATTGTGTTGGGAATGTACCTACAAACTAAGTATTTACTCCAAATCAAATGATTTTTCTAAGATTGGAATTTCGCGAGGACCTTAGAAATTAATAACTGAAGTTCCAATTTAAGTAGTAATCTTCTTAAATTCACAAAGTCCCTTAACTTGAGGTTCCCAAGGACATTTCCCGAAGGAAATCAATATCTACCATTAATATTTGGGTTATTATTTGGATGTTTTTTGTTGACTTCAATATACAGGACAAGTAATGCCTTTTTGTTTTACTGGTTTACTGTTAATTTTTAAAGCCTAGTCTTCCTTCTCATTTCGTGGCTTGCCAAACTTGAAAATTAAGTCGTAAAAAAATCAAAAAGACCTACCTAAGTGCTGACTTATATTTGGTGGGTAAATATCATCTGCAGTTTGAGTAATCGGTAACCTCCCGAAGACTGTCATCGCAACGGCCGCAAAGCCATAAAATTAAAAACACGTGCTAAAGTCGTAAATCTATCACCGCAGAATAAATTCGCTAAAATCGATACGCCCGTAAAATCAATGGTACGGCGATCCGCTAAAGTTGGTACAGTCGCCAGTAACGAGCGGTATAAATAATTCACGAAACTTGATGGGAGGGGATACGATTTATGCGGATGCAATACGGTCGTAATGATCATAGATTTGATGGGATCTCTGCGGGTTTGAGGTGTTTGAGATCGAAAGGTTAAATTTATTTTAGAAAAATATTTCTTTTACGATTTCTGTAGCATAGTCACAAGGCTAAAGGAAGTGGTTTATGAATGATTCTCAGCCTATCTCAGTAGATCATTCATACTTTGTCAAATTATACTATTTTCGATGGTAGGTAAGATGCGAGTATTACGTAAGTTAAAATACTAAAACAGTAACGACGAGTAACGACTAACGTCTACAATGTCTACGGAGTTTGCTACGCCGTAGAGGGTCTACAAAAGAGCTACGAGTTTACGTTGTTCCAAATTTCGACGCTAAAAGTAAGCTCAGTAAAAAAACGTAATCTCAGTTCCAAGTAGAGTTCTAAATAAAGTTTGCTGAGCTTGTGTTAGATGTCAAGAAGATCTGCTTCAAGTGTAGACCATTCGAAAAAATGTAGAAGACTTTCGCTTCCTGAATCACTGGAGTAAAGTAAGCAGCTTTAAAACTAAAAATAAAATAGAAGTATTTCCTCTGTAAGAGGTACAAAGAGCTAGTAATCTAGTACAGTGAACGCAAGAAACACATTACCTCTATTTGCTGAAATACGGCAAAGAATCAGAGCCCTACAGTTGAATAAAACAAATCTGTCTTCGTGGCGTTTAGCTCTTATTTCCATCCGCTACTCAGCTATTTCCTACTCTCGGTGTGGGAGAGGTTAAAAGCTGACGCGATGAAAGGTTTACATTTAACATTTAGTTTTAAATTTAGCTTATAGACTAGACATAGTTAGACTCTCAAAATATGATTGTAATTTTTGGATGTATTTTTTTGGGCGTGGGCGTGGGGCACGAACCCTAGAGCATCGATCCAGACTTTACCTATTCCAAACTTCGTTTGTGTAAAAATAAATCTTGCATGAAGTACTGAGTCTTCAATTGGAGTTATTCCCAACGTCTCACATGAGTATCGCCTGGTTCCCAGCGTCTCATATTTGACTAATTTTGAGATATCTAGTTTGAATTATAGTTCATATAATAGCTTCAATAGATATATTATCCGGAATCGGTTCAAATTCAAAAGATCTGATTCCAATTGATTGAGTCGTGTATTCCGATCGCAATTTCTGTCATGTACAATTCTGTACTAGAAGTTTTCTTCAGTTTAAACTACACAGTGAGCTGGCGGATTAAGAATACGCCGATCGTGTCTACTTTACACCACGCGCGGGCCATTTCCTCTTTGGCGTCGTTGGAAGCTCCATCCGACAACTATTCGCCCGCCGCCGCGCGCCGTCGCCGCCCGCCGTTGCCGCGCGCCGTCGCCGCCCGCCGTTGCCGCCCGCCCTCGAATGCACGCTCCGTTCGCATGGATATTTGTTCATTATTTCTAAACCTAGGATTTTATTCTTTACTTTATTTCGTATTTTTCTGTGCTGTTTGTAAATGTTTGCCAAAGAAACTT
Source organism: Eupithecia subumbrata (assembly GCA_949316285.1). Taxonomy (NCBI): domain Eukaryota; kingdom Metazoa; phylum Arthropoda; class Insecta; order Lepidoptera; family Geometridae; genus Eupithecia; species Eupithecia subumbrata. The sequence continues at coordinate 13,552,829 of OX438632.1, read as the reverse complement.
CTATGTATTCCATTTTAGTTAAGGAAAAGGGGCTAGAATATTTACCTTAAATATATCCAAAGAGCTTGAAAAGCGAGGATAATTGATAAATTCTTTATAGGTTTTATCTTAAGTTTGTTAGGTTATTTTTTATTGTTGTTGTTATTTTTTGTTTGCTAATGTTTTATTTTAGCAAGACAATAAAACTGTAGATTTTGAGACTGAAATTTAAACCTGGACAAGCTATAATGCAAGGTAGTTTTAATAAATGAAACAGAATCATTCACTTAAAATAATGAGAAAATCATGGGGGCTTTTGATTAAAAAATTGGTTGATTTAGTTTGTATCAGAATTCCCTACAACGCAAAAAGACAGCAAGCACTCCAATGTGCACAGAAAACACTTGACAGTTCCACCGGCAGATAAATATCGAATCTATATCGTTATAGGCAGAGCTGAGAGTCGGTTAAGCAAATCGGTCGCGAATCGTTCATCCCTACTTATTCCCTTCCAGGCTATTTCACACGGTATCTTTTCCTCGAGGTGGTGGTGACAACGAGACACACAGAAAAATAAGTTTCAAAACTTTCCAATGTAATAAAACTTACAAGGCGTTCAGTTTTAGATTTGTTTTTACTATGCAAAGCGCCGTGGCCTAAGACTGATTTAACGCGTTGGAAAAGTAGGTATGGCAATAGAAACACATGGGACATAAAACACATTCAATTTTAGTTTTAACAGAAAACCAAAGAGTTTTAACCTTCTGGCAAGTAATAAGAAAAGGGATCTCACCAGAATTTTTTCTTTAATTTTGTAAAAAGTATTATTTGTGTATTACCGATACCTAAATTATTTTAGTGATTTAAGAAGGGCAGAAGCCTTTATTCACGAAGAAAATTACAGTAAAATAATAGAAATAAATTAGAACTAGTATTTACAATTTAAAACAATTGATCTAGCTGCAGACTGTTGCAAAAAATCGACAGGTAGCTCAACTGATCCATATCAATACCAGTCGTCGCGTCCCCAAGACGCTGGCTGCATTACCCCGCTGTATGGCAATGCTGATGCACTGTGCCGGATACTGACCAGCTCTCGGGTCACGCGTCGCTTCGACCAGACGCATTATTTAAGTAAATTGTTTAAGCATTATATCGGTATTATTTCAAGATACTGCATTATTTTTTCACCGGTAACTTTTTTTACCAAGACTACAACGAGTCCTACTAATATTATAATTGCGAAAATTTGTGAAATGTGAAATTTTTGTTACCTAGGATCTCCAAAACTACTGAACTGATCAAGACGAAATTTGGCAATAACTTAGGACGTAGCCTAAGTTATTGCTTAAAAAATAGGCTACATACTATACCGAAAATTTGACGACCTCCGTGGCGCAGCGGGCGAAGGTCCGCCTGCGACGCAGGAGGTTGCGGGTTCGATTCCCGCCTCGGAACAAATTTGTGTACGATCTGCAGAAATTTGTTCCGTTGGTCTGGGTGTTTTCTATGTATAATAAAAAATATCTATCTATGTAGTGTATTGTATTAAGTATATCAGTTATCTGGTACCCATAACACAAGCTCTGCTTAGCTTGGGGCTAGATAATGCTGTGTGAATTGTCCAGCATTATTTATTTATTTATTTAAAATACATGTGCGAAGCCGCAAGCTGAAGCTAGTTTACTATAATGATATTTGAAGTTCGTTCTTCGCGACCGTATGTTCCATGCAATAACCGGAATCTGATAAAACAGTCGGTTTGTAGCGCGCCGGAGCGTGAACTACATTCATGTGACACCGGGAACACTGAGCCTTACGGCCTCCTCACTAAAATAGAGCCAATAGTACACATAAGGCTCTAGGTTGCTACGATTCATATATTTATTCAGGGACAATTTAGATTTATTGATAATTTTACAACGAAATTCTGTAATCATTTTAACCGGGAAACACTTATGGGAAGCTCATACTAGATACGCTGGCGGGGTGAATTAGTAGTATTTAGTATCATATAGTTTGGTTTCAGATGGATATAAAATCAAAGTTCCTAACTGTAAATACCTATCTATTTATATCTCATTGTTTAAATTTATATGTCCTCCTAGCCGAATTTCGACTACGGCGGCCAGTCTCTCGGAGACTAGCCAGATGCACAGGACATATTATAGTGCACAAGTGTGTGCGCAAACACAGGTGCACTCTCTGTTCCTTCACTCTCATAATCCGATGGGACGACAGATCGACACGATCGGGGAGAGGTTAGGCGCAGGACCAACGGCTTATCGTGCTTTCCGAGGCACGGGGGTGTAACACCGCCAACTTCCTGACTCCGGGCTGCTACTGTGAATTTTTCTAGCTAGAAAAATCCCAATAATAACTATTGGCCTGACCCGGGATTCGAACCCAGGACCTCGTAATCAGCGGTTGAACAAGCTGACCGCTAGACCAACGAGGCAGTCAAAGCATCAGTTGAAATTTATATAATTGGTTATTGGTTTCATAGAGTTAGTTATTAAGATTAGTGTTTAGGTGTAGCATCAGGGACTAATTTTATTTTATTTAGGTTAATAAGTATATTTTTAGTATTAATATTTTCTATGCTTGGTGTACGTACATATCTTATTCATAGTGGATAATGTTACCTACCCATGTTTAAAGACAATACTAAGCAGATTGGTTCTAACAGAATTATCTTCTCACACGTCACTTCTCAAGGGCCCTGCCTGAAAACCAGCGCAGCATTGGGCAAATGCCAGGGGCGTAGCGTGCCTTGGCGGGGCCCCGTATAATAATTTGTTTGGGGGCCCTTATGAAGGGTAAAGTTTTCTCACAAATGAAAAAAAATGTTTGCATAAAATTAAAAGAATTGCATTGACGACAGACCATACTTTCCATATGGAAAGACCCAGATCTCTGACGACCTTTCGAGTACGGGTAGTGGGATCCTCGTTGAACGCTTGGAGTATGGCTTCGTCCACACCAACAAGCTGCTGCGTTGCACTGACTCGTGGTTCTCGAAGAGTTAAGTTTCCCGTTTCTCGAAGTCGCCGAAAGGTGTTAGAAAATGTGCTATGGTGTGGCACACGTCTATTGGGATGCAACTCTCTGTACAGTCTCTGTGCTGCACGTGTATTTCCATCGCATCTACCGTACGCATAAATAATATCAGCGTATTCTTCAATGCTGAATTCCGCCATTGTGACAAAAACAACGATAACAAAACAGAACAATAAACAGTTTATCAAAACATAACAAATAACCAGAATAAGAACGAAATTTAACGAATACAAATATTGGTTCGAATTCGAAATTCTGATTTCGAATTTCAAATCTTCGAATTAGTCGGATACCTAGGTATGATAAAAAAAGGTTTTTTTTAATTAGTTTAGCGTTCCTAACGTTTGTATTAGAAATAGGGAAGTGATATTTGAACCAAAATTGTTTTAATACAATGTTTTATTCTTAGCGTTTTTACTCCATTTTCCCTATAAGTGCTAATTTTTGAGAAGTTTATAGATTTTTCGGCTACTTGTGGTATACCGTTGTAATAAGCGATGTTTAGAGAAATTTTTAAAAGCATTTGAACTTCTCGATCGCTATTTTTTTTTAAACGATGCAAAGTTGTCCTTCTTGATTATTTTTTTTACGTTTTTTAACTTTGAGAGCTTTTAACTAATTATTTACACGTTCTTTCAAATAAATAATGCCTTCAAAAGACGAAGGATACATCGGAGACCAAAAGCAAGTAAAAATTTTACTATAAAACACGTTCCAAAAAAAAGTTCTAGGGGTAGATAGGAAAAATTTCGGAAAATCTTAAAAAAATACAAAGAACAGGATTAAAAAAAATTTAAAACTGTTAGGGTCTTTTCCTTCAAATTGTTTTTCACAAATAGGTCCACCTACACACCCACCGAGTTTGTCTAACCCTCCACCAAACACCCTGTATATTTATCAATCTGTCACTTTTTCCAAAATTTTTACAAACAATTCAAATATAGTTACACTTTCCTTGCCTTTTTTTCGGCAAACTGATTTATTAAATCATTAATAGCTGATGATGACTTTAGTTTTTATAAAGTGCCTTCAAGGACAATAGTGACAGGTCTGACAGGCGTTCATGTCCCATCGAACAAAAAGTTATTTATAAAACCGATAATTTTTTTACTTTTGTCATTTCTGAAATAAATAAAAAATTGAGAAGTTTTTATTAATTTTTGCTTACGCACATCGGGGGCCCCCGTAGCCCGGGGGCCCCGTATAATTGATACGGCAGCTACGGCGGTAGCTACGCCCCTGGCAAATGCTTAAATACTGCATCATGCTGAGGCAGGGACCCATTTGACCCTTGACCATCTCTGTAAATATAAGTACCTACCTACTAAATAAGCTGCAATCTGTGTTGTCTTCTGCCTTAAAAATGTACTTGTACTTACGTAGACTCGTGTGTGTCTGCTAATGTGATTTGTTTTGGGTTAAATAAATTATTTCTCTCTCTCTCTCTCTCTCTCTCACGACTCATTTACATTTGTGTTGGTGACCAAACTTCCGCACCAACGACGCCAGCCTCTTTCAAGCAAGCCTTGAGGGAGGCTGGCTGGTGACAAAGGTAGGAAATTTGATTTCATTTGATTAACATTCGAAAATGATTTTGTTTTTTAGAAAAAAGAGCAGTCTGAATAAACTATTCAATAGTGATGATGTTTTTAATTAGGTCCGCAGCAATTTGGTTTATCAAATATTTTGTATGAATGAGAATTTCGACTAGCCACAAACGTCCCTCAAAGCAAAGATATGCAGGGATCAATGGCAAAGATTTGAAGACTCCATACCTACGTCTCACAGAATCATATAAAAACTACTATACCTCTTCTGATTTACGGGATAGCAACGGCAGCAGAAGACCGTTACAATTACCACCTAAAAGGCGTAGTTCACGCCAGCTTGCTCTCAAATTGCGTCTCGTTCTAAACCGTCCTAGTACGTAATGTGCAGAGCAGCGTGTCCTGCTGTCAATTAGCATGTTGCACGGTCTAGATGTTGCATACTCCATGATTTATAAATGCACGCTGTATGAAATTGCGGGATTTCGGGACTCCGAGGCGAGGGGCTATGTGTCTGAATTCCAGTTTTGGTTGAATTACTCTGAATCATGGTGGTATGAGAACAATTGTACCACATTTACATCTCTAAGACAGAGCAGAATGGTTGGCAAATATCAAGAAGAAGGCTTTGTGACGGTTTGAATTTGTATCTATACTAGCTGTGCCCGCGGCTTCGCCCGCGTAGAATTTTATCTTTTGCGCGGAACCCTAATTGCTTGGTTATTCTGCTAACCCCGACGGAGACAAATTCAACAAAACAAAGATCATTAAAATCGGTCCAGCCTTTCTTGAGTTTTAAATGGTGTAACTAACAAGACTTAGTTTTATATAAATAAGATTTCAGTGTGATTTTAACGTTCTATGAGATATTTTTATTGGAAAATTTATGACTTTGTCAATGCAGTTCATAGAGTTTAGTAGGTAGTAGATGTTGGCAAGATATAAAACATTTCAAGACGGATTTTACCCACGCACGAGTATCGAATCGAAACATTGTCGAGACTTTTATGTAGCTAGATACATCAGTTCAGAACGTGAGCAAACTCAAATGTAAAACTGCATAAGTGCATTTATCTCTCGTTCAGTGCACTTGCAGGCTTATAACCTCATTTTATTTCTGCTAACATCATTTTTCTCCACAAGCTTATTCTAAACTTTTTATCTCTCGAGTTTTATGTAGGTCTTTACGATGTTTAGTAAAATATTTCGTCATAAAACTTAAACTTGGCGAGTTAAGTAGCTAACTTTTTGGTAAATCACCTTTTGCAGTAATTCATCACTTCCCGCCCAATTTGCCTGATGTCCGCCATCTTGGAAAATGGCGACGAAGAGTTGCTTGATGAACTTCATTAGTTTGAGTTACTGGCTCTTTGATATTGCTGAGTGTTTTAGGTGATTTACTTAAAATGGCGAAGATGTCTCTAATTTATCAATAATTAATTTAACTCTTAAATTTTGAAATTTATTTTAAGCTACTTTTAGTATAGTTTGATGAGAGGCATTTTACTTTGATTCTTAACCGCTTTCATGGATTTAAGTTAAATACGTTTTCATTACTTTCGTTTTCAGACCTATTCCTCAGTTTATTTTTACGACATTCCTAATCCATCTTCTAGTAACATATTAACAAAGCTGAGATATCCTTACAAAAAGCCTGTTTTTTTTCGGTTCAACGGCGACCCTTCTGTCATTTATATCCTCTAAGGTCCACACAATTACTGGCAGTCCCAGTATCCAAGTAACCATCAAACAAACACACATACTGACAAATAACCCCCCCTACACCCCAAGAGGGGGTTGATTGATGTAGAACCCCTGTCTCCAGCTCTTCGGAGCGAACAAATCTCGGTTTCAGGATTTTTCTACGCTTTTTGTCGATTATTTTTGTTTTGGACGCCTGATGTAAGTCTGATAGCAAAACGTTGCTATTGCTAAGACAGGAATAAAAGGCCCATGTTAAAAGAAAAAATAAGGGCTGTGAGTTTCCACGGAGACTCCTAAATATAACAATTCTTTAGGAAAAATCAATAGGCAAACATTGGTAAGCGGAAATCGACCGGGAACCGGGGACAGTGTCCACTGCCGGCCGCTAACTTATGTGCCAATATCGGGCCGCACTAAATCAGCAATGTACGCGCGCTGATTTACAGCCGGCGATCCTATTATGATCAAAGTTATAGTTGCTGAGTGAATTAGATCGTAGGTAATCATATTTCTTGATTCTACCTTTTTATTGCCATGAGAATGAGATCATTAATTTAGAGATTGAGTAAGTAAAGTACAGTCAGCTGCACTAAGTTGTAGTACCTTGTCGCTTTGAAATCCTACTAATATTATAAAAATGATAGTTTGTGAAAAGTGAATTTTTGTGACCTAAGATCTCCAAAACTACTGAACAGGTCATGATGAAATTTGGCTTACATTTAAAACATAGTTTAACTTAGAAAATAGGCTACTTATAATACCGCAAATACGCGTGCGAAGCCGCGAGCAGAAGCTAGTATACATTATATAATCCTATTTTGTTTAATTTTTAAGAAATTTCTTTCACACAATTCAAAAAACCAAACAAATAAACTACGATAAAGTGACAATCGGCGGTCTTCCGTTTATTGCGATGTCTACCATCTGTTTCTACCTAAAGTGATTTCTTTTTCGGTTTCTAGTTCCTGTTGTGTTTTATGTTTTACTTCTCGCAGATCATCAAATGACACAACTCATGAAAACCCTAAAGAACGAACCCGAAAAGATTTGTTTTACTACTTTGTAAACGTCAACGGTCGTTTTGCCAAATCGTTTGTCCCTCCGCCCCTCACTTCCCACCGCGCCCCCTTTACCCAGTGACAGCTAATGTAGTGGTCATTGTCAATTAATGTTGTTCTTTTGTTTCTCTGGTGATCCCAGAGAGGTCCTTATCCTTACAAGTGTAATGGACCTAAAGTTGGGGAAAAACTTAGGGTAATTTTAGGAGCTTTATAAGCTTCTACGACTGCTTTATGGTGAATAACAGAAGCGGAAAATATTTTTCCATGGCTTCCAATGGAACATTTAGATCGCTTGCTAGGTACTTCCTTAGAAATGAATACTCACTCTCGCTATCCATCGAAAATTCAGCCGAAGTATGACTAAGAGTATTAAAATAAATAAATAATGAATAAATAATGCTGGAGAATCCACACAGCATTATCTAGCCCCAAATAAGCAACTCAAAGCTTGTGTTATGGGTACTAGATAACTGATATACTTAATACTTTATATACATAGATAGATATTTTTTTTACTCTATATAGAAAACACCTAGACGAACGGAACAAATTTCTGCAGATCGTACACAAATTTGTTCCGAGGCGGGAATCGAACCCGCAACCTGTTGCATCGCAAGCGGACTCTCGCCCGCTGCGCCACTGAGGTCGTCAGTATTAAATTGAGTAAGATGACAATTGGCAACATTTTTGTGAAACCGCTGCTTACCGTAAGGCAACACTATTTAACCTCGGTAGTAAATAGATACTTACTCAATCAGTCGAGGTACATGGCCAGCGGTGGGCCGGTGGTTCAACATGAGCTAACGATAATCATAAATGTCAAAATGTCTCCGTTGCCGCCATATCATACAATCAGCCCGATCGTAAAACAGCGCAATTCAATTAATTGCATATTTCGAGTATTGAACGGTCAACATACAAAATAGGGCTAAACGTCGCATAGCCATCTTGTTGAATGAAAATAATTAGGTATTCCCAAGAAATCAGCGTTCGTTTTTCAATCGGTCTAGCCTCTATAAAACAGGCTGATTCTACTCGGAAATCTATCACATAGAAATGGCTCCGCGGCAATGGTGATGATGTCTGATCTTCACACATTCCATCCCAACAACATTGACTCTACTTAACTGGGTAACATTAGAATTTCAGCAGATATTCATATTCCGATAGTCGAATAGTTGCGAACGAGTATCCGAATAGTTTCAATATAAACATACAACTATTCGCGCTCCGCCTCTGTTCATATTTGAAACTGAAGCTTTACCTTTATGGTTTTAAGTTTGCACAGGGATCACACTATATTATATATATATCAAACTAATATTATAAATGCGAAAGTTTGGATGAATGGATGGATGGATGAATATTTGTTACCTCTTCACGCCAAAACTACTGAACGGATCGTGCTGAAATTTTGCACACAGGTAATTCTAGTCCTACAAAAAAGCCCGCCACAGTATATATATGTGATAATTTTAATGTTATTTATAATGTTAGTTCTTTTCTACGTCACGCTAATATAATCGACGAAACCGCGGGCACCACCTACTACAGAATAATTTCCTTAAGGTCCATTGTCCAAGCTTGCCTATCCTAAGCTTGGCAAGTCAATATTTAACTAATATGTAATCCACACGAGTAAAACCACAGGCAAACGGCTAGCCAGGATTATTCAAACTATTTGTTTTTGTTTGTATTTTGGTCGAACAAGCTTCAATGCTGTACGGCAAACATGAGCGGTGCGTTATTACAACTTTACAACAAATAGCTAAAACATTGTTGGGAACATTTTGTAAGCTTTTTGACTTATTGTTCACTAAACCTATCAGTGCAATATCTTTATTTTATCTGGTAGTGTATTTTAACTGATAATAATTATACGAATAAATAATGCTGATATTCCACATAGCATTATCAAGCCACAAAATAGGCGTGAATTGTGGTAGATATTTTGGGGGATACCAGATGACTGTTATTCTACCTTTGTGGAATAATTATTTATATAGTAATGAAAAAACCAGCCCCAGAACAAATTTTTGCTGGTTACACAATTAATATTGTTAAAACCCTGTTTATGTATGCAGAATATTTGACTAAATCCTAACGGCTTAGTTGGGGCCTCAGACTCTAGCATCTGGCGTCCTAACGCCTATTTAAGTGGATGGTGTTACCAACCTAAACAATAGAGAACTGAATAGGGCTGGCAAACCGATCGGCCACACACGTATATCGATTATATGCACACCACATATCGATACGGCGAGACAGAGACATAAGGCATTGTGCAGACCACCCATTTCGCATCACGACGCCACTACACTAAGCTCTAGTGGCTAACGTCTTAATGCTATCTACACAATAGAGATGGGACCTGGTTTCGATGAAACTAGATATTTTAGTCGATAGAAAACACCATTAGCTTTGTGAAGATACAAACTGTGTAACCGTCAGAAAAAAAAAACAAGCTATGCAGGCCTACTACTTTTTAAAAATACATTCAATATTTTTAATAACAGTGCTTTACACTATTTCGGCCAGAGTAGTATTTGGTAAGTCCATTATTTGATTTTACTTCTGCACTCTAATTGATTTATTTATCGTTGGCCACTGCACACCACAACCTCACCTCAACCTCAACAGCCTGTATTGGTCCACCATTGGACGCAGGCGTCGCCCTGATAAGCGCCTTATTGGCTTTTATCACATGGGTATAGTGTCCATAATCCCCACGCTGGGCATGCGGGTTGGGGATCGCAGTTTGGTGGTAGAATTCTTCTGCAGGAGTCGCTGATGCCCGCTCCCGGTGGATATCCCTTAGTCGCCACTTACGATACCCGCGGGAAAAGTTTAAGTGGTGCAAATTCTAAGCCGGCACCACACAGCTGGTAGCACACGGCATTACGTATTTAGCTCAAAACAAAGTATAGCTTGGGTTGAGGTAAGTGACTACTCTCTCTGTGTATGTGTGTGAGATTGATCGAATCACAACACTCAAAAGCTGCAAATTAATCCATCGACACCTTCCCCTCCCTAGTACGCAGGTGCATCGACAGTAGCGATCAATTGCTCGATATCCACCGTCCGTCCTACGAGGAACTTCCCGTGGACGAGTAATCTCTTCATGACGGTCATGGACACGTCATGACAGTCATGTCGTGATGTAAGCTGTTTTAATGGTATGCTGTGCTTTGCCAATGGTTGGCTTGCAGCTTGTTCCGCTTTGGGAAAATGCTCCACGGAAGCAGGCACCAAGTTATATTATGCAAATAAGTTGCCCTATATTAAGAGATGAAGCTCTCATTTTTCCTAATCCTTGTTACTAGGCAAGGGAATAAATGACCACAGCCTACCTATATGCACACAGTCGTTCGACGAAGGCATTTTGACGTGGTTTTGACAGAGAAATCGTACGGGGGCAAAGGACGGGACGGGGAGGGACGCTCATGAGTAGAATACATCACCGCCTTAGTTAATCGGGAGCGTCCCTCTCCCCGACCCGTTCCTTGGGCCCCGCACGATTGCCCTGTCAAAAGGGCTTCGTCGAACGACTGTATGCATTATAGGTAGGCTGTGAAATGACTGTGAAAAATCAAGTTTAGTAGACATTTAGTTTATATTCCAGCTATAGATTTTAGAGATCTGTTATTAAGTTATTCATTTAGACGACCTCAGTGGCGCAGCGGGCGAGAGTTCGTCGCGACGCAAGCGGTTGCGGGTTCGATTCACGCCTCGGAACAAATTTGTGTACGATCTGCAGAAATTTGTTTTGTTGGTCTGGGTGTTTTCTATGTATTATAAAAAAAAAATCCATCTATGTAGTGTATTGTATTAAATATATCAGTTATCTAGTACCCATAACACAAGCTTTGAGTAGCTTGCTTTGGGGCTAGATGGTGCTGTGTGGATTGTCCAGCATTATTATTATTCTTGATTTTTATGGCACTCATTTAAAAACAAAAAAATAAATAAAAAAAGGCATGGATGAGGCGAGGTTTTTAGTCCTGCTTTATTGAATTTTTTCTCGCCCGTGCAAGTTACAGATGGTACATCAAAATGCTTTTAAAATTCTTAACTAATCAATATAATTTTTGACGGCATTATAAACCAGTACGTAAGTTTTATTATCCCAAATACGTACTGCTACTCAGTAGAGCTCGTAATGTTCAGATTATCGTTGATTCAGTGTAAAACTTTTTTAGAATCTTTCGTATTCTAAAAAAGTTTAGCTATTTACGTTTATAAAACAGTCCATAAAGTACCTATCCTTTCATTTGATCTGATCTTTAAATCTTTTTACGATCCATCAATAAAAACTTACTAAACTACCAACTTCAATAGGTAGTATAACTAAAAGCTACAAAAGCGGGGGTAGTTTACTTAAATTAAGTTGCAGTTTTGGATCCTACTTGAGAATTGTTTGTAGCGGCTAAGCCAGAGTCGGTTTCAGAATATTTTATTTTATTTTTGCGAAATGGTTATTTTATTTCGTTACTTTGAAGTCTGACTGCGATGGAATAAGACCTTGAGTGGCTAGGGTTGTCACAGGATCAATGTTCTGTGTGATTTTTACAACTTTAACAATATTTATTCCATACCATCTGTTTTTAGAACTAAGATGGTCCTGAAAGTTTTCTTGGTTTCTGGTAGTTTGAAAAAAATTGACAGTGGATTGAATCTAAAAGCATTTACCTAAACGGGACAATTAGTTTGGGATTAAAATATTATTAATTTTAAAATGTCGTGGACCTGCTGGGAATCAATGTATGAGCCTAAGTTTTTTGAAAACAATGGAGTCGTGGACCTTTGTGAATAAGTAAGCCCCGTGAAACTCATGATAATTGTCGTAAGTATCATTAAAAGTGTGTTGTAAAGGCCATAAAACGCTGTCAGTCTCTCAGTATGTTACTAAATAAATAAATAAATGTTAGATTTTCATGCCTAAACAGCTCCTAATAAAATTTGCTAAGCAGATAGATGCTAGATGATCCCCACGCTACAATTGTCCCGGGACACGAGCATGGGCGGAAACTGGTATGCCTTAAAACGTGACAGACCTAAATTTTTCTGAGTCGGACCGCAATTTTCCATAGATGTAGGAACTTCTAGAAGGTACAATTTTTGAGCTAGACCTATAATCATGTGTACTTTTTATGAAAGAAAACGGTTGCAAGCTATGGTCAGATTCAAGTTTGTGTGATATTCCCAGCTTGTTCCCCAGACTCCAGTGCCAGCCCTGCCCGTAAGAGCGTATCCGCTCTAATCCCCGCTAAGCCTGCGGCGAGCTCTTTAGGCTCTCGCGGATTACGCCGTTATTTGTATATCACTCCATATTCGGCTGAAATGTACAAAAACTTAGCTTTTTGCAACTTTAATGGTGGTGGGGTGGAGCTTTTTGTGGAAGAGATCGTTAGAGAAAACCTCTAACTCTATCCTAGTCTATCCTAGTTTTCTTTATGATTATTATTTTTATCGTGAATCGGCCTTCCTTTGACTACAATCTCACTTGTGTTGATGGAAAGCGACGATGTCATTTCTACCGCCATGTGACAATCTATGTTTAGTTCAAAGGACACAAACTGATTGTATGTACGCTGCTTGCGAAGTCTTTTCCCGGTACAATTTCGTGAAAAATACCTTTTTTCCAAGAAAGTATAATAAAAATTATAACGTGAAGGCTAGTAAATTCAGTTCGTAAGGTACCAATGAAAGGTATTGTAGATTGTTTTTTAATAACTTAGGGTTATTTTGACGATCCACTATCTGGTACCTTGGTCATTGCCAATCCACAGCCGTAGACTAATAAACAACACCCGCCTGCGACGCAGGAGGTTGCGGGTTCGATTCCCGCCTCGGGACAAATGTGTGTACGATCTGCAGATATTTATTCAGGGTGATCTGGATGTTTTCTATATTTAATGAAAAATATTTTTTTATTATATTAGGGTATTAAACTTAGCTTGGGGCTAGATAGTGCTGTGTGCATTGTCCAACATTATTTATTATTATTTAGGTATTTATTATTATCTCTGATAGTAAAATTTAAGAAACTTTGAGACTTGTAAAGTACTACTATAAATGGGTTATTCCAGTTTTCCCCCTTGATAAAACTTGTTCAAGGGAGAAAACTGATAAAATCGTGCACTCAGATAAAAAATGAGATTCAAAACGACACACATTTGATGAAATATGATCATCTTCACTCCCATTCTTTATCTATACGACTTATACCTGTTTTAAATACCTGCTACCTCTCAATCGTAAGTGCCGTTTACGTTCATAACCGACAAGGTTCTGTCCTAATCCTTAGGACACAACAAGGGCGGGTCGGCTCCTCGTGGATTTACTACCAGGGGACCAGATAACACTAGCTTACGCACACAGGCGTAGGGGAGTGGTACTGAAACCCACATTACCTACCAATTTGGTAGGTTAGGTATATTTATGTGATATTGGATTGGTAAGAAAAGATTAATGTTAGAAGCGAAACTTAGAACCTTCTTTGCGTTTAACGAATAATTCCAAATGGACCAATGACGCACGGAAGATCCAGGTGGAGATAAAAGGACAAGATGGACTCATATAAATATATACCTTTTGTATTTGCTATAAAATGTATATCTTTAGCTGAACAACCCTTTTATTTTTTCTGAACAAACCCTTTTATTTCTAACCAACCCACATAGGGTTGGTTAGAAATAAAAGGGTTTGTTCATTAAACTGAGTCTATTCATTACACTGTTAACAAAAGTACATGAAATACATTTACGTTAATCTATAATCCCATGTATGTTAGAATAGAATAGAATATAGAATAATAATATACGAATGGAAGAGTTTAATGTTGGTATGCCTGAGGTTTTGCGAGAGTGATGACTGAAAGGATGCCTGTTTGTTTTTGTTAATGTTAATTTAATCTGTCTTAATCATGTTAATTTTATCAAAATCTTATTTATTATTTCAATTAACTATTCTATACTGATTTATTTTATGAAATGATTTAAAATTTTACAATAATTTTTAGTAATTAGATAAATTATGTTTTTTAATCTTAAGTAACTAGTGTAATTGGTTATAAAAATCGTGTTAGTTACTAATCAAAATAAATAAATAAATAAATAAATAGAATATAAATTTATTTGTTATTTGTTATTTGTTAACAGACTTACACATACTAAACTTAGACTACATTACTTATATAACTTATATTATAACTTATACATGATAAACTTAGATTAAGATGTAAACCCAGTAACAAAATGGCTCTGCCTCAGCATGAGTTGGTTGACTAGCAAGCTAGCAACCAACGCTGATCTTCCGTCCGTGTTCTAAGCAGAGGTTTGAGGAGTGACTGAAGGCGATCGGCTTGGCCAGTAAAAATGTCGAATAATCGAAACGCGTTTGCGCAGCGTACTATATGCTAAGCTGTGTCACTACAAACCCTTTCAGTGCCGACGCACATGTCGAAATACATCTCCGTGTTACTTTGGCGTGTTCACTCGGGTTGCGCTGCATGGGGTGGGCAGAGAATGTCTTAATTAAGCAATGGCTACTTTTGGCCCACAATTAACGCTCGATAGAAGAAGGCCTATGCCCAGTAGTCGCTAATGATGATAATTAAATATTAATATTAATTGTAGGCGATAAAAAGATTGTAGTGTAGGTACATACCAATTATACGACGTCACTCAATGATCTACTTAGAGATAAGAAAAATAGAATTATATTTTATTAAATGTCAAACATATCGGATTACTTACGGAGAATCTTCAGATAAGAAAATAGATAATCATTTTATGTTAAAACAATAAGCATATCGAGTTACACAGATAAGTAATTAATAAATTCGAATTAGAGGTAAAATTCTTGAATAAAAAGCGTGGTTTTCCATCAATAAATATTCAGTACAGAACCAACTACAGTCGTGTTAATTACTCCTCCAACCAACATCATCTTTTAACCAAACAGACGTCTAAAACTTCTAAATCCATCATGGTTATTAACACTAAAGTCATTTATAACGGGATATTTACCATAATTTGAGTTTTGAGCTTATATCGAGCGATATATCTGCCAATAACAACTAACTCGCAGTGCCGTCATTTATTCCGTGATCATGGCGCATGAAACTGTGCCGAAATATTGGAAAGCTCAAAACTCAAATCATGGTAAATATCCCGTTATAAACAGACGTCTCATTTAGAACCGTGATTCGATTTTGAATGGCATTTCATCATCTACTTAAATTCTTTTGTATCGATACTTTCGTGGTTCCATGCTTTCCAATGTTAAAAAAATTCCAATGTCAATTGCTTAGTGAATCAATAATTACAGTTAACTATGGGAGTATCGCTTCTATACGACCATTACTTTATCTTACACTTAGTACCTACAAGACTGTAACTATTATCATTCTGTGGTCAGATAAGCCGAGTTCGGTTCTAGACAGATAAGTTAGGCCCTAACTGTTCTAAAGTCAACCTTAGGCTCCGGTGATAAGGGTTATCAAATCGTAAGTTATGGCTGTTTCAGGATTAGCTCGTTGGTTGTTTGATTTTCTTATTATGCCTTGAAGTTTACTTTTAGTTACTTTGGCAAGGGGTCTGCTTTATATAGCACCCTGTATGTGCTAAAATAAACGCGTTATACAGGGTGAGAATCGACTGAGATTACATAGAGTTATTTTGACAATTGAATTTTCTCTCGAGACATTAGTTTTTATTTTATTTGTTAGTATGATGTGTCCCACTGCAAGGCAAATACCTCCCTCCTCTCCTTCAACATTCTTTCAGATTCTCTCGAGGCATAGTTTTCGAAAAAATTAAATATGCACATATTTTATTCTATAAAAACCATCTTGAGTTTATTAAAAACTTCAACATTCAACCAAAAAGTAAAACGAGTCGATAAAAACTCCCCTCCTTCTAGTAACGTAACAAAATGTTTCTTAGAAAATCGTGAGAAAATCCAAACAAAAACAGAGCACGACCACAAGAAACAAGCGGCTCAGAAACAAGGAAATCCAGAAATAATTACATCCACAATAATCCCGCTTTCCACTAAAAATCCCGCGTGACTGATGACGAAGTTCGCGCCGTATCGGAGCGCTGTGATTGGTCCGGGAACAAGAGAAAATGGCGGATAGTTTATTGCTTACAAAGATATTACGAAAATGCAGACAACTCTTATAAATTTAACTTTACTCAAGAATTAATACTTTAATTTTACAAGCAGAAAAAATAACAATATTATTATGTAAGATATTTAAAACGGATTCCCCTTAGCTGTCTTAACTTTTAGGTTAGCTTCTATTTCGTTTAACGAATTAGCATTTCTATTCAACGTAGCAATGCTGCCAGCATTCTGGGCACTCTGCCTTCTGGTGACGGCTTAGATTTTTAAGAAATAGATATAAGTGTGAGT
The DNA here is from genome assembly GCA_949316285.1 of Eupithecia subumbrata. NCBI lineage: Eukaryota > Metazoa > Arthropoda > Insecta > Lepidoptera > Geometridae > Eupithecia > Eupithecia subumbrata. Next base: position 13,536,058 of record OX438632.1, on the reverse strand, counting down.
ACTAGATATAGATAGATAATACTAATTACTTTATTCTGTTATTGTAAATATAATATGATATATATATGTACCTATACCTGAGACAGAGACCGTTTTGTGACTCTAATCGACTGAAGCTGTACTCTTTTACTTTATTTTAAAATCGTGTTTGTTGATTGAGTTGCAAATAAAATATTCTCTATCTCTATATCTCTATCTATCTCTATAATTGGAATTATTCCCATCCGTCTATCAGCTCTGTCCCTCTAGGGGAGACAAATTAAAAAAAAGTTCGATCTGCCCCCGTTTTTGCGGTGGGGCTTATGAAACTTTTATTAACTGAAACAGTTTTATTAGTCCCCCTGTTAGTCACGAGTTGACAAATCGAAAATTAAAAAAAAAAAGTGTTGAATGGGTGGCTAAAGTCATTTACAACGGGATACCACGGGAACCATAATTTGAGTTTTGAGCTTTTCCAATAATATGACTAATTAATAATTTGACTTCACACTAATATTATAAATGCGAAAGTTTGGATTTATGGATGGATGGATGGATGGTTGTTTGTTATCTTCACGCCAAAACTACTGAACGGATCGGGCTGAAATTTTGCATCCAGGTAATTCTAATCCTGGAAACAAACATAGGCTTTTTTTTATCCCATAAATGAGTTCCCATAGAAACAACGCGCGCGAAGCCGCGGGCATAAACTAGTTAGAGAATAATATGACTTTAGTGATAATAACCATGATGGATTTAAAAGTTTTATGGGTGATTAAAATTTTAGTCACCCATTCAAAAGATTTAAACGCGCTCCTTATCCAGTTCCAATCTCAGTAAAGTTTTTACTGTACTACTACTTCTAAAAGAACAAATAGTCCGCTCCAGCTTCCACCTCGCGCCGTGTTTGAGCAAAAGATTAAGAAGTCACCAGTCGAACACGCTTCCCTACTTTGTTACCCGTTCTACTAATAGGGTTGTCAATTTATCACTTGATTGTAAAAGCTATTCGATTAGAATTTAATTGAGAAGGTACTGTCGGCTACAGTAGGATGTAAGGTTAACCTACTATTGACTAAGTTAGTACCTTTTGAGACTGTAAAGTGGTTATTGACAGACTGAATAGAGAGTAACTCAACTTCAAAGCGGTGATTGTACTTAAGTTTGCATTCCACCGTTCGTTCCAATTAGCTCTCGGAGGAGTTTGCAACAAAAAATCTCTAGTTAAATCAATTTATGAATCAAATTTGTACAAAATGTTTATTAAGAGAACCTACCAGAGGAATGGTAGCAGCTTTCTTCTGTGTATTATTCAACAGCTCCACTGCAATCATCGATCCGTCTGCCAAGCGTGGTGATGGCAAAACCACACTTATTGGGGGAGAGATGTTCAGCAGTGGACGTATTATGTGCCGATGGGGAAATTACCTAATCTTGGTAGGACAAGCGCAGGACCTTATAAAGTGGCAAAATAATGTTGAGGCCTTATTCATCCACCGCACCTCAACAACCTATATTTGTCCACTGCTGGACGCAGGCCTCCCCCTGATAAGCGCTTTGTTGGCTTTTATCCCATAGGGTAATGAACAGAATCCCCACGTTCGCAGTTCGGTGGTAGAATTGTTCTGCAAGGGATGCTGCAGCCCGCCTCCGGTGGAGATCCCTTAGTTACCTCTTACGATACCGCGGAAAGAATTGCGCTGGTGTAAATTCTAAGCCAGCACCACACAGATCATTTCCCAGTAGTGGGTAAAGTCAGGCTGTGACTTTATTTATCTAGTAAATAGGTACGTATAACTTGTACGAAAGCATTAAGACTACTAGCCTCTCTTCAAGAAATGTAGGATCCTACCTCTAGCCTGAATGTATAATAAGAGAAATATGTCTTTTTATAAAATCGCATCCCACATATTTTCAAAAACGTAGCGATGTGATAACCCGGCAAAAAAGGCGTAGTTTTAACAATTTGCTCTACAAACACCAGTGCCATAAAGATATATATAAAAGAAATGTTTAAAACATGTGATCACTGTTTACAATAAATTACCGGAAGAATTAAAAGAACTAAACTTTTATACGGTGAACGAATATTTGGAAATTTGAATTATAACTTACATGAATATTATAATTTAATATAATTATAATAATATGATTCGCATAATATTTGCACACCTGTATGCAGGCTGAATAAAAATTACTAAAATAGTAATAACATATTGTATGTGTCTATTTTGTATTCTGGCAAATAAACGATTGATTTGATTTGATTTGACTAAAACTTTAGCAAACAAGAGTATTCCGTAGCCAGTTGTATCCTCTACTAGTGGAGCTCTCAATCTCTTCCTAACAGGCTGGCAACGAGTAGTGTCAACCCTATAACACTCACACACCGACCCGCAACGATCAATCACACACACGGTCGCGCCGCACGCACACATGCAAGGCACGCTGTAATACTACGTTAAACAATGATATAACATCGACATAGGATAATTAAAACAGTTGGACAAATCAAGGATCTCAAAACTGACACTCTGTGACAGAAATCTTCTAAGGTAGAATATGCAACAGAAAAAATGTCGGCATATTAAATAAATTATAAGAGTTATTTATATAGATATGTACACTGTTTGCGTTCCTTTCTATACAAATAATTTTATTAGTACCTAATAAATGTTATAATTTTTTGCTAGTAATTTTTTGTGAAGGCAAATGGCATTAAGATATACTTTTGATAAAAAATCCTCGGTTAATAAAAAAGTTAAAAAAAAATATATATATGTATTTTTATAAGCTTGCCAAAGGCAATAAACTTTTATGTATTTTGTTTTGTACATAGTGATACGTACCAGTTCATTAAGAAAAGAAAATTGAGACAATTCGTGTCGTCTAAGAATTTGTAACAGAGCTCTTACAATTTACTCTGTGGTTATTACACACGCACACATACAAAGCTACTAATGTAACATTAGTGCTCGCAATAAAGGAGGCGGACTTCTCGGCTCCAATATATGGAATGAGCTTTTTCTTCAGATTTAGGGGATCTCCCCGCTCCAATTATGAGAGCTATGATTTTATTAGGGGATTAGCAAAGATATTGCTTTGAGATTAGTTTTTGATGATTGCGAAGATTGTTTGTAGGTACCGAAGTTGGGATATAATAATATATCATAAGTAGGTCTGATACGAATGCGGGATGGATATTTTTATTAGCATAAGATTTCAAAATATAATTTTCTTCTACAAATTACATAAGGAAAAACCCAGAAGCTGTCTTGCGGCGGAAATCAAACCAACTACGTCTGTCAACTTGGAAAGAACCTTCTTATAAGACATTATTAAAATTGATTCAGTCATTTTCAGTCTAGCCATGGGTTCCAATCTCCGGTCACTCGTTAAATATGGCCCTTTCAACCACGAGATGACATTTATACCGTCCCGCATCCGCGTCATCGCACAGCGCGTTGACAATGGCTGAGTCACTTTTTAACTGAACACTTTGCATCTTCGAGTAAGGTACCGATACCTACTAAGATAGTTTCTTAGTTATCTTCTAAATTTAAAAGTGGATTTTCGCCCGCTGCGGCGCAATTGTCGTTTAAACTAATAATTATAGTAAGCTGTGTTATTTACAGATTGGCCCTTAATATAAAAGGATATTAAACTGGAAGGAAGGTAGTGAGGTCTGTGCTTGTCAGTGAGTCAGTGTAGGCTAATAATTTGATTGTTTTGAAATAACTAAAACAGACTTCGAATCGCTTAATTAAACACTGTTTAAGTTTAAGTGTTTTTCTAATTTCCGAGATAAATAGTTATACCCGAAGGATTCGTTAGGGTATAATTATTTTATGGACCACCTGACGATCATCAACTACAGGTACAATAGTGAAATAATTTTCAAAATAGGTCCCTAATTCACGGAGAAACCGACGAGCATGCATAAAACAAACATCCAGCCGATTTGTTAGCGATTCGTCGAATTACAATATAAACGCGCTTCGTCGATAATGCGTTTCGTCCAACAAGCGTTTCGTCCAATAAGCGATTCGTCAGGAATCCATGCGCAGTTCGTCCAATTCTTATTATGTACTTTTCCTTTAGAATTATCCAAAATAGTTTACGTTTCATATTTATTGTTTCATTCATACATTTATGAAAAATGACAGATGAGGTGCCTATCACTGAAAGTGCAATACATCATGAATACCTATACAATTTATAATAATAATAATAATAATAATAATAATAATAATAATCGTTTATTTCAGATACCAAGATCCATAAGAGTAGGTACACAGACCTTTAAGATAAATACTTATTACAATAAAAATAAAAATAAAGTAAAATAAAATAAGTACATACCTACTCAAGGTATATTTCTTTACTTACTTACTACAATAATATCTAGGTGGCTAGTTCCACCCATCGTTTATATGTGTTTGTTAACACAAGTCGATCGGACAGGCTTTTTATAATAGTGTTATTACACCTGTCAACTCTGGACATAAATGAAGCAATTCTCTTTCTTTGTATGGCCTGAAAGGAGTCAATTCGTGCATTCATGTACATTTCAGAAGCGCTGCAGTGACGTTTATAGCCCATGAAGTGCCTAAAGATATTGTTGTACGCAACTCTAATACCATCATGCGACTTCTTCGTGTAGTTCGTCCAGAGTTGGCAGGTGTAAAACGACTGACAGAACGATCGAAAGAGTGTAGTCTTCACGTCAGGTGCAGCTTTAAAAAACTTTCTAGCTATCATATTTCCGACTATGCATAGCGCTCTGCGTTGCCGGTCTATGTCATCGTCATCCCTAAGAGTAGAAGTAACGATATGGCCAAGGTACCTAAATCGATCAACCACCTTAACAGGTTGTTTATTGAGGTAGACCTCTGGAATGTTTTCAGGACCCTTTCCAGACCTAAATACTACCATTTCTGTTTTCTTACCGTTGTATATTAAGTCATGCTTATTCGCGTACTCTTCACAGATGTTCAGTAATCTTCTCAAACCTTTAATCGTAGGGCTGAGCAACACCATGTCGTCAGCATAGCTCAGGTTATTAACATATCTGTTGTCTAACCTGAGCCCTACCGGCGTGCTGCTCAGCTCCACGACCAACCCATTGATGTACGCGTTGAACAGGTCTGGAGAGGTCAGCCCCCCCTGCCTCAAGCCGCTGCTGAGGTGAAAACTGTCCGACAGCTCGGTACCCCACCTGACGTTGTTGGTCTGGTTCTGGTACCAGAAGGCCAGCAGGTCAACAACCTCAGCTGGGACCCCAGAACCGTCTCGCAGCTTCCCCCATAAGATATTATGGTTGATTGTGTCAAAGGCACGGCTATTAGGGGGCTATTAGGCAATTTAAAGAGACAGGGTGGATGTCGCGATATTACAAAAGCAGTTTAGTATAAGATTACAAATGCCCCAGCGGTGCTAAATGCCTATGCTCAACAGCCCTTAACCTACGTCTCAATAGAAAGGCGCGGACGTGACCCGGTTTAAAATGGCCCGGGCCATAAAAGAAAGGGGAATTCCGTGTTCCACTGTGCTACCCACCCATCATGTTCCCCTGTGTTACCCGGCCATCATTCACTGTGAATACGTTGTGGGCCAATTTAGGCTTTTATGGAAATAAAATGAGGTATTATGGTTATTGAAATTATATTGAGAAGGGTTGCCTTTTCATGCAATGTAAAAGAGAGGCTGTAATTGCTTAATACTATTCTAAATAAGGTGTTGGAACGCATTAGATACGATTTGATAAACTTTTGCAATTGATATAAAAAAAAAATTAAATTAAATGCATGTCTACTTGAGAATAGAAGGTTTTGAAAGCAGGATTTATGGAGTTATGCCAAAACCAGCCAAAATTAAATTAAATGTAACTTTAATACACCCAAAAACACCTTTCATTTCAAAGCACCATAGTTTTTCACCCGGTTAAACCTGTCGCGCGCCGGCTAATCCAGCTGTCCGGTAACAAGCTGCCCTTAGAACCCTCGGACGTGACAGGCTTAACCCTTTTCTAATTGTCCTTTTCGCCCTGTTGCATTTTTGCACTTTATATTGAGTGTACCTTTTTTGTCTTTTACGTAGCATGTGCCGCAATTATCTCTACAATCTTTATATCTCTTCCAAAAGAAAGAGCTTAAGAAGCTGCTACTGTCCTGCTCCTGGACAAATGCGTCTTTCTTTTATTTTTTTTCGTTACAAGTTTCCATTTCGAGGGATTTGCCAAGCAGGGTCTTTTTACTGCTTGTTAAAGGCCGTTATGGCAAAAAATAATATAGGTACTTATTATACTTACACTTTCACTGCCCATGACGTACTGGTGGATGACGTCTAAGACGTCATCCACCAGCTGCAGCAGCGGCGTGCCTCTGCGGGTCGAACCGCAGCGGCTAAGCAGTGAATGTAAATCTAGGCAGAACTTTGAAGGCCTTTGTTTGCATAGTTTTATTCAGTAGCGTTAGAATAAAAATCCTGCCCCAACGAAATAATGCCGACACTAGATCAACTTTAAGCCAGCTTGTAAGAAGCATACAAGATTGCATTTTACATAAAGCGTTATTTGTTTAAATTAACTGCGTAATTACATGGGCCCTCTACAAACAGACCGGGCCAGATAAGGCACGCGTGTTACATGCTTGAAACATGGCCCTTGTTGATAGAAGTTGGTATGGGTTAAATGAGTGGGATAAAGTTACTTTTAAGTGAGATCTTATGAAATTGCCTATTTATGATAAAAAAAATTACAAGAAAGTAAATAAAATAATGGTTTAAACTTTTTACTTTTATGAAAAAAAAATAAGGACATTTAAAAAAAAATCATTGTATGCCAGTAAACGGTTTGGTATCTATGTATTTTATACACGTTATAAAAATAATTAAAAAAAACCCCCTCTGTCGTCGTCTGTTTTAAATAACTGAGCTTTAAATTTGCAAGTAGTTTTTATGTCAACCCTCGCTACTAGTTGTAACAGATCCCCGGATTAACGCTGGTTAATTTCAGCGCGTGTTAAACCGAGGGTTAAACGTTAATAGATAAACTGCGGTTAACGGTTCGTTAGTGCAATTGATTTTGATAGCTTAATTTGCACTCTGTTAACATCAGGTTATGGAGGAGAAAAATTTAATACTTACTTGATTTTAGGTGGCAGAAGCCTTTATTCACAAAGAAAATTATAATATAATTAGTATTTACAATTGAAACAATTGAGCTAACTGCAGACTGTTGCAAACAATCTACAGGTAGCTCAACTGATCCATATCAATACCAGTCGGAAGCGTCCCCAAGACGCTGGCTGCATTGCCCCGCTGTATGGCAATGCTGATGCGCTGTGCCAGATACTGACCAGCTCTCGGGTCACGCGTCGCTTCGACCAGACGCTCAGATAATTTTTTGAAAACCCGAAGAGCCTCGGTACCCCACGGACCTAGGGTCTCGACTCCAAGAGGAGCAAATGTGTAAGCTCTGTCGAGACCTGCATATTTGCGCCTCTTGAGATCTTCGGCCAAATCTGCCGCCGCGCCTGCCCTCACGGATGTCCTCGGAAGATGGGAAGGCGCAAGTGTGTCGACGCATGTAGCGTCCCACACAATGGGCCTCCCCAACTCCCATGGGACTAGTGTCATACCGTCGGGCCTTTTACCATCGTCACGTAACAGACCATTCGGTTCGAGAATAGCTGGTACGTTAGCGGTGACAAAGGCCCGCCGGATGATGTCGTTAAGGCTGGCGTGGCGAGATATCCGACCGGCTGCCCTAGTACACGATAATCCGTGATGACCAAGCTGTTCGACAGCAGTACCGCACTGGCATTGATGAAGCGCGCAACACCTTGCACCCAACCGAAGACATGTTGCGATACGGAAAGTTACGGGATCCAATAAAGTACCAGTGTTATATGAAGGAAATGCTTGCAACCAATGTCCTGACTCCCATTTAGAAACGGCCAGGAGGCGGGCACGATCCGCAGAGCTGGAGCACGTTTGTAACAAACAATTCCGTGTCAACTCACACAGAGGCCCGTCCCATTGCCGTTGGGACAAAAGTGATTTTGGGGGAGCAGCATCGGGGCAAGCATTATGCCAAGCCGTTCGAGCTTCGTCTAAAAATGAAATTTTTAATGACATTCCAGGCGGGACCAAACGAGAAGGCTTTAAAATTTTGTCAACTAAAGAACTAGTGCTGTAGACAGAAGACAAGAACGCTGGCAGGGCTACACTTGAAATTTTGCGTATACCTAAGCCTCCCAATTTGACAGGCAGGGAAATAATAATAATAATACTACAAATAATACTAATACTTGTTTTTTAATATGTTAACAATCAGCAGCAAAATTCGAAATGCTTTATTTCCTTTAGACATTCATAAATTATTCTTCATGTATAAATAAATTTGGGGAATAAGAAAAATCTGTTAATTTTACCGTACTACGGCGTAGCCGGTAAAGAGTTAAGGCTTGGTAGGCCAGAAGAGGCCGCATTTTTGTGATTTTAAAAATCATCTGAGACTTCGAAAATAAATTAAATTCTGAAAAAAGGTATAATATTACTTAAGGATCTAGTCTAGTCAAAGCCACATTCAGTTACAAGATCTAATGAACTTCACTCGATAGAATATAATCTCAAAGTTAGCCCTTTTTCTAACGTTTTTTCAATACTATGACTAGCTAACTACTGATATCACACTTTTTTTGTACTCAACTAAGGATACTATACTTAATATTTCTAAGCAAACTCGCAGAGTGTGACTTGATAAAATGATTTTCTTAATCACGGCTTGGCAGGCGCGCGTTTTCCCTTACGCCTACTGCTGCAGGACTACCTGGACTTAAGTATGTTTTCGATTAAATGTCACAATATTTAGAAGTGGAACATACATATATAAAAGTGGAGCAGTTAATGTCGAAGCCCAACCGATATATTAGTTAGGTAGGGAGGGTAAAGCTCTATCTCATAATGGTTAAAACAATCATACCCAAAATTATGCCTTAGATGTTTGAAAAATAATCTACTTCCTCAACAAAATTAATCCCAGGAAGTGGATAAACTTACTCGAATTTAACATTACATTGAAAACCAGAAAACAAACTCACGCGACATTTCACACAATTCTGGAACCAAATTTCATGTGCACTTTACGAGTTCTGTCCTCGGCAGTACAGCTAACGAGCTTTTGTTGCGCACTGTACTGCACTTGTGGCGGCGAGTGTACAGATGAAGTTGGTTCTGATCTTTGTGGGGGAATTTGGGGGATTTAGCATTTTCCTCGAGGGTCTGTATTTAGGAAGTTTATGCACTGAAACTGGTAACACTAAGTTCACTTTGAACTAAGTGTAATTTTTAAAACTAGTTTGCTCAATGGCTCTGTTTTAATAAATGTAAACAGAGCCATCAAGCTAGTGTTTTTCTTAGTAATTTTATGACAGGTTTGTACTATGTTAATATAATAATAAAACATGTCAGAATTTCTTTTGCAAAAATAGTTTCAAGAAGCCCTACTTTCTCCTGCCATTTATCTGTCCAAGTTTTTTCAGCTCACGGACCAGAATTAGATTAAATAATAATGTAAATAGGTTGTAATTTGTAAGACATTCATTACCTACTTTATTTAAACCAAATTGAATAAAAAATAACTGAAACGTTAATAATTTATTTCTTAACATTATTGTTAGTAGAAGGGATGTGCAGAACACAGGACAAAAGAGACTGGCCAGAATAAAGTTTTTTTACAAAATGTGAGGCCTCTACTGTGTATGATGGTCAAAATGATCTCGAAACTTTTCTAGAAGCCTTGACCTATTAATTATAAGTAAAAACAACGAACTCCTCGAAGCGTGAAAATGACCCGAATATCGTTTCACGGGGATTGAGTTATCGACTAGCTGTCGCGCGCGGCCGCGATTGTGTTTGTGAACTCAACTGCTGATGCGATGGCGGATAATGTAGCCAAGTGAACATTATTATCATTTTGTTTCCATTTCCTTTGTTTTTGGGGATTCGTTGCCTATTTGATAATATTTCGGGCTAACTCGAAAAGCGCAAATCATTGCAACATTTTTTTTACATACATGTATGTACAGAGAGCGTCAGAATTAAGTAACCCCCCTGCATATCACAATGCTGGTAAGAATCTTTTTTTATATATTAGTTCTGTTTAATAAATAAATAAATAATAAATAATTCTGGACAATTGACACAGCATTATCTAGACCCAAGCTAAGCAGACCTTGCGTTATGGGTACTAGATAACTGATATACATAATACAATGCATACATAGATAGATATTTTTTTTTATTTTGTATTTATTTTTTGTATTTATTTATTTAGCAACTAACACGATTATAATTAACCAATTACATTAGTAACATAGATTCAATTTTAAATAAAATTTACAATTATTGTTACTTACATCACACGTTTAAATTAGTCAAATAAATTGAGTTATTGGGAATAACATTAAATAACACATTAAATATCAGATTATCAATTACACAATTCAAATTAAAAATTATTTAGTCAAAGGTACATAAGATAGGTATGAAAGTTAAAATATTAAAACTAATACGTAGAAAACATCCAGAACACCCTGAACAAATTTCTGTAGATCGTACAAACATTTGTCCCGAGGCGAGAATCGAACCCGCAACCTCCTGCGTCACAGGCGGACCTTCGCCCGCTGCGCCACGTAGGTCGTCTGTTATCTACCTAAATAAAAATATAGTTTATTTTCGACTTTTAAAACTCCCACGATTAACAAGTTTGGCTTTAAACCTGCATGTGTGTTATTCAATGGAGTTACTTAATTCTGACGCTGTCTGTACTTAAGCATGTTGACTCAGTTTAATGTTCAGAATGATTATTTTAAATAATGTATAATATGTATGGTCGACTTCCAAAAGGATAGCTCCTCATACTTGAAAGAAGCACTTTGCCTATTTGAACGTAATTTGAAATATCTGACGTATCCAAGAGTCCTTCCTAATGTAAAGGAAATAATCACTTTGAATTGTAAACAGAGAATTAGGTAATTCGAGTTTATTTTTAATGATAATTCCACATTAAAATGACTAAAACCCAGAGTTGTTTAGCTTGTTAAATCCCAAATAGGATAACGCACAGTGTAAACAGAACACAGTAGGTGGAGTTAATTATAAGCTCAGTAAACAAACGTGTTTGCAGTGTGTAATGAATGGGGGTGTAAGGGTGCGGCCCTGGTAAGCGACGCGACAGAGATTACGTTACTCTGAACCCTTTGAAGGAGAAGTTTGTTTGTGTTGACAGTGGCGAGCGAAGCGAGATATGTAGGAATGATGTGTGCTGAGCGTTTGAAATTTTGCAAGGTCAAAATTATTATATGATTAGGACTGTAAGTTTGTACCCACATAAACATAGCAAACGAAACATGTAATAACGTTAACTTGAGAAGCCATCCGATGGCCAGCGAATTGACGACAGAAATTACGCGTCAGACTTGTCTTGTAAATTACCAAAAAAAATTTGGTGAAACATTGAACTGCTCTAATTATTTTATTTATATTAAGTACTAGTTTATGCCCGTGGCTCCGCACGCGTTGTTTCTATGGAAACTTTTAAAGGTGATTTCTATCCCATGGGAACAAATTTATGGGATAAAAAGTAGCCTATGTTTGATTCCAGGATTAGATTTACCTGTGTGCAATTTCAGCCCGATTCGTTCAGTAGTCTTGGCGTGAAGAGGTAACAAATATCCATCCATCCATCTATCCATCCATCCATCCAAACTTTCGCATTTATAATATTAGTGTGATGTGATTCTAATATCCAATATTTTTAGATTTATTCACTAATCCGCGTTTTTCATTATTTCACAAAGCCCACACTCCATGTTTGATCATTTCCGTAAATTGTGCTAATTAAATCCAGTGGGCACACTGCTTTGTTTGCACTATGGCTCACAGCGGATCGTAAACATTTTATTGACTTTACGTAAATTATTATTAACATTATACATTATTAACTTGATAAGTAAAATATTTGCAATAGTAGAAACCGATATTTGTTCACGTTCTCTAAAAATAATAGAGGGAATTAATTATATAGTTAGATATAATTTTATGGGTTTACTTTCCTCTCTAAAAACTTGTGTGTTATTTATAAATAATCATAATAGAGTATGTTTAATTAAGCAAAAGTAAATTAGAACAAAGCGACATCAAGTGTATAAACATGTACCTACGGTGGAGTAAATAAATGAAGTGAAATTTAAGCTTATTTTGAATTAATGTGAATTTAATTATGTACAAAACAAAACACTTTTATTTTAGATGCAAGTCGTTGGATGTATGGGTGAACATTAGGGTACTTCTTCGCAACAAAACTACCGAATGGATCTAATAATTTGCTGGTAGCAAGCTAGCTAAATGTATATCTATAAACAATAAAACATTTGCAAGTGAAGCTTAAGCTGAAATATGTACTTCAAACTTCGCACTGAAATTCTTCTGGTTATTCTTCTTTATCCATGCATGATCGAAACGATCCACCCTTTTATTATATTTTAACAATATTCAGGAAATTAACAGCTTACTTAATGAGCAAATAAAAATTTCCACAAAAGCGTATCCATGCATCCATGCTAGAGATGTTGTTATTCCCCCCTAAGGTGGCCATTCAACTCACTTTACAAATGACAAGCATAAAAATCAAGATAGAAACCCCAAAATCGGGTAAAAGCCAGGTTTCCCAATTTGTGGGGACAAAGTGTCCGTGAAAATATATTTATGAGGGTAGACAGAAAATATGGAGTCTCTAGAACGTTAGTTCTGTGGCGTACAAAGTTTACATTTTACGCTGGGTTTTATTCGCGTAGAATTCTAGATGTTTTTTGTAACAAAGAAATAAAATATTTTATGTTACTTATGACGTCATCGGAGCAAATCGCAGATGTTAAAAAAAATTCTTGGTTATTACAATTTTAATTCATAATTTAATTTGAACATTGTCCGTTTTCGAACTCAGATTTCTAGGTAGAAATCTCGAAAAAGGTTTGGAGTTGTGTACCACAACTATGCGTTGTTGAAGGTTTAGTTCTTGTTTTTTCGTGTTACCTTGTTCTTTACTGTTATTTTTATCAGTTTTGGTTACGTTTTCATAACTAAGTACTTTAGTTTTATTTTAAATCACTAACATTCATAATATTTAATTGCCATTTTAGATCTAAACTAGATGAACATCAGGATGACTAAAAGTATGGTTTGTATATAAACAACAACTTCAAGAACTAAACGGAAGCAGAACAGGTGTTTAAAAAAACATAAAATAAATACTCTTCCATTTTAAGCTTGAAAACACATAACTTAAGAGCTATTTCTCCAATAACTAAAAATCAAAATATCAATAACTGAAAATCAGTGTTTTTGCATTTAAGCAAAAAATTTCACTGAGCCATGGCCTATTTGCCGTGCTGCAGCACACACAAACTTGCCTCACTTTATTTATGTTAATCCTAAGTACTTACTTTACTTTTTTTCTTTCTTTTTTAAAGTGCTTGTTTGATGAATTAAACAAACTATTGTACTTGTGTTTAAAATTTGTATTTTGTACTTGTGTTTAAAATTTGTATATTTTTGTTAATAGTATGTGTGTCTGTAGTACCAAATAAATTTTTTATCTATCTATCTATCTATCTATCTATAACTAACACCACATAAACCACTGCTATTATGGGAAACAAAATGGGTTATGCACATTGTTATGGACTATTTTGATTAGGTTTCTACAACTCGTTATTGCTATTGAACTGGGCACTGAACGTAATCAATAATAAGAATTTACTATCAAATAGACTCTACCCTTACCATAGAGATTCCTTTAAGGAGTCTACACACCTGAGTCACCTACGCCGCCGACACAGCCCGGGGCAGGGCTAAAATTCCATTAACTTAATCGCTTCACCATACTTGTATTGGTGAAGCAGTATCGTCTCAGAAAGACACATTATAGCATTTTACCTTTGATGAAAAAAAAAATAATAATGCTGAACAATCCACAGCATCATCTAGCCTAAAAAAAGAAACAACAGTCAAGGTAAAAACCATTCTATCAAGCTTTCCTTGCAAATAGCACCGCACGCACTATCTAAAGTTCCTTTCATCTGTGGACGATTCTGTGACGATACCGTTGACATAGAAAGCGTTATTGGTTAGCAGAATTGGGCCCTAGGTTGGATGTTGGCGGATTCACATCTAGAAATCAACACACCAACGCCGCTGGGTTGGTTAACATTGTCAGCAGCATGTAATCAGCAATTTTTGACTAAAAGCGGGCATACCGCAGACAAGCCGCTCTGACATTTGTCACGTGTATAATTTAATTATGCTATTTATAGACGTGTCTAAAAAAAATGGGGCCGACATCAACCCGCCGAACTGTGTCGGCGACGTTACTAACTTTGGTGTGTAGACTCCATTACCTCTACTATTCAAAGTCGCAAAATGATAGCCCATTATTAGTTTCCTCACATTTCCTTCTACGGTACCCCAAGCCTGTCATAATCATCACATTCCGAACTTTATTACCAAGTAACAGGGTTGCGATTGGGGTGGCTGGTTCGGAATACGGGTCACTATTACGAAGGGGTAAGGTTGATATTGAAACGTTCTGCTGAAGGGTATCCTTACCCTATTTATCATGACTATACGTTACAGCGCAGGAGTGACGGCTGGCACATGAGATGGAAGATATGGGGTATCTACTTGTGATGGACAGGGGAAGCCATGATTGCTATTGTTTTGATGGGGTAGGTACTAGGTAGCTAGTTCAGAAGGTGTATGTACATACCCCTTCTAACCTAGTTAAATTACTTATTAATTACTTACTTAATTGCTTAATATTTAGGTCTCGACAGAGCCTACACATTTGCTCCTCTTGGAGTCGAGACCCTAGGTCCGTAGAGTACCGAGGCTCTTCGGGTTATAAAAAAAATATATGAGCGTCTGGTCGAAGTGACGCGTGACCCGAAAGCTGGTCAGTATCTGGCACAGCGCATCAGCATTACCATACAGCGGGGCAATGCAGCCAGCGTCTTGGGGACGCGACGACTGGTATTGATATGGATTAGTTGAGCTACCTGTAGATTGTTTGCAACAGTCTGCAGTTAGCTCAATTGTTTCAATTGTAAATACTAGTTCTAATTTATTTCTATTATTTTATTGTAATTTTCTTTCATAAGCATTTGGAAATTTCACCCCTAATAATGGTTTCAAATCGTTTTGTTAGGTAAACTCTTTTATGAAGTTAAAATTAAAATTCTATCATCTCCAAGGAAAGCATGTGTGTGTATGGCTCTGGGAAGGTCTGAATTTTAGTAATTTCAACTTTACGGAGATGCGCACAAGTGTCTTTTGATAACAATTTAAGAGGGCGCATTGCGCGCCATTTTGTGAAAAGGATAGGCATAGGATTTCGCGTTTTTATGAGCGGGACAGAGCATACGTTTTTGGAACGGCGTAAGCCCAAAAATGATGATTTTACTTATTTACAAGAAAACTACACAACTTATGAAGAAACTGTATTAAGGAACCAGTGAATTAGTAATAACCTACGAATCAAAACAAAAATCTTTTCTATAGACCGCAGGGTTCTTGAGATCTCGAGCGAATTAAGGTGCAAAACAGTGCACTTTCATGATTTTTTAGTCATATTTTTTAGGCAATCGTCTTTTCCAATTTTATGCAATTCTAGATCCCGTGAGTACCTATTAGATCTAGGCCTACTTTGACAACCAAACCCGCTGGGTTCACCCCTTTATTCCTAGATGTTTGTCGGTACATCAAG
Organism: Eupithecia subumbrata; assembly: GCA_949316285.1. Lineage (NCBI taxonomy): Eukaryota > Metazoa > Arthropoda > Insecta > Lepidoptera > Geometridae > Eupithecia > Eupithecia subumbrata. The sequence goes on along the minus strand of OX438632.1, from coordinate 13,520,253 downwards.
CACGCGAATGATGCTTCGGTCCATTCCTCGGGCTCATACGAAACTTGGGGATGGAAGACCTTGGAAGCGACTTCCCCAGCTGTTCAGAGCGCGCTGCGCCCTGTCTGCGATGAATGATTAGTGTGACAAGCTCCCCGGAATCCGCTTATGAATATAGTTAGTTTATTGGTAGTTTGATTAATGTGGGCTCCTGCCTCCAGAGTTATTGAAAACTAACATTTATGGAGTTTTCACTTCGTTTTTCCTTCAAGAGCATTTCTCAACTCTCAATATAAACCACAACAGCTAAGAGCCGTTTATTTGGCAGTGCCTAATTCCCTGAATTGCAGTGCCTAACAGGGTGTTTGTACTAACTTTAGCTATAACTAGAACTACCTACAGAATTATGTACATACTAGCTTATGCCCGCGGCTTTGCACACACTTTACTATGTTCATCTATGGGATACCGCCAACCTCCCTAGAAAATTTAGATAAGAAATTAATAATAAAGATGCGTTTGGCCTTTTAGAACAGACAGACAGAGTTACTTTCGAAATTATTTTTACCCTTGTTCATTCGTATTTTCGATGCCAAGATTTATGTATAAATGAATTTTTATTTCTGTACAGTTTGGAAAAAAAAACACTGCTAAGCCATTGATTAAGTTGAGAGAGATTTATAAGTACCTAAGAGGGGTAAGTTTCGAAAACAGATTCAGGCTGTTTAGTGTAAAGGAGCCTTAATATACTTCGAAAACAAACATATTGATATCAGGACCAACTTGGAGAAACACGAGAGCTTCTCGATATACAGGATGTTTGAAAAGGTCAATTAGCCCGACTCTATGCAAAGTTTAACATCTGAGTACTCAGACAACATTCACTTACTTAAATATACCTTACTAGCAGCGCCTCGCGGTTTCACCCGCGTAATTCCCGTTCCTGTGGGAATTCCGGGATAAATATAACCCATGTGCTATTCCAGATTACAATCTATCTCTGTGCCAAATTTTATCTAGACCCGTTCATTAGTTTTTGCGTAGCAGCGCCTCGCGATTTCACCCGCGTAGTTTCCGTTCCCGTGGGAATTCCGGGATAAAATATAGCCTATCTGGTATTCCAGACTATAATCTATCCCCGTGCCAAATTTCATTCAGATCCGTTCAGTAGTTTTTACGTGAAAGAGTAACAAACATCCATCCATCCATACTTACAAACTTTCGCGTTTATAATATTATTAGGATGTAATGTTATGCCTCCATTTTCACGCCTATTTTTCTACTACACTAACGAACTTTATTAACAAAGAAAATGACTATCAAATAATAGAAATATTGTTAAAGATCAGTTGACCTACTTGTAGATTTTTGTTATTAAAGTGCGTTACCCCTCACACTCCGGGTAATTTCTAAGAAATCAATTAATATCTCAAAAATATTCGACTTCGACGGGACTTAAACCTGCATCCTTTCGTCGAAGTCGAAAATTTCTGGGAAATTATTACTTGTAGATTGTTTTCGACAGTCTGCAGATAACTCAATTGTAAATACTTGTTGAAATTAGTTACAGTGGCGTTCATTGTTAGCTGACCCCCTACGTTACGTTTAAAGTAATTAAATAAATAAGTAATAAATAAACGATTTCTATGACTACAGAACTATTTCTGTGTCTGTAGAATATTTCTGTGAAATGAAGATAGCAAGGCGGTTTAAATAAAAACAACACATTTAATCATTTAAAAACAAAGCTTAGTCGATACATTTTTTGTCACACCTCAACTGAGAGGACAGATTTAAGACATCCTGTTTGTAACACGTTGATGCTTGGTGATCCTTTCGCTGGGAGTCCTATTAATATATCTATACTAATATTATAAAGAGGAAAGATTTGATTGTTTGTTTGTATTGAATAGGCTCCGAAACTACTAGACCGATTTGAAATATTCTTTTACCATTAGAAGCTCACATTATTCCTGATGAACATAGGCTACTTTTTACCGCGGGAAAATGCTTCATTCTTACGGGAAAACGGTAATAGGACAACGGGTAGTAAGAATGCAGCTAGTTTATAAATAAACTGATGTAATTACGACACTTGGAACCTGCCGGGGGGTCAGCTTACGATAAACGCTACTGTACATTTAGTAATGTAAGTACGTCTATGGAACTGTCACCTTATTAATACCTATCCGCCGTCTTAGTATACTATGCTACATTTAGGTAAATAGGTATATTATTAGCCAATCAGTTCAAACACCACTCTCAAGTAATACATTACTTTAGTACCTAATAATCTGTTTAGCGTGATTTATTGTAGCCTTTTACCCTATTTCGTTGTGTTTTACATATAAATTCTCATTTTGTAATAATTACAATATCCCATAAAAATCCTTCCACCAATAATCCTTCAACTTCTTCCCGAGTGTCGCTGCGTCTCTATCAGCGACAATGACATTTTGGATCGGTACAAGTACTTTATCATTCTATTTTTAATATTTATACTTGACTCTAAAAGAATGAAGGTGTTGGTAATAATATATTTTTTCTCTTAAACCCAAAGATTCTTATTTTCCGTACAGAAAGCATCATTCTAACTAGAACACTCCCCGAGGGTAATCACGTACCTCCCTATTGCCATCTCCACCTACTGCGGGATACACAAGGAATCATTTCAGGGATTGCGGACGTTAATTTTTCTAATTGTCCCTCGGGCTTGGAATTCGGGGACGGTTGGACTACACTTGCAGGGTTTACAATAACCCTGTATATTAGTTTGTTAAGACTTGAGACTAGGATTTGAGGAGAATTTTTACAGGCTGTCTCTAATATACAGGATGTCCCAGGGCCATGGGAAATGGAGAGCAAGTAATAGAAATATTGAAGAAAGGAGGTTTTACTGAAAGGAAACATTCCTATGTTTTTTAAAAGTAAGTAAATTTGGAAAATTATTTGTATTATCCGGTAAGCGAACCCACTAAAATCATGGCAGCCTATATTTTTATAACAACGATCAGTAAAGTAAATCACAAGAATCTTATCGGTCTAAACGTTGCATATTAAATTAAAGAAATACCATGAAATCTGCCAAAAACTTGGTCGAGACGAGGCACTTTGTATGACACAGTATGCCATTTATTTTAGTCTTGGCCTGATAGTTCTCAGGTCTTCAGGTCTTGAAGACAATCCACGCTAAATCACCAACCTATCATGTGCTATGCTAAACATAATCACACCCTACCGCTGCGTAAAGAACGCTTTACTAAAGGTAAAATCTGACCGCCCGGGCTTTCTAGTTTAAAAGGTTTCACTTTTTAAAAGGCCATACAGGAATGTTTCCTTTCAGTAAAAATTCCAATGTCCAATATATCTAGTCCTTGCCCTTCATGTCCCATGGTCGTGAGACATCTTGTAGATAGATAGATAGACAGAAAAATCTTTATTGCACACGTATCAAGATAATTTACAAAAAACAACAAAAATTTACAAAAAATGTGACAATTGGCGGTCTTATCGCTCAAGAGCGATCTCTACCAGACAACCGTGGATGGATAGGATCGTTGGATAAAAGGTAGGTATACAGGGTTATTTGTAATTCACTGGCACTATGTGAACTGCAGGTTCTGCCCACCATCATGAACACGTCCGTGAAGACGATAGGTCTCAATTCTTAAAATTAGTGGAAAGGGAATGATATTAGTATGTACCTCCATTCAAAAATAGTTAATTACAGGGGTTTTCTCTAAAACTAAAACAGTTTTAAAAGCTAACATCTGATTGTACATAGACCAACCCGTTTCAAAAGATACCCAATATCATATATTGGGAACCTTTCATCAATGGACCAGTATCAGGAGGATATGTGAGCTCCAACCCTCGGAAGCACTTGGAAGACTGATTATCTTAGGAAAGTTATCCCGCGGAAGTTGGGCCTAACACCATTGCTCATGGTAAGTTTATGGCATGGGATTAATTACCTTTGTTTCCATACGTTATGAGAGAACGCTATGGCGATCGTAAATACGGCGCAAAGTTAGAGTTGTGTATTCAGAGAGAATTTTGTTTATACCTACTTACATACTTTCTGTTAAGGCCAGGTATTCCTGCAGCAGTAGGCGGAAGGGCCAACGCGCCTGCCAAACTGCCGTGCTCGTGTTTTTTGTAGTTATATAGACATAGTGATAAAGAAAATCATTTAATCAAGTCAAAATCTACGGATTTGTTTACAAATATAAAAATGTCTGACGCATGAGTGGACGGCGTACTGGAACTAGGTACCCAGCGTGGTACCTATCAGGAAGTTTTTATTTTTAATTCTCTAATTTATAGTGCTGAACTGTGGTCATTAATGCCTACTATTAGTTAAGTACAAAAAAAAAGTTCAATATAGAAAGAAGAAAGAAAGAAAGAAAATTATTTATTAAACACTACAGTACACTACTAATGAAATAAAATAAAAGACTACATAGTACCTAACACATACCTACAAAAAAAAATAGTGAACAATACTAACACGATACATGGGTAACACAAGGACCATAGAAATCTTAATAACAAGGCACTGTTATTTAGATTTCTATGACAAGGACCTATCTACCTATTGGGTTGGTACTAAGTAGCCCACTCAGCAAGCCGATAATATCAGTTGTTCGCTAGTCATTATACTGAAAAAACATTAGAAAAAGGGGTAACTTTGGGATTTTCTATTGAGTGAAGTTCATTAGATCTGGTAACTGAATGCGATTTGTCAAGACTAGATCCTTTTCATAGAATTTTTAACACTCATTTCTAAGTCTCAGATGATTTTAAAAATCACAAAAGTGCGGCCTCTGTTGGCTACCAAGCCAGTTGTATATCTTGTCATTGTGTATGCTGTCTGAAGGAAACAGTGGAAGAACAGCGCAACGCAGCGGTGTTCGGATCACCAGCACCACGCTCGCACCGAACCATTTCCTAACATTATAATTACAATCACTTTATTAAATTTCAACTTTTTTTTTCTGTTTAAGATTCTAGTTATAAATAAATTTAATTTCTCTTTTTTTTTCAGAGGGCGGCAACGAAAAGAAGATTTCTGCGAACACCAGTTTCAGTTAAACGTGGTCATAAAAACTTGTATGATTTTGTAATCAGCTATGTAGACGAAAATATTGAAGAGTCTAAACATTGGGGTCCATTCAATAGTGGTCGGAAGTATCCGGACCCCATGCACACACCACTAAATAATTTATTATGTCCATGCCTGCTTTAATTCTTCCGTCTAGTTTTTTCTTTACTGGCTTCAGATACGCGTCCAGGTCGGAATCGGAGAGTATCTATGCAGTGCACATACGCAGTACTCATATCTTGCATCGGCAATATAAAAAATACAAGGAATTTATTTTTCCCTATCAATCAATTTTTATTTTGAATAATAATTACAGTTATAATTTTACTAACTTGAATTGGAGCCAGACCTGTTGAAACGCCTAATATTTTTTTTTTCATTTTATATTTCTTTATTATTAAAATTTAACAACAAAATATAATAATTTATAATAATGAAAATTAAAAAAAATTGTCAATTCATCCATCATACTTTTAGACGTCTAAGACTTTTTTTATTATTTCGAGAAAAACGAGCATGGCGGCCGAAACATCGTAAATGATTCGCAGTGACCTTTGAAGGGAATTCTTTGGATTCCTTCCGTTGTTTTGCGACTTTTTTATGTATTTGAATATCGTTTCGTTTATGACGAGATTGAAAGTCATTTTATCGATAAAACCGTTTTGTTTACAGAAAGGACCTTCCTTTATTTTTAATTTTCATAGACATTAGTTAAAATCACAAAACAATGTCAGCAAAACTAACCAGCAAATCAATTTATATCATTTACTGCATGACTCGCTAGCGTTTTTCTGCACTCATTGGCTGAACCTAAAAAACGCACAGAAAAAGAACCGTGAAAACAGAGTTAGTATGAAGATTCACTTTGTGAAAGGGGTTTGTGTCCACGAATACCGGGATCAGATGGAATCAGCCACTGATCCCGCCAAGTTGTATACACTGATACCGACTGGGATTGGTTTACAACAAAAAATAAAGAATATAGAATTTATTGAATTGTTGAGCTTTACTAAAATGTGGACATCGATAATGATTGGTGCTGATTATAATGATGACCCACAAACAGTACAATCCCGTTCTTTGATGTTATCGTAAGAACCACGTTTCCTTTCGTAATATGCAAACAACGATCCCTCAAACAATAAATCATTACAGTCGAATTTCTAGTTAACGTGCTTTACTGCCTGCTCTGGTTTAACTCATTTCAGGATTACTAAACATAAATACTACACTAAATAATTAAAACCAGTTTTAGAATATTTACAGGAAACACTATTTACAAACAGACATTAACATTTTGTTTGGGTAGATATTAATATGAATAGGAATTTATAGTTTTATTAAGCATAACTGTTTTTTCCCCGAGTTTTACTGTGTGGGTTGAATGGACAAGAATAAATCAAACATAAGGGCCAATAGCTTAGCTTTCTACTTTTGTAATTACAAAAAAATTGGTCAAAATTTGAGTTGACGTGTAGGTGAGCTTGTTTTCATCACTTTCCGTGATGAAAACCGCCGTGGGACAAATGTTTGATCTTGAATTTTACCAATTTACTTTGAAAAGACCATAGTCTTATGGAAAAATTGATTTCTGGCCGCGACTTCGCACGCGTTTTATTTACGTTTTTCTATCCCTTGGGAACCGTTTTATGGGATAAATTGTATATTTTATAAATTCTATTCCACACTATATTTTATTCCACACCTAAAACTATATGCAAAATTTCACCCCGATCCGTTAAGTAGTTTTGGCGAGAAGAGGTAACAAGCATCCATCCATACATCTAAACATCAAAACTTTCGTGTTTATAATATTAGTGTGAAGTGTGATGTGATGAATATGAGATGTACAAAAAAATACATATCCCGTTTTCAGTGATCTCTATAAGTCAAATTTATGACTAATCTGTCTGACGGCCTGTGAAGCAGATACGACTAGCATTCCCACTCGGCGCCACTTGGCCCACATACGACCCGGATGCAGGCGGCTGCGGTGCGGGTTCGATTCCCGCCACGCGATACCGAGGATCATGTTGCGCTATTTATAGGATTGGCTAGCGGTGACTTACGGTTCAATTTTCGCATAGCTTTAATGATGTATGAACTGTTGATTTAGTTGGTAAAACTTTTTTTTGGGTTTTATCCAATAAAATTATCCGCACATTTACTTTATTACTTAATCCTCAAATGTGAATAAGAATAACTTACAGTAGGATAAAAATTTTTGTGCACAAGAGCTTATAATACCACAAGATAATGGTAAAATAACCGAGCGATACAAAACAAGTTAATAAAACCTATAAACATTTGTCGTGCGACAAAAATCGAACCCGCATTCTCCTAAAAACGCGAAACGACTATCTCTATAGTAGGTAGATATTATCTACCCATTACATCACAGAGATCTTCAAAATAAGCAAAATAAATTCCTAAACAAAATACCCAAGACGTCCGCTATCTCAAAGGAGTAGGTTGTCCATTATCCCGGCGCTCGGTGGACAGTCCCGCTGAGTAGGGTCACGTGACGGGAGCGTGACGTTTCCGTGACGTCACCCGTCACGCTGAGTTTACCCGGTATTGTCTCTGACGTGTGGTTATAAGTGCGTAGATTGAATGTCGGGCGGATTTATTTAGTAATGGTGTCTAATATTTCCATGCTTTTAAAATAAGTAACCTTATATTTTGGTGATATCTGAGTTACAGAAATAGCCAACCAAATTACAAGAGGAGGCATACGTTTGCGGAATGGACTAGGTAACCATAATCCGTGTCAGCGATTGTCGAGGCGGTCACGGCGTAAGAATCGACCCCTACAACTCTGCCCGTGGATGTCGTAAGAGACGGCTAAGTGAACTAGAAGAAACGGCAGCAGTTTCATTCTGCGTATTTTAAACTTTTTTTAATAGATCTTCGTTTGACCACAATCTCATCTGATGGTAAGTGACGACGTGGCCGATCACGAAGGTCTGGAAGACACCTATCCACTCTCGTCTTGAAGAGACTCGGATTATAGTTGGCCGGGAAAATTACAGCCGCCAGCGAGTTCCAATCCTTAGCGGTTAGAATGATAAAGGTGGAGGAGAAGCGCTTAGTGCGAGTCGATGGAATATCCACAAGGCAAGAGTAGTCATGCGCCGCCCGTGCGTCTACTTGTCCTGGAGTGGAAGGGAGGTGCTGGAATCAGGTCGTGAAGTTGTGCATTCTCCGAAATGTATCTTATAGAAGATTGAAAACTCTCGGCTCAGCTAACTCTGCGGCAATAACCGATCCGGTTGCCAAGGGTGGTGATTATGGCAACAGCCTTGTTTGCGGGAGGCTCGTTCGCCAATGGACGTGCCAAGGAAGAAAGGTCGAAGAATTACAAAATAATTTCGAAGAGTAAATCTAGTGCTTAGTTAGCAATAGCCTATTTTATTTTTGAGTCAGTAAATTTAAGGAAAAACTAATGTCAATGGTATTACCGTATCATCCACATTTCTTAACCCTTATCAAACCATTCAGAGACAATAGAAAACGCAATAATTCATGGCCATTAGGAATATTTTAACGGTCAAACGCTCTGTCACAGCGCAAAGAGAATAATTGGGTTAGTGAAGAAATGTCAGGGCTTTTAGAGATGCTCAAAGCGGTATAAAGCGATGTTCAAAGCGTTTCAGCTATTCAAACGGACGCTTAAATGGGGTTATTTGAATGAAATTAAATCACCACCTGGTAGACCAAGAAAATTTTCAAAAAAATACATTTTTATAGAAAACAGTTAAGGGTGATGTTCCTCATCTCGGCCTCTAAGCTGAGATGAGAAACATCACTCACATAACTCATAATTTTTTTTTTCGGAAAGTGTAATCGATTCACAAAGAGTAGACTGATTCATATTTCATCATCATCAAAATATTGAAAATACTCCATAGCTTTCTAACATTCATCGTAGGTAATTATGATTTTAAAATTAAATCACATTTATGTAAAGAGAAGTTTCAGAAAGTTCTAATCCAGAGCTTAATAAGTTGTCAGCTTGAAAATGAACAAGCGGTCCTCTTTGCCCTGCATTTTGGTCCATTAAGAAAGCATTATATGCAAATGAAAGTGTTCTTGCGATCCTAAATTAGATTTGTGCTGTAGCCCAGAACCGGTGGCCATTTAGAAAATTACTGCTTATTTAAATATTTGTAAAGGTAATGGGTTTAGTATAATTCTTTGCGCTAATTTTAAGGGTTATGATTCCAAGTTTCCAAGCTTTTTGTCATTTTTTTTGTCTGAGTACTCAACTCCGCCTTAGGGTGACCATATATAGTAAAACGATAGAATCGGCTCCATTTAATCGTAGTAGAGTTATTTCCTTTGTTATTCTCACCTATACTTCAATTTTAAAAACTGATGTTCTTAATTTAGTCCAGACTGATGTATGACAAAGTTTCCGGTACATACCTGCAACAAATAAAACAAAATATTCAAAATAACGTCAATAAACCAGAAATTATGAAGGTTCAAAATTAAATAAAGACTTTGTTACATCATAAAATAACACATAATACGTGCCAATCAAATGCCGAAAACATTTTCCGTAACAAATTGCCGATAAAAGTAATTTTATTGGCACGAAAACTATCCAATCTTGTAGCGCAATAAATAAATAAAATACTCTATTGCTGGCCAAAAATCACCCTTAGCACTATAACGTTACAGTTGAAAGTTAAACAGCCTAAAACTATTATTATATTCTGTGCTTGTAACAACAATGTCCAATTTTTACCACCTAGCACCTCTTTACTAAAACGAACCTTAATGCAAGCAAACAAAGCTAAAACTTTCAAAGCCGAAATAAATTACAGAATTATTTTATTAATTATTTATTTATTTATTTATATTAAACTTGTTAAGGTAATTATTTTCACGAACAATTTACAAAAAGGTATGTTTGGTAGGTACCTTTATCCAGCGTTACTCTACCTACTGTTTGTGGAGCAACATTATGCTGAGATGGGACCTTTTGGTTCACTGCGTGCAGCTCTTGCTGCTATTATTTATATTTTATATATAGTATCTAAATAGTATCTAAGTATAATAATAATTGTAATGACTGCAAGTTGTACTGGTGAACCAATAAATTTATTTTCTTTCTTTCTTTCTTTCTTTCTTTCTTTATTTTTTTATATATTGACTAACATATAACAAAAGAGCAAAAGACTATTCACAAAGAAAATTAGAATAAAATAATATAAATTAATTTCAACTAGTATTTAAAATTGAAACAATTGAGCTAACTGCAGACTGTTGCAAACAATCTACAGGTAGCTCAACTGATCCATATCAATACCAGTCGTCGCGTCTCCAAGACGCTGGCTGCATTGCCCCGCTGTATGGCAATGATGATGATAATTGATTTACTAAATTGGTATGGTAATTTTACAAAAATTATTTCAATTGTAACTACTACTTCTAATTTATTTCTATTATTTGATTGTTATTTTCTTTGTGAATAAAGTATTTTGATTCACTTTACAAAAAGTGCGGAACTTTAAAAAATGGGAAACTTTTACGAACATATTTTTTTTTTACAAAAACTCAAAAATACAGGTTTTTTTTTGTTGGACGGGACAAATAGTAATCCCAAGAAAATAAACATTAATATGGGATCTTCTCGGGATCATTTTGCACGCAAAAGCGAAAGAATTAGAATCAGACAACAATTGGCGAAGATATCGAGTACCTGACCTAAATATATTATATAAAATAAAAATAAAAAAATAAAAATGCTTTATTTCAGACAACCATTGGTCCATAGATTGACGAGTTTTGCACATTTACACATAAAACATAGATAAAATAAAATAGAGTAGGTAAAAACTTATAAGAACTAATATAGCAATAGGCGCTGTGTACATGGAAATCAAAAAAGCCAAGGATAATCAATAAAAGAGATAGGTTCCTTGATTGATCACCCTCCGCACAAAACATTTCCAGAGTGGGGATGAAAGGCACTCTGCCACAGCACACAGGATGCTGTTGCGACTGTCCCTTACTCTGCGCATCAGGGACACTGTTTTTTTGCGCATCACCGCATGGAAACCGTCTGTGTGGTTCTGCGCAAACATTTCTGACGCACTGCAGAATCTAGGCAGTCGCAGCATCATCCGAAATATATTGTTATATTGGACTCGTAGGGCGTCCATCGATCTTTTGGTGTGCCGGAACCACAGACTTCCCGTGTAAAAACTCTGACAGTATGCTTTAAAAAGAGTTATCTTAACTTGGTCAGTACAACGGGAAAATCTGCGAGCCAGCATGTTGCCTCGAACCGATAGAGCCCTACGCTCCCTTTCGACATCTTCATCGTCTTTAAGGTCATCGAGAAGTAAATGTCCAAGATATTTAAACTTCGACACGCGATTTATGCTCAAGCCGTTAAGGGTAATATTAAGTTTGTTCTCGGGACATTTACCGACGGCCTTAAAGACCATGTATTCTGTCTTCTTAACATTATATTTGAGCCCATGCTCAACTGCGTACCTCTCACAGACTTTCAGTAGTTTTCTAATACCCCCCACCGTCGGGCTCAGCAGCACCATATCATCGGCATAACTTATATTGTTAATGCTTACGCCGTTCATGCGGCAGCCGATACGCATGCTGCTGAGCTCGCCAATGAGGTCGTTAACATACAAATTGAAGAGCTTCGGAGACGTAATCCCCCCCTGTCTCACTCCGCTCTCCAGCCTGTATGCTTCCGATAGAGAACCAGCCCACTTAACATGGTTAATTTGGTTGTCATACCAGTACCTAAAAATTTTAAGGACTTCAACCGGTAATCCCCTGTCTCCCAGCTTCTTCCACAGCACATCGTATGACACAAGGTCAAAGGCTTTGGAGAGGTCGAGGAAACAGGCGAATACCGGCGTCCTGCGGTCCGTATAATACTGGATGGTACTCTTGAGACATATGATCGCGCTCTCTGTAGACAGTCCGGGTCGGAACCCGAACTGAGCGTCATGAAGTTTTATATATTTATCTATATAAGAATCAAGAAGACCATCCAGCATTTTAGCAATAATGGTTGCCAAAGAAATAGGTCGATAGTTACCTAAATCTGAAACATCCCCCGTTCTGTCCTTTACAATGGGCACCACGATGGTTTTCATTAAATCCAGAGGTAAATGTGAGTGACTCATGCACATTGTAAAAAACATAGCCAGAACGTTTGGCAGGTGCACTCCTGCATAAGTTTTATTTTTATATTATGCACATAATATAAAAATAAAACTTACAGCCAAATTTAGAACCTCCTTGCTTTAAGTCGGTTGAAAATACTACAATTGTGTAACTGTGCCTAAAGATCAAGAACAGCGACGACAACTATTCCCCTTAAGGTAAAACTTTTAGGTTAATGTAGTCTTGTTGTTAAGGTGAATTGGGTCGCACGTGTGGTCCAAATATGGCCCATTTGTCCTGCGTGCCATCTATGGACCGTATTTGATAGTTCCGCTCTTTTGAAGCCGCTTTCTAAATAGTTTTGTGTTCTAGGAATTTATTTAGAGCGAAGAATTAATTGAATGCCTTGCAAAGGCGATAAATTAGTTCTTGGTTTATTACCGTTGATTTTTGCTGAAAACTCATTGGTGAGATCATATGTATAGTGAGACTCTGGTAAAATTTCTTGTTCAGGGCCGGACGAGCGGAGAAGAGATGAAATGAAATGAAATAGTATTTATTTGATTAAATATAGGTTAACAATGATGGTACCAAGGAGGGTAAGTAAATTTTATTTAGTTATAACTTATAAGTCAGATTTTATTGTTAGTTTCATATTCTCTACTGTATTTGTGTATTATGTTAATAAAGCTGTTTTTATTTTATTTATTTTTTATTAACAATGATGGTTTTAGAATAGGGTAGGTATCACTATATTTGACTTATTAATCGTGCAAATGTTTAATTTGGACATTTTTGTTAGAGTAGAAAATAAATTTAACTGATCAATAAATTTGCTCTCACAATGTTTAACAAAAAATATATATGTATACTTGTAGATCACATGCATAAAACCGTAAAAAAAAACTTTATTATAGAATGATTTATGTCAAAAATAATTTATGTGAATTTAAATTTTAAATATTCATCTACACCATAAAAATTCATTTAAATTCATTATTTGTTAATTTTCTCATGTCATTGTGTTAAACAAACAATAGAGCTTCCTTATTCACACATTGGGGCTAGATAATGTTGTGTGAATTGTCCAGCATTATTATTATTATTATTATTTATCTCGTCCCCGCTCAGGTTCAGTGGAGACCACCGAGCGGAGATGGATCATATTTGAATACGATCAAACAAAAGATCGATGTGTGTGCCTCGTAAGCTGGTGACGTCACGCAGCGGAGACGGTAAGAGATGTTAGCGGAGTGCAGTGAGCGGCGCCGCTAGTGCATTCATCTCAACAAACATCCGACGCACGCAGCTCAGGGATACAGCTTCTGTGCGATTACAAAAAACCAAACATCCTATAGTGGTAGATATTTGAAAGCCACTTGAATGGTCTTCGTAATTTGTCTGGGCCTAACTCACATTATTTTCCCCGCTTATAACTGTATTTCTTCTTTTAATTCTTCGTATTCCTTCTACTTTTCCTTCTACGATGATACCTACTTATGAAGTTGTCATGTCGTATAAAATGTCCAATCGTTCTCCCTCTTCTGCTTGAATGGTGTTCATCAAAATCCATTTCTCCTCAACTCTTTTCAACATCTCCTAATTAGTCACCTCTTCTGTCATCTAATCCTTTCCATCTTCCTCCAGCACCACACTCCAGCACTCCAGCATTTAAATAAATCAAATGAAATTGCTATGAAATTGAATCGTAAGGCACCATATCCACAAAGGTGCAGTTAAAAATGTAGTTCACAGTGAAGTTCAATCAAACCGGCGATTAAAGGGGCGTACACACATGAGTTTACGATCTGTTTTACAGACCGTGACCGAGTGTGTTGGGTCGTTGGAGTAGCTATGTGACGGTACACGAAATAGATCTACAAAGAAAATAGATAAGACCACAAAATTAAATTAGGTAAGGGGCCATTCATTTATTACGTAAGACGATTTAGGGGGGGAGGGGGGTCGACCATGTCTTATTTTTTCTTACAAGGGGGTGGGAGGGAGTCGCGATAGTTCTTACGTAAGATCACAAAAACCAAAGTTTATTACTACTAAAAATAAAAATTATTAGTACCTTTGTAAGTAGGTACAAATAAACATTTTTAAAAATTGTTACTTTGAAAAATAAACAGTAAAACTAATCAAACGTGTATAAATTTTTTCCTTTAGATTCTTACGTAATAAATATTGAACAGGGGGGAGGGGGTCTGTCTATTCATATTTTTTCTTAAAATAGGGGGGAGAGGTTCAAATACAAGCGAAAATCGTCTTACGTAATAAATGAATGGCCCCTAAGGAGGTACCTAAGTATGTAATTCAACCAATAACATTTCAGCATAATTTACTCAGAAAGAATAATGAATAATGTTGGACAATTCAAATAGCATTATGCAGACCCAAGCTAAGCAGAGCTTGTGTCAAAGAAAATTACTATACAATTTTATTTTATTTATTTGGGAAACATACAGTTATTATACTAAAAAAATATACTTAACTAACACTTAAACCTGTAGTGGTACACTGCACAGCCACAGAGGACGTCAGACGGGAAAAGGGACTGAAGACTCTTATGGAGGAATCAGACCCGTCCACGCCTACAGAAAAGCTGAAACGAAGCTGTCAATCGCCAAAGGTCCTGCTTCGATATTTTAAGGAGCTGGGCTGGTTAGGGCCTGGTTAGGCAGGGGGACAATGTACAATACACTCCTATGCGAGATGTCAGTGCAGATCCCGGTACCCCCATTCAGAATTAGAATTAGAATTAGAATTTAACACTTAAACCAGCAAAGTTTACACCATTAAAGGAAATAGAATATTCAAAAGAAAAGAAACAAGAAAAGCAACAATTAAAAAGAACGGAATGAAACAGAATACCTATTCAAAAACAAATTATAGAAGTAAATTCGAACTACATTGTATTTAGTACAATTGAAATCGATGAGGCCTTCATATATACTATACTATATTTACAATAGGAAAAGGATTGTTGTAAACAATCTAAAAGTTGCTCAACTCATCCATCCATTTCAGCATTGGTTGCCTCGAACAAATCGCCTTAGGCAGTAATGCTGCTAACAAAGATTTAAGATCGAGAAGAGATTTTTTGAAGATCCTTGTCTGCTTATTCTTTGTCGATCGATCGGATTACGTTTATTTAAAAACCAAGCTGGTTATTGCAAGTTTTTATTTATTTACTTGTTTATGCCCGCGGCTTCGCACGCGTTCTTTTTATGGAAAAGTTTAAGGATTATTTGTATACCATTGAATTGATTTATGGCATAAAAAGTCAGCCCGATACTTTCAGTAGTTTTGCATGAAGAGGTAACAAACATCCATCCATACATCTAAACATCCAAACTTTCGCACTTATATTATTAGTGCGATAGTGTGATTTTACAACATTTATTGGATGAATGTGTATTTTCTTTCACTTTGAATATTCGGAGAATCACGTGACCAGCAGTGGGAATGTACTAAGCCACTGATGAAGATGATGATGATTGACCCTCTCAATCTCCCCTATCAACACCCGATACTTACGTCGTCATTGTGCGCACTCAGTGACCCAGATCATGCGCACGCGCAAACATGAACATCTGCGCGAAGTAAACAAACCTTTTGACACATTTACATACCTGCCATAAAAGGTAACCTACATTTACATGTTTAGATATAAATTTAATTTGATTAACAACTTTGCACTCAATTTACAATTAGCCTTGTATTTCCCACTGCTGGATCTTACCCTGGTCTTTGAATATGTAAAAACACTACAAGATTTTGTTTTGCGGTTCACTTTTTAAATGCCGCAAAATATTGAAGAGAAGCATAAGACATTATGTAAAAGTTAAGATTTTCACGGTTTTATAAAGAGCCCTTGATTTCAAAAAGAGAAAAAGGAAATAATATTCAAATAAGACGGGGGAAAAACAGTGGCAATAGAATGATAGAAGTTATAACCATAACGATTAAGGCCAGGTAGTCCTGCAGCAGTAGGCGTAAGGGAAAACGCGCGCCTGCCAAGCCGCCGCGTTCGTGTTTTTTGTAGTTATTTAAACATGGTGAATAAGATAATCATTTTATCAAGCTAAACTCTGCGAATTTGTCTAGAAATATTAAGTGTCCTTAGTTGAGTACAAAAAAAGTGTGAAATCAGTAGTTCGCTAGTCATAGTATTGAAAAAAAGATAGAAAAAGGGGTTTGGGATCCTTTTCTATCGAGCGAAGTTCATTAGATCTTGTAACTGAATGCGACTTTGACTAGACTAGATCATTAAGACATATATATCTATATATGTCTTTC
The DNA here is from genome assembly GCA_949316285.1 of Eupithecia subumbrata. Lineage (NCBI taxonomy): Eukaryota > Metazoa > Arthropoda > Insecta > Lepidoptera > Geometridae > Eupithecia > Eupithecia subumbrata. The sequence continues at coordinate 13,503,716 of OX438632.1, read as the reverse complement.
AGAATTGTAAACACTATTTTCTAAGTATCAGATGATTTTAATAATCACAAAAATGCGGCCTCTGCTGGCCTACCAAGCCTTAAGAAGTTGTTGCGACCGATGCGTTCCCAAGTAATGGCAGTTACCAAGGACTGCAATGGCTAACGTTCAGCTGAAGTTCAAAAGCTCACATTAGTGCTAAAACGCGCTATAAGTGCTATAACGCACAACCTGGCGGCGATTAGCACTGCCCGCGCCGGCCGCGCTAATGGCTCGATGAAACTTCCACTTGATCTATCGCACAGCCATAGCTATACAGTGTAGCCATAGCTATAGCATGGCTATAGCTCGGTTGTAGCCGTTGGTAGTGGGAAAATGATGGATCGTGTGTTTTATTGTACAAAGCCAAAGCCGTAGAGGATGTTTGCTGATGTAATCTCCGCTGAAAACCTGATGGTAAACCAGTTGAGTTACTTGTTTTGTGATTGATTAACTAGATAAAAAAAATATATAAATAAAATATAGACAGAGGAAGCGTTGACGCCAGGACCTGAATAAAATTTTCCATACAACTTGATTTCAAATGGCTCATGCTCATGACTTTTGCTTTTGTCCAACAGTCCCACATTTGGACATAGACCTCTCCCCCTTAATGAGCATTTTTTGATCATAGTAACTTTTAAAACAAGATATCGTCAGCATCTTTATGTAATAGTACGAGAGCCCACGACCAAAATTTTTGTCTCATAGCAATACAGCCAAAACCGCATCAAATCGATAGAAACGATTATCCTGAACTCGAAAATACCAATATCAGACATTTTCCGCGTAGCGTTTGGCCTGACCGAATTTTCAAAATTGTCAAAGAATTTTACCGAACTGCATCATAGTAATATGTCTGATTTGCAGACTGTAGTTGAATGATAGTTCTGAGATACCGGAAACATATTTTTCAGACGTTAGTGGTGTAGCGCAAACCCGTAAAATCACTTAAAAAAAATTAAAAATGAGACAAAAAAATGTCTCATAGCAATACGTCTGAAAATCTTTTTTATTAGTAAATTTTGGTTATTTGATGCGAACAAAACAATTTTCAGACGGAAATGTGAACGCATGAAATTTTGAGACCGTTTTGAAAATGTTAACAAATTTTACCGATCGGTATCATCAATATGTCTGAAAATTGTTGGACATGATAAAATAAGTTGTCCACATGTGTAAAAAATTTATATCAGACAAATTAAGTGTAGCACCTTCTCTATCAAACAACTTTTCGATACTCAGTTATCATTTAAAAATCGTATTAAGGCATCTTGAATTCTCTGTTACAAACCAATGAATTCGTTGCGACCCTGAATTTATTAGATGATAATTAACGAAGAATTTACCCGAAACCGTAACATTGAAGTTGAAGGACTGAAATAAATCGCACAAAGGAAACTGGGATGAAGGCTGTAAATTTAAAAAAAAACATTTAACAGAGGCGTCGGCCAGGCGACTACGAAACGTTATTTTCGTTTTTGGGAGTATATGCTACACTTAAAGTGTCTGAAAACAGGTTTTTGGTAATCATGGCAGCAATACGAAAAGTTAAAAAAAAAATTATCCGTATTGCTATGATACAGGTTGGCTAAATTTGTTGACATTTTCAAAAATGCGTTCAGGCTATGTGCTACGCGCAAAATGTCTGAAAACAAACTTTTTCGTAATACAATTATTAAATCTATGTACATTTTCACTATCAGACGTATTGCTATAATACCGACTGCCTTTTTTTTTTGACACAGCAGAAATGGCCTCCCACGCAGTTGCTACACTTTCGACCGTTACTACACACCTAGTCGGGTTCAGAATCATACAATCTAACGATTTTATAGGGTTTTTGCCGTATTGCTATGAGACATGGTTTTGGTCGTGGGCTCTCGTACTATAAGTAAAAGTTTCCAGTAGTAATAATCAAGTGTATCTTCAAGAGCATTATTCTGTGTATAATAAAAGGGAAGAGAAAACTGACTCATCAAGAGATCTCTGAAACTACAAGAGCTATGAAGCTGAAATTTTGCATGGAGGTTCCTTTCAGGACGTAGGCACCCGCGACACTATGGAAACCAACATTACTTGGGTTATTAGTATTACTAAAGTCCACGCAAATGAAATCGCGGCGGGTCAGCTAGTTCTGTGTATAATTGAAGGCCACGATATTTATCCAATCGGCTGTATAATCTGTTAATTCCCGTGATCAAGTGCTTATGTCATTGGAAGCCTACTGTCTGTGACCGGGCTTACGAACGAGGTTGTACTGTCGATGTCGCCTTGCCGTGTCTTGTGTTGTGTGGCTTCTCTCGCACGGCATGCAAACAGAAATAGAAGATAGCTCTTTGTTATCACAACGAAGAACTTCTGCTCTTATAAATAAATAAATAATAAATAATGCTGGACAATTCACACAGCATTATCTAGCCCCCAGCTAAGCAGAGCTTGTGTTATGGGTACTAGTTAACTGATATACATAATACAATACACTACATAGATAGATATTTTTTATTATACATAGAAAAACATCCAGAACACCCTGAACAAATATCTGCAGATCGTACAAACATTTGTCCCGAGGCGGGAATCGAAACCGCAACCTCCTGCGTCGCAGGCGGACCTTCGCCCGCTGCGCCACAGAGGTCGTCGATATAGGTTTTAATGTTTATTATTTTTGCACTGTTAATAAACAAAATATGTAGATCTTTTCAGTCATTTTCAGGTATGCAAAGCCACTTTATTGTCTCTGATACATCTAATAAACCTTTCTTTCGTAAATCTTATTAAAATCATCTGTTTTAGAAAACCGTTCACCTGAAAAAATCGTTAGCTGGTTTCCGACACATTATGTCATATAATATATTACATTCTTAGCACGAAAAAACCTTGTAACGTAGGTACCGCGAAAATAACTGGCCGAATAGGTAGGTCGTCAAACCAGACGCAGAGCCAAGAAGTTGAAGTTAAATAGACAGGTGCCAATTGGTAGGTACGAAATTCCTTTCAGGTGGACTTATGCAAACAGAAATTTGGACTTGTACGGTTGAGTGTACCGTATTCGAAACAACTGTGCGGCCTTGTACCGATTAAATAATGCTTGGATCCGATCCCGCTAAGTGAAACTGACGCTGATGCGAGTAATCTGGCAGTGTTTGAGAGGAATTGTAACGTAGCCATTCCTGACCACCTTTGTAGCGTAGAGGGAGAAGATCCACATGAGAAGGTGGGAGGTTCGATTCCCGCCGCGGGAGAAATGTTGTTCTGTAAATATTTTTCCGGGTCCGGGTAATTTTATATGTTTGCGTATTTTAGTTATACCTAGGTCTTTTTATTCATTCATAAATTGTTGACTCATCTAGTTCCATACCACAAACCTCTGCTTACTTTGAGACTATATGGATGTCCATTATTTATCACTATACTATTTAATTATCTTTGATTCCAAGAAAGCATTACCAAGAATCTAAACCTTAATTTAAATTATTTTAATATTTCCGGTTTTTATAGAATTTGATAGAATCTTATTTCCAAGAAAATCATTCGTAATCTATGATTCAACCTATGCCGTCCTTGATTCATACATAACTCGCCTTTAAATCACAACGGGAAACCATCATGCGATGGGTTTTTGAAATTTATTGCCATTGTTTTAGGGTTGCAAATACTTCGTGGTAAAACATTCGAGATTCGATGACACATCGCAGCTAGGTACTAATAAGTGACAAGTTTCTGTGAAGTTGATTTTACAAAAAAACATGTGAAAAACAATTCAAAGGCCTTCTACGTTCGTAAGTACTTGAAGAGATGTGGAAACAGAAGCAGGAAATACACCGATTTTTTTTTATAATCTTCGTTTGACCAGAATCTCACGGTAAGTAAATGACGATGTATCACGAAGGTTCAGAAGAGAATACACCTGCTCACTCTTGTCACGTCTTGAAGAGACCCAGGTTGTAATGGACCGGAAAAACAGCAGCAGGGAGAGTGTTCCGAACCCCAGCAGAGCGAATGATGAAGGTGGAGGAAAACCGCTAGGTATGCGAGTGGACGGTATAATGTTTTCCTAGCCGAATTTCGACCACGGCGGCCAGTCCCATTGGAAACTAGCCAGATGCGCAGGACATATTATAGTTCACAAGTGTGTGCGCTATAAAGGTGCACTCTCTATTCCCTCACTCTCATAATCCGATGGGACGACAGATAGACACGAGCGGGGTGAGGTCGGGCGCAGGACCAACGGCTTAAAGTTGTTGGTCCTGCATCTGCGCCGCCAACTTCCCGACTCCGGGCTGCTACCGTGAATTTCCCTTGCTAGAAAAACGCCAAATAACAACCATTGGCACGACGCGGGATTCGAACCCAGGACCCCATAATCAGAGGTTAAATCTGACCGCTAGACCAACGCAGCTGAAGTGTGAGTGGAGAGGCGAGTGGAAGGTATATCCAACAATTAGGGATGGGATTGCACTGTGCGTCTGCGCAGCTTGCCCTGGAGTGGAAGCCTCCGGTTTGGTCAAGTCATAGGTCCATAGGACGGGCGCTATGGCATTCGCCACTATTCCCACAGCTGGTCAGTTCAGATGTATTTGTGACTGTATCAGTCATACTAATCTCGCCGCTCATTGACTCTATTTTGATAACGAATAAAAACAAAAGAAAGTTATCAATGAGCGGTGGAAATGGTATGAGTGATACACTCACAAATACTAGCACTAGTCACTTATTTTACAATTAAGTATTCTATTTAATTAATTTGATTTTGAAGATGCCCATTTACAATTTTGCATACCGTATTTTATTACCGTATTTTTCAAGCATGTTATTTCTACATAAATATATGGTACCTTTTTTTTTACACATGTTTTTTGCAAATAAATATTTTTATCTTTACAGCAATTTTACAGCAGAGATAGTTTTTAATTTCTTTCTTTTGTGTTGCTTTGAATATTTATTTTGTCTTAGTACATAATTATGTATATCTATATTATAATTGAAATGTATATTGACGTAATCAAGTGTGCTTTGTACTCCTGCGGCAAATAAATGTATGAGTGTACAATCTGAATTGACCAGCTGGCCTATGTATAGCTGCGAACTAATAAGAATTAATCTCTAATATTAGATTGATTATAAATGAATTTGAATTTGATTAGCTTAGGTTGAAAAAGACGTTTCTGGACAGTTCGTACAATTCCTAATTTGGATACATCTCTGTATATTTGACCTAATTATGAGCTATACCTAGAATACAATTATTTGTTAGTATGTATTTTGTTCCTTCCGTATAGGTAAGTCTGTAACCCAGGATAAAATTTCCTTGCCTGTAACCCTATAGCATTCATTCCATGAAAATGGTTTCCGTTCCGGAACATTCCAATTCCTTAGATTCCATCCCCTAACTTGCACCCCAATCTGTGTAAACGCGCTCCAGCACCGCTTAAGAACATTGTTGTTGTAGCGGTCACTTTACGGTCGCCACAATGCGAATAAAGTCGGGGCATTAAACTAGCATCTTACGTTCTTACAAAGTTGAATGTGCCGATCTGATGGCGGTACGTTCGAACAATGTTGTTTAAATTGGAATTTAAGTTACAAGCATAAATATGTATATGCCACCTATACGTTACGTTATGATTAATTATTTATTTATTATGGTACGTGGATTCTTGCGTACCTTTTACAATGATAGGATATCAAAAGAAAATTATAGTTTATGTACTTTAGTATTTATTTTTAAATATTTTAAGTTTCTAAACGTCCTGCTGGTCTATTAAATGGAGTCTATTTGACGTCTAACGTCAAATATATTTATTTATATTTGAGTTTAGTAACGAGACCCCTCTTAACACCTCAGATGTAGGTCCATATTTGTAGTTTATTTTTTTTGTTTTTATTTGTAACTAGCTGCTGCCCGCGGCTTCGCCTGCGTAGTTCCCGTTCCCGTGGTAATTCCGGGATAAAACATAGCCTATGTCCGTCTCCTGGTTCTAAGCTGCCTCCCCACCAATTTTCAGCCAAATCGGTTCAGCCGTTCTTGAGTTATAAATAGTGTAACTAACACGACTTTCTTTTATATATATAGATAATATGACAATGAGCGGCAAAAATAGTGCGCGTGATACACTCACGTAAAGCTGTCCAGTCTTCGGAATAAAGACCTTTCACTCCTCGGGCAACAAAATCTAATAAGAAAGTACTATTAGGGTTTAACCTCTCAAGTATTTCTGAGGCACGAAATACATAATAGGTACCTACTTAACCTATACCATAAACAGGTACAATCTTTAGTGCCATCCAATGACCTATTTAGTTTAGTGAATGATTCGCATCACTCACTAAATCTCTCTAACACTCAATGTGACAGAATCAATCAGCGCACAGGATGCTCCGAATTGTGTGATACAGGATGTTGATGTTATGTTGACAGACGGACGGATTACACCAATATTATTATTAGTAATTTGATTTATTGATGTGAGAAGAGATATTATTTAATAAAGGTAAGTATTTTTTTCATAGCCGTGGCGGAAAATTACACCCTGAGGGTGTAATTTTTGACATTGCTGTTGTACTGTTAAGTAGGTACCTACAGTTGTTTTTATTTCTTCTCTTTTGTTTCCTTCGATCATCAACCCGAGGCGAAATCAAAATTGCGTTTTATACATCCGTCGGCTTCGATTCGATGAATTAAAAACTCCTGCAGGTGAATGTAATATTGTGTGTACTGTATGCCAAACGATCCAACGGGCTACCGCGCCGATGACGCCGAATTTCGGCCACCGATTTCGTCTCATGTCGGCGACCGGGGCCGGCGTGGTGGGGATCAGCCGAAGCGGTTGTCTCCGACACCGCAGTTGACTAATGAAGGTTGATAGTTAAGATTTTATGCAACGCAGAAGTTGCTAGTAAAGTTAATTAAATTTTATAACTTTCTAGTTTTTACAGTTATCTAATTAAACAGTTATTTAAACAGGATGCCACCGAACATGTGTGCTAAGCCGAAATAGGGTGATTCTAGGCCCCGAGGGGTTCGAATTTTGTTCTACTAAATTTAAAAAAAATACACAAGTTTATCCCCGCGCGGGGTCCACAATCACGCCCTTTTGGCTTAGTACAGTACACATGTTACGTGGCACCCTGTATATCATTTAGTAAGCTATGAATGAATATTCCGACTTTCATCTTTATTTAATAGCTTTTTAACTTGATTTTGAGATAAGCTTAATTGACGGGAAAGGCGAATAGTTAAGAAATTGTAAATACTCAATAAAATGACTTATTAAATTAATACCTACATCCATTAATATGATAAAATTCAAGCCTAACAGCGTTATTTAAAAGAGAAAATCCTAACCTCAGGCAGCAAATATAACCAACTAGCTTCCGCCCGCGGCTTCGCACGCGTATTTTCGGTATATTAAGTAGCCTATTATCTAAGTTAGGCTTTGCCTTAAAAGTACACCATTTTTTTTACTTTTTTTTTGATAAACATTATCCTATGTCCGTCTCCTGGCTCTAAGCTACCTTCCCACCAATTTTCAGCCATATCGGTACAGCCGTTCTTGAGTTATAAATAGTGTAACTAACACGACTTTCTTTTATATATATAGATTAAGCGGTCTATCAAAAACTAGATTCGTTTAGACTTGGATGCAAATTGGTTAGTTAATCGTAAAGATAATATTAAGTTATCGGTTAACAGATAATGATAAGGTTTGGTCGTCGGACTCGCCGCACCCGTGGAGGCGGCCACGTAAATGCTTAGGATCTGGAAATCTAGACTAGAGATTGCAACCCGGTATGTTTCTGAACCTTTTTTTGCCCATTATTGTCTTCTAAAATTCAACATAATTTGAAAGTTTTTGTCTTCTTTATCTAAGGATTATTTTTAAATATTATTAAATACTAGCTGCCCGCGTGTTCACTCGCGCTTTTCAAGTAGCCTATGTAATGTACATCTCTGGGATACCATTTACTTCTCGGTCAAATTTCATCAAGATCCGTTTAGCCGTTAAAAGGTCAAAGACAGACGGACAGAGTTACTAATGAGTTTATAATATAAGTAAGGATTTTGTGTACTTATTCATGCATTTAATCAAAAACCTGCAACAACAGTACATTATGTAAAAGTAACCTATGTAGATCTTGATCAAAATAATTTCACTGAAATATGCCGAGATATTTTGAACTCCAAAAGAGACTCATGAAAGCATTTCATTTAAACGAAAACACACAAAACGGTGAATTCAAATAAACAACCTATGAATAAGGATACAGCAGTAAAATCCGGATATCCACACAAAACCGGTAAACATACATCCAGAACCCAACTAATGATCACGAGAATTCAATCTATGGCAACCCTAGCAAAGGAAGAAAAGGAGCCTATTTGAAACCTTGGCCTGAACGGAATAAGGGGCACGGTTTTTGAATAAAAATGCTGAATTCATACACCGTGTGCCTTTGACAGTTACTGTTCTATCCAAAATTAACTGCGCAGTTGTAAGTGAAACTAAACTTTAGTTCAGTGTAGTAGAGTTCAGTTCACAATGCACGCTTCAATGCAATTGCCTCGTCCGAGATCGCACTGCGCAAATAAGATAATGGAATTAGGGAAATAAATTTTGTGGTGAAATTCATGAATTTAAACTTTGATTCATATTATTCCTAATGCGATTCCTCATTTACATGGTTCTAAAACGAATTCTGCAAAATTTTAGAACGTTTACTATTGAATATGTTAAAACTTAGTTATTTAGATATTGCGTTTTAAATATTTTTATGCACTTCTAGTGGCAATAAAATAACACCTGAAAATCATCTCCAATTCTAAAATTAACAACTTTTGTACCAAATAATAGCGATTAGAGACAAAATATGAAATACCTAAAATACAGAAAAATTTAAATTGTTCACTAGTTTGACATAATTTTAGTAATCTTATTGTACGATTATTTATAGGATATATAATTACTTACATATATCTATGTATAATAAAAAATATCTATCTATGTAGTGTATTGTATTAAGTATATCAGTTATCTAGTACCCATAACACAAGCTCTGCTTAGCTTGACTAGATAATGCTTGAATTGTCCAGCGTTATTTATTTATTTATATCCGGGAACCACGTGAGTCAAGCCGAGTACACGCGCTAGCAAAAATAATGCTCCAATTTTCTCGCAGTACACAGAATTTCGTAAAACTGTAATTGGTAATTTTGTAATAATATTACAAATTCAAATGAGTGGAATTAGCTGCCGGAACGATTTCGTTACGTTTCCTTACAGTTTCAATACATTTAACGCACTCCTTATTACCATTGTATTTAGGGATATCCTTTCAATGGCTACGTTTATTTTCTATTTCATCAATAGCTAATAAGTACTTAATTTGTAGGTCTGTTAGACAGTTTAATAACATGTTTTGTTTACAGGATTGAGTAACAACATAGGCAATGTTTGCAGGATGGGATTTCAATTAGACTTTTTATTTCTATAAGTGTTGCTGTAACAATTGTTTACTAGCGTTATGTTTGTGTTGCAAGTTGCAATATTGTTGTGTAGACACACGTTGAACTTATATTTTATGTATATAATTATTTTAGGCTAAGATTTTTTCCCTATCCTGTATGTTTATTATGTACACCTATATAGGAACTTAATTTGCTTGTACTTTTTACAATTAAGATGTATTTTAGGAACAAGTAACGCCATCTGTTGGTTGTTTTATTATCTATATATATAAAAGAAAGTCGTGTTAGTTACACTATTTATAACTCAAGAACGGCTGAACCGATTTGGCTGAAAATTGGTGGGGAGGCAACTTAGAACCAGGAGACGGACATAGGCTATGTTTTATCCCGGAATTACCACGGGAACGGGAACTACGCAAGCGAAGCCGCGGGCAGCAGCTAGTTTTAAATAAACAAGATGTAATTGTGGGTGCACGCAGAACTTTCATATAAAATGCTATTTTTTACAACCATGAGGGTAGTTGTAACTTTGAAGAGTCGCGAACGACTGCCCACTTCGACGTGGCTCCGTCACAAAATTCAATAATTAATTATCGAAACACGCACTGTTTAATTTCTGCCTGCATTGGTATGCAGGCAGAAATTAAAAAGCTTAATCTATCGTTGAAAATCAGGCGTGGTTTTATTCGATCGCCTACAGTTGTATGGTCTTGTCTAAGTCTAAGGCAGGTTTTTTTCTACATTTTTCCGAGGAATTTTCATGAGAGCAGATGGTAGCCTGCTACATAGGTAGATACTGAATTTTAAGCTTATAGAGCTCACTGGAGGAGCTCAATTCAGATGTATTATTGAGTTTATCATTAATCATGACACTATTTTTTTGCGCTCACTACCGTATTTCGATTACGAATTCAAAACAAAAGAAAATCAACGAAAGAGCGTCGACAAACAAATACTTATATTTGAATAGACCTTGCTTTTGAGGTTGAAAGAAAGAAATGAACGAAATGTTCTGCAGTGTAGGTTCACTCGAAAAAGGATGAAATAAAATTGATAAACGTACGGGTTTTATTTCAGTTTAATGCATTCGATTGATAAGTCACAGTTGTCAAATCAATGTCAACGTCATTCAAAGACGGATGTTTTTTTCGTGAATTATTCAGCATTTAAAATCGAATTTGTCGTCTGGCGGTATGTCGGTCGGTTCGCTGACCCCGATTGTTTAAGTTTTTGCCATGGAACGAGACAAACCACCCGCGGAAACGAAAATAGGGTTGGCAAAGTAAAAAGTCTAAAGAGCCAAATTATTTTTTTCGTAACTTTTTTATCTTGCTAATAAGTAAATAGCTTTCATGTAAAAAGGGAGTTCACAAAACACCCATAATATTTTCCATATAAAAATAAAACAAGGTAAAACTGACAATAGTTTACCATTACATAAAAACAAACAAGATTTCTTGAAATTGTGTTTGAACACGTGTCTTGAAGATCAAACAGTGCCTTTAGTAAAGTACACAGTAGTGGAGGAATTCTCACCGAGCTAAATAGCATGTAAATGTATTGCTTTACTACGTGACCGGCATTTTATTACTTTTGTAAAACAAAACGCGTAGACGATTTAAGATAAAAAGCATAGAAAAGTTACTGAATATTTTTATTCTTTTTGTTTATATTTAGTTGACACTAGCTAGAAATCGAGTAATGTAGTATAAATTTCCATGAAATAGTTTATTTAATGTGAATCGAAGTCGTAAAAATATATTTCAAAATCCAAAAAAAATCGACTTGATAATTTCCTCCATTTGACGTCGTCAGTAAAAAATTAACAAATGCCACAACAATTAAAAAGCATGTTAATGATAATGAATGGGGTTTTAAAACCGTTTTGTAATAAATTACAATTTAAATGGGGCATGTCAACACGTCATAAAGAAGGTTTGACGCGGCACGCCCCTCGATCTGACGCCGACAAAAACTAGCAGATCTTTGATCGTGGGTAAATGTCGTATCTTTTGTGGTGAAGACGCGATTGTGAGATAGGCACATTGAATTACTAACTCACTGGATAGGCATGATGGTTTTGAGACAATCCTGTTTAGTTTAAAAACTGACGACAATTTCGATACAGTTTTTGCCCATTATGAAAGCTCACTTAGTCATAGATCTGTGTTTGAGTGACGTTTATTCGATAGTTTATCGATGACTAACCAAGCAAGTACAGGCCTTAGTTCGATTCTAGGATTTGGATAGGAGCATAAGACAGAGAAAAAGGAGACCTAATCCCAGCAGTGGGTGTGATCCCGGGTGCATTAGTTAGTATCAATCAATACCTAGGTATACGCCTTATCGACGTAATTACACGAGTAAAAACAAAAGAAATTGGATTTTTCCCGATTTCCCTCCTGAAATTCCCCCTGAGGGAGAAAACTGAACTTCAAAAAAATAATTCCAGTTTTCCCCCTTTAATTATTATCCTTAATTAGGGGGGACAACTGGAATTCTTAACCAAAGAACGGGAAATGTAGTATGAGTGATATGCTCTCGAATACATCTACACTAACCAGCTTATGATGATGGTGGGATTAACGTTCCTAACGTTAAACACGTATCCTAATTTTAGGATTTAAAGCATATAGGTAGGTAATAAATATAAATGTTTAAGGTTCGAATCGCATCAATAACTAACGTTGTTGATAAAGTTTCTGAAGACTTCGTGCAATGTGGAAGGCGAGAATGAGTAAAGCAGACGACACTATCAACCTATTACAATTAGCTTAGGAGAGAGAGAGAGAGAGAGCATTCAAATTAATACTTAAGGCCAGGTAGTCCTGCTGCAGTAGGCGTAAGGGAAAACGCGAGCCTGCCAAGCCGGCGCGCTCATGTTTTTTGTAGTTATTTAAACATGGTGATTAAGAAAATCATTTTAACGAGATAAACTCTGCGAATTTGCTTAGAAATATTAGGTGTCCTTAGTTGAGTACAAAAAAAGTGTGATATCAGTAGTTCGCTAGTCATAGTATTGAAAAAACGTTCGAAAAAGGGGTAACTTTGGGATTTTTTTCTATCGAGTGAAGTTCATTAGGTCTTGTAACTGAATACGACTTTGACTAGACTAGATCCATAAGTAACATATATCTTTTGTTCAGAATTTTAAACACTATTTTCTAAGTCTCAGATGATTTTAAAAATCACAAAAATGCGGCCTCTTCTGGCCAACAAGCCTTAAACGTGGATTAAAATGTATAGGCTAAAAAATCTGCATAAAATAACTGAGTGAAAGCCCTGAAGGCAACCGGACAGAATACCCACAGTCACGGCCGGGCTCCGCGGCGCGCCTCTCCCGGACACTTGAACTTGGGAATTTTAATCAGGATCGCGCGGACAGCTTCATTTGGAAATGTTATGATTGCAGGGACTATCTGTGAGGAATGTTCACTCAGTTTCACATACAGTTCTTAGTCTTAGAAATATAGGATAATTACCTATGTAGGTACCTACGTACTGATGGCCGGCTCTACGGTGAAGTATGTAGCAAAGATTGAATATTCTGTTCAGTTTACATTTTTATAAATAGCTATTTATAATGGGTTATTCCAGTTTTCCCCCTTGACAAATCCCCCTTAAGAGGGAAAACTGGAATTCATTTTTTTTAAGTCCAATTTTCCCCCTTATGGGGGATTTCAATGGGGAAAACTGGAATAACCCTTTATATTAGAAAAGTAGCAGAAATACCAAAATAAGAGACGCAATGACCTTCGTAGGGCGAGGTCACACTCTCACTTTACATAATAGGTACTTCTTTTTTAACAACTGGTTACGAACTTAGTTGGCAAAGCGGCCGGAGCGGAAATGAAAATGTTAACTCTGTAATTGGAATAACTTAAGACTTTTCGTCAGTTTGAAGTTATTCCAATTAATAAATAAATACTATACATATCATAACGGTAAAAATAAAATATTGACAAAACGCAAGTCCTTACAAAGGACACAAAAATAACAAACTAGAAACACTACAGAGCTTCACACACAACCTTGCAGAAGGCCTAGATACCGCAGCGCAGCGTCCCGCGCTCACTCCGCCTCAGATATCATCTCGCACGTATATGGCCGGAGAGATTACATGTCCGCATGCCAGGGCCTAGTGCACCGAAACGGTTAAATTAACAAAATGGTCAACTAAGTGGGATAATTAAATAAATATGTATAAACTTCAATAACACCCTACTAATATTATAAACGCGAAACTATGTAAGTATGGATGGATGGAAGTTTGTTACTCTTTCACGTAAAAACTGCTGAACGGATCTGGATGAAATTTAGCACAGAGATAGATTATAGTCTGAAATAACGCATAGGCTATATTTTATCCCGGAATTCCCACGGGAACGGGAATTACGCGGGTGAAACCGCGAAAAGCCATTCATAGAGCTCCTAAGAACCTAGTCTGTTTATACTTTGCCATCATTTAAGATGTAATCAGAAAATTTTCTTTTAGTAGAACTTATTGACTCCCAAAAACTAGAAACAAAGCAGTCACCCCAGTTTGATTACACTCAATCGTTGATAAATTAGGACAAAGATGGTTAAATCAATTCTCAATTTCTTGGCGCAGGACCTCCGTTCCAGCGTCATGGGCAACTGTATGATGAATGTTGATGCTGAAATATGTGTCAGCAATCACTGGTGGCACAATGACCAGAAAGAACGCGTAGGTCATGATTTCTATTTTATGTTTCTTTTGTGTCTAATTTAAGTACCAACATTTAGATCTTTTGTCTGAAATAAAACTTTATTTAGGTATTTATTATATATACTCGTTACTATAGACAACCCTAAGCACACGGAAACTTGCGACGTGCAATATGTAAATTCCTTTCTGCGTCAGTCAGATGTTTTATTAATACAGAATTACAATAATTCTGACAACCTTGAATCGCCGAATTTTAAAGAGGACAATAACCTTTAAAGTGAATTAAAATTATATAACATGGCGGCCGACTCTGAGGAGTGATTAATTATTTGGAACGAATTAAAATTATTGCTACAATTAGCAAAAAATAAACTCTCATTCTAGCAATCATTTCAAATTGGCATTAAGGCCAATGTGAAACTTGGCCAGATTAGTAAAACGAATCGAAATTTATGCTACCTTTATAAATAAAATAAATAAATAATGCTGGACAATTCACACAGCATTATACAACCCCAAGCTAAGCAGAGCTTGTGTTAAAAAATACACTGAATAATTTCAAAACACTTAACAAAATGTCACACTTTGGTATGACAACCTTTATGCATTGGCCCTTTGTTGGTAACAAAAGGCAACAACAGAAGATTATTTACACCGTAAATAGAAATAGAGAAATGTCCAAACAAATTCTATTGTTCTCTGGTACAGCGCCGCGCCGCTTGCATTACAAGACAATGAATGGAGGAAATAAAACTAATTCTAGTGTTTTTGGTAACTATGGGAGTTCATCGTAATTTCCTTAGAATTAGAACTCGTCATGTCGTGGTTCATGCACGTAATGATCCTGAGTTTGATTGTAATTTAATGAAAAATAGTCTTATTGCTGTTTTTAAATAAATTTTGACGTTCAATTGTATTATTAAAATGTACATAATCAATCAAAATCAAAATCAAAAACTCTTTATTTCCATACAATAAATATACACTCAAAAAAGGTTGTTATTCATATGATTCCCAATAATACCACAGCGCTCCTTGCTGTTACAAATATCTTGAAAAACTACTCAATAACTTAAATTTACAATGTACTAACAATCTACACTTTTGTTTGAGAAAATGACAAGCCTATATCAGTTTTAAACCAGAACGAACGGAACTAATTGAGTTACCCACATGGTCATAATAAGCGTATAATGTCTTATGGTCATTTAATTTCGACCCTGCGTGTCTGGCCACAATTGACCTAAGGCAGGCAGGGGGTTAACTTTTTGAGCTATTTTTAGTAGGGATAGTCAACAGGATATCTATGTAAGTTGTAACTTTTACTGAATTACTGTTATTGCCGAGGTATTTATATTTAACTTTACTGAATATAGTAACGAAAAATTATGTATTAATGATTAACAGTCTTTTTCAATTAAATAATTACATCAAAGTTACAAAGAAAAGTAATTCGCCCAACTCGTAGTAAAAAGTCGAGAACAAACAAAAAATACCTGAATAAATACTCGCTCTGCCACAGCATAAATATTAAAACATTCTTTAGTAATTATTAAGTACTAGCTGCTGCCCGCGGCTTCGCCTGCGTAGTTCCCGTTCCCGTGGTAATTCCGGGATAAAACATAGCCTATGTCCGTCTCCTGGTTCTAAGCTGCCTCCCCACCAATTTTCAGCCAAATCGGTTCAGCCGTTCTTGAGTTATAAATGGTGTAACTAACACGACTTTCTTTTATATATATAGATTTACATTATTATAAGCAAAGGGATGTTTAAAAACCGATTATTATTTTCCCAGGTAAAATGGGACGTGAAAATGACAGATTGCTTGACAACCACGTCAACCCGTCAGAGGGGAGTGATCCATCATATCTGACAGCTGCAGTAAATGCGGGTAGTTGCCGATTACAAGATTGTATCGTTGATAATGACTAAATCATGCAAATGAGGCACTTCGAACAAAGTTACTTTTTGATTTAGAAGACAAATAAATTAATGTGGTACCTACCTAACTAACTAGATACCTATACGAAAGGCCAAATATTTGGAACTGTATTGGTGGTATTGGCAATGGCAGTTACATTGAGATAATCATGATTTCACCATCGATATTTGAACTTATCTATCCATCTAAAAATTACGGCCTTAACACGTCACAGCTAAATAAGGAGCCAGCCTCACGAGAAACAGTCAATGCGCACAAAGAAAAAAACCAAGTAGATAACCTACCTAAGATTTTGTAACTATGAACTCATAGGCAATGACACAAAGTAGGCAATAAAAAAGCAGTTTCGGCTTCCTCAAAAGGCAATCAGCTGAGTCGCCTCACCATGCCGGTAGGTACGTAGATACTCGTACAACTCACCTAACAAAACGCATGAATGAACTTGCATGCGCTTACGCCCATCGTAGTAAATCCATTGACAAGAAACACAACAAAACAAAACACTATCCACAACACTGCACTCCGGTGGGATTCGCTTAGAGTCCTATCAAAGCCAATAAACGCGGGAAATTGATTTTGACAGGTCGATCACTCGCGCACAGGTGTTTTGTTATTTTTCTTTTTTCTTTTTTTTAGTGGACACGCTGTGTTCGCTCATGCAGCCGCGAGGGACTGAGTAACGGCCCGTGCCTTGCGTAATGTTAACGGCATAGAGTAGTGATTGTGTACAGAGCGACTGACATCTGTGAATAGAAGGCAAATAATTTGTTAGCTCAGTGCATGGGAGCGATGCGATTTGGGTCGGCTAATGTTTATTGAATACGGACTAGCTGCTAATTATTTTCAACTACTGATGTTTGAGTTGACTGTGATATACGAATCGTCTTTGATGTATTATTTGATACCTACTAGCCTCCTTTCTTCATAGCGGCAATGAAACTTGTGCGTTCATATATAAAACTTTTTAAAGAAACTAGGACTTGGAACTAGCAACCTTAAGCCACTTATTGAAGCTATCAATATTTATGTGAGCAACATGAAGCTGAGGCAGGACCTTTTTGGTTCACATCGAATTAATACTTTTTTGTATATTTTAAGGATTTGTTTTTAGTTATCATTATTATTTTTGTGTGAGCCAATAAATTTATTTTCTTTCTTTCTTTTTACTTGAAAGCGATTCACAGAGGTCGAGTTTTTCGACGTGGCCTTTACTCAAGTGTGCAACTATTCCTACTTTACCCAATTCGATTTCGCCGTAGATAAGAACCAATTTGAAAGAGAAATAATATTCCGTCGTTCCCCACAAACAATGCCCAATTTACCCAATAAGGCGGTGTGTTTCGAAGTAATCTATGCGGCTATGGCTACGCGCCCACACTAAACGTTCGACATGTCGCATTCTACAATGGTCATCTAAATCACTCGGCTTACTGACTACAACAAACGAGGCATTTACTAGAATGTTGCTGACTGTATTCAAAACACCTAAAACAACTTCGTTGGTAAAGTCATTTACAACGGGACTTCGTCGGTCTTTTTTGCGAAATTTTAGATATCTTCTTTTGTCTTCTGGATCCCGATATAATTTTGCGTAGCCATAAAGATCCATTCCATTTTGACCGATCAACCAACGCACATATATAGTAAGTATTTAAACACACAAGGTCAACAACGAAGTGCAAATAAAGTAAGTATTTTTTTTTCTTTAACACAAGATCTGCTTAGTTCGGGGCTAGATGATGATGTGTAAATTGTCCAGCATTATTTATTTATTTATTTCACTGGTTCAGCCCTACATTTAGTCAGAATTAAATTTTCAAGAAAACACTGACCCACAAAATTTAATCCGTTTCGTAGTAGTAGTAGAATGACGGAAAGCAGAATGTTGCCACAAGAAAGCCTATGTGGTCCGCGGGAGCCGCTTTAAATGCGCATTTTTAAGTGAATAATCACCGGTTTGCAATTTAATTAGAGATATAAAAGTTAATGTTGCGTTATAATGATTCATGGTGGGTTCTTGCAGGGATGGGCAATTACAGATAAGAAAATGGGCATATTTAAATCTTCTAAGGCTAATTTGTCCCAATAGCTACGGATAGGTTAAGTAGAAGGTATCTTTACGCACTTAGGTAGGTACTACGTTTATTTCGGTTCGTTCGGTTAGTTTTGCGGGTTTCGCTGCCGCTGTGAGAAGCGAATACCGCGTACCCACACCCACCTCTTTATCGTTAGGGAAAAAGTAAAGAACTATAACTTAATATTACGTTTGTCAGGGTTTACGACTCATATATATAATCCCTAACTAGGAATACCTAACGCGCTAGGAACATCCAGGTAGGTCCTTTGTATATTATTAGACCATTACAACATACTTGGAGCATCCGTTTTCACTAAGGTAACCAATTTTAGGATCGTAACTTTTTTACGTGGTGATAAAAAAGCCTCTTTATAGAGGTCATCCTGATGTTGTAAAACACTACTTATTAAAAATATGGAAAACTTGCTTCGGCTTTCGGCTTCGCACGCGTTTTTTCTTTAAAAAAATTGCATAAAAATTGTGCAGTGCAATTTCTTTAAAATCCGTTCGGTCTTTATTCCAACCGATTGAAAATATTTATTTATTTATTTATATTTATTGAGGTAAACCACAGCGTTACAATTTCCATATAAATACTTAAAATATATATAATACTAAGGCCAAAAAGGATTACACCGATTAGATAAACAAATGGAACAGCAAGGTAAGTCAGAAATTGTAAAAAAACAAGAACAATGTAAATTATCTTAGAATATTATCTACAAAGTAATAACAATAACTATTATATGAATATATTTACTGTTTGAATATATATTTGTGCGCGCGCGTGTGTGTGTGTGTGTTTGTGGAGCCCCCGAGAACACCGGTCTCTTGAGAGTCCGGGTAATAGGAGCCACCAGTGTGTATGCTTTGTGTGTGTGTGTGTGTGTGTGTGTGTGTATAGGTGTGATCATAATTAAATAAGTATGATTTTTTGGTTCTAAGTTATGTTTTTTTATTTGTCTTTAGAGCCCGATTTTGGAAGAATAGAATATATCCAAATCCGGGTAGATTTTATTATACGTTGCAACCAATCTATTATATAAGTATGAGTGAAAACCTCGCAATGGCGACATCTTAGATCAATTTTAATCTCATCACTGGACATAACAGGAATTCATCTAAACTGAACAATCATTTTAAACTACTCATTTAAAAATGATTGACAAGAACTGTCAAATCATTTAAGTACGAAGAATTGACAATATCATCCGTAAAAAATGCGCGAATCAAACAGTTTTTTGCTCATCGACTTGACAAGGAAGCTAAAAGCCTAGCCAAAAACAACGTTACATTCTTGTAAGCTGTTCTGAAGGTCGGCAGCCTGAGGTCACGGGAGTGAGGCTCCGCCTGCCTCGGTGCTAATGAGGCAGGCAGATTGATGTGGCGTGACCTCCGCAGGTCTAATCTTACTTCATGTTCAACTACTTATACTACTTATACTACTACTTATATTACTACTACTAAGATGACTGTAAATTTGACTACGGTGCTTAAGGGTCCGGCGACGGATGAATTTCCTATACAAACGTAATACCAAAATGATTTGTAATTTGAGCATATTTTCACCATGGTCTGCTATTATTTGTATTAAAATAGTATTTATCTAGGTTCCTGACACATTTTTTTTTTTCAAAATACCTTTCTGAAATGAAATTAAACCGAATCGCAATTTTACATTAAAGAATGAATGTATTCTTAGTTTTTGTGTAGATAAGTATTTTGACAAAAGCTTGTGGCAGGAACCTAAATAAATACTATTCTAACACAAATAATAGCAAACCATGATGAAAATATTCTCAAACAACAAATCATTTTGGTACTAGGTTTGTATGGGAAGTTCATCTGTCGCCGGACCCTTAAAGGTACGAGTTGGCAGCGGACGACGACGTGTCGCATATATAATATATATATATATATATTCTATGAAATGTGTCGCTAACGACGTGTCGCTAACTACGGAGGGAATTTCATAGAAATACATAGAAACCAGTAGTGTCGCTGCGACAAGTCGTCCGCTGCTGCCTCATGTCGTCTACTGCCAACTCGTACCCTTTATTTTCAGGAGTTTAAAAATGTTTAAAAGTTCTAAGGCCTATTATCGCTTTACACAAAAGTCTTGATACGAGTAGGTCACACAGCGGCGCACAATGAATTGTCATTTCTGTTGAAAGTACGCATTTTACGCGACTGGTAAACTAGTCCGAAAACTACGCTACGTAATTTCGTGTTCTCAATTTTTTTTTTTCATAAGTGGGTTTAAATTTGCATACATAGGTCCGTTGGCGCCACGTTATCTGATAGGTAATCTGTGGCGTTACCTTGAAGGGATATTTGGAATTCACAGTGTCCAAATTAGACTAATTTTGAACAAAATCGATAAGGGCTCAAAATCTATTGAAGTCGTATCAATAATGAAAATGTGGTAAGTTACGCCAAAAACAAAGAAATTGATATAAATCAAACACTTAGCTACTACACTTACTACACTCCTACAAACATGGGAAAATATTCCCAAATGAAAACAGATCTTTAATTACCCACCTAATTATTAAAAAAATATTCTTCAAAGGTTCATTGAGTGAATTTAAACGCAAGACCATGTTGCTTTTAACGTTTGAATATTAGAAATATTTCATCTGGCGCGTTTTCAGAGAAAACACATGCGAAGCCAATGTTTTACTTACGGATCGAATGTTTGAGCGGGCTTCCTCGCGTACATACCTGCAACAAGAGTAAAGGCATTTGTTAGTTTACAATTTAAAACCGCTGTCACATAAAAAAATCCGCTGTCTTTAAATTTAGCTCGAATTTACTGCCCAGCCGCAAAGCATGATGCTGCGCCGCAGCACTAGGAAGGTAAAATAGGCCATGTACGTCTGGGGCTATGAAAGTGTTAATCTAAAGTAGACTATAGACTGGTTTCCCAATTATTTAATCCACCTGTCGTGCTTATTGTGAATGTGACCATATTGTAATAGCCCAAACAGTGGACTAAACAGTTGGAATAGTCTGAATTTCCCCTGCCAAAGCCATGATCTTAAGTAGGTACCGATGTTAAAATGGCGATACCCAATCAATGGCAATATTTATGAACGTCACAAGCAGGGGTGTAGGAACAGCACAAACACTGGCTTATCGATCCAACTTGACACTATTGCTGAGGGCCTCGTGCCTGCAGGGTACACCGGGTCTGCTGGCGCCTGAAGCGGTGAACGTGGAATGACGGGGATTGATGAAAATAATAGATATACAGGTTGCATGAAATATGTGTACTAAGCCGAAAGGTGATTTTGGATCCCGAGGGAATCAACTAGTGACTATTTTTAATTTTTATTTCTAATATACATTGTTTTTTTAATAAAATTAGTTTTTCTTCCAATTTGTGTTCTTTTAGGTGTATTATTTAACATTATAAAATATTACGTGTGAGAGTACACATATTTACACGTTTTTTGTTCATATTCTGTTTTTTACGTGTACTTATTCTTATTATTACTCTTATTCTCATTATTCTTACATTCATTTCAGTATACTATACTGAAATTAAAGTAAGAATACACGTAAAAAAACAGAATATGAACAAAAAAGTCTAATAATATACCTATGTAAAAAAAAAAAAACTAAATTCGAAAAATTTTAGAACATAAGTTGATTTCTCTGGTTCCAAAATAACCCCCTTTCGGCTTAATACACGGGTTTCGTAACACACTGTATTATGGCTTCAAGTTTATAATGTAATGACAGACTTTGTAGATAGCTAAGGTATTTCCCTATTTGCCGTCCTAAAACTAGCTGCTATTGAAGACTACTGTTTAAGGTTTATACTGCCACTTCTAGGTCTACAAGCACATAAGCATCCCATAGAAGTCAAAAATCGGTTGTTTCGAAAGAGAATACCTGGATATCAAGTTTCTTTGGAGTGTCATGCATAATATTAAATGTCTTTTAGTGGCCACCTGCTGTCGTTTTGTGTTTAGTTTATATCGTTTGGAGCTAGCATTCAATCATTTGGTGTCCACTTAGTGACTACTTTGCGTCGTTTTCTATCTACTTTGTTTCGTTTCGTGCCCACTTTGTGTCGTTTTCTGTCCACGCCACGTCCGTCGGTGTTTAGTGGAGCGCCCGGCTAAGGAGCTAAGCCGCGGTACGACACGGGAAGGCTCTCTGCAGGTGCTGTCACCCTGCTTCGTGGATAAACCACTCAATTCGTTACATTTTTAAATTGCAACGTGGCGCAGTGAGCGGAGGCCCGCCTGAGATGCAGACGGTGCTGGGATCGATTCCCGTCACGGATATCTCAGCTTGGTGATTTGCTAATATTTGTTCAGGCTTCGCTATTTTCGAAGAATTTTCTGGTTCTGGTAAATGTAAATTATGGCTACTTCGGGGTAAGACACAGAGATCGCAGCCGTTGATGTTGTTGTTCTTGATTTTATCAAACGTATGCAAACGTGGCGTCGTTTGGGGAAGGCCTAAGTCCAGCTGTGGACCTATACCCACAGGCTGCTGATGGTGATGATGATCAATCATGTTCAAAGACTTTTTATGAAAAAACTATCGAAGATAAAGTACAATCAATATTATTTCGGACCACTCAGAAGCACCTTACTAAAACAAACATTGGGATAGCAAAAAGTTCCCAATAAGAGGAAAAGGGCGATTCGTACAATCAACAAAAACACGATGAAATTTCTCAAGTGGGGGGTACCTACATTGATTGATGACTTGTGGACGCGAGCTCCAGAGATTGACTAGCTCAGCTAGACCATTCTCACAGCGAAAATACTAATGGTCGTATCTAAAATTGATCCGTCATTAAGAAACTGAAGCTATCGAATTATTGTCGTGAGTATTATTTTCACCAGACGCGGCATCGTTTCGTTTCTAAATTTAAATTTTGATAATAGATTTAAGCGTTACTTTGCGAAACGTATTTGTTAACAATTCCGCGCAAAACCTTCTCCGATGAGATTCAGTAAAATGCACGCACGCGGATGCATTTTGCTAAATCTCATCAGGGTTTCTAAATATTTTAATCCTTATATTTTTTAACTTTCATTACTTACTTGATCGTAAGTAGCTAGCCCAAAAAAGTAGTAAATTTTTTTGACTTGTAAGATAGGTATTAATAATAATTTAATATAATTTTAATAATATGACTCGCATAATATTTGCACGTCTGCGTGCAGGCTGAATACAAAATACTAAAATAGTTATAAGATCTGACATATTGTATGTATTTAAATTTTGTATTCTGGCAAATAAACGATTGATTTGATTTGATTTGATTAAAGAGTCCAAAAAGTGGTCACCTGTGACTCTCTCCTCCTCCTCCCCCTTTGGGCACAGGAAGTTGTTTAGGTTTAAGAGTCAAAGACCTGGAGCCACCTATTATTTATTTATATTTATTCATATTTATATCTAATAACTTAATGTCCGTGGCGAGCAAGGCCGGAGGTCCACTCGCTACCCACGTCCGTCAGTATCGCAGTAATCACCATTATTACTAGCTCACGCCCACGGGTTCACGTGGACTATGGTTGGTTAACACTTGGACCCAGAGGCTCTAATAGACATTACATTAAAAAATACTTTGTGTATGGTCTTTAAAATATGTGCCTAAGGAAAAAAAATCTTAGGAAATTATGCAACAAACGAAATCTACTTTAAGCGATCGAGAATGAGTCAACTAAGTTGAAGGCTTCTGGGACCTAGACCTATACTGAAAAACATATAGTCCAACTAAGATGCATTTTATCTTAGATGGCGTCAAAATAGTTGGAATGATAAATATCTCATTCAATACAAACAAGAATGCATGGTAGCTGCATGCAACATATCGAATATGTTTAAAACAAAGTAGGCACATCATTGAAATATCAATGCTCTAAGTCAAAATAAATATTCACTTTGTCATATTAAACATTTATTTGCACGGGGTTAGCAAACAACTTTGTTGCATTTAATCTCTGAATTAAATTAAATAACTACACTTTATAAGGCCAATTCATTACTGGGTAGAAGGAGCTATTACGATTTAACTAAGTTCTCAAAGTCACAGAAGACAAGATCTTATCAGGCTCATATGGATTCATGAGCGTGATCGCATTAGACAAGATCTTAATCAATGTGAACAATTTTTTTCAGTTTAGGTAGGTACTAATTTTAATCGCCTGTTGACGATATAGGTACCTAACATTGATAATGATGCTAATGAGGCATTTAGCCCAGCCTTATGAGATACTAGGATACCAAAGACCATGTTGTTATAATATATAAATAATAAATAATGCTGGACAATTCACACAGCATTATCTAGCCCCAAGCTAAGCAGAGCTTGTGTTATGGGTACTAGATAACTGATATAATTAAAACAATACAATAGATAGATATGTTTTTAATACATAGAAAACACCTAGACCAACGGAACAAATTTCTGCAGATCGTACACAAATTTGTTCCGAGGCGGGAATCGAACCCGCAACCTCCTGCATCGCAGGCGGACCTTCGCCCGCTGCGCCACGGAGGTCGTCCGTTACTTACTATCAGTGTGCAAAATTTCATCCAAACCCATACAGTAGTTATTGCGTAAGAACGATAAATGTTTGGTTTGAGAAGTCTTCATTCACAAAGTGTGAAATACTTTGTTTTCCAATACCTGGTCTTATCACAAGGTCGTAAGGTTTCAATTACATTAAATTCTTATCACAATGCACCAAAGCTTAAAGTTTCATTACTATAGACTAAGTAAATACTTGATTTTATGAGGCAGGTGAGAAGTTCTTATCACGTAGCAGTAAGGTGGAATTTAAGTAGTAAAAACAGGTTGTGAAGCAATATCGTCATGTGGGCGCATCTCCGTTATCCGGGAGTCGAACCGGCTACGGTTGCTTAATGCCTGCCCACGGCCAGCGCTGGACTGGCATGTTCCGGAATGTGGTCGTCGATTTGAAGATTGATATCAACTATCAATAGCTCAGCCAGATGTCTAAGACTTGGGTTTCTTTACTAATTACGATGATTTATTGGTCAGCAAGTTTATAATCAGCTGTGTGGTGCCGGCTTACAATTTGCACCACCCCAACTCTTCCCGCGAGTGTCGTAAGAGGCGACTAAGGGATATCCACCAGGGGCGAGCAGCAGCGCCCCCTGCAGAACAATTCTACCACCGGACTGCGATCCCCAACCCGCATGCCCAGAGTGGGGATTATGGGCATTACCCCCCATCAGATAAAAGCGAATAAGGCGCTTATCAGGATGAGGGCTGCGTCCAGCAGTGGACCAATACAGGCTGTTGAGGTTGAGAAAGTTTTAAATCCAGTCAGCTTGACTTACAAAGGGGGTATACCTCCTGGGTTTTATAACATCTCCCTCCTCCTCATCAGCACGTATTCGTCCGCTGCTGACTCCCCTCACCTCACTCACCAAGGCGGTTTGCTATGATCACCACGCTTGGCAAGGGGGTTGGTGGTGGCTTTGGAGACGTTAAAAATATACAGGAGCAAGCTACTGCCGTTCCTAAATTCTCTTAGTGGTTCCTAAGTTCACTTCAAATGCGTCTGCTATCTTTCTGACTCTGAAGTCTCGCTCATTTTGCATGGTGCAGAAAGAGATGCTCTCTATGTCAACGCAGAAAGGCCGCTGTTAGCCATTTAGCGCTCTGACGGAAAAGTACAAACTAAAATGATGAGAATTGAGAATCTAAAATGTATTTTTGCCAGGCCCAGAAAGATAGGCCAGAAAACCTAAAGAAGGCCGAATAACGTGGTACGGTGCTGGGCAATTGTCTTGGAGCTCCATGGCTTAGCAGAAAACCTATGTTTTCTCTCTGTTTTCCGGTGAGACAGTACGTATAAACTCAAAATTAAGTAATAGGTAAGTACCAGAAAGATTAAATTGATGTAATTTGACTATTCCTAATCTGACGTTAACTTACGATTGAAAACTTAATCTTATTCAATCGAATTATTATTTATTCTCGCCATATAAAACCAAAACCTATTTGAAACATGACATTCCTAAATTATTTAATGCTATAAATATGATGTATTCAAGTTATCAATATAACAAGAACAAAGCGAACCCAAAATAATTGCTCTGACAGTATTTCTATACATTGTGTACACACTGAGAATACCTACACCTAAGAACAATACCTGTACTTATGCATAAAATCACAATTAGTAATATGAATTATGAAATAACGTCTTGAGCCAGATTAATGCTGAATTCCATCTGTTCAGTAGTTCTGGAGTTTTCCACACACACAGCAACACACCTGTCATTCCTGTGCGGTCAACTGAACCATACAACTACTTGAACGGAATGGAACTCATATTGCATTCCGTCCAATCAAATCAACTACAGTCGATCCGTAACTTACTTTAGTAATAGTTTGTTCCAAACCGAATCAACTACCGAACAGATATAAATCTTCTTCACAAACTTTCGTCTTTATAACCTTTCACATGAATCTAAATAAAAAATAGATGGTCACCTGTTTTACAACTTCTAGCGTCGAAATTAGGTAGGCACCAAAAAGTTTTCATAAAACAAGGCCAAGGGCTCTCATAAGCCCACGTGCCAATAAAGAGGTTCGATTTCCAAAACTATTTAAAACGATACTTTAACGGTTTTATTAACGCCCACGCGGATTCTTCGAATTGTGAATGAAAACGTAAAATTACTAAGGTATTTCGTAGTTTACTTTGCGAAGCCTTAATACCTCGAAAATACTAAATTGCTTTGGTAGCTACCTACTAATGTGTGAGGAACTTTTTAGTGGGATTTAAACAAATATTTTAGTTTCCTGGGAACAAAGAAATATATGAGTTTTTCTTTCAATTTTGGTGATCATACATTGGTCTGGGATCGGGTGGTCAAAGAAAGTTTGGGCGAGCCCCTTGCCGGGCGGAAAAGGATAGTTTAAATATAAAAAAAAATAGTTTTCGAATTTTAGTCGGTGATCGGTTTCTTGTTGATACTTTTATTGCAATTCTTTTAGCCTATTTTCAGCAAATTTACTTCATAAAATAGAATCACTTTCGAGTTACCTTTTTCACTTTAAAACCAATGGTAGAGTCAGTTAGTAATCGAAACGAAATATCGGTCATACCGACCGACACAACTGATTAACATATTGAATGGCGTGTGGGAGTAAATAGTTTATTTATTTCCGGTAATTGGGTTATACTGTACACGTAACATAATACTAGATTATTTATTATACTCGTAGATATTCAATACCTACCCACTGACTTCTAAAGGTTTCACACAAAAATGTACCTAGGTTACCTAATATAATTTGATTGTTTAAAAAAAACTTCAACTGACTTCCAATCCCTTAGTTTTAGCTGTTTTTTAAGTTATGCGGGATAAATACTAATCCCTCAGGGATAAAATTTTTATAGGATCACTTCGGGATCATCTTCTATACAACTGCAAAGGAATCATCCAAATCGATAAATGACATAGAAATCTACGGGAATACATTAAAAAAAACATACATACAGCCGAACAAAGAAACTCCCCCTTTTTTCCAAGTCGGTTAAAAATATACTGGCTGACCAAATATGTAAAATACACAAGTCAAATAAATTAATCCAGAGCAAAAGTTTGAGAGTTCTAGCTAGATATCCGGGCAGGGCATCAGTTAAACAAGTAAGCATTAATTGCTAAATACACTCATGGACAAATTTAGAGGAACGCAAGAATATTTTTGTTTGTTTTTTATTATGTTCATATCACGCACTGGCCATTATATACCGTTGCATGTAATTTGAAAAAAGAAGGATTTTTATCGCCTTTTGTTTCAGAGTTGCATTTGTTTTTTTCGGCTTTGTGTTAATTTCATTGATTTACTGCAAGAAAATTTTCATTTTATTGATCAAACCCTATTAAAGTCAAATAAAAGACAAAACGATTATTGGGTATGCTAATTTGTCTTTTTTAAGTTGCGTGCCGCTAAATTTGTCTATGAGTGTATTTTTCGCCATTACAATTTACACATAGATAGTTATGGTATATTTCTGTTTGAACAATCTATGGATGTGTTTTATTAGTGATCGGAAGTAGTAGCAGAGAGCTCTTCACTGAGCAATGCTCCAAGTGTGCGGCGACCACGGTTTATGGATTATCTGGGATAAAAAAATATATTCCATCGGATATAACACTTTCGCTAAACAAAGTAAGAGCAATTTTAAATTTTACTAATTTAGTCAGCGGGTTTATTAGATAGCTGACGTACTATTTGATAACCGATTCAGAAATATTACACTAATATTATAAATGCGAAAGTTTGGATGGATAGATGGATGGATGGATGTCCGTTACCTCTTCACGCCAAAACTACTGAACGGATCGGGCTGAAATTTTGCATACAGGTAAGTATAATCCTGGAATCAAACATAGGCTTTTTATCCCATAAATAAGTTCCCATGGGATAGAAATCACCTTTAAACATTTATAGAAACAACGCGTGCGAAGCCGTGCACAAACTAGTTTTAAATATATAAAACTTTGTAAGCATTAGGACACTCTAACAATTCATAAAAATAATATAAAATGGATGATTGTGCACGACAGTGCCTTTTCTAACTGTTATAGCGAAACGATTCCATAATGACCGAACCCGTGGTCACCGTGCGTAACCTCATGCCACCATTATGTGGGAGATTCGACACTTGAACCATCGACGACTAGGGCCGCGCCCCGGTTTCACACGCCTTTTGTACACCACTTTGTCGTGGGAACACTTTTGCACGGACAAAACGTATTTCCTATTTCTTTTGAAAACATACAAAGTATATAATTATTGACGCACGAAGAAAGTGTTTCTAGGTATTTGATTCATTGTGTGCCATCCGTATTCATGTACAAGTAAGATGACCGCATGAGTTGTTTAGTATTTTAGCATTTGGCAAAAGTTTTAAGAAAGTACTATAATTGCGAAAGAAACTTCTCAAGAAACAAGTTTAAACAAAATGTTAAAAATAGGTACTATTCCCATCGTCACATTAAAAAATCTTTTATTTTCTCCCGATGAAAAGGAAAAAAGGGAGAAAAATAGAAGATTTTGGTTACCTGGAAGAAATCGCTTTAAACGATAAGGCCACCAGTTCCATTGCTGTTCTCTACATGTTTCTATGTAAAATTAGTTTTCTCTGGTGATGAATAAAAGTATGATAGATAATACTTTTATTCATCACCAGAGAAAACTATCTAACTAAAACAACCTTTCAGTCAGTTTTTTCAGCTTGAAATCGTCGGTTTTTACAAGAAACTTTCTCTACCAAGATATAAAACCTATAATTAAAGTCAACTCATAAAGAGGCAAGATTAAAAGCATCCAGATAAACAGAAGATCAGGTCTTTGTTCCATTGTCTCAGCTGGAGCTGAGTAATCAGCTGACGGGTCCATGGAGGCCCAGTCGTGCGAGACATGCCCTCTCGAGCCCCAGCAGGCCTGCCCTATAGGCGTATAGGCCACTACAGGCGCGAGGCATTGAGGGCGGATCCTGAGGCAGTGTAGCGAAAAGTCTAGCTTTTGTCTATTTCAGTTGAATAGCGAGAATACAGAGGTAAATTGAATTGGTATTTATGATATTCATGGATTTGTTGCTGTGGATACAGATAATCCTATTTCCTACTAATATTATTAATGCGAAAATTTGTGTGAATGTTTGTTACCACGTATCTTCGTAACTAATTTACCGATTTAGATTAAATTTGGTATGTAAATAGTTTAAGTTCTAAAATAACACATAAGTTAATTTAATTTGCAAAAAATAACCTTTGAGGGGGTTACTAAGGGTGGTAAAGTTTCTATAGAAAATTATTAATCCTTCACTCATCACGTCATCACGTATTTTTTTATTTTACAAGACTAGCCCTAAAGGGTGAACAATAAATTTCTGAAATTTATACACGGGCGATGCCGCGCGGTGCAGCTAGTTGTAAATATTTTTGTCGTAAGGGCAACAAAATAACAATTCAAATCAAAAGAAAAAACAAATCTTTACATCGTATGATACTACTACGTCAGTCAGAAACCTATTCACAGTAAGTTTCACACAAAATTACCGTCTATTTTTATGCGATACCGTAAGAGGCAGGCATCCAAACAAAACCTCTCAAATATTTTCCAAGAGTACCCTAAAGATATGCCAATACCTACAGGGCGTATTGTTCAATAGGCACAATGCGATACGATATCAGAAGTCCGCCTTTCAAACACCCTGTATTTCCTCTCGACCGATGCTATTGTTTGCGAAAATAATATTTTTTCTGAGACGTTATTTGATGGGTCCGGAAACGTGGTCACCCTATTCGAAATGAACTGATAACGAAAATATTTCCGCTAAAGTTTAATAAAGTATGGTAGACTTGTGGTATTTTTTGGCGTTATTTATATTAGGTTTGTCCATAGTTTAATTAAATTGATTACGAAAACCTACTACATAAAAATCGTCCATTTGTCGTTGGTAACGAAACGTGGTCGTGGCGTCTCCATTTTGTATGGTATTTGCGTAGTTCCCCGTTCGCACGATAGGGGCGCTGTACCAAATTGTATGAAAAAAGAAGACGTCACGATGACTTCTCCTTACTATAGTTCGCGTCATGTAAAAAGAACGCTGGCGGTAAGGTGCGCAGTAGGCGATTTATAGGTCTATTTGGTGGTATGCAGTGGGGCGCGGGGCGGACGGGTCACGCGCCGCATGCTTGCCGGTGCGCTATTGGTTTAAATTTGTTTAAATTGGCATAGTACTATCGTGCGCGAGTGTACCCATGCACGAACACACTCCTTCCACTTTTTTCCAGCGTTCTTTTTACGTGACGCGACATCTACCATAAAAAATGGACTCACCCCTCATGTCAGTTGTCGGTTAGTCTTCGTAAATAACAAAACGAGTGCCTTTGAGTTTTTTCCGTCACTTCGACTTTGACGTCGACTCCCGGACAGACAGACGGCCTAAACTATCTCAGACTTCAGTTACGAAACACTAATAAAATAACAAACTCGGAACGAAACACGTGGAAAAGAAACTCCTAAGGGCAAAGTAAGAAAACTATTAATTGCTAGCAGTTTAATAAACCAGCGATTCTCTAACAATCACCGGGGGCCGCCAAGTTTTAATAAGGATGACCTAGGGCTGCCGCTAACGAACGCGTAGATACTAAAATAATAAAAGTAAAAAGAAGTAATTAATACCATCTGATCATGAGAATTCATTCATTACCTACAAATTTTATCAGCAAATTATAGGAAATTCATAAGCGATAATTATAAAATAGGGCTTAGCGCGTTCACTGCCACGGCTAAGAAAATACCAAAAAAGTGCGTCGGTGGTGGTCACTGTTCACTATAATTCTTTTTCTCAATTTATCTTACCTACTCCATTTGTTTTTCTCCAGGGTATTTAACTTCTTTCTTAACACACTAAGCACATATTTATTAATTATATTTTAAATTAGTAATAGGCTGATATCTAGACCACACTTAACTTACTTAGTCAAACGAACCTTAAATTATTTTTTAAGACAAGAATATTATTGATACAAACTTATGAAAGCAATATTTTTTCTTTTGTTTCAGTTGGCGCAGTTATGTTCCAGGGTTGCCACCGCTAAGAAGCTTCGTCTCAAGTCGTTGAAACATCCCCGTTCCGAGTCGCAGCCCTAGGGCTCCCGGCTGGAAGTTTAGCTGCATCCTTCCTGAGATATATCAGGCGCTGGTTTCCGGCGCCGGTTCCTCTGCTGCCTTCCATTTCCATTCTAGGATTATTTCGGTTGCTTTTAAAAGTGGGGATGTTGTTGTGAATTTAAGGAATAAGTTCGTTCAACTTTGAATGTGGTGCCTTCGTAGTCATAGCATCTTTGGGTAGCATGAACTTATCGGAATAGAAAAAAAAATCAATAAATGAAATTTACAGGCTATTAGTTTATTTCAAGCCCTTCTTACACTAAAAAACCATAGCTGAAAAAATACATAAAGGAAAACTACCTAAGTAAATCACACTTCCCATCACACTACGAGTATTATTATAAATGCGAAACTTGATGGATGGATGGAAGTTTGTTACCTCTTCACGCCAAAACTACTGAACGGATCGGGCTGAAATTATGCATACAAGTAATTCTAATCCTAGAATTAAACTTATGCTACTTTTTATCCCATTATTTGGTTGCGGGTTCGATTCCCGCCTCGGAAGAAATTTGTGTACGATCTACAGAAATTTGTTCCGTTTGTCTGGGTGTTTTCTATGTATAATAAAACATATCTATCTATGTAGTGTATTAAGTATATCAGTTATCTAGTACCCATAACACAAGCTCTGCTTAGCTTGGGGCTAAATAATGCTGTGTGAATTGTCCAGCGTTATTTATTTATTTATTTAGTACCCATGGGATAGATATCACCTTTAAACGTTTCCATAGAAAATTTCTCATTTATGATTCGACTGAAAGTCCTCTTTCATTAGCCATAAAAAATTGCGACTTCGATTCTCGGACATTTGCGAGCATCGGCGGAAATTGACTACGGTATTCAGCGTCTCAGGCGGTTAGTAACTAATACAAAATAATCTTCAAATACATTCAGAATAAGCCAGTAAGAAGATAAACAAAGCAGTATAAATAGCAATGCTCAGTGTTGCATTCAGTTCGTGAAACTGACGGCAGATGGCGGCGCCGTGTCGGCGCAGGTGTGTCGCGCACAACTTAACTAACTCGGGAAACTCGCAGATTTATTTATAAAGGGTAAATTCGGGCTGGGAAGACGAAGGTTTATATTTTGACATGAAAAGATTAGGGATTGTTTTTTACG
This sequence comes from Eupithecia subumbrata, assembly GCA_949316285.1. Lineage (NCBI taxonomy): Eukaryota > Metazoa > Arthropoda > Insecta > Lepidoptera > Geometridae > Eupithecia > Eupithecia subumbrata. The sequence goes on along the minus strand of OX438632.1, from coordinate 13,470,693 downwards.
TGCGTATTTTATGTTAAGGTACAGGTGGTTACCCTGAGATGGATATACTTTCGTATATTTTTGTGCCGAACAGCACTTTTTTACCACGCAGTTCTAGTGCCTCAGTGCATTTTGGTATGTTTGTATTATGATAAAAAATTAAAAACCACGTAAACGGATTTCCGCAAGCAGAAAGACCACGCAGCTTTTTTAAATTGAATACGACAAAAGTCGGCTTCAATGAAAAAGCTCCTTGCCAAATCTCGTTCAACACAGCTTTATTATTTTGTACCACTAAGGCCCGAAATCCACTTTGTGCTACAAAAGCTCAAAAACTCTCCCAAAATCTGCGAAATGGCCTGTAGTTGTTGCACCTACTTTGCACTCAGAACTTTTTGGAGCATAATTTGAATAAACTTTTTGGATAAACCTCGGTTCGAGTGAACTGAGTTCATAATTTTGGTGCGTGAAAACCGGTGAAGATCATTTGAATGACAGAATGGTGGGGTACTGATTTAATATGTTGGTATTGAATATTTTTTCACCTACTTAGAGTATAAACTAAGTGAACATTGTGGACGAAATTGCGCACTGACAAACTGAACAAAAAAATACAAAAAATAAAACCTAAGCCGAATTGGCACCTTATCATCCCTAATTTAAATCGGTTGAAAATAAAAAGCTTTCAATTTTTAAAACTAAGTAAAAGCGTTGTTCATTGTATGTTTTACGAAACTATGAGCGTAATAGTTGCTGAAAAGAAAAAAACCCTTGAATGTTACCAACCCTGTATACTGGTCAGCTCTGGGCCGTATATTCTAACAAAGTTGGGCCATAAACAAAACCATTCAATATCCGACTTTATCACTATTCAGATAGCGTCCAAAAAACTTTAACTAAATTCCGAAACACAAAGCAATATTAAAATTGCACTATAAATCGTTGACTGTAGAGTTAAAAATGCGCTGTGGTTTTGGAATTTCATAATTTTAAAGAGACTTTCGCATGGAAACCTTTTTCAAGTCATTTGCTGCAAAAATGAAGAAATTCGCAGAATCTTTGCGTGGATTTTGCTGAGTTGGATTTTTGAAGACGCTTTCTAGGTTTTGTGGACCTTAAAATCAGATTTTTAGCTTCAAGAGTTCTCTAGCAGTATTTTTATAAGACTCATTTAAATTTTACAATATTTTTAGGAGCAGTCTAAGTCGAAAAATTCTATTCATTTGGCACGACTTTTCAGGATTTCAGACTTGAAGCTACCTAGTGAGTAATACTTACTTAAATCAAGCACCCATTTAAATAATGTAGGAATAAAATAGCTGCTCCATTTAATTTAATTAAGTAGAAACATCTTCAATTCATTTTTGAAGAGCCTCTTTCAAGGAATTCCTTTTCAATTTCCATCAATGTCTAAAAAAGCGTTTCGCGAGATTTCTCACCTCCCAAACATCTTTTCAGCATTTACGCATCAATAGATGGTCAATCAGCAGACAGCCTCATTAGGATGGCATCCGGAGATGAAAAACCCTGTATCACTGATTGTATTTATGTAAAATTAGCTACTCTTTTGGACTTCTTCTATATAGTATGAGATTTTTTTTAGCGATTTCTCTCTTTTTTAGTCCTCCAACCTTAGTTGGTTCGATAGATGTTTTTGTTCAGTAAATGAAACAGGATCGACTGGCATCATTAAAAGTTTTCGCGTAAAATCCCCTTTTTCTTACTAATTGTAAATTTTAATTTTAATCTGAGGATGGGAATGAACATTTCTTAAAAAAATATGGATCCCCAGACCATTTTCATGTAGCTACGTTAAGGCCTTTACTGCCCCGGCCAAAAAAACCACTCTGTATACAAGTAAGTACATCACGCAGTTACATCAACATTAAATAAGTTGTTAAAAGTTGCAGAGCCCTAAAAATGTAAAGTTCGAGTTCGAGCAAACTTTTTGAAAGTTACTGTGTTCCAATCTGCGGTACAAAGCTAACTTGATCCATATAATTCGCGGACCCGGATGCTAACGGATGGACCCGTGGACCATCCTCCGAGTGCCAAATGAAGGTATAATGTGTTGGAGTTTGCAGTTATTTTGGGTTTTTCTAATGTTTATTTCGCTCATTTGGGATGAAAAAGCGAAGGGTCCGATGATTAGACAGAAAATAAAGCGAGTTAAGGAAATTACTTCTGATCCTTAAAAGTACCATTAGAATAAACCCAAAAGTAAGTACCTACCTCAGGATTAAACCGACCAAGAATATTTTTACCGTACAAAATCCAAATTTGTTGTTCCGTAAAATGCTAAGAATCGAACCCTCAAACTGAGCCCGTGAGCTGACTAAAAGAACCTACCGGGAAGGCTGCGGGTTTTTTCTGTGTACCGCCTGCCAAGCGTGGTGGTAATGACAACCCCCTTGCATGGTGGAGGCTCGTTCAGCAGTGGACATTGGTGGGGTGATGGAGCATCCGTAAAATAGCTAAAAGTATAGCGTTGGTTTCTCAGCCTGTTTCAGAGCTTCGAGATCTTTGAGCTTTCGCCCCCGAAAAATCCTACTAATATTAAAATGCGAAAGTTTATGTGAATATTGTTACCACGTATTCCGTAACTACTGAACCGATTTAGATGAAATTTTGTATGTTGATAGTTTAGGTTCTAGAATAACACGTAGGTTAATTTAATTTTCAAAATTTTACCTATGAGGGGGTTAAAAATGGTGGTAAAGTTTCTATAGAAAATTATTTCTCTTGGTTCGATTCACTCAAAACTGAATGAATGACGTTTTTTTTTTTTTACAAAACTACCCGTAAGGGGTGTGCAATAAATTTCAGAAATTTCCACGCGGGCGAAGCCACGCGACGCAGCTAGTAGATAAAAAAACACACCTTAAAATAACTACACTTGCATCCCCTATGAAGCTAATTTCAGGTACCAATATTCATGCCGCCAAGGAGAACTCCCGGCAAATTACCCAGGTCCCAGGAGAAGTAGGCGTCAGATCACCTCCATGCAATTTAACTTGTACACTTAGGTACGTCTACACACGCATGAGCTCTGCTGTTATTGTTTAGGTGAAGGGATATGGAATAAAATAAGAAATAATTTAAAACATAACTGGACACTTCACACAGCATTTTTAGCCCTAAATACAAATACAAATACATAAATACTTTATTGTACACCATAAAATAACATAACAAGGAGACATTACTTATGACAAGTACAATGGGCTAAATGAAAATGAGTAAATTCACTTACCTATACGGTATATAGGTTAATTTAACTTTTTCCGTAATTATCTTAGAGAATTGTGTAAGTATGTTATTAAAAACCTTTCTTTCAGTAAGATCAGATTGCCAGAGAAAATATTTTCAGCTGGCGGGTTGCTAGAATTCCTGTAAATATACATACCTGAAGCAAAAACGTGAGTTAAGCTTGTAGACCTGAAGTATTGACACGTTTATCGCTTTTTCTTGAAACATTGTAATATTTATTAACAAAAAAATTATAGAATCAAAGTGCCTAACACATAAACGCGAGCAATTCAGCAAGCGTCTTGCTCTGCTTAATGTGTGAAAATGCATGATGTGATGTCCATATTAGGATCGTAAGATTTTTCATAGCTTTCACCTGTCTACCAACCATTTTATTTTCATAGCTTTTCTTTAATAAAATTCAGTTCAGTAAAACTCAGTTTAAATTCATATAACCGGATTCAGATTTATATATAGGAGTGAACTTTTTACCTTGTTTATTAAAATAATCTTCGGAATACTTTAAAGTTCAGTTTTGTTATTTCTATTATTAAGTAGAAGTCTCATTCATAATTCTGTTAAGGGAGCAAGAGGCTAGCTGGGACAGATCTTGCTGTGAGGTAATCATTATCATTTTTATTTACCTACAAGGAGGACTTTTTTTGAGTGGTAGAACTATTGAAGATATGAAAACAGAATGATGCAAAAAAGTTCGAATAGAAGTGTCAACTTTTTCTGACGAAAATGTATAGATGTTATCCGAATTTTCTTTTCAATACTATTTTGACTCGCCCTTCGACTTTTCGATTCGCTTTCCAAGCGATGATATTTCTCAATCAAATTAAAAGTTATAGAATACAATAACCCTCTTTTCTTCAAACTGTTCCAACTATCCCCTCTCTCCTCTCCTGTCTGCACCACGGGACCCGTACTATCTGTCGCCGGCAGACTCTATTAATGTTTTATAGATATAGGGCGCGTCAGGTGCCTTGCAGAGAAAGGGTGAAATGGGGCTGTAGGTTAGCCTGTTTCAATGTTGGGGAGATATTCTCGGGAGTACTTTACAGGTAGGGAAGTCGCTTTTAGTTTAATAATTTCGCCCAAAACCAGCTGGGTTTGGTTAAAAAAATTGCGTAGGTAAAGTCAACGGCAGATATCGCGCCAGAATTTTCAAATATCTATTGTACAGTTTCGAATACCTATCCTAACCTGTTTTTAATCCCTCTAAAATAGTTTGGTTCCGTATAATTTAGACAGAGATTCAAAAATAGAGTTTGATGGCCAGCAAGTGCAACTTCGCTATCCTACTAAGCTAACTATCTTTACTACTATTACATCTGCGAAGTGCTAGTACTATCCTACTATCCTATCTTACTAATATTATAAATGCGAAAGTTTGTGATATGTGAAATTTTGGTATACCTAGGATCTCTAAAACTACTGAATATATCAAGATGAAATTTGGAATACACTTAGAACGTAGTGTAACTTATACTATAGGCTACTTATTACAGCGAAAATACGCGTGCGAAGCCGCGGACAGAAACTAGTTCTGCAAAAACTATTTTATGGGCATTCCAAAAGCTTATGATAAATAAATAAATAAATAAATAATGCTGGACAATTCACACAGAATTATCTAGCCCCAAGCTAAGCAGAGCTTGTGTTATGGGTACTAGATAACTGATATACTTAATACAATACACTACATAGATAGATATTTTTTATTATATGTACATAGAAAACACCCAAACCAACGGAACAAATTTCTGCAGATCGTACACAAATTTGTTCCGAGACGGGAATCGAACCCGCAACCTCCTGCGTCGCAGGCGGACCTTCGCCCGCTGCGCCACGGAGGTCGCCAATGATAGTTCTCATAAACTGTAGATAAGTACAATGGTTTTTTAAATTCCTTTGATTAACGTAATTATAAGAAAGAAAAGGCGGTGGCGCTAGTTTGAGGCCTACAACTGCCTTAATATTTACTTAATTACCCTTAAAAAACTATTTCGGGATAAAACTCTAAATCAACAATTTATGTCAATAATAGCTGTAGGTTGACATGATAAATAAGTAAAAACTTAAATCAAAACCTATTTTGACAAATCAAGGCGAAGAAGTCTAAGAACAAAAACTAGTCTCAAACATAGATTTCTAAGCGGCCCCTATCCAAAACCAATATTTATAAACAAAATATTCCATTCCCAGGCAAAAATACCCGCGGAAACTCGTTTTGACATCTGTCAATAACAATGGTGCGAAACGGCAGCCATCTTGGATTGGTTTTAATCAATCACTTCCCGCCAAAAAGCGTTTTCGTTTAGATGGTTTCTGGATTTACCTGATTATTTTTACATAAAACGTGATTTTTTGGATTAAACTGAATGATTTCGTTGATCGATTTTCCATGATGAGTTCAATAGCAAATTACTTAGATTATGCGCTTGCAAACTGGATGCGGAGATTCTACTACAATTAGATAAAACCCTTGTTAGTTATGGAACTGTGAAATCTTGCAACACGTTTTATATTCAGGGTTCTCTGAATATTCAGGATCTACCAACAGTCTTTCGCAGGTCCTGATTCAACTTGGCCGGAGGAAGTCCTACACTATGTTTGCCGACTCGAAGTCTCCAATGTGTAGCACAAACCCAACAAGAGCACGTAAATTTTATTGTAAATTTAGCGATGGTTGAATTGACGTGGTGCGAGTAAATTGAAGTGGTGCGAGTTGTCATCGCGAGTGTTTATAAGATTGATGAGTGTTAATGCACGTTCAGGCAAATACAGGGGATGAGTTTAGCGGGTGATGGATGGATGTGTCGGGTTTCAGCGGATTATTCATGAAAATCTTTACTAATTTCAGCTGTTGATTGGTCCATTGATAACTAAGCGCCGTTCATTTTTTGAAGGAGAATAAGAGGAAATTTGACCTGGACTTGGATGATTTTGACTTTAAACAATAATATATCTAGCTACTTTTATTTAGTTAGATTATAATTGATAACATACTTATATAGAGAAGCCTAGATAATTATAATAAAAATATCGCTCGTAATTCTACTTAACAATACAGCAGCCTTCTTGTTTTCGGAAAATTCCAACGGACGATGATCATTAGACTGTTTGACTTAAGCTTATGTACCAGATCCTAATATCAAACAGATTAGGTCCTACCTACTTTAATGCATATTTTTGGCGTTCTATATTTGTGAACCAATCAAACCATCAATCTCTCTATCTATGCAGTCATTTACTCTCCTCGAAGACATCCGTTTCCGCTCGCCACATGTGAACGAGGCCTTAGATTTCCCCACACGATGCTGCGAGATTACGCACCGGTCCCGAAGGACCACCAACTAATTCGTTAGTTAATTAACTGAACCGCTGTACTGTTCGACTGAAGCTTGGTCCTGCGAGCAATCACAGAATATGATTTTATATGGACATGGAAAGAAGAGATTTCTTGGGTTTATAAAACGACAAGGTCGTATGATATTGAATGATAGTTTTCTATGGATGGGATGGACTTGGAGGAACAGCTGGTTGATTTAAGTGTATTCGTGAGTGTATCACTCATAATATTTTAGCCGTTCATTGGGTACATTTTGAAAAACAAAAGAAAATGAACCAATGAAGGGCGAAAAAATTATAAGTATAAATGTTATTTATTGACTTAATAGCAAGTGTAACAGATATTATGCATACATAGACTCCTGAACTAATTTAAAACTGTGTTTCAGGAGCCAGTGGCTTCTCCAAATAATATTAACAGATAATTATGACAAAGCAACATAACTAATAATAATCTTAATTCGGCGTTCTGAATGTTTTCTATGTATAATAAAAAATATCTATGTAGTGTATTGTATTAAGTATATCAGTAATCTATTATTAGTTTCATAGTTGTACTCCTTGCTACAAATATCAATGTTTATGTACATTTAATATTATATGATCAAAAAAAAAATATCTATCTATGTAGTGTATTGTATTAAGTATATCAGTTATCAAGTACCCATAACACAAGCTCTGCTTAGCTTGGGGCTAGATAATGCTGTGTGAATTGTCCAGCATTATTATTTATTATTATTTATATTATGTGTGGTACTTTAACATCTGCCTATCATCATTTCCACTTCATCATAGTTAAGATCATTTAACCACTTTGTAATTGCATATTTGATGTCTCTTTTACTGTTTTTAGGGTTTTGATGATCGAAGATCGGTTTCAAAACCCTTATGGTCTCGCTTTGTCTGTCCTTTTTTCCCTCCTTAATAACTCAAAAACTACTGCAGCTATCAACTTGAAATTTAAAATAATAATACATTTCGTGCGCCTGTACAGATTTTGAGAAAAATAAATGAAAATAAATGAAAAATGAAAATGAATATTTTCCATACAAATTGTGATGCCGAAATTTTAAAAGATACCTACAGAGTTATATGGGGTATCAAATGAAAGGTATCATTTTGTACATTTCAAAATAGTTTTTGAAATTTTTGTAGGTTTCATACTTTTTAAAATATTTCGAAAAAAGTCGAAAAAATACCCATTCCCCCCCCCCTATCTCCGAAGATTGCAGAGCGATCCATGTAAAATGTATGGAGCGTTTATAGACATGGATCTATATTTTACAGGAAAAATATAGAGAAGTTTGAAAAAAGAACACTTTTTGAAAAATGGTCAAAATGGGGGGGAATAATTTTCAAAAAGGGGGGCTACCTCACCGAGTGGGGTATCATATGAAAGGTATTTGTTTGTACGTTTCAAAACAGTTTTACAAATTTCTGTAGGTTTCATACTTTTTGAAATATTTTGAAAAAAGTCGAAAAAATACCCATTCCCCCCCCCCTATCTCCGAAGTTTGCAGAGCGATCCGTTTAAAATGTATTGTGCGTTTGTAGATATGGATCTATATTTTACAGGAAAAATATAGAGAAGTCTGTAAAAAGAACACTTTTTGAAAAATGGTCAAAAAGGAATAATTTTCAAAAGGGGGGCTACCCCACCGAGTGGGGTATCAAATGAAAGGTATCGGTTTGGACATTTCAAACCAGTTTTTCAAATTTCTGTAACTTTCATACTTTTTGAAATATTTTGAAAAAAGTCGAAAAATTTACCAATACCCACCTTAACCGAACCACCCATTTAACCGAAGCATGCAGAGAGATCCATCTGAAATGTAACCTACTATTCTTAGGTATTCGTTAAATTGCGAAGTCTCTAACCGGTACTTTTGGTACATATTTGTTGACAAACGTTCAAAACCCTCGGCGCGCGAGTTACACTCGCACTTGACGGATCTTGTTTTTATTAAGAAGATAGTATGAGCAATACACTCACGAACGAATATATCTGAGTTGACTTAGGTACAGATTATAGCTACCAACAAAGATTGCTACAGGATGCTTCGATGGGCGGGTGGTATTACAAGACTTGATAAAATCCAAAACAATTTCATCCGAGGTAACTTTGATAATATTCAACCTAAATAACTAGTTTAATGATTGAAGCTTAAAATAATTTATTAATTTCATGAAAAAAAAATTCTCTAAGCCACACACAGAAATACAGACTTCGTTTCGACTGCACAAGTCACTGCCACTGATATATTCATCCTTGCCGTAAAAGCTTTCACGATGCAACACACAACGAAAAATAAAAGTGGCGCCAAAACCGAAACATTCGCACATAGATGGCGCCACGTCATTAGTGGGTCGCACATCCGGTTCCGGCAGGTAGCCGCGCTGCACCCTTCACCTTTTACACCCCTTTCACCCCATAGGGGGGATTTATAAACGTTTGTAATTGAATGTGTGTGGATTGTGGGGTTTTGTGAAACGAACTATGAGGTTAAAAAATATGAATTGGGTCAAAATGAAATTCCCTTGTTTCTTCGTGAATATTTCAGGTGAGTTTTATTGACTGAGTGATGAGAAAAATCGTCGATCTCGGGTGTATCCAATAAATTGTAAAATATTATTATTTCGAATATTTAATGGTAAGTAAAACATCCTTTAATCTCTATGCACTGACTTACTTTAACTTATCGATATAAAAAACTAATTTTCCTGTTGCTGAGTAACTTTTACGTTCAAATGTATACGTACCTTACATAATTTTAATCAACAATAATTTCAATAACTTTTCATGCCCAATTTAGAATGTATAAAATAATATTAAATTTTGAAATTGATTGCGCACAGTTGTTAACCCGTTACGAGTAGGGGTTTATAAGATGGTGCCGGACCACGGAGAAGGCATCCTCGTCGACGACTCATGGGGTTCACAATGTGGACGACCATGGACCTCCTGGTCCTATTTTTGGTGGCAGGAACCCTAGCTTTTCCCAATACTTGTAAGTGCTTTTTAATTTTGTTTTTACGATCTTAGCATTTAAAACATTTTTCTTTATTTACATTGCCATCTTTCGACGAAATCTGTGGCGCAGCTGGCGAAGGTTCGCCTGCGACGCAGGAGGTTGTGGGTTCGATTCCCGCCTCGGGACAAATGTTTGTACGATCTGCAGACATTTGTTCAGGGTGTTCTGGATGTTTTTCTATGTATGATAAAAAATATCTATCTAGGAATTAAATTGTATAATATACTAGTTTCTACCTGCGGCTTCGCACGCGTTGTTTCTATGGAAACGTTTTAAGGTTATTTCTATCCCATGGGAACTGATTTATGGGATAAAAAGTATGTTTGATTCCAGGATTAGATTTACCTGTTTACAAAATTTCAGCCCGATCCGTTCGGTAGTTTTGGTGTGAAGAGGTAACAAACATCCATCCATCCATCCATCCAAACTTTCGCATTTATAATATTAGTGTGATATCAGTTATCTGGTACCCATAACACAAGCTCTGCTTAGCTTGGGGCTAGATAATGCTGTGTGAATTGCAGTATTATTTATTTATTTAATTGTGTATATTATTTGAAATTTATCTAAGTTTTTCCGGAAAGCAAAATTTGTGGGATACTCATAAATCAACACTTATCAAGGTGGTTTTTTTGGAAATTTCTAATCCATCGTGTTCTTTGCAAAACGATCAGGTATACATTGTTGTGTGATAACTGGACAATGTATTTTTTTGTATCTCTTACTTGAATGTTGATTTGAAAAGAATGCTAAGTGAAAATAATTTGGCGAGCCTGCGTCCAGCTGTAGGCACTAAAAGGCTGCTGATAATGATGATTCTAAGAATTTATAAATCCCATAAATTGACGACCTACACGGGACTTGAACCCGCGATGACAATGATGCGATGGATGAAGGAAGAATGAACTTTTGTGTTCAGATGCAAAGCTGCAGGCGGGCAACCCAGGCGTCCCCATCGGCCGCATGCTGAACCCGGCGCAGCTCATCAACATCAATGCAGCTGGTGAGTTGTCGCACGGAGGTCATACTCCTCCGTGGATCATAGGCAGCCCCTGCACTCTGCAGGTCGATGCAGAACAATTCCTGAACACCATTCATTATATTTTCGCGACTTATTGGTTCATTTACTTCTGTGTTTTTAGGGTTTTGAAGATCGAAGATCGGTTTCAAAACCCTTATCTCGCTTTGTCTGTCCTTTTTTCCCTCCTTAATAACTCAAAAACTACTTCAGCTATCAACTTGAAATTTAAAACAATAATACATTTCGTGCGCCTGTACAGATTTAGAGAAAAATAAATGAAAATAAATGAAAAATTAAAATGAATATTTTCCATACAAATTGTGATGCTGAAATTTTAAAAGATACCTACAGAGTCATATGGGTTATCAAATGAAAGGTATCATTTTGTACATTTCAAAATATTTTTTGAAATTTTTGTAGGTGTCATACTTTTTAAAATATTTCGAAAAAAGTCGAAAAAATACCCATTCCCCCCCCCCCTATCTCCGAAGTTTGCCGAGCGATCCATGTAAAATGTATGGAGCGTTTATAGACATGGATCTATATTTTACAGGAAAAATATAGAGAAGTTTGAAAAAAGAATACTTTTTGAAACATGGTCAAAAAGGGGGGGAATAATTTTCAAAAGGGGGAGCTACCTCACCGAGTGGGGTATCAAATAAAAGGTATCGGTTTGGACATTTCAAACCAGTTATTCAAATTTCTGTAACTTTCATACTTTTTGAAATATTTCGAAAAAAGTCGAAAAATTTACCATTACCCACCTTAACCGAACCACCAATATAACCGAAGCATGCAGAGAGATCCATCTAAAATGTAGGTTGGTACCTACTATTCTTAGGTATTCGTTAAATTGCGAAGTCTCTAACCAGTACTTTTGGTACATATTTGTTGACAAACGTTCAAAACCCTCGGCGCGCGAGTTACACTCGCACTTGACGGATCTTGTTTACTATAAAAACTATCGTAGTTTGACGAATTCATTACGGATGTAAGCGTAAATAAGGTTAAAAATAAGTTCAAGTTAAGGTTGTAAATAAGGTTACATCCGTAATGAATTCTGAGTTTTTATTCGTAATTAAATTGCACCGGCAAAATAATATGAGATACACTCCCGAATACACCTGCATCGACGAGCTGTGGCGCGGTGAAGATCCGCCCGAGATGCCTTGCTATGTGTGATGTGATCAGCATATCACACAGCAGCAAGATAATGTGGACAGAACCACACGCAATAAATAATAGCGTGTTGTTCTGTCCACAATATCTTATCTGACACGCAGACAAAATATTTTACCGCCGGCACGGTCTGTGTCTGTTGGCGTCTGCATAAACCAATCAATCACCGCTAACCCATAAATAAGGCAGAAAAACATGGAAAATCAGGTCCAAATGTTTTGTAGTTGCTGAGAATAATTAAGATTCCTGCACTTGAAGTGATCACTGCGTCGTCTCATCACACACCGTTTGAAGATTCGTTTGTCTGCCACGGTGCGTGACTGGCACGCTCAATGTCTGATGCTCGTATCTGGTTATCAAAGATCAGTTACGAGCGTGGACTAAAGGATACAAACGGAGCATATGGTCTTCCATATGAACTTCATCCGCGTACGGCCACGGGTGCGATTGACTAGGTATAAAAAAATCAAAAAGGTGAAAAGAAATTGGCGAGTCACCAGGGAGCCTACTCGGAAAAGGAAAATCGAAGTTTTTTTGTCGTGCTATTAACCTAACCCTTTTGTTTGCTATCGACGCACCTGGACGTAAAGGCTGAGACGATGAGTTTTGATGCCTCTGAAAGGTATCGAGTGGATATTACAAAAGAAGAAAGTCATTTGTAAAGCCTGACGATTTCCTCCTGCTGCTCCGGCGCACCCTGAGGGTTACACACAGTGAAGGCAGTGAATGACATGTTTAAATGTTCCCTTCCTTTAGGAAACGCCCGCTGCACCGCAGAAGGCCAGATGTTCTCCGTGGTCCACCTGCAGACCTGCTACATCTGCGCGTGCTACGGAGCCCCCTTCGGAGGGTTCGTGAGCAAGTGCGCCTCGTGCCTGTTGTGCCGCGCAGAGATCCCGTGGGTGATAAATGGAGATGACGATGCTGTTGCTGATGATATCGTCGCCCCACCAGGTAGATTTTCTTTCTCCCATGGATCTAGGTCAAGACTTAAGGCATAGTGAAAGCGAATCGAAGGGATAGATTCTTTTGCTGGTTTATTGAAAGATCGATTCCTGTCGATTCGCTTTCTATGTGCAGTGGCCTTATCATTTACAGGTCGTATTCTAAAACCAACTCTCAATCATTTTCGAAAGATGAAGCACAGCGTAAGTTTATTCATAAATAAACTTACGTTGAGCTTCATCTGTCGATAATGTTGACAGCTATTTATCTGACGACGCGCTGTTAGCTAGACCACACAACTGGATCTCTGTAGAACCACAATAAGAAAACAAACGCAAAACACAGTAACAAACGCCACTTTTGGCGTTTGTTACTGTGACATGGTTCTACAGAGATCCGCCAGTTGTGTGGGTCTACCTATAGTTTTCGAACATTTCGCGTGTTATCAAAATGAGATGAAACCTCCTCTTGTATTTAACGCCACACTTTAGGTCCAATCCGCGCGTTGGTAGCCCGGGATGGTACCTTGTCAAAGTAAATCTCTGACAGCGTATGTTGCAGTTCGAAATGGTCCAATCCCATTCTGATGCGCGCAAATTATAAGTGCTTTATTTCCCGAAGACTGTACTTACCGGGGCACCTGGATATGTCTTCGAAAGCACAACCTAACGGACTTTACCGTCTTATTCCATTTCGAGCCAGTTTCATATTACTACACTATTGAATGAAAATTAATGAAACACTATTCGAGTACATATTATTTATAATAGTTTAGTTAAAAACTTTACTTGTCTATGAGATTATTTTGTAAACCTAACTAAAGGAATAAACATTATTGATTAATGATTGATTACAGAACCAGTACCGATACCGCGGCCGCTGCCGATACCGATCTGGCCCCCGCGGCCACCAGTTCCAATATGGCCACCTATCCCAATTCCCCGTCAGATAACGCCTGTGCCTATACCAATTCTGCCTCCAAGGCCAATCATCATACCAAGACCCCTTCCTACCCCTGTACCGTTTATTCCGAAGCCGATACCCTCTCCGGTACCGATCCCACGACCGGGACCTTTACCGCTGCCAATTCGTCGCCGGATACCGCTAATACCAATCTGTAAGTTTTTTATCTTTTATTTGCGAGTTATTTCCAACCTTTTCAATATTTGTTGCCTTCATTACCAGCAATACAACACGGGGTGGATGTTTTAGACTACTAAAACATCCACCCCGTGTTGTTCTTTCCCGTATTGAACACTAGTTCAATATGATGAAAAATATTATGCATTATATTTCCGAAAAGCAACGCCCGAATCTATAAATTTATGTTATGTTATATATTTTTATACATATATTGAGTGACGTACATGATTAAGTGTTTTCGAACCATATTATTGCTTGTTAGTTCTAAGCACTGCTGGATTTTAAGTTTTTATGGACACATTTCATATTGTTTACCCATAAGCGGAAACTGCTCAGCTTAAGTTACCCATAAGTTACAACCGATTTTGTTAAGAAAGCTGTTTGTTTCCCAAATAAATAAAAATTAAAAAAATTATTTGTCAGGTCCCCCACCGATAGTGATACCAGGCCCGGTGCGTCCATACCCAGTACCTTTCCCCGTACCCGGGAAGAATGTGTACATTCCAGTGCCCGTGCCAGTGCCATCGCCACCGAGGAAAATTTACATCCCCGGACCGTCAGTGCGCGTGCCCGTGCCAGTGGAGATGAAAGTGCCGTACCCTGTGAGGTTCAACGTGCCGTATGCGGTTCCGTCTCCGCCGGAAGTGGTGAGGGTTCCATACGCAGTGCCGAAGCCGGTCCTCGTGCCCGGGCCCACGGTGCGCGTCCCGGTCCCCATCAACAACTACATCACCCTGCCCGGACGCAACGTGCTAATACCTGTACCTATACCTGTTCAAAGTGAGTAGCTGCCTAATCAAAGACTAATTTAATTTTCTTAAAATCAATGCTAAAATATTATTGTTTGTTTTCAACAGTTCCAGGACCAACGAGAGTTATCTACTTCTTGTGTAAGTAGTTTAGTAAATTTTAGATCTTGTAGGTGTTGTGTGTTGGTATCAGAATATGTTTTTGCCTCCTCAGCACCGCTGTGTCGCGACCGGCTGCCCAACGTGCCGTTCATCCTCCAGGGCCATTTGTGCAAGATCTCCGTTTGCAAAGTCCTCTACAACATCGTGTACATTGAAACTCGACCCGATATCACATGTGATAGTAAGTTAGATGATAACATCTTCAATAAACGCAACCAGGTGTAAATTTATACGGCGGTTTCAATATATACGCAGATACTACGTACGTATTTGCTATAAATACAAATTGAAGTTAACTTAGACATTTATCGCATGTATTTTGACATTCACAGTCAATGGTGGATACCAGGGCAATGGGGCTTCAGCAAATGCAGCTGCGAATGCGATCGCCAACGGAGGGATCTACGGTGGTTACGGAAACGCCAATGCTGCAGCTAACGCGGTGGCCAATGCAGCAGCCAATGGAGGTGGATTGCTATATGGAAATGGAGGCAGTGAGGCTTCTGCAAATGCAGATGCTACTGCGGTTGCCAACTCCAGAGGACTTTTGGGTGGTATTGGAAATGCAAATGCTGCAGCTAATGCAGCAGCCAACGCAGCAGCAAACGGATTGTTAAGTAGATATAGAGGCAGCGACGCGTCGGCTAATGCAGAAGCTAATGCGCTTGCCAACGCAGGAGGACTTTTCGGTGGTTACGGAAATGCCAATGCTGCAGCTAACGCGGAAGCCAATGCACAAGCCAATGGAGGTGGATGGTTGTATAGAAATGGAGGCAGTGATGCTTCTGCAAATGCAGATGCTAATGCGATTGCCAACGCCAAAGGACTTTTAGGTGGTAACGGAGATGCAAATGCTGCAGCTAATGCGGCAGCCAACGCAGCAGCAAACGGATTATTAAGTAGATATGGCGGCAGTGATGCATCGGCTAATGCAGTAGCTAATGCGCTTGCAAACGCTGGTGGACTATTTGGTGGTTATGGAAATGCCAACGCAGCAGCCAACGCGGCAGCTAACGCAGTAGCCAATGGAGGTGGATGGTTATATAGAAGTGGAGGCAGTGATGCTT
The DNA here is from genome assembly GCA_949316285.1 of Eupithecia subumbrata. Classification (NCBI taxonomy): domain Eukaryota; kingdom Metazoa; phylum Arthropoda; class Insecta; order Lepidoptera; family Geometridae; genus Eupithecia; species Eupithecia subumbrata. Next base: position 13,454,810 of record OX438632.1, on the reverse strand, counting down.
CTGCAAATGCAAATGCCAATGCGCTTGCCAACGCCAGAGGACTTTTAGGTGGTAATGGAGAAGCAAATGCTGCAGCCAACGCAGCAGCAAACGGATTGTTAAGTAGATATGGCGGTAGTGATGCGTCGGCTAACGCAGTAGCTAATGCGCTTGCCAACGCAGGAGGACTTTTCGGTGGTTACGGAAATGCCAATGCTGCAGCTAACGCGGAAGCCAATGCACAAGCCAATGGAGGTGGATGGTTATATAGAAGTGGAGGCAGTGATGCTTCTGCAAATGCAGATGCCAATGCGCTTGCCAACGCCAAAGGACTTTTAGGTGGCAATGGAGAATCAAATTCTGCAGCTAATGCAGCAGCCAACGCAGCAGCAAACGGATTGTTAAGTAGATATGGCGGTAGTGATGCGTCGGCTAACGCAGTAGCCAATGCGCTTGCCAACGCAGGAGGACTTTTCGGTGGTTACGGAAATGCCAATGCTGCAGCTAACGCGGAAGCCAATGCACAAGCCAATGGAGGTGGATGGTTATATAGAAGTGGAGGCAGTGATACTTCTGCAAATGCAGATGCCAATGCGCTTGCCAACGCCAAAGGACTTTTAGGTGGTAATGGAGAAGCAAATTCTGCAGCTAATGCAGCAGCCAACGCAGCAGCAAACGGATTGTTAAGTAGATATGGCGGTAGTGATGCGTCGGCTAATGCAGTAGCCAATGCGCTTGCCAACGCTGGAGGACTTTTCGGTGGTTACGGAAATGCCAATGCTGCAGCTAACGCGGAAGCCAATGCACAAGCCAATGGAGGTGGATGGTTATATAGAAATGCAGGCAGTGATGCTTCTGCAAATGCAGATGCTAATGCGATTGCCAACGCCAGAGGACTTTTAGGCGGTAATGGAGATGCAAATGCTGCAGCTAATGCGGCAGCCAACGCAGCAGCAAACGGATTGTTAAGTAGATATGGCGGCAGTGATGCATCGGCTAATGCAGTAGCTAATGCGCTTGCCAACGCTGGTGGACTTTTTGGTGGTTATGGAAATGCCAACGCAGCAGCCAACGCGGCAGCTAACGCAGTAGCCAATGGAGGTGGATGGTTATATAGAAGTGGAGGTAGTGATGCTTCTGCAAATGCAGATGCCAATGCGCTTGCCAATACTCATGGTCCTAATTCTGTAGCCAATGTCGCAGCCATTGCCGCAGCAAACGCAGCAGCCAATGGAGCAGCTACCAACGGTGGTGGTTTGTTAGTCAGATATAAGGGTGCCAACATTGTTACGAACATAAATGCCAATAAAGCAGCCAATGTGGCCAGTAATGGAGGATCCAACATAGCCGCCGGTGGAGAAGCCACTGTAGCCGCTAATGGAGGAGCCAATGTAGCTGGCAATGGAGGAGCCAACGTAGCTACTGACGGAGCAAACGTAGCTACTACTGGAGGGTCCAACGTAGCTGCAAGTAGATATGGGAATGTTAACGCTCTAGCTAACGCGGCAGCTAATGCCGCAGCAGACTTAGGATTGATAGGTGGATATGGGAATGCTAACGCTCTGGCCAATGCAGCATCCAACGCAGTGGCTAATGGTGTTTGGCTGGATAGAAGCGGCAATGGCGGCTCCCTTGTTGCAGCTGACACCCAATCTGTCGCACTTGCCGACGTGGGTGGAATAGGAGACACTTTGATTTTCGGAAACTCATTGACCGAATCCGAAGCCAATTTACCTGTTATAGCAGCTGGATTAAACAGCAAGCACGTTACACTTGCCAGATCAGCTGATTTAAATGATGAGCCGGACAATAATGATAATGGACCAGTGAGCAGTAGACAGAGTCGTTCACCTCAGGCTTATGTAGGATCAAACAGCAATTCCGAGGCATTAGCAAATGTCAATACAATTTATGAATCTTTGTATGGGGGAGATGCTTTGGCCAGAGCAAAAGCACAAGCCCTTGCTGATAGCATTGCAATGAGAAACAATGGAGATCGAGATGCAAGCTCATCCGAAGAAGACGATGCTGAAGGCCGCTCTGCTCATGCCCACGCTCATGCCCAAGCCCATGCCAGGTCAAAACTATCAGGACTAATTAAATTCGGCCCACACCTTCAATATAGTACGTATGTTGGTGAAAATGCTGATGCCGATGCAGCTGCCAAAGCTCTTGCATCAGGAAACGGTGGCATTGGAGGTTATGGGAATGCTAATGCCAACGCAGCTGCCAACGCTCTAGCATCAGGAAACGGCGGCATTGGAGGTTATGGGAATGCTGCTGCCAACGCAGCTGCCAACGCTCTAGCATCAGGAAATGGCGGCATTGGAGGTTATGGGAATGCTGCTGCCCATGCAGCTGCCAACGCTCTAGCATCAGGAAACGGCGGCATTGGAGGTTATGGAAACGCTGCTGCTAACGCAGCTGCCAATGCTCTAGCATCAGGAAACGGCGGCATTGGAGGTTATGGGAATGCTGCTGCCAACGCAGCTGCCAACGCTCTAGCATCAGGAAACGGGGGCATTGGAGGTTATGGGAATGCTGCTGCCCATGCAGCTGCCAACGCTCTAGCATCAGGAAACGGCGGCATTGGAGGTTATGGAAACGCTGCTGCTAACGCAGCTGCCAATGCTCTAGCATCAGGAAACGGCGGCATTGGAGGTTATGGGAATGCTGCTGCCAACGCAGCTGCCAACGCTCTAGCATCAGGAAACGGGGGCATTGGAGGTTATGGAAACGCTGCTGCCAACGCAGCTGCCAACGCTTTAGCATCAGGAAACGGTGGCATTGGAGGTTATGGAAACGCTGCTGCCAACGCAGCTGCCAACGCTGCAGCATCAGGAGACGGCAGCATTGGAGGTTATGGAAACGCTGCTGCCAACGCAGCTGCCAACGCTCTAGCATCAGGAAACGGGGGCATCGGAGGTTATGGGAATGCTGCTGCCAATGCAGCTGCCAACGCTCTAGCATCAGGAAACGGGGGCATTGGAGGTAATGGAAATGCTGCTGCCCACTCAGCTGCCAACGCTCTAGCATCAGGGAATGGTGGCGGCGTTGGAGTTTATGGAAATGCTGCTGCCAACGCAGAGGCAAATGCAATTGCCAACGGTGTTGGTGGCCCTGGGGGCCACGGGAACGCAGCTGCAAATGCAGCAGCCAACGCAGCAGCCAACGGATTGTTGGCAAATAGATATGGAGGCAGTGATGCGTCTGCAAATGCAGTAGCCAATGCGCTGGCCAACGCAGGAGGACTTTTTGGTGGATATGGAGATGCCAACGCTGCGGCTAATGCGGCAGCAAACGCAGCCTCTAACGGATGGTTAGTAAATAGATATGGAGGCAGTGATGCGTCTGCAAATGCAGTAGCCAATGCGCTGGCCAACGCAGGTGGACTATTTGGTGGTTATGGAAATGCCAACGCTGCAGCTAACGCAGCTGCCAATGCAGCAGCCAACGGATTGTTACTTAATAAATACGGAGGCAGTGATGCTTCAGCTAATGCAGCTGCCAATGCACTTGCCAATGCAGGAGGACTTTTTGGTGGTTATGGAGATGCCAACGCTGCAGCTAATGCAGCAGCGAACGCAGCAGCCAATGGAGCTGGATGGTTAGTTAATAAATATGGAGGTAGTGATGCTTTGGCGAATGCAGCTGCCAATGCGCTTGCCGACGCAGGTGGAATTTTTGGTGGTTATGGAGGTGCCAATGCTGCAGCTAACGCAGCCGCCAACGCAGCAGCCAACGGGTTGTTACTAAATAAATACGGTGGCAGTGACGCTTCGGCAAATGCGGTTGCCAATGCGCTTGCCAACGCAGGTGGACTATTTGGTGGTTATGGAAATGCCAACGCTGCAGCTAACGCAGCTGCCAATGCAGCAGCCAACGGATTGTTACTTAATAAATACGGAGGCAGTGATGCTTCAGCTAATGCAGCTGCCAATGCACTTGCCAATGCAGGAGGACTTCATGGTGGTTATGGAGATGCCAATGCTGCAGCTAATGCAGCAGCAAACGCAGCAGCCAATGGAGTGGGATGGTTAATTAACAAATATAGGGGTAGTGATGCTTCGGCGAATGCAGCTGCCAATGCGCTTGCCGACGCTGGTGGAATTTTTGGTGGTTATGGAGGTGCCAATGCTGCAGCTAACGCAGCCGCCAACGCAGCAGCCAACGGATTGTTACTAAATAAATACGGAGGCAGTGATGCTTCGGCAAATGCGGTTGCCAATGCGCTTGCCAACGCAGGTGGACTTTTTGGTGGTTATGGAAATGCCAACGCTGCAGCTAACGCAGCCGCTAACGCAGCAGCCAACGGATTGTTACTGAATAAATACGAAGGCAGTGATGCTTCAGCTAATGCAGCTGCCAATGCACTTGCCAACGCAGGAGGACTTTTTGGTGGTTATGGAGATGCCAACGCTGCAGCTAATGCAGCAGCGAACGCAGCAGCCAATGGAGTGGGATGGTTAATTAACAAATATGGAGGTAGTGATGCTTCAGCAAATGCATATGCCAATGCGTTAGCGGACGCAGGTGGACTTTTTGGTGGTTATGGAAATGCCAACGCTGCAGCTAACGCAGCCGCTAACGCAGCAGCCAACGAATTGTTACTGAATAAATACGGAGGCAGTGATGCTTCAGCTAATGCAGCTGCCAATGCACTTGCCAACGCAGGTGGACTTTTTGGTGGTTATGGAGATGCCAACGCTGCAGCTAACGCAGCCGCTAACGCAGCAGCCAACGGATTGTTACTGAATAAATACGGAGGCAGTGATGCTTCAGCTAATGCAGCTGCCAATGCACTTGCCAACGCAGGTGGACTTTTTGGTGGTTATGGAAATGCCAACGCTGCAGCTAACGCAGCCGCTAACGCAGCAGCCAACGGATTGTTACTGAATAAATACGGAGGCAGTGATGCTTCAGCTAATGCAGCTGCCAATGCACTTGCCAACGCAGGTGGACTTTTTGGTGGTTATGGAAATGCCAACGCTGCAGCTAACGCAGCCGCTAACGCAGCAGCCAACGGATTGTTACTGAATAAATACGGAGGCAGTGATGCTTCAGCTAATGCAGCTGCCAATGCACTTGCCAACGCAGGTGGACTTTTTGGTGGTTATGGCAATGCCAACGCTGCAGCTAACGCAGCCGCTAACGCAGCAGCCAACGGATTGTTACTGAATAAATACGGAGGCAGTGATGCTTCAGCTAATGCAGCTGCCAATGCACTTGCCAACGCAGGAGGACTTTTTGGTGGTTATGGAGATGCCAACGCTGCAGCTAATGCAGCAGCGAACGCAGCAGCCAATGGAGTGGGATGGTTAATTAACAAATATGGAGGTAGTGATGCTTCGGCAAATGCAGATGCACAAGCGGTTGCCGACACAAGAGGACTTCTTGGTGGTTATGGAGATGCCAACGCTGCAGCTAATGCAGCAGCAAACGCAGAAGCCAACGGATTATTACAAAATAAATATGGAAGCAGTGATGCTTCAGCCAATGCTGCTGCCAATGCACTTGCCAATGCAAGAGGACTTTTTGGTGGTTACGGAGATGCCAACGCTGCAGCTAATGCGGCAGCAAACGCAATAGCCAATGGAGGTAGTTGGTTGATAAATAAATACGGAGGCAGTGATGCTACGGCGAATGCTAATGCCAATGCGCTGGCTAACGCAAGAGGACTTTTGGGTGGCCATGGAGATGTCAATACCGCTGTTAATGCAGAATCGAATGCCGGTGCCAAGGCTCTTACAACTAAATATGGCCTAGGTTATGGAAATGCTGCTGCTAACGCAGCTGCAAACGCACTATCATCAGGATACGGCGGTATTGGAGGCTATGGAAATGCGGCTGCAAATGCAGAGGCAAATGCAGATGCTCATACTCTCTCATATGGATATCGTGGCCTTGGAGGCAACGGAAATGCTGCTGCAAACGCAAAGGCCAATGCCGCTGCCAATGCATTGATCGAGGCAGGCCTTTTACCCCATAGATACACTGTCGCAAACGCAGCATCTGATGCAGCAGCTAACGCTCGTTCAACAAGAGGACTTGAAGATTTAGGAATTTATTGGCCATCACAGAGTCAAGCGCAGTCACAAGCACAATCACAGGCTCAAGGTCTAGGACAAGGCGTAGGAAGCAATACTCTGGCCCAATCTTTGGCACAGGCACAGGCACAATCTCAGGGTCTAGGTTCATCTCAAGCCCAGGCACAAGCCCAAGCTTTAGCTCAAGCTCTTGGACAAGGGGTAGGAAGTGATGCTCTGGCCCAAGCTATGGCTCAGGCACAGGCACAATCTCAGGGTCTAGGTTCATCTCAAGCCCAGGCACAGGCCCAAGCTTTAGCCCAAGCTCTAGGACAAGGCGTAGGAAGCAATGCTTTGGCCCAAGCTTTGGCACAGGCACAGGCACAATCTCAGGGTCTAGGTTCATCTCAAGCCCAGGCACAGGCCCAAGCTTTAGCTCAAGCTCTTGGACAAGGGGTAGGAAATGATGCTCTGGCCCAAGCTATGGCTCAGGCACAGGCACAGTCCCAGGGCATTGGGTCATCTCAAGCCCAGGCACAGGCCCAAGCTTTAGCTCAAGCTCTAGGACAAGGCGTAGGAAGCAATGCTTTGGCCCAAGCTTTAGCACAGGCACAGGCACAATCTCAGGGTCTAGGTTCATCTCAAGCCCAGGCACAGGCCCAAGCTTTAGCTCAAGCTCTTGGACAAGGGGTAGGAAGTGATGCTCTGGCCCAAGCTATGGCTCAGGCACAGGCACAGTCCCAGGGCATTGGTTCATCTCAAGCCCAGGCACAGGCCCAAGCTTTAGCCCAAGCCCTCGGGCAAGGCGTAGGAAGTAATGCTTTGGCCCAAGCTATGGCTCAAGCTCAGGCGCAGTCCCAAGGATTCGGTACTACTCAATCGCAGGCCCAGGCCCAAGCGTTAGCTCAAGCTCTTAGTCAAGGCCTGGGAAGAAGTGGAGCTGCAAATGCTTTGTCCCAAGCGGAAGCGCAGGCACAAGCCCTCGGACAAGGCCTGGGAAGTGCGAATGCTTTGGCTCAAACGGAAGCACAAGCCTTGTCGAACTATGGCTTGATTAGAAGCGGTAGTCATGACAAGGATTTGCACGATGGTGACGAAAGCGGTGACGTGACCGATAGTAGCGATGGGTCCGTTGACAGTGCACCGTCGGGTGACTTCCGGAACAAGCGAAGAGCCTTCTACCCGAACTTGATGTTTTCCAACTTGAAAGTCATCAAGGCCTAAGACAGCGACAGTGACCGGGTAAGTGCCAGGAATAAATACTTATTTTAATGATATCACTAGCGACCCGCCCCGGCTTCGCACGGGTGCAATGCTGATACGGACTTTTTTGTAGACCTTTTTAAGGTGTACAATACTTTAGTACATTATTTTGATCTAAGTATTTCGTAGGGCCAGCGTTTGCAATGTAAGCGTGAAAAAATCACATTAGAAACCTCGAAAATTATCAGTGTTTCTCTACTATTATACATATAAACATTCCTCTTGAATTACTCTATCTAATAAAAAAAACCGCATCAAAATGCATTGTGTAGTTTTAAAGATCTAAGCACACATAGGGACAGACAGACAGACAGACAGGAAGCGACTTTGTTGTAGGGATTTACCTTTTATCTTTCATTCGATGGCTATTTTGTTTATAAACAAGCTTTTCTTCCAATCTGTTTATATCTAATTTGCTGGTTTCTTCAACTTAGCAAAATTTACACAACTAGAAAAATGTATAAGATTAAATCAATTTTCAAACTGTTCAACTACCTACCTTTAAACCATTTTGTTTCGGACTCTCTGATCTTTGATTTTAATAATTAATATTTATTTTTTTACTTTTGACTTTAATTAATGATTATTCTCTTTGTTTCAGACTATGTTTTTTTATTTCGACAACGACAACGGCATGAATTATGAAACACAGATTTAATATTAAACGTTAGATAATAATAACGAGCATTAGAAAATAACATAACACTTACACTTTTTTATTTTATTAAACATTTAGTGGGATCCATTTTGTCTTATTTTTCATTTCCTTAGTACCTACCTTCTAGATAAATCTATATATATAAAAGAAAGTCGTGTTAGTTACACTATTTATAACTCAAGAACGGCTGAACCGATTTGGCTGAAAATTGGTGGGGAGGCAGCTTAGAACCAGGAGACGGACATAGGCTATGTTTTATCCCGGAATTACCACGGGAACGGGAACTACGCAGGCGAAGCCGCGGGCAGCAGCTAGTTATTAATGTAACGAACCTAATTATTTTGGCAATATGTTACAATACCAGGCTGGCTAGACGTTAACATTGACAGAAGCAATACTTGTAGCAGACATTTATATAAACAAGATCCGTCAAGTGCGAGTGTAACTCGCGCGTTGAGGGTTTTGAACGTTTGTCAAAAAATATATACCAAAAGAACCGGTTAGAGACTTCACAATTTAACGAATACCTAAAAATAGTAGGTACCAACCGACATTTTAGAGGAATCTCTCTAGATGCTTCGGTTAAAGTGAATAATGGTAATTTTTACGACTATTTACAAAATATTTTAATAAGTATAAAATCTACAGAAATTTTAAAAACTGTTTTGAAATGTCCAAACCGGATACCTTTCATTTGATAGCCTCGGTGGAGTAGCCCCCCTTTTGAAAATTATTCCCCCCGTTTTTGACCATTTTTCAAAAAGTGTTCTTTTTACAGAGTTCTCTATATTTTTCCTGTAAAATATTGATACATATCTACAAACGCTCGATACATTTCGAATGGATCGTTCTGCAAACTTCGGCGATAGGGGGGCGGTATGGGTATTTTTTCGACATTTTTTCAAAATATTTCAAAAAGTCTGAAACCTACAGAAATTTTAAAAACTGTTTGTCCAAACCGACACCTTTCATGTGGTACCCCACATGACTCTGTAGGTTTCTTTTAAAATTTCGGCTTCACAAAAAAGAAAATATTTATTTTCATTTATTTTCTTTAAATCTGTACAGTACAGGCGCACGAAATGTATTATTATTTTAAATTTCAAGTTGATAGCTGCAGTATTTGCTGAGTTATTAAGGAGGGAAAAAAGGACAGACAAAGTGAGACCTTATGGGTTTCGAAACCGATCTTCGATCTCGAAACCCTAAAACTAATTTCTACGCGCGACTTCGCACGCGTTTCCGAGATTCGAAATTGCTACATGCTGAATTTCAGTACCCATGGTAGATTGACGTTTTTTTCGCCCAAAAGTCTAACACATTTGCAAAAACACGCTTTTTTAATAAAGCAGAATTTGATCGACTGACTACAATTAAGTATCAGTAATTTGACAGCTGTTTCAGTTACGGTAAAAAGGTTGACGAATCTAATTACACTGTAAAATGTAATCCATCTCGTAACGCCATCTCTGTCGCGCGGTCTTTACCATAATTTATTAGTAAACCTATAAATGCAAAGAGTTCTATAAGAAGTCCATTATTGAACGTGTGCACAGAGAAAATGAAGGGTGTCGGCTGGAAGTTGACCTTCCTGTTAGCTATCCCCTTTGCAGCGGTATTAGCTGACTCCCCTGATCTCAAACCTAATAGTAAACCTAGCGGTAAGTACTAAACATCTTTATACATATATTTTTAAGTTCGGTTGAAAAGATTAAATAAATTTGAAGTCAATAATCTCTGTGAATAGGAACCTGTGTATATATTAAATCCTCTACTATTAAAAGAATTTATTAGATCTGTAAAACACAAATCGGATTACAATCAAATTTTAACTCAACTTACAGTAGAATAGTTTTGATTTTAATGAAAGCAAAATTAGGATTTTTTGCTGATGATAATGAAACGAACAATGTTACAGAAGACGTAGAAGAAAATGCAGCAGGCAAAGCTGCATCAGCTGAAGAAGCTCCTGCTGAAGACTCAGAGACGAAAAGATCCTGGGGGAATAAACCGGAACAGATAATTGTTGTTGGAAACGGTAAACCAAATTACCCACAACAACTCTTCAATAAACTTCCGGATCAAAACGAATACGAATATTTGTCAGATCCGGCATCCAATTCTTCATTCAGTAAGCAGACACCGACTTCATTATAGTTTACATTTTATAAAGCTCTCATACATTTCTTGTTTTATCCGCAGGGCAACCCACTTCTAAATTGGTTCCTCAAAGCGAGATAGTTTATGCGCACAATATACCTGGTGAGTGGAATTTAATCTTATATAAGTGTTAATAGTAGTGTTAATTTGTAGTTCAGGAACGATGTACTAAAATGAACTAGTTCCGACGAGTGAACGAGGAAGAACTGTTCAGTTAATCTCGTTCACTGGTACCCTAGTTCACTTGCTCCTCAGTCATCCATCAGTCATCAAATCTCGGAACCACTAAAATAGTTCGCGGCTGAATTTCACTACTGGCACTACTTTCTAAAATTTAAAAGATGACAAAAAGAATATATCTGATTAGAAAATAATAAAAACTGTTTCGAATTTAATTTCGTTAACTAATTCAGTAGTACTAATGTTTCCTTTCGTTCATTGCGTCGAACGGATTGCAAGACAAAGGAATAAATAGGGAAGAACAGAGATTGACAGCGTTTAATCCGCTAATGTAAAAGAGATGAAGATATGCATTTTGTTCCGACTCTCTGCTTCGGTCCTCCACATGACGTAATGCTGCTAAATTTAGTTGAGCTCAAAACCGTTTCATTTGTTCATGTGTAATGGTATCAACAATGCAGCGGTTGCAATGTATTTGGTTGTTTGGCAGCTTTTGGTCTAAGATACCAACTTAAAACATTCCTATGGGTAATGAATTTTTGTTTGAAAAAGATCATTTTGCGGTGTTAGTTTAACGTAAATGTTTATATTAGCAAATTGTATCAGATGTGATGACAATAAGTAGGTACTTTGTAAACATTTTTGACTACTAGGCTTTAGTTATGTTATGAGGTAAAAGTGGGTTCAACTTTCCCGGACTCCCTCAACTAGTACGGAGCGATCCCTTTACATGACGAGCAAGAGCAAGCCTAGTGGAATTCCTCCAATCGATTTTTAAACACATCTACATACTGGCCGAGACATGGAGAGCGACTGGCTTATGCTTGAACAGATTGTCAAATCAAATAAAGGAAACGATGTTATAAAGACAGACCAATAAGCCCAGAAATAGCACAAATTGACAAATTAAACTTGACCTTACAGGGGCAATCAATAGCGTGACTTGCTCAAGAGAAGGAGAGCTGTACAACCTCTGGACTCCGACCCACCAGTGCCTGGTCTGTGCCTGCATCAGGGATCAAGGCTGGCTGCGAGCTGTGTGCGCCAGCTGTTCTGGATGCTACACTCTTACTCCTGATATTATCATCCCCGATCCGACGCCGAAACCTTTTTTTCCTACAGAAAGGCCAACGGCCCCACCAACTCCGCCAGCACCAATTGAAGAGGAAGGTAAAATTACTTTATTTTCTACGAGTAATACGATGAAATAGCTACAATCCTGGCACACGTTTTGAAGAATTACCCTCACTCTTAATAAGAATAATCCTGGAACCTGCACTATTATTAGGCCTTCTATCGGAATTCTCCTGATCCTTCAAAGCATGATCCATTCGCATAGGGAGAAATATCATCGATCAAACCTGATCAGGATCACCTTTCATCTGAAAGCTTTAGCATGGTATTTTATGACAGTGTATCCCTCATTTTACTTGTCAGTAACCTGCAAACCGCTGCCGAGTGGCCAGCCCTTCGAGAACCCGCTCCACCCGTGCCAGGTGTGCATCTGTTTGGAGTCTCTCGACGTCTACGGCAGACCTGATGTCCACATCAAGTGCCAAGAGAACCCACAGTGCGGTAAGATACCTACTCTCTAGTTTTACTTGGTATCTGCATCTTGTTGTATTTTTGCTCGATTTACTCATTATTATTTTTCTTTCGTCAAATGGGGCGGGTTTTTTCATTTTAATTTATTAACTGTCTTACTAGGCAAGCACTTCACCATTTCAGTGTTTGTTTGTCTATAATTGTGTTTTTAATGCTGATGTTTTTCTTTCTAGTCCTACCATCAGACGTTCCTCCAATGCGTGAGTATTGTACAGTACTTCAGTGGTAAACGTCACCCATGTGATAATCAATATGGCGGTGGAAATATAAAGTGCCCTCTCAATATCTCTTTGCAGCGCCTATCCCAGACGAGCCTGTGCCTTGTGAGTATTTATCGTTGTCAGAAAGCTAATATGAACTCTTTAAAAAGAGACATACTCTTTCCATGAGTCTTTTTAATTTGTTAACGGTCCATTTGTCTTTCTCCTCCTGGTACTACATCAGACACTGGTCATTTCTACGTTATTTTATGAATCTGAAAGGAAAAACTTCATTTGGAGGCATTTGCACGCATTTTACAGAATAATAATTTATTCCAGCGCCATGATGAATTAATGAAATTTTGCATTTTTAGCCCGGCATATGGGTTTCAAACACTTATTACGTAAGGTTCGATTTGTTTTGCTTTAGAATAGAGTGATTATAAAGTACTTTACTTGTTATACTATACAACACGTGTGTTTTATGTGTTTATTCCATTGCTTAGCGCCGTACTGTGACAAGTTCCCTACAAACGTGGTCTTCCCCCATCCGTCTAACAACTGCAAGAGCTGCCAGTGTTCCGTACAGATCTCTCAGCAGGGCGTGCCGGAGAAACTACTCATCTGCTTGACGATCCAAGAATGTAGTGAGTATCAATACTATCTCGGCATTAAACGATGAAAAATTACAACCTCCCCAGCACACATTATGTACGTCCACTGCTGAACGTTCTTTCCCAAACAAGGGAGTTTTGTCATAATCAGCTCGCTTGTCAGGCAGATCGAAATTTATAATGCACAATCTCAGAATAGGGAATACTACTACATACTTTGTAGTGCACAATGCACTGCTGTGCGAGATGTCAGCGCAGATAGGAGCATCGAAAGAAACCTCTTGAAGGTCGATCGAATGCTGATTCGATGGTAAAATTAACGACAGCAATTTTGACGTTTTGAGTACACAACTGTCTCCATATTGGCATGAAAGTTTTTGTAACTAAACCGACTTTGTCAGTAAATATTCTCTAATCATTGATATATCTTTATTCAAAAAGAAAATAACAATCAAATAAATTGATTCTGTTTCTTATTCTGTCACGATCGTGTTCAAAATTGAGTGATTATTTGAGCGAAATCGTGACTGGCACTGAATTAGATTTGTTAACAACGATCTAACTTCAAATTAATTAAATTTTTTTTGTATCAATTGAGAACTAATTATTTTCGATGTTTTCAGAACAAACGGAACTTGATATAATCATAACAGAAAAACCCGAGGTGTATCCTTACGTCACTCCTGAGCCATGTAAGTTGACGATATGAAATCAAAAACTTACCACAAATTTAGCGATTCGGTATTTTTCATTCCTAAAGCTGGTGATTCGTTGGATTTACGTACCTGAAATAAGAAAGAAAAAGGTTTAACCATCAAGTAAACAAAATGCAAAATGTGTAGATACAGGATTTCATTCTACAACAGAGAGCCGGGATCTACGCCGTCACTGTCTTTTGAGGACCCTCTTTTATTTAGGGGTGTTTCGATATTTTTGTACTTACGAATGACAACGAATTAAAATCAAGACTGTAGATTTTCCCAGTGGCTAAGACACGGTTTAACGCAGTTAAAGCGCCTAGATTCGTTCCGTCGGGTGCATAAATAAAACTAATGGAAAGCCTTTCATAACACACGTTGAAAAACAACCTTTGATGACAACTGTCACAAAGTCAATAATCCTTTGAACCCGCGTACCGGCGAAGCCAACCGACCCAAGTAAACAATTTAGTTATGAATGTTCCCCTGTTTCAGCCTGGGCACCTGCGACCCTGCGTCCCCCACCCCCCGGCCCGCTGCCCGGACCATCACCACGTAAGTACATCATCAACTGTCAGGCTTACACACTAGCTGGGTAGGGAATACGGTCAAGTGATATCTGCGAAAGATTGCAGGCAGATGCTGGATGCGGCGACCTGAAGACATAACGCTATGGCGCATGTAGGCCTATGTGCACAGTGACTGCCTCGTTGGTCAGCGGTCAGGTTTGAAAGGTCAGCTTGTTCAACCGCTGATTATGAGGTATTCGGTTCAAATCCCGGGTCGGGCCAATTGTTGTAATTGGGGTTTGTGTAGCAAGAAAAAATCCCAGTAGCAGCCCGGAGTCAGAAAGTAGGCGGTGTTGCACCCCTGTGCATCGGAAAGCTCGTTAAGACTTTGGTTCTGCGCTTGACCTCTTCCCGGTCGTGTCGGTCTGCCGTCCCATCGACTTATGAGAGTGAGAGAATAGACAGTGCACCTGTGATTGCGCACACCCTTGTGCACGCACTCCTGTCTCCTGTCCTGTCCTGTATATTTCCTGTGTATCTGGCCAGTCTCCGAGACAGGCCTAGGAGGACATTATGTGCACAGTGAACGAGGCTATGCTGCTGCTGCTAATGATGATGATAATGGTGATGGAAATTCTTCGGTTGAACATTAGTACCAAAAACTAATATTTGTTCGCCGTGGTTTATGAACCACGGCGAACAAATATTATGTTTTTGTTTTCTCTTTGACTGCCACCGACGCACTCGCCGTCCTACGGGTGCTTGCAGAGCAGCAGCAGAGGGCTTACAGAAGGGCGCTTCGCTGAAGCTTGGCTGTGAACGCGTTTACTGGGCTATTTTGCTCGTATTCGTTGTCCTTAACCACGTGTTCATATCGACTTGACTCGCATAAACGTATAAATAAAACTTTGTGATGACTCGGTCAACATGGACATTTCGATTCGTGCTTTCTAATATTTTTGGATTATCACAAGCTTTATTTGCGCGATCAGTACAAATTATAATTAAACTATTTTATTTTCAACATCGTTTGAAATAAGTAAAAAGTGTATAATATTAAAATAAACGCGATAAATACCCGTAAAATAGTTCTACTCGCTTTGTTTGCCGATGCTTGGGTTACTTTCTTATCCTGCATTAAGCTCAAGTCCACCTCCTCCGTTGCAGACGACTCGTGCAAGCCGTACGCGCCGAGCCAGCCCTTCCAGCACCCGTGGGACGAGTGCCAGGTGTGCGTCTGCATGGAGGCTCACAGCGCCCAGTACATAAACATCGAGATCATGTGCTACACCAAGCTGACCTGCTGTAAGTTCTTTATTGTCCTTCCCATCAACCATAACCTCAATGCTGTCCTTCTTGTGACGCCAATGAGTCGAACCAAGCTTTATTTTTGTCTGTTGTGAGCCGTAAATTAGCTTACAAAGTGAATATTTAAAGGTCATTTTACAGGAGACACAACTGGCCGCTGCCGTTGCCTTGACCTCAACTGTTAGAAGCTTGATGCCAATATGTTGGCAGAGTAATCGCAAACGTCTTTTGTGATGCCGAACTAACCTAGGCTAACCATGATTCAGCCAACATGTAGACTGACGAAATGTTTGCAATAAATATCCAGAAACTTCAAGCTTTGTAGTATATTTTCTAAGATTTAGCTCTTTTATGTAGAAATCTTAACGTCGAAAATTAATTAAAACAAATAAAAATGTTTTTCTGGAAACTAAACATGATTATTTTCATTTCAGGTATCGATCCCCCGTTTGACCTTGCGCCATGTAAGCCATTCGCAAAGTATAAAAATACAGTTATTTTATCATTATAAACCTATTTCCTAATACCTAATATTTAATGACAATAATTTACAATGTTGTGTTTTATTGCAGCATCAATTCCGCTGGTAACGATTCCGCAACGTAAGTTGTAATAAATTGAACCACTAATTGATTTCAATTGCAGGTGCTACAATTTATAACAAACTTCCTTTTATTTCAGCGGCGAAAGGAAAAATTCGTATCCAAGGTATATATAAACTTAACTAGAAGACCCTTTTGTAAAATAATCGTAAGAAAACTCATAGGTTGTGCTTAAAGTGCCTATAGGGCCTATAGGTTTTCGAACATACGTACATCCTAATTAACTTAAAAAAATAAATTCTTGAAGCAACTTCTGGTTTCAGAACTTTTCTATCAATTTCTGTCAAAACAAAGCTTTTATTGAACCAAATGAAATTTCCAGACGCCGTTTGTGAGCTCAGAACGTTTGGCGTCGAGTTCGCGCATCCGAACGACCCGTGTAAAATCTGCACGTGCGAGCTACAAGGCCTCGTCATATCATCTGTCTGTCGTCGCTCCTACAACCCAGCATGTGAGTCATCATCATCATACGCAGCCAGATTTTACCTTCTGCTAGGTTATAGGCCTATCATGAGATTTGTACCATCTTCCACCGTTCCACACGAGGCGCTGCTATTGACGTCGACCCACGCGTCGCTTCTTTTTCCTTTCCTCGGTCACCAATCAGTGGTCAATGTGGTCATCTGTTTTTGTCGTCATAAAGGTAAAAAAAAAACAATAAAATTTTACGAGCTGGTGAAATGTCAGCGAATCGAAGCCCCCAGGAAGACCCTTTGATATAATAAGGGGCAGCCAATCACGAGAAGAGACCATATAAGGCTTTCTTTGCTATTATGTTTTAGTTTAATCAATATGTATCAATCGACAAACAAACAGGCGATGGTTGAAATGCGTATATTGGCTATTCAATACCGTTTTTGAAACACCTTCCTCGTATGTACCGCCGTGACTTCGTAGGTACCTATTTTACCAATGCGACGCGGTGCCGAATTTTATTTGGCGTCATAAAATTTCTTGTCGACGGGTAGCGTTTTTATGCTCAGCGCTTTCATGTTGACAACTGGTTGTTTTATTAGTTGAATTTAATTTGGGGCCATGTAAGCGCAGTGTGCGGTCTAAACATTTAACTTTTATTGCCATCATTTAAAAAAGTTCAGACCATTTTAATTTTAATTCTGGCGTTGTAGAAGTTCGCGCTAGAATTAATTAACTATTTTATTGTGATAACTAAACACAACAAAAAATGTTGGCTTAAACACATGCATGGCTAAAATGAAAAACTGAAGTATCAAGAAATCCATGAAGAAGTTAGCCCGCCGATTGCACGGGATTGTGCACGAGCTCCGAACAAGTTTGTGGACACGCAAAGAAGTTTAAAAGCCCGCAAGTTGAGAGCTACGGATCAGAAGCCAATGCTCAACTATTTGAGATACAACTTAGAAGCAAATAAAATACAAATGTAATAGAACTCTGGTAAATGATTTTGTTTAATGGTCGCTTTCATTCATAAGCATAAATCTTTTAGAAACACCTTGGACGGGACAGTAAAGGCCTTAACCGTTGAAACTACATGAAAATGATCTTAAGAAACTATCCATCCGTTTTAGAAAAAATATTATCCCCTTTCACAGGTTTTCAAAAGAAGTAACAATTTCGAGAAAACGGGCAAAAACTTTTTTGATGCCAAATCGATCCTGTTTCTCATGTTGACCAAAAAATTCAAAAATTGGTGGTAGGGCTTTACTCTTAAAATTCTTATCTCCTCAACGCATTCTGTTTTTTCAGGTTCACCACCATACCCTGAGAAATACCAAGGAACCGCGAACATTATGGCAAACGGCGTCATCTCATACGGATCTTCCCAGAACAAAGGTTCTGTCCGCCTGGGACCAGCTGGAGCCACTCAGTCCCCCCTGGAGTGGAACACTGCGAGACCTGGACTCACCTCGAACCCACAGCAAATGATGAGCAGTAACAAGCAGGTCCTCATCAGCGCTCAAAATGGACAAAACATTCAGAGACCTGGGGCTTTGAATTATGGTCCAGGATATATTAGTAACGCCGGTTCTTATTCTCAAGGATACCAGGTGGTGCCGAATGCATACGCTTCTCAGGGGTATTATGCGGCTCAAGGACACCCTGGGTAAATATTTCATGATGCTTTGAATATCTTTGAGTCTTTGAGAACACACACATGCAAGACCACACTCATGCCGTGCACCAATAATGATGTGAATGATGTGAAAAATCATTAAGTCACTGAGCGCAAAGCGCAGGACCGGGTCCCTGTGGTGGTCTTTGGGGGAGGCATTACGTCCAGTAGTGGAATTCTTTCGATCAGCATAATAGATAGCAACAGTAGTCGGTGTGATTACTGTTTGAATTTACTATGTTATCTATTCAAAGGTTGGTCCAACAATCAGCTTCATCATCAGCCACTAGCTACCATAGCCTGCCGTACCACCCCGGCCACCAGCACTACCCCGCTCCTCAGGGGTGGAAGGGAGGCCAGGTGATTGGACAAGGTAATGTTGGTAAGTATTTTTTGTACACACATAAGGAATATTTTTTTATCGTTAGTAGTACTTTTTGGCTCATCAAGATCTAATCAGATGGTCTTCTTATGTTCTAAAAGAAAAAGTAGGAAACTACTTAAGAAATAAATTATAGCGAGTGCATGAGTTGAAACAGGTATAATTATGTATTTGATTTATGTTACTGTTACAGCAATCGCGGCTCAAGCCAATGCTCAAGCATTGTCCGCTTTGAGATCAAGCCAGACTGACCAGCTCAACAAATCTCCTGGGTCTGGTACGTACTACTGTGAAATTTTAACAACTATAACGAAATAATAAGAACCCCGCAAACTCTAGAATTCCTCAAATAAATTCCTAAACAGCTTGTGTTAAAACTTAAACAGCGAAATTAGGAAATTTCGTCAAATTCGAGAACATAAATTAAAAATAAATTACAGAAACATCTGGGCCCGAGCGATGCAAATCCGTTTAATCAAACTTGGCCAAAAAGGCCGATTTACTTCATCGAATTTTTACTCGGAGGTAGTTTCTGATAACTTAGTTCGTTTGAAAGAAGATTGATAAAAAACTCATAAAAATTCTAACAAAGTAATAATTTAGACATTGTTTTTGTACTCCACATTTTATAGGTGTTAGTTTCAAAAGTAAGAATTTTGATCGTAACCTTGTTTTTCCAGAAGGCCCAAATGAAGATGATTATTTAAAAAAGGAAAGCGAATGTAAGTTTATGTCAACTATCCTTTGCCCGGAGTTTCACACGCGCTTTTCCCTGATAGAAGGAAGCCTATAATTTAAGTCGGGTTACCTACATTCTTCGTGCTAAATCATTTTGCTCTGTTCAGTAGCTTTGGAGCTCTTAAGTAATAAACATGGTCCATACCACATTCTCATGGAATGTGGCCGGAATGAAGGTCTACGCAAGCAGTTATTTGAAAAGGATCCTTGTTTTTGGCAGATAGGAGGCTGTAACAGCTTCTCAGCTAATCCTCTATCGGAGGAAGCTGGGAAACTGTGTAAGTTGTGTCAGCTGGCAATTAAAACACGCGATTAATGTTTTGTGCCATGTTTCCCTATTGTACCTTACTTAGTTTAGTGTTTCTTTAATTGTTTTTTTCTGGTGTCTTTTGTATTATTATAATTTGTGTATTTTTCAAGGGTGGAATGTTCAAATAATTGAACAAACCCTAAATAAATGATTTAAAAAAAAATGGTCCATGCTTTCATCGTTATAACATTGGTGTGAGACATTGCGGATTGTCATCTTATGAGAAAGAGAGAGTCATTCTCCATGCCTGCTAACTAATTTATTTACATTTTCAGAATCGGATGATCAAAACAACAAGGCGATGAAAATGGACTCCACGGAAATGAATTTATAATATGTACACAAAGCAAGAGGTTCTTCAAACGCATTGAATAAATAAAGAAGTACCGTAAAAAGGGGTGTTTTATTGTGGGACCTATCAAATCTGTGTTCTGTCTAATTTAACAATGTTTTAATGGTAGAAGCGATATTTCATGCTTTTTCGTCACAAAATAACAGAGTCAAACAACCGAAGGTAGGTACAATAGGTTTATTGACCGATGCACAAATAAGTAGATATGGCTATAAAGATAAAAGCTATGTATTTTCTTATCACATTGAAAATCATTTATATCGATGCTGTAATTAATTGAGGCTTACACGCCGATATGTGAAAATGAATTGGGTTGTTTTCAACCACCATTTTGTGCTCATAATGATGGTGGCCTTGTAGCGCAAGCTTTATAAATCAGATATTAATAAATTCTATAATTCCAACGTTAAATTCGACATGCACTCTAAAATGCGAAGTCATAAGTTAAATTTAATATCTCGCAGTCAGTAGTAAAGTTATAAAACTCGTATAAACTTATTTATAGCAGTTCGCGATAAAATGTGCGAAACCGATAATATTTTACAACTTCGGAAATATGGAGCTGAGCTAAAAACTGAACTATGATCTTTCTGTGGATTTGTTTTTTAATTTACGGTGAGTATTTTCAACTTCGTATTATTACTATTATTAAAAACCAAAATCAAAACTCTTTATTCCATAAATACAAATAAATGTACGCTAACAAAAGGTCAAATTATAAAAGTAAACACTGACACGGAAATAAAGTGATATATTTTATTTCTGTCGCTTCCGTATGTAGACTAAAGTAAAGAAGCGACGAAGAAACCTTTAGCCTGTTAGTTGTTATTTTTGAGTTAGAGCAAAACCCGTCCCAAGCCGTTTTTATCCTCTAGATAATTTGTTATTTTACAGTAATCATTTTTGGACAAGGTTTTCACAATTTGTTTATACATTATATTATTTATGTCAGTAAAACTTAAATATATTTTTTTTATTGACATAATAGCAAGTGTAAAAGACATTATGAGACCATAGGCTCCTGAACTAGTTTAAAAACTGTGTTTGGAGTCAGTGGCTTCTCCAACTAATAATAATAAATAATAACAGATAATTATGTAAAAGCAAAATAACTTATTCTTAATTGTAGGAAATAAATTTATATAAAAACATGTAGAGCTAGTGATTTCCAGCTTGTCATTTCAAAACTAAATTGTAATGTTAATACATAATTAGGTACTTCAACGTGATGATCAAAATGATACCATCAACGTAGATGTTTGGCATACAAGTTCAAAGGATCCTACGTTAACTAAGTCAGTTATGGATAATGCCAAAAGAGCGTAGTTTTTTGAGTTATGAGTCGTGTGAAATGCGTGGGTATTTTCAACAAAAATGCCAACTCATATCGTGGCACAAACAGGACATAAAATAAAGCGACTCAGATAGAACTAAAAAAAATACGCTGGTTCCCTGAGCCTAAGAATAAACTTTCTGCAACTGTTGGCACAAACAAACTTATAATCGTCCACCTACGCGGTCATAAATAAGGAATTTTAATCAAAATCCCCTACAATAGGACACAAATTACGTGATAGAATACCTAATGTCACAGGCAATTACAAGGGCCTACATCAACTTTGCACTCAACATGATTAAAACATAAAAGGGGAAATTATTTATGGCGTTCCTGCTTTAAGTTATGCATGAGTACCTACCTAGTAGACAAGCAAATGTGAAACTAACAGAATAACCGCAGGAATCTTATTCGTTGCCATAATCGCCACCCTTGTCAGACAGATTGGTGAACGCATTCGAGGTGTTTAAAATACACATAAGGAAGCTGCTGCTTTTCTCCTGGTAGATTCTCTTATTTCTGAGACATTCACGGACTGAGAGAGAGGTCAATTCACAATAAATTACTAGAACTAATGATTTTGTAGAAGTATCCAGCCAATTCGCAACGCCTTCTTTCCTCTCGGCTAACACCGCCCACGAAATATCTGAAGAGAAGAGCCTGGAAGAGCTGCCTTCCTTCAAAGACCTCCACAATGTGGGCTTCTTCAATGATGCCGAGCACCGCGGACACAAGTGGTACGACGACGCCAGCAGCAAGACTGACAACGACCAAGCCATTTCGGCATCCTCTAAGACCTCGTAAGATATAATCCTAAATATTAGCATATTTCACGACCTCTGTGGGTGAAAATCCGCCTGTGATGCAAAGGTTACGGGTTCGATACACGTGTTCCTGTTGTTTTTATATACAATAAAAAATATGTATGTAATGTATTCATGGAAATAAATTAGAAATAGTATTTCCAGTTGAGCTAACGGCAGACTGTTGCAAATAATCTCCCAATTTTACAGGCAGGGATGCTTGCGACCATGCCTTGTCATCTAAATCGATATACAAAACGGATGATAGTGTATTCTTTTTTTATGTTGTCTAAGCCTTCCAAGAGCTCGTTGTGCTTCCACAGTTGACTACATCTCAAAGAAAACGTAAATTTAGGTACAAATAGACTAAACCGAATAATTGTAAAAGTCATATGACTCTTAATTTTGAGCAGTCTGTCCGAAGTTTTGTTGAAATTCTGACGTGCCGTTTTTAACGTTAGGTTTTCGAAAACAGGTCGAGGTGAAAAGATTAATATTATAATACGGGTGTAAGTGTGAACAGTCTCATCCTTGAAACCAGAGACTAAGTATCATATGTAGAGTCCAAAACTGATGAATTTATTTTTTACTAATTTTTGAGAAAAAATTCATCATAAATCATAAACGCATTTCACTCTACACCCCACGCGTGCACCGGCGGCGTGCGGCACCTGGCAATCAAACCTTTGTTGGCCGCCTTGTGTTGCGCCGACATAAAGGCCGCGCCGCCGCCGTGCGTTGCGCCCGCGCCGCCCGCTCGCCCGTCAGTCACAGCGCGCCTCATAGGTAGTGAGCACGTCATTCACGTCGAATTCCATGCTAATTTGTTCCGATTTGCGCGCGTAAAGTGACGATGTGGTACACAAATATACAGTGTACTGAAATTGTGGGGCTTTATGCCATGGCTGGTGATATAAAGGATAACGGTGTTCACAATAACACCCTGTATTATTAAGGCGAAAGTTTGGCGAGATGTCTCTTTGCGCCAAAACACGCCATAAAAACGGAAGGGAATGGGCTGACATTGTGCACGCATAAAGTTCAAGCCTTGGAATAACCACAAAGCTATTTTTTAGTCAAAAAACCATACAAAGCTGCGCGCGAAGCTAGGTGATATAGTTAGTAAGGTAGGTGATCGAGGAAAGCTTTCGCGATCGCGTTATACCGTTCTGTTGGCTCGGACCCTAACACTCGATCGTTGATAAGTGAATGCATGCATGATAAAGACTGTTATCATTGTAGATGGTTTATATAAGAGCTAAGAATATTTATACTTAAGCGATTTGTCTACAATGTATATTATGGCAAGTTAACCAACAGTAGTTATAATAAATCATAAGTAAAATAGATGAGAACCCTTTGCCTAGACTAGACAAACCTAACATAGGCTTTAAGGAAATAGTAAACCAACCTATGTTATGATTTTTACGAATAAATGATATATCTATACCTATCTATCTATATACTTGCACGGACGCACTTCCCCATATCCAGCGTCGTGAGGCGGCTGGACGTGAATATGTTAAAGAAATATCCGCGAGAGAATCACAAGTTGCTCTAGTAATAGGTGTCCCGCGAGGAAACGATCAAGCCTAGTTAATATTTCAGATCTCAATCCGAATCCTCGGAGTCAGAGAGCCAGTCATCCGACGCATCATCATTCGAGACGTCAGAGAAGAAAATATTGTAAGTTATTATTGATGAATCCATAGCCCTATATAGTCCATAGATTAAAGTATAACAAAATGTCGGATGGAATCCATCACTCTGGATTAGCTCCGTGGATCAGAGTGGGTGGTACCTTTTTCCTTTTCTAGTTCCTTTTTGAAAACCTACCACGGTTTTCACATAGGTAACATTTTAATAAACCAAACTTGACTTCTTCAAAAATAGACACCTACAGCTGACTGTATCACTCGTTATTGAAAATGGTTACCAGATAGACAGACAGAGAGCAGGAAGGTTGCGAGCTGAGAAGGAGCCCTGTCAACTTAGCTTTCACTATTTTAAAACGAATGTTTAAATTAAACTCGTCTGTTTTGGACGTTTAGCCCATGATGATGATAAATCTTTTGTTTTCTCTTTTAGAACAAGAAAATACCGCGACTGCACCCCATGCCCCAATGACAAGCTGAAGTTATACTCAAACCGCGGCATCAAATGGATCTGCGGCTCCTACCAGCGAGCCAGGCGGACCTTCAAGAGTCTCTGCATGATGAGATACAGGAACTGCCAGGATGGAACCAGTTAAGTATCTCTTATCAGCCCAGATTGCTTCACGGCAGACCTCTTTTATTGTCCCGTGGTAATAAGAAGGCAGTCTCAGCTCAGTCATCGATGAATGCTTGAGTAACAATGTCTATGACGAGTTATTCGATAGACTCATAGAGCGATGACCGGGCAAGCTTTAATAATAGGGGTCTTAGTCGTCCAGCCATAATCTTGGTGGTCAGCGGTGATTTTGGTTTAGTTACCCAATGTTAGCAATTGCTGATGATTGACAAAGAGGCAGACCACCCTCTCGATGGTCAAACGACATCGCCATAACTGGAAAAGAGTGGAAGAGGGTGGCACAGGACCGGTCAGAATGTCGCAATGGAGGGTAGACTTAGACGTAAGAGTACCTACTAACGGGCTGAATTCCCAGATTAGATAAAATTTTCAAACACGCTCAATTCATGGTTATCTGAAACCATTTTTGAAGACAGGTTTTTGCTATTTAGTTGATTAACAATGTTTTCGTTGACTGTACTTTCTCAAACCTCATAGTAAAAAAGGTCAGTTAAAATTTGAAAGGATTTACATCATTTTTCCAATAATTTCATGAAAAAACAAAGGTCAAAATTTTTTTTTTTTAATATTTCAAATGTTTAAGACTGCGTGTAAAAAACACAAATAGGAAAAAAATATGTGTTTGAAAAAAAATTGTAATTCACAAGTAGATCCTCTTGGAGTCCAGAATCACCCCTTTTCGGCTTAGTACACATGTTACGTGACACCCTGTATACACAGTAGGTACCTTTTGGGCATTCCATTTATTGTACTATGTTTTCAACTCTGCTTTCAGTGTTCGTGAAGATATACGACCACCGCTGCAAGAACGACACCTTCCATGGCCGCCATTGGTTCTACGTGTATAAAACTTAGTTCTACGTGTATAAAACTTATTTCTACGTATATAAAACTTAGTTTGCAGTGAACTTGCGCGATTAAATAACGGGAAATTATGTATTTTATTCCATTACATTGTATAGCGGATTTACGAATCTTGATTAATTTTTGTTGCTAAAATAATCTCGCATGATCTCAGTTTGTCCAGGGTTCACATAATTCAGAATAGGTACTTCTTTTACTAATAATTAGAAAGAGATGTATCACGTGGTTTCTGGTATTACGAAAGAGTAACAGCGCGTAACTCCTTTACGCTTTGCGCTCCTGGTAGCTCTGTGGATTTACTTAATTTGTTTTATTTATAACAAACCTACGCTGTAAAATGATCTTGTAGTCTAGTAGTAGTTTACTAATGTTGTTATCTGACTGTACAAAATCTCTTGATCTCTTTGTGGTGAGAAACGGAAACTAATTTTGGGTAGAAACGCCGACAAGATAATTTTTTTTTTATATGGGTTGAAACGCTGATATTTTTTGGTATGAAACGGCAAAACTGAATTTGTGGTGAGAACCTGTGGTGCGAAACAGCGCTACAACTACAAAAGTATTAACAATTCGGTTGAATATATTTAATGTTAAAGCAATCGATGCAGTCCTAAAATATCAGCTGTGTTCCAGTGCAATAAAGTCGAATTTAAACTGAGCTGCGTGTTTTATCGTTTCCTAAATTACCAGGAAACCTAAAACAATCGCCTAAATTAAGCAGAACTATTTCGAATGTGGGGACGACGCCCCTACTACGGACTTCGAGAGACGGAGACGAAGTGTAAGGACCGGGCGTCTTCACGAACGTGTTTGTGATGATGGGCAGAACTGGCAGTTCTCGCAGTGACAGTGAATTACCAATAGCTTTGTCTATACTAATATTTTAAAGAGGAAAGTTTTGATTGTTTGTTTGTTTGTATTGAATAGGCTCCGAAACTACTGGCTACGAAGCCCACATTATTCCTGATGAACATAGGCTCCTTTTTACCGCAGGAAAATGCTTCATTCCTACGAGAAGACAGGTGATAGGACAACGGGTAGTAAGAATGCAGCTAGTATATTATACATTTGTAACCCTCGGTGCCAGCACAAGCGTTAAATTAAATGAAAATGAAAAAATGAAAAATATGTTTATTGCTACTTATACAGAATTGAAATTACAAAATTATAACTAATAAATGAGTCTATCGATAAAAAAAAAAATGCTTACACGAATAAAAATACAATAATGATCACATAAAACACAGAACAAATGGTAAAAGTCACTCACTTAAGAGTTTGTTTTTGTTAACTACCGAGACCCTGGTAAGGGGCCTAGCCCCGCTAAAAGCAATCGAATAGAGAGCTAACAGGCGGTCATAAATTACCGACCAGCGGGGAATACTGATCTAGGACATTTCAGAACGAACGAGAACATTGCAGAACTTTCTCGACCTGTACCTGGCTTGTTAAGGATCCGCACGTTTAAAATGAAGCTCAAATCAAAGCTTATGCTAGAAAAAGCTGTTGCGTTTTATTCGTATTAAGAATGTATTATTCATCTTACAAAGTTTATACCTTTTTCGAATGAAATATTAAAGAAGATTCGGCAACTTTTGGTCTAGTTTTAAACAAACCATTTGTGCAATCTTGCACCATGCAATCTAAGTACCTATATAATGAATATATCACTTGAGCTACCTATAGATTGTCTGCAGTTAGCTCAATTCAATTGTAAATACTAATTGTAATTGATTTCTCTTATTAGATTGTAATTTTCTTTGTGAATAAAGATAATAAATACCTAAATAATTGCAACAGAGGTTTGTCTGCACCACCAGTAAATTAGCTCTTTTTGTTATTGGTTTCATGAAAGTAGTATCAATTTAGGATGACCATCGAGCGTTACGAAGATGACAGACTAACCTTTAGACTGTTCTGTCACACTGGTGTGAAGGTAGAGAAGAAAACATCCTCTACGTAACACTAGAACAGTACAATAGAGGAAAGGCCGCAGCTGAGTGTGCTGATGCTCTGGGCACATGTCTTTTTTTAAGGCCGTTTGCCTTTAAATTTGCTTTATCTCAACTCCTCTCATGGGTATCGTAAGAGGCGACTAAGGGATATCCATCGGGGGACGGGCAGCAGTTCCTCCTGCAGAACCGATCCACCTGAGAACTGCGATTCCCTACCTGCATGCTCAGCGTGGGGATTATGGCACTACCCAAAGCCAATCAGGCGCTCAGGGGAGGCCTCTGTGCAGCAGTGGACTGGTAAAGGCTGTCGAGGTGTGTTTTATTTTATCAACAACAGGATAAAATTCATGAGTGTTTTTTATATCCTTAAACCGAAACAGGTGTATCAAAAAGCGACAAAGGCGGTTACTGGCGTCGTAAAACACAGAGGCAGTAAATCGACGATTTCTCGTTATTTATGATTGTTGAGATTTCAATGGAAATAAAATGAAATGGTGCAGATATGGTGCACGCGGGTGCTTGTGTTGTTTTGTTGGTACTCGGTAAGGGACTTCACAAGGTCACAGTTATTCTGCAGATAGGCGCTATGCAAGACACTCTGAAATTATTTTTGGCTGTTATTTTAGATTTAATTTTATTAAACAGTAAACGCCTGGGACTTCGCAATTATGTGGTACATTTAAACATATTGTAATCCTGTAGTAATATTAAAACACCTGCACTTCTTCACCTGACTTTAGCAACTATATTCTTCAACAATTAAATTATATTGAAAGAGAAAATGACCGCTCCAACATACGAATAATGTCTGCTGAAGAAACTTAGCAGTTTAAATAATGTAAGAGTTTCATTGTGCTTTTGGGTTCCAGTGGACAGCTCCCTCTCACTGGTGAACAACTCTATGATCGAAGCGAGGAACGCGCTGCAGGAGCTCGATGACAACAAGATGCGCAAAGTCACGGGCGCCCGTAGGGCTTACGAGGCACCGAAGAAAGCTGGCAAGTCGACCTCTTCGGATTCTGGCGGTAGGTAACAAACCTTACATCTTTGTTATTTAGTTTAGTTTATTTTAAGTACACATAATAGTTCCTGATATATGTTAAAGGTACTTATTTCATCAGATTTCAAAGATGTAATTGGTAATTTGAAATATTATTAGACTATATAATAAATTTCGCCTTCGATGAAATTTTTGTTACCTTGCTTCTAACTGATGGGACACTTAGATTTAAGACTAATTATCCAAAAGTTTTTGTTTTTATAGTGCGTAAGCCTCACACTCTGGCAAATTTCTAAGAAATTAAATAACATCGCAAAAATTTACGACTTCGGCGGGACTTGAACCCGCATCCTTCCGTCAGTACCGGAATGTGCTAACCAACTACACCACGAGGTCAAGTGACGCTGGAGTCGAAAATCTTTGCGACTTTCTACGGACTGTAGCGCCGTTAGCTCCACCTACAGGGGAAAAATTAATGTTTATCCATTCCTGTTCAAAGACTAAAGTTACGTTTAGTTCATTTGACGAGAGGTGTCGCGTTGCTCAAATTCTAAAGTTTTTGTTTTTATAGTGCGTAAGCCTCACTCTCTCACTAATTATCCTTTTTAACCCCCGACGCAAAATAAGAGGGGTGTTATTAAGTTTAACATGTCTGTCTGTGCATCTGAGTATCTGTCTGTGGTATTGTAGCTCCCAAACGAATGAACCGATTTTCGTTTAGTTTTTTTTGTGTCATAGATAATTTTACCCCGACCCGAGCGTCCAACATGTTTCATGAAAATCTGATGAGGGATTTTTAAATTTTAAATTTTTTGATCTTCAAAAATATTGAGGTCCTATTAAAAATAGATCTTTTTTCATAATGAATTACAATAAAATAATAGAAATAAATTAGAACTAGTATTTACAATTGTAACAATTGACCTAACTGCAGACTGTTGCTAACAATCTACAGATAGCTCAACTGATCATAATTAAATAAATTACCAAACCCTCATGCATTTTTGGGTTGTGTGCAAAAATACTTTCATCTGGCCTACCTGCCAATTCACGCCATTTCACTTTTTTAAAAGCCATGTGGTGCCAGATTATAAAAAAACTGGCACCACCGGCTTAGAAATGGCTAGAATAAGGTGGCGGTCGCATACACATCATCTTTGCAGATGATAAGTCAGGCGGAACTGGCTCGGGGGAAGAGTCGCTGGGGATGACCTTCTCGGAGAGCTCTGCAGAGAAGGAGAAGAAGAAGCAAAACAAGCACATCGCTAAATCATCAGACGAGAGGCATGGATGGTGAGTATCCAGCTGCAGAACCAAGGACGGGCAACGGGTTACACACTGGAACGTTTTTCAAACTCAGGATTATCATGCCCAGCGGGCTGTTACTGATACCCACATTTGAAGATAAAAGACAGTCCTACTAATATTCTCGATGCGAACATCTTGATGTTTACATGGATGTTTGTTAGCATCACACCAACAACATCTGATTTAGGCCCCGCTCACTTTGGATACGAATTTGTTCGTACGTTAACGTACGAGTAGGTACTGTTCGTACGAATTGAGTGCTCACACTTAATACGTTTTTGTCCGTCAAATAGGCAGTGCACCGGTGATATCGCATACGTGAAGTCATTGACGACCTCCGTGGCGCAGCGGGCGAAAGTCCGCCTGCGACGCTGGAGGTTGCGGGTTCGATTCCCGCCTCGGAACAAATTTGTGTACGATTTGCAGAAATTTGTTCTTTGGCCTGGGTGTTTTCTATGTATAATAAAAAATATCTATCTATGTAATGTATTGTATTAAGTATATCAGTTATCTAGTACCCATAACACAAGCTCTGCTTAGCTTGGGGCTAGATAATGCTGTGTGAATTGTCCAGCATTATTTATTATTATTATATTTATTGCGATAAATAATCTGTATCTTCAAGATAATTAGATATAGGTTAGATATCGATATAACATTTATGTCCGTAAATCAAGTTAATTAACTTTTCTTCATACATTGTATCCATTTTTTATGTAAAACTGAACGTACGACTGCGTGATAAATCCCGACAAGTTCGGATTGTATTCGGACGTCGTCAGTAAACGTACGTAAACGTACGACTGATCGCATACAGTGTGAGCGCTCCCATAGTCCTTGGAAGGGGATCATTCGTGCGTAGTTGTACGTTTACGCGCGAATCAAATTCGGATGAAATCGTATACAAAGTGAGCACGGCCTCAGATTTACTCAGATTCTTTACTCATAACTGTGATTACATGTCACACAACTCATAACTCAATCAATCATTCACTGAACTGGTATTCAATTATTTCAACGGATCTGGCTGAAATTTTGCATTGATGTAATTACAGAACTGAGTTAAGTTAAAAGCTACTTTTTATCCTGAATAACGCATGCGAAGCCGCGGGCAGAAGTTAGTATAAAATAATAGAGAATAAGTATAAAATATTGTAGTTAGATGTTGACCGACCGCCTTCTTTTATTATTTATTGATGTTGGGCAATAGGCAAACAAAGAACTTAAGAACTAGATTAGAAACACTATTTGTTCTATTACCCGTTTTCCCGTAGGAATGAAGCATTTTCCCAAGGTAAAAAGTAGCCTATGTTCATCAGGAATAATGTGGGCATCTAATGGTAAAATAATTTTTCAAATCGGTCCAGTAGTTTCTGAGCCAACAAACAAACAATCTAATCTTTGCTCTTTATAATATTAGTATAGATAAACACAAGTTACAAAAAATCAAGATTATAAAGTTAAATAAAAGAGACAATCGTTCAGATGTAAAAAAGATAGGTTTTATACTTTCTAATGATCGATGTTCATAATATGAATTACATTATTAGTTAACTACTTTATGCCCGCGGCTTTGTACACGTTGTTTCTATGGAAACGTTCAAAGGTGATCTCTTTCCCATGGGAACTCATTTATGAAATAAAAAGTAAAATATGCAAAATTTCAACCCGATCCAACAAGTAGTTTTCGCGTGAAGAGGTAACAAACATCCATCCATCTATCCATCTATCGATCCATACATTTAAACTTTCGTATTTATAATATTAGCGTGATTTGATTAATGAATTTATCATCATGAATTGAAGGAAAAAATGGCATCGCAAGTGCCATCCGTGCATTGAAGACATGAAGATGAAGTGGAGAGATCCCAGGATCAAGTGGATCTGTGGGGCCTTCCAGCGAGCCAGGCGCACCTTCAAGAGTACCTGCATGATGTACTACAGGAACTGCCAGGATGGAACTAGTACGTACTCTCTATAGTTTCTGTTTCTCCCGAGGTTTAACCTCCATTTCCACAAAATCTTGAATCCTTATGGGTTTTGTAAAGGTTTACGAAAGCTATAAATGATTTCGTTTCTTCCCATACATACTTAAGGGCTGGAGTCATTTATAACGGGATATTTACCATGATTTGAGTTTTGAGCTTTCCAATATTTCGGCACAGTTTCATGAGCCATGATGAAAGCTCAAAACTAAAATTATGGTAAATATCCCGTTTTAAATGATTTTAGTGTTAAAAACCATGATGGATTTAAAGTTTTATAAGAGCTGGAGTCCAAAGCGGACGAAGATGAGCGGAGAAGAGATGTGTTTTAAACAACCAATAGAACGTCGTTATTCACACATCTCGTCCCCGCTCAGGTTCAGTGGAGACCACCGAGCGGAAATGGATCATATTTGAATACGATCAAACAAAAGATCGATGTGTGTGCCTCGTAAGCTGGTGACGTCACGCAGCGGAGACGGTGAGAGATGTGAACGGAGTGCCGTGAGCGGCGCCGCTAGTGCATTCATCTCAACAAACATCCGACGCTCACCGCACGCTCAGTCGCTCTAGCTAGCACAAGGAAATGTAATTTATTTTGTTTAGACAACAATTCCGCCAAATCACTGCGGTGACCGCTGCGCTCCGATTGGCCGACTCAAAATCAATTATCACACCCAGTTGGGTGTGATAATAAACTAGCTATACAACAAACTAAAACGGTTAAGTAGTTACGGAGACGCGTCGTAACAAACATTCACACAATCTTTCACATTTTTAATATTAGTAGGATAATAAACAATACCTATCGATGTATCTAATGTACGCTGGATGAGGCCGATGATGCTGTGTGGATTGTCCAGCATTATTAATGAATTCTCCCGTGCTATCCCAAAAAGCCAACATGTGGCTCTGACGGAAGACCAGCGTTGGTTGCTAGCTTGCTAGTCCACCAACTCATGCTGAGGCAGAGCCATTTTGTTACTGGGTTTACACCTTGTATTTTAATCTAAGTTTATTATGTATTTGAGACGACCTCCGTGGCGCAGCGGGCGAAGGTCCGCCTGCGGCGCAGGGGGTTGCGGGTTCGATTCCCGCCTCGGAACAAATTTGTGGACGGTCTGCAGAAATTTGTTCCGTTGGTCTGGGTGTTTTCTATGTATAATAAATAATATCTATCTAGGTAGTGTATTGTAGTTCATAGTTCATAGTTCATAGTTTTTTATTGATAACAGAAAATGTTACATGTCAGGGTATTCAATATGTTATACAATTCTACAATTGTACCTACTTAAACACAACATGAAAAAATTACTTATCTTTAGCATACTTACTAAAGGCAACTAACAGAAATAATAAATAAATAATAACATTCACTAGAATTAATAACAAAAAATATCATTTTGAGCTTATGAACTCATCATAGCTATAAAACGATTGCTCAATAAGCCAACGTTTTAGGCGACGTTTAAAACTACCAATGCCCGCAGCCTCCTTAATCGAGTCTGGTAACCTGTTGTACACTTGCGGACCCATAATGTGAGTCAGCTTCGACGACTTAGTCAGGGACCGCGCTAGTGACACCAGTCTGTGCTGGTTACGAGTGCGGTACGCGAAGTCACCGTGCGTTGCGTAAGAGTCGAAGTTGCTCCTCACATAGAGGGCTACCTGCGAGATGGCTATGCAGGGTAGTGTAAGGATGCCTAGGCTCTTAAAATGCGGCCTGGCCGAGACATCGCTGCGTATCCCTACCATCGCACGTATAGCCCTTTTTTGCATGCGGAAGGCGCGCTCCCAGTCGGCAGCGCGCGACCACAGCTCGGCGCCATACTGGAGTTGCGAGTGAACAGTGGCGAAGTAGCATGCTCGGGCCACGTCCGCGGACACCACCCGGCTCACCCGGCTCAGCGCGTAACACGCACTGCCCAGCCGTCCGCACAGCACATCGATGTGTTTCGCCCACATCAGACCCCTATCTATCTGGAATCCTAAGAACCCTGTGCACTCAACCTGATCGATAGCTTTGTCGTCTATGGTCACGGCCAGCGCCCTGACGGGTACACCCGAGAATCGGAAGTGAATAAAATGCGTTTTTTTCAAGTTAAGAGCAAGTCCATTTACTCTAAACCACACAGCTAGTCGTGCTGCCACGGCATTGAGTTGGATCTCCAGAGCGTCGATTGAAGGGGCGGCCACGTCGTCCGCGTACATAAGGATCTCGGCCTCAGGAACTGCTTCCGGTAAGTCATTCAATAGGATTGAGAATAAGATGTTCGAGACCGAGGATCCCTGCGCCACGCCCATGTACGACTGCTGTGGTTCCGACATGATGCCGCCTCCCTTCACCACCTGCGACCTGTCTCGCATGAGGTCCGTCAGCAGCGCATACGCTGGTCCATCTATGCCGTAGTGCTTCAGCTTCACTGCGAGTATAGTGTGGTCGGCAACATCAAACGCTTTTGACAGGTCGCAGCACATAACTGCGACCTGCTGCTTCCTCTCCCGCGCGGCGATCACAAGGCTAACGACCCTCCGTGTCATCGACGTCGTAGACCGACCCTCGCGGTACGCGTATTGTCGGTCTGACAGCGCATCAGTCGACGACAGGAACTCTGTTAGACGTTGACTCAGGCCGTTTTCCAAAACTTTTGCCAGTGCGGGAATTATCGACACTGGCCGATAACTGTCCATGTCGCTCTTTTTTCCTTTGCCTTTGAACAACGGAGAAACTTTGCTCTGTTTTAAGGACGTTGGATACTCGCCCTGTCGAATGCAGATGTTAAAAGCATAGGCAAGTATAGGAGCGAGTATAAGTACAGCAAGGCGCAGCAACTTCATTGAAATGCCATACACGTCTTGTGCCGGCTTAGCGGGAATCCGTTTTGTTATAATAACAAAGACTTCATCCGCTGTGAACGGGCGGAGACGGAGCGAGCGGTCCGCCGGCGCCCGCGCCGAGCATAACGTGCTGTGCACATCGGCGAGAATAGCGCGCGGCGCGCCGCACGCTGCCGCCGCGCTCAGAAGCCGACAGTTCATGGCATTCAAAAGTTCTTTTTTGTTTGAAAAACTGGCACCGTTGGAGTTAGTGACCACTTCCGTTATATCTAGCCGAGGGGTATTATTTTTACCTCTCTCCTTATTTACTACACTCCACATGCCTTTTGTGGGGTTCGTGTTAGTCTGAATAATACTATTATAATAGTCGCGCTTAGTGTTATTTAATAAAATGTCATAATGTTTGTTCATGTCAATTATTAAATGTTGAATTATCTCATTATTAGAATCTAATTTACTTAATCTTAAAATGTCGAATAATAATAGCTTATAGTCTATAATATCCTGAGATACCCAGGATAAGTCAGTTCTTTTATTTCTGTTTACCTTTCTATAAGGAAAGCAAATGTCAATTTTATTTCTTATTACATTAATAATTGATGTCAGCGTGTCAGCTGGCTGGTACCTTCTAGTTAGTATATCATCCCAGTCCACACTGTCTAATGATGCAACAAAATTGGCTTTATATATTCATTACTGAAAATCCTAACATAAGCGACAGAGTGAGGTTGTAACTTGCGGCGCATGAAAACGGCCTTTACGGCGAAGTGGTCACTAATGTTGGTCTCCACGGGAGTCACGCTCACAGCACTGCCCGCCAGGTTGGTGTACAGGTGGTTCAGGCTGGTGGAGCTGGTCGCCGTAGTACGAGTCGGGAAGTCAACTAAATTACTCAAATTATGGGCCGAAAGTATATCAGATAGTTGTTTGACTGAACCGACAAGATTACACATAACATCGATATTGAAGTCACCAACAATAACACAATTTATACCTAAATCGCTGACTTTATCGAGCACTACTTCCAACTTGTCAATAAATTCAATATTAGAAACAAAATTGTTGCTTCTATAAATACAAATGATAGTCATGTCAAAATCTAGTAGATCTACCGCCGATATTTCGCAAATTTTTTCAAGTGATAAACTAGTTACGTCCCTATTTTCAACGCATTTAATTCTGTCTGCGACAAAAATGCACGAGCCGCCGTGCATTATTTGTTGTCTACAAAAGAATGAAGCTAATTTGTAGCCATGGATATCAACACATTTTAATTTTACACATTTTTTTTTAATTTTGTATTAAGTATATCAGTTATCTAGTACCCATAACACAAGCTCTGCTTAGCTTGGGGCTAGATAATGCTGTGTGAGTTGTCCAGCATTATTTATTTATTTATTTTAGTTTAAGTTTAATGTGTGTAAGTCTTTTAACAAATAAATTTATATTCTTCTTCTTCTATCACAGTGTTTGTGAAGATCCACGACCACCGCTGCCAGAACAGCTCCAGACACCATCCGATCGGGGAGCATTTCTTCTACGACTACGCCGTGAGGCTGCCTATGGACTCTGGGTCGCATAGTTCCGACTCTGAATATTAACCTTCAGCATAAACCCTTTGAACATGTAGTTCTTTGTTTTCTCTTGAAGCGTTCAACGGTGGTCAGATGACAAGTCTAACTGTAAGCAGGATACTCGTGTGACTGCTGGTAGTAGAACAGGTACAATTAAACGGGATTTGCCCGATTTCGTCGGATTTGCCGTGGAAAAGGGCCGTAAAAGGTGATCAGACAACTGGAGAAAATATTCGCAACCATAGAGTAAAAAACACGCTGCTGTCACAGCAGAGGGATAGTGTCATTCAACAATTTACTTGAATTTGTAGCCAAAAACGAATCAATGTGTGAGTCGACAAGCATATAACATCCGTGCTTTAATGCACACAAGCGCAGGTATACAAAAAGGAAATTGAGACTAATTTGTCGTCGCAATTTTTTGTCTACACCTCGTTTGTGTCTACTATCATTCTAAGCCTTCTTCTTCTATGCTCGCAACAATAAAGGTATTCATCATCATAATTTGAGTGTTGCCAACTGTACCATCATCTCAGTAGCTAAATCTTTTGCAGAAAGTTGCCAGATCACCACATATCTGTGCCCGTCCACATCTGCGAACCGTGCACACTGCGCGCCTGCTGCGCGCCGCGCTTGCCTTGAATGCACGTAGCGTGCGCGTAGAGGCGTAGAGGCGCGGTTCGTGCGCGCAAGACGTACACATCTACGAATTGCCTTGCGTTGCATGTTACATTGCAGGCGCGGTTCGCAGATCTGTACGCGGCATTAGGTTCCTCAAAAAGTGGCTAGAAGTAGCCAATCGTTTACTGACATTAAAACTACTAGCTAGGGAATTTTCCAAGGTAAGAGCGTGTATATATTACTGAATCTTTTATATAGCCGCTAGAATCAACGCGGGTACTATAGTACCCGGTTTAAAAAACTGCTCAAAAACAACGTGGGTACTATAGTACCCGATTTTGAATTTCACCGCCACTTGTCGTAAATCTTCTATCCTGCTTTTTCTAATAAGAATAACCGTATTAAAGGAGTTCCATCCCATTCGCACTTATTTGAACTTCATTCCAAGTCATGCCAACATAACAAACGGTTCGTAAACGTCACGGAAAAAAATAAACAAAACAGTCCATTTTGCCGGTTGACAATTTTGTATTGGTTTTGAAAGCTTGTAAATAAATATTTTTTTACAATGGAATGTTTTGTTTTGTTTTTTTCTGCTTCAGATTGAATTTATTTATTCATATAAAACATCTAAAACATAATTTATCCCTTCATTTTTAAAATAAAAATAATTGTATACAATATGCTTTTTTTTTTTGAAGTTGAAAGTTCTGATCTATTTTATTTCGTAATACACTTTCACACTCGTACAACTCGTACAAACTATGTGTCATTCAAAGCGCCAACTCAGTCTCAACAAAAAACATACACACAAGAAGGGTCTAATTCCAAGGAGTTGAGTAGTAAATAGCCTCTAAGTGCCAGATGTCGAATCGCGCGCCGGCCGAAAAAATAACGGTCGCCGCGTGTTGATTAGACGCGCGCGAGTCGCGCGGGACTCGTTTACTCCAGCGGATAGATAATAATCCCGAGGTGGTCCCGAAAAATGTTACTCTGGGGATAAGTATTTTCCCCGCAAAACGTAAAAACAATGCAAAATTAAGGGATTTGAAGTCGGTTTCCAATTTTTTTCAAAAAAGCATATTATTAATTCAATCCTCGTTACAGAAAACGTACTTATTATGAGTTAGGAACACAGACATAATAAAAGCTGCGCCAAAAGGTTAGAAATTACAAATAACGACAGCAATCAACCTACGTTGGTTCCAGAGATTCCAGAGAAGTAGTTCCATTACAACCAAACCAACCGTTACCTGTCTAATATGAAGATAGATACATTAATTTCCTCTCCACATCATCAGTGTCCATAGAGACAGCCCGTAGGTACAACTAATAGCCCTCATACAATCCCTCATACACAGCATCCATACATCACGTCCATTATCTCCCGTAAATCCGTGACGTCATACAACCATTAATCGTATCCTCTGTAATTTGTCATACAGACGGATGAAGACCTACGCGCCGGCTGTCGGCGACTATTTTACACTCTATTAGACAGGGTGGCTGGTTTTTACAAGCTTTTATTTAACTTGCCCTGTTTGTATGGGACAAATCTTGCAACTGGATTTTAGACCAGCTATCCTCAACCGATTGAGCTGTGGCATACTTATGGTTTATGAAACTTTATTCTCATGAGAATTACAAAAATTCACTTATATGAAAACTTAGAGCTTGGGTGACGAGCGTGCTATACTAAAGGTAAAGATAAATAAGTAACTTTGTCTAAATTGGTAGGTAGGTACCTACTTCGGTAACGAAAAACTGACAATACATCCATGCATTTTATTCAAACAACAATACTTACTTATGTAAAACAACATACTTATGTAAGTTTGCTATGGCATGACCATCGTCGTGTTTGGGTTCGCTGAATTTGACACTTTGGATATAAAATCTGGTTTTCAAATTTTTAAAATATATTAAAAATTTATTGAAGATATCGGCAGCGGATGTCTTTTTTGATGGGCTAAGTAAAGGTACCATAATCCTCGTATAATACAAAATGTAAAGTAAAGTGAAGAAATATTATGCCAACCATAATTTTGCTAATTAGGTTTAATTGAGGACGGGTGGTAAAAGTGTAAGTACAAACATTTAGAAGTTTAATTTACATTTTTGTGAAGGGTAGGAGACTCATTATAGAGAAAGCTCAAAACTCAAATCATGGTAAATATCCGGTTGTAACTGACTCATTATAGAGAAAGCTCAAAACTCATACCATGGTAAATATCCCGATGTAAATGACTTAAGACTCAATAAAGAGCTCTATCCAGCCCTCAAAGTAAACTTTTTGTCGAATTGTCCAGCTGTGGATTAGCACATGCAGTGGTGACACTGAATATGCATAGCGGATGCGAATGCTGACTGAGGGAACATTTTAAACTTTTGAATGACAATTTTTTCTCATTACTCTGAGCTACAATTGAAGATTTTATAAGGCGATAGTAAATTATGGTGTTTTCTCAAACAGATTAGATTCTGACGAAAATTAATATGAAGCCAATATAAATAAAATAAAGTCAGGTTAGTTATCTTGAGTTATACCATTTATAACTCAAGAACGGCTGGAGCGATTTTAATGATCTTTGATTTGCTGGATTTGTCTCCGTCCGGAAAAGAAGAATAATTCAATCAAACAATTAGGATTCCGGACAAAAATAAAAAAAACACGGGTGAAACCGTGGGCACAGCTAGTAATATTATAGTAGGATAGCACCGACTAGAGGGGCGAGTCTAATTGACGTTAATAACGACACGTGGTCGTGACGTCTCCATTTTGTATGGGATTTGCGAAGTTTCCAGTGCGCACGATAGAGGCACTGTATGTATCAAATTGTATGAAACAGGATTCGCCACGATCACGACTGGTCCCTAACGTGTCGAAAAGATTCGCCCTTCAGTCCGAGACCTGAATAACGACGGTCACACAAAATAATAAACTCTCAAAATTTGCTCTTAATGCTCATTTTCGCTTGACTTCCACAATATTTATCTGTTATCAGACAAGACAGCTACAATGAGGGCCATTTTGCGCGTCTTGGGCGGATTTACAAACATATTTCAGACTTTATGAAAGGATCATAGAGTCTTATTTTGTGTAAAAATGCTGGAAATTATTCATCTTGAAGGTAAACATAAGTTAATGTTGTTATTTGTATGGTTGTCAAGTTTTTGCGGAAAGTTGGCTCTGACTTCTTTTCGAAGGTTGGGGTTCAAATCCTGGACGAAGAACGTGCATCCAACCGTATTTTATGCTACTTTTTGCTATTCATATTTACTTCAGTAATATGTTTTTTTTTTAAGATTGAGCATCTGACAATTCAAAGGCAAATAAAATGATGATAATGTAGAGTTTTAAATAAATAACAAAAACCGACAAAAATATCAACTCATTTTGTACAAGCTAGTCCTCACCACAAAACAAATGGAATTCCCCCGATAATGTGCCCGCGAACCAATCAGCGACGTCCCCTGTGAGTACCTGAGGTACATGCGCCAATCACAGGTATTTTTTGTTTATTCTGTCAACATGTAGGGAGGCAATCTAATTTACCCTTTTTCGCTTAATTTTTACAATTTTCCCCGATGTTTAAAACATTTTTTAAGCATAAATGCATGAGTAGCCCATGTTGGCTTGAACCTACATAAATACAAAGTTTCATCATCATAACTTTTTGGCAATACCGTTTACCACCAGAAGAGTGCCAATGGGACCCTATTACTAAATATTTACTGTCTTTAAGTCTGTGTGTCCGTCTGTCAGGGGGTTGTAGGTGTCTCATTAACAAATTTGTAATAGAAAAAATAACTTAATAATTTAAGGGACCATACAAAAAACGTCATTCTGTTGGTAGTTTTTGCTCGGCCAATATTGCAAACCCACTGCATATAATATAGGTCTATAGGGGGCTATCTATAGGGTATCATTTTCATCAAGCCCCTCAGCCAACGGTATGTCCAATAACTGTTTAATCAGGCGGGCATGTCACGTTGATGACGTCATGTGACGTCGTGTGAGCGTGTTCACTTTGGGTGGTTACGACGAAATATCCGTAGGTTAATACGTCATCGATTGGAAATCTTTACGTACCTACAACGAAATACACTTTATTCATAAGTGTTGTTTGAATGTGTGAATTGTCTTGCATTATTTATTTATTTATTATTATTATGTATTTAGGAAAATGAGTGAGAATACCATTGTTTCTGCATACTCTACTTCTTTTACATTTAAATTAAAGAATTTAATTGAAGAAAGAAGCAGCTGATTTATAATTACGAACTTGGTTTGTGACTTTTTTTGTTATGATTAAAACTTACCAGTACTATCGTGGTTTGAAGAAATTGATGTCATAGTACTCTTACCTGAAAAAGGAATAAAATTGTTAGAGCTCTACTTTGTTTTTGTATTTATTTATTCCATCGTAGGTACACTTGATGTAACACTTGATGTCGTTACCTTCTATTTTTAGTACTATTCTAACAATAACACACAGGTATTTCGTTATAGGAAACACCATAAGGTACAAAGGTAAAAAAAACAGACAGACATGACTGAGAAATTAAATAAAAATAATGAGTCGGAATCAAATATGTAAATAGTATAAAAAAAAATTAAGGGTAAGTATGCTGCTGTATTAGGTCATTGTCAAACTATACTAAAAATCAATTACAATATTACAATAATAATAAATTGAGAAAATAATAACGATATAATGTCAGAAATAAAATAAAATAGTAATAATTATGTGTATCGTACGAATCAATTGTCTATTTTTACATTCTCTTTTTATCCCACAGCTATGCGCATTTTACTAAACCATGTGATTTTTACCAATATCCTAAGCAAAAACTTTAGCTCGTAACAGTATCTCAAACTCAAGTGCTATACAATACTTGCTCTTTAAGCTATAGATACGGGCCATTTCGTGAAAACTGTTATTTTTTATCGCGCGTACAATGGCGTAACGCGGGCCATCGGCCGTAAAATATAACGCGCCAGATGTCGAGCCCTAGGTAAGTATATGTGAAGGCATGTAGCTACTTACTTACAGTCCTGAAGCCCTTCCAAAACAAAGGGACTTTATAAAAACCTGATTCAGTGAATGAATTCGAAGAGACATTTTCTAGACCTCTGTGTTCCCACATCGTGATTCAACATCAGGTGGCTGCGGACCAACCAAAAAAGGTCCCAAAAGTGACTAATACGTTTATTCTTAGGAGTAACCAAATGTTAGGGGCCAGTTTATGTGCCAGTTTAATCCGTACCACAAAAGGAAAAATGGAACCCTTATGTCTATCCGTCTGTCAACCCCCTTTTATCAGAAACGTAGAGGTATCGAGTGGAAATTAACATCAAATACTCAAGTCCTTCCTCTTGAATATCGTGAAATGAATAAAACTTCTAAGTCAACGCAATCAAAAGTTACAGCCGTTTATGTCCATATATTTTGAAATTTCCAAGGGAATCGACGACCTCCTTGGCGCAGCGGGCGAAGGTCCGCCTGCGACGCAGGAGGTTGCGGGTTCGATTCCCGCCCCGGGACAAATGTTTGTACGATCTGCAGACATTTGTCTAGGGCATTCTGGATGTTTTCTATAATAAAAAATATCGATCTATGTAGTGTATTGTATTAAGTGTATCAGTTATCTAGTACCCATAACACAAGCTCTGCTTAGCTTGGGGCTAGATAATGTTGTGTGAATTGTCCAGCATTATTTATTTATTATTTATTTTGAGACACTGAAATCTACACAATAGCCTCCTGGCCTAGACAAAGTAATTTCATATTCTTCAACTAACACAAGAAACCATTCCTCGTCGGACCCGTCTCCCGTAACTTTGAACACTCGCCAGTTCCACAATAACTCTCAGATATACAGCAAGACCTTTGTAGGGTTAAGGGTTACACTGACAGAGAATGACACTTCTATTGACAAGGGGTTGATGAATGGTAGGCTATTGAAGTTGGACTCTTCGGCAATTTCATTAAAAGAAAATGATCTTTACTTGAAACATAATAGAAAGGAAATTGAGGAAAATAATTATACGCATAGCATTTAAAAATTAGCGTAGCGAGTCTTCTAAACTCTGCAGTTGCAGCTACAGCAGATTTAAAAGGCACGAAAAGAAAAATATTAGCCCTCGAGTTAAACATACAATTTATCACCACGACTAGCGAGAAAATATTTTGTAGTGTATAAAAGAGGTCGAATGTCAGAAACCCCTTTTGGTAATTTTTTTTTTCACCTTGGAAGGTAAAAATGCTACAAAACAAACCTCTTTCAAACCACAAAAAAAATATTTTTTTCTGTGAAGGTTGCATTGTTCCGAATTCAAATTAATTTTTTCAACAAGTTGAATAATATTGTTTATTCCAAATGTGAGCAAAACCCGATTTCGCTCACTGTTTTTGAGCAGCAAAGTCACCGTTTTTAAGCGAGAGTGGTGAAAAAATCTTTACTAGGATTAAAAAAAATAGTATAGAGTACAATTGTGGGCTGACTACCGCAAAAGTTAAAAGCTGTGTAACAGTAAAATTGCAAAATTTCCGTTTAGACTACCAAGTGAATAGAAACAGAACGAAGACAGACTATCAAGATTAAAGGTCCATGGAAACCATTCGATCTCATCTATTTATATAAAATAATACACGCAATCATTGATTCCTCCAAGCTGTTATCAGAGATATCTTTTAATACACGATTTAGTGCGCGCAGGTCCAACACAACCAACCTCTTTGCTTTGTTAACTTATAAAAACAATATCTCATTTTACAACCCCCTAACCCGAATGGCCCGCCGCCAATACAATGATTTAGCTCAGATTCACATTATACTTGAC
Organism: Eupithecia subumbrata; assembly: GCA_949316285.1. Lineage (NCBI taxonomy): Eukaryota > Metazoa > Arthropoda > Insecta > Lepidoptera > Geometridae > Eupithecia > Eupithecia subumbrata. The sequence goes on along the minus strand of OX438632.1, from coordinate 13,411,711 downwards.
GTTTTTGTTCCCAAATTGAGCCAGTTTACCCGAACCAAGAAATTCTGTGATTATTTTATGTTTTGTGCGTCTAAATAAATAAAATAAAAAATAAAATAAAAAACAAACATCACAAAACTGGATCGAAGTATTGGTCCACAGAACGACGAGATACAGACAAGTCAAAGAAGGACCACTTACTTCCAATAATTGAAAGAAAGTGGTCTCTCTGTGGCTCGTCTATTCCAAACAAATGTAAGTAAGTGCCTATTCTGCTCAAAGCAACGTAGCAAAACTCTACAAAAAGCCACAGAGTTTCTTTTAACTTGCGTTTTGACATTTTACAAGAAAACATTGAATCACACATTAATCTTATTGTATCTTATCTCTTTCATAAACTTTTGGTGAATCCAAAAGCCGACATTCCTTTGTTTTCCTTATAAACATCCATTCTTGTTCCACGCGACCTACGGAATCATTACTGTAATGGTTTGCCCCTGTCTTTTATCCGCTGACCCCCACTTTTATAATTTTTTGCAGCTACCCTCATTTTGTAAAAATGTCCGTAAACGCAATGTAAACAGTGCTAGGGTTTTATTAGAGGTGTAATTTTTTATGACGACAAATGACAAATTAAAATTCTGCAGAGCTGTTTTTTAAAGTGGATTATGAATGACTATGTTTTGCTCCTGGTTCTCCTCACTAATAATTAGGGACGCGTAAATAGAAGCAGACACTAAAACTCTTTTTTTTCTGCGTGCGAAAGCTCGTTCCAAAAAATATTATTTCTGAAGAAAATATGATCTTTTTTATAATTGAAAGCAATAATATCAAGAAAAACCTTCGTTTTATTTTCAGTAGAGTGTAAAAATATATCACGACTTAAATTTGGCTGAGCTGGAAGCCATACATATTTGATGAGAGGAGTTGGGTTGATGTTTCGGACTGACATACGGACAGACCGACAGCTGTCAATGTATCGAGATAGAGTGCGATGTTTTATAGGCTTTACTGATATATTTTCATATTCAGGGTAAACAATACATATACTAAAGTTTTTGTTTTAGTGCGCAAACCTCACATTCTGGCAAATTTCTAAGACATAAAATAATATCGCAAAAATTAACTAAAATCGCAGATTTTAGTCTCCTACTTCCCTTGACCTTGTGGTGTAGTTGGTTAGCACAATCCCGTAAAGGTCAACTTTACCTTACCTTAGGAGAAGGTTTTCAAGTCGACGCGTATTTTTTTTTATGTATGACCACGCATAACTTTTTACAGAGTAGTCCGATTTTAATAATTCTTTTTTTATTGGATAGGGTATACCTCGATGTGTCATCAAAGTAATTTATCGAATTAGACTCGAATTTTAACTAGATGTCGCCACTCGAAGAATTTGAAGTAGGTTTATCGTTTTTTAAAACACGTCAAATTATTCTCCATCCCAAGGTTGCTCTCAGCGATAAGGCCGCCTTTGCACTACATTTATTTCTCATTTAGAGAAAAGACTTTAATTAACGTTAATTACTAAGTGTTCATTCATTCATTCAAATGAGTACAATAAATAAAAAATAAAATAAAAATAAAAATAAAAATTATTTATTTCAAGCAATTTAAACTCATAACATAACAGTAACACAAAAAGAAAAATTAAAAACTAATAGGATTGCTGGGAAGGTGGCGTTCACAGCAGTGCCTGGTGTACGGGCAGTCCAGCCTCCCTGCTATCATTGCCAGCACGGTGTTGGAGCTGGCCCGCAACCTGCGCACCAGGGAGGCGGCGCGCTTGCGCATGGTGGTATGGAAACAGTCGACCCGCGCCGCCGCAAACATCCCTGATGCGCTACAGTATCTTACAATATCTTATACAATATCTATCAGTACAATATCTTATACTCAGGACAAAAAATTTCTGTTTTAAAGACAGTTTTTCTATCAATATATCAAATAAATAGGATCTCAACTGCCTAAGAAAAACTTGTGATGTTTATTTTCCCAAACATTTTAATGCGGGTTGAACACGCAAAACTTAGGTAATCATAAAATACCTCCCGAAGCGTATAACAAATTGATAGAAAAATAATATCCAAGTGAAGTGGTGGGTAAACAAGCAGTAAACATTTTACACCCTCCCTCTAACTCCCCACCCCTCAATAAACGAGTTATGTTCCATCCCCGACTCGTAAATAGCGTTATATTATCCACTCTCAGCTTTAATAGTTTTCTGATAATATCCTAATATGCTGTTATGATTTATCTAAAACAATGTAGGTGGGTAATAACTGGTAACCTTTTTGATAAGGTCCACAGATAAGCTATCTACCTGCATAATAGGTGTCGTACATATTTTATAAATAGGATACGCAACAGTGAAGATCTTCGTCAGTTTATCTGTTTCGAGAATTTAATTTTGAATGTAACAGGAATTTTTGATTAAAATAGTTTTGTCATTCGTGATAACTAGAAATTATGTATATTTTTATGCGAAATAAAGGTTTTCCGACCGAATTAAAAAAAAAAGTTCTCATTTCTGTAATTTTTTTATGTATTTTTGTGTATTTTCGTGTTCTTGAATGGAGGCCGCGACTCGGCAAACGTAGTGTAGGACACCCTCCGGTCAGGTGGGATGACGATCTGCGAAAGACTGCAGGCAGATGCTAGATGCGGCAAGCTGAAGACAGGGCGCTATGGCGCTCATTAGGGGAGGCCTATGTCCAGCAGTGGACTAATATAGGCTGATGATGATGATGACTTTTACCGATATCTTCTATATGTAGGTATACCTTTACGTAAAACGTACAAGTAGAACAAGTACCATTCTGAGAACAAAATGCATTGTCTTCACAGGTATAGGTTTCTCCAGTCCGGAAGGCGGGCTGCGGTATGTCCTTTATTGTATGTATCTGATCTGCCCCCAGTGAATAACTTCGCAAAGATTTCGCTGGCATTCTACAATTCGTAACGTTACAGATGTCCTTTTATTTTAGAATTTATAATATTTGCTGTTCCTTGACGTTGGAATAGGAAACAAGATTCTGAAATATGCAGCAGAATTTAAACCTTCTTCGAAATCGGTTGAAAAGGGAATTCGCGAGAAATTTGATAGCGATATTTCGCAAGAAGTTATAAAAGAACTGTTTGCCATAATACTTTACGTCAATACATTATGTCTATGCTCTGCTGCAGTCCTGAATTCGTTAAAGAACCTACCACTTAATTTCTATAAATAATTCGAATGAAATGTTGTCGATGGCGACATTTTGTAGGTACCTACGCTAGCTTAGCGAAGCTCTGTTCCTGCAGAGGTCTGTGTGCAGAGGTAACAGTAATTCGCTTTGGACTCTGTCAGACAAAATTTAATAATACTAATTAGCACACCTTCAGAACTAAACGACAAACTGAACATTTCAAGCTCAGTGTTGTAAGTAAGTAACGTATAGGACGTCTTTACATAGAAGAGATCTAGGATTCAAAAGGGCCTCATAATTTAAGTCAAAACGATTTAAACTGCAAGTAAAACAAAGGTTCACAGATGGGGCCACGAACGGCGCCGCAGTCAACGAGCGCCAGATACCTGACCTGGGCAAATCTCGCTCAGGAGCCCCTATAAATATTTAACACCCTCGGCTCGCTTCCTCCCCTTAAATAGGTTACAGACAGCCCTTACGCTATGATTTTAAGCTCAGAATTCGTGGTTAGCCTAGATGTAGTTAGGGTGGGAGAATAATTCAGTTTGGTCGGCGAGACTTTGTTTTTAACCGAGTTAATTTGATGTTTAGTTAGCAGGTGAAGCTAGTTACAGGGTAGGTACATAAAGTAATAATTCAGGGCATTTGCGCCTCCCTTTTTTGTAGGGCGTTCACGTCTATTCATATTTCATAACGCCGTAATTGCTATTACGTTGCCCGAGGACAAAAATGAATGGAGCCGCTAGAACAAACTATAAAAGTGCGAAATCATTTTCAGGTGAAAGCACGTAGAAGTGATAAATTGAGTAGAAAATCCGATTTGCGTCGTTGTCAATTGAATTTTTCCATGGATTGCTCATCGCGCCCTCTCGCGGTAAATAACTGAAGTGCCTGTTGGTGGGTAGCTGAAGTGTAAATGTGATTCCGGCGCGACAATGTTGCTAGTTTTAACACCAATGTTAGCTATAGTTTTTTAAACCTCTAACAATGTTGCGGTCGGTGATGAAGTCTACGTTGAAGATCCTATGATACTGATCTATCTAGATACTATATGTACTTATTTAAGTAAGATAAAGTAAATTATAGCGGAGTAGCTTTAAGCGTAGCGTTCCGTACAGGATTACGTTAAAGGTATTACGATTTTATAATGTTTAATTTTACTGAAAAAGCTTACGTTTACAAAGCTCGTATTCGTGAGTGTGTTCGGTATAAAAGTAGCAAGAAATAGTAATAGCTTTACGATAAAACAAGATCCGTCAAGTGCGAGTGTAACTCGCGCGCCGAGGGTTTCGAACGTATGTCAACAAATTTGTACCAAAAGTACCGGTCAGAGACTTCGCAATTTAACGAATACCTAAAAATAGTAGGTACCTACCAACCTACATTTCAGATCTCCGCATGCTTCTTCGGTTAAAGTGGGTTGGTAAATTTTTCGACATATTTCAAAATATTTCAAAAAGTATGAAACCTACAAAAATTAAAAAAACTATTTTGAAATGTACAAACTAATACCTTTCATTTGATACCCCACATGACCCTGTAGGTATCTTTTAAAATTTCAGCATCACAATTTTGTATGGAAAATGTTCATTTTAATTTTTCATTTATTTTTCTTTGAATCTGTACAGGCGCACGAAATGTATTATTATTTTAAATTTCAAGTTGATAGCTGCAGTAGTTGCTGAGTTATTATTATTAAGGAGGAAAAAAAGGACAGACAAAGCGAGACCATAAGGGTTTCAAAACTGATCTTCGATCTCGAAACCCTAAAAAGAAAATTATACAAATGTTTCAAGCCCTTGTGTTTGAAAAATGTGTATTTTCTATTTTTATTATCATCATGTCAATCAACTTTTATCAAAATACTGACAGTTATATCAAACAATGCGCCACCTCGATTCGTGTAGAATTGAGCTATGCGTGAAAATGAAAAGTATTTTAATATCTATCTACTGAAGCCGGGGGCCTCTCTTTGACAGCCTGTAAACGCATAGCCCGGGGCCTCCGGCTGACGGGGCCCAAGTCATAGGAGGCTTTTATATCTGACCGTAAACACGACCGGAACGTAGAAAAATTCAATGGCATTTTATTTCAAAGGGAATGTTTAGCTATTTCTGTCCAAAACGAGCCAGCCAACAAATTCTCTTACCTACCAATTAAACAAAAACGTAGGTAGAACAAACTCTCCGTTACTGACCCAGCCATTTCCCGCAACTTTTTGTAACTTAACCCTGTACTGCTCCGCGTTCGTTTAAATCGCTTTTACATCAGAGTTATTTTTTAATAAATTCCCGCTCCCTCAAACGCTAATAATTGTGGATATTAAAAACTTTCGCTTCAAACAGAAATTACTGCTTTGTCTTACATTTTACAGGTGATTTTCTCGAAACTTCCTAATTAGTGCGAGGGGCCGGACAATTTACATATCCCGGAATAAGCAAAACAAGTACATGCAAATATCCTTTGTACATATTATAGAGGTATTATAGAAAGGCGAAAAGGTTAAATTTTGCTTATTACAAAGTTATCACAAAATTGAGGTCAACTCCAAAATCCTTTTAAAACTTTGAGACGGATTACGTAAAAGCGTTGGTATAGCAAAGTTTCCTTTCAAAAATGTTGAAAACCTTTATTATTACAAAAAATAACGAAACTTTTTGCCTTTTTTGCGTGGGGTAGCCAATTTACTAGGTAACTCATTCAAAATTCCATTACAGTATAGAGTTCCTACTCCGCTATCAGCCGTGCGCACTCTCTCCCCGATGCTAGACAAAAGTTATTGAAAATAAATTGGCTCCAACATACTCATGCGAGAAAACAGCTCAAACACTTCAAATTATTGTACTCCCAACAGACTGTCCCGTATTTACTCGAACATAACAAATTTTAGCTAAAGAATTTGAGTTTAGGTAAATAAAAATGACGATGGGTGAAAGCGACGGGAGCGCTTTGTGATAGAATTGACTGAAAATGTACTGAAAATCTGAAAGAGCCCAAGCCATAGCCACACTGAGCTATCCCACGCAAGCTCACACTAAAGAATGTTACAATGTTATTGAGAACGAGATTTTCCCAGATAGGTAATCCCGGTGTTCGCGCGAATCCTGAGAGTCCCCCAGAATCCCGCAGAATCCGCAACGTTCCGACACCTGCAGGAGCATTCTATTACCGCGCTGATGTGATAAATGATCGATCGCTGAACTATTGAACGCTGATATTGTTTCAAACGATATTTTATTTTATATCTTTTAGTATAAACGCTAGAACGGAACATTGAACAATTTCTGCTTGAGAGAACTGGAAAGATGTTCCCTGAAGCGTTTTAAATTGACGGTAGATACGATTTTGTTATTTTCCGCTAGTTTTATGTCCTACGTTTTATACACGACTCTAATGAACAAAAAAAATATTTATGTTTAGATTATTAGAATAATAATAAATAAATGTTTATTTTCTCTTACAAAGGTATCTTATCTATATAAAGCTTACATATTTATAAATCAGGCTTAGGCTAGGTCGTGCTAAAGCTATTGGTGGGAGAGTAAAAAAAAAAAAAAGAATTACTTAATAAGATGAGAAAACCGAATACTTTACAAAGATTCGGAACATACGTTCCACCGTTAGAAATAAGATGTGGAATTGTAGAGCTTGTAATAGAATGCACAGCAAAATACTATAACACTAATAAATCTACTTTATCAGTACAATTCCCAATAGTAAAAGCGAAAGAGTGTAGTATAACCCACATTCGGGAATCAATATTGGTCCGTTCGTATTCATGCAAATGTCCCGCGAGACGGACAGTCCCGGCCGGCCCACGTGCGGGGGACAGATATGACACAATATCAGCTTTGGAGATTTTCTGTCTTCAGAGGTTAAGGGTTATTTGGTGAAATACGGGATTGCGATATGAGGAAGTGATTGAAGGTTCGATACTTCTGCAAAATAGGAAGATGGAACTTTATTGAATTTTGCGAGTATCTTTTGTATGAGTCCCTTAAATTTATTCGTATATGGATAGGTAAAAATTCGTTCAATACAATATTTGCTATAGTTTTCAATGTATTCAATCTTTAATCAAACGTTTTGTTTCACAAATAGTTCGCCAACATTTAAACAGCAAATTTAATATGACACAAAACGAAACAGCATTCAATGGTTCGGAACACGAAATCGTGTCGTCAAAGATAGCAGCGACAATCGACAAAGCTTGTCGTAAGGCGTCGCGCGACAAAGAAGCTCGCCTCTTTGTCTCGGCCTCTTTGGGTCTCTGAATCTTTTTGGTCTGGAATGAACCTTTAACAGCCACTTGGTAGCTTGTAACGAAAGCTGGCCTGAAGATTTCGTGAGATATGTACTTTGGCTGGTAGCAGCTTTACATTTTGTGTAAGAGTTTTACCCAATCCGCTTTTATTTACCACGTAACTTTGAATAAAAGCGTTCGTAGGTAAATTTTTAAATATTAACTTCTCGCTATTTCGCTACTTTGCCATATAGATTTGGTTGTCAAGGGGAAGATGATAGATGGGAAACGGCAAGCAAGGACCTTTTAGAGCTAAAGCCCGAACGTAGAGCTTAAAAGATATTGCATTACGGAAACAGTTTCTAGTTTTCCTGAAATCAAATATTTCTAAAGCGATTCCGAAGTCGAGCGCGTCACAGGTGATTTTTAAATCGGATTTTGAAGCTCTGAACTTTTGAACTAGAAATTACTTATTGAAACTTTCCGCTGTAAGAAACTTTGGCATTGGAAGTAAAGTACTTATTTGTTTGCAAGAACAGCTTCAGTGTCTCAAAAATTATTGATACTATTTTTTCCCTTGTGTCCTTACAAGATAGTGTGAATACAAAATTATGCGGAATCTACATAACGCTGAAACAACGTAAAGAAACCTCAAGGGACTGCAAACGGGGTCTGAAAACTTCAGGCTCATAATCAAATAACAGGTAGGAAGCTGTTCAGAACCTCTTGAAACCTAATTTGAAGGTTTTGAAACTTTGCAAAAATATATCTTTTGTTTACTGTAGAGACTTAGAGAGAGTCGGGCGGGTCAAGGGCACTCTTTTGTATAAAGAGCTTTCAGACTAGCCACAAAGAGCCAATTTGATTCTTAAGCCTTTGGAATAAGGTGAATAGATACGTCTCGGCATGGAAGGCAGGAACTTGGAACGTATGAATTATTTGAGTTGAGATCTTGACGTAGGGGCGCGGGTGGGCTTGTTTACAGACATACAGGATTTCAGACTCTGCAGGTATATTGGGGAGAATTTAACATTGCTCTACTTGCATTGAGGCTTCTTGGCAGAGCGAGTGGGACTCTTACTTTCAAAGCCATGGTCGCAAAAAAGCTTCTATTTTAGAAAGAACAAATAAATACAAACGTTCGGTAAATTTGCGTATCCAATCCATGGTTTAATGAATTGTTCTGCTTTTCAAATAACAATCAAAACGATAACAAAATCCTCTATCCTAAATCATCCCTTCAAAAAATATATGAACCGAGATAAATTCCGAGGGTCAAAAAAGTTGGAAAAGGGTTCCTGCCCAAGTTGGGTCATCAGAAAGGGCGGATTATGCGTGTTCCTTCAAATTGCCGGTACATGTTGGATTAGGGACGAATAAACACAGAGTTTTCCAGTTTTTAGATGTCTGATACTAAAAAGCGCAAAAGGTTTTTCTTGAACGCCTGCCAAAAATGTCGTAGCAACAAGTTAGAAGCTGGACAGAATATAATTTATAAGTAGCTAACTAGTTTCTGCCGTAAATAAAGAGAACACTTATTTTAACAAGCTTATTCACTACATTTTCCTCTAGTAAGTCGGACCTCTAAATGTCCTACACATGGAATGTTGGCAGAGAGCCTTAAAATGATTAACGCAACCGGCTCGCCGCATTGATAAAGTTGCAGTGACACAACGGGCAGGCGTTTTGTTTGCAGCGCGATTCATTTGCATACAAAACCAAAGTTGAGCCCCAATCACTGAGCACTATGTACGGTGTGTTGTTTGTATGGATGTCACCCAAAATTATGAATAAAAAGGCAGTTACTGCGGAGGTATGCAGTCGAGATTTCGTCCACGGCGATTACTGTAACTTAGTGGTGTAACTAGGCGAGCTCAATTTCGACGAGAAATCAGTACCGAAGCTTCACAGCGTGGTTATTAACTATAAGAAATAAGAAATCTTTATTTGTAGCATTTCAATTTAGACTTATATAAACTATACAAACACCATGAGGCTATGTTAAATTGAAGCTAAGACTTAAATGCTACAAAATGGCGTCCGACTCAGCATTTGTTGAGACAACTAGCTGGTGGGCACAGTTATCTCAACGCTGATCTTCCGTCGAAACCAAATGACGCGTCACGTACACTAACAAAAAATTATTTAAGATGGACAGTAAGGCAATTAATCCAGTAGAGTACAGCAAATTACAAATTGTTAATAACTACGTAAGTATTGTATTAAGGTACCTATATCTGTGATAGCTAATCTATTACAAACATACAAAATTACAGTTAATGAAAACAGCAACAGGGGAAAAGAGAACGAACAAGGGATACAAATACACTATAACTTACAGATGCTTTGCCCAAAATACCTACGACCTTTGTAATCGGGATAAAGATTCCCCTCGACCAGCGTGGTTCATCATTACCGACAGGCGGTCTAACTAGTACTCTTGCCACAAGAGGCGTAATGCGATCTATGCATTTCTTTGATAGCTTTGAGGTATTAAACAGGATCCAGTCCTGTGGCCGGCGGATCTGACAATAGTATTATGAAGAGCTGAGCTCACTTCGTGGAGGCTGCGGTCTTTCTGTGGGTAGACTTATTAGAGTTATTTTGGTAAGCGAGTAATTTACTGACTCTACTAGATCTTGAATAACGTATTGAAGTTAAATCTGCAAACTGTATCGCGACTGTATCGTATATATCGTTGCTGTATACAGGTATAAACTAGTGTTTAATGGATGAAGAAATTAGATGAAAAAAAAATCTGGCTTTTATCGGGAATCAAACCCATAAGAACTAACACTCAATATTTTTATTGTATCAATCAATAAGGTCAATCATAATAATTCAATCTGTGTAACAGATAAACATTGCATATTGATAAAGGAAGACTCTAATAAAATAGGTAAACATTGCGAATTAAAATAACGGAAGACTATCATTTTCCGTCAAATAGGCAGTGCACCGGTGATATCGCATACGTGAAGTCATTGACGACCTCCTTGGCGCAGCGGGCGAAAGTCCGCCTGCGACGCTGGAGGTTGCGGGTTCGATTCCCGCCTCGGAAATTTTTTTTGTACGATCTGCAGATATTTGTTCAGGGTGTTCTGGTTGTTTTCTATGTATAATAAAAAATATCTATCTATGTAGTGTATTGTATCAGTTATCTAGTACCCATAACACAAGCTCTGCTTAGCTTGGGGATAGATAACGCTGTGTGAATTGTCCAGAATTATTTATTTATTTATTTATTATCAATACTGCCAAAAACAAGGGAGATGAAGCACTTTTATGGCGCGCTCACCGTGCCGGTTCACATGGTAAAGAATAACAATTTTCAAAATTGCACTAACGAAAGCTAACAAGTGAATTAATATTGATATCTCATCAGCCCACTGAAGCAGACCAGAGAATGGTGTAACTGGTGTAAAGAAGCCATACAAAGTAATTCGTTTCGATCCAGATTTTGGCAAATTTCACTGTCTTGTTAGTCTAGATAGACCAAAATATACCAAAGGTGAGTTGTCTCTAGCACCCGGCACCCCTCTTTCACCTGGTACCTGCACCATCGACTACACGTACGTAAAATGCTACGTGCTCCAAAAACAGTAGACAACTAAAACAGAAGCGTTTAATAGAAATAAAAGAGCCACGGAACATTTGGCCCAACTAACCCGGTTTACATGTGTGCAAACAATTGCGGAACTCTGAAAATCCCGGACGTGCGGAACCACAATGCGGTAATGCCAACTGTGTGTAGGCATTTTAATGAACGTCGATACGAGACGGTTAGTGATAGGGATGGGGAAATACGGAAAAGCTCTGTAGAACGCCATTTACTATTGTCAATGGCGTTCTACAGAGCCATTATCTATTGATAAATAGTAACAAATTCAAGAGAACGACCGAAAACGAAATCTATGCTACCAATGGAGCATGAACATCCTAGAAAAGGCCTTGTCTAGGTTTTAATAGAGATATGAATTAAGTATATTAAATTTGATAGAGAATTTGATTGAATGCGTAAATTATTGAGTTTAAAAGAATTATTTAACCTACGCATTCATAATCATAATAATGTATAAATAATACAATAACAATTTACAATTGTGTTTGAAATGGTACACATAAAATACAATAGAAATAAAGAGAAACATATGAATTATTAATAAATTTATATTGAGAATCTGATTTATTATGATTATTATTACTTTACTACTACGGTTGAGATACCTACCATTCGATGAGGTCTCAATGAAAGATTTTGTCTATGCATACTACAAATCGCAATCGATACTGATCGAGCTCAAGTCTACAGTACGTAAGTACCGATAAATAACTTGTGCTTTTACCCACATACTTATTTGAGTTCGAGCCTCTTCGACGGACAAACTTGTTCTCAAAGCATGTAGATAGGTTTTATCATCGATGTGAGTAAAATTTGGGAGATAGGGTACTATTTTCTCGAAAGTGGAATGCACAAATTGAGTCCAATTAGGTCCACCCACCTCAGTCACAGTGGGACCGGCGCTGCCGGCGTACGTGTTTCGCGTGTATTGTTGTCTCGATCGACCTTTGGTCTAGATACGTCTTTCAATCATTGTTGTTCATTAAGTAGTGGTATATTGCAATAGATTGGAAATAGCGTGCTTTGCGTTTAATTGTAACACAACACAGGCCATTTGTTGCGATAGCGCTGGGAGAACGTACTATATCTACAGAATTTTACTTATATCAATGGGTTTTATACAAAAAGATAGGATAACCTTTTCTTTTATCTACTCAGGTGCGATATACTTATTGCTATCAAAAACTCAGCCTCTATCTATTTCTCCCCGAAGCAATTGCCTATTATTCTCATCTGATGGAGGGGTCTGCTTTTCATGCATGCATAATCTCAAGCTTAAAATAATTTTCACGACAGAATTTTCCGAAATTCCGTAGCGGAAATTTCCAGGATATTCCGGAACATCACTATTTTAGAACATAAGGTGGGAATGTAATGAGTATGGAAGAATTTGCGGTTAGAACGGTCTTTGTGATTCAGCATAACTGCGGCTTTCAGAGAGAGGGACGGATATATAGAGGAACTTCAGGAGGAAGAGAGTGAGGAGATGTTTTGGATGGATAATGACACGTGAAATTGCTTGACAAAAATATGCCGAGGACATTATAAGGGCATTGAGGGGATTATTGTCCGATTCTGAAACGTTTTGGGGCGAAAAGATCTAATAAACAGCCCCGGAGAAGGTTGGTGGTTTTATTATGGTTTTCCTTTCTTGCTGAAAACTGAGGTAAAATAAAAAATAAGTATAAAACAGATGTCAACTTAATAATATTTTATTTCCTAAAACAGCTCATTCTCTACCGTACAGCAAAAGATTACGTCTGAAAATAGTTAAGCACGTGTTTAAAACGAGATAACTTGAAAACTTATTGAACTAATACACTTCTTGCCTCAAATGGGCAAAGTTGCGATCTTTCCTTAGGGATGTCACTTTATAATGCCCAGGTGATTCCGACCTTATGCACGTGGTGTTAGGATGCAGTATTGTAAAGCAAGATGGTGTTGATACTAAATAATGGAGTTAGTTTGAAAGCAGGTGTTTTTGGAGTGCCCTGAGACCTGTTGAGGCCAGGAAGGAACTTGAATAGGTTTTTGTTGTGTACTTGGTTTTTGAGGGTTTCTTAAAATTATTATGATCCCACTGGCTTCTGCTCATAGCTTCGGACGAATTTTTCCCAGATAAAAAGGAGGTACTTACGACCCTTCCCGGGATCTTCTTGACAAATTTCATCAAGATTCATTCAGCTGAATCAGTCAAGTCAGTTTCGCATTTTAAAATTAGTTGGTAAAAAAGTAGGTATAGGCGTAAGTCCAAGTAGGAATCTTGAATAGGTAAAATTACACAAATAGAACCCATCGCTCGGCTTCTCCGGTTGAACCCTAAAACAGAAGGTTCTTTTAGAGAAATCAGTGATTCCCTTTAATCTCAAGTTATTTCCCTCGATTTAAAAAGCGATTCTTCGTAACACCAGGTGTCTAACTTTGCCCGACAAGCAACTTTGTCCGTCACCTTGTTAAAGAAGCGAGATAAGGAGCGTCAAACGAAGCTTCGATAACATTCGCCATTTTATCGAAATAATGGGAAAAACGGAATAATGGGGAAAACGGAAATCTTTTTATTCATTTGCGAATCGGATGCTGGTTTAACGTGCCCTGGATATTTGGATGGGGAATGCTTGTTGTGGTTTTTAGCGAAAACAACGGAATATTATCTTTTCGCTTTCGAATATCTGTATTTTCAATGGTAATTACCATTTCCAGTGATATTATTGTATCCGGAAATAATGTCAATCAAAAGATTTTGACTCACCAGTATTCAGTTGAAACTGAATATAATTATTCTTTTCAACTTTTAAAATCTCTTATAATTTTTTTTAACCAAACTGACGTGGACATTTGATTTGATCGTTCATGTCACCTAGTTCCACCTCTCATCTAACAAACTAAATGAGACTAAATGTGACTTTAGTCATTGAACAAACAAAATCCGAAGAAAGTCTCAAAGTTATTCGACTCCTACGTCACATAGCTTCGTAGAGCAATTTGCAGCTTGCTACGTTATTGTATTTTATGTGTAAAGCCCGAATACACAAACGCAACTTAGATTTGAGCACGTCTTAAGTTGCGATTTTTTGACAAATATCAATGAAAATCTGTCAAAAATTGGTCGTTTGAGACGCGCTTAAATCTGAGTTGCGTTTGAGTATTCCGGGGTAAGTACCCATTTTGAGTTTTGTTTTGTGTTTTAAAATATATTGAATCTATTTGACTTGACTAATTGTTCCCTGTGAATCTATAGTATTAGTAAATAAAATTGAAATTGAATAAAATTTAAAATTAAGAAAGGTTGCGGGTTCAAGTCCCGACGAAGTGATTTTTGTTGGGATATTAGAAATTACCCTGAGTGTGAGGGGCTTATGTACGATAATTACAAAAATCTTACAGATGATAAGTGTAAGAACAATAGGCTGTGACTCTAAAGTCTAATTTGTCAAAAAGTCTCCTAAAAATTAAATATCGTAAGTACTTACAGGAAAATAACGCTGGACCCAACCACTCTATTTCGTGTAACAATGTGGTGAACATCGATGACTGGCACATTAGCTTGTCCTAAACACTTTCTTACAAGAAAAACATATTTTCCCGGACCGGGTTATTGGCAAATGGCTGCACGTTTACCTATGAAGGGAGCTACAAGTATATACTGTACCTACTATACTGCAACTATATACTGTACTGACTTCATGTCGGATCATAAGCTAAATAAGCTCATAGTTCTACGTCAATCCAAACATAATTATTTAGTCATTGATCGCGATTTAAGAGGGTTTGATTGTATAGAGTGGCCGTGAGTTTGAAATTATTTTGTGGTTTATAGTTTTTTCTGCGTTCTACAATGAATAAACTAGCGGCAAAGTAATTTGCCGCAAATAGTAAACCATTTTCTATTAAGATATAAAAAAAAATGTTAGGTAACATATAAACGGCTATTTCTCGTCAATTTAAAATAAATTTCCTCTACTTTATTCTGTCTCTGTGATTTAGATGTAGCCAGCAAGACGACAGGCTATTTTTACAGACTATCAGTGGAAACTGTCTTTAGCTTCATTTGTTCTAGTTTAAGAATTTATTGTTACCTAAACATAAGCTTTGTATTTTCCAAATAAATAAAATGAAATAAGACGTAACTAGACCCGTTTATAAATAAGGCTCTGCGAACCCTGATGAGGTGGATGACGCAGCACTCCTGCTCGATTAAGTCCCGTCAGGTGTCCGGCTGCAGTAAACAACGCGGCTGTTAGGGGATGATTCGGGGAAAAGCGGGGCAAGTGGGAAAACAGGCGAATTAGCGGGGAGCGGGGGAACTGCGAAGTTTTTCTCATTTTGTGGACGCCTTCATTGCCATGACTATGACTTTATAAGTAGCTATACGTTTCTGTTTTAGGAGATGAGTTTCGTTACTTTGTTTCTGAACGCTGTGGCGCAGAGTGCTAAGACAGCAGCCTTCGTCAGGGGGACCAGATGAAGGTTGTTGATTCAATTTCCACACAGCACAAATGCTTGCGGTACAATTGTATTTACAAAAAATGTATGTATTTCAGTCATATGGTAGGTAACCATAACACAAGCTTCTGCATTTGGGGCTACATGTTTGTGTTTCTTTACAAGCCTTACATTTTATTACACACTGTGTGTAACCAGTAGTGATGACTTATGCATCTGAGACGTGGTCGCGGACTATAGATGTCGTGCATAAGCTCAGAGTCGCTCAGCGAGAGAGCTATGCTTGGGGTTTCTCTACGCGAAAGGATCCGGAATACGAAAATCCTTAAAAGAACCAAAGAAACCTACCTAGCTCTCAGAGTTAACAGGCTGAAGTAGCGATGAGCAGGCCATATAGCTCGCAAAACCGATGTCAGTTGGGGAGTAAAGGTTCTCGAGTGGTAACCTCGATGTAATGCGCAACGGTATGTTGGAATGACCTTCCACTCCACGGACCGACGACATTGTAGCGGTCGCAGGAAGTCGATGGATGGAGGCGGCTCAGTAGCGCTATTTGTGGCGTCGTTTGGGGGAGGCCTATGTTCAGCAGTGGACGTATACGGGCTGATGATGATGATGATATCTTATCTTCATTAAATTGTAATAGATTTCATATTTTCGTAGTTTTCTAGATCTCTAAATAAATAAATAAAAAGAGCAAGTCGCTCTAAACACTAAACTTCCAAAGCTGTAAGAGTCCTCCCGGATCCCGCTCAAAGCCAGAGTTAAATTTTAACAAGGAACACTTTAAACATAAGATGCTTAGCAACAAAGTACTGCGCAAATAATGACTAGAAATATTTATAAGCTCTCAGAGGGTACAGTCGGGGGTGGAACTACGTCGTGGAATCATTTTTATAGTCACCTAGGTGGTGCGGTACCTATTTAGTGTAGGTTGAAATAAAAACGGGCAAGTAAGAGCCCGTCTCACAGAAGTGCATTATTTGAAATTTTATGACAAATTTGCTTTTCGAAAAGAAAAAGATACAAGATAAAAAGGTTACAAATCTTACAATATGTCTACGCTCGTGTAAACCTTCTGAAATATCGGGTAGCTACACGAAATTTAAAAGAGAATAGTTAGATTATTATTATTACAGAGTTACTAATAGCAGTCGGTAAAAAAAACATCGACGATTTATTACGAATATTTTTAACTGACTTACTAAAACGGAGGTTCCTCTCTCCTTTTGTAGTACAATTATGTCAATTAGAAATAAAATAGAAAAGATTATGAATAAAATATCTTCTGTCGCCGACTGTACCTGAAAGCTCTTTGTAAATTGCGACACCTTCCTCACTGCACAAACTACTTGAAGGTTTCTTTGTTTACTCGAGACTGCTCTGATGAACTTTTGTAATAAAAACTGTAATTTAGGACGACCATAAATTGAAAAAAATATTTTAAAATATGAAATTCCAGAACTTAATTATGTGGCAACCTGTTCAGAACGTAATGTTTTTTTTTTCTTTGACCTGTTCTACCAAGTATGTATTTATGTGTGTTAAGGACGTCTGTGTTGTAGTATTTCGTCAACATTTGGATCGTTTTGTCTTGTTGCGACATTCAAAAGTCATATCGATACTAAGTTTTAAAGCTGGTATTTTTTTATTAATTCAACACAGCTGCAGGATCTTGAAGAAAACCATATAAATTCATGAGTGTGCGCGTCATTACTCGAAACTGTTCGTTTTATTGACCATAACAGTTGCGGCAACAGGTATAGTGTGCCTGTAAAAACTTACACCCCTTTTACCCATCTCTACCCTTTCTTAAAACAATGGAAAAGGGACCTTATTACCGGTGGGTAGAGTTGAGGAGATAAGGGAAATTAAATCTGTTGTTTGTAATTTTGTAAGCGATTCAAGTGTCTGCGGTACATGCTATCTCGGAGGTTCGCTAACTGAATTTTCATTATGGTTAAAAGGTTCTATCAGATTTTAATTTTGATAATATTCCGTAATGGGGTGAAGCATGAGGTTTTTGAGGTAGAGCGTTCTTTTAATTTGCGTTTGTTTTTTTAATTATTATGGTATCATCCTTTGTCAGTATTAAGACGCTGTCCAAACAGCGACACCGTAGAAAGTACACTTTTTCGTCGCACCGTTAGCCGTTCTCCGACATATTACAAGCCCAAAAAAAAAACAGTGTATAGTCAAATGTATGGAAAAAAGACTTATACAAAAATATTTTATAAAACGATCTAGGATCTTGAAGAAAATAATCACAAGAAAGAACAAGAAAAAAATTTTTCGTCTCGAAATGCTCCATATTTTGAGTGACAACCATTAATTATTTTAATACTATATGAAAGGAAATTTTATCAACAAAAGAATTATGTAAAAAGTTTTAAATAAATAAAACCATTAACATAATAAAACCCAAAAAACACATTTTTGTAAGGCGTTTAGCGAAGTAATTGCAAAAATGATAATATTTTGCCAATAGAATTTCAACCTTATTACTCAAACATCCCTTTCAATATATGCTCAAAATAGCTTCCAGTAGCTTCATTCGGAGGCTGGATGCCTCCTCGGACGGACGTGAGGTTATGTAACTTTTTTCGCGATGACAGCTGGGTTCGACGGACGAATTACGATTTTCGACAACTTTTGTTTTGCGGGTTAAATGGTTCATTCGTCATTGAAATAAAGTCTATATTTGATTGAAGCTAAGCCAAAAGAAATTTGCAGGAATTTTATTCATTGACAGACCTACCAATTAAGTAGAATAGGTTTATAGTGGTTTTATCTCTGGTAGCTAGATAGGTAGGTATTACTCAACATGTTTACAGCACGAAAAGTATTGGTCGAGTTAAAATATGTTAAATAGGTAGGGCGATTTTGATGACCTTATATATAAATAAACAATGCTGAAAAATTAAAATAGGAGCCTACGTCCAGCAGTGGACTTATATAGGCTGATGATGATGAATTCACACATCATCACCAAGGCCGAAGCTAAGCAGAGCTTTGTTATGGGTACTTACTAGATAACTGATTTACTTAGGACCAACCATTTGCATTTTTTTTCTCGTAGTTCTACCAGTAGAACTACAGGCAAATTTAAATTACTCGTAGTTCTATCTGTTTGTTCTCTTAGAGAAGAGAGATTCTCAAAAGGACAGATACTCAAAAATAATAATTTACTTTAAATTTTTAATAACTCATAGAAAAACCTCATCGGAGCGGTTTGTCATAACTTTTTTGTTATTGGCAATATGTGTACATTGACATCAATATAATATTTTTTTTTTTTAGCGTAACAAAGAAGTCAAGTAAAGGAGATGTTTAAAGACGTAATAAACATGCAAAACAATTGTATTTCCAATGACAGTTGTTTAAATTATTGTTAATCACTCATGTTAATCATAATCACTCATGAGTTCTTGGAAGGCAGCAACATAATAATGTAACAGAACAGATCATAATCTGCCTGTTGTTGCAAATATAAAATGATTACTAGTTCTTATTAATGTATGGTAATAAAATAACGAGATTTATGGCATTTCTTACAGTCATTTAAATTCAACGCTGAAAGCTTTTACGATCTGTGAATTGAGAAAGTAACTTGTCAAGAGCTGTGTTTATCGTAAGAACACTTGATTTTGAAACTATAATATCAACATTCCCATGAAACGTGAAGGGTCATAAATAAGACCTGTCTAGAAGCAAAAAATTAGACACTTCAAAACGATAAGCAAAATGCCCAAAATAATAAGGGATAATTTGGACCTTATGTGCGTAAGAGTTGATCATGTGACGGCTCCTATGGAAATATTAGGGACAGTTGAATTTCGGGATCCGCGCGGGAAGCTGGTCTAGGGTACCTACCTACTGGACAAAAGCTGAAACGATCCTTAGTAAAACCGTATAGATTCAAGTTATTAATTAAAATCAGTGTTGATTAAAGTAGAATAAGTGTTAACTAAAACTAATTTTATTTATTGAATATAAAGTCAGTGTTGTGATTCATGGCACTTGGTCATGTAATCAATTTAGTGTAGAGTAGAGTTAGTGTTTCAGATACCTACCGGTGCTGGTTCCAGCCACAGCTAAGTTGCATATTTTTTTATTGCAAAAATACATCTGATATTTGTCAAAATTTTAACTACTTGTCAGATTACTGTTTCTTAATCAAAGGTTAAATAATTCACATAAAACTAAATAATAATGTTGACTTAAATCATATGTATTTTTATCCTTTCTTGTTTTTTTTATGTGATGCTTGGAGAAGAAGTTGTGTTTATTGTTTAATGAATTTCATTGTGTTTTCCCTTAGGAATTACAGGAAATATAATTTCACAGAACCAGGACACTGATCAATCTAATATTGATAATATTGTTCAAATTAAATGATAATTAAAATTGATTAAAACTCGCAGAGTAGTATATTCTGATTTCAGGTAAACTATGATTTACATTGCAATTTAAACTGTATTTACAGTTGTCTCCATTAGAGAGAGCTTTTATATTTTGATCAATCTAACTATAGCTTGGAGCGAATGTCACTTCAGGCAATAATCTCCGAAAGTGGGAAAGCCTTTTATAAGCTATGAGAAGTAATCTCAGTTGGATGAATCATTATATTATATTGAGAAAAATATCTAAAAGTAAACCTGAAATTTGGAAATATTTTACATTCAGAAGCTGTCGACTTCTTGGACATAAACTCCCATGTGAGGAGGTCCTTATTATCATGTTAAGAGAAGTAATCTCAGTTGGATAAATCATTATACCTATTATATTGAGAATAATATCTAAAAGTAAATCTGAAATTTGGAAATATTTTACATTCAGAAGCTGTCGACTTCTTGGACATAAACTCCCATACGAGGAGGTCCTTATTATCATGTAGACTTTTAACAGTCTATATCTACTTTAAACCATAAAGCGCGGAATAGGGGTCATTCGGTACTAACTAGGGATAACTAGCTTGGTAGAGTCTGACTCCGCATAAAAATTGGATCAGTCTGTACTTCACTAGTTAATAGGATTAGATACTGTAGAGATTTAGTGGACCACGGACTATTTTAAGTAAGAAAGTTGATACTGACAATTTTTTAGTAAGGAAGTTGATGGACTGAATGGGTTGAATTAAATATCACAAAGTAGCTTTCCCTCTGAATGTGATTATTTTATTTATATATTTATTGTTATAATTAAAATAGATATCAAAACTAATCTCATTAATTATATGACAGACAATTGAGGCTGGCTATAGAGGTATTAACTTACGTACTGACAAACAATAGGGTTGATAAAAGATTATGCCCTCTTATTCCCCTGACATACCAGACATACTTAAGTATGACTGTTTTGTGATAAGTCCAATTATGATTATTATAAAGTAGATGGTATGTTAGCCAGCATACATCTTCTACGGAGGGAGCTATCCAGTAAGGTGTCGAAAGCTACTGCACAGAGGCGGTGGAGGGGCCTGTGCCTATGCCGTAATAAAATCAGTACGATAGAATGAAGAGTGATTATATTAATACCTACAAAACTACCTAACTGAACTTCTTATTGTTGTTTCATGCTTATAATATTATTTTACTACATAAATAATTCGAAACATTGAACTTTATATTTACAATTAAATTAATACAAGGAATGGAAGGGATTAAGTTAACTTTAGCATTAGTTCGTTTGTCTTTAGCACCTAAAAGAACCTAGGTACTACCACAACACAACGTAGGAGTCCTACCACTATCTAGACGATCATTGGCCACACTAATCATTAATTCTACATTCGGTAGTCTAAGAAACAAAGGTATAGTAAATAAATAGGAAGGTTAATTTTATAGGTAAGGTAATTAGAAATTATAGGTAGGAGACAAAAAAAAAAATAGTCGGGTTTTTACAATAATAATAATAATAATATAAGAATAGAGAGGGGTATATTTCAGGGCGACAGTCTGAGTCCCTTATGGTTTTGCCTAGCTCTGAATCCACTCAGTACTCTACTGAAAGATTCAGAAATAGGCTATCGCCTTCGGAGAGATGGTGGGGTCATTTCTCACTTGTTGTATATGGATGATCTCAAACTATTCGCACAGAATAAAACCCAGTTAATGGCCCTTCTGAATATCACACAGATATTCAGTAGTGCTATTAACATGGAGTTCGGTGTTGATAAGTGTGCGGTCATACAAATACATCGAGGGAAAGTTGTAAATTCTAGTAATTTACAACTTTCAGAGATAATGTCTCTCAAATCTCTCTCAGAGGGTGAAACCTACAAATATCTTACATTGAAAGTGCATATGTGAAGTAGGTTTTTTTTGTCACCTTTGTTCGATGGATGGAGGGTTTTAGTCTTTTTTCTCCCGCGGGGACCAACCGTATTGGGAGATATAGATTTTATTATGTGATTTTCTTTGTTTGAGTATTCATTCAGATAGAGGGAGGTCTTTTGTCGTTGCTATTCCTTATCCATAATTGGTATTTCTGGTTCAGCAGTGCTAGACTGTGAAATAGCTCTTGATTTCATGAAAGATTCGATTATAGGTTTATTATTCTTATTTTTTACATTGTAGGCAGTACTTCTCTGTTTTGATTTTTGTGGGTTCTCTTTTCCTGGAGAGAAGTTTAGTTTTCTCTTGTTGATTATGTTTGTACTATCTAGTGGTTGGCGGTGTTGGAATGGAGCCAGAGTCACCGACTCCTTAGGTTTGTTAAGAATAATAATTTTGTCGTATCGCAGTGCCACATTTTCACCTTGTTCTTTCCGGGCTTTGTATTCAACCTGAAGTTCTTTCCTTTTTTTAAGTACTTTTTGTGTGAAGTCTTCTTTTATATAAATTAGGAATTGTTCTAGTAACTTTTTGTTTTTCAGTAACTGTATTTTCAGGCCCATAGAACTTGCAGTCAGCACAACCGGTCGGATATGGTTTGTCTCATTTGTTGTTATCTTTCAATTCGTTTAACCAGCTCAATATCTCGTCTCTCGCATGGTATCTTCATGTTTTCATTTATCAGTCTCACTAGATTCCCTTCCAATTCTTGGTATGATTTTTCTTTCTCTTCAAAGCCGAAAAATATAAGATTTCTCTTTTTTAAGTGTTGTTCCATTCTTTCTATGGATGTTTGTTGGTCTTCTATTTGTTTTTCGAGGCTAATAAATTTATATTCCATATTTTCGAATTTCGAGTCAATGTTTTTGTTTATGTCCAAAATTATTGTATCTTTCATTTTATCTATGTCATTACGTTGCGTTCGCATATTTTCTTCGATTTTTCTAAGCATTTCCATCATTTCATCCATTTTTGCTGGGTGATCTAGGTAAGTTGTGAAAGGATGACTTGTCTTTTTTTTTACACAATTTTTAGGTTATGTTTACGAACACTTTTGGATGCTTGGACTTTACTCACAGATTTATTCCTTCTGTTTTGTCTTCAAACAGTGTATTTACCAATGTACTGAGTGTTGATTTCACATGTAAGCAGTTTTTGGTCGTTTTTTCGCGTCGGTCGTCGATTTATAGATTATCTTTTAAAGGGAAATGTATACGATTCTACAACAAAACTCCTAAAGAGTTAAAAGTTATCAAAAAATAATTTCAAACAATTTGTAAAACATATCCTTTGTTAAAAAGGCTTACTACAAAATATCAGACTATCTCTAGAGGATAAAAAACTTAGGTACCTAATGCTAATAGTATTGCTCCAGCTCGAAAACTAACACCCTAACAAGGTAAAGGTTTCTTGTTCGCTTCTTTACTTTACCTTAAAAAGATTGAAGTGAACAATAAATTAAAGTAATCACTTTATTTCCCAGTTTTACTCTTGAACCTTATTTGAATTTATTGACGTGTCCAAGACTCCTGTAAGGGGTAAAGGAAATAAAGCACTGTTATATTTCATTTTATATCTGATTATTTGATTGACGACCTCTGTGGCGCGGCGGGGAAAGGTCCACCTGCGACACAGGAGGTTACAGTTAGTTTGATTCCCGCCTCAGGACAAATGTTTGTACCATCTGCAGATATTTATTCCAGGTGTTCTGGATGTCATAATCATAATCAAAATCATAATCACTTTATTGCATGTCTTATGTATATAAAAAATATCTATCTGTGTAGTGTATTTAATAAGTATATCATAAGCATAACACAAGCTCTAATTACTTTGGGGTTAGATGATGTTGTGTGGCTTGTTCAGCATTATTTATATTTTTTTTTTTTTTTTGAGAAAGCCCTCCAAAACCAAATCGAAATATCTTCAACGATTGACACTTTTGTAATCCATTTAGACCTCAGTTGTTTTGACTAAATTAGTATATTTTTTTAATGTATAAAGTATTATCATAATGGTCGGTGATATTGTCGGCACTTTAACATGCATGAAGATGATATTATTTTTTTAAGTGTTTCTGATTTCTATGAATAACTATCGATGAATGTAATTTTTATTATAATTGAGGAGCTACAATGAGCGACATAGGTTTTATTAAGGTATTTTACATGCAACGATAGCAAAGCCGCGGGCAAATGTTAGTTAACATTACATTATTACCTTGTGATTGTGCTATCAACCAAAATAAAACAAAAGTTTGCCTCTTCTACAACAGATAAATTTGGCATAAGTCTATGTTAAAAATAAGCGCCTCTGCCGACCACATTTGGTAATATTGACATGCAATCTGACAGTCTTAGTTTTCCACGGCAGCGCCTTAAGCCATCATCTAAAGAATCGAATTGTAATCGTTGAACAATTTCAAATTCTTTGTTGCACACAAAAAACTAAACCTTCAAGTAGACTACGAAACTAAAGCACATCCCGAAAACCCATTAGTTTTGCACGTGAGTGTACACTGCTTATTGCAAAGTAGAACTAAACAAAACACCTGCCGTGCTGGCGCAAGCAGGTCAAACATACACGCCATAAACTTGACTCCCGTGCCACAGTTTTATCCACCACAGCTATTGCTAGGACCGCCAACTCAAAAATATACCTACCTAGGTACAGTCAACTCTAAACAGGGGAAGTTTGACCCTGTATGAATTCAATTTTTATGATTATAGGACATAATGATTCCCGTGTATGCGTGGTATACTTATGCTTTCTTTTGCAAACTGTAAACATCAGTGACTTTTGTGTTTTGTTGTGTACATTTCGCTGATTTTAGTAGTAGGTATAATAAAAAAGTGCGAAAACACATGTAGAGGTCATTCATTTTCCATACAAAGAATCAATCATCACATCACTTTCACTGGATAAGTATTTTACAAATGTAAAACTGGCACCTAAAAGTTTTACAGGTGGAAATAAAACGCGGTTCAAATTGAATGGTTTTGTTGAATGAACGAGTTTACGGTCACTCGTCAAACCATGGAGCTTTACTTTACGAGTATTGGCTCGCTATTGATAGTTTTATTGTAAAGGTGAAATTCTGTATTCGTAGAATTAATAAAAATCTAGATTTGTTTCAGATTTTTCATTTAATCAACTGTGCCACAGATCGTTCAATAGACAAAATAAAAAAAGGTTTAATCGGTGTCAATATAGTCTCTCCACAACTGGCTCTCCTGGTGCGCCTATCAGCAGCCGGTGTAATTACAGCATGGCGTCGGCCCTCCATTACCGCGCGAGGCTCACTTCTGTATAATCTTTTAAAAAATTCACACGCGCAGGCTCGCGCTCCCAATGTTGTGCACCCCTGACTCCGACGACAGCTCAATTTGCACCTTACGTCTTTTATGTACAGTTCAATTTTGAGAGTTGAATATTTTTAAATTTTAGATTAAATGTTGTGCGAACCGCAATGAAAGTGGTATTGCTAATTAAAAATGTTTTTAATTTAATTTGCGGATTACGAGTCGAGGCCGGGTATGGGGTATTTCAGGCCAGTGGGTTAGTGAACAACTTTTGCTAACCTATTTATTTATTCAGATGTTTATTTTCGAGTTTGTTGGTCGGTTCGAAAACGACTTTACGTATAAATGTTATATGGAACAGCTACAGTTTCGTTACAAGCTAGAGTTAGGTTTTATTTAAAACACTAACAGGAACAGAAATACATTGGCTAAGCCGCGGGAAAGCGCTAGTTTTCATCCCTATCTTATGATCTTCTGCTAGGGAATTTCTTTCTAGGCATTGGTCTCCCCCAAAGATGGCCACACTTGCGTTTGCGCTAGATTACCTAAGTCTGTTTTTTACCTAAATAATTGATTCGTGCAAATAATGTCCAAAGTCGAGATTAGCTAAGCACTCAAAGGCAGACCATCAATTTGGTGGTATAGCCAGAGATCCTAGCTATAGCCGAGGTATACCAACAAGCTCTTATCCCACGCAGTAGCTGAGCGGTATTGCAGCGACCGGCAGTTTCGTAACCACCTGCGACTGCTATAACTATGGATTAACGGTTAACTTTGACAGTCACTTTAGAAAGCGATTAATGCATTAAATGGCTATGACGCACAGGGTGAAATTCAGCAGCTCATGCAGCGATACTGCTTAGGCTGGGCAGTGAATGCATTGTTTTTTAGCGGTTAGAGGCTGTCAGACGACAATAGTAGCAGCTGCCTACACTCAGCAGGATTTTTTTTTAATAAATTAAATCAGCATTATCTAGCCCCAAGCTAAGCAGAGTTTGTGTTATGGGTACTAGATAACTGATATACTTAATACAATACACTACATAGATAGATATTTTTTATTATACATAGAAAACACCCAGACCAACGTAACAATTTCTGCAGATCGTACACAAATTTGTTCCGAGGCAGGAATCGAACCCGCAACCTCCTGCGTCGGCCATTAGGCCATTAGGTCATTAGGCCTACCAGAAAACTAGCGTTGCTCTACTTTCTGTGAAGCAAAATTATGCTGAGGCAGGACCTTTTGGTCCTGGAGACACTTTTATTATGTTAGAACTAATTATTTTGAAGGTTTTCATATTATTCTGTCTACTTGTGATGTGAACCAATAAATTATTTTTTCTTTCTTTCTTTCTTTCAGTAGGTGGTCTACTAGATGATAAAGATAAAGATAAATTTATTTGGCCAAAAACAGGTACATACAGGTTAGACAAGGAAGGAGATGATTATGATCTTGAAACGAATGGAAAATATTTTCCAAAGTGTCTGTTTGTCCGTAAACGACCACAAACTCTAAATATAGCCATCTCAGTTAAAAGAACAAACGTCCAAACTAAACCGTGAACTACAAACTTGAAACAAAAACTCAATGTCCTAAATATAGCTCACTTCGGCCGGATGAAATTTCCCCCGGACAAAACTCCCACTTGTCCGGTAATTGAAATGTAGTCCGGGTATCTTTGAGTAAGAGCCTCTATTTGTATTGCAGCTCGTTACGGTGAGTGCTACAGATTTAGCTACATTCATTGTAGTTAATACATTTTATTCCAGCCATTGTAATACGACCATTTAGTTTTTCAATAGAACTTGCCTTTTATTTTACTTAGCGATATTATCTCTAGAGGATAAAAAAGCTTGCGACGAGTTTTGCTCCAGCTCGAAAAATAACAACTAACAGGCTAAAGGTTTCTTCGTCGCTTCTTTACTTTAGTCTACATACCGAAGCGACAGAAATAAAAAATATCACTTTATTTCCGTGTCAGTGTTTAGTTTTATAATTTGACCTTTTCTAAGTGTACATTTATTGTATTTATGGAAATAAAGAGTTTTTGATTTGATTTGATAATACATTATTTTCATTTCTTCAAAAATATATCCCGTCTTTTCATCCGCGTATCGAAAATACTTACTAAAGTCGTCAGAAGCCGTAAAAACAAAATCGGATTTGATCAGATTTATCTGGATTTCAGAATATGAAGCAAGTTTTGATATCTGTCTGAAGTCAGTTAAACTCTAAGAGGTTCTATAAAAGAGATTATAATAAAAACTTACCGTTAATATTCACGGTTATTAACACTACAGCTGCGATGAACTTTTCCACTTACCTGAAAAAAAAAAGATAAGTTTAATGTACACGTTTTTAATTTAAAAGTACAGAAGTTCAAATAGCGATCCGAGTAAAAAGTGAATTAATATGTGCTTAACAAAGGATCGAGGTATTACCGGGTATTGGGATGGCTGGTCCCATTTCCATGTTGATACTAGTAATACCAGCTATCCGGGCGGCCGTGGCCGGGTTAACTGGAATTATCCGGTAATCAACCGGTTTGTAATTTACCAAGCAAGGGGAAATCTCGGAATCTCATTTTTGGGGAGATTTACACTTTGAGTGTAAATCTCCCCAAAAATGAGCAATAAGCTTAAATATTACTACGGTATCTCTTTAATTCTAAGAATTATGAACGTCACGAAATTGCTTAAGACTTTAAATAGCTTTGTACAATGTCTTCTATTCAAATCACAGAGAAGTCACTGAATGGAGGTGGCTCAGACTATTTCAGTCGTCGTATGGGTAGGCCTATGTCCAGCAGTGGTCGTGTGTCTGCTGATATCATGATGATCAATATTCCATCAATTAGCATAAACCTTTCATAAGATAACCAAGCCAAGATTCCAGCCGGCTCCTTTTTGGCTTGGTTTCAAGTGCTCCTTCCGAGTTTATTGAATCAAATCCAACTGGATCGGAATATTTTATCGGCCTTCTTAAATATGCTGGACAAATAAATAAATGCTGGACACTCACAGAGCATCATGCCTCAAGCTAAGCTGAGCTTGTGTTATATTATGAGTAGGTACTGGATATACCTACTTTAGGCAATAGATTTCATGCGTCTTGGGGACGCTTCCAACTGGTATTGATAGGGATCAGTTGAGCTACCTTGTTTGCAACAGTCTGCAGTTAACTCAATGGTAAAACTAGTTCTTATTTGTTTCTACTATTTGATTGTAATTTTCTTATTAAGTTATCAGTTATCTAGTACCCATAACACGAGCTCTGCTTAGCTTGGGGTTAGATAATGCTGTGTGAATTGTCCAGCATTATTTATAATTTATTTATTATTTTGATCGTGCAACTATTAACTAATGGTAGAACAGTTCAAGTTCGATAGTAAAGAGATACAATCCTAACAGAACTGAGTGTTGATAAGAAAGACGCCTCTCAGACGGATCGATACTGCACTAAAATTATAACGCGCCAGCCGCAGCACCGTGCGTGCACTCGTGCAGTGGTGCACCTTAGCAGATTCGCATTTTAAGAATACTCCGCTTTACCTGAGATATGTGACCATGCAAGAAAATAACAAGAAACCCATAGGCATGTCAAAATACATGATATACCAATATACGAGTATATGTCACCGCCGGATCATAGGATCAGCCCGTTTGTACAAGGCTAGGGCGATTGTAAAACGGCACAATTCTTTTAATTGCTTATATTATTTTTATTATTATTATATTATGCCAATTGTATTTAACAATATGGCTAAACGTCGACGTAGCCATACCGTCGAATGAAATTAATTAGCTATTCGAAATAATTCAGTCTACGTTTTTCAATCGGACTAGACATTTTAAAAACAGGCTGATTTTACGATCCGGCTGCGATATAATTAAACATTATAATTATGACATTTATTTTGACGTACTTTTACCTTATGGGTTTCTTGTTTATGTTAATTTACTGCAAGCAGGCAGCTTGCAGTCTATTCATATTTATGTTCACTTTTCAAAGTTTAAGTTTATCAAAAAGTCTTTTGGACACTGGTGTAACTTTGGTTGTAGCATCGCGGATCCAAAAGCTTAGTCCAATAATGTTACTAAGATTATTTTTCTGTTTTTAATAGACATAAAGTTGCGATACTGTTAATTACGTTTAGTGTCGCTTTCATCCCTCCGGTCACGGAGCACTGTCCTTTCGAGATATTACATTTACAGTATTATTACTGTCTCAGTTTCGTGAATCGCTTTGTTATGATAAAGAAAGTCCCATAGCAAAGCGAAAGTTTATTAAATGATTAGATGTGTATTGTATGTATATCATAACGCCATAGCTCTGTCATTTTCTATTTTTTCTGTGTTTCACTTCCTATTTTCTGTTAGCTGTTGTTTGTGCAGTTATTGAAAGTGTTCTGCAAGCCTGTAATTAAATAATTAAATAAATAATGTTGGACCATTCACACAGCATTATCTAGCCCCAAGCTAAGCAGAGCTTGTGTTATGGGTACTAGCTAACTGATATACTTAATACACTACATTAAGTAGATAAATATTTTTTATTATACATAGAAAACATCCAGAACACCCTGAACAAATATCTGCAGATCGTAAACACATTTGTCCCGAGGCGGGAATCGAACCCGCAACCTCCTACGTAGCAGGCGGACCTTCGCCCGCCGCCGCGCCATAGAGGTCGTCAGTACACATTCTATAAATTTTTTTATTGTGCTTCTGTATAAATGTCTTATTATGTGTTATGTTGGCATTGCCTTATATAAATAAATAAAGAAACTGCAAGGACTAACCTGATAATATTTTGTACGCGTGAAGTTCTCGATCATTATAAGCTACTAGTTTATGCCCGCGGCTTCGCACGCGCTAAAAAGTAAATCTAAAAGTAGCCTATGTTTGATTCCAGGATTACAATTTCCTGTGTGCAAAATTTCAACCCGATCCGTTTAGTAGTTTTGGCGTGAAGAGGTAACAAACATCCATCCATCCATCTATCCATCCATCCATGCAAACTTTCGCATTTATAATCATATAGTAAGATTCTTTAATCTCAAAAATAGCATGCAAAGCTGCGGCAGTAGTAAGTCAAATAACAGGTAAAACGATCTTCCAATTACAACAAGTCCTTTAAACTAGAGTTCTTAAGTCTTTTCACACAAATCGCTTAAAATTTTACGGATCAAATTCAAATTCTTATCTCCAGCAGACACTCGAGCAGTTAGAGGAACGAGGAGAAGGATCCGCCAGATAAGTCTGAAGCTATTGCCGTTACGTTACCCTTTACCCTTGAACTACGCCGTTACGTAATTTGAAAACAGCTTACTTAAAAGACTCCGTTAGTAACGTAACCGTTACGTTATTAACGGATTCTTTTCCTGTTGCGTGATGTAAGCTGTTTTGGACAATGCAAGCAAAAAGATTTTGAAGTCAATACTGTCTTCGTGTTGATAGTTTTGTAAATAAAGCGTAAATTGTTACGTTACTAAAACTTGGTCATCTCATGTGAGAATAAAAAATGCTTTTCTCTGGTTTATTCTCGGCAATTGCCTAAAGTCACATGTGCGAATTGCGAATGACTGTTACAATAAAAACAAATCGACTTTTTTATAGCACCTAGAGATAAAAATCTCAATTTTTATATCCTTTCTAAACCCCCGGGGTCTATCAGACCCGTGTAATTAACCGCCAATTGCTCCATTACAGGGCTACCCTTTTAGGGGTATTATGTGCCGCTGTCGATTACCATTGTCGTGATAATGTCGCCTCCTGTTCTACCCTGTTATTGGGTGAGGGGTGAGGGGTAGGCTGGAGGGGTAAACAGTGTGTCGCTAATGTACGATAATAAGGCTTTGGTTGAGACTCAGATTTCTTTTTCATCAACGTAAATATTAGAAATGGTTGGCATCCTAAAGTTTTTTAGGATGTGACTACAGTCATTTATAACGGGATATTTACCATGATTTGAGTTTTGAGCTTTCCAAAATATTGGATCCAGCTTCTGTAAAAAATTAACCAACTAGAAAATGAAATTTGAAATTCACATCCTAAATAAAACTTGTAAATCCATCATGTTTGTTAACACTAAATTCATTTATAACGGGATATTTATCATGATTTGAGTTTTGAGCTTTCCAATTTTAGTGTTAATAACCATAATGAATTCCAATATATTGGAAAGCTCAAAACTCAAATCATGATAAATATCCCGTTATAAATGACTTTAGTGTTAATAACCATGATCGATTTAAAAGATTTATTTAGGATGTGATTTTCAAATTTCATTTTCTAGTTGGTTATTTTTTTACAGAAGCTGGATGTTAATCGCAAAATTGTAACACTGCTACTCGGCTATTCAAAACAGAACATAATTAGAGTTTTTGAGGCGGATACAGCAGGGCGTCCCTGAATAGAGGGTGAAGTTAGTCCACTCCAACTTTTTTCATCAAAGGCCAAACTTACTTAGGATTCCGCACAAAATTAACGAATTTCAAAACCGCAATGCTACGTCGGGTAGCCGCCTTTGTTTATTTTAATCGCAGATCCAAGTTTTAGCAACTCTGTCTCGATTCTAAGCTAAATCTGACTAAACGATAGAGTGCAAGCAGTCAAGCTTTCGGGCTACAGAACTTTCTCAGAATCTTTAGCAAGTTTTAGGTGCACAATGTCCCAAGTTAAGTAGTCCTATAAAGCAGGTTTTACGCGATAACGTTTATTTACCCACAGAACATATTAATTTATATAAGCAATCCACAACAACACTAAACAATACTACAATTAATGAAACAATTGGCGAGATTATCACTTATGTTAATAATTAAAAATATCCACCGCAAAATGGCGGGAAGAGAATTAAAATGGATTTAAATGCACGCGGCAGCAGACCGGGGGCGACAGCTGGTGGCGTGTCGTGTCGTGACGTGACCGCAGTATGATGTGGAGTGCTGACACACAGCTTTACTTAATGCTTGCCGTTGTAAAGTCATCGTCTACCTCATGTAGGAACTAGGAACATAATAAGATATACGCTCACCCTTTTCTATAGCTTCTACATCCGAAAGGCGGTTTATGTAGAGTTCCGTGGTACATATCGTGGATAGTCCTGAACGGTCTTACGGAAAGAGAGCTAAACTTTTTGACTCCTTATGACATGTAAGGCATGTATTTACGCATAAGATACATAAATCTCCTCGTATGTCTCATACGGACTCTATGGAAATGCATGGAGGAGGCCTTCACCCGAAGATGGGTTCCCAAATTAGAAGAAAATGACAATGCATGATATGACGATTGATAAATGAAAGTATTTTTAGAAACATTATTAACCTAAATTATTCACAAATTTAATGTAATACAATTTATTTATAATTTTAATTTAATTCCACAATTGTTAATTAAGATTTGGAAATATAAGGCTTATTATTAGTATAATTACATACATCTCCTCATGCTCTCAGCTGGACCTGCCTTCACCACCTCTCACGTGACACGTTGGGAATAACTCCAAACAAGGATATTTTACCATAATCAGCAGACAGATTGGTGATCACAGTTAGTTGAAGGAAGGAAATATAAAGAAAGTTGCTGCTATATCTCTGGTTTCCTTAGGCGAGTCTTACTACATCCACGAATAGATGGGTTGTTGTATATTTGCCACAAAATAAATTCGTCACGAAAAAAAAACGTGAGTAAATTTGCCACAATTCTATTTTTCTGAAAAATTCCTTTGTACACAATATGACATTTGTCAGTTTTATCGAAAGCTCAGCTGACAGCTGTTTCAAATAAAATCAAAAAATAAATTTAAAAAATGTTCTGCTATTTCGATAGCTTCAAATATTCAGTGAGAAGTAACCTAGCTGTTGTAGAGTGCTATGCCAAAGTGGGGATGAATGAAATCAGGGTTGCGGTTATAATGCACCCGCTTTGTATGCAGATACAGCCGCATGTTGCGAGAGGCACAATTTGAGGCTCCCGCCGAGTGCCCATTAGGATGCTCATGTCTCTCTGTAAGTGATACGGTGATGGTAGCAAGCATACGCACTATAATATATGTATTATAAAACTGTTAACACACGAAGAGCGCCAAATGACAGTTCACTAGACCGCACAAGAGATAGATAAGGCTGACATTAGAGTTGCTTCTTTATCTTCTACTAGCTGCATTCTTACTACCCGTTGTCCTATTACCCGTTTTCCCGTAGGAATCATGTTCCCGCGGTAAAAAGTAGCCTATGTTCATCAGGAATAATGTGGGCTTCTAATGGTAAAATAATTTTTAAATCGGTCCAGTAGTTTCGGAGCCTATTCATTACAAACAAACAATTAAATCTTTCTTCTTTATAATATTAGTATAGATTACCTCGACTCGGCGAATGAACTATAGATACCAATATACAACAAAACTCCAAGTGAGTTGCAAAAATTATCAATAAATAAATTCAAATAAATTGTCAAACATATCCTTTTTAAAAAGGCTACAAATACTACAAAATATCAGATTATCTAGAGGATAAAAAAGCTTGGGACGAGTTTTGCTCCAGCTCGAAAAATAACAACTAATAGGCTAAAGGTTTCTTCTTCGCTTCTTTACTTTAGTCTACATACCGAAGCGACAGAAATCTAAAATATCACTTTATTTCCGTGTCAGTGTTTAGTTTTATAATTTGACCTTTTCTAAGTGTACATTTATTGTGTTTATGGAAATAAAGAGTTTTTGATTTGATTTTATTTTATTTGAAAAAAATAGTAGCTCTATGAAATATAACATACCTACCATGGATGTGCTGTGCGCTATACTATAACACATTTATCACAATCTCTGTTATCTTGGTGGCTAGATGATGCTGTGTCAATTGTCCAGCATTATGATATTTTTATTAGCATTGGCTTACAGCGGGGATTGCCCCGCTGCATTGTCTTGGGGACGCTTCCGCGGTTGTTATGACGTGGATCAGTTGGGATAACAAATATCCTAGATATTTCTATTTGCAACAGTCTGCAATTTGTATCTATAAGTTGTAATTTTATTTGCTAATTAATTGTCACAAGATTGACACATTCCGACTTGGTGGCTGAGTCATGGCTTGCCAGTTTTGTACCTGCAGGCTGTCAATCTTGAACCAATTACTGTGTGGACGGACCATTACACACCATTTTTCAGCAAACACTGGATTTCTCTTTGCTGACCATAAATTGAATTAAAAGAGCTTCTTGTTCTAGATTCTAGACTAGACTACAGCAGCTGGGAAACAGTAAGTTACAAGATCTTAACAGATACGAGGATGTTCATGCTGGGAGCTTCTAAGGTGAATGTACTGAATGTATTCTATTTAAGAAGATTTAATAAGAATGTAAAGACGATACTGATCAAAATGGAGAATAGTGCCAAAATGCCACGGGAGAAATACATGTGACACTGACGATATTGCTAGTATTTTCACACCGCATCATCTTGCCCAAAAATTAGCAGAGCTTTTATGGGCCGTTCTAGATGACTGATTTACTATTTTACTGTGCGTATATGCAACACGTTACACTCAAAAGACACCCGGTCCCGAATAAACATGTTTTTACAAATCAACATTATCCACACAACAGGATTTTACACACTGATGGCACACCTTGGGTTTATGCTATCCAACCACGATCACGCCAGCAGTAAATGGTGCGTTAAACCTCTGAATAGTATTGCAAAAGCAAATCCGTAGAATAAAACTTAGCAAGTAAAACTAACTACATAGCTACATAGAGCGTGCGACCGCGGCGTCGACGGCCGGTTACCGCGGCGTCGACGGCCGGTTCATCCGGCCGGTCATTCAGTTGGTTGTCCGGGTGAAGTGCACTAATCCCGTTCCGCCCGGGCCTGAATGACCCGCGTGCTTTTTCAACTTGATATTTTAATCCGGATTTGCTTTTGTTTTTGAATGGAAGATCAACTCGCAGCCGGTTTCAGTTATGAAGTCAGTCGAGTTTCGTCATAGCAATTTTGCAGGAGTTAGTCACTAATAGTATCAATGTGAAAGTGTACATGGATGATCAATGGATATGTTTGTTCTTCAAGCGTAAGCTACTGCACGGATCGAACTGAAAATTAGCATCAATATAATAATTCCTGACGTGGAAAAACATGATTAATGTTTTAGCCAGGAATATTACGTTTTAAGCTGTATATCAATGGATATGTTTGTTCTTCAAGCGTAAGCTACTGCACGGATCGAACTGAAATTTAGCATCAATATAATAATTCCTGACCTGGAAAATTATGTTATAGCCGGGAAAATTACGTTTATAGCTGTAGACAACTCTAGTAGAGTAAATAATAATATATAAAACTAGTAAGGTTTCCAAAGCTAAAATCCTGCGAGTTTTTCTGTGAATGCAGCGCTGCCCAGCTCCTCCTAATTAACCACAAACAAAGAGACTAATTATTCAGTCTCGCAGCTGATTCGCGCTTTTATTCCGGCCATTTTGTCCCGGACTGTTTAGGGTTATTGGGGTCGGGTGGAGTGAAAAGTTTACTACTAAACGGTACGATGTTAGGGGTTGATTGTCTTTTTCTTGTAAACATTTTCTCGAAGCTTAATTAATTTTTCTAGTCGTAGACTGTCTCACCGCCGAATACTCAAACGCATCTCAGATTTAAGCACGTCTCAAATGACGATTTTTTGACAGTTTTCAATGAAAATGTGTCAAAAATTCGTCACTTGAGACGTGCTTATATCTGAGATGCGTTTGAATATTCGGGGGTAAGTGCTTGCACATGTTCCATGTAGGTATTTGGGTAAAACATCAATCTTTAGCGGCACTACCTTTCAAAAAATCACTTGCTTTTATAAGTAAACTCGACAGGGTGAGGTAAATTTGAATTTACTTGTTAGTTTTTCACCTGACTCTTCTACCAAAATTAATTACTTCCTCAATGAGACTCAAAAATATCTGTGTTTAGATCAGTCCTACAAATTGCAAGAAACCATCCATTATTTCCTCGTAGTAATCAGAACATAAAAAGAAATCTTTGAAAGAAGAAAAGAATTCAAATAAAATAAAGTATCGCCCTAAATTCTCGCAACCTGTGCCAAAGAATCAAAGAGGGCAAATTAGTTAGTAATTACCAGACTTACCGGGGTAGGACTCGCTTTTAAGAGTTTTTTATAAAAACGAGAAGAAACCCAAGATTGTGAGAAACAAGTGACTTGATATGAATATGAAGAGAATAATATAATAATAGCTTCAACTACAATAAAAAACGTAGTCCTTTCACATTTCTTACACAGGGCTAACTTTAAACCCCGGAGCTCCGAAACTAAATTAAATAAACGATACAAGATCGCAAGTTCGCGATCTTTTTGGCTTTCGCCGAGCATTCGACAAACACTTTTTGATTTGTGGCCAAAACAGTTCATTACAACTACAGAAATAACATACCTACCTTCCATGAGTTTAAACCTAAGGTGGAGTGAAAATGGATTTAAATAATATCGTAAGTACCCCCTACCGTACTACTACACAACACATACGACATAAGAATTGTTGCACTAAAAAGTTCTTTGTTTTGTATGTTTTCGCGGTTCCTCTCCTGCTGCTCAGCATTACCAACAACACGAAGACTTTATATAATAAAAAACATTTTCCCCTGAAGATCAAGTTCGAGTGAGACAGCCCACGGGCCGCTAATAGAAAAGTCGGAACTACAATTTTTACATCGGAAACTTGCGTTCAATAGCGCGCGTTTATTCTGCGGGGAAAGTTTTTAACATTTCTTCGGGACTTTTGACGTATTTCACATTTTGATGAAGTTTAACGACCACGCTCAAAATAAAATAAATCGATATTTTAATCACTGTGCGCCATTTTTTAAGCAAATATTATGTTATTTAATATTTTTCGTTTATTTTGAAATGTAGCTTTATTTATTTGTTTATTTGTATACGTAGTCAAACTTTTCTCCGAAAACATCATTTAGCAATAAAATATAATTTTAAAATATTTTGAATGCCTGCATCATACAAATAAATTCATACGTCCGCTGCGACTTCATGCAACAATCAACCAATGTCGCCGCATGGCTGGCCGCGGTACGAGTGGTTCTAGCTAGGCTCTTCCTTTTGGCATGCCATTCGCAAAACACCACAGCCCAGTTCCAACATCGAGGTCATATGTCAATGGAAAAAAAAGCTGCAAATTTTGTTTTACCAAGGATCGCTTGCATTTGTCAATCATCAAAGTAATACTCGAGTACTTAGGCACATATTATGAAACCATGCTCAGTTATCCATTTATCCTCGACTGAGCAAGCTTTTATAATACGGGCCTTGGAAGCTCGAAAATAACTCGATCTTATCATTCTTACTTTACCTACAATCTTTTTTTAAAGGGCAGAAGCTGTGAATAAAGATTCACAAAGAAAATTACAATAAAATAATAGAAATAAATTAAAACTAGTATGTACAATTGAAACAATTGAACTAACTGCAGACTGATCCATATCAATACCAGTCGTAGGGGCGTCCCCAAGTCGCTGGCTGCATTGCCCCGCTGTATGGCAATGCTGATGCGCTGCGCCAGATACGGACCAGCTCTCGGGTCACGCGTCGCTTCGACCAGACGCTCAGACAATTTTTTAAAAACCCTAAAACCTATAATCTTGACCCCGAATAACAAAACGAATTCTTTTCTCTCGGAAAAACGAGAGCTTCGAGCAGAAGTTACAGTACATAATGTATCCGTCTAGTAAAACCATTATCGTACGTTACATTCAAATACTACTTAATTTACGTTTTACGTTACATTCAAATACTATTCAAATACAATAACTAGCAACACAACACAACTAGCAACAACACTTGCTATACTCGATACATACGGCCTGTACGCTCGGGCAGTAAGTGGGTGACAATGTTGCCAGCGGGGCGGGCGGCGCCGAATGCGGCGTTAAACCGCGCGCCTCTAACGACGTCGCCGAGTTATCAGTCTCTCGGGGTAAGTCTCGGGGACACCGGCTCTGGACAGAACGTATCTATAGAAGGTACTAGAATAATGCTGATGTGATAAATCTTTCTTAGTCAATTTGTTTCAGCTGTAATGTATGCACAGCTTTTGTTCTTTGCACGATTTGTTAACATTAACTGGTGATGTGGCTTTAGTTTCTAAGATGTCCTGTTTTTTCGTACGAGCGATGGAGCTGCTTTTTATTAATTAGGAAAAATCGCGCAATACAGGTACAAAGTCCATTAAATACCTTAAAAGTTCACTTCCGGTGCCCTCGGAAAACACAGAAAGTGTTTCAATTTACTACGTAATCCGTTATTTACCGTTGCTGTAAAAAATGTTATTTTTTTGTCCAGATAGTAAATATTTCTAGCGGGGACACACGGGCGACAAGTTATTCCGCGGTGTAAGTTGGAGCAACCGTTTGTGATAAATTGTTGAATTTGCAAGTTTTAGATTCAATTTTGTTGAGTCGCAGGTTTTGTTTCGTTTTCCTTGGTGATTGTCTCAGTGGGGAATAAACTCTGTCCCTCTGAGTTTTGTGTTAAGGTGGTCAGTACAAGCGTTACAAGACGTAATGTAACGTGTTACAGAGCGAGCGTTCGTGCAGTCAGTACGGGGAAAGAAGCGCTCGCAACGAGCAACGAGACAGATTTTAGCACACGGCGTAACGTATCATGCTCGCTGCGAATGGTACAACACGCCCCATAACACCAGTCAGTACCCGGCTTTAAATAGAGGTAGAATTTTAGAACGCAGATAGTGTAAATATGAACTAAACCGTCGCCCTCTTTTGTTTCTAAAGCATCTTTTGTTTCCGAGTAGATCGTAGTCATTTAAAACAAATAACCACAGAATTAAATGTGCTATAAGTATTAAGTATTCGGTCACATATCTGCATCAGTGACGAAAATGTGTTT
The DNA here is from genome assembly GCA_949316285.1 of Eupithecia subumbrata. Classification (NCBI taxonomy): domain Eukaryota; kingdom Metazoa; phylum Arthropoda; class Insecta; order Lepidoptera; family Geometridae; genus Eupithecia; species Eupithecia subumbrata. Next base: position 13,372,680 of record OX438632.1, on the reverse strand, counting down.
AAACATGTCAGGGGCCCAATTCTGCTAATCGATCGTTTTACTGCGACAATGATATCGTCGTAGAATCCTTCAGTGAACGAAACTCCAGGTAGCGTGCGTGCTATTCGCACGGAGAATTTGATAGAATTGGTTCAACCTTGACGTCCTTCATCTGTTGATTCTTTCATATAAAGTAGAATGCCAAAAAGTGTAATCCTAACTGAAGTTTAAACACCGTTTAGTTGGCGATGAGGTTCTAGAATTCTGGTTATTATATTGCATTTATGCTTAGTTACATTTCTAGGTCGTAAGTATAATTCAAATGCCCCAGCCCCGTGCAGCAGTAACTCTGAACTCGGCCGTGCGAGTTGTCCCCACCATTGTCCTTCTAATTTATAGCAGTTCGCCTTGCTCTACCAAATCCAGCTTAAAATATCCACTTAAATTATTTAGTAGTTTATGAGCAAAGTTTAAAAGTATCGTGGGGAAAGTTTAAACAATAATCATTAGCTTCGGACGTGAGAGGAAGATGAAAAGACTTTACCTTCGCGGTTTTTTGTTCCGTGTTCTTACAAGAAGTTATAAAACTCTTAAGAACTATTATAGAAATTCAATTAACAGGTATTTTTAAGTATCTTTGTTTAAAACTTGATTAAATATATATCAGGCTTTCTTCCTTTTTTATCTTTTAATTTTCATTGTATTTTATAAATGATATTTTTAAGTTTTTTGTTATGTTGATCAGCATAATAGGTAAAACTACAAGATTGCTATGATTAAGTGAAAAATAAGCAACCAAAAGTATAAAATGAACTAATAACAGTTAATACGTTATCCAATAAATTCCTCCCATACCGAGAGCCTACCTCCCGTTCTTATGAGCTCAATCTGTTATCCCCTTAACAATAACTAAAGGTTATTTCCCGATACACGAGTAAATAATTGCATGGTTCCGGAGCCATTGACGTGTCAACAAGACGAATGTGCGGGCCCCTAAGGATCTAATAGAGATTGTACACTATTTTCTTCGTGGATTTTTCTTTTAAGAAGCTTGGACAGGAGCCAGAAGTAGCTTTACAACTCATAGGCGCAGAAACAGCTTAGCATTCACGCCGGTAGCTTCGTTAAGTTTTAGTATCCAGGAAAGTTATGTGGTGTTACAACTACATGTAGTGTTATTTTCATAATCCTTTCAGAAGTTGCTAACGTTGGGTAATTTTGTTTAAAGTGAAAACTTGCCTGATAAATTGCTAGTGTTTTAAACCGGATAAGTTATTATAATACGATTCCAACATTATAATAATAATAATAATAATGCTGGACAATTCACACAGCATTATCTAGCCCCAAGCTAAGCAGAGCTTGTGTTATAGGTACTAGATAACTGATATACTTAATACAATATACATTTTTATTATACATGGAAAACACCCAGACCAACGGAACAAATTTCTGCAGATCGTACACAAATTTGTTCCGAGGCGGGAATCGAACCCGCAACCTCCTGCGTCGCAGGCGGACCTTCGCCCGCTGCGCCACGGAGGTCGTCAAACATAACCTAATATACCTTAATCAAACATAAAGGTTCACGGCGTTTGACAGGTCTTGAATAGCTCTGTGGTTTAAATATATTTTAATATCTAACTCCTCAACCTCAACCTCAACAGCCTGTATTGGTCCACTGCTGGACGCAGGCCTCCCCCTGATAAGCGCCTTGTTGGCTTGTACCTCATGAGGGGTAATGCCAATAATCCCCACGCTGGGCATGCGGAATAGGGATCGCAGTTCGGTGATAGAATTATTCCGTAGGGGGCGCTGCTGCCCGCCCCCGGTGGATATCCCTTAGTCGCCTCTTACGACACCCGCGGTAAGAATTGGGGTGGTGCAAATTCTAAGCCGGCACCACACAGCTATATATTATATAATATATAATAAAATATCTAACTATTTTCTTGGAATTTAATATGCGTCAAGAAAGGTATAAAGAGATTTATCAGTTATGGGACAGGTGCCGAAGTGACGGATTGCAAGTAGACGGCTTTATTTAGGACTTTTTGTAGCTAAATTGAAAAGTGATTGATTTATTTTTCCCTGGAAAGGGCCAAAGCTCTGTATTGTTTTTGAAAGCTTTCTTAGGCTTTTGAAAACGATACTAGAGGTTGTCCATTCTTTTTATTCTGTTGCTCAATAGAATAGACAACTTTTATGTACCTAAAATGTGTACCTATGTTTTAGGTAACGTAAGAGGTGGTTTTAAATTAGCTCTGATTGTTCAGGACTTATTATTAACTCGTGGCACTGTATTAAATACATGTGATAAATACAAAGAAATCCTACATTCGATGAAGAAACGGTTAAATAATGTCACTGGTGTAAGGGACTTTTTTTTTTTTTATTCGTTTAGAAAATTCATTTACGAATAAACTGGTCTGGGGGGGACCAGAATTATGTGGGACTCGACGCCTTGAGAAGGACGAAATACCCACTAAAAACCACTCCGGTCTCCCTCTCTCGCCATTTTCGCCGAACCACGGGAACATTTAAAACCTCCGCGGCCCGACTGGCTTCCCCTCATCCTCCTATACCTGGCCGGCGAGCCCACCATCCACACACTCGCCGACCCCATTCTTACGTCACCTTTCCTCCCCCCGATTAGAACACAGACATGACAGACACAGTTGGAACCGCGAATGCCCACCTCTGGGCCCAGATGGGCATTGTCGCCCCATACTACTTACCAGGTGTGGGTCTCGCAACGGGTGTAAGGGACTAATTTTCGTGTTGTAACCTACCTGTATTTTAAAAATTGTGAGAGCAAATTTATTGATCAATTAAGTTAAGTTAGGCGAGAAGGCGACGCAGTAGACCTAGACGCAGATGGCGGAACGAATTAGACAAATTTCGGGCCGACTGGACGGAGCTGGCCAGTGATCGTGATGTCTGGAGAGAGTGGGGGGGAGGCCTTTGCCCATCAATGGGATGAACTTGGCTAATAATAATAGTAATAAGTTAGGTTAAGTAAATTTTCTACCACGACTCGGCAAACGTACTGTAGGACGCCCTCCGGCCAGGTGGAATGACGATCTGCGAAAGACTGCAGGCAGATGCTGGATGTGGCAGTGGAATAATATAGGCTGATGATGATAAGTTAATTTTCTACTCTACCAAAAATGTCCAAATTAAACATTTGCACGACTTCAAGAAGTCAAATATAGTGATACCTACCCTATTCTAAAATCATCATTGTTAACCTATATTTAAGCAAATAGGTAAATACTATTTCATTTCATTTACATAAACAAGTACACAGAGTTATTGATTGTATAGATAGAGGAACGGTAAAGACAGGGTGATGAGAGCATGACCAGCATTGATGACACACCCACTGCACACCATTCATTCACCATTCATTACCTTCACTCAGTCTTTTTGCCAAATGACTCGAAAAACTGAATTGACGTGATGATTCTTTCATATTACGAAAGCCATTCACAAATCGTTCGGACAGAATTTCGGGAAATGATTGAGATTAATTACATTTTTTCTTTAAGCTGAGAGGATGGTGTGGCAGGCTGAATAAATCATCACGGATATATACGAAAACATTTTTGAAATAGGATGATGGATCTATTGTTAGAAATAGATATCTCGTTGCCTTTTCTTTGAAATGAGAGGGTCATTTCATACTTTCAAAGCGAAAGTCTGTTATTACGTAAAGCTGAATAGCTATTTACTCAAAAGATCACGAAGCAATCAAACGCTGTATTCCAGTGTATTCCGAGTATTCCCGGACAGGGACAAAGCGCTTGTTTTTTAATTTCCTGTCCCCGATGGATTTGCACATCTGTTCTGTTGTACCCTGTACCGTCTGAGCTTTTGATTACGAGTTCTGTTACTGTCATGTTTGTACGTAAGTTGATGAAATACTGTATTATTGTGTTTGATTATAAATATTGAAACAAAAACTACCAATTGAAGTGCAAATATGTATTCAAATATTAATAAAGCATTTACGGTGTTGGAGACACTTGAAATAATATTATGCGAAAATTTATTGTGGTTACAAATAACAAACAGTGGAAATCGGGAATGCCTCCGAATTTTATTTTATTACTCTGGTTCACAAAATCAACAGCTCTATTATTAAATATTCAATTACTTTTTCTATCTAAGTAATTAATATTTTTAAAACAAGCACAACTACATATAAACAAGATTTGCTCAGACCTCTATTAAAGAAAACCCAACCAATTTGCTACACTGAATCATTAACCAAGTATACTCAAAGTAAGGTCCATCTAACCCTTTCCATTTTTGTGTGCCCCGTACACACCCCGCGGTTATTGTATCTATAGTACATTGTGCGCTGACAACGGGCCTCATTTATTCATCCAGGGTTAATTTGCTTAGGCCTTCATCAGGGATACATGTGTACGGGCGAGTCGGAGCTTTACGTCCGTTTTGACATTATTTTTTTAACTCAATATTACAACCGATGCGAGAGGGAGAACTACCTTTATTCATAAATTTTATTGAATCAGAATCAACATCAAAAACGATTATTTTCAGGAAAATGTGATTGGAACGCTAAATATTTCTAGGAAATAAAGTACTGTTTGAATATTTTTGCTATTTATTGAGCTAAAGTAAAGAAACATGAAGTTAGTACAAGAAATATTACTTTTGTATTAGTAAAAGTATTTGAACAACGAATAACTTCAGAGCTTGCCAACATACAGTAAAATGCGTAAAATAGAGCATGAATACTCTTGCGAAGAATTTATTGTATGATCATAAAAGATACTTTGACTTCTTTTCTACTGAATTATACAGTTTGATTCTGGGTAGCTCTTAAACAGAATCAATTTGTATAATTGAGTACCCTCGAGAACGTTCCGGCACAAGTGCAAACTAACGTTATAACGCGAGTGTCGCTTCACGCTCACATCTCGTCACTAAATCGTTCCGGAGCACAGACTTGGCAGTGAAAAATCACCGTTGTTTCACTGCTATATTATATTGTTAAATATATCGAGAGTTTTATGTTCTTCGCACCTGGTGCGAGTGGTCGCGAAGAATGGAGCTCGTTTAATCCTAACAAGAGTGTAAAGGATGGAGTTAGTTTGCAAGATAAAATACTTGGTTGGTTTACAGATTACGGAGGCTAGTTTTTAACTCGGCCCATATTATCCGACCTCCGTGGCGCAGCGGGCGAAGGTCCGCCTGCGACACAGGAGGTTGCGGGTTCGATTCAAGTCTCGGAACAAATTTGTATACGATCTGAAGAAATTTGTTCCGTTGGTCTGGGTGTTTTCTATGTATAGATATTTTTATCTATCTATGTAGTGTATTAAGTATATCAGTTATCAAGTACCCATAACACAAGCTCTGCTTAGCTTGGGGCTAGATAATGCTGTGTGAATTGTCCAGCATTATTTATTAATTTATTTTATTTATCGATGTTAGACTTTGTACTTCGTCTACTCTTAGTATTTATTTCTGTATCGTTATCTGTCTTTGTGGTAGAATAGTTTAGGTACAAAGTATTATCTATCTATCCAACAGCACAAAGGTATTGTAGTGGTACGCTGCCACATAAATAATTCTCAAGTTACCCTTGACTTATCTACGAAATAAAGTTTAAAAGGCAAATATTTTTTTTTGGTTTTAAAAGCAATTCATACGTCTGCAAGTCATTAAAATTTATTTCACGCTGATAAACAGACCCAAAAGCATAACACTTTAAAACAATAACCTCTCCCAATAAATTTCGATTCTAAAGAGCTTTTTTTTTGTAATATGAGAAATTCAGTCTCCACACGTGCAGCTTAAAACAAAACTTCGAACCATGGAATGTCGGCTATTCAAGTACACTTTTGACACAAAACAATAAAGTATATTCTTTATTGCTTTTTGCCTTTTTTTGTAACTCGGCGCGTCCGGATTTCTAAGCGCCGCACATGGTCAACAAAAGGTATTTTCGTTATGAATGTTTTAGTTTTATTGAATGTTAATCTTAAGGAAATGGTTAGTAATTAAGTAATTAAGGCTTAGTTATAAATGCATGTAACATTATTCATTCTCGTTGGAGACGTCACAGCGAAAATGAATATACACTAATTAAGGTCCTTTATCTGTATTACAAGATTCACATGCCATACAATTGGCGAGATTAAAGTATAATTATCACGATAGGTCAAAGTTATTGGCTTTCTATGCTGTGATAAATTATAAGTAATGTTTCTATTATTTTCGTTATTTTTATGTGAAACGGCGGTGTTGGCGACGACTAGCGACATCTCATGGCAGGGCGTCAAATCAATCAAAGGGGGCGGAGATATTACGCCTTCTAAGGTCCCGAAGGCGGTTAACGACCAATGGAGACGCGGCGCAAGAGCAGATTTCCTGGAAATGCCATGGTGCCTGCAGGCAGAAAGGGGTGTAGAGGGGATTACGTAAATAGGCCAGCAGAGAGGATCTCCGGGCAGACGGGCAGAGAGAGAGACGAACGATACCCTAGCGAGATAGAGGTCTTGAGATCCTAGTGCGGTTCTGAGGTCATTAAGCTCCAGTGATAGCTTTCGAAATAGAGTTCATTAATTAAAGTCAGTGTTGCTTTAAGACTGTATCTGTCGTTTAAGAGAGTGGTGTTAGTATTAGAGCTAGAATCTGTGGTGAACGTGTGTTCCTGTTTCGAGTACAAAAGCTAAGTTTATTGTTTAATTGTTGTACCTATACGATTGATATTGGTGATTCTTGAATATATATTATACTGCGAGTCCGAGAGGCCCATGTAACTTACAAAACCAGACCCTACTGTTGCTAAAATCAATCGTATTATTTTCTTTAATTGTTGTGTTTTCCTCAGGAAAATCCCGCCTATTTTTGAGGCCATTTCCCCGTAAAACTCTACTGAGTTAATAGAGCGACTGTGTTTCGTCTCTTGCATAAATTCATCTTCTTTTGGTTTTGAGTACAGGGTTTGGCGGGAGCCTTCTGCCCCGACAGTCCTGGAGGCGATGTTATAGATGGGAGCTTATTAACTGATAGCTTTGGTATAGTGCTTACACAGACACATAACAAAGCTCTCCGTTACAGCACATGGGTGGCAAAACCAATCAAAACTTATAAATGTTTGATCTTTTCACTGTAATATTTCCATGTGCATCCTAGAAATTAAGTTCTGACTATTTTACTGCCTGTTTACTGTATTTTGATGTATTTGTGTGTGTGTGTTACATGTATTAAACAATACTAAATTTCTACAATCAGTTTGTTTACATTTTATATTAATTTGTCCAACAAGTTAGAGATTTCGTGAAGCTTATGCTATTCAATTAAAATTCTAGGTAATCTAAAAGCTTTTTCAAAGAACATATCGCTATAAAGAAAGAATAAGCCTTACACACAACCAAGTAAAAGTCATTCAGAGTCTTAAATAACAGAGATGGATTGATACCTCACTTTAAAATGTTTTGACTATCTCATCATGAGCAATGTCTATGTTTAAATTGATTTGGTCTATTTCTATTAGGACCTAACACACATGTTGTCCACATAGAGAAGCATTGTGTCAGCAGTCGGGGATCCCCAATAACAAAAAATATAAATACACATAAACGTCCCGTTGACGTAGACTGCCTCTGGCGAAGCCCAAGCTAGAAGTACACAGGGGTCTGAACGAATAAGAACCAAATCAATAGGTCTTGTAACCAGACCACAGGTCAGTACTCTACCTGAGGCCCAGCTTTACTGTCTGTCAGCTTCCACAAGGGTAAGAACTGGACCTTATAACCTAAAACTCACTGCTCTATAAGGTATCGATCCATAAACTGTATTGTTTGATAAGGTCATTATTTTCTAAGCTACAAGCTAAAAGATATGCTGTAAATGCTACTAGTACATACTATCTGGTGTTCATACAGACACGGAGGCCAGGGTCCGTTACATTTGGTGCTCGTGAGCAAGGATCTAGTGAAGTGCGACGCGGTAGCCTCGCTGCTAGATAGAATCTGGTAATTTAAAAACAAAAAAAAACACAACGTAGACTTAATTTTTGACGATCACAAAACCAGATTTTTCACTACCTACTGATAATCATTTATTGAAAGCATAATAAAATGCTAAGTTTAGCTAAAGAGCAAAGCAAAGAGCTTCCTGCTAAACCTTTAACATAACTTGGTTCAAAACTAAACAGACCTGATTTTTATGACCATAGACCTTTCGTTGAAAAGACAGCATTCCGTTATTTTTACTTGTTGGGCAAAACAGTAACACAGTTATTAAAAAAAAAAAATTACTAAAACAAATAGGTCACAGAAATTTAGTACTTGTTGATGCATTTAAGGCTTACAGTGCATGATGGTTATGGTGTTATTTTAGCGTGCCAAGCAGAGGTGAGAAAAGTTGCGCTACAAAAAAAAAAAAAAAAAACGATTTTTTTAAAATAAACCAGTGTTCTAGGTCTCAGAGAGATAATAAAGATGCACATAAATAAACAACATAACAGACAAAATAAAAATCACAACAACAAACGTTTTCTTCTATTATGATAAAAAAATCTAATACATTAAAAGAAAAAAAAAAACAAATTGAAAATTTACGAATCTAACCCACTCAGAGTATTTTATCGATATGGAAAGAAATCACTGATCTTGATTGATTATTTGCATATTTATAATAATAGTGCGCAAACTAATATGAAGCAGTGGCAGCGTATCAAAAGGATAAGTGAAGCTGAAGACGTCGGCGTTAGGTATAGGTTTTGACTTAGGTATATGCGTTAGATTAGAGTATTTAGTTAAGTCCAGTTAGATGTATGAAAAGAGAAGGATAACGAGCTAATGCAATCTCTGATTGCTTGATTGATAGTGTGAGAGGTAATGGCTGAGTGAATGTATGAGTGCTTATCAATCATAAACGATTGAATTCATTGGATTCTGAATACTAAATAAACTACCGTGGGTAATATATTATCAGAATAGCATCAAAGAAAGAATCGTAAGAATCTAATGCGTGGAGACACATGCATTGTACCTGCTATAATAACGGTACACCTTTTATGAGCCAGCAAATTAAATGTTTATAAAGGCAAAAGCACAAAGTACATATAAGTTGTTTTATCTGCCTAGAATCATGATCACAGTTAATCATGAGTTCACAAACATTACTAGCCTACCTAGCTACCTAAAATATTAACAAACCTAGTTCACTAGTAACCATTGAGCTCGGCTCAGATTAAATAAGCAGTGATTATGATGAGATTATGAAAATATTGCCTAATTTGAGAGTGGTTACAACTGTATGAAACAAATTCTAGCAGTGAAAATAATGTGGGACTGATAATTGTTTTAAGAATAAAATTCTAGATACTAGAACTCGCCTCGGTCATGAATGTTATGAATGAAAGGAAAGCTCAGTTGTTTAAAAACGGTTTACGAGACTGATTCGTGGGATAACTACCATATGACTTTGTACAAAGCCGATAGTTTACGCCAGGTGTTATTAGCGCAAGAAGGATGAAACAATAGCAAAAATAAATGGGTCTTAAGGCGGCATTACAAAACAATAGTTTAAACATTACCATAAGTTCTACCTGGAAAGGCTGATAAAGTGATGATGAAACAAATGCACAAATTTATAATACCTAGCAGCTTGGACTCCTTTTATGAGGCGGTCTTTTTCAGTACTCTTTAGATCTAGACTATGCTAGTGGTTATTTAAAAATTGGACTGAGTTGGTTAGACACAGTGAGTGGCCTGTCTGAGAGACTGGATGCGGTGGGTTCGACTCCCAACACTCGGTTAATTGTTGAATTAAGATAATTGATGACTGTTTAAAACATACGTAGCGGGATAGACTCCCAACATTCTGCTTACTTGTAAGTGTAGTGTGTAAGTGATAAGTTAAATTAATATTATTGATAAAGGTTAGCCTAATGTTTAAAAGATACTGGTCCGAATGAAAAAGTCAATCCGAAAAAAATAATTAATATAAAAGAAGGTATTGCAAAATATAATTCGTGTCTAGTTATAGGTGACTTTAATATGTATTCTTGTAATGATAACGTTATTAATTATTTTGAATTTGTGACAGCTTTCTGCGAGTTCGCTCAGAGAAATCAGGTAAAAAATTGTAACGATCGAATATTGGATTTAGTGTTAGTATCTCTGGGCATGGATGAGGTGGTGGTATGTCCCGCTGACGAGGAGCTGGTACCGCGCGATGAGCAGCACCCGCCGCTCGCGGTGTCGGTGCGCCGCGCGCCGCCGCCTGCCGCACGCGCGCCTCCCTCCGCGCAGCCGCTCCCGCCCCCGCCCAACGACGAACACCAATGGAACTTTTCCAAAGCTAATTATCACGAACTATATTCGTCGATTGCAACAGCAGATTGGAGTCCTCTCTATGAAACACGAGATCCCGAGGAAGCCTTGGATTTACTCTACGGCACTTTGGCAGACATTTTTGACAAATGTGTTCCCAAAAAACGCCACCATCGAACAGACTCTAGGTATCAGTATCCCAACTGGTACACAGCTGACATCATAAGAGAAATTAAACTGAAGGCAAGGCTACATAGGCAATACAAACAAGGAACATCGAGTTATGTAGCATTTTCAGAAAGTAGAGCAAGGGTGAAGAAAATGATAGAAGAGGCGCAAACTCAGCACCAGCAACGAGTAGAGCAACGTCTGACGGAGGATCCGAAATCGTTCTGGAATTTTGTGAAAGCAAAAAGAGGGACCGTGAATCGAAAACAGATTACACTTAACGGAAAAACACTCTCGGAATCGGAATGTGCGAAAGAATTTGCGAAGTTTTTTCATTCGGTTTACGGCACCTCGCCGGCTCAACTAGACGTGGCAGCGGCGGAGGCGGCAAGCCCCGCCAGCGCCACGCGCGTGCACGTGCCGCGCCTGACGCTGGCCGAAGTGCGCGCGGCGCTGACGATGCTCAAGCCGAAGCGGTCCGCAGGCCCGGACGGCATACCAGTTTTTATTATGAGAGACTGTCGAATGCCGCTTGCAGAACCACTCGCCCATATTTACAATGCTTGTCTAGAGAAATCACACTTTCCAGAACGGTGGAAGATAACAAGGGTTATTCCTATACCTAAAGGCTCTGGATCAGATGTGACGGAATACCGACCGGTGGCTATTCTGTCGACGGCGGCGAAGGTCTTTGAATCAGCCATGCAGCGCAGCATGCAGGAGCAGGTCTCGGCACGACTATCCGACGCGCAGCACGGATTTCGGCCAGCTCATAGCACCTCAACGAACCTCCTTGACTCCATGGCCTTAGTGCTACCGCAAGTCGACGCAGGGGTGCAAGTCGACGCCGCCTACTTCGACTTCAAAAAAGCGTTCGATCTAGTCGACAACGACATCCTACTTAAAAAGTTGGCGACGATCGGCTGCACTACCAAACTGCTGCAGTTCTTCGCGAGCTATATGAAGGACCGGCGGCAGTATGTCGACTACGCAGGATGCAGATCACGGGCTTACTCTACATTGACAGGCGTGAGTCAGGGAAGTAATCTGGGGCCGCTAGAGTTTATCATAATGATAAACGACCTGCCGACCGTCGTCAAGGACGCCAAATGCTTGTTGTTTGCAGACGACCTGAAGTTACTTTTGCCTATCAAGGACGAAGAAGACTGTGTACGCCTACAACGAGACGTGGATAGAGTGGTAGAGTGGAGTAGGGTAAATGAACTCCAATTTAATACCAGCAAATGCTCTATAATAACTTTTAGTCGAGCTAAGACACCGCTCTACCACAACTACCAGTTGAGGGGTACTCAGCTGAAGAGAGTCGACTCGATAAGGGACTTAGGCGTTCGTCTGGACGACAAGCTACATTTCCGGGGGCAGGTGGTCAACATTTGCAAAAAGGCCTTTAAAACTTTAGGATTTGTACTCCGTCAGACAAACAGCTTCAAAAACCTAAAAGCAGTAAAGTCGCTCTATAATGCTCTAGTAAGAAGCCATTTGGAATTTAATTCAGCGATATGGGCTCCGCATGAGGCCAAGTACAAGCAAATGATAGAGCGCGTACAAAATAAGTTCACAAGATATTTATACTTCAAGGTGTACGGTATATACCCCTTCTACCCTTTGATGTATCCAACCTTGTTTGTTATAGGCATGGTTGGATACAACAAGCTAGAAGTAAGGAGGGATGCAGCGCTCGCTCTACATTTGCTAAAAGTGTTGAGAGGGATGATCGCCCATCCAGGTATTTTGGAGGAAATGCGGCTGAATGTGCCCTCGGACTATGTGCACAGACGAAGGCGCCCCGCCCTATTGGCAGTACCAAAAGGGCGAACCAACCTGCTACATAAAGCACCTCTGACGCGAAGCATCCGCACGCTTAATTTGATTGCCGAGAAAATCGATCTTTTTTACTGTTCCCGGAGCGAATTCCAAAAGGCTTTGTTTTTTATTTTATGTTATCACAGTTCGTATTAAATGTAATTTTTATTTTATTTTATTTTTAATTTTATTTATGAATTATTGATATTGTTTTATTGAATGATCTTTGTTGTGTTGTGTGTGTTTGAATGTTGTATATTGTATTCTGTAAAGGTTGATTTTTATTATAATAAGACATTTTTATAATATAAGGTACTCTATCGCATTGGGTGTGCCTGTTAGGATAGATGTACGTTTATGAATAAATAAATAAAAATAAAAATAAATAAAAGTATTGGTTCGACTCCTACCATAATACAAAAAGCTGTATTTATACAATTAAATGTATTGGTGAATATTAAATTAAGATGTAGGAGACAAGAGTTCAATCCTCTTGCAGAAAAGACGTTTCTATAATAATAATATGTATTCTCATAAACGAAATTGATAAAGGTCAGCTTTATGCTTAATACTCCACTCGTCCGATTGTAAAAGACAATTCGAAAATATAATTAATATAAAAGGAAGGTATTGGTTCGACTCCTACCATAATAAAATAGGCTGTATTTTTACATAAAATTGGATTGGTAAATATTAAATAAGGAAGGACAACTGAACAACAATCTGAACAAGAGTTCAATCCTCTTGTAGAAAATAAGTTTCGATAATAATATTTATTTCCATCGTATTTGAAAAAGAAGCATTATAGTTAAGAAAAAAAAAACCACTGGTTCGATTGAAGAAAACAATCCAAATGATAATTAATATAAAAGAAAGGTATTGGTTCGACTCCTACCATAATATCTGCATAATTCTGCGATCGATCTGCAGAAATTTGTTCCGTTGGTCTGGGTGTTTTCTATGTATAATAAAAATATCTATCTATGTAATGTATTGTATTAAGTATATCAGTTATCTAGTACCCATAACACAAGCTCTGCTTAGCTTGGGGCTAGATAATGCTATGTGAATTGTCCAGCATTATTTATTTTATACAAAAGGCTGTATTAATATAGATTATTTGATTGATGAAGGTTTAATTAGGAAGTAAAAGACAAGAGTTCGAGTCTCTTGCGGAAAAGATGTTTCTATAAACATGTTTGATCCTATGAACATAATTGGTAAAGGGTTGTTTTAAATATACTTGACTTCTGTCACAGTACAAGTTTGTTTGAATATAAATAAACTGATAAATTGATAATTATCATTACTACTCCATTAAAAGTTACAACTAGAGACAATGCCTGATTATAAGTTAGTATACGTGATAAATAAGAGCAATGAGAGCGTGATTGAGTGAAAAGACGCTTTGAAAAAAAAAATAGATTTAAAAAGTTATTATTGTTACATTCGATAGTAATATATCATAATATTCCGCTTATAAGATTGGGAGTGAGACACCGGTTATATATAGAATAAATTAAGATCGTTTTATGATAAATATATGTATAGAACTTGTATATATAATCTTCTTCATCAAGATATGAAAGCCTGTGTACCTAGTCTTCATAAAATAATACCTGAATCAAGCTCTAGTTCTAGAATAACCTAGAAAAGCTAATAGCCGTCTCTAGAACATTTAAAATATATTTGAAGCAATTAAAGAAAGTTGAGAGTTGAAATTTGGATAAATAATGCGTTGAACAGACAAAACTCAATTAAAATCTATTACTCGCATTATATTAAGATACCGTAATACTGGTTATGATAAAAGAACAAACCCGCACATAACGAAAACTATAAAGTAATTAGCAACGTCCATAAAGTGACTGACAATAACAAGAGTTATTATGGTTTACAAATAAAGCTCAACGCTAATGGACCCATCGTAAAAGGGATGCATTATTGATTAAGAGAGAAATAAACCTGATGATTTGATCTCATTAATGAAATTTTTCTAATAACAGGTATATTACAAACGAGTAAGTAAGATTGTAAGTTTTACTGAGAGGTACGAAAAGGAGCATAGTTATTTTAGTAGGTCATTATTAGTCATAATAATAATAATTGGCGATAAAGAGATTGAGATTGGGCCTAATTCAACTCAAAGGTGTGTCAAAGACCAAATAATGGTTATAAAGAGTTTTGGTAGTATGAAGATTGATATAAAACTCGCATTTTAATTGTATTCTAAACAAGTAAAACAGTAACAGAGGATTTATAACATTCAATTGAATAGAACCCAAATTAATTGATTATACATTAATCACACAAAGGCTTAGTGTATTAGAATAAATTGATGATTGTTAAGGTAGTGTTATGCGACGTGTTACAAACTATACACCTATCGCATCGATGAAGGATGGATCGATTATAAGATCGACATTGGCAACTGGTATATAATGTACGATTGTACATACACGACCAACATTGTCTCTAAAGGTCATAATAGCGTTGAAATTCATGTGCAAGCAAGCTATGGAAATTATAATAAAAGTCATTACTACTCGCATAAGACATAATAAATAGAATTCTAGACTCGTTCAGTTAAATATCAGAAACGGTGTCAAATAAAGGATATTACTTGGACCACATTAAAGTCAAAAAACTGACACAATACTGCCACAATCATTTCAACTACAATATGGATTGGATTCAGTAAAGTACTCGTATCCAACGAGAAGGTGGAAAGATGAGATGCAATTTTATTGCTATCATTATTTTTGTCAAATGTATTTAGATATAAAGATTGATTTGATGAGGTAAGGTAGGAAATTTGGTAGTTAGTTGTTTAAGATGAGCGATAACAATAATAAATGTAAGTAGGTAAGATAAAGATGGACTGAAAGATGATTTTCTTTAAGAACGTTTATATTATGTTAAGCGAAGCTTAAGGATACCGCAGGTTTGGGGGTGGTCAGTTATGGTAGAAGAGAAATTTCATATCTCATGGATGAAGGGGTAATTGATGATGATAATGTTGAATTAACAGCGTAAGTCCAGTCTGAGGGTGGACTTAGGTCATATCATAAATTGTCCAATAATAATGTTTAATATTTATGACGATGCGATATTAAAATAATAAAATAAAATAAAACAAAATAAAATAAAATAAAATAATAAAATAAAATAAAATAAAATAAAATAATAAAATAAAATAAAATAAAATAAAATAAAATAAAATAAAATAAAATAAAATAAAATAAAATAAAATAAAATAAATAAAATAAAATAAAATAAAATAAAATAAAATAAAATAAAATAAAATAAAATAAAATAAAGTAAAGTAAAGTAAAGTAAAGTAAAGTAAAGTAAAGTAAAGTAAAGTAAAGTAAAGTAAAGTAAAGTAAAGTAAAGTAAAGTAAAGTAAAGTAAAGTAAAGTAAAGTAAAGTAAAGTAAAGTAAAGTAAAGTAAAGTAAAGTAAAGTAAAGTAAAGTAAAGTAAAGTAAAGTAAAGTAAAGTAAAGTAAAGTAAAGTAAAGTAAAGTAAAGTAAAGTAAAGTAAAGTAAAGTAAAGTAAAGTAAAGTAACGAAACGAAACGAAACGAAACGAAACGAAACGAAACGAAACGAAACGAAACGAAACGAAACGAAACGAAACGAAACGAAACGAAACGAAACGAAACGAAACGAAACGAAACGAAACGAAACGAAACGAAACGAAACGAAACGAAACGAAACGAAACGAAACGAAACGAAACGAAACGAAACGAAACGAAACGAAACGAAACGAAACGAAACAAAACGAAATAAAACAAAACGAAACGAAACAAACCGAAATAAAACAAAACGAAACGAAACAAAATAAAATAATTAAGTGCTAGTGAAGGTAGAAAAAAAAAAGGAGCGTGAATGGTTTTATGAAAACTTCTTCACTCGAATTCTCTGCGTGTTGAATTTTCAGAGGGTGGAATGTAGTGGTACGCTGCCACATAAATAATTCTCAAGTTACCCTTGACTTATCTACGAAATAAAGTTTAAAAGGCAAATATTTTTTTTTGGTTTTAAAAGCAATTCATACGTCTGCAAGTCATTAAAATTTATTTCACGCTGATAAACAGACCCAAAAGCATAACACTTTAAAACAATAACCTCTCCCAATAAATTTCGATTCTAAAGAGCTTTTTTTTTGTAATATGAGAAATTCAGTCTCCACACGTGCAGCTTAAAACAAAACTTCGAACCATGGAATGTCGGCTATTCAAGTACACTTTTGACACAAAACAATAAAGTATATTCTTTATTGCTTTTTGCCTTTTTTTGTAACTCGGCGCGTCCGGATTTCTAAGCGCCGCACATGGTCAACAAAAGGTATTTTCGTTATGAATGTTTTAGGTTTATTGAATGTTAATCTTAAGGAAATGGTTAGTAATTAAGTAATTAAGGCTTAGTTATAAATGCATGTAACATTATTCATTCTCGTTGGAGACGTCACAGCGAAAATGAATATACACTAATTAAGGTCCTTTATCTGTATTACAAGATTCACATGCCATACAATTGGCGAGATTAAAGTATAATTATCACGATAGGTCAAAGTTATTGGCTTTCTATGCTGTGATAAATTATAAGTAATGTTTCTATTATTTTCGTTATTTTTATGTGAAACGGCGGTGTTGGCGACGACTAGCGACATCTCATGGCAGGGCGTCAAATCAATCAAAGGGGGCGGAGATATTCATATTCATATTCATATATATTTATTGCAATCATTGTGTACATTTTTAGGTCTTAGTTTAAAAGTAATGTTTATGAGGCACAATGGTACCCTAGCAGGGCGTGGCAATAGGTACTGAGAGTGGAGGTGGACCGGGTTTCTATAAGAATCTCTAGTTATGTTTTAGGTTTTAGCGGAAAAGTATAGTTCAATAACTTTTGTAGTTACATTTTTATATATTATTGTATAGGTAGTAATGTATATATTCATAATGCATAAAAATTCGTTAGTTTTAGTTTTTATTTTAATTTATCGTTGAAGAAGTCACTTAAATTATAATAGCATTTATGTAGAAGGTATTGTTTTAATTTTTTTTCAAATATATGGTCTTTTTCCTCGTCTTTTAGTATATCCGGTATTTTGTTATAGATTTTAGATGCCATTGCTTTTGGCCCGGAACTTTGCATTTTTAGTTTTGATTCGGGTAGTGTAATTTTATGCTTAAACCTAGTCGGATAGCGTCGCGGTTGATCAGCTGTTTTTGGGAAATTTTGGGGATATTTTCGGATAAATTTACAACATTCAAATATATAAATACATGTCAGTGTTAGTATTTTATGCTGACGAAAGTGGTCTTTGCAGCTCTCAGGGCTCTTTATATTAACTAATATTCGGATACACGATTTTTGAAGAACAAAAAGATCTAGGACGTCAGTAATATTTCCCCAAAGTAGGATTCCGTATGAGAGCCAGGCAAAAGCGTAAGCATAGTACGCCGAAACGGCAGTTTTCAGGTCAGTTGCTTTTCTGAGTTCTCTTAGAGCGTATGTGAAACTAGAGAGCTTTGTCTTAATTTTTTTAATATGATCTTTCCAATTAACGTGTGTGTCAATAGTTATGCCTAATAGTGAAAACGAATTTACACATTCTAATTTGATGTCGTTGTATAAGAAGTTTATGTCAAGGGGGGTTTTTTGAAACGGTCGAAATTGCATTATTTTTGTCTTAGTATAATTAATGTCAAGGTTGTGATCATTCATCCATTGTTCTACAGAGGTAAGTATGTCAGTTAATTTTAAATTGAAATTTATGTCATTATTATTAGTTGATGTCAAAATTGAAATATCGTCAGCGAATAGAATTGAAGGTTCATTAATTATTTTAGGAAGGTCATTGATGTATAAAAGAAAAAGTATACATCCTAATACGCTTCCTTGAGGAATTGAAGCTTTTATTTTTATGGGAGCTGATTTTATTTTGCTTACGATGCCGGTTTTATTGTCAAAATGGTCTAGTTCGACATACTGGATGCGATTGGTTAGGTACGACTTAAACCAGTCGTGCGCTACTCCTCGTATACCTATTCCATTTAATTTGTCGAGTAATATATTAAATTGGACTTTGTCATATGCTTTCGTCATGTCGAGTAGTAAACCGATAGCGTACTTTTTATCATTAATAGTTTTTAATATCTCTTCCGTAAATTTATAAACAGCGAGTGTGGTGGAACGGTTTTTCCTAAATCCATTTTGTGCATCGTCGTATATGCCATATTTTTCACAAAAGGAATTTAGTTTGCGTTGCATTATTTGTTCAAAGATTTTTGATGCAGTAGGTAGGAGCGCTATCGGCCTGTAATTATTGGGGTCACTTCTAGACGCCTTTTTGTGTATCGGTTTTATTAGCGATTCTTTGAGTAAGTCGGGGAATATTCCTTCCTGGAAGGATTGATTAATTAGGAGGAAATATGGAAGGGTGAGCTCGGTTGCACAATTTTTTATTAGAATGGGTGGTATTTCGTCAATACCATAGCTGTATTTACTTTTTAAGTTGACTTTAATTATAGAATATTACGCCTTCTAAGGTCCCGAAGGCGGTTAACGACCAATGGAGACGCGGCGCAAGAGCAGATTTCCTGGAAATGCCATGGTGCCTGCAGGCAGAAAGGGGTGTAGAGGGGATTACGTAAATAGGCCAGCAGAGAGGATCTCCGGGCAGACGGGCAGAGAGAGAGACGAACGATACCCTAGCGAGATAGAGGTCTTGAGATCCTAGTGCGGTTCTGAGGTCATTAAGCTCCAGTGATAGCTTTCGAAATAGAGTTCATTAATTAAAGTCAGTGTTGCTTTAAGACTGTATCTGTCGTTTAAGAGAGTGGTGTTAGTATTAGAGCTAGAATCTGTGGTGAACGTGTGTTCCTGTTTCGAGTACAAAAGCTAAGTTTATTGTTTAATTGTTGTACCTATACGATTGATATTGGTGATTCTTGAATATATATTATACTGCGAGTCCGAGAGGCCCATGTAACTTACAAAACCAGACCCTACTGTTGCTAAAATCAATCGTATTATTTTCTTTAATTGTTGTGTTTTCCTCAGGAAAATCCCGCCTATTTTTGAGGCCATTTCCCCGTAAAACTCTACTGAGTTAATAGAGCGACTGTGTTTCGTCTCTTGCATAAATTCATCTTCTTTTGGTTTTGAGTACAGGGTTTGGCGGGAGCCTTCTGCCCCGACAGTCCTGGAGGCGATGTTATAGATGGGAGCTTATTAACTGATAGCTTTGGTATAGTGCTTACACAGACACATAACAAAGCTCTCCGTTACAGCACATGGGTGGCAAAACCAATCAAAACTTATAAATGTTTGATCTTTTCACTGTAATATTTCCATGTGCATCCTAGAAATTAAGTTCTGACTATTTTACTGCCTGTTTACTGTATTTTGATGTATTTGTGTGTGTGTGTTACATGTATTAAACAATACTAAATTTCTACAATCAGTTTGTTTACATTTTATATTAATTTGTCCAACAAGTTAGAGATTTCGTGAAGCTTATGCTATTCAATTAAAATTCTAGGTAATCTAAAAGCTTTTTCAAAGAACATATCGCTATAAAGAAAGAATAAGCCTTACACACAACCAAGTAAAAGTCATTCAGAGTCTTAAATAACAGAGATGGATTGATACCTCACTTTAAAATGTTTTGACTATCTCATCATGAGCAATGTCTATGTTTAAATTGATTTGGTCTATTTCTATTAGGACCTAACACACATGTTGTCCACATAGAGAAGCATTGTGTCAGCAGTCGGGGATCCCCAATAACAAAAAATATAAATACACATAAACGTCCCGTTGACGTAGACTGCCTCTGGCGAAGCCCAAGCTAGAAGTACACAGGGGTCTGAACGAATAAGAACCAAATCAATAGGTCTTGTAACCAGACCACAGGTCAGTACTCTACCTGAGGCCCAGCTTTACTGTCTGTCAGCTTCCACAAGGGTAAGAACTGGACCTTATAACCTAAAACTCACTGCTCTATAAGGTATCGATCCATAAACTGTATTGTTTGATAAGGTCATTATTTTCTAAGCTACAAGCTAAAAGATATGCTGTAAATGCTACTAGTACATACTATCTGGTGTTCATACAGACACGGAGGCCAGGGTCCGTTACAGTATCCTTTTTTATTATTGGTTGTTGGTTACAATAATTAAGGAATAAAAACCAATTAAGGCTAGTATTTATATTTATTCCTTTTCCAAAAAAATCAAAGCCGTCACTCGAAGTAAGAGTGCCCAGAATGCTGGCAGCATTGCCACTATGAATGGTAATGCTAATCCTTTGACGGAAATAGAAGCCAGTATTCCGATCACTTGTGGACTCTCTGAGAAGTTTTGTAAGATCTTATCTTTATATTATATCCTATAATCCTATCCATCCTCGTAAAAAAAAATTATATCAATCTATCTATATTGCGTGTGCTCCAGGACCCCAAGGACCTAGGGTTTCCCAACCGGCTCAAATATATAAAGAATAAATAAATAAATAATGCTGGACAATCCACACAGCACCATCTAGCCCCAAAGTAAGCTACTCAAAGCTTGTGTTATGGGTACTAGATAACTGATATATTTAATACATTCATTATATACATAGATAGATATTTTTTATGATATATAGAAAACACCCAGACCATTTGAACAAATTTCTGCAGATCGTAAACAAATTTGTTCCGAGGCGGGAATCGAACCCGCAACCTCATGCGTCGCAGGCGGACTCTCGCCCGCTGCACCACTGAGGTCGTCAAATTATATTAATTAATTATATAGATTTGCGTATTTTCCTCCCCGTTTGAGGGACGTCGTGTTTATAACAATCTTATTAAGAATAATATGTCATACAATTATGAAGACGACTGGTGAAGCTTGAGGGAATCTGCTGTATACAGGCAGCGCAGGAGGCCTGTGTCCAGTAGTGGACGTTGTTCGGCTGAGATGATGATGGTGAACAACACAGGAAATATTTAAAAACTTTAGACTTTGAGCAATGCGACACCTCTCGTCAAACGAACTAAACTTAACTTTAGTCTTTGAACAGGAATGGATAAATTTCAATGTTTCCGCGCTTCAGTCTATAGAAAGTCGCAAAGATTTTCGACTCCTACGTCACTTGACCTCGTGGTGTAGTTGATTAGTACATTCCGGTACTGACGGAAGGATGCGGATTCAAGTCCCGTCGAAGCCGAAAATTTTTGCGAGATGTTATTTGATTTCTTAGAAATTAGCCAGAGTGTGAGGCTTTACGCAATATAATAACAAAAAACTACTGGAAATATTGAGGACTGGGATAAGTTTTAAACTTTTTGTTTGGCCATTGATGAAGTTAACATTTTACAAACTTTGTTAAAAAAAAAGACTGGCCTGACACTATAATCTAGCAGATAAAGGACTCAAAATGCTAGATAAGGTAGGTATTTCGTTTATCTTCACGCCTCGTTTCTTTCGTATGAATTTGCGAAGTGTAAATTCCAATTTGCCTCGGGGAAATCTAAATTGGCCTAAAATTGGTCTATCGAAGCTTCCCGTCTTCAGCGGGTTCCAAAGTGGTACAGTGTAAATAAGTTCTTTGAAAGGAGGTAGCGACAGTTACGAACTAAAAATTTGAGACTACTTGATATTAGATAGAGGATTTGTGGTTTTAGATAGATAATTTTTTAAATGAAACTATCTATCTAAAACCACAAATCCTATTTTCAATTCTTAATTTAATCGTAAATTATTTATGTTTTTAGTTCATGTAATCTCCTGATGTCACCGATAAAACAACGCAGTACGATGTGAAGTAAGTTTTATGAAAATAATGTTACAGCACAATCGTAATAGCTGAAAAACTCAAATAACAATAAGTACTTATGATCAAAGTAACACAAGTCTGTTATTTGACAAAGTTTGTGTCGATTCTGTAAGAACGGCTCAAAGTAACAAAAATGGGACAAAGTTTCCTTCTTATCTTTAATCAGAGATATCCTTATAATCTTGTGTCAAAGGAATTAGATGAGAGGAAATGATGACATAATTTGGCATTGTTCGGGAAAGTTTCATTGTAAAACATGATCTTATGGTTTAGGAATCAAAATAATTAGGACCATTCATGCCCTCCTTTAAAAGTGTAAGTATACACGATGTAGTGGTGTGTTCCGTACAACACTCAAAGGGAAAAAAAGGAACCCTTTTAGGATCACTTTGTTGTCTGTCTGTCTGTCTGTCCGTCTGTCGACCCTCTTTTCTCAGGAACGCGTGGTGGTATCGTGTTGAAATTATCATCAAATACTCAAGTCCATAACCTCTTGGAGCCGCGATAAATAAAACTTTTAGGTTAACGCACTCAAAAGTTACAGCAGGCATGAAGCAAGGTCTTATAGCAAAAGTAAAGTATAAAATCCAAAAACCGTAAATTAGTAGTTACTAAAAAAAGTGTCTCTCTCTGGACCAAAATATACAAATTACTAACTTCCCGTTGACCTAGAATCATGATATTTGGCAAGAAACAAGGTCTTACACTTAAACGGAACCCTTAATGCGTCAGTCCGACTCGCACTTCACGTTTTATTCTTTCTTGCAATGTATCATAACAAAATCCAAGATATCTCATTGTTCTTCATTTAAATTACTTTCCGGAAAAAACCGAATCATTTCTCAATCTATTTTTTACTCTCAAAGACAATACAAAGCCATTTAATTCCATAAACCTTACTCCTACGAGTTAGAGTTCCAAATAAAAGCAATTTCCATAAAATCTTTCCCCATTTACAAAATATATTTTTCAAGAAAAGACAATAGGCAGTGACACGTAGCGAAGAGTATATTCATATTGTGTAATGTTTTTATTACTTTTATTTCACGTTTGGGAGATATTAGCCATATTTATTGCAACTTCCATTATTGTTTAACAATAACGTAGCGCTATTGCGATAGAGAAATGCGGATAAAATGGCGTCGTCATAGTTTTATTCTGTCGGAAATTTGGTAAGAAAATTGAAAATGATACCTTTACCGGTTATTTGCTAATACCTACTTAGAGACCATAAATATTGTATCTCTAAAATTTAACCCTCTGGGAAGAATAAAAGGTAGCGTATTAATTACTGTAATTATTGTTTTATCTGTTAAAATAGATGTTCAAGTTTTACATTTCAAATAGTCGAGAGAGGTAACCGCTTCTTTGGTGGTCGGGTAAAAATGTGATTTCCATTTTCCATATTTTCCGTAGAAGGCGGTTCCTAAACAAGGTCCGACGTGCCCCGCGTACATCCCGCCCTAAAAGCACAGATAATTATGAATAACGTTTTAAAAAACAACATCCCACGCCATTATGCAATAATTTTATATTAGCTGCGGATATATTGTGGCGTATTTTCCATTTGGATTGGAGATTATGGTTTTCAATTTTTCGGGACACACGTTCATTATGAACGCAATATTTACGTAGAGTAGGTACATACATAGTACGGGTGCGATACTGTCTACAATAATAATAATAATAATAAAAAAAAAAAAAAAAAAAAAAAAAAAAAAAAAAAAAAATGTCACCGCCCGTGTCAGACGTCTGTTCTTGCAAATTTTTATTTTATTTACAATTTGATGGCAAAATAATCATGTAATACGCAAAGCCATTTACCAAGAACTCAATTGAATAAACATGTAAGAAAATGATCACAAGAGCACGTACGAGGGCGGCTACAAAGGCACTCCGACCACCACCACCGCAGCCCGTCTCGACTAGCTCCACATCCACATCTTCGTCCTCAGATGAAGAGGAATTTCAAACGCCGCCTGAGACGAGTGATGTGTTGAGCAGTGAAGACGAGCTGCCACCGTTGCCTCGACCGCCGCGAACACCTGTGCGGCGAGGACGACCTACGCTGTCAGCTGGCTTGGGACCTGTAGGGCACACAGCCCCGCGACCGGCCCCCGCCGCTGACGGAAGAGTGCGGCGCATGAAGTGGATACAAAGAATTAACGAAAATGTCATGCGCGCGTACTATAGGGCTACAGAGGGAGGAACTAATTTGACTGCGTACCGTTCTAGGATAATGCCGTTGTTTCAGGCCCTTGAACCGACTGTCAACATTAACGTGCAGCGACTATCTGATCAGGTACGGGTCATTCAACGTTCAAAGCTGTTGGATGACATTGTACTTGATCAACTTCGACGTGAGGTGCTCAGTGCTCAAGTGGTGAACCATCCACAGTGTAACCAGGCTGTTACATTGCCACCGCGACACATCACATCAACACCAGTGATATCCCAGCCTGATTACGCTGTGGAAGAGGTCAGTCACGAGAGCATTGAGGTAAGTACCCAAAATGATGAGCAATTGAGGAGGGCTTTGGAAGATGCGATTCTAAGTTATAAAAATTCAAATTTAAGACCGCGTCTGCCTCGCTTCCCCACCCATAGACGTAATTTAGCTATAGTGGGGGCCTTGAACCCACTACTAGTCCCATATCTACTGACTAGTAGTGATCTTACTGATACGCACTCTATTCTCTACTGTGGGGCTATTGCGGCCTGCCGCGTTGCGCAGGTAAAGTTTCCGGACTGTGACCGTGCTCCGCGCCAGGCTAGCAGTACCCCTACTTGGCAGCAGCGAATAGAGAGGCGTATCAGTAGGTTCAGGACTCTCATAGCTAAGTTAATTTGCTTTAGGGAGGGCAACCATAGACCTCGGGTTATGCGCTTTGTGACACAGGCTTTTGACGGAACTGAAGTTCAACCTCAGAACTATTTAGCCTGTGCCACAGAGCGCATAGACTATCTAAAGCAAAAAGTCTATGCGTGGGCAAGCCGAATTAGAAGATACAAAAAGCGAGTTGACAGATTTTGGCAGAATCGCATCTTTCAAAGTGACCAAAGGAAAGTTTACCGCGATTGGGAGAAACCCGATCTACGTGTGTCTGACGATCAGGTACCGGATGCCGAAACCGGAAATAATTTTTGGCGAGGCATCTGGTCAATACCGGTCGAACACACGGAAGCGGACTGGATGAATGTGGTAAATTCTGAATGTGAAAACATCGAAACCATGGACTCTATCACCATCTCTCCGCTAGACGTAAGTAATGCAATCTGCTCGGCCCAAAACTGGAAAAGTCCTGGCCCGGATGGATTGCATAACTTTTGGCTAAAATGGTTTCGGTGCTCACACTCAGTTCTAGCCACACAATTCCAAGAAGCAATTGAGATCGGGTCACTCCCACATTTTATGACGACGGGTGTAACTTTCCTGCTCCATAAGTCTGGTAGTACTGCGGAACCGAAGAATTATAGACCTATAACATGCTTACCCACCATCTACAAGCTACTTACATCCATTCTGACCACAAAAATTAACACGCATATTGTTACAAACAATATTTTGGCATATAATCAGAATGGATGTAGGGTTGGGTCCCGTGGTACTAAGGAGCTCCTCCTCATTGACATGGCCATTAGCCAACAGGTCAAACGTGGCAGAGGGAACTTGTCGGCTGCATGGATAGACTATAAGAAGGCTTATGATTCGGTGCCTCATACTTGGCTTGAGAGGGTCTTAGAGTTGTATAAAGTAGATACTACTCTAAGATCGTTCTTGGGATCATGTATGAGGCAGTGGATCACTGTTCTTCGTCATCCAGGGAGCCGAATGGATCCACCTGCCACCAATGATTTGATAAGAATAGAGAGGGGTATATTTCAGGGCGACAGTCTGAGTCCCTTATGGTTTTGCCTAGCTCTGAATCCACTCAGTACTCTACTGAAAGATTCAGAAATAGGCTATCGCCTTCGGAGAGATGGTGGGGTCATTTCTCACTTGTTGTATATGGATGATCTCAAACTATTCGCACCGAATAAAACCCAGTTAATGGCCCTTCTGAATATCACACAGATATTCAGTAGTGCTATTAACATGGAGTTCGGTGTTGATAAGTGTGCGGTCATACAAATACAACGAGGGAAAGTTGTAAATTCTAGTAATTTACAACTTTCAGAGATAATGTCTCTCAAATCTCTCTCAGAGGGTGAAACCTACAAATATCTTGGTATGCCAGAAGCGTTGGGTATATTGGACGGGGACATAAAGCAGTCGGTGAAGGAGCGCTTCTTTTGTCGCCTTACAAAAGTGCTAAATAGCCTTTTGTCAGGTGGCAACAAGGTGCGTGCCTTCAACGGCTGGGTTATGCCACTGCTCACTTATACTTTTGGCATACTGAGTTGGACTCAGACTGAACTAGACGCCTTGGACTGTAAGGTTCGTCAACTTTTAACCACACATCGCATGCGACACCCACGAGCTTCGGTAATGAGATTGTATATCCCGCGGAAATGTGGTGGTCGAGGCTTTTTAAACGCCAAGACCCTACACAACCGTGAGGTATGCAATCTCAGAAATTACTTCCATCAAGCCGAATACCAGATGCATCGCGATGTGGTTACAGTTGATAAGAACCTTACCCCTCTTTCCTTAGCTAACGAGAACTGGCGCAAACCTACGGTGATGAGCATCCAGGATCGGAAGGCTATATGGGAGAGCAAAGAGCTGCATGGGAGATTCTACAAGGTCCTCACAGGACCTGATGTAGATCTCCCAAGCTCAGTAAACTGGCTACGTTTCGGTGACCTCTTCGGGGAAACCGAAGGTTTTGTTTGTGCAATTATGGATGAGGTGGTGAAGACGAACAACTACCGAAAGTATATCATGAAAGATGGCACGATCGATATCTGTCGAGCGTGTCATCTTCCTGGAGAGACCCTTCGTCATATACTTTCGGGTTGTTCGCACCTTGCTAACTCTCAGTACTTGCACAGACACAACCAAGTAGCCAAAATTATACACCAACAACTTGCTCTCCGATATGGCCTTACTGGACCTGAAGTTCCGTACTATAAGTACACACCGGCGCCAGTTCTCGAAAACGGCCGTGCCACGCTCTATTGGGACCGATCTATCATTACAGACAGGACTATTCTGGCGAATAAACCTGATATTGTACTGATAGATCGGTTAGAACGGAGGGCGGTGCTCGCTGATGTCACCATACCACATGATGTTAACCTCGTTAAAGCTGAAAAAGATAAAATTAGCAAATACCTTGATTTGGCTAACGAGGTTGTCAGCATGTGGGATGTTGATTCAGCGACTATCGTCCCGATAGTCGTTTCGGTTAACGGCGTAATAGCGAAGAGTCTCGATCAACATCTCAAGAAACTCTCGCTAGGAAGTTGGATCAAGGGCCAGATTCAAAAGGCGGTACTCCTGGACTCGGCGCGCATCGTCAGGAAGTTCCTCTCTTTGCAGCCCTAGTCACCGGCCGCTTGAGCCTAGCTTCGCGGCCGGTGATTCACCGTTTTGATATATTTTTTACTGTAGAATAGTTTTATAACATTTTATTTTCTATAGTAAAAAATGTATTTTATAAACGAGATTTAAGAATAAATGAGTGTATAATAATAATAATAATAATAATAATAATAATAATTTCAGGGCGACAGTCTGAGTCCCTTATGGTTTTGCCTAGCTCTGAATCCACTCAGTACTCTACTGAAAGATTCAGAAATAGGCTATCGCCTTCGGAGAGATGGTGGGGTCATTTCTCACTTGTTGTATATGGATGATCTCAAACTATTCGCACCGAATAAAACCCAGTTAATGGCCCTTCTGAATATCACACAGATATTCAGTAGTGCTATTAACATGGAGTTCGGTGTTGATAAGTGTGCGGTCATACAAATACAACGAGGGAAAGTTGTAAATTCTAGTAATTTGCAACTTTCAGAGATAATGTCTCTCAAATCTCTCTCAGAGGGTGAAACCTACAAATATCTTGGTATGCCAGAAGCGTTGGGTATATTGGACGGGGACATAAAGCAGTCGGTGAAGGAGCGCTTCTTTTGTCGCCTTACAAAAGTGCTAAATAGCCTTTTGTCAGGTGGCAACAAAGTGCGTGCCTTCAACGGCTGGGTTATGCCACTGCTCACTTATACTTTTGGCATACTGAGATGGACTCAGACTGAACTAGACGCCTTGGACTGTAAGGTTCGTCAACTTTTAACCACACATCGCATGCGACACCCACGAGCTTCGGTAATGAGATTGTATATCCCGCGGAAATGTGGTGGTCGAGGCTTTTTAAACGCCAAGACCCTACACAACCGTGAGGTATGCAATCTCAGAAATTACTTCCATCAAGCCGAATACCAGATGCATCGCGATGTGGTTACAGTTGATAAGAACCTTACCCCTCTCTCCTTAGCTAACGAGAACTGGCGCAAACCTACGGTGATGAGCATCCAGGATCGGAAGGCTATATGGGAGAGCAAAGAGCTGCATGGGAGATTCTACAAGGTCCTCACAGGACCTGATGTAGATCTCCCAAGCTCAGTAAACTGGCTACGTTTCGGTGACCTCTTCGGGGAAACCGAAGGTTTTGTCTGTGCAATTATGGATGAGGTGGTGAAGACGAACAACTACCGAAAGTATATCATGAAAGATGGCACGATCGATATCTGTCGAGCGTGTCATCTTCCTGGAGAGACCCTTCGTCATATACTTTCGGGTTGTTCGCACCTTGCTAACTCTCAGTACTTGCACAGACACAACCAAGTAGCCAAAATTATACACCAACAACTTGCTCTCCGATATGGCCTTACTGGACCTGAAGTTCCGTACTATAAGTACACACCGGCGCCAGTTCTCGAAAACGGCCGTGCCACGCTCTATTGGGACCGATCTATCATTACAGACAGGACTATTCTGGCGAATAAACCTGATATTGTACTGATAGATCGGTTAGAACGGAGGGCGGTGCTCGCTGATGTCACCATACCACATGATGTTAACCTCGTTAAAGCTGAAAAAGATAAAATTAGCAAATACCTTGATTTGGCTAACGAGGTTGTCAGCATGTGGGATGTTGATTCAGCGACTATCGTCCCGATAGTCGTTTCGGTTAACGGCGTAATAGCGAAGAGTCTCGATCAACATCTCAAGAAACTCTCGCTAGGAAGTTGGATCAAAGGCCAGATTCAAAAGGCGGTACTCCTGGACTCGGCGCGCATCGTCAGGAAGTTCCTCTCTTTGCAGCCCTAGTCACCGGCCGCTTGAGCCTAGCTTCGCGGCCGGTGATTCACCGTTTTGATATATTTTTTACTGTAGAATAGTTTTATAACATTTTATTTTCTATAGTAAAAAATGTATTTTATAAACGAGATTAAAGAATAAATGAGTGTATAATAATAATGTTGGACAATTCACACAGCATTATCTAGCCCAAGCTAAGCAGAGCTTGCTACAATAGTCTCTGTGTCTAGTTGAACTTCACGTAGGCTTTAAGACAAACGAAACGAATATTTAATGTGGTTTTTTTACCTGAAGAGATAGTTCTATCTGTCTATCCTACCTACATAGTGTGTATAAGAAGACTTCAATAAAATGAAAATAATGATGGAAAATTTTTAAACTAGAAACCATTGAACTATGAATCCTACATCCAAATGTAGAAACGCAGTGTTTTTCTATGGATAGTTAATTTTTATGGTTGCATGTTATTTTATCTAAAAATTTATAGAGATATAATTTTAATACATTTTAAGCTAGTCTCTGTGATGGTTCAATCCAAATAAAGAGTTTGTAAATTAAACAGTTTTGTGTAAACCGTCTAGCGCGTACATCATGCTTACATTTGCTCAACATACAAACATGTCTGTCTCCCCGTCCACTGCTGGCGCCGGCCCACGACCGCCTGCCAAGATCAACAATTCAACAATATTGACAACTACGCCAGACAGACGCAATCTAAGTATTGTGTCTGTAATCTGTATACCTATAGAAGAAAACATTACCAGATTTAAAGATCTCTCTTACTTATAGAGCTCTTTTATTGCAATAGTTAAGAGTCATTTCTTTCTTTAGTTGGTATATGTCGGCATAAAAAAAATATTTACACGTAAACATTGCTTACAGTTGACAGATTTGAATTAGTAAAGAGGTAGGGACCGTTTAGGATGGGACAGACCTACCAAGTAAATTAGTACAGCGCATCTACATGTTAACTGAGTTGTAGCGATGTATTCCCGTTGTCCCCATTGAATCTGTCCCCATTATGGGGACAACGGGAAGTCATAAAATTTAATTCCCGTTGTCCCCATTGACGCTTTCCCGTTATGGGGACAGCGGGAACTTAAATATCCTTCCTTTTGTCCCCATTGACGTAAGCATAATTTATATACATACATACAAATAAAATAAAAATCAGCGAGCCTTGACTCACGTTTTTGTCAGTTTTCATAACTAAAATCTGGGTGTCTTATCAAACGACGGAATCACTCGACCAACATGAAAACGGACCCATAAGGAAAGTTCTTGCCCTGAAGTCAAAACGTTCAAACATGACAGAAATGAACAAAAAGCTAAATTAAATCAACTCGGTAAATGTATTGTAGAGATAAAATAGCTGCGAACTTTGCTCTTAAATATCGACACAAAGAAAAGTGCAGCTCCAATATTATTCCAAAGGAACGAAGTTGAAATCACTCATAACTATTTTAAAATTCTTTGCAACGGACTTTTATGAAGGGCATTGTAAACTGATACAACTGCCCTTTATTTACTAGCACTATACAGAGTGTTTGGTACATGGACTCACAATATTTTCTGGGGGCTGTGGGGTTATGCGCTTCATTTTCCCGATACATGTTCCCCCTCAAGTATCGGGCCATGTACCACCACTAATAAAAATGATTAAACGTATCAATTAACTAACATAAGCACAGGTTTCTTAGCTTTTTTCTAAAACAACATTATGGAAATGGGTTTTGCTCAAAATGCCTTGCATTTTTCGTTAAATAATAGTTTTTGAACAGCGCTCTAGTGGACAAAAGCCTTTGCCGAGAAAAATGCAATAACATCTGCAACGATAAATTTAGCGAAGGCTGCTCTTTGCGCTAATTTGTGCTCTTGTGTGCTCGTTTGTGCTCGTTTGTGCTCGTTGCTGGAGGCCCTTGTGAGGGATGGCTAATTAGGGTTAATGTGTGTGTCGGCGAAAGTGGGACATTAAGAAATATGAAACTTAAGTGGCCTCATCTCAGAAATGACTTGTTTTATACTTACATTGTTTTAAAACGGTGGTTAACGTTTGACGGTTGTTTACGGTTTTATTACGATGTCAGTGTTCAGTGGGGTAGTTAGTTAGGTAGTTAGATAAGTTCTCAAGCACTTGCTGGAAAACCAGTGTTTAATAACAAGTTAGCTGATAAGATAACATTCATTGATGCTTTTTAACTGTTTCAATGTCTATTCATTGTTCTGGCTCCTTCCCATCTCGTAACTTTTCGATCTCGTAACCGTTATAAAACTGCAGAAAATTTTTATATATCATACATTTTGTCGTTAGTAAAGAAGGAACTTCTATGACAGTTAAAAATAAAAATTATAAGCGAGACTCAAGTAATGGATATTCTTCGTCATGTAGGTAAAAGAAGCAAAAAACAGCTCACAGTAAAAACCACCTCAATTTCAAAGAATTTTATAACTTCGCTGGAAAGTCTGCTACGCAACTTTTTGCTGCAAGAGTCGTACATCCCTCTCGATAGGGTTTAAATTACTGTGCAATTATCTGAAACAACGCTCGAAACGTAACTGTCTCTAATTCCGAGGAACCGCTGAAACACAGAAACACGTAAAACTACAGTTTGCTTTTAGCAGCACTTTTATCGCAGACTAGATGGATCGCTGGAACACTGCTTAGATAAACGCTGGAAAAGCATTATAAAAAGGTAAAAACGTCAGGCATGATGGCATGGAGGCTAAAGATTTCTTCGTCGCTTCTTTACTTTAGTCTACATACCGAAGCGACAGAAATCAAAAATATCACTTTATTTCCGTGTCCGTGTTTAGTTTTATAATTTTACTTTTTCTAAGTGTTGATTTATTGTATTTATGAAAATAAGAGATTTTGATTTTGATTGGTTTTGATTTTGGCGGACAAACAGTAAATAGGTCCGCGGCCTTGCATGTGTTATACAGCTAAACGGATAAAAGGATTTCCTCAGAATACAATCTATTTCATTTCCAAATTACATTGAGATCCGTTTAGCAGTTTATTAATGTTTTGGTAGGTATAGGTAAGTAAATAAATAAATAATGCTGGACAATTCACACAGCATTATCTAGCCCCGAGCTAAGCAGAGCTTGTGTTATGGGTACTAGATAACTGATATACTTAATACAATACACTACATAGATATATATATTTTTTATTATAAATAGAAAACATCCAGAACGCTCTGAACAAATGTCTGCAGATCGTACAAATATTTGTCCCGAGGCGGGAATCCAACCCGCAACCTCCTGCGTCGCAGGCAAACCTTCGCCCGCTGCGCCTCTGAGGTAGTCATCTGGTATTATTTATTCAATTTTCTTTGACACCTACCATAACCTGAGTTTTCTCTGTAGTTGAAATTTAAGTGGTATCAAACCCAGCAGTTTATTAAACACCGAAGCAGATAAGCGTATTCTATTAATGTAATATTCAAAATGGCGAACGAAGCTCAATAAAAATGCAGAACAGTCGATTAAAACCCGCAATATTGCAGACTTCAGAAAAACGATCATGGACAAAGTAAATATTGGAAGGATTACTTGGTTCTTTAGAAATTTTTTATATTTCATATTTTGCGAAGGTTTACAGAGAAGTAGTATATTAAAAGATGCTTGTTAAATAAGAGAAAATGCTTTGGTATGTTATCACCGCGATGTTGTATGAATTCTCGAACCCAAAAACAGTCAAGATAATTTATTTCACCACCATCATCTGATGATGATGGTGGTGAACCCGTATACGTCATCCTCTGCTTCTCCAAACGGCACCAGAAATAGCGCTCCTGAGCCGCTGTATATTTCTTTCATATTAGTAGGCAAAATCACAATTCTTTAGCATCGTAGATCAAATGGAAAAGTAAATTTTGTTCAAAAATTGGTGCTTCCTCAATCGAACCCACATCTCTAAGCTCGCATCCACTAATCCACAGCGGGGATACAAAAGCCCCTTACACGGTACAAATCCATTATTTTGCTCAAGTTTCCGCGCAGCCTTTAAGCCAGAACAATGCCTTCGCCTCCGTTAAAAGGCGGGACACTCCCCACCACGTAACTACGTTAATTGCATCGGACACTTACACTTTAACGGGATACGGTTGTGCAGCTGGACGTATCGACAACTCGATTACTGATGCTCTACTTGAGGGAATTTAATAAGTTCCACGGTGGAAAAAACACTCCAAACATAAATACATATGTTGTGGTGATCTCTCCACGGCATTATATTCGCTATTTGCAAATAAAACCTCAACCTCAACAGCCTGTATTGGGCCACTGCTGGACGCAGGCCTCCCCCTGATAAGCGCCTTATTGGCTTTTATCTCATGGGGGTAATGCCCATAACCCCCACGCAGGGCATGCGGGTTAGGAATCGCAGTTTGGTGGTAGAATTGTTCTGCAGGAGGCGCTGCTGCCCGATCCCGGTGGATATCCCTTAGTCGCCTTTTACGACACCCGCAAGAGTTGGGGTGGTGCAAATTCTAAGCCAAGCACCACGCAGCTGCAAATAAAAAGTGGCTTATTATTTAAGCTGAGATATGTCGACATGTACGCCAAATTTCATGTAGATCTGTTCAGTAGTTTTGGAGATATTAGTTAACAAACATGTCCTCGGTCTTCACAAATTTTCGCCTTTATAATTTATGTAGGATTATTTATGGTAAGGAAGAAAGCTGTAAAATACGAAATCTCAAGTAGTTTAACCCTCTCAGTGCCAAGTGCAGTAAATCAAGCGATTGACGTGTAAGTAACATTGACGCCAAAACTCGAGTGCACTCGCTAGCGAGGTCAGTGACCCCGCTATTTATAGCTAATGGACGGATCTCGTACATTCATTTGCTTTGAATATTCGAAATAAACTAAATAAAGCACTGTATTTATTAGTTTCGATACTATTTAATGTAAAATTTTGTGAGGGATATAAAAATATTACGAGTGTATTTGATAGAGATTTCTAGTTTTGTATAGTCAGTTTGCTGCTCGCAAATGAATAGTTGGTCCGTTAAATATGCGTCATTTCATAGAATTCGAATTTTAGAATTCACATATTATTTTATTTTTATTATTTTACAATTCCATTTATGACTATATACCATGACAATTATTATAAATTGACCTTTTATTTATTTGACATTTTGCTTGTATGTACAATTTTAAGAGCAATAAATAATTTCCTGTCTATAATTCTTAATGTCAGTACATATAGATTTAAGAATTAAAGGGAAAAGAACCCAAAGTATAATCAAATTGGAGCTACAATTCATACAAAATAACCTCTAAAAATATATTGATGAATTATGATTATCGCTTATATTTTACTTAAGTACTTGTTGTAAGCTCCGTAGGCTCGTAGCACATGCTACGGCGTAGTGGCGTAGCAAGTGCTACGACGTAGCAAGTGCTACGAATAGGCTTCAAGTATTTGCGCCATGTATTTCGTAGCGCCACAGAATAACTACACATTTAGTACGGTAGTGCCGCATCTCGGCTTTCAGAATTTAATATCAAGGTAGTGATTGGCATTCTAGGCAATAGGCGCCTCGGTGCAGTATTTGAATATGAATTGATAACACGAATGTACAAGGTTTTAGAGAAAAATTCTAGAAAATGATTGGGCCTACTTTTAAATACCATGAGACATACAAGAAAGTTTTTGATAAAAAAGCCAGTAAAGTGATGAGTCATCTACTTTGAGAGGTCAAAGAACTCAAAAGACTTTTTTTTTGGGCCTACTTTTAAATACCAAATAAGAAAAAAGACGGAAAGGAGACATACAAGAAAGTTTTTGATAAAAAAGCCAGTAAAGTGATGAGTCATCTACTTTGAGAGGTCAAAGAACTCAAAAGACTTTTTTTTTAAATTTGCAAACAGTAAATAGTAAACGAGTTATTTTTTATGTATAAGGCAAAGCGCCGAGATTTCGCGAAGTTTAAACTTGTTAGATACTGAATCATTTGCAACCTCAGTATACAGCAAAAGCGAAATATTTCACTCGCTCCATCCCTCGAGACACCTCACCTCGGCGTCAGCGAGGTCAGAACTCAAGATATGTTCACATTTTCAGTTCCAGTAATTTGTCATCGAAACAAAAGCCTTTTTCAAAAGCCTCCTTCAGAAGGAGGTCAACAGGCCGCCGTGAATTTAGCTTCGCGAGGTGGAGAGGCCTTTCATCCCCTGCCCTCCCCTCTACAGTTTCAGAATCATTTTTAATTGAATTCTAGATTTCATCTGAGGCCGGTGTTGCTGGTAACTTCATTTGTACGCATTTAATTGAATAGGTCAATTTACTGTTAATTTATTGCTTTGAATGATTGTTCGTTAATTTGCGTTTACAATTCAGTTTCATTTGCGAAACGTGTTTTTGGAAATATTTTACACAAATTGGTTCTAAGTTAATTAAGTTTCGAGCTTCTCTGATTTTGGACACAGTTTTAATTAAACGACACGTTATTTATTTCTGACTTACGGAATACATTAAATCTTTGGCCACAATGATCTAGTTATATAAAAATGATTATTAAAATAGTTTTATAAAAACCTTCCGTAGAATCAAACAAAGCTGCAAGAGGAAGTGAAAAGTGTAAAAAACGACAAAATAATTCATGCCGCAGCACTTTGAAACACTAAATATAATTTCAAGTTAGCGAGCGAACGCGAAAGTTTTAAGTGTTTACATGCGATGCTGGCGCCACCGGCCTTTCCAGGAAACTAATCTAATGAAGTGAAACTAAATATGCTGGTAAATCAGATGATATCTCATGAGGTTACATTTATTTCTGCAGGGGTTAGTAATGAAAAATATTAGTTTGTGAACTATTTTGAGCTGGCTAAAAACAATGCTGAACTTTTAGGAGTTTTCAATGAAACATACTAGGTATATAAAATACTTGGAGCTCCTGTCTTGTGCATGAACTTTGTTCGAAGCAAGTTTGACGTCGCGGAGACAACTCTAAACAAATATAAGGTTGTACGCTGTGGGAGCCATCTTGTTCAAATACTACTCAATTAGACTTACTTTATCTTGAAAATTCAATTGAAGTCGGTTCAATTACATGTACTTTTAAGTGATGAAATGAACTGGCTGCATTAAATATATCTTGTAACTATTCTCTGGTATTTAAGTTAAAAACGGAAAGAGCTGTCTCCGAAAAGTTTGTTTATAATGAATTTACTACATACAAAACGCAATAATGTAAAAAATGGTGGAAAAAATAAATTTTATTTAAACTTATTCGAGTATATACTAAGCTGCATTACGCAGGAAACATTTAGATCATAAAAGTAATTTCCTTAAGTAACTAACAGGAAAAATTCGTCCGCAAAGACATTTTTCAGGAACAAATCCAGGGTAACCCCAACAAGTTACAAGTAAAGAGTTTCTTGTTTAGGAAATTCGAGTTTCCGCTTATTTCGTTTATTATAATCGGGGGAAGTTGTGGAATTTTATTTGAATTAAATTACTTTGGAATCTTCGTACAAAGTTCGGAACTTCGCGCTGTACGTTTTATGTGAGTTTCGCAGACACAGAGTCTGTCGTAGATTATGAGAATGGATGTCTAGCGCAATTACCGTTTTTGTCTATATTATTATTAAATTTTACTCGGAGTCTTCACACCAAAGTCGGCAGGTAACAAAAAACTTTTAGTTATCTACAGTGCTGAAATGTCACAACAACCCGCGTGGGTGTGTCGGCGGATTCGGTGTGAACATCTAGTAGCAGACGATTTGGATATAGAGAGGAAACAACGAAAGCAAGAAGACTGCCATAAGACTGGCCACAAACAACCAGGCCATTCCATTAAGAAATCTTTGATTATTTTAGGCAGTGAGCAGGTTTCGGGCTTGGCTACGAAATTGTATGACACAAGAAAAGGTAAATGGAATGACGAATACAGACCGCAGGGATATGTGAAACCAAATGCCACAACAGAGGAAATTCTTAAATATTGCGACAAAGTAGTGAACCAACTTTCAAAACAAGACATTGTAGTATTAAGTATAGGTAACCATGATGTCAGTCCTCACAAAATATATAGTGCTTTATGTATAACGCTTTACAAACTACAAACCACAAACGTCATTGTGCTTCCAGTTATTAAAAATAATTACCTAAACGAGGAACGGCTGAATATGAACCTACAACTTTTATGTAAAAATTTTGATCACTGTAATTTTATCTCTATGAGCGCAATCCGTACAAATTATTTTTATAAAAATAAGGCTAATTTTGTCAAAGAACTATGTAATGTCATAAACGTAGCGATTGACTATTCAGAATATAAAGCGCAATACTTAACATTTGAAAACCTTATTAAAAACAGGGACATGTTGAACTGCTTTAAAGTTTCAGCACGACAAGAAAAAAATAAACTTATGATTAGAAATTCGTTGGAGAGGATCAGTGACACGGTTTCAGCCGGTAACAATGGGCAGTTTTTTCGTTCCCAATGAGAATAAGTTTGTAATATTCCACCAAAATATTGCAGGTGCACTTAGCAAACAAGATCAACTACAAATAGCTCTAGATGATTTATCCAAGCAAGATTTAAATATTGATGTGATCTGCCTTACCGAGTCATTTATTCTATCCGGCCATGAACGAAACCTCAATTTACCAGGTTATCGACTGAAATCGAGTTTTTCAAGAATCGATAAAAAAATATCAGGGGTGTGTATTCTGTTAAGAGATAACATTCCATGTACTAATTTAGTGGTAACTAAAGAGTTTGCGGAACCGCGAAGTTTTGAATGCTGTGGAGTCGAATTAAAGGGGAAGAAACTTTGTATAATCTGTCTTTATCGCACGCCCGATTCCAATATAAAAATATTTTTTGAAAAATTAAATTTATTACTGAATAAAATAACAAGAAGATCGAAAAAAATTATTTTGGCGGGAGATTTAAATATTGACACCTTAAAACCTAACAAAAATTCGAAAGAGCTCCGTGACTTACTATTGAGGTATAATTTGCAGCTCCACATTAATACACCTACAAGAAAACAAACATGTATTGACCACTTAATAAGTAATATTTCTCCTGCAATAGGCCGAACGCATGACTTAGGTTTATCAGACCATAATACGAGTCAAACTCTTGAATTGAACTTAAAAATTAAATTCCTGCGACCATTTTATTTTGA
Source organism: Eupithecia subumbrata (assembly GCA_949316285.1). Classification (NCBI taxonomy): domain Eukaryota; kingdom Metazoa; phylum Arthropoda; class Insecta; order Lepidoptera; family Geometridae; genus Eupithecia; species Eupithecia subumbrata. Next base: position 13,334,130 of record OX438632.1, on the reverse strand, counting down.
TGAAATACGTGATTTTTCTTTGACAAACGAAAGTAAGTTTATTCAAGCAATAACATCACTATCATTTTCTGACGTATATGCTGAATCGGATACAAACACAGCCTATTTATTATTTTACGACTATTTAAAATTATTTTTTGACTTGTGTTTTCCCAAAATAAAGATAAAAATCAAATCAAACAAGAACTTGATAACAAAATGGCTAACCAAGGGCCTTAAAAAATCGTGTCATACAAAGAGACGACTCTACCATAAATATACTTTCAATGCGGATAATAAAAATGTAAACAAAATTAAATATATAAATTATTCGAAGACACTTAGACGTTGTATTCTTCAGAGTCAGAAAATTAGTAGTTTTAGATACATAAATCAAACCAAAAACAAAGCTCAAGCTATCTGGAAACTAATTAAAACAAAAAGTGACACGGCGGACTCTGAAGTTGACATTGAAAAAATTTCTTATAAATCTGACATCTTAACAAAACCACTTGACATTGCATCCGCTTTTAACAATTATTTTATATGTAATACTAATGCAAACCAAAACGTTACTGCCTGCAAAGACACCTTCGAAAGTTGTAATAGTAGTATCTTCCTCACGCCAACTACTGCTAAGGAAATTCAAATAATTATACGCATGCTAAACAATACCAGATCTATAGGTTATGATGAGCTACCTACAAATACTCTGAAACAAATTTCAGCTAACATCTCAAAGCCTTTGAGTCACATTATCAACCTCTCATTTAGTCAAGGAGTATTCCCTAATTCCCTAAAAAAATCCGTTATAAAACCGATGTACAAGAAAGGAGACGTAACCAATATCGATAACTATAGACCGGTAGCCTTAATACCAATAATGTCAAAAATTTTTGAAAAAGCTATGCTTAAAAGGCTAAATAGCTTCCTTGATAAATTTAAAATTATAAGAAATGAACAAAACGGTTTTGTTAAAAATAAATCAACTGCTCTAGCCAATTTTAACCTTATTAAATCAATTTCAGAACATATTGATTCGGGAACGCCCGTTGTCTCATTGTTCTTCGACATGAGCAAAGCCTTTGATTTTGTTCATCACGATAGATTACTGTCAAAGATTTATAAATACGGCATCAGAGGTACAGCTTACGATTGGTTTACGAGTTATTTGAAAAATAGACAACAATGTGTAGAGCTAGCTAGAGTTAATAGTTCTATGCAAAAAATCAAGTATAGATCTGAATTTAAGCAGAACAATTATGGCGTTCCTCAAGGGAGTATCCTGGGACCGAAGCTTTTCCTGCTCTATATTAATGATCTACCTGATGCCACAAACCATCAAGCCGTTCTGTTTGCAGATGACACAACATTGATAATTGAAGGTAAGGACATTGCAAATTTAGAAACTGACATTCATAAAGGAATTTCTGACATAGTGAACTGGCTTAGTAATAATAATCTTCAGGTAAATTTGACGAAAACTAAGATAATGCAATTTCAATCTATTCGACGTAAACCTCTTAAACTTGACATTCAATTTAATAATTCTAAGGTAGAAGAAGTAACTTCATTTAAATTCCTAGGAATACATTTAGACTGTAATATTAGCTGGCGAACACATATTGATACCGTGTGTTCAAAATTGAATAGATATGCATATGTATTAAAAAGATTACGCGAGATTTCGTCTATAGAAACAGCGCTTAGTGCGTATCACGGCCATATAGGATCGGCTCTACAGTACGGTCTACTTCTGTGGGGCAACAGTGGAGATTTGGATAGGGCATTCAGGGCCCAGAAAAATTGCGTTCGTTCTTTATGTGGAGCACATTTTTTAGAACCTTGTAAACCACTCTTCAAAAAATACAGAATTCTTCCTCTGCCATGCCTCTACATAAAACAAGCGGCAGAGCTCGTCAAACAGCATCCAGAACTTTTCAAAAAAAAAGTAGACTTGAGATCTAGAAGACTAAGAGAAATTTCCGACAATAGATTGCACGCACCAAAGTTTAAATTAAGAATGACACAGAACCAATCGTACTATATGACAATAAAAATATTTAATAATCTACCGGAGGATCTCAAGAACTTATCTGGAAACTTATTCTTTATACAAATAAAAAAATGGCTTCTCAGTAAATGCTACTATTCTATTAATCAATATTTTAATTACAGGGATTTGGAAGACTTCGAATATATTCATTGATTTGATTTTGAATTTGTTATTTTTCTAATTAAGTTTTTTTTTTTTTAATTTATCTGTAATTTAGAAATAGCATATGTAACTGAAAAATAATATTTGCATGCCTATGTTAGGTAGAATATAACTGGACGTATATAGTTTAAGACCTACATTGTAACTTATATTCTTGCAAATAAACATCTTTAATCTTTAATCTTTAATCTTTTAATCTCATTAAAGATTCCCACAAAATTAAACCATTTAACGTAGAAAAATAATCCCTTATTTGTCTTATTAAAGTTGTTAATCAAGCAAACAAGTAACGTTGTGGATGTTACCACAGAATGCTCAAACTACTGAATGAATTGCAATGAAACTTGGCAAAACGCCTGAAATAACCTAGTCTACTTTTTATCCGGAAACGGAATGAACAAAGCCGCGGGCGGAATCTAGTATGTACGTAATTTAAAACAAACTTTGGTTTTCCTCGTTTGTTTAAAAGAGAAGAGAGAAAAACAAGATAAATCTGGCGAGTTTAATTTATCAGAGCTTTATAAATACACTGTATCGATTGTACCATTAAATATTTGGATCGCGCCGTCTCGCAGGAACGATACCAACCACAGAGCGCAGCATTCATCTCGAGAATTTTTCATTTCGCAATATTATTGCCTCAGTTTCATTGCAGTACTATAACTTTTCCTAGGATTTCTTAGATTTTTCTGGAATACTTTTACTTTTCATTAATATTTCGTTTGTGGATTTTATTTAATGTTTACTACGATTTATCATCCCATTTTATTGAAAGTCGTTTACAAACCGTTTGTAAACAGTGTAATGTCAACGATTTTAGATATATTCCCAGACTTGTTAATGTTTGTAACACCTTAAAAGTTTTGTTGGATGAAGCTCTTCTGCGGGACCTGATGAGGTAGGTACCTGAGAAAATCGTTCCTGAGCATCCAAGATCTCGATGAAGAGCGACAGCTTGTGGTCCATGATGGGGAAGCCGTTCCGGGGCTGCATGAGGAGGTGTCGCACGGCCTCGCGCACCGCGGCCGGCGTGCTGGGGGTCCCGGGGGTCCCCAGCAGCGGGGGCCCGCCCGCCAGTGCCGCCAGCCCATGGAACGTCGCCGACGTCTTCGGACAAATATTGTTGGCGCCGCCTGGTAGGGAGAGCCTCCGCGAGGTCGACGGCGGCACGGCGCCATAGCCGTTGGTCATGATCGCGGGCCTCTGAAGTTGATAGTCGCTGCGAGAGGACGGCAGACGATAGCGAGGCAGCGACATGGACATGGTGGTAGGCGGAGGCGCCCGCGGGCGGCGCGCCACCGGCTGCAGCAGCGGCACGGCCGGCCACTCATCCTCCACGGCACCGATGGAGTGCGGCCGCCGCGCCAGCTGGTGGCTCGGCCGCGGAGCCACCACGCTGGCCGGCCGCCGTCTCTCCGTGTAAACACTGAACGCATCGAAATCGTTCCTCAAGTTCGGCGGCGGGGGCTTCGCCTCGGGCGCGGGAGGCGGCGGCGGTTCCTCCCAGCGCGGGTAGTTTAGAGTCAGAGAAGTGGGCTTGCGCGGCGGCGGAGGCCGCGGCCTGGCCGCCGCCTCGGTCATCGCGGCGGGCGCGCGTCACATGGCACGTCAGGCCCGCGCCACGGCCGGCCTGCGACTGCCGGCCGCCGCCGCGCCGCCTGCACCGCCGCCATCGACGCATGCTGTTTTGGTTTTGTAAGAGATAACGTGCGGGGTGAGGGCTGTCTCGTTTGTGAACACGGAACACTGAACTTCGTGATTGCTGTAACACGCGCGGATATTCTAAAGCGATTGTGTTCAAAGTGAACATTAAAGTAAGTTTAACCCCTCACGCGAAATCGAGTTATGTTTTGAAATGTTTCTTCTTCGTAATTAGGGTTTCGTTGTGTAATTAATTTTAACTGTAAAATCAATTAAATAATAATATAACATGTCAAAAACTTCAAAGGGTATTTTAAAAGGCTCAACAAGCGTATAAAAGGGATCGTATTTTAGCATAATTTCAACACTATCCCTCTAAAGGATTCCGTCTCTGAAATATCGTCAGCCGCGGGGGGTTTTCGGTACTCTTGAATAGCCCTAGTTACCGTATCGAAGTCCCGTAAATCTCGTTTTACGGCCGCCGCCGCGTCCGCGCCAAAATACAAGAAAAACTACGGAAATGCGCGAAAAACAACCGCCGCTGAAAACAGCGAATGTAGCCCGGAGGGACATTTAATGAATTGTGCCAATAAGAAGCGGAATGGATGGCATTCTCTAAATAAAATGAACGGAATGCTTTGAAGCTCTTTAGAGCGTTTTTTATTGTTTTAAAGTTGTCTGCTCCCGTTACACCGAGCTTCAAACAGAAGCTGCTTTATTCAAAGTTATTAGATATAACTCTGAACTTGACACTTTTTATCTTCTTACACTACTGCTGCGTTTATTTTCTAACGTATGTGAGATGATATACTCATTGCATACAATCTCTGTGATATACAAAGATAGAGGTATCATGCCTTTGACATTTCTGTCAGATCAACAGTGTCACGTCAGTGTATTATTTATAACCATTGCTCCTTATAAAATATCGCTTTGTTTTTATGTTTATTAAAGCCTAATATATACGAGGTTCTTGCTAAAGTTATTTCAATATGATAGTTAAATAATAATCATAAAATTCACCCTATTTTTTCACAAAGAAGTTTGTTACTGTAACAGGGACGCAAACCTTAAATTATAAAAGGTATAATTCATCTTCTATAAATCCACGCGGTTCCTCCGAACCCGAGCCGTGTCTGGATACAACTCCGATAGATCAATAAGTCCTGACCAGGACCTGAATTATTAATTCTGATGCAGCAAACACTTCTCAAATAAAACAAACGATTACTGAACGAAACAACTTTCACAATAGAATAATATGATTGTAGGTTTTATTTAAACCGGTTTCGGGTTGTAAGTGTTTAAAAAATAACTATTATGCAGTATACTTTTTCTTAAGCCTTACAATTTTTTTAGGTATGGGTATTTTAGGGTATTTATTGCGTAACCTTTGTTACATTATAGATGTGATAAATACACAAAGAACAAAAATGCTTATAAATCCAAAAGCTTAAAAAATAACTTAAAAATTATTCCGATTTCTACCTCTCGCTTGAGTTTTTCAAAAACTTTGATGAAAGTAAGATCCCCCAAGAGCATTCAACAAAAAAATCCTTTCATCTTCTCGTATATCTGAGAGCCCCCATGCTGAGAACTCGTTAAAACGACTTTTATATCTCCGTTTGTAAAAAATAAGTCTAATATTAATATTCCTTAAAAAAACAATGAAAGCAAACATCCTTGTTGTAATAACTCGATTGCTATTTCTGAAGCACTAAGAAACAGCTTTCGGTTAATTCGAGCTTAGTAATAAAATATTGTACAGGAATAACGCACTTGAGATGCATTACTCCGCGGTACTTTGTGGACTTGCACTTGACCATTTTATGACGTAACTAGCTGCTGCCTGGGGTTTTGCTTACGTGGTACTTAGCTAAAATGCTTATAGCACTCATGGATTATGTAGGAGTTACCTGTTAGTTGTTGAAATAATATTAAAATATGTATTTTACATCGTGCAGTTTCTTTTAGTATTGATAGAAGATGATAAAGACCCATTCTTTTAAATCACGGGAATACCTAATTGAAAACTAGGAAAAAGAAACAGACTCAGTCTCGCTTATTCGCTTTTTGTCGCCAAACGAGATGGCAAAGCCCTCAAATGTAGCTAAGAACCATACAAGAGACCTGACGGGTATTTTAAACGTCATTTAACACAATCACTTTAGTCGTTTTGATACTTGCAGAAAATAAGAAGTGCCCGCTAACCACATAAAACACTTGAAAAACATAACGCACGCCTCGCGGGAAAAAAGTAAGATCGAAACGTAAAAAGTTCGAAAATATGAGATATAGATACATAAAATACGGGATAACTAAAGTAAATTCCTGTATCAGTTATAATCGAGACAAGCTAGGTTGGAGACATATTTGAAAGCATCTATCAACCAGCAAGACCGGGACTCTAAGTTGGTTCTAGATTCATTCTAGCATGAAATAGCTGAAATGTTTTATTCAACCTGCAGTCGACTGCAAAAGTAGCTTTTACCTTTCATATTTCGAGTATTATAAAACGTATCGCTGAATTTTATTCAGTTACAAGGATGTTAAAAGGATTAGGATGAAAACAAGAGTGTTCGAGACTTATTAATAACCACGTAGAGGCTGTGCGATTCGATTTCTTAGACACTTTCCGTAATAAATAGGGGCTGCAGCCCTTTTATATTAAACACACAAAATATTCGCAGGCCCACACAAAGAGCAGCCCTTTTAATCCGAACATAAACAAAATTAAAGGAGATAGCGGAGTAGAGACAACGTGCGGAGCTATGGAGTATGAACATGGACATTAGTCTAGAAAGATTTAATGGTAGACCTAAAACTAAAATGATTACGAATAAAAGTAAAATATATACACAAACGGATAAGTGTGATTTTGTGTACGTAATTAAATAACACTCATGGTGTCCACAACGCACACGTCAAAGTAGAGCTCCTCCTGACGGCACTGACAGACGCACAGTCCGAACCACTGGTTCTAGAGGCTTGAATTTTGTAGTGTTTGTTCCTTTTAGGGTGTAGGGGTGTAACTAAGGAAGGATTTTTTAAAGTTCAAAATAGGAGTTGAAAGTTTAAACAAAAATGCTCTTTTTTTCAGTAATCGTAAGCGATGGAACTACAATATTATACAAGTAGATTCTCCTTTGATAACGATCACACATTTGATTCATCATTGTCCGAAATTATGACGATGTTTTCATAATACATAAAAAAAAATCGTTAGCAATATTACTACAAAATTTTACATGTAGTCTTCTCTTAAAAAACAACAAACATTTCATTCACCGTTTTCTGAAATTCGGAAGTTATTTTCTTCCTCAATATTATATAATAAAGGAATACCTGACTCACTGACAGATAATGCACAACCACAATGGCTTGTACGCATACGGCGTACGAAGTCGCGGGTACAGCTAGTAACTTATAATTATAAGAATAAGAATATTTATTTGTACAAACTTATTAAACATTGTTTAAGTACCTATCGACTACTAATTAAAGGCAAGGTAGAATGTACCTATTCCGGGGTAGGACACAGGTTTCATACTTTTTATTAATCAGGATAAGCACGGGTAAATCCGCAAAAGCCTTCAATAAACTGTTTATCTGAAATCTTTCAAGAGTTTCCTTGGGTATTTTGGGAATAGTGAATCCTTTCTATAGCCAAGGCCTTATCACTCTCTGATAGAAAGGTTCAAAGGCAAAAAGAGCGGTTTTTTATGTATTTTAAGTTTCTTGACTCGCCCAAAGATTTTCGTATGAAACTAATGTGAAACTATAAATCTATTGTGTGTTCTCGCCCTCGCTTCTCTTCAGGGCCGTAATGTTGTCGATGAAATATTACGAGCTTTTATTCAATTTTCTCTCAGTAAATTTCAAGTATAGTTTTCTTGCGAGAATGCGAAGTAGACAGGCTTGACGGCAGATGGTAATGTTTTGCAGTTTTCATACGTCTATTGAAATATTTATAACTTCGAGATCGAGAAATATTGTAATATTGACAAGTTGATTGGCAGCGTTGGTAGAGTTAAGATAATATTTTCGTTAGAAAAGTAATAAGAAAATTTACTATTTCTCAGCTGGGCTAAGAAATGGCGAGGATATTAATAATTAATAAATTGAATTGTAATATTCTCTCACAGATAGGTAATTTAGTAGAATTCATTTTAACAATAAAAATGCTGGACAATCCACACAGCATTATCTAACCCCGAGCTATCTAGAGCTTGTGTAATGGTCACATATTTAGGTATAACAAACATATATATATTTTTATTAAACTACATAGAAAACAGATCATCTAAAACAAATATCTGCAGTACCAACATTTGTCCGGAGGTGGGAATCGAACCAGCGTCTTCCTGCGTCGTAGACGGACCCTCACCGGCTACGCCACAGAAGTAGTCAAAATAGCTTAACATCAAAGGTTCTGTTACCACATGGTCTGGTCATCAAGTCACCACACATCTCTAAGGGCCATTCCACACGCCGAGTTCGCGGAATGTGTGGAATGCCTCTAATCACACGTTTGTTTATAACTATAATACAACTCACGCAGTTCATATACGTCACTGATTATGTAATAATACTAGGTTGCTTATGTTACTAAAACTACTATACAGGGTTATTCGTTCTTCTATACAGGACTTTGTGTGAACTGCAGATTCTGCCGTCTGGCGTCTTCACAAACGTGTCCGTGATGATGGGCAGAATCTGCAATTCACGCAGTGACAATGAATTAACAATAACCCTGTATAGTATATGACTAGACGAGTGGGATTGGACAAGAATAGAAAAGTAAGACATAATCCTATAATTAATTACATACAAAACAAAACCGCAAACCAAATCATGGTGGTAGTATAAACTATTTTAGGTGTGTGTAGGTAATTTCAAATTAAATTTTGGTTTGCAAATTTATCTAAATTATTTGTTTGTAGCTCAATTTAAATTTAAATTAATTGGATCTCTATAATTATTCAGGCAGTGATTAAAATGAATGTTTCAGGTTGTAATTAAGTGTTACCAATTAGTTTTGATTGTTTATTGTATTAATGGTGAATTGTTCATTTTAACTTTGTTAATGAAGTCAGTAAAGTAAGTAACAGGATCGTGTGTGAACCTACAAAGTTTTTCTCAGCAAATCCGGATTCGCAGAATTCAAGATTGTAGTGCTTATAATCTGGCGGCGGCTTTTGAGAAATCTTGCAGGTGGCTTGCGCCCGCGCGATGCAGCCGGCCTTGCGCGGCGGCTTTGGTGTGCTTAGACATCGTAGCAAAATTAAATTTCGGATACGCAAACAGTCTGGGGTCCAAACTAATCGCTTCACCAAGACAAAGGTATCGTCGCAGAATCACCGCCATAAACACGTTAAGGTATTCTAGTTTAAATGAAAGAATAGGGAACCATTTTATCAATCGATCCGTACAAACAGCACCAGATGCACTATCTGTAGTTTATTTCATCTAAGGATTCGACGTCGCGATTTTAAGACAATATCATTGACGATTTCAAAGATTTAAAAGTCGATTAGTTTACAGAGTTGGAGTTTCACATGCTCATTTATTCGATTGATATACCTACTCACTAACGCATTTAAGGGTTAGTGGGGATTCGCCATCGCAAAAAAAGTAGCGGTAATTTTTTTTTTATTCTTTGTGAAATTTTTGTTTTTGCGTTTGATTGGCCAAGCCCCTCCGCACATGCACCTTCAAGGTTATCCACACCTTATTGGACACCCTGTATATCATTATTTATTAAAAAAATATTGGTTGTATGTCACAACATTTTACATGCTGACTGTAAATGGAACTGCCGATGGCAAATCACCACGCAAAATACAATATTTTATATGACGATGGCGAATCAAAACTCAAAGTATGGAACTAAAAAGTAGCAGAAAAAAGGGTCCGATGGCGAATCGCCACTAACTCGCATTTAAGAAGCTGAAAGTGTCAGAGACCAACATCTTTGCCGATTCCCTATGGCCTCGGACCAACAGTACTGTAAGCCTGATCTTGTTGAACGCATTAACATTAGCCAACCAGTAAACAAAGACGTGGAAACAATGAGCTTCTGTTCCTGGTAAAGTGCTGTTAGGTTTACTTCCGTGGGCGACTTAAACTACTAACTCAAAAAAATATAAATTTCAGGCATAGTTCTAAGTAATTTTACTTATATCTATGATTTTAGGGCTAGCTTGGGAGTTTTTAGGGTACCGTACCTGCAAAGGAAAAAAGGTACCCTATTAAGATCACTTTGTTATCTGTATCTCTGTCTGTCTATCTGTCCGTTCCTCCGTCAACCCCCTTTTCTCAGGAACCGGTGGAGGTATCGAGTTGAAATTACCATCAAAAACTCTCAAGTCCGTAACCTCATGGAACCTCGATATAAATAAAACTTATAAGTCAACGCAATCAAAAGTTACAGCGGTCCGAATGAGGGGAAAAATCATCAAGTTCAGTCGAAAACAAAAGTCACTGGGTCAATCATCCAAAACTTTATTTAACTACCTCGAAGCATGAGTTTGTGATACATTACAATTACAGATTATTATGTTTGTAGTTGACTACTAAAATTATCTCACACTACCTAAGGAATAGTTACGGCGATGGGTATAGGTAATTAGCAACACATCACACACACATAGATACAACACACACTCATATACATACACGCCCGCTCACTGAAACACACGTCGCGAAGCCACTGAAATAAATTTCTCTGTTTACTGTTTATTCTGTTCTTCTTACTTATTTATTTATTTATTTATTTATTATTTATCTGTTTTGTTGTTAACGTTTCTTTTTATTTATCAACTTCACTCACCTTTCTGTTGTAAATCTTAACTTTTTCGATGTAATCCTATAATGGCCTTATTTTAGCATAAGTCTGTTTTATGTAAAATGTACCGCTGTCGGATTGCTTGATAAATAAATAAATAAGTAATTACCTCACCACTTATGTATGGTGAATCATCATTGCTCCATCCTCAAGTGGTCCCTTTCAGGCTATTAGTGGTCCGAGAATAGTCTTTGTGCCGCAGTGGACGAGACCACAACACGGCACATCCCTATAGCACCTACAGTCTGCGGTAAGCACACAGCGCCGCAGTGCGTTTACTATTTAATTTGCACAACTTAGCCGGATGCTGTGGTTTTTTATAGAAATATGTATAACTAGGTTCTGCCTACGGCTTTGCATGCCTTTCCTAAGATAAAAACTTGCCTATTACTACGATATACCACGGCAAAATATTCATACGATACATTTGTATGCCATACGTACAGTTTTGGCCTGAAGAAGAACATACATACCTACCTACTTCCATCCTCTTTCACCATAAGGTATAACTTTATTGTTAATTACCATAACTTTGGGGCAACCTGGAGACCAGACCAGCACACGCTCATGATGACGATGACCGTTTATTATTAAGTTAAGGTAAGTTAAGCGTTCCTCTTAGAAACAGTTTATGGAGCTAATGGGAACTAGACGATCTAACGATACTTTAATGTTGATTCAGCATGTGACGGCCGCAGGTGGGTGATTAGGTGGAACTATTGTTACGGTGCGCTTTTGGACACGTTGACCGCAGTGGTCAGACAAACAAAATCATAATATTTGTCTTAAGGGGCCATTCATTTATTACGTAAGACGATTTAGGGGGGAGGGGGTCGACAATGTCTTATTGAAGTGAAAACTTCTTTAGCGGCGTTGAGCACTTTTTCTGTAATGGGTATAAAATCTTAAACTCGCGTCAGGACACGTGACCTGATCGAAAAAGCGTAAGACGGATGGAGCAACGACGACATTATGCCGAAGGAATAAAGCTCAAAATTGTGCAGGACAATATCTTCATTATAGCTAGGAAATTTCTTGAAGTTTTGTTTTGAGATAGAGTTCAAAATCGAACATTATTTTTAGGTAAACAGAATAGATAATAGTACTAGTTTCCGACAACAACAATAGGCCCTAGCTTACGTAATAGTTGCTAGCGTCCGGCTCGCTTATACCTACCTACTTATGTATCTATAGATAATTAATTTCTCGAACGAATCGAAAAGAAAGACAAGGACAAAAATTTTCATTTATTCATTAATATAATTTTATAATTAAGGTTAGGTTTCGATCGAGTCTATCGTACTGCTTAACGGGTGTAAACAGACCCTTCACGAAGCCTTCAACCAAGCATTCTGTACATGAAACTAAGTAACACTGCGCAAAAATAATTGCTGGGAAACGGAATTTATTTTTGGACTTTAAAAATAATCAGATTTTTGTAGCGGGTAATGGTTTGCGCGCAACCGGCTGTAAATAATTGTAATATTATTTAATATTGTAAAATAATTGTAATAGTTTTAAAGTGTTAAATTTTTAATGTAATATAAATTGTCATGTTTGTGTACGATAGCGCAATAAATGAATATTGTATTCTACCACATAAATGATAGTACTTTTATACTGATATAGCAATTGGTGCAAAATTATTCCCTAACCATTCCAAAATATCAAACATGCTCAACGTTAATAATCAATTTCACTTCTGCCGGCACTCCCGGAGTGCAACCCGTCTTTTTTTTTTTTTCTTAAAGGGGGGGGAGGGAATCTCGATAGTTCTTACGTAAGATCACAAAAAACAAAGTTTATTACTACCAAAAAATAGAAATTATTAGTACCTTTGCAGGTTGGTACAAATAAACATTTCAAAAAATTGTAACTTTGAAAAATAAACATTAAAACAAACCAAACGTGTATTCATTTTTTCCTTTAGATTCTTACGTAGTATTAAATATTAAACAGGGGGGAAGGGGGTCGGCCTATTCTTATTTTTTCTTATAATAGGGGGGGGGGTCAAAACCTAGCGAAAATCGTCTTACGTAATATTATGTGCCTTTTGGCCAAAAATGATGGCGATTAATCATCATTTTTGGCCTATTGATTTCGTATTGATATTGTTGGGTCAGCCTTGTATTTACTTCGTATTTTCTAAAGAAAGGGAATTCAAAATCTAACTATTTATTATTTATTGGAGGTAAATATTTGATGCCACACTGGTATCATCGAGCCATATCGTAGCAGTTCGAAATAATTTTGGGTTTGAAAGCTCTCATTCATAATTTCATTCATCTGTCGTCTGTTTTCGAAATTAATATTGAGGCTATTTCGCTGCGCTTGTGCAATTATGCGTTGTTGACGTTTGTGTCTTTGTTTTTAGTGACCTTTCTGGTAGCATGTTTTAGTAAAGTTTAGATTAATGTAAACTGATGCTACCGTTTGGTATAAAATAGCTTGGACTTTAAAACCGATAGTAGTTGGTTTTCCCCAAAGTCAAAACAGCCACTAAAAGCAACCACCGGCTCGCCGTAGACGGATTAATTTCACGGGAATAAAACGTTGTTGTATCAAAAAGAAGTTCCTCAGCACCCGGGGCGCCCCCGGGAGCCCCGCTAGCCTGACTCGATTAGCCAGCCCGGGTAATGCGATTAACGGCGGATAGATGCGGTTATAAGCGGTGGGAGCTAGGTTAGTTACGGGTGGTAGAAGCGGTTACAGCTTGGCGAGCTGTAGCTTTCGGAGATCTATACGTTGAAGTGGGCTTCTAAACATCACATAATAGGTTTACTTTGTATGTTTTTTTATATAAGTAAAACTGTCGACACTAGATAAATTTTATATGGTTTAAAGTGCCATAGAAATAATAATAGAATAAGATTTGATTAATAAAAAAAAATAGAATATAATACATCACACATGATAATAAAAATTAAGGTTAAAACTAATCGATGAATGTTTGTTACTTAGCAAGCAGCTAAGTAACAAACATTCACACGACATATACTATTATGAAATTATATAAATAAATGAATGGATTTATACTCAAGTCAAACTCAACAAGGTACATACAATGTTTGGTAACCTTTCTTGTTGTTGTTTTTTTTGACAGATTTTGCACATCTAGTCGATTTGAGATCTCTCCTACAATGGTTATTGCTGACAATAAACATGAAGAAGTAGACAAGGTGGTTTTACAATTTTAATAATTTAGGACTTTTTAATAAATTCAACGTCATGGAACGAACTTTATCATCGCATCAAAATGTCACTAGGAAAGCCCAACTTTTAAAATAAAACCCCGAAATGTAAAGGCGATTACAGACAATGGGCATCGGCGTTAATTGTCACGTCATCGTCGATCCGCCGATAACGAGGGTCTTATGGCCGGACGGGCTTTCTTCCAGCGCGATCGCCCGGAAACTTTATAATTCATTCCAGTTGAGGACATTCCGACACAATTTCCGGCGTAAAATTATTTTGGTGAGTATTTGAAAAAGTTGAGCAGATTGCTGTTTCTGTGGTCGATTGACTTGAACTTGAGGTGGGAAAATGTATAATGGTAGATCGCTTTTTGCCGATTTCTTTGCATCGGGTTTTTTTACAATCAGATAATAGACGAGCGGCCTGTTGATGATGTGTCTGTTACATTATTTTGTGTAAAATTACTCAATAATTTACTATCTTCCAATAGTAGGTACCTAAGTAAAGCACTAAGTACAGAAGAGGTAAACTAAGCAAAGCAAGATGTTTCAATAAATTTACCCTAAAATTACGAAGGTAACTATTTCTAGTAACACCAGCCTGTACCTATTCCCAAATAAAATAAAGTTTGTGTCCGATTCAAAACATTGGGCGGGTCCCTAAAGAGGAAGTTCGGCAAACACCCAATAACGGGGGACACAGGTGCGCGTAGCATTACCATACGTCCCTGCGTACCTACCACTACGTAAAGTTACGTAGCGCGCGTTATGGACGGACTTTGACGCATCGAGACAATGTGTGCGGCTCTTTATGATACACTATCGATCATCATATTTTCATGGAAAGCTTTTTATATCCAGGTGATTTATTATGTACCTATATTGAACATAGAAAATTGTTTATACTTTTTGTTCTTACAAATAAAACTCACCAAATATCCCTGGGTTGAGACAGTAACGTACCTGTAAAGAATAAAATAATTAAATTAAATCACACTATCACACTAATGTTATAAATGCGAAAGTTTGGATGGATGGATGGATGGATGGATAGATGGATGGATGTTGGACCTCTTCACGCCAAAAATACTGAACGGATCGGTCTGAAATTTTGCACACAGGTAATTCTAATCCTGGAATCAAACATACTTTTTATCCCATAAATCCGTTCCCATGGGATATAAATCACCTTTAAACGTTTCCATAGAAACAACGCGTGCGAAGCCGCGGGCATAAACTAGTAATTAAATAAACGTTACAACACAAAACATATTATACCTTGTGTAACATTGAACACAGACCAGAGTTCCTATAACTTTTATTGCCTGTGCGAAGTTAGCCAAAAATCTAAGATAGTTAAAGTTTAGGATGCTCGATATTTCCACAAAGCTGGCAAATAGATGAGAATTATTGATGATATTCAAAATTAATCTAGGATGGAGCGGTCAGTCTCACGGGCAGCGAGTTGCGAGTTTGCTTTAACTTCGGGAATTGTGGCCTGCGGTCTGTCAGACCGACCTTGCTTACTTCACGGGAAAGTCTGACCTGCACTGTCTAAAAAGCTTTTAAAGTTGGTTGGGTAACATAGGTTTGCAAATTTTCAGAGGCTCTGAGATCATGTTACTTAGTTGTAGATGATAATTTATAAATGTAGGTACTTGTTTTCCAAGATTGCTAATATAACAAACTAGCTGCTGCCCGCGGCTTCGCTTGCGTAGTTCCCGTTCCCGTGGTAATTCCGGGATAAAACATAGCCTATGTCCGTCTCCTGGTTCTAAGCTGCCTCCCCACCAATTTTCAGCCAAATCGGTTCAGCCGTTCTTGAGTTATAAATAGTGTAACTAACACGACTTTCTTTTATATATATACTAGCTGCTGCCCGCGGCTTCGCCTGCGTAGTTCCCGTTCCCGTGGTAATTCCGGGATAAAACATAGCCTATGTCCGTCTCCTGGTTCTAAGCTGCCTCCCCACCAATTTTCAGCCAAATCGGTTCAGCTGTTCTTGAGTTATAAATGGTGTAACTAACACGACTTTCTTTTATATATATAGATAGATATAGAGATACCATTACGGTAAATGTTGATCAGGCGCGACTCACGGCGAGTATTTTGTTGATCCAAAAACACATGTTGATCCGAGCCTCTTTTGTTGATCTATTATGCATTTCCAGGAACAAGTGTGGCTCCGACCAGATCAACATTTGACCTCCCGTAGCCTTAGGCATTATGATGCCATTTGTTGATCCAATATACAAATCCATTTTGCACAAGTTGATCCGATTCAAATGAACCAATCAGAACGCAGCATTGGTCGAAAATGGCTGCGACGTTGCCGCTCCGTCTGGGAGAGGGGTCGACTCGTGTAGAATTGTACTGACTAGGTAACGTCATGTTCCATGGCATTTATTATTTATTGTGACATCGCGTTCCCTAGTCATTATTTAATTATTCAAAATCATTGCGTACAATTTTCTACGGTCAAATGTTGATCCGTCAATACATTTTAGCGATGATTATGTAACTATTTTGTTATTTTAGGGTTTCGAGATCGGTTTCGAAACCCTCATGTTCTCGTTTTGTCTATCCTTTTCTCCCTTTAATACATCAGCAACTACCGCAGCTATTAACTTGAAATTTAAAATAGTATTACATTTGTGCACCATAACAGATATAAAGAAAAATAAACGAAAATAAAAAAAAAATTAGAATGAAATGTTTTAAAGGTATCGTTTAGTAGAGTATTAAATTTCTGCAGGTTTTATACTTCTTAAAATAGGTAAAAGGGGGGAATATTTTTTTAAAGGGGGATTACCTCACCGAGTGGGGTATCAAATGAAAGGTATCGGTTTTTACATTTTAGAACCGTTCTGGAAATTTCTGTAGGTAACATTTTTTTTTTTATATTTTGAGAAAAGTCGATAGATTGAACATAGCCCTCTAATATCCGAAGTATGCACAGCGATCCATCTTAAATGTAGGTCGGTCGGTAGCTACTACTTTTAGGTAGAACCGGTACCTTAAGTACCCACATATTTGCATAATTAACAAACGTTCAAAACCCTCGGCGCGCAAATTACGCTTGCACTTGACGAATCTTGTTTGTTTGTGTTACTAACTGAAACCTATAACCAAATAAACAGTTTTTTTTTGTGATTTATTTCTTGGTATTTCGTACCTTGTTTAGTTTTTAGGGTTCCGTACCTCAAAAGGTAAAAATGAACCCCTATAGGATCACTTTGTTGTCCATCTGTCTGTCTGTCTGTCTGTCGGTCTGTCCGTCTGTCAACCCTTTTTTCTCAGGAACGCGTGGACGTATCGAGTTGAAATTTTTGTCAAATACTCAAGTCCGTAACTTTTTGAAGCCGTGATATAAATAAAACTCCTAAAGCAATGCATTCAAAAGTTGCAGCCGTTTATGTCCGAATATTTTGAGATTTCCAAGGGAATCACAAGCACACAAAACCTATAACCTGCGGGAAGTACCCACTTCCCGCAGACCTGGAATCATGAAATTTGGTGAGGAGCACGGTCTTATAGCACAAGTAATGAAAATCCGAAATCCACAAATTTTTAATTTATTCACTTTAAAAAATTACTTTTAATGCTCGCCATGGACCAAAACCTATAGTGCACTTCCCGTAGACCTAAAATTATGAAATTTGGCAAGATGTAGCCCAAATAAAGGAAAAAATCCGAAAAAAGGAAATTTGTAATTAATTCACAAAAAAAACTTTTGATTCTAGACCAAAACCTATAGGGTACTTCCTGCTTATCTAGAATCATAATATTTGGTAAGATGCAAGGTCATATAGCACAAATAACGAGGAAAATCTGAAAACCGTAAGTTTGTAGTTTATTAATTAAAAAATTATAATTTTTGATTCTCTCCCTCGGCCAAAAAATACAGGGTAGGTACCTGCTTCATGTTGACCTAGAATCATGATATTTGGCAAGAAACAAGGTCTTACAATTAAACGGAACCCTTAGTGCGCGAGTTCGACTCGCACGTATCGTTTTATTTCTTTATAGCTTTTGTAATTGTTATGTATCAAATAAATTATTTAATTTCATTTTATTTTCGCCTAAATATCTACGTTACACCTATCAGGGCCCAGGTAGTGGACCGTGTGGAGTACACAACCTCCACCAGGAACCCTTTTCTCGAACCACCTCGAGGCACTTTTAGCTAGGCATTGGATATCATTGTTACAAATTAAACTACCTAGACTACCTAGAATTATTTAAGGTAGGTAGGTAGGTACAAGTAACGGCACGAAACTCTAGCGCTGACCGTTATTGCGCAGAAGTAAAAAATTTGGTATCACAGGGTGCGCAGTATCCCCTCCACCATTTGCTCAGCGCTAAGCTTACGTGCCGCTACTTATAGTAACTACTCTACCAAACGTGGTTAACCGACTCTGAATATTACTAGTGTCAATCATTTTACTTTCATATAATGACCCTAAAGTTATCTTCATTATTCATTGACTGTCATAAAATGTTTAGGTTACCTATGTATGCATGTCATCAGAACCCCCCCTCCCCCTAAAGTTTTTTTATTTACCTACTTTTCATACCTAAGGCCTTAAAATACGAAATAGGTAACTTACCTATTTCGTAAGTCGTAAGAGGCGACTAAGGGTCATACACCGGAGGACGGGCAGCAGCACCCCCTGCATAACCAACTCCACCACCGAACTGCAATCCCCAATCCGCTTGCCTAGCGTGGGGTTATGGACGCTGACCATCAAATAAATAAAGCCAGAAAGTAATGGCCCCCGTTCCCGGCCGTTCGAAACCCTCGGCGCGCGAGTTACACTCGCACTTGACGGATCTTGTTAAGAAGGGAGAGATACCCATCTTAAAGAACAGACTGAGAAAACTCTCCTGAATAACTACAGACCATCACCTTATCGAAATTGTTTCTGAGTGTACTTATCTTGGGCAAATTCTGCAATCAGGGGAAATTCAGACCTCCAGTCATGTAAAAATAGTTTTGAGAAGGAAGCCAAGGAGATGATCCAGCTAGGGTGGGCAGTGTATGGAAAACTATGTCGAAACTTCTCGTCATCCATACCGCAATGTTTGAATGATAAAGCTTTCAATCAGTGCCTCCTATAACCGTCATGACCTACGGAGCTGAGCCGTGGACACTCACGGTAGGGCTGGTCCACCAGTTCAAAGCCGCTCAGCGAGCTATGGAAAGATCTATGCTCGGAGTCTTTCTGAAGGATAGGATTCGTAATAAAAACATCTGAGGGAGAACCAAAGGTAACTACCATATCTCGCGAAGAACCGACAACCACTCTGGTAAACGTGTCCTTGAGTGGAGACTGTGACTTGGCAAACGTAGTGTAGGATGCTCTCCCGCCAGTTGGGATGACGATCTGCGAAAGACTGCAAGTAGATGCTGGATGCGGCAAGCTGAAGACAGGCGCTATGGCGCTCACTAGGGGTGGCCTATGTGCAGCAGTGGACTGTAGATGATGATGATGATGATGATGAACCTACCTTAAGTTGGGGTATGATCAGTGAAGATCGTATGTAATTTATTTTAGCCGAATTATTAGCAAATATGGTTTAATTCAGCCGAAATTAATTTCATACGGTTCATTCACCTCACGTCCGCTCTCATAACCAATGCACTATAGGTACCTACATGTTCTACTCAAAAGTGGTCGGAACTACTTAAACATATAATTTGTCAGTTTCACAGTCAAGGCGTTGCGGCGTTGCCGCTTTGAAAACAGACGAAGTAGTCATATGTGGCTCCAAAGTCCGCGGATCAACATTGTCTAAGCTAATGTTGCGCGTAGTTAAACATGTAACGGATGTGAAAAAGACGTTTTAGTGTAAAAATTTTGACCGTTAGTGGATCAACATAATTTTGATATTTTGGGATATTTTGAATGCGAGTATCTCGATAACCAGTTAATGTAGATCTAGCGTTGTCATGTGCTCTTCAAATGTGGATCAAAGTATATATATAGTATATATATATATATATATATATATATATATATATATAGTATATATATATATATATATATATAGTATATATATATATATAGTATATATATATATATATATATATATATATATATATATATATATATATATATTTCAATATATATATATATATGTATATATATATATATATAATGAACCTTTCACGGTAATTGTTGATCCAGTACGATTTCTTAAGAAATGTTGATCCACCTATTTCAAGTGTACATTCGACTCTAAACCTAGTAAACAGATATACTTTGATCCACATTTGAAGAGCACATGGCAACGCTAGATCTACATTATCTGGTTATCGAGATACTCGCATTCAAAATATCCCAAAATATCAAAATTTTGTTGATCCACTAACGGTCACAAATTTTACACTAAAACGTCTTTTTCACATCCGTTACATATTTAACTACGCGTAACATTAGCTTAGACAATGTTGATCCGCAGACTTTGGAGCCACAAATGACTACTTCGTCTGTTTTCAAAGCGGCAACGCCGCAACGCCGCGACTGTGAAACTGACAAATTACATGTTTAAGTAGTTCCGACCACTTTTGAGTGGAACAGATAGGTACCTATAGTTATTGGTTATGAGAGCGGACGTGAGGTTAATGAACCGTATGAAATTAACTTCGGCTGAATTAAGCCATATTTGCTAATAATTCGGCTAAAATAAATTACATACGATCTTCAATGATCATACCCAACTTAAGGTAGGTTCATCATCATCATCATCATCTACAGTCCACTGCTGCACATAGGCCACCCCTAGTGAGCGCCTTAGCGCCTGTCTTCAGCTTGCCGCATCCAGCATCTACTTGCAGTCTTTCGCAGATCGTCAAACGTAGTGTAGGATGCTCTCCAGCCAGGTGGGAACCTGGCTGGAGAGCATCCTACACTACGTTTGCCGAGTCACAGTCTCCACTCAAGGACACGTTTACCCAGTGGTTGTCGGTTCTTCGCGAGATATGGTAGTTACCTTTGGTTCTCCCTCAGATGTTTTCGTTACGAATTCTATCCTTCAGAAAGACTCCGAGCATTGATCTTTCCATAGCTCGCTGAGCGGCTTTGAACTGGTGGACCAGCCCTACCGTGAGTGTCCACGGCTCAGCTCCGTAGGTCATGACGGTTATAGGAGGCACTGATTGAAAGCTTTATCATTCAAACATTGCGGTATGGATGACGAGAAGTTTCGACATAGTTTTCCATACACTGCCCACCCTAGCTGGATCATCTCCTTGGCCTCCTTCTCAAAACTATTTTTACATGACTGGAGGCCTGAATTTCCCCTGATTGCAGAATTTGCCCAAGATAAGTACACTCAGAAACAATTTCGATAAGGTGATGGTCTGTAGTTATTCAGGAGAATTTTCTCAGTCTGTTCTTTAAGATGGGTATCTCTCCCTTCTTAAACAAGATCCGTCAAGTGCGAGTGTAACTCGCGCGCAGAGGGTTTCGAACGTGTGTCAACAAATATGTACCAAAAGTACCGGTTAGAGACTTCGCAATTTAACGGATACCTAAGAATAGTAGGTACCAACCTACATTTCAGATAGATCTTTCTGCATGCTTCGGTTAAAGTGGGTAATGGAAAAATTTTCGACTTTTTTCAAAATATTTCAATAAGTATGAAACCTACAGAAATTTGAAAAACTGTTTTGAAATGTACAAATTAATACCTTTTATTTGGTACCCTACTGGGGGGGGGGAGTATCAAAAAGTGTTCTTTTTACAAACTTCTCTATATTTTTTGTGCAAAATATAGATCCATATCTACAAACGCTCCATACATTTTAAACGAATCGCCCTTTTCTCTTCTCTATATTTTTCCTGAAAACCTTCCTTTAACCTTCCTTTAAAATATAGATCCATATCTATAAACGCTCCATACATTTTACATGGATCGCTCTGCAATCTTCGGAGATAGGGGGGGGGGAATGGGTATTTTTCGACTTATTTCCAAATATTTTAAAAAGTATGGCACCTACAAAAGTTTCAAAAACTATTTTGAAATGTACAAACTGATACCTTTCATTTGATACCCCACATGACCCTGTAGGTATCTTTTAAAATTTCGGCATCACAATTTGTATGGAAAATATTCATTTTCAGTTTTCATTTATTATCATTTATTTTTCTTTAAATCTGTACAGGCGCACAAAATGTATTTTTATTTTAAATTTCAAGTTGATAGCTGCAGTAGTTGCTGAGTTATTAAGCAAGGAAAAATGGACAGACAAAGCGAGACCATAAGGGTTTCGAAACCGATCTTCTATCATCGAAACCCTAAAAAGAGCACCACCAAACACCCGCTCCACCCCTTTGGAGTTCTCCCACTGTGAAGGACGGCGTTGAAGAGGTTCTGTAGCTCGTGTACAAAAGGGGCTCCTCCGGTTTTCAAAAGGTCTGAAGTTATTCCGTCCTCATCGGGGGCTTTTCCGTTTTTAAGCTGCCTCTGAGCTAACATGATTTCGTCTTGACTGATATCTGGCAGTTCGTTGGTATAGTGGCGTGTCAGGGTGGCTCTGGAATCATGGTCTCATCAGGAATGGGTGGCATGTGCAGCGTACAAACGGCCATACAAATCCTCTACCTCAGCGGTAGATCTCCGACTTCGACAATACGGTCCTCCCGTCGTGCGTTTTCGTCATCAGCCCGAGAGTGCCATCAAAGAATTAGGAATTTTTGCCAGTACGCTGCTTTAGTCCTAGCACCCCCAGCCCCGCTGTTACCGTGGCCGCTACCATGGCCAGGAATAGCGAGGCGGCCGGGAACGGGGGCCATTACTTTCTAGCTTTATTTATTTGATGGTCAGTGTCCATAACCCCACGCTGGGCAAGCGGATTGGGGATTGCAGTTCGGTGGTGGAGTTGGTTATGCAGGGGGCGCTGCTGCCCGTCCTCCGGTGTATGTCCCTTAGTCGCCTCTTACGACTTACGAAATAGGTAAGTTACCTATTTCGTATTTTAAGGCCTTTGGTATGAAAAGTAGGTAAATAAAAAAACTTTAGGGGGAGGGGGGGTTCTGATGACATGCATACATAGGTAACCTAAACATTTTATGACAGTCAGTGAATGATGAAGATAACTTTAGGGTCATTATATGAAAGTAAAATGATTGACACTAGTAATATTCAGAGTCGGTTAACCACGTTTGGTAGAGTAGTTACTATAAGTAGCGGCACGTAAGCTTAGCGCTAAGCAAATGGTGGAGGGGATACTGCGCACCCTGTGATACCAAATTTTTTACTTCTGCGCAATAACGGTCAGCGCTAGAGTTTCGTGCCGCTACTTGTACCTACCTTAAATAATTCTAGGTCCTAGGTTTAATTTGCAACAATGATATCCAATGCCTAGCTAAAAGTGCCTCGAGGTGGTTCGAGAAAAGGGTTCCTGGTTGTGTACTCCACACGGTCCACTACTGTGGGCTCTGATAGGTGTAACGTAGATATTTAGGCGAAAATAAAATGAAATTAAATAATTTATTTGATACATAACAATTACAAAAGCTATAAAGAAATAAAACTATACGTGCGAGTCGAACTCGCGCACTAAGGGTTCCGTTTAATTGTAAGACCTTGTTTCTTGCCAAATGTCATGATTCTAGGTCAACATGAAGCAGGTACCTACCCTGTATTTTTGGCCGAGGGAGAGAATCAAAAATTATATTTTTTTTTATAATAAACTACAAACTTACGGTTTTAAGATTTTTCTCGTTATTTGTGCTATATGACCTTGCATCTTACCAAATATTATGATTCTAGAAAAACAGGAAGTACCCTATAGGTTTTGGTCTATAGCTAGAATCAAAAGTTTTTTTTGTGAATTAATCACAAATTTCTTTTTTTCGGATTTTTTCCTTTATCTTGCCAAATTTCATAATTCTAGGTCTACGGGAAGTACACTATAGGTTTTGGTCCATGGCGAGCATTAAAAGTAATTTTTTAAGGTGAATAAATTACAAATTTATGGTTTTCGGATTTTTTTCATATCTTGTGCTATAAGACCGTGCTCCTCACCAAATTTCATGATTCCAGGTCTGCGGGAAGTGGGTACTTCCCGCAGGTTATAGGTTTTGTGTGCTTGTGATTCCCTTGGAAATCTCAAAATATTCGGACATAAACGGCTGCAACTTTTGAATGCATTGACTTAGGAGTTTGATTTATATCACGGCTTCAAGAAGTTACGGACTTGAGTATTTGACGAAAATTTCAACTCGATACGTCCACGCGTTCCTGAGAAAAGAGGGTTGACAGACGGACAGACCGACAGACAGACAGACAGATGGACAACAAAGTGATCCTGGTTCATTTTTACCTTTTGAGGTACGGAACCCTAAAAACTAAACAAGGTACGAAATACCAAGAAATAAATCACAAAAAATAAACTGTTTATTTGGTTAAAGGTTTCAGTTAGTAACACAAACAAACAAGATTCGTCAAGTGCAAGCGTAATTTGCGCGCCGAGGGTTTTGAACGTGTGTTAATTATACAAATATGTGGGTACTTAAGGTACCGGTTCTACCTAAAAGTAGTAGCTACCGACCGACCTACATTTAAGATGGATCGCTGTGCATACTTCGGAGATTAGGGGGCTATGTTCAATTTATTGACTTTTCTCAAATAATTAAAAAAAAAATGTTACCTACAGAAATTTCCAGAACGGTTCTAAAATGTACAAACCGATACCTTTCATTTGATACCCCACTCGGTGAGGTAATCCCCCTTTAAAAAAATATTCCCCCCTTTTACCTATTTTAAGAAGTATAAAACCTGCAGAAATTTTAATACTCTACAAAACGATACCCTTAAAAATTTCATTCTAATTTTCTTTTGATTTTCGTTTATTTTTCTATATATCTGATACGGTGCACAAATGAAATATTATTTTAAATTTCAAGTTAATAGCTGCGGTTGCTGATGTAATAAGGGTCCGGCGACGGATGAATTTCCTATACAAACGTAATACCAAAATGATTTGTAATTTGAGCATATTTTCACCATGGTCTGCTATTATTTGTATTAAAATAGTATTTAGTTCCTGACACATTTTTTTTTTTCAAAATACCTTTTTGAAATTAAATTAAACCGAATCGCAATTTTACATTAAAGAATGAATGTATTCTTAGTATTTGTGTAGATAAGTATCTTGAAAAAAGCTTGTGGCAGGAACCTAAATAAATACTATTCTAATACAAATAATAGCAAACCATGGTGAAAATATTCTCAAACAACAAATCATTTTGGTACTACGTTTGTATGAGAAATTCATCCGTCGCCGGACCCTTAAAGGGAGAAAAGGATAGACAAAACGAGACCATGAGGGTTTCGAAACCGATCTCGAAACCCTAAAATAACAAAATAGTTACATAATCATCGCTAAAAAGTATTGACGGATCAACATTTGACCGTAGAAAATTGTACGCAATGGATTTTGAATAATTAAATAATGACTAGGGAACGCGATGTCACAATAAATAATAAATGTCATGGAACATGGCGTTACCTAGTCAGTACGATTCTACACGAGTCGACCCCTCCCCCAGACGGAGCGGCAACGTCGCAGCCATTTTCGACCAATGCTGCGTTCTGATTGGTTCATTTGAATCGGATCAACTTGTGCAAAATGGATTTGTATATTGGATCAACAAATGGTATCATAATGCCTAAGGCTACGGGAGGTCAAATGTTGATCTGGTCGAAGCCACACTTGTTCCTGGAAATGCATAATAGATCAACAAAAGAGGCTCGGATCAACATGTGTTTTTGGATCAACAAAGTACTCGCCGTGAGTCGCGCCTGATCAACATTTACCGTAATGGTATCTCTATATATAAATATATATATATATATATAAATATATATAATATATATATATATATATAAATATATAGATAAATAATGTCGAGTAAGTAAGAACAGCCAACGACATCTACTTAAGATAGTTAAAGTATGGTTTTCTAGCGCCACGCGTATCTAATACTGAATGGTTCACGTAATAGTTCAAATAAGTTCTGCAACCCCGCGCACGATGGCGCTGTTTGCAGAAACACAGAAGCACTCTTGGATGATTCAGAGTTGACTTTGGCAAAAGGATGCAAGCAAACTCGTAGGGAGGAGAGCATATTGGTACTGGCATGTTTTCATAGATGGCGTTGTATAGGAAATAAATATTTATTATCTGCACAGATGGCGCTATGGGACACCAGAGATAAGCTTGGCAACCCTTATTGCGAGAACTTTGTGCAAAACTTCACACAGATGGCGCTTTCGAAAATCTCGTTAATGGCGTTTGAATCAACTCTATCAATGTCAGTTGTAAAATCTGTTTATTTTCATTCAAATTGCAGGGTTTTCATTAAGATAGCGCTAACGATTAAACGAGTTTAATGGTTAATGAGTTTATTACTACAAGTTTAGAGGCCCATTTAGGTTGACCACATATAACGTGCGAGCAATACCTAGTAGCCCAAAGCTTTATTTTCGTTGTTTAAGCTACGGTTCTGTCGCCTAAGCGCCAAGAAGCTGCAGTTGAGATGCATCCTCTTTTTGCGTTAAATCGTTTCAACTGGTGTGTGTGTATGCGCGCGACTTGTTAACATTGTATACCTATTGCTGCTCCTTAAAAAATTAAACCAATTATTAGGAAATCTCATGTTTACTAACGAGAAAGACCTGGGGGCACAGGAAGACATTCAACATACTGCCAAGTCTTAGATTTACGACAAAAATCCACAAAGAAATATTTTATATATGACATAAGCAACGGCAAATTTTGCGTTGCTTATGTCATATTGACGCTATATTTAAAATTTTGTGTTTTGAACAACCAATAGAACAGTAATAAACTCAAAAACTATTTCAATCTACCACCGTTTTTGCCGAAGTCAGCGAAAAATTGTAAACACAAACTTTGAGGCACAAACTGCCGGCTGACGCAACTGACTGACTGCTTGACACTTGATAGTAGCACACTACATTAACATTACCTAACATTACATACGCGAGTCTGTTCTAAAACCATTTTAGTTAGGCCTCTTACAAACTTCGAATATAAAAATCGGTCTAGGCTCCGCGTCCTTTGACCATCTCATAAAATCAGAATAATCATTACGAAAATGAAAACTAAATCGACAAGCTATAAAGAGCTCGAACAAAAATTAAAAATAGCGACAAAAGACTTACTAAGTGCCGAACAACTTAATACAAGATTGCTGCATGAGAGGGAAAAGAGCGAAGTCGAAATTCAAAATGTGATATCTAAAAACACGCGCTTGAAATGTAAAATGAGAAACCTAGATACACAAATTAAGGACCTTACCATTGAAAGAGACCTTTTAAGTGAAATGAGGGATAACGACACACAAATAATTCGTTATATGTAGTAATATAAGGCCTTCTTTTACTATATTGATTTACTCGGATCATGATGATGATAGCTTACCTTGAGCAGATGAGGGTCCCTCTCCGCAGCGTCCATCACCGACTCTGCCTCGCTCAGCCAGCCCACGAACTTCTCCAGCGAGCGGTCGAAGTTCTGCAGCGAAGACACCGCCGAGTGGAGAGCTTTGCCGCGGGCCACGATACTGGAGGGTAAACAGCGAGTTAGTTGGTATAGTACCTAGTGGTAATATTCTATTATTACTAGTATGATTTTCCGCGTTCGGACTACTCTGGTCCGAAGGAAGTGGGGCAAAAGCAGAATAACTCTAATTGTCAGTCACAACAATCTCGTGGCCATAAATTGTAGCTTAGACATTCTCCGAAAACGGGAGAAACGAGTAAAAAATATTCAGAATGTAGATCTGTGACTGTTATGGAAACTTATTACAATTCTATTGTATTTTTTTAAGAAACTTGACTGTTGAGGTTTTGATGCTTTGAAGTTTCGGATTAATACCTAGGGACTACCTACCTAAATCCCCCAATTAGACTATCAAAGCGGTTTCGAAAGCTTCGTTTAGGAAGGTAGGTAGGTAGGTACCTATCATACAACTTAGGTTTCTATCGCAAAAGCAGTGTCTGTAAATGGCCATGTTTTCTCGTTTGATTAACGAAAATACTTCAAAAACAACGGTAACAAAAACCTCACCCTTTGAAAATAACGATAAAACGTTGCTCATTAATATTCGCATCTGTAATTATTTACGACATCATTCCCTCAGGTAATTTACATAAAATTGTTTTAATTGCCCTGCGCCTCCGGGCGACAAAATGAATTCCTAAAATAAGGAAATTATTCAAGCTGCCTTGTTTAATACAGATGAATTACTATGCTAATAAACATAACAAGGTTCGGTAAATATTTTGTACGAACCTACGACCAAGGTTTATTGAGGCACAGATATTATAATACTATACTAGTAATTGAGGTAAGAGCGTTATTCCTGAACAGTGCCTCAAGCGGCAGCCAAGTGGTACTACGAGACGTTTGCATGTTACGTCGTAGCCGTTAATTGTGAAACTATAGCAAAAGATGGCGCTGTCCCAACCCTATTAGTTGACGCTACTCCTTCATAGATGGCGCTACGTGTTCTTTATAGCAAGTCTTAAATCGTTATAATTTATTTTTTGTATTCTAATTAGGTTTCTAAAGACAAATGATGTAGCGATTTTTATTAATATCTCGCGATAAATCGCCCAGCTTATGAAACAAGCCAAAAAATCTAGAACCAATTTCATAGGACCTTATTATTATGTATTTTACAGCTGCTGTTAATTTTGGCTGCATATATATTTATTTACTGCTGGAGATTTTTAATGAAAATTAATGAAGGCCTCGGTAGGTTAGCACAAACCTGTTGTTAAGTTCATTGTATCGATGGTTGATTCCCTCGGTAGCGCGCTTGATGCGCGAGGTGTCGTCGTTCCTATAGACGGCGATCAGGCGCTGCGTCAGCTGACCGAACAGCTCGATCTGGTGCTTGTACTGGTGCACCTCGGCGTGGAACGACTGGAAGCAAACAAATTCAATTATGTACATAGCTCGTTTAGTCGTACTCAAGGGGACTGTCCTACGGAATACCGGCAGTCGAAATACCGGAGCACGGTATATCGAAAGTACACGAAACCGCAGATCGAAATACCGAAAGCTCATGAGGCCGCATCACGGAAAACCGAAAGCACACAACACCGGAAAACTTTAGACCTGACGAACACAATCTCGAATGCACGCTATACCGGAACAGATGGACGCGCATTGCACGAGCAGCATTTCATCAAGACCGCCGCGTTAATACTGCCAGTCTATGCGAAGAGTCAACGACTGAGAAGTATTAATTCGTATATTATGTCTAGTGAGCAGCAAAACTGCGCGCAAGTTTCAATTGGAAGAACTTCTACAATGAATAAATTACAAATGAGTGTTTTCAAAACACTACTTAGGTAAGTACCTATATCACGCTACACACTGAGTTTCAGGAAACTTATCATAAAGCCGAGCGTTGGCGGCCGCAGCAGCAATTAACTTAGATTTATAGCGAGTTCGGCAAGTTGCTTCAGCTCCGAGTTACAGCAACTTACGGAGTTACCGCCTCATCGACAGAGGTGGTTTACAGCTTTACAATGCAAGGGACGAAACTTTGGGAGTTATGTTATAGGGCTTTAAACAGACTGGCTCGATACGCTACCACTATAAACGAGAAACTTAATAGTCATATACTTTTATTATAATTTCGAAAGAAATGAAATTTGAGAAGGCTCTTGATGAAAGCTGAAAAGTCCCTCGAAATGGTTCAAGAAAAGGTTTCCGGTGGCGGCCGTCTACTCGACTTGGCAGGGCCACTACGCCACACGCAGTTCCTGATAGATGGGAATAAACATGGAATGGCTACTTTCAACTCGGAAAAACCCGAGCGAAGTTGCGGGCGGAAGCTAGTAATAAATAGATGTGAAATCTTACGAGTTAAAATCTTTACCAACATACACATCTTCGTATCTGTCTGGGATCACCCACAGCTGAGTAACGGCCTCCTCTCGATAATGCAGTCCAATGCCAGTCCCTCCCGTCCCGCGGTTTTCGCATCCGTGTGCACCTTCCTGAGACTTGACGACATCGTCAACCGTTCTTACTAGCGAAATCTTCCAATTCAAATGAGATAGCCGGTATCGTTCCACGGCTGGGTAAGGCTCATCGCTTGATCTCCCTTGCATGGAGCCATCACGGTCCAAAGCCAATCGAAAGCCGTATGAAAAGCTATTTAAAGTCTCATTTAGTTGCACAATTTGTAGTATTTAGCGCAATATAATTCAGCTTATGAAATTCAAGTAAACGGCACTACGACCATTATGCAAATGAACTAACTTCCCGATGGCAACTATTTCCCCGAGGGGAAACCATTTTCACGGTAAAATGGGACCTATTTTCCCGTAGATGGGAACTACTTTACCGGTGTAAGGTGAATTCTCGCGTAAAAGCTAAGTTTAGATCTTGAAAATCAGAGGTAAATGTGAACTATTTCGGAGTTTTCTTTTGCGGGTTTCACTGAACCTTCGTAATGTTTTGATTATGATAAAAACTTTAGCTTGCCTCTACCGACTCGTATTCTCGTAGTAAAAGTTCGAACATTGCTTTTCTTAACAAGTAATTCGCTCTGAAATCGCTCTAAGACTTTTTAATTGTTTGCAGTCTCTATTTCAGTGCCAACAAGCCAACAAAGCTCATAAAGTAAACAAGCAAGGAATGTTGCCCTCGTACATTCAGGCGATATTCAAGACATTCCTGTTTACGGTAACACTGACGGCACATAAAACCTCATATTCTCAATTTTACGCCTTCACATAAATTCGAGTTGACGGGACATTCCGCGTGCTGCGACGTGAAACACTACGCGACGTAATGGCAGTACGTATTACGTCTCACTAAGTTATCTGCCTCGGTGCGTTTGAGGGCGTATCGACGAATTGAACACGATATTACTCTGAGAAATGGTGGCGGTATTTTTCCCGATATTTCTGCAGTTTTCTAAAGTTCTGTAATCTTGTATTTGTTCGAGTAATATTATTTGTTATGGCTGTTGCAGAATCTAAAAGTGTTTAAACTTTCTTCAACTGAAAGGTGGATTCTTGTGTGTGCCATACAAAAGTTAAATTGTTCATCTTCATTGCCTGTTGTGCAGAACGTGAATACTTGATTTAACGCGTAACGCGTAGCGAGACAGTAAAAATAATTTTAGGCTAGAGCCCTAGGTAGAGAGATAGAAGGGCGAGTTAGAGGGCCGAGCACTCGGCTTTGTTCTCCACCAGAAGAAAATGTTTCGCTCGATTACACGTCCCAAGCATGGCTTTAGTGTCAAGCATCTGCTTGGCTTGGGCATTGACAGCTTGGCACAGCATCGTCTAGTGATGCTGTGGGGATTGTTCAGCATTATTTATTTATTATTATTATTATCCTTCTGAGGTACCTTGCTTCTAATAGAATTTTTCAAAAGTTAACAGTGGTTATCGTACCTACTAGGCAGCCTCTTAAGCCACTGCGAATCACCACACTTAGCTCCTAGTCCCTCGCGTTAGTAATTTACCTTCTGGTCGCGGACCTGTGCCTCCAGCACATCTGCGGTGTGTCCGGGCGCCGCCATGCCGGCCAGCCTCGCCTCCATGCGAGCCAACCAGGCGTCTGCCTCGCGCCGCCGCGCCTCGTAGCGCTGCGAGTCACCCAACATGGCGTCGAGTTGCGCCTTGCGTTGTAGGACACGCGCATTCGCCTCGTCCCAGTGCTCGCGCAGCGCCGTTACTGGAATAGAGACACGGAACGGGTTAAATAAGGAAAAAATATTGACTTTACGAAAGAGCAAATTATAAGCTCTCGCTTCATGCATAGATAGATACGATACTGTCTAATTCACATTTACATAGTTTTTCGACGGTTAACAATCTGTAGGCCTAGACAAAAGCATGTTGGGAAAAATAACCAAACCTAACAAGTTTATTAGTAGGTACAGTCAGCCACAAAAACACCACTCGCGCTATAATAGTCGGGAAAATTAACTGTAGTTTCAGATAACAATGAGTAATGAGCCTCGAAAATTACTCCAATTCCCGCTTCGTTTCCAACATTCATCAGAACAGCTCGCAAATGAGTTTAATATTCCGAACGACGCATACTATATACTTACTATTACTCAAACAAGAGTCTTTGAATAATGTTATAAATAAGGCAATTTTATCTGGAAAATATAATAATAAAATACCTACTTGCAAGTGGTTTTTATGATTACTAGATGACCATACCAACAGGGCAGGATAATAACGTCCTTGCTAGAAAATTGAGGTTACTTGGGCACTTTTTGAATCCAACCAAAAAATAATTTAGGCATTATATTTCAGCAACTTTGCGAATGTATAAAAATCAAGATAGTACATGTAACAATGATTAAAGAAAACTTTATTACATTTTAAAATTGATTATGTATAATTTACGTAATTTATTGCGATAATAGGTATAATGCTTATCAACTTTTCTGAAGAAGTCCCCAGGTGTTCAGTTACTACCCATTCTAGTACATCTTCTAGATTGACAACCAGTTCTCTAGTCCTCGTAATTAGTGCGGGTTCTTAGCCGGTAGCCGGGGAATTAATTAGTCCTTGCAAACTACCATTAAATAGATTGCGTTTCTTATTAGAAACCTGGGTAGCAAGCAGGTTCTGACATAATTCAGATCAATTAAATAAAGTGCTTTTATTTTGCTAATAATTGGTTTGTAAAATGAAAGGTATTTTTGTCGTTTACTAAAATCGTAATTTTCGAGAAATCTACAACAAACGACTATCACTGCAGCGCCATGACAACGTTAGAGTATCTATCATACTTTTTAAAAGTAAAGTAAAAGTAAAAATCATTTATTTGAAAAACGTGTAAAAGAAGATGACACATAGTTATTTTTTGAGTCAACATATTTGACCAATATACATTGGTGTGCAAAATAATTAAAGAGTATGGCATGCAGGTCTAAATGTAGTTGAAAATAACAATAACAAATTTACAAGATTATTAATTTTAGATAGCATTTAGTATACATTTTGTAAAATCAAGATATTATTATCATCTAGGACCAAAGTGCTTGGACAGACAAATCCAACGAACCCAAACTCGACAGGGTTATGACGTTTCGTTTACGAGTTCCTATGGCCACCTTCTGTCTCTATCATCAGACCAGCTCGATGGTGCCATGACATTGCATTGTCACCAAACTTACGCAAGTATACAAAATTTCAGCTCAATCCATTGAGGATTACTACTAAATTCAGTTGACAGAATCCTTGACAAGTAACAACTATCATAAGTGCTTCTACTTAGTACCTAGTTCTAAAACCATGTATATTTATCTTATATCAAGATCTAATTGCAAAAGTTACAGTTAGTTTTATCAAAACCCCATCACTAGACACTACTTCTATGTGGGTGCACTAACTCGGAATAAAATAAGTGTCCTAAATGGGGACATTCCGCAAGATTTAACCCACACATCCTAACGGCGGCGCGAGCTTGTAAAAAAAAGCTTGGCGACTTTGAATGTAAAAAAGTCTATGTGCGTGTAGTGACAGGGCCTGGTCATAAAAATATGCTTCACAGTAAGTGAAACTCTAAAAGAATTGTGAAAATTAGAATTTGCAAAAGCCTAATCCAAGTTATTAGCTGAAAACTCGGGATTTCAATCTTCACATAGAGGAATGAGGGCGTGCATATACCGACTATAAGTACAACCACACAACACATATTACTGAAGAAGTATTTATAACCCCTGTCACTCGGTGACCAGCTATCCGAGAGGAGTAAATTGAAAATCAGCGCTGCTTGCATATTAATGCATTACAGCTAAATGCTGAATTTACTCCTATTGTCTTAGTTTATTAGTTTTAATTAAGTAGTATGTATATTTTTATTTTGTGTATTTTCTAAATTAAGGCAATAAAATTCTGTTCTATTCTATTCTATTCTATAACGCCCAAATCTAAGTTAATCCTAAGAAAGAAAAACACTACAAAATCGTTGACTTGGACAGACAGAGCCCAGCTTGATTTAATTTAAGTTTAAGTATGTGGACACGCGTAAAAATTTTGGCGTGTCAAGATGACAAATGATACTAATTTTGAATTTCACCAACTGGACACACGTGTGACCGGTCTCTTGTGCCGAGTTAGTGAATAACGCGTCCAAATAATATCTATACTTTTCCTAATTCTTATTAAGACATTAAAAGAGAAACAAAAAAAATATAAGTCAAAAGACAATCATTTCGTGCGTCACAGTTTTCCATAAGGTTTTCATAACATGATACACGGTATTCAAAAGATAAACAATGCAAAGTAACAAGGCTCGAGGGAGAGAATTCGGCCTGGGGTTGTTTCGGCCCGGGCGCGCACCGGTTGAGGGACGATTCGGCCCGGGGATGACTCGACCGGGCGCGCACGGGTTGAGGGATGGGTTTTATATTGTTTCATTACTGTTAGGTACGATGTATGTGTGGGGACTGAAGACGCTTTCATAATTAACGTAAAGTTATAGGGATTCAGTTTACTTACATTCAACTGTAGGGGCTGTGGGCTGGAATTATTAGAAATGCTAATGTTATCTGTTCTGTACCTACTTAGGTCTGTAATCTTGTAACGACTGTACGGTTTAGCACTTCCATGGCACGAGACGCTGATGCGGGTCACATCGCGGAAGCTGGACAGTCAATAAAAAGCCTTAAGGTGAATTCGCACACAAGCGCCGTCACCTATTTTTAACCGGGGGGTGTTATAAGTTTAACGTGTCTGTCTGTGGTATCGTTGCTTCCAAACGGATGAACCGATTTTTGTTTAGATTTTTATGTCATAGATAATTCTATCTCGAGTGTTCTTGGCCATGTTTCATGAAAATCTGTCGGGTTTTTTTTTTAATTTTGTTCTTTTTATTGAAAATTACACTAAACACAAGGATTTTCAAATATTCAATGTACAGTTTGTGATACCTATCCTTACCTATTTTTAATCCCTCTGAAATAGTTTAGTTTCGTATAATTTAGACAGAGAAGCGAAAACAGAGTTCGATGGCCACCAAGAGCAATTTCACTATTCTGTATAAAAGAAAACTATTTTATGGGCATTAAAACAAAGCTTGAGATAGATATATTATAAACTGTATAATGAACTTTTAAAAATTCCTATAACTAACGTAATTATAAAGATTGTATTCTGGAGAGTGACATCTTGTCTAAATTATTAATCTCGATGGAATTGAAATATAAAAGGTATAAAAGGTTTCATAGAAAGCTGTCAAATTATTTCCGTTTGAGTATTGCTCAAATCTAAAAGGCGTTTCAGTATTCAGGGGCTAATTCCACACATCTCAAATTGTAGCAAAATATTGGCTTTTTTGCCTCCCCTAAAACATAAGACACACAAGAATGGTAAACTCCAAAAACAAAGCAATACATGAATAAAAACGTATGTGTTATTTTATTATGCTCGCAGTGTAGGTTGGAAGCGCGACAGGCGTCCCTAGTACACTGCCGTGCACGCAAACTGTACAAACGCTTCATAATGGGCGTGCGCTGTCGGACGCACGGACGCGTCGTCAATGGCGTGGAAACACAACTGGAGCTATTGAAACGTGTTAAATGTGTTCATCAAACGATAACATGACTACGATTTAAGTTGCATTTATTAGTCTATCACTGTTACTGCTTCAAACAGTTAGCACAATAGAAAACTTTTATAATTTAATTGATTGGTCAATTTGCGTTTTGTATGATAAGCTAGTTAGAGATGTAGAAGGTTTATCAGATATAATTATTATCCCGTGTTGAAATCGAAGAGTAAAAATAAATATTAGATGTATAAAAAAAATAAGAAGCTATTAAACAGCAGAGTTACTATCGTTAGATGTTAATAATAAAATAAAACTTGTTTTTAGTTATTTTAATCTTATTTGCGTTAGATTTATAATAATCGAACCTTTTAATAATGCTCGCAAGTGTAATAGCGGAGCGCTTGTCTTAGAGACCGGAAATCCAGTTATGTGAGCTGAAATACGAAGATATTACAGAAAATATAAATAAATAATATAAAAAGAAAAGTGGGAAGGAAATGTTTCGTTATATTTCAAAAGAGTTTAGCACAGCAAGAAACTATTAGTCCTCCTAAGTTAGAGGTCTAATCGACCCGCCGGGCACTCGTGCGGGTTAACCCTGAGCAAGTGGATAGCGATCGATCGGCGCTAATGAGGGATAGTTGGACCCTTTTAGGCTTTTCAGGGCTTAGATTTATCAGCAGGTTTTGAGCTTAGGAGGATTGCGTATTGTCACTTCATAGATTTATTTGTCGACGTTGTGTTGTAGTAGTATTTTAGTGAAACTTTATTTTTTTTAACTTTATTGAAACTTTATTGATTACATATACAGTATAGCATAAACTCTGCTAACTGTGGAGTGCGTGGCTAGATAATGCAGCTAAAAATAAGTGATGCCAGCATTACTTATTTTTAAGAAAGCAAGTTTTTGTAAGATAGATACTAAGTTTAGGTAAATTCTGTTCGTAACTTTAA
Source organism: Eupithecia subumbrata (assembly GCA_949316285.1). Lineage (NCBI taxonomy): Eukaryota > Metazoa > Arthropoda > Insecta > Lepidoptera > Geometridae > Eupithecia > Eupithecia subumbrata. The sequence goes on along the minus strand of OX438632.1, from coordinate 13,297,711 downwards.
AAAACATTAAGAAACATCTGCATTTTATGCAAACACCAAAGTTTAAATGACCACGATGAAAATTCAGAAGCGTCCGTGTAAACAAAACCATTTACAAATGGGTTAATATTAACCCTTGCAACCCGAGTCTATATTATTCACAAACAACCATGAAAGTACACGGGTCATATTTACCCTCGCTAGTATAAATGACCATTTCAACCCCTTTAACGACTTCTTAACCTTAGTGGGGTTCGTAATTGTTGACAAGTTTACTAATTATTAACATCGATATTTTAAACCGACGATAATGCTTGCCAATGCACCTATTTATTTATTTCAATTTTGAATTTTAGATTTTTCTCAGAGCCAAAGGTTTTCAAACATGCTTTAAGTTAAAATATTGGTCACCTGTTCAGTAAAGTGGATTTGCTTTAAGTATCCTTTTATCTTCAGTCTCGAAAAAGATTAAAGACAGACTTATATCCCAATAAGATATTAATAAGTAGCTATGGGAACAAAAAAACGTCTTTCAGAGAAAAGCTGATTATTGATAAAATACTAGAGGTAAACGGTAAAGATCCCGAATTAGCTTGAGACCTTATTTCAAAAGAAAATTTCGCCGTTAATAATATCTACCAGTGATTCCCGCAGGATTTTGGTTATTTTCCTTAAATCAATACCGCCATACCGCTCGTCTGCAAAGTACAGAGCCTCATTACGGGTTAGGAGGCCGGCGATTACGTCATCATTCCGCGAGCTGGGGAACATCTCTGTTTACTTACTCTGGCTTGTTGAGAATTTGGAAATAATTTTACTGGCGTTATTTTAGTGTTTTATTCTATTTTTTGTGATAATAAGTAGTATCAGTATGAGCTAAAATAAATTAAGAATTTTTTCGTTACCACTGTGCAAAGCCTAACTCAAATAAGAACCCGCTGCTTTCATTTTGTTTTCCGGAGGAAGAATCTACTCAGAAAGCAAGCTATACTATTTGGTAGATGTGTGATAACTGATAATCTAGCTTGGTACATAAAATTACATCAGTCAAGAAAGACCTTCAGAACCTCTTCGTTTATCTGATCTCTAACGTCGTTTTCATATTAAATATCAATAAATAAAAACGACGTAAGTAATCAAATAAATGATTAATTGTCAATTATTAGTAGAGCTGTGTCAAATTCCCCGCCAGGCCGGGGGCAGGTATGACCTCCAGCCAGTTTCAAGTTATTCATTAGTTCATATCAAAGCAATTCGCGAGATTGGAAAACTTTCCAACAATTTCAATCTTATGACTTACACGAAATTCATTTATTTCGAGTGAAAAGTTATTCCCAGGGAGACTGAAATGGCAAAATGGCCACCGAAAGAGAAATAAAACCGCTAAACATTCAAAATACAACTAGAAAGTGCTCGGAACAATATTATAAAGGAGCAATTTCGTTTTTGCTTTTGAAAGGCCTCGGAGGGGCCTCAAAGGGCCGACGGCCGCGTCTCGGGCCTTTCTGCTAATTACACTCAAATACGAAGGTAACCTGACACCGCAGTGTTTTTGTAAATAAGGACAAAGTATTTTTGAGTGTAGCGTTAAATAAAGCGATTAATTTAGGATAATTACTAAATAAAACAGGATAATTAGAGCGTAAAAACATAACAGTGGATTTATTAAACCCTGTTTAGCTTCATTTCACTTAATTTGGCATCTTCTGGTTGTAATGATCTCATAGGTCGGATAACAATAATTACCTAATTGCGTACTGATAGCTCGACGGAATGAGGGTTCGGTAATTGAACCCGCAATCATGTAGCTCGTATCTACTCCACTGAACTCACAAGTTGAGTTTCGTTCGATGTGTCAATAGAGATATTAAGAGAACGGTAGAAAATTTTGTTTTATAAAAATCAGCTCGACTTCAGAATTCGAGAATGCTAAACAGAATAGAAACCATTTTAAAACTGTACCTCTGTATTAAAATGTAGTCTTGATTCAAAATGGTAGGTAAAGATAAAGGTGTACTCGGGCTGTTTAGAAAACGCGCATCAAAAATTGCCCAAGCACAAGCAGTTAAGGCAAATTGATCCTAAATGATAGCGCCGCCCTAAAACAATAAAGCCCAAGATCCCATCTAAGCTCGGTTATTTAATTAAAGTGATAAAATAAAGTGTTGTAAAAAGCGGCGCAATGAACAACGTAATTATGACGTCACGGACCGAGTGCTTGCGTTTACGTCGATGTCACTATCTTTTGTTTCGGTGGTGGACAACCACCAGGGACCCAATTCTGCTAACCAATCGCTTTAAGATGACAATGGTATCGTCGCAGAATCGTGCAGAATCGTGAAAGAAATTTTGGATAATTGCAGTGCTATTTGCGCGGAGACAATAATAGAATGGTTGCAAAGTTGACACTTTTAACACGCGTCCCTACATCTAGTTTCTTTCATCAAGGCTTAAATGCCAAAATGTGTAATTCTGAGACGATGTCACTGTTATGGTAAAGTGATTATTATAATATAGTGGAATTAGGGCCCTGCTTAAAAATAACGGACAATCAGACAATTCTTGTATAAACAAGAATTGTTTTTATGGTCAACTACCTAAAGTCGGATTCCGTCCCTTTCTCATCGACTGAAGTTAAATAAATAAATAATGCTGGACAATCCACACAGCATCATCTAGCCCCAAGCTAAGCAGAGTGTTATGGATACTAGAGGACTGACATACTTAATACAATACATTACATACATAGATATTTTTTATTATACATAGAAAGTACCCGGAAGACCCGGAACAAATATTTGCAGATAATACAAATATTTGTCCCAAGACAGGAATCGACATTTAAATTGCTGTCAAATTAGTTTTTATGCCGCCATCTGAATTTATACCTAGTTTATTTACCTATAGATAAAGCCAGAGATAGTACATTGGTTAATTTGGGAACGGCTGCTTTTTAGGGTTCCATACACGAAGGGTGAAAATGGAACCCTATTACTAAGTCCTCCCTATTGACCTAAAAAGAATTGATAGTCCTCATATTTTTAAAACCAAATTATAAAAAGCTTTTGTTGGAAAAGTGCTTGTTCTCATTAGATGACTGAATTTAAACTTTGACAATCTAAGCGACCTCTAATTTTAATAGTACTGTTTAGATTTTAAGAGATGATTTATTTAATTTTCTTTATGTACATAACTATTGTAAACATTTTTCATTAATAAATAATCTATCTATGCTACCGCTGTCTGTCCGTCCGTCCGTCTGTCAGAGGGCTCTATCTCATGAACCGTAAGACGTAGACAGCTAAAATTTTCAGAGAATGTGAATTTGCCGTTATACCAGAAAATAATAATAAAAGATAAATATCCAAATTAAAAGTCTATATCTCTTGAACTGCAAGAGGTAGGCATATGAAACATACAATAAATGAGTAAAATTTAAACTGTATTATCAACATTATACAAAAAAAAAATTAAGTAGATAATTTGAAGGGGTCTCCAAACAAGTGAAAATTTGATGTTCTTGGAAAAACTGCCCGATTTTTATGGCACGGAACCCTTCGTGTGCGAGTCGACTCGCACTTGGTGGTTTATTTCTTTTTTTTTAGGTTTTTCTCAAAATGAGCACCTAATGTTGTGAGATCTTTGGTTCAGAACACGTTGTTGATCCATATCGATTCAGCTTCCCAAATTGAAGTTTGCTTGGAACTCGTTATTTCGAGTGTACCGTGCAAGAGAGAGAGACCGCAGCAACTGTACTGGACGTTCCAAAGTGCTTTGTGGTATTTTACTTGTGCTGAAATGTTGTGGTCCTCGCTAAAGAGGTGCTAACTTTATATGAATTCTACGTAGAGCGACTAGTATACAAAGATTAGTTTTTGTAGTTAAAATTGCAGTGGCAATGGCTGCAATAGGCAATATCTGGTAAATGTGTGGCTTAACAAATAGCGTCACTATGAGCGCCTCTTTTGCTCCCTGAAGCAAGTCTTCGAATGTCTTGTAACTACAAAACAATCAACAAATGATCGGTTTTTATAATTTATCACAGAATTTTATAAATCCGTTTTTTAAACCCGTTTTTTCCGGTTTTTTAAAGCCTCCAACGACAGTCCAATCTCAGTGCACGTGGCCTACGTGACGTAGCGGCCATGTTTTATTTACCACGTGTCCCGTAGAGCGCGTTAAAGCTGTGCAAATTGACGGCTGCAATTATTAACGTCGCCGTAATCCAATCGGTGGTCAGTGCGCTAGTGGGCGATAAGCTTTAGTAATAGGATTATAGGATGAAATTAATCATTTGTGCTTTTAGACAAACAAAATTAAATATACTTTGCTACGCTTCCATTGATTTCAATAGATATCACATAAGCATGGTTATTTGTCGAGGCCACCAAAAATAAACTAATTGGTTTCATAATGTTCCAATCTCTTTTTTCGATCGAAAAGAAAGGGACAGCAATACCTTTTAGGCTAGTTATTTAGGTTTTGTGCCAAGAGAATTACTAACATTAAATACCTGTGGGTAGAGATACCAAACCTTCCCTAAACCCAGTTTAGCCTTATTCCTTTGTAACGGCTTTCGTTTATTCCTGCCTTTCTCGCTTATTACCTGCAACAAAGAGAATCTAAATAAGTAAAAAGTTTAAACCGTTTAAGTCTGTCCGTTATTTCTGTTAAGTTCAGCTTTGAAATCACGGTAAAAGCTTTCTAAAGTAGAATAAAATACAAAGGTAAGTACACTTCAAAGTTCTTGCTACACTGTACTCGTTATAAAGTAGATTATAGGTTGACAGTACGAAGTCCGTGTAACGTATTTAATCTGTATTTCTACGGGGAAAAGGTATAAATTAACTTGTGTGGACGTCAATATATTCAAGTAATTCACGCCTTGCTTTATAATTAGCTTCGTAAAGACCAATGTTTTTCTTTTGTCCGTTCAATAGAAATATAATTAAATAAAAAAGCCCAAGCAGTCCTTGAATAATTGTGGTCAAATAAAGAGAATTACGCGGGTAACCACCTCGCTCGGACAACGGACAGTAACCCGGACCACATGGAAGTGGAAAACGTCCCGTTCTATATAAAACGACGTAGAACTGGAACAAATGGACTGGCACTTTCTAACTTTATGGAAGCATTAAGAGTTGCGCTTCTCATGCGACGCTTTCAAATGGACTTTTTCTTCAGTCCTGCACTCAAGAAATCAAAAAAGTACTCGATATTTTGCCGCAAATCAAGAAAATTCAAGAAAACGTCGAAACAGAGATAAATTTGCGATTGTTTATTCAAGAGGAGATTTTAGAAAAAAGGTGTCAAGATGGAAGTTGCTCGAGTTATCAAAAGGGCTTGAAGGTATGAAGGGTGGCCCTGACATTTGCTATGTTTCATTTAATGGCCATTAAATGAAGTTATAATATTTGGATAAACGACACTAAAACAAACAAAACATGTCGTACAAAATAATGTCTTAAAGTGTCAGGTTTCTGAGATATTCAGAGATGAAAATGTATATAACTATATTTTTTCTTCATATTATGTGAATATCTCACAAATCAAACTGGTGACCGATGTTAGGGCTAAAATCGTCAAATCTCTTTAAATGTTAAACTAGGTACTGTAAGAAGGTAAGTATTGTTCGTGGGGTTTATGTTTCTCGACTGGATAGCAGATAGAGGCTAAAAAAAATCTGGGTGTTGTCTTGTGTAATGTGTTAAGAGTGTCATATCAAATCATGTATATCTGAAGAAAATTCAGAATTTACAAATTACAAATTTACAAATTATTTATTTAAAAAACAAGACTACAACATTACAGATTTTCTCTAAAGCGTTTTGTCTAGTACATATGATAAATAAACAATCTTAATATTAGAAAATAATTCACACAAACAGACAATAAAATACATATGCAGCACACACACAAGTATAAAAAAAAACACAACAAAAATTAATAAGAAATGGTAAAAATCATCAAACGTTATACTTATACATTATCAAAAGTAATAAAATTGTTAGAAAAAAAAAAATTTATACGCTCTCACAAAACTGTAGGCACACTCTTTCAATCATCTCCCAGCCATCCGCAAACACATCTAACTGAGGGTGGTTGGTGATGAGCGCGTTGAGATTGCGCTGAGCGCGGATGATGGGAGACTGCTGACGATGCAGAGTGCGAGCACGAAGGGGCAAGAAAAGACGTACACGGCCTGGGCGGAATCGCGCGCGATTTTGTGGGACGCAGAACCTGCTTCCTTCGGTTAACAGAGTAGGGCAATCAGTCATACCACGCAAAATACGGCAGAGACTTAGGAGCTGGTCATACACTTTAGAGATACTAGTGGTCACAATTCTTCTTAGAAACTAGAAGATTGTGCCCTGAGGGCTACCATACCCTTTGACGAACCCTTGTGAGGAAAGCTATTATCATAGGTCTGTTGAAGGCGGCAGTTTTAGTTTTCCAAGTATTTGTGTAGAAAGGGCAAACAAAACACGAATATTCCAGAAAAAAGAACCCTGATTTTGCTTTGTTATTGTAGGGATAAGTGATTTCTGTATTGCCTCGTTAATGTTTAATGCGAAGTAAAATGCCATTGTCCAACTTTTGTTTATTTATGGACTTTTTCTGATCTGAGCTCAGGCGAAAGGTCAAACAAGGTTTTTTCTGGGGGAGCTTTTGAGCGCTGTTTATTTTACTCATAATTCAGGATTATTTGCCGTCAAACTATGCGGTTTGGTGATGCCGACGGTGTTGTCTTTGTTGTCCGAGTGGTCGATATCTAACGATTGGATTTAGTTCTAATATTTTGCAATAAAGGTTACCTGCAATAGACATTTAGGCTAATGATAAAGATCAAAATCATTTACTGTCGAAACTGTGTACAAAAAGATGTAAAACTGTGTAAGTACAATAAGGTGAAAACAACAGTGTGTCCATTAATACAGACGTACAATATTTAACTTACATAAATAGGAATTTAATTTAAAAAATTCTTTGATTTCAAAAAAAAACAATTAGATTTCGAGTCACATACGATATTTTGTCTTAAATTTATAAAATGCCAATTATTTCTATATCTCTAGGAATTATATTATACACTTTTATAGTCTATCTGTAATATGTAATAAATAATAATAATAAATAATTTTACTTTGTTTTGATTCAGAGCTTTAATTGAACTTGAAATATTTTTCTTTTTTTTTTCACGCATATATTTCTCGCTCGCATACCGCAGGAGGTGTCTTATGTGAAGACTCTAGAGGTCTAGCTAGATAAACCTTTCACTCAGACACAACGGCATTTAGAAGATTAAGTATATTCAATCACAAGCATCCCGCCCTACCACAGATTGTCACCTTAAGCCGCCTGAGCCGAGCCTCCGAGTTATGTCGGACCCAGTGAGCTGAACGCGCCCGGGCGGGGGCTGTCCGACAGGGGCGGGGGTGTAATCTGTTGTGACAGGAGATGCCAGAGTATTACTGGATTTATCTAAACTCTATACTATACTAGACTTTATTACTAGCTGATAAAGGTTATGCCACGATAAATGGTTATGTTGCATTCGTATTTGGGTTGCGAATGCATGACGGTGGCGCGTACGGGATGGCCTCACTAATATTCGAAAAATGATGGCGAAAGTTATCGAACATTTTTTCATGTTTCGGGCTAACAGTAGAGTCGATAAAACTTACAAAATAATTTAAATGATACTTTTTAAGTTTTCGCGATTTTTTAACAATGATTACTACTTTAGTAATGATTACTTATCGGGAAATAATGACAAAAGATATGCGATAAATACCCGATCATTAATTTAAATGAGTTAAAATTTTCGTAAAAATGCCGTAAATGATGAATAATGTTTTACATATGAGAAATAGGCAGAAAAAATCCCAACAAAGCAACCTAATGTAAATCAATATACATATACATAACTCATGTCAGTTTTGTAGATATGTATAGCAATACATGTGCAGTCCCGTTAGTTGCGATAGTCCTTACTGGAGCACGTCCTGTGACGTCATCTCACGAACTGCTGACGTCACCAAATTGGATTACGAGATTAGGGTGGAAGTCATTGTCCTGATCTCAGGATGTTTCTTAGCAACGGTCGGGTAAAAACATCTTGTTTCATTATAATCTGATCCTATTAAGATAACAAAAGCGAAAATAGCTGCTTGTAGAGGGTTGAGGACAAAGTTCTAGCAATTTTACGTTACGAGGCAAGGCAATTAAGGCAAGTGAATATGATCATAACGAAGCAAGTTTAGATTTATGCTAATATACAAATTAAAATCTGTAAAGTCTCTGCTCTTACTATTCTGACCACAGAAGAGGGAAATTATTGATTAAATAATAGAAACGATTATGTTCATAACCGTTTCTTTTATATTTTTTCTATTCTTTAATGTAACAGTTGAGCTAACTGCAGACTGTTGCAAACAAGAAGAAGAAAAATTTGATTCCGACTCTGTGAACTCAATTCGTCAAATTTCGTGTTGGATTTGTTGGAGCAATATTTACCTTGTTATTTACGTTGTTACGGAGTTCGAGGAAACTTTGCCAAAGTGTATCTGCCAAAATTGCACTTTTAATGGTGTTGCATTTGAAGTCAGAGGCGACAGAAGATACCGGGATATATAAGTTAGGAGATACAAATAAAGGAAAACAAAGTTTAAAATAATAATAATGATTTTATTTATTTTCAGATGACACAGATTCATACATTAGTAAAACAAAAAATCTTAGACTATGTTAGTTATAAGTTTATGTTGCTAAGTTAGTGCTAGCGTATTCACGAGGCTTTTACTTCGGGAAATACGCGTGCATTTGAGCCAATTCATTGGTAAAGTGGAAAAATCGAATTAATGAAGAACAAAATTAAAAATTTTGATATCCCCCCGGACAGATTTTCATGAAACTTAACTAAGAACACTCGGGATAAAATTATCTATGACACAAAAATAACTAAACGAAAATCGGTTCATCCGTTTGGGAGCTTACTATACCACAGACAGATACACAGATACACGGACAGACACGTTAAACTTATAAAATCCCTCTCTTTTTGAATTGGGGGTTAAAAACAAAAAGCTATTTGAACAACTGCGCCTCAAACGGAATGAGTATTAAATAAAAAATACTTGGAGTGAAACCTACTTTAGGTGCACTTTCCCGAAATGAACGAAACTGAACCGTCACGCTCGCATCGGTTACACTGAATCGGGTAAACTCGGCTCTAGTCGGCAACTTGTCAAGTTTTAGATAAGCTAGTTTCACAAGATGGAAATCTTGTGGCTTATCGTGTGGTCATAAACACTCACTTTTTAACCAATTATTTTTCTACTCGTCAGTATTAATCAAAAACATTTGGGAAACCCATCCATTATTTACGGAAACACCGTGGAGCGATAAAGTAGGCGACAGAATAGATTGAAATTGATGGATGGTACCGCGAATCGCTGATGAGGGCTCCAAGGTGTCTGCGGCGAGGTGATGTATCACTACCAACAGTAGCCGATAACGTAGCTAGTTTAGTATATTTGTTTCTTAAGCAACTTTTTCAAAAAAAGCCTGTTCTTGATTACTAAATCTGTCTTGCTGAATTCCTGGTAAGTTGTGTATTGGACTGTCTAAAGGCGAGCGTCGATAGACCGGCATCGGACGCTCCGCACTAATCGCATCAGACGCATTATTGAGCGTAAAGCCGGATGGGGTGGTATGTACACTGTAACCGCAGCAACCGAATTGCCGATACGACCAGCATTTGCAAACGAATTTTCAACATTGACATGTGGGTTTTCGTAGCCAGCAAATGAATTTTGTCGACAAGCGCTCCAGCAGCGGTGGCGCGGAGCGCAAAAGGGAAGAAATACGATTAGTGCGTCCGTTGAGCGGCAATACGAATGACGTCATTCGCAATAAACGGATCGCCGGCATTACCGACAGTCCGATGCATCCGCTTCGTGCGGGGCATCAGTGGACGCATTTCTATGGCAAACCATACAAAGGATACCAAAATTCGTTTGGTGCGGTTAGTGCGGAGCGTCCGAATCCGGCTATCGACGCTAGCCTAACGCCTTGACACCCTGTGACACTCTTGTCTACTCTCTCCCGGTATTTTAAGACTATGTTGTGTCCTTTGTTGAAGACCTCTGTGGCACAGCAGGCGAAGGTCCGCCTGCGACGCAGGAGGTTGCGGGCCTCGGGACAAATGTTTGTACGATCTGCAGACATTTGTTCAGGGTGTTCTGGATGTTTTCTATGTATAATAAAAAAATATATCCATGTAGTGTATTGTATTAAGTATATCAGTTATCTAGTACCCATAACACAAGCTCTGCTTAGCGGGCTAGATAATGCTGTGTGAAATTGTCTAGCATTATTTATTTATTTTTTATTTGTAGATACTTATGCATCCAGCAACCACCATTGTTACCATAAACGGTTATAATATATAATTAACGCAAGATTAATATCATTGAATTGATTCAATAGTAGCTACCACAGGAGATAGAGTTCCAACCCTATTTGTTACACAATTTATTATTAATTCACCTTTTTGTTTATTGTATTTGTTATTAAACAACATCATCAACAATCGGTAAATAGGTAGCCCCTCGCACAGTATCACCTGGCTTCATCGCCTCGTTTAATCGATATGTCAGCTTGTATAAGCTAATGACATTTCATGGACATGTGATTTGACCCACATTTCCCGATCGCACCCCGCTCGCACCCTTCTGCTAATTTTAATGGACATTCTTTCACTCAGCGCGAGCGCTAAGGGTGAATTCATTAGTAACATTCGGGTATTTTTTTTATCCCTTGCTTATTTTTACCCGACTGCGCAAGATGGAGGGTTATGTTTTTTACTTACTTAAACAAGCTGGGCCTTTTAGATTTTACTATGAGGTTTTTTTTCTTTAGAACATAGGTACCAGAAAACATGTAGAAACTTCAGTAACTAAGAAAAGCTACAAAAATTATGTATTTTTTTTAAGTTAGTCTATTTAGTGTATAACTTAAGACCACTTTATTTTGTTACTAGTTTCTGCCCGCGGCTTCGCGCGCGTTGTTTCTATGGAAAAGTTTTAAGGTTATTTCTATCCCATGGGAACTGATTTATGGGATAAAACTTACCTGTATGCAAAATTTCAGCCTGATCCGTTCAGTAGTTTTGGCATGAAGAGGTAACAAACATCCATCCATCCATCCATCCATCCATACATCCAAACTTTCGCATTTATAATATTAGTGTGATGTTACGTCGCATGTTATATTTTTTTATTGGAAGTCAATAAATAAACATGGGCTTTTCTGCTCTCCTAAAGCCTCTTTTAAAAAAGATTCCCGTATTTTTCTAAATATTGCAGAATATTGGAGCGTAGTGCTGGAGTCAGCAAATATAAGTTGGCAGCGTCCGGCGGCGGGGGACGCAACGACCGTGAAATTGGACTCTCAACGTGTTAACTCTCGAATCATAGATAAGGTGAAATAAGGCACGATGAGCACTTTTCATTCTCATAACCAGCTTTATCAGTCTTCCATAAAATATATCGCGTAGGTATAAAGTGTTAAAAAAGTTCTTTTAGATTTTTATATTTTAATTTAATTAAACCAACTACTGATATTTACTTAAACCAATATTTTAGTTCTTTCAAAGAGCTAGAGATAAGGCGTGGGAGAGTCTGATTAATTATATAAGTGGCTTCCGCGATCGCGGCACCAGGTTGAAAGACCATCAAGACTTTCAACTTCAATTCGTCAAGACTTGAGCTTGAAAATATTTGACGTGCAATTTGCACAAAACTCAAACTCCTGTAAACCCAAAACCACCAAAATTCCAATAATTCCATCAAACTTTGCTTAAAACTGTAAAACAAGCGCAGTTTTGTTCAATTCTAGCGAGTCTCTCTGAACACGTACACACAATGCAAATAACCCTTCCAAACAAATAACAACCCTACCTTTAAGAAAACACCGTTTAATATCCACTGCACGAGATTCTAATTCAAAGACATGGAAATTCTAGTCTACTTAGATCTTCACACAAACTTCAACCTTTTATACTGGTACATAAAGTTGGTTTCCTGTTAAACTGCAGTGTAATCCCCAATCATTGAAAATCAAGTCTAATCTCTATCAGATACGGTCTATTTTCAATAGCAAGGTTTAGCTAGGGTGACCATGGGTTAGGGTAGAGTCGGACAGTCTTCGTTAGGTTATGATGCGGAGTGTTCCCCGACATGTGGGGTAAATGGGGTAGAAGCATTCTTTGGGGTGTTTTATCAAAGCATTGTACGATTATATGGTTTTGTTTGAAAGTGCTCGGGAAAGTATTGTCGTTTGCTTTTGAAGGGTATGAATGTAGGAAATTGTTTTGTGAATTTAAGAATAATAATTAAGATGGATGTATAAAGAATTTTTTTGGAGTGTGTAATATGGAATAGGTTCACGGTCTTTAGATTTAGCCGTGATAAGAATTTACTAGATCGAAAATAATTTACCCGTCTATTTACGGGAATTTTCTAGCGTCTATTATTGTGCACCATCAGGATTCTCTCCTGTCGTAGCCATGTGGTTTGTGTGATGTTTAGATCGTTTACATTTTTTAAATATTTTTATCAAATACATAATTTTAAAAATACTTCCTTTTTGTTAGATGTCGATAAAAAAGAAACTAACGATAAGTTTTAAATATATTTCCAACTTAGCAAACAAGCCGAGAACTTAACAGATAGCAATATTTTTCCATTCTCGCCTGAGCTCGTAACTTCGGCAATAAGCCATTAAGCTACTTTTCTTTTAACTCAGACAATGTGTTTCTCCGCTGCAATGACGAAACTTATAACTTAAATAGCTTTGTGTGAATTTATAGTTTCGCGAGTGTTCTACAGCTATAAACAGTTTTATGGCGAGACAGTGAAAACGTGTTCGGCAGCAAAAAGAATGTGCTTCAAAACTACGTAAATAAATTATTACTTTTGACTTTATTGCTAAATTTTGCAAGATTGTTTTTAAACAAACTCTTTGTTAAGCTCTCATTAAAATTAAGTCTTTTAAAAATTAATTTTATTAGTTATATTGCACTTTATCGCTTAACCAAATGTACCTATGCGATAAAGTGCAATAGATATAGTAAAACTAAGTGTCATAAATTATTTTTACTAAGTACTAAGATTTATTTGACCTACATTTAGGTCTCCAAAACGAATTCGATAATTATTTCAATTTCGATTTTTTATTCTTAAAATTATAGTAATCTGGAACGTACTATCGTTACAGTCTCCCAAAACAAGATATCGTAGTCAACGTAAACCCCTCCACACGGTAACAAAAGTGCGATGACCACACGTCCAGTTACGTTGCGGACCGAGGTGGACGGACGGACGCTCCAACAATATTGATTCTAGAAGAAGTCCGCAAACTTTGACCGTTTGAAGACATTACGGAGGGCGGAAGTTAGATAATGTTTGCTCTGGGAGCTAAGAACAAATGTTTTTGTAAAACTTTGCAAGAAGAATGTATCGGTAGTAGGGCTTGTATTATCTAGAGGATAAAAAAGCTTGGGACGAGTTTTGCTCCAGCTCGAAAAATAACAACTAAAAGGCTAAAGGTTTCTTCGTCGCTTCTTTACTTTAGTCTACATACCGAAGCGACAGAAATCAAAAATATCACTTTATTTCCGTCTCAGTGTTTAGTTTTATGATTTGACCTTTTCTAAGTGTACATTTATTGTATTTATGGAAATAAAGAGTTTTTGATTAGATTTGATTGACTTGCATTCGAATATTCGAATAATTCGAATATTCTATTCATTCGAATTTTCGAATACTAAAATTGCAATATTCGAATATTCGATTTAAATCAAAAAAAACCAAACATAGAACTCCATTGTGCATAAAATGCCACATATAAGTTCGTGCAATATATCCGTACAAGACAATACAAGTTTACGTCGTTTGGGTTAGCAAAATGACAAAGTTGTAGGGTTCGGAACATTCGGAAACACTTGGGAGTGCCGCGTGCGAATGCGTATTGCATTCGCGTATTCTATTCGTATTCATATTTCGGAAAAAGAAAGGCGAAGTACCGTTTTCGTTGTCGTGCAAAACCAACTTTTATGTCGCTTGCATAATATTAGCATTTGCACGAAAACAAATCAGAAACTTCGGTTTCGTTTTTAAAGAGTACGGGCCCTGTCTATACGTCCCCGTCGCCATGTTAACATTACTTACCGTGTTTATTTACTTGTTATTGTGTTAAATTTTAGTGTCGATATTGTAACAAGAACAAATTAAAATTTTAAAAAATCCTTCGACAGATTTTCATGAAACATGGCTAAGAACACTCGGGATAAAATTATCTATGACACAAAAAAACTAAACGAAAATCGGTTCATCCGTTTGGGAGCAATGATATCACAGGCATATACACAGACAGACATATTAAACTAATAACACCCTCTCTTTTCGCGTCGGGGTTTAAAAATACCTAATCTAACCTAGATTTTGAAGACTTTTTTATCTACAAATTTGCGGTTGATTATGCGTGTAAATCACCAATGTCTCGTTCGAACTTTTTGTTAGTTTGATGTTTTAAGTTTGTTCATGCAAATAACACTTATAAAAATAAAAAGATGTGATTATAATTTAAATACAGTTTGCAATAATATTCGAATAGTAATCGAAAAAAAATAGAATACCTATTCGAATATCAAAATTTCCGAATATTTGCAAGCCCTAATCGTAAGGCACATTAACATAACGTCCTAAAGTATTCATTTATTATCCAGGTTAATAGGTATAAGAATTTTATTTGTTATTAATTATCAATGATTGTATTGACTTGAGACTGACATTAAGATTGATAATTATTTGTAATCATTGTTTTGTATTGCATTGTTCTAGATTTGACTACTTTGTGCTTATTTTGTAATTCTTATGTATCTGTCTCCTGCTGTACCCGTCAATACTCCTAGCATTAGGGTGACCATCCTTGCTGGAATAACACTCGCAACGTCCAGGTTCGCAAGAATTGAAATTACCATATTACGTTGTAACAGCACTTTGCGAAGATGAAAATTCACTTTGCATAACGAGATATTGTTGGAACGAACCGACAATGTCTACAATGGAAGAACACCGAACTTTGAGAAAATTCAAGGATTAAATTGTTTTTACATTTTATTTGCAATCTAAGATAAAGTATCAAGATTTGTTCATCCCGCGGTGGATCAATAAATGTTTAGTGTTTTTAGCTTTTTTCAGCACTTTAGAGTTGAGTTTGGCCGGATATCAGGTAATTTGATTATTAGCTGATCCGGCTTCACTCGGATGGACTATTGGTTTTTGGTTAAACCATACCTACTGGTACTTTTAAAGTACTGGTACTTTGAAATAAAACTAAAATTAGTCAATATAAGTGGACTGGCTGGATTCGTGCGGGTTGCATTGGCGTCTTTATTGTTAAAAATGCTTACCTTAGTTATTTAAAAATATTTTAGTCATTTTCAATCTCAATGGCGTCTAATGATCCCAATAAATAAAACATAAAATGGCGAAACAAAAGACGGTCCGTTATCTAACGACCGGCGTCTCCGTTACAATTTATTAAAAGATTGTTTCTTTTTAATTGAGACTGTCGTTCAAGACTGCTTTGGAAGTTTTATTATTACTTTGAGATTGTAAAAGTTCTGGAAATTTCAGTTCTGGCTTTAACGTTCAATCATAAAACTGAGCAATTATCTTCGTATTTACCTTTAGAACTCGATTTAGACGGTTCGATTTATATTAATTTATAGTATAAAATTTGACTTTTCTAACTGATTATTTTGTGACCCTAAAGAAATTTATTGACTTCTGACTTCTATTTCTGGAAAGGTTAAATACGAGAGCCAATAATGCAAAAAAGCATGTAAAGTTGTATTTATTTTACAAAGATCTAAGTAAATCTAATAGAATTTAATAATTTTCGCGGAGCAATAAATTTTTTTTTTTATATACTCTGTAAACTTGAGACCTACATCACATCACACTAATATTATAAATGCGAAAGTTTGGATGGATGGATGGATAGATGGATGGATGGATGTTTGTTACCTCTTCACGCCAAAACTACTTAACGGATCGAGCTGAAATTTTGCACATAGGTAATTCTTATCCTGGAATCAAACATAGGCTACTTTTTTAATATTATAAATGCGAAAGTTTTGATGGATGGATGGATAGATGGATGGATAGATGGATGGATGGATGTTTGTTACCTCTTCACGCCTAAACTACTGAACGGATCGAGCTGAAATTTTGCAAATAGGTAATTCTAATCCTGGAATCAAAGACAGGCTACTTTTTATCCCATAAATCAGTTCCCATGGGAAAGAAATCACCTTTAAACGTTTCCATAGAACCAACGCATACGAAGCCGCGGACATAAACTAGTAAAGAATAAATCGTAACTATGCATAATCATTACCTACACAAGTCATTTGGTTAGTTCGTAAAGTACCCTGAAACATACAACCATTCCTCTTCTCCCACAAACCCATTTATCGCACAATATCAAACTTTCTCCAAGGCCCAGCGCGTGATAGCATGTTGTACAAACAAACAGTGGGCAGGCAAACCCGCCGGCAACAGTTAGTGAAGTTTAAATATCTCCGTAAGCTGCCACGTAGTTTAGTTTGAGTAAATACGTTATACGTCAGGCAGACTTCTACAAGGTGTCGGCGATTGAATTACGGTCAGGTCGGGTCTACGTTTATTTACGTAGGTACGGGATGGTTCGTGTTATTATACCCGTTAATATTCTGAGGGATGTAATTACTTCATTTGATAACTCTACAGTCTGGCAAGTCAACGACCCTGTGATTGTTCCAGAGTTGTATGGAATATTGTACTGAATTCCATAGACCTTTATAGTGTCTATCTTTAAAACACGAAGTTATAAGTAACCTGGTGTAGTAGTTACTAAGCATAATGAAGTCCGCTAACAGATAATTACTAGAAATAATTAGGATTTAAATTAAATACTTGAATAATCCTGCATTTCTCTCATTTCTCCTTTCTTCTTCTGAGGAATAAACATCTAAAACCTTAATTTTCTACCAGTTAACAATATTTATCTCAGCTGATTTATATCATGATACATGACCAATTTTCAGGGCTCCGCGCATGGCTGTGTATCATCGCGATGAAGGGATGAACGCGGGATGAATCTCAACGAGGGACCGTACAGACAGCATCAAAAGGTTTGTGCGTAGACCCTCTACGAAGTTACGAGCTCTACGGGGCTACGAAAGGTCTACGCGGCTACGCAAGGTCTACAGGGCTACGAAAGGCTACGGTGCTACGAAGCTCTACGAAGGTACAAAACTACAGAAATTCTACGAACACAATATAGAGTTCCCATGACGCACTTATCCATGTTTGATTTCTCCGTGTACTTCCGCCCCTCTGGGTCACACCGCTGAGGGCGGCGGATGCATTGGAATCTGCAAACTCTACGTTGAATCTCTTACCTACGAACCTACGCTATTGTTAAGTCTAAATTATTAAATACGATTTCGCAATCATCTTACTTCTCCTAAATTTCACTCAAGCAGTTTCTACTCAAAAGTTCAGTGTTTGTAAGCTTAGTGAAACGTAATGTGTACCCAGCGCAGCGGGCCGGAACAGGTGTGCTGAGGACAGGGGCAGGCTGACTGTACCGGCCCAGGGCCTCCCCTAGGACGGAGCACCGGCTCATAAATGAGACGTAACCTAGTGTTTATTTAATGGAATCCTGTGGGATACATCAGCTTGCGCTTGATTATCTACCTTACCGTATCATGCCTTTTGTTTCATTCATTCTGTCCTTCATTTTATGAGTAAATGGGTAACTTTTCAATACTTAAGTTACCTTTGACGTAAAATAAATAAATAAATAAATAATGCTGGACAATTCACACAGCATTATCTAGCCCCAAGCTAAGCAGAGCTTGTGTTATGGGTACTAGATATTTTTATTATACATAGAAAACACCCAGACCGACGGAACAAATTTGTGTGCGATCTGCAGAAATTTGTTCCGTATAAAAAAATTTCAAATTTCATTACAAATTTCTGCAGATCGTACACAAATTTGTTCCGAGGCGGGGATCGAACCCGCAACCTCCTGCGTCGCAGGTGGACCTTCGCCCGCTGCACCACGGAGGTCGACGGTAGGCAAGTAGGTTGTCTATTCGGACACAGTGTATGATTATTCTGTGTCGTGAAGTCACTCCCTCAACCTTGGCTAAGAAGTTTTATTTTCTCATTCAGGCTCAGGTCGCCACAAGAAACCCATCAAGAGTCTTTTTTTTTGTATAAAACGGAAAGTGTATGTGTCTAAAAAATGAAATTAATTGAAATTGACATGCCCCATGTAAACGCGGTTTTGACATGGGCGTTACCATGATGAATATTAAATCTATGCAAAAACAACGTTCTACGATACCCATGCTCACAGGAATGTTTTCTGAGTGAACTATGAATTTACATTAGTAATACTGTTATTTGTCAAATCACGAATAGCAAAAACCCCGTTATTTCCCCAGGCCCACATTCCGCATGCGTTTCACAAAACCGACTTAGGGTACGTTCACACAGCAGTCCGTTTAATAGGCCCGTTTTAACGTACACGTTTTTATTCAAGACCAGGATAATACGTTGATCCTGGCAAGTACCTACCTACAAGCTGTCGTAAAACATGTTATAGTCGTAGTATTAGATTGTGGAATATCGAGTTTCTATCTTTTGTCTCGTAGATTTTAAGAAGTTAGCCAAATGCATTGTTATATGTATTTAATAATTCTAACATTTATGTATTAGACGAGTGTGAGCACCAACACAAACCGACTATGGTTTAATGGTGCAATATTGATAAACACATGTCATGTAATCATTCTAAATAAATAAATATTCTATTCTATATTCGGCGATAGCGGATAAAGTTGTATGAGCGAGTTTACGCACATGACAGTATTCCAGATTCAGTAATACCTATGTGTGAACTCGCTATACAACTACATCCGCCATCGCCGAATAAAAACGTATTCGATAAACCAGGCTGCTGTGTGAAGGTACACTCTGAGCACATTCAAACCGAAGGTCCGTATTTATAGGATCGGTTTTAACGGATCCATACCTAGCTACTGAAGATATTATTGTGTTTTCAGGGTCCGGAAAATTGTCCTGGGTGTGAACTAATGAACCACAAACACGCCTGCTATAAACCTTTGCCAAATATAAACATCAAAAGTATCCGATTAAACGGAACGCTGTATACCTGGTTTCGGATTTGTATTTTTCACTGAATCTGAAATAGTGCCGTGTGTGTGAACTCGTTCGCACAACCACGGCACATCGCATCGCCGAAGAAGGGTTTCCGATAAAACGAACTTGAAAAACATATCTCCTCACCCATAGCCTCAGTCACGTAGAGTCCGGCAGTTAATCGCTGTGACCCCACAATACAGGTCATCCTGACCTAGTTTGGGGAACAGACTATAACTTAAGGTACCTACTTATCTCAGTCAGTCATTACGCTAGACCAATGGCTCCGACTACATTTAAGTTAATGTACCGATGCATAATACTGCTTACTGAAATAAAGATTATTTTATTTATCTACTGTGTGAATACGCCCTAACGCCTCCCGCGCAATGAGAGCCATTTTTAATTCTGGTCACGTTTTGGCGGGAACGCGAGATGCTCAGGATTTCTAGAAATCTCCAGACTATCCTTTGTTTTATCCGTTCTATTGGATGGAGATAATTGCATCTCGGTTCATATTTTTTTACCCGACTATCAACGGAGGAGCGTTATGAGATTGGCACCCTATGTTAGTTGTACATGTTTATGAAGAAAGCCGAAATATGTCGTTCCCTCGTAGCGCCGAAACAACTTATCTTCGTACATATGCCACAACCTCAGTGGCGCAGTGGGCGAGAGTCCACCTGCGATGCAAGAGGTTGCGGGTTCGATTCCCGCCTCGGAACAAATTTGTGTACGATCTGCATAAATTTGTTCCGTTGGTCTGGGTGTTTTCTATGTATAATAAAAAAATTCTATCTATGTATATAATGTATTAAATATATCAGTTATCTAGTACCCATAACACAATCTTTGAGTAGCTTACTTTGGGGCTAGATGGTGCTGTGTGGATTGTCCAGCATTATTATATGCGGTATCGCTTACATCTTCATGCTGGGGTGCTTTATGCTGTGTGACGTCGCATGAAATTGATAGAATACAGAAATGTACTGATACTAAAGTTAAAATCCCAAAATCACCTCAAAAATAAAGCTCTATGAACACTGCTTTATTAGTAGACTTTTAATCAAAATTCGTACCGGTTTAAATTTTATCGAAACATTCGACGTCATTCAATAAAAACAAACTTTCACCACATTTCTTAACTAAATTACCCGTTTTCCTCGAAATAAATAACCTGATTGCAAGAAAAACAAACGGAGGCTTGTCGGAACCGCTCGAGGGGAAAGGGGGAGGAAAAGCATATGTATGACGTCATCACATTACGCTCACAGAACTAGTTACAATCTACATAAATTATGCTTTCATCTTAACATCACACATTACGGAGGTTTCTTTATTATTGTTGAGAGATAATATAATGATAGCAGAATGGAGCTTGGAGCGTCGTTATACTTTGTTAACTTTCATTGCTGTTTTACAAAAAAAAACTTTGCTTCAAACCTCTTTTCATATAAAGTCATAAATAACGGGATATTTACCATGATTTAAAATAATAAACTCAAAATTCAAATCATGGTAAATATCCCGTTATTTATGACTTTAGTGTTAATAACCATGATGGATTTAAAACTCTTACTTGTTACTTGTTACTTGTTTCCGGACTCGTTTCCGCAACTAGGCCACAGGTGGGCCCTTTTTGCGTGTCGGGTGGGGGGCTGCTAAACTAACCACCCGATGTCCTCCAGGAAGGCCAGCAGCTCGCTGACGCCGGTGCATGCCTCCCTAGGCGTCCTCGGTGTCCCAAGGTGTTGTAGTCGTTGAGAAGCAACGCTATCGCACTCTACAAGCACATGCGCGGCCGTCTCCTCTGCGTTCATGCACCCTCTGCATAGGGGGCTGTCCGTGATACCCAGGTTAAATAGGTGTTTGTTAAGCATGCAGTGTCCAGTGACAATGCCGACGATTTGCCGGAGTTTGTCACGCTTCAGATTGAGGAGTTTTCGGGAGAATCTCGGGTTAAGAGCCGGGAAGGTCTCCTTCGACTGTCTACAATCTGGAATACTTGCCCAGTAGTCTTGGTGTTGTTTAGTTGTATGTTGACGGATCCAAGAGCGGACTTGACTGAAAGGTAGGGGGATTATTGGTTCGGGCCCTGCCGGTTGCCGCTCCGAGCCTCTCCTTGCCAGTACATCAGCTTCGTCGTTTCCTCTCGATCCGCTGTGTCCTTTTATCCACTGTAGAGTGACTCTATTGGACTGACTTACTTGTTCCAGCAGGTGGTGGCATTGAAGAGTGAGTCCAGAGTTGTGTTCTCTCCTGTTCAGGGCCTGTAGTACAGCCGCGCTATCCGAGAGGATCCTGATATTTTGGTCAGTTACCTTTCTTCGTAGCACTGCGGTCGCAGCTTGGATTATACCTACACATTCCGCCTGGAAGATGGAGTTGTGGGCACCCAGTGCTGTTGTTTTGTGTATGTTCAGTTCTTCCGAGAACGTTCCCGCCCCGGTACCTGTTTTCATTTTAGAGCCATCTGTGTATATTCTTACTTCATGTATGTTAGAGCTGTCACTTGGCTCCTCGTGCATTTGTATGGTGAAGCTTTAAAACTCTTTTCATATTTCGTAAATTTCTATATTTTTCGACAAAAATACCAAATATCCTGGATAATTAAATGTCCAATAATAGATCGGTCACCGCGACGCCTGCTCAAAATAATTGTCGTCCCAGGGCGCTCCGCCATCCATCATCCCGCCCTCGCGCGTCCGCCGCCGACCTCGAATCAACCCCAAATCAGACAAAATCACCAACTTGCAGATTTTGTTACATGTCATTAATATTCCCATAGTATGATAGAACTTTCCAACTTTTAAGAAGTCTAAAGAATTTCTATGAATTTCAGAACATTGTAAGGATTGACTTTGTAATAAGTTTTTTAATAATAAACTACTTTTCATGATTTTATGAATGGAGTTAAGAATGTCTAGAAAAATAAGCATTACTCTTCAAAATAGAGCTTTTATAGTACATTATGGTACTAGTGTGTAACATTGGTGATAACCGTCCTCGGCTCTCTTAAGACCCTCGCCTATCATCAATACACACGTGTATCATACGACGTTTTTCAACACACTTGTGATTATTTAATCACAAGTGTGTTGAAAAAAAAAATGTGTTGAAAATAAAATGAGTTTTTTTTTGTTATTTAACAAAAAAAAAACTCATTTTATTATAGAAAAATCAAAAGTTATATTTGATTGAAAGTTTTATTTATTAAACACGTACGAGTTAGAATTATCTATTTAAATAAGAAGTTGCATGAAATGAGTAAGCAATAGGAACATTAATTTATTTGTTCTATTGAACACGATCTTTTTTTTTGAATAAAATTTTTTTTAAGAACAAAGCAACTCATCCAATAATTTTTTATTTAATCTATAACTAATAATTTAATCTATAACTAACAATTCAAATTTAATCTAACTTGTGAGTTATAGCAATGAAAAAGTCACAGTTTGATTATGGGTGTCATTCTGTGCCTAATTGCGGTGACCATAGAGCCACTTTATGAGCAAGTGTGTTGAAAAAATAATAACCGTTTTCGTGTACCCAACGCTACTGACGGGATATTGTCTGCTCATGATTTGTTCGTTTTGAGTTCCCCAATACCAGGCAGGTGGCAATCGGCAGGACTGCAGTTATTCCGTAATCATGGCGCATGCCACTGTGCAGAAATTTTTGGCAAACTCAAAATAATATAAAAAATGTTAATAAATCATGGTAAGTAGGTACCACGTTATAAGGTAGTAATTTAAGTACTCTTCATAATTTATTTTATTATAAGCATAAAAACAGAATACAACCAAAAAATTATAATTTAGAGATGAGAGTTAACGAGAAAAACTACTAGTTGTGCATGCACATTGCACAACACGATTATTTATAAATTCTAGTTTTCCCCCTTATGGGGGATTTCAGGGGGGGAAACGGGCCTAACCCTTATAGAGTAATATTTACGTTCCAGAGATTTAAGAGATTACATTACAAATGCGGGCAAAACTTAAAGTAAGTTTCTAAAAAAAACTTATTTTATACTGTTGGAAAGCATCACAGCATCTTCATTTAATTTTCCGCGAGCTGGGTTCATTATACGTTCCAACAGGTCTCTTCTCTCGCGCCGGACAATGCGCGCCCTCAAAGGAGGCTCATCACGGTCTCGTGTGTATCTGGTGTGTATGTAGTAGGTCTGTGTGTATGTGGTGTGTATGTAGTAGGTCTGTGTGTATGTGGTGTGTATGTAGTAGGTCTGTGTGTATGTGGTGTGTACGTAGTAGGTCTGTGTGTATGTGGTGTGTACGTAGTAGGTCTGTGTGTATGTGGTGTGTATGTAGTAGGTCTGTGTGTATGTGGTGTGTATGTAGTAGGTCTGTGTGTATGTGGTGTGTACGTAGTAGGTCTGTGTGTATGTGGTGTGTATGTAGTAGGTCTGTGTGTATGTGGTGTGTATGTAGTAGGTCTGTGTGTATGTGGTGTGTATGTAGTAGGTCTGTGTGTATGTGGTGTGTACGTAGTAGGTCTGTGTGTATGTGGTGTGTATGTAGTAGGTCTGTGTGTATGTGGTGTGTATGTAGTAGGTCTGTGTGTATGTGGTGTGTATGTAGTAGGTCTGTGTGTATGTGGTGTGTATGTAGTAGGTCTGTGTGTATGTGGTGTGTATGTAGTAGGTCTGTGTGTATGTGGTGTGTATGTAGTAGGTCTGTGTGTATGTGGTGTGTATGTAGTAGGTCTGTGTGTATGTGGTGTGTATGTAGTAGGTCTGTGTGTATGTGGTGTGTATGTAGTAGGTCTGTGTGTATGTGGTGTGTACGTAGTAGGTCTGTGTGTATGTGGTGTGTACGCTTGAGAGATGTCGAGACATTGTGTCTGAGCTGTTTGTGTTCACAATCACGGGGAGGTTTCTGCACGCTGTCACTCATCAGGCCTTTCGAAAGATGTCTTAAGACAACTGACATGATAATGAGACAACGGTGGGTCGTTATTTGGACAGATAGTGGGTGGTATCTACCTGATTACGGTATCGTAGAATATTAATCATATCTAATGAAATTTGCGAATGGTCTTTTGCTCCTAAAGTGTATCTACGCTTGTATTTTCATTGGTTAATTTAAGCCCAATTAAGACAACATGATGTCTCTACATTCTGTGAAATATACATTTAATTTTAATAATATATCAAAGCGAAAGCTGACACATTATGTCTAAAGTCAACAATTTCACAAAGCAAACAAAATGCCGTAATGAGACCGAGTGACGGCTAACAGACAACCCACCTAAATGGAGTTGCTACCTCATTATTTTAATAATCAACATTGCTATTAATATTTACTTATTCAAATAATCTAATTCAACATATGATTTTGGCAAACGTTCATGAGCTGAAGAACTAGCTACGATAGAATAGAGTAAGCTATCGACTAGCTTCATTTTGACTACAGCCTACGTGAAAGCGCGGGCTAGGGGGTAAATTCTCGTAATTTATCTACTCAATAAATATGGTCTATAAAATACAGTCAAAATGTAATATAATATTAATACTGTCAAAATATAGAGTGATTGCTTCGTGGCAAACATGCGTATTCTCAAAAAGCTTGTTTTCAATAAGTTGCTCGATAAGTCGCTCGAGAATGCAGTTTTTGAAGCGGGATTCGATATATTTGTGATTAAGTTTTTAAAACTTACGCGATCAGAACACATTATTATAATTATTCATATAATTATTCATTTAATAGGTAAATAAACGCGATAAATACCCGTGAATAATTATAATAATATTTATGATTGTATTTATCACACGATATTTTATCCCGTGATACTACGTATCATTCGATAAAATATCACGTGATACTCAGAATTGGCCCCCAGAAGCTATCCATTGACAGTGGGTTTGAAATCGACTGATTCCATTAAGGGAACCGGTATCAGAGTATGCAGACTGAATAGATTGCGGTTGGTCTACATCCACGGCGCCCATTCAGAGCTAATCGCTCTCGAGATCAAAGGTGTATCAGATCAGTTGTTTTGTGCTACTAAAAGCTCTATTTTATGCGCCTGTTGATAGAGTAAACCCAAAATCAACGCTGAAACCGTTTCCACTCCAGGCCGTACGTATCGACTTGTATCGTTAAAAGCCTATATTACTCCAGCTGGGCATAGACATCCCTTAATGAGCGCCATAGCTTCCTGTAACCGACTACCGTTGGTATAAGCATTACTTGAGTGGAGATCGCGACTCGGTATTCAGTATTTTATTTATTGCAATCATACAATCTGGTCTTAGTGATTAGGTGAGTTTATGTTAAGATCACAGTATGTACCCATTTAGGGTGTTGCATTAGAAGACTGGCAGGTATCGTGCCTTTCTACGAAAGATGAATATAACTAATTTATAATTCAATTTACTAATTCATAATTTAATTTGCGAGTCGCTAAAAGAATCGTTGAAGAAGTCGTCAAGTTCGTGAAAATAATGTTTTATGAGTAAAACGTAGAGTAGGAAGCCCTACGGCCTGTGGGATAACGACCAGCAAAAGACTGCAAGATGCTGGATGTGGCGACCCGAAGAATTTCTAAACAGCGACCTTATCTTGCAACATATAGTGTGTAGTAATGTTTAGATTTATGGCAACAAATTAATTAATAATGGAGGTAATGTATTGGTAGTCAAGCTTCTACCATAATACAGTGTTAGCAAAACCACGGTGTTGCAAACAAAGTGGATCAATTCCGCGACAAATCGCGCCGCGCACACAGCGCCATTAATTGTACTCAATGGGGGATCAAACTCGCTAATGTATTTTGTCGGGTAGTGTTGGGTCGGTTGCAAATAATTCGGTATCGATAAAATTAGCTAGAAGATTAACGTACGTTTTAAAGAATGATGTCTTAAAGAATCAACCCAAAACATGTAATATTGCATTCATGTTTTTAGAGAGTCGTAAACATTTCAAATAATAATATTTAATAAAAATAAAAATAAAATAAAATTTGTACTCTGTGTCAGTATCGCGGCAGTGCTGGAGGGTTCAGGTTGGGTTGAGATAAGACGAAGAAATATTTTTCCATTGTTAATAACAACGATGTATTCTTATACAAATGGAACTGCATTCTTCTACCCTGATCCAGTTAAAGATTTCAGATTTCAATAACTTTATTTTTTAGGCTTACAAAATAAGCACATAGACAAGTCAATTGTATCTATAAACAGCTTTACATATGTCATACGGCACTAGTGATGGGATATAATTCGATGTGACGTGTGAAATAGCGATCTATGACAATTTATTACCAATGCTTCATTAATTAAATGGAACTTAGTTTATATTTGTATTAAAGACCACATATTAATTATAAATCCGGTCCCCATTGAAATATTTGATATTCTTTGCCATTACTAAAAGGAATACGGGTCGAAGTAAAAGTGCTGATCATAAAAGTAATATAGAGTGTCGAAAAGTTCCATCGCGGCGGATATTAGTAGAAATGGAGGCTTTCACGGACTAATGACACCGATTGATGGCGCGAGCGTA
Source organism: Eupithecia subumbrata (assembly GCA_949316285.1). Classification (NCBI taxonomy): domain Eukaryota; kingdom Metazoa; phylum Arthropoda; class Insecta; order Lepidoptera; family Geometridae; genus Eupithecia; species Eupithecia subumbrata. The sequence goes on along the minus strand of OX438632.1, from coordinate 13,270,917 downwards.
TCGATTTTATCGGACTAGTGATGGCACTCACTCATAAACTTATCGACATAATGGAAATTAAGAATAATGTTCTTGGTTTACTTACTTTGCTGGCATACCTGTAATACTAACGTAATATTAAGTAAGTAAATTTTATCGATATTTATGTCATAGAAAAAAATTATGCGAAAACACTTATGACGGGATATTTACCGTGAATTTGAGTGATATAAAATTAAAATTTCAAGCGTTTTATCATAATGAACCAATATTAAAATTAATTTGGAATGGGAGCGTGCGACCGCGGCCAGGTGAGCGTCCATTACCCCGATCCGGCTTCGGTAAATAACTTGCGCGATATTACACAAACACAGTTAATGCAACTTCATTAAGGTTAATGCGGCTGGACGTTCATTGAGTAGGGACTTACGTCCGGGGAGTGGACGATGTAAAAGTAGCCGTTTTCGGCCACTCACGACAATTGCTGACAATGCGCCATTTTTTCTGACTCGCTACTTCTAAAGATTCAATATTGGTGGAAAGTTACCCAAAATTATATTAGTGAAAAACAAAACAATATAACCCATTCAACAACCACTCAAAAATTCTGTGTTTCGAAGTTGGAGCAACAATAAGGTAAAATTTTTGCAGATTGATTGGTATGCAAGAGGGGAGAAAATAAAAGATACCAGCGAATTCTCCGTTATCCGGCAACACTCAGCGCTGCATAAACAAGAATGTGAAGCGCTTGATTAAAGCGGCGGCGGTGCTACCAGCGCCGGAGAAATAAAGTGTCTGCTGGCCGACCGCGAGCTGCCTGGGGTGGGTTCCGGTTAATATTTCTGTCTATTAGCCAGATGTGGAAAATCGTCATTATTGTGAAATATTGTGTTTTTCCTACTGGCGGAAGGGCAGCAACTTCCTTCGGTGGACTTTATTTATTTACATAAAACTTTTAACACCTCTACTGTGAACTGCCGAGCGTCGCTCGTGGAAGCGTGCTCAGCAGTGAACGACTGTGTGCTGATAAGAAAGGCGGTTCTGGAAGCAAAATCGCTCCGTGAATGTCTGTCATAATCTGAGATAACAGAACAACACCCAAATTATATAAAGTTGAGCAATCGGTGCCGAAAACTATCCTGTTTCGCACAAATCATGACAAAAAACTTGTCAAAACCAACATTTTATGCTCGTATTACCCGGTAAACTCCACCACAAGTGCCCTCGACGAGTAAACTGAACACAACGGAGTATCAAATAAAACGAGCATCATATTTTTACAACCCCCACGGAACCCTAAATCTGCGGGCCAGTGGCTGGTTCGCAATTAACTGTAGTGCGATACTTTACACCCCCCGTGCACCAACTACACGCTATTAGCTGCACGGAGCGGCTTGCGTTCACGACCGACGTAACGACCTGTTACTTTGCTTTATAAAAGTCCTACTAATGTGGTCACATACTAAATAACGACGTGCAGACGTGCTCACCGCATCAGCTTGTCAAGACCCTCGGCGGAAGATGGCTCATGTAGAGGTGGTTGGTGACGCTAGAAAACAATCGGGTTTTTAATATTTTCTAGGTTGTACAAGTAATTTAGATAACAGATAAGATGTTTTGCGCACATTGTAAGCCATTTGCTATGAACTCCCGCTAAATTCATCTACGAATCGATTGTCGTTTTGGAGTATATTCAAATTTTTACAAAAATGAACTTTATTTCGATAGACTAAGACTACAATTAATTCTTTTATCAAAGATTCATAGCAAATAAATAATTCTGGACCATTTACACAGCATTTTCTAGCCGCAAGCTAAGCAGAGCTTGTGTTATGGTTACTAGATAACTGATGTACTTAATACAATACACTACATAGATAGATATTTTTTTATCGTACATAGAAAACACCCAGACCAACGGAACAAATTTCTGCAAATCGTACACAAATTTATTCCGAGGCGGGAATAGAACCCGCAACTTCTTGCGTCGCAGGCGGACTCTCGCCCGCTGCGCCACTGAGGTCGTCAATGTCTTACCAATATGCCTTAAAACTTCTTATCTGCTGTCTTATTACTTATAGAAACTGGAAAATAATAAAAAGCCGATTTTTTATTTCGAGCGCCGCTAACCTAACGTAGTTGACTAATAAAGTTGTAAGGCCTATAGAGACTTCTGCGGCCGCAGTATTGACAAACGAAGATCTGTCCCGTACAACCCGGACTTCCTTTCAAGGTCACAGCTAAGCGTTATATGTTGGCTTTTAATATTACTTACTAACTGTTACTAAACTGTTTACAATTTCCACGGATACACAGACAGATAAATAACACCCCTTTACCCCGTGGCGGGTAGGGGGAAGGGGTCTAACGAAGGCTCGCATGACCAGCCGCACTGAACATTAGCATATCTTTGCGCCGTTAGGGCTGCAGCCCTTGCTTTAACGGTCGAGAACGTGTTATTTAAGACGGTAGAACTGTTTATATATTTTTAAATACATTCGTCATGACGCACTTTGCCTTACAATATCATATTATTAAAAAAATGGAAGTCTGTCCGAGGGGAAATGGATTTTGATTGTAAGGTACTGTCAGATTGAATATCGTACGCACATAAAACTCTACGACTTCACATCACACATTTTTTTCGCCGTGATGTATACGGTTAATTTGTGTGTGAAAACAAGGTCGTCAGTATTGTGTGGAACACTATGGAAGCTTGTTGAGTGGCGTGCGTAGATTTTTACAACGAAAAAACCGGTGTGTCAACACGATTCCATAGTGACCCATAAAACACTAGTGAAAGTGACAACGCACGGCGAATTAACCGTAAATTTTCATGGCGAAAAAAATGAGTGTATACAAGAGCCCTAAGACTACCCCACCCCACGCAAAGTTGTGAAAGCATCTAGCATAGTTTCAATAAAAAAATGTTGATTACAAAAGTATTATAATAATAATAAATAAAAATAATAATAATGTGAGTGTATAATAATAAAACTAACCGAGCATATCATTAATGATGATTCACTTCTCAAATAATAAGCACATTGAACGAGTAAAATTTTGAACGACCATAACCTATGTAAACCTAATTTTATGTAAAAACCCTGTTCTCACGTAAGTGACATGTAATATTTGTCTTTTTGAGAATAAATGATTTAAAACGTATAATGCTGGACAATTCACACAGCATTATCTAGCCCCAAGCTAAGCAGAATGCTAACATTAGAATGTCGATATCTGAGACAAGTCGTTAAGCTACGTGACCACTGTATCCCTCACACAAACGAGGCACAAATATACCTAAACTATTCAAGAGGTTAGTTAGAGCTAATTCCTCGGGATCCGGAATGCAGCCTCCGACCAATCAATGCTGGCAGTAATCCGCTAAAAGCCACGTACTACGTCTACGAGACGTAGATTATGGCATAGGGCTGGTAAGACAAGACAGAATAGCAGGATATCGGTGACGTGCATTGTGCTTGACGTCGATTCAGTTACTGTCCTCTAATTAAGTGGATATACCATCAGTTACTTATAATTTATATACACTAGCGACCCGCCCCGGCTTCGCACGGGTGCAATCCTGATACAGACTTTTTTGTAGACCTTTTTAAGGAGTACAATACTGTAGTACATTATTTTGATCTATCTTGTAGGGTTCAGCCAGCGTTTCCAATGCAAGCGGAAAATAAAATGTGTATATTTACGATATCACATCATAAACCTCTAAAATTATAAGTGTTTCTCTACTATATTATGCATGTATTATACATATAAAGCTTCCTCTTGAGTCACTCTAATAAAAAAAAACCGCATTAAAATCCGTTGCGTAGTTTTAAAGATCTAAGCATACACAGGGACTGACAGACAGACAACGAATGAGCGAATTTGTTTTACACTATGTATCTACATACAAGCTTCGTCAGAGTTAAGAACTAGATCGTGAAAACTTCTGAACGAATAGAAGTGACTACGTTTTTCATATATATTTTTACGGAGAAGGAAAATCTCTTCTTGAGTTTGATAATCATAATGCAGTTTCCAGCTTGTTGATACTTGTTGATTTTGGGAACTTTGCTCTACACTCGAGAACAGTTTTGGTAATGTTTCTACAAAAGTTTGATTAACTATGAACTGAATCAATTTCTAAGTTTAAATATAATTTAAGTGTAACTTTTTTCCTTAAGCTTCTAAAATCGTCTCGCAGCAAATAAGGAGAGCTACAAACAGTAGTCTCCTGCCTTCCTCATTAACACAATTAATGGCCAGTGCCGCGGCTAGACCGGTCCAATTACTTGGGCCGTGGATGGTTATTATTGGAGACAAAACAATTATCATCTCGGGGAGAGCTGGGTGGAGAATAAGTGAATTAATAACGCACCTTATGAAATAGGAATAGTAAGGACTTGGTATGATCATAAACAGATATACAGAAAATTTGATTTTGAAATGTGTATATAAAGGCAAAGCATACCCCGTTGAGTTGTTATTCGGAAAATCATTCTTGAGAGAAACCACGCAATTTCCGCGCACGGTGACAATGTTGTGTTTGTAAATAAATTATTTTATTTTGTCTGGATTCTAGGAAATCCAGTGAACTTTGTTATTTTCATTGGTGTTTTACACCTGCACTCAGCTTTACAGGCAAATAAAAAAAGATAAACAGAAAAACTGTCTGAACCGTAAACCACTAACATCCTAAAAGAACTCTCCGAATAAAAGCAACAAGGTTCGTGCATAAATAACATTCAAGAGGTGTTTCTATAACCCGATAACTATGTGAACTGGGCTATATTGACTTCCCGTGGTCGCTCCCAAACTCGATAGAAGACGATAGTATTAACATCATTAGAAATCATAACCTTTATTTTTGGAAGAAGTTGATTAATGTTAATTATTTCCTGCAAAATAGCTTATGAATGATATGGGACGTCACTGTCGCGAAGCACGGAGAAATAGACAATAGCCAGCGGGGGCGGCAACAATGATTGAAAAAATCATTTTGATTATCTAGGGAAAAACTCATTAATATTGTAAAAATGAAGGGGAAACATAAAAAGGGTATGTATGGCAAACGCATTCATTAAATGTATTGGATGACTTGAGGCTGCAGTTTTAAACAAGGTTTGCTAACAATAGACTCGATAGAACTCATCGCCTCTCCAACAAGGTAAGCCCCCATGACCGAGTGCTCCCACAACGCAACCAACGGGCGTTGGCGACGCATTGCACGAGCAGCTGCTCCTCGGGACCCATCATAACCACGACCACGCTGCCGAGAGGGAACGACCCTGCCGAGCGGGAACGACCTTAGTCGTTCCCTCTCGGCAGCGTGGTCGTGTTAATCATCATGGTCGTGGTTCATCTTAATGAAGCCATTGATTTATTGAATTGTATGAAGACTTAGTAAGTATGTTTTATAATTACTATGGGGCTTGGATCGAGTGTGAAAATGTTCTCCGTATATAATACTAACTTCTGGCCGTGGCTTCACAAGTATTTTCCCCGGATAGCATATTATGTTATTCATTTCAGGTCGACCTATTCAGTAGTTTTGGCGTGAAGAGATAACAAACATCAAAACTTTCGCATTTATAATACTCATGTGATTTTATTATTTTTCTTGGTTTTATTTTAATCTATCCCATCCATGCCGGTGGATAGATAGATAGATAATACATCAATGCTTATAAAATATCTTACAAACTACTAATTAAATCTAGTATGGCACAATCGGTGGCCTTATCGCTGAAAGCGATCTCTTCCAGGCAACTTTGGATGAACAGGGTCGGTTAGTGTAGAACTTGACGGTATGATACTACAAAAACATCTAAATAAAAATTGTGGCTATACCTAGAAATTAAGGACACAATTAAAATGCCAAAAATATATGGTGTTGCCCCTCTCTACCCGATCGGATCTCATCCGTCGTCGGTAATCAATGACGTCTCGTAACGGCGGCGCCTCGTGACAGATCGCAGGGACCTCCCTTTGTTTGTTGGAGATTACTTGCCAGCATCCAGCAGGTTGGATTCATCTTTGATGGAAATTAACCACAATTAATTTTCGAAGCCAGTATTTCAGCAACAGATTTTGTAAATGTTTTATGTGTTTTTGCGTGGATTTTGATGTCGTTTCGTTAATATTTATGAAGAGGAAAAACATTGTAGGTGCGTACTAAAGTGCGCGACAAATGGCATAATACGAGAAGACCCATCAGTTGAATTCATCAAATCTTTACATAGTATAAAACAAAACCGCTCCCGCTGTCTGTCTGTCTGTCTGTGTGTCCTTAGGTATGCTTAAGTCTTTAAAACTACGTAACAGATTTTTATGCGGTTTTTTTAGTAGATAGAGTGATTCATGAGGAAGGTTTATAGGTATAAAACATGAATAATATAGTAGAGAAACACTGATAATTTTGGAGGTTTTTAATGCGATGTCGTAAATAAACACATTTTTTTGCGCTTACATTGCAAACGCTGGCTGAACCCTACGAGATATATCAAAAAAATGTACTACAGTATTGTATGTATACCTTTAAAATGTCTACAAAAAAGTTTTGATGGTGTATGTCTATATCTTAGGAATAACCCACAATAACCATTTTTATCCATTACTTTTTACGAAAAGTAATGGCTTTTTTACGAACTGATTTTAAGCTGGCCTGTTACAGCCTGTAATTTAAATGAATATTTTTGAACATATTTCAGATTTAAAATGCAGGGACATAGCGGTTACGGGCGGCGGTACCGGCCGGGGGGCCGATTCTATAGTATATTTAGCATTGCACCCGTGCGAAGCCGGGGCGGGTCGCTTGTAAATTAATAATTAACCTAGCATAAACCAACAGCTCTCAAACCAGCCTGAACATCCACAAGTATTAGTGACCACACTAATTAACTATGTACATACTAAAGGTACCCACCTGCCCGTTCTACCTTTCACCTCACTGTATCCATGACTTGTGTTTCCTACGGCGGCTGCACGTATTGTGATGCTAATAGCTAGATATGGCCATCGATTTGTCCGGAAGAGGTACACGCCAGCGGTAATGGAACCGTCCATCTTGGGCACAAAGAGGTGCACCTGGGGTTGGATTGCTTTATCGTAAGAAATGACGTCACGCGTTTACTACAAACGCGAAATGGGTCGATTGCCGTCTTCAAGGTGAATTAGGGTTATTGGCTGAGTCAAAATGTCGTTTTTGCGAACCCGCTCATGGCTCGCCAAGACTCCGCCGAACTCGGTCGACACGAACCGAAAGTGTGATGATTATGAGTTAGATTACTAGAGGTGTAATTTATCAAGGAAACTTGCGTGCGGGCTTACTAAACCACGTAGTGATGTTTCATCTTAAAGTTATTAGTAAACGTCATTGCTTCAGAAATAAAACTCCAATTCTCCTCGTAATAAAGGCGAAACGATACTCGGTGGCATAATGGTTAAATTGGGTCATTCGGAGCGGATTGCGGCGCGGATTTATGTCGCTCGAACAACGCCCGCTGTGATGGACGCAGGTCTTTATAAACCTTGTCTTATGAACATGATGTAAATGGCCTGTTTTAGGCACGTTGTACGGCCTTTGTGCAGTGTTCAGAGTGTACGGTAAAGTGCTAATCTGTGATACAATGTTCGTGGACAAAGGTGTTGATGGACGAGGTGGGTCGTCCAATCCCGCCGGCGCGCGGCGGAATGACCCCTAAGAGATTTATAAAAGCAATATTGAGGGTAGGTACGTCGATAATTGACTCAATCAATTTTGCGTGGCAGTGAGGTTTGAAAATACCTACCTACTGATGTACGTTATGGTAGTTTTAAAGTGTGAATTGAAAAACCTGATTTCTTTCTTTCGGTGAATTCTTGTCGTCTAACCGCGCTCACTTTGGATGCGAATTTTTTCGCACGTAAGAGTATAAATACTGTACGTACGAATTGAGTGCGCACACTGAATACGTTTTTCTCCGTCAAGTAGGCAGTGTCCCGGTGATATAGCGCTTGTGAAATCTGCTTTGTTGCAATGAATCATCTGTAGGTATCTTCTAGATAATCATCTTCTACATCTTCTACACCGGAGATTGCGACGGCGCGGCGGCGTCGTTGTCATCGTTACTGTAAAACCGAATGAGTACGCGAAATATTTTTAAAAAGATAATGCATTCGGTGAATTTCATCATTACTATGGATGATTTCAAATTTTATTTTAAGAATCACTTTGATCCCACAAAAGAATATTTTCGAAAACCTTGTTTATTAATTTTTCTACATCCATTGTTTATGTACAACGTACGAATGCGTGGTAAAATCTCAACAAGTTCGGATTGTTTTCGGACGTCGTCGGAACTAAACGCACGTAAACGGACAATCGCACGCAGTTTGCGCGCTCTCATAGTATTTGGAAGGTCGGCATTAAAGATGCGCGACTGCGAATGATCTGGCTAGTCGAATGATCTACGACTATTAATTTACTCATTCGACTTGAATATTAGTAATAAACTAATCTTCAAAGTCGAATGACAACTACTAATTAGTAATTACTAATGCATCTACGAATTGATCGAGGCGTCGAATAACGAATTGAGTTCGACTGCCCGACTCAGGCAGTCAACATTACTAACCAAATTAGTTACTAATTTGCCCTAGTCATTCGAATGGTTCGATTGATTTGTGAAGTCGAATAATTCGAATGAAATCATTCACAGTCGCGCATCTTTAGTCGGCATCATTCGTGCGTTGCGTATTGGTACGTTTCCACACAAATAAAATTCAGACGAAATCGTGTCCAAGGAGAACGCGCCCTAACAAACAATAAACTTCAAACCAATGATTGTGACGATACGACCGCGCGGGCCAGTGGATGAGTTTTTATACGATTTCATACATCGGAATCTAAAATATACTCTCTCGGCTTCTTCAGCGCGTTAAGCTCAGAAAGGCGTGTGATATTCATTTATCTCAGCGTCCTCCTGCGTCGGTTCCCAGCCCCACCGTTAACGCAGTAAATGCATCAAGCGGATATTCTCATTTCATCGCAGCCTTACAATCAGAGGAGAGATAACAAACAGAGGGAAATGCATTTCTCTGAGGAAAACTAAATTATTTAAAGCTCAGCTCATCTCGCCGCGAAAAGACGGAATTGTGAGGTTCTTGGGTGTCTAATGTATTCATTAGTTTCTTGGCCGTTCAGGATTTGAAGAAGCTTGTCCGGGAATGTGTTACAATCATGCCCATGTTTTCAATTCGCACACCATCTAGAGGGAGATAGATGACATGATGTAGCACCTAGCTAGGTGTACGTGCTTTGGAATTATGTTAACTGTAGACTAGAATATTTTGTCTATGTCCTTTTTATCAGACTTATAAAATGGTAGAGGTTATAATGTTCAACTGTATGTAAGTTCGTCGATTGCTCCGTCTGTTTAGTTTAATAGCCACGTGACTCGTCGCTTCTTTACTTTAGTATACATACCGAAGCGACAGAAATAAAAAATATCACTTTATTTCCGTGTCAGTGTATAGTTTTATAATTTGACCTTTTCTAAGTGTACATTTATTGTATTTATGGAAATAAAGAGTTTTTGATTTTGATTTTGATTTTTGACGTCACGTTTTTAGTTCCGATGCATTTAACTAGATGTCGGTAGTAAAAGTGGACGGAGGGTTAGATCGCGCTGACGAAAGCGCACGGTCTAGGGATATATAGTTTTGTGTTGAAATTCATAAATTCAGTCTGCTCCGAGAGTTCGTGTTTTATGCTATAAAATTCCTGTACAAAAAGTTGGGGTCGAGTTCAAACACCGTCAATTATTGTACGATTTTGGAAATTCTTTCGTATGATATGGATAATGATTCCGTGGTGGTTCCATCAATTTCATTTCCGATTTATTTGTATTTGTCCCGCAAAACTTATAATCAGTGTTATAATCAAGTTTTCCCCCTTATGTGAGAGTTTGTCAAGAGGGAAAACTGGAATAACCCAAATTCAGGGACTCAAAGTTCGTTTTCAGTATTTTCTAAACATTCAAATTATATCAAAATATTTTTCTTAAGGCAGAGTCATGTCCCAAACGGCAACTTTTCATTCTTGGATGCCACCTGTACCTAAGTCAGACAACTTCCAACGTTTAACTAGACTGGCCTAGCTGGTTTTATTTTATAAACAATGAAGTATCGCAATTCGTCACTGTGTATAAAAACCAGCCCAGCCCCGCAATTTCATATATCACCGGCCTCTCCCGGTTTTCCCGGCCTCTCTCGGATTGAATTAGAGCCGGCTCCGGACGATGTCGCGGACAAAGGATTGTTTAGTTACTTGAGAGAGCGGTGAGATGCCGGGGACTGCGCTCCGCATCTTGATGTAATCATTTGGTACCCTGTCGGAGGACCTTGTTTACGAGCTGCCTAACTAGGCTCCATATTTACTTCGTTTAGGTTTTTTTGGGTTTCTTACCCAAGTATGCGGACGGGATAATACTACGCCGTTGATTTGTCTATCTGTGCGTCTATTACAGACGTACAGCGCTATTTCTAGGGCTTATTCAAATTATTTTGAATACAACTAGACGTAAAGATTGCACATTATTTGTTTATTTGGTTTAGTTAAGACGAAGAGGAGAGTTAGGCGCTATGCAGACAGAGCAACGTTAGTTGAAGAATTTATCCATTTTTTAATATTCTTCGTATAAACGAAGAATGTGTTATGTATGTTATCAGCTGTGTATGTTAACAGCTAGTCGCGAGTTGCCTGTTGCCGCATTAGTTGCTCTGTCTGTAAAGCGCCTAAGTATTTAAAGTCTTAAATTGTTGCAACTGAAAATAGCAACCTTTCTCAAGGCCTCGTAAATACGTACATTTATTGCTAGTTATACTTCACAGATCTGTTTAATCTCCGCAGTGGCATTACTTACAATGTTTTACGGCGATGGAATGGTGCTACTGGCTCTTACCTGAAATCAAATAGAAAATATTTAGATTGTGGAAACAAATTACATTAAAATATGTAAGAAAGGGGGTGAGAATATAAAGGCCTTTAAACTTTTCACAATTTATTCTGAGCGATATTTAAACGTATTCACTGGTTCGTGTCCGAGCGCACAATGAATCACTAGTTTCTCGAGCAACTACCTGCCATGCGGCGCCGGGGCGGCGCCGGTCGTTCTTAGTCAGCGTTACTACTGACGTCACGGCAAATCACTGGCTAAAATGCACGTTTCTATCACAGGAAGTTGCTCGGGAACTTATACATTTTTAAATTATTGCTTTGTTATAATTATCTCTTATTTTAATCTAAATTATAAATAGGTACAGTAATATTAACTAATGAACCATAGGCTTTTAGATGTAATTATTGATTTATTAATAATTATAGCTAACAGTCGGCCTTTCCTGATAATTTTTTTACGTCTCGTTAAAATCAGTTTATAATATTACAAACTCGGGTAAATATATTATGGAAAGGCTTCAATAATATTATAATAATAGTTTCGGTTTAAATCATACAACCAATCCACATAAATAGATAAAGTACTGCGCTACATCGGAAGTATCCGATTGAGCAAAATAATATTGGTTAATCAAATTTGTACTTCACTGGGACTGTGTCCCCAATATTTGTCTCAGCATAGATAATACAGCCAAGTTATTTAATCTTAAATACTGAGGCTGTATCCCCACTATTTGTCTCAGCATAGATAATACAGCCAAGTTATTTAATCTTAAATACTGAGGCTGTATCCCCAGTATTTGTCTCAGCATAGATAATACAGCCAAGTTATTTAATCTAAAATACTGAGGCTGTATCCCCAGTATTTGTCTCAGCATAGATAATGCAGCCAAGCCATCTTATCTAAAATACTAGGACTGTCTCCTCAGTATTTGTCTTAGCATAGATAATACAGCCAAGCCAATTATCTAAAATACTGGGGTTGTATCCCCAGCATTTGTCTCAGCATAAATAATACAGCCAAGCCATTTAATATAAGACACTAGGGCTGTGCCCCAATATTTGGGTTACTACGATACGACCAAACTTTAATATACAGGGTGTAATTATACTGAACATAGTTTACTGATATTAATAGTTTAGTAGGTAATCAATATTAAACATAATTAACCCTTTGAAAAGAAAAATAAATATTCAGTGTAATTAAACCTTTCTCATAATTTATATCCACTACAATAGTCTAACATTTTTAATAATTTTTAACGTTACAATCATAATATACACAAATTTTAGCAACTTATCGCGATTCATTTACATCGCTGTATCAACAACTGAAGTACCCGTTTCTTCATCATCTTCTTCATTATAAGCATTAGATGAGTCCGAATCAGATTCTGCCCTAGTAAAGACCATCCAAGGATGTATTTTGTCTACAGAGAAAGTACCTTGAAACTTTCTGTTACCTTTTCTGGACAATGGTGTATCTTCGATAACATAACGATCATTATCTAGAACTTTTATAATTCTATATGGACCCCGTAGTTTAGGTTCTAATTTGCGACTTTTTCCTGTTGAGGGAATTTCTCGTTCCACTCTTACTAACTCTCCTACCTGATACCTAACTTCCTTTCTACTTTTATCGAACCTCTCTTTCTGTTTTTCTTGATTTTCGTTAATAAGAGTTGTAATTTCTTGTCGAGTCTCATCTAAAGTCAAGTTTATATCATCAGCATTGTCTGAAACACTAAGTTGTAACAATGAATCCGCAGTTCCTACCAAATTCAAGCCAAAAAGAGCCTGTGCTGGGCTTTTACCAGTCCCTTTATTAAGGGTATTATTTAGCCCCCATTGTATTTCAGATACGCGCTCATCCCACAAGTTTTCTGGCTTATTGTGATTAGAAGCCGTTAATGCGGCTAAAATAGTCCTGTTGTACCTTTCGACCTGCCCATTGGCTCTAGGGGTCGCAACAGCGTTTAATATATGCTTTACACCTAAAGAGCTGACATAGTCTTCAAAATTCTTCGCGGTAAATGAAGTTCCCCTATCAGAAATCAGACGTTTTGGAACACTGAAGGTGTGAAAATAATTTTTCATTGCCCTGATGGAGTTAACAGATTTCGTACTTCTGACAGGTGTTAGTACGACAAATTTAGTAAAAGCATCGATTATGACAAGTAAATAAACGTTATTTCGTTTACTCCGAATGAACGGGCCTAGGTGATCTATATGCAATGTATGGAAAGGTTGATTGATTTTCTCGATGGGATGTAATTTACCTGCTTTTTTGCCAGCTGGTACCTTTGCGTGAGCACATTCAAGACATGAAGTTACATATTTTTTGATGAAACGTCTCATCTTCGCAAACCAGTAATGATTTTTAATTGTTTCATAAGTTTTGTCAAAACCGAAATGCCCTATATCGTCGTGGTTCGACTTCAGTACCTGCCATCGAACACCTTTTGGTACAACCCAACGATCACCATTTTCAGTTTTTCTGTACAGTAATCCTTTCTTAATTAAAAAGTTATTTTTAATCTCAATAATGTTGTCGTTGTCTTTGTCACCTAAAATTTGTATTATTCGTTGCAATTCTAGATCGTTCTGCTGTACTGTAGCTATCCAATCGATATCTATTTGGCGTACCTGATATTCTTCCGTAGACGGGATGGGGTTTCGGCTGAGAGCATCCACGTGGGACATGGCTGTACCTGGTTTGTAAGCGATTTGGAAATCATATTCTTGCATAATATTCCACCACCTGGCTACTCTAGACAACGTGTCTTTCTTCTCGAACGTAGCACGTAAGGAATTACAATCAGTCAATATTGTAAAAGGTACCCCAATTAGATAAACTCTAAATCTTTGTAAGGAACATACTACGGCTAGCGTTTCCAAATCATAAGAGGTGAACTTAGCCTCTTCTGGAGAAGTTTGACGACTATAGTACGCTACTGCATTGAATGGAGCATCTTTATTAGGTCTTTGCATCAATATCCCAGCAATACCTACCTTTGATGCGTCTGTGTGTACCTGGGTTTCGTAAGCAGGGTTATAGAATGAGAGTGTAGGACGTGTAATAAGCAATTCTTTTAATTCCAGAAACGCTTTTTCTTCTTCACAACCCCACTGCCACTTAACATCTTTTTTTAAGAGGTGGGTAAGTGGTTTGGCGATTAAAGAAAACCCTCTTATGAATCTACGAAAAAAACTAGCAAGCCCCACAAATTGCCTGACTCTATGTTGATCAGTTGGTCGTGGGAACTTTTCTACTGCTTCAATTTTCTTTATCCCTGGTTTGACTCCTGCTTCACTTACTTCAAACCCTAAATAATCTACAGACTGTCTTAGAAAGTTGCATTTCGAAAGATTAAGGGTTATACCGGTATCTCTGAACAACCCCAATATATCCCGCAATATTTGGAGTCCTTCATCTATAGTTTTCGATGGTATAATCACGTCATCCATGTAGGCATATGCCTCTTTAAATCTAGCGTTACCCAATATTTTGTTAATAGCTCTCTGAAATGTAGACGGAGCATTAACGAGCCCAAACGGCATCCGATTGAACTCGTAATGTCCATCAGGAGTTACAAAAGCTGTCAAATGCTTTGAGGATTCAGCCACTGGGATTTGGTAATAACCAGAAGCCAGATCTAAAGAAGTATAATACCTGTGCCCTGAAAGGTTATCTAGCTGATCGTCTATTCGAGGAAGCGGATAGTGTTCCTTAATGGTTTTCTTGTTCAATGCCCTGAAATCGATACAAAGACGATAGTCACCTGTTTTCTTTCGTACTAAAATGATTGGTGAAGCATAGTCAGAAGTAGATTCCTTAATAATTCCTGAATGTTTTAAGTCCTGTATCATATCACGGACAATTTGTCTTTCCACGTGGGCCAAGCGATATGGTCGATATACGACGGGAGTACTATCATTAAGCTTTACATTCATTTCGATGTCATTTATACATCCCAATTCCTTGACTGAAAAAGCGAAACAGTCTCTGAATTCATTTAACATGTCTGTCAATCTCTCTACCTCCGCGGGAGCAGTGTTTTCATCTACATTAACCATGGAGGTGTCAATTTTCGTAACTGTAGTATTTTTTGGACACTGTTCAATCCTATTTATATCGAACACCTGAATTTCTTTTAATGGACAACCTCGAACTAATAGAACATCCTGCATTATATTACAATGCGCTTGAAGATTTTTAACGACAACCTTCCCTAGCCCGTTAGACATCCTAACAACACTCTGCAGAACCTCATATTCTTTTTGCAGTCCATGGCATAGACTCGGCTCAATGAACAAGTCCCCACTGTATTCGGGCTTGGTGTAAACGTTAATTTCTGTATATCCATCAACATTCAAAGAAGCTTTGACGTATAACGAAATATTTTTGGTAGAGTTCGTTGAAATATTTAATTGATCATTTGTCTTGAATACAACTACATGATCCTGTTCTGTGAATGTTTGCCCAAGTAGCAAAGGGACTTGTAATAAATGATCGGGAACAACAAAAGCTTCTACAGTAGCCTTTGCTGAATCGACATTTATGTCAACTGTACATTTCCCCAAGCAATTTATGCAGCTCTCCCCAAAGCCTCTTAATACAGGGAGATCCGTCATGGACCAAGAATCCGCCAAAGTTTTTGCAACAGATTCCCGTAACAAAGTACATTGGCTTCCAAAATCTACAAAGCATTTGAGATCCTGTCCGTTAACTTTTGCGTGTTTGAAATATTTAGAGTCATTGTCGGGTTCCGTCGATATTCGTAAAACAGTTTTGCTTGAGTTTGAGTTATCTTTCTTGTCAGGACAATTAGGACCCTCGTGACCTACCTTGTGACATTTGTCGCATCGTTTTATAATTTGTGTACATTTGAAGTAGGTGTGTCCGACTACCCCGCAGTTATAGCATTTGGGAGTATTAGCATTACCCTTGGATGTTCTTGTATCAGTCTTATTGGAACTACCTTTATTATAAGTCCTAGATTGTTTATTTTCGGGCTTACCTGCTTGCATGGCAGAATTGGAGGAGTCTTGCTTTTTAGTTACCCGAACGTTCCTAAGAAACACAAGTAATTTATCAGTTTCAGTAAACTGAACTGCTTCAGCACTTGTTCTCGCTGACCTGTCTTCTATACCAAATAAAATGCAATCAATAGCATTTTTACCGAATATATTGCATCGATTTAATAAAACCGTTTTCTGATAAAAATATTCTTCAAGAGCATCTCCATATTTTGCCTTGCAAGCAAGCATGTCCGTTAGCAATTGGCCATAATTTTCAGCACTAGGAAAAGCTATTCTTAGTTTACTTTGCCATTCAGTCCATGGAAGCAACAGACTAGGTGTGGGTAACCCTTGGTACCATTTTTGAGCCAACCCCATAAGTTTAGGCAAAGCATAATGAATTGTCTGACGTTCAGACCACTTATACATTAGTGCGCATTCATTTACTTTACTTAACCACATGTCAACATTTTGCTCTCGATTGGCAGGGTCAAACTCAGGCAAAACATTAAGAACTGGAAAACGTTCAATACCCTCTGCTGCTTTCATGTTCTGAACAAGCTCCTTAAAAGCTGTGACAATTATATTGGCGTCTAAATCTATTGGCTGTGCAACTGTTGCACTAGCAGAGACCTCAGGAGTACCCGGGATAGCATCTGGGCTGGATACCTGAATGATTTCAGGAACTTGACGTTCTGGACGTTCTGGAAAATCACCACATCCTGCATCACTGTACCTTGGCTGAGAATTGCGTGGTGTATACGAGTCATCATTGTGGCTCCTTGACTTATGACGGCTCCGTGACTTATGACGGCTCCGTGACTTATGACGCCTCTCTTTCTTCCTTTCAGAATGATGTCTTCGCCTATCAACTGAAGAGTCAGACTCGCTCTGCGTAGAATCATCTTTACTTCTTTTGCGTTTGCGGGATCGGCGTCCCATTATAAGTCTGAAACTGAGATATTTTCAAAAAGTATATGATTTAATATAATGACTGTCTTTAAGTACGAAGGAGTAGTGAAAAATATTTTCCATACTTTGTCAAGTATAACTTTGATATAGTTTTATTGTACTATAGAAGTACTATAGAAAATTTAAATCTAAAGAATGAAAAATTTATACACAAATAAATTCATTAGAAACTAGCGCCACCAAAGTAGCACCAACATCTACATCACATATTCATTAAAACTAGTACGAAGAGCGGGCATAATAGTTCGAAAATGTGTGAAAAGAAAAATCCCAAATGCGTTATTCAAGACATAAAAAAAGAAATTCAAAAAGTAGTTCAAAATGAAATTTAATGATATTTAATGAAATTTAATGAAATTTAATGAAATTTAATGAAATTTAATGAAATTTAATGAAATTTAATGAAATTTAATGAAATTAATAGAAATTTAATGAAATTTAATGACATTAAATAAAATTAAATTAGATAAAATTCAACTAAATTATACGAAATTAAATGAATTTAAATCAAATTAAATGAAAGCATATGAAAAAATGAAATTTAATGAAAATAAAAGAAGTTTAATGAAATTAAATAAAAATTAAATGAAAATAAATGAGATTAAATGACATTATATGAAATTAAAGTAGATTAAATGAAATTAAACGAAATTGAACAAAGTTAATTTGATTTTTAATCAAATTAAATGAAAGTAAATGAAATTAAATGACTTTAAATGACATTCATTTAATGTTGAACAAAATTAATTTGAATTTTAATCAAGTTAAATGAAATTAAACGAAATTAAATTAAATTAAACAATACACACCACAAGCTCTGCTTAGCTTGGGGCTAGATAATGCTGTTTGGAATATCCAGCATTTATTTATTTGTTATTTATTTCAGTGTAAATAAGTAGGTACATACCCAAAAGTAATAAACATTTAAGAAATGTTCAAAGTGCAAGATAGTTATTCAATTATACAGGTCTAAAGAACAAAAGAAATAAGAAACATTAATAGCATTTCTTTTGTTGAAGACAAGGCGCTATGGCGCTCACTAGGTACGGCCTATGTCCAGCATTGGACTGATACTGATACAGGCGGACTTTGATGATGAATAGCATTTGTAGCATAATTTTACGTACCTTCGTAAGTTTGTAGGGGTGTGCCGTGCAATGAGATCGAGATTTAAATCTCAAACTACCAACAGTAATCCTTCTTTCCTTTGTCTGGGCGCAAGTCCTTCGTTGAGCGGGATTCCAATCACAAATCACCAACTCAATTTTATCCCACCTTTCTGACTTGTAAGAAAGGGGGTGAGAATATAAAGGCCTTTAAACTTTTCACAATTTATTCTGAGCGATATTTAAACGTATTCACTGGTTCGTGTCCGAGCGCACAATGAATCACTAGTTTCTCGAGCAACTACCTGCCATGCGGCGCCGGGGCGGCGCCGGTCGTTCTTAGTCAGCGTTACTACTGACGTCACGGCAAATCACTGGCTAAAATGCACGTTTCTATCACAGGAAGTTGCTCGGGAACTTATACATTTTTAAATTATTGCTTTGTTATAATTATCTCTTATTTTAATCTAAATTATAAATAGGTACAGTAATATTAACTAATGAACCATAGGCTTTTAGATGTAATTATTGATTTATTAATAATTATAGCTAACAAATATGTGCCGATGTTTGTTCGTTTCGATAATGCATGGTCAGTTACATGTTGGCCGAGGTTGGCCGAGTCATGGCGTTGACTTGCTTACCCACCACACGCACTCAGATTGAATCACGTCTTAAGTGACAAAAAATATTATAAGTCTGTCAAAAATTTTGAGTGACTAAAATTGAAAACTGTCTAAATTGTGATAAAATTGCGACTTAATTCTAAAATATGTTTAAGGATTCGGAAGTACAGGCTGATAAAACAAATCTATCATCACATTTTGACCGAACCAACATGCACCACATTTTTGGGCTTTCGTAATCTTACATCTACGTGAAGTTATGATTACAGAAATAACCTATCAAGTTCGAATCTCAACGATAAACACAAATTCCTACATACTCGTAACTTAAAACTGTCTCAAGTAAAAAGGCAACAAATAAGCTTCCGCCATGGAACGAGGCGTCTATTGTCCGGATGCACATCTTATCACATTCTATGCGTGTTTTACCCCCACCTCCCCTCTCTCCCACCTCTCCCCCACTTCCGGTCGGAGGAAGCTAGGACCAAACTTAATTTATAGATGATGTTGGGATCCAAAGAATGTTTACAAAGGTTGAATAATTTCACTTTGGTGTGGAACTCTGTTACCGTCAATGGTTTTAAATTGATAAATACATAATTACATAAAATACATTGAAATCAATTTCTACTAAGGAAATTCTACTTTATCCCTTCTTACAGAACCTTACACAGCGGGTTAGAAGGGTTTAGCATAGAACGGAAGGGCATTGGTAGCCTTATCGCTTATGGCCGAATAACTGCATACTTACTACCCGTTGTCCTATAACCCGTTTTCCCGTAGGAGTGAAGCATTTCCCGCGGTAAAAAGTAGCCTATGTTCATCAGGAATAATGTGGGCTTCTAATGGTAAAAGAATTTTTCAATTCGGTCCAGCAGTTTCGGAGCCTATTCAATACAAACAAACAAATCTTTCCTATTTATAATATTAGTGTAGATAGAGGTTTTTCTCCATAACAAGAAGTTTTCGGAAATAGAAGGACAGATTTTTTTTTCTCCGTAGCAGAACAAAATGTACAATGTCGCTTCACAGCAGCAATCATTCCAAGCACAACAGTTGAACAAACACAATTTGTGTATGTTGTGCCACGCATGCCGAGAGGAAATAATCATCGGGAACGAGTCGTAAAAACAATCAAAAGCATAATAACATACACTGAAAAAAATGTTCACATTGATTAAGATCTTGTCTAATGTGATCACGCACATGAATCCATATGAGCCTGATAAGATCTTGTCTTCTGTGACTATGAGAACTTAGTTAAATCGTAAATATTAATAGCTCCTTCTATCAAGTAATGAATTGGCCTTATAAAGTGTAGTTATTTAATTTACCTAATTCAGAGATTGAATGCAACAAAGTGGTTTGCTAACCCCGTGCAAATAAATGTTTAATATGACAAAGTGAATATTTATTTTGACTTAAAGCATTGATATGACAGTGATGTATCTTTTTTTTTTGTTTTAAACAAATTCGATAATGTTGCAGCTACCATGCATGCTTGTTTGTATTGAATGAGATATTTATCATTCCAACTATTTTGACGCCAACTAAGATAAAATGCGTCTTAGTTTTTTTTAGTGTACAATAATTTCTGGAAGAAGCGTCGGATGGACGAGCTCGTCGTTTGATCGAATTAAACATTCGTCAGCGAGACGCTCGGCTGCTGAAGATGCGTCGGTTGCTCTAAAAGCAAATGTATATTTAATTAGACTAGAGTCGCTTCTGCTAGAGACTTTTTTCTCACGGGTTCTGAACGAAAATTCGTATTTTCACATGCAAATGTATATAGAATTGCACTCGACGGCCTCTGTGACGCAGCGGGCGGAGATCCGCCTGCGACGCGGGAGGTCGCGGGTTCGAATAATTGTACGATCTGCAGATATCTATTTCCGGGAGTTCTGCATGGGTGTTTTTTAAGTATAATATAATATCTATCTTTGTCTGTACATCATGTATTATGTTGGTACATTTTTACAGGTTCGATTCCCGCCTCGGGACAAATGTGTACGATCTGCAGATACCTATTTGTTCAGAGTGTTCTGGATGTCTACTATGTATAATAAAAATCTATCTAAAAGTGTATTGTATTATGTATATCAGTTATCTAGTACCCATAACACAAGCTCTGCTTAGCTTGGGGCTAGATGATGTTGTGTGAATTATTATTTATATTACATCTTGTTTTATTTGCTTTGAAAGGAAAAGCTAAGCGTCGTAAAATCTATCCCGCAGGATGATTTACGATGGTTTCTGACGCAATTTCTGGACGCATTTGTAGTCATACAGAAACGTTACGTTAGAGGCACAAAGTGACCACAATAACGAATACAACACCAATGGATTGTGAACAAACTCACTAGTAGTATAGATAGATAGAATATAATTTATTGCACAAAAGTTGTACATGGGCGAGCATAATGCTAGATAGCATTCTCTACCTGCTAAACTATGGGTAGTGTGGACAACAATTTAGTAAAATAAATAAATAAATAATGCTGGACAATCCACACAGCACCATCTAGCCCCAAAGTAAGCTACTCAAAGCTTGTGTTATGGGTACTAGATAACTGATATATTTAATACATTATATACATAGATAGATATTTTTTATTAAACCTACATAGAAAACACCCAAATCAACGGGAAAAAAATCTGCAGATCGTACACAATTTTTTAGTAGGTAGTGCTAGATTACAAAATTTTAGAAAAACAAGTAAAATAATACTAATAAGTACAATTAATAATTCGTTTCTTTACCATTAACATAAATAAATACACATACAAACATAATAAAAAATAAATACTAGTCAGATTAATACTTACTTAGTAGATACATACACAATAATGCATATATATTTTACGTGTCGGCGTAGGTACAAACAACGAAAGAAAATAAGGTGAAAAGTTTTTTCCGAACGATTGAAAGATCCTTCTGAAGGTTTTTCCCACAAACAGTCAATATAGTTGATAAGAATCACTTCACCCGACGCTCCCCATCTGGGCCAATATTCCCGGTACGTGGGGCATGTGGGGCAATCCTGCTATAAATCTAATAATGACTAGACGAGTTGTCGGCTGTCGGTCGCGAGATGGAACGCGCCACGTCGCGCCGCCGCGACGCCGCCGCCACGCCGCCAACGCGCTACACGTTGTTGTAACATACGGAGTATTGGAGGAAATTTTATTACCGTACAGGATGCTGCTTTTGGTGTGCGGGACCCTATCAAACAAATGTAAATACTAGTTCTAATTTATTTCTATTAAGTATTTAATTGTAATTTTCTTTGTGAATAAAGGCTTCTGTCACTTTTATAACCAAACTAGCTGCTGCCCGCGGCTTCGCCTGCGTAGTTCCCGTTCCCGTGGTAATTCCGGGATAAAACATAGCCTATATCCGTCTCCTGGTTCTAAGCTGCCTCCCCACCAATTTTCAGCCAAATCGGTTCAGCCGTTCTTGAGTTATAAATAGTGTAACTAACACGACTTTCTTTTATATATATCTTCTATAATATAAAAATGAATCGCAAAATGTGTTGGTAAGCGCATAACTCAACAACGCCTGGACCAATTTGGCCAAATCTTTTTTTAAAATGTTCGTTGAAGTTCAAGGATGGTTTTTACGGCGAGAAAAATTAGAATTATTGCTGGAAAAACCCTAAAAATAGCCCTTCTTTTTCCAATACAAAAGATTTGTAACTAAAACGTAGTCAATTTGAGCTTTATTGCTATGGTATAAAGTTCATATTAAATTACAAGCACTCACTGTTGTCTAAGCAATGTAGGTGTGTTCCTAACGTCAGAGATCATATTTATCAAAACAATGTGCGTGTGTGCGTTGGAGCACAGAATACATAGTTGGAGGAGTTTAATGTCGCGTTCCGAAACTCTCTTTTCTTTTGTATTAGTTTCGGCACGCGAAATAAAATGCATCAGTTTCCACGTCATTAAATAAGTCAAACAAAAATCGCGTTTTAAAATACGTAGGCACAAAAACTGCCACATTACAAATCTTTTTGACGGGACGAAGTCTGTCGGGTCAGCTAGTAGATTATAAAACAATTACCTACAAAATTACGTATATTGATAAGGTTTGAGATGGAAAATATTGAAGAATATAATGGCTGAAGATAGGGATGAGACTATGAAATAAAAAAATAAAAAACTTCTTGCACACCATAAATAGGTCAGACAACAAGTATCCATAAGGTAGTAGGCACTACAATCGAATCGTGCCTTGATGACAGCAGCGACGGCATCACCCTGTACTGGAGGTAGAGGGTGAAATATCGAAGGAATATGTGAAGGGTGCCTTCGGTTCCGAAGACATTCATTGCTTGTTGACGGTAAATAGGCTTATTGTGTTTCAGTTGAACACAGTTGGTTCTCTTTATGTATGTCAGAATACTACATTGAAACGCGTAGCTTTTCACTTGTGGAAGTAGAGAGTTACTGTAAACCGGTTACTGTATACTGTAAACCGGTTACTGTAAACCGTATATACCAATGAAGAACCAATGAAGCAGTTACTAATGGTTAACTGACACACATAATCGTCAATGCATGTATGCATTGACGACCAAACTTCGTCCATTTTTGACTGATCCAGGTGTGTTTTATTTCTGTGTTTTGTTTTGAATTTTGTTTTGGATTGCGTCCTATAAGAGAGTTGCAAAATTGGCCCACTTCTTTTAGAATGTTAAACAAACTTTCGGGGCACTTAAGGCCAGGTATTCCTGCAGCAGTAGATGTAAGGGAAAACGCGCGCCTGCCAAGCCGCCGCGCTCGTGTTTATGTAGTTATTTAAACATGGTGATTGAGAAAATCATTTTATCAAGTCAAACTCTGCGAATTTGTTAAGAAATATTAAGTGTCCATAGTTGAGTACAAAAAAAGTGTGATATCAGTAGTTCGCTAGTTTTAGTATTGAAAAAACGTTAGAAAAAGGGGTAACATTGGGATTTTTTTCTATCGAGTGAAGTTCATTATATCTTGTAACTGAATACGACTTTGACTAGACTAGATCCTAAAGTTATATACATCTTTTTTTCAGAATCTTAAACACTATTTTCTAAGTCTCAGATGATTTTAATAATCATCTGAGATCTGCTGGCCTAGCAAGCCATTAATTTTATATTTCATCTAAAATCCGCATAAAACAACGTCAAAAGCAATCCACCACAAAGGCGGCGCCCTCAGCGCTGCTTGCGTCCGGTCCAAACCGAAGCTGGCTCTGTGTCTCGGATTACTTCCTTCCACCATTAATTATGGACGTTTTCCCTAAACCCCGTGTTTCTTTGTCCCAGTCCCTTTGGACGGCTCGCAGCGCCTGAGGGATGGCCCATAAAAATAATTGCGGAAAAAATGGGTCGTTACAATAATTGGGGAAGTTCAGATTGTGACTCAAGTGCCACTTGACTCGAGCAAACAGATTGAATTGGTCACATTGTGTTTGAACCGAAAACACAAATAAAACAAAAGCTTGCCGATATGTTACAACAGTTTAGTACCAATAGATGAGACTGAAGCTATTTGCGGAACTTATAAATGGTACGAGTATATACAAGGCTTTTCCGGAACTCTACTAACACGACGACGACGTATCGAACCATTCCTGTTGTAACTTTGATTATTAATGAGTCGCATTATAAAATAGGGTTCAAGCATTCCACGGGTTCGATTCGCGCCTCGGGACAAATGTTTGTACGATTTGCAGACATTTGTCCAGGGCGTTCTGGATGTTTTCTATGTATTAATAAAATATATCTATCTATGTAGTATATTGTATTAAGTATATCAGTTATCTAGTACCCATAACACAAGCTCTGCTTAGCTTGGGGCTAGATAATGCTGTGTGAATTGTCCAGCATTATTTATTTATTCAAAACACATCCTAAAATAAACACCACTTGATCCGTCGATGGATACAAACTCCGTACCTATTAGGATGTGATTTACATAGTAAAATGTGTCTGAACATTAAAGTAACCTTTTTTTTTAATGCTGGACAATTCACACTGCATTATTTAGCCCCAAGCTAAGCAGAGCTTGTGTTATGGGTACTAGATAACTGATATACTTAATACAATACACTACTTAGATAGATATTTTTTATTATACCTACATAGAAAACACCCAGACCAACGGAACAAACTGCAGACCGTACACAAATTTGTTCCGAGGCGGGAATCGCACCCGCAACCTCCTGCGTCGCAGGCGGACCTTCGCCCGCTGCGCCACGGAGGTCGTCCTGCGACTATTATGCAGTAGATGAAGATAAACTCAGTTTATAGACGTTAATAAGTACGTAGATATAACCGTGAGGTTCATTTATCACACGGTGACTACGTACGTAGGTACGTGGTCCCCCTGGGAGTCGGCGCGGGTGTCGGTCTCTGTACAATGTTCCCGGCACCATGTTGCGTGCAGGAAATGTGTTTTTGGAAGTACTTCCAAAAGGACGCCATTTTCAGGGTGTTTGTAGCTTTTACGTTTTATCTTCGTAATTAAGGGTTAGGGAATGTAACTCAGCTTTTGGGTTTTTTTCTAGAGTGATTCATACAGTTTTGAACACTCATAAAGTTTCATGGAGTTTACAAAACGAGGAAATCAGTTTATTCTAAATATTTTTCTTTAAAACAATTTAAAGTAATACCTAATATTAGTATTGGTCATAATTCTCTAATACCTAACCTAAATGAAAAATAATATATAGATAGATAGATAACACTTTATTGTATGTACCACACAAAGACAAATAACAATACAGAAATAAATGCTAAGAGTAGACTATGTACAAAGGCGGCCTTATCGCTATGAGCGATCTCTTCCAGGCAACCTTGGGATGGACTGGACATGTAAGAACAAAATAGACGGTGGCACGCGAAAAAAAGAAAATAATACTTACACTACATACTACATACAATACCTACAATAACCTACAAATAATATAATAAACTAACATAAACATAAAAATATATATAGTTTGCATAACAAAGTAAACATTGTTTCATTTTAAGTTTGAACACGCTAGTGTCATGAAAGCATAGGGCAAATCAAACAAATCCTGTATTATTTCCTATATCCGAGCTAAGTGGAGAACGCTGTAGCAATCCTACTACAGCTCACTCCATTTCAATTCCATGTCCTATAAGTGCACAGTGCTATAGCACTGTAAGTCTAATTCCGGGGGCGGTAAAAGCAAAAATGCAATAAACCGCGATGACGAGTGTTTTACGATGTTCCGGTACGCATGCGTGTGCGCAGGGTTATGATCGTATAATGCACGTTGTTGAACTGAACACTTAACGAAGGAATGGGTATTTTGTAGTTTGTATGTTAGTTCAAACATTTGTGTACACAACATTTTTTTGGACGGTATTTTTAAAAGACGAAAGTAACTTGAGAAATATTAGTAGGTATTATTTGGGCCGTAAGTGTCTTCAGGGTAAAGGGTCTCTCTCTCCTTCTACAATTTTCAGTTTAGCGCAAAATGGGTCAGTTCCTCAGTAAAAAGATAGAGCTCAACTCATCTCTCGGCATTTCCTCATTGAGATGTGCCGTAGAGAAAAATAAAAAGGGTATTTAAAAGGCGGACAATTTTTGTATGAAAACCCGGACAAAGCAATGCGGCAGCATGTAAAAATGTTCAAGAAAAATGCCCGAATGCACGTTGACGCTAATTTTATTGCAGGTTTTTTGATGTAACTCCATATTCACGAGCAAAATAACCAGCAAGACGAAGCTCTCGGAGTAATGCCAGCAATACACGTACAGTACTCGTGTCGCTCGTAAAACATTCCGAGAAAGTTCAGCTAACGAAGCCTTCAAGTTTGTAGCTTTCTGTACTGCAAGCGTTATGCGGTAAGGAGTCAAGTGTTCGCTTCATTCGCGCCACGAATTTTCGCTGATTGCTTACATTATTACGACGGGGGTAAGTGGGGAGGGGGACTAATGAAGACAACTTCGCACAATTTTGTTAACAGTAAGATGGTAAACGAATAATCTTTGTTCAGGAGAATTGGATGTTGGATTAGTCCTCAGCCGTCAGACAGGCTCGCGGGAAAACTGCGTCGACATACTTGTCTGTGTTTGTTTACGATTTATTGTAGAAACTTGAGAATAAATAAACGGTTGAGGATTGTCGATTTACGTAGCTGTACTCAAGTAATGTCGAGCTTTTAATAAATCATGTACCTACCTATTATAATATTCTTTAGATCAATTGCTGCGCCCTTACAGGGTACACTTACAGGGTACATGTACTTATTGAAGCTCATTATCACCTAAGCTAAAACTATGTATTATTGTACACTAGTTTATGCCCGCGGCTTCGCACGCGTTGTTTCTATAGAAACGTTTAAAGGTGATTTATATCCCATGGGAACTGATTTATGGGATAAAAATTGGCCTATGTTTGATTCCAGGATTAGAATTACCAGTATGCAAAATTTCAATCCGATCCGTTCAGTAGTTTTGGCGTGAAGAGGTAATAAACATCCATCCATCCATCCATCCATCCAAACTTTCGCATTTATAATATTAGTGTGATGTATGCAATAAATAAATCTGATTATTTTCTGTGCGTTAATTAAACGTGACATCAAAATTATTAATACAGTTACCTATTTCTGTCTTCATGATAACACAGCTTCACAATTTGAGACTCACATACCTCATGAAACATTAAATAAAGCTTTTCAAATAGTCCGTCCGTCAAGTGTAACCGGCGGCAGTTTGACTGGAGCTCGTAATGTATGTGCATTCATTTGCACAAGGCTCACGCGGATCGGTTCAGCTTTTTACCCGCCGCTGGAGGAAACTCCGCTATTTAAATAATCACCATAAATTATGGGGAGTGAGAGTTGACAGGAGAATTAGGTGTTTTGTTATTTAAATGTGCTTTCGTACAAAATACATTGTTAGAGAGTAAGTATTCTGTTGTTGCGTCTACCGTGCCACAGGCTGTAAGAAATTCTTCACAAAGATCTTTACAACGGTAGAATTAAAGAACAGAAGCGACACCGCTTAGGTATTTGTAAAGTGTCAGGCAGTTCTGGCTGCTTCCCAAATTGGACATTTATTATTTAAGCCTTATATGTGTGGCAAGTAAGACTGGATTGCCGTAATGCAGAGTATACGGGAGAAGTCGTGAACTATTGTTTAGTGATCTGTGATCTTGTAAGTATTAAGGCTTGATAAGTTCCTCCCTGTGAAATTGGGGTTCAGTTTACAAAAGACGTACGAGTCAGCCAACATTTAGTGTAGATGTAGACGGATCAGAAGGCTGAAGACAGAGCGCCATGGCGCTCATTAGAGGAGGCCTATGTCCAGCAGTGGAATAGTAAAGGCTGATGATGATGAACTACACTTGCGAGCTTTAAAATGGAATCGCTTTCATCGCGAGTTGATCAAAACAATTTTTTTACAATTTATGTACAATGAACTATAGATTATGGTATATCATTTGAAAGGTAATTTTGTTACCTTTCAAGTGATATCAAGAAGATTTAAAATTAATTAAATTGGCTACCTAAATTTTGGGAATTATTGCAATAGGTCGAAGTTGCATCTATCGGCTTCTATCGGCGCCGGAGCTGGATTAGCTGGATTTCTCCCTCATATCCGCTGTTTTAGCTCGTCCCACATATGCCAGATTGGGTTCAAGTCAGGAATAAGGGCTGGCCAGTCTAGTGTGGGAATGCCGACATGGAAGACGTCTGTCGGTACTGTCTAGTCACTGCTGCGGTGTGGCAGCGGACATTATCGTCCATTAAAATCAAAATTTATCGTCGCTAATAAATCCTGCGTAAGGGAAAACATAACTTAACTCATAGTTCACTGCAAAGAAATTGTAAAAATTAGTCTTGAATAACCCTTGAAGCGATTCCAATTTAAAGCTCGCAAGTGTAGTTCTGCAGCGTATGCAGTCAAAAAAATCCGTCATCTTACAGACGTGGATACATCTAGATTTGTTTATTTCAGCTACTTCCATAGTATTATGTCTTTTGGTATACTGCTGTGGGGGAACGCTGCAGATATTAACACCGTATTTGTGCTGCAGAAGAGGGCTGTTCGTGCAATCT
This sequence comes from Eupithecia subumbrata, assembly GCA_949316285.1. Classification (NCBI taxonomy): domain Eukaryota; kingdom Metazoa; phylum Arthropoda; class Insecta; order Lepidoptera; family Geometridae; genus Eupithecia; species Eupithecia subumbrata. The sequence continues at coordinate 13,242,182 of OX438632.1, read as the reverse complement.
ATAATATGGGTCCCAGAGAATTCCTACGTGATAAATTCAAAGAAATAAAGATAGTGACGGTACCATGTCAATATATTTATGAAAACTTGTACACTCATTGAAATATCAATCGGTTCCCTAAAATAGCGATAAATGTAATTTTAATACCAGAAATAAACATAAACTCGCTATACCCATAACTAGGCAACACAAAATAAAGTATCTTTTAAAGGGCGAGTGAGTTGAATAAAATAAATAAATAAATAATAAATAATAAATAATGCTGGACAATCCACACAGCACCATCTATATATTTAATACATAATAATAATAATAATAATCATTTATTTCAGACAGCACATTGTTACATATACAAGTCCATATAGGTAGAATCACAACAAGTAGGTACACAGAAACAAATAACAATAAATTAAATTAAAATAGATTGAATTAAAATAAAATTGATTAAGTTAGATTAAATTAGATTTAGTTAGATTAAATAAAATTAAAATAATTTAAATTAAACAACATTAAAATTGTTTAAAATATGACATAGATAGATATTTTTTATTTTTAACATAGAAAACACCCAGACCAACGGAATAGAATAAATTAACAGTAAATAAATTCAAACAAATTGTCAAAACCTTGCTGTGCAAAAAGGCTTACTATAAAATATCAGATTATCTAGAGGATAAAGAAGCTTGGGACGGGTTTTGCTCCAACTCGAAAAATAATACCTAATAGGGGTTTCTTCGTCGCTTCTTTACTTTAGTCTACATACCGAAGCGATAGAAGACAAAAATATCACTTGATTCCGTGTCAGTATTTAGATTTATAATTTGACCTTTTCTAGGAGTACATTTATTGTATTTATGGAAAAAAAGAGTTTCTGATTTGATTTGATTTCAGTAGCACACAGATGTAAAGTGTTGAGTCTCTGATTGTTTTTGTTTTTAATAAACTAATCCAAGTCTGAATAAAGTAGAGTAAAACAATCAATACAGCGCCCCGTGGCTGGAGCGAGCAAAGTGCAGGGATGGGGCACGAGGAATAAAAGTTGGATGTTCCGAGTGTGGGGTGACCACAACATTCGCTCACGAAGAGACAACTTTGTCAAAACAAACCGTTTTCATTTCAATGATATCATTCGATCTCCAGAAATGATCACATATACCTACACAAATAGGTAGGTATGTTCCTATTTTCAATAATTATAAAAACTAAATTTAAAAAAAAAAAATGTATAAGTACCTTTACGCACTGTAAGTAGAGTACGCGTTTTTAATAGTAATTATTTTAATTGTGTGGTTCTGGTTCTATACCGCCAAAATCATATTAATAGTACGTACATACTTCTAGGCGTATTTTTATTAATAAGTACTGTAATTTCTAATGTCTTTCTTTTAATCTTTCGCAGGTTCCCGTACAACAATATAATTAATAATACCGAACGGATGTACTTATAAAACGACACACAGAGTTGTTTCATTACGACATTTTTTTTCTAATAAAACACACTTTCGACGAACGTTTTAACAAATTGGATCTGAATTTCCTAGCCATCGGGACGCAAAATTCGAAGCGAACAAACGCCAAAACTTATGTATCCTGCAACACGCTCGTCGGTGAGACACGCCGACCGCCGCCGCCGCCGGCGGCGCCGCAATTAAAAGTTGTTGGACCGTAGCGTGCGGCCCAAGTTAAGCTCTGCGCACATTTTAAGCTGCTACCGCACACCACAAAAATGTGGGTTCAAAAATGGGCTTAAACTCGTTTTACATTTCGTCGTACATTTTACAATGATAAAATGCCTTTCCACAAGCTTCACTCACAAGCTGTCTGTCATATGAAATGCATTTATATAGTTAAAGCCCATATTTAAATGCATTTTTTTAATCCTGTGCCGTAGCGGTGCGACTCTTATCTGCGACACCCTCTCAACCGCGCCGCCATGCGTTCCGCGTTGCTCCGCGCCGTGCGGTCACCCTACACTTGATGCACGTCCGCTGTGGCCGCAGTTGGATTCTGTTTCGACGGAGATCTGAGATTTCGCAACTTTACACAATATTTTCTATCTCATATGTGTTCAGTATTTATGAATTCTGGACGAAGATGTACCTATTTTCATTTAGTACTTGTGATAAGAACCATTATGGCGCTTATTAGGGTAGGTTTATGTCCAATAGTGGACTAGCAAAGGCTAAAGATGTAGATGATAGGCTTATATATAATATAACACAGGGACGCGCTAGAAACCCAACCCCACGTGTACATGAAAACTCCCTCCGGTTCAAAACAACTTAATCTCAAAATGTCTGATAGCAGTACCTACCACACAATATCACAATGAACCAATAAGACTAAAGTTCAAAATTATTTTATCCCGTAATGCTTGAAATTCTAAATGTGTTGATCCAAGAAACAACAATGTACCAAAAGTACCGATTAGAGACTTCGCAATTTAACGAATACCTAAGAATAGTAGGTACCAACCTACATACATTTCAGATGGATCTCTCTGCATGCTTCGGTTAAAGTGGGTAACGGTAAATTTTTCGACTTTTTTCAAAATATTTCAAAAAGTATGAAACTTACAAAAATTTCAAAAACTGTTTTGAAATGAACATTCTAATACATTTCATTTGATACCCCACATGACCCTGTAGGTATCTTTTAAAATTTCGGCATCACATTTTGTATGGAAAATATTCATTTTCATTTATTATCATTTATTTTTCTTTAAAACTGTACAGGCGCACAAAATGTATTATTATTTAAATTTCAAGTTGATAGCTGCAGTAGTTGCTGAGTTATTAAGGAGGGAAAAAGGACACACAAAGCGAGACCATAAGGGTTTCGAAACCGATCTTCGATCTTCGAAACCCTAACAAGGTAAGCAGTGGATTCCTTCCAATCAGCCTTCTTTGAGATGCTAATCTTAGAAGTTACCTCGTTATGAAATTGAATCCGAGTAATCCGCGCTTGTGAATTAATTTCATAATAATAAAGTTTGGGACGTCCATGGACGGGACATTACATGGAGGGACTGGCAGTGATATTTTAGGGTTTGCTGAGGGATTCTAGGGATTATGGGGATTAAATCGTTTGGCAGGAACAATCGCTTGAGATGCCGCTAAACAGAAAACAATTTATCTCCTGCAATCGTATAGTCAAACTTCTACGATCACCATAACAGACCTAAATAAATCAAATAATATCGCAAAAATTTTTGACTTTGGCGGGACTTGAACCCGCATCCTTCCGTCAGTCCCGGAATGTGCTAACCAACTACACCACGAGGTCAAGTGACGCAGGAGTCGAAAATCTTTGCGACTTTCTACGGACTGTAGCGCCTATATTATATATTTATTTCCTATATTTCTTAGAAATTAGCCAAAGTGTGAGGCTTACGCACTATAAAAAGAAAAACTTTAGACCTAAATAAATTATTCAAGAGCGGATAGACATGCCAAGAACCTTAAAAAAAACAATCGGACAAAATCGCGGCACAATATTGTTACAATTTATTTTCACTGGTAGTTATTTTTCATAACGATAAACATTATTATTTATTTATTTAGTGCTAAGCGTGACAGAGCCGTGGTCTAACTTTTCCACTCCATTTCCATACACAAACATTCAACCCTCAACCGTACCCATTAGCAACCTTCAACAAATATTACCTACACGTCAACCCTTGGCCACTGTAGTACCAACTAACATTGACCCAAAGACAGCGGGAAGTGCCGGGTCGTCGACCCCGGGGGCGCCACTATCGATCCCATTCATGCGTGCGCCACGTGGTGGAGCGAAGACTCACTGGGGGATGGAGTGCGGCCCTGGACGGGGCGCTACCCTATCTACGAGCTAAAAGGTTAATGGTTTTAGGAAAGATTTTTAACGTAAGAACGGAAAGAGTTTTATTGAAGACACGAAAGTCATGATTTTTAAGGAAGGAGCTTTGCCGAGCCACGTGTATAATAGGGTACCTAGGTGATTACATGTATAATTGTTTTCTTGCTTCAAGTTTTAGTGAGTTTAGTAGAGCGCGTAACTTACCTACTTTACTTTTTCTAGAGGGAACGACATAACTATTTCATTGTAAATCGTTGTGTAAACAAGTATTCGTGGTCCGAGTACATCGAAATTAAATGCCGTATCTGATTGGGGTCGTATTTCCACCTGGGAAAGGATTAGTTCCTGATAATCCGGCCCATGATAAGAATAAGCTATTTCACTTACGACTCCTTCGCGTGTCTCCGTCGATAAAACGAGTTAACCCATTTAGCGAATCTGATCCCTAATTCTACCGCGCTACGGCTCACCGGATCCGGCGCTCGCATGTCAAACTGACGTATGTCAAATACATTACTTTTGACAGCTGACGTTTCTGCGGTTTGCGCCGATTTGAATAACGCTGAGTTAAATTGATATGGCTTTCGGGGAGGGGTTAGTGGGGCAATTAAAAGGGCTATTAGCGGGCAGGCTAATAATGTGGGGTAAATATATAGGGTTTTATGATTTTAAAGATAGCCGGAATTTCCATTTTCGTAATTAAACTTTATTTTGGTAAAAATATTAGGCAAGAGTAAGTCTCGTCTGGTCCGGAGGCCTAGCCCCTAAGTACTGTACAGAACCAGACCAGTATTATAGCAAGTTGTAAAAAAATCTGAAACTCTTCGCTTATAGATACAAATAAATAAATGTATTTCTGTGCGATTTGCTCTCAGGTTCCCTCTGCCCAGCGGGCCTAGCACGGCGTTTTCATCTCTACTCTACTATAGACTAGAGAAGAAAGTTTCTTGTCTTCCTATTCTTTCTATTACCCGAGCATACCGTTTCTCGAAACAAACCCTAGAAAACAGTTTCTTCGTAGACAAGCTCTTTCTATAGCAACGGGAGCGAAACCACAGATAAAACATAAAATGTTGTAAAAAGCTCGTTCTTTGCGTTTCATTACCCACAAAATATCAACACGAAACAAGAAATACAGTTTATACGTATAATGAAACGTTTTAATTTTGACATTGACTTGACGTTTCCGACAATTTTTGTCATATCATAGCCTATGTCAATGTCATTTACCCATGGTCTCCCGCGCGAAAATTGAATCGGTAAATCGAGAGCTGCTCTCGAACTGCGTTTCTTTCTTTTCTCCTTTCGTTTTTCTCCTCGGACTGGCTGAGAAGCCAATTTCTACCCCCGTTCATAATTCTCGTAGAAAAATAATCTATAAATGATGCGAGAGAAACGCGTTTCTAGGTCTCGAGAGGTGTAGAGAATTTTAGAAGAAATGTTTCTATTCTCAAATGTCAAAAGTAGAGTAAATTGATCGGCATGTTCGCAGTGGTAGACTCATCTCTAGGGTAGACTAGAAAACATTTCTATCCGCTCATTCTTTCGAACGCCGTGTTCCCGATCGAAGAAAACTTTCTACTCTCTACATCTTAGTGTCATTTTTATGTCATTAGAAGTCTATTCTACCCTAGACAAGAAACGGCGTGCTAGGCCCGCTGGGGCTTACATTTCATCGGACCCCTCCGCGTGGAAACAACAGAGGGTATTTATCAAGCGCGTCTAACCCAGACATATTTATATCCCTTTTCCATTGCCTTATTTATTTTATAACGAGTTCAATTTAAAACGGCGTCCATCAAACACACAAAGGGTCAACAAGCCCGCTCCGCCGGCCGGCGCCATTTACGCGTTAACTGGAAATACGCTTCACCTGAAAATATTTCCATTTAACAACGATGGGACATTGGCTTTCATGATCTAGATTATTATGATCGTAAAATAATTTATTTATTTATTTTTACATATTTATTATTAAAGCAACAGAACAGCTAATAAATGGCTTTCAATAATAATGCTATAATGTTCACTGTGACTAATTATTATTACTACCAATTTTACCTCCGACGCAAAAAGAAAGGGGTTTTATAAGTTTAACGTGTCTGTGTGTGTGTATCTATCTGTGGTATTGTAGTTCCCAAACGGATGAACCGATTTTCGTTTAGTTTTTGTGTCAATTTTGTTCTTGAGTTACTACGTGACACGATCTTGAGATAGTGTCAATACAAAAGACGATAAATTTTGATAGACGGTTTAATTAACCAAAATAACCATGCCCAAATCAAAAGACAAGCGTGCACTCAAAATACGACGCAGTGTTTTTAATCACAAAACATCTCTCGTTTTACTCGGTAAAGTTAACTTCCACAATCCGTAGTTCAACATAAAAGCGGTTTTAAAATTAAATCAACTAAAGTAAGCATCAGAGTTCAGGGTTCGCAGCAAATCCCTGTGGGCCGTATCCCGTCTAAGCGACTTCGGACTCAGAGTGCTTTTCAGGCGAAATGCGAATATTCCCTTCAGACACAAGATATACTAAGTACTTATCAACTGCTTAGAGCATACACTTGCTGAATGAATACTGACAAGCTACCGACGATCTAGTGCAGAGTTTATCTGCTGACTTGCAGTGAATCTCATGGGTAGGGATGGAAAGCCATTTGCTTAAGTTACTTGGTGATATGTTATATCTGTTGAGTCTTGCACAAGTGTTTGGAAATGAACGCTCGTATCGTAACGGTCAATAAACAACAACGAAATGTGGAAAATATATTGGTGCAGTTACTAATTGGTTGAGTTATTATAAATGCCGTTTTTTTTTGCTGCAGACTGGACAGTATCTATAAATCAAAATCAATTATTTATTTCTAAACGAGTTGTGGTTTCATGTCCCGGCTAACTAGTAGCTGAACCATGGCGGAATTTGATGATCTGGCTACGTCCGACCAGAGGTGTTGAGGCAGCGCGATCAGACTAGGTGATCAATACCAATCAATCTAAGTACACAGAAACTGCGGCATACCTTCATTCCCTTCCATAGAGTGCAGATCCTGCTGCGACCGCCTCCGCTGGCGGTACTCGGCGCGGTAGTCGTGCCAGCGGCCGTACTGCGCGGGGTTGTTCAAGTACTCCTGGGAGGAGAAGCGGGACGCGCGGGGGGGGCTGAACCCCATCTGGCTGTAGTAGTCGTGTCGAAACACCACGTCGGGGTGGTTCATCCCGCCCGGCGCGACCTGGCTGCCGAAGTGCCTTTGCCCCAGATACTCCGGCTTCATAGCCGTGGGTCCGTCCGTCAGCTCGTGCCCGTGGATAGACGTGGACCGCTGAGGCCCGAACTCGCGTCTGTGGGACTCCATGCGGTGGGGGGAGTAGTCCAGTCCGCGAGGTCCCATCTCGAAGTGTCCGTGACGGCTGCTGCTACTGCGATTGTAGAAATGGGGAGAGAAGGGATTCTTGCTTTCGGTGCGATTGAAGGCGTCTTTCGGCTTATCTTCTTTAGGTTTCGGCTGGAGTTTTTCGATCCCAGGCATAGGCCTGGGGTCTGTTAGAGGTTCTTTCTTAGGAGTTTCATTTTTTTTTGTCGGGGAGTCGGTTACATCCTGGGAGGCTCTCCGGTTGAACTCCTGGACTCTCTCGGGGACGAAGCCCTGCGTGGGTACTTGCGCCATTGTAACGTACTTATCAAAAACACATCTAAAACACTGCGGCAATATTAGTTATCAAAGTTATGTATACTTGTAAATTCACAGTTACTGCACAATAATCACAACCGAATAAGCTAGACACTGGAAGAACATTATATCAATTTTTAGCATCACTTTTACGTAAGCATTTATTTTTAAATGTAGCGCACTGAGTGGTGTTGTAATATTTTTAGTTATAAAGGTAACTTTAGAAGAAGAAAATTAGTTTTACCACTAAGTCATTAAGTCATTAGAGCAGTTGACTATCAACAACGTTCCAGGGTTCCTGGTTACTCCACTAATGTGTGATCCATTAATCTAAGTGACTTGTTGCTGTAACGCCGCCCGTGACTTCGCCCGCCTCTGGCTGTTGACCCACTTATTCCTCTTAACCCCCGATGTATGTATTTTTGTGTCCATTTGATATACAACTTAATTCGCTGAACGCCGTCAAAAGGATTGAAATCACTTGAGAATTCTTTTAGCAATTAGTTTGTTTAAGCCATGAAGACACCTGCTTGGAACGCTGCTCCTTTTCCAAACATAAGATAGAAAGTACGTCATTGCAGGCGTACTAAAATGCAGGTCTATGGAATTTAATTTTTCCCCCGTTTAGCGGGAGAGAAAAGTTTAGAAAAATCTAATACAATAATATAATATCATGGTATTTTTTTATTTTCTGAAATATCATCCGGTAGCTATGGCTATTTTTTATTCATAGATAGATATTTTTCAAATACAAATACAAATACTTACAAATGTTAGTTGTATTTTTCGAGTTGGAGCAAAACCTGTCCCAAGCTTTTTCTTTCTCTAGATAATCTGGTATTTTGTGATGTTAAACCTTGATAGACGATATAAATTCAGTAAAAATCACGTGAGCTGGTTATTGCGATAATCAACCCGATGGTGATCACGTGAGGTCCAACGAATCGAGTCTCGAATCGTATTACTGGAGCTTAGTGCGAGCGATCCTACCGCGGTAGTGCGCAACATTCTGAATATTCCAGTACGCGACTCAGATCCCAATAGCATATCGACTTTATTACAACTCGAATGCAGTGCTCGTGAAATTGCCTTTGGAATTATTCGAGTTAGGTTTGAATAGAGGAAGCTTATTTCAGTCAATCGGTACAGAAAACTTTGTATTTCTTTACTAATTTATTTACTCCATAGTTACCTTTTGCTACATTAATTAAGTACCATAGAAATAAGTCACTTTTGTGAGTGACAATAACATAAACGTTTTTCTTTTTTTATATTATGTTTTCTTTTTGTTGTGTGTCTGAAACATGTATAAAATTAAAGCAAAAGGTACGACGCTACAGAGATTAAGTTACGAAAGACCCAATTAAAAATTTTGAACGCTTTTCGATGAAAATGTGAAATCTAATAATTAAAATAAGTGAAAGGTATGTGAGTATCGGTTTCCCGCTCCACAAAGTTTCCCCGTGAATCCATTCGCGGTGTTCGCTACAAATCGCGCGATTATCGCGGAATCTACGAGCGCGCGGTTTCGTGCAACTTGAGCACTTTCCGATTTCCGCCGCCAGGGCGGCAGGGCGGCAGGGCGGGCGGTAAATTAATGAATTATCGACATCATCCACGGCTCGAGAGACGTGTTCTATCGATAAGACGAGGGTATCGATATTAATGGAAAGTCAGATGACAATATAAGAGAAGGGTGGTGTTGTTCACAAAGCGGTAAAACAATTGCCCTGAGGATTGTATTCTAGAGCGGTTTTTAAGTTTTAAGAACGAAACCGTCACCGATTTTTAAGTTTAAATTTCGGTGCGATCGTGATATATATATTAATTTGGAAAGACAAGAGATGATTCTGGGGCAAAAGCCAAACTATGTAGTTGTTATCTCAGCCTGTAGTTAGTACTGAATGTACTGATACAACACAAACAAATCCGTGACGGATCGGCGGCCGGTTGCACAATGCATGTTGGCCGCCGGCCAGTGCTGATATCCGGCTGCTGGCCGACCGCGGCCGTGCACTGACCTACTGCCATCGGCAGATACCCTGGGCAGGCCTACGTGAGACTTCAAATAGAAAACCTTAATATTCCACGATAGAAGAAATCAATCGCGAAGAAGAAGGCAGACCAAAAAGGCAAGGGATGGAAAACACTTCATCCATCACAACCTCACGTTGTAGGATCAAAAACTCAAGAATATTCTGTGAAAGAGGAGGTAGGTACTCTATTTTGTTCGAGTAGTTGTGAAAGTTTCAGAAAGGCGACGCAGGTGCGAAGTGCCCCAAGTTGGTAAGTATCACTTACTATTCCGAAAGGTTCCTTGACCCGGGACTCTGTCAGGGGCTTTAGTAGCGGGTTGCTTAGTAAAGTGACGGGTAATTTCTCATACATTGGCTTCGACATTTTTCTCTAATTCAACGTAAAAACCTGCCGACATGAAACAAACAATAAAACCTCATCCCGGTCCGTTCCCGGAACATCCTCCAGTTTTCCCGCGATGAGCGTCCCTCGAGTGGGATGTATAACCGCTTACAGAATTTAACTTATTCCCAAAATATTTTAAGAGGGACATAACTTTGTGTAACGGGGGTTTAAGTGGCGGTGTTGTAGCCTTTATTGCGAGGTGGTAAGACTCGTTTTGTTCAGGATTTAGTGGATTGTGATAGCTCTGGAAGAGATGGAGAAAATGCACGTTAGAGGGGCGCAGATGCGCGGCATTGCCGACGACAAAACGGATTTACTAAATTGATATTCCATAGTCGTCTGCGAGGACTGTGTGCAGGCTGGGCACGCGAGGAAAACTCACACTTAAAGTTGGGCCGTGCGAAACACGAACCTTCCCAAACTCGTACTAGAAAGAGATAGTTTGAAGGTGGTCTGGTCGTTCCAAAGTAGACCGAAAGTTAAGTTTAGTAGTCATAGCGAAGCAGCTAGATACTGTTATTTTCCCAGAATCAGAACATGATGTGAATACTAACATCGGAACTTTCTAAAAGCTTAGCTTGTCGGGGATTCCCGAACTTGATTAAGAATTCCCAGACTAAAAAAGAAACTTCGCGTGGCTTTGCGAGCGCGAGGCGTAGGGAGTAGATAATAATATTGTACATCCAAGTTTGGGCTTATATTAAATGGATAATCTGAATTTATTGGTTCATTTAATAACTGCCAGACGATTATAAGTTGAATATTAGTTTCTGTCTACATAATATACCTACACGGAGAGTTGTTTATACTGTTTGTACAACATACCGCTCCTACACGGCATCAGAAGGTGACGTAAATTGTATACATACATCTAAACATCATGGTCATACATCCAAACATAAATTTTACAGGCGCTATAGTCGCACAGAATATAATACTCGCCATTACGTGTCTTCAGTGCACCGTAAAAGCGGCGCGAAAGGTGTAAGTTTTCTTTGAACTGGTGTTTTATTGTTTGGATGAATGATCAAAGGTAGGGTTTGTGATCTGCGATGTTTTGGCATAGCGTGTGCCGCTATCCTTCATACATATAACATTTCACATAGAATTGGAGTAGTGCTGCCTAAGGGAGAGTCATCAAACGATCGGGAGTCGGAATGTAATTGATTTATTGTCAAACGTCTTGTCTATTAGCGAGGAAGCCATTAATCACAAGTCAATGAGGCAGGATGTGATGTGAACCTCTCGAGTGCGAACCCGCGGGATGTAGGTAGTCTAGTCACTGTGTGTTTCACTGTGTTATCATGGAATGTCTTTTGTGCGCGTTATTTTAGATTCGGGGAACATCGGCTTTCAGTGAGTCATTGCATTGCTTGTCTACAAGATAAAAGGAAAAATTTAAAAGAAAGAGATTTAACATTTTTGAGTGAGGTCGAACAGTGAAATAATAATCTTCTGAAATATGTATAAAGCAGATGAACAGAGGGTAGAGTTGGATTATTATTTCAGGACATTTGTTTTCCTTCGGCGTGGCAAAGAGAATTCATTTATACAGGGCTCATACATTCCCAACAAGTATGTATGTGAAGCAGGAACGGAGCATTATCCCTTATAAAACACGGCGTGTCCGATTCATACATATTTATCGACCTGACTCCCCTCGCCTGGACCGCATCCAAGCGCGGATAGCTAGTGACGAGATCATGTCGATAATTTATATCGATTACGCTGTCGTTAGTTGTACCTACTGATCGTTAAATAGAAATAGCTCGCCGAACTGGTTCCGATGTTTGTTGACAATTGTAAAGTCGTTACACTAGTTATGATCGAATCTAAAACGAATGCTGCGGGATTAAAGTACGAAAACGTGAGCCACTTAGCTCCCAACGCAACCCTTAAACAAGGTGAATTTATTTTTTAATTCATTCCTCCTTATCTATTTGATGACGACCTCCGTGGCGCGGCGGGCGAAGGCCCGCCTGCGACGCAGGAGGTTGCGAGTTCGATTCCCGCTTCGGGACAATATTTTGTAAGATCTACAGATATTTGTTCAGGGTGTTCTGGATGTTTTCTATGTTTAATAAAAAATATCTATCTATGTAGTGTATTGTATTAAGTATATCAGTTATCGAGTACCCATAACACAAGCTCTGCTTAGCTTGGGGCTAGATAATGCTGTGTGAATTGTCCAACATTATTTATTTATTTATTTATTATTAAAGTACGAGAACGTTAGCCACTTAGCTCCCAACCCAACCCAGATATAAGGTAAATTTATTTTAACTCGTTTCTGCGCGCGGCTTCGCACGTGTTGTTTTCCATGGAAACGTTTAAAGGTGATTTGTATCCCATGGGAACTGATTCATGGGATAAAAATTAGCCCATATGTTTGATTCCCGGATTAGAATTACCTGTATGCAAAATTTCAGCCCGATCCGTTCAGTAGTTTTGGCGTGAAGAGGTAACAAACATCCATCCATCCATCTATCCATCCAAACTTTCGCATTTATAATATTAGTGTGATTCATTCCTCCTTATCTATTTGAGTTGGACAGACTAGGATAGGCCAGTACCATGATCTCTCTACTTGCATCGATAAGTAGAGCGCAAGTGACCCCATCCCTAGCGCGATCGAAAGACTACCCCGAGTTCTTGATCTGTCTGCCCCCAGCTCCGGCAAACTCTGATTTCTTACCATTGAATCCTTTATGGCGATATTTGTATCGGATGGCGGACATAACGGCGCGAGTTCTAAGAGCCTGATCACACTAGCGGTTTGCGATCGGCTGCGGGGCGGAGCGGGCGCGCAGCGAATACGCCGCGGATGCGCAGCGGCTGCGCAGCGAAGACGTCGCGAACGCGCGGCGAATTCGCAACGTTTGACGTTCGTACCATACACTCAGTAACAAAATGAATTCCGACGAGGAGACACTGCTGTTGGCTTTGTTACTTCGAAGACGCCGGAGATGAGAACGATTTAGGAGGATCCATTATCAATCAATCAATTGAATGGAAGAGAGCGACTACTTTATGTGGTTTTGCAAACGAATAAAAAATATGTATGTACTAAAACGTTTGTACGAGACAGTACCAAATGGCGTCCACGCTGCTGTCCGGAACGAGTTGCTCAGCTGCGCATCCGCGGCGTATTTTCTGCGCGCCCGCTCCGCCCCGCAGCCGCTCGCAAACCGCTAGTGTCATAAGGCTCTAATGGAGCGCGGGTAACGTGATCTGTCGTGTCGAACTACGTTTGTTATGTTATATACTATATCATCGCCTAGTCCACAAATGACAATGCACTTTTATGAGCTACACTTTACCTACGAGTAGGTATAGTAATTGCATACTAGGCTAGTAGGAAAGAAGCACATTCCCGTGGTAAAAAGTATGTTCACCTATGTTCATCAGGAATAAAGTGGGCTTCTAATGGTAAAATAATTTTTCATATCGGTCCAGTAGTTTCGGAGCCTATTCAATACAAACAATCAAATCTTTCCTGTTTATAATATTTAGTATAGACAAACGCGTCCTATCGGAATAGCGACATCGATCAAGTAGTTAACACTATAACCAGATGTACTAAAATCTAAACGAATACAAACACAACGCACCAGAAGCATTTCCCCGGTATTGTATTGCAGTAATTCCTATTCCTCGGGCTCACTGCGAATGAATGAGTAATAAGTAGAGTCGAACGCGCAGCAGACAGACGAACACACGAACAGACGGCTCATTAATATAGAGAACTGGCTGAGAAGTGATTCCTCTTAGAGGAAACCATTGCCCACGGACGGAGATATAAGATGGCCGACATGACAAGGCTGAGACTATTTCATTCGTGGATGAAAGGAAATAATAAAAGTTGTTAGAAAATCCTACTAATATTATAAACGCGAAGGTTTATATGTATGGATGTATGTTTGTTACTCTTTCACGCAATAACTACTGAACGGATCTGGATGAAATTTGGCACGCAGATAGATTATAGTCTAGAATACCACATAGGCTATATTTTATCTCGGAATTCCCACAGGAACGGGAATTATGCGGGTGTAACCGCGAGGCGCCTCTACTATTTTCTAAACCTATAACTAACTACATATATTATACAGATACATATTTTCATACTTATTCTCCTGCTAGCTATTTCTAAAACCTGGCCTTGTATGTAGAGCACCATTCAGTTGTTATTTCGTTACTGTTATTCAGTAGGTATGCTGATTAACGAAATTTTGGGGAGGAGTTATATACAAGAGATTATCAGCGTACAATAACCGACTGTAAGACAATAGTTCCAAAATAATGTATTGAAACAATCTACAGTTAGTTCAACTGATCCATATCAATACCAGTCGTCTCGTCCCCGCTACGCTGCATTGCCCCGCTGTATGGCAATGATGGCGCAGCGCCTCATGCGCTGCGCCAGATACTCACCGGCAGATAATGATAATGTTTGTTTGCAACAGTCTGCAGTTAGCTCAATTATTTCAATTGTAAATACTAGTTCTAATAAATTTCTATTATTTGATTGTAATTTTCTTTGTGAAAAAAGATTATATAAATAAAGATCAAGTATTCAATGTTCAAACTACTCATAAAAGAGTTCAAAGAGTAAAGGGGCAAATTAAAGTGTTGCGGTTTGTGGGAACACGATATGTTCCACAGTTGGAGGCACCACATCATTGCCAATGAATCCCGTTCTGAGGTCAACTCTACAATTATTAATTTACTAATTTGTTGAAATCGTATCCGAACGCCGTTATGACTGTTCGCGAGTAGCAATAAAGCATGGCTTCCTGTATTTGCGGCCGTAAATCAAACTGCAGGCGTTTACGTAAAATGTACGTTTCCTATGAGTATTTCTACTAAAAATACCCATAAATCTGCGCATCGTGTTGCAGTTACTGTTGTACTGCGCGGAGGTGGTACTGTAAGGCTCAACACGGACTGGCTTAATGAGTACGGTGCACGCCACATGCACTGAAATGAGGTAAACACTTGCTTTTAGCAAAGTATGTGACACGAGCTATAGCAACACACGCATTAACATAATTGGAACAGGGAAAATTGAAAATGGTAATCGAATCACCATCTTCGTTCTACAAAAAAGAGCAGTCGGAGCTATATATAGACTTGGACCTAGAAAGAGCCTGAGAAACGTGTTTAGTCAAATTAATGTTCTGACTATGCCATCGCTATTCAGTTATCTTAACCTATTGTATTTGAGGAAACATAAAACGTTATTCCAAAAATTGTGATAATCATGATGAAACACGAGCAAAGCAGAGTTGGTGTTACCTCAGACGAGACTAGCGAATGTAAGCAAATCTTTTGCCGTAAATAGTGTTAGATTTAATAATGTATTGCCAGCCAATATCAACAATCTTGGCGAAAAGTCCTAAGGGCCACCATCAATAAGCACCTCACCGAGAGAGCCTACTATAAAATAATAAATAAAATAATTTATTCAAAAATAACTTAGGACAAGAAAGATAACAAAGAGTTTCGTCTTAAATTCGAATGGTATTAAATAATGCGTGTGCCTGAACTAGGTAAAAACCTGTTTTTCAGACAAAATGAGTGCTAACAACAAATAAATTATGTAATCAAATAGGTACATATAACTATGACATAAAGGGTTATCTCTCAGATCACAATTTTTAGAACGACATCGCATGCGTCAGCTCTTATTCTTGATTCTATGTACCTACCTACACCTACATATTATTTTAATTATTTTTAAAACTTTCTTAAGTGCAGTGTAATGTGCCTATGAGAAATAAATGAATGAAACTGCAACTGAAACCCTACATACAAATCAATAGTCAGTGAGTAATTTGATGGTTGGTTTCTGTTTAACAATTTCATACCTGTCACTGTGACCTCATATCAAGATAGTACCGTCCGAAGTTACGGATTCTAATTACTGACAGAAATTTGAGCCGGCCGGCTTAATAACCGGCAAACACCCGTATATATAATCCATATGAACAGACAAAAATACGTGTCGTTAATATGTTAGTTGAATGGTTGACATGAACAATCGAGCGAGCAACAAGTTCACGGCCTGCTCCGATTAAAACTATTTAAACAAACAATGCACATTAAACTTTCAGGTGTATTTATTCAGTGTGATCGTGTGTAGTTGTCACACACGAGACGCCGACACGTGCGTCGTGCGCGCGGGCATATCGCACCTCTGCTAGTACAAAAAACTCACTAATCCTTGACGTATACCTATAAATTTGATGATTTTTTATACCTATCGGCAATTCTATTTGGTAGTTTGAAAGGTTTACAAGATAAACAAACTTAGAGACCAAGAACCGGCGTAAAATCAGAAAACATAAGAATGGAAATCTAGTTTAGTTATTCGGTGATATTTTTCATAATTGTCGACCACTCTATGCGCTACACTTGTCACTTCCACGACACTATACTACACTACAGTAGAGTAGAGCACACGACACATTTCCACCTTACACTACACTACATAATGATATGTTTGGTTGGGCCTCCGACACGCGGGCGCTCGGGCCGAGGGCGGGCGGCGACTGCCGGGCGGGCGGGCGATATGGGTTAACGATCACGCTTGTTTCCACCGATAACCGGAGGTTGAAGGTTAAGGCAAAGCAATTGCACTATATCCGTGAGAAAATTATATAAAATTAATAGATAAAAAACTAAAGAAAATAACCACTCAAGATATATATAAAATATTATTTTATTTTATCACAAAACATTAATTTATACTCAAATTTTACTCGTAAATTCGAAAGTAACTGCCTGTCTGTCTTGACGATTGTTGACTTTTTTCACAGATCTTAATGAAATTTGACTTTTTTCATAGATCTTAATGAAATTTGACTTTTTCCATAGATCTTAATAAAATTTTATGAAGAGTTGATATCCCGGGGAAGGATAAATTACAAATTTTTATTGCTTTTATTGCCTGCAAATCCGCGGTCAGATACTAGCACATTACCATTATTTTAAAAATGTTAATGTTAAAGCAAAGCGCATAAGTACACTCATTATTTGTACTAATGAGACAAGCACGAAGCTGGGCGCCGACGCCCTCGCGATGGGAAAGGGCGAGAGCTCATCGAGAGATAATCTTTCCATCCGACCTGGGCTCAGCAGCTGTGAGCCATTCACACTGAATAAATTATTATTATTTCCATTAGCACGTATATTTCATAGAAACACTTTAGTTGGTGCTTCTTCAAAAGTCTACTCGAGGAGGATTCATATCTTCTCACTGATTTACAGAGAGCGACATAAAATGAAGCATTCCGTAGAAAAATATTTATTTGTTGTGTGTTTGGGCTGTGTTGTGCCGGCTTAGAATTTGCATCACCCTAACTCTTCCCGCGGGTGTCGTAAGAGGCGACTAAGGGATATCCACCGGGGCGGGCAGCAGCGCCCCCTACAGAACAATTCTACCACAGAACTGCAATCCCCAACCCGCATGCCCAGCGTGGGGATTATGGGCATTACTCCCATCAGATACAAGCCAACAAGGCGCTTATCAGGGGGAGGCCTGCGTCCAGCAGTGGACCAACACAGGCTGTTAAGGACCCAAACACCTCCTGTGTTTGGGTCGGATAAACAATCTTTAACTTTTTTTGTACTGTTTGCACGAGTTCGCTCTTCTAAAGCATTTTATGTTTCCTTCGCCGACATTCCTGCAACCCTACTACACGCTAAATTGGTTGAAACATGAAATATAATTTTCACCTGCGCGGGTTATTAGCAGGCGCGAGAGCCTCGCCTGTCCCCGGTACAGTCAGCGCGAAACTAACCTACCAAATGTCAATAGTTCAAACCCTTTTCTAAAATTATATGACTACGTAGGTAGTCAAAGTACTCAAAGAATTGTTAACTTCTAGAACTTCTATGATTTAAAATACATTGTGCCGTGTGTTTTTTCTACCTATTTTATATTTTTTACATACCTTTGTTAAATTTGATGACCTCTGTGGCGCGGTGGGTAGCGGTCCGCCTGCGACTCAGAAGGTTGCGGGTTCGATTCCCGCCTCGGGACAAATGTGTGTATGATCTGCAGATATTTGTTCAGGGTGTTCTAGATGTTTTCTATGTATAATAAAAAAATATCTATCTATGTAGTGTATTGTATTAAGTATATCAGTTATCTAGTACCCATAACACAAGCTATGCTTAGCTATGGGCTAGATAATGCTGTGTGAATTGTCCAACATTATTTATTTTATTTATTTGTTTATTTATTTGCACGCACTTTGAGGCAGAATGTAGTGAGCTAATTAAATCTAAGACCTACTGTACCTATATATCAGAAAATAAAGTATTGATTGATTGATTGATTGATCGTATCATAATGTACACTATTTTTGGTGTATATTTTCTTTTTCAGTGTTTTTCAATATTGCTAAAAATGTTAATTTGTGTATCGTTCACGTGTCTGTGACACCGAGCGTCCCTTCCGTTATTTATTCTGTCTGGGGCGCAGAGCACAGTGCAGCTAATAAACCGACTCGCAAGGGTTTATTAAATTCTTCCACTGATGAACCGGCCCGGGTTTCGAACCCGCCCCGCCGTGTTGCTGCACCACATTAATTGTACTTCTCTACACTTTACACAGCGCCATTTCACGCAACTGTATACTCTGTGTTAAGTTAGACTACTTTGTAATTATTCTAGAAGCAAGCATAACAAGCGACAAGAGCTAGTCAACTTTTTGTTTTAACAAAATAATGTTCAAAAAATCAACACTGTCGCAGAGAAACTCCCAAAACAATTACTTCTAGAGCATCGCAAAAGTAAACGTTTTGTAATTTGCTCTGACAAACAGACATTCTGTTTGACAATAGTTGGAGCGGTGCGCGGCGGCGGCAAACACGCGTAATGGAAAATGGTAGTTTTGACCGACCACTGTTTGTGTTTGCACCCGCGCCCGCCCGCGCCCGCGCCCGCCCGCGCCCGCGCCCGCCCTGTCTAGGGATGCACACACGTCGATGAACAACGTAGACTAAGATGGAAACCAAACATAACTTGACACTTTATCGAGTAAAGCCCTAGTAGCTGTAAGTTTCACCAACTCAAACATAGCAGTAAAGTGTTTGCGGCTGAACAAACTAAAACTAGAGGCCGAATACTCAGGCTCATGAATAACCCATGATGGATTATCGGTCCATCTCCCCGCGGCGCGGCGCGGCGGACGCTGCTGATTGGAAGATCAATATTTAATCGGAACTGCATCATTTTGGGTTTCATTTCCGGAGAATCGTCATTATTCAATGTGCCTACATCTGATTCTTCATGGTCATTACTTAGGCGGTCAATTCCGGTAATTTAATTGTGTATAATTTTTGGGGTTTCGTAGTAATAAATCAAGATACCAACCAAACCTTGCGTCTGAGTTGAAACATGCTTCAAGCTGTGTGCTATTTAGATATTCTACAGTCAGTTTATACATCAGACCATTAGAATAAAATAAATTATGCTAGACAAATCACGTAGCATTCAAGCCCCATGTTAAGCAGAGCTTGTGTTATGGGCACTAGATAACTGATATACTCGACAATGATCGATCGACAACACCCCCTCTCTAGAAGACAGCTTATAGACGTCTACTACGCTACGAGTGCTACGTGGCTCGTAGTCGCGTAGCCCCTCTACGCCAGGCTCGTAGTCGCGTAGCCCCTCTACGCCGGGGTCGTAGCCGCGTAGCCCTCTACAGTGCTACGAGCCCTCTACGAACGCTTATTACGCTCTAACTAGTTTTATTCTTCTTGCATCTTTGCAATAAATTTACTAATGTATAAGTTGAACATGAAAATTTCTAAATAGTTTCTAAATTTTCAATAAATCGTTGCTTTTTGACGATTTCAAGTATACATTTTAAAAAATGGACCTTAGTTTTGAAAATGAAAAAAAAAACGTCGGTAATTATAATTAATCAATTACGAAGCTATGCAAACACAGCTCATCAACGGTATATTTAATTACTTTATTTTTAATTATCGTAAGCAAATATAATTTTCATTCGTTGTGCTTGAATAAACCGGATTCATTTGGCTGATATACTTAATGTATTACAATTAATACAACATATTCCTTCCTGAGCAATTCACTCTTAATAATTTCTTCTACTGTTTGTTTTCGGTTACAGGAATTAAATTCTAGCTGAATTAAATTCCTGTAACCGAAAGCAAACCGTTTATTTCCGTGGATTCACATCGCAAGCATTAAATTGAATATTGGCAATGTTGCCATCACCATAAATACCCACCGCCCCCGCATCAAGAATGCATCTCGAAGCGTCTCACATCTGCAAGCAACCACCGACTCTATTGCTTCCGATTTTTGACTCAAATTCACCTGCAATTTTAACGACGTAATCTTCATATTGGTGTAGAGGGTTATGAGTTCTGTGTGGGTTAGTTTAGGGTTCATTGTTGGGTGAAGGGGGCTTAATACAATACTTAAGGATGTAGCGCCTCGGAGGGGCCGTGAATCAATTTAACGCGAGCGCAGAGTTATGGATGTACTTGTGCTTCCATGGGATGTATCTACGGGGTGCTCTGCCTACCAACCTACCTACCTACCTATCTACCTACCTATCTACCTACCTACCTCACCACGAGTAGTAGTTCGGGTCCACGAAATATATTTTATAAAAACGTTGATATTTTTATTCCTCAGTGAAGCTCCAGTTAAATTGTCTATGCTAAATGTATAATGCGTAGTACTTACTACTTAAGCAGGACGTGTTAAGAGGCTAACAGTTGCAGGGCCCCGAAGTGGCGGCACCAGGGGGCAGGGCCCCCGGAGGCCGTAATGAGGTAAAGGAGGGATCTCGAACGATGCCGACGACGCGAGGTTTCGTCGTAATTTGTTACAAAGCAAATAAGTGATTGGATTTGTCGGGAACTTGTTGCGGCGGCAGAGCGGTCGGAGACAATATGTGTTGCGCAAGTGTAGTAATTGACTAATTGTTAATAACTCGTCTTCAGTATAGCGTGAGTCAAAGTAGATAGAGTTTTATTGTTTTGTCTTTCCTAGCTATTCACTGATATTTCACTAGAAAGACGAAATTAAAAAGGCGTCAATACTTGTGGCTTACAGAAGCGTGCGCGATTTATTTATTTATTTGTATATTTATTTATTAATTATTTATTTATTTACAAATGGACTTACAGTACAAACCAAAACGTCCAGGAGTCAGATACATAAGAACCAATACTTCAGGACGCCTGTTCCTGCGAATACTGATGATAATTCAGGAAAGGAGTGTTATTTACTCTTAAATTACATGTACATATTTTGCAGAATTAGTTTTTTTTTTGTAAGTAAATATACTTTATTGTAATAAAATCAGTTTTAAAGACACCCCCTTAAGAATCGTGCTTGAAGGATCCTGGATGTTAAAGTTCTCTGAGAGCCCTCGTCCGGCCGCGAGGGGGCGCGGCGCTGTCCTGGCTCGCCCTCTATCGGGTACGCAGAAATTGTATTTTAGATTCTATCGGCGATGATGTTTTACCAACAAAATAGAGTACAATATATAGATTTATCAAAAGTTAAAACTAAATCAGTATATGTATTGGCAAAACTGGTTGATAATAAAGAAGAAGTGAAAATTGAATGGATATAAAAGCAGCTACATCCATCGACCACTAAATCATAAATTTTATAAAATTTTACGCTCAATGTAATAAATAGAATGCTTGTAACCGATTACCGTTCAGGTCAAAATATAAGATTTGTCCAATTCAGAAAAAATTAACAAAAAAATGTTGGACAATTCACACATTATGCTAGATAATGTGTGAATTGTCAAACATTTTATTGTAAATTTTTTGTTAAAATGTTAAACCCAAGCTAAGCAGAGCTTGTATTATGGGTACTAGAAACTAGAAATACTTAATAGAATACACGACATAGACAGATATTTTTTTTTTATAGAAAACATCCAGAACACCCTGAACAAATATCTGCAGATCGTACACACACTTGTCCCGAGGCGGGAATCGAACCCGCAATCTCCTGCGTCGCAGGCAGACCTTCGCCCGCCGCGCCACAGAGGTCGTCAAAAACATTTCAATGTAAACCTGGAACCAGCTAATCCTTGTTTCTGCGTGAGTAAACACGCGCGGCCGGGGCTCCGCGCGCCGCAGGCCTCCGGGATACAAACTCGCATTGTGTACAGATTATACCTAAACTATTGTTCCCATTATGGTTCCTCATCCCGTTACGAACACACAATCGTACCGACAATGTCTCAGGGCTTCCATAACTTTACTGTATCTATATGTATTCGATTCAAAGGAGCTCAGGTCCTTATCCCGTATTGTAAACAAAAGTGGCACAATTCCGTGCGTTCCGAAATAATAACAAGTCGTAACGCAAGGATTAATAACAGTCGTGAGCTTATTTTTCTTATTTCTGCGCAGATGTACACCCTAGTATATACTCACATACATAAACCTTGAGCAATGTATATAGTCAGATGTAACCATCTCCGAAGAACCTTCACTTTCCCGGAAAATGTATTCCAATGTTAAGAGACACGAGCAATGTTAGCTAATCGTAATGAGTTCGTTACAGAGAGCAAATATTATGAAAACTTGAAGCACCTATTTTTCCAGACGTTCGTCAAGAGCCGGTCTCCGGTCGACAGATCAGTCTACATAATACATGAATTTCGCAGGAAAGTCCTCGGCTCAAGAGCAACGTACCCTAATGAGCAACAGAATATAATATCAGGGATTCTAGGGAAATAATAATAAGGCAAAGAATTCAAATAAAAGTCAACAGCTGTTACAGGAAGGAAGACGCTAATAACATCATAACAAAGTTTTTCATAGAATTTTCATCGACTGAGCTCGCAATACCTGCTCAGATGCGAGGATGTCCCGCGTACTACCTATTTTTAACAATGATTAAATATTAAGGGTAAGATTCTGTCATTTTGTATATTTGTTAACTAAAAAGTTAATTTAAGTAGGTATACATTAGATTTTATGAGTTCTAAGTGTTCAGTAAATAGATTTGTGATTTAAATTAAGAAAGTAGGTATTTGATTAATTAGTTCTAGTAGGTAATGTTCAACAGATAATATGATTTGATAGTATTTTCCTATGCTTTGATTTCAATATAAATTTTCTTCACAACTCATTTTTACTATTTTCTATGGCAAATACAACCTTCCAAAATTATGTTGAGCAGATGTTGACTGTCCGGACTCTGTATTGGTCAAACTAGACAACAAAGAAAAGAAGGCGTGACCTGTAACCCAAAACCAACGCAAGACAAAATAGTTTCAAACTGGAAAGGCAGATCCCCAGGCGATGGTCCATCCACATCATATAAAGTATTTTTTTAAATATTTGTCATGGTAGTGACTCCACATATATCCAACTATGCCTGTGACGTATGGTAAGGCAGACGGTCGGTGTGAGCTTATTACACATTCACTGCCCAGCCTTCAGCAGCTGCACTAAATGCTTCTATTGCTCTCCTATAATAAATAAATAAATAAATAAATAAATAATGCTGGACAATCCACACAGCACCATCTAGCCCCAAAGTAAGCTACCCAAAGCTTGTGTCATGGGCACTAGATAACTGATATATTTAATACAATATATAGGTACGTAGATAGATATTTTTTTATCACATATAGAAAACACCCAGACCAACGAAAAAAATTTCTGCAGATCGTACACAAATTTGTCGAGGTGAGAATCGAACCCGCAACCTCTTGCGTCGCAGGCGGACCTTCGCCCGCCGCGCCACGGAGGTCGTCCTATTTATTTATTTATTTATTTTAACAAAACAGTAGTTAGCTTACAGTCTAAACCAAAGCACCTACGCTAAATACATATATTAGAACTATAATTAATTAACAATAAGGTATACAAAAATTATCTATAAATTATACATTATAATAAAACCAAATAATTAACACGTAAAATAAAATAAAGAAACAAAAATTAAATAGAAAAGAAAAACATACGCAATACGAGTCATTGCTATTCAGTGTATGTACTGATAGAGTTCCACTGGCACCTATTGGGCACGGAATCATAAAAAATGAATAAAAGACAATGAATAGAAGCAGTACTGACCTTTTCCATGCAACTGCTGCCGGTTCTCGGTGCCCTTGAGGCTCTCGGCGGTGTGCAGCAGCTCGTCCAGCTGTGGTTTCTTCTGCTCCAGCTCGCGCAGCACGCCCTGTAACACAACCAACAGCGGTTACACCAGCACTCCCGCCATCACGACCAGCACCCAACTGAGGACTTGGTCCTAGGTCAGATAAAGTGAAATGCTTCTAAAGCGTGATGATTCCCTCCATGTCTGAACTAGTCATCCGTGTCTCGACGCATCACATGTATCATCATTATCATCATCTTCATCAGCCCTTCACGACCCACTGCTGGGCATAGGCCTCTCTATGTTTATGCCATTCGCCTCGGTATACAAGTATATCTCTCAATAAATAGCTTGAATCAATAAATAGCTACTATCAACTTCTTCTTCGTCGATTCTTTACTTTAGTCTACATACCAAAGCGACAGAAATCAAAAATATCACTTTATTTCCGTGTCAGTGTTTAGTTTTATAATTTGACCTTTTCTAAGTGTACATTTATTGTATTTATGGAAATAAAGAGTTTTTGATTTGATTTGAACGAATGGTTCTCTATCGTAGGAATTGAAGGTAACGAGTTGACACAGATGACTTGAAACGATTTTTTCTTGACAAGTTTGCGAGGTCTCATTATGATTTCATCCAAGAATTCTAAAACTTGATTCCTCCGGCTCTCTGGTCGCTCGGCTCGGAGGGTGTGCAGCGAGCGACGTGTTTATCCGGCTGAGAGCTAATTAAGGTGCGAAGGCCAGGGATTCATAAATATTCTTTATGAATTTTATATTGAGCTTTCGATTCGCTCGCTTTGTTCGTTTTATCGTGTTTTGATGGCAAAACACCATGTTATGAGAATATACCTACTCCCTGAATTTACGACGAGATAAAAACAAGATGAAATTGCTGTAAGAGAAGTAGAGTCCCTTAGAACACACATACAGAGCGCTGGTTTTAAAGGTTTTCATGAAAACGTAAGTCATGAATTTTTTTAATAAATACGATCCTTTCTTTGTAAAATTTCCCCGTCTCAAGTTCATCTTCAAACCTTTCTGAAAACATTTCCCTGGATAATACAATGTATTTTTCCGTCGCTATCATTATTATTGCTGTGAATATCTCAAGGTTATTTCAAACAAGACAAGTGAAGGAAGTATCGGAATCGGGATCTAAGTCGATAATGAGGTCTCCGGCAGGGGGCGCTGAGCGCTCCGCTCGGCCGAACGGCGAGTGTGTCCCACTTGTTTACACTCACTATTTTATATTTAATGGCTTACGTTACACGTTAACGTTTTAACGAGGTAAATTTTTTGAGCTTTGTGAATTATCAATCAAATAAATATCGTACATAACGTATATAGGTCCGCTCGTGATGTCATGTACGGGTCCTAACGGAAGACCAGCGCTGGCTAGGCCTCTTTGCTGCGTTAGAGTCTTTTTATAGCAACTTAACATATATTACCCATAAGTGTTTTTTTTTGTTGCTTAACTTTGTAAATGTAAATAAATGTCTTTCTTTCTTCTTTGATGGGACACACGTCCTGCACTATAGACACGCCAATGCATGGTGATCAAACTTGTCGACGGTTGCACCACACTGACAACGGTGTGCAACTAGGCAAGGAGAACCTAAACGCAAAGAGGTGGCCACCCGAAATGAGTTATTATCTAAAAGGGTACCTAGATTTTTCGAAGGCAGAATATGCAGCCAAAGTCCTGATTCCCACTCGGAAACGGCGAGTAGACGAGCACGTTCTGGTTGACGTATTAATAAGATTTTTCCGTACCAGCTCACATAATGGCTCATCCCACAGTCTCAGAGAAGAAAGGACTTTGGGCAGATTCGTGTCAGGACAAATAATAAATCTGTAGATTTATTTTACAGAGACGGCGTAAAAAAAGCGACAGCGTGTGATAAGCGAGCTAAGCGCAAACTAGCCACTCGTTTGCTTCCGTAGCTTACCGCAAGCTTCAAGCGAGTGGCTCGCTTGAAGCAACTTGTGCGCTCATACGGCTCTTTGCCGATGCACGATGGTGCGTGGATAGTGAACTTGCTGCTAGCTATGCGGGAGCTGTTCGATAGTGGTGCTTCATAGATGTGCTATGACCTTTTTGCTCTAAAGTCATATAATTGCTATGCTTAATAAAAAATATGCCGCAATCTATAAAATATATTTATTCCCTGGAATTTTCAATATAAATACCTAATATAAAATTCCGTTTATGGAATATTCCCTGAAGCTAAAATCAGCGTTATTCCGAGGCCGCCAGCGCGTAAACGATAATAAATAATATTTCTGTTGCTAAGAGAATTCACGTAATTCTTTGACAGCGATAAATGAGGAAATAATATTTTTGTGACCTCCATTCCTGTTGAAAAACAACATTAGTTCACATTCACATCTTTAAATGTGCAGTACCTTATTGACTATGTCTTCAGACTAAAGACATAGTCAGTCAGGTACGTTTTCTATGAACGGTCAACTAGTTGAAAAACCAGTTGACGTTTTTAACTGGTTTGTCTCAAACGTAAACTGTAATGAACTAGTAGTATGTATTAACGCGTTAAACGTCTAGTACTAACGTTGTAAAACGAACTAGTTTCATTCCTCTAAAAACCTCGTTGTTTTTTAATTTAGTTTGTTTATGTGAGCAAATGAATAGAAGTATGAATCCAGACAATAAAATGAACTAAACTTTCTTTCATACTTTTCCAGGCTTAGTCTGGTAGCTGAACACTTTTGCGCTAAAAAAGCGTTGACCTCAACGTGACACACAATTTGTCCATGTCAACGACATAGTATGTCGTTGAATGAAATAATCAGTTGATAGAATCAACTAGTTATTCAATAAAGAGAAAACAGTTGACTCGTTAAGGCCAGGTAGTCCTGCAGCAGTAGGCGTAAGGGAAATTGTGCGCCTGCCAAGCCCCCGCGCTCGTGTTTTTTGTAGTTATTTAAACATGGTGATTAAGAAAATCATTTTATCAAGTCAAACTCTGCGAATTTGTTAAGAAATATTAAGTGTCCTTAGTAGAGTACAAAAAAAAAGTGTGATATCAGTAGTTCGCTAGTCATAGTATTGAAAAAACGTTGGAAAAAGGGGTAACTTTGGGATTATTTTCTATCGAGTGAAGTTCATTCGATCACGTATCTGAATGCGACTTTGACTAGACTAGATCCTTAGGTAATATAGATATATTTTCTTCAGAATTGTAAACACTATTTTCTATGTCTCAGATGGTTTTAAAAATCACAAAAATGCGGCCTCTGCTGACCTACCAAGCCTTAAGTGTAGAAAAACTGTTTATAAAAACGGTTCGTTGATTCAACGCTCACTACCATCTTTAGTGCACATTACACACATAAATGAGTATGCTCATGAATCGCCGTCTACAGTAGGAACCTGTGTTACCTGCTCGGCAATATCCAATTCAATTAATGCTCTAGATTGATTCACGACCTGCTCGGAAGATCATCAATTATGCGTCTCATCTCATTGCCTTGCTGACGATCACTGCAGACCATTAATAAATAATAATAAATAATGCTGGACAATTTTGACACAGCATTATCTACCGTCAATGGGCTAGATAATGCTGAGTCAAAATTGTCCAGCATTATCTAGCCCATTGACGGTAATGTGACAATTCTATAGCATACGCGAAAAGTACAGGGTGCCACGTGTACTAAGCTGAAAGGGACCCCGAGGGGATCAACTTCTATTCTGCAAATGATTCAAAAAGAGGGGACGAATTATTCCGTTAGATGATGCTGTACGGATTGTCCAGCATTATTTATTAATTTTTAATTGCACGACGATGACGTAGGTTCTAAGAAAACAAAAAATATCGCAAAAATTTTCGACTTCGACGGGACTTGAACTCGTATCCTTCCGTCAGTACGGGAATGTGCTAACCAACTACCACGAGGCCAAGTGACGTAGTGTCTCTGCGACTTCCTACGGACTCAAGCGCCGTTAGCTCCACCTACAGGGGAAACATTGAAGTTTATCCAATCCTGTTCAAAGACTAAAGTTACATTTAGTTCGTTTGACGAGAGGTGTCGCCTTGCTTTTCTTTCTTTCTTCTTTCTAATAACTAAAAACCTTTGATGACGTAGGTACGCTTCGATTTGGTCAAGTAGCATGCTCTTTGTTTCAGAATTATCTTTTTGGAGGAATGAAGAAGCATTTTAGCGCGAAACATGAAGCCAGTGACATTCGTGAAGGCTGGCGGCGCAGATAAGAGCGGACTGATTAAAGAACGCTCCAGTTGTGTCTTAATGAATGTCTGCCGAGCCCGCTAATGACTCCTCACGGGTGGGGCTGCCCGCCCACTGCGGCACGCGCACAGGGTACGCACTACATGATACAGAATAAATAAAAAAAAAAATCGTTTACTGCAGTACCTTTTTTACAAACATAAATGTAGTTGGGAGCCTCCATTTAAGCAATTCCAACATTTGCTTGTGTTAGGCGATTCCGCCAGTGACATACGAATCAATTCAAAAGATAGAAAGACAAGGTATTTTTCAAATTACAATAAATCAATAAATAATGTATTGATTAGGAAAAATAACGAATTAGCGAATTTAGTAGAGATTTTAAATTTCAAATTATTCGATAAACCATCTTTTTCGCGATAATATTATATGAACAAAAGCTAACTAACGGAGCTTCTATTAATGTGATTAATTCAAGACCGTGGTAAATCGCACAAAACTTTAGGATATCTTTACCAAGCAGTGGTTCAAATCCGGTTCCCAAAGTCGATGAATGTTGAACAAGATAGCGGATGTAGGACTTTTCAATAAATATCGAAAACGTGCGTCCCTTTGCGCCGCAGTCGCTCCACGTCCTAACGCGTCGTAGTGGTGAATAGTGTATGGGCTGCCTGCACGGGCGCGTTGGGCGCGGCAGAACGTCGCAACTAGTTGGTCCGGACATTGACGACTTTTACTCAGGACAAAAGCTGGTGTTTACGCGGGAAATGCGACGGTAGCACGTTGAAAAGATCATGCTATAGAAATAAATTCCTTTACAAAACTATTTCCTAGAAGTCTATAATATTTAAAAATGTTTTCTGGAATTCCTGCACCTCTTTAAAGCTCTCGAGCTAGGTCAAATGTAAACGCGCTCGTTGACATCTTTCCTGATTCAGGGTATAGAGTATTATCAAGTGCAAGTGTTTTTTTTTTATATTATCAGCATCTTCCGACTACTGCTGAGGTACTATAGATAATTCATGACAGGTCATCAAATGGGCATAATAATTATTCAAGACCGATTTTGTGATGAGCTATAGGAGCTGTCATGGGCTGATATCCCCGCGGACCACGACCCCACGACCCCCAGGGAGCCTGCCTCCGACAGCCTGCCGAGGCAGAGAGGATGCTAGTGTTGATATTGTACACAATCTGAAGGTAAGATTCCAAGGAATGGGAGGTTTGTTCTCACGGCAGAGCGGGTTGCCGGCGTCAGTTACTTCATTGGTTGCCGATGATTGTGCTACGCTGACTAATTTTTAGTTTTTATTTATTGGGTTATTTGGGTTACAAACAATTACACTCTTAGCATAATTAAAATCATCACCGTTACCCTCTTAAAGATATAAAAATAAGCAAATCAAAAATTATTTTAGTTATCTAGTAGGTAAGATACACAGAGAATAAATGTATTCTTCCACTACACTCCCCGCGCGCGGGATTACGATGACCATCGACGAAGAACTAATGACGAAGATCCTATGACTACGTTCCGACGATGACTTAGCGGTCATGGTTCGTGAATAAATTGGAAAGGTTGTCGTGAAGTGCAGTTTTGACAGATTGTACAAGTCTACGCAAGTCACGGCTCACCATGTCTCGGGCAACGACTGACGGTGCACTTGCATTACCTAAATATGTTACCTCGGCAGTGTCAAGTGTAGAACGGTCTCCACACGTGACACTGCCGAACTAACATATTATATAAGTCGTCTTGTTCGAAAAGCTCTAGTCTTCTGCCCTCAATAAAACCCGACCTTTAACCGTAGGTACCATAAACATGAGCGATTTGTTTTGGGTTGAAAGTCGAAACTGAAATTAGGCGTAATTGTTCGCCGTAGTAACAATGATCCAATTACTGTGAACAAAACAATAGCGCCCGCAAACAGCGCGACGTCCGCTCCCCCCGGCGGTCGGCGCGCGAGTGTCGCTTCCCCCGGCGGAGCCACCCTCTGCCTCCCTTTAGGGATACCAACTGGATTTGCTTAAACGGCTTACTGGACACTCATAATAATTTCATTCTCTACGAAGTTGACATCGGCCTCGATGGCGCTAGATCACTGGTGAGATAGCCTAACCTCCCTTACAAGATTATTTTACATTTCAAGGCCTTGTGCGTCCCCGAGATACAATCTATCTGCTATAAAAAATCATAAAAATCAGTTCAGCCGCTGAAACGAGACTAGATGACAGACAAACATGTAGGCAGACAGACAAACAGCAAGAAAACTTCTTTCGCATTTATAACAAGCATAATGTTATAAAATAATTTAAAATAAAATAACATTATTGCATTTAAGAATTAGAAAGGTAAGCATTAGAATTGGTATGGAGAATGGATGGATTCTTGATCTTTTCGAGGGGAACGCGCCAGAGATCGGATTTGGATATTCTTTGAACAGAACGGACAGCACAAACCTCCATACAGAGACAATCAGACCATTCACTATGTTTTCGATGTTGCATTATGCTGGTGCATGAAAAACTGGCGAGTGGCGACATTAGTCACAAAAATACTTTGCTGGCAACTCCCCCTTATCGATTCCCCTCAACACCGACCACCCTACGGCGAGCCCCCCTGCCCCGCGCGCCACGCACTGCGCGGGACCAAAGGGACAGTGACGTTACGAGGCGAGAGGTCACGTTGCGCTGGTCGACTGAACAGGTAGAGCGGTTCTCCATTTTTGTACCAGAAGTCCATCCTTGCACACTTTTGTGCATTTAAAGAATGACTTCTATTAATTTTGTATTTTCAACTAACTCGTTAAACTCCTTCGATTGGGAGTTTGTTGAATGATTGCTGAATTCTAAATTGTGATTGAATTTTTATTTTTGACTAGAGTCAAAGGTGGTTGAAAGGTTGCCTGGAATAGATCGCTACTAAGCGATAAGGCCGCCCATTGTACTTGTGTCTTATGTAATGTCTCTTGTATTGTATTTTTGTTGGTGTATTTTTGTATTGTATTGTATTGTAGAGTCTGCCCACGGCTTCGCACACGTTGTTTCTATGGAAACGTTCAAAAGTTATTTTAGTTGTAGCCTAAAGGAACTACTTTATAGGATAAGCCTGTGGTTTGTCCCAGGTCTCGACCTACATCTATGCAAAATTTCATCCTGATCCATTCAGTAGACGTGAAGAAGTAACAAACATACCTACACCCATCCATACATCTGTCCATCCATCCAAACCTTCGCATCTCTAAAGACTGTGATGTGATGTGATTTTTGACTGTTTGATGTTACTTATTTATTTACTGGTTAAATGCGTAATTTATGTACAACCAACGTCTGAATAAATAATAAACCTTTATATAATTTTGATCGGTTTCGTTTCTAACATTGAAGCTTGTCTAATACCCTACTGTCTTACTGTCCTTGGTCTTGTTGGTGTCACTTGGAATATTTTTTATAAATATTACTATGCCTGTACTGTTTAGAATTCACTGTGACTCAGATTTTTGGATTGGGTAGAACGGAGCATATGTTTTGGGTTGAACGGGGAAAAATAATATTGGGTAGAAAAATTGTGGGTTGAACGGGGAAGCACTCAAAAATTTACAATATTTAGTTCTTTTTAACCGACTTCGAAAAAGGAGGGCTTTGATAAGGTTTGTATGTATGTTCGTCGACTTATTAGTCATTTATGGACCGATTTGGATGATTCTTATTATAAGGTTTTTTGTTGTTACAGTGCTTTACCCCACACTCAGGGTAATTTTTTTTTGTTTGTTTTTTTAAAGTTAAGTTAAGTTATAAGTTACGATATTGTTGATTTCTTAGATTCTTATTATTTTACAGTTGTAGAGTTGATTTCGAGGTGCT
This sequence comes from Eupithecia subumbrata, assembly GCA_949316285.1. Classification (NCBI taxonomy): domain Eukaryota; kingdom Metazoa; phylum Arthropoda; class Insecta; order Lepidoptera; family Geometridae; genus Eupithecia; species Eupithecia subumbrata. The sequence goes on along the minus strand of OX438632.1, from coordinate 13,210,039 downwards.
CTCATAAAAGGTTTATAAATTAAAAAAAAAAAAACTGTTGGAAACTAAGGGATTCAATGTCGGTTTATAGTTTTTCAAAACAATCAAATTATTGTACACTTGATTCCTGCAACCACACCTTTTTATCAAAATACTTTATTTCTTCAGCCTTTATTTGTATTGGTTCATCTGTATTTAAATTCATTTATTTCAGACAACAACGATCCATAATTTGTTAGTAGTAGAAAGATCTTATATTAAATCTTATTATTCTTAGCCTACATTATTAATTTAAATTATAATTCCATCAAATTGAATCATATAATTAAATTAAAACAAATTAAACAACATGAAATTAAATTAAATCAAATAACATATAAAATATATAAATTACATTTAAATAAATACAATTAATTATACAGGTTAAAGTATTGCCTGCTAACTCGGCCAGAGAGTGAGCTTTGTTCCCGTCGGCCCGCGGAGGGCGGGCGCTGGTTCCCGCCGCTTTCCGAAACGTTCATAAATAAATTCCGAAACGTTCATAAGTTAAAGTAATCTTAGCAAAGTGATCGTAAAAGCTCCTAGAAAGTGGCTCGAAGGGTTCATTACCTACACTTTTACGCTACCGTAAAATAAGCCAGGTACCTCCGCCCAACATGCGTATCCATTATATATATATAAAAAAAAAAAAAAAAGTTTGTTTATTCAGACATAATTTTGTCCATAAATTACACACACACACACACACATGTCATATAAAAATATTACAAAAAATCAGAGGTGTATATACTCATCTTCATTTACAATTTCTTTACAGGTTGTGCAGTTGTGGGGAGGTTTGGACCATGCAGTGAGTAGATAATACATACAAGTAGAGTTGTAAATCCGCCCATACTTACTGTTATAGTTACCATGTACGACCTAAGCATGTAAACAAATAGAATATATCCTATGGAAGGGAAAAGCGTGTGTGAAACCGGGGGCATTTTCATATTTTATGATTATTTATACAGTAACAAACGAAAGAATTATACAAAAATGTTTGTCGCGCTGTCCCGCACACCTGCGAAGCGGCCGCCTGGCCCGGAGGTGGCCGGTGGAGTGGAGTGGAGTGGAGTGGAGTGGAGTGTCGCTACGCTACGCTAGCGTGCCGGCTCCGTTGCCTAGCAGCCGCACCCCTCGCGACCGCCGCCGTGGATGGGGGAGGGGGGTAGGGACGGGACACTGTCGATAACTTTGATTAGTTAGCTATCGATGAATCGATCGACGAATCGAGGTGAATGGGAAATAATAGCATGGCGGCGATGTAGGAGGCTGGTTACAAAAATACAGTTTCTAAAAAGCTTATTTAACACCTTAAAAGAATTAATACATAGGTTTTAGACTTGTGTGGTGACTTATTAGATTGTTGGTTCTGAATTTATCGTAGTATTTTTAAAGATTTCGATGAAAATGAAGATCTACGAAAATCTGAACTGCAAACGCACCGTTAGGGTTCTACAAATTTAAATTGTCACAAAAATTTGCGACTCCGACGGGACTTGAACCCGCAACCTCCCACTCAGTACGGGAATGCGCTACCCATTACGCCACAAAGTCAAGTAACCGTAAGCACAATGAAAAACAAGTAACCTTTGACTGTTAATGTTTTTTTATGTTTTTTATGTTTATTTTATCTGTCATCTTGAGCTAATTCTATTCGGGTTCCACTTCTGGGCAAAAGCTTACTCCCACTCCTTCATACTTCTCCCTTTTGAACTATTTCCCGGCAGATGACCAGGAATCTATCGATTAGGATCCCGAGATCTATCGCAGTCAAAAGATATATTTTTGTCTTAAGAAATCATCGAATGTGTCCTATCTCTAGTTCAGTTCGCGCATGCGCCACCCGCCGCCCCCTGCCTATAAAAGCAGCTGCACAGCTGGAGTGCGTCAGTTTCAACAATGAAGTTGAGATGCCCACAATAAACTAAATGAACGAGACAGTTTGGTTGAAATCAGAATCCAAGGTAATAAAAGAGACATTGATTTTTCATTAACAGTAAATTCTACCTTCTCGAAGAGAGTTTCAGTTAAAGTCCCATAGGTCAAGACAGCCATCCTGTAGGTGAAATGGTTCCCTATACGAAGGGTTCCATTTCGTAGCGAATTTAATTCCATACAAATTGTATAGAATAACGAAATAAGGTTTACGGCACGTATTAGAAGCTGGTGAGTCATTATTTTGAAAATTTTGAAAAATGATATAAGCAGGATTTATTGAGACAAGAATCAATAATACCTATAAAATAAATGCTACGCTCATTTATACGTATTAATGTCTGTAACTGTAAATTAAACTAAGTAATGTCCAATAAAATCCAAAAAAATACAACAGAAAATTTAAATTAACTATAACATGTAAAAAAATATAATTAAAATAAGTTGATCGGAGAAGTAGGTATGTCAATCAGGTTTAATATTCGAATATACCTTTACATCATATAAACAGTTTTCTAGTATCAGCCAATTTTTTTATTTGGCAAATCTTTAAGAAAGGCTGACCTATTCAAGAGAGTCATCATTTATTCCCAGATTTAATTTACTAAATCTGAGCGTTTAGCAAATAGCTCGACCAAAGAATAACTTACTACATTCTCTCGGAGTTTACTCAGGCCAAATAACTAAGTACTTCTACAGGTCTCTCGGAACAATTCATTGCCTTATAGAAAGATTCATTATCGTCATTATTATCTATTACGTACTACAAAGCAGGTGTCCGGCGGCGCCGCGCCGGCTCCGCGTATTAATTGCAGGGCTCAGCTCACGCGCCGCATACTAATGCTAACACCTGCCGCGCCATTCCAAACTCTACCCTACTCCAAACAAACACAATCCAATTCACCTTGAACATTATTTCTTTCAGAACACCGTACAAGAAAGTTCAACCCTGTTGCAGCCTAATAAGGTCAAGTTTCCCCCAGCACGCAGTTATAGAAAAGGAGATAGCGGAACAAAAACAGTCGTAAATAAGATGTGTCGAAATGGTTATAAAATGCGCTGGTAATTTAGACTCGTGAGTGATAGTCTCATTTGCGCGTAATAAGAACAGCGTGTTTTCAGAATATTAAACATTTTTATAGAAATAGCGCAGTAAAGTTATACTGCGATGAGATGAGAGAGAGATATGCTGTAGGGTTATACACAGGAACACAGCTTTGATGTACTGGAACAAGATTGAAGACTGCTTGTTGAGAACTATCTACGATAACTTCAAATGCTGGGCCCATTAATAATTATGTATAATAATGTAATAATGACTTCTACACCCATAGATTCAGGCACTATAATAGAGAAAAAAAGTCACTTTGTATTCATGGAAAATGGTAATTAACATCAAAAGCACATGGCAGCACGCATGACATGTCATCAACACGTGTTTAGAAAAATGCGTTTTAATACAGCAAGGGTGATTTCAGAGAGTGACGTGTTAGATCCCTTTGAATGACAGTGTATGACGTCATCTGACGGCAGGTACCGTATCCATACGTGGGGGACCGTGGGACGAAGGGTGGTTGGTTGGCGCTGTTCTGTACCTAATAGGATTTTAATTGATGACTTACAAAACCGTAAGTCATTACCAACCCTGTTTATAATTGTTTGCACGAAGATCAATTAATCATAATTACTTCGTTGTTTTATTTGCATAGCCCACCAAACTTCATGTTTTTCTTTGCTTACATGGTGTAATAAAAATAAATAAAATTAAATAAAAATATATAAAATACATATTTATAAACATTTTAGTAAATCACTCTCCGCACGAAACCATGCCATGTCGGAGAGGTGACTCTAGCTGCAATAGTTTGAAGGATGGTGTTGGGGCTGTCACGCACTCTGCGCATCAGGGATGCGGTCTTTTTACGGAGAATGGCAGCAAAACCATCCGTCTCGTATAAGGTTATAGTTCGGTCGAATTCTTCTCTATCGAGTTATAAAAGCTGTGAATAAAGCCGCAATAGTTTTAAGGATGGTGTTGGGGCTGTCACGCACTCTGCGCATCAGGGATGCGGTCTTTTTACGGAGAATGGCAGCAAAACCATCCGTCTCGTATATGGTTATAGTTCGGTCGAATTCTTCTCTATCGAGTTATAAAAGCTGTGAATAAAGCCAGTTGGTAAGAACAATGTAACTGGTGAAGCCAATAGGATGAACTTGAGACGTATTATGAAAATATGCTCAGTCATCGAACTTTGCATGATTAACTTTTCTGTCATAGAAAATCGTTACTCAAGCATAGATCGATGACTGAGCGAGCTTTGATAAAACAAACGGGCCTTAGTTATGTGTTGATTTAGGCAAATCTGCGTGACTTGAGATTGAACCTTATTAAGCGAGGACTAAAGTTTTTTGTTTTTTGTTATTCTGCGTAACCCCACACTCAGGATAATTTCTAAGAAATCAAATTATATCGCAAAAATGTTCGACTTCGACGGGACTTGAACAGAAGGATGCGGGTACAAGTCCCGTCAAAGTCGAAAATTTTTGCGATATAATTTGATTTCTTAGAGGACTACAGTGGCTCTATGGTAGCACCGGTTACCGTTGTACTAGCACAAGAGTTAGACACCTCCTTCGCGTAAAAGCTATGCGAACAGCAAGAGAGGGAAGAAGTGAAAAAATAACTGGCTTTGCATTTAACGAAAAATATACTTAAAAAATCCAAAGGCTTGTATTCTTTTCTCGTCTTTAACGCCTGGCGCAAGCGGCGACCAGCTCTTGAGGACTACGATGACACCAGCTGACGGTACATACCTTTTGCTTGTCGATCTGGTTCCGTATGTCGTCGAGGTCGCCGACTGCGACCGCCTGCGCGCGCAGCATGGCCGCCTCCGCGCTCAGCCAGTCACGGATCTGCAACCACCATCGCAAGGTCAGGGGCAAGTAACTACACTACATAATCAACGTGATAAACAGTTCTATTTAAAATTAGCTCAATGAAAAAGCAAGCTAGAGTGGCCAATAGACTTTAGATTCGGACGAGATGTACCCCTACTCAAAAGTGAAGAGGACATCACGTCCGCGCATGAGTTTGAGATTCGGACCAGATGTAGTTACCCTAACCCGCAGTGAGCCGGCCATAATCTCGCGAAGAACTGACAACAGCTGGGGTAAACGTGTTCTTGAGTGGAGACCGCGACTCGGCAAACACACGATTGTCCAAGCACACGTTTGCCGTCTCGGTCTTCTCTCAAGAACACAGGACTCGAGAGCTCCGGGCGCCCTCATACCTGATGAGAAGACGACCTGCAAAAGACTCCAGGCCAGATGGCTGTTTGCGGCGAGCTGAAGACAGGCCGCCATGGGGTTCATTAAGGGACGCCTATGTCCAGCGGTGGGCTAATGATGACATTTCTATTCCTAAAAGCATTTACGCTTAAATCATCTTTACATCCGCATGAACCCCGTCCGTTAAGCTAAACACTTTATTTCTCGAGTCAGCCAGGAGGACTCACCAACTGTATAAAAACTCTACTCTCTATCGTTTTTTCGTAAATTATTTTCCGTAGCTATGAAGCGCCTGAAATCAAGTTTGAAAGCTGTAATAAATGGGCCTTAGTTATGAAACCCTGAGCCGCGGCGTTGCCTTTTTGCTCCTATCAATTCAGATCACATATCTCCCCTTTGTCCCGCTCTGCCGGCTGGGGGGAGGGGGAGGGACTATAAAAAACAAACGCTGTCCATCGGAAACCGATCATCGCAAATAAAATATCCTTTGTCGTTATCCTAAGGGTTTTTACCGCAGCACCGCACCGCAGCTTGTATACTTGAGTGAATCTTGCATGGAAGTGAACTTCGATGTAAATTTCTTTTAATTCGTAAGTAGTTTGAGATGAGAAAGTATTGAAAACGAGGTGAGTTTCCCCAGTCCACAGTTCCAAAAAACATGCCATCCGATCTAATCAACATGCCATCTGATATAAATATAATCATCATATGTATTATAATCTGGGCCTACTTCTTTCAAGCCGACACGTTCCTAAAACATTTTCTTATTTCAATAGAAGTTTCTGCGGTGGGTCATCTCATCTGTGACCGCAATTTGGGTCAACATGGGTCCCGAGTCCCGAACCACGGATACTGATTTAGAACCCGGACAGGAATGCACGGAACGACATTGTGAAAGAAAATGCTGGGTCCAAAACGTTCCAGGCATCTTCACCCTACATACGAAAATGACGGAAAAAACCCAAACTAATAGAAAAACTGTAAGAAATGTGCTCCGATTTACCTTTCTCCTTAACATTTTTGTGGCGGTATTCTATAAGCGAGTATTTATTCAAATCTGGCGGAAACCTCTTAAAAACAGATTATAAAAGGATTTCTTCCAGACCAAGCACAACAAAAACAAGAATGCAAATGGCAGCTCCGAGCCATCTTTTACTTCGAGAATTCCATTAGCTTCTTGAGCTGCTGGCTTTACTCGCCCTGAAAATACCTGAGATTTTGTTTTGTTTTGCATTCAGTACAACTTACGACCTTGTAACGCGGCTCGTAGGGGTAGGGGGTTACACATAATCTGCTTAAGGCCCTGACTCCACCAAAGCGGACATGTGTGGAGATGTTCGAAGCGGAGACGTGTGCGGCTAAAGCGGAGATGTGTGCGGTGAGCGTCTGATATAATCTTGAGATGAATGCACTAGCGGCACCATTCACTGAAGCCCGTTCACATATGTTTTTGCCTCCGCTGCGTGACGTCGTCGCCAGCTTGCGAGGCACAGCTCACATACCCACATCTCTACCTCATTTATTTCTTCGCATAAAAATATGATCTCCGCTCGGTGGTCTCCACTGAACCTGAGTGGAGACCAGATGTGTGAATAAGGACGTTCTATTGGTTGTTTAAAACACATCTTTTCTCCGCTTGTCTCGTCTCCACTTTGGTGGGGTCAGGCCCTAAATAAAAGAGCCATTTTGCTTTGGAGAACTCGCTCGTAAAAAGCTTTGTTTTAAGATAAAAACATACTGTATCTACTGCTGCAGTCTACAATAAAGTGAGTGCGTGTTATTCGGTGTATTGTGGTATCCATGGAATAATGCAAGCGCCCGCGACCGAGCCGCGGTCGGGCTCCATGGCCGAGCGCAGACCGCAGCGCCAGCGAGATACATAGCAAGTTGTGGGTTTGTAGGTACTGATGGCTGACGTTATTACGCTTTTGGATATGTTTAAGGGAACAATCCGTCTAAAATATCTGATGCAATATATTAAGAGAAAGGCATATTATGCATTGGAAATGGAGTGAGTTTTTTGACCAATTAATTATTGAAACTGCCGAACAAATTAATGCAGAAACGGCCATGGGTTTTTTAAAATTATATAGAGCAGAAGTTGAAAATATGATCCGGAAAATAAATAATAATACATTGAGTAAAATAATAGGAGGTGAAGAGTTCGTGCTCGGTGTCATACGTCATCATTACTGACAAGAGAACATTATATTTTCTGGTTTTACTTTCGAAAGCTTCCAAATTGAAGAATGATCTGCGAATAACATGTCTTCACTTTCTGTCGGTTCCGAGCGTGCGGTGCGGAGTCTAAAGGTCGTAGCACACGTATCATCTCGGAAAGGGATCGTAACCGTATCGCCTTTCGCGTCGCCGTCAAACAGTGGTCAACCTAACGTAAGCACGAAACCAAAACGGATCAGAAGCTCCAATACGTCGACTCGGCTACGGCTAGGCGACGCCGCGCTTACGGCTCGCCACTGGTTGACGGCTAGTTCAATCATTTTTAATCCGAACGTTAAGTGTAGCGAAGAGACGCAAGCTAGGGTACGGAAAACCATAAGGGCGGGATCGGCAAGTCAACCACGCACCGCACCGCGGTTCGTGAGCTTGTCCTGAGGCGAGGCGATTGCTTTACGATTCTGATTAGTGTGCGTTGCAGTGGGGAGTTTCATATAACTAATACTGAACGACTCGAGTTGATACGATGACGATCCCTTTCCGAGTTGATACGTGTGCTACGACCTTATTTAGGTAGGTTCGTGTCTCGTCACGTGACTCTGCGTGATTTGATCACTCCACGAGGGGAATAGGCTTTTGTACGAGTGGCTGATGGTTGCGTTTTAACGTACGTAGTCACTGAGAGGCGAACATTGCTCAGATGGATAACCTGCTTCCAGTGTTTACTTAGATATCAGGGTCCATGACATTTTAAGGTTTTTTTTCCGAATGGACTAAAATGCTGTTGACCGCAGATGGCCATGACAGCGTTACCGGACTTATGACATTTTATGGAATAAGGTACATATTTTTATAACGACTCTACTAGCAAAAGTATAAATTATTCGTCGTGTCATCCAAATTAATAGCAAAAATACGGCCAAAGTCGCGTAAACTGAGACCGTAGAACTCGTCCAGACAGAGCCGTAACGTAGTTTTATTACAACAGCGAAAATGGAAAATATAAAAATGTTCATCGGCGAAGTGCGCGTAAAGCCGAATGTGATAACTCGTAAACTACATGTTTCTGAGGCACTGAGCCAATTGCGCGGAAGAGATGAATGTCTGAATTGTGTCCCGTGACTCGACGTGGCCAGAGATCCCCGGCACTTGTGTCTGGGGAGACATGCCCTGAGGTGTCTATGTCCAAAAGTAGGGATCTACGTTATTTGTGCGATGGGCTTTTATTTTAATAAAATGCTACTTAACAAAGATTCTTGGGTTAGTCCCTGAGGGCCCCGATCCCGCAGGGCCCCGGTTTTTAGAGATCAATTTCGATACATTTTATGAGACGTGCTTTTGTTAATTTTTCCATTGTTTTCAACTTGTACTGTTAGCATAATAAGTGCTTACACGTCATTGATATTAACAAAATTCGGAAGATAGGGTACGTTCTCCCAGCGCTAACTCAACAAAGGGCCTGTGTTCTGTTACAGCTAAACGCAAAGACACACGCTTGTGCAATATAGCTACCTAATGAATAACAAAGAAGAAAAAAGTACCCAGACCAAAGTGCACATTATATATCGTATATTTCTATATCTATTTACAATTAATGTCAAAGCAAAGCAGTGTGATTAAAAGAAAATTTATATGAGGGCATTGCTAATCTAAACAAAACTTAGCAAGGTATTTATTTCGGATATCAACATCATAATTTAAATAGGTTAACAGTATTTTTAATAAAGGTTAGCATACTCTTATAAATACGACAAATTAGGGGTAAATATTACAAAAACAAAACTTTATTTGTTTAATGTAATTAAATTTAACAACAACTATTTCAAATTCAGGAAAAACTAAATCATGGCATTTTCAACCTCGTTCTATAAAAATACGCATAAGATTTTAGGAGACCATCGTACATCATAATTGCTGATATGTTTTTATAAGTACTGAGTTGGTTAATATTTCGTTCTCAGGAAGTTTCTTTCAAAACGCAATAAACCGCAAAAAATAATTATTTAACCTTTAAAAGTAAGGTTTTTTGTTATTATAGTGCGTGACCCGCACTTGGGGTAATCTCTAAGAAATTAAGAAATAAATAAATAAATAAATAAATAATGCTGGACAATCTACACAGCGTTATCTAGCCCCAAGCTAAGCAGAGCTTGTGTTATGGGTACTAGATGACTGATATACATAAATAATACATTAAGTACATAGATAGATATTTTTTTTATTATACATAGAAACGACCAGAACACCCGGAACAAATATGTCTAGATCGTACAAACATTTGTCCCAAGGCGGGAATCGAACCCGCAACCTCCTGCGCCGCAGGCGGACTTTCGCCCGCCGCGCCACATCGGTCGTCTATAATGTAGGTATGTTCGGTTTTAGGGAGCACCAAAAAAGCGAGACTTTATGTAAGAAGACGAATAAGGTTTTAGTTTGGTTTGGGACTGGTACACTATACTAATTAGCCTATGGTGAATAAAGGTGCCAATTTGAAGCTTTTTTCTTGTCATTCTCAATTGCACATCATAGAATTTGCAAATGCTAAGATAGTTACAAAGAGTAAAGTAATAAATGGGATAGTTATTAATTCTATTCGAAAATGTCGGGAGAAGGTCCTCCTAGAGGACTCGAGCGAAATTACACATTCACCTAAAACAGATTGGGGGGAAAGTGGCTACTACATGTCGGGACAGACAGACACCACACCAGACTTTTTAAAAAATGAAGTGCGTGTGGTAGTCCCTGATTTAACTGAAGAAGTTGGCATCAACTGTGATCCGGTTCAGTAAATATTTGAAAAAAGGTGGTGGAATTAAAAAGCAAACGCCACAGTGCTGAAATTTCTACAATCCTCAATGATAAGTCAAATCTAGTAATTATTTTCAAAAATGGTTCAACACTTTTTCCGTTGATAGTACTTTTTTGCAAGATTGACTTTTAATCGATAGAGTGAAGGTACTTTGTTAGAAATCGGGTACCTCCGGGAATGGGGCCCTCGGGGACTAACCCAGATTCTTCTATAGTCTGAGGGGTCCGCACGATTTAGGCGCTGTAGGTACTAAATTATATGGAAAAAGGAGAGTTCGCGATCACGTCTCGTCCGTCAAATAGACTCGCCCCTCTGAGGACAGGAGTGCTGACTATTTAGATGGTTGAAATATTATTTTAATTCGACCTCTGTGGCGCCTGCGGCCGGTGACGCAGGAGGTTGCGGGTTCGATTACCGCCTCGGGACAAATGTTTGTACGATCTGCAGATATTTGTTCAGGGTGTTCTGGATGTTTTTCTACTTGAAATAAAATTATCTATCTATGTAGTGTATTGCATTATGTATATCAGTTATCTAGTACCCATAACACAAGCTCTGCTTAGCTTGGGTCTAGATAATGTTGTGTGAATTGTCCAGCATTATTTATTTATTTATTTACTTACCTTATTAGATTTTTAATGTCTTTTACCGGTTGTATACGATAACGAAACCGCTCAATATTGTGCTAAACAGTATGTATTATTTTGCCAATAACGTCGATGAAAATTTGTGATATTAAGAAGGTAATAGATCCTTCTCCAATAACCCGGGAGCGGATCACCCGATTTAATTCATCATCATCATCATCATCATCAGCCCATATTAGTCCACTGTTGGACATAGGCCTCCCCTAATGAGCGCCATAGCGCCCTGTCTTCAGCTTGCCGCATCCAGCATCTGCCTGCAGTCTTTCGCAGATCGTCATCCCACCTGGCCGGAGGGCGTCCTACACTACGTTTACCGAGTCGTGGTCTCCACTCAAGAACACGTTTACCCCAGCGGTTGTCGGTTCTTCGCGAGATATGGCCGGCCCACTGCCACTTCAGCTTGCTTATTCTTTGAGCTATGTCGATAACTTTGGTTCTCTGTCGGATGTATTCGTTACGAATTTTATCCTTTAGAGAGACTCCGAGCATAGCTCTTTCCATAGCTCGCTGAGCGACTTTGAACTGGTGGACCAGCCCTACCGTGAGTGTCCACGTCTCAGCTCCGTAGGTCATGACGGGTAGGACGCACTGATTGAAAACTTTAGTTTTCAAACATTGCGGTATGGATGACGAGAAGACTCGACGTAATTTCCCAAACGCTGCCCAGCCCAGCTGGATCCTCCTCCTAGCCTCCTTCTCAAAATTATTTTTACCCAACTGCAGAATTTGCCCAAGGTAAGTATACTCGGAAACAATTTCGAGAAGGTGGCCATGTACGACGACCGGTCCCGGATCAATGAGGCCATTGATCATGACTTTGGTTTTATCCAAATTCATGCCAAGACCGATGCGTCGCGAGGCTGAGGCTAGGTTGTCCAGCATTTGGTTCAGCTCCTCTAGCGACTCCGCCATTAAGACTATGTCATCAGCGAATCGCAGGTGTGAGATGTGGTCGCCGTTTATGTTGATGCCCTTACCTTTCCAGTCCAGCGTCTTAAACATATCTTCCAACGCGCTCGTGAACAGTTTCGGGGATATAACATCCCCCTGTCTAACTCCTCTGCGCAGTTGGATGGGTTTAGACTGCTGGCCCTGTACTTGGACACTCATGGTGGCGGCCTCGTAGAGGCATCTCAGCACCTCGATATAACGATAGTCTACTTGGCATCGCTGTAAGGATTCCAGAACAGCCCAGGTTTCGACAGAGTCAAAGGCCTTTTCATAGTCCACAAAGGCCAGACACAGAGGCTGATTATACTCTTCGGACTTCTGTATAATCTGCCTCACTGTGTGAATGTGGTCTATGGTGCCAAATCCTCCGCGGAACCCGGCCTGTTCCGGTGGCTGGAACTCGTCGAGTCTCCTGGCGAGACGATTCGTGACCACTCGTGAGAACAGCTTATAGACGTGGCTCAGGAGTGTGATGGGTCTGTAGTTTTTAAGAAGGGTTTTATCTCCCTTCTTAAAAAAGAGCACCACCAAACTCCCGCTCCACGCCTTTGGAGTTCTCCCACTGTGAAGGACGGTGTTGAAGAGGTTCTGTAGCTCCTGTATAACAGGGGCACCTCCGGCTTTCAAAAGCTCTGATGTTATTCCGTCCTCACCGGGGGCTTTTCCATTCTTAAGCTGCCTCAGAGCTAACACAATCTCGTCTTGACTGATGTCTGGCAGTTCGTCGGTATAGTGGCGTGTCAGAGTGGCTCTAGAATCATGGTCGTCTCGTCGGGAATGGGGGGCATGTGCAGCGTATAAACGGCCATAGAAATCCTCTACCTCGGCGGAGATCTCCGGCTTCGATAATACGGTCCTCCCGTCGTGCGTCTTCAGCTTCGTCAGGTGGCTCCTGCCAAGCTGCTGAGTGAATACTTTGGACCCTCGGTTTCGCTCTATAGCCTCTTCGATGAGGCGTGTGTTGGAGCTCCGAAGGTCGCGTCGTACCATCTTCGCAATTCGCTTGTTCAGGTCTGACCTTTCTGACGAAGTCGCTTGGGTGGTTTCCCGTCTTTTTGTCATCAGCCCGGCCGATTTAATTAGCTTTCGATAAACAGGAAGCCATGTAGATATATCGACCTCGCGGACCCTACAAGACCGCTCAGTGCTGGATTTTTCAGGCGAATTCCTTACAAGAATTCCTCACTGGCTTGTTGCTTTGTTTAAAGCTTGTTACAACAAGTAGGTTAGCAATAAACCCTCAAAAATTTTGATGGAGTGTGTTCGCAACGAATCGTTCAGAAATAGTATTTTATCATTTAGTTATAGGGATATCGGTCACTGCAACAGCGTTCTAGCTGAGCCTGTTTCGGACGCAGCTAAAACGCTGTACAAACTGGTTATGTTAGGGAACTAAGTTGATTTGTTATAGGTTATAAGATTTAATTTTGTTTTTCTTTGTTTAACTCACCAGGGCGTCATAATCGCATGTACGACACAGCCCTTAATAAAGAATAAAAAAAAAATATTATTCTGCATGTTACCTTCGAAGAGCTTATTAGGTAAAAGGTCTCTTTGTCTGCTCTCATAACTCCGCGCGGAGTTCTTTCATCCCGTACAAAGGGACTCACAAAGACACTACTGCTTTGCAAAGATTTTACGCCCGGGAAATATCTTTTTATTCCTCACAGTTTTATTTTATAACTGTAGATATTACTTTAGCTTGAATGGCAGAATAGTTGGAAATAATATTATAGAGAGGGTCACTGATAAGAGATGAGAATTTCATGCAATTTCATTTCATAATTTTTTTAACCCCCGACGCAAAAAGATAGGGTGTTATAAGTTTAACGTGTCTGTCTGTGCATCTGTGTATCTGTCTGTGGTATCGTAGCTCCCAAACGGATGAAACTATTTTCGTTTAGTTTTTATGTGTCATAGATTATTTTATCCCGAGTGTTCTTAGCCATGTTTCATGAAAATCTGTCGGGGAGTTTTCAAAATTAACGAAACATCGCTATTTGATGAATACCTACCTAAAAATAGTAGGTACCTACTTACCACTTACTACATTTTAGATGGATCGCTCTACATAGGTACTTTGGAGATTAAGTGAATTTATTGACTTTATTCAAAATATTTCATAAAGTATGCTACAAACGATACATACATTTTACATAGATCGATCTGTAATCTTCGGAGATAGGGGGGAATGGGTATATTTTCGACGTTTTTCAAAATATTTCTTAAACTATAAAACCTACAGAAATTTCAAAAACTATTTTGAAATGTACAAACTGATACCTTTCATAAGATACCCACATGACCCTCTTTTAAAATTTCGACATTACAATTTGCATGAAAAATGGTCATTTTAATTTTTCAATTGGTATAATGTTTTTTCTTTTACTTTGCACAGGCGCACGAAATATAAATATTAATACTTTAAATTTCAAGTTGATGGCTGCAGTAGTTGCTGAGTTATTAAGGAGGGGAAAAGGACAGACAGAGCGAGACCATAAGAGTTTCGAAACCAATCTTCGTGCTCGAGTAGCACCGCCATCCTTTATTTTTTTCCCGTCGTTTTGGTTGCCTGGAAGAAATCGCTTTAAGCGATAAGGCCGCCAGTTCCATTGCTGTTCTCTACATGTTTCTATGTAAAATTAGTTTTCTATGGTGATGAATAATAGTATTATTTATCTATCTATGTCGAAAAAGTAAAAAGAGGTCGCGCCAGCTTAAAAAAAAATCTAAACGTTCGTTGACATCTGAACCTCAACTCAAAAATGGTTTAATACGATAGAGAAATCTATAATTTCAGTGCAGTAGTCTCGCACACGAATTTAGTATCCACGAGCATATCATGGGCTAGTGCGACTAACAGGCCGCGACCACGGGGACCGGCCATGGCTAGTGCAACTAACAGGCCCCGACCGCGGGGACCGGCCATGGCTAGTGCAACTAACAGGCCCCGACCGCGGGGACCGGCCATGGCTAGTGCAACTAACAGGCCCCGACCGCGGGGACCGGCCATGGCTAGTGCAACTAACAGGCCCCGACCGCGGGGACCGGCCATGGCTAGTGCAACTAACAGGCCCCGACCGCGGGACTCGTGCTATTAAACTGTCCAACTTCAACAACGTAATGGCTCGACATTGACTTTGAGATTCTTACTGCGAGAGACTTAGAGGGGCAGTTTCACTTTCCACGTAGCTTCACTATAGGTTTTACTTCTAACTTCGAGTATCAGGTTTTTAATTCCAACAATTATCTGTAGTGTAGGTACAAACCTTATAGACGACGTCACTCAATGACCTACTTAGAGATAAGGAAATAGATTTCTGGTGATGGTCAAGACTCAGTGTTGCCAGTGGCAGATAGTCAAATATAACATGCGACAGCTCAAAAAGTAACATTTTCCCGAGAAAAGTTACATTCCCTTAAATTATGTGGAAAACGACTTACTTAATGCTTTACTAGGGTACCTACTTTGTTACACAAAAACTAAAATAAGTTGTCTGTCCTGTCCCATTTGTTCAACTTCGAAAAAATCGTAATACTTAATTGTTTATCGAATAATCGATTGGCGATGCTGAAAAAGGAAAAACATACAATCAATTATCTGTGTCTAAGTAATATACCATCCAATTTATTAATATCTTTCAATATTTCAACTTTGTTATCAATGAATATGAAAAAAAACGTCAATATAATAGAGATATTTATACTTATTATTTATTATATTATAATGGAGACAGGATTGCTAATTTGAACTGGTAGGTAGAACCTGGAAAAAAGCACATATTCACAAGTTCACAAACAAACAAACAAAATATAGTATAGTACCTATACTTTATCCAACGAGCTTGTAGATTTTTCGTAAACAAACGTAATCAGCTGATTTTTAGGGTTATCACCATGAAATGACACAGGCCTAACGTAATTCCAATGATTTCACCCATAGATTCCGTTAGATTTGTTACTTTTTTCAATCTTTACTTCATATCTATGCAATATCTAGTTGTAGCAATTTACAAATCGTCATTATTTGGTCAAAAACGAAGATTCAAATGACCAGATATTTTTATCTTTTGTTAAAGTGCCAACCCTAACGAATCTTAGTTTTGACGTCATGGGATGCAAACAATTGGTATCTTTTGAACTATGCTTCCCAATTTAGGATAGCACTATGACCATACTTATTTCCTATACAGAGCAGTATTTTATTTTTAGCCGGATTATTGAAGAACGAATGGAACGTAAACTCAACACTGAGCGAGTGCTGCCAGCTGGTCTTAGCTACCCTATTGAGTGTAGTTTTAGGGCGCTTTAGGGTGTGTTCCCATTTTTTTTAGTGACGATAGATAGTCGTGCAGTGCAGTTTAAAGCATCGTGGCTTGTAAACACGATGTCCCAAAACTCCACGTCAAGACGGAAACAAGTGACAGGCCAAGTCAGGGTATTTATCACAAGAAATTTAAAAAAATCTAAGTGACCTATTTGTAAAGAAAAGGTAAATATAAAAAAAAATCGAGATCGTCTACAACCTGTGATGGTCTTTTAACCTTGTTTACTGCATTTTTTTTTCAATTTTATTTTTAATCTGAATCCTGAGTAAATTGTTGCAATGAGAGAAAAAATATGAAGTACTTTTAGTTTTTTATTATTAAATATAAAATAATATGATATATAAATATAATTGAAATCCTTAAAATGGCTAAACAAAAAAATCTAAATATTATCATAGACCCAGGAAAAATCTAAGAAATCAATGATGCTTAGAAAATATGGTCAATGTAAAGACATAAAATTAAGAACGTCTATTTACTAATGGGCCTGGGCCTGAAACGCCTTCCTTCCAATGGAACCTCATTGACAAATAATAATCTAGCTAATCTAAATCTTCCACACTATTGATTTATGAATTGAACTCTACCAGTAAAAATCGTTTCATTTTTACATTTACAAGATTATTTCTTGGATTATGTTTTTTTTATTTAACAATGATTTGAACAATGCTTTCTTCAAGACCGAAGGGTGAGACTTGAGAATTTTCAGCAAAACCAGTGTAAAATTACAAAAATATGTAAATCTACGTACGTAAAATTATGTGTGTAAAAGTATGAGGATAAAAATGTAGCCACTGCTGTCACTGCACCCTGCTTGGGCATCATTGTGTCATATACTTTACCTAGATACTAATGCCACAGTATAAATAATAATATACAGTAGGCCTTTGATATCGCGGAACCTGCCGACAAGTGACGCGACCAGGTAATCAGGCCAGGGTTGTCACCATGCTAGCACAATGCTAGTGTTAAATGAAAACTTTTAATTATTTATTATAAGGAAACATCATCATAAATAAAACATTATGATTTTATTTTTGGTGATTTTTCAAATGCCTCGCCCCTTGCCCCCCGCACGATTGCCCTGTCTAAATGCCTTCGTCGAACAACTGTATGCAAAAGTTGGCTGTGCTAATACTTACAAATCTACAGAATTATTACAATAAAATTTGAATGAATGAACGAATGATAACATAACTTTATTTTCCCCGTTTTTCTGACAGAGTGGGTAACACTACCCACGATCGCCATTTTATTTCCTCACTTGACTTTCTTGCTTTGTTGTGGTTAGTTCAAGTAATTCTCTCCTTTTGTGCTCTCTGCTAACGTTACGTTGTTTTCGTTGAGTTTATCGTTGTTTCTTGAGTTTTTGTTATTGTTGAGTGTTACTGTTGAGTTTTTGTTGTTTGTTACGTTTGTTGTTTTGATACAATGAGCAATGAACCTGGCCCGAGTTCGTTGAAGCTCTTTGCTTCGCCCAAGAAGAAGCGTCAAAAGAAAACGCCTCTCAGTTCTGCAGAGAAGCTCACGATTATTAATATTTATAAACTGGTGGAAGAAACTTGGCCTCGAGACCAATTTCCCTTTAAGCAGGAGATGGTGAAAAGGACTGCCGATACCGCTGGAGTTGGCGTCAGTACGGTGTGGAAAGTCCTGAAAGGCTATTCTACTGAGCATCGCGTTCAGTCACCAGCACCTCTACCTCCAAGAGTAGCCAAAATTGACAAACTCTTGGACTTTGAACTAAGTGCCATACGAAGAAAAGTGCATGAATTCTTCTTCAGAAATGAAATCCCCACACTAAACAAAGTGTTAAATTCGGTTAACGAAGATGATGACCTACCAAATTTCAAAAGGAGCACATTTGCAAAGCTTTTAGCAAAGCTAAAAATAAAACACCTGAAAAGATCACGTAACAGCAGTCTCATTGAAAAACATGAAATAGTAAGGTGGAGGCGCAATAATTTGTTAAAAATTGCCAAAATGAGAGAAGAAGGGCGCAAGATATATTATACAGATGAAACATGGTTAAACGAAGGTAATTTACTCTTTGTTTATTATCCTTTTTAGTAAATAATTATATTAAATATCAAACATGTAGTCGTTAAACTGAACTGAACTGAACTTTTGTATGTTATGTTTACATATGATAACATTGTTTCTTGTTTTTGTAGGTCATACGAAAACGAAGGTGTGGCAAGACATGACAATACAGTCAACAAGGCAGGCACACCTGGAAGGCCTTTCTACAGGACTCAAAGGGCCTTCTGGAAAAGGAAAACGCCTAATAATAGTACATATTGGTATGTTATCTGTTGTATTTTCATGAATCAGGATAATTTATTTAAACAATAACATCAACATATCAAAGAAGTAGCACCATGGTCAAGTATGAATATGTATAGATTGAGTATTATTATTGCATCTTGTAATATCATTGATATTTTTATGGGTGGTGATGCAATAAGGTCGGTTTTCACCAATAGATAATCGGACAATTAGGCAGCTTTCAGTTAAATGTATCAAAACTTGTGTCAATAACATCAAATCAACTGTTTAAAGTTTAATATTTGTTTTTTTTTTCTAGGAAACGAAGATGGATTTTTGAATGGTGGAAAATTAATATTCGAAAGCAAAAGTGGTGATGGAGATTATCACAAAGAAATGAACGCAGAAGTATTTGAAAAGTGGTTCAAAAAAATTATAGATTTAATTGAGCCAGAATCAGTTATAGTAATGGACAATGCTCCCTATCACTCTCGTCGCCTGGAACGAATACCAAACATGCAATGGAAAAAAGCTGACATCCAAGATTGGTTAAATAGCAAGGGTATCTCGTTCCAGGACACTATGATAAAAAGGGAGCTTATCGATTTGATACAACCAATAAAACATAATTACATGGCCTATGCCACTGACACATTCGCAAAAGAAAAAAATATTGAAGTCTTGCGATTGCCCCCCTATCACTGTGAATTAAACCCAATAGAAATGATATGGGGGCAAGTCAAAGGCCATGTTGCAGATAAAAATAAAACATTTAAAATGCATGAATTGAAGATTTTATTAGAAGAATCTATGAATTTGATAACACCTGCAGCATGGCAAAAATGCATAGACCATGTTATACAAGAAGAGAAAAAAATGATGGAACTGGATGGTATTACAGATAATGTAATTGATCAATTTATCATCCAGGTGTCCGGAGATACATCAAGTAGCTCAGATTCTGACAGTGATGATGATAATTGATTGTTGTCTATCAATAATGTCCCAGAAGAGAGACACATGTATACTAAAGATTGAAAATATAAAATGATGATAATTAAATTAACTAATGATAATGTCCCAGAAGAGAGACACATGTATACTAAAGAGTAAAGACATAAAATGATGATAACTAAATTAACTAATGATGCAACAATAAATTATTCCTATAATTTGCATTTATAGTCTTATTTCATCTCCTTTACCTTGTATTTCCTTTTTAAGGATAGGTAACAATAAAAAGTAGTACTGATTTCACAAGACTACCTTATTTACTTATGCCAACTATTATTCACATTAAATATCACTACCCAGAGACATCTATCAAAGCTCAAAATAGCCGCCATATGAGTATAGCTTGGTAGGTTATGTACTAATTTGTTCAATTTTAGTTAGGTATGTCATAGGTTTTATAATTATTTCTTTCTTTGCGTCAGTTAGAAATCAAATAAGACCTAAATTATGTATATCCTAAATACGCAAACGAAGCCGCAGGCAAGAGCCAACCACATTATTAAAAATGTTTTTCACCCCTGCATCAGCTGATTGAACTGTCAGTGGCTTTGTTATTGAAAATTCTACAAGCTCGATGGATAGAGTATAGTCACCACTCGCTTGCTAGCTAGCCTAAGTAAGCGAGATAGAAGATCGAGAAATACACGCGAGTGAGTAAGAGGCACGACGTAGTGACAAATTCTCGCGCGGACGTCGCATCAGTTCACTAAACCAAGTGTGCCAACATGACCAACAAAAACATTCTTGGATGCGTTCCGTTTCACGATATTTTTTTGATTGCTGAAAAATATTTTTCAGGTTTACAAAGTGACAAGTAACACAAAATAACATATTGAGTCGTGTAACATGGAGGTAACATTAGAGGGTCAAAAGTAACGTAAAATGTTACAAAAGTAACATTCTGGCAACGCTGTCAAGACTAGTAGAAACTAGGTGAGAGTCGAAAGGACTTGGTGGTAGAGTAAAGTATAATTACCTGCAGCACGGAGGTGTCGAAGTGCGCCAGCAGCGCGGCCGGCGACTGCTGCGCCTGCGCCGCGCGCCGCCGCCCGGACGCACGCGCGCTCCAATCTGAAACAACATGGCGCAGATCAGCAAACGTCGTTGTAGACCTGCTGGATAGCACATCGTGACGTGCATCAGCTGTCCCCGAAGAAAGCAGAGCGTGTTCTATGTCTATTGTTTTAAGGTTGCCGCGTTAGTGGCCCGTTTGAGAAGATTCGTAGGCAAGTCAGTAATTCGACTTAGTCTATATAGATCGCCACATTCTGCCACATAAGCGTACAGACAGTACCTACATGCAAACAGGACTGTATTACTAAGAAATCAAATAATATCGCAATTTTTTTTTACTTCAACGGGACTTGAACACGCATCCTTCCGTCAGTACCGGAATGTGCTAACCAACTACACCACGAGGTCAAGTGACGTAGGAGTCGAAAATTTAAATTAGCCAGAGTGTGAGGCTTACGCACTATAAAAACAAAAAACTTTAGGACTGTATTACACAGTTCCATTCCTATCTGCCTGTTGTGATCTACTGCCGATCGCCACATGTAGTCATAGCGGAGAAACAGATGAACATCGCAATAATTATTCCGTGATTATGGCGCATGAAACTGTGCCGAAATATTGTAAAGCTCAAAACTCAAATTATGGTAAATATTCCGTTATAAATGACTTTAGTGTTAATAACCATGATGGATTTAAAAGTTTTACATCGCAATAAGTAAATGGACTTCACACTACCCGCCCTCCCGTCCGGGCCCTGGCGCTGGGCAGGAAACGAATCCGCGCCGTGCGCCGGCTGCCGTATAGAACTCATTTTTAAGCAGACACGCTAGTTCCGCTGTCATTTCCTTCTTGTTTGGTCGATGCGGGCAAACATCCACACAGCTACCGGAGTTTCGTTTATTCCGACCAAATGGACAACTGAAAGCTTCTTATTCCTTTCAAGGTGCATAGTGGTATTTACTTTACCTCAATCAGAGTTATTTACTGTTTTTAATTGAGTGAGCTCGACTAATTGGACGACTGGACGACCCTCGATGATGGCTCCAATTGATGTTCAGACTGAAACTTGTTCGTCGGAACTTGTTGAGAATCAATATTATTTTAGCTTGTGGTGCGGAACAGCGCTACATCAACAAACCTACAAGTCTGTTTATGGACTTTTTAGTGTTGTTTTGTTTTAGTTTCGCCGAGTTTTTGAGTGCGGTCGGTGACCTCAGACACGTTATTCGCTGAGACTCTGTCTGATCTCAATTTATCGCGGCATGTAGCCTCCCTTTAATGCACTTTCTAACTTATTAAAAATGCACGATGTTAGCCGCCCCGTCTCAAATAAGAAATAGTACGAGTATAGGTACAGAACTACGAATGTAGAAACTCTATATCTCTGTATAACAAAACAACGACACGACCAGACGCGAAGTTGCACTGATCGCTTATGTATTAATTAATTTAATACATAAGCGATCAGTGCAACTTCACAGCTGGTTTAAATAAATAAATAAAATAAATAATGCTGGACAATTCACACAGCATTATCTAGCCCCAAGCTAAGCAGAGCTTGTGTTATGGGTACTAGATAACTGATATACTTAATACAATATACTACATAGATAGATATTTTTATTATACATAGAAAACACCCAGACCAACGGAACAAATTTCTGCAGATCGTACACAAATTTGTTCCGAGGCGGGAATCGAACCCGCAACCTCCTGCGTCGCAAAATAAGCAAAATGTTAGCCTAAAAATGACTCCGATCCATATCGGAGGGGAAAAAGGCGAAATAAACAAAAAAGAATGTAGCCACACTCGCGGGATCGACCACTTCTACTTAAAAAAAAAAAAAAAAAAAACTAGTACTTATAGTCCAATTGTCAGTGAATATAATGATAGCAAAGTTTTAAGTCCTTATAAACGCATATCCTCAAAAGCAAACGCGCCGTAAGAGTTCAGGAAGTCAAGAATAATTTTAGAATTCGTTGTTCGATTAGAATCGCTAGACATCTCGTACAGTTGTACGCGCCGCGCCGAGTGAGAGTGAAGCCTAAAGACAAGCTGGAATGGTGTCGGAGGAATCGTCGACTAGTTTAATTAAATTCCCGGAGGACGCGGCAAAAACACCGGAATCCGACACTACCTAATTCCCTGATGTAGACTGAAAGGCATTCCCTGCCAGATGACCGAGGAGTCTGTACCGTCTGGTACTTTTTGTAATTACACTAAGCACGGCAAAATAAACAAGCAATGCTGCCAACAAGGCAATCTCTCTCGATAAGGTGAATATATAATGCGCCAACAGAATTAACAAGCAAAAGGCGTACTTTAAGTTGTTTAAAATGCATCAGATAAGCTGTGATTTTTAACGGCAAAGAAATGCAAATGTTCCCTTTTACGCCAAGTCCTGAAGTTAGGCAGTCGGGGAAGTTTCTGAGAAGGGAAATATGAACTAACTTGATCTCGTAACACGAACAACTTGCAAATCTTCCAATAATGTTTGACGCCGACTTGCCAGAGAGATTACTTCTACATCTCCACTTCCACCAGTACAGCAAAGTACCTAACTACTTAGCTAAGAAAGTGAACCTACACTCAAGCTGTAATAAATCTTGCCTTGCCTTGGACACGTGGGTTCGAATCCCATCCTGGTCGCCAACGTAATATATCTATTTAATTATAGACATTACTGAGACACGACACTTTTATTTGTTGATGCACAGAACATTACAATTCTAATTTTCATCCGACGCAACCCAACATGGCAGCCGGAGCCGGAACCATAAACATAAGCAGAGCCATAGACCATACTCATAGTCTATGGACATAGACACACAAACATGTACAGTAATAAGTATAATCTAACTTGCTAGAGTAGGTACAGACAAACACCCATTATCTAGTCCAAGCACCAAGTACCTACCTACTCAAGTCACTCCGTCTGTGACTCTACGCAATAAAATACAGAAGCCGGCTAACTAATACAATTGTCTATCTCATTACCGGACAACGCCCTCTCACAGCCAATTGGATTAATAGTTATTTGTTATACAAGAGTGTAAAGTTGCTTATTAACCGCGTACTGAATTTTGATGACCGAGCAAGCGAAGCATTCTAAAATTAGAATCATGAGCGTTAGCGAGGGAATCAAAAGAGCACGAGCTAAAAAATCTTTGCACTCGAGTGCAACACGTAACTTTTCATCCCACCTCAGCGAGGAAATGTCTAAATGCCCAAAAAAAGAAAATGGCGCGCGGAAAGCAAATTAAATAAAAAGTACACCAAGAAGGTTCCAAGTATGAGTATTAAACAAATTAAAAAAGGTTGTATGATTTATTCGGCACCATGGAGGTTGAAGTAAATAGGTTTTGAATCACAAACGTAGTGCACACGATGTTCTACATTCAATTTTACTTTATCCTCTAGCGGATAAAAACGGCTTTTGCACTCAGATATCGAAGAGCAAAAATACTCTTCCCGAGATGGGGGGATGAAAACACACTTTACCTACTACACAACTACTTCTACTCAATGCAGTTTCGATATTATTTCAAGAGCTGGGAAAATGTTAATTTAGGCCAAGCAGGTTTACGGAATGACAGCCAGGGTACGAGTTTCTATAGGAACACTGTCCGTGTATAGCGCGGTGTGTGAATGTGAAATGAACCGCGCTGGCACCGAACCCACGACCACGGAACGGAAGGCTCACTCCGATGAACACACGCAGTCGACAACATATTACGGTAGGAGGTCAATTTAAGACCAGATATTTATTTATTTTAGGGAAACCATCAGCACACAAAACATAAAATGGGTGATACAATAAAAATTGATGGACTATTGAAAGGAATCCACTGATAGAACAATATACTAGCAATACTCGGTGAATGGGAATAAACGGCACGCTAAATAAAATAAATAAATAAATAATGCTGGACAATTCACACAGCATTATCTAGCCCCAAGCTAAGCAGAGCTTGTGTTATGGGTACTAGATAACTGATATACTTAATACGCTACACTACATAGATAGTTTTTTTTTTTATTAAACATAGAAAACACCCAGACCAACGCAACAAATTTCTGCAGATCGTACACAAATTTGTTCCGAGGCGGGAATCGAACCCGCAACCTCCTGCGTCGCAGGCGGACCTTCGCCCGCTGCGCCACGGAGGTCGAAATTAACTACTTATCACAAAAACGAATCAAAACTTTCGTCTGACTTGCAGATCAGTTTATTTAAAGGGAATTATGAAGGATTGAACTGGTAACGGGAACAAATAACTAGGTAATCCTATTATCCAGTAATTTGTAGAGCGATCACCGCGGAGTGGACTGCAGGCTCTCGCTAGTTATTACGGACCCACACCGCAAGCGGTCTCAAATGATAACCGCTAACTAATACCTATCCTGGGTATCAGGCATAGAGTCCACTTTAGCAGAGCAGCGGCAGCCGTGTCGAGGAATAGTGTCCGATATTATTGACAGATTATACCGTCCGACATTATACCGTCCGACAACTGATACTCGCTCGGAATACTCTGAATTGAGTGGAGGCGGATTAGGGCAGCGCAAACGAGAGACTAGTAATGCAGTGCTACGGTTGTTCAGCGAAGGCCTTTGATGTGACTTCTATGTTATAAGCAAGATCTGTCTGGTTTGCCATTTTTCTGCCAGTGTCCAGTTCATGGAAATTAATTTCATAGTCATCGAATAGAGGCATGAGCTTTGAATAGGTATAGCTACGATCAGTCTGCAGTGTCTGCAGTGATATGTTCTATAAATTTTTATATAGAATCTTAATTTTGACAATGCCATTTTACAGCAGCTCTGGTTCATAATCTCATAATTATTCTGTTTAATTTGATTATTGACAATGCCCATTTACAGCAGATTATGAATATTAATTTCTTAGTTTTGTGTTACTATAATTATTTATTTTCTCTTATTAGTTATTTCTACTGTAACGTAAAATGTTGACTTAACCAAGTGTGCCTTGCGCTCCGACGGCGTAATAAATGAGTAATGAGTGTATTCTGTCAGTTTCCCGTCACATGGAGCATGAAGTCACAACCAACACCACATATCTATGGCTCGTTTGCGCATAACTTTATACTGTTTGGACACCCCAGAGGTTTGGAACCAGCACAAGTTCTGGTTGAATAGGTAGTCTGTTTGCTGAAGTAGTGTCGGTGAGTTCAGTGCAGACACTAGCTCTACCATCGTGCAATGAAACAGCCGGGCTTGCAAGTTACGAAGTTGGCTTTTGATATCTTGAAAAACTAAAACCTATTCAATCTTTAAAATTTACCCACCATCTGACAGTTTTCAATAAGCAATCAATAACAATATAATAATATAATAATATAATATAATATCTGGCACAACGCATCAGTATATCTATATCACAGCGGGGCAATGCAGCCAGCGTCTTGGGGACGCTTCCGACTGGTATTGATATGGATCAATTGAGCGACCTGTAGATTTTTTGCAACAGTCTCAGTTAGCTCAATTGTTTCAATTGTAAATACTAATTATATTATAATTTTCTTTGTGAATAAAGGCTTCTATCAATAACCCAAAATAATGTTTTCTCAAGTTTAAGAGACAAAGGATTACGGCCCGTCACTCTGCCTGAGAGACGGTCGGATGAACTGCGATCGAAGTTTAGACAGCGGCTAATCCAGCGGCTCACAGCGGACAAAGCGGACAAGGCGGTAATAGCCGCTCAGATGTGCCGCTATTGAAGTCAGGAGATACGCGAAGTAGACAACTAATTAATGGGAAACTGTTTTCAAAAATGTTAATAAAGGGACACAGGGAGGCAGAAATACGTTAAGTCTTGGGTATTTATATATAGGTACTGACAATTTTTTCTATGGGGTTCAGGTGCGTAGAAATAAAATGTAAGCAAACTTTTAAATCCATCATGCTAAAGTCATAAAGACAAAAAATGAGGGTAGATCGATATATCTGCCAATAACAACTCACTTGCAGTGCCGTCAGTTAATCCGTGATCATGGCGCATGAAACTGTGCCGAAATATTGGAGAGCTCAAAACTCAAATCATGGTAAATATTCCGTTATAAATGACTTTAGTAAGCAAACTATTTATAAGCATAAGGTCAGAAAAT
The DNA here is from genome assembly GCA_949316285.1 of Eupithecia subumbrata. Lineage (NCBI taxonomy): Eukaryota > Metazoa > Arthropoda > Insecta > Lepidoptera > Geometridae > Eupithecia > Eupithecia subumbrata. Next base: position 13,183,454 of record OX438632.1, on the reverse strand, counting down.
AAAAATAAAGCTTAGCATTGGAACCTTTGACCGTAAATTACAGGGTGTCCTAAATATAAGCTGAGCGCTGTGTGCGCTTTCACGCTCTGCTGGCGCGCTGCCCGCGTCAGCGCCCGCCCGCCGCCCGCCGCCCGCCGCCGCCCCGGGGTGACCACGCAGCAGCCACTCTACCTCACCACGAAAGACAACAAAAGGACGTTGAGCATTACAATATGTCTCTCAGAACAGCTAGAACTAAACCACTTGAGCTAAGTACTAAACCACGTCCGTAAGATTCCCTCTCTAATGATGTAAGCGATGCGATGGCTCCCCAGCACGCGCAGCTCGCTCCGTGATCCTGCTTCAAATCACGTACACGATTTGAATGACGAAGGGCCCATCGCACTCAAAGCAAATGAAACCTTTTGCTTTTCAATATTAAATCCAGACTGTATTGAAGGGACAGATAAAAATAAGGTTAGAAAAGCTAAATCTGGGGAGAAAATGAAACGAGACAGGTCTATTTGTAGCGCCGGGGGGAGCCGGGGGGAGACGGCGATATGATTTTAATATGAATCGCACTAAAAACCTTTTACCCGTCGCCCTCAGGTGCCATTATCGGTGAGCTCCCCTTTACTCTGATGTCATTACGTTTCGATATTCGCGTTTCGATTAAAAGCAACAAAACGCTGACACTTTCGATGCTGAATATTTAAATATTGTAATTTATTACGACCCCGCCACCTTTCTTTGTTTTGCGCTGCGTCATCCGTTTAACCACAAGTAAAGGTTTTTTATATAATTTGTTATAGTCAACATTATCTTCGTTTGAGACTAATCTCTCCTGATGGAAAGTGAGGATGTAGCCGGATATTAACTCTAACTAGAGATGGGCGTTGTTGTTGAATTTCCACAACGATGCGCATCGTTTTTGTCAGAATGTCATCCGTTGTGAACTACGATGTTGCCGCCAACGATGTCGGCCGGGTTGCTAACACATCACTGACACTAGGGTGTCGATGTTGCCGCCAACGATGTCGGCCGCGTTGCGGTGCGCACATCATCGTAATTTGCGTAGGTAATGAAAAAATCCAAACAAACGACAAGAATAACGAGCATATGAAACTTACTGGAAGTGACATGAGCGTTTTAGACGGTTAGGTCCTAAAATACGGAATTTGAACAAATAAAAATAATTCATTAACTAACTTTGTTCCTAGTAGTACGGTAAATCTAAAAATAATAATACTTATATTAAAACGAGACATTTGATAAAAAAAATTAGATATCGTATTTTTTTTAATAATAAATAACATTGGTACCTACATGGTTCATGCCATATCTAGTTAGTTATAATACAACGTTCAGTTCCATGTTCTAGCATCCTCTCCTCTCGCTCACACACACGCAGGCATGCGGGCGGTGAGGTATGGATGGATGTTCGTTGCTTAGGTTTGGCAATCGGCATTACTCGGCTGACTTCGTTGTTCGCCATCCGATGCCGCACCACTGACCTCCCCGCTCTTCCGATGTCGGTGTGACGTTCGTTTGTTGTCGGTGGCGATCGGCATTTCTCGGTTCGGCATCTCGTTGTCGCAGGCATCCGTTGTTCACCTATTCGCCATCCGATGGGAACATCGTACACTGACATCGTTGGTCAACAACGATGTTAGTAAAAACGACCACCTCTAACTCTAACGATACAAGAGTGTTGGATTCGACTGCGTCAATTCGGAAATTTCATAAATAATCTACACGTAAACCAAATTGCGGTCTTCATAATGTTTTACCTTTCCCCCTATACTTTCCTAATAATGGCTCGCTGCAGTGAACCGCCCGTCCGTTCGTTTGTACAGACTGCTTCATTACCGCTAGATTGTACTCCGCTCGCTTTACTGTGTACTTTGCACTTACATAAACAAGGAATTAATTACTGCGCCCATTTTAACGCAATGTCGGCAAATTGCTTTTAACAACGCAACGAAATACATAGTTTTTGCAGCCGGCGCGGGCAAAAAAGCGCGTGGCCTTATTTGAAATGCAAAACATTTCGAATTAAAATGTTTTATCTTTGATTGTTGTTTGATTGTTTGATGTTTGGTTGGACGCGACGAGCGTTCAGGACAGAACAAAGCCCCGCTACCAACTTTGTAACTCAATCGTAGAATAATACAATCGCATTATCCCTTCTAATGTTCCAAACAATAAGCCATTACAAAGCCTTTTCAATCCTTCAATAGAAACCACCTCCACCGTAATTTGGACCCTGTTATCTGAAACTTATAATGTAGTTTGGTGTGTGCGTACGTGTCGCGTTAACACGTTCGTGGCCGGTGCATTAGCGGCGGCGGCGGGCCTCGGGGATTAGTGGCCGGGGCCCTCCCTGCTCTGATTACCCGACACAATTACCTACACACCACGCATTGTGGACAAACATCAACTTATTTATTCAAGCAATGCAATGTCGATAACGATTGGAAAAATTACGACTCTACAAAGTTGTACTTTTGGTAAGTGCCTAACAAATTATTGGCTTTATCTTTATCGACACCAAAGCGTGAACTAACTACTAATATGTAGTTTATTTAACTACCTATCCGCTATCGCTAAACTTACAATATGCTTTAGATTAATCTATCCCATGGGTAATAAGACAGGCCATTAGTGAGTCTCCCTCTCTCCGTCGCACGTCGTCGTAGGGAGCCACAATCACACCACACGTTACAAAAGCAGGAAATATCAAAACTTCGCCATTCCCGCGCCTCTAATCTCGACCTTCACTATTGTTCGCGCTCAAATGTCGCCACCATGTTGTCCGCCATTATTGTGACGTCATCTGACAACAGCGTTGGCGGGAAACTTTCTCCACTTTGTTTTGAAGTTGTGCCTTCATGTAATGTGCAGAGGATTTTGAAAGGACTTTTATTGTTTCAAAGTTCTTAGCTGAAATATTTCTTTAACGGTTTTATTTTATTCTTAGTTGCTGCAAAAATGTTGTACAGATAAAAAACTAAAAAAAATATTAAATAAAATCGGATAGGTATTATTTTTTGTTGGAGGCCAGACATATTTCTCCAAGTTAAATGTCACTTATCTTTATTTATCTCTAAGCGACAGTAATGGCGGACAGCATTCCGATGAAATTCCGGTATAATTTAAAGCGGCGGCGCCACTCCGCATAATGTCCGCGGTCGCGGCACGTCCCGCGTCCTCGAGGGGAAACATTACAATTATTTTTGCGAATTTTTAAATGTCTTCGCTTCTTTCCGAATTTAAATTCCGAAACAAAATTAATGAAACAGAATGGAAGACGGCCCCGTTCAAAATACCATAATACCAACTCTTATTGCGCGGCAAATGGAACCATTTCCCTTGGACCGGACGAAATGAAGCGGAGGCGATGACGACGGATGCGTCATTTACACATTTACTTTGCCGCCATCATAGAACATTCTTGTGTAAATAATGTTATTCCCCGCCGTTGTGTCGACGGAGGCCGCAGGTATGAATGAGCCGCAGCCAACGAGGCGGGGGCGGCTGGTAATCCGGATAAGACGTTGAGATTGGACCCCCGGAGCCCCTGGCCCCGGCGTCCTGAGCGCTGCTGAGCCCCACTAATGAACTAATGATCACTGCCCTTTATGTGAACGGTTACAGGGATCTATGGGGGCGACAATAGGATCAACTACAGATGGGTTGAGCAACGAATTTTTTGTAAAAGTAGGACAGTTCAGCTTAGGTACATCTCAATTTATGAGGGATTTTGGTAACAGCCGATGCATTTGCGGTCCTCAGCTGTGGCGCTGCCAGGACTCCAACATGAGCGGTGCCCTCGCGCAGAGCCGCCCGCGTTGCAAGAATCCATTTGTTAGGTCTGAACCGCCGCCGCCGGTGGTGTGGCTCGCGCTTTACTTTCAATTAAATTGCCAAACTTGGCGCAGGTGTGCGCCGCCCTTAATTCATGAAGACGTAGCTTAATGGGGAACAGTTAAGATAGTTTACAATAGCAAAATGTACTTCTGAGAGAGATATCCGAAAACTGGTCAAGTCATGTCATGTCAGTCATTCTGACACTATTTTACACTATTTTAAATTTTGGGCGCTTTGCGAATGAAGGTAAGTGACACAACTAACATTCGCTTGTTGTGAAATATTTTGTTATGAAAATTTCTAGTTATTGTGGATAGAGAGAGAGAAGGAATTTTCATAATGATATATTCCCTTATATTCCACATATGACGACCTCTGTGGCGCAGCGGGCGAAGGTCCGCCTGCGACGCAGGAGGTTGCGGGTTCAATTCCCGCCTCGGGACGAATGTTTGTACGATCTGCAGATATTTGTTCAGGGTGTTCTGGATGTTTCCTATGAATTATAAAAAAAATATCTATCCGTGTAGAGTATTGTATTAAGTATCTCAGTTATCTAGTACCCATAACACAAGCTCTGCTTAGCTTGCTTGCTGTGTGAATTGTCCAGCTTTATTTATTTATGATTTATGTATATCTTCCTTTCCTTCTTCATCTTATACAAATCGGAGCATCTCCATGAAAAAGTTGTTAAAGTTGTAAAGTCGTACTGAGACATATCCATTAATAAAAGCTCTCGTATAAAAAGCGAGAGTGGTCCAGCGGCCGGCGCGGGCCGGACGCGGGACGGGCTCACGTCACGTAGGTACTGTCGGAAACGAAGGATAAGTTTCAATCCCAGTCGACTTAGCGAACTTATGTTTTAAGCCGGGATAAGTAATCGTGTGAGCGAAGTTTTAAAATCGGGCCCCTCGAGCCGTAGCCGATCCGAATTTATCTTTGAAACGACGGAAAATGATTTGTACTATAAGCAAATCAGTTCAAACATCACTCTCAAATAATACATTACTTTAATAATAATCTGTTCACCGTAGAACGTTGCCTTTTACCCTATTTTCGCTATGTTTTACATATAAAATTATCCTTTTTTAAATAATTCCCAATACCTAACCTATAACCTTCCATTCATAAACCTTCAACTTCTTCTCAAGTATCGCTCTGTTATAAATGACATTGACTTAAAGGATCGGTATGAATCTATCAACCTTTCAGGTTATAGGCAGGTAATTACGCATAAAAAAGATCTAAATCTATAGGTTTTTAAAAATTTATTTATTGAATAAATGTCTATATTTCTAATTATATAACCTAAAATTGCTCCTATCATTCAGTACTACATAGGCGGCAAGTTTTATTTTTATTTTATTTATTTTATTTTACGAATTTTACGGAGACTAACAGCTATGACTTTACAATAAGGTATTTGCTTAATATAGCATGCATGATACATGAAAGAAAGAAATAAAGAAGAAAGAAAATTATTTATTAAACACTACAGTAGGTACACTACTAATGAAATAAAATAAAATACTACTAATAATACCTACATGCATGATATGCTACTACAAGTTTCCACATATTTGTATTTACTAAATAACTTAGTTAAAATCAATAGATGACGATATTAAAGAAAGTACATGTTATAGAGAATGTTACTTAGCTACAAACAAAATGATAAAAACACAAAAAGGTAAATTAAATTAGAAAAAGGTGATTAAATACTACAATCTAATCTAACACATAAGTAATAGGCTAATCAGAAAATATAATCCTTAGTTTAGTCGCTGTCCAAAAATAATTTATCATTAAGAATCCGCTTTAATTGACTCACTGATGTATTAAAGATATCAACATCGACATTTTCTTTTGTTAAAGAGTGTCCACTACTTCTAGCCGTGGGCGTTGTTATTTGTACCGGCAGGCAGTTTCGCAAGCTGCTTGTAATTCTAGTCACAATCACGTCACTTCCGTCCAGAGCCAGCCGACTTGTCAGACAGCGCACGTGCTCGCTCTACCTGACAACTCAGCTCTTCTCGTCCGTTTCTAAGTACATATCACAAACGGATTAACGGAATACGGCACTAATCGAATGAAGGTAAGGTATATGGTATTTTCACTAAAGTAAAAGAGATTAGCAAACGTAGCTCATGTCGCGCCAGCTTCATCGTTCTACCGAGGCCACGCACGTGCGAGATATTGTAATTTATTTAATAATAAATATAAAATATAACAAGTAGGTATATATAGTGGTAACCAATAAGGTTTCAAAGATATTCAATACTAAAATGTAAAAGGCCTGACCTCCGACTTGCTTTCCCCGCTCAAATTCAAATACCTATTAGGACAAATCAGTTTTATTAAATGAATAAGCTATTTGCGAGATATTGTTATTTATTTAATAATGAATTATATGATATAACAAGTATATGTAGTGGTAAACCATAAGGTTTCAAAGATATTCAATACTAAAATGTAACAGGCCTGACTTCCTACTCGTTTTCCCCGCTCAAATTCAAATTCTAGTACAAATCAGATTCATTTAATGATCAAGCTATTTCATATTGCATTATATTGGATGTACTAAGTATCTTAATTGTTAATTTATATTTAAGAACATTTGTCATGAATATTTTATCATATAAGAAGATATTTTAATGTATTTAGTTGTGAAATGTTATGACGTTAAGCCCTAGCCGGTTATTGGTAGTATCACTCGAAATGTAACGGCGGAATAGTTAGTTGTAATAGACGGTGAGCTGGCTCTTCCACTCTTCGATGACCCTGTAAGCTGGAAGCATATTATGGTAAGATGTTTTACATTGTATAACCTTTTTCTAGATGTGTCCTAGTTTGTTTTAGCACTGAAATTATTGAAGGTCACGATTAAATTATAAGGTTATCTATCCTTTTAGAATGTTTCTATTTGTATGGTTTATTGCTTTTATTTTAAAAGGAACATTGTAAGTATTAGACACTTAAGTGATTATATAAATGTGCTGGTGGTTTCTTTTTCACTTCTTCCACCAGTGGACAAAAGATTGAAGTGAAGAGAATTTCAATAACACTTTATTTCTTATTTGATAGTAATTGATGGGTATACTTGTCTATCTTGTGAGCCTAAAGAAATAAAGGTATTGACTACTGACTTCTGATTTCATTAATTCCAATTCCCAAAATGTGAGGTTGCATTGTAAGGTAGGTAATTCTATGATTCCATCGAATTAAGACCATTTTATAGGTAGGTAAAGCCCAAAATTCTATCACACGTAATATGGAAAAACAACGATATTCTATGAAGGCGCATAGCTCTACAATAACCTACCCTACCAAATTAAAAATGTTAGGTACCTCGTACAGTGTGTTTAAATCTAAACTAACCGAGCATTTCATTAATGATGATTCACTTCTCAAAAAATAAGCACATTGAACGAGTCTATTTTGAACGACCTTAACTTATGTAAACCTAATTTTATGTAAAAACCCTGTTCTCAAGTAAGTGACATGTAATATTTGTCTTTTTGAGAATAAAACGTATTTAATCAATTTACGATTGTTGGTACCTAAATACAATTTTCCGTCGGATCTGCGTCAGCCGAGCAATGAATGTATCGTTAATGGGCTGTAACTCTCTTTTCATTACAGTTTTATTGAAGCACTCGTGTAGTTGCCGTGTCGTGTCGGCTGCGGACGGGAACGACACGACACGGAATGCGTATAAACGAATCAACAATCATGTTTTTATTATTGCCGTAATATTAGCGACGAGTAGTTTGTGTGAGCTTTTGAAAGTTCATCAACCGGATAACAACAAGGCAGGTAATAACGCGCCCCTCGCCGGAATCGAACCCCACCTGCGCTGCAGCCCTCGGCTTGTTTATGTTTATTGTTTGCTCGCAGTGCCATTGTGAGTACGAGTTCCTATTCCTACTGGCGCATGGCTCATGGCGGCCCTTCTCCGAGGCGACCGCGTCGGGGGCTGGATTACCCGTCAAATTGTTGTTTGCGATACTTACAGGGAGACTTCTCACTTTTTTCTTTAATCATGGATAGTTTTTACCTACTGTATTCTACCAATATTATCTATCTTTTCAGCATAAAAATCTCTAAGGGCCGTATTATGAAAGGTTGACGTTATATAGGCTATGACTGAGCGTCATCGATACGTAACTCAAGCATAGATCTGTGAATGAGCGTCATCGATACGTCACTCAAGCATAGAGCTGTGACTGAGCGTCATCGATACGTCACTCAAGCATAGAGCTGTGACTGAGCGTCATCGATATGTCACTCAAGCATAGATCGGTGACTGAGCAAGCAAACATAATACGAGCCAAAGACTATGGTTAGAGATTTGTATCAAAATTGTATCATGCTAAAAATACTTAGATAATATTACCTATTAGTAGTATCACTATGTCCCTATCAATTCCTTACACAGTACCAAGAATAAAGAGCCAGATCTGTAAGAATCAATTGAGAAACACTAACAGCGGTCACACGGAAAACCTACTCCTCTGAGGTTACCGACGGAGACATGACCACCGTCCCCTCCTCCGGACATCCCTGACTACCTGCGAGGAGTAGGCAGCAGGCTGTCCCCTGGGCGTCGTCGGTTACGTCCAGGGGGGACGCGAGACAGGGGCCTGTCTCGCGAGACCAGGTGACATGTGCACGATACTGTAATTAGGGTTTCATGTAGCCTGCGCTCCGCTACATCAGTATTATAAGTACATTCGATGTAGGTAGATAGATTGTTTCTCAACAGACAATTTCCTAGAATAGCAGGTTCATTATCTCTGAGCCTTTAATGGTCAAAATGTAAAACCTCCTGCCCATATCCCCCCCCAGCCGCAGTAGCTTTTAAATCGTTTAAATTTCGCCTCGTCTCTGCAAACAACAATTTAAAAAAAACACAGCGAACTCCGATCAGTTCACGAATTGCCGGTAAAGCTGCGCGTTTACCCAAGCGGCGGCCCTGAAGCGACGCAAACAACACAAACAAAGCCAAGAGACCAACTTCGGCGATGTTTTCTATTTGCGCGGATTTTGTGGAACGTCAGCTTTAAGATAAACATCACCGTATTTGCGTTAATATTCAAACTTGTGCTCATTGAAGGTTTGTTTATTCAATATTCAGTTCTTTGATGTTCGAATAAACTTAGTTAAGTAGATTCCTTGTGAGAGACTCAGCTCCGACGCGCAGGAATGCCGCACAGTTACCTACAGCACGCCTTTGAACAAGAAACTAAACTCCTAATATAGGCCAAATTCCGTAAAGTAGAACACCCACCTACTTACGTTACGCTTGTTTCGAATAGTTAGCCGCTTTTACCACTAAAGTTTCCTTGGAAAATATCTAACCAAGTAAATCAAATCAAATCAAAAACTCTTTATTTCCATAAATACAATAAATAGAATAGAATAGAAAAGAAAATACTTTAATTATATCACACAAAGACAGGAAACAATACAGAGAAAAAAGCTTAGAATACAGGAAATGATGAATAAATGTACACTTAGAAAAGATCAAATCATAAAACTGAACACTGACACGGAAATAAAGTGATATTTTATTTCCGTGTAGATTTCTGTCGCTTCGGTATGTAAAGAAGCGACGAAGAAACCTTTAGCCTGTTAGTTGTTAGTGTTCGAGCTGGAGCAAAACTCGTCCCAAGCTTTTTTTATCCTCTAGATAATCTGATATTTTGTAGTAAGCCTTTTTACAAAGGATATGTTTGTCAATTTGTTTGAATTTATTTATTGATATTTTTTGCAACTTATTTGGAGTTTTGTTGTAGAAGATATTTGTGTAAGAAGGACATATCATTTAGAGTGGGATGACTGACCATAATTTGAATGTCCACAGATACATGTGTATTTATCATAGACATCTGGGTATCTATTCTATCTTCTCTGCAATGTGGTGTACAGCGTCCGTGAGCCGATTGCATGTGTGCGTTTGTTCGAATGTAATTCGGCAAGAATGCGGTATTGTGTTCTATGTAGCACAGTCACATTTTTGTGTATCATGGACATATTGGATTGCGTCCTTTTCATTTGCATGCCTCGGTTCCTATTACCATTCTGTCGTGTCGCAAATTGAATAAAAATGGACAAACATAAAGCCTATTGTATTTCGGTAGGGATACAAAAGGTTAAAAAAGGTTAAGGTCCGAATCTAGAATAGGTATCTAACATTTAAAATGTTTTAGAGTAGAACCAGGTCACGTGTACCTGTCGGGACCTAAATCACTTCCGCGGCGCTCACCTTTCTTTTATGGCCTTTTAGCAGACAATGGCCTTATTTGTGCCATTCCGGAAATACTCGCGTCCGAAAGGTCCGGTGACGTCACACATAAATTACTTTTACGGCGCGGATTCGATGTCGTACCTCAATACCAACAATAACTATCTATTTTACGTAGAATAGAAACTCACACGCGCTGAAACCAAGCGATCTTCTGTTCACTTACAGATCATGTAACATCTTTAGATCTTTATCTCGTGTAACACACGTGTGCAATAAATATTTGAGTAAGTAAAGGGATTCGAATAGTAAGAAGGCAAAGAGCGCGGCGCTCGCTGCATCCGGCGCCTCACTTGATATCTACATTACTTACAAAAAGCTCTCACACATTATATCCAGTGAGTTCTGCAATGTACCCGAGATGTCGTATTTCAATTCTAATGTAGTTTATTGAGTTTCGCTTCTGTGTCTGAATGAGATGCGATGCTCGTAGGCACAACCGCTCCTAGTGAAGATAAAATAACGGGTTCCGCGCGATAAAGCGCCTTCAATGGATACATTATGAACCTCAGGATTCGGGACACCTGCCGTGGATTTAGCTCAGTTCGGAATTCAGACTCAAGTCGTATTTTACGACGAAGTCTAGTAATATTTTACTATAAAACTATCGTAGTTTGACGAATTCATTACGGATGTAAGCGGGTTAACTACGAACCTAATTTGTGTTGGAAGAACACCAACGTTTCATCCCTTAACGAGGGACATCAATAAAATTACCAACACCCGACACAGTAGGATTTTACGAGAAGATGACTCTCACGCCCTACAGCATCTACAAGCAGCGCACCCCCCACCACCCCCATCCCCAGCGCTCACGTCGCGGGCTCAACGCGCGCTCGTGCGCAGTGCTTGGAGAGATGCGGAACGCGCGCGTCTAGAACCGCACTCACCCTGAAGATGTCCCTCGTTAAGGAATGAAACGTTGGTGTTCTTCCAACACAATAAGGCTCGTAGTAAACCCGCTTACATCTAGTAATATTATGTAATATTTTTTTTCTTGGAGTCGAGACCATAGGTCCGTGGGGTACTGAGGCTCTTCGAGTTTTTAAAAAAATATCTGAGCGTCTGGTCGAATTTACGCGTGACCCGAGAGCTGGTCAGTATCTGGCGCAGCGCATCAGCATTGCCATACAGCGGGGCAATGCAGCCAGCGTCTTGGGGACGCTTCCGACTGGTATTGATTTGGATCAGTTGAGCTACCTATAGATTGTTTGTAACAGTCTGCAGTTAGCTCAATTGTTTCAATTGTAAATACTAGTTCTAATTTATTTATATTATTTTATTGTAATTTTATATATTTGTGTACCGTACCTATCGAACGATATAGACTATAGACTAGAGGCACTGACGTGACTTTTTTCATTGAGAAAGTTTATGACCCGGAGAGTGAAAAAGCCTACCCACTTGTGATCCGGAGCACGTCGCAAGCCGCGGAGAACTACGTCGGATACTTTCCTTTAGGAGCAGCTGTACGTTGGGTGGCAGCGGTAGGTAGGGAGAGTCGTAGATTACAACTGAAACTTCAGTAACATACATACATCATTATTTGTGCGTTTGTCATTAGTCTGTGCGTTATTTGTCCGTGTGGTTTCGTCTGCGCGGCCTCGTCCCCGCGACGCGAACTCATTAGCGAAGTCTCGCACAGCTGACACAAACACACATCCCATGTCATTTTTTGTTTTTTTTACAGGCAGTTTCATCTCCAAGGTGAATCTATAAGGTGAACTCTACATCCTGTAATCACTTCCATAGAAAATAATAAAACTGAATGATGTCACAAAAAATTATAACACGACTAACGTATTTTTTTCAACGCCTGATATCTGGATTCTAATAATAACCCGCACAGCAAAATCTGTTCACGCAGATAAAAATGATGGTGGAATTAACACTCAGGTACACACATGAGAACTGAAAACATTACACTCCTTTTTAGGCAGTCGTGTAAGACGACTGAAGGCAAGTTGAATAAGTGCAATGATCTAACTGCCACATGATATTTGTTTGCGCATGAGGCGCAGACTATAATGAAGATATACCGCCCCGCTCGGCGCGAACAAACAAACGGATATGAGGAGATTATATATACCACGGCGACCGCAGCGGGCAGACGATGGCATTGAAGACTTCATAACGTGTTTAGCGCGGGACTCGAACGGCCTCGGGCCTGGTAAGAACTCCTTCTTACATGACATGTGTCGTTTAGTTGGATTATTTCTAACTATTATTATATTTTGATATTGTTGACGACCTCAGTGGCGGCGCAGCGGGCGAGAGTCCGCTCGGAACCAATTTGTGTACGATGTGCAGAAATTTGTTTCGTTGGTCTGGGTGTTTTCTATGTATAATAATAAAAATCTTTCTATGTATGTATGTAATGTATTAAATATTATGAGTTATCTAGTACCCATAATATAAGCTTTGAGTAGCTTACTTTGGGGCTAGATGGTGCTGTGTGGATTGTCCAGCAATTTATTTATTTGGATCAAAAATAAATAATATATATAATAATAATGCTGGACAATTCACACAACATTATCTAGCCCCAAGCTAAGCAGAGCTTGTGTTATGGGAACTAGATAACTGATATACTTAATACAATACACTACATAGATAAATATTTTTTATTATGCATAGAAAACCCAGACCAACGGAACAAATTTCTGCAGATCGTACACAAATTTGTTACGAGGCGGGAATCGAACCCGCAACCTCCTGCGTCGCAGGCGGACCCTCGCCCGCTGCGCCACGGAGGTCGTCAACGGATATTTTCTCGTCAACGGATAGCGATGATATACAACAAAATTTTGACGGACCTCATTTTAAGACTGCCCGCTTGTTATTCCTTTGAATTTTGTTTTAGTGCTTTTTTATGAGGGTGCCCGCAGGTTCGAGCCGCTCTTCAAGTAGGGTAAGCCAGTCTTAATCCCTTTCCGAGGAAAAAGAACAATTTCGTTTGGTTTATATTGGAATCGTTATTTATCAAACCACAAGGGCGGATTTAATGTTTGCTCTGGCGTAAATCTGGAAGAGCCTCTGTTCCCGCAAGCAATCACAGAGGACCTTCTAATATTTATACATGGAATGGCAAAATATATACATTTTAATAGAGAATTATGCGGCCCTATGCTGCCTTCACGCATTTATTGATTCGGTTAAATAATGCAATATTTCATAGACTCTGCTATTTTATGAATTGTGCGAAAATATCGTGACTAAAGAGAGCTTCTATATTTGTCGACAATTCAAATTTCGATATTTAAAGACAATAAATGAGTGGAAAGAGTATCGTTATTACCGTTGGGAAGGAACAGCAGAGCTCTGTGACAGACAACAGACAGACAGCCTTAGGTCCCGTTGTCTGTTTGAGTTCCTGTTGAAGCCTAAAAACGGCTTTCGAAACACGATATGATCTGTGACAAGAGCGAGTAGCTCCGCGTCCCGCGGCACTGATGGATACACTTTGCGTAACACTTCATCATGACAGGCGCAGGTGTACGTTTCAACCAGCCCCCGGCGCGCTGTCCGTCTGTCTGTCTGTCAATAAGGGGAACAAGCGGTTGTGTAAAATGAGACGGGAAAAATGGGACAGCTGTCGGAACAACATCGCAATATTTAATGACGTGGTTTTATTCAAGATCCTGGGATCGCAAAACGGATATAAATATTACCATTTGTAATTGTACAGGTTTATGTTTGCAAGCAGATGTAATTCGAAATGAAATAATATCGCAAAAATTTTCGACTTCGACGAACCCGCATCCTTCCGTCAGTACCGGAATGTGCAAACCAACTACACCATGAGGTCAAGTGACGTGGGAGTCGAAAATCTCTGCGACTTCCTACGGATTCTAGTTCTGTTAGAAATTACCCTGAGTGTATAATAACACTATAATAACTACGCATATAATAATAATATAATATAATAATATAATAATAATAATAATAATAATAATAATAATAATAAATAATAATAATAATAATAATAATAATAATAATAATAATAATAATAATAATAATAATATATAATAATATATATACACTATAATAATTACGCACTATAATAACAAAACAACCTCAGATGTAATTCATTGAAAAGTCGATTTATTCCGTATTTATGAATGAATGACATTCCGCCCCTTGTCTCCGTCGCGATGAAGTGGACGGACCACTTCATCGCGTCTCGCGTCTCTCCTCAACAATATACCCTCCGTATAAATAACTGATGGGGATGCGACCCCCCGCCCCCGCCCAGCCGCCGCCTTGACCTTGTCTCAGGTAGGACACTACAGTTCAGTTTCAATCAGCTAACAGGATATCGACTAATTATCTTAGGGTTACAAAAAAATATCCTACTGGAAACAGTCAAGTAATAAATCACAGAATCCAATTTCGGAATGCGTAATAACAAGTTCCTCCAAGACAATTCCCATTGTAACCCCTCGCTTCGCTCCGCGGCAGTATTACCTTCGAAGAAATAAGCCCTTAAATTTAATAACCTTATAATAAGCTTCCGTTACTTATTTACCCCGTAACAAATCTCATTCGGGGCGAGACGCGGAGGGCGATAAATAATAAGATAATAGTAAGGGGGAGCATCGACTACCGATCTCTTTGACGCGAACGAACCGAGTGCGGTCCGCTGCGGGGGTGAGAGGACACTTTTATATCTCTTGCCATTGCATTACTAAACTTACGAGAGTAAGTGCTAAATATTTGGCATCTTAAGAACGTTTTTTGTATAGATTCTGTAATAACCCGTTCCGGTTCTAAATGATCCGTTTTTAGAATGTGAAAGGGTATTGGAGTACATTGTGACAAACGGTGTGTTCGTAACGAGCTGTCTCGGAGATGAGTAATGGTGCTCGTCTGACGAAGCACTCCGCGGCACGTCTGCGAGACGCTGCTATCTTGCAGGCACACGCGGCCGACAACTGTTCAAACTGTTGCTGTCAGTGATAACACTCTTTTATATATCTGTATAAAGGGTAACACCTCGATAGACCAGTTTAGTACAGAAGCAACTTCTACAACCAGGTCAATAAAGACGAACTAATTGAAATTTTTTTATAAGAAAAATATGAAATCAAATAATAATTTCGACGACTGACGACTTTCTAAGTCCTCAAACGCGTTAATTGACGGGTTAGATCCGACTTTTATCTGTAGTGATTACAATAATATATGTACATAAACAAAGATAACCTTCAAAACCGGCGTCGGAGCCTCTTCTGGAAAATCAGTGTTGTGAGTTCCGAGACTCAAGTGTTGTTAGTCCTATGTGTTCGTCCGACACAGGTTTAGTTCTTTAGTACACCACGGTAGCACGTCACTAAGCACAAAAACTCGACGCGAGTGCAACGCACGTGAGCACGCAGCACGTGGCGGTGAAGCGAGACGCGCGCCTCGCGGCCGCCCAGCGAGCACTGCCGCCCGCCCTAGCCGCCCAAACGAGAGCGAAAACATCCCCTACTGTCTTCCATCCCCCTCCTACTTGTTTTCTTGCGTATTTCCGTCTCCGGGTGACTTTTCCAAGTGAATGTGTTGGTTTCATTGACGCCTGTCCCTAATAAAGGAAGCGGATGCTTCTTTTTACGGCTGTGTGCTGATGACGATCCCGCGATATCTCAAATTTAAATAATCATTTTTTAAAGTTCGAGTAATGGTGACATAATCCCTTAGTATTTTTGACGAAGTATTTTTGACGAAGTAGTTTTTTCAGAAGTCTGTATTAGTTTTATTTTTATTTTATTTTATTTATTTGGGAAACAAAAAGCTTATGTTTAGCTCACAATAAATTCTTAAACAAGAACAAATGAAGCCAAAGACAGTTTCCACTCCACACTTTTCTTTTCATTTATTTTATATACTTTGAAAAATAGGCATATATGAATAATTTTTTTTACGTATGAATATAATGCGATTCACGCCGCTACCTGCAGTCAGAGATATCGTCAGCCGACGCGATGGTGTGAAGGGTCTTCATATAGGTACTGTACGTGCGAGGAGAGCAGGGAGCGCTAGGTGCTTCCTATAACAACCCGCAGATTAAGATCACACGCGCTTCGAACAGACTTTTATACGTGTAGTTGATGATTGCGACCGTTCGATTGGTCGACGGTGAAAGTTTTACTCAAATAGAATAATAACCTTTCTTCCCCGTCGCGTATTTGGGTAAATAAAAGAAGAAAACAAAGTTATCCAAAAATTCATAATTGTGTTATTATTTGAATTATTGATTGACGAATTTTTTATTTTAATATGTAATTTTATGTTAAGTTTGATGAATTTTTAATGATAATAAATAAGACTAATTAGGTACACTATTGCATTAGGTGTCCCTGTAAAAAACAGTGTAAGTACTATAAATAAATAATATCACACACCATATAAAGAATGACGTTATAATGTCCCCGTCAGTTATCTCCGCGGTGCGCGTCTCTCTCCTTCCCCTCTCGTGTTACCGTCTACCGCTAATTCCTCAAGCTCCGTCTCCCGGCACCCTTGGAGGCCGTCCATCATCAGCGCGGGGCTCATGTGACACATTCCCCCGCTTTCTTATCATTTGTGGCATTTTTGTTAAAACATTTTGCAGCGCCGAACCCACCTTGTACACTCTCAGACGAAAATATATTTTTATATTATTGGGAGCTTCATAGTGAACTTTAAGTTACAACTAAGTTTTTGAAAACTCTCTTTTTTTCTATAAATAAGGTTTTTTTTTCACGCATTGCAACTAACACAAGCAAATGTTTGCTTAAATGAAGACTCCCAAATACATTTATATCTGTAAAAAAGGTACTGCAATAAACGATTTTATTTTTTAATGTGTTATTTATTGACCACGAGCAGTTTTCAACTTTCCCTTAAAGAGGTCCTACAGCGACTGATAGGCCCTCTGGGACTGGGATCATTTAATATATTCTCTTTTCATCTCCGCGACAAACTTAAGTTCTCAATTTATGTGCGGAAATTGTCAGCTTCCGACCGTCAAGGACAAGGGACATGGCTCGGGGCTTCGAACTTTGTTTTGTTTGGCATGATACACCTAGCAATGACAGAGAGTTAATTTTTGGATCCGCAAAATAGTTACTTTGCCTTTGCTGATTGAATGGTGTGAACTCAATCAATAATATTCGTCGTAGCAATGGAAAGCTCCCCGCGAAGTTGGCTGCAAAGTTGGTTCATGCATAAAATAATTTAACAAGCAGATGCAAAGTAAGCCAAGTTACTTCTGAATGATGCATTGAAAAAGGCCTCGCCGTCGCCGAGTTTCACAGACGAGAGCTGTGACGACTTCGCCAGCAACTAGCACCATTCGGAGTTTGAGAAACAAAAGAAAAGAAGAGAAGAATATCGACCCTGTAAATTAACAAATATAACTTGAATATCGATAGAGTGAAACTGTGGATCGTTTTACAAATGTGTTAAGGCCAGGTAGTCCTGCAGCAGTAGACGTAAGGGAAAATGCGCGCCTGCCAAGCCGCCGCGCTCGTGTTTTTTGTAGTTATCTAAACATGGTGATTAAGAAAATCATTTTATCAAGTCAAGCTCTGCGAATTTGTTTAGAAATATTAAGTGTCCTTAGTTGAGTACAAAAAAAAAGTGTGATATCAGTAGTTCGCTAATCATAGTTGTGCGATCCCACTAGAAGGGCCTATACGAATGAGCAGGTGCACACTTGCTATTGCTGGATTGGAGAAATCCGTCGAAGGTGAAGATGACGTAGAATAGAAAGATGGTTCTGTGAGAAGAGCTTATATATTTCCTTGCTGCAGTACTGGATTGCTATTACTATTCGTTCACAATTTACAATTCAATGTTCACTTGTTCGTATCCAAAAACTGAATCAATAAACGGCCGACAAGCTCGGCTTTTATACCATTGTCAGTCCTTTCTAGATAATTCTACGCTATACCTATCTCTTTCTTTACTCTAGAACTTTTTACTGTCTTTGTCTTTCCTTTCGATTCGTTCGAGAACTCTATAGGTACATAAGTAGGTAGGTATAAGTGAGCCGGTCGCTGGTAACTGTTACTTATTCTATGGCCTATTGTTGCCGGAAACTAGTACTATTATTTATTCTGTTTACCCAAAATAATGTTCGATTTTGAACTCTAAAACCAAACTATCAAAATATAGACTATCGTAATATTCTGTAGAAGTTGTCCTGCACAATAGTATTGAAAAAACGTTAGAAAAAGGTGAAATTTGGTATTATTTTCTATCGAGTGAAGTTCATTAGATCTTGTAACTGAATGCCACTTTGACTAGACTAGATCCTTAGGTAATATATATCTTTTTTTCAGAATTTTAACACTATTTTCTAAGTCTCAGATGGTTTTAAAAATCACAAAAATGCGGCCTCTGCTGGCCTACGCAGCCTGACTTGGAACAAATAATTAAGTCCATAAATACCGGCGGAGTGGTGTAGATAGTCAGAGACAAAGACACGTGGAGTGGGCTCTCGCAGCGAGTGGACAGGGGGAGGGGCGGCAGGGGGAGTCGTTTATCGAGGACGTGTCGGGTCCGGAGACCATGGAAGCACTACGTACCGCTGTAAGCGAATCAAGTGACTATGTGTCTTCTACAGACTTTTGAGGAGTAATGCGGAGTCAACTTGTAGGGTTTCAATATACCTATTCATGTAATCCGCCCGAGAGCGAACTTATGCTGTTGTTATTTGAGTAGTTCAGTCGTGGTGCAGAACGCCATGCGCCAGGTGGTCGCTTCACGAGGCGAGGTGCCCCGGTTTCATTACGCGTCATCAGTTAGCGGCGGGGGCGGGAGTAAGGGCGGGCGGCGCCATTCACTCGGTAATTGGCTTATTATTTGGTTAATTCGTTATATCGGAGCCGCGGTCATGCTCTCACTAATTATGGATACAAGTTCATTTTACAAACAGGATTAAAAACATAATTAACGGTCGCTACTTTCCGCATTAAATTTACGTTTCGATAGTTGATTTAAGAGCTGGTTCTTTACAATACATTGTAATAAGGTCTGAAAAAAAAGGCAGAGCGAAATATCAAAATATCAGAAGAACGGTGTTCTTGGTTCTCATCCATCCGATGAACTATCTCACGTCTTCTACCCGCCCCCGCGGGCCACACTATCTCACGTCTTCTACCCGACCGCGGGCCACACTATCTCACGTCTTCTACCCGCCCGCGGGCCACACTATCTCACGTCTTCTACCCGACCGCGGGCCACACTATCTCACGTCTTCTACCCGCCCCCGCGGGCCACACTATCACACGTCTTCTACCCGCCCGCGGGCCACACTATCTCACGTCTTCTACCCGACCGCGGGCCACACTATCTCACGTCTTCTACCCGCCCCCGCGGGCCACACTATCTCACGTCTTCTACCCGACCGCGGGCCACACTATCTCACGTCTTCTACCCGCCCGCGGGCCACACTATCTCACGTCTTGTACCCGCCCGCGGGCCACACTATCTCACGTCTTCTACCCGACCGCGGGCCACACTATCTCACGTCTTCTACCCGCCCCCGCGGGCCACACTATCTCACGTCTTCTACCCGCCCGCGGGCCACACTATCTCACGTCTTCTACCCGACCGCGGGCCACACTATCTCACGTCTTCTACCCGCCCGCGGGCCACACTATCTCACGTCTTCTACCCGCCCGCGGGCCACACTATCTCACGTCTTCTACCCGACCGCGGACCACACTATCTCACGTCTTCTACCCGCCCGCGGGCCACACTATCTCACGTCTTCTACCCGACCGCGGGCCACACTATCTCACGTCTTCTACCCGCCCCCGCGGGCCACACTAACTCACGTCTTCTACCCGACCGCGGGCCACACTATCTCACGTCTTCTACCCGCCCGCGGGCCGCACTATCTCACATCTTCTACCCGCCCGCGGGCCGCACTATCTCACATCTTCTACCCGCCCGCGGGCCGCATTATCTAACGTCTTCCACTCGCTAGCGGGCCGCACTCTCGCGTCGACTCTAATAAAGGGGCTGTGATTGCGTGGAGAGTATCGATAATCTCCCCGAGATGTCTCCCGCATCGTGAAACTTCTGACTTTATTTAGCAGTTTCAAAGGCACCTCATGTTTTTCCAGCAAACTCGGGTAATTCAACGACTTGCTAATCTCAGTGTAAAAAAGTTTGAACGAAAAAAGTTGGTAACTGCGTTCAAAGGAAACAGAACAAAGTTTGTTCGGTCGGTCGCGCCGGGCGGCGGGCGGCCTGCGCCATGTTCGCCGGACGCCAGAGCCGTGCGGACGACTATTGGACGACATTTAAATAGATACTGCCACTAACCTGGCATTATCTGACGACCTCAGTGGTGCAGCGGAAGAGAGTCCGCCTGCGACGCATGAGGTTACGGGTTCGAACCCGCAACCTCTTGCATCGCAGGCGGACCCCGCCTCGCAACAAATTTGTGTACGATCTGCAGAATTTTTTTCCGTTGATCTAGGTGTTTTCAATGTATCACCAAAAAAATATTTATCTATGTATATAATGTATTAAATATATCAGTTATCTAGTACACATAACACAAGCTTTGAGTAGCTTACTTTAGGGCTAGATGGTGTTGTGTGGATTGTCCAGCATTATTTATTTATTTATCTATTTAAATAAAAAACCACGAGGAATCTTGTATTGCCAAGTTGGCCCTGCTACTTCTACAATTCCGATACAGGTGAGCTTTTTACCTTTTACATTTTTACGCTAAAATTTCTTCCTAAACTACAAATAATATCTGGACGTGGGTACTTATCTGCGGTTATAAATCCCCCTCAATCTCCTCGAGTATGCGGCGAATGTTTTCATGTTGTATGTTGTTCGCGACTCGCTATGTTACGGCTACACCAGGCCTTACCAACTACAGCCGTTTATTATATCATACGTACCTGGAAAGAAGAACATAACATAAAATAAAAAACTTAAAAGTTAATACTACACGCTGTACATTTAATTTAATTTCACACGTTAGAAAAAGCCCACACCAAATTTGTTAGAATAAATTTTCGTAGACCCTCTACGGCGTAGCGCCGCTACGGAGGCGAAGGCAATCAACGATATTTTTTCGTAGCACGATTTCGTAGCTCCGTAGCACTTGAGCGGCGGCGTAGCAAGTTCTTGCTCGTTTCAGTTTGCAGCTATACTTTAGATTTGAGCGATATTTAAAAGCTGCACAATCTGGCGGCGACTGTTATTGCAGTCGTAAAACAAAACTTAGCAAAGCACCTACGAATGCCTGAAATTGTCCACACATGAGTGCGATATTAAACTGTATGCCTCGACAATAAAGATGATGGTGCATTCGTCGAGACGATTTAGAGCAGGCCGGTGTGAATAACTGCAGGTCACAGATGCCAGTACTGTGGATGCGGTAAGGGCAAGTTGTCTAATTATTTACGCGATTCTATTCCAATACCTCCCCGCTCTGTGCATCTCTGTTACGTATTAAACGAAGTCTTGACGCATAGACACGTTTTTACTAAGAAATTAAATAATATCGCAAAAATTTTTCGACTTCGGCGGGACTTGAACCCGCATCCTTCCGTCAGTAGCGGAATATGCTAACCAACTACACCACGAGGTCAAGTGACGAAAATCTTTGCGACTTTCTACGGACTGTAGCGCCGTTAGCCCTGGCTAATTTCGAGTGAGAGATACGCACTATAAAAACATAAACGTTTTTACTAAATAAATAATCAGTTTGAGTGAAACGTAAGAGTTCACATTTATCGCTGTTACCTACTGATAACAACAGAAGAAAACCAACAAACGTTGGTGTTCTTCCAACACAAAGTAGGTTCGTAGTTAACCCGCTTACATTCATAATTAATTCGTCAAACTACGAAAGTTTTTTATAATAAAACGAAAAAGAGCGATGCGATGCGATTTTGCCACATTTTACTACGCCGCCATTGAGAAACGACAGCTGTTGGTGTTTTGCATTCCTAAGAAAGAGGAAGGCGGCAGTGCTGCCCTCGAGTTAATGACAATTTCCACCGAAACTAAAGGTAATCACAACTTCAAGTTTGCAGCCGTAAAGCTTCAAACTTCAGGGAAACCAGTGGTTTACGGTTCGGTACACGGAACCATTAAGTTCAGATTTGTTTGATAAAGTCAACTAAGCAGAACTTTGTTACTAGTTTATCGCATGGTAAGAACATGGAAATCAGTAGATAGGTGCAGCAACACCTATTCAATGAGAAGGCTTAAGGCCAGGTAGTCCTGCAGCAGTAGGCGTAAGGGAAAACGCGCGCCTGCCAAGCGGCCGCGCTCGTGTTTTTTGTAGTTATTTAAACATGGTGATTAAGAAAATCATTTGATCAAGTCAAAAGTGAGATATCAGTAGTTCGCTAGTCATAGTATTGAAAAAACGTTAGAAAAACTTTGGGATCTTTTTCTATCGAGCGAAATTCATTAGAACTGCACGCGACTTTGACTAGACTAGATCCTTAAGTAATATATATCTTAATAATTATATATCTTTTTTCAGAATTGTAAGCACTATTTTCTAAGTGACAGATGATTTTAAAAATCACAAAAATGCGGCCTCTGCCTGCCTACCAAGCCTAGTATAACATACGTATAACGAGTAGTGGCGTATGTCAGATGACTCGGTCCGGGGTGGGTCCTCGACAGATCGAAGGCAATCATTCTGCAATTAGCGGCGCCGCCGGATGCGGACCGCCTCCACTCTCGATCACGTCCATTTTACATTTCAGCCTTGGTCCGGTACATCAGGCTATGCTCGGCTAGGCAGGCCAGGCCGACTTATCACAACCAAATAAGACAGACCTACTTCACGGTTATCGCATTCCGACCCGCAGGGCTATTCAGACTCACCGCTACCGAGTCAGCGACACGGAATGTGACACAGATTCGCGCGAAATTCAAATATTTCAGCGGTTTTTAATATTTTCTGCGTTTTGCAAGTAATTAAACTAGCAGAACAGTAGTTTTCCATAAATCATAAAACATTTTCTATGAACCCATGTTTTAAGAAATACAGATTTAGTGTTACTTTTGGAGCAATTAATATTTTAGTATTAGAGTTTTAGTCCTTAAAATCAACATAAAACCAAAAAAAAACATTATATCATACTTTATTGTAACATTGGTTCATAAAGAATTTTCTACGATTTGTGATAAACTTCTTTTCTGGGAGTTAAGTTCTTTACAGAACTCAGAAAATATTAAAACCTCTAAATTATTTGAATTTCGCGCGAATCTGTGTGGGATTCCGTGTCGACGACTCGGTAGCGGTAAGTCTGAATAGCCCTGCCGATCTGACGATGGGGCCGGAAGGTAGACAAAAGAACTTTGTAAGTAATCAAACTTAGTCTGTGTTGTAAGTTTGTTAGTTGTAGGAAGGTAAATCGCATTGATTCCGCTGGTTTCGTGAAAACTCTGTCTATGATAGTACTCGTAGTGTGGTGGAGAAAGCTAAAGACGCGGCGCACGCGCCGCACCGCCGCCGCCGCGACGTGTGCAGTCGTTCGACTTCCGGTATTTCATAGTGTAAGTGTACCTACAGTCCAGTCGGCGCTTACACGTTGAAGAGAATACCTTTTTAGCGGTTACTCGTGTTGGATATCGTTTATGTACATACCTATATTTACCACGCCAAAAATACAAAAGATTTATAGGATCGTATAAGGTTGTGTAGTTTAGAAAAAAGTTACAGCACAAAACTTGCTGAATAGAAAACAAATGGTTTCAATAAAAATTCCAAGCGGCGCTCTCACTGAACCAGCTGCAATAAATAGCCGACGCAGCTCCGGGGGAGGGGTACTAACGCTACACATTTTTGAAAAAATACCTCCAAAACACATCGCTAAGTAAAGTTCACGAAACAAAACAATTGTAATAGGTAAGGTACACCACAGAAATGAAAAAGCTGAGCCTTCGTCTCAAATTACAGAGAGTGTTTGCAGGTGGTAGGAACGGGGGGTTGTCAGCAACATTCAGATCAACATTCCACAAAGTATCATAGCGAGACAAAAGTAGGGCTCGGATGTAGGCGAGTGGGGCAGCCTTCATTGTGAGGGGGGCTGCGTGCTGTGGGGGCACTAGCGCGCTCCCGCGGTATCCTTTGAACACCCCGCGACAATGCCTGCATTGCCCTATTGTTGTTTCTACACTTTTAGAGATCTTTGTCTTGACTTGAAAACAAATAAAAAGTAGGTTAATCCTAATTTCGCTAAGTTAATAAGCAGTGCAGTGACCTTTCTTTAAGTAGGTACGTATGTTTGTATCAGCTTAGTAACAAAGTCTCCAGAGGTAACCAAATTACCAAAAGCAGAGGAATTGTTGCTGAGTAGTTATTTCATTAGACGAGCCGTGCAAGTAAGTAACGAGGTAATTCAGTTTGAGCGCCGCCGCCCGTGGGTACCTGATGGGAGCCCTGCGCCGGCGCGCCGCCTCGCCTCCTGTCCCCGCGACCTGGCTCGTCGGCAGCCTAGTTCGCGCCGCCGGCTCTCAATACCGCTCCGGAATTAATCTTCAATGGGAACGGCAAATATTCAGCCAAAACATAGCGCGTTTCAGAGCTCCTGAATGCCGCAGTCGACTCGAATTCCAGCGAACTGAATGTTATGCAAACTCGCTAATAATAGGGAAGTTTACACTCGGAGAGAGGCGCAGGCTGCGAGCTGGCGACGGCTCAAAGAGCGCTCCGAGCAAACTGCATCGCGCAGTGCTCAGCGCTGATTAATTCAACGTTTATTAGCAATACCTACAATATGGATGCATACAGTACACGAGTGATACAACCGGCCCTGCACCGCGTCAGCGCTCGCCGCCCCTACACCTAGGTACAGGTAGCCATCGGTAATGTTTCATTTAGCGACTTTTTGCACGACTCACTTTACGACGCGGTACACGCTCGGTGTTTGCAACTGGCGACATCGCGTGTTTGAAACCTCAATGATAAATCATAGGTACTGATACCAAAACTTACAGACTACTAGCTTCTGCCCGTGGCTTCGCTCTCGCTTTTCCGGGATAAAAAATAGCTATTGTCTGTCCCCGGGTTATCGTCAGCCATTAAGATCCATTAAACCATTCAGACGTAAAAAGGTAACAGTCAGAGTTACTGTCGAATCACACTAATATGATAAATGCGAAAGTTTGGATGGATGGATGGATGGATGGATGGATGGATGGATGGGTGGATGGATGGATAGATGGATAGATGGATAGATGGATAGATGGATAGATGGATAGATGGATAGATGGATAAATAGATAGATGGATGGATGGAAGGATGGATGTTTGTTACCTTTTTTGCATTGAAGCATTGACCCTTTCAATACCAGCATTCACAGGGCAAGGCGATGCATGACTCTTAACTTCTTTTGCACATGATGTAGTTTTACGCTTACTTGTTTTTTTTGTTATTAATTTGATTGGTATAATTTTATTGCTTCTTTATGTAGTTACGCAATTTAGGACGGAAAAATTTTAGTGTTCACACAAAGTAAAGTAAGTAGTTATTAAGTAAAAGTAGTTTATTATAATTCTATTAGCGAATGCCTATTATTAGCTTTCTGTATCTATTTTAATTTCTATTGTATTTAGTTAAGCTGATGGCAATCCGAATTAAATAAATAAATAAATAAATTACCTCTTCACGCTTTGGCGTGAACTACTGAACGGATCGGGCTGAAATTTTGCACACAGGTAATTCTAATCATGGAATCAAACATAGGCTTTTTTATCCCATAAATCGGATCCCATGGGATAGAAATTATCTTTAAACGTTTACGTAAGCCGCGGGGATAAACTAGTTTATAATATGAAAGTATGGATCTAGACATCTCGCCTCGGGCGTGCTACGGGCCCCGTGCCCGCGCCGCTGCGAGCCCCGTGCCCGCGCCGCTGCCTGCGGGCCCCGTGCTCGCGCCACTGCCTGCGGGCCCCGTGCCCGCGCCGCTGCGGGCCCCGTGCCCGCGCCGCACGCCGCGCCGCGGGCCTGCATCGCCAGCCCTGGCGGAGCGCGACGGCGGCCGCGGTAATTCCCGCGACCATTAAAAAGCTCACAGCTTCCATTGTTGCGCAAAATCATAACGAATTCCTCGCTAGGTTTATGATATTTCCCATTGTTTTCCAGAAACATGCTTCCATTTTAGTAGCCGAGTGGAAATTAAATAAACCAGTGTAGGTTCGCGGACAAAGTGAAAATAAAAAGAAAATTCGTTTATGCTATTCGAGACTGCACATTTCGTGCAAGCCGAGTTATTCAGTAGTTGCGAAACGCAGTCGCATTGCGGGTTTTAAATATTTTTTTAGCGATTTGCATTTGTCGTGCGCGCCCCGCCCGGCGCGGCCGGCGCAGGGCGGGCGCGTGCCGGCGACGTGCGACTGATTTGTGGGCACTTCCCTTTTATCGCCGTCACCGGTGCATTTTATTGGAACAAATCAATTATTATGATTGTTGTTTTTCATTTCTTTTTACTAGAAAATGATAGAGCAGTGTGTGGTGTAAATAAATCTATTACTTGAGCCCTGTCGTCCCGCGAGCGCGAGATTAAATCCACTGCGTGTGTTTGTCGCTGCGCAGGGAATACTTTATGTAGCGGAACTGTTCCACGGCTCGGGACGGACTGAACCTCTGGTTCATCCAGTGACGGCTTCAGCAGTTACCTAAATAGTCGTTAATTTTGTCATGTAATAATAATCGATATATCATAGAGCGTAGAACCAGCAAACAGCTCTACAATCAAACGTAGCAAACGATTCTACGTCGAAGCGCTGCGCCGTAGAGAGCGCCACTACGTCGACGTCCTAGCTTTGTTCCCCCTTGCTTGCAATAATCTGAGCAGTGTTTTATCACTTACACCGTGACTTATGTCAACAGAAGGCACACACCTGAGGTTTATAGTTAATGCTGAACGAGTCGCTCATCTCTCCATACAAACGTGGAAGGGTAACTGCAACGCTGTTTGATGTTGACCATCCAAAACTAAGGATAATATCAATTTACTCGACATTATCTATGTCTGTATGCACCCGAAACCGTAAAAAAATACAAGTCTCTAAACTTTCGTATTTTAACACCGATTTTAGCCCAACTTTGGGCGAAAATAAATATCATACGGAGAAAGAAAACTCTAAAATAAAACCCGTAGCGACATAGTTTAGTTATTCATAAATTTATTATGAAATGTAACTCTCTATAGTTTTTTTATAATAACCCTTGTGCTAAGTCTTTGCGCATTTTTTTACGCGGTCGTTTTACGAATAAATTTATTTGCCTTTCATCAAGCGCGCGAGAATGTCTATTAGGTATGTCAGATGAGATGGCATACATTTATGACTGAGCGCTTTCATAATTCGGGCAGACATAGTTACATTCAGGTGGTAATTGTATTTTTTTCCCATTGTCTCAGTAAATAGTGATTATCTCCCGACTTCCGGATGAATGTATCAAGTTTACGACGTTCAGTAACTAGGAGTCTCGGACGAAAGAAGCAGATTCGCTCGAGTCACGTAATATTCGCTTTACGAGGCAGGCGGCGGCGGCGGCGCTTCGCCCCGACCGGTTTATCGGACGGTTTGATGGAGTTGCAGCCCTGAGGTACCGCTCTCTGACGTCACCTCTAGTTAACTCGATGCAGCACGCTGCACGTCCTAAATAAATAAATATTCACACAACCTTATCGAGCCCCAAGCTAAGCAGAAATTTCGTTAGGGTACTAGATAACTGATATACTTAATACAATACACTACATAAATGGATATTTTTACTATACATAGAAAACATCCAGAACACCCTGAACAAATATCTGCAGATAGTACAAACATTTGTCCCGAGGCGGGAATCGAACCCGCAACCTCCTGCGTCGCAGGCGCAGACCTTCACCCGCTGGGCCACAGAGGTCGTCATCGTAAAGATATGATATGAAAAAGATGAAGGAAATCGTGATGAGAAAAACCTATTACACTTTACAAGAAATCTTTGACGACTCCAGTATTATTTGACATGTGGTAAAAAATTTTTTTTAATCTATAATTCTAAATTTTGTCATTTTTATTTAATTTGTTTAATCTAAAATACTTCGATATTTCTAATACCTACCCAGTTAATTTTAAATTTCCTAGACATACATCTCAATACTGAGTCAGTCGACAGGTCAGGCTGTGTCCCTTAAGGGTCCGGCGACGGATGAATTTCCTATACAAACGTAATACCAAAATGATTTGTAATTTGAGCATATTTTCACCATGGTCTGGTATTATATGTATTAAAATAGTATTTATCTAGGTTCCTGCTACATTTTTTTTTCAAAATACCTTTCTGAAATGAAATTAAACCGAATCGCATTTTTACATTAAAGAATGAATGTTTTCTTAGTATTTGTGTAGATAAGTATTTTGAAAAAAGCTTGTGGTAGGAACCTAAATAAATACTATTCTAATACAAATAATATCAAATCATGGTGAAAATATTCTCAAATAACAAATCATTTTGGTACTACGTTTGTATGGGAAATTCATCCGTCGCCGGACCCTTAATACACCTTTGTTAGGAACCTGGTACATGGGGTTCTGTGATTCTGTGATATATTCTATAATTTTTTATATAGAATCTTAATTTTGACAATGCCCTTTTACAGCAGAATTATTTATATTTTTATGTTATTAGCTATTTCTATTACAATGTAAAATGTTGTCATAACCAAGTGTGCCTTGTGCTCCTACGTGAATAAATATATATAAGTATATATGAGTATATGATAGGTTGCTTGTTATTAAACTCATTGAATGTACGTTATCTCCAGAGCTGAGTGTTGCATTCAGATTTAGCCAACATTGCAACTAACATTGTGTATCATTGAAGTGTTAAACCTGACTTCAGTACCTATGCTGAGCATGTCGTCGGTTCTACAACAAGAGACAAGTATTTCTCCATGCAGCCGCCGGCACCTGACAATGAGGCCCTAGGCGCAGCGCCTGCTAACTAGACGAACACACGCGTGGCGCGGTGGTAGGGGAGAGTCAGATATTACCGCGCCCCTAAGCGAGAACGTCTATAGGTATAATAATTTTTTATTGTAAAACGAGCGACCCGCCCCGGCTTCGCACGGTGCAATGCTGATACGGACTGTTTTGTAGACCTTTTGAAGGTGTTCAATACCGTAGTACATTACTTTGATCTATCTCGTAGGGTGCAGCCAACGTATGCAATGTAAGCGTAAAAAAATGTGTTTATTTACTACATCACAGTAGAAACCTCTAAAATGATCAGTGTTTCTCTACTATATTATGCATTACACATAATATAAACCTTCCTCTTGAATCACTCACCCTTATAAAAAAACTGCATCAAAATCCGTTGCGTAGTTTTAAAGATCTGGTAAATATCCCGTTATTTATGACTTTAGTGTTAATAACCATGATGGATTTAAAAGTTTTATCTAAGCATACATAGGGACAGATAGACACCGGGAAGCAACTTTGTTTTATACTATGTAGAGATTGTGTGATACGGCTTAGCTTAGGTTAGATTTTTTTAAGGTAAGAAATTGCCTAAGCTTAACCATGTAGAACTTACCGAGATTAATTAGATCTAAAAAACACATAGAAGTAAAAATATGGAGAAAACTACAGCAGATACTAAAATTGAAATATGTTTTCTACAAAGGTGAAATTAGATATTTAGATTTATTAATGAGCATCTTAGCAAAAAACAATCTTGAAGTAATATTCGATACACCGAAAATCTTTTAACACGTGTGTGTATTCCGAGGCATCGGCGAGCGAGACGCGGCGCGCAGGGGGTTTGGAGACTTGCGCTACGAT
Organism: Eupithecia subumbrata; assembly: GCA_949316285.1. Lineage (NCBI taxonomy): Eukaryota > Metazoa > Arthropoda > Insecta > Lepidoptera > Geometridae > Eupithecia > Eupithecia subumbrata. The sequence continues at coordinate 13,153,495 of OX438632.1, read as the reverse complement.
ATTATTAGCACTCGAGGCAGTTGCTATGCGTAGTGGCTGGATATGCAGGGGCGCGGAATTGTCAACCGAGCGGTATTATCCAACTCTCCCCTACGACGTACTTACAAACACAAGGCGAAGTTCGCTAGTCGTTTTCAATGCTTCCAGAGTTGGGATATCACCCCCGGTTACACAAAGTCAGCGCTCAGCCGGCGGCGGCGGTGCAGCGAGTGAGCGCCGCCATGGTTAATAGTTAATTGGCTCCGAAGCAGCGCGCGGTTACATTATCTCAAGCTCCCCGCATGCCGTTACCTGCCACACTACTTAATGTAGTATTGGTATATTAATAATTAATGAAACAAGCGTTAGTATTCCACACGTTTATTGCAGACATCACGTTAGTAAGCTAAGTACAGACTTCACAAGTTAGCCACCACCACACAGACACATTTTGTTACAGATTAGTGTTATTAGTTGAGTAAACGTCAAGATAAATCTATCACTTGGTTATCTCAGCGATTTGTCGTAACACATCGAGCGACATATCGAGGCGGTCGGAATGTGCGAGCGACAGCGAGAGATCAGGACGTTTACTCATGCACCATTATGTTAGCCACCAGCACACCGTCACCGGCCCAGCCACCGTGCACGCCGACAGGCTCAAGTGATTCCCTCCCGCTCTTTTCTGCACTCACCGCTGCGCTGGCTGTCCACGGAACTCTTGCGCGAGGCTGCCGAGGACCGAGCGTCGCCCGAGCTCTCCCGATCGCGAGCCGAACCTTCCCGAGCGGAGTCGTCGTCGCGAGCCGCGGCCTCGCGGGGCGGGCTGTCGCGCGGGGGGAGTTCGGCGAGGGCCGAACCCTCCCGACCGTCCTCGGCGCGGGCCGGGGACTCCCTAACTTCTTCGGCACGAGCCGGAGACACCGGAACGGCGTCAACGCGGGCCGGACTTTCACGAACGTCATCGACGCGGGCCGGAGACTCCCGCACTTCCCCGGCGCGGGCCGGAGACTCCCGCGCGGCCTCCCTCGGGCGCGCGTCCTCCCGCAGGCGCGCCCAGTCCTCCTTGAGCCGCTGCACGCGCTCGCGCAGCCCCGCGCCCACGCCCTGCCGCTGCGCCACACACTCGCGCTCCATGTTGTTGTAGTTCTCCACGAGCTCGTCGATCTCGCAGGCGCGCTCCGCCACCGCGTCCTGCGCACACACACATAACGTTACACTTACGTCAACGTAAACCAAGTGGACAGTTGAGCCTGTGACGGCTGATTAACTCCTGAACCGACCTGCAGTAACGAACAACAGGATGAAGAAGAGTCGTAAGTACCTGCAGCAACGCCAGCGCGCGGTCCCTCTGCGCGTGCGGCAGCGCGCCGGCCGCCTGCGCGTCGGTGCGCGCCTGCGCCAGCCAGGCGGCGGCGCGGTCCAGGCGCGCGCAGTACTTGCCCAGCGCGCTCAGCTTGCCGGCCAGCAGTGCGCCGTGCGCCGCCAGCTCCGCCGCGACCTACGACACAAGTGATCACGACACTGCCGGTCAGCACGCCAGCACGCCATGCACCGGGCTCTGGCTCCAGAGCTGTGAGGGGGAGGGGATTCGATAGGCTCTAGAGAACGCACCGGTCAGTACGTAATGCATTGTTTCTGGAGACTAGAGCCAAGCTACAAGTTGGGATGGCTTTATTTGGACACAACGTATGATGTGAAACCATTTCAATATTCAGAACCGTATGCCACAGTATGATCGATCGGGCCGGAACTCTCGCCTAGTAACTCAGCTATGAGAAGACGAGTATGATTGCAACGAGCCCTGAGGCTGGCCACACCGCGTAACGGCCGCTGACTGCCCGCGCGCCCGCAGCAGACAGGTTGCTGACAAGGCTGTCCCCACAAGCGTCCAGTTGGAACAGTAGCGCTGGTGTACGGTAGGTGCTGCTGATGAGCTTGAACTCAAACTATAAAGAACTAACTAGCTGCTATGGGATCTATACTAACTACTACTCCGCTGTGTCGATCCCAATTTTATGATCTGTCTAATTCCGCGGCACAGAATACGAGCGAGTGGTTCCTTTGAGGACGCGCCGCCGTCCCGTTGAGCGGCGATAAAATGTCCGACTAAAGAGTAGCGAGAGTTACGCGTTTCCTATTTCAGACATGAAGGGACATCGTTTTATGGTCATAAACTCGACGCAGTGGAGATCATCTTTACGACGGAGTGGGCGAGGGGGAACGGAATTGGTATTGCGAACTCACATCCGTGGAAATTGGTTTCCGTAATCTACTAGTTAGGTATTGTGTTAGTGTATTTTATTTTATTTATTTATTTATTTATTTTGATTAGTAACTAACACGATTTTTACAACCAATTACACTAGTTACTTATACTAGTTACGTATTGTAGCTGGTTAATTGGCTTCTTCAAGATTCAACCTGCCGCCGCCGGCGTTCGTGTTTCGCGTGCGTATTGTTGTATCGGTCGCATTTCATACGTACCTTCCCTCTTTGTACTTCATTTGGTTGGTACATTACGCAACATTAGAAACAGCGCGTCTTTGCGTTTTTAGTTGTAACACACCACAGGCCATTTGTTGAGCTAGCGCTGGGAAAACGTTCCATAACTACCGAATTTTATTTTTATTTAGATCTATGTGTTCTTTAGACAACTTTTACTATACTTGAAGACACGTCCCGAGAAATGCTCCACAGGGCTTTATATCAATCTACAACACAATGATTTGAAGCAAAACATAAAGAGAGATGAAACTAGATAGAAGAGTGTATGTCTTAGTAATGTGTTATGTTATTCACAACGTGTCGTGTCGAGCTCTACCCCGTAGGTACGTAATGGCGACGCCCGAGTCCTTCGGAAGCGTACATTATCGGCGCAGCAGGCGCCAATAATGTACGCTTTTATTCATCATCATCATCAACCTAAATTAGTCCACTGCTGGACATAGGCCTCCCCTAATGAGCGCCATAGCGCCCTGTCTTCAGCTTGCCGCATCCAGCATCTGCCTGCAGTCTTTCGCAGATCGTCATCCCACCTGGCCGGAGGGCGTCCTACACTACGTTTGCCGAGTCGTGGTCTCCACTCAAGAACACGTTTGCCCCAGCGGTTGTCGGTTCTTCGCGAGATATGGCCGGCCCACTGCCACTTCAACTTGCTAATTCTTTGAGCTATGTCGATAACTTTGGTTCTCTGTCGGATGTATTCGTTACGAATTCTGTCCTTCAGAGAGACTCCGAGCATAGCTCTTTCCATAGCTCGCTGAGCGACTTTGAACTGGTGGACCAGCCCTACCGTGAGTGTCCACGTCTCAGCTCCGTAGGTCATGACGGGTAGGACGCACTGATTGAAAACTTTAGTTTTCAAGCATTGCGGTATGGATGACGAGAAGACTCGACGTAGTTTCCCAAACGCTGCCCAGCCTAGCTGGATCCTCCTCTTGGCCTCCTTCTCAAAATTATTTTTACCCAACTGCAGAATTTGCCCAAGGTAAGTATACTCGGAAACAATTTCGAGAAGGTGGCCATGTACGACGACCGGTCCCGGATCAATGAGGCCATTGATCATGACTTTGGTTTTATCCAAATTCATGCCAAGACCGATGCGTCGCGAGGCTGAGGCTAGGCCGTCCAGCATCTGGTTCAGCTCCTCTAGCGACTCCGCCATTAAGACTATGTCATCAGCGAATCGCAGGTGTGAGATGTGGTCGCCGTTTATGTTGATGCCCTTACCTTTCCAGTCCAGCGTCTTAAACATATCTTCCAACGCGCTCGTGAACAGTTTCGGGGATATAACATCCCCCTGTCTCACTCCTCTGCGCAGTTGGATGGGTTTAGACTGCTGGCCCTGTACTTGGACACTCATGGTGGCGGCCTCGTAGAGACATCTCAGCACCTCGATATAACGATAGTCTACTTGGCATCGCTGTAAGGATTCCAGAACAGCCCAGGTTTCGACAGAGTCAAAGGCCTTTTCATAGTCCACAAAGGCCAGACACAGAGGCTGATTATACTCTTCGAACTTCTGTATAATCTGCCTACACGGTGAGGCAGATTATGATGTTAGATGTTAGAATGTGGTCTATGGTGCCAAATCCTCCGCGGAACCCGGCCTGTTCTGGTGGCTGGAACTCGTCGAGTCTCCTGGCGAGACGATTCGTGACCACTCGTGAGAACAGCTTATAGACGTGGCTCAGGAGCGTGATGGGTCTGTAGTTTTTAAGGAGGGTTTTATCTCCCTTCTTAAAAAAGAGCACCACCAAACTCCCGCTCCACGCCTTTGGAGTTCTCCCACTGTGAAGGACGGCGTTGAAGAGGTTTTGTAGCTCCTGTACAACAGGGGCACCTCCGGCTTTCAAAAGCTCTGAAGTTATTCCGTCCTCACCGGGGGCTTTTCCATTTTTAAGCTGCCTCAGAGCTAACACGATCTCGTCTTGACTGATGTCTGGCAGTTCGTCGGTATAGTGGCGTGTCAGGGTGGCTCTAGAATCATGGTCGTCTCGCCGGGAATGGGGGGCATGTGCAGCGTATAAACGGCCATAGAAATCCTCTATCTCGGCGGAGATCTCCGGTTTCGACGATACGGTCCTCCCGTCGTGCGTTTTAAGCTTCGTCAGGTGGCTCCTGCCAAGCTGCTGAGTGAATACTTTGGACCCTCGGTTTCGCTCTATCGCCTCTTCGATGAGGCGTGTGTTGGAGCTCCGAAGGTCGCGCCGTACCATCTTCGCAATTCGCTTGTTCAGGTCTGACCTCTCTAACGAAGACGCTTGAGTGGTTTCCCGTCTTTTTGTCATCAGACCGAGAGTCTCATCCGAGAGTTTGGATTTCTTGCCAGTGCGCTGCTTTTTGCAAAACTTGATGCCCTCATCCCTCAGCGTTTCGACCAGATTGTGTAGGGTCTCGTCAGCGTCATCAGTGGGATCCAAGGCAACAAATCTATTCCCGAGAAGCTGCTGGAACTTCTCGGTGCCCGCCATGATTTGGATTGGGTTAGGTCGGAGCGTGGACTTCATCAGACGGTTTCTTTCAAGCTTCAAGTTGATATTCAGAGAGCCTCGGAGCAGTCGGTGATCAGATCCGGTATTGAACCTGTTGATCACTGAGACATCTCTGAATATGTGCTTGCTATCCGTCATGATGAAGTCGATCTCATTTTTAGTCACAGTGTCGGGGCTTTGCCATGTCCACTTCCTTTGAGGCTGTTTCTTAAAGAAGGAGTTCATTAAGAACAGCCCCTCTTTCTCAAGGAAGTTGACAAGCATTTGCCCCCTGTGATTCCTAACTCCATAACCATGCGGGCCTATTCGGGATTCGTTGCCAGTCTGGGTTCCCACCTTGCCGTTAAAGTCCCCCATAACAACGTTGAAGTGGGCCTTAGTGGTGTTGTGTAAGGCTTTGGATATGTCTTCATACATATCCTCCACTTCATCATCCGAGTGTGTCGAGGTCGGTGCGTAGACCTGAATTACCTTCATGCTATACCGCTTGGATAGCCGAAGGATCAGGTACGCTACCCTGTTCGACACACTGGAGATTTCTTGAACGTTGCTAGCGAGAGCCTTATTTACGAGGAACCCTACGCCACCCTGGGATGTTTTATCACCCTCGCGAAAGTAGAGAAGATGGCCTGAGTCTAGAGTTACGGTGTCCTCCCCCTCTCTACGGACTTCACATAACCCCAGAACATGCCATTTAATATTCTCTAACTCCACTTCCAACTGCGCTAGATGATGGTCCAGCCTCAGAGTTCGTCCGTTAAACGTCGCCAGGGTCAGTTTTTTGAGCAATGAATGGTAGCCTAATGTAGCCCGGGGATTCCTAGCACCCCCTGCCCCGCCGTTACCGTGGCCGCTACCATGGCCAGGAATAGCGAGGCGGCCGGGAACTGGGGGCCATTTTTTGGCTGCTTTCATCATTGGGGGGGGTAATGCCCATAATCCCCACGCTGGGCATTGCGGGTTGGGGATCGCAGTTTGGTACAGTTGCTCTGCAGGGGGCGCTGCTGCCCGCCCCCCGGTGTGTGTTTCCCTTAGTCGCCTCTTACGACACCCACGGGATGAGTTGGGGTGGTGCAATTCTATGCCGCCAGCACCACACGGCGAACGCTTTTATTACATTTACTTAATTAGGTCATATGTAAAGTTAAGTAAACTGGTACTAACACATATGTACCATGCATGACTAAAGCCAATTGACGACCTCAGTGGCGCAGCGGGCGAGAGTCCGCCTGCGACGCAAGAGGTTGCGGGTTCGATTCCCGCCTCGGAACAAATTTGTGTACAATCTGCAGAAATTTGTTCCGTTGATCTGGGTGTTTTTTATGTATAAAAAAATCTATCTATGTATATAATGTATTAAATATATCAGTTATCTTTATCTAGTACCCATAACACAAGCTTTGAGTAGCTTACTTTGGGGCTAGATGGTGCTGTGTGGATTGTCCGGCATTATTTATTTATTTCATCTTATAACGTACGTATAAGTTACCCATATTGGCTTTGCAGAGTTACGAAGTGTGGTCTATCCTCAAACAGGCCGCAGTCGATCACACAGATTTCAATAAGGGGAACGGAAAGACTGAATCGGAATCGGGTGGTTTGCTCCAGTGGCCTGGTGCTTAGATGGCACGTAAGATCCGATCATAGAATGAAGTATAGTTGGTAATTGTTAGATTTCAGATTTCATTTATTCATAAAGTTTCAGGTTTATAAATAGATCTTACAATTAATAATAATAATAATAATAATAATAATTAATAAATTTTTATTTATTTCTTCACAAAAGTGCTTGACAATTTTTTAACAAAGGACTAAGCTAGGGATTTTATCAGGTAAAACATTGTCAGACCCTGTTTTGTGAAGACTGGTGCCTGATGTAGGTTCTAAGAACCTGTGTTACAGGTCACCAGGACTTCGCTCAACGGACCTATACAAAAGACCTGCACCGCATATAATGTTGGTATTTAAATAAATAAATAACAGTAACTGTCCAGTACCCCATCATCTCTGACTGGCCTGGGGCTAGATGAAGCTGTGTGAAGCGTCCAGTGTTATTTATCATTTTACAAGAAAAATATAAGAAAAATATAGTTGCTAGTAAAATTAAGGTTAAGTGTTACAAACTATACAAACAGTCACAATGCCTGTCAGAATACTAGTGTGAGTGTGTGTGAGAGTGTGAGTAATGTCAGTCCTGGGCTACAAGAGACACCAAGAAACACCAAGAAAGTGAGGAGATAGAGTGTTGAGTGAGGATATGTGTAGAAGTAAAGTGGTCCTAGGGTCTCCCGAGAACACCACTCTCCTTAGAGCCTGGGCAACAGGAGACACCAGGATCCTGTACCTAAGTGAAGAAGTGTGCGTGAAGGATAAGATGCTTGAACGATCGTCAAAGCTAGTTTGTGAATTTAGATAGGTTAATTATTCTAACAGTAACTACCAAAACCTGCCTTTTCAGGCGTTTGAATAAACATAATATTAAAATTTAAATTATCATAAATTGCGTATGAAAATACAAGTTAAATGAAATTTACAATAAAAAGAGGAATGATGTCACGTGTGGGAGTGAGCAATAAGTGTGTACTTAACGCATTCACTGCCCCACCACTGAAACGCAGGAGGACATATGCGTCTTGGGCCATGAAAGTATTTATTTAATTTAAAACCGGGTGTAATGTAGAACGGGTGCAAGTTCAGGAAAAAAGAGGTGGATGGAGACGGGCGTTGTATTAGAGTTGGATTGTCCTGGTGACATCATTACAGTAAAGTGTTACGAGGTCTGTAGGAAACGCGGCTAGCTCTTCCCGGGATGATAAATAAATAAATAATGCTGGACAATTCACACAGCATTATCTAGCCCCAAGCTAAGCAGAGGTTGTGTTATATAAAGTATACATAGAAAACATCCAGAACGCGCTTAATACAATACAAGATATATGTATAAAAATATACATATATCTATGTAGTGTATTGTATTAAGTATATCAGTTATCTAGTACACATAACACAAGCTCTGCTTAACTTGGGGCTAGATAATGCTGTGTGAATTTTCCAGCATTATTTATTTATTTGTCCCGAGGCGGGAATTGACCCCGCAACCTCCTGCGTTGCAGGCAGACCTTCGCCCGCTGCGCCACAGAGGACGTCCGTCATGATTAGAGATTGCAATCCGGATTATCCGAAATCCGAATTATCCGAATTATCCGGATAATTTGGCTATTTTTTTTATCCGGATAAATGAATAAAAAATCCGGATAATACGGATAATTCGGATAAGTTTTAAAATGCTATATATTATTTTTATGAACAAATAATTTAGCTCGTGATCGTAAATAAGCTTTAATTTGAAACTTTACATTATATTTAAGGTACCTATAACCTCAAACTTCTTTATTCGTGCATTTCTGGTTACACAAGCCTACGGACAGGTACCTACACAGCTAGGTGACCGTAGGCTAGCTTAGCCGGCTAAGTATATACGTCGCATTGTCTTACGCTTTATACCTGCCTACCCCCGCGCCACAAGCCGCACCTCCTGCGCACTCACCTGTTCAGGTACCCAGTCGTCCCGTGAGTTTTATTGATAGTGGTTGTGTTGTCCGTGTAAATGCATTGAGTTGGAAATGTGTCCAGTCGAAGTAGGTAAGTACTTGTAGGTTTTAATGAATTTGTTATTTTGCCGCTTTTAGTAGTACAGTATTCCAGGGTCAAGCGTCTCTATTTTCCAGTTCTGTTTTCATAGCAATGAATCATCATTATATTAATTTATTCCTTCAACCCTGTTCTTTTCTCAATGTGCGATAAAGTTGTGGGTGCGCAAAGATTTGTCTGATCGACCTCAAATGTATCGGCATTGTGTGCGGTTCTTTAAATATATTAATTTGTTGTCTTTCTATTCCTTAGATTAAACGCATAATGGAGTTTAAGGAATATACCAAAAAGTCGAGTGACAAGTCCAGTGTATGGCAGCACTTCTTGAGATCCACGAATGGACTCGAAGCTAAATGCAAACTCTGTCATACCATTTTCAAGATGGGTGGCAGCACGTCTCCTTTACACTACCACCTGCTGAAGAAACATTCAATTGATTCAAAAAACAGTGCATCTGTTACCGCCAATAAAAGACGAGAAGATACATCTACAGCTTCAACAAGTAGAAGCGATGGTCCACCCTTAAAAAAACAAAAAATGACCGACTATTTTGAATCCAAAGATTCTCTACCTAACGTCATATCAAGAATGGTAGTCCTAGATGGGATACCACTGAAAGTATTTTGTACGTCGCATGATCTTAGGAAACTTATAGAAGTAAATTCTAAAGAAACCCTTCCAAAATCACCAAATTCAATAAAGAAAATGATTATGAATAAATATGACACAGAAAAGAAAGCTCTAATGGAAGAAATACAAGTTATGCGGAACAAAAACGTCATGTTTTCAATAACCCTGGACGAATGGACTTCGTTGAAATCGCACCGATACATGAATATTAACATTCATTTTCGGAATGATGGTGATAATGTAGCCAAAAGTCTGGGATTAGTAAGGATTTCAGGGTCTATGGATGCCGAAGCTTGTGGGAATCTAATACAAAAAAGATTAGATTCATTTGGAATTCGTCTATACAAAGACATCGTTGGAATGACAACTGATGGCGCACCTGTAATGGTAAAAGTGGGAAAGATTCTGCCGGTCCCGTATCACCAACTTTGCTTTGCACATGCTGTGCAGCTAGCTGTGCTAGACGTGTTATACAAAAAAAAACGAAGAACCCGAAGAAGCTGAGACCTGCGCAGACTCCGATTCAGAGAATGAGGAAGATGGATTCGTGATAGAGCACACAAGAGCACGAGGATTATTAAACGATGATTTCAAGGCCATAATAAAGAAAGTCCGGTCAGTGGTGAAGTTATTTAAAAATTCACCGACGAAAAACGATACCACGTTACAAAAATACGTACAAAACGAATTCGGCAAGGAGCTACAACTACTCCTAGACTGCAAAACACGATGGAACAGTCTAGCAACGATGATCGAACGTTTTTTAAAACTAAAAAAATGTGTACAAAAAGCTTTAATTGATGTTAAATCTGCTTTAACATTCACGGAAGATGAATTTAACTGTCTTCAAAATCTGAACACTAGTCTCAATATGACCAAAACTACAGTGGAAACACTTTGCTGTAGAGATGCCACGATTCTAACGGCTGAAACAGCCATAAAATTCTTGGTGCTGTCTTTAGAAAAACGAGACCGAATTTGACAGAAACTGGCAAATTCCTTAAAAGCCAGGATTAAACAGAGACGTCTCTACAAAGTTGTCGGGGCCTTAAAGTATCTCAACAATCCTAGCCAATTTTTTAACGAAAACGAAGATGAAGACACTTTTAAAAAATGCACGTATGAAGAGCTTAAGGATATCCTGTGTGAAGTTGCAGCCATGACTGAAGGCAACACTTTAACAACAAGAACGAGTTCTAGCACAGAAACATTATGTGAATCGGATTCGGAAACCTCGGCGCTGTCATATAAAGAACAGCTCAATCGTCAACTGACTCTTGCAAGTGAGCAGCCATCGACTTCAACTAGCCGAACCGATCTGGATTTACCCGCACAAATCCACATTGAAATGGCTCTATTCGAAAACAGTGGGCGTCGAGGTGAAATTTTAAGAGACGTATACAGTAGGTTGCTGGCTATACCGCCAACAAGCGTCGAATCAGAAAGAGCTTTTTCAACAGCTGGACTCTTTTGTAATAAATTAAGGTCACGCTTAAACGACGAAACCTTGGATGCGTTTATGTTTTTAAGATCCCGGTTTTTAGCCCAAAAAAATATGTAAAATGCTTTACGTTGTGGCTCAGATCGTATGTTGAGCTACAGACATATTAGAGACAACAATAGTCATGTTAATGTTATTGTTCTATTAAAGTAATGAGTAAATTTTAATTCCAACTTATTTTTGTGTGACAAAGATTTTCAAACAGTGTTAATGTTTTAGTTTTTTCTTTAAATTTTATTTTGTTGATTTGATTTTTAGCTATTGTATTGATTATAAATACTGATGAAGCAAAATATTATAAAAAAAGAGGCATTCGAATGGCCGACGGCAAAAAAATGTTTAGTTTTGTTATTAAGTTATTTAGACTTATGTTAATTTTAAAGTACAGCTTAATACGAATACTGACAAAGAGTATGTGTATATTTCATATTTTTTAATTTTATTTGAAGGAAATCAACCAGTATATTAAGGACTGATTTAACATAATGTAGATTAAAGATGTTTTTTAACTAGTGTAAAAACATAGATTCTTAAATTTCATAATGATATCTACCTATTTATAACCTAGATACATAATTAAGCTATTGAAAGCTGAATAAAAATGATTCATAAAAAAATATGCTGTTTCATTCATATTTTTAGTTTGCTTAGTTAGTCAGTTAACTATAACAAATTTTAATAATGGAGAAGATAATTAGATGTTAGGAATATAATCAAGATATTCGAATCACCATCACACTTAAAACTCTCTAGAAAACTAGATCGCGGTTTCGCCCGCGTTTTTCCGAGATAAAAAATAGCCAATATGACAATCCAGATTAATTATTACATCATCAACATAGAGTAGCATTACCTTATCTCACCTATGAATAATTTCCACCCTATCCGTTCTTTAGTTTTCGCGGGAAGAGGTAACATCGAAACTCTATTTTAAGTGTGATCAGAAAGTTTGTAAACATGGATAGATAAATCGAGCGTTACCTTGTCGCGTCAAAACTACTGATCGGAGTAGGTTTTTTTGTTAAGTAGTTATACCATACACTGGAATACCATAAAGCCTTTATTCTCGGGCAACTGCGTGCAAAAGCTTGTTTAAAATTACAATTCTGCCTTTTAATTCTACAGTTCTTCGAATTATCCGAATTATCCGGATAAGTGAATGATGAAATCCATATTATCCGGATAAGAAAATTATCCGGATAATGCAATCCCTAGTCATGATGATACAAAAGTCGAGTATATGGAACAATAGCTGTATTGTATAAACTACGACTAATATGCTGTTAATGAGTGTGGTTTGGATGATCGCTGCTGATGCACTGACCTCGTAGGCGCCCGGTCCGCGCTCGCGGCACGAGTAACCTACTTAGGTCAAACTGCTGATGATGCTAATATCCTAACTACGCGATCTATGTATCGACCAAGGTGTTTGTCCAGCAGTGAGGTAGAGTAGAGTTAGTGGTGTAGTTACCTGTTCTAGTTGTTGGTGCAGCTGGTTGTGTCCGGGCGCCGGCGCGCGCAGCCGCGCCGCCACTTCCTCTTGCCGCGCCTGCAACACACAACACATACGAGTACATAACACATGGTACAGAGGAGGAATGGAGGGAACAGAGAGTGTACCTGTGTTTACACACACACTTGTGCACTATAATATGTCCTGCGCATCTGGCTAGTCTTCGAGAGACTGGCCGCCGTAGTCGAAATTCGGCTAGGAGGACATTATTATTATTAACACATGGTAACACCTGTGGTATAAAGTTGCGCGACTGCGAATGATCTGGCTAGTCGAATGATCTAGTACGACTACTAATTTACTCATTCGACTTGAATATTAGTAATATACTAATCTAAGTCGAATGACAACTAATAATTAGTAATTACTAATGCCTCTCCGAATTGATCGAGGCGTCGAATAACGAATTGAGTTCGACTGCCCGACTCAGGCAGTCACCATTACTAATCAAATTAGTTACTAATTTGTTAGTACCTAACTAATTTGATTAGTTGTGGTTAGTAATGGCCAGAGGCGTCGAATAACGAATTGAGTTCGACTGCCCGACTCGAGCCGTTGCCATTACTAACCAATTAGTTACTAATTTGTCCTAGTCATTCGAATGGTTCGAATGATTTGTGAAGTCGAATATTTGAAATCATTCAAAGTCGCGCATCTTTACTGTGGGAACACTATACAGCTCATGATGGCCAGCGCTCTCGATACTGACACTTTATTAGAGGCAATTATTTGAACACCGCACTCCGATGTTTACGGCATCGTACAAAGTAGATCCATCGTAAGCGCACACGAGAGCTCTCAGAGAATAAATTATATTCCTCGATATTTTTCGCAAAGAAAATGTTGTGGGAAATCAATGTCAAGACAGTCAATTCTCTAAGTTACACTGCTCTGACGTAGACTTAATAGAGCACTATTTCCAAGAAGGCCGGATAGGATGCACTCCACGATTCAACCGTCGGTTGCATGTAAACGAAAACTGGTGTGCAGTTCAAATTGAGTTGAATGGGAACATAAGGTTTGTAAACAGGATCTAGTCGGTGGCGAAGTGTGCAACACCGTTATCAGCAGGGGTATTTTAATTCACCGATTCGTTTCCGAATCGAATCCGACGGATCTTTAAAACGCTATTTTGTTCTCGCCTCGGGTTGATGATCGAAAATTCGAAGCGAATCGTTGACTAATGGCCATGTCAATGAGGAGGAGCTCTTTATTTCGATCATCAACCCGAGGGGAAAACAAAATAGAGTTTTATAGATCCGTCAGATTCGATTCGGAAACGAATCGGTGAATTAAAATACCCCTGCTGGAGTAGGGCTCTGGTGGTGGGGCGCTGGCGCGGGCGCCGTGCGACCGGAGGGCAGATGACATACACTCACGTTCTGTCGCGGCGGCGGCGGCGCGGGCATAAATATAATATGCCAGACATATTACGAACCCGTCTTGTAGCAACATGCACCGTGGTAAACAACCACGTTGGCAGCACTTTGCACACTGCACTCGCGTCATGAGGGGACCATTAGGTATATCGAGCACGTTATTGGGATTCCGTTTATTCTGGCTGCAAACTGTTTCTGCTGACAGGGTTAGTACCTAAACTGGCAACACATGGAGCAAAACTTTTAAATCCATCATGATTATTAACACTAAAGTCATTTATAACGGGATATTGACCACGATTTGAGTTTTGAGCTTTCCAAGGATTTGCAAGGCTTTGCAGGAGGCCATTGAGATTACCAAACACAGGAACTTCAACCGAGAAGAAGGCTTCCAATTATCCGGAACTTGGAATCCTGTTGTGAGAATGTGCAAAAACCGAAGAAGTGTTGTACCAACCGGGCCGCGTTCTGATACCGTCAGTGTTGTGTGTCGTGATCGAGTTGCGTTCGATAATGAAACCGGTGGTAGTAGTGACGTGAGTAGATCGATATATCTGCCAATAACAACTCACTCGCAGTGCCGTCAGTTATTCCGTGATCATGGCGCATGTAACTGTGCCGAAATATTGGAAAGCTCAAAACTCAAATCATGGTAAATATCCCGTTATAAATGACTTTACATGGAGCAAAGCATCAGTGGACCAATCATTCGTTTACCGAGTCGCGCAAGTCGAAACTGCACCCCTTCCTCCTGCAGGCGCCGGCGCACCACCCGGCCCACCGTCTCACGCGAGCACCGAACCCAACCTCTACCGTTTATTCTAACTAGACACGAATCTTTCTACTATAGACGGTTATATGCACCAAAACTTTTCACATATAATCACAATATATCTCGCGATTAAACGAGATGAGACATAACCAGCCACGACTCGACAAGTGACCCCACCGCGGACACAAAGCGACCCGTGGAGTGGAGACGGTCGCAGAAATACTCGCTCCGACTGAAACTAACTGAAAACGCAACTCTTCATCGCTACACTCGAATCACACAGGCACCTGCTCGAGCAAAAGTGAACTCTACTCGGACGTTATAAGGTGAATGCGCGGACGAGTTTTGAAGACGTTTCGGAAGTGCGATGCAAACAAGCGATGTGACAGAAATATTTTCATTTCATAGTCAGAAATAGATCCTAGTCGCGAGCGAGGGGCTTCACGGCCGGCGCGAGTGGCGCCGCCGCTCTTTGTGTGTCGCCGAACGGACGAGAAGCTCGCAGGCTGCTCGAGTGCTCGCCTGAGAGGCTGGCTGCATATCGCAGGGTCTAGCTATCAGGATCAGAATTAATCGTTTATTTGCAGAATACAATAATTACATGCCAAGATCTTAAAGCTATGTGATGACAATGTATTCGACCATTTCGACCCGCAAGCAGGTGTGCAAATACTAAATATGTCATTATTATTATTAGGTAGTTTAAAATATCAGTAAATTTATTTATTATTCATTTATTTATTAATTTGAAAGTAACCAAATATCTAACTGTTTCTTAAATAAGTTTCAATTTTTTTTCAGTCATGTCTGTCTGTTTTTTTTTCTTTGTACCTTATGGTGTTTCCTATAGCGAAATACATGTGTGTTATTATTTATTTATTTATTTATTTATTTGGCACACAAAACAGAATAAAATCAAATATTAAACAAATAGAAGGACAAAATAATAAAAACTAAACTGTATCCCTAAATATGTGTACACATCATGATTTAGTTTAGAGTTATTGTTGAAATAGGAATAAAATATAGATTGTAACAACATCAAGTGAAATATAATATAAATATAATTATATTCATAGATATATATTTAGTTTTAGGCACGTTACTCATTTTCTTTATTATTTTAATTAGTTCAGTTATTATGTATTTAGGTTCAATAAGCGGAAACTCTTTTAGCTTTATTTGTTCTAATATTATGTATACAAGTAGTACAAGCTTTTTGTTTCCCAAATAAATAAAAATAAAATAAAATAAACATCAAGTGTACGAATGGAATAAAATAAAATACAAATACAATGACCATTTGAAAACAAAAGCGAAAGATGCCACCCTCGTTAACCTTGACCGTGATCTCCAACGGTTTCCCGATGCGGGCCGCAGAAACGCGCGCGCGGCGAGCGGCGAGCGGCGCTGAGCTTGCAAGCTTATCGCTCGCATCGCGGTTTGTAAGCAAGAGCTTCAAACGGAACTAGTATCATTCGATGTCATTCAGCGAATACTTCCTAAGTTCCGAATGCGGCCGTTGCTCTGAGACGACGTTCCGCGGACATTTCAACCGACTCACTCACATGATAAATGTACCAGAAGATTGCTCGACGAGACAAGACGCTATATCAAATCAAAATCAATCAAAAACTGTTCATTTCCATAAATACAATAAATGTTCACTCAGAAAACTTAATAACTTATAACTTAAGAAGTTATCAAAAGACGTCTTCAGGAAGATTAACACCGTACGAGTCTTTGCTAATGGGTTCCGTCAAAAGCTGTGCGAAGTTGACGCGCGGCGGAACCCACGACGGTTACCGACAGTCAGCTGAGAAAATATCTATTCACTGTCCAGTTTTCAATTTATCTAAATATTGTGATACTTTAAATACAGCATTCTGACAAGTACGATGACTACTTTTTACAAACCAAGTGTGAGTGAACTTTTATTCGAAAAGTTCTAAGTAAAATAAAAGCCGACCTCTGTGGCCGAGCGACGACCTCTGTGGCGCTGGCGAAGGTCTGCCTGCGACGCAGGAGGTTGCGGGTTCGATTCCCGCCTCGGGACAAATGTTTGTACGATCTGCAGATATTTGTTCAGGGTGTTCTTGATGTTTTCTATGTATAATAAAAAATATCTATCTATGTAGAAGATATATTGTATTAAGTATATCAGTTATCGAGTACCCATAACAAAAGCTCTGTTTAGCTTGGGGCTAGATAACGCTGTGTGAATTGTCCAGCATTATTTATAAGTGAAAACTTGGGTATATAGTCCCAAGTTTTCACTTAAATAAATAAATACGGGGTGATTATATCTGAGCAGCCGACTGTACAAAGGCATCACACCGGCGGCTCTTCGGTATTTACAAATAGTGGATATACCTACGCCCGCGCCGGACCGACCTTGCACCCGCCCCGTTCAACAGATTGCATTGCGTTGCTGACAGCGACCATTACTGCTCTACTTGACAACGTTCCACTTTTTCCTGCTGCAGTGGGTACGAAGCACGAGCATTGTTTGTCTCGCTTTGATGAAGCGAGGCAAAGCACCATCCGCGGTGAATGTCGAAGGTGAAAATGCATTTATGACTCTATCTATAAATACGTTTATGGACTTCGGCCGCTGGACTCGGGAAATGAACTAAGAATACGTTTATTTATTTTATTTAATAACAGAGCTAGCGTAGTTTTGGTTTTTATAGTGCGTAAGCCTCACACTCTAGCTAATTTCTAAGAAATCAAATAATATCGCAAAAAATTTTGACTTCGGCAGGACTTGAACCCGCATCCTTCCGTCAGTACCGGAATGTGCTAACCAACTACACCACGAGGTCAAGTGACACAGGAGTCGAAGTCAAAAAGTTTTGCGATATTATTTGATTTCTTAGAGCTAGCGTACTAGTCACACAGGAATTTCAATACAATAAACTTGATACAATTCATCTTCATGCGCTTCTCAATAGTACTAAATAAAAGCTCTAAACTAAGGTCATAAGTTTCCTCCGGGCATGTTTGGAATACCTGAGTGTTAGATAATGTAATGTAATGATTGTTTACAAACAACACTGAGCTGCGCGCGCGCACTATTTATACCGCGGCGTCCATAAATAGCGGCGGCGATGCGCCGCACAGGACAACGCACCCGAGACGCGACGTCGCGTCACATGCGACAATTACACGTGTTTTTTTCACGCAACATTTTTCGAGTTCGAGTACGTTTTAAAGCGCGCTCTTTTGGTAACGCGCATTTTAAAAACCATCTGGTCAACCAATCAGCGAGAAGTGTTTGAATGTGAACGTATGTTTCGGACCGATGTTTTACCAAAGCACGCGCTTCAAAATTTCATCATCATCAGTCTATGAATCTCTCTATTTATTTAGATTGACCGAAAACACACAACCTGGGCCTGCATACAAATGGAATTGTGAATTAGAATAGAACACACTCTGTGTTTTATTTAACGAGTAACTAGTGATAGTTGGCACACCCCTCTCAGGTATCAAGAGGTCCTTTGAAGCGAGCGCGAGAGGGGTCGGGCGCACCGCCTAGTCGCGAGCGCCCTCCATCCCCCACACTAGGGGTGCTAGGGGTGCTTGTTATCACAATGCTCAGGATCCTCCAAATACATTTATTACAGGCAAGTGGATACCTACCAAAGAATAGGTTTGTAAACTATTTTGCTGCACCGGCTATAATATATTTTTCATCCCCCCATCTCGGAAAGAGTATTTTTGATGATATCTGAGTGCAAAATCCGTTTTTATCCGCTAGAGGATAAATCAAAATTGAATTTAGAACATCCTGTGCACTAAGTTTGTGAATTCAAAACATCATTAAACCTATTTACTTCTACCTCGAAGTATATCATTGGTTATCATTAGGTACTACACACTCACGGATTAGGTAGTCATCGTAATTAGTGTGCCGCTGACACGCGTCCACCTCACAGCATCGGAATGAGCGCGTCATTACCGGCCGCGATGTCACGCGCCCCCTAGGCCCCTACCCACGCACCCCTGTCCCCTGCCTGAGACATTGTCCCCGCGAACTAATTCATTGTCCCCACATAGCGACACGGGTTAACGCAAGCCAATTCGTACCCAAATGGTGCCAACGGGATTTTATTTATCGTTTATCAAATATCAAAGCGCTTTATTTCCTTTAGACCTTACAGGACTCTTGGACGCGTCACAAAATTCAAATTACTTGAGTAAAACTACAAATACAAAATAAAAATACAAAAAAAATTTATAAAAAAATACAATAATCTATACTTATAATAAAACTGTAACAGGTCCAATTCTGTACATTGAAGATATTTTGAAATTTTTTTTTTGAGGGCACTCTATTATCGATACTGAAGCCAAAACTGCAATTTTTTTCATTCATGTCTGTCTGTCTGTCTGTCTGTCTGTCTGTCTGTCTGTCTGTCTGTCTGTCTGTCTGTTTGTTAAACGCGCATCACGCCGAAACTACTGAAGGTATTGAAATGAAACTCGGCACGATTTTAGGTCATACTACGAGGAAGGACATAGGATACTTTTTATCCCGGAATTCAGTCAGGTTTCCCTGGGAGAGGGGATGAAAGTAAAATTCTTTAACTGCGCATCACGACGGAACTACTTAAGGTATTGAAATAAAACTCGGTACGATTTTAGGTCATACCACGAGGAAGGACATAGGATACTTTTTATCCCGGAATTCAGTCAGGTTCCCCTGGGAGAGGGGATAAAAGTAAAATTTCTTCACCGCGCATCACGTTCACGCCGAAACTACTGAATGAGTAGGACTGAATTGGTACAATTTGTGTTCAAGGAAGGACATGGGATACATTTTATCCTGGAATTCAGTAAGGTTCCCCTGGGAGAGAGGATGAAAGTAAAATTCTTTAACCGCGCATCACGACGGAACTACTTAATGAATTCGAATGCAACTCGGCGTGATTTTAGTTCGTACTATGAGGAAAGATACATTTTATCCCGGAATTCAGTAAAGTTGCCCTGGCAGAGGGGATGAAAGTTAAATTCCTTCACCGCTCATCACGCCGAAACTACATAGGTAATGAGTTGGAATGTAACTTGGCACGTTTTGAGTTCATACTACAAGAAAGGACATGGAATACTTTTAATCCTGGAATTCAGTAAGGTTCCCCTGGGAGAGAGGAAAAAGTAGAATTCTTTAACCGCGCATCACGACGGGTCTACGCGTCGTCCGATTTCATGCATTCTTTTTGTTAGAAACAGAGATGCAAGATCGAATATGACTAATTCAGTAGAAAGTCGAGTAGAAAATCAGTAGATTGATGAAATAATCTGTAGATTGAAGAAAAAAATTAGTAGATAAAGGGTAGGTAAGTTCCTATCTATTTATTTTTCTAAGACGCACCCATTAGTTAGGTTCCTACCTACTAAGGTGGTGGGTCTTGGAAAAATAAGTTAGGTTCCTGCCTTACATGATATATGGTGGTTTAGCTGGTCCAGCGAAGTTTGGTTGGAGTCTTACTCCAACCAAACTTCGTGTACAATTAAATTAATTAATTATTGTGGTCCACTTAAACTAACTGGACCGCAGAAAAATATTTTTTATTGTGGTACACAGCCAACTGTACCTACCTACTAACGAAAAAAAATTACGGTGGTCCAGTCAAATGGATCAGGAGCCCAATTCTGCAAAACAATTGCTTCAGTATGACAATGGAATCGTTGCAGAATCATCACGTAGAATCCTTAGATTAATAAAATTCCAGATAGTGCGCGCGAGATAAATTAATATGTAGTTTCAAACTTGACGCGCGTCTCTCCATCTGCATTCATCATAATTTCTTTCATCCAAGGTGGAATACCAAAAAGTGTCATTCTGTGACGATAGCCCTGTCATAGTGAAGAGATTAGTATAGCAGAATAGGGCCCCAGCTGTGAGTAAGTCAAACGAGTAGGACACTTCTTAACACTGACGCTGGCCGAGTCGTAGCTAAAAGTCGTGTGGATAAAGAATGGGATTGAAGATGACAATATGCTATCCCCCGTAGACCCCACACGATTTTTTGGACGGCGGCGTTTCATAATATGAGAGACTTAAATGTGAACTTAATTAGTCGGCAGGTAAGGCAATCGCGAACGAAGTCGCGGGTACAGCTAGTAATAATAATATAATTGGAAATACAGTGATCACTGTGATTATTTGTTCAGTTTAATCTTTTTAAGGTAAAGAAAGAAACGAACAAGAAACCTTTAAGAACCTTGTTTAGATGTTAGTTTTCGAGCTGAAGCAAAACTCGTCCCAAGCTTTTTATCCTCTTGATAATCTCATATTTTTAGCAAGCCTTTTTACAGAAGATAAGTTTGACAATTTGTTTGAATTTATTAATTGATAATTTTTACAACTCACTTGGAGTTTTGTTGTAGAATCGTTTACATTGGCCCTTTAAAAGATATCCTAGCTGCACAGCTAGTTTATTCTTATTCTAGTTTTTAATTGATGTATGTCGCTATTTTTAGGGAACCAATTTATATTTCTATGAGTGTACACCAACACAAACTAGGTTCGTAGTTGGCCCGCTTACATTCATAATGAAGTGTACACCAAGTTTTCATAAATATATTGATATGGTACTGTCATTATGTTTATATCGTTGAAGTTATCACGTAGGGATTCTCTGGGATCCACCAGAAGAGGGCTTGTTAGTACTGAAATTTTGCAGACATAAACCTTGTTCTAAATTTTGAATAACATGAAGGTTACTTTTGTCATGGTTAAATGCGTGCGACGCCACGGGCGGAAGCTAGCGGAACTTAAATTGTCAATTTAGAAAACAAAACCAATAATAAATAAAAGAAAATAAATAATATTATTTATTTTCTTTTACATAAAAGTAAAATGAAAACAAGTTCAGCTACCTGTAGATTGTTTGCATCAGTCTACAGTTAGCTCAATTGTTTCAATTGTATATACACAGTTCTAATTTATTTCTATTATTTATTGTAATTTTCTTTGCTTTTAAATGAAAACAATATATTTCATTTATTACTTTCAAGTACATTGTCTTCTGCAAGCTCAGATCAAAGCGACCCTCCTTGTCTCGGAACGATACTAAAGCAGAGCTGAACTGAACTGCAAGTACAGTCGACCACGCAAATGACCACATCGCGACAACACGGAGCGACGGACGGATACAGTTCGAATCGCATCGACAACACTCACTCTACTTTGTCAACCAACAAGAAGGCCGTACAAAAGTCACTGCAGCAGCAGTGTGCTGCAATGGAATCCGGGCCTTGCACGCTGGTGTTACGGTCGGTTATTGATGGCATGCGGCAAACGTCCAGCCTCACGGGACGAGGAAGCAACGTGAGCTCTATCCCGTCTACTTAAAGTCGGTTTTTAGTCGTCAGCCTCCCGCTGGCGGGCTGCCAGCACGACGCCGCGTCGGGAGCTCCTTGCTGCCGTGCGATGAGGAATGGACGCGGCGCGGGTACTAATGGCTGCGGTCATTGGAACAGCCTGTGTCGTGCCGTGTATAGGCGACCCATTACTCTGGTGGTCGGATCTGATTTGCTATTAAGCACTTTATGCGAAATAGTTAAGGGTGGTTTTATTGTGTCGCGCGCTGTACTGTTACATACTCACACCCGCTCAAAACCCAAGCTGTTGCAATGCGACACGACTTTTTTTGTTCAACCGACCAACTAACACGACAAAATTTAAACACACCTCTTTGAATGGAGCTGTCATAAGGCCACACGCACGGACGTGGAACGTCGCATCGGTTGGTCGGCGAGTTTGAATTTCAAACTTCAAATTTTGTCGTGTCGGTCGAGCGGAAATCAGGCGTTGTTTGTTTACAAAAAATAATAATATCAATGTGTCTTTGGTAACCGAAATACAAGGAAGATGTGTACTGTGCGTGGAGTACCTAAATGGAACAAAAACTAGGTACAAAAATCGTATTTGGTTGACAAAGAGTGGTCGATAGTAGTAGGTACCCGAAGAGTGAAAACGGAACTTATTGTATAACCTTTTTAGTAGGTATATTTACATGTCGACTGACGACGGATGACGCTTCGGTTTGGACACAATGGCATTGTCGTACGACCAACTAGTCGTACGGCAATGCGAGCGAACGATTTTGTCGTCGAACGACTTTGCAATTAGGACATAGCGTCACACGCGCAACGTTGTTTGTCTGGTAGCCCATGTATGGTCACTTTCTCCTTAGTAGTGACATTTACGAAAAAAATGTCTGTAGCTTCATTTGTTCTAGTTTAAGAATTTATTGTTATCTAAACATAAGCTTTTTGTTTCCCAAATAAATAAAAATTCAAAATAAAAATAAATAAAATAAAGGTGTGTAAAATATTATACACGTGTTATACCTATCGGCTCAACCCAATTTGCCGACCTTCACGATCATTATATTTACTACATAAAACGAAGACATTTCGCATCTACGGAATCTGATGAGTTCGCGGGATTGCGACACGACAGCGCCGCCTCGCCCCGCGCCGCGTCGCATCAGCACTTGGGTTCACACATCGAACCAGTCGATACCTTACATTAATTAGATAGTAAAATACCTTTGTAGAAAGTAATTAAATTTATATTTAAAAATCGGTTTTTTTGGGAAACCCGGGCGTCGTTCCTTTAATTCACGTAACAATAAATCAAACATCGTATCCGTCGTCTGTTTAGATCGAGTACCTACTTAGTCACCTGCGCGAGCCGTGTGCCGTGCCGTGTGTCAGGCGACAGAGGGCGCGAGGGGTCGGGGGCGGGGGTGACAGCCGGTCTGGCTGAACTCTATAGGTTAGTAGAGAAAGGTGCGGTTCAGTGTTACCTTGACGAGGCTGGCGCGGATGGTGAGGCTGGTCTCGTCGGTGGGGTTGGGCGCGGCGGAGCGCAGCAGCGCGCGCGCGGCCTGCAGCGCGGCGCGCGCGGGCTGCTGGCGCGCGGCCCACAGCGCGGTGCCGGCGCGGTGCCAGCGCGCCGCCAGCGCGTCCAGCTGCTCCTGCACGTCGCGCGCCAGCGCCGCGCCGCACGCGCCCACCACGGCGCGCGTGTGCGCCCGCGCCGCCGTCAGCACGCCCTGCTGGGAGTTCATCTCCCGCTCGAGGTCGGCCAGCGCCGCGCCGGGCTGCCGGAGCTGCAGCTCGGCGCGGTCCAGCCACTCGCCGCAGCCCTCCAGCTCCGCGTACAGCTGCGCCCACACGCCCTGGCACGCCACCCATCTGCACACACACACATCGTACAGGAAACTAGGGCGAGGGAGGACCCTTTCGACGACGGCGGATGCTTGCGCAATATGGGTATTACCCCCATGTGATAATAGTAGTTTATGCAACTGTCATATAATGAAGGGTATTAAAACACGAGTGTGAGTTTATGAAACGAGCGCAGCGAGTTTCATAATAGTAACGAGTGTTTTAATACCCGTGTTATATGCAGTTGCATACACTACTTTATCTTCACTAATGCAATTAATCAAACAACAAGAGTAAAAGCTGACAATAGTTTATCTATACTTATAATAAAACTGTAACAGGTCTAATTCTGTACATTGAAGATATTTTGAAAATTTTTTTTGGAGGGCACTCTATTATCGATTCTGAAGCCAAAACTGCAATTTTTTTCATTCATGTCTGTCTGTCTGTCTGTCTGTCTGTCTGTCTGTCTGTCTGTTTGTTAAACGCGCATCACGCCGAAACTACTGAAGGTATTGAAATGAAACTCGGCACGATTTTAGGTCATACTACGAGGAAGGACATAGGATACTTTTTATCCCGGAATTCAGTCAGGTTTCCCTGGAAGAGGGGATGAAAGTAAAATTCTTTAACTGCGCATCACGACGGAACTACTAAAGGTATTGAAATAAAACTCGATACGATTTTAGGTCATACCACGAGGAAGGACATAAGATACTTTTTATCCCGGAATTAAGTCAGGTTCCCCTGGGAGAGGGGATAAAAGTACAATTTCTTCACCGCGCATGAGGCCGAAAGTGCTAAATGAGTTGGAATGAAACCTAGCACGATTTTATTTCATACTACAAGGAAGGACATGGGATACATTTCATCCCGGAATTCAGTAAGTTTTCCCTGGGAGAGAGGATGGAAGTAAAATTCTTTAACCGCCCATCACGACGGAACAACTTAATGAATTCGAATGGAACTCGGCATAATTTGAGTTCATACTACGAGGAAAGATACATTTCATCCCAGAATTTAGTAAGGTTCCCCTGGGAGAAGGGATGAAAGTAAAATTCCTTCACTGCGCATCACGCCGAAACCAGTGAATGAGTTGGACTGAATTGGTACGATTTGAGTACAAGGAAGGACATGGGATACATTTTATCCTGGAATTCAGTAAGGTTCCCCTGGGAGAGAGGATGAAAGTAAAATTCTTTAACCGCGCATCACGACGGAACTACATAATGAATTCGAATGCAACTCGGCGTGATTTTAGTTCGTACTATGAGGAAAGATACATTTTATCCCGGAATTCAGTAAGGTTGCCCTGGCAGAGGGGATGAAAGTCAAATTCCTTCACCGCTCATCACGCCGAAATTACATAGGTAATGAGTTGGAATGTAACTTGGCACGTTTTGAGTTCATACTACAAGAAAGGACATGGAATACATTTTTATCCTGGAATTCAGTAAGGTTCCCCTGGGAGAGAGGAAAAAGTAGAATTCTTTAACCGCGCATCACGACGGGTGTACGCGTCGTCCGATTTCATGCATTCTTTTTGTTAGAAACAGTGTTGCAAGATCGAATATGACTAAATCAGTAGAAAGTCGAGTTGAAAATCAGTATATTGATGAAATAATCTGTAGATTGAAGAAAAAAATTAGTAGATAAAGGGTAGTAAGTTCCTATCTATTTATTTTTCCAAGACGCACCCATTAGTTAGGTACCGAAGTTTGGTTGGAGTCTTACTCCAACCAAACTTTGGTAGTACAATTAAATTAAATAATTATTGTGGTCCATTTAATCTAACTGGACCACAGAAAAATATTTTTTATTGTGGTACACAGCCAACTGTACCTACCTACTAACGAAAAAAAATTACGGTGGTCCAGTCAAATGGATCAGGAGCCCAATTTTGCAAAACAATTGCTTCAGTATGACAATGGAATCGTCGCAGAATCATCATTCATCACGTAGAATCCTTAGATTAATAAAACTCCAGATAGTGCGCGCGAGATAAATTAATATGTAGTTTCAAACTTGACGCGCGTCTCTCCATCTGCATTCATCATAATTTCTTTCATCCAAGGTGGAATACCAAAACGTGTCATTCTGTGACGATAGCCCTGTCATAGTGAAGCGATTAGTATAGCAGAATAGGGCCCCAGCTGTGAGTAAGTCAAACGAGTAGGACACTTCTTAACACTGACGCTGGCCGAGTCGCAGCTAAAAGTCGTGTGGATAAAGAATGGGATTGAAGATGACAATATGCTTTCCCCCGTAGACTCTACACGATTTTTTGCACGGCGGCGTTTCATAATATGAGAGACTATGGTTAAATATGAACTTAATTAGTAGGCAGGTAAGGCAATCGCGAACGAAGTCGCGGGTACAGCTAGTTTATAATAATTGTTCAAATTTTGGATGGTACAATTTTGAAAGTTAATGTTAATTATTGATCCAGCAGCTGTAGCGGCCGCGGGGCAAGCAGTAGAGCTCGTAGACGGAGTCGGAATATTTATAATTACTTCATTCGTCTTGTTTTCTATACTGTTCAAGATCGTATTTGAGACTTGAATAAGATCTTACCAAAGAGTTTTGTGTATGTAAGTTTAGTAGTTTCGACGAAGTTTTCACGTATAACCCAACTGTTTTCAAAAGCCAGCCTAATATCAAAATTTTATACAACTTGTATGAGGATTTTGACATAAGGCTCGCCAGGTTAATTGGTCGCGTTTTATTGATGTTATAATGAGATTTTACGATATCGATGTGGATATTATACCATCATGTGAAATTGCTTAAATTGAGTGTTTTGTTATCTGTGCTATAACAGTAGTAATTAAACATAAGTAGAATGTTATAACATTAGTGTAGATAAAAGCCAATAAGGCGCTTATCAGGGAGAGGCTTGTGTCCAGTTGTGGAGCAATGGCTGTTGAGGTTGGGATGAGGTTGAGGATGCTTGCGCAATATGCTACACACTACCTGTCGTATCTGGCCTGGTAGTTCTCGTTGAGCTGCCCCCACTCCCCCCGCAGCCCGTCCCGCGCGCGCTGCGCCGGCGCCGGCGGCGGGTGCTTGCCGCTCAGCCGCAGGAACTCCTTCTCCACCTCCTCCACTTGCGGTTCCAGCTCGGCGATACCGCTCTTCACGCGCTGCAGAACATATACAAGTTACTAACCATGGCGACATCTCTCGCCCGACGCTACAACTTCATCAAGACATTAACATCTGTAATGTCTGTAATTTGTGACCCTCAGTGGGAATATCTTCCTCCGCATCGTGGAGGTATACATTTCCCACGTTCAGGTCTCAAGTCATAAAGAAGCTAGGCGTGTGTGGTGGTCACCTGCAGCGCGTCCTCCTGCAGCGGGAAGTCTTCGTAGTCCCTGGCGGCCAGCGGCGGCGCGCGCAGCCCGGCGCGCGCGCGCGACACGCCCTCGCGCACTGCACGCGCGCGCGCGCGCCACGCGCTCCACGCCTCCTGTTGCGCCTGGGGACATGCCAGGAGGTTCACAACATTTTCGACTCATTTCGTGCAAGAATCTCACGTAACCGAACACTTTAGACAGCATCGGCCGTCTGCATTGCGAGGTACATTTGCTTTTTAGGTTTCTGTAGGTACCTCAAAAGGAAAAAAGGAACCCTTATATGATCACTCTGTTGTCCGTCTGTCAACACCCTTTACTCAGGAACGCGTTTAGGTATTGAGTTGAAATTAACATTAAATAAGTTTTATTAATAAAGTGTTATTTATATCGAGACTCCAAGAAGTTTGAGATCTGGCAAGTCAACGCAATCGAAAGTTACAGTCGTTTCCTTTCGACGCGAAATTCGCAAAGTGCCAATGCTCGCATATGTACAATTACGCAAACTACTTTCCTTGTTGACTAATGGCCATGTCATTGAGGAAGAGCTCTTATTTCGATCATCAACCCGAGGCGAAATCAAAATAGCGTTTTATAGATCTGTCGGATTCGATAAGGAAACGAATCGAATGAATTAAAATACCCCTGCAGGTGAATTTAATGGCATTTTGTTCATGTTAAATGGCATTATGCCTAATGGGACTAAGCGTTTTTGGTAATTTGAGAATCTGTTGCTTTGCGTTAAAAAAACATACATTTCGCAAAACGCCAAATGGCACTTTGCTAATTTGGTACTAAGCAAGGTCTTATAACACAAATAAAGGGAAAAATCCGAAAACCATAAATTTGTGGTAAATTCATAAAAAAATGTCTAATTCTCGCGATGGACCAAAACCTATAGGGTATCTACTTCGCGTTGTCATAGAATCCTGATTATTGGACTTAAATTAAATTATTAGCTACATCGTTCATCTTTTGAAAGAAGTAAATAATGCGATTCGTTGCACTGATTCTGATAGAAAAACATGTTCAATGTTGTTGAGTGTTGGGTGTACCTGCTTCCCTTTGTGGAGAGGCAGCTGGTCCCGGTCGTGCTGCAGGCGGGCCCAGGCGCGCAGCACGGCGTGCACGGCGCGCTCGGGCAGCGCCACGTGCGCCGCCTTCAGCTCGCGGCACAGCTCCTGCACGCGCTCCACCGCCGCCTCACGCTCCGCCTCCTCCTCCTCCCCCTCCGCATCCGCAGCCTCCCCCAGCGCCGCCAGCAGCGCGCCCAGCTCCGCCAGCTGGTCCTCAGCCTGCAGCGCGCGCGCCCGACCGCACTCCACCTTAACACAAACATTCTAATCAAATCAAAAACTCTTTCAAAATAAATTTGTCCAATTATAAAATTAAATACTGACACGGAAATAAAGCCAGTCTTACGTCTGTGTTCACCAATAGATAATCGGACAATTAGGCTGCTTCGTCACTTGTGTCAAAAGCGTTTAAACAACAGTTTAAAATTTAACCATCTGTTGGTGAACTCTGGTACGTTTTTTCTTATGTCAAAAAAATAATTTCATCATTTTATCATCTATGTAAAATGACAGCCCGCACCGATTGGTAATTCTGACGTTGTCTGCGTATAAACACGGAACGTAGTCATAGAATCTTTGGTATAAACCCGGTGCGTCGAGCGACGCTAGCCGCCCACACTGGCACGGGTCGGCTGCCGCCCGAGGGGCGCCCGCTTGCTGCTCTCCAGGATGTACTACTGCGATATGTACCTCGGACATGACGAGCGCCCACTTGTTGCGCAGCCGGTCCTGGTGGTGCGCCAGCAGGTACTCGGCCAGCAGCGGGTGGTGCGCGTGCGCCGCGTACACCAGCGAGTCTCCGCGCGACATGAGCGCCGCCGCGTCCGGCGCCACGCCGCCCGTCTGGTTCTTCAGGATCTACGGAACAAAGGCAGCATCGGTCACCAACCACGCGAGAACGGACAGAGACATCGGGCAGTGCGGGACCGAAGGTCATCAATGGTTTATTTATTGGTTAAAAATATAGATTTTCACGTCAAATAGTAAGTTCATAGTACACATTCAAATATACTAAAGGGTGTAACTTGGACAATAGCAGCCTTTGGTCGATTCTATCGAAAGCTTTGCTATAGTCTGTGTTAAATTATGTCTACCTGAAATTCATTGTCCTTAGCCTCAGCACAGATAGCCTCAGTAAGAAAATCGTTTAAGAGAACCAAGTTTTGGTCCTATTTCATTTCTTGTCTTTCAATTGACCATCATTAAATACAATGAAGCCTCTCTAAACGGTACAAGTTGAGCGAACATTTATAAAGACGAAAGCCAACAGAAAACCGTCACAACGTTTTGAATATGAATGTAAAATGACTAATATGTGTGTCAATAAAGCAGGTACCTCTAGTCGTTTGGCGGGGTCTCGCTCGACGGCGACGCCTTGCAGCGTTAGCAGCACCACGTCGAGGCGGCGCAGCATGGCGCGCGCCGCGCCGCACCACTCCGCCAGCTCCGCCGCCGCCTCCGCGCTCAGCCCGGCGCAGAGAGACGCGTCCTGGACGGACACACTGACATTACTATCAACCTGAGATTTGAGAAGGTACTGTGAACTATCCAGCATGGACGCTGCAACTGACCGGCTGCGTGTCATCCTCCGAGTGCAGACTGTGCCGCCGCTCCTCGCCGGGGCTGGCGGGGCTGCCGGGGCTGCCGGGGCTGGCGGGGCGCGCGGGGCTGGCGACCGGCTCGGCGCCCGGCTTGGGCGACATGGCGACCACGTGAGCGCGCGTGTCGCCCTTGATGGGCGTCGACGTACACAGCGGCGCCGGCGAATCCGACGACGCGAGGATCTGGGGGGCACACTGACTTAGCGCCTATTTACTTTGTGATACAAGACGCTGCGGTCTGGGTCCGGTATCACAACTAAAGTCCAACTGTATATACCTACTAAAGACCTAAAAGAAACGAGGAGAGAGGAACCTACTACTCGGGAGGTAAGGTCTGGGAATCGTCTGCGTTATATTAATAGTCTTGTTTTAAAGTACCTACACGCTGGATGTATTACAAGTAACGAACACTCGCGACGAAGTTTGTCAGGCGTTTTTGTCGTAAGGCGTTAAGTCGTTTATTATAACTTGTCGTATAACCTCGTGTTGTGCGTCGGTACGGGCAGCGTGTTGCGTGTTACCTGCGGCGTATCCTCCACCTCCGAGTAGATGAGCTCCTCGTGTGCGGCGGGGCGGGGCGCGGCGCGGGGCGGGTCGCCGGTGGCGGAGGGCTCGGGCAGCGCGGCCGCCTCGCCCGCCGGCACCTCGTCCAGGATCAGGTACTCGTTCTGCTCCTCCCGCGCCCCCGCCGCCGCCGCCGCCGCCTCGCGCCGCGTCACCACGCCGCGCGTCGGCTGCCGGCGCGCCTCCAGCGTGCGCACCTCCACCACGAACGTGCGGGGCTCATTCCCGAGGTCCACGGGGGGCGCGGACGCGGGGGGAGACTCCGTGTCGCTAACGGACGATAGGGTGATCTCTCGCTGCGTGACGGCAACAACGTGGCAGTCCTCGCGGGAGGGCGGGGGTGCGGGCGCGGGCGGAGCGGCGACCAGCTTGTCCTCAGATATCTGCGTGAAGAGCGCGCTGTCCTGCAGCAGGTTGAACGTGCTGCTGTCTTTGCAGGGGGACGCGGGGCTGGCAGGGGCCGGCGCGGGGGCAGGCGCGGGGCGCGGCGGGCGCTCCAGCGAGGAGCCCCTGCTCCGCGCGCCCCCCTCCTTCACCTCCCGGCGGATGGGCGCGGGGCTCCGCAGCGCGAGCGGTATCTTCGACTTCTTAAGATCAGGCTTGTCGCGGTCGAGCGCACCGTCCACGGGGCTCTCCAGCCGGCGCTTGATCGTGTCCGTGAGGCTCTCGTACTCCGCCGCCTCGGGGGCGAGGGGCTCCGCGGGGGCGGGGGCGGCGCCCTGCAACAGGCCGCGCTGTGGTCTCTCCTGCGTGTGCCGTCGCTATGTACATGTTAGTGCCGACGCCGCCGGATGGTAAGCATGATCCCGTGACTCCAAGCTTCATGAATGGGTTGTCGTGATTCAAAGCCTCCACACACACACACACACCGACACCATATTTACATTGTGGTATTTACAAGGTGCACTGCGAAACGACGTACATTATCTTCGTTTTAATCACACGAGAGAAGGAAAACGTTTGTGAGTGTGTTTAGTTTGTTATCGCGGAACAACAGCGGGCGGTGGGTACGATGGGAGGGGGCAGGGGGGGAGGGGGAGGACTTACCGTGGAGGAGCGCGAGCGGTGGTACAGAGACACCAAGCGACCGACAGACAGACCGACAGTGTTCAAGGACACGGACCGAGACCCACACCGGGTGCATCGCCCAATGAGGCCCGCGACAGCTGTGATATGAACCGGTGAGATCCCAAATGTTACCTCAACAAGCTTATTTTCTGGCTATTTTTCGTGAAAGATAATGCCTTTTGTATGTTTCTATGAACTTGATGTAATGTGTCAAAAATCTTAAGAACAATGACTTAAATTTCAGATTCCCAATCATCCAGTCTTAATCTCGCTCGAACTCAGTAGAATGTCTCTCTAAAAGCCGCCACGCACAGAAACAGTGGCCGGGCCGGAGGCGAAGGCGTGCGGGTTGTATCATACGAATTTATATGAGAGACTACACATACGCCGCCCGGCGGTGTATGTGTAGTCTCTCATATAAATTCACGCATTACAACTCGCACGCCTTCGCCTCCGGCCCGGATACGGTTTCTGTGTGTGACGGCTATAACGTAATAAGGTAAGGTCTCGCAGTTTTGTGGCGCGTCGTGTGGAAGCACATTCCTAC
Source organism: Eupithecia subumbrata (assembly GCA_949316285.1). Taxonomy (NCBI): domain Eukaryota; kingdom Metazoa; phylum Arthropoda; class Insecta; order Lepidoptera; family Geometridae; genus Eupithecia; species Eupithecia subumbrata. Next base: position 13,121,672 of record OX438632.1, on the reverse strand, counting down.
CACTCGAGGAAGGTCGCGATGTATCTATACCACTTGCACGCGGACAAGGACACTATCTGAGCGATGTTTGAACGAAGGCGTGTTACGAGTCGAGTCGAGATTAAGACTGAAGAATATGGGGGAAGTCAAGCACACCCCGATTGCAACTTCAACCTTTACAGGAAATCGTTATGTTTATTAAGGTGAAATTTCGGTAAACAAATTGTAGGTCGTCGTCTCGATCTAGACGTGAGGCCTGACAGGCAGCAAGCGTGCTCTTCACTCACCGTGATCTTCTCCAGCACGGCGCGGTAGGTGCGCTGCAGCGCGGCGTCCCCGGCGGCCTCCACCGCGGGCGCCTTGTCGCGCAGCTCGGCCGCCAGCACGCGTAGCTTGGCGGCCGACATCGTCTGCGGCTCCTCCAGCTCGCGGGCGATGTCCGCCAGGTAGTGCGCCAGCGGGGTGGCGGGCGGGGCGCGCAGCAGGCGGTCCCAGCGCGCGTCGAGCGCGGCCGCGCGGCGGCGCAGCGGCGCGAGGTGCGCGGGCAGCGCGAGCGCATCCAGGCGCGCCAGGTTGGCGTGCAGGTTGTCGCGCAGGGGCCGCATGCGCGAGGCCTCCAGCTCGCGGCGCTGGCCGGGCGGCGGCGGCGCGTCCAGCCAGGCGCCGAGCGCGGCCAGGTCGTGCTGCAGCTCGCGCGCGCACAGCAGCGCCGCCTCCAGCCGCGCCTTGCTCTCGGTCACCTGCGCGCCCAGCCGGTTGTACAGCTCCTTGAGCCCGTCCACGCGCGCGCTGGAGACGCCCGCCGCCGCCGCCTCCGCCCCGCCCTCCTCCGCCACCTTGCGTCCGCTCTTGATGATGCTCTCCACCTCCGCCTTGATCTCGCTCAGCGTCCGGTACAGTTTCTGCGACACACAGGTCAGAGCGTCAGTGGGAGGTCCCGGCACCGCGTCTCCTCTCCTCCGGCCGGACACTCTTCTAGCTACACTCACGATCCATTTGTACATGAGCAGCAACAGCACGGCCAGGCAGTACACCTCGTCCCACGTCATGGCGCCGCACTGAGCGTGCCTGGGCCGCCTGTTTACTCAGCGCTAGTTCAATGTCACCGCGACACAATGTACAATGTACAATGGGCCGCGCGTCAATGGATCATAGTACAGTCCGGTACCGACGACTCACCGCGCACAAACAGTTTAAACAACGATGTGGTGACCACAATCACAGATCACTTTACATTTGCCTAAATATAAACTGAGTTATTATTCCCACAAACCTACTTGAAATTTAACTTTTAAATGCAGAACACAAGGCTTCTATATGATTGAAGGCGGGTTAACTACGCTTACATTCATAATGAATTCGTCAAATTCAGAAAGTTGTATATAGGTAAAAACAAAAGGCTTATTAAAAATCCTACAAAGAGCATTCACATTCACATCATTAGATAGCTCGTAGTAACTAAGTTAGCTAATCCTGGCTCTCTTCCGAGTTAACACAACTATCATGAAAGACGTGTTCGGTAGAAATAAATAAAACTTTCGTTTACGTCGTAAACAATCATTGCTCACTCGGTCTCCCGCGAAACAGGCCTAGCCTAGTGCGGCGATCATGGGTAATCAATGCTCTCACATTCAAATGTAACATTTTTAGGTAACATTAAGATATTATGTTTGAAACCCTAATGGCAAATAAATTATTTTGTATTTGTTTAAATTGTTCAAAAGGATAAATAACAGGCAATTATGGCCGCTCCGCGGTAAATTTCCCCAATGCGGTCGGTCCTCACCATTTTAAATATTTCTCTAAAACGAATCAATTCAAAGTTATGAAACAAATCATGAAATATAACCAATATCATAGCTATATAATTATGTCTGACCAATAAAGTTGAAATTCTTTTGGAAAAATATTAAAGCTCCATTTGTTCCGCAAGGCGCTTTACAAAAAGGTGTTTTTTGGGGTTTTATTATTATTGTATAGAATCTATTAATAATAACAAAAATCTGTACAATCTGTTCATCTGTAAAATCTTAAAGGAGAAATATATGATTGAAGTAGTAGTTTAAATGGATTTTTTTTCATTTGTTGTTTTCTGTTTACTGTGAGGGTTAATACCCCGCGCAATTTTTTATTTTATTTTCTCCAGTAATTTAAAATATTGCATTAAAACTAAACAAAATATTGCAAAACGAAATATTTTATTGCGTAGATTTTTTGTGCTTTGTTTCAGTAGGTACTTATTTTAGATACGTTTCAGAGAAATCTTTAAAACGGCGTGGACCGCGGAGCCCCCGGAATCCCTGCAAGGGTGCCGAGTGCACTGTCTGTGTCGGTCGCGGCGGCGGCGGCGGTGGCACGCGACGCTAATGGATTTATTATAAACTAGCAGCGCCTCGCGGTTTCACCCACGTAATTCCCGTTCCCGTGGGAATTCCGAGATAAAATATAGCCTATGTGCTATTCCAGACTATAATCTATCTCTGTGGCAAATTTCATCCAGACCCGTTCAGTAGTAATTGCGTAGCAGTGCCTCGCCATTTCACCAGCGTAGTTCCCGCTCCGCAGCGTAATTCGTCAAACTACGATACATTTTATAGTAAAACGCACATGTTGTTGCAATGGAAACCTTTAAGGGTTATTGCTATCCCATGAGAACTAATTTATGGGCTAAAACGTAGCCTATGTGTTATTCCACATTATCATTAAAAATTCATCAAACATTTTAAAAATGTCGTCTAATACCCAAAATAATTGTAGCGCCCTGACAGGATTTTATGCATTGTGTACCCACTAAGAATACCTACACCTAAGAACAATACCTGTTTGCATAAAATCACAATAAATGATATGAATAAAAAACGACTACCATTCATTCATGCAAACATGCGCATTTATAATAATGAGTGAGATGCTAAGCGTAGCGCATGTCGCGTCGCGTCGGTGAGTACGGAGCAGAAATGTGATAACAACCGCGGTGCTATTGTACGAATAATGTGCTCTACTCCAAACAGAATAAGAGTGGTGTTTGATAAGGTGAGCGCGGATATTGCGTGCAGTCGGCGCCGGGGCTCCGCTGGTCGGCACTACACTTACAGCTTGCTATATATCGGTGCGTGGGCCGTGCTGCCGCCGCCGCACCTATGTATGGCTCAGGAGAGTAATTATCGGCTCTTTAATCAATCACTTTGATGAAACTTTCATTTGTTAATTTTTTTCAGTGAATGTAATGTCTGCAGTTAACTCAATTTTAAATACTAGTTCTAAGTTATTGTAATTTTCTTTGTGAATAAAGGCTCATGAATGTAGTAGGATAAATGAACTATCTTGAACAACAAAAAATATTTAATAATATCACATTTTTAAAGCCATAGCTTGAACTTGAATGTAAGTAAGTAGATTGATTGATGTAGGAAAATGAGTGATAAGACACTTTCAGATCGATTGTTTACAAATATTTGTTGACCTACATATTATACCGTGGCCCAAAATAACGTTGACAAAATTAAAAAGTAAAAATTTCAAAAATGGAATGTTTTGCTTTTTCTTTTGTTATTGTATAGGGTCATTCCAGCGAATATGTCACCCCAGGTCAAATAAATAAATTATATAATTCATAGCTCCGACCTCCGTGGCGCAGCGGGCGAAGGTCCGCATGCGACGCAGGAGGTTGCGGGTTCGATTCCCGCTTTCGGAACAAATTTGTGTACGATCTGCAGAAATTTGTTCCGTTGGTTTGAGTGTTTTCTATGTATAATAAATAAATATCTATCTATGTAGTGTATTGTATTAAGTATATCAGTTATCTAGTACCCATAACACAAGCTCTGCTTAGCTTGGGGCGAGATAATGCCGTGTGAATTGTCCAGAATTATTTATTTATTTATAGCTTAATCTGTGATCACAGCAAATGCAATTCAAATTCAAATTCAAATTCATTTTATTTCGGATAACAGTGACCCATAATTTGTTAGTAACAGAAAGATCTCTTATGCAATGAATTGATTCAACAGGAATCAACCAATTTTTTTAATATTTTTACGATTTTCGACATTTTTATTGATCTTGAACACAGCTGTAATGCCTATGGTCATAGAGTAAAAACTCGCTGCTGTCTCAGCAGAGGGATAGTGTCATTCAACAATTTGACAATTTGTGTAACCAAAAACCGATCTATGTGTGTTTTGACAGCACGTAAATACAGTGCTTTCACTCACACATTCGTATGATTGAATGTTGCAAGTGAATAGCATTTTCCCTAAAAAATTGGGTAACTGAAGCAAAGTTCCAATTAAAAAATAAGCCATTGTTTTTTTATCACCTTACATTTTATTTTTGATATTATCTTATTTCTTTTTTTAATTTTACGAAATATCAGCTGGTAGCTTTGGTTACTATCATTCTTCCTAGGTCTAACGACAAAAAGGTTTTACTCCAAGTCCGCAAAATAAGATGGGCTCCGATCGTGTTCGGAACAATAATTTAAATAGACGGTCAATTGCGTGTTCGACCACGTGCAGTGTAAGTAATTGCACGGTTCATGTCCTATCTAAACAAACTTATTTACGTGTTTTACATTTCGAACAACCTTAATAAAGTTATTTTCAACAAAATTTGTTCAAATTTTCCTTTTTACCCACCAAATTACATATTTTAAGTTGATTAGGACTATTAGGTACTACACTAGTGAAGTATATTGTAGCTGTGCAGTTTTCCTTTAAAATTCTCACCACCTACGACCAGCATTTTTTCCAAGAATAATAATGCCCAAGTTAGACAAGCACCTACACCGAAATAAAACCAGGATTTCCTACGACTTCTTCAGCGTTAATAGTAATAATGTACAATTTTCTTTGTAAAATAGTAAGTTGAGTTTACAATATGAATCTATTCAGAATATCGTCGAGTAACAGAAATTCTAAAACTCTAAAACTAGCGTAGATTCCTAATGATTCCTAAGTCCTTGAGTGTAGTCCACCCTCTCCTCAACCATTTTAATAATGTCCTCCTAGCCAAATTTCGACCACGGCGGCCAATCTCATCGGAGACTAGCCAGATACGCAGGACATATTATAGTGCACAAGTGTGTGTGCAAACGTAGGTGCAGTCTCTGTTCCCTCACTCTCAAAATCCGATGGAATGACAGATCGACACGACCGGGGAGAGGTCAGGCGCAGGACCAACGCTCAACGTGCTTTCCGAGGCACGGGTACTATTATTATTTTTACGGTACTATTTTTATATACCTATACTATATAACAAAACCGAACCGGGGTATTTTTTCCCCAGAGCATAGCAACATTTTCACGAAAATGGTGGACGAAATTTTTAAATTTATTTATGAGTTTTGATGACTGTTTTAGGCAAAATTACAAATGTAATATGTGTGTAGACCAGTGAAATGAGATATTTGCAGTATTATTTTTCTTGCTACTGGTGTTTAAATACCCTTTCACCGCACAACACATCATTTTTATATTATTATGTGAGAGCTGCTTTCCGCGTCATTTGAAGTATTGTACTAACGGCTCAAAATGAAAATTGCGACGTTTAGTCGCAATTTTTTAGACTTACCTCGTTTGTGTCAACTATCATTCTAAGCCTACTTCTTCTAAGCCTATGGTACTGTATTTTTTCTTTAAGTTCATAATATTTTTTACTTTCCTACGCCTTCTAATGTGTAATTGTAAAAGGTGATTCCATATAATAATACAATTCAAGTCGTTTAGAAAAGTAGCAAGTTATTACTTAAGAATAATTTTGTTGAGAAGTTACAAAAGATCAACGAAATGCTTATCTGGTGTACCACCTGTCACAGCAAAACATATTCTTTTTTTACCTGAGTCACAGATATTATAATACTATACTAGTACCTGAGCTAAAAATATAGAATGTTTTTGCTCTCGGGTTTGCAGAAGTAACAATTATGCTATGGATAACGGTTTTGGCTACGTGGGACCTTGAGCAAATAAATTCTTATAGAAATATTGAGATTACAAACATTGTCCCACCCGTCACAACGGCCTGTGGGACCTAATAAAGCCTTGATGAATTTATGATTTACATCGTTTAAGTGGTTTGAATATCACATAAAAACATAGTTTTAGTAATAACATGACGATTAACGGAAACTTATCGCGTTTATTTTCATTTTTCCCGACGTTTCAGAAGATTTACACTCGGACGTGGTCACGGAATGACTAAGCCAGCTGATTTACAATTCAACATGACAGTGACACATTTTATTGCAGCGTGTCGCCAAACACAGCTGTGTTTGGCGACGCGCGTAATGTGTTGTGGTTTTTGTGTGGTTGAGGTTTTTGTCCCGAAATAGCGCGAGCGAAGCCACGGGCAGAAGTTAGTGGGCGACCAATTTAAGATTTAATTGATATCCGGTAGCTGGTTTATCAGAACGAAATGACTATCCAACAGAATAAGGTTTTTTTAGGTTATTCAGTATCGTACAAAATAGATTTGCCAGTTTTCACACCCACCACACTAGCTTCATACGTTAGTAGTACCTGCCCCGCAGAATGAACAGTTTTAATACTGTTTATTCACGTGTATATTTAATATACAATACCACAGATACTAAACAAAACAATAGGCTTTAAAAATATTTAAAACGTTATATTAAAATAAAATAAAATACATACGAGCGCGGCCCGGAGGTCGGCGCGCACGGCGTCCGGGTCGGCGTGCACGTTGTTCTGCGTCTGGTCGAGCGCGCGCTGCACGCCCTGCAGCGTGGCGAGCGCCGCCGAGAGCCGCGCGCCCAGCCCGCCGCCGCCCGCCGCCGTCTCCGCGTCGCCCAGCGCCGCCTCCACGGCCTGGAACTTGGCTCGCAGCAGCTGCAGCTGGTCGCGCGTGCGCGCCGCCGCCTGCGCCTTGCCGCCCGCCTCGTACGCGCCCGCCTGCGCCTCCACGCGCGCCAGCACCGCGCGCTGCTCCTCCAGCTCCGCCGACAGCTTCTGCGAACAGTGCACGCGTACAGTCACCTGGACGTTCCACGCGCGCCGACGACGACACGAGCCACCGAGTGTACCTGCAGGGCGGGCTGCGGCGCGGCCTGCGCGCGCGCCAGCCACTGCTGCAGCGCGTCCACGGTGAGCTCGAACTGCGCGGCGTCCCGGCCCAGGCGCTCGAGGTCGCGCGCGCGCGCCGCCGCCTGCTCGCGCAGCGTATCCCAGCGCTGCGTGACGGCGTCCACCTCGGCGCGGATCCAGTCCGGCATGATGAGCGCGTCGGCCAGCTGGCGGCCCACGTCCTGGATGCGGTCGAGGCGCGCGGCGCTGTGGTCGCCCACGTAGTTCTCGAGGTCGGTGAGGTCGTGCGCCAGGTCCTCCGCGTCGGCCGGCAGCGCGGGGTCGCGGCGCAGCCGGCGCTCCAGCCCGTCCAGCCAGGCCGCCTCCTGCGCCAGCCACGCGCGCAGCTCGCCCGTCTCGTGCCACGCCTCGTCCAGCACGCGGTGCCGCCCGTACACGCAGCGCATCACCCCGTCCCAGCGCGCGTTCAGCGCCGTCACGCCGCGCGCCAGCGCCGCGCCGCGCCCCGCCTCCACGCCCACCAGGATGTCGTTACCTGAGGAAGATACGCCGCACACCTATAGAACGGGACCAGGACGCGGGCCCCCCCCTACCCCCTACTGCGAGACAAGTTTTAAATCATTTATTCTCAAAAAGACAAATATTACAAGTCACTTGAGAACAGAATACAAATCGAAACTCGATTTAATTTAACCTAATTTTACATAAAATTAGGTTTACTTAGGTTATGGTCGTTCAAAATTTACTCTTTCAATGTGCTTATTTTTTGAATATGCTTTGTTAGTTTAGGTTTAAACACATTGAACGAAGTTACATTTTTAATTAAATAGAGTATCGTTGTTTTTCCATATTTCGTGCGTGGCCTCGGTAGAACAATGAAGCTGGCGCGGCGTGAGCTACGTTTGCTAATCTCTTTTACTTTAGTGTACGATAGGTTTGTGTGAACGGTTTGATTTAGTATTTTACGAACGAGGATGCATGTACTATATTTATATAATTGTTTAAGGTTTTCCACATAAATAAATAAATAAATAATTCAATCAAGTATAGTAAATGCGGTTTGACTAGGGAGTTATAGATGGTATAGCGTGTTTGACGAGAGGCGGATACTGACTTGCTTCGATGAGGTTGCGGAAGTCCTGCGTCTTGTTGTCGCACTTGTCCTTGAGCGCCTGGAAGAGCTGCTTGGTGCGGTAGAGCTCGGCGCTGTCCGTGATGCGGCAGGCCTCCTCCTTCGGGACCTGCGCCTCCAGCTCCTCCAGCCAGGCGCTCACGTCCCGGATGCGCCGGAACACGTCCTCGCTGCGCTCCAGCGCGCGCCGCAGCGCCTCGTTGAGCGCGCGCGCGCGCCGCACGCCCGCCTCGTGCCGACGCGCCAGCTCGCGCGCGCGGGCCGACACGCTCTTGCCGAGCGCCGGCTCGCACTCCTCCAGGAGCGACTCGATGGCTTCGTTTACGTTATCGAGTTTCGATTTGTATTCTTCTTTTTCGTCTTCGAATTTCTGAAACAGAAACAAAAATTTAATAAAACTTTTTAACCCTCAAGAGCTTCACTTTTTTTAAAGATTGTTTAGTATGGAACCTTTTATTTATTTATGTGGAAAACTAACAGATTGAGAGAGCTAGAGGGGCATATATAAATTAATTATTTTGAGTAACTCTGGACAATGAATGGAGCTGGTTAATATGTTTAAGAGAAATGTAATGTCAGCTATGTCGCATCTAGTAGATTTGACAAACGTTGTAGCGAACACCCTGTATCAAGCGATGCACTCACGTTGCTCTCCAGCAGAGCCTTCTCCAGCTCGGGCACCTCCCCCAGCGGCACGTAGGTCAGCCGCTGCAGGAACGTCTCGAGCGCGTCCAGCCACGCCGCCAGCGCGTCCAGCTCGCGCTGCGTCTGCTGCAGCCGCGCCGACCCTGCGGACACATTTACACTGACGAACAACGGAACTCGACCGACAACGCGTCCGACTATCGGGTTTTAAAAATAAGATTTTATATTAAAATCACGTAAATTGATATAATTACTTTATTAGGTTACAAAATACAAAGAATTGAGCCCGTAGACAAATTATGGACTGTTGCTTGATCAAATGCTCAACCGAGACTGACACGAAGTCACTGCAAGAGCTGTGACTGAGGGATGCAAAAATGCAACGCGGCAGTAACTAAGCATATCCACATAGTACATTGAAGGGGATAACATAACGAGTCCTCACCTTTCTCCAGTTTTTCGATCTTCTGCAGCAGGATGGTCTTGGCGTCCGTGAACTTGGTGACGAGGTTCTCGATGCTGGTCCGGAAGCGCAGGTCGAGCGCTGCGGCGGCGGGCGGGCGGCGCGCGCGCTCCGCCGCCGCCGCGTCGCACGCCGCCTGCACCGCCGCGAACTCGGCCAGCAGCGCCCGCAGCGCGTCCGCCCGCGCCGCCGTGTCGGCCGGCTCGCCCACCATCGCGTGCTCGGCCACGATGCGCGTCTCGAGCGCCGCGATGCGGTCCCGCAGCGCGCGCGCCTCGTCCTCCGCGCGCGGCGCCTTGCCGAGCGCCGCCTTGAGGTCCGCCTCGCGCGCCCGCAGCGCGCCCGCCAGCTCCGCGTACGCCTGCTCGGCGTCGGCGTGCGACCGCGCCGCCTCCTCCGCGAGTCGGTCGCCGAGCGCGGCGGCGGCAGCGGCGAGCTCCGCGCGCGCAGCCTCCAGCGGCCGCAGCGCGCGCAGGTGGTTGCGCAGGTGGATGAGCTGATTGTTGGAGGGCGCGCCTGAAAGCGCGTGCTCGGCCTGCGCGCGCAGGGCGCCCAGCCGCGCGCACAGCGCGCGCGCCCCGCCCGCGACGCGCCGCGTGCCCGCCGCCGCCTCGATGCGGTCCCAGCGCTCGTTGAGCGAGAGGATGCGCGCCGCGTGCTGGGCCGCCTCGTCTGCAACGACAGGATACATAGAGCCCCCACTCCACCGGGGGACGGGGAGAGGCGCCGGTCGGGCCGCGCTCCGGTAGATACCTTGCAGCGCGGGGTCGCCGGCCAGGCGCCGCTGGATCTCCTCCACGTGCGCCAGGTCCGCGCGCTGCGCCGCTAGCTCCGCCAGCACGCGCCCCGCCGCCGCAGCGCTCTCCTCGTCGTCTTCACTCGACATCTGTCGACAAACAAATAATATATATTTATATCGATCTTCTATAGGTTCACATTTATCAATTGTATCAATTACCTAATAATATTTAGGTAGGTACTCAAGGATACTCATTTCATGGAACACTCCACGAAATGTGTATCCCTGATGATGCTTAGCTTACATTGTCTAGGGCGTGCTCTGCTTGGCTGGCCCAGTCGTCGAAGGGTTTGTACCCGAGCTGGAAGTCGGCGGGCGACTCCTCGAGCCGCGGCTTCTTGGACGCGTGCTCGTCGGCGGGGGCGGAGGCGGGGGCGGGGGCGGCCTGCTCCATGCACTCCGCATCGATGTCGATCTCGAACCCCAGCTCCTTGATCTGCAACCAGAACGAGACATTGGCTAAGTTCCATGTGATTAGGAAACACTTGATCATGAGCATAGCGCGCAGGTACACTGACCCTGTCCGCCTGCACCTGCAGGATGAGATGGCAGGCGTCCAGGCGGTCGTGCGTGGCGTCCAGCGCGTCGGCGAGGCGCTCCGCCCCCGCGCCCACGCCCTCCGCCTGCAGCGCGGCGCTCTCAGCCAGCAGCGCGCGCGCCGCGCCGCCCGCACCCCGCACCTCCGCCGCGGCGGCCCGCAGCGCCTGCACGCGCGCGCCCACCTCGCCCACCGCCGACACCGGCTCCGCCTCCATGCGCTTCAGCGAGCCCTCTAGTCGGTCCGTGGTGCGCTGCAGGTCCGCACAGGCGGCTCCTAGCGCCGCGTGCCTGCGCTGAAGCAGCGTGAGGCGTTGCAACTGCGCCGCCGTCCACTGGCAGGTGTGCGCCCAGCGCTCGCTGAGCGCGCGCAGCTGGTCCTCTATCTCGGTGACGGGCGTGTCCTGCTCGTCCACCACGATGACGCAGTCGGCGAGCGCGTCCACTAGCGGCTGGTGCGCGCGCAGGTCGGCGTGCAGCGCGCGCACGGCGGCGAGGCGCGCGTCCGGATCGGCGGGCGCGGCGTCGAGGCGCGACATGCGGTCCTCGGTGGCGGTCAGCCAGGCGCGGAAGCGGTCCAGCTGGCGCAGCTGCGTGTCCATGAGGCGCGCGTGTATGGCCGCCTGCGTGGCCATGGCGCGCCGCCGCAGCGACTCCCAGCGCTCGTTGAGCAGGCGCACCTGCAGGCGCACCTCGCCCGCCTCGTCGCGCGACAGCCCGGCCTCCAGGATGAGCCGCGTGCCCTGCTCCAGCACGCCGCCCACGCCGCCCTGGTGCTCTGACAGCTCCAGCAGGAACCGCTCGTGCCGGTGGAAGCGGTCCTTGAGCGCGCCCAGCTCGTCGCCCGCCGGCTGGTCCTCCGCCTCAGCCGCCGTGAGCCGCTCCTCGGCCTCCAGCAGCCAGGCGAGCACCTCCTCGAAGGCCCCGTAGTAAGGCCCGAGCTCGCCGGAGCCGGTGGTGGCGGAGGAGACGGGGCGCGAGGGCGCAGGGAGCGCGGGCGGCGGGGTCACCGGCGTGCTCGGCTCCGAGGGCGGGCTGTCGAGCGCGCCCACGTCCTCCCCCGAATGCGGCAGGGATTGGAACAGGCACATCAGATACATCATGATGGACTTCTTGTCGGGGTGCGCCGTGTTCACGTCTGCAATGCGACAAGGGCAGGTGAGTGCCGCGGCAGGTACGCAAGGATCGGTCGGGACGGGAGCAGGTAGGTACCTTCCGGGTCGAGCAGGCGTGGGATGGAGAGATGCGCGTGCGCGAGCGCGAAGGCGTGGTCGAGGCGCGCGGCGGCGGGGCGCGCCAGCACGGCGCTGTAGTCGAAGAGCGCGGGCCGCCAGCGGTGCAGCAGCGCGTTGAGCGCCAGCCCGTCGCTCCAGGAGGTGGTGAAGTTGCGCACGTTGACGCCGCTGTAGTTCTGGAAGGCAGCAGGGGTACTACGTTAGCGCGGTGCGGGTGAGGCGGACGGCGGACGGCGGACGGCGGCCGCGCGGCGGTACCTGGGTGTGCGCGCGGCACCACGCCAGCAGAGTCTTCTCGAGGTTGGTCTGGTGCAGCTCCGACATGAGGTCCTTCAGGTGGTACTGCACCTGCCAGTGCAGGATGATGCTCCACACCAGACCTGTAACACACAGCGTTACAATACAGATCTCATCTCTCAATATTATACACGAATGTATTTTACTCAAACACGCTAAGTAATCTTGTCATTGTTTTGTCAACCTTCTTTGAGCAAAGCCAGCCTAGCCAGCTTACTCGAAAAGGCGACAATAATATAACATTAGTCGTGTTTTGCGGCCGGCAATAATTGTCGAATTTTGTTTCAGGTGCAAATTCTTACCATAATTTATGAACTTACTAGTTTTTTATTACAATTTTTTGCTTGTTTTATATGGACTATGTAATCGATTTATAATTTATTTTTTATTTAATTTATTTTCCATTGCATTTTATTTTTATTTAAATTACTCACATTGTATGAGTAAAGCACTTATACAAGCCGTGGTCCGAGTATCAACGTTTTAACTGCTTTCTATTCTCATTGCAGTGAAAAAACAATTGATTTAGCTAAATCTTATGATTTAAAAAAAAACATTAGAACTAAATCAAGTAATTTAAATCATCTCAACCCTGAATGTACTTTAAAAGTTAATTTGAGAAAATTCTCTATTCCCTAATGGCAACACGTTTTCCTAAGTAACTGAACCAAACCAAATAAAATCGTACGCGTTTTCCTAAGTAACTGAACCAAACCAAATAAAATCGTACGCGTTTTCCTAAGTAACTGAACCAAACCAAATAAACCCGTAACCAAATAAAATCGTAAGATTTAGCAACCCTGTACACTTTCGCCTCATTTATATTCTACTAGTTTATTTTATTTTATTTTATTTTATTTTTATATTTTAGGAAAACTAACAGCTTATTTAAACCTTAATATGTTAAACTTATTGAGTAACTTAAGCCTACAGTTTCCACTTATGAGTACATGGTTATGTGTCCATTGGAAGTAACAAATATTTGGAGAATTGAAATTTGAATTTGAATTGGAATTATGAGTGCTACAATATCAATGCCTAACCATTTGGAGCCTACTAAAACAATAGATTAAACCTTAAATAAATAAAATTTACCTTACATAAATAAAATTTTAAGCCAAACAAACCAACAGCACTAAAACAAAAATACAAACCAACAACATTTTAAAATTTTGTAGATTTAGTCTGTAAAAAAGGAATTACTTATTTCAGTTTTAAAGCCATTTTTCTTCAGAGAGAATAAATCAACATTTTGGGCATAATCGTTATTGAAAAGATTACAGGTGCGTGCAAAGTATGAGTTCCTACGATAGTTCGTGGTGCAGGGTGCGACATAGAGTTTCATAGCGTTACGGCGACTGATAGTACGGCGCGGAACTTGGATTTGGATCAGCGATAGAAGATCGGGACAATCTATTATGTTCAGAGTGAGATTATGCATGAAGGTTAGGTCAGCAGCCTCCCGCCGTTTTACAAGAGGCAGCAGATGATGATGCTTACAGCTATCTAAATATTCAGGAGAGAATATTTTGAATTTAAAATTTAAAAATCGTATGAACTTCTTCTGGACCCTACCTCTTATGCCCGCAGTTTCGCACGCTATTTTTAAATGGTAACGTTTAAGGGTTATTTCTATCCCATGGGAATTGATTTATGGGATACAAAAGTAAAAAGCCTTACTCGAGGCCTAGATACTACCTATATGCAAAATTTCAGCCCAATCCGTTCAGTAGTTTTGGTGTGAAGAGGTAACAAACATCCATCCACCTAGGCATACATTCATACATCTAAATATCCAAACTTTCGCATTTATAATATTAGTATGACTAGGTCCTGCACGCGGCTTCGCACTTTCTTTTACGGGATACCAAGTAGCCTATGAATTTGGAATACCGTATATTCCTTCATTATTATAATTTGTCGATGCCTTTCATCGACGCGACCTCCGTGGCGCAGCGGGCGATGGTCCGCCTGCGACGCAGGAGGTTGCGGGTTCGAGTCCTGCCTCGGAACAAATTTGTATGTGTACGATCTACAGAAATTTGTTCCGTTGGTCTGGGTGTTTTCTATGTATAGTAAAAAATATATATCTACGTAGTGTATTGTATTAAGTATATCAGTTATCTAGTACCCATAACACAAGCTCTGCTTAGCTTGGGGCTAGATAATGCTGTGTGAATATTGTGTCCAGCATTATTATTATTATTAGCACTTACATGGACATGTGCGTCATGGGTCATGTAAGTGTGTGTAGCACCACCCACCACGTGGCGGCGGCTGCGCAGAGAATGCGTTAAGATTCGTTCTCATTTAGGTGTGCAAGGTGACAGACATACAGAATTACTTTCGCTTTTTTTAACATTAGTAAGCAAGATATATGTGATATCTACAGGGTCATGTGGGGTATCAAATGAAAGGTATCAATTAGTATATTTTAAAATAGTTGGAAATTTATGTAAGTTTCATACTTATCGAAATATTTCTAAGAAATTAAATAACATCGCAAAAATTTACGACTTCGGCGGGACTCAAACCCGCATCCTTCCGTAAGTACCGGAATGTGCTAACCAACTACACCACGAGGTCGAGTGACGCTGGAGTCGAAAATCTTTGCGACTTTCTACGGACTGTAGCGCCGTTAGCTCCACCTACAGGGGAAACATTAAAGTTTATCCATTCCTGTTCAAAGATTAAAGTTACGTTTAGTTCGTTTAACGAGAGGTGTCGCGTTGCTCAAATTCTAAAGATAATTTTTGAGATGTTATTTAATTTCTTAGAAATTTGCCAGAGTGTGAGGCTTACGCACTATAAAAACAAAAACTTATCGAAATATTTTGAAAAAAGTCGAAAAATACCCGTTCTACCCCCTATCTCCGAAGTTTGCAGAGCGATCCATCTCAAATGTATGTAGCGTTTGTGGATATGGATCTATATTTACATGAAAAACATAGAGAAGTTTGTAAAACGAACACGTTTTGAAAAATGGTCAAAAAGGGGGGAGGGGCTTCCTCACCGAGTGGGGTTTCAATTGCAAGGTATCAGTTTGTCCATTTCAAAACAGTTTTTGAAATACCGGTTTCAAACTTTGTGAAATATTTCGAAATAAGTCGAAAAAATAAGTTGCACCTCTGTGAGCTCATTTGAGACTCATTTGAGTTAATCGAAAGTAAGGAGGTTAGACAGTGTTCAACCTTCATAGATAACTACATGTTTTAAAAAAATAGTTTTGCCCACTTCTTGAACACAAATATTATTGAGCTTTAGTTATGTATAAATGGTTTCTGCTCACTTTGTTTAAGTACAAGCGGTTTTAGTTTCATGTACCTAAATGGTAAAGTGGGAGAGAGGTAGGTGTATACAGGGCGTCCCACGGATATGCCACATGCAGGGAAAGTACTTTGAATATTGTAGATGGAACATTTTACTGGAAGAAAACCTTATTTGAATTTAAAAAACAATTTAAACTGCATTCATAGATATTTAAATAATTACATGGTTAAATTGTTTTTTAAATTCAAATAATGTCTTCTTTCAGTAAAATGTTCCGTCTACAATATTCAAGGTACTTTCCTTCCATGTGACATATCCGTGGGACGTCCTGTAGAGAGTGCAGCTGTAGGCACACCTACTAGTAGTATGCAGTACAGACAGACCTAGTATGAGCTTGGGGTTTCCGTCGACGACGTCGTTGGAGGAGATGTTGACGAGCTTCACCCCGCTGGCGTCCAGCACGCCCAGCGCCGTGTTCACGTTGTTGATGTGGTGCACGCGCATGCGCCCGCGCTCGCGTTTCTGCAACCAACACACGCACGGGTCACTGTCTCGCCCCGGCGCCGGCACCGGCACCGCTCGCAGGGCCTGCACTTACATACTGCTGCGCCGTGAGGATCTCCAGCAGGGACAGCAGGATCTCCCCGTCTCGCAGGTCCAGAAACAGGTCCTCCACCAGCGGCTTGTCGTTCTGGAAACCACAATTACAAGCTCTGTATTACACGTCCCAACAACTTACTAGATCCATACACACACGGCAATCGAGTGTCGCGTTAAGGCGCTAGCCCGACCCAAATCAGCACCCCCACCTATTTTATCCTATTTATCTGTTAAACGAAGGAATTTTCAAAAAACGATTGGCCAGTTTGTGATGCCTATGATAGACTTTTTTTGAATGCCTGTAAAAGTTTTATTTTGTATACTTTAAGCAGAGATGCGATGTTGCTCTGTTTGGCCATCATGGTTGCAAAAAAGAGCAACTTCGCATCTCTACCTACACTATACAGACCTACACTAAACTTATAAAGAGGCATTAAAAATAAGCTTAAGATAGGTATTCCAAACTGTCCAATCGATTTTTGAAAGTTCCTTAATTGAACAGAATAATAAGATAAAATAGGTGGGGGTGCTGATTTGGGTCGGGGTAGCGCCTTAAAGCAGTGTCGCATCATTTCGGTACAACTTCCACGTCACGTTTACTTTCATCAGCTCGCTGTGAGAATGCTAGGCACAGCACAGTGGAGCGGCCAACATTCAGTAGTATCGGGAAGGGCGTGGCGCAGGCCGGCGCGGGCGGCGCGGGCAACGGCGCTCCTAATGAATCCATTATCTGGTGTAAGTGGGCCGCAGTAATTGATGCGATGTGCCCGAGCCACCGCGGGTCCCTCGCTCGCGTGACTCACTGTTTTACTAAACTTTATAAGTATCGCCGATTCAATTCTAACACTATTTTAATTTTACTCATTTCTTTTCTTGTCAACAATCAGTGTATTCCAATGGGGAAGACCTGTCTTCTGTAACAAATTATTTAAAGTACCACAGAAGGCAGAGCTGCCCAGAATCATGTTCCATAACTGTTGTTCAAAAATACACATTTTCATTTCGTAAATATATTTCCGTAAAGAATTAGCAAGCTGAAGTGGCAGTGCGCCGGCCATTATCTCACGAAGAACCGACAACCGCTGGGGTAAACGTGTTCTTGAATGGAGACCACGACTTGGCAAACGTATTGTAGGTCGCCCTCCGGCCAAGTGGGATGACGATCTGCGAAAGACTACAGGCAGATGCTGGATGCGGCAAGCTGAAGACAGGGCGCTATGGCGCTCATTAGGGGAGGCCTATGTTCAACAGTGGACTAATATAGGCTGATGATGATGATGATGAAATATTTTTCCGTATACTTAAAAATATCCAATTCGGAGAACACATGGAGAGCAATAATAGATAACAATTTCATGTTAGTAGTAGCTACTTCTTACGCACCTTCACAAGTTGAGAGTTTATCCATTTGGCAAATGTTTTCTTTTGGACATCCTCCCGCTCATCTGCAACAACAAACAAAAAAAATTAATAGGAGCGAAGACCTCCGTGGCCACCTGGCCGATCCGGCGCACAGTGGGCTGAAATCGGGTTTTGATAGACATATAACTTTTCTTTTCCCAATAATGTTGACTTTTATACCTGAATATCATCGATCAAGGTTTTCGCAGGCCCCCGCGGAATATTTGATCGAAGCTGAATATCTTTTGGAAGACTAAATACATGGCCCTTAAGATCATCATAATGGAATAGTCATGCAAACTGTTCGCACAGAATTTTCTTTAAATTTCTTTAAAAAATTGTATGGAGCTGACATGAAAAAGCCATATATCTCAGCCACCGCACGTTTGGCCCTAATTCTTTTTGCAGGTGGTTGATCCTTGAATTATTTGGGATTTTTTGGCATACTCCATGAAGCAGCCACTGGTGCGACCTATGTTTTAAAAAGCCCAAAGTTTTATTTTTTTGAAAAAAAGTTTTTGTTTAAATATGTAGCTTAATTTAAACTGAACACTTAAGCCGGCTTTTGACTATGGGATATAATATAAATTACATCTTGTGCTATATATTACATCCCGCGATTGCTGTTCACACTGTGAGATATATATTTTGGAACACACATGATCAGTTTACACGTCTGCACACGAACGCCAACATTCAAACTGAGGGCGATGCGGGGGAGGCGCGGTGTCCGGGGACGTGAGGTAAAATATAAACCTTCAAATGACCTTCAAATATCGCTCACTCGGTCGAAAAAATATTTATAGTTTGGGATGTAATATATATTATAGCACAGTGTAAACGGTGCCATACAAAATGTATGGTGAGCGATAAAATATTATATCCCAGGATGTAATATATATTATATTATATCCCATAGTGAAAAGCCGGCTTTACTCATATAAGTAAGTGTTTCGGTCATCCTAAAATAACTAAACGATGAATCCGGCTAATATTTTCCAGAAACGCGTCATAAAATTATAAATAGAAATTAAATTAATACTATGTTAAACTAGTTTTTGGTTGATAATAAATAAGTACCTACTAGTGGAGGTAAGCAAAGCGACGCTTACTTCCCTAAAGGCACTTGGTTTGCTGTTATATCTAAAATTATCTAAATGGCAGTATAATAACTTTGAGGGAGTCAGCTATTCGAGAAGGTCTACGAGAAGAGTAAGAAACGTATTTATCCTTCTTACTACCGCTTGCAGCAAGAAAAAGCTCTCCTGGACTTGACTGCTATTAAAATTTTATATAATAGGTATTACTGCTAAAAAAATATCTCCCTCGAGCGGATTATACAAACTTGGACGAGCCGCTCGAGTGGCCTTTAATAATAAAAGAGATACTCAATACTCAATATATTTATTGTTGTCATCACATTGGTTGTAAAGTAAGTAATTATCTATGGGTAAGTATCACAATGTGAACCCTGTTGGGCGTTGCAACAAGTAGAAGGCAGGCCGAGGTTGTTTTTGATTGTTAATCAAAGATTTATATATGTTTGATGTTAATACTATTTGATTGAAAGGGATGGGTATTTTTATTACTGAACTGACTGGTTTTTAATAACTACGAGTGAATATTAGTATAATATAAGTAATGACTATAATAGGCATTCTTCATTGGTGAAGTGGTAACAAGGTCGAAACCTTTCAGAGTGTCGTTTGAAAGGGATAGTGAAGCGTAGAGTATTTGTCCTTGACGAGGGCGCATCATGTACCGGCTCACTTTCTGTGCGCGCCGCCGCCGCCGCCGCCTCCGCAGCGAGCAAAAACAACACCTCTAAACTCTTAAGGACAGTTAGCATCACTAATAATTTCTCTTTATTTCAATTTAAAAAATACATTCGATCTAAACAGATCCAATTTGTCAGCCTAACTGTATGTATTTATTTATTAACAGACTTGAGACATTGCGTATATGTGAGACTAGTATTCGCCGAGCACTGCTGTATTGGGGACACATTAGATGGGATAGGACCACATCCGTGAGCCGCGCCTCAGTGAGCATTGTCTCATCGGCATGTCTGTCTGTTGCACAAGCTGAGAGCCGGCGCGGCGGCGGCGGCGGCGGCGGCGCGGCGGCGGCGGCGGCCTTCGGGAGGCATCGCTCCGAACGCTACCTTATGTAACGCCCACAAGGTCACGCCGCCGCTCACCTCACCGGCTCTCAAATTCAATATTGACCCGCACCCAATCCATGTTACTACTAACCTACATGTAGAAGGTTCAATGAATGCCCAATTCAAGTATATAGTGAATAGTGTCCCGCAAAGATAAGTCAGCGTCAATAACTTAGATGTTATACATAACACGAACTGAAAAGCAAAATGAGAACGATGGAACTTGGAACCATTCATCATTAACTTAATGTCAAAGAAAATAATTACTCTTCCAGCTAGCATTATAACTTGCACAATCTAAATGGGTCAGTTGAAAGCAGACATTTATTACCGGAGAAATATGGGCTACGAGTAGCGATTGTACGAGTAGCGACGACCTCCGTGGCGCGGCGGGCGAAGAGGTTGCGGGTTCGATTCCCGCCTCGGAACAAATTTGTGTACGATCTGCAGAAATTTGTTCCGTTGGTCTGGGTGTTTTCTATGTATAATTAATCTCTATCTATGTACATAATGTATATCTAGTACACATAACACAAGCTTTGAGTAGCTTACTTTGGGGCTAGATGGTGCTGTGGGGATTGTCCAGCATTATTTATTATAATTATATATTTATTTATTTATTGTAAGCTATGCAAGCTACCTAACACGGGACGGGCAGGTACCGCGGCGCGGACCGGTGGTGTGAGCTGGCTACACAGGGTAGCTACTCGGTATATTGTCAGCTCAACTCGACAACAAACCGCTAATTTTCACAATTAGGTAATTCCTAATTTGGATAGTTTTAGCAGCAAGGTCAAGTTCTTGTGGTGTCTCACGCGTCACGCTACAAAAACTCCGTGAGTTATTAATGTTATTATAATCCATAGTATAAAACAAAGTCGCTTCCCGCTGTCTGTTTGTCTGTCTGTCCCTATATATGCTTAGATCTTTAAAACTACGCAACGGATTTTGATGCGGTTTTTTTCAATAGATATAGTGATTCAAGAGGAAGGTTTATATGTAAAAAACATGCATAATATAGTAGAGAAACACTGATAATTTTTCTAATAATGATGTCGTAAATATACACATTTTTTTGCGCTTACATTGCAAACGCTGGCCTTACCGGCCGAACCCTACAAGATAGATCAAAATAATGTACTACAGTATTGTACACCTTAAAAAGGTCAACAAAAAAGTCCGGGATGGTATATGTCTATCTATATGTCTATCTCCTAGGGATAACCCACAATAACCATTTTTATCCTTTACTTTACTTACGAGAAATAATGCTTTATTTACGAGACGATTTTAAGCAATACAGCATTAATCCTTATCCAATTAAGTGGTACCTTAAATACATTGTGCATTTAATATAGATCAGTATGGATCTTTACAGCATGTAATTTACATGAATATTTTCGAAGATATCACAGATTTAGGATGCAGGGACATAGAGGTTGCAGCGGTACCGGCCGGGGGCCGATTCTGTAGTATATTTAGTATCAGCATTGCACCCGTGCGAAGCCGGGGCGGGTCGCTAGTATAAAATAAAACGTCATGTGCGTGCGAGTCGAACTCCCACACTAAGGGTTCCGTATAACTGTGAGACCTTGTTTCTTGCCAAATAATATCATGATTCTAGGTCAACAGGACGTAGGTACCTTTGTATATTTTGGTCCAGGGAGAGAATCAAAGATTTTTTTTGTTAATAGGTACACTACAAACTTACGGTTTTCAGATTTTTCCCTTTATTTGTGCTAAAAGACCTTGCTTCTTGCCAAATTTATGATTCTAGGTCAACGGGTACCTTATAGGTTTTGTGTGCATGTGATTCCCGTGGAAATTTCAAAATACACATTAGAAGGCTGTAAGGAACATGTGCGAAAAAGCCCTTAATAAAGAATAGAAAAAAAGGCCGTAACTTTTGATTGCATTGACCTAGAAGTTTTATTTATATAACGTATGTTACGTACTTGGGTATTTGATACCTCCACGCGTTCAAGAGAAAAGGGGGTTGACAGACGGACAGACAACAAAGTGATCCTATAAGGGTTTCTTTATTCTTTTTGAGGTACGGAACCCTAAAACCATGTTTTATATAACATGTAGGAAATACATTATTGTGTTGAAAATTACAATCAAATAATAGAAACAAATTAGAACTAGTATTTACAATTTAAACAATTGATTTACACTTTTTTATACGGGATTTGCGTAGTTCCCTATCTAAATAATAGAGGCGCTGTACCAAATTGTATGAAAAAAGGAGACGTGACGATAACGTAACGTCTCGCTACTAACATGAAATAGAGTCGCGCCTCTGCTCTACTGAAACACCGCTAGTGTCTATGATGCAATGCGATTAAAGAATGTGCCAAAACATAGCGGCGAGCGGAGGATGAGCATCAGTCACGTGCTGCGGGGTCCGCTACTTCCTTCGCGGCGCGTCGCGGCGAGGCCGTTACCCGCGCCGCGCCGCGCATCACGATGTCCGCGCCCGAGCGCACAGGTTCCGCAGCGCACAGTACCAACACGCACGCTGCACTCTGTTTATTTACAAAACTCCCCTCACCCGACAGAACCCGGCGACATCACATGTGCTGTCGACACAAATCACTCCACGAACATTGTAATTATCAACACAACACGTTCTTGACGAATTCGATGATTTGTCTGGTGTGTCTTGCGACTGCAAAAAAATTTTCGTTAACATTTTTTGTTTACTAACAATAGGTGCCTTAACAATACAACGTTAGCTAGTACTAACTACTAGTTATACAGGGTGTCCCAATAGTCAGGGTCAGGGGACACCAATACCTATCGATTGGATCCCCATGTATGTTCCGCGATTTTTTGTAGTTTTCGAGATACGAATTTTATTGTTTTATTTTCCGTGATCGTTGTTCGAAAGCTAAACAGACAAATCTCGATTCTTTGAACAAAACGCTTCGTGGTTGGATAGCGAGTTCAAAGAGGTGTTCAATGTTGTGATGAAGAATCATGCCCTACACCAGGAACATCCAGGGGTCGAAGTCGACCTTCAAAAGCATTCGACCTGTCGGACAAAACCAAGAGAAAAAATAATTAAGTAGATATTAAAACAAAAATAAATTATTATTACATAATAGGTATATATTTTTTTATGTTTAAATACAGTTTTCTAACATTGCAATGTAGAATTTAGTTTTAATTACGTCCATTGGATTAGTTAAAATCCGCGAAAGCACATAGAAAATAAGATTTTCTTACTTTAGCGGCATTTTTTTATATTAATAAAGGTTAATTATAATATTTTTGTTTCACACTAATATTATAAATGCGAAAGTATGGTTGGATAGATGGATGGATGGATGGATGTTTGTTACCTCTTCACGCCATAACTACTGAACGGATAGGGCTGAAATTTTAATCATAATCATAATCATAATCATTTATTTGCCAGAATGTATGTACAAAAGTTCTTAAAATTATATATGTCCATTTACAATCTACCCATTAAGGTGTGCAAAATTTATACATTATTGTCCACAATTTTAATAATTAAAGATTCATAATGTCAATTAATAGATTAAAAATTTAAAAAAGTCAAATTGAATTGAAAATTATGAGGAACAATAAAGACGAAAAAAGTAAGATTAATTTTTAAAATTCAAATAGTCTTTTACACTATAGAAACAATTATCTAAAAGCCAGTGTTTCAGTTTAGTTTTAAACAAGTTGAGCGGCAGTTCTTTAAGACTATTAGGCAATTTATTGTAGATAGTAATGGCATGATAGTAAGAGTTTCGCTTTACAAGCTCTATCCGACAAGGCGGGACGTATATTCTATTTTTGTGTCTTGTATGTCTAGTTAAGACTTCCGCATGTGTTTTAAAATATTGAGGGTATTGTTTGACAAAGATACAGATGTCCCTGATGTACATGCAAGGTAACGGAAGGATCTTGAATCGCTTAAATAACGGCTTGCAACTATCCGTACTCCAAAGTCCACATATCGCACGCACGGATTTTTTCTGTGCCTTAAATGCTTTATCAAAGTCAACCGAGTTTCCCCACATAATAAGGCCATAGGCCAAGGTTGACGATACGTAGCCATGGTACGCCGTAAGGGCCGCCTCGATTGATACGCGAAGTCTTAGGCACTTTATTGCGTAAACAAATTTGTCTATTTTGTTACAGACTAGATCTATATGTGCCTTCCAGTTTAGATGTTGGTCTATAATAATACCCAAGAATTTAACAGACTCGACTTCCGCTATAGGTGTCTTGTCATACTTAATATTAATAATTTCTTTCATCTGTCGATATGTCCCAAATTGTATTACGCTAGTCTTATTGAGATTAATGTTAAGGTTATTCTGATTTAGCCAGTCAATTGTTTTACAAAGTGCGTCAATAATATCTCTTTCGAACGTCAGTTTATTTTGTCCTCTAATAATAATGGTAGTGTCATCCGCAAATAATATGGTTTTATGTTTAGTGATGTTAGGAAGATCATTAATATATAGAAGAAATAGGAAAGGACCAAGAACGCTCCCTTGTGGAACTCCATATTTGCATGTCTTAAAAGTAGATCTCACACAAGTTTTGTTTGATTTAACAGTTTTTGTTATTTCGACGCATTGTTGGCGTGTTTCAAGGTAACTTTGCAACCAGTCGTTTGCCTTTCCTCTGATACCATACTTTTCTAACTTGAAAAGCAGCGTTTTGTGGTCTACAAAATCAAACGCTTTAGACATGTCTAAAAGTAGCGCCACCACTGGGACTTTGTCATTGATTGCCTCTGTCAAAATCTTGACTAGGTTGAAGCAAGCAAGCGTGGTAGTGCTGTTTTTCCTAAAGCCAAATTGATCTGAGTTTAACGTATTGTTATTGGTAGTAAACGACTGTAGCCTTGATAGAATAACCTTCTCGAATATCTTTGAAATTACAGGAATTAGTGTCACAGGTCTATAGTTATTCATATCAGTTTTTACACCTTTTTTGAAGAGTGGTTTTACGATAGAACACTTTAGTTTATTTGGAAATACGCCTTCCTCAAAGGACATATTTATTATATGGCTAAGTGGTACGCAAATGAACCGGGCACAAAGTTTAATAAGTCTGGTATTAAGTCCGTCTATTCCCACCGAATTTGTATTTTTAAGGTTCCTTATGATTTTAAGAACCTCATTTGGATCCGTTGGCTGTAGGAATATTGAGGAGCAGTTAGCAACAATGCTACAGCACAATTTACCAGGTTGTAATTTTGGATTGGGATAATTAGTCATGTTAATAAAATACTGATTAAACTTTTCGCTTATGTCCTGGGGTTCATTAAATGTCAGATTATTATTGTCAATTATTTTTTCTATTTCATTATTTTGGTGTGTATCGTTTATGTTCTCATTTATAATTTTCCACACTGCCTTGCACGTGTTGGTACTTTTTTTAATATATTTTAAATTTTGTATCTGTTGTGATTTATACGTGCATTTTTTGAGTAACTTCGTGTAGTTCTTATAATATTTTTCTGCAATTTTTTTATTACCACTATTTAATTTTAGTTTGATGTACAAACATCTTTTTTTAATGCTCGACCGTTTTAATCCTTTTGTAAGCCATCCACAGCCTTTTACGCAGGATCTTTTTTTAATAACATAATTTGGAAAGCATAAGTCAAAGAATAGAGTAAACAAATCATGAAATATGTTGAAAGCCTGATTTGTAGAGTCACTTACGAAAACATCGGAAAAAGATAGAGATGCTATGCAATTATAAAACTTTTTTGTGTTTTCGTTGCTAAAGTCTCTTATAGTCTCGAACCAATCTGGTCTTATAGTTTCTTTCCTAATCGGGACGTCTAAAGTTTGCCCCGTCTCATGGTCCGATAGAGTCAAATAATGAACTTGGGCGTTAACTTTCTTAAGATTGCTTACAAAGAGATCCAAACAAGACAAGTTACGGGTTGGTGTTTTTATGTTAATTTCCAAATTATAGTTATTAAGAATACTTTTTAATTCACTGCTCTGTTTACTGCTTTTTAAAATATCTATATTCCAATCTCCACAAAGTATGACATTTTTATATTTCCTAGTTAAAGTATCTAATACACTATTTAGTTTGTCCAAGAAAAATGTTACGCTACTATTCGGTGTTCTATATATGCAAATAAGAGCTATCTTGTATGAAATAATCTCAACTCCAGTACTTTCAAAGCAATATTTGCAGGCCATATCACTAACATGTTGAAGTACTTTAAATTGCATGCCGTTTTCTACCATAATACACGCTCCCCCCCGTTTTTTGTCCGAGCGTGAATATGCGGAGGCCATTCGGAATCCCGGTATTTTTAATAGTTGCTCATGGCCCTTTAATATGAAGCTCTCAGTAAAGCATAACACGTTCACAGTAGATCCGTTTTTGCGCAGTTCTGATAGTGCGACGTGAATGTTTTCCGCTTTAAATATTGCACCGGCGATGTTTTGGTGAAAAATTGTCATTTTTTTGTTGAAATTGCATGTGTTTGTCGAAAAAAAGGAATTTGTGTATTTTTTAAATTATTCGGTTGTTCCTGATCTACAACTGCAGGCAAAGACGTTGGATTCTTTTTAATAGTGACTACAGTGCGGAAGTAGTAAGGTATAGTCCCCGCCTTAAATTTAAGGTGATCCTCTCGAATAGCTGACAATTTAGATTTTAGCTGTGCCCGTAATGTACTCAGTGATCTGCCAATGTCAAGAAATTGTTTTTTATACGACAAGCTATCTATTTCGATATTGATTTTGAAGCTTAGCTTACGTATAGATATAAAAGATTTTTTGGTGTATTGAAAACCACTATCATAGCCATCACATATCTCAATGAACCTACAGTTGGCATAGTTTTTTATTAAAAGCTTTATGTCATTATTCAATTTATCAACATTCAAGTACATATTTTTTTGTACATTTACAATAAAAACAGTTTGTCCTCCCAGTAAATGCAAAAAGTTACACAAACTAGCAAACAGAGAAAAGGGGTTTGAATCATTGGCCCCTAGAAGCAGGATCAAAATATCCTGGTCACCAATTTTTGTTACATTATAATTATTCAGAATTTCACTGCTTGTTGCTGATGGTTTTATCGTGCCAAATATGTCATAAATATCGTTCCATTTGTTTTGCCTGTCCATGGTTAATTGCATCGTTAGGTTACGGGCTTGTTCGTCTCCAAGTATATGAATTTTTGGCTTTGTACTGGTGGAGCCATCTGTCCTGCCCGTTGTCAAATTTTCGGGCAAATTTTGCGAATTTTTATCGTCTGAATTTTCTTTGCTGCTTGATTCTTGATTTGGACTTGATGTTAGATCTTTTATATATCTTCTCTGTGTCTTTTTTCCTCACCGGTGTCTCTCTTATTTCTATTTCACTTCCTTTGCTAATGTGAATTGGTGAAAGGCGAGAAGTATTCATCCGAATATTTATGATTTTTTTCATTAATGTGCCACTTGAGCCTGGCCGAGGAGACATGCGAGGAGAGATAGTAACTTGCTCTGTTGTAATTTTTTTCAGTAGTTCAATTTGACAGTTTTTGTCCTCTAGCTCTTTTGATAAGCTATTGCATTGTGAGCTTAGGTTTGCTATTTCCTCATGCGCTGTACATAGTTCGTTTTGCAGGTCCAGTATCTGTTGCTTTAAATCGATGCTTAATGTCGATTCTTCAGGAAGACTTCGCGTTGAAATTTCCAGTAGGCTTCCGTCGGCGATGGTAGAGTTGAACTGTGTAATTTCAGACTGTATTTCAGATAAATCCAGGAATGATTTTCTTCTTGGCCTCCGTGCTGTCACGTTATCGTCAGATGCCATCTTTTCAAGTTTTATAAAATCAAAAAGACTTTACTCCACAGGGATCCGAACCAGCTCCACCGACTTAGATCGTGTTGAAGTCGGAGGTAATCTCCTCACGGCTATCGAATACTTTAGTTAAGCGGTCGAAATTATCAAATGGTTGGTTATTCTAACAACGTGTGTGTTTCTGCTATTCGTCGATAGATGGCAGCGTTTTCTCTCGATTTTATCGATAGACCAAGAGTCAGTAGCTGTCAGTGTCACTGTCATAAAGATGGGTGATGATTCTGTCATAAACTTGGGTCGTTGACACTTCGTTTGTTGTGCTTGAGTCAGCTGTCTAGAAATAGATTTTGTCGTGCATTGCATTTCTGATTGGATTTTACGTATTTTGAGCTTCAACAGTGTATTTCTGTTTCACTTTCTGCATTCTCGGTGTGTTTGACAAGGTTCTAAGTGTTCTTCAACGACTTTTTCTTGGAGTTTTGTGTGTGAAAAATGGATTAAGTGAGCTCACCCGAGATGAAAGGTTATTGTTTCGTGATAGCTTGTATCTTAGTGTAGAAGGTCCACCACAGTAAGTTGTCCAGCACTCTTGATTTATATTTATTATTCGATAAAAATCCGCGCACCATTACAGAGCAATGTTTACAGTCCAGAGAGAGCGAGACGAAAAAAGACACACAGGTAATTCTAATCCTCGAATCAAACATACTTTTTATCCCATAAATCAGTTCCCATTGGATAGAAATCACCTATAAACGTTTCCATAGAAACAACGCGTGCGAAGCCGCGGGCATAAACCAGTAGTCCATATATCTAAAATTATAATTGCAAAAGATTCATTAAGATATTCAGAAAATTGAGAAAGTTACAAAATTTGGAGACGATAATTACGCTCCTGCCTGACCCATAGTGCGGCGGTGCCGCCGCCGTGTGGGCTCGCCCTCGCAAGTGCCGTTACGACACACGTAGAAGGTTACGCTAAATATTCGACAGCTTACGTATATACGCCCACGAGATAGATGCAATTCAATCGTCTTCATTGGTGAGCATTTGGAATTAAAACAAACATTGATCGAGTGTTTCGGAACCTTAAACTGAGATCACTTCATCTCGGTTTACGGATATGAACCAGAAATAAAATAAATAAATTTAAGTAAACATTCAACTCGTTCCCGTGTGGATAGATAAAGGCCGAAGGAGGCCGTTATTTTTTATTTATTTATTTTATTGAATGTTATCTATCCACTGGCCGCCGCAGGCTCGTAAAGAACCTTCACCAGCTGCCCCGACGCACGTGCTGGGGTGCTGGTGTACTGGTCTGCCTGCTGTCGCCCTCTCGCAAGACCGTCTTGTAAAATGTGCATTCTACATTATCAGTTGGATTGCAGCATCGATAGTCCATTATAGTAAAGCAGCAGTGCATCGATAGAGTTGTCTTATCATCCGGCGACTGTCGTCATATTTTATAATTATCGCTAATATCTTATCGTTATCACGGCGGCGGCGGCGGACTTCCGAAATGTGTTTACTTTATAATTACCGGGACGATCGTTACCAAAGTTTCTAATTTCCATGCTTATAACCGAGGACGGATTGCCAGATCATAATGAGAGAGAGAGATGGTTTATTTTAGTTAATGGTTTAATCGGGTATTTATCGCGTACCTTTTGTTATTATAATCAGGACATATTCCTGATTCTGAAGGCGAATTGAGGGTAGTCGTGGATACTGCCGTCAATTCTCGGCTGTAACTCCGAGTACATCCAGTCGCCCCGTGACCA
The DNA here is from genome assembly GCA_949316285.1 of Eupithecia subumbrata. Classification (NCBI taxonomy): domain Eukaryota; kingdom Metazoa; phylum Arthropoda; class Insecta; order Lepidoptera; family Geometridae; genus Eupithecia; species Eupithecia subumbrata. Next base: position 13,092,530 of record OX438632.1, on the reverse strand, counting down.
CGATCGCTGTAACGCGGTAGAAACGTAGGGGAAATAATAACAAAAGGTACGCGCTAAATACCCGATTAAACCATTAACTATGGTTTATTTTAGGTACCCAAAAAACATATTAGTAGGTACAAGTCTACGTACAAGTACATAAGATCACTGATCCAAGTGATATAATGATAAACTCCCGACAGTAAAGCTCGATACGACATGGGTGTCGATGACAAAACCAGGTGCGCGCATGTTGCATACTAATGTATGTGATGTCAACACGGAGTCACCGGCCGAGACACCCGCAGGAAGCGCGTCCTCACCGCCAGTGCAGAGAACCAGCCAGTAAATAAATAATAAATAAATAATGCTGGACAATCCGCACAGCACCATCTAGCCCCAAAGTAAGCTACTCAAAGCTTGTGTCATGGGTACTAGATAACTGATATATTTAATACATTTGCTACACATTTGCTCCTCTTGGAGTCGAGACCCTAGGTCCGTGGGGTACCGAGGCTCTTCGGGTTTTCAAAAAATTATCTGAGCGTCTGGTCGAAGGGACGCGTGACCCGAGAGCTGGTCAGTATCTGGCACAGCGCATCAGCATTGCCATACAGCGGGGCAATGCAGCCAGCGTAGCGGGGACACGACGACTGGTATTGATATGGATCAGTTGAGCTACCTGTAGATTGTTTGCAACAGTCTGCAGTTAGCTCAATTGTTTCAATTGTAAATACTAATTATATTATAATTTTCTTTGTGAATAAAGGCTTCTGCCATTTTAATACATTATATACATTGACTAGCTGTACCCGCGACTTCGTTCGCGATTGCCATACCTGCCGACTAATTAAGTTCACATTTAACCACAGTTTCTCTCATATTATGATACGCCGCCGTGCAAAAAAACTTCGATGCGCAGAATTGGACCTGTTACACTTTTAATATAAGAATCTTTATTTAGGTACCTAGTTAAATAGTGTATAAATCGTGTGGGGTCTACGGCGGATAGCATGTTGTCATCTTCAATCCCATTCTTTATCGACAATACTTTCAGCTACGACTCGGCCAGCGTTAGTGTTAAGAAGTGTCATACTCGTTTCACTTCTTACTCATGGTTCCGTTCAGCTGGGGCCCTATTCTGCTAAATTAATCGCTTCACTATGACAGGGACGTCACAGACGTCACGGAAGGACACGTTTTGGTATTCTACCTTAGATGAAAGAAATTATGATGAATGCAGATATAGAGACGCGCGTCAAATTTGAAACTATTAATTTATCTCGCACGCACTATCTGGAGTTTTATTAATCTAAAGATTCTATGTAATGATTCTGCGACGATTCCATTGTCATAGTGAAGCCATTGTATTACAGAATTGGGCTCCTGATCCATTTGACTGGACCACCGTAATTTTTTTTCGTTATTAGGTAGGTACAGTTGATTGTGTACCACAGTCAAAAATATTTTTCTGTGGTCCAGTTAGTTTAATTGGACCACTTACTCCAACCAAACTTCGGTGGTACAGTTAACTGGACCAGCTAAACCACCAAATATCATGTTCATGAATATTGCATGGACCATTTGTACATTTTACTTTGCCTGAAATAGGCATTGACGCACTCATTAGTTAGGTTCCTACCTACTAAGGTAGAACCCTAACTAATGGGTGCGTTTTGGAATAATAAATGGATAGGAACTTACCTACCCTTTATCTACTGATTTTTTTGTTTCAATGAACTGATTTTCTACTCGACTTTCTACTGATTTAGTCAAATTCGATCTTGCAACACTGTTTCTAATAAAAAGAATGCATGAAATCGGCGACGCGTTAATGAATTACAACTAAGAACACATTTTGACTTTTATCCCCTCTCCCAAGAGAACCGTGCCTACTGATATCCCAGATAAAATGCATCATTTGATTTCATTCTGTACTTTTGGCGTGATGCGCGACCCAGGAATTTGACTATTATCCCCCTCCACGGGAACCTTACTGAATTCCGGTATAAAATGTATCTTTCCCCGTAGTATGAACTCAAATCGTGCCGACTTCCATTCGAATTCACTCAGTAGTTCCGTCGTGATGTGGGGTTAAATAATTATACTTTTTCCTCTCTCCCAGGGGAACCTTACTGAATTCCAGGATATAATGTATCCCATGTCCTTCCTTGTAGTATGAACTCAAATCGTGCCAGGTTTCATTCCAACTCATTCCGCAGTTTCGGCGTGATGCGCGGTGAAGGAATCTTACTTTCATCCCCTCTCCCAGGGGAACCGGATAAAATGTATCCCTTGTCCTTCCTTGTAGTTTGAACTCAAATCATACCAATTCAGTCCAACTCATTCAGCAGTTCAGCGTGATGTGCGGTGAAGAATTTTACTTTCATCCCTTCTCCCAGGGGAACCTTACTTAATTCCAGGATAAATGTATCTTTCCTCGTACTCAAAGAGTAGAACTCAAATTATGCCGAGTTTCATTCGAATTCATTGAGTAGTTCCGTCGTGATGCGCAGTTAAAGAATTTTACTTTCATCCTCTCTCCCAGGGGAACCTTACTGAATTGCGGGATCAAATGTATTCCATGTCCTTCCTTGTAGTATGAAATCAAATCGTGCTAGGTTTCATTCCAACTCATGCAGCACTTTCGGCGTGATGCGCGGTGAAGAAATTTTACTTTCATCCCTTCTCCCAGGGGAACCTGACTGAATTCCGGGATAAAAAGTATCCTATGTCCTTCCTCGTAATATGACCTAAAATCATGCCGAATTTCATTTCAATACCTTCAGTAGTTTCGGCGTGATGCGCGGTGAAGAAATTTTACTTTCATCCCCTCTCCCAGGGGAACCTGACTGAATTCCGGGATAAAAAGTATCCTATGTCCTTCCTCGTAATATGACTTAAAATCATGCCGAATTTCATTTCAATACCTTCAGTAGTTTCGGCGTGATGCGCGTTTAACAAACAGACAGACAGACAGACAGACAGACAGACATGAATGAAAAAAATTGCAGTTTTGGCTTCAGCATCGATAATAGAGTGCCCTCCAAAAAAATTTTTCAAAATATCTTCAATGTACAGAATTGGACCTGTTACAGTTTTATTATAAGTATAGATAGATATATTTTTATGATACATAGAAAACACCCAGATCAACGGAACAAATTTCTGCAGATCGTACATAAATTTGTTCCGAGGCGGCAATCGAACCCGCAACCTCTTGCGTCGCAGGTGGACTCTCACCCGCTGCTCCACTGAGGTCGTCAAAGCCCGTGGCTGCACACTGCGCACTGGTGGTATGGAGCGGCTCTTATAAGCTACAGCTCGGAGAACTTCTAATTTGTTTCTATTCTTGGCGAGTCTTTGTCAATTCATAAGGGATGCAATGCTGACGAGAAATAAGAATAAACTCGCTGTGCCCACAACTAGGTTACACAAGATAAATTTATCTTTTAAAGGGCAATGTAGGTACATGCTTCTACAACAAAACTCCAAGTGAGTTGCAAAAATTATCAATAAATAAATTCAAACAAATTGTCAAACATATCCTTTGTAAAAAAGGTTTATTACAAAATATCAGATTATGTAGACGATAAAAAAGATTGGGACGAGTTTTGCTCCAGCTTGAAAAATAACAACTAACAGGCTAAAGGTTTCTACGTCGCTTCTTTACTTTAGTCTACATACCGAAGCGACAGAAATCAAAAATATCACTTTATTTCCGTGTCAGTGTTTAGTTTTACAATTTTACCTTTTGTAAGTGTACATTTATTGTATTTATGAAAATAAAGAGATTTGATTTGACCTATATCAGTCATTCATCTAGTACCCATAACACAAGCTCTGCTTAGCTTTATGATGCTGTGTATATTGTCTAGCATTATTTATTTATTTATAACTAATTTTATTTTATTGTTGTTTTAAGGCCCTAGAAATACGCACACGGAACCCGCTATAGCAACAAATAATATAAATAAAATATGGGATCCTCTTTAATATTTAAATTAAAGAGGGCTCCCATACAAAAATTGTATTGTTTTTGGGTATTTTTGCCGTACGTTTGTCATGGTGGCTTTACGTAAATATATCTTGAACCGTAAGTTACAGGTAGACAGTTGACATTTTGACAAGTTAGGGCAGGACAGGTATGATTATTGCGCTATTACAACAAATACTAAAAAAAAGTCCTCGTTGGTCACGTCCATACCATGTTGAATACCGCGGTCACCGAAGTTAATAGTTTGCTATGGTGAAGTTGACTGCCTCGTTGGTCTAGCGGTCAGCTTGTTCAACCGCTGATTGTGAGGTCCTGGGTTCGAATCCCGGGTCCGGCCAATAGTTCTCTCCCCGGTCGTGTCGATCTGTCGTCCCATCGGATTATGAGAGTGAGGGAATAGAGAGTGCACCTGTGTTTGCGCACACACTTGTGCACTATAATATGTCCTGCGCATCTGGCTAGTCTCCGATGAGACTGGCCGCCGTGGTCGAAATTCGGCTAGGAGGACATTATGTGAGTGCGAGTCGGTTAGCACTTGGTCGGTTTTATTAATTTTTGTATGTTTTACAAAGATTAAAATTAAACGGAAAAGTAATTTGCCGGAAATCGTTCAATTCTATTTCGTTCGTTCATTTCTATGAACCACAAAGTTGTTTAATTTAATAAGTTATAAATGTAACCCAAAATCTCTTATTTTTCCAAATTCACCAAAAATACCATTGAATCGGAATTGTTTTTTCCATTAGTGAATAGAAAGTGTTTTACGTTTAGCAGCAAATTTATTTTCCGTTAGTTTAAATCCTTGTAGAACGCAGAAAAAATTAAAAACCTCAAAAAATATGAATCTCGCACATGAAACGATCAACCTTAATTCATCATTTCTCCCTTATCCCACTACTGTAGGTGGGGTCGTTATCGTTACGACATGCTTTGTTGTGTTAGTCATTATTAATGAAAACATTAAATCGCCGGATGGGCGCTTATACTATTATAAATAACACGACCCTTTCTTGTCTAGTTTTAAGTTTGTTAGATTGGCAGAAGCGATGTTGTGTTATAGTTAACTAGCTGTACCCGCGACTTCGTTCGCGATTGACATACCTGGCGACTAATTAGGTTCACATTTAACCACAGTTTCTCTCATGTCATGAAACGCCGTGCAAAAAAACTTCGATGCTCAGAATTGGACCTGTTACACTTCTAACATAAGTATCTTTATTTAGGTACCTAGTTAAATTGTGTATAAATCGTGTAGAGTCTACGGGGGATAGTATGTTGTCATCTTCAATCCCATTCTTTATCCACACGACTTTTAGCTACGACTCGGTCAGCGTCAGTGTTAAGAAGTGTCATACTCGTTTCACTTCTTACTCATGGTTCCGTTCAGCTGGGGACCTATTCTGCTAAACTAATCGCTTCACTATGACAGGGGTATCGTCAAAGAATGACACGTTTTGGTATTCTACCTTAGATGAAAGAAATTATGATGAATTCAGATGGAGAGACGCGCGTCAAAGTGTCAAGTTTGAAACTATTAATTTATCTCGCACGCACTATCTGGAGTTTTATTAATCTATAAGGATTCTATGTGATGATTCTGCGACGATTCCATTGTCATAGTGAAGCCATTTTATTGCAGAATTGGGCTTCTGATCCATTTGACTGGACCACCGTAATTTTTTTTTTTCGTTAGTAGGTAGGCTCAGTTGGTTGTTTACCACAGAAAAAAATATTTTTCTGTGGTCTAGTTAGTTTAATTGGACCACTTACTCCAACCAAACTTTGGTGGTACAGTTAACTGTACCAGCTAAACCACCAAATATCATGTTCATGAATGTCGCATGGACCATGCTTAGGTAGGAACTTTACTAATGTGTGCGTCTTGGAAAAATATATAGATAGGAACTTGCCTACCCTTTATCTACCGATAATTTTCTTCAGTCTACAGATTATTTCTTCAATCTATTAATTTTCTACTTGACTGTCTACTGATTTAGTCAAATTCGATCTTGCAACAAACTTACTAACAAAAAGAATGCATGAAATCGGACGACGCGTTAATGAATTCTTAATAAGAACACATTTTGACTTTTATCCCCTCCCTGATCTTTAACCGTGCCTACTGATATCCCAGATAAAATGCATCCTATGTTCCCTCGTAGTATGAGCTCAAATCAGTAGCATATTTTTACTTTCATCCGTCCTCCCAAGGGAACAGCAGTGATTCCTGGATAAATCGTATTGCTCATTTGAATACATTCTGTACTTTCGGCGTGATGCGCGACCCAGGAATTTAACTTGTATCTCTCCACTCTCCACGGGGAACCTTACTGAATTCCAGTATAAAATTTATGTTTCCCCGTAGTATGAACTAAAATCGTGCCGACTTCCATTCGAATTCATTCAGTAGTTCCGTCGTGATGCACGGTTAAAGAATTTTACTTTTTCCTCTCTCCCAGGGGAACCTTACTGAATTCCAAGATAACATGTATTCCATGTCCTTACTTGTAGTATGAACTCAAATCGTGCCAGGTTTCATTTCAACTCATTCCGCAGTTTCGGCGTGATGCGCGGTGAAGGAATCTTACTTTCATCCCCTCTTCCAGGGGAACCTTACTGAATTCCGGGATAAAATATATCTTTCCTCATAGTATTCACTAAAATCATGCCGACTTGCATTCGAATTCATCAAGAAGTTCCGTCGTGATGCGCGGTTATAGAATTTTACTTTCATCCTCTCTCCCAGGGGAACCTTACTAAATTCCAGGATAAAATGCATCCCATGTCCTTTCTTGTATTATGAACTCAAATCGTACTAATTCAGTCCTAACTCATTCAGCAGTTTCGGCGTGATGCACGGTGAAAGAATTTTACTTTCATCCCTTCTCCCAGGGGAACCTTATTTCGGGATAAAATGTATTTTTCCTCGTAGTATGAACTCAAATTATGCCGAGTTCTATTCGAATTCATTCAGTAGTTCCGTCGTGATGCGCAGTTAAAGAATTTTACTTTCATCCCCTCTCCCAGTGGAACCTGACTGAATTCCGGGATCAAATGTATCCCATGTCCTTCCTTGTAGTATGAAATCAAATCATGCAAGGTTTCATTCCAATTCATTCTGCAGTTTCGGCGTCATGCGCGGTGAAGAAATTTTACTTTCATCCCCTCTTCCAGGGGAACCTGACTGAATTCCGGGATAAAAAGTATCCTATGTCCTTCCTCGTAGTATGACCAAAAAACATTCCGAGTTTCATTTCGATACCTTCAGTAGTTTCTGCGTGATGCGCGTTTAACAAACAGACAGACAGACAGACAGACAGACAGACAGACAGACAGACAGACAGACAGACAGACATGAATGAAAAAAATTACAGTTTTGGCTTCAGTATCGATAATAGAGAGCCCTCCAAAAAAAATTTTCAAAATATCTTCAATGTACAGAATTGGACCTGTTACAGTTTTATTATAAGTATAGATTAAGCGCATAGTTGAGTGCAGTGCGTCACGCACGCGCCACTCAACGGTAGCTTCATTAAATAGGACGCCCATAGCCCGCTCCGGCGGCGGCGCCGGCCGGCCATTCGCTGAAAACAATGTCTATCACTTTAATAACTATAATACTTCATTGGTCTTATCATATTGAGTGGCTTTTAGGATTCCTTAACCAAGCGGTATCAACAGGACCCTTTTACTAAGACTACGCTGTTTGTCTGTCCGTTTGTATCTTATGAACCGCTATGGGTAGACCTATGAAAATTTTATAATAACTTAATTTGCGTACGCGTGGTAAATTTTTTGTATTAAATTCATGAGTAATCCTGGCTGGCCGGATAAAGTTAATTTATAAAGTAGCTCAGTAAGCGTCTAATACTATTTCCGGTAGAACAAATATAATAAACATTTAAGAACCCTTAGTGTGCGAGTCACTAGCACTTGGCCGTTTTATTGAAATACGAAAGCGGGTCGTGAGGTGCAGCCCTGCGTCGTCGCTAGGGCACCCTCTGTCGTGAAATGTGGTGTCCTGCCTGACCATGACGAAACATTTATAACAATCTTCTGTTGCTCTGATTTTAGTGTTCTTCTTCCAATTTCATCAAATTATCCTTAAATAATAATATCAAATTATCCTTATTATAAAAAAGGAAATGAGTAGATCGCCAAAAAACATGTTGCAACAATTAGTCTCATTTCTCTAAAGACATAATACCTATGTTTGACCAAAAAATTCGCAAAGTGTTTTCCCAACAAATTAAAAATATCCATATCTGCTCTCAAAAATTCAAGGGTTTTCCCAAAAAATTTAAAAGATCCATATTTGCTCTGGATCTTCCTTAGATTTTTCGAAGCCAGGTACTTAAAATAAGTTTATATGATGTGGATTAGTAATTATTGTAATGTGTTAACTAAATCCTATACAGCACAAGCCAGGTACATTATGAGACCGGTTGCATGAGTATAAACATGATCTGCTGAAAGGTGAGATCTAATATTTCATAGCTTTCTTCAGGACAATTGGAGCATGACAGATACTCATGTGTTGCTGCAATTAATCCGCACATTCTGTAGGTACTTAATGCTTTACTGCTCACTTGTTATTCTACTCAACCTATTTTATTATAAATAGAAAACACCAGGAACAAAGCAGATCAAACAAACATCTGTCCTGAGGTGGGAATCGAACCCGCAACCTTCTCAGAGTCACAGGTGGACCTTCACCCTTTGCGTGGCAGAGATTGTCGAACAATAACAAATGACATTTAGTGGAGTGGAAGGGGGTTACACTGTCTCCTTCAGGACAGGAGAGGAGACACAGACTATTCACACATCTGTCCTCATCTGAGACAGCTTGTTCTTTACACACCATTTATTTATTAATTAATTTTAAGTTTATCTGATAATTTTTTTGTAATATGATTGATTATATACATACATTATAAGACATATCACATTAGTGACAAATCTGCAGCATGCCCTCTCCTATTTGCACGCCAGTAATGGCAAAACATGTAGGTCATCCATTTATATTTTAACATAATTGCATGTTCGCACCATGTTAATACTCATGTTTTATGCAAATATATGATTCTTATTCTTGTGCCAAAGATTTATGTGTTGGCTTTAGTTAAACAGTGTATAGGTAGGGTATGCTTATTAGGCACTATACAAGCCTTGGTCTGCAATGACTGCCCTGCTGTAGGCGAAGCACAGGGACTGTTCTCTAGGGTAGAATAGACAATAATGACATTGCATTGTCATACATTGCGTACATTATTGAAGTTGAAGGAATAAATTTCGAATAATTTACACATTCGACGACAAAGTGACACAGTTTTTCTCTATTCTACCCTAGACAACAAAACCCCTGCTTGGCCTACAGGCCACACTATGATGGCTTCAAGCTTACTTTTTTCTCGGCTTTCAAGCTTGGTCATCATTGAAGTCCTTGCTGTCCGCCCGGTAAGGACCTCAACCTTTAGTCTGTAACTTTATTTCAGCTTGTCCATCAAGAGCCGAGCGCACTGTGATTGCTTAGTATATTTGTCTCCTAAGTTAGGAGTCTTAACTAGTCCAAACAAAGTTCCCAAGTCTCTACTTAATTTTTTTCCAATCGAACCCCATGTGGGTGCTCATTTACTGGACTACAATGTGAAGACATCTAATCAATTTTCCCATTATAAATTAATAGATTGTTAGTTGGATATTTGTCTGGTTTTGGCAGGTTTTATGATTGTTAGGAGTGCAACTTTATTTTACTAACTAAACAACTTATACTGGTACCTGGAAAAATTATTATGAAACTTCATGCTTGGAAACATATTAGTGGAATGTGAGAAGATTCTTATCAGAATGTGGATAATCTCTATGCATGACAGGAAAGTGGTTTGTATGAGCGCAGTGTACACAGCGCTGTCGGCGAGTGCGAGATTAGATAGCGGAGGCAGGCGGCGCGGCGGAGCGCCGGCGGCGGGCCCGGGCACTCTTCGTGGGGGCATTAGTTAGCGCCTTACTCAAGGTCTTACTCAAGTTACTAAGTGTGCGGCGACACGGTGCGTCTCGTCTTGTACATTATACGTAGGGTCTACTACATATTAAAGTTTTACTGACCTACGAAACTCTCCATTTTCTTCTCGGACTTCTCGATCGACATAACAAGTTGAAATACCAAGGGTTTATTATGAAGACATCACTTCCAAGCACACATACACTGTCAGTCGCGAGTTGGAAACTTTGTCCAAGTTCCAAACTTTACAAAACTAGTCCGAGGCGCGCAGCCTCGGGCACGGACACTGTGAGCGCTCTCCGAATAATCACATAAAGTGTACGCTATAATTGTAAATGCATTACAACTAAATTAACGTCAATATTCTCGATAAACAGCCGAAAAACATTATCACACTCAGCACAACACACCCGACAAGCGACAAGCGGGCGACCGACCGACGAACGAACGAACCATGGGTGGGAACGAACGATGTGGATGATGGAATGGAACGTTATATTTAATCTGTGAATGGAACGTACGAGATCGACCGACGACGCGACGAACCTACGCGACGAACGAACGTAACGACTCGAAGAACGAAATAATAAATAATTGTTGAGATCCTAAGGTGCATGGCTGGGATGGATGAAATAAACTAGAATCTTGGAAACACAACGTATTTTATTTTGTTAAACAGAAAAACTTGGTTTCAGTGACATGTCAGTTAGATTATCATCTTCAATTCAAAACGCATAGAGTAACCATAGAAGAGCTAGACATACTACAAAGAAGTTCCTACCTAGTATACTGTCTATAGTCTATGGAGGTACCCTACAGATCCATAGAATAGTCTTCTATCAAATCACATTACATTAACACACCTCCTTGATTTTATACAAGACAATCTGTGAAATCTATCTCTAATAATATCAATAAGTTATAAAGATTCACAAACTTAAATATCTTTTAACATGACATTGCTAAACATGAAACAATAAAACAACAACAAACAACTACATGAACACTGTCATAAAAAAAAACTATCTTAAATTAACAAGTTCCCTAAGTTTCTTAAACCTTAATTTTCCTAAGGCTTTGGTCAATATATCAGCTATCTGATCGTCAGTATGAACCTTAACTATATTTACAATACCCTGCTTTTCGTAGTCATACACAAAATGATAGCCGATGTCAATATGCTTATTCAATTCAATTCAATTCGTTTATTTCAGACAACAATAAATTATATATAATACAAAAATAAGTTAGAGTGTCCATATTCTAGTCATGATCAAGATAAATATAAAATAAAAATAAAAATAAGAATCAATGCTAAAATTAAAAATTCAAATCACAATTAAAATTATCACAAATCATAATAAAATTCCAAATTAATCAAAATAAGATATAAAATAAAAAATCAATGCTAAATTTAAAAAAATTAAAAATTAAAATCACAATTAAAATTATCACTAAAATCATAATAATAAAATTCAAAATAAATCAAAGTCCTAATGGAACACTGGTCAAGAGAGCACAATATACGCTCTTGTCCAGTGTTCCATAAAGATACAGTCAGTGTCCAGCCTCTCAGCAATGAGCTGTAGGTAGCTGTTGGAGCTGTCACGCACCCGGCGCATCAGGGACGCAGATCTTTTGCGCATTATTGCCGCAAACCCGTCTACTCTTGCGTCAGCAAACATTCCTGATGCGCTGCAGAAGCGCGGCAACCCCAACAACACCCGAAACGAGTTGTTGTATTGGATCCGCAGGGCATTCCAAGACTTTTTGGTGTGCTTGACCCAGAGGCTGCACGTATAAAACGACTGGCAATAAGCACTAAAAAGCGTCGTTTTCACCTGCTTAGTGCAACGCGCAAACCTACGAGCCAGCATGTTTGCTCTGATGGATAATGCCCTGCGTTCCCTTTCCATGTCCTGGTCATCCGTTAGAGACTCGGTGACCCAATGGCCCAGATACTTAAAGCAAGCTACTCGCTTCAGCTCGCTGCCGTTCAGAAAAACCGGCGGAATGATGTTATAGGTCTTATTGCCTGATTTAAAGACCATGAATTCGCTTTTGCTTGCATTGTATCTGAGCCCGTGAGCCTCCGCATATCTCTCACAGATCCCAAGCAGTTTTCTGAGAGCACTGATGGATGGGCTCAGCAGCACCATATCATCGGCATAGCTAATGTTATTGACAATAACACCATCAATAGAGCAGCCGATCTCAGTGCTGCTGAGCTCACGAATCAGACGGTCTGTATACAGGTTGAAAAGTCGGGGCGAGCTCACCCCGCCCTGCCGCACCCCACATTCCAACCTGTACTCGTCCGATAGTGATCCTGACCACTTGACATTATTGCTCTGGTTGCCATACCAGTGTTTAAGGAGTGATATGAGCTCACGGGGAAGGTCGGTATCCTTTGTCAGCTTCTGCCACAACCTATCATACGCCACAAGATCGAAAGCTTTCGATAAGTCGAGAAAGCAGGCGTAGATAGGTGTGCTTCTGCTGGTGTAGTACTGGACGGTGTGTTTGAGGCATAGTACTGCAGTTTCAGTGGACAGCCCAGCTCTAAATCCGAACTGGGCGTCATGCAGGTTGACATGTTTGGTAAGATGCATATCAATCACACCGTCCAGTACCTTTGCTATCACAGTAGCCAGGGATATAGGTCTGTAGTTGCCTATGCTGGACGCGTCTCCAGTCTTGTTTTTCATAATAGGTACAACTACAGTCCTCAGCATATCCCCTGGTAAATGGGAATGGCTGACGCAGAGGGTGAAGAACATGGCGAGCACCCCTGGCAGATGAACACCTGCATTTTGCAGGTGTTCAATGCTCAGTGAGTCGTGACCTGGGGATTTTCCTCGCTTCATGTTCTTCACCACCCGCGCCACCTCTCTCGCTGCAATAAGTATGGTCCTCTCCCCCCCGCGCACCCCCTCCCCACCCACCCCCGTATGTGCGGGCCCCAGTGGGGATTTTACCCTAAAGTGCTCCTTGAACATATTGGCAATCTGGACGGGATCACTAATGCCCTCCACGCTCACCGGAACACTCGGTTTTGGGTTCAGTTTGTTGGTCTCTTTCCAGAACTTCGCAAAATTTTTGGCCTTATGTTGTGTCGCAATAATGTCCATTTTTATTTGGGTCTCATTATTTTGACACCATTTTAGTTTAGCCTTAAAGTTACTCCGCGTCTCTCTCATTTTTTGGTATGTTGACCCACACAGAGGTTTTCCAACAGATCTCCACTCCTGAAACCAAAACCGAGCCTCCCTATGAGCGTCAGCTACATATTTATTCCAGCCTGTTACATGTGACTTTCTTTTACTATTCCTATTACTAGCAACTGACCCACAGCTCTTACTGGCCGACTCACAAAGAATACTAACAATTTCACTATACAGGTTGTCTAAGATAAGTTTGTGTTCTAATTTATCACAGTGAGAGTCTGCACAACTTCTAAATTCGGGGGGAAAGCTAACATTTCGAAGCTTAGATGTACATAATTCTCTATATTTATTTTTTTGTAAGTAGTCTCTTTCACCCCATTTAACAAATTCGGTACAGTCTTAACCTCGTCAACTTTTAACCTTATTACACTTAGGTCACAGATTATTTCCAAGGCAAAATGATCCGACCATGAGAAACTATAATTTATCTTAATGTCCATAATTGATTTCCTGGCAGCCTCGGTAGTTACAACATGGTCTAACCATGAAGAGGTACCATGCGCGTCACTAATAAAAGTGTACGTACCCGAAGACAACCCTAGGAGGTCAATGTCCGCACATGTCCAGTTCATTTCACGACAAAAATGTTTAAGTTCCTTACCAAAAGGTGCTTTCGGATCCGCATTGAAGTCGCCTAATATGTACACGGAGTCCACGTTACTGTTTTCCACAATGGCACTAATTTCACTCAAACATCCTATAAATTCAGCTAAGTTCTCAGGCTTATCTGTACTGTCAGTAGGCATGTAAACTGAAAACACTAGGAACTGGCGGTTTTCGAGTATCACCTGAATAGCTGTGATACGCACACTCACACACTGCACAATAGACACGGAGCGAAACACATTTTTGCGCCACAGTATAGCAAGGCCGCCGTAGGGCCTGCCCCGTAGCATGCCCGCCGAGGTGTCCACTGCAGAGTTCCCGGTGTAGCCGAAGTCAGGATCAATTGTCCCCAGGAAAGCGACGTCGTGGGGCAGAAGCCAGGTTTCCTGTAAGGCCACTATGTCAGCTGTTCGACAAAGCGACCTTACAAAATCTATGTTAGTTTTAACATTTTTACAATTGTAGCTCATAAAGGTTGAGCTATTTCTATTCTTTTCTATGTTGTGATCCATTAAATATAGGGTTCTTAAAGTCAATAAAACGCCTAAACGTTACACCCACAGGCCATAAGCTGTCTTCTAGAAATAGGGCAAGTTTAGAGTGCGGGACCATCATTTTGTAGGCATTATATTTCTGTGGCCTTTGGTATATACATGATAAGTCCGAAATTGGTCATTTTCTGATTATTCATCACCCGAAATTAGTTTTTTTTTCTCTTTCGTTTGATCTATGTAAGGTAAGTCTACCAATGCTAGAAGTATACGCAATCGTTTGCTCTATGAATGATAAGTCATATAAATTATGATCTATTTATGATAAAAAAAACTTATCATGCCTTTGCAACACAAATACGTATTATGCAACATGGTCCACTTCATATAAGTGTACTTATCATAATTATTTCAAACAATGTTTGTTCTGAAATTTGCTTTAAATGTGTTATGTCGACTTATCTTACTTGTATCACTTTATTATTCAAACACTTTTTTGCATATCTGCGGTTCTATTGTGATAAGTGTGAATTATCATATTTGTATCAAAATAATTTGTAAATAAACAATCTTCCACCAACTGTATTATCAGAATTTATCCACTTATTTAAATGCAACGAGTTCATTTCGCGCCACATCGTACCGTTCCGAGACATTGTTGTGATTGGCTAAGCCACTCAGCAGACTTCTCGCTGCTAGTATTTGATTGGTTGAACCATTTTATTGTCATATGGAAGCCGTTCGCATCTTGAATCGTGTGCAAAACCGATTTCTTCGGATTTTCAAAACTATTGACGACCCACTTTATCAAGAGAAATATCGCGAAAGATAAGATGACTTTGCATGGAACAGTATTTTGTACTACACCTGCACGGAAAGTTGCCTATTCCTTTTCAATTTATAGAAAAGAAAGTATGTCTTTGCAGGCCTATAGGAAACCGGGAGGAAAAACTCTATGGAATTTCATTTCTCACGTGTTATTTTTTTTTTTAATTTCCTAAAAGATCGGCCGGTAGCTATGGTTATTTTCGTTTGGTCAAACGACAAAAAGTTTTTACTCCAAGACCAAGTCCATTAGGCCTCCTCCGATTTCCGAACAATATTTTGAAAAAAGAACCCAAAGGCTGGCGCGGTCAGTGAGGTTTTACCAACATCATTGGGCGCGGTAAGTTCTTCTAAATTTCAATTAATAATTAATTCTGCTTTTTATTTTCCTCGAAGATGTAGTATAAAACACTATTTATCACTCGGCAGAAAGTGCGATTCCTACCTCGTGTGTTTTAAGGCCTTTGGCTGCGCCTCGGGCCCAAAACGACACACTCGGTAGGAATTGATCACTTTCTCGCCTTGGTGTAAAATGCACTATTTTGGTTGAGTTATGAAAAGTCTAATGATGTGGGATTTAAATACACACTAGAAGAAGAAGAACCGTTCAGGTTTTTCTCTATACTGAGAAGAGGGAAATTCTTGGCCGGAATAGAATTGCCTTTGGCGTACGATGAACCAATAAATATCGATATTTTAAAATACAAAGATATCCAAGATCTGCTGCCATTTATCGATCCAATATACCATGATTTTTACAAAAACTTACCGCATACCGGAGCAACTCTCCAAACATACATGAGCGACAGCAAAGATATGAAGAAGCGTAAATGAAAATGATTATTAGCTTAATATTTGTTGCATATATTGTTGCAGTTGTACTTAATAACAAACATTTTTTTTTTTTTTAATAAAATGTAGGATAAACCTCCCGGTATCTCAGTCTTTGCAAGCCGCGCAGACTAAGAGGTTAGACTGAGGTGATTCTTTTTCGTGCAAGTAAGGTAAGTTGGTAAATTAAATGTTGGGAACCGTAATAATAATTTGTGCTTAGTTATAGTGACTCATAAATTTTAGAAGTACCTACCTAATGAAACATTTAAATACGCCTATAAAGTGCATGAAGGCAATCATTTGGTCAAATAATGATAGGTGCGACATTTTATTAAAAAAAAAATCGTCTTGTTTAGTACAAAGTTGATAAGTACCAATAATTCGTAAACTAGACCATTTTTTATATATTTTCGATATGTAATAAAAACTTGACCATATTATATATATCATTAAAATAAAAAGATAACACTGAGTGTCTTTTCCTATTAGTTATGATTTTTATAAACTTCAAATGCTCGTCCTGTAAAAACTGGTTTTTGGACTTATCATGTAAATATCAAACACCACAGATTTCTTCTGTACCCTACTATTAATTTTCTGCAGCGATACCTTTGTTTGAGTTCGTCTTAATATGTAATCAGCGATATCATTCTCTGTTGTAGTGCTGTCCACGTTATTTATAAACAAAGGTACCTTAATTTCAGCTGCCTTAAACTTGTCGTTGGGGTGCACTTTCGCATTTCCCTCCACTGTAGCAAAGCGATTTTTATGCCTCTTACGCTGAGCCAAAATCCATCCGTCATTCGGTTTTTTTCCGCTTAGAGTTTTCGGCTTAGAGTTTTTACAGAATTTTCCATTTTTTGCCAAAGCAATAGCTCCGGTGTTGTCTTCAAATATCTTTACTGGTTTTGGGACTATCACATCTAAATCCCCTAATATTCCTATTACCGGCAAAACCTCTTCTACGCAATCTGCTAACGCATAATATTCTGCGTGCGTCGAAGCCCTTGATACAATTTTCTGTTTGTGTGTTTTCCACATTATTGGATTGTTATACACTCTTATTACAATACCTGTGGTTGATTTCCTATCATTTTTATCGGCTGCCCAGTCGGCATCCACAAACGCATCTACACATTCATCGAACTCTGCATTGTAATTCAGTTTTATATTTCGTGTACAGTACAAATATTTTAAAATACGTAACGCATATTTATAATAAGTCTCGCAGTAACAATTTTGAAAACGGCTTAAAAAATTTACACTGTATGATACGTCTGGTCGCGTTCCACTTGCTATGTACAAAAGAGCTCCTATCAAACTTCTATATCTAGTATTTTCATTGGGTTCACCAGACTCGAGCGACAAATTCTGTTCCATTGGTGTTTCATAATTTTTAGATTCTTTTACAACGTATTTTTCAGCCAGAGTTCCGATATATGTTTCTTGACTCAGTGACATTTTCTTTTGAGTGGGGTCGTATTCGATATCAATACCCAAATAATGCTTGACCTTTCCCAAGTCTTTCATTCGAAATCTCTTACTTAGCATTTGTTTGACTTCCATAATAGCATCTATATTCTTTCCAAATAACAAAATATCATCAACATATAAGCACAAATATACCTTAGTATTTTTAATACATCCTGTGTAGAGGCAGTAGTCATAATCTGATCTTGTAAAATTGATGCTCTGCATAAAATAATGGTAGCACTCGTACCAATCCCTTGGACTTTCTCTTAATCCATACAAAGCTTTATTAAGCCTGCAGACCTTGCCTTCTTCCACTTTATATCCCTTTGGGGGATAAATATAAACTTCAGATTTGATAACACCATTTAAAAAAGCCGTTTCAACGTCCATGCTCTCTATGTACCAACTCCTAACACATGCCGTTGACATTAATGCTTTCATTGTGGTCATTCTGGCCACTGGTGAATAAATCTCTTCATTTTCATCGTAAATTTGCTGAAATCCACGTGCAACGACTCTTGCTTTAAATTTACCATTCGTTTTAACTCGAAAGATCCATTTCACATCTATAATTTTCTTGTCATCAGGTTCATCGACTATATCCCATGTATTATTGATTGTAAGGCTGTTTAATTCAGCACTTACGGCTTCTTTCCATTTACTTACTTGTTCACTTTCCATCGCCTCTTCATATGTCTCGGGTGCATTTGCGTCGCTGATATTTACATATACTACATGGTCTTTATATTTACTCGGTAATCTTTTCTCTCTTTTTGGTCTTTGTGTGTTCACCTCCTCGGGAATAGCGGGTCTGACATCAGTTTCTTCTTCCATAGTATCATAAAATTCGTCGTTTTCATGCATTACTTCTCTTCTTAGGTTTTCATTTCCTGTATTATCATCATCAGTAACATCGTCAGTTCTTCTCGTCACATCGTCCGTTCTGATATTTACATCGTCAGTTCTTCTCGTCACATCGTCCGCTCTTCTATTCACACTGTCCAATTCGACGTCTACACTATCTTCATCATCAACTTGCCTTCGTCTGATCACTTCTTCGACCTTGATAAACCTAACATTACGCGAAATCACTACTTTTTCACCAACCAGTATCCTATATCCTGTGTCTGTATATCCTACTAATTTCCCTTTTACAGCTTTAGGATTTAACTTTGATGAGCGCCTTTCATCAGGGATTCGAACGAAGCATTCTGATCCGAATATTTTTAAATGTTCAACATTCGGCTTCCTACCGAGAAAATTTTCGTATGGACTTTTCTTTTCGTGTGTGTTCGTTAGTAATCTGTTGCCTAAATATGCAGCTGTTAATAAACATTCTGGCCAAAATTTTTTGCTTAGATTGCCATCTGCTAGTAGACATCTGGCTCTATCCATCAGCGTTCTATTATAACGTTCAGCTACGCCGTTTAATTGGTGGGTGTAAGGAGGTCCAGGGTTCAGATTTATCCCTTTACTTTTACAAAAATTTAAGAAGTTACCATTCAAGTACTCTTTTCCGTTGTCACACCTTATTTCCTTAATTTTCTTTCCAGTCTGAGTTTCTGTAAATTGTACATATTGAGTAAATCGATCGAAAACGTCACTTTTGTTGTTTATTGCGCTAACAAAAGCTAATCTACTGTAATCATCAATGAATGTCACAATATATTTTTGACCATTGTACCCTGCTGGTTGTAGTGGACCCATAACATCAGTATGAACAATTTCTAACACATCATTTGCCCTCCTTCTCGTGTTGGCATAGGGTAAGTTTGCCATTTTATTTTTTACGCATATCTCACAGTCTATAAAATCGTCATTCAGCTTTTCGGGCATTCCGTTGAGGGTTTTGTATGTACATATCTCCCTAAGTTTCCTAAAATTCGGATGGCCTAATTTCTTATGCCATTCTTCTTTTAGAGACACATTTACATAGCTATCACCTGTGTATGCCTTATTTTTGATAATTGTTGCGTTCAACTCATACAATTTGTTTTTCCTATAGGCTTTAACTAATACCTTACCTGTTTTTCCATATATGGTTGCCAAGTCTCTTTTAAATATTATACCATTGTTATTATTTACGATAGACGACACGCTTAGCAAATTTCTTTTCATCGATGCTACATAGTAAACATTATTTACAGTAATCTTTTCTTTACCGCAAACCATAACGATACTACCCTTTTTAGTTGCCTCTAGGCCAAAACCGTCACCTACTTTAATATTTATATTTTTATCTAATTCGTATATTTTATCAAAGTATTTTTCATCGTTTACAATGTGGTCGCTGCAACCACTGTCAAGCAGCCAACTTACTTTCATATTATTTTTTGAGTCAGCTACAGAAACTTCTACGTTGAAGACATTGAAGGACTGATTGGCACCTCTACCACCGCTGTAGCTGCGGCCCCTGCCTCTGCGGCCACGACCGCGTCCACTTCTTCCTCTTCCTCTTGGAATGAAGCTGGTCTTTCTATTCGGACAATCTCGCCTAAAGTGCCCAGTTCTATTGCATTCATAGCATTTGTCCTCTCCTGTGGTAAAAACCATTGTCTCTTGGTTTTCTCCCTTTTTCACGTCCAGTAACAATTTGGATTTGACATATTCAACTGTTTGAGATTCCTTCGGCATCGCGTCTACAATATTTACCACGTATTCGTATTTCTTTGGGAGTGACAGCAACAGATAATTTAATCTCTCCTCTTCTGAAATATTGTCACCGGTATTCCTTAATTCATTTATTATCCTCTCGAATCTTTGAAGATATTCTTGCACGTCTTCGTCTTCATGTAACTTTAGTTCCAGTAGTCGTCTTTTTATCAATAGCCTGTTGGCGCACCCTTTCGCAATGTAGGTCTCATCTAATTTCCTAATCATTTGATATGCGCTTCTTTGATGCATAATAATGTCGAGTTGGGTATTGTTCACGCTATTTACTATAATATTTCTGATTCTAATGTCTACTTGCTTATCTTTCTCGTCTTCTATTACCTTTAATCCTTTCATTTCCAAGAACAAATTTAGCCGAAATTTCCATTTTTCATAGTTCAGGCCGTCAAATATTTGTAGAAAATTTTCTTCGCATTTCTTTTTATCGTGGATGTTTTTATCTTCAGTCATTTTCTTTTCTGAAAAAAAAACTTCACTTATTTTGCACCACCTTCTCTTCTTTGTACGACTATCTTCTTTTACATTTTCATCACTTCATCCTAAGATCAACAAATGCAACCACGCTCTGCTACCATGTTGAGATCCTAAGGTGCATGGCTGGGATGGATGAAATAAACTAGAATCTTGGAAACACAACGTATTTTATTTTGTTAAACAGAAAAACTTGGTTTCAGTGACATGTCAGTTAGATTATCATTGTTGATTCAAAACGCATAGAGTAACCATAGAAGAGCTAGACATACTACAAAGAAGTTCCTACCTAGTATACTGTCTATAGTCTATGGAGGTACCCTACAGATCCATAGAATAGTTTTCTATCAAATCACATTACATTAACAATAATAAATAAAATAAATAAAAAGTTTGTTTATTCAGACATAATTTTGTCCATAAATTACACACACACACACACATGTCATATAAAAATATTACAAAAATCAGAGGTGAAATATAATTTAATAAGAGTTGTAAGCGTTGCGCAGCCATTCAACAGAATCCCAACTTAAGAGGTCTAAAGAGTTAGGATCCTGTTGAAAGACTGCATGATGGGCGAAGCAAACTTACTGCCTACAACCTTCAGGATGGAATGAATGAAATGAATGAACAAAACAAACAAACCGATGATCGCGCGCGCGCGACCGAGCAACAAGAAGAAATATCATCCATAACATTACATTTTGTTTTGTTTACACGTCTTCTGGTACCAAAATGCATGATGTTACATAAAAACTGAGGTAGATGCGTTTTACCTCGGTCTGCGTGGCAAGACAAACTCAAGCTAATT
This sequence comes from Eupithecia subumbrata, assembly GCA_949316285.1. Classification (NCBI taxonomy): domain Eukaryota; kingdom Metazoa; phylum Arthropoda; class Insecta; order Lepidoptera; family Geometridae; genus Eupithecia; species Eupithecia subumbrata. The sequence continues at coordinate 13,071,139 of OX438632.1, read as the reverse complement.
AGCTGACTGAGCCTCAGTCCGTCCTGCGTCCAAGTGTGGCCAGCGCGCGGCCTATTAGTGTGCGAACACAGATTGAGTGACGGGTGACGGACGTCAAGAGTGACGAGGTTGAAACTCTGTTATTGTTTGTAGCTTAGTTTAGTTAGCATCTTTTGGTGTATGGACAGGCGTCCGACGCGCTGAACTCAAAAATGTTTGTTATGATTACTCCATTATGTGTCATTCACACGCATACACATTCAGCAAGGCTTACAAGGAAAGGAAACACACGGGGATTACTTTTCACACGTACATAGTACATGCTACATTTAAAGCTCTAGCTAGTTGTTTTAAATAATTAATTTTGTTTCCAACGCACCTATTGGAAAAACTTTTAACGTCCATATTTTGATTGTTGCCAACACTTCCAAAAAGATTAGGTACCCTAGTTTCTATTAGGGTTACCAGGCATGTGCAATTTTTAAAACTATAATAAAGTTTTAAAAATTGCACATGCCTGGTGATTATGATCCTTTAAAAGCCTAGTGTCGGTTGGGCCGCCGCCGTAGCCGATCTATTAGACATATCTGCCTAGTATAGTTAGCTCCTTGGTACTTTTCTATTTTAATGTAATTATGTCTGACAGTTAATTTTTATTGCTAATAAATAATTTTGTATGTTATATTTTTACTTATACTTAGAGTAGGCAAGTAACTTCTATCCAAATAATATCAAATGATAGCTCTGTGGAAACAAAATATTTTCTATGAATAAGCAGCTTTTTATAAAATCATGACTCTAGTCCATAGTAATTCGGTCTTTTTGAGTTGAAATAGAGGGCATCTCTTTTTACTCTAAGCAAACTGAGCGAGACTTCAGACCCTCTGATCGGCCGCGCCTCGTTGCGTTTAAAAGTCTATGGTACAAGGGCTACGTGTACAATATACAAAATGTAAGATTGCATTGCACACAAAACAAAAAAAAAATACTGCTACTATGCCGTCGTGTGCAGTTCCAAAATGCAAAAATTTTGCCGGGAGTAAAAAGAAAGCGGATGGTGTCACAAAGCATGTATAAGTTTCGAATTTAAATAGCTTCATGGCTATGTTTCGAATCCATTTTTAAATTACTGAGAATATCACCAAAATTTTATTTAATATCGGTGTAATCATTTTTGGCCCTAGTAGTATATATATTTTACGTATTGATATGGAAATTGTAACGCTGTGGTTTACCTCAATAAATATAAATAAATAAATAATTCATAGGCTGACTTTATTCACCTGGTAGGTAGGTTAGATAACACAATGTACCTATCTACCATTGTTATTGCTCACATATGTTCACGTATTCATAATACCTACCTGCCTTCCAACGAAGATACAAGAGCGTCAGAGTGTGAGCGTGTCTCCTCTTGTGGTAGGTATCAACGGCTGGCAGCGGCGTTCACTTTGTTAATAGTATACATTGTGTTGCTTGTGACTGTTGGTCCAAAGGACAACCAAAGGATTATTTCTGCAACCGAAATGTACCCGAAATAGGTACTACTGCCATCGAGAGTAGGTACTTTACCTGCTTTTGTTACTTGCTCCTGCATACCGCACACCGGAGAAGGGCACTGCCAATGTGGGTTTTAAGGGTCTCGTCATGCAATCTAGGGTCTCAAATACGAGTATGTGTACGGGTCGTAGGTAAATCAGTACCTAGAGATCGGTGGCTATAAAGTGACATCTAGTTATAAGTTTCATCGCAACAACCATACGCCATGCGCCAGTGAGCCTACACATAGGTAGGTAACCTTTCGTAACTAATAAATAAATACCTAACACCTACGTACTTGTATCTAGGTAGGTATGTACGTTATGGTTATTAGATAAGTCGTTTATATTTGTTTTTCAAAACGTGTCTAAAATTGTCAATTACCTACGTTAATGTTCTACCAAATGAGCGATATTAGGTATGATGATGATGATGATGATCTATTCAACAAAATAACCTCAAAAATTTGGAAATGTTTTCGAACGAGAAACATTTCGCGGGTGAGTAGGGGGTGAGGTGGCAGTGTTTTCGACAAACAGCGCTCCGTGCAAATAGCACCGAACGCGCCATCTGTGTTCCTACATCAAGGTGTGCGAATTAACTCGCACTTAGCCGGTTTATTTTTTATTTTGATCGAGCGAATGAAGATCTCAATACAGACTCAATCATTCATTCACTGGCCTGAAGTTGACCCGAGTTGAGTTGACGTAGTAAGAAAGATAATTTTCTTAGATGATGTAATACAGGCAGAACTTCAACCTAGATGATTACCTAATCTGTGGTGTAAGTGGCCTTTCAATCAATCAGCCCAGCTGCACACTTTTTTACTGGGTATACACTAGCCTAACTCGATGTGTAATGTTCGTAAACAAACCACGACACAAAAAACCTAAACTCACTTGCTTAGCGCAGTTTCAGATAAATAGAGGTAATTGTTGGTAACGAATAGGTTTTTATTAAAGGAAGGATTAAAGGATCTCAAATCGACAAGTACCTATAGACTAGCTAGACCATACAATTACTCATCATCACATCATAGATAAACAACAAAGTTATTCAAAATCTCTTTCTAAAAAAATTATACAAAATTAATAAATATTTTTAGTAATTAAATTAATAATTTTTTTAATAATTAAAGAATTTATTAAAAAAATAATAACAAATACTTAAATTACTACTAACAATTAATTTATTAAAAAAATAATTTTATTAGTAAAGATCTCTGTAATTTTGTATAAAATACAAAATACTTAATTTAGATTAAGATATATTGTCATACCCTACCTAACAGGGTACTTGAATACTTACAAAACTTTGTAATATTTTTGATTTGCATTAAAATACTGAATACTAAAAAAATATCTCGTAAGTAGTAACGTAAAACGAACCACCCTAAGACATGGATCCCACACTATACACTAGCCAGACCATACAATACAATATATCATGCACTAACAATAAAATACCTACAGAATTTTTCAATCTCTCTTTCTCTTACCAACAAACTATAGGTAATATGCAGATCGCGACTGCATAAAACCCACTATCTATAGGTGGTATAGTGCACTGCAAACTATGCATGATGTGCTGTTTCGCTAGGCGTTTTATTCTGAAAATATTCGCAAAGGTAGAAAAATATCCGAAACTGAGCAAAATGATTCGCACCGGCCACACTGGTCGCGCCGACCAAATTTTGATTTTGACAAAACTTGATTTTATCAAGTTGAAAATTTTTACCCAACACAAAACGTCAAAATGTTACGTAGGTATGTACTTATCATATCAATGATATGATAATTTACATTTGACGTTCGACGATTAGTTCTAAAGCAAAACGCATTCCTATAGAATAACAGCATGCCATCAGATGCCATCCGTTCTGTTACACTCAAAAATAACTTGTACAGCCAAATAAAGTACTAGGCATTTTCGCATAATAAGCTTCGTTTAATAAGCTGTTAGTTTTCCTAAAATATAAAAATAAAATAAATAAAAATAAATAAGTAGGTACTTATCTGTGCTCATAAAGCATAGAGTACCTACGTTAGCCCGAAGTAAAGTAGGTACCTACTCTTGATTTGGGAACGTTTTTCCGGGTATCTTTTTGATGAAGACTAAAGGAAATTGAATAAAAATACGTCCTGCCGATTCAGAGGCTGACTTTTTATTGTCTCACACAGTTAGATGCAACGGCCACCGGAGTAGCGCCGATTAAGCACTTACATTCTAAGAACACCATGTGCTGTCTAGTCAGCGTTGTAACTAGAGCCTAGACTTAATCTTAAACAGAGGGGTGAGGGGTTTATGTAACTCCTCCCTCCCTAAGAGGAAAATTATCGGTTGGATCGATTTGAGATTTGTGCCGATAATTTTTCTTACACATAATAAAACTCAGCATTTTTTTTGCCGAAGGACATAAAATACAAATAAAAGAAAACTAAATACTAAATAAAAGAAAATTATCGGTTCGATCGATTTGAGATTTGTGCCGATAACTTTTCTTACACATAATAAAACTCAGCATTTTTTTTTGCCGAAGGACATAAAATTCATATAAAAGAAAACTAAATCTTACTAAGCCTAGAGTCGCGAATCCTAAATTTTCACTGAAGTTATTGTCTTTGTTACCACATAAAACACTTTCGATCACTTCACTATGCCTTAGAGAATACGTCATGTATTTAACTTCGTCTAAATTAACGCCGTTCATATTAAGCACACGTTTACTGGATGTCGTTGCATTAACGCGTAGCTGCGGTAAGGCGATTAGCGGATTTGGCTCAACAGCATCCGATTCCTTAAGGATCCGGTGAAGTATACGAATTCCATTGATCTCCAAATCACAGGGTTCGTCGATGGTTGTCAAGTAAGTCCATTGGCTGAGTATTGGCTGCTTACTGATCTCGCCGTCGCAATGCTTTGATAACATCATGTGAACTCTGCTGCATATTATCCAACTGTTTTCACTTATTCGTTGACTCTTTCAATCTCTACCTGATGTTGCGTGCAGTGATCACGATCATCTTCGAACTTCATGAGCTGCTCTACAAAGCTAAGCTCATGGTGGAATGTTTGATTATCCTCGGTACACAGGAAATGTTCGCCAGCAGATAACGGGCGGCACGGTTTAACAATTGGTATGTATTGAGTACGCTTCGCCAAAAGGTAGGGATATTTAGGGAAATTAGAGATAGTTTTGTTATCAGGCTGGTGGAAAATTGGTAAGGAATATACATCATATTAATTATAAGTAAATACAATTATCAGTTCATCGGAATTTCTAAAATAAACGTAACCAGATTATTCTTAGTAAAGGATTTTACAACAATAGTTTCCTCTAATTTATCAAGTTTTTTTCATTAGGAAAATATACTAAGCTTACGGATTCCGAAATCAATTTCAAATAATACATAATTCGGTGGAGTTTACAATAGACTGGTGCAATATAGAGACTCTACTTAATGCTAGAGCTGTTTCAATTTCACTTAACCGGATAAAGATGGTTCGGAAATTACTTATGTGAACATTAAACAATGCGAAAACATGTGATTGAAATACCCATCTCTTTTCTTTATTATATAAATCGCTAATCATTTCTTCTACCTTCTTAATGCGGTTAGCTGAATTGATAGTGTTTCGTTTAATCAACTCGGTTACATTTACGAAACTGTCAAACATTTTAGAGACCAAGGCTAATTTTTTTTTTAAATAATCATTTGATCACGCTGTAATTTCGACGTGACTCTATCAAATTTTTCCTGTTATAACTTTTATTAGTGAACCCAATGGATTCATAAGCCTTCTTCTAAATCGTTGTTGTGGAACAAGTTGTTTGAACTTGTCTTTAGTTAAATCGCGTACAAACTCTGTATGTATTTTAACACTTATAAATTCCTGAGAGTATGACGAATTCCAGTCGATGAATCTACACAATTGCTCAAAGTTGGTCGTTACGTATGTAATTTAAATCATGTTTAATCTTGTCTAAGTTTATAACCTTAACTATAGTCACTTAGTCACCGCCTTTCTTTGCTCTAATATTTTTTTTTTGTGTCAGCATCATATCTGCCAAATATTCGTATAAAAATTTTGTTCGCTTGCATGATCTTTAACTAACTTTTGGAAATAACACTTCTCAATTTCAATGCCATAAGGACTGCTAGAGTCAGTATGGCCAAATACCACTTCAAAAGGAGTAAGTTCAGTGCCAGAATGAATGGAGTGATTATATGCCATGCATGACAGAATATGTCATAGTAGATGCAGCATCAGTACATCGTTTTTCATATTTAGCTAATCTATATATCTCTATAATGGTTGAATTGAAACGTTCAATAAGGCCCATTGAATTGGGGTTATTGGGAATTCAAATGTGGAGCTCTACTTTATGTAAGCTCAAGAATTCTTTCATAAGCATGTTTTTAATTCGCTTCCGGGATCCGAACTAATATTTTTGGGGATGTCGTAGTTAGAGAAATAGCTCATCAATGCTCTTACTACTTCAGGTGTTGATCTACCTTGAATTTCAATAGCCTGTCCTAATTTGCTGAAGGCATTAATAAGGGTCAAATAAGTTTTCCCTTCAATAACGAAAAGATCTATGAAAATTTCTTGAAAAGGGGCGTCGTGTGTTTGCGTCAACTGTAAAACTGGTTTTATTGGTTTCCTATCATATTTCATCATCTGGCATGCTTCGCAAGCATTTATAACCGCTGCAACTGTTTCTTGCGTTCTCTCCCACTAGTAATTTCTACGAATCCTGACTAAAGTTTCCTTGATACCACGGTGGCATGTCTTTCCTTCATGGCCCTTTGCTCTCTCTCTCTCGTCTTCATAAGGGACTCTTTCCGTGCATTCGTAAAAGTCTAATATAGCTTCGCCTGAGTGTTTTTGTGTAATTTATCGGCAGCTTAACTCTTTTTTCTGACCGCGGGGGAATATCGATCAAATAATTTAGAATATTATTGTAATATCGATCAAATAATTTAGAATAATATTGCAAAAGATCATTTCCAATCAGACCATCATAATGCGTATCAACGTCATATAGGTAAAATTTATGTCAATCGTTGCTAACAAACGGGATGGGAATAGAGGGATCTCTACTACTTCATCGTGAATATTAAATGCGTGGGTGCTAACAACATGAAACCGTTCCTTCTGAATAAATTGGGGAAAATATTCACTAACTTTTCGCGGACTTAATAACGATCTCATACTTCCGGTATCAATCATCATTTTTGCGTCTATCTCTTCCAAATAAATATACGGAAGTTTTAATTTTGAGTCACATTTATTTCTAAGACTTCTTGACATCCTAGGCTGTTATGCAAAAATCCGAAGGATTTTCAGCATTACCCTCAGTTTTTTTTCTTTTCGTTATTCTTCGTAACATTATTTTCACTTGATGGTAGAGGCAATAATGATGAAGAGTCGTCATAATCATAGTAAATTTCATTTCCACAACCATAGCCATAGCCATCACAATTATCGTAATATGCGTCGTTATTATAAAATGCCGTCGTAGGCATACCGGTGTCGCCGTATTCATGGTCATTCATGGTAATTTCGTTTAACTTAAACCCATTTTGTAGGGGTCTATGAGGCGCTGTCCTCATAGATACGTCGGCAGTTTGCAACTGTGGTATTTGTCCTTGAGGAGGAATATTTGGTGGTCTTACTGCCGGTAAATTTGGTTTGTAACCAAATGGTTGTGGCGGCCTAGAACCAAAAGGCTGTGGGGCTCTATACCCCAACTGTTGCGGAGGTCTATATCCGAATGCTTGTTGAGGCTGAAGGCCAAATCTCGGAAGGCCAAAATGTTGTGACTGAAAACCATACTGTGGCCGATATCAAAAACTCTTTGGATGTGTTCCGAAATTCCCTTGACCTTGGCCCTGAAATTGAGGCATCCTAATCTGCGCATTTTGGGGAATCCCGAAATTAAATTTCAAGTCACATCATTACTGTTACTACCTAACATAGGCTTATAAAGTTATAACCCATCGGTTGACCTTGACTTACCAAAGGCCTTGACCCTGAAGTTGAGCTTTGATTATTACCGTGAATACGATTTCTCATATTATATTGCTCTACAAAATTCACTTCTTCAAGCACAACATTCAATGCCGCTTCTAGAGTACTGGGTGTCTTTAACCTCACTATTCTGACCAAATTTTCAGGAAGATTGTACAAAAATACATTCAGAGCCGTGTTATCATGAATAATCAATTTAGCCTTTTTTTTAATCACTTTCCGCATTGGTGTTCACTTTTTAAATTAATAATGATCATACGCTTTGAATTCGATTGCAAAAATCCAAAAAATTCTCACCCGATTTTATCTTTAATGATTCTAACTCGATGTTAATACACGCTTCACTACGGGGTCTCCAAAATGTTGGATAAGCAAGGCCTTAAGGCGGACCACGTCACAATATTATCCCTTTCCGACAAAAGGGCAGCTGCATTCTCTGTAAGCCTGCTCGTGATAATATTAAACACGTATAAATTTTGATCTTCTTTTATACTCCCATAGATGTCAATTATGTACTGACATTTTCGCAAGAATAAATCTAATTGTTTTTATCACCGGTAAAATTTGGAATAATTTGCACTATTTCTCTTGGAATTGGTTTAATCACTGTTTCACTCGTCATCTCTACCGCGTAATTTAATCCGAAAACACAGAGCTATAACTTTGCAGAGAATACACTTGCTTAATTCACAATCTTATAAGGAAAATACACGACACAACAATTAAATGGCACAAAACAAAAAAATAAAACACAGTGAAAATGACACATAAAACAAGCATAAAATTTTGGAACAAGGAAAATAAAAAATTCTTGTAAAAATAAATTGTAAAATTTAAATATAAAATAAACTTATTTTTAACGAGTATAATTAAAACTAATTTTTGATCAATGCTAAGATCACTAATTTAATTCTTACAGTACAACATTTGATTTTGAAAATGAGCACTTTCTATTTGTTCCTTACTCTACGTAAAGTCTCTATAATTTAACGTTATAATGAGCTAGGTTTGATCTCAATATTATAACAAATTAATTAGTTTTTAACAAAAAGAAACCATTTAAAATACAGGAGAGGACTAAGGAAGGATTTGGCGAAAATTTTGACTCACCAACCAACTGCAACTCCCGCACTCACTTTTCGATACCCGTTTAGAGTAATTTTTTTTGGTTCACACAGAAGACCGTAATTTCTACAATTTCTATCGCGAATTTTCTGACTGAGTTTTAAGTTGGAAAATCGCGGAAAATGAGGGAAAATGAGGGAAATCTGTACCGGCTGCGCCACTCTTGATTTGGGAACGTTTTTCCGGGTATCTTTTTGATGAAGACTAAAGGAAATTGAATAAAAATACGTCCTGCCGATTCAGAGGCTGACTTTTTATTGTCTCACACAGTTAGATGCAACGGCCACCGGAGTAGCGCCGATTAAGCACTTACATTCTAAGAACACCATGTGCTGTCTAGTCAGCGTTGTAACTAGAGCCTAGACTTAATCTTAAACAGAGGGGTGAGGGGTTTATGTAACTACCTACCTGTAAGCTGATCAATATTTGATAACAACATTTTTAGATGAGAGTTGGCAATGCTATCAATATTAGGAGGTTATGGGAAGTTAAGGGGTAAACACTGCCCAGACGAGGCTAAGGGAAAATACAAGAATGTCGACAATCGATCTGTGTTATTATGATAAAAAGTAGAAGCAAGAATAAATAAACGATTATTGAATTGTATCACAGTGTTTTAGTGTGTGAAACTACACTACACACTTTAATATAGAGTACGGGTGGCAACCCTAGATGCATATGTGAACGAACCACAGATTAAATATAACCTCTTTCTACGGAACGAACCACAGATTAAATAGCATACTCTTTCTACGGAACGAACACTGTAGGTAGCACAGATTAAATAAAACAGCATACTCTTTCTACGGTAGGTAGGGTACCAACCAAGATATAGGGCTTGTACACAAAACTGCGATGCGACGTCGCATCGCAGTTTTGTGTACAAGCCCTTAAATCGTTCTAGGTAGGTAGGAAGTACTATTCATCATAGGTAGGTATTTGTGGCAGCGGAAGGGGTTAGGTGTAGGTACCTACTACCTACCTAGACTAGGTAGGTAGATTTAGAGTAGACTTACTTTTGTGATGGCTAAGATGTTTCTCATAGGGCGCAGAAGCGAAACTTGGGGCTTCTCCGACTTCGACAATCCACGTGACTCGCTTTGCTGTTGGAGGCGATTTGGATGTCATCTTCAAGAAGTCCTCGGTGGTGGCCACAGCACAACACTAGGTACGACATTTCATCTCGAGCTGGGGCCCGAGGCTGCTCGCGACACTGCCTGCGTCGGCCAGCCCCCGGGCCGCTGTTCACAGAAGGCACAGGCTCACCATTCCCTGCGAGCGCGCGTCAACTACAGGTTCTATGTAGGTAGGTAAGTAGGTACCTAGGTAGTTGTATAGTGGGCCCCGTCTCTGCAGGGCGGCTAGGCCAGTAGCGGGGACACTGGCCGCGCGCGACCTTGAAACACTGCAGCGCGCGCCACCCGTTCGCAACACAACAACGAGCGCGCGAAGAACACGGAATAAATCAGCTGTTCGGTGGTGGCGCTTGTTACGTACCTACCTACCTATATTAGATATACTGTACTGGTCGGGTCGGGAGTCGGTACGGAGTGCAGCGCGATCGCAGAACAATATATCCTAGTAATTTGGAACGCGATGTGCGATGCACGCGGAGGGCAGACTCATCTTAAATGAGCGGTCGTTGACACGAGCGCGCGGGGCGGGCGGCGGGCGGCGGGGGCGGGCGACCTATCAGCAATTGATCATTCCATCCATTGCAGTATTGATTTTCAATAAATAATCAAAATTACTTAATTAAACAAACCGGGTCGTAGATACCTACTCGTACCATGCAGATAGAAATACACATAGTATTTTTTCATTGAAGTACCTACTATATTTAAAAAAATCTATGGCAGTTATGTTGCAGATGTACCTAGGTACTTAAAACAATCTTCGTTTCTTCAGCTATTCAACAACGTATTGTTATAGGTACGTTGTTCAATAGCTGAAGAAACGTTCCTATGTGTTCTGAAAATACTCAAGACTGTTGTCCATCTCGATTCTAGAGTATTGTCAGAACTTATAAGAAAAACTTAAATCTAATGGTCGAATGGTCCAGCACAGGAAAGCCATATAAAATTAACATTTATAATAGGTATTAGTGTGATGTGATCATTATTACAGTCTGCAGTCGGCGCACCTGTTTCAGGTTTCAGTTGTATTGTATGCAGGGTGTTCGGCGGACCGTGCGCCCGCGCCGTAACACCTGGTAACCGGGGGTAGGTGCAAGTGTATGCTCCAGGCGAACGTATATTATTAGGTATACCATGGGTATAATAATATACTTGGTTCTTCTATGGAAACAAGTTCAATAGCCTGGCGGCTTTTTCACCCTGAAAAGGCACTCGGAAATTTTTAAGAATTTTAATTCGATTTTTTGATATTTTTCCGGAATGCAGCTATTGACCTGTATATTTGCGCCTCTTGAGATCTTCGGCCAAATCTGCCGCCGCGCCTGCCCCACGGATGTCCTCGGAAGATGGGAAGGCGCAAGTGTGTCGACGCATGTAGCGTCCCACACAATGGGCCTCCCCAACTCCCAAATAAATGAAATATGTTTTTTCTATTTAGTTTTTGCTGTTTCTCCATTTTATTTTACTTGTTAATTATTTGGTTAACCTTAGACAATTACAGTGACCGAATAAAACAATTACAACTAATATATACACTTATATCTATTTCTTAAAAATCTAAGCCGTCACCAGAAGGCAGAGTGCCCAGAATGCTGGCAGATCTCCTTCTGTTCCTCTTTGGGGGAAATCCACCTTCACCCCCAAAAGCATATTTGTTGACCGAAATAGAAGACAGCATTCCGATCACCTGTGGACTCTATAAGAAGTTTGGTAAGATCTTTAAAAATTGCGCGTGCCCCAGGACCCCAAGGGCCAAGGGTTTCAACCCCGAACGGCTCAAATAGGTAACCTCGGTCAAGGTGAGCGTATTTTCGCCGTTTAAGGGACTCCGATGATGTTGCTGCAGAACCGGCCCTTACCGATGTCCCTGCAAGATGTGAAGGCGCTAGGGTATCTACACACGTGGCATCCCAAACTAAAGGCCGACCCATCTTCCAGGGAATCAGAGTCATACCGTCAGGCCTTTTACCATCATCTCGCACAAGGCCACGTGGTTCGAGTGTAGCTGCGACACTGACGCTGGTAAAAGCCCGACGGATAATGTCATTAATTGAACCATGACGGGACACACGTCCTGCACTAGAGACACATGCCAATGCACGGTGACCAAACGGTGTGCAACTAGGCAAGGAGAAACTAAACGCAAAGAGGTGGCCATCCGAAATGAGTTATTATCTAAAAGGGTACCTAGATTACAGTACGCAATATTTTTGTCATAACGCAATGTTAGTAGGTACTTTCTAAGTTATTTTAAAAAGCCACCAAGAAATGGCTTTTGAAAATCTTTGAAAATTTTCGAAAACTTTAAATATTTATAAAAAAAGATTCTGATGCCGCAGATCATCAAAACATATTTTGTTAGATGGCTTACACATTATTTTATTGAATTAAAGAAAAAAGAACCCATTCATTATTCCAATTTGCCGATATTATCAAATATATATATATTTTTTAATCATTATTACTTAGACATAACATTTGGCCTGACATCGTCTTAGACGATGTCAGGCCATTAGTGTTTTACCTAATTTTTAAGGATAAAAATCAACCATATCACCAAAGAAAATTACAGTTGAAAGAAATAAAATGTCAAGTGCGAGTCGGACTTGCGCACTAACGGTTCAGTATATTTGTAAGACCTGGCTTCTCGCCAAATTTTAAGATTCTAGGAACCAGAAGTATCCTACAGGTTTTGATCCATAGCGAGAATCAAAAGTAATTGTTAAATTAATAAACTATATACGGTTTTCGGATTTTTTTCTTTACCTATCCATTTGTGCTTTAAGACCTTGCTTCTCTTTCTTCTTGACCTTGCTTCTTCAAACTTCACGATTCTAGTTCTACGGAAATTGTATACTCTATAGATTTTGTGTGCATTTGATTCCCTTAGAAATTTCATAATATTCGGACACAAACGGCTGTTACTTTTGATTGCGTTGACTTAGAAGTTTTATTTTTATCACGTCTCCAAGAAGTTACGGACTTGAGTATACTCGTATGATGTCAACTCGATACCTTCACGCGTTCCTGAGAAAAGAGGTTTGACAGACGGATAGACGGACAAAAAAGTGATCCTATATCCAATAGAGTCCTATAGGGTTCCTTATTTCCTTTTGAGGGTCGGAAACCTAAAAAGCAAAAAATGGCCATTTGCAGTATTCGAACCCGCATGCTCGCCGGGAGATAAGCGATTTATGAACGGTCCTGTCCCCATCCTAATCCTACGTTCGTCGTTTTTTCCGTCAAAAGTGGACCGATTTTAATGATTATTTTGGTACCTACCTACTTAAGTAAAAGTTTCCGATTCAGATTAAATTGAATTGAATTGAATAATGTATTTATTCTCTCTTACAAAAGATAATTACAATTTTTTGCTTAATCTTAATTTGTATCAAGTTATCTTGTTTTGTAAGAGACTGGTGCCCGAGAGAGGTTTATAAAAACCTGTGGTACGGGTCACCAGGGCCTTCCTCCGCAAGATAATTTGGGGTAACTATATAAAAGAGACTGTAACAACTACTTGTACCAAAAGTAAATAAATAAATAAATATTGCTAGACAATTCACACAGCATTATCTAGCCCCAAGCTACGCAGACCTTGTGTTATGGGTACTAGATAACTGATAGGTATACTTAATATAATACACTACATAGAAAGATTTTTGTTTATTGTACATAGAAAAAAGTAACAATAAATTAGACCTAGCTAATAAACAAAAAAAACAGAAAATAAGTAAGAAAGATCCTACTTATACATTTATTTATTTATTTTGATTAGTAACTAACACGATTTTTACAACCAATTACACTAGTTACTAAAGATTAAAAAACATAATTTATCTAATTACTAAAAATTATTGTAAAATTTTAAAACATTTCATAAAATAAATCAGTATAGAATAGTTAACATTGAAAATTTTCGATGAGACAAATAAATAAATTAATTAAAATAATAAATAAGATTTTCATAAAATTAACATGATTAAGACAAATTATATTTACAAAAACAAAAACAAACAGGCATCCTTTCAGTCATCACTCTCGCAAAACCTCAGACATACCAACATTAAACTCTTCCATTCGTCTGCGAAGATATCACAGTCTGGGTTCTGGTCAAGAAGTCTGTTGAGCCCGGCGAGGGTGCGAGGCAGTGGAGAGTTGGCACGAGCGACGGTTCTACTAAAGGGCAAAGAGAAAAGTCTGTGGCTTCTGTTGCGAACGTAATTATCAGGGAGGTAGAGCCGAAACAGAAGGTTGTGTAGATCAGGAACGTCGATCATACCACGGAGCACCTTGCACATTGTTGCTGTCTGATCGTACGCTCTTCTGGTCTGTAGGGAATTGTACCCAAGACACCCTTGGAGAAACCTAGTTGGGTACATATATTTACCCAAATTCTCATACATGTTATTACGAAAAGAAAGAAAGAAAGATTCAGATCAGAGGCACATAATATAATAATGGAACCACTCCGGGGCTCAATATCTGTGCTGATCACATTGTGATTTATTACTTAACCTGCACGGAATGTGCTGCCAAAACGCACCTATTTCAAGTTGGAAGGGCACAACGATCCATACTTAAGGTGATGCCTCATAAACCATATTAGATTCCCCACGATTGAACTGTATCGAGAGAGTGGTGTATTGAATGTTCGTCAGCTCTGCATTTCTAGGGCTTATTCCACTTGAACTTTTTTTTCATTATTCCCCGTTGACGCCGATGCGAGCTCGTAATGGGGATCAGTGAACTAAAAAGTTCATTAATCCCCATTGCGTCAAAAATAAAATACTAATACCTATAAGAAGAATCTCTGTCTCCGTTCACGAATCCATTCTGACATCAACCTCTGATAATAATTTACGCCAATTGAGTGGTAGAAGAGTTTATAAGACTACGTCCGTCAGTTAAAACTAGCTTCGCTTAACGTTTTGGTGATTAATTAAAGACTTTCATGTACAACACAGTTGCTAGGCACTGTGACGTTAAAGATAAGTCACTTCTGAAGCCAAACGCTTTATTAACAACTGGCTACAAACTCTCTCCTACGACTCTACCTAAGAATTACTTCGAATACTACGTCGAAGGGCGCTTTTACCATTTCATGTTTGTTGTGTTTTCATAGATTAAGACATTTTGTTTATTCAATATTATTTAGTTTGGAAGATCCTATTCTGACCTACCTATTCTGTTTTTGTATTCATAGTTAGGTACCTACACTATGTTTGGTAGTTTCATTAAATTAAAATTTTCATCTCATATTGTTACTAAGTAGTACGAAATTTCGGTAAGTCAAATAACTGGTCTGCACGATACAGGCTTTGCTTGGTGTAGAGGCTTAGCAAAATAAGTGTGTTTGTAATTTACGAACAATACGATTTTAAACTGCGCATTTATGGCCCATGGCCCCCTTGGGGTTAGTATTATAATGTATTTCTTGCCTTGGGAGTGTCCAGCTAGCATGCTGTTTCCGGAGCCCCCTTGTGCATCCCTGGGCGCGTCGCCGCCGCCCGCCCCCGTGTGCCGCCCCCCCAGTGCATCCCTGGGCGGCCGCCGCCGCCCGCCCCCGTCCGCCGCCCCGTGCCAGGCACGGCCCGCGCCGAGCTTGGAGCGTCCCAGCAACAGACAACAAGACAACACCCGCCATTCAACAATATCTCACACCCGCCTCTTGCTGCTGGCACAGTTTGCCTATTGACACAGTTCCGGCGGCGGCCGGCGCGCGCCTTGTTAGAGGAGCTGCTGTCCGGGACCAGGCCTCGTGTCCGGTGGCGGAGCCCCGTGCACCGCGCAGGCCTTCGCCGCGCGAGCTGCGGGCGGGCCGCGCCCTGCCGCTGCTGCGACATGCTCTAACTTCGCGCGGATTTCCTTCGCTACAAATATACCTGCCTACGTTCATGTGACTGCATCTACTTTTCAAGAGATGTAAATAAGTCAAGTTAAATAACATCCATAGTGAAACGTGTTGTGTCTGTGAAACAAAGACGGGTGCGCTGCGCTACCAGAGCGTGATGATGCGGCGGGCGATGTGGTGCGGTGGGGGAGTGGTGTGGTGCGGAGGTCGGAAGGACCGGTGCTAGTTCAGGAAGCGTCCCGACGACGTGACGATATCAGTTGTCCGTAATGAAAGTACCTACCTAGTTAGTTACTCTACTATTCTATTCCACGAAGGCTAGTAGGTTATGAAGACAAACATCGGAAGTAGGTAGTTCATCTACAAATAATGAATGGGCGGTGGTTCGCGTGAAGATGAATGGTGGGAAATCCGATGCGTCCACTTCAACTGATGATGTGAAGGTACTTTAATTTTCTTTACATTTTGGAAAACAAAAGCTTTTTAAATAATTTTACGATAGATTCTAGGTAATTGTTGATTATATAACGGGTATTTAATGTGATAAAAGACCAAGAAAATTACAATAGATTATTAAACTCAGTCCAGTCAATGAAGGATTGTGGATGTAAAGGTCGACAACAGAAACTTTCACTTCGGTCGGAAGTTTGTTTAGACTAGTTTGTGCTTAGTGCAAAACAGGCCCCATACGAAAGGTTAAGAGACAAACGCACAGAGTCCGCACCCACGGCTGCAGGGCAGAGCCGTTTTAAGTTTAGTTTCAAAAAAAGCCTCTCTAAAGAACGATTATTTTATTTTATTTTATTTTCGATGGAAAACAAACAGCTTGTGTGAGTAAGGTGTGAGTAGACATTGGTGATTATTGGATAAAGAGGGTCCTACCTAAGTACTACCAAAATCAAATTTAAGAATAGCGTAGGTAACCTGGCGTCTTCACATTTCACAAACGTGTTCGCAACGATGGGCAGTGCCAGTTAATTACCAATAACTCTGTATACACTTTTTACCTATTCCCATTCCAGAAAAACGGTCAATTTGAAAAATGTTGGTATGAATCGTAAAACCAGATACATCCCACCCCTCTCTGCACTCATCGACTGGACTATAGAGCTAATTACAGACCAAGTTTCCGCCATCCATTAAACAAATAGATTGTTCCGTGTTGCGTTGCGTTGTTTTCCGTGTTCGTAATATTCGTCAGCACGATCGTTCCCTCCCGCAGGACCGACCGCTCTGCCTGTTCTACTTCACGCACCCTTTCGGCGTGCTGTCGCCGGAGCCGCCGGTGGTGTCGGCGACGCCGCCACCTGGCGTGGTGCGCGCCTTCCTCAACATGCAACCCCTCTCGCCGCTGTACTGGGCGGCGGCGCCGTCGCCGACGGAGGAGCCCTGCTGCAGAGCACCGAGCCCGCGGGCCCCCGACGGACCCTTCGAGCTGGGCGGGGCGCAGGTGCACGCGCGGCCGCTGTCGGTGCACGCGGCGTGGCTCCCGCGGCGCGGCGCGCTGACGCGCATGCTGCCGCCGCTGCGCCTGCCCGCGCCGCCGCACCTCTCCGACTGCGGCGGCGCGGAGGACGCGTGGCCGCGCTCCGGCGCGCGCTGCCTGCCCCGCTTCTCCCTGCCGCCGATAGAGCTGCCGCGCCCGCTGCCCGCGCCGCCAACGCCGCCCGCGCCGCCCCGCGCGGACAGTGCCCGTGTGAGGGACCTCAAGTGCGTGCACGCGCTGAGGCTGGGAGTGCGGAAGGCGCGCAGAGGGCGGCGCGCACGCGGCGGCGACGTGCACAGGATGATCACCTGCCTCATGCGACGCGCTATCACTGGTGAGTACTACACTAAAGCTCTTCGGATCGATCTTCGGATTTTATCACTTTTTTGGATCTGAGGGATTGATTATAGGTAAGAAGACTTCCATAGGGGTAGGCTTAAAGCTTTAATAGGGAGGGTAGAAAGGGTGATTTCGTTCATAGAGTTAAATAAACCTCAAATGCACCTCAAAGATACACCTCAGAGATAGACTCTTTTCAATCAAAACCAATGTCACATGCACGTCACTGGAACTATGTATTTCACGACCATATTATATTATTATTCTTATCTCGTCAACAAGGGGTTGATTTGATTCATTCAAGCAATAAAAAAACAAAACCCCTTTTATTTAAGATCTTTCTTCGATCACCCAGACAATTGATTTTTTCTCGATGAGATTCTTGCATTCAACCGCGGGCTTGATTTACTTACTCTATCCGGTCTTCGCTTAGGAAACTCCGTTTCTTTTTATCACGGATAAAAAAATTATCATTCGAATTCATTCATGACTGAAAGAAAGAATCTTCAGTTTTTAATCCAATAAATAAGGTTGGTGTGAGTGAAGACCAGTGAAGGAGTCGTAGGAACGCGAAGTATCGTGAGAGGTCGCAGATAGAAGCAGAGGTATGGGTGGGTGGCTGGAGGCGATCCCGGAGGTGCCAGCGTGCTGCGGGCTGCGCGCGGGCAGCGTGCTGTGCGCGCTGGCGGGGCTCGGCGCGGGCGGCGCGCTGCTGGCGGCCTACTGCGCGGCGCCGCTGGAGGGGGTGATGCGCGGCGCGGCGGGCGCGGGAGGCGTGGCGCTGTGCTGGACACATGCGCTGCTGCTAGCGGCGGTGCGCGCGCGCAGCACCGCGCTGTGCGCAGACTACGTGTGGTCCGTGGCGGCGGTGTGCAGTGCACTGGCGGCGGCGACGGCGGCGGCAGTGGTGTGCGCGCTGCTGCAGGGCGCCGTGCTGCTGCCCTCGCTGGGCCTGCTGGCGGCGGCGCTGGGCCTCGCGGGAGGCCTCTACTCCGCCCTGCTGGTCGCCAACTACCGAATGACGCTACCGTGAGGAGCCCTCACACTGCTCTTGCTTAAACTGAAACAGGCACGGGTGCAAGTTATCACTTTTCAGTAAATGTTTCACTTGAAGACGAACTTTTACTTTATTCGATGCGAAGGAAGAATGAAAATATTTTAAACTCTTTTAAAGTCATCATTGTTTCTATTCTTATGGTTATGAGGGCGAATGCAACCATTGCAACCTGAAGTGGACCATAAAATCCATGAAACATTTAACACGTTCTCACTATATCAGGTCGATTTGACCGGATACAGGACCGTCGCCCAAAAATTCTAGGTCCAACCACTGGTACGGGACGGATATCTCTGGTATTTTAAGGATCATAAGATAATACTCAAATTTGCATAGAAATCATCCAAAACATGGCCCGCCAACCGCTTAATTATGTACAACAGATAATTGTTATACATTATTAAGAGGTACCATAATTGATGAATAATCGTTTTATCCATGTTTATTTCATAATGTGTATTTTCATGTGTATAAATAATAATAATAATAATGCTGGACAAGCAAAATAAATAAACTAACTATAAATAAATAAACTATGAACCTATCCTTTTCACATTTAAACGATTGATTAAGGCTCTTTAATCCATATAGGTAATCTACAATTTTTGTAACCTGTGCTAATGGTATTTTCGGATATTTTATTCTCTTTCGATTTGTGGAAACTGCTTAGCTTAATTTTCTAATATTTTCCGAATGTTCTTTAACTTTTTGTTCCTTATGATAAATGGTTAAAAATAAATTTATCCAAATGAGCTTCGACGGTAAGAGTATATTGATCAATACGATTAAAATACCTTTAGTATACAAAATTGGTATAAAATCATAATTCCAAAAATCACTTCAAACACGTGTATGTGTGTGTACGTATAACAGATCCTTTCGAACCGATGACGCACGGCAGGACCGACATGCATCGGGTCTAGGGTTGCCAGATACGGGCTTATCATTTCCTGGACATTTCTGGGGTTACACATGGAGTTGGAGTTTTAGAGTTCAAATCCAATTACAAATGTTTGCTGCTGGACGGGAAATAGAAAAAATATTACAAAATTACTAGTTAAAAGAAAAAAAAATCAAATTATTTTAAAAAACATTTATTTTTTGGAATATCTATAGATATTAACTTACACACTGTATACACACCAGACAATCACATTTAGTCTTTTTATTTAAAAAAAAATTAGACACCTCTTAAATAAAAATCAACTTCAGGTATTCTCAAACATAAAACAAAACTTAACTTAAAACAAAGTTAATATTTTTTTAAGGCAAAATCAACATTAAATATTATCAAACAATAAGAAACAACTAAACTTAAAACAAAAATTGAGTATCTCTTAAATATTAAGTACTAGCGGAAACGCGTTTTAGCATTAGTCATTTGACATGACATAATGCTAAAACGCGTTTTTGCTCTAAACGAGTTTTCATGTCAACGGTGAAAACCTCTCTTAATCTAACTTTAGTACCAGATTATCAACATTAATATGATCTACCCTAAAAACTAAACTTTATTGAAACAAAAACTTAACACCTCTGTTTGGCTACTTTAAAATCATCTTCAATCAAAGAAAATCCTATCCGACTATTTTTTTTAAAATATTTATCACTAGATTTTGCCATTTTTAAAAGTTCTCCGGCACTGCTTTGCAAGACTGATAAAATTTCTGAGCAAGACTCTTCATAATTGACACGAGTTTGCAGTTCAGATTTGATCAAATCCATGGACATTCTGTTTCGCTCTTTAGTCCATAAATTATTTAACAGACTAAAAATTCTTTCGCAGAAGGCGTTGCTTGTTGGAATTGACAAAATAAAACCAACTATTTTCTTTAGATTTACAAAGTCATTGGAAAGGTTAGTTCTAAAGAAATAGGCCCAGATTTTATCGTTTGGCAAGTCTTTTGGAAGGACCTCAAAAACAGCCTCAAAAACAGCACGCACGCACGCAGCTAGCGCGAGCGCGGCATGTAGGTAGTTATGCGCGCCGGCCGCCACGCAATGGCGTAACTTCGTGGAAAAAAACTAGTGTTCATGAATTTCGGGACAGTAAAGGGTAATTACTGGACACGGGACCACACGTGAAATTCCGGGACTTTCCCGGAATTCCCGGCCATCTGGCAACCTTACGGGTCCTTCCTATGCACCTTCTATAGCACTGGCTGAAAGTCATCTCTAAAACCCCTTTGACTAATGATACAGTGGTGTATTATTTGTACAGCTAGTTGAACTACTCAGTTGAACTACTGTATCGGAGGGTCTAAAATCTTACGCAGTAAACGTGTTAAAACAACTTAAGCAAATGATCGGTTGGTGCGTGCTGCGCTGTGCCCCGTGCGGTGTAATTAGGTCAGTGTACCAGCGCCCCCCGCCCCCCGCCCGCCCCCTGGGACCCGTGCCCCGCGCCCGCCAAGTCGCGCACACACACTACGCATTCCTTCCAAACAAAGCTTAGGGCCGATTTTTCAATCCTCAGATAAACAACTTTATTCGATGAATAACGACATTCTTGGTTTTTCAATGGTCAGATAGTAGTTGGCTAAGTTGGCTAGCTTGAACCTCGGATAGCTATTCTCTAGATAATAGACGATAGTTGAAAATATTTATTTACCTGATAAACAGTCAGATAACTTTATTCGCTAGACAGCTATTCGACGACTTATCCGAGGATTTAAAAATCGGCTCTTAATCGCGTTCATATTCGTAATATAGCTCCTGAACTCGGCTCAGCGCTTGGATCTACTTTATGTCGGGAAAATGTGCTGAACTCGTTGTAAGGCGGTGGTACCCCCAGGCACACTAGCGCCGCCACCTATTTTATCTTATTATTTCTTTGAAGAAAGAAAATTTCAAAAATACGTTGGTCAGTTTGTGATACCTAATATAAGCTTTTTAGGTTTTCGAGATCGAAGATCGGTTTCGAAACTCTTATGGTCTCGCTTTGTCTGTGCTTTTTTCCCTCCTTAATAACTCAGCAACTACTGTAGCTATCGACTTGAAATTTTAAATTATGATAGATTTCGTGCGCCTGTACAGATTTAATAATAAAAAAATTATAATTAACATTTTCCATAATTGTGATGTCGAAATTTTAAAAGATACCTACAGACAGTGTCCGGTGGGGTGTCAAATGAAAGGTTTCAAATTGTACATTTCAAAAGAGTACTTAAGCAAGTTTCATACTTTTCGAAAAATTCCGAAAAATGTCGAAAAAATACCCATTCACCCCCCTATCTCCGAAGATTGCAGAGTGATCCATGTGAAATGTATGTAGCGTTTGTAGATATGGATCTTCCCTTCCCGATAACGATACACATTTTAACGTAGCTCTTCACAAAACGTGCTATGAAGAGTACGTGCTACGATGCTACGACGGGCCTGTGTAGCATACAAAAGACTTCAACGCGCACCCACTTTTCTACGTCACACCAAACTGATGTAGAGGCATTTAAGTTATTGAACTTATTTCCACTTCCCCCTATACCCAGTTTCCGTAAGAGAAACATTGTGCCGAACACCTGTATATAGATACTAGCTGGTGCCCACGACTTCGTCTGCGCAGGATTAGTATTTCGAGTAGCTTATATTATCTTTTTTAAATACCAGAAGCGATAAAAGTATCTATTTTCATTTAGGAATCAATTTATTACTACCAAATGTGCATCTGAAATAAATTGTCAATTTTTATTGTAATTATGGTTCACTATTTTGGCTATAATGGCTTACACATAAGATATAGATATATACTGTGGCGGGCTTTTTGGTAGGACTATTTAAGATAAACATTTCCATCATTCATTACATATTATGTGCAGTTTTGGCAGCACACGCCAGAATAGCTCGCAGATGGTAGATTTTTTCCTACTTACTTGACACTTATCGTCATATTTTGGACAATTCACACTATATCTTTATAAATTGTAGCCTATGTGTTATTTTGATGTATAGGCTATATTATTGTAAAGTTTCATTAAAATCCATTCAGTAGTTTTTACGTGAAAGAGTACCAAACATCCATACATATTTACAAACTTTCGCGTTTAAAATATTAGTAGGAAGAAGGATTCTTTGGTAGAACGCAGAAAACAGATAAAATATTTGAATTTAACGCGAATCTATGTCAAATATCAGCTGTGGAAACCTGATTTCTGAATACCTACCTCTGCTGATCCTACCCTTGCCAGTTTAGTTGTATACGAAGTTGCCCTTGGTTGCCAACAAACTCTATTTTTGCATCTCTGCCTAAACTATACAAATTAAAACGATTACAGAGGCATTTAAAACAAGATCCATCAAGTACGCCGAGGGTTTCGTACGTTTGTCAATTATACATGAAAAATGTACATATGACGACGTCAGTGGCGCAGCGGGCGAAGGTCCGCCTGCGACGCAGGAGGTTGCGGGTTCGATTCCCGCCTCGGGACAAATGTTTGTACGATCTGCAGATATTTGTTCAGGGTGTTCTGGATGTTTTCTATGTATAATAAAAAAATATCTATGTAGTATTAAGTATATCAGTTATCCTAGTACCCATAACACTAGCTCTGCTTAACTTGGGGCTAGATAATGCTATGTGAATTGTCCAACATTTTTATTATTATTATTTAAGATGAATCTCTATGCATACTTCGGTGATAGGGGGTAGTGGTAAATTGTTCGACTTATTTCAAAATATTTCTAAAAGTATGAAACATACAGAAATTTAAAAACTGTTTTGAAATTTACAATCCGATACCTTTTGCTTGGTGGGGTAGACCCCCTTTTGAAAATTATTCCCCTCTTTTTTGACCATTTTTCAAAATGTGTTCTTTTTACAGACATCTCTTTATTTTTCTCCTGTAAAATATAGATCCATATCTACAAACGCTTCATACATTTCGAATTGATCGCTCTGCAAACTACTTCGGAGATATGGGGGGGAGATGGGTAATTTTTTGACTTTTTTCAAGATGTACCACCAAGAGGGATATCAAATAAAAGGTATCAATTTGGACATTTCAAAACAGTTTTTGAAATTTCTGTACCTACGTTTCATACTTTTTTAAATATTTGACCTATCTTTATTTTTCCTGTAAAATCCTTGATCAAATTAATAAATATTCTGCGGCCTCCCCCGTAAATACCTAGAATTTTACAAAAATGACACTCAAAATTGTCTACGACTTGTTTTGACGCAGACAGTTTGCGCAGAGCCTGACAAGTTTTGTGCATAGAACAAGCAGGAGCAAGAGATTAGTGGAGTCGAATTATTTTATTTTATTTGGAAGTAGGTACCTACTTTTCAGGTAGAAAATAATATACTAAACTATCTGAAGACATTATTATTACTACCTACTATTTCATTTTTAACGTCTTTTTATGAAAAATAAGTAAACACATAGGTACTTACCATAAATAAATTAAATAAAAAATAGAAACAATAGCCGCTCCATTCATCAACTTAGAACAAAATAAATTTTGTAACATAGTTAGACCAAAAAACAATATTTAATCCTGATTATGGCTAATATCACGGTAAAAAGGTAAAAAATACATTTTATAAATTTACTGAACATAAGAAATTCCATTCATATTCTTCTGCTTGGACGAGTGATTTTTACATTTTTATACGAGCACTTGGCCATGCTTTCTGTCCGAGCGCTAAAATGACACTAGTTGAAATGGTAACTATTCATGCAAAAATGCTTCTCTATCGATACCGACGGTTTCAGGGTGCGCATTGTGAATCTATGGGGGGCCCGCGAAAACCTTGGTCGATGTGTAAAATATAGATCCATATCTAAAAACGCATACATTTCAGAATGGATCGCTCTGCAAACGATTAAAAAAGATAAAAAAATTCTTCGAAAAAGATTCTTTGAATCTTTGAACGCTCTGCAACGTGGGGGGGATGAATGTGTTACTTTTCGACGGTACGTTCAAAAGCTGTCCGTTCCGTGCCCATTTGAGCAATTATATGAAATACCTACCCAGACCGCAGTCGTATAGACCGCGACAGACAGATGTCGGAAAACCCACGTGGACGAAGTCGCGGGTAACAGCTAGTTTAATAATATA
This sequence comes from Eupithecia subumbrata, assembly GCA_949316285.1. Classification (NCBI taxonomy): domain Eukaryota; kingdom Metazoa; phylum Arthropoda; class Insecta; order Lepidoptera; family Geometridae; genus Eupithecia; species Eupithecia subumbrata. Next base: position 13,046,531 of record OX438632.1, on the reverse strand, counting down.
ATAAAATGTTATTTATTTTCTTCACAAAGGTGATTGACAATATGACAAAAGATAAGGATTTTACCAGGTGAACATTGTCAAACCCTATTTTTTGAAGACTGGTGCCTGAAGTAGGTTCTAAGAACCTGTGTTACAGGTGTGATCCTGTGTTATTAATGTAAATGTACCACACACAGTGTACTACGCTGCAGGCTCATGTTACTCATAGGTACTTACGTAATCGCATTTGATTGTCTCGGTCCGGTCCGAGCAGTCTGCGGCGACTTACCTCTCCTACCTGCACCACTCACTGCACCCTCCTTACCTATCTAGGTCGACTACTTGTCTACTACTTCTGCTGCTGATGCCTAGCTTCATAGTTGTCTCTATATGCACTAGGTGCGTCTTTCTTTGAGCGCTCGCGACTCGGGTTACCTCCTGGTCCCGGTTACAATGCAGGAGGGGCATTGTATATCAGGCATCTATGCATCTGTACCAGTATTAATACCTTGTACCGATGCCTAATAAAAGTGCGTATACCAGTAAGTACAGATGCATAGTCACTCTAGTCAGGAAGAGTCCCCAAGTTGCAATTGACCGAAAAAACAACATCTTGTCCTAGAGTGGAAGGGGGATGGTGGAATCAGGTCATGTAGTTCCTCTGAACATTCTCCGAAATGTATCCTATAAAAGATCCAAAGACACCCTTGAGGCGGTGTTCGAGACTTTGGATCTATTTGTCTCTGCAAGGTATAATAATGGTCAGGAATCCTTGTCTTCTGGCGAACCACGTGACAAAGATGCGCAGATCGCATTGGTGGACGGTTACCCTCTGTACAGTCGCGTCTATTAATCACTGTGAGTTTTTGTTCCAAACAATGACAGAGTGAGTCAGAGCTATACAAAGCTGAATCTATCTCTTTCGCCGGCTAAGTTGCCGGCGTCTTATAAATTATATGCCTGAGTGTACCTGGGCAAATTTCCCACTTACGCTGCGAATCACTGGACAATTTGTTTGAAGGCAATTGTACTGCTCGTCGAGAAGTTTGAAGGCGCTTCGTTTTATCGCGTTCAAGGTTGCAAGCTGGTATTGGCCGAGACGTCCCAAACATGGTAGCAACACTGACCAGTGCTTGATGAAGGGATAGAAGCTGTCCCGATGTGAAGTATCGCTTAACCTTGACCAGGACTACCAACCAAGACTACCAGACACAGTCATAAATCATAAATCATAAATCATAAATCATAAATCATTTATTTGCAGGAATGTAGGTACAATGAATAGGTCTTAATAATAAAATATCACTCCAATACATTCTGCCTCGTCTAGGCGTGCAAAATTAATTAGTCACTAGGGCTCTATATAAAATTATAATTAAAATAACTGATATTATCACAACAAAAAAAAATTAAATTATTCAAAATGAGAGTACAAACAAAAAAAAAAAAAAAAATTAGTATGTCATAAAAAGTCAATTTTTAAAATTAAAATATTCCTTAACGTCGTAAAAACATTTATCTATAAGCCATAATTTTAGTTTTATTTTGAGTAAATTATATGATAAAGCTTTTAAGTCACTGGGTAATTTGTTGTATATATTTATCGCCTGATGATATGCGTTCTTTTTTATAAGCTCTAATCTACAGTTTGGTGCGTAAAGCTTGTCTTTATGCCTTGTGTGTCTCTCCAACACATCCGCGTGAGTTTTAAAGAGATGAGGATTTTGTTTCACAAACAAGCAAATGTCCCTTATGTACATGCATGGTAAAGGAAGAATACTAAATTTCTTAAATAGGGGTTTACAGCTATCGGTATTCCAAGCGCCACACATGGCCCGTACGCACTTTTTTTGTATTATGAAGGCATTTTCTACATCGGTGGAGTTTCCCCACAAAATTAATCCGTACGCCAAAGTCGATGAGACGTATCCATGGTACGCTCTGAGCGCTGCATCGGTAGACACCCGTAGTCTCAAACTTTTTAAGGCATAAACAAACCTATCTAACTTGTCACAGACGTGCTTGATGTGAGCCTTCCAATTGCAGTGCTGATCGAGCCAAATTCCTAAGAATTTTGCTGTATCAACTTCGGCAATTGTGGTATTATTATAATTAATAGAGAAGTCTATTTTTTCCCGCCTATATGTTCTAAACTGTATAATATTGGTTTTAGTCAAGTTAATCTTTAAATTATTCTTATTCAGCCATTCAATTGTATTAGATAATGTAATATTAATGTCACTTTCAAATGTCATAACGTCATTGTTTGGTTCTCCTCTTATAATAATCGTGGTATCGTCAGCGAATAGAATTGTCTTATGTCTAGTAATATTAGGAATGTCATTAATGTACATCAAAAATAAGAATGGTCCTAAAATGCTACCTTGCGGTACTCCAAATCTGTTGTATTTGAAGCTGGACCGCACGGCATTCCTATTTCCCATATAAACTTTCGCTACCTCAACACATTGCTGACGATTGCTGAGGTAACTTTGAAGTAATTCATTTGCTTTACCTCTGATTCCGTACTTGTTCAGTTTAAAAAGCAACAATTTATGGTCAACGAAATCGAATGCTTTGGACATGTCTAAAAGGAGAGCAATCACAGGAACATTGTCATTTATAGCATCCATTACAAGTTTAATAACGTTGAAGCAAGCCAAAGAAGTAGAGCTGTTTTTACGAAATCCATATTGTTCTGGTTTTAGAATGTTATGTTTGTTTACAAAATTTTGAAGCCTTATCAACATAGCTTTCTCGAATATCTTTGATAATATGGGTAAAAGAGTTACAGGTCGGTAATTATCCATGTTCAACCTGTCTCCTTTTTTAAATAGTGGCTTGACAATGGAGAGCTTTAATTTATTTGGAAACTCACCTTCCTCAAATGATCTATTTATTAAATAACTAAGTTTCTCACATATATACTGAGCACTTAGTTTAATTATTCTGGTACTCAGTCCATCTACACCTACAGAGTTACTATTTTTCAGACTCTTAATAACTTTAAAGATCTCGACTGGGTCAGTTGGATAGAGGAAAATAGAGGAAGAGTGAGAGTCGTCAATGTAATTAGATATGTCAGATGAATTAAAATTAAAATTATTATTATGTGTCATGTCAATAAAATATTGATTGAATAGTTCACTTATGTCATGCGGGTCATTATATGTCAAATCATTGCAAAAAATATTTTCAATTTGTTTTATGGGCTCTATGTCACCAATATTGTCATTAATAACTTCCCAAGCCGCTTTACACACATTGCTGCTATTCGTTATCAATTTCATATTTTGTAATTGCTGAGACTTAAATATGCATTTTTTTAAAACTTTGCTGTAATTATAGTAAGTACTCTCGTGTATTTTTTTATTTGAGCATGCCTTTATTAGTTTTAAATAAAGGTTCCTTTTTTGTGAACTGGACCTCTTAAGTCCTTTAGTAAGCCATCTACATTTTTTCTGTTTATTTGTCTTCCTTATCTTGATAACAGGAAAACACAGATCATAGAATAATTTGTAGAGCTCATGAAAATAGTCAAAAGCTTCATTTAGAGAGTGCATTTCTCGCATCTCTGAGAAAGATAGAGATGAAATGCACTTACGAAATTTGTTTATATTTTCATCGCAGTAATCTCTTTTATATTCAAACCAATGAACTGTTTTAAACTGTCTTTTTATAGGGACTTTCAATATTTGGGCTGTTTCATGGTCCGATAATGCTAGGTAATGAGTTTTTCCTATTGATTTTTTCAGTAACAGGTAGGTACCACCTCCACGCAATCTTTCAAAAACAAACTTAATTGAACAATCACCCTATGACTTTGACTTTGATAAATTAGGAAAAGGATAACTTAATTGATTAATACAACAAAAAGAAGTTGAAGAGAATTGGGTGGAAGGATATTTTGAATTATTGAAAAAGGAGAATTTATTATACTCGTAAGTAAAACACAGCAAAAACGGTAAAAGGCAATGTTACGGTAAACAGATTATCATTAAAGTAGGTAATGTATTACTTGAGAGTGGTGTTTGAACTGATTTGCTAATAAAATTGTATGATTGTGTTACTATTATTAATATAATTAGGTAACTAAAGACTATGCTTTAAGTTTACCTACATTGTAGTTAAGTCTTTATTTTATTGTGACGTGTAATTTTTATGATCAATAAATGAGTTATGAGCAGCATGAGCTGTTAGCAACATTTTAAACAATATTTATTATTGTATGGTGTTACACAAATGTTTTCGATGGGATAAAATAGTGGTCGCTCGTCGCTCAGTTCCTGCCTTGCGTCGCGCCGGCCGGCCTCGGCGCCGCCGCCGCCGCCGCCGCCGCCGCCGCAGACAGCACAGCAGTGAGAACCGGCCGCGCAACCGCGCCGCACGCAACGCGCACCAGTTAGAGCCCCTCCGGGCTGAACTGCGGAGAGCGTTCCAGCCAGCGCTCCGCCACGGAGTGCTCCAGGACCGACCGACCCACCAGCGGCGCGCGCCTCATAAACCCTCAGGGTGTCGAAGCGTCGCGATCCAACCGCCATTTACGATCACACTTCAAATACTCGTCCGAAACGCCGGAAGCGGAAGTTACTTTGAAAGCTTCGGATATACTACACCTACAAATACATACGTGCACCACCTTACCTGCACACCTAGCCTGCAAGGCTGACAACTCGACAAGGCAACATCAAGCGAAAAGGTAACTTTTACGTGTTTTTAATGACTCAGTTATTGTGAGTTACTTTACAAGTAGATAAGTAGGTATCTACATGTTATTGTCAAGTACCTGTCTCCTTAGGTATTGTTATTGTTCAGTGCGTTGCGTCGAAGGCTTGTGTAGAGGTTGTGTGGCGAGTTCTCGCACGTGCGGCACACCATCGATCGTGTGTCCCGCTGGGCACTCGACCCGGTCACCGCTCAAGTCTGACAGCTCCCATGAGGAGCTCCACAAATGATCCATTTCCACTCGGAGCTGACTTAGTCCTAGCCCCTGCATCCGGTGGCGCGTCAGGGACAGTCCAGAGGACTGTCCCTGACGATCAGGATCGATCCGGTTTCAAATCTTTACATAGTATAAAACAAAACCGCTCCCGCTGTCTGTCTGTCTGTCTGTCTGTCCCTATGTATGCTTAAATCTTTAAAACTACGCAATAGATTTTGATGCGGTTTTTTTAAATAGATACAGAGATTCAAGAGGAAGGTTTATATGTATAATAAATGCATAATAGGTATAGTAGAGAAACACTGATAATTTTAGAAGTGTCTAATGTGATTTTAATGAATATTTTCGAAGATATCACAGATTTAAAATGCAGGGACATAGCGGTTGCAGCGGTACCGGCCGGGGGGCCGATTCTGTAGTATATTTAGTATCAGCATGCCGGGGCGGGTCGCTAGTATCATTTAAAATGAACATTTTATTGAAAAAGAAATACACAATAACAATGGTTAACTAAATGTTGAGCTAAAGTTATGTGTTATTAGTTTCTCGTCAAGTAAAATAAAGTATAAAATACCACAAATTATTTCGAATTAGGGATGTAGAGATCAGAAAAGGATGTATTTCATGATATGGCTAGCTAAAACTGACTATATCGTTGATCAACGTATAATGATATTTCCATCAACGTTAGGCCATATCATTAATGTAGGGTTTCCTTGACATCAACTTATTTTTTTTGTAAGTAGGTACAATAAATTGCCCTTTGCAGTTGGCTAATATTATAAACGCGAAAGTTTGTAAGTATGGATGGATGGATGGTTCTTTGTACTCTTTCACATAAAAACTAATGAATGGATATGGATGAAATTTGGCACAGAGATAGATTATAGTCTGGAACAGCACATGGATTATATTTATCCCGGAATTCCCACGGGAACGGGAACTACGCGGGTGAAACCGCGAGGCACTGCTAGTACTTAAAATAATTTGACGAAATCTTACTCTATTAAAAATTACAAAAAATTTAACAGGTTAATTAGGTACCTACAATTTTTTTTTGACTTTATCACAAAAATGGGAGATAATAGAAACGTTTTATTTTATTTATTTGGATTGTCAACTTATTTTTAATTTTTTCTATCATTTTCAGTCGGCCACCATGTTCAACATTTTTGCGATGTTATTTAATTTCTTAGAAATTTGCCAGAGTGTGAGGTTTACGCACTATAAAACAAAAACTTTATGTTCAACAGTTTTGTGGATTTCTGTTAGTATTTTTAAATAGTTTTAAACAGTGCGAATATTTTACCACATTTCAGTAGTTCAAAAAATACGCCACAATCAATAGATTGGTTCACTATAATATCAAAGCTAGATCTGGTGCAATGGTATCAAACAATGGTTTAATAATTCTAACGGAAATGCCGCAGAGATCTGCAGTTTTCTTTATATTTAAAAGTTTAAAGGGTTTTTTAATATCTTTTTCTTCGACATGGTTAAAATTAAATTTATTTTTCATTTAGTTACCTACATTTTGAATGAGTTATGACTCGGCGATTCATTGAAAATAGTTTAGACACTTCGTAGTAGAGATTGGAATGTCAGTAAAAAAGTTTTGAAAGGCTCTGGCTACTTCAACATTATTTTTAGGTTTCCATACCTCAAAAGGAAAAAAAGGAACCCTTATAGGATCACTTTGTTGTCCGTCTATCTGTCTGTCTGTTTGTCTGTCCGTCTGTCACACCTCTTTTCTCAGGAACGCGTCGACGTATCGAGTTAAAATTAACGTCATATACTCAAGTCCGTAACCTTTTGAAGCCGCGATATAAATAAAACTTCTAAATCAACGCACTCAAAAGTTAGGTAAAGAAAAGAAAGAAAGAAAGAAAATCAATTTACTACTCTAACTACTACTAATCAATTTATTACTTTTAAAGGTGCAGCCGCTTATGTCCGTATATTTTGGAATTTCCAAAGGAATTACATACACGCAAAACCTATAGGGTAGGTAGGTACTGTATTTGCGTTGGCTGGCTTCCTCTTACCTTTAGATACCTATAATATATTTTATATTACAAGGTTTAGGTTTAAAGATTTATTCTCAAGAGTAAAGTTATTTTGCATAATTGAAACATTTTGTAAAAGTAAAATGATACGTTGTCGTTCGGTCTGTATGGGTGGTAGTGACGACAGTTTTACACAAATGAAAGATGGCGCTATTGACAGCCCTAACGCTCGCTTCTTCATCTTTAGGACTCTTTCACAGTCGGCAGAGTTTCCCAACAATGCACATATTACCATAAATAATTATTCGCAGTTGGCTGTCAGCAGGGCGACCCTCTTGGTCCGGCCATATTTAGCCTTGCCATCCAACCAATCATTCAACGTCTCCAATCCAAGCTCAATGTTTGGTATTTGGATGATGGAACATTAGGTGGAGAGGTGAACACAGTTTTTGATGATCTAAAAATCATCACAGACGAATTTCAAAAAATAGGTTTGGAATTAAATTTTTCAAAATGCGAGCTTTTTATTTCGGACTCTTGTGTAGACAAAAACAATATCATTGGAAGATTCAATAGTTTAGCCCCCAACATTACAGTTGTAGATAAATGTTCACTTCGACTCCTTGGTTCACCAATTCTTGATGAGTCTTTTCAGTCATTTGTAGATGAGAAAATTCAAAATTTCAATAAAACTTCGGACAGATTGCTCAAAATTAATAGTCATATGGCTTTTACAATTATTCGGTTCTGTCTATTTGTACCTAAATTTACGTATTCTTTGAGATGTAGTCAACTGTGGAAACACAGCGAGCTCTTGGAAGGCTTAGACAACAAAATAAAGAATACTTTATCATCGGTTTTGAATATTGATTTCGATGACAAGGCATGGTCGCAGGCCTCCCTGCCTGTCAAATTGGGAGGCTTAGGTATACGCAAAATTTCAAGTGTAGCCCTGCCAGCGTTCTTGTCTTCTGTCTACAGCACTAGTTCTTTAGTTGACAAAATTTTAAAGCCTTCTCGTTTGGTCCCGCCTGGAATGTCATTAAAAATTTCATTTTTAGACGAAGCTCGAACGGCTTGGCATAATGCTTGCCCCGATGCTGCTCCCCCAAAATCACTTTTGTCCCAACGGCAATGGGACGGGCCTCTGTGTGAGTTGACACGGAATTGTTTGTTACAAACGTGCTCCAGCTCTACGGATCGTGCCCGCCTCCTGGCCGTTTCTAAATGGGAGTCAGGACATTGGTTGCAAGCATTTCCTTCTTATAACACTGGTACTTTATTGGATCCCGTAACTTTCCGTATCGCAACATGTCTTCGGTTGGGTGCAAGGTGTTGCGCGCTTCATCAATGCCAGTGCGGTACTGCTGTCGAACAGCTTGGTCAACACGGATTATCGTGTACTAGGGCAGCCGGTCGGATATCTCGCCACGCCAGCCTTAACGACATCATCCGGCGGGCCTTTGTCACCGCTAACGTACCAGCTATTCTCGAACCGAATGGTCTGTTACGTGACGATGGTAAAAGGCCCGACGGTATGACACTAGTCCCATGGGAGTTGGGGAGGCCCATTGTGTGGGACGCTACATGCGTCGACACACTTGCGCCTTCCCATCTTCCGAGGACATCCGTGAGGGCAGGCGCGGCGGCAGATTTGGCCGAAGATCTCAAGAGGTGCAAATATGCAGGTCTCGACAGAGCCTACACATTTGCTCCTCTTGGAGTCGAGACCCTAGGTCCGTGGGGTACCGAGGCTCTTCGGGTTTTCAAAAAATTATCTGAGCGTCTGGTCGAAGCGACGCGTGACCCGAGAGCTGGTCAGTATCTGGCACAGCGCATCAGCATTGCCATACAGCGGGGCAATGCAGCCAGCGTCTTGGGGACGCTTCCGACTGGTATTGATATGGATCAGTTGAGCTACCTGTAGATTGTTTGCAACAGTCTGCAGTTAGCTCAATTGTTTCAATTGTAAATTATATTATAATTTTCTTTGTGAATAAAGGCTTCTGCCATTATATTATTCATTGATTTTTGATTTTTTTGATTTTTTAGATAATTATGATATAGGTACCTCAAGCCATTTTTGCACAGGTAGAGTCGATATGAGTTTAACAAGTTTGGGCCGGACGGACCTAGTGCGAAACCCAACAGTTTTGTTAATTTAGCACTGCCTATTGATCTACCGCTGTTGAGATAGATATACTAGTAATGGTTGCCTAGCAGACATGGCAATAAAGAGCATAAATCTAGTTTCGTCCTGGTTGTGATGGAGTTCGGTTCGGCCGGTAAGTGGGTAATTGCTAACATAGTGCTGCCTAGGTCGCGAGGTCCTCAGGTCCGGCGCAGAGCGGAGGAAATCGTCCATCGGGTGCGGCGCGCGGGGTGAACCACTTACATGAGTTACAATGATTGTAATATAAGATGAAACGCAGAAGGTCAGCCGGTCGCTGCCGCCCGCCGCCGCCTGACGACCGAGCGCGCACGCGGCACACATCATTCGTACTTATAATAATGTGTTACAATCTCCAACCACCTAAAGGTATAAATCACTATAATATCTATACAGGGTGCAATAAAAAATAAGGGCCAAACTCTCCGGGCATCTACTACGGAGGCGAAGGCAAGGCAATCAACGCGTTGATTTGCCTTCTGAGAAAAAATAATCATTTTAAATTACATATTGAATATTTGTCACATAAAATAGATACAATTTATTTATTTTATTCTTTTAACAATTTATTTATTTATTTTATTCTTTGATGGCGACTTGCTTAAGGGACATTTTCAATTGCGGACGATATGCTTCCTGGTCTATCTTCCTTGTGGTCAATTTCGTTCGACGGCCGTTATAGTTAGAGGACTTTATACCTCAAAGGACTTTGTGAATTGAGAACCAACCGCTCCGTATTGGTTAATATCACGCACGTTGAGTGCCATCACCGAAGTTAAGCAACGTCGGGTGCGGTCAGTACTAGGATGGGTGTCCGCGTCATGTTGGCATAGGGTTTTTTCGATCCAACAAAAAAAATAGGGTATCTTTTGTAAAATAGATTTGTTCGATGGTATGGAACCCTTCGTGGCCGGTTTTATTAAAATCCTATTATCCTATGCTACTAAACTAATAGTTTGTACACTTTTAGACACTCACATAAGAAACATTTGTTAATTCTTCAAAAACCACGCTAATGCTTTGTCGTTCTTGCTCGTTTTCTCCAAACCTATCACTTGTTTATTTTATCCATCTTTTATCCTATAAATTTATTTCAAGCACCTACAAAAACACACACACACCCTCACACACCCTCACACTCACACACTTAGGTACACACTTATGTTGTTGGTTGCTCCTGTTGCCCAGGCTCTCATGAGATGGTGTCCTCTGCTGCACTCGACACAACACACACAAACACACACATACACACACACATGCTTACATTAAATTTATATAGATTATTTATTTGTTTTTTTTTTAATCTATTAACTTACTTACTAGCTACCGTTAAGAATTTTCTACCGTTAATGTATAAATGTGTAATTTTGTATTAAAATCTTTAACTTAATTTAATTAGTGATAAGGTATTGTGTGCTCTCTCATTTTGCTATTCGTGTAAGATTGGTGTAGCGAGTAGCGCTGCGCTTATCACCCGGCACAGCAGCATTAACCTGAGCTGGTGACCTTTTTGTGTTTCGTTAAGTTTAATATTAGTTATAAGTTTTATATTATGTCAGACAAATAAAGACTTTCTATTTCTATTTCCATTTAAACTAATAATATTACAAAGCCGAAAGTTTGTGAAATCTGAATTTTTGTTACCATTCTCTAGGATCTTTAAAACAACTGAATAGATCAAGATTAAATTTGGTGTACGTTTATACCGAAAATACGCGTTAAGACGCTGCCCAAACAGCGACACCGTAGAAAGTACACTTTTTCGTCGCACCGTTAGCCGTTCTCCGACATATTACAAGCCCAAAAAAAAAACAGTGTATAGTCAAATGTATGGAAAAAAGACTTATACAAAAATATTTTATAAAACGATCTAGGATCTTGAAAAAAAAAATCACAAGAAAGAACAAGAAAAAAATTTTTCGTCTCGAAATGCTCAATATTTTGAGTGACAACCATTAATTATTTTAATACTATATGAAAGGAAATTTTATCAACTAAAGACATATGTAAAAAGTTTTAAATAAATAAAACCATTAACATAATAAAACCCAAAAAACACATTTTTGTAAGGCGTTTAGCGAAGTAATTGCAAAAATTATAATATTTTGCCAATAGAATTTCAACCTTATTACTCAAACATCCCTTTCAATATATGCTCAAAATAGCTTCCACTAGCTTCATTCGGAGGCTGGATGCCTCCTCGGACGGACGTGAGGTTATGTAACTTTTTTCGCGATGACAGCTGGGTTCGACGGACGAATTACGATTTTCGACAACTTTTGTTTTGCGGGTTAAATGGTTCATTTGTCATTGAAATAAAGTCTATATTTGATTGAAGCTAAGCCAAAAGAAATTTGCAGGAATTTTATTCATTGACAGACCTACCAATTAAGTAGAATAGGTTTATAGTGGTTTTTTCTCTGGTAGCTAGATAGGTAGGTACTACTCAACATGTTTACAGCACGGAAAGTATTGGTCGAGTTAAAATATGTTAAATAGGTAGGGCGATTTTGATGACCTTATATATAAATAAATAATGCTGAAAAATTAAAATAGGAGCCTACGTCCAGCAGTGGACTTATATAGGCTGATGATGATGAATTCACACATCATCACCAAGGCCGAAGCTAAGCAGAGCTTTGTTATGGGTACTTACTAGATAACTGATTTACTTAGGACCAACCATTTGCATTTTTTTTCTCGTAGTTCTACCAGTAGAACTACAGGCAAATTTAAATTACTCGTAGTTCTATCGGTTTGTTCTCTTAGAGAAGAGAGATTCTCAAAAGGACAGATACTCAAAAATAATAATTTACTTTAAATTTTTAATAACTCATAGAAAAACCTCAACGGAGCGGTTTGTCATAACTTTTTTGTTATTGGCAATATGTGTACATTGACATCAATATAATATATTTTTTTTAGCGTAACAAAGAAGTCAAGTAAAGGAGATGTTTAAAGACGCTAAAAACGTAATAAACATGCAAAACAATTGTATTTCCAATGACAGTTGTCAAAATTATTGTTAATCACTCATGTTAATCATAATCACTCATGAGTTCTTGGAAGGCAGCAACATAATAAAGAATACTTTATATCGGTATGAATATCAATTTGGATAGCAAGGCATGGTCTGTTGTGGTTTTTATGATTATTTTGTAGAATTACAATCTAAACTAAAACTATCTTCATGATTGTTGCGTTTTATTTCCGGAAAATAAAATTAATTATGTAAGCGAGTAGTACTGAGATTGTGTACAAAATTATATCCGTGAAATTCATCATTCAGCATTCCAACATTCACGTATTTTATTTTACGAATATTTTTATAGATATATATTTATATATTTTTATAGTATCGATTTATAGATTATCTTTTAAAGGGAAATGTATACGATTCTACAACAAAACTCCTAAAGAGTTAAAAGTTATCAAAAAATAATTTCAAACAATTTGTAAAACATATCCTTTGTTAAAAAGGCTTACTACAAAATATCAGACTATCTCTAGAGGATAAAAAACTTAGGTACCTATTGCTAATAGTATTGCTCCAGCTCGAAAACTAACACCCTAACAAGGTAAAGGTTTCTTGTTCGCTTCTTTACTTTACCTTAAAAAGATTGAAGTGAACAATAAATTAAAGTAATCACTTTATTTCCCAGTTTTACTCTTGAACCTTATTTGAATTTATTGACGTGTCCAAGACTCCTGTAAGGGGTAAAGGAAATAAATCACTGTTATATTTCATTTTATATCTGATTATTTGATTGACGACCTCTGTAGCGCGGCGGGGAAAGGTCCACCTGCGACACAGGAGGTTACAGTTAGTTTGATTCCCGCCTCAGGACAAATGTTTGTACCATCTGCAGATATTTATTCCAGGTGTTCTGGATGTCTTATGTATATAAAAAATATCTATCTGTGTAGTGTATTTAATAAGTATATCATAACACAAGCTCTAATTACTTTGGGGTTAGATGATGTTGTGTGGCTTGTTCAGCATTATTTATATTTTAATTTTTTTTTTGAGAAAGCCCTCCAAAACCAAATCGAAATATCTTCAACGATTGACACTTTTGTAATCCATTTAGACCTCAGTTGTTTTGACTAAATTAGTATATTTTTTTAATGTATAAAGTATTATCATAATGGTCGGTGATATTGTCGGCACTTTAACATGCATGAAGATGATATTATTTTTTTAAGTGTTTCTGATTTCTATGAATAACTATCGATGAATGTAATTTTTATTATAATTGAGAAGCTTCAAGCGACATAGGTTTTATTAAGGTATTTTACATGCAACGATAGTAAAGCCGCGGGCAAATGTTAGTTAACATTACATTATTACCTTGTGATTGTGCTATCAACCAAAATAAAACAAAAGTTTGCCTCTTCTACAACAGATAAATTTTGCATAAGTCTATGTTAAAAATAAGCGCCTCTGCCGACCACATTTGGTAATATTGACATGCAATCTGACAGTCTTAGTTTTCTATGCACAGCGCCTTAAAGCCGCGGGCGGAAGCTAGTAACTAATAACTTCTGATTTTTCTTTGTTAATTTGCGTTTACGTTTCATATATTTCTAAATGTTCTCTTTGCACCAAATCAGTTATTATTTAGCTACTTTCTGGCCAAGTTTTCGGAGTAGGGCGCACCCTGCAGCCTACACTCTGCGCGCAGACCGCGGTGCAGCGCGCAGCAAGGGGCGAGGCAGTTGCCCCGGGGTGCCGGGAGGGGTAGGTGTGACGTCACTGATGCGATGACGTAGACAGTGACCCTGAACAGCCCTCCCCCTAAACTAACTACTCGGTGCCGATTACTGTGCAACGTAGGTTGTGTATCTGTCCGGTATAGCCGAAATGAATAAAGTTTATTTTAGCACGACACAAAAAAACTTAAATAGGAAAGACTGAGCTAGAAATATGAGATTTAATTTAAGAAAAAAAAACTAGAAATTAAAGTATGCACGTTAGAATGAATTACGTTTTATGAACTAGGTCTAGTTAGCATTAGTACTTTCGCAGGCTGCTTGGCAAACCACCGAGTGTCGAGCCAAAAAAGGCGTCAACTCAGCATGTTGCTGAGTAGATAAGTTGGATTACCTACTCAGCGCTGGTATTATGTTGACCCTTGTGGAGTAAGTTACGTCACCAACGACAAACCTCTACGCACATGCTTACTACAGTACAAGTTCAAGCAGTGAGTGATGTCCGTGGAGTAGGTACCACAGCTAGTAGGTAAGTAGGTGCCGTCGATGGCTCGCTCGTTAGGTACAGTTTCCACAAAAACGTTTATTATAATTTGATTGTATTGAAAGTTTAAAGCCTAGTCGGCTTTTTTATCAAATTCCAAACACTGACTGATTCTTAAATTCCTTGTTGGGACAAATCAAATCAAATCAAATCAAATCAAAAACTCTTTATTTCCATAAATACAATAAATGTACACTTAGAAAAGGTCAAATCATAAAACTAAACACTGACACGGAAATAAAGTGATATTTTTGATTTCTGTCGCTTCGGTATGTAGACTAAAGTAAAGAAGCGACGAAGAAACCTTTAGCCTGTTAGTTGTTATTTTTCGAGTTGGAGCAAAACTCGTCCCAAGCTTTTTTATCCTCTAGATAATCTGATATTTTGTAGTAAGCCTTTTTACAAAGGATATGTTTGACAATTTGTTTGAATTTATTTATTGATAATTTTTGCAACTCACTTGGAGTTTTCATAAATATATTGACATGGTACTGTCATTATGTTTATTTCTTTGAATTTATCACGCAGGGATTCTCTGGGACCCATATTATAGATTGCACGAACAGCTCTCTTCTGCAGCACAAATACGGTGTTAATATCTGCAGCGTTCCCCCACAGCAGTATGCCATAAGACATAACACTATGGAAGTAGCTGAAATAGACTAGTCTAGAAGTATCAACGTCTGTAAGATGACGGATTTTTTTGACTGCATACGCTGCAGAACTAAGTCTCTTCGATAGCTTATCTATGTGTGGGCCCCATTGAAGTTTACTATCTAAGGTTATTCCTAAGAATACTGCACTGTTTACAATTTCTAACGTTTCTCCTTTTACGTTTACATCAATCTTAACGTGTTTTACATTAGGTAGAGCAAATTTTATACATTTCGTTTTAGTTTCATTAAGCAAAAGATTATTGACATTAAACCAGTGTACTACTTTTGAGATTGCATTATTCACATCGTCAAATTTTATGTTTCGTCGTTTCATTTTAAAAATTAATGAAGTATCGTCAGCAAACAATACAATCTCATGATTATTCTTGACTAGGTGAGGCAGGTCGTTAATATAAACTAAAAATAGGAAAGGACCGAGGATAGAACCCTGCGGTACACCCATTGTAACTACAGACCCCGAAGACCGTTTCCCATTAATGTCAACTCTTTGTATCCTATCACTCAAGTAAGATGTAAGAAGATCCAAAGAGGTGTCTCTTATTCCATAGTGATGTAGTTTCCTGATTAATGTTTCATGGTGTACGCAATCGAATGCTTTTGACAAGTCGCAAAAAACGCCTAAAGCATCTTGCGACTTCTCCCAAGCATCAAAGATATGCGATACTAACTCTACACCGGCATCAGTAGTTGACCTACCCCGAGTAAACCCGAATTGCTTACCATGTAGCAGGTCATTGCCATTGAAATGCCTGAGCAATTGATGTAAGATTAGTTTTTCAAAAACTTTGCTGAATGTAGGCAGTACTGATATTGGTCTAAAGTTAGTGGGGTCAGACCTACTACCCGATTTAAACAGTGGAATTATTTTACTACATTTCATTAGATCAGGAAATACGCCACAATCAATACATTCATTGAATATAAAAGCTAGATCTGGTGCAATCGTATCAATTAAAGGTTTAATAATTCTGACGGAAATTCCCCAGAGATCTGCAGTTTTCTTTATATTTAAAAGTTGAAAGGCTTTTTTAATATCTTTTTCATCGACATGGTTGAAATTAAGTTTATTTTCGCATTTAGGTACATTTTCTATAAGTAAGGACTCAGCGATTAATTGAGAAGAGTTTAGACACTTTGTAGTAGAGATTGGAATGTCAGTAAAAAAGTTTTCAAAAGCTTGGGCTACTTCAATGTCATTTTTGATTGTGCAGTCATTAATCTTTAAATTGTAATCATTAAAGCAGGTACTGACCTTTCCAGTCTCACTATTTATTATTTTCCACGTTGATTTTATGACATTTTCACTATTTCTAATTTTGGAGCTAATATAATTTGATTTTGCTATATGACAAACTTTTCTAAACATTTTTGAGTAATTTTTTACTTTTTCTTTAAACTCCTGGCTGAAATTGTATTTTTTTTCACTATATAGTTCATACAATGTTCGTCTACTCTTATGTATACCTACTGTTGCCCACTCACTAAAGCTAAGTTTTTCTGAGACCATGATCGATTTGGATGTGAATATTGAATTGAACGCATTGGTGAATTTATAAAAAAAACTACAATACGACTCATTTGGGTTGTTATGTGAGTAATTAGGTGATGGTTTAGAATCCCAATCCAATTTCAACCGTTCAAATCGACTTGTGGTCACAGGTATGTATTTTATTTTTTGTTTACAATTATTATTTTTTACTTGTATTTCCAATTTAATTAGTTGACCCAAGTGGTCTGATTTTAAATTGCTTATTATTTGTTTACTAATAAGTTTTTCATGTTGGCAAACAAATATATTATCTATACATTTTGCTGAGGTTTCAGTTATTCTGGTAGGTTCCATAAATATTGGCCTTAGATTATAACAGTTAAATAAATTAGTTAATCTACTACTGAGGGAGTAAACCTCTAAAAGATCAATATTAAAGTCTCCACATACCAAAAGTTTTTTATTAGATTTTGATATTTTAACACAACTACTAAGTCCGCGAAAATATTTTGTTAAGGGACCGCGTCGTGGGTCGGGATCGTTTTCTAAACAATAACGAAATAATATTCGCAACCGGTCCATAATTGACGGAGAAATCGAAGAAAATTTTCTTTCTTATTTAATTTTGATTCATTTTTTGAAATCTGTACAGGCGCACTAAATCTATTTTTATTTCAAAATTTCAAGTTAATAGCTGCGGTAGTTGCTGAGATATTAAAGAGGGAAAAAAGGACAGACAAAGTGACACCATAAAGGTTTCGAAACCGATCTCGAAACCCTAAAAATGATATTAGGTACTGTAAATAACGTAGTACCTATAGTATAGTAGTAGTTAACCGACTCCTAAAAATTCAATTTCTAATCAATTTAGTTGAGGAAATATTGCATTCCATGAGGTCAGTCATGGAATGCAATATATCCTCAACTAAACCTCAGGGAAAGACCTCATGGAAACTAGACCTAATGGAAAGGGCCTAAGGGGAAAAGAAGAATTGGCAGACCCCTAGCAAGACGGTCAGACGAAATTAGGAAGTACCTACCTGAAAACTAAAATCTGGACAGACGTCGCAAAAGACCGCCAACACTGGACTGAACTGGAGGACTTTACCCGAGAGGGGTCCTAACCTAACTATTGACGAAATATAAAGACTTAAATCTAAAATTAACTATTCAAATACATTTATTAAATCTAAACTCTAACATTAATTCTATTATACTTGATATTCGTTTTTAAAATTAATACAAGCAATTATTATTTTTAGGCATGATTGAATTGTTATTTAAGGTTAAGGAATACAAGGCTTTTTTATTTCATTTATTTATATTGCATTCCCGTCGAACGTGAATGCTGACCGGGTTCCTCTCGTATCTCAACGCGGTTCACGGCGGAAATATGTGCAGACAGCGTCAGAATTAAGTAACCCCCCTGCATAACACAATGCAGGTTAGATTCGAATGTTTTGTGTTTTTTTATCTATTCTTTCTGTTGCTATGTTAAATAAATCAATTATAAATATAATTTATTTTCTAGTTTTGAAACTCTTACGATTAACAGGTTTGGATTTAAACCTGTATGGTTATGCAGGGGGGTTAGTTAATTCTGACGCTGTCTGTACATATATCACGATACGAGACTCGGCATCATTTTACATTAATGTTTTTGTTCGGATCCCATTTTTGAAAACTGTCCTATCACTTATAGTACAGGGATGATGATGATGATTATAAATGTGAAAGTTCGGATGGATGTATGTAACCTCTTCACTGCAAAACTATTTACTTATTTATCTATTGATCACCATGAAACTAGTTATCTTTTAAGCACGCGAGTGAAGTCAACGGCAGACAACAGCTTGCAAAAATCATTTTATACATAATCTAAGTTGTAAAGTGACTCTGTGTAGTGTACTTGAATAGAATTAGCAAAAATTAGGATTTAGGAATGTCAAATAGACGAAAGCTATTCTATGTTTAAAAATCAGGTCATGTCAGGTTTAAAATTAGGTTGACAGGTCTAAAACAACTCAACTTAGCTAAAATAGTTATAAGTTATAACTATTTTAGCTAAGTTGAGTTGTTTTGAGTTGTTATAACTTATAACCCTATTCCTTGCATTTCGTTTTAGCTATGATTAGAAACGTCTACCTAATTTTAGCAGGCATCTAATAATGGTCATGATTAAAATTAATTCTAGTAAAAAACGGGCAGATTCTTTTGAAAACGTGAAATTTGGATATTGTGGTAGGTATTTTTAGGATCTGTACAGAGAATATCATAATATTAGGTCAACCTCATTTAGAAAATTTAGAAATCGTAAAATTTAAGTTAGGAATCCTAAAACAACAGAATCGACATCGCTGACTCATGCGCAATGAACGGAATGCAGTCGGATCCTAGTCTTCAGGCTATTGGGTGACGCGGCTCCGAGCCATCTCGAGCTGTCAGTGGTACTGCGTCTGAGCCATGTGGCACGTGCATCATGTGTCTACACGACACACGGCGAGATTGTGTTTACTTCTTTATGATTTTCTTATATTTCTTGTAGTTTTTTGATGAATCTACCTACTTAGGGTGAATTCGTTACGCGTTCTACTAAACTAGTTTCTAGGTAAACGAGTTCATATATTGACTTAAATCTCGATTAAAGTCGAACCGATTTCACCGTCTTCTTGGAGCTAACTTTTGATCGCGTTAACGTAAACGAACATTTAGGTATCACAGATTTACATAAAATCATAGACAATAACAAAAAAAATATTGCAACGATATTGACAGTTCTTAAACGCGTTTATACACGCTGAAGCCGACATTATCGGACGTTCAGAATGTTTAAACGAGCTCTGCGTTAATTGCGTTTAGTTCATGCTGGTGAAATGTAAAATGTACCAACTGAACACAGTTAATGCGAAAACGAGTTTTATCGTCAATTGAACGCGTTTAATTTAAACGGTGAAATTGTCACTTAGAGAAGTAGGGGGCGGTAGGTACAACATTGACGCACGTGTCTCGATCGTGACTCCTTGCAAGACGATGTCACCAATCTAAAATAAGCAGTAAGCCGTGCCGGTAGGGCGGGCGGCGCGGCGCGGTGCATCGACCTGGGCGGCGGCGGTTCGCGGCGGTGGGGGGGGGGGGGTTGATTTGTTTGTGTTGTTGTCCAGTTTCCAAGGTAGCGCCGCCGCCCCCTCACCCCGCCACTGCGCTCAATGAACGGGGTCAATCTTCTCTAACCAGGACCCAGTACCTGGGCAGAGAAAAAACATCACACTAATCACACTAATATTATAAATGCTAAAGTTTGGATGGAAGGATGTTTGTTACCTCTTCACGCCAAAACTACCGAACGGATCGGGCTGAAATTTTGCATACAGGTAATTCTAATCCTGGAATCAAACATACTTTTTATCCAGTAAATCAGTTCCCATGGAATAGAAATCACCTTTTAAACGTTCCTAGAAACAACGCGTGCGAAGCCGCGGGCATAAACTAGTTACAATATATATTTACCTGTATATTAATAATCCACACCTAGTACTCGAAACAAAGCGGTTGACCGAACGAAGGAGAAATGTCTCACCCAGTAGTCCGGTTGTACGTGTCGTCTCCCGGACGCTAGCTAGAGCCACCTCTCTGTCGCTGATGCCTTCGACAGGATGCTCGCGAGTGAAGCGCTTCCAGAGAGGAGCTTATGTAGACCGCTAGAACGCGATCATCAGGCTAACTAATGGGTTTGAGTTAGTACTAATAATAAATAAATAATGCTGTAGACCTAGCACGGCGATAGTTGTATAGGGTAGAATAGAGAAGAATGACATCGCATTGACATACATTGCGTAAATTATTGAAGTTGAAGGAATGAGTTTCAAACATAATACGCATTCCATGACGATGTGAAGTATTTTTTCTCTATTCTACCCTAGACAACAATCCCCGTGCTAGATCCTCTGGACGCATGTCCGGCGTAGCGCTGCCGTAACACGCAGACAGACCATATGGGTTTCGAAACCGATCTCCGATCTCGAAACTCTAAAAACATCCCATCATTATATTGTTTTACGTAGCCCCAAAGCCCCATTGTATCTTTGTGTTGCAGGCGCAGGGTCCGGCGACGCTGCTGCCAGGAGTCGAGGTGAGACGCGCGGGGGCTGCGGTTCCCCGGCGCCGGCACTGCAGCGCGCGCTCGCCACCATCCGCGACGCCTGGGCCGAGCCCGCCTCGCTGAGGCAACGTTGGTAACTACCCACACACACCTACCTACATATTGCCTATGGCCCGCAGGGGTATTTTAATTCCTTCAATTCGTTTCCGAATCGAATCCGACGCATATTTAAAACGCTATTTTGATTTCGCCTTGGGTTGATGATCGAAAATCCGAAGGGGGTTGCCCTGTGATTTCGGAAGTGGTCTTGACACTTTCTGTGTTTTATTTTCGTAAATAAAATAAATAGGTAAATAATTTATTCAAAATATTAACATATGTACTATGAACCGTTCATTAGTATAGGTACCATGGAACTAAATTTAATTTCTTATGTTGGCTGAAATAAATTTATTTTATTTATTTACCCACATAAACAACCACACTAGAAGGAATCATCAAACCAAATCTTTCCTTTTATTTTAAAACTATTATACTTCTCTAAGTAAGGCAATTTATCTTACCCAAAATTAATAAAAAATCGTACCTAAGCCATGATGACGCCGCCATGATAAAATAACTTGGAAATATTTTACACATAATAACAATCAATGAAATCAACAATAGAAAGTGGGCCATAAATATTTTAAAACTTACGCGATCTGAACAAATTATTATGAGTATTATTTGACGGGTATTTATCACGTTTATTTATATGCGATAAATAACCTTTAACTATTACTAATAATAAGAAAGTGGGCCATCTCAGGGGCACTGTTAGTTTAGTCATAAGCAACTGCTTACCTACTCGTAGGTACCTACCTGTAAATGTGAATGGATAGTAAATTGGTAAACCAAAGAATTGTATGTTGTATTCGATGCACAATAGATTGTTCTTGAAGACCCAACAGTAAAAACAAACCGGTACGATTCTTGGATAATCAAAGCAGAAGCAGATGAAAAGCAGCGTCAGGAAGAAATCGTTGATTAGATCTGTATGAAATTACAGACAAACTTTTTGCTGTGACACACACATAATTATTCTTGCCAAATTTCATTATTCTAGGTCAACGGGAAATACCCTATAGGTTTTGTATGAATGTGATCCCCTTGATAATATTGGTAAAATATTAGGTCTTAAACGACTGTAGTAACTTTTGATTGCATTTATCCTGGATGGATCAGTTGAGCTACCTGTAGATTGTTTGTAACAGTCTGCAGTTAGCTCAATTGTTTCAATTGTAAATACTAGATTTTTTTCTATTATTTTATTGTAATTTTCTTTTTGAATAAAGGTCCATTTAAAAAAAATCTATGTAATTTCCATACAATATTATATTACAATGACAAGACAAAAATGAGGGTAGATCGGTATGTCTGCCAATAACAATCACTCGCAGTGCCTTCAGTTATCCACGATGACCTCGCATGAAACCATGCTTCTTCATGCGGTGCACGAAACTTGTCGAAATATTTGAGAGCTTGAAACTCAAATCATGGCAAAGATCCGATTTTTTAGCGGTTCGTCCAAAACGCGATTCGTCCAATTACAATCTAAACGCGTTTCGTCCTATCCTGTTGTGACTTTGGAGTTGTCTTTGTCCCAACTTGCCTCCATATGTATCATTTTACCGTAAATAAGCGAGTGAATATTAATAAGTTCATTATTTGCACTTGAGTGGCGCCGCCGCCGCCGGGAGAGCGCATTCCGAGTCATGAATGTGCTACTCCGCGAGCGCTCCGAACATAGCCGCCCGCGCCGCCCGCCACGCGCTGAAGTGGAGCGTGGCGTGCGTGCGCGTGCGCCGCGGGTTTGTTGTAGCTCTGCGCGGACGCTGCACTCGGCCCAGTTCACGTTGATACACCGTACGGACGGACGGATGTTATTCGCGTACTCACAGCACGAGAGGCGGCGTGGGCGCTGGTACGTAACGTAGGGACAGAATACCTAGTGAATAAACTCTACCTAGCTGGTATAATATAAGAAACCAACCTTCTGGGCTAAGTCGTCCAGGATCGTTCGCGACAAACATAAAAGTCGGCGAAGAAATGCAACCTTTCCTTGGTGGCTTTAGCGGGTGTGCGGTGCACAAGGGCGCCCCGCCCAACGAGCGCCGAGCGGCCGCCGCCGCCGCGCGCCTGCGCCGGCGAGATGATCCGGCGCCCCATAAAGTGGTACCCCAAGGCACACTAGCGGCGCTAACTAATTTTTCTTGGGCAGATTGTGATACCTATTATAAGCTTTTTTTAATGCCTCTATATAATTTATAATAATCATTTAAGTTATACAAGCTGTTTGTTTTCCATCGAATATAAAATAAAATAAAATAACAATTCAATTCTATTAAAATTAAATGCAAAAACCTATGGCAAAAACTCTTTAAAATTCAGTAGGTATAGGTAATTAAGAAGTTAAGAAGTTTAATTTAGTGTAATTGTTTTTCGCAATTTTCTAACAATTTTAAATTTGTCTGTGTCTATTTTTTAAAATGATAGACTTAGGACATCAATGGGAAATTAATGAACCTAACTGTTGTATCAATAGTGGGGGATGGCGCATGCCTTTCCCGCTTTCTTATTTGTTGTACGGCACACAAGAACGCGCAATGTATATTCGTAAAGAAAATGTGCAAATGCTAGTAATAAGATAATGTGGCAAAAGCTAGTTATAAGATAAAATAAGTGGCGGCGCTAGTTTGAGTCGGGTTAGCGCCTTAGGAGTTAGGACCCTACGGGGCGCTCTCATAGACTACTGAGGCGCCCATGTCGTCGCCACCGCCGCGCCGCGCCGGTAGCGATTGCAGGGCATCTGTTATAGTGTGTTTGAAATGACGCCAATAACCATCGCGCATTAGGCTGTATGAGAATGTTTTAAAATTCACATAGCCAGGGTCACGGGATTCATAAAGGCACGTGTACGAATCCCGTGTCTTGTGTTATACCGCTGAACTGTACTCATCAGCGCCGGTCCAGATGAAGCGAGCGGAGCGGTCGCTGGGTGCCCGGTGGCAAGGCGCGATGGCCCCTGTGGTGACCCCTGGGCGTGGTGGGCGATGGTGCCGACATCACCAATCGCCACAGTCTCAATAAAATATTTGGCTCAGTCCGCTCGCCTCGCTCATGGTTGTTTTTGACTTCGTAATTTTTTTTGTCGAACGTATAGGGTGCGTAGTGTGCCCCCCACAATCCTATAAGTTGTTGGTAGAGTTGTAAGTTAAAAGAGTTTGTTATGTTTCACGGTTTAATCGTACGTAAGTTAAAAGTAAAGTTAATGGTCGCGAGTGTACGCCGTGACGTGTTGCCCAAAGGACAGTTGTTTGCGACTGGCTCTAATTAGCCGTTAAAACACGTCATAACGTAAAGTGCTGACCCGCTGGAACATGCAGCGCTGTATGGTATGCAAACCGTACAGAACGCTTATAGAAAAAACTAATTAAAACATTATAGGAAATTAGTAACGAGCCTAATTTAGGAAACAACAATAATAACTAAAATAACACGATGAAAAATGAAAAATAATGGCTAGGATACATAAATACTTCTGACTTATTTTATATAATGGATACATTCATAACAATAACGATTAAATAAAATTGAAAAATAAAACACCCTGTTATAAAGAAGTTAGCAATAACATTTTTTTAAGTATTTTGTCTGATGTTTACAGGTAAACATTTATAGAGTGTTAAAAACATGCATACTGAGCAGGTACCGAGGTAGTAATAATATTTCAAATTATATTAAAGTGCTTTATTTCTTTTAGACCTTTTAGGACTCTTGGACTCGTCACAAAAATTAAAATATCATAAGTAAATTAGGAAATAAAGTGATTACTTACTTTGATTTTTTGTTCACTCTTATCTTTTTTAGGTGAATTAAAGAAAGAAGAGAACAAGAAACCTTGTTACAATACAGTACTATTTATTGCACACCAAATAAAACAGAAACACAGGACAGGAAAAGACAAATAAAGATAACGTTGCACAATGGGCGGCCTTATCGCTATGAGTGATCTCTTCCAGGCAACCTTTGTATGGACAGGAAGTGGAAGAACTAGTATAGACGGTGGCGTGTTTTGCAAATACTGCTAGCTATATATACAATAAATTTGACAGATACATATAATAAATATACAGGGCGTGCCACGGATACCTATATATGCCACATGGAGCGAAAGTATCCTGCCTCGGAACAAATTTGTGTACGATTTGCAGAAATTTGTTCCGTTGGTCTGGGCGTTTTCTATGTATAATAAAAAATATCTACCTATCTATGTAGTGTATTAAGTATATCAGTTGTCTAGTACCCATAACACAAGCTCTGCTTAGCTTGGGGCTAGATAATGCTGTGTGAATTGTCCAGCATTATTTATTTATTTATTTTATTTATTTAATGAATTTAAAAAACAATTTAAACTGCATTCATAGATATTTAAATAATTACATGGTTGAACCGGGAATCGAACCCGTTACACGAGAAAAATAATCATACTCGAGCTTTATCATATCGATCGGAAGGCTTCATCTTAAGGATTATTATTTGCTTAATGACATTGTCAGAAATAAAAAGAAGACCATGATGTTTTTAGGGTTTTGATGATCGAAGATCGGTTTCAAAACCCTTATGGTCTCGCTTTGTCTGTCCTTTTTTCCCTCCTTAATAACTCAAAAACTACTGCAGCTATCAACTTGAAATTTAAAATAATAATACATTTCGTGCGCCTGTACAGATTTAGAGAAAAATAAATGAAAATAAATGAAAAATGAAAATGAATATTTTCCATACAAATTGTGATGCCGAAATTTTAAAAGATACCTACAGAGTCATATGGGGTATCAAATGAAAGGTATCATTTTGTACATTTCAAAATATTTTTTGAAATTTTTGTAGGTTTCATACTTTTTAAAATATTTTGAAAAATGTCGAAAAAATACCCATTCCCCCCCCCCTATCTCCGAAGATTGCAGAGCGATCCATGTAAAATGTATGGAGCGTTTATAGACGTGGATCTATATTTTACAGGAAAAATATAGAGAAGTTTGAAAAAAGAACACTTTTTGAAAAATGGTCAAAATGGGGGGAAATAATTTTCAAAAGGAGCCCCCCTTTTGAAAATTATTTCCCCCCATCTCTCTCTCCCACCTCACTGAGTGGGATATCAAATGAAAGGTATCAGTTTGTACGTTTCAAAACAGTTTTTGAAACTTCTGTAGGTTTCATACTTTTTGAAAAATTTTGAAAATAGTCGAAAAAATACCCATTCCCCCCCCCCCCCCCCCCCTATCTCCGAAGTTCGCCGAGCGATCCATTTAAAATGTATCAAGCGTTTGTAGATATGGATCTATATTTTACAGGAAAAATATAGAGAAGTCTGTAAAAAGAACACTTTTTGAAAAATGGTCAAAAAGGAATAATTTTCAAAAGGGGGGCTACCCCACCGAGTGGGATATCAAATGAAAGGTATCGGTTTGGACATTTCAAACCAGTTTTTCAAATTTCTGTAACTTTCATACTTTTTGAAATATTTCGAAAAAAGTCGAAAAATTTACCATTACCCAGCTTATCCGAACCAACCATTTAACCGAAGCATGCAGAGAGATCCAACTGAAATGTAGGTTGGTACCTACTATTCTTAGGTATTCGTTAAATTGCGAAGTCTCTAGCCGGTACTTTTGGTACATATTTGTTGACAAACATTCAAAACCCTCGGCGCGCGAGTTACACTCGCACTTGACGGATCTTGTTTATAATTGCTATACATAGGTAGGTAGTATAAGATAAGCGCAGCGCACTAGCGTCTGATGCGGATGGTTAGGTAGTATGTACATAATTACTCACGCGTCACTGAATCTTTTTCCTCCCAGCTAGCTAACTTTTCCAACATTAAAATGTCGATTTCAAGCGATAACCCAAATGACAAACTATTATTATAACGCGATTTTAATTGAAGTAGCATAGGCTGGACTTCATCTGTTGACACAAAAATAATTAATTTAACTCCTGAATTTAACAGCACTAGGTAGATAATTGCAATCATAATGAACTTTTTCACCTTATGAATTTATGCAGTTTATCTTAGTATATTTACTAATTATGTTAAAAACCATCTTGACGGATTACTCAACCTGGTTTTTAGAGTTTCGAAGATCGAAGATCGGTTTCGAAACCCAACTAAACTAAAAACTAACTGATTGGCAACGCAAATCAGTTAGTTTTTACTCGTAGGTACTTCCAATGGACACATAATAATGTACCTACTGTAAGTGGAAACTGGAGGCATATAAGTTATCCAATAAGTTTAACATTATTATGGTTTAATAAGCTGTTAGTTTTCCTAAAATATTAAAAGAAAATATAATTATGTAGGTGGAACGAAGGCGTTTGTCTTCTGTCGCACGCTACTATTTTCTAATTCTTGCCTAAGCATTTTTTTCTTATCCTTTTTCAGTCGTATTACGAGACCCATGTATCCACAAAACTACCAAAGCGGAGAAAGAGAAAATAGGATAGAGGAGCGCAGCTCGCGGGAGTGGAACCTCGCCGCCGCCGCCATGCTGACGCGCACGCGCTCACCGCGCGCGCAGCACGCGCAGCATGCGCCCGCGCAGCCCGCGCCCGCGCGCGCCGACGCGTCGCCCGGCCTGCTGCGCCGCCGCTACTCCGTGCCCGAGACCGTCATGAGGAAGTGAGTCGACGACAAAGAACGTTCAATGAAACTGTAGTGCACGGGTTACCTGCAACTCCATATCCGCCGCTCGTTCGTTTCAGGTATAGACTGGCGCAGCAGAGCTCGGACACGGAGTCCGAATGCGGGGGGTGCCTCAGCGCGGGGGGCGCCGCGGGGGAGGCGCCGCGCCCCCCGCGCCGCGACCGCGAGCTCATGCGCAAGTCCGCGCTGCTGCGGCGCATGTGGGCGCGCGCGCCGCCGCCGGCCGCCTGCGCCTGCGACGTGCGCTCACTGCCCGCCTCGCGCGACGAGCTGCATGCCTCCTGCACCCTCTCCTCGTGTCCCGACACGGCGTGCGCGCCCAGCGAGGGCAGCGCCCCCGCCACTGCCCCCGCCCCCGCTTCGCCCGAGGAGAGCGCGACGAGTGCCGGCCACGCGCCGTTCTCTTCGGAGCGGCTCGTGTGCGACGGCACGGCGCCCTACGAGCTCCTCGAGATCGTCGTCTCCGAGTCAGCGAGCTCGTCTCCACCGGAGCGCGGCGCGGGCAGCACGCCGCCCACGTGCCCCGCGCCACCGCGTCCCGCGCCCGCCCCCCCGATCGATATCGACGAGTACGTGTCGCGCGTGCTGGTGGAGAGCCTCAACTCGCTGACGGACCGGCTGGAGGGCATGAACGCGTCCGTCGGCGCCGACCGCAAGCTCAGCGTCGTCGAGAAGGAGATCAAGGTGCGCCTGCAGAACGCCGCCGTCAACACCATCGTGCACCTCAGCCCCACCTCCAACCACCAGATCATATTCGGTAACGAGGAGCTGTGCGGGCGCGCGGCCCTCGCGCCTCCCGCGCTGCCGCCCGCGGAGGAGCGCGACGACGAGTCCCCCCGCGGCGATGCGTTCGATGCCGTCGACCAGCAGGAGGGAGTGAACCGCGCCGTGCTGCGCCAGATACAGCAGCTGTTCCGCGAGGACCTGCGCCCAGAGGAGGGTGCGGGCGTGTCGCTCGCGGAGGGGGCGCCGCTAAGCGCAGTCGGCGCCGGGAACTACTACCGGCCGCTGCAGCGCGCTGCGCTCGTGCCGCGCCGCACGGCGCTGCCGCACTCCGCCTCCATGGAGGTCAACACCTCCGAGGACTCGGACGCCGGCCTGGACGCGCTCGCCTCGGACGCCGCCAGCCTGGTCGACAGCCTCGAGGACCCGCTCTCGCCGCGCCTCGCCGCGCTCCGCCGCGCGCCCGCCACGCCCCCCACGCCCCCTACGCCTGCACCCCCGGAGGCTTTCTTCGTGCCGATCCGCGACGACGTCACGCCGGAAGGCGCACGCGTCGCCGAGTACATGCCGGAACGCATCCGGCAGCGCCTGCACCGGCGGCAGCGCACGCGCGAGCTGCGCCTCGAGAGCGCGCGCCGCGGCCGCGTGCGGCGGCTGCAGGAGGAGCTGCAGGCGCGCCGCCGCGAGCGCGCCGAGCGGGACGCGCGCGCCGCGCTGGACGCGCTGCTGGACGACGTGGTGGCGGAGCTGACGCGCGCCGAGGCACGCGCCGCGCGTCGCGACCCGCCCGCCCCGCGCCCCGCCTCCACCCGCAGGCGCGAGCGCTCCCGCCCGGACCCCGGCGCGCCCGCCGAGCGCCCGCCACGACGGCTATACCAGAAGTCGGAGATCCACCGCGGTGACAAGTGCATCGAGATACTGGAGATCCTCGAGTACTCGCGCTCCTCGTCGGACGGCGCGCCCGCGGAGGAGCGCGCACGCGCGCGGCGCTCGCGCATCCCCGTGCCGGTGCCCGACCACATGCGGCTGACGGGCGGCGACGCCTCGCCCCTCGCGCGCCTGCTGCTGCGCGCGCTCGCACCCCCCGCACCCGCACCCGCGCCCGCCCCCGCGCCGCGCGACCGCTCCAACTCGCTGCGGTTCAGGGGCATCTTCGACATGATCCCGGAGGAGCGCGCCAGCCTCAGCCTGGAGTCGTCCGCCGACGCCGAGGAGACGGACGGCGGGCGGCGCGCCTCCGCGCCCGCGGTCGCGCCGGCGCCGACGCGCAGCGCGGGCACGTCCCCGCCGGCGGCGGCGCAGCGCTCGCAGACCACGATGACGTCCCCCGGCAACAGGTCCGCCGCCACGAGCCCGTGGCGCGCCCCTCCCCCTCCTCCTCCGCGGGAAGGTATCGTGTGCGCCTTCCGCCCGCCCGCGCCGCTGCACCGCACCGCTTCCCTCGCCGTAGAGTAGCCGCCGCGTCGCCGCCGCCGGAGCCGCACCGCACCTCGCGCGCGCATGCGCTGCGATACCTTAGATCCGCCTCGAACGCGCACCTTCACCTTCACTCGCGAACTCATCTCTCACTGTCAATTACATTAACAGAATTTCGTATGAACAAATAAATACCTAGCGCCCGATCTGACGAATAAATACAATCAAGTATAAACGGTAGTTTCATTGAACCCGAAGGTCCTCGAGAGGCGCGTTCTCCGCAGAGGCCCCCGCGGCGCGGGGCGCCGCCGCAGCGCGAGACGTGGCGGCGCTCGGGGGCGGCGCGGGGCGCGGCGGGGGAGCGGGAGTCCAGCTCGAGCGGCGACTCGGGTAGCTCGCTGCTCTGCTCGCTGGCCCCGCGCTGGCTGTCCGCGCATGCGCGCCAGCGCCGCCGCGCGCGCCGCCCGCCCGACTCCCGCCCGGCACCGGGTGAGTACCTACCGTCTTGGCTAGTGACCCCCCTGCCTCCTGCCCCCCGTGCTCATGAGACGTTCCTCCGCAGGCGGCTGGTCGGTGACGGTGGCGGGCTCGTGTCGCTCGGCGCTGCCCGCCGACGTGGAGATGCGCCTGCGCTTCCCGCAGGAGGGGGCCGGCGCCGCCCCCGCGCCCGCGCCCGCCCCGCACGACCGAGACCACGGCTCCTCGTCGCGCGCTCAGTCCCGTCAGGTACCTGACACACGCCGCCGGTCTCTGAGGAACGCTTTCACAATTCATCATTATCTAGTGCTACTTTACTACAAAGGACGTTAAGCTCTGTCTTTAGAGTTTAGACTATAATTATTTAATAAATATATAATAATCTAAAAAACTAAATTTATATAAGTACATATAGGTATATTAAAGATAAGTTTTTCTGTTAATTTTTGTTCTGTTACCTGTTTGTTGCCATGGCAAACAGAAAGTCATCCACAAACAAACAATTTATTAACCGTTAGGTACGGTTAGCTCCCACAGTTAGACAGTTAAAAAATGTTACAAAATGAAATTAATCAGGGGTTGCAAGTGAACCTTTAATTTAATTTAGGTTTTTGTATGCAATAAACACTGAAGTTGGAATCCGCCTCGCAGAAAGATCTTTAGCTATTTAATGAATTTGTTAAATTTGTTACCTAGCAAGTTCGTCAAAAAAGCGATTCGTCCTAATCGCGTTTCGTCCAATAAGCAGTTCGACAAGAATCCATACGCAGGTCGTCCAATTCTTACTAAGTACTTTAGAATTATCCAAAATAGTTTACATTTCGTATTGTTACATACATTTATTAAAAACTACATAAGCTGTTATTTTTGTGTCAATTTCTGTCATTTTTGACATCAGCTGTCATTTTTCAAATAAGTTGTCTTTTTTGACATAGTTATGACGTCTTTTTTGACATCACATATTTTCAAACCCACGCTAACACATTATTATTAGTATTATGTATTAACCATGTACTCATAAGTGGAAACTGTAGGCTTAAGTTACTCAATAAGTTTAACATATTAAGGTTTAATAAGCTGTTAGTTTTCCTAAAATATAAAAATAAAATAAATAAATAAAATAAATTATTCAACGGGTATTAATCGCATTTATTTACCTATTTTTCTCGACGTTTCAACAGGTTTACACACTGCCCTGGTCACGGGATGACTGGAGTACTGGAGCTACCGCCTCTGCGAAGCGGCGGCAGCATTACTTGAAACTACCCTCACTTGGTTTTCGACACTAGGTGTGTCCATCTGCACACTTGGACGACATACAACACTAACAGTATCTGTGACGCACTGAGAAACTGGTCTACGACAAGTACACTTGGCTATAACTGGATTCCACGAGGCAGAGAGTCTGAAACCGTCATCACGATTGAAATTAGGATATTTCTTAATTTCAATCGCTTGCCGAATCATTATTTTGTAGTAATGCCTTTCATTACAGATGACTTGCGGTTTGTGTAATTCAATTCAGTGATTTTTTGACATCGGCTATAATTTTTAATTTTTATATTTTTTTATTTTAATTTATTTAGGAAACAACAGCTTACTTAACAAAATTGGTTGTAACTTATCTGTAACTTAAGCCTAGCAGTTCTGACATAAGTTGTCTTTTTTGACATCAGCTGTCATATTTGGTATTTACTCATTTTTAAATCCTTTTTAAAAATGTATGAACAATAAATAAGAAACGTAAACTATTGTGAATAATTATTCTAAGGTACTTAGCAAGAATTGGACAAATTGCGTATGGATTCTTGACGAACCGCTTATAGGACGAAACGCGTTTTGGACGTTGGAAGTTAAAAGTGCTTTAATTCCTTTACAACACCTTACGACGGGACACTTGACCGATTCACGTCACATATTTTCATGATATTTACAGGAGTGCTCATGCTCGTCATGCTGCCCCCCGCAACCCGTCCCCGCCCCCGCCCCCGCGCTGCCCCCCCCGCACCGCGACCGCCCCACGCTCCCCTTGAAAAAGGAAGCTCATGGTACGTATCGCATTTTATCGCGTCCCGACTTTATCCCACCTTTCTTCCTTACATCATGTGCCGCAGAGTCGGCCACTCCTCTCTCGTATTCTTATAATTGCTGAAGGTCGTGCCCGTCCTGGAAAGCTTTTACGGAGACGCTGATGAGCTGCTTCCACACCACTCTGTCTTCGGCCCGTCTCAGGGCTGCAGGCAAAGTGAGTCCCGTTATTGTTCTAATTTGGTCAGACCAGCGGGTTGGTGAGCGTCCATAGCGTCATACTTTTCTACAAATCAATAAAATCACCAGATTTTACCAGAAGAGGAAACCATTCCTCCACACCAAATGGATCGAATGCTCGCTTTCGGCGAACACAATCTACACTGACTTCTCAAAAGCATTTGACCTCGCTGATCACGGTTACCGGCGGAAGTAAGGGCATTCTGGAATGTGTGGATCTTTACTTCGTTGATGCGAATGTTACCTTGCAACCATTCTCAGTTGGTGACTGTGCGGGGCTGAATCTTCCGCTAGAGTGGTACCCTCGGTGAAATGTCAGGCTACTGGGTGATGCATGCAGTACCGAATCTGTACCGCGTTTACCGCCTTATCAGGAGGGTGATTACGATGTGGTAAGGCACGGCATTACGGCTCAAACGTTAGCAGTTGAAACGTTCGGGTGCGCGTTCACAGGCCGACACCGGACAATCCCCACAAACCTCAGAAATGGATTGACATAAAAAATCCGTACTGCACGGAGCGGACTGTCGGCAATGCCGGCGAGGATTCTTGAAGACAACTTTTCCATTTAATGCAAATGACGTCATTCGGATTGCCGATTAGTAGACGCACTTGTCAGCGGATTGTCCGATGCCGGCCTGTGAACGCGCACCCTAACGTTTCAACTGCTAACGTTTGAGCCGTAATGCCGTGCCTTACCACATCGTAATCTCGGCCCTGGAACTCTCTATAGAAAATTGGGATGTGTTGTTTTGTTTCAGATAGTTCGATAGTGCGCCTCGGTAGGCGCTCGTCGAGCGGCGCGCTGCCCGAGCTGGGGGGGCGGACGAGCCGCGCGCCCTCCGTCAAGGTACGCACGCAGGCCCCGTGCAGACGTTGTTGATGTATCGGCTAGGTCCCCTCGTGCCAGTGCAACAGCACACAGTATTGACATCCAGAAGGCGGTTGTTTCAGACGCGGCGCGGGTACTCCCTGCACTGCTGGCTGCCCGCCGCCGAGCGCGACGCGCCCGTCAGGTACGCACCACGCACCGCGCACATTTTATTTTATTTATTAAGGGAACCAACTAAAAGTAACACAATAGATCACAAAATTAATACGACAAAACTTAAAAACTAATGCACTCTAAAGGTAGCCACAACATGCTTATAAAACAAGGCAACTCAACTAAACAACTAATCGTAACATGTGGGTCATAAAATAAATTAATAATATTATGTTCAAACATTGTTGCACCGCCATCGTATCTAGCTAGCATAACCCGCGACTTCGTCCATGTGGGATTTGATTTTGATATACATAAGTAGATAAAATACGTCTACAAAATATTAAACAAGCTTCTGCCTAAAGATGCCTAAAGATTTCAGAATAAAAGTACTCTATATTATGTTATTCCAGGTCCAGAACTTTATCTGTGCAAAATTTTAGCTTAATCTATTCAGTAGTTTTGGAGTTGTGTTCAAACAAACATCTTCAAGACGTTACGTTTATTTTCTATAGTAATAATAGGAGAGATAATATTATAATAGTTATTTATATTCCAGAGTAAATAACGGACTATCTGTCCTGGGATGCGCCATCATCCCGGAGCTGAAGCCGCGCGTGCCCACCATGAGCGAGCGCGACCTCACGCGCGTCTACACGCCGCGCCACTACCTGCGCTCCTAGTGCGGTGCCGCGTGCTGCGCGCCGGCCTGACGACGTGCGTCATCATCCCGGAGCTGAAGCCGCGCGTGCCCACCATGAGCGAGCGCGACCTCACGCGCGTCTACACGCCGCGCCACTACCTGCGCTCCTAGTGCGGTGCCGCGTGCTGCGCGCCGGCCTGACGACGTGCGTCATCATCCCGGAGCTGAAGCCGCGCGTGCCCACCATGAGCGAGCGCGACCTCACGCGCGTCTACACGCCGCGCCACTACCTGCGCTCCTAGTGCGGTGCCGCGTGCTGCGCGCCGGCCTGACGACGTGCGTCATCATCCCGGAGCTGAAGCCGCGCGTGCCCACCATGAGCGAGCGCGACCTCACGCGCGTCTACACGCCGCGCCACTACCTGCGCTCCTAGTGCGGTGCCGCGTGCTGCGCGCCGGCCTGACGACGTGCGTCATCATCCCGGAGCTGAAGCCGCGCGTGCCCACCATGAGCGAGCGCGACCTCACGCGCGTCTACACGCCGCGCCACTACCTGCGCTCCTAGTGCGGTGCCGCGTGCTGCGCGCCGGCCTGACGACGTGCGTCATCATCCCGGAGCTGAAGCCGCGCGTGCCCACCATGAGCGAGCGCGACCTCACGCGCGTCTACACGCCGCGCCACTACCTGCGCTCCTAGTGCGGTGCCGCGTGATGCGCGCCGGCGGCGGCCTGACGACGCGACGTGCGTGGGGAGCGGGGTCGCAAACTGAGTAGAGCAGTGTAGCTTTGTGTAACGAACGTGTTGTATCTTTGAGTAATATTATGAAATAGAGGCGTTTATTTAAATAAAACTCTTTTAAAAAATTATATAAGATGTGTTTTTTAAATAGGTTATTTAAAAATCACTGATTTAGACGTAACTTTTAATCTATACTTATAATAAAACTGTAACAGGTCCAATTCTGTACATTGAAGATATTTTGAAAATTTTTTTTGGAGGGCACTCTATTATCGATACTGAAGCCAAAACTGCATTTTTTTTCATTCATGTCTGTCTGTCTGTCTGTCTGTCTGTTTGTTAAACGCGCATCACGCCGAAACTACTGAAGGTATTGAAATGAAACTCGGCACGATTTTAGGTCATACTACGAGGAAGGACATAGGATACTTTTTATCCCGGAATTCAGTCAGGTTTCCCTGGGAGAGGGGATGAAAGTAAAATTCTTTAACTGCGCATCACGACGGAACTACTTAAGGTATTGAAATAAAACTCGGTACGATTTTAGGTCATACCACGAGGAAGGACATAGGGTACTTTTTATCCCGGAATTCAGTCAGGTTCCCCTGGGAGAGGGGATAAAAGTAAAATTTCTTCACCGCGCATCACGTTCACGCCGAAACTACTGAATGAGTTGGACTGAATTGGTACGATTTGAGTTCAAGGAAGGACATGGGATACATTTTATCCTGGAATTCAGTAAGGTTCCCCTGGGAGAGAGGATGAAAGTAAAATTCTTTAACCGCGCATCACGACGGAACTACTTAATGAATTCGAATGCAACTCGGCGTGATTTTAGTTCGTACTATGAGGAAAGATACATTTTATCCCGGAATTCAGTAAGGTTGCCTTGGCAGAGGGGATGAAAGTTAAATTCCTTCACCGCTCATCACGCCGAAACTACATAGGTAATGAGTTGGAATGTAACTTGGCACGTTTTGAGTTCATACTACAAGAAAGGACATGGAATACATTTTATCCTGGAATTCAGTAAGGTTCCCCTGGGAGAGAGGAAAAAGTAGAATTCTTTAACCGCGCATCACGACGGGTCTACGCGTCGTCCGATTTCATGCATTTTTTTTGTTAGAAACAGAGATGCAAGATCGAATATGACTAAATCAGTAGAAAGTCGAGTAGAAAATCAGTAGATTGATGAAATAATCTGTAGATTGAAGAAAAAAATTAGTAGATAAAGGGTAGGTAAGTTCCTATCTATTTATTTTTCCAAGACGCACCCATTAGTTAGGTTCCTACTAGGAATGGGTCGTCGACTTCTTTTCAATCGACGAAACGAGACCGTTTACCGTCAACGATCAACTAGTTCATAAAACAGTCTACTGTTCGACCAGTTTATGCCGTTTAGTTCAGGACATGATCGATCGTTGAACGTTGATGCACAGATTGGTAAACGACGACGAGAATTAAAACGATCATAGGTAAACGGTTGCCAATCGACGACGCGACGTATGAACTATTTTGACGACCGATGTGGTGCAGCCGGCAAAGGTCCGCCTGCGACGCAGGTTGCGGGTTCGATTCCCGCCTTAGGACAAATGTTTGTACGATATGCAAATATTTGTTCCGGGTGTTCTGGGTATTTTTATATAACTAGTAGTTCTACGAACAGTAGACCTCGCGATCACTACTTTATTTTCAACAATGAATTTTCCTAGGTACCTACCTACCTACCTAGGTACCATGTCTTTCGGCGTTAACTCGCTTGCAAATCGCCATGCCAGTGTGAAATAGCACGGAGCAATAGTGTTATGTTATCGTATAACTTATCAGAATACCTAAGCACCAGTTTATTATAGGTAGGCCTACCTTTAATAGTGGTGATAAACTTGTCATAAGTAGGTAGGTATTAAAATGTAAGTATCGTTGCCTCTTGCTTTTTGACGCGTCAAAAGAAAAATCCCATAGGTCAGTAGGTAGGTACCTAGGGAACCTACACTACCTACCTACCTTCGGGATAGGTACCTACCTAGGTAGGTAGAGATAAATCATTCTAAAAATGCACGCCAAGTAAGTAGGTACCTACCTATGACGTTTTATGAAGAGGGCCTGCATTTTTAGAATGGTTCGTCTCTACCTGGATAGGTATGCCCGAAAATCAGAAATAAATAACCCTCCTAGGTACCTAACCTACGCTTGTGTGCATAGTGCAACTTACCTACCATATGAAGATAGGTAGGTAATTGTTTAGTAGGTAATGCCTACTAATAGAATAATACATTGACATGCATATTGCATTGCAATAGAGTTTACTTTTACAAAACACCACTTACGCCGCCGCCGATATACAGTCTGGCCTGGCGCATGGCGAAAGAGAGAGTCATATTAGCGAAACAAGCAAGTGTGAAGAGAGCAGAATGCTTGATAGACGAGTGGCTTGAGAGCGAGAAACAAACAGTTTCGTCAACGCTCGACTTTGGACTGGGCGATGCAAATTTCGTTCACGAGTAAACTGGTTCATCAGTGGACTGTAAACCGGTCTAGCAGTCGACGGCAAACAAACAGTCTACAAAAACAGTTCGTTCATTCAACGACCACTCCTAGTTCCTACCTACTAAGGTGGTGGGTCTTGGAAAAATAAGTTAGGTTCCTGCCTTACATGATATATGGTGGTTTAGCTGGTCCAGCGAAGTTTGGTTGGAGTCTTACTCCAACCAAACTTCGTGTACAATTAAATAAATTAATTATTGTGGTCCACTTAAACTAACTGGACCGCAGAAAAATATTTTTTATTGTGGTACACAGCCAACTGTACCTACCTACTAACGAAATAAAATTACGGTGGTCCAGTCAAATGGATCAAGAGCCCAATTCTGCAAAACAATTGCTTCAGTATGACAATGGAATCGTCGCAGAATCATCACGTAGAATCCTTAGATTAATAAAATTCCAGATAGTGCGCGCGAGATAAATTAATATGTAGTTTCAAACTTGACGCGCGTCTCTCCATCTGCATTCATCATAATTTCTTTCATCCAAGGTGGAATACCAAAAAGTGTCATTCTGTGACGATAGCCCTGTCATAGTGAAGCGATTAGTATAGCAGAATAGGGCCCCAGCTGTGAGTAAGTGAAACGAGTAGGACACTTCTTAACACTGACGCTGGCCGAGTCGTAGCTAAAAGTCGTGTGGATAAAGAATGGGATTGAAGATGACAATATGCTATCCCCCGTAGACCCTACACGATTTTTTGGACGGCGGCGTTTCATAATATGAGAGACTATGGTTAAATGTGAAATTAATTAGTCGGCAGGTAAGGCAATCGCGAACGAAGTCGCGGGTAGGTACAGCTAGTAAAAACTAAACCTAACCTTACCCAACCAAACCCAATCTTTATACAGGGTGTCCCATGCAACCTGTACCAGCGAAGGTCTGTGGTCAGGGGACACCAATACCTATCGAATCGATTGGATCCCAAGTATGTTCCGCGATTTTTTGTAGTTTTCGAGATCTGAATTTTTTTGATTTATTTTAGATTTTTTTAATTTGGACTTGGACTAACCAAAAAAATCTCAAAGAATCGCTTCACAGAAAAACGTATAGCTTAAAACGTCCAAAATTTAAAAAAATCTGAAAATAAAACAAAAAAAATCATATCGTGCTTTGTTCTTCGAGATGAGTATGGTATGGTATGGTATAAGTACTCCTATTTCCGCATTCAGACTCGCAGTTGGTCCATTATGCGTTTCGAGATGAGTAACCTGTAAGAATATTTTAGGAACTATTCAACTTGTAGACTTTGAGAACATTTTTGAGGAAATATCAATGAAATACAAAATACCTACTCTGTAACTTTCAGATTTTGTATATTTAGTGCTTTTACTCAAAATAAGAACCAGTAGGGCTAGGATGCGCGCAACGAGAAGCGTGTTTCGTCTCGTTATCTCGAGAAAAATGGCGGCATCTCGATTTCTCGACCGATGCTAGCATGCAGCACCAATAGTCGTCACGTCTCATCACGTAAACGATTTTAGTGAATGTTTATCTTACCTGTGGTAACCTTTCTCGTCAAATACGCGTCCGCGTGCGTTCAGCGCGGGAATAACTCTCGTCTTTCGAACTTTTCCTTGAAATTTTCTTCGAATTTTGTTGGTCATGGCGGTCCTGTATCAATATTATATATTGGCGGTGTATCATTAGAAACTTGTCACCCATCATTTATATTGGCATTTCAAACAAATAATTACTGAATCTCAACATGGCTTTATGAAGTCACGCTCCACTGCTACCAACTTACTTTGTTACGCCTCAGAACTTACCAGCTCAGTAGACAGTAGAACTCCCGTAGACGCTATTTATACTGATTTTAGTAAGGCTTTTGACAAAATCGATCACCTCATTCTTCTGCAGAAGCTGTCTAGATTGGGCGTATCTGGTAGTTTTCACAAGTGGATCTCCTCATACCTCCACAACAGGCAGCTCAAAGTAAAGATTAAGGGCTATCAGTCCCAACCATTTTGCGCTAGCTCAGGGGTCCCACAAGGCTCTCACTTAGGACCAATCTTATTCAATGCTTTTATAAACGACATCACCACATGCTTCCACAACTCTAGAATATATTTATACGCAGACGATATGAAAATAATAAAACCAATTCAAACGCATAATGATACCTTGGCACTTCAAGACGATTTAAATAGGCTGTCCTCCTGGTCGAGAAATAATAGTATGCCACTTAATGTCAATAAATGCTTCCACATCCACTTCAGTCGCAACAAAACTCCCAATAGCACCATATACACACTTAACGATTCTGAATTAAAAACATTAAACGAAATTCGTGACCTAGGCGTAATTTTTGACTCTTCTCTGAAATTTGACAGTCACATTCTAAAAACTACCTCTAAAAGCTTCAAAACTCTTGGTTTCGTAATAAGAAACAGCAAAGAATTCAAAAATGTATCAACTAAAATTAAACTCTATAACACATTGGTCAGACCTATACTAGAATACTGTAGTCTCATCTGGAACCCCAATTATGAAATATATTCCAAAAGAATTGAAAGCGTTCAGAGGCGTTTTTTGTATCACGTCTCATATGGTGACAATCAAGCCAAAAAATTTAATAGCTACGGAAAAAGGTTAAAAAACTATGGAATCAATTTGCTTTCGTCTAGAAGAACAATGTTAGATTTAGTTTTTTTACATAAGCTCATTAACGGCCATATAGACTGCTCGGAACTAGTCGGTGAACTAAGTATAAACTCCCCATCTCGTTTACCTAGGAAAAGCGCCTACAACCTATTTTCCACCTCTTTCTCAAACACAAACTTAGGTAAGTATTCTTCTCTGTCGAGACTCTGTAGGCAATATAACACAATTTGTAAAAGAGATGACATAGACATCACGGAACGCTACCTAAGTACAAAAAGAAACTTTGTGAAATTTTATTTCAAACTCACAGTATAAACAGTTAATTTATTTTTAAACCGAACTCCGTTTTAATTTTTTACCTTAATGTACCTACTTGAATTAAGTTCTATTAACCACTCTTAGGCAACGCATACCACACGCATCTCACACACGCGCTTAAAGAGACCGGTGTTCTCAGGAACGCCAAACACTCATACAATCATCACATTTACACACACACACACTAACTCACCCTGGTTAGCTCCTGTTGCCCGAACTCTTATGAGACCGGTGTTCTCAGGAGCGCCAAACACTCACACAATCATCACATTTACATACACACTCACACACACACACACACACACACTAACTCACCCTGGTTAGCTCCTGTTGCCCGGACTCATAAGAGACCGGTGTTCTCAGGAGTGCCAAACACTCACACACACATCACATTTACACACACACTAACACACCCGGGTTAGCTCCTGTTGCCCGGACTCTTAAGAGTCCGGTGTTCTCGGTAGTGCCAAACACACACACACACTCATATCGCATTTACACACGCACACTGGTTAGCTCCTGTTGCCCGGACTCTTAAGAGACCGGTGTTCTCAGGAGCGCCAAAAAATCACACACACATCACATTTACACACGCACACATACACTAACACACCCTGGTTAGCTCCTGTTGCCCGGACTCTAAAGAGACCGGTGTTCTCAGGAGCGTCAAACACACACACATTACACACACACACACGCACACCCAAGTAGCTCCCGTTGCCCGGAATCTTTAGAGTCCTCAGGAGCGCGAAAGATGTTATCATAACTCTAATTTATTAACACAATACTCTAGTATCAACCATGGGAAATACTGTTCGCTGCTGAGTTTCTCCAGTTCCTAAGCACTATAACGCTTGATCATGATCATTAAAAGCAGCACTATAACGCTTGATCATTAAAAGCAAACCTCCTATATTTTTAGTTTGATATTTTTATTCTGTAACTTTAATATTTTAATATTTTACCACTGATTGCCTATTATTTTGTCCTTTAAATTTATATTGTTAAAACTTTATATAGTTTAATATTTGTTTGTAGTAATGTTTAGTCAACCCTTAATTTGTTCACGCTGTGGCACCCTTTATTTAGAAAATCACTAGACTTAAGACCACTTTATTTGATAATCTGTATGTGATGTGATTTTTCTGTTGGGAGTCCTTAAATTAATAAATAATAAATAAATAATAAATAATAACTAATGCCATCGCTTTCTGACTAAAATTTACCCATAGGTAGGTACATAAATGGTTAGATAATTTACCTTGTCATAGGTCCTGTGTATTACGGGGGATGTCAACGATAAATACCTAGGGCAGGACCTTACTTTATGTCAATCTCAGACTGCCGCTTTCTCAGTCAATTAAATGACTCAAAGTGATTGTGTTTACAGGTTGGTAATTTTATCATACAAAGTAGGTAGGTACCTACGCAAGTAACACGGAAGCGCTGTAGAATAGCTGAATAACTGTCCACAATAGAATCCTTAGTTGTACAAGTCTGCTGAATAACAGCGTTAGCAGCGGTGTTTCAGCTGATATAACTCTGATTTGGGCACAAATAAAACAGCTATTAGCTGAATAACCGTAACTAAGTGCTTTATATCAGCATTATTTGAGCATTATTAAAGGTAACAGCCACCCCAAGAGCTGAACATTGACTGATTATCAGAGTGATTTGCAGAGTCTGGTGATGGCCAAGTCCGAAACCACGAGAGTTAGAGAAAAGTCTTGAAAGGAGTCATGCCCTCGATTTATAAGAAAACAATAACTGCATATTTAGTTTTTTTTAAACCTTTTACTTTTGACGGAAATCGAAGCGAATGATTTTTCAAAAAAGACACCCTGTATTTTGTTGCTGATAGGGATCAATCTTTGCAAAGAAATGATAAATACTAAATAAATACTAAAAATAAAAGGAAAACGCAAATATTTATAACATTAAATACTTATCCCGATTTCCTTAAAAAAAAAGATAAAAAAAATTTGCTGTTATTCTTTTCTTATAATTCGAGGGCATGACTCCTTTCACGATTTTTCTTTAACTCGCGTGGTTCCGGACTTGGCCATCACCGCCCTTCTCAAAAAACCACCCTGTATACCTGGCGGCAAGTTCCAAGGGTAGGGCGGGCCAGTAAAAGATATTATAAACTTGTACTTTTTATATAACAAAACTACAATAGAATGAGAGACGGTGCGGGGGCGCTACGTGAGCAAATGCGGTGGTAGTTGCGGCCGGCCTTCGAGTTTGCTGTAGTCTAGGTGAAATTCTTTCGCCACCTGCAACAATTGAAAGTTACTTATCAAAACATCTCTACTTGCAATGCATCTCATTTATCGGTTTTAAGGGGTAGGAAAGAAATCAGCGCCCCCACCTATTTTATCTTATTATTCTGTTCAACGAAGGAATTTTCAAAAATCGATTGGTCAGTTTGTGATACCTTTCCTAAGCTTATTTTTAATGCCTGTTTAAGTCTTAGTTTGTATAGTGTAGGTAGAGATGCGAAGTTGCTCTTTTTTGCCACCATGTTGGCCAAAAAGAGCAATTTCGTATCCTTATAGTATACAGAATAAAACTTTTACAGAGGCATTAAAAATAGGCTTAAAATTATTAATGTATATAAGTAATTTAATGACCTCTGTGGCGCAGCGGGCGAAGGTCTGCCTGACATATGTCCAGGGCGTTCTGGATGTTTTCTATGTATAAATAAAAAATATCTATTTATGTGGTTTGTATGAAGTATATCAGTTATCTAGTACCCATAACACAAGCTCTGCTTAGCTTGGGGCTAGATAATAAATAAATAAATAAATAATGCTGGACAATTCACACAGAATTATCTAGCCCCAAGCTAAGCAGAGCTTGTGTTATGGGTACTAGATAACTGATATACTTAATACAATATACTACATAGATAGATATTTTTTATTATACATAGAAAACATCCAGACCAACGGAACAAATTTCTGCAGATCGTACACAAATTTGTTCCGAGGCGGGAATCGAACCCACAACCTCCTGCGTCGCTAGTAGCTGCGTAGATAATGCTGTGTGAATATTCCAGCAATATTTATTTATTTACTTTCGACGTGAACATAGGCCTCCCCCGGACGCCACAAATAGCGGCCCTGAGCCGCCTCGAGATTTTTTGTGGACAAGGTATTGGAGTAAAAAACATTTTAGTGTAGTAGCTTAAGGGTCCGGCGACGGATGAATTTCCCATACAAACGTAGTACCAAAATGATTTGATAATTGAGAATATTTTCACCATGGTTTGCTATTATTTACAACACAAGCTCTGCTTAGCTTGGGGCTAGATAATGCTGTGTGAATTGTCCAGCATTATTTATTTTATTATTATTATTTATTATTTGTATTAGAATAGTAAATATTAAGGTTCCTGCCACAAGTTTTTTTCAAAATACTTATCTACACAAATACTAAGAAAACATTCATTTTTTCATGTAAAAATGCGATTCGGTTTAATTTCATTTCAGAAAGGTATTTTGAAAAAAAATTGTGGTAGGAACCTAGATAAATACAATTTTTATGCAAATAAGAGCAGACCATGGTGAAAATATGCTCAAATTACAAATCATTTTGGTACTACGTTTGTATGCGAAATCTATCCGTCGCCGGACCCTTAAGCTCGCGATTTCGCATGCGTTTTGCCGAGATAAAAGAGCATATTTGTTATTCCAGATCAAGAACTACATCTATGCTAAATTTCTGTCCGATTCGTTCAGTCTTCCTAGCATGGCGATTTTTTATTAGAATAGAGAATTTTGGTTAGAATAGAGAAAGTGTTATACATTGCGTAAAAGATTGAAGTTGAAGGAATTATACTAAAAATTTCGCATACGATGACGATTCGATGTAATTTTGTATATTTTATCCTAGACAAAAATAGCTGTGCTGGCCAACCAACGATCATGATATCCATGGTGCCCCTAACTGTCTAGTTTGTTTCAGTCAAGTTAGCAGCCCCGTCATGGAATTTGGTGGTTTTAACTATAATGTGTCCTGAAATAGTGACCCCGATGCCCTAAGTAAAATAAATAGTGCCCCAGTACTCAACTTTAGGTAAATATGTATCCGATCTCTTGTCATAAGGTTGGAACCCTATTATGTGTTTGTAGTAGCCGATTTTTATGGCAAATCATTTGATTACTATAACTTTTTTGCTTGTTACTGACTGATTATTAAAAACTGATATTTCGGTAGGTGTATCTTTAGGTATGGTTGCAAGGCAATGTTAACAAATATTGTAACTTTAGTTTGGCCAGAGATTAATAATAATAAATAAATAATGCTGTACAATCCACACAGCATCATAAAGCCCCAAGCTAAGCAGAGCCAGTGTTATGAATACTAGATGACTGATATACTCAATACATTACATAGATAGATAT
This sequence comes from Eupithecia subumbrata, assembly GCA_949316285.1. NCBI lineage: Eukaryota > Metazoa > Arthropoda > Insecta > Lepidoptera > Geometridae > Eupithecia > Eupithecia subumbrata. The sequence continues at coordinate 13,002,040 of OX438632.1, read as the reverse complement.
TTTTTTTCACAGAACACTCGGAACAAATAATCGCAGATCGTACAAACATTGGACCCAAGGCAAGAATAGATCCCGAATACCCAGAACACTAGGAACAAATACTTGCAGATCGTAAAAACATTGGTCCCAAGGCGGGAATCGAACCCGAATACCCAGAACACTAGGAACAAATACTTGCAGATCGTAAAAACATTGGTCCCAAGGCGGGAATCAAACTCGAATATCCAGAACACTAGGAACAAATACTTGCAGATCGTAAAAACATTGGTCCCAAGGCGGGAATCGAACCCGAATACCCAGAACACTAGGAACAAATACTTGCAGATCGTAAAAACATTGGTCCCAAGGCGGGAATCGAACTCGAATACCCAGAACACTAGGAACAAATACGTGCAAATCGTAAAAACATTGGTCCCAAGGCGGGAATCGAACCCGAATACCCAGAACACTAGGAACAAATACTTGCAGATCGTAAAAACATTGGTCCCAAGACGGGAATCGAACTCGAATACCCAGAACACTCGGAACAAATAATCGCAGATCGTACAAACATTGGTCCCCGGGCGAGAATCGAACCCGAATACCCAGAACACTAGGAACAAATACTTGCAGATCGTAAAAACATTGGTCCCAAGGCGAGAATCGAACCCGAATACCCAGAACACTAGGAACAAATACTTGCAGATCGTAAAAACATTGGTCCCATCCCAAGGCGGGAATCGAACCCGCAAGCTCCTGCGTTGTAAGCGGACATTCGCTCGCCGCGCTTCGGTCGTGACAATTATAGGCCTACAAAATGTAGTGGTATTTACCTTGCGCCAATTGTGCGCATCAAAGAAGTAATAGGTGCCGCGCTCGTAGGTGGACGTTTTTTCCACCATGGGCATGCCCGGCGCTTGAGAGATCCACACCTTTTCCTCCATGTGATACCGCCATTCTCGATTGTATCTGGAAATAACCAATATATTAATAGATCATTTTAATAAGGCGTATGCTGTGAGTAGGAATAGAGAGGCCGCTAACACGTTGGAGCGACGACCTGGCAAAGACTGCAGGAGAAAAACTCTGGTCCATGACGGCTAGAAACAAAACTGCCCACCAATTACAGTAGCAAATGGCAATGGGGATCATTTTGGCAGCCTTAATGGTATCTAAATCTTATAAAACTTGAATAGGGGAAACTTTTTGGCTTAAATATTCCTCCTTTCAAGTTTCAAAAGATTTGGACAGCGCTAAGGTTGCCAGAATGATCCCCATTGTTGCGTTCCCCATTGCCATTTGCTACTGTAATTGGTGGGCTGATTGGGAACGCTTGGATGAGGCTTTCGCCGCTACAGGCGGCCCCTACACTAACATCTAGGTCAAATTATTAGGATGGGTGGTTTTTGCTTAATCGCACAGCGGGTCTGTAGATATCTGTAGTGTGTCTGGTCTGAATATACGGCGACAATTTGTGCCGTTGTGAAGATGTTTGGCCGAGGACAATGCCAAGATAACTGAATGGATCGGGCTGAAATTTTGAAATTTTTTACACAAAGATCTGGACCTGGAATAACATGCTACTTTTTATTCCAAAAAATACGAAGCCGCTGGTAGAATCTACCTAGTGTATAATAATCAAATGTATAGCTATTGTAATTTGTGAACGCAGTTATCTAGTTTCCATAACAGCAAGCTCTGTTTAATCTGGGGCTTTAATTCTATGTAATCCGCAAGGTATCATCAGACACCACAATACTAAAACTCACTTGCTTGGCGTCGTGTTTCAAATATAATTGTAACCAATATTTATTGAAGGAAGGATCACAAATCGACAAGTAATATAAATTCCGTATAAAAAAACGCAGCAACGGAGTGAATTTTAGGTTAAGTATGGGAGGTTTGTTTACGAACATTAGAAACATATAGAACCAAGATACAGCAATATTTATATATTTCCTTCGATTTCCTACCAAAGTAAAAGATTTAAAAAAACTAAAAATGCAGTTATTGTTTTCATATGATCGAGGGCATGACTCCTTTCACGATTTTTCTCTAACTCTCGTGGTTTCGGACTTGGCCATCACCGCCCTTCTCAAAAAACCACCCTGTATAGTAGTTAACAAAACCCTCGGCCGTGTGGTGCCGGCTTAGAATTTGCACCACCCCAACTCTTCCCGCGGGTGTCGTACGAGGCGACTAAGGGATATCCATCGGGGGCGCGCAGCAGCGCCCCCTGCAGAACCATTCTACCACCAGACTGCGATCCCCAACCCGCCGTGGGGATCATGGCTACCCCCCATCAGATAAAAGCCAATAAATCCCTTATAGGGGGACGCCTGCGTCCAGCAGTAGGCTGACTGAGGTTGAGTTAACAAAAACAAGTTTTTAAGTTTTTGTTTTTATAGAAATCAAATAAAAAAAAAACTTAAGAGTTTGAGCAACGCGACACCTCTCGTCAAACGAACTAAACGTAACTTTACTCTTTGAACAGGAATGGATAAACTTCAATGTTTCCCTGTAGATGGAGCTAACGGCGCTACAGTCCATAGAAAGTCGCAAAAATTTTCGACTCCTGCGTCACTTGACCTCGTGGTGTAGTTGGTTAGCACATTCCGGTACTGACAGACTTTACTTAGATATTTTGACTTATGTACTTAGAAGCTGGGCTTTTTTTTTTTTTTCTATCCATGTTTTCCCGGCGGTTTTCCTAATTTCATCTGCCCAGCGTTCCTGTGGGCGTCCTCTGGATCTCTTTCCGACCGGGCCGCACCATTTGGTGGCCCTCAGTGCCCATCTTGTGTCCTCTAGGCGAGCTACGTGGCCTGCCCATTTCCATTTAAGACTTCTTGTGAATTTTAGTGCGTCTATTAGTTTAGTTTTCTTGCGTATGGTCTCGCTTCTTTGTTTTTCCTTTAATTTTATGTTTAGTATACTTCTTTCCATTGATCTTTGTGTTGTCTGGATTTTTTGTTTTATGTTATCATTAAAAATCCATGTTTGGGATCCGTAAGACAAGGCTGGAAAAACTTAGAGGAGGCCTGTACCCGAAAGGGACCTAACTAATTAGTGGTTAAGTTATAAGTTAAATTAAGTAATTCATTGTAAATTAGTTCTGGAAATAAAAGGCTTTATTATTATTATTATTATTATTACTTAGAAGCTGTGTGATGCCGGCTTAGAATTTGCACCACCCCAATTCTTCCCGCGGGTGTTGTAAGATAGATGTCGTAAGAAGTCGGGACATCCACCTGGGGCGGGCAGCAGCGCCCCCTGCAGAACAATTCTATCACCGAACTGCGATCCCCAACCCGCATGCCTAGCGTGGGGATTATGGACATTACCCCCATGAGATAAAAGCCAACAAGGCGCTTATCAGGGGGACGCCTGCGTCCAGCAGTGGACCAATACAGGCTGTTGAGGTTGAGTAACTGACAGAAGGATGCGGCTTCAAGTCCCGTCGAAGTCAAAAAAATTTGCGATATTATTTGAATTCTTAAAAACAAGTATACTCACAGCTCCGACGCAGCCGCAATCTGAAGTACATCACCGACGAAACAGTAAAACAAATAAAACAATAGGTCTTCCTTATATCGACTCAGTCGTAGGGGCGCCAACTTTTCTCTGATGGAGCCGTTTATCAAATACTCGGGGGGTACGTGGTAGTCCATGTCTTGCGGTCTGAAACAATCAATCAATAACGTACTGGACATATTCACACAGTTTCATATAGTTATCTTATCATGCTTCTCTCTCAAAAATTGTGTGATATAATCAGGGATCGGAAATTCGGGCGCTTATTTACCTAAAGTTGGCGAGAAGACTTAACATGGAGCGGTTGAAACCACCTTAACCAGAGTAAGCACAGCTTGTGTTTTGGGTACCAGATGGCTGATGAGACCATGAAACTTTTACCCAGACTTGGAACAAATACCTGCAGATCATACAAACATTTGTCCCGCGGCGGGAATCGGATCCGCAACCTTCTGCGTTCAATATGGATTGTCTGTGTGGATTTTCCAGCATTATTTATTTATATATATAAATTATAACTAGTCCTCTCCTCCATCTTTGCCGAATTTCATTTTGAAAAGGTAACAAACAAAAATTACTTTCGGATATCACTAGCTTTAGCCCGCGCGTCAACAACCTCAACCTCAACAGCCTGTATTGGTCCACTGCTGGACGCAGGCCTCCCCCTGATAAGCGCCTTGTTGGCTTTTATCACATGGGCAGTAGCCCATAATACCGGCATGCGCGTTGGGGATCGCAGTTCGGTGGTAGAATTGTTCTGCAGTTCATTAGCCCTCGCATTCGCGCGCAATTAAAAGGTTATACGCATTTAGGTTTACTAGCGTGGGCCGTCCCCGTTATACCAACTATATCCTTGCCAATATTTTATTTATTCAGCCGTATAAAATTAAGGTGGCTAATGAATGACGCTCGAAAAATATATCATATCAAATCGCTTACCATGTGCACAAATCATAGCAAATGGTTTACTATGTGCACAAATCATAGCAAATTGCTTACTATGTGCACAAATCACAGCAAATACCTTACTATGTGCACAAATCATAGCAAATGGCTTACTATGTGCACAAATCATAGCAAATAGCTTAATATGTGCACAAATCATAGCAAATAGCTTACTATGTGCACAAATCATAGCAAATAGCTTACTATGTGCACAAATCATAGCAAATAGCTTACTATGTACACAAATCATAGCAAATGGCTTACTATGTGCACAAATTATAGCAAATGGCTTACCATGTGTACAAATCATAGCAAATGGCTTACTATGTGCACAAATCATAGCAAATGGCTTACCATGTGTACAAATCATAGCAAATGGCTCATCATATGCACTAATCTTCTCATCTGCTATCTAAATTACTTTTAGAACTTAGAAAATAATTAAAACCCGATAATTTTTTTCGAGCTTCACTAACCCTCTTAACAGACAGCCGATTGAAAAGGATGAAATAATTCTCACCTACAAGACGTATCCGCCCAAGGGCCAGCGAAGGTCAGATAAAGGTTGTCAGGTGAATTAAGATTTAACCCGAGCGCAGTCAGATCCTGACCTAACGCCAGCTGGACTAAATTCGGGTCTGATTCCGCCGCTCGAATAAACGTCAGTAGTCCCACGATACCAAACTGATTTGGTATCATTGTCTCTGGTATATTCGTTACTTTACCTGGAAATTACAAATGGATTAATCGCGGGAATAGTTATCGAAAAATTAATTATATTTTCAATACATTAAAGTCGCTTTTTTTTAGTTTTAATGTTAGTTGTGCAACAAATACTAAGGCCCGGCCCGTATAACAAAAGCTTGCTTAGTCAAAGATCTGTGCTTCAACCTCTGCTGGACGCAGTGGACCAATATATACCATACACAGTCACAGATTAGTATTTTTAGTTCTAAAATAATTAAGTACCTCGTGGTGTCGTAACTTTATAGAAAAAAACTAGTGTTCATGAATTTCGGGACAGTTTAGTGTAATTACTGGACACGGTGGACTACACGTGAAATTCCGGGACTTTCCTTGAATTCCCGGCCATCTGGCAACCTTCAGGTCTTTTCCTGATAAGTGCCTTATTGGCTCATCTGGCAACCTTCAGGCCTTGCCCTGATAAGTGCCTTATTGGCTTTTATCTCATGGGGGTAATACCCATAATCGGGTTGGAGATCGCAGTTCGGTGGTAAAATTGTTCTGCAGGGGGCGCTGCACCACACAGCTTCTTAAGGCCAGGTATTCCTGCAGCAGTAGGCAGTAGGCGTAACGGAAAACGCGCGCCTGCCAAGCAGCTGCGCTCGTGTTTTTTGAAGTTATTTAAACATGCTGACTAAGAAAAACATTTTATCAAGTCAAACTCTGCGAATTTGTTTATAAATATTAAGTGTCCTTAGTTGAGTACAAAAAAAATTGTGATATCAGTAGTTCGCTAGTTTTAGTATTGAAAAATCGTTAGAAAAAGGGGGTAACTTTGGGATTCTTTCTTTCGAGTGAAATTCATTGGATCTTGTAACTGAATGCGACTTTGACTAGACTAGATCCTGAAAGATATATCTTTTTTTCAGAATTTTAAAGACTATTTTATAAGTCTCAGATGGTTTTAAAAATCACAGAAATGCGGCCTCTGCTGGCCTACCAAGCCTTAAGATCTATACTTGGGTGACGTTTATGCCATAGAAAAGCTTTACTCAAGCATAGATGACTGAGCGAGCCTCCATAAACCGGGCCGTAAACGCAAATCAGATTTGAGCACGTGTATTCGGAATTTTTTGATTGATTTCCTTTGATCACTGTAAAAAAATCGCGATTTGATACGTGCTTAGATCTGCTTAGCATTTGAGTTGTCTGAGATCAGTTTATTTTATGTGAATGATGAGTTAGCATAAAGAAAGCCACTTTAGTGCATTTTTATGTGTTTTTATACAAACCGTACACTTCCTTTGGCGGTGTTGGCGGAGGGACTTAGAAAATAGATCAAGATTAGATTCAAGAAAAACCATAGCAAGAAGGTTGATAATACAACACGAAAAAAGAGCATACATAGGGTTAATGGGGTCAATCCAGATGGAGGAAAAACTTAAATGCATTAAAATTAATGGTGTCTTTCTTATTGACGACCGATGTGGAGCGGCGGGCAAAGGATGCATAAGGTTGCGGGTTTGATTCCCGCCTTAGGACAAATATTTGTACGATCTGCAAAAATGTTTTTCGGGTATTTTACTTATTTCTATGTAAGGTATAAAATATATATCTATTTAATGTATTGTAATAAGTATATCAGTCATCAGTACCCATAACACAAGGTCTGCTTAGCTTGGGGCTAGATGATCCTGTGTGGATTGTACAGCAATATTTATTTATTATATTAAAAAAAAACCTTTGTACCTTGATTAACTAGTACTTTTCTATTATTGATCGAAATAAAACGGATGGAACTATTTTTATGGTTGACCAATAAGTTAAGTTTTGTGCCATCTGAATTGACCTCATTATTTACATGTAAACACAGAATTAGAGCTAGCCCAATTACAGTAAATTACAGTGACAATCCCAGATGATATTGGTAAAAGGGCATGTAACAGACATCAACAAACCAAACAAGCTTGAGGCTGCTACGTTACAAAGTCTCTAGCCGACCAATAAGATCGCTCCATTATCACGTCATTTTCATAGCTGACCAAAATGACGCTATAAAGAAGCGATCCTATTGGTCGATTGGAGACTTGCACGTAGCACATCTCTGGTGCAAAAGCAGCGTTAAACTGCTATACTTAATAGCAAACACCGCACTCAAAGTCGTTACTGACTTCATAACAATGAAATATTATAGTTATTTTATAGTATTATAGTTATATTATAGTATAGGCATAGTTTGACGACGAATGTGGCGCGGCGGGCGATGGTCCGCCTGCGACGCAGGAGGTTGCGGGTTCGATGCCCGCCTTGGGACAATTGTTTGTACGATCTGCAAATATTTTTTCCGGGTATTCTGGGTATTTTATATGTATCATAAAAATATATATCTATGTAATGTACTGTATTAAGTACATCAGTCATCTAGTAGGTACCCATAACACAAGCTCTGCTTAGCTTAGTGCTAGATGATGATGTTTGGATTGTCAAGCATAAAAAAAAAGTTTTAAGCGAAATTAGTGACTACCACGGTCATATTTTTTTACTATTTCGGTAAACAAAGGAATTATCAAAAATACTCACCAACAGTCCCTGATACCTAATAAAAGCCTTCTTGTAAAGCAGGACAGTTTTGTTTAGTTCAAACAGAAAATGATAAAATTTTGTGGCCACCAAAAATAATTCCCATTTTCTGCTAGTCTGGGGTCATTTTCACTTGCAATTTAATATCAAAGTGAATAAGAGAATATGAAATAGTTTATCGTTAACTGTCGTACAAAAAAGATCTTAGATATTAAACGGCGTGATTTTTTCAGCGAAAATGGCACTGCGCTAATTTAATGCCAAAGTTACACGTGAAAATGGCACTACGCTAAATCAATGCCTAAGTTACATGCGAAAATAGCACCACGCTAATTTAATGCCAAAGTTACACGTGAAAATGGCACTACGCTAAATCAATGCCTAAGTTACATGCGAAAATAGCACCACGCTAATTTAATGCCAAAGTTACACGTGAAAATGGCACTACGCTAAATTTATGCCAAAGTTACATGTTAAAACGGCACCACGCTAATTTAATTCCACAGTTACATGTGAAAATGGCGCCACGCTATCAGAAAAGGCTATTTATTTTTGGTCTGAGTGCGGTCGTAACATAAATAAAATAGTACGTATTAATAAGATGAAAATATTATTAGCAAAGCAACATACTCGGTAAATCTCAGTTAAAACTAAGTACAATTTAAAAAGCTCACCTTCAGGCGACGTTTGAATCCCCCGTTTAGGTTTATCCACGCTGTTATGATTCGCGTACTCCTGACTCGAGAGCGCCTGGCTCGGCGCGGGCGCTGCGCCCCCCGTGGAGGTGCCAGGTAGTGCGGGGAAGTCCTCGGAGGACATCGTGAACTCGGACTGTTCTGACGTCGGCTGCTTCACCATACCCACTGGATAGAAGAGATAACCTAGATTAGAGAGCGGAGTAAGTTCTAGGGCATGCTCTACGACGTCAAGCTGTAGGGTTTTATGTAGATCACACAACTGGCGGATCGCTGTAGAACCAGGTCACAGTAACAAACGCCAATAGTGGCGTTCGTAAGAGCCTCCACACACAGAAACCCTGACCGGGCCGGAGGCGAAGGCGTGCGGGTTGTAATGCGTGAATTTATAAGAGAGATTACTCATACACCGCCGCCGGGCGGCGTGTGTGTAGTCTCTAATATAAATTCGTATGATACAACTCGCACGCCTTCGCCTCCGGCCCGGCCACGGTTTCTGTGTATGACGGTTTGTTACTGTGTTTGGCGTTTGTTTTCTTATTGTGACAAGGTTCTACAGAGATCCGTCAGTTGTGTGGTCTACCTATAGCATGGACAGCTTATACAGCAAAGGTATTTTGATTCTTCGGAAAGGCCGTCGGATTCGATATCGGGAACGTTTTTCTTCAGAAAAACGTTTCCGATATTCCTTGCCGATCTTTCCGACGAATCAAAATACCCCTGCAGGTCCCCGATTACAGTAATGTTTGGGCACGAAGCTAAACCAAAATTAAATGCTGACCAAAACTTGCTGACATTTGTTAGGGCGTTCGGTTTATATTAGGTAAGGGATTTTTTTTTATTGTGCTTTTAACTAGTTTCTGCGTTATACAATAAATAAAACTAGTGGAAAGTAATCTGACGCAAATTGTAAAGGATTTTCTATGAAACCATGTTGTAACAAACTTTGATTCAATGAAACTTTTAGATGATGTTTCAGTCAAAAATCTCTAATATTCCAAACAAAAGTACAATTGAATCGAATTTATTATCATGAGTTAATAGATATGGTTTAGTTTATGATTTGGTAAAATTACTTTTCCTCTAGTTTTATTCCTTGTAGAACGCACAACTAAACAACACCACCGCGTTCCCTGGGACACTCCTGCCCGCCCGATTTTTATGGAACTAAGAATCCTAACAGTCCCCTGCCTGGTCATCCTCCAAGCAGCCATGTACGCCCGTAACCACCATAGCGAGTACGCTAAATTCGGTGACGGTCACACCTACACCACGAGAAACAGGCAGAAACTGAGGGCCGTGAAGCGGCGCCTTACTAAAACCTCCAAACTTATTCATGTTATGGGACCGGCGGTCTACAATCATCTCCCAAACACGATCACGAGTGCTAAGTCAACGCAATCCTTTAAACATAAATTAAAGAACTGGCTGATCGAACAATCCTTCTACAGGATTGACGAATTCGTTAAATAAAATTGTATTTTTATCGAAAATAATATTATTCTAATGACATTATATGATTAATTTATTATTTTAATTGATTTTTTTTTTAATTTACTAATGTATTGTTTTAATCGAAATGTATAATTGAAATTTTATAATTGAATGTACCATCTATATACTTTAGTATATTTTAACGTGTACTTTAGATATTTTAATTGACGTGTAATGCTATATTTTACCAATAAATGAACCATTGAACCATTGAACCATTGAACCAAAAAAAATCTGTAGTGCAATTTAAATCGAGTTACTTAAATACTTAAAGTAAATAATATTAAATAAACGTAAAGTACGCAAATTTCCGGAAGAAAATACTAAAACGTGCGCTTTTGTATTATTGCGATAACGACATTACTAAATCACGCAATATCATAAACAAAGCTGTAGGTTATGCTTTCAGGTAAATATCTTTTAAAATTCTGTTACAAATTCGGATCTGAACCTCTACAATACCATGCACATTTATCTAGAATATTATTATTTATACACTAGCCAAACTCGATGTAGAATTTGTAAACAAGCCACGACACACATAACTAAAACTCACTTGCTTGGCGTCAAGTTTCAGATATAATGTAAACTAAGGAATATTTTTATTATTACCGTTAGGTGCCGGCTTAGAATTTGATCCACCCCAACTCTTCCCGCGAGTGTCGTAAGAGGCGACTAAGGGTACAGCAGCGCCCCGTGCAGAACAATTCTACCACCGAACTGCGATCCCCAACCCGCATTCCCAACGTGGGGATTATGGGCATTACCCCCATGATATAAAGGCCAATAAGGCGTTTATCAGGGAGAGGCCTGCGTCCAGCAGTGGACAAATATACGGAGGCTGGTGAGGAGGTGACTGTGACTCAAACCGACAAGAATGTAAATTGCGTATAAAAAGACGCGACAACAAAGTGAATTTTAGGTTATGTATGGGCGGTTTGTTTACAAACATTCTCCATCGAGTTTGGCTAGTTTATAACGTTTTACTCAAGGAGCCAGCTAGAATAAGTTACGCTTAGGGTCAAAACAAACTGAAACGGCAGCGGTCGGCAGCGACTACTGATCGAAGCGATCGCTACATTGACGGACGCAAGACTTCTCGCAGCGCCCCACGGGCAGCGAGCCATTCAAGCGAATTATGTTTTACTAGCAGCTCCTCGGGGTTTCACCCGCGTAATTCCCGTTCCCGTGGGAATACCGGGATAAACATAGCCTATGTGCTATTCCAGACTATGATCTATCTCTGTGCCAAATTTCAGCCATATCCGTTCAGTAGTTTTTACGTGAAAGAGTAACAAACATCCATCCATACTTACAAACTTTCGCATTTAGAATATTAGTAGGATAATAACGGAGATAAAGTTTACAATGCCTTGCCGTTTCGGTGTGTTTTAACCCTTAGTTCTACGTCCTAGAGTGTAGGAATAATAGTGGTTTTACTCTACAAGTGCGTCTGCTACCTATCTGGGTTTGAAGTCTCGCTCGGATTCTATAGTGTAGAAAAAGATGCCCTCTATTTCAACGCATAAAGACCGATGTTATCCATTTAGTGCTATGACGTAAAAGTACAAGCTGAAATTAACTTTATTTTGTTACATTTAGAATTTAAATATATTTCAGACCCAGATAGATAAGCCAGAAAATATAATGTATAACGGCCTTAGGGTGGGTCCAGACAAACCGAATGAGAGCGAGCGAAGGCTAACGAGTGGGATTCGACAATCGTTACCGAATGTTCACTCGCTTTCGCTGTTGTGTCCACACCAAACGAACACATGTGAAACCCAGCGAAGCACAGCACGGCGAGCACGGCCGGAGGCGAACGAAGGCCCTCGTTCGGGCTCGCTTGCTTTCGCCGTAACGTCCACACTGGTTCGATCGCGTTCGGTTGATAGCCTTCGCTCGCTCTCGTTCGTTTGGTCTGGACCCACCCTTAGCTGGGTTTTCATAGCTAGAGGTAATGTCTGTGCAAAATAGATGTGTCTTAGGAATCGAGATCGCGCGTGTGCCAATTTACTACTTTTGTTGCGTTGACGACACTGCTCTGTCATTGTCAGTATGACTAAAAGTGTTTGATACTTGGTAGACGATGTTTATCAAGTATCAAACACTTTTTGTCGTAGACAGCAACTGTTTCATCAGTCAGTAATCGGGTCATCAGTAATCATAATAACATCGTAACGCCACGACGGTTCTCTTATAAGAGAAGCGCTCTTATTGCACAGACTATATCCTAAAAATTTTCGACTTCGACGTGACTGAACCCGCATCCTTCCGTCAGTACAGTTTCTAGACCACCATGCGCAAGCGGGGACCATCTCTGGTGCGCAGGGTCCGAGCCAGCTCCAACAGCATTCGGAGCGTGTTCGCTAACAGATTTGACTGCATTTATACGTATCACTCCTCGAAGATGCACGCTTAGACAAATAATAATAATAATATAATGTACAATATTGCCAAATAATTACTGTTAATATTCTTAATTTTCTTATTATTTTTCTTTTTTCTTGTTTTGATTATTGTGTTGTTGTGTTTCAATTTGACTAATGTAAATTAAGGTGACTATTTGATTATTATGTACCTACCAATTTTATGTAATGTATGGATTTATGTATGAAGTCTGAAATAAATTTTACTATTATTATTATAGTACGGGAATGTGGTGTGGTTGGTTAGCACATTCCCGTACTGAGGGAAGGATGCGGGTTCAAGTGCCGTCGAATTTTTGGGACATTATTTGATTTCTTAGAAATTACCCTGAATGTGAGGGCTACGCACTATAATAACAAAAACCTTAGAGGTATCTTGTTAGTAATAATTCTCACCGTAAGGTTTGGATCCGGGGGGAGGCGGCGCCGCGGCCGGCGCCTGGTCGCCCGCGCCCCGCGCCGTCAGCGACGGGAACTCGCTGAGGTCCAGCAGCGAAGGCGTTGACGTGTCGCCACCCTCGCCGAACACAGAATGGTAGTTGCTGCCCGTGTTGAATCGAGACAGGTTGCCCATACTCGACTGGAAAGAAAACAGCAGGCTTGAGATTATTAAAAAAATTTAGCCTTATTTTCATTCCTACCTTTAAAACGTTAAAACTAGATAAACCAAAACGATTATCATAAAAATCAAAAATATCTGAGCAGAAACGATTTATTTGTTGAGCGTGACGATAATAAAACCAGAGATAACGAAGCAGTCTAGAATAGAGTCACGAGCGTAGCGAAGCGCTTTAAAATAGACTGCCGAGGTAGCAAGGGATTTAAAAGGCACGAATCAAAAAATGTTTGCCCTCTAGTTAACCCTTTAGTTGTTAGATTTTACAACTTTTCAACACGACTAGCGAGAAACTGTTTAGTAATTTATAAAAGAGGTCGAATGTCAGAAACTCATTTTTTAAACAAACATCAAAACATCGATAACACAAGCTTTGAATAGCTTACTTTGGGGCTAGATGGTGCTGTGTGGATTGTCCAGCATCATTTATTATTTTACCAAATACTCGGAGAGATCCAGTAACCTTTACCCATCTGCTCACTCCGCCATAGAGGTCGTTGAACGAATATACTGATTAACCTACGTTACTACAATGTTTTCGTTGCTCTATTGATAAACAGTTGGCGTAATTACTTTAATCCCCCAAAATAAATACGATAGCGAATATGAAAATGCAATAAATACGAGTACGTGTCCAAATAACATAAACACTTATCATTATCACTTGTTGAGTATTAAAAAACAACAGTCAAACCAAAACTGGAAACAATACTAGGTCAAATGAAAAAAGGTAAAGCAAACACTGAGTACTTGAAAGTCTGCGTTGACCTGAATAAAAACCAAAAACAAACTCTGTCAAATCATGCTATCTCATCTGTATAATGTTGGCTAAAACGAAATTCGCTAGCAGTTCCCCATTACATCTCTACATAGTATAAAACAAAGTAGCTTCCTGCTGTCTGTTTGTCCCTATGTATGCTTAGATCTTTAAAACTACGCAACGGATTTTGATGCGTTTTTTTATTAGATCTAGTGATTCAAGAGGAAGGTTTATATGTATAACTCGTTGTTTCTATGGAAACGTGTGAAGGTTATTTCTATCCAATGGGAACTAATATAAGGGATAAAAAGTAGGCTTAGTTTATGAGTATCTTTAATTTCAGCTACATCTATTGAAAATTTCAGCTCGATCGGTTCAGTCGTTTTGGCGTGAAGAGGTAACAAACACCCATCAACCCACACATGAATACATCAAAATTTTCGCTTTTATGATATTAGTGTGATCCACCTCTAATTTTTGAGTCGTGCGTGCATCTATGAAGTTTCTATATTGTTGACAGGTGTGGTAATGAAGACCGAATGAAAAATCGATTTGATTCTCAGGAAGACGTTGCCTAAGTTTGGTTGCGCTTAGTTGCGTAAGTTTTTAAAACTTAAACAGAAGCGTAAACAGTGCGCCCGAAATTCTTTCGTCTTTTCATCCATGTGTCTTCAAACTAAAACTCAAATTACAACTAGATGTCGCCACTAGAAAAATAATCTGACTGTGTTTCTTTTTAAAAATTGTGATGCGATTCTGTCAACTCGATATATCGGGACTGTCTGGATCTGTCGTCTCGATAAATATCTAAACTCTCGAAGTTTCGATATTTATCGAGACGACAGATTACGTAAGATTGACCTTTCTATAAAAGTATTGCTTATACATAAAATGAAAATTATAATTTACCACAGTAACTCAGTCTGTGTTACTTTTCAACTAGGAAAAACGCATGTTTTGCTGCGGGCAGTAGACTAAAACCAGAAAAATAATACTATTTTATTAGATTGAATATTCGGATTTTAAAAAATAAAACCATTGAGATGCCTGATTTTTTCTAAAAATTAATAAAAAATGGTAAGCAAAAATAACGAAATCATCTTTCATTCGAGCTCACAAAAAGAAAATATATGCATGGATGAAGTGCCTATAACAAATTGTAATTCGTTAAATTTTTCAATAGTTTTCTTTCATATTTCGTTCGTATGTGCGTTTAGCCGAAAGTAATCAATGTCAAGTTAAGCTAGACACTAGATACGACTCGAATCCGCATTTGAACATAGGTCATTAAAAAGAGGAAATATTAAGATTTTTTCCAGTCCCACAACTCTCGCGGATCTGCGAGATCGATGTCCAATTGATCAATCAATCGTTTATTTGTAGAATACAATAATTACATGCCAAGATCTTAAAGCTACGTGATAACAATTGACCCGCAAGCAGGTGTGCGAATATTAAAATTTGATGCGGGATTGAATTCCCTACTTCCAACCTAATCAGTTTGTGATTTGTTTATTATTTCAAAAGTTACTTGTTATCATATCATCCTATCTGCTAAATGAGTAATTATCTTCAAAACATGTGAATTCAATGGCTATTATTAACTTTTCAAGAATGCATTACACATTTAAGAATTTGTATTTAAGTTTTCCTGTATTTTTTAAAAAGAGATTAAAGAGTAACTGTTTACACTGTGGAGATCCCAGGAAGGTTATGCACTTCTGATAGGAGTTCTATCAGGCCTTGATCAAATCTACGCAGTAGTTGCGCTACGCGGTTAGTCGGTACCCTTTGCTATTGCTATTCCATTAAGTATTTAAGTGACAATAGGATTACTGGCGTTGACAACCCACTGGGTGTCAAAATGCAGACAACAAAGTACACTTATCTAACTAACACTGCACTTTTTATACTCACCATGGAATTAGAATTAGGTTGCGAAAGTGTTGTTGGCATTGGTACCCTCCTGTCAGCGAATGCTCGCTGTCCGAAGAGTGTCGACCGTGAGGCCATTGAGGGCGGAGCGCCAGGCATCGCCGAGCTGTTCCGACTGGGCGACAGGGCGCCGCCGAACGTCGGCGTCACATGGCCCGAGACGCCGCCGACAAGCCCCGAGCTGACCCGACCACCGACACCGCCGCTCCCTAAGCTTCTAGGAGCTTGCTGGAAGTTCAAGTTTGCCATAACCTGGAATAGTTTTAAAGTAAATAAGTGTTTGTCAATAGACGGTTCTAGAGCTGACTAAGCAACCTCGGCTGACTCGAGTGATAGCGTTCAGATGCAGCTAATATTTTTTTTTTCAAATAATGAATTAAAAATTACAACCTCAGCTGGTTTCTCTGACAGGATGAGAGGACTGTCCTAACCATTTTCATATGTATTAAATTTTTTATGAAATAAGCTAGTTCAAATACAGAGCCTTAAATTAAAGCAACAGTTTCATCAACTTATTGAGTCTGTCTGTGCCTTTCATTCCTATATATTGAGTATAATTGGTTGTACATTTAGAAAATAGACAAAGAAAATATGGTACTAATAATGCAGCATTTATCATACAATAATCAGCTATTACACCGTAAAGCAATTAAATATTGAATATGGAATACAATGGCAGCAGCAAAAAATAACTGTAAATAAATGTCAATGAGGGGAAACCTATAAAAAAGTCCTATTGTGTTCAGGTTATGAACAAGGTTCATTTTCTAGATTAGTCTAATTAGAGTTTAATATTCACATCCAAATACATATTTATGATTTCATTCTGAATTATTTTTGTTACTACAGTGCAAGAAAGACTATGGACTATGAGACAAGTTTTCATCATGTTATTCCTACACAAACAATCCTTCAAGAGGATACTTTTTACAAATAGATAGTACATGTTTCTGAATTTATACAAATACATGAACAGTGAATTATGTAAATACAAGTTTCTGCCTGTGGCTTCTAACGCGATGTTTCCGAGAAAAAAAAAAGCCTATAGAAACTTTATTCCACATCTAAATTGTTCTATTGAAAATTATAAAGGTGATTTCCATCCCATGGGAACTGAATTATAGGATTACAGTAGCCTTTCTGTTATTCAAGTGAAGAGACTAGCAAGACTAGGTACATTTATGCAAAAGTTCAGCCCCATCAGTAGTTTTGGCTCGAAGAAGTAACAAACATACATCCATCCAAACTTTTGTATCTATAATAATAGTGTGATATACATAATTGTACTAACATTTCACACAGGGGACTAAGTTGCTTCCACAGTTTCCAACTTCAGATCCAAAGCCAACAACTTGGTCCAACATAAGTGTGACACTTTCAGTTTTGAATTGCATTTACTCACACTGAAGTAACCAAAAACAAAGTGTTATTGTCAATAGCATTTAGGTTTTAAAGAGAGAAACAGTGAGATGGCAGGTAGTTTTGAAACATCTGTTGCAAATTTATGAAAGAAATAATAGGGTAGATATCAATATGAGCAGGATTCAATGTAAGGGTAGTTGTTTCACATCTGTTGCCTTTGCCACAGAAGCATTTGGTTTGACAACATCCCAGTCTTCTCAAAGAATATGACAGAAAATTACTAACAATAACAATATCTTGAAGCAAACAAACATGTAGATTTGTAGTAAGTAGCGATAGGATAGGAGATAAAGTTTGTTGTTGACAACTAAATGTATTTTAGAAACTTTTATCAGTGAGTACATAATTTACGATGGCTATTTCTCCTGTCATACAATGGCGACCCTGGATGAATGTTCCACTCCAGTTACAGCTAAGAAAACAAGAATATTTACCTATAATTGTAGACGTCAGTCCTTGTGCTACAATTTTCAGTTCAACTATAGATTGCTCATAATCGAGTGTTCTCTCCAGAAATATTTTTTCCACTTCAATGAAATAAACAAAAGTTTGTTGACTGTCCAATTTTGACGTCGATAAATAGGCATTCAAAATTTCATACACCAGCTGAAGATGTGTCTGAAAGTGTCCATACATGTAACACTGCTATAAAACGCTGAAAACTTGATACATTTTTACATCACATAAAAATATTCTAACAATTTCACTTGGTTTCGTAGAACGCCACATTACCCTAAACAACTGGCGGCCATATTGTTAAAAGCGAACGGAAAGATAGCAATTTCCAACTGAAGGACTTATAGATTTCAGTTTCTTTTATTCCTGAACAAAATTACTTATTCTGAGCACAAAACGATTGATAAAAGCTGTTAAATAATTTTAAATATACAAAATAATTACTAAAATACTCAAATAGAAAGTTTCAGTTGTACAAAGTTTAAGTTGACCAAATATCTGTCAAATCAAATGCATGTTGCCAGTAGCATGCCAGTAGTAAAAGATAAAACCGGGTTTTTCCGTGACCTATTGGTACTCTCCTTGTTCTATCTAGTTTATTTTGAAACATGGCTTGCATTAAGGAACCCAAAATTAGGGATCCGCTTGAAGGAAAACAGCAAGCTCGCGTCATCATCGTGTCGGTACGGTATCATCGTCGCGTCGTCTCGTTCAAAACTAGGGGTGTGTTTTAAGCACACTTGTTTGAGACGACGACATCGACACGACGACGCACATTACGAAAACGACGACTGTTGGTTGAACACCAAAAACGACAAAAAGTTGTATTTGTATCAAAATTTTTCCATAGACATGGTAGAAAGTTGTCTATGTTGCGGAATGTGACTTTTTCAATAACTTGGCAACCCCGTGATCATATGATCGTTCAATGAAGGAGCACGTCTGAGAGGCGTCGTCTTACTTCTCGAGCCAGTTTTTAGTTTTCTGGCCCTATATACGGGCTGTTTTTTGTGTTAGTGGTGCTAAATAATAACCCGCAGCCATGGCGCTTAGCGACGCAGATGTTCAGAAGCAGGTATGTTTGCAGGAATCTCATAAACGAGAGCTACACGTAAACGCTCGACATGGTCTTGTCAAGATATTTATTGATCGCAGATTCTGCACTTGCCGTTCGGCGACCTAATTGCCGAGGCCTGTCTGATACTGATAATGTTCTCACGATTTGAGAATTATGGCTCTGTCTAGTAATTATGTCTTTTCCCGGTACAGATCAAGCACATGATGGCCTTCATCGAACAAGAGGCCAACGAAAAGGCCGAGGAAATCGATGCGAAGGCCGAAGAGGAGTTCAACATTGAGAAGGGCCGTCTGGTCCAGCAGCAGCGCCTCAAGATCATGGAGTACTATGAGAAGAAGGAGAAACAAGTTGAACTCCAGAAAAAGATGTAGGTTCCTTATCTTTCATCATATATTTCACTCCATGTACCTCTTAGCTCTAAAGATTGCGATGTAGCTATGCATTTATTGTAACATCATTAAATCCAAGGGCTTCGAGGAATGTTTATGATAATGATGACTGTAGTCCAGTAATAGATTTATAGTATTACCAATTGACTGAAAATGAAGAAACTTGATCAGCTGATTACACAATTTTTGCCTACACCAATATATCCCAGGTTTACCACAAGATAACGTGAAGACCTCGTGGTGTAGTTGGTTAGCACATTCCGGTACTTACGGAAGGATGCGGGTTCGAGTCCCGCCGAAGTCGTAAATTTTTGCGATGTTATTTAATTTCTTAGAAATTTGCTAGAGTGTGAGGCTTACACACTATAAAAACAAAAACTTTACCACAAGATTACAGTAATTCCAGATTACTTGGTGCATGCATACAATACATAAATTTTGTACTGGGAATCTTATTGCTGGATGATTGTTCTCTACGGGACAGTAGCTATAAGGTCATGTGACAAACTTCAAGGCTAGGTATGTGTAAATTATATTCAAGCAAACTCAACCTTATTGAGAACCACATAACTTGATTGTTACATTTAGTCATGCATAGTCATGCTTGTAACCAAATCATACATTACCAATCCTGAGTATGGTAAATTTGCCAATTTGCATTCATTCATAAATGCACATTCCATGCCATAGCTAAATCTCTTTCCTCGCTAGATACACCCACTGATAACAGTGATTGCCTAACTTAAGTTATCTTAGATAAGGTTAGAAAGTGTTTCTTCGACTATGTTGACTACCGACGCATAAAAAATAATGCATGAGAGTTAATTCTATACACTAGCCAAACTCGATGTAGAATGTTTGTTAACAAACCGCCCATACTTAACCTAAAATTCACTCTGTTGCTGCATCTTTAAATACGCAATTTACATTACTTGTCAATCTGAGATCCTTCCTTCAATAAATTTCAATTTCAATTTCAATTTCAACTACTGTTTACTCTGTCTACTACTACTGTCAAGCCCGGAAGCACAAGTTTTTTGACGTTCCGCGCCATCCTCTACATCGGCACGCACCGCGTCACCCATCCCTCACATCCCTTTTTTTTTTGTTTAGATTGCCATTTTTTGTAACAATTTTTCGGGTTGTCATCCCCTTTTGGTTGAAGGATAATGGGCCGCCGCTAAAAATATCCCACGAGAGGAGAAATCATTACAGTGGGAACTGGGGTGCTCCAGCCCGCTACCTACTACCGTTCCCCAGGGACAAGTAGTAGTATGGGCTCACGAGGATGTTAACCGACCACGACATCCCCCCTGCACATCATTACCGCACTCGACTCTCTCCTGAACATCAGCCCATGCTGCGACCCATTCGTGGAAAGATTCAGGGAAATCATGTCAGAATGTTTGCAGTTTTATGAGTGCAATGTATGAATGTGTGTCTGTATTATATAAAATCTTTTTAATTTTGTAATATTTTTTTTTTATCATAATTGTGTATAACCTTGTCCTTTAATTAATATTTGTGGTGTATGTTACCATTAAAGTAAAAATAAATAAATAAAATAAATTTTGTTGATTACCTGAAACTCAACACCAAACAAGTGAGTTTTAGTTATTGGTTGTGGTTGGTTTACAAACATTCTATGTTGAGTTTGGCTAGAGTGTATCACAAATATTTCAGCTCTCATGCTGATTGCGGAAAGCTGAAGACAGGTTGCAAGCTAGATTGCAAATCTCATTTGGGGAAGCCTATCTCCAGCTGTGGGATAGTGTAGGCTGATGATGGTAACTTAATGCTGGGGATATTATTGCCCGAGCATTACGCATTTACAAATGTTCTTAGCATATCCTTTCTTACACACACTGTCCTGGTTCAAAGCATTTATATCAGGGATTTTCTGTTTTACATATACTTTTTATGACATTCGATGTGGCGCGGCGGTCGAAGGTCCACCTGCGTCGCAGGAGGTTGCGGGTTCGATTTCCGCCTTGGAAAATATTTCTTCCTTGTGTTCTGGGTATTTTCTATTAAACTAAAAAATATCTATCTATGTTATGTAATGTATTTAGTTATATCAGTCATCTAGTACCAATAACACAAGATCGGTCTTGTGCCATCCTGTGTCACTTGTGTACTTGTGGCTAGATGATACTGTGTGGATTGTCCAGCACTAATAACAAAATAATAATAATAATAAAAACTTTGACATAATCGGATTCTGCACCAAAGTCACCGGCGGCGGCTCGCCGACAGTGCCTGGTTGGCTTAATCGGTAGTCAATGCAATTTAACAAAACACTTGTTCGGCGGCCTGTAATATCCATAGGTACACCGAATCGTTCGCACGAGTTGCAGGATAAAACCCGCCGAGCTGAGTCCGTAAAACCGGCGGGTTTAGTGTGTTGACGACCTCTGTGGCGCAGCGGGCGAAGGTCCGCCTGCCAGGAGGTTGCGGGTTCTATTCCCGCTGTTCGATTGCTAGATTTATGAAATGGTGGATAAATGGACTGTAGATTTTTTGTTAATGAATGTTTGTGTGACTCCGAAATTACGAGACACGAATGCAACGAAAGTGATTACAATCTTGGAGCGAGAATATGAGAGTAGGCGTGAATTGCGTGAATGAGGTGTATCGAGGGTGTTACGAAAAACCACTAACCTTTGAATCAGAGGCGCGTAGCAGTATTCAGCTCTTTCCAGAGTTCCTCGGGGCGTCACGGCTAAAACTATACCTTGGAGATCTGTACTTCACTGGGCGGGCAAGCTTAGCGTTAGCTTAGAGGGGCCGGTCGGAGCAGTAGAGCTAATATGTGGAGTCTCGTACAGCGTCGAAATTCACGTCAAACGCAAACAATTACACGCACCGCACAAATCCGTATCGTATTCTTATGATAATTACAACAACGACAATAAATTATAAATACACCGAAAATAATAACGTAAAAATGTGTACTTTCAACTCGACTTTCCAAGAAGGAATGACATTATTTATTTCAAATCGCGGGAAAACCTAACGGTCATAAATGTACGCGGCGTGAGAAATGTCAGAGTCACGAATGTCAGATACGTCAATGACAAGTCGCAGCGTTACCTATAAAAAGGTGATAGCCAATTCTGAACATTCCGACCACCAAAATGCGCAGTATTTTCCGCAACTTAATAAAAAAAAAAGTATAATTAATCAATTTATAGAATTATGATACGAAACAATTTATCAAAAAAAACAAATTTACAATTAACATAGCTAGATTTACCTAATCCTTTCAGCTAGAATTAGGTGGACTGGGCATCAGGTTCGATGTCCTCGTTCATGGGAAGGACACACAATTTGACCACAGGCCGTTTGCATTCTCCTGAAGCCGTCCTTAGAGTAACTACTCGGCAAACATTATCGGCTCCAAGATGGAGCTGCGTTACCCGACCGAGTTTCCACTTCATCGGACTGCGTTGCTCGTCGGCAATGAGAACCAGAGTTCCAAGGACTATATTTTCTCGCGCATCCACCCATTTATGTCTCTGCTGCAGCGTGTGCACATACTCGAGGTGCCATCTCTGCCAGAAGTTCTGGTGCATTCGTTGGATGAGCCTCCATCGACGAAGAGGACTTACGTGCTTTTCTAGGATTGGTTCCTCAGGCAGAAGAGTCAAAGGCTCAAGTGTAAGAAAATGACCTGGGGTCAACGCCGAAAAATCATTTGGGTCGGAGCTTAGTGGTGAAAGTGGCCGTGAGTTTAACAAGGCCTCGATTTGAATCAGCAGCGTGTTAAACTCCTCATAAGTCAGGCGTTGCAAACCAACGACACGAGCGAGGTGAGTCTTAACCGATTTAACTCCTGCCTCGACTAGCCCCGAAAAATGTGGGCTACCAGGAGGGTTAAACGTGAACTCCACCTTCTCGGCCTGCGTCGCCTGCGACATTAAGTCTTTTAACAGGTTACTTGCTCCGACAAAGTTCGTCCCTTGATCAGATACCAATCTAGAGCAACGACCTCTACGAGCTATAAATCGCTTCAAACATGCCAAATATGCCTCCGAAGTGAGTTCTGATGCGAGCTCCAAATGGATTGCTTTAGTGGCTGTGCAAACAAAAACACATACATACGCTTTGTATGTTCTGACGCCACGACCACGACCAAGGGCTATGTCAAACGGCCCTGCGTAGTCCACTGAAGCCGATGAAAACGGTTTCAGTTGACTTAGACGATAACACGGTAAATTTCCCATCCGGGGAGGTGCGGACAGTCGTGGTTTTGCACGGAAGCATTTGACGCAGGATGACACCACGGAACGAATTGCTCGCTTTGACGAGAGGATCCAAAAATCCTGTGCGAGAAGACTCTGTAATGTCTGCGGTCCTGGATGTAAAAATTTCCTATGGTACTCGTCGATTAGTAGATAGGTCAGACGGTGAGTTCGAGGAAGCAGCAGCGGATGCTTCTGGCTATAACTCAGATCGCTATGCATGAGGCGGCCGCCCACCCTGAGCAACCCATTGGCATCTACGAAAGGACATAATTTTCTTAAGACTTTGGGGAGCAAATTTGGGTTGCCTTTATTTAGCGCACGAAATTCTGAAGCAAACACGACTTCCTGTACATGCTTCACTAAGAACTGCAACGCATGGTTAGTTTCGACAGCCGATAAGGCGCCAGTTGATTTCACCGATGCCTTTAAATTTTTAGAGAATCGGTAACAGTAGGCGACGATATTCACTATACGCGAAAGTGACGAGAACTTGTTTAAAAGTCCGTCGACAAAACCAATATTGTTTTCTGTCATAAAAGTCAATATTCTTCGCTCCTCGAGTGCGGACTCATTGTTTGCAGCGTACGAACTTTGCGGCCATTCTTCACGAGGGTTCAACAACCAGTTCGGACCCGACCACCATGACTGACACCGGATTAAATCTTCGGGCAGTAAACCTCGCGAACCGTGATCGGCTGGATTATCGGCTGTAGGAACATGTTGCCAGAATTCGGAGGGTATACCGTCTTGGATTTCCGTAACACGGTTGGCAACAAAAGTTTTCCAACGCGACGGACAGGAATTGATCCAGGTTAATGCAACGCTGGAATCTGACCAAGCGAAGAGGGCACCGACACGATGAAGACCATCTAGGGCGAGGGTTAACGAAGACATAAGCTCAGTCAGCAAGACAGCTGCCATCAACTCCAAACGAGGGATCGAGCGTTTGCGGAGGGGGGCAACTTTCGACTTGGCACAACAAAGTCGGACCTCAGTTGTCCCGTCACTGCACGACGCGCGGCAGTAGACAACAGCGCAATAACCTCGCTCAGAAGCATCACAAAAGCCATGAAGTTGAAGAGATGCAAACGAAGGAACCATTCTCCGAGGCAGTGCCACACACACACACAGCGACGACAGTTGGTTCTTGACCTTAAGCCATTCTGACGAAATGAATTGAGGAGCATCCTCATCCCAGTCAACACCAGACAGCCACAATAGCTGCATTATATATTTGGCAAGGAATACGACAGGAGACAAAAGGCCTAACGGATCGAAGATCCGAGCTATGTCTGACAAGATGGACCGCTTTGTACACCTCTTTTCGAGCGCAGCTGTTCTGAATGTGAGCTGGTCTGCGGTGGGAATCCATAACATTCCGAGGATTTTCAAGGACAAATCCTGAAGGTCTTCAAAGTTGCACATATTTTCCGAGTACAACTCGGACGGCGGCAAGTCGCGGAGGAACTCTTTAGAGTTCGAAGTCCATTTTCTCAAGTGTAGACCTGCGGATGACAGAATTAGCGTAAGATCACGACGAATTTGAATCGCATTCTCCACCGAGTCTGCTCCCGAGACAACATCATCCACATAAGTGTCCCGCTGTAACACCGATGCTCCAAGGGGAAAACGGGGTGCAAACTCGGACGCCAGACGAGACATGCACCAAAGAGCCTGGTACGGCGCACACGAAACCCCATATGTGACCGTAAGTAGCCTGAAATCGCGAATAGGTAAGTCAGCAGATTCGCGCCATACTACTCGTTGGTAATCAGCATCATCAGGGGTTACCAGGAATTGACGATACATTTTTTTTATATCTCCCGTGAAGACCACTTCGTGCCATCGAAAACGTATCAAAATATCAAAGATGCTTTTTTGGAGTTTGGGACCTGGCAACAACACGTCATTCAACGACCTACCCTCAGCATCTTTGGCGCTAGCATCGAACACTGTTCTTAGTGGCGTGGTGACTGATTCTGGGCGCAGGATACCATGGTGAGGGATATAGTAGAAAGGACCGACATTGGTGGTAGGAGGCTCCACTTCCTCCATATGACCACTCTCCAGATAATCTTTCATAAAGTCGACGTACGCTGACTGGAACTGGGCGTTCACTTTAAATTTACGCTCTAAGTGAAGGAACCGTTTCACAGCAATATCGCGAGAGTTAGAGAAGACTGGTTTAAGTTGAGGATCAGCAAAGGTCAGCGGGACAACCAATCTTCCCTCAGAATTTCGATAACTATTTGCTTCCATAAGCCTATCGCAAGCCACTTCAGTTTTCGAAAAAGCTACTGGTCTGGGCGGCTCGACACTTTCCAATTCCCAGAACCTTTTTATTGAGTTGTCTAGTGACAGGTTGGACACAAAAAAACAATTTTTACGACTATTGGCATTGTTGCCAAGGCGAGCGAATCCGGTGCCAATAGTGCACTCGCCCATCACTATCCACCCGAAGATAGTGGGGATAGCGACGGGTTGACCTGATGCACCCTTAACCAAACCAGGTCTGAGTGCCGACGCCAAAATGTTGACACTTACAAGCATGTCAACAGGCCCTGGTTTATAAAAACTAGGGTCGGCAAGATCCAAACCATCTAAATGCTCCCATGATGAGGTATCAATAAAACCAGGTGGCATGTCGTGACAAATAGTCTGTAGCACAGCAGCTTCCACAACCAAATTGCTTCAGAAGTCCTGACTCTTGGGACTCAATTCACACATAACCGATCCAAGTGTTCTGGTAGAAGCTCTGCCGATTCCATCGACAGATTGGGCTTTTGGGCTCAGCTCTAGTCCCAGCCGGCGTGCGCACGACAAGGTCATAAAATTACAAGCGCTGGCGCTATCCAGCAAGATTCTAATTTCAACAAATTCATTATTATTATTTTTTGCCAAAATCACAGCGGTAGAAAATAATGAATCGGTACTGGATGAATATGCGGCCAGAGCCACTGGCGGTGCCAATTCTTGGGATGTAGTGGAGATAGGAGCAGCTTCATCAAAATGCAACAAAGTATGGTGCCGTTGGCTACATTTTGCGCATGTTACTTTAGAGCTGCATTTTTTGACGGAATGTGCAGGCTTTAGGCACAAAATACACAGTCTCCTTACCTTCACATCCCGGAACCTATTTGCTGGGTTCAGTTTCAGAAACTCCGGACAATTTTCTGGACCATGGCCTTCATTGGGGCAGAACTCACAAGTGGAGTCGGGGGATACAATTAATGATGTTCGATTTTTTGGTGCTGGCTTAGAGGTTGCGGGTGGCCCATGGCAGTTTTCTAGAGCCCGAGCACGTTTGTCCAAAAACTCCATGATGTCTTCGAACAGCGGAATGTCAATATCCGGGCTAAGTTGAAGCTCGAACGCTTCCCGAGTAGCCCCATCCAGCTTTGACCATACCAACTGAAACAGCATGAAATCCTGACTTGGAAGGGTGTACCTTGACAGTATGGCCAAATTCTCTGTGAATGTCCGATGAACCCGTTCCAACTCCGAGGCACTTTTATTCTTCACCAACTCACATTTTAATAACTTTTCATAGTAGGTGTTGGCAATGGTTCTCTTCCTATCATAGTATTTGTGCAGTGCATTGTATGCTGCCATATAGTTGCTGCCTGTCAGTGGATAATTCTTTATAAGATCAAAGGCAGCACCCTGTACACTTGACAGCAAATAATGTAGCTTCTCTACATCTGGCAACTCCCTACTGTGTATGAGCGAGTCGTATAGCTCCTTAAAAGACACCCAGTTCTCAAACCTTCCATCAAATGGCTTTAAAACTATCTTGGGCAATTTTGCCAACATACTGCCATTCTGGATAGTTGGTTTGTTTATCTGCTCACGTATTTTTGACAACCTTGACTTGAGACCTAATAATTTCTTATCAAAAGAAATGGTGTGCGAAAATTCATTGCTACGATCTGCCTTAGACGTACCTGACAATACGTAGATTTGCGCCGAGTGAAACTCTTTACTCATTATGTTGAGATCTTCTTCTGTTACCCCTTCGAGATCCGAGGACTCCAGAAGTTCGATCCGCATATAGGAATAATCTCGAGCGATCCTGTATTTATCTCCGCCTTCGGTTTCCATTATTATTGAGTTGAGATTTCAAAAAAGTATTCTTTAACAAATGTAAACAAAACAAATACAAAGCTACGGCTATTTTGCCGTTTCCACTTCTTTTTTAGTGGCTACAACTGACGCCTATTTGTCAACCGAGCTTAGCAATACAAATAGATAAAACGAAAAAGTACATTTATGACCGTTGGATTGTTTTAAATACGTACCCTCAATATTTTTAGCGAATCTAAATTATATTGTCGGAACGGTAACAAACGACAAATTTACCGATTCCGATACTATCTTATAAACAAAACAATGATGCGAAATGAAATGATAAAGCGAAAATGAAAGCTAGTTAAATCCGGCTCGAAGGACCAAATGTTCGATTGCTAGATTTATGAAATGGTGGATAAATGGACTGTAGATTTTTTGTTAATGAATGTTTGTGTGACTCCGAAATTGCGAGACACGAATGCAACGAAAGTGATTACAATCTTGGAGCGAGAATATGAGAGTAGGCGTGAATTGCGTGAATGAGGTGTATCGAGGGTGTTACGAAAAACCACTAACCTTTGAATCAGAGGCGCGTAGCAGTATTCAGCTCTTTCCAGAGTTCCTCGGGGCGTCACGGCTAAAACTATACCTTGGAGATCTGTACTTCACTGGGCGGGCAAGCTTAGCGTTAGCTTAGAGGGGCCGGTCGGAGCAGTAGAGCTAATATGTGGAGTCTCGTACAGCGTCGAAATTCACGTCAAACGCAAACAATTACACGCACCGCACAAATCCGTATCGTATTCTTATGATAATTACAACAACGACAATAAATTATAAATACACCGAAAATAATAACGTAAAAATGTGTACTTTCAACTCGACTTTCCAAGAAGGAATGACATTATTTATTTCAAATCGCGGGAAAACCTAACGGTCATAAATGTACGCGGCGTGAGAAATGTCAGAGTCACGAATGTCAGATACGTCAATGACAAGTCGCAGCGTTACCTATAAAAAGGTGATAGCCAATTCTGAACACCCGCCTCGGGACAAATGTTTGTACGATCTGCAGATATTTGTTCAGGGTGTTCTGGATGTTTACTATCTAAAAAAAAAAATATATCTATCTATGTATTGTATTAGGTATATCAGTTATCTAGTATCCATAACACAAGCTCTGCTTAGCTTGGGGCTAGATGATGTTGTGTGAATTGTCCAGCATTATTTATTTATTTATTGAGTCTATGAAAAATGTGTATGATCTAATATTTATCAATCTGTATCTCCACAGCCAATCTTCGAACATGCTGAACCAAGCTCGTCTGAAAGTGCTCAAAGTACGTGAGGATCACATACGCAATGTACTGGACGAGGCTCGCAAGCGCCTGGCCAACGTGCCCAACGACAAGGATCTGTACTCCAACCTGTTGGTCACTCTGACAGTGCAGGCTCTGTTCCAGGTGAGCAGAGAATTTTTTCTTTTCTTTTACTGTTGAGATGCAGAACCAGGACCTTCAGCTAATGCCGTGTTAAAATTACCAGTATCATTTATTTATCTGACTGCACTGACTGTGCAGGCTCTTTTATGTAATAAATAACTATAAATAAATGAAAAATGGAAATTTTCACATTGAAAGTTAAAAGACACAATCATGTATATGTTAGGAACATAACTATGTAACTGTTCTATTTACCTGTAAAGGCTTTATTAATTTGTAAATCTATATAAATACTGGACTTCTAAATCTATATAAATACTGGACTACTGGATCTATATAAATACTGCGCCTTGTGGTGCCGGCGGCATAGAATTGCACCACCCCAACTCTTCCCGTGGGTGTCGTAAGAGGCGACTAAGGGAAACACACACCGGGGGGCGGGCAGCAGCGCCCCCTGCAGAGCAACTGCACCAAACTGCGATCCCCAACCCGCAATACCCAGCGTGGGGATTATGGGCATTACCCCCATTGATTAAAGAAGCCAAAAAATGGCCCCCAGTTCCCGGCCGCCTCGCTATTCCTGGCCATGGTAGCGGCCACGGTAACGGCGGGGCAGGGGGTGCTAGGAATCCCCGGGCTACATTAGGCTACCATTCATTGCTCAAAAAACTGACCCTGGCGACGTTTAACGGACGAACTCTGAGGCTGGACCATCATCTAGCGCAGTTGGAAGTGGAGTTAGAGAATATTAAATGGCATGTTCTGGGGTTATGTGAAGTCCGTAGAGAGGGGGAGGACACCGTAACTCTAGACTCAGGCCATCTTCTCTACTTTCGCGAGGGTGATAAAACATCCCAGGGTGGCGTAGGGTTCCTCGTAAATAAGGCTCTCGCTAGCAACGTTCAAGAAATCTCCAGTGTGTCGAACAGGGTAGCGTACCTGATCCTTCGGCTATCCAAGCGGTATAGCATGAAGGTAATTCAGGTCTACGCACCGACCTCGACACACTCGGATGATGAAGTGGAGGATATGTATGAAGACATATCCAAAGCCTTACACAACACCACTAAGGCCCACTTCAACGTTGTTATGGGGGACTTTAACGGCAAGGTGGGAACCCAGACTGGCAACGAATCCCGAATAGGCACGCATGGTTATGGAGTTAGGAATCACAGGGGGCAAATGCTTGTCAACTTCCTTGAGAAAGAGGGGCTGTTCTTAATGAACTCCTTCTTTAAGAAACAGCCTCAAAGGAAGTGGACATGGCAAAGCCCCGACACTGTGACTAAAAATGAGATCGACTTCATCATGACGGATAGCAAGCACATATTCAGAGATGTCTCAGTGATCAACAGGTTCAATACCGGATCTGATCACCGACTGCTCCGAGGCTCTCTGAATATCAACTTGAAGCTTGAAAGAAACCGTCTGATGAAGTCCACGCTCCGACCTAACCCAATCCAAATCATGGCGGGCACCGAGAAGTTCCAGCAGCTTCTCGGGAATAGATTTGTTGCCTTGGATCCCACTGATGACGCTGACGAGACCCTACACAATCTGGTCGAAACGCTGAGGGATGAGGGCATCAAGTTTTGCAAAAAGCAGCGCACTGGCAAGAAATCCAAACTCTCGGATGAGACTCTCGGTCTGATGACAAAAAGACGGGAAACCACTCAAGCGTCTTCGTTAGAGAGGTCAGACCTGAACAAGCGAATTGCGAAGATGGTACGGCGCGACCTTCGGAGCTCCAACACACGCCTCATCGAAGAGGCGATAGAGCGAAACCGAGGGTCCAAAGTATTCACTCAGCAGCTTGGCAGGAGCCACCTGACGAAGCTTAAAACGCACGACGGGAGGACCGTATTGTCGAAACCGGAGATCTCCGCCGAGGTAGAGGATTTCTATGGCCGTTTATACGCTGCACATGCCCCCCATTCCCGGCGAGACGACCATGATTCTAGAGCCACCCTGACACGCCACTATACCGACGAACTGCCAGACATCAGTCAAGACGAGATCGTGTTAGCTCTGAGGCAGCTTAAAAATGGAAAAGCCCCCGGTGAGGACGGAATAACTTCAGAGCTTTTGAAAGCTGGAGGTGCCCCTGTTATACAGGAGCTACAGAACCTCTTCAACGCCGTCCTTCACAGTGGGAGAACTCCAAAGGCGTGGAGCGGGAGTTTGGTGGTGCTCTTTTTTAAGAAGGGAGATAAAACCCTCCTTAAAAACTACAGACCCATCACGCTCCTGAGCCACGTCTATAAGCTGTTCTCACGAGTGGTCACGAATCGTCTCGCCAGGAGACTCGACGAGTTCCAGCCACCAGAACAGGCCGGGTTCCGCGGAGGATTTGGCACCATAGACCACATTCACACGGTGAGGCAGATTATACAGAAGTCCGAAGAGTATAATCAGCCTCTGTGTCTGGCCTTTGTGGACTATGAAAAAGCCTTTGACTCTGTCGAAACCTGGGCTGTTCTGGAATCCTTACAGCGATGCCAAGTAGACTATCGTTATATCGAGGTGCTGAGATGTCTCTACGAGGCCGCCACCATGAGTGTCCAAGTACAGGGCCAGCAGTCTAAACCCATCCAACTGCGCAGAGGAGTGAGACAGGGGGATGTTATATCCCCGAAACTGTTCACGAGCACGTTGGAAGATATGTTTAAGACGCTGGACTGGAATGGTAAGGGCATTAACATAAACGGCGACTACATCTCACACCTGCGATTCGCTGATGACATAGTCTTAATGGCGGAGTCGCTAGAGGAGCTGAACCAGATGCTGGACGGCCTAGCTTCAGCCTCGCGACGCATCGGTCTTGGCATGAATTTGGATAAAACCAAAGTCATGATCAATGGCCTCATTGATCCGGGACCGGTCGTCGTACATGGCCACCTTCTCGAAATTGTTTCCGAGTATACTTACCTTGGGCAAATTCTGCAGTTGGGTAAAAATAATTTTGAGAAGGAGGCCAAGAGGAGGATCCAGCTAGGCTGGGCAGCGTTTGGGAAACTACGTCGAGTCTTCTCGTCATCCATACCGCAATGCTTGAAAACTAAAGTTTTCAATCAGTGCGTCCTACCCGTCATGACCTACGGAGCTGAGACGTGGACACTCACGGTAGGGCTGGTGCACCAGTTCAAAGTCGCTCAGCGAGCTATGGAAAGAGCTATGCTCGGAGTCTCTCTGAAGGACAGAATTCGTAACGAATACATCCGACAGAGAACCAAAGTTATCGACATAGCTCAAAGAATTAGCAAGCTGAAGTGGCAGTGGGCCGGCCATATCTCGCGAAGAACCGACAACCGCTGGGGCAAACGTGTTCTTGAGTGGAGACCACGACTCGGCAAACGTAGTGTAGGACGCCCTCCGGCCAGGTGGGATGACGATCTGCGAAAGACTGCAGGCAGATGCTGGATGCGGCAAGCTGAAGACAGGGCGCTATGGCGCTCATTAGGGGAGGCCTATGTCCAGCAGTGGACTAATTTAGGTTGATGATGATGATGATGATATAAATACTAGTGTAATAATTCTTCATTAAACACCACAGCCATAAATTCCGAGTGCCTCCAGTAAATCTCGCGATTTCTGGCATTTCCTGGCTTGTTTGCTCAAGAGACGGCGGCCCCATCACGTTATGAGCCATCTCTTCCAGTCAATCTTATCTATTATTTTGCCCACTGCAAGGCAAAGGCATCCTATAGCGTCTTTCTATAATTTTCCCTCCCGACTTTAGAGTTCCTTGTTAAAAGGTCTAGCTCTATACAAGTTAAAAAGGTTTTTTCAGAAATCGATTTTATTTCCTTAGGCTTACAAAACAGGCTTTTAGTCAAGTAAAATTTCAAGTTAGTTCATATAGTTTTAGTTTAATCTTCGGTTAGGAAAATTGGTCCAATAAGCCATCTACCATGGAAAAATTAATCCAATAAGAATTTACCCTTTCCAGCTGATCGAGCCGTCTGTGACTCTCCGCGTCCGCTCCGAAGACAAGAGCATCATGGAGTCTGTCCTAAAGCGCGCTCAGGAGGACTACAAGAACACCATCAAGAAGGATGTCCAGCTGAAGATTGACCCGGAGAACGCCCTGCCGGCTGACACCTGCGGTGGGGTGGAGTTGATTGCTGCTAGGGGACGCATCAAGGTAAGTTAAACTTCCTCTCCATGAGCTTTCTGATTATTTTCAGAGGTGAGAAGGATAAAAAAAATGATACAGAACCGAACAACATTTTTTTCCGATATTGGTGCCTAAACTTACTAGGCTAAAAATGTTAACCTTACCTAAACAAACAAGCCTAAAAATGTTGCCATCTTTGTTTCGATCGTAAAAAAGATGCCAAAATTTCTAAGCTAGCGTAGGTTTTCTCTAATTTAAATGACCTATGGAACTTAACGCTAATAATCTTACGCAAGCGACGTATGAGTTGGTTGAAAATGAAAACGAATATAAAACTTAGATTTTTCTTCTCCGAGTAGTCCCCCAAACTTGGCAAAGCCACGTGGTTGTCTCTGTGAATGTTATTAAAGAAATTAATTTCCGAAATGTCCGAGCGGATATAAAATTTATTGAATTTGAAATCTGTAAAAAGCAGTTTTATACTACTGTCTTTGTATTGTGAGAGTTGAATGGGTAATACAGAACAAGATATACTGTATATTAGATAGCAGAAGCACAGTATATCTACACATAATATAGTGAAGAATCTTGTAAGAGGATTACATTACCCAACTAGTTTCTGCCCGCAGCTTCGCACGTGTTGTTTTTAAGGAAAAATTTTCTGTCCCATGGAAACTGATTTATGGGATAAAAAATAGCCCATGTTTAACCTCTGGTACGACCTGTCACGACAAAAGCGTCACCCTCGTTGGCCGCTACTTTCGAATCGTAATGGCGCGACGTACGCAACCTTTTGATTTTAAGATTTTGATAAAATTTCCTTTTATCCTCTATTAAATTATGATTGTATTGTAAAGACAAATAACTAATAAGTATTTTGGATTGATATAACTATTCATAATGTATTTCAATAATAAACTACAGCTCAAGAAACCAAACATTTATGCGAAATACAACCTGTCTTTATAAAATTAATAATTTTAGTATGACTTTGTCTTTATTTGTACCTTGAGACGTTATTCCTTACAGGCAAATAACTAATCTTCAGTGTGGTATAAATAAAACATCCTACTTGGTGGAAAAATACTTAGAAAAAAACATTTGAAAACACAGATAAATTTCACGAAGTCCGCCATTCGTCCATAAACATTGATGAACTTTGTATCACGATGGTGACAAAAATACTCTCCATAGAGGCGTTCCAATTACTTAGTTTGATAGATAATACATTTATCTAACGATAAACACTGTATAATCACCACCTACATTATCGAACATTATATTTTTACTCCATAACATGAAAAATGTCCTAGCGACACTACCGCTACTTGAAAACGCATGTAAACAAATTTTGATTGTTTGTAAGTTATCTGTCTAGATGCTACCATAGAGTAAAAACTTAAGGCTTTCTATTGACGTATCAATCTTGTATGGCCTACATACTAAAATAAAATACCATCGACTACAAAGTTGGCCACTGAGTTTTGGTTATTGTTATCGTAAAAAAGCTAGTGTTTGTATGTGTGCGTGTATCGCTTGAGAACTCGTGTGTCTTGGTCAAGGATCCTTGTCGATCACGTGATCTATACTGTGCGCTCGGCAGTCCTAGTCAAGAATCCGTGACCATATACAGTATGTTACTTTTTTCTTCAGTGCGCATTCGGTGTTTAGTGCAATGTGCTTTCTACTGGGTGAATTACTATTACCACTACCCTACTTCTTTTTTACGTACAGGTTTTTTAGTGTTCCTGTGTAGGTTTATTTAGGCTAAGATGGTAACCACATATTTTCTACCAATTACCTACCCACCTACTTCTTTTTTAGCATATTTATTTTTACTGTAAGTACCTACTTAGGTAAATACCTATTCAGGTAAATAGGTTTTTTTATAGTTTTAGAAAAAAAAAACGTAAGTTTTATTCCAATAATACTTTCGGCCAAAAAAAATTTGACCGAATCGTCTACTTATAAATAATCTAATACAAAAACACAAGTCTAGGTAGCGGAGGTAGTAAAGTAACTACACACAGCTACATGACTTCGTCCAATTTTTTTTACCGAATTCTTTTTATTTCCAATAAATGGGCAGTAGGTAGTTTTACGACAACATGGTATATTGTTAACTACTACGTAAGTACCTAAGTAGGTAGTATCTGTCATACCAATCTATTTTATTTTCCACAATCCGTGAAAATTATCGCCACATGGGGACTACTTTATACAAATGAAGCTAACCGATCTAATGTCCTAACAAAAAAGTGAACACCCTGAGTAAACTCAATCAACATGGCGGCCGTTATGTGTAAGTACACTTTCCGCTGCGCTAGAATAATGCGTATGTGTGAGTGCAGGTTACGACAAGACTTGAGAAAATTTAGATTTGATCAAAAACTCAGGATATTCATTACAAACTATGCATGTTTTCTGAAAGTAGATAAAATTACCTGCAAATTGATACCAACATCTACAAATAACTTGTGGAAAAATGTATAATAACTTCGTAAAATATCACAGAGCGTCATCAGTACCGGTCGTAACGAAAAGTTTAGAAAGTAAGTTTTTAGGTATTCTGAAATGCTTTCCACATTATCAAAGAACAATTATATTCTAAAAGGGCTAAATATCAATAAAATGCATCATTTACTTCCCGTTCAGAGAAGTTTTCAAAGTTTTTCACCGAAAAACCAATCACACCATACAAAATCGCGCGCGAAGAGAAAGTGAAGTTCAGTTCAGTCTATGAGTGAATTTCTTCTCTATGATTGATTGAAAGAACGTTGAATAATGATCATTCATCTAGTATGCTTATGCCTAAAAAGAAACCAACCTTAAACTTATCAAAATAAAGTATTATTTTCAAGAAAATAGTAACAGAGTCCTTCGAACATGTATCCGTGACAGGTCGTACTGCGCACATCTGTTGTGACACGGATCCGTGACCAGTCGTACCAAAGGTTAATTCCAGGATTAGAATTACCTGTATATAAAATCCAAACTTTCGCATTTATAATAATCATGTGAAAAATAAATTTGATTGTGATTGAGGTCAGTTCTGGCTATCTAAGAGAAGTGCAAAGAGCAATCATGTTCCTAACAATACTGATATACCGCAAAAATATGAAAAATAATTATGGGTCATTGAAACAAATGTGAAAAAGGTAATTAAAATTTGTTTAATTTAATTTTGTTTTTTTTTAATGTTGTATTTATTACAAGACAAATACATCATTACAATCTAGTCTTAAGACTAATGAGTAATTCAAATTTGATTTAGAATGCTAAGTAGCCTTAATGCTAAGAATGTGTCCATTATCACTATTCTTACTGTCTCTAGGCGAAGACACTTGTTCTTGTGTTCTATAAGATACCACTCACTATATAGTTTCACATTCACCAAACTAATTCAAAAGGTTTTGTCCTTTTAAGTGTGGCGAAGTTTTATTTTAGTACGTACCTCTAAAAGAAGTAAATATTGCACTTCACAAAATGCAGATGTTATGTCGACCACTTATAATAAAGGATTTAGAATAAAGAATGACACTACAGAATGTTAGTCGA
This sequence comes from Eupithecia subumbrata, assembly GCA_949316285.1. Taxonomy (NCBI): domain Eukaryota; kingdom Metazoa; phylum Arthropoda; class Insecta; order Lepidoptera; family Geometridae; genus Eupithecia; species Eupithecia subumbrata. Next base: position 12,965,615 of record OX438632.1, on the reverse strand, counting down.
TGCTAGTTTATGACGCAAACTCTGCAAAAAGTTGAAAAACAGCTAATAACAAGCTAGAGTTATCTTTTCGCTAGCTTAAAAAATTCAGACTGATTTAATCAATTTTGTAAGTTGCGCTCGACCGGAAAGATTTCTTATTTTGGCGCAATAGAGAAGAGTCCAGCTGGTGGTGCTCGCAGACTTTATAGATACTTAAATTGCTACGGATTTATGGAAATTACCACTTTGACAAAACCTGTCTACATTTCTAGCTTGGGACGGGTTTTGCTCCAAATCGAAAAATAACAACTAACAGTCTAGAATAGAATCATTTTATTGTGAAATTGTGTTGCATCAAGGTCTTAATATCAAATAAATGTTTCAATAATTTTATCCGTTTCGGACGTACAATAATAATTTTAACAATTTAAGTAATTGCAGAGGTACAAATCAAATTATTCTCAAGGTGTCTTCGTCGCTTCCTTACTTTAGTCTACGTATCGAGCCAGTAAAAACGAAATATCATTTTAATTTACATAAAAAAAAAACTTTTTCTAAGTCGTGTACATCAGCATTGCCATACCTGCGGGGCAACGCAGCCAACGTCTTGGGGACGCTTCCGACTGGTATGGATATGGATATTGATATGGATCAGTTGAGCTACCTGTAGATTGTTGATTGATTTACCTGTAGAAGCACCGCCATCCTTTATTTTTCACACATCGTTTTGGTTGTCTGGAAGAAATCGCTTCAAGCGATAAGGCCGTCAGTTCCATTGCTGTTATATGTTTCTATGTAAAATTTGTTTTTTAAGGTGATGAATAAAGTATTATCTATCTATTGTTTGCAACAGTCGGCAGTTGGCTCAAAGGTTTCATTTATAAATACTAGTTCTAATTTATTTCTATTATTTGAGTGTACATAGAATTTACGGACATAAAGAATTAAACTTTTACCCTAAAATATCTGCTATTTGTAGATCAACAACACCCTGGAGTCCCGCCTGGCGCTGATCGCCCAGCAGTTGCTACCGCAGATCCGCACGGCCCTCTTCGGCCGCAACCCCAACCGCAAATTCACCGATTAGACCCCCCACCACTAACCTTACACCCCCCTCTAACCTAGTACTAAAATACCCCTAATAATAAGTGTTTTCCTTTTGCCTAATTAATGTAACGCGTACAAGTAAACCGCTTATCTTTAAAGTCGTCAGAAATAATCTATAAATCACGTGTATTATTGATTCTTGATATCTAACTGTACATTAGTTTCGCTAAACTGTGCTATAATATAAAATATTTAATTATAACAATTCATTCTTAGCACGTTAATATTTAGACGTAGATATAGGCTTTGGAACTTGATATATAAGATGTTACCATTTTAATAGGTCATACATTGTAAGGTACAAAGGCCTCTCGCCCGTACAGTATAGCACAAGCGTGTACCGTAGATTGTTATAATAACAATGTATTTTAATAATCTTCTTATTGGTGTCGTTGAATGTTTTCGATAAATATTAATATACATAGGTGTATCCGTAGCTAAAGGCGGAAACTGCAAGGTCGGGGCTGGACGCAGCATCCCATGCTATGTTCACTCAAATCGATGAGAAGATTTGACTAAGCGCAGTGTGGTGTCAAGCATCGATCTTGCAGTCAAGCCTCCTCCCCACGTTTATGCTTAACTGGCAATGTAACTGTTTGGGCTTGCTTCCTACATACATAATCAAATTGAGCACCATAGCTCTTGTATTGGTACAATGTATAATTCCCGTATGGCACTGTTAAAATTCGTATATAAAAATATAGATATGTGTTAAATTCGTGTTTTATTTTATAGATTTTAGTAATTTCTATAGACTCCTTCAATTTTAAAAGAGTGTGAGAGAGGTAGGTGAAACATTTAAATAAAACAGGTATAATCAATCAAAATAATAACATTTATTGAATCACAACACAAACCAATAAATAAAATACAAAAATAACAACCATAATTTTGGCACTCGATTATTAATTTAAATTTTAAAATAACTCAGACAGGCCACTGATCTAGGTAAGTATATGTATATAAAAAGCTCACAACTTATCGATCTAAATAAAATAAAGTTATACTTACAGCGGAATATTTACCATGATTTGAGTTTGAATATTGTGACTGAGAATATTTCGGCACAGTTACATGCGCCATGATCACGGAATAATTATGTTCTTACTGTGTAATTCCGTGAACATGGCGCATGTAACTGTGCCGAAATATTGGAAAGCTCAAAGTTATTAGTACTTACTTTTCGGCCAAATTCGTAACTGTAGATTAGCTAACCTATATTTAATCATTTGCTAAATACTGACACGAGAACATACAATAACAACATCAATATCAATATATTTAGTGCCTTAATATTAATCACAGCTAAAATGGTGTTTGAACATTAATAGTTTCCAGTATCGGTAGGTTTTAGACCTTACCCTGATAGATACCCTAACAAACTCATAGACCACGCACGACATTTACTTATCTAATATTTTTACACGACACATTACGTAGGACGAGAACACAGATTTAGTTTAAACAACTAGATGAGACACATCTGGAGTGTAAGCAGGCAAATATCGAGGCACCCTTGGCTCATCGCGCCTTCTCGCCCCTCTGTCAACAGCCAAACTTATGCTCCCAGCCTCTTTGACCCCATTAGACTTCACTCTTCTCTGAGAAGGCAGCAAAGAAGCACGCAAATTCTTCCTCTTCTGAAAAAAAATTCAACATCGTAAGACCTAAAACAACCCGAAACTACAAAGCCAAATAAGTCTACTTACGAATTTACGACATCGATTTACAGCAAGATGGGTGATCCAAAAAGCAGCGGGACAACTCAAACGAATCAAACTAAATGAACATGAATATTTATTGGTTAAATAGTTAAAAATATTGGTCGTTAACAATATTTAAAGCTACATCGGGGATGGCGAACCTATGATACGCCTTCGGGAAGTTAACCGTTTTAAACCAGATAAAAGAAAACGGTTAACCAAAGGGAAATCTATAATCACTAGTCAACAACTTTTATAGGATTTTCTAGTTCAGGTTCGCTATCCCTGACCTACATCAAAGCGTGCGCGTCGTCGTTTAGGGCATCGAATACATTATATTTTGCTCTCTATGTGGTGCTTGAAGTTGTTGTAGAAATCCACATCGGTACTGTCAGTTTTGGCTCTCTTTACCTCGACTGCGCCTCGCCAGCGGTCGGCGGCGTGGCGCGCTATCTCCATCCGTTTCTGCTTTTTGATCTGGTGCCTTTTGTACACCACTTCGATAACTATGAGAACTATTCCTCCGATAATGCCCGCTAAAACCAGTATGAACACTCCAGCCATGTTTTTCAAGCCTAATGTGTTCGGTGTCTTTTCGTTTTCTTCGCAGTTTAGCATGTTGTTTCTCAGTATCCATTGGTTATCTAGCGATTCCATTATCCCACCTAAAAAGAAGACGGGTTTAGAAACGAATTAACGTAATCGGTAGGTACCTACAAATTATCAAAGTGTTGTCAGGTACTCACTTTCGTGAAAGTCCAATATAGCAAGTGTTACTAAATCAGCCCAAGGCGATCCTTTTTGCAAGCCCACTCCGTACCCTGATCTTCCAAATAGCTCACCGGCAGTCACCAGCTCACAATCCTGTGCTGCTTCAAACTCCAATCGTGAAGAATCCCAAATAAACGCCATGAGTTTCCTGTAAACATTGTTGAGTAAAATAACATCTAAATCGATATGATTTAGTTTTAAAATTGATTGTCTTTCTTACCCGCCCTTCACATCTTCAATAGCCTGCTCAGCGTTGTCATAATTATTGGCTTCCATAGTCCGGTACATGTTAGATAGTTCGACCTGTCTTCGGAAGTACATGTCCACCGCTGATCCTTTCACTGTAGCGCACGTAAGGTTCTCCATTGTATTACGTAACTGGAAGTTAAACACATCCAAGTAAAGTGGTTACTTTCGCTGCGATAGATTGATTTAACGCAATTCTTAAGCGATGGTACTTTTGGACTCACCCTTGCGTCATTGATCCCAGTGAGCTTGGTTTTAGGGCGTTCAAGTACAAGGAAAGCGGCCAAGTTAGCAGTGTACGAAGCTACGATGATCATAGCGAATCCTGCCCAGACCATACCGAGAACTCGCGCCGAAAAGCTTCTGGGGGTCCCTGAAAACAATTAACATTACTCCAGTCTGTTTCGTTCAAACATTTTTGGAATGTTTATCGAAAAAGTGGGTCAAATTACCTTCACCAATGCCGCTGTTTAGAAGAACGCCCCATGCAAACCAGATAGCACTGGATAAATTCAAAGCGTCCTCTTCGGTTCCGTCAATGTTAGCCAGCTTAAATCTCCCGAACGGAGAGAATCTGTCCAGAAGATACAACACCAGAGCCACCACGTGGACAGACACCATGACGAGAATCCAGAGTGTGTTGGAGAACGGTTGCAAGAAAGACACCAGGGTTGAAGATCTTGACGGCTGCAAAAATATCATGTGAGTATTTTACAATGCGCTACATCGATAGGTAACGTCGTACAGGTTGCAAGTTATTACAGAGGGTATTGTATTAGATTAAATTAGTTGTTTCAATAAGAACAGCTTGCTATCTTTCGACGACCACTGAGGTGCGGCAGGCGAAGGTCCGCCTGCGACGACGCAGGAGGTTGTGGGTTCGATTCCTGCCTCGGGACAAATGTTTGTACGGTCTGCAGATATTTGTCAGGGTGTTCTGGATGTTTTCTATGTATAAAAAACATATCTATGTAGTGTATTGTATTAAGTATATCGGTTATCTAGTACCCATAATACAAGCTCTGTTTAGCTTGGGGCTAGATAATGCACTGTGAATTGTCCAGCACTATTGATTTATTTTAGAATTTTCATTTTACCGAAAAGTTGGAACTTTTTATTTATAATTTATTAATTAAGTATATGTATTTGGTAATAGGAAAATTGGCTTCAAACTTAAAAGGGAGGCTAGGTATCTGTCGCTGCATCTCTCTGTACCAATCTGCTTACCTTCTTTTCCAGTATAGTGATGCCCTGATACTTGAATGGTTTGCTGAACTCTATGAACTCTGCTCGTTCAGGGTTGATAGTCAACGGTGCGACTATCATGTCAGCACGTTCGTATACCAACTCTCCTGTTGGTCAAAGTTCATATCAAGTCAAATCCTTAGAAGAAACAATGTAAATAATCTAGACGACCTCAGCGAGCGAAGGTCCGACTGCGATGCAGGTTTCGGTTTCGATTCTCAATGCAGTTCATGTTTTTGTTTGATCTGCAGGCATTTGTGCCGGGTCTGCTGGGTTTGTATGTATTATGTACCTTTATAAGTATCCATAGCCATTAAGTATCCATAGCACATGCTCTGCTTACTTTGGGATACAGATGATGCGTATAGTACAGTTTTATTTTAATAAAGAAGAAGAAATCAAGAAAATGACTTTACCGATCAGTCCTGTCCATTCCTTCTTGGATCCTGGTACAGAGTAGTTCTTTATGATGTAATGCCCGAACTGTCCATCGGGAGACAAGGCCAGAGAGTAAGTGAAGTTTATTGCACGGGATAGATATCGCAGTAGATCCATACAAAATCCTTTGCAGCAATACAGTTGATCTAGAAAATGAGTGGAAACGTTCAACCATCAAAGAACCTCTGGTTGCTTTCAAAATGCTTCTAGATTACAACATGAACGTGATCTATACCTGTATCTTCGCTGGCATTATAATGCGGACACGGTATTTCTTCAGGGTTGCACTCGCTTCCGTCGTCGATTCTTCTAGCGTAGACAAACGGTTTCTCTTCAATCGTCAGCACCTAAAAACGGTTATTAAACTTTAATAAATGGACTTGGGCATTGTGTTTACTGAAATACATTGTCTAAGTCGATTTATAAAAATTTTCAATGATAATCCATACCTTTAGATGTGTTGGAATCATGAATCCTTCTGGTTTTGAAGGACTCCGCCCCATCCAAATAATCTCTTGCTCTTTTAACTCCAATCGCATTTTCTGAGTTTCCTATAAAGACCAGAATTGTGTTTAAATGTAACGTCTATAGGTACATTATCCAGTTTACTAGGCAGGCCTTAGGTAAGAACTTGCCAAAGAAATTTTATATTGTATTTATCTGCACTTGCCTTGGCGTAGAAATATTTCCCCACAGCGACATGCTCCCCTTGTGCTCTCACATTCACCATGTCGTATTCTGCGTGCACTCTGTCCCCATGATCATCAAAAGCTACATGCCCTGTTGCACCGTTCTCCAGACTTTGTTTCCTGATGTAGTCAAATAGGAGACGTCCTGTAGTCCATATCGATCCTGAATTATCGCAGTCTGAAGGTGGAGCGTGGATCTCTTCAGATTTGTTCATGTCGCGTATAGCAGAAGCGAGGACGTATCTACAAGTAAAATATTCAATTAATTCGTGAAATGATCTCGCAATTTTATAAGATTTCGGTTCGTTTGCGTACATGGAATCCTGAATATGTGCTCGTTCGTTCGTGGCATTGACTAGCCGAAGGCCCAAGAGACCTTCTGGTGCATTGGCAGCATCAAGAGCTTGTTCCGTCACCATCCAGACGTATCCAGCTGTTGTCATGTTCAGATATGTCGCGTCGCGGAATATAATCTCTGCGTCAGTTTTGCTGAAATGGAATCAACAAAGTTTTGTAGCAATAGCGACAATTTTATGCTACGATCGTATAATATGATAATGACAATAATATGACCGTCTATAATTTTAATGCATTTTTACCTGGCATACATGAGAAAGACTCTTGCTTGAGCCCCTTTAACATCCATCAGTCGATCAGTGAAAGATTCCAAACCAGGTTCGAACTCGATTACCTGTTCCACAACAACTTTGCGGTCAACATCCTCATCTATACTCTGAGATGTTGTTTGAAATCTGAAAGAATACACATAAATGAGCCTTGAACCTCATTTGTCAGCTATTTCCAATGGTTACTCTACCTCCCGAGGATTGCTCGACCGTCAGTATCAGAGCTGTGGATAACGATGACCTTCATGTAGTTGAAATGTTTCAAGACATCCACCCAAACGTCTGCTTGATGAGAATACGGAGGAACGGTTCTGAGGAAGGATACATGGATGTTCTTGTCCGAAAAAGCTGAGTCTCTGGAAGATATACCGATAACCGGAATGTGGTAGAAGCCGCTTGTGTAGGAAACTGCGGCTGGCGACAGATCCCCTGTTAGAGGATGTGAAACCACCACTGCATAGACCTGAAAAGATCACTCTTTTTATCAACTTATACACGAGAGTGAAGGAACCTAAAGAACATGACCTATGTCTACAAAACCAAGCTAGGTCAAGTAAAAATATCACTTACTCTGTGTGCAATCAGGTCCTTGCAAACGTTGAGAGCTGTCTTGATTGGATTGGTATCCATAAGAATAGAATAGTCATGATAGGTCACTCCACGTGGCACATAAACATCCTTGAAGTTAAGTTTCTGAAATTTAAATGTAAAATTTATTAAGTGTTTAAATTGGGAAAGAAAATAAATAAGAGCCAACAACTAAGTAGATATATAGATATAAATCGGGCTGGTTAACTTAAGCACTATCGACTTACCGATATGGTATCCTTGAAGAAGGCAATAGATTCATTGCTGGACAGAACTCCCCCGACATTGTAGTAAGTGGGGTTGGAGAACCTCCTGCGATCGATGTCTGCAAACACCAGAGTGTTGCAGCACAGCAGGAGTAAGAAAGGAATCCACATCTTGGCCTAAAATATTCATAGTCATATAAAAAAAAAACTTTCCCACATTCTATAACAATGAGTACCTAGGTAAGTATGATGAATGAATTGTTAGGCAGAAAAACTGTCTCCGCCAAAGGATTTGTCAAAACATAAATAACTTCGTAAAGAGGGTGCGCTCTAAAATTAATAGGCTGTAATGTGATCTCCTAAAGACCATCATGCGTTTGGGAGCCTAAAACTTTTGATTAACGTTGAATAATTGAGATACTACGCCCTCACAAGACACTACAATATTCACAAACAGGGCCTGTCTACTCCGAAACGCTTCATTGCTAAGAACTTACCGCTAGCTGGCCAAAATCACGACTTTTTCCTTTCAGCTGTGCATTTTTGAGAAGATACTACATCTTACGTAATCGAAATAGACGGAGGAAGCTGTACTTGGACCCTCATCCCGTGTTGCTGTGACAACAGCGCAGGCGCCAAGTTTGGTAATCAATCGTGCATGTCACGTCGCGAGATGTAACGTTGAATGGGGTGGGAGGATATTTGTTCCGGGCGTTCTGGATTATTTTCTATGTATTACTATTATACATAATAACTATGTTACTTAAGTATTGTATTAAGTATAAAAGTCTTCTAGTACCCATAACACAAGCTTAGCTCTGCTAAACTTGGGGCTAGGATGCTGTGAGGATTGTCCAGCATTATTTATTTATTTAATGCAGCTCAGTGGTGGGGAAGAATTAGAATGAAGAAAATTATTTGGTTCAATACTATATTTATTCAACTAAAATGTTTAGAACAACAGCGATTACAATATAAACACGATTTTTAATCCTATTTAGACAAATTCTTGAAAACGAATATTATCTTAGTCTAAAGCCACTAGAATAACTACCTATCCATCTAAAGCATAACAAAAAAGTGCCGTCTAGCATCAGGTCGCCAACCATCAAACACGTGCAGAGGAGTTTATCTTGTCGTCTGCTTCTAAGACCAGTTCCAAGGATTCGGAGTCCACGGGGCAGGAGCAGGAGTCCAGGGCGTCCAAGCGGGCCAGTCGACAGGCGAGGGGCGGAGCGCCGCGGCGGCTGCGGTGGCGGCGTGGTGCGCAGCGCCCGCCGCGCCCGCCGCTCCCGTGCTTTGTATCACGGACAGTTTTAGGGCTTCTATGTCTGAAAGAAGATGAAGGTCGTTCATTAACAAAAAAAAGATTTCAATTAAGACTGAAAGTCTTCAACAATCTTAGCTATTTCACAAAAGTTTGATAAGCTTTACAACGAAAATTTTATTTGTACCATCTGCATCGTAGGTACATGAAATACATTTGAACGTCTGCGTCGCTTTTCATCTAACATAGCCAATAACACTCAAGGTCAATATGAAGTCTTTGACGACCTCCGTGGCGCGGCGGGCGAAGGTCCGCCTGCGACGCAAGGGTTGCGGGTTCGATTCCCGCCTAGGAACAAATTTGTGTACGATCTGCAGTAATTTGTTCCGTTAGTCTGGGTGTTTTCTATGTATAATAAAAAAATATCTATCTATGTACCTATATAATGTATATGTATATATCAGTTATCTAGTACCCGTAGCTTACTTTGGGGCTAGATGGTGCTGTGTGGATTGTCCAGCATTATTTATTTATTTATTTATGAGATATCATTAAGTGTCTTTGTCTCCTACCCTTTCCTTCTAATGTTTGTTCATCAGCTGCTCATAACTTTAGTACGTACCTAACTTAGGTCTTAGGTACCTGCGTTCTGTAGCCTGGCAGCCTGATGATGTGCAGCCCGTTGGATAGCCTTAGCCGCGGCCGCCTCTCGGGCCGCCGCCACCTTCTGTGCCACGGCCACGCGAGCCCTGGCGGACGCGAGCTGGGCTTGAGCCTGCACCGCCGCTTGAGCAGCCTCCAGAGCGTGAGCCCTGGCAAGACGGGCTGCCTCTTCACTGCGAAAAACAAACTAATTTTAAAGATATCGCAAACCACCAACGACTTTGAGTATCGTAAAGTTTGCGACTTCACTGAGTTTCTTGAAACATAGCTAAGAAAGAACACTTGATCGAGGCACATTTCAAACAAAATCAGAGAGCGGCGAACGCATTGATTGGATCGATGATTAAAATTCAAATCCATTCATACAATATGGAGCTTCGATGCCACAGAGTTCATTTTCAAAATTTCTTTGTTAACATAATAAAATATAAGATTACAGAGGACTATTGTAGATTTAATTCTAGTACCTACTGTAAAAATAACTTTTGATCAGTTTTTTGTAAGCCATAAAAAACTTGTTAAGATTGCATTACCTAATCTGGAATTAATTTTTTTGGAGTCCAGTTTTCCCCCTTGAGAAATTTTTTTCAAGGGGGAAAACAATGACCGTAACTTGTGGAGGACAAGTTACGGTCATCCAACAAAGCCCTGCGCTTAGATAGGTATTATCTGGCATTGGTTAGGCATGCTACCACCGACCTCTTATGAGCGGCTTGCGCTGCCGCGACGCCTTTAACACTGGCAGCGCTCTGGTGCTCCAGTGCCGCGTGTTTGGCCGCTGCTACCTCGTGCTGGGCGGCCATCACGGCACCTGCAGCCGCCTTCGCTGCTGCCACTGCGCCGGCTACATCGGAGCTTGAATCTGTTTGATTGCAAATATTAAATCCTCTTATAGGTTATCTATCGCAGCGGGGGAGAGTCCGCCTGCGACGCAAGAGGTTGCGGGTTCGATTCCCGCCTCGGAACAAATTTGTGTATGATCTGCAGAAATGTGTTCCGTTGGTCTGGGTGTTTACTATCTATAATAAAAAATATCTATCTATGTAGTATATTGTATTAAGTATATCAGTTATCTAGTACCCATAACACAAGCTCTGCTTAGCTTGGGGCTAGATAATGCTGTGTGAATTGTCCAGCATTATATTATTATTATTATTATGTATTAAATATATCAGTTATCTAGTACCCATAACACAATCTTTGAGTAGCTTACTTTGGGCTAGATAGTGCTGTGTGGATTGTCCAGCATTATTTATTTATTATTTTATTATCTATCATTATGGTATAGGTAGTCGTTACCTGGTAGAACATTTCACATCATCATCAGCCTATGCAAGTCCACTGCTGCTCGGTAGACGTAGTAGTCAGAGAATAACAACAGCTACAGCTGCTGCGCCCTCTAGGTGTCGCATAAAACCAGCGCACAGTAACACCATCGTTACTGTACATCATACTGAGCGACGACCTTTTTTGACGTCACGTTTGTTAGTTTTATTTGCTTGTACCAACTTTAATTGTATTTTTTGTGGCACAGAATAAATACTTTTTACTTTACTTCATTTACTAGAATACCTAAACATAAAATAATACTAATACGTAGTGTAGGACGGTCTACGTAACTCCGCTGGCAAATGCTGGATCTGGCAAGCTAAAGACTGCGCTATGGCCCTATTGCGGGCTCTCGCAATAGGCCCATAGCGCTTCGCTGCTGTTGTTTACTAGCAATGATGATGATGATGATGATTTTACATAAGGAAAACATGGATTCTAGACAGATTTAATAGCATCATGCACTGGTAGAGGTACCTATGCTATACATATTATTAAAAAGGAAAAATTGGTGCCGTGTTGTGGTTATGTGCCAAAATTACTGAATGGATCGCCGAAATTGGTTGAAATTTGGTGTCCGGCAAAAACACTATTAGGGTTTCGAGATCGGAGATCGGTTTCGAAACCCATAAGGTCTTGCCTTGTCTATCCTTTTTTCCCTCTTTAATATCTCAGCAACTACCGCAGCTATTAATTTGAAATTTAAAGTAATAATACATTTCGTGCGCCTGTACGGCGAGAGAAAAAAAGAAAAAAATGAAAATGAAAATTTTCCATACAAATTGTGATGCCGATGTTTTAAAAGAGACCTACAAAGTCAAGTGGGGTATCAAATGAAAGGTATTAGTTTGTATTATTTCAAAATAGTTTTTGAAATTTTGTAGGTTTTATACCTTTCGAAATATTTTGAAAAAAGTCGAAAAAATACCCATCCCCCCCCTTATCTCCGAAGTTTGCAGAGAAATCCATTTAAAATGTATGGAGCGTTTGTAAATATGGATCTATATTTTAATGGAAAAATATAGAGAAGTCCGTGACTAGAACAATTTTTGAAAAATGGTCAATAAGGGGGATAATTTCCAAATGTGGGAGCTACCCCACCGAATGGGATATCAAATTAAAGGTATCAGTTTGTACATTTCAAAATAATTTTTAAAATTTCTGTAGATTACATATTTTACGAAATATCTTAAAAAAGTCGAAAAATTTACCATAACCCCCTATCACCGAAGCATAAAGCATGCAGAGAGATCCATCCGAAATGGAGGTTGGTATTTTTAGGTGCTCATTAAATTGCGAAGTCTCTTACCGGTACCTTTAGCACATATTTGTTGACAAACGTTCAAAACCCTCGGCGCGCGTGTTACACTCGCACTTGACGGATCTGGTTTTTAACATAGTGTGCATGCATTTTGTTAACGCTCGCATTCAAAGACAATGCCACACTTTGATGTTAGGGCGTATCTAACGGCTTAAATCTTTGTACTAGGGTTCTGGTAAGGACCTTCTCCTTAAACGGTCTTTTAGAATAGTGGTTGTGGTTATGGTGGGTTCCTAATGAACTGCTGCTCGTGGAATACACCGTTATCGTTCCCTGTTGGTTGCGTTGTGGGAGCAGTCGGTTATGATGGACTGTGTCAGAGAGGTGATGAGGTCTGACCTTGGTCTGGTTGGAGAGCGACCACGAGACCTCTTGCCCTCCATTCTGCTCTGGACCATGAGACGCTCCATCGAGTCTTCAATCCATGCCACGTGCCCAAAGAACTTCACTAGTCGGTAGGGACATAGAGCTGATCAAAGTAAAGTGGCAGTCTTACCATGCACAGGTTGGGGCCAGACGGCTGCGGAAGGCCACACTGGCGCAGAATGCTCCCAGCCTGAAAGACTTCTCTTCTCTGGCACGCTACCTTCTGCAGCCAGCAGAAGAGATGCTGCAACCATCTGTGGATTAAACAATACTTGTCAGCACACGATGCTGCACATTCCGTTTCATTTCCAGTCCATCCCAAGGTTGCCTGGAAGAGATCGCTTTTAGCGATAAGGCCGCCCTTTATACTTCCTTTTTTCTAAGCATTTTCTTTGTATTGTTTCCTGTATTTGTGTGGTATAATAAAGTGTTTTCTATCTATCTATCTATCTATCCGTGTCGAACATGCACACAGTTACTGCTCCTTTATCAAGTAGGTTCCTAAGACATCCACAGCCGGTCATCATCATCATCAGCAGATCATGACGACCTCAGTGGCGCAGAGGGCGAGAGTCCGCCTGTGACGCAGGAGGTTGCGGGTTCGATTCCCGCCTCGGAACAAATTTGTGTACGATCTGCAGTTTGTTCCGTTGGTCTGGGTGTTTCCTATGTACTTACAATTATAAAAAATATCTATCTATGTATATAATGTATTAAATACATCAGTTATCTAGTAACCATAACACAAGCTTTGAGTAGCCTACTTTGGGGCTAGATGGTGCTGTGTGGATTGTCCAGCATTATTATTATTATTATTAATATAATAACTAGTATTTTATAAGTGCGCGAGCTGCAAGCAGCTCGCGTCGGTGGCTGTCACAGTGTTCGTTATAAATGTTATCCCCTTTTTTCGTAACCTACGTCTTTGATTTTTTCGAAATTGATAACCAAGAGTGGAGACTGCGATTAAAGAATGTCAGCCATCTTGGATTTTGAAATGAACATCTTTTTCGTAATCTACACTGTCAAGTTAGTCGAAAACGATACCCATATCAGTTTTTTGATTTGGGCGGGGTCCGGGGGGGCTGGGCGCGGGGGGTCACAGCACGGCTCGCTTCGCTCGCCGTGCTAATCCCCTGTAGTCGCATTGCGGTTCGCTTCGCTCACCGCAATACGTCGCCGCTCGTGCTGCCACACGGCAAGGCTCGCTTCGCTCGCCTTGCGGTGTGACGTATTGCGGTTCGCTTCGCTCACCGCAATCCGGCGCACGCCCGCCGTCATGAAATTCGTAATCCTCGCCCCCATGTTAGTCGAAAACGATACCCATATCAGATTTTTTGATGGGGGCGGGGTTCGGGGGGGCGAGTTTCGGGGGGGCTGGGCGCGGGGGGTCACAGCACGGCTCGCTTCGCTCGCCGTGCTGTTCCTCCGTAGTCGCATTGCGGCTCGCTTCGCTCGCCGCAATGCTCCACCCTAAAAAGTGGTCAAAATATGGGCTAAAAATGGCAAAATTTCAGTTTTTTCATAAAAAGGAGAGTCCAGAGGGGCGGGGGGCGAAATTTTTTTTTGCAATCAAAATTATATTAAACCTTCTACACGAACGTGAAAAAACTTTTCTTCTATCGTACTTAGTTTGGGAGATATCAAAAGGGGGGGGTGAAAATTGGGGAGGGAGGGGGGGTTATTTTTTTTTCTTCCAATTCGAAAAGATACCCTCTATACGATCCCGCAATCAAAACTCTTCTATCACGACGGCATCTCGTAGCACTCTCAAAAGGGGGGTCCTGGGGGGCAAGGGGGGGTAATTTTTTTTTCGCAATAAAAATCACTTGTCTTCCTCTATACACCCCTTATAAAAAAAATTAACCTAATTGCTCTGTGGCAAAGAAGGGGGGGAGGGGTGGGCTCTGGGGGGGCAAATCTCGAAAAGTCGGAATTTTCCCCAAGTCACCCCCCACCCCCCTACACGATTCTGCAAAAAAAAACATACCTCCCCCTCCACCATCATGGAGAACAATTGTGTCAATCAGTCAGTGAGTCAGTCAGTCAGTCAGTCAGTCAGTGAGTGGTAATCGAGCTTTAATATAATAAAAAAACATACCTTAAATATGACCATTTACAGCATGTAATTTAAATGAATATTGTCGAAGATATTACAGATTTAAAATGCAGGGACATATCGGTTGCATGGCACCGGCGGCCGGGGGGCCGATTCTGTAGTATATTTAGTATCAGCATTGCACCCGTGCGAAGCCGGGGCGGGTCGCTACTAATATTATTAATTCGAAAGTACCTAACTCCGTCTGTCTGGTACCTTTTCACGCCTAAACGGCTGAACGGATCTTGAATACGGGGGATACGGTCTACCTCTCTGTCAAATGAAATTTGACAGAGAGGTAGACCGTATCCCAGGGACAGTCATAGGCTACCTTTTATCCCGGTAAATTACTTGCGAAGCCGCGGGCAGAAGCTAGTAGTATATAAAGATAGGTCCCGAACTCATAAAAAAAATCGAACTTTCTGATTTGTTTTCGTGCAAACGCTAATCTTCTATGCAAGTGACATAACGGTTGGTTTTGCACGACAATGAAAACGAAACTTCGATTTTCCTTTTCTGAGTAGGACCCCAGGACTCACCAAAATCTTGTAAGCCATGGCAAGTGAACTGGTTGCGAAGAAGGCCGAGGAAGGTGTGTTATCGCTGAGATTGACTCTAGACATTTTATATGAGTGGACACGGAAGAACATTAAAGTAGATACATCTACCTCCTATCATACCTATTACCTAGGGGCCAACATTTAGAAAGGGATCGCCACATTTCATAGGAAATTAAATAGGTAATTGTAGCGTTGCCGTTGAAATCCAATCCCGCACTAAATCTCAAGCTCGCAAGCCCGCGGGATCGAGAACATCAATCCCTGGGATCGGTGGTATTTACGGGACTGGAAAAAAATCGTACATTTTCATCTTTTTTCATTTTCGTCAGTACCGAAATGTGCTAACCAACTACACCACGAGGTCAAGTGACGCTGGAGTCGAAAATCTTTGCGACTTTCTACGGACTGTAGCGCCGCGCCGGTAGCGCCGTTAGCTCCACCTACAAGGGAAACATTAACATAATCATCATTTTCTTCCTTTAAGTTTAAGATCAAGCAGCCTAAGTTAATTACTCTTAGCTTGGAGTAAATAACAGCACTGACCTCAATAAAAAACCCCAGGATAAAAACCTATAAAAGGAAAGACGTAAGGCGCAAAAATAAATTATTGTTTATTTACATGAAAACTACGCAACTAATTAAGAAATTGGCTTGAAGGAACCAAAAAATTGTGTAAATAGAGTGCGTATAACGATTGTAATTCGTTTAATCACACAAATATCATGAATGCGAAATTTGAATGTTTAGATGTACAGTGGGCATCAGAATTAAGTATCCCCCTTGTCTACAAAATATTTTCTATAACTTCTATTCGCTTGTAACCAATTTTCACATGCAAAAACTAATCACGCCGTTCAGGCTCGAACCACCCACCCGTATACTTATAGACTCGAATTCTCGACAGTAAACCAACTGAGCTATTTGGCTTTTGAACAAAGGGTTCAATTTTGTCTACAGGTCTAATTAGTCCCCAGTTTCAATGCCAAGTCTTACTAACATTTTATTTATTTTACAAATGCGGGTAGGGTTTGATTTGATATCGTTTGTAGCGAACAAAGTAATTGTCACTCGTCTAATTTCGTGTGGTTTGCTTTGTGCGTATCTCCGAGAGTTTTGAGCATTTTGATTAAAAAAATATTTATGAACATTTGGCCCCACATTCTCCTTAAAATTTTTGGTTTACCAACGAAAATTCGAAATTGTTATACTAGTTAACATGTCTGTTCTTTCGAGTAAACAAATTATTTCTTTATACATAATTATCTATTATGGTAAACCTTTCACTAATTACAAATATTATTTTGTTATTAAAACTATTATTTCGTTACTTAATCTCCTATATACTTAGTATTTATTGTATAATGTTGTAGGCGTTATTTAATAAAAGTATTTTTAATACCTAATTTGTGTTTTTTTAATTAACTTGCCATGAAGCCCATAAAGAATAATATTAATTAAAACTCTTGCATAATGCAACGAGTATAGATAGCATTTGATAAAATAAAAAATCAAAACGAAACATCGCTCACGAGATTCGAACCCTGTCACTCAAAGCTTGTATTAATTTGCCTGTTACTGCCGCTAAGCCAAGATGTTACCTACAGACCTTCTCGAAATTATGAGTGTAGTTACCAAAACAAAAATGAAATAAAATTAGCAATTATAAAAACATTGCATTTTAGAGATACAAAACAAACAATTTTGTTGGAATCGTCAAAAAATATCAAAAGAAAATGGAAAATTCTTAATAACATGTAGTTTTAATCTCCCAATGTCCAACGTTCGGCGGCAGGATTAGAACCCACATACATAGAGAGAGGGGGGTACTTAACTGTGAAGCTGTCTGTACCTATGGATGGATAGATAGATGGATGGATGGATGAAGGAATTGATGTTTTTTACCTCTTCACACCAAAATTACTGAACGGATCGGGCTGAAATTTTGCGTACAGCTAATTCTTATCCTGGAATCAAACATGGGCTAATTTCATTCCATAAATCAGTTTACATAGGATAGAAAACGTTTCCACAGAAGCAACGCGTGCGAAGGCGCGGGCAGAAACT
The DNA here is from genome assembly GCA_949316285.1 of Eupithecia subumbrata. NCBI lineage: Eukaryota > Metazoa > Arthropoda > Insecta > Lepidoptera > Geometridae > Eupithecia > Eupithecia subumbrata. The sequence continues at coordinate 12,948,349 of OX438632.1, read as the reverse complement.
AGTTTTATAATAATTTTCTTTTAAATTTGAGTTCTTACTTGTGGTTAACCGAAAGTGATCAATTTCAAGTTACGCTAGACTAGACAGTAGATACCCCTCGAGCCCATTGTATTTGAACATAAGACGTTGACAAGAACAAAATTAAAAATTTTAAAAACCCCAGACAGATTTTCATGAAATATGGCTAAGAAGACTCGGGATAAAAATATCTATATCACAAAAAAAAAACTAAACGAAAATCGGTTCATCCGTTTGGGAGCTACGATACCTACCACAGACAGATACACAGACAGACACGTTAAACTTAGAAAACCCCTCTCTTTTTGCGTCGGGGGTCAAAAAAGATGAAAATGTACGATTTTTTTCCAGTCCCGTAAATACCACCGATCCCAGGGATTGATGTTCTCGATCCCGCGGGCTTGCGAGCTTGAGATTTAGTGCGGGATTGGATTTCAACGGCAACGCTACAATTACCTATTTAATTTCCTATGAAATGTGGCGATCCCTTTCTAAATGTTGGCCCCTAGGTAATAGGTATGATAGGAGGTAGATGTATCTACTTTAATGTTCTTCCGTGTCCACTCATATAAAATGTCTAGAGTCAATCTCAGCGATAACACACCTTCCTCGGCCTTCTTCGCAACCAGTTCACTTGCCATGGCTTACAAGATTTTGGTGAGTCCTGGGGTCCTACTCAGAAAAGGAAAATCGAAGTTTCGTTTTCATTGTCGTGCAAAACCAACCGTTATGTCACTTGCATAGAAGATTAGCGTTTGCACGAAAACAAATCAGAAAGTTCGATTTTTTTTATGAGTTCGGGACCTATCTTTATATACTACTAGCTTCTGCCCGCGGCTTCGCAAGTAATTTACCGGGATAAAAGGTAGCCTATGACTGTCCCTGGGATACGGTCTACCTCTCTGTCAAATGAAATTTGACAGAGAGGTAGACCGTATCCCAGGGACAGTCATAGGCTACCTTTTATCCCGGTAAATTACTTGCGAAGCCGCGGGCAGAAGCTAGTAGTATATAAAGATAGGTCCCGAACTCATAAAAAAAATCGAACTTTCTGATTTGTTTTCGTGCAAACGCTAATCTTCTATGCAAGTGACATAACGGTTGGTTTTGCACGACAATGAAAACGAAACTTCGATTTTCCTTTTCTGAGTAGGACCCCAGGACTCACCAAAATCTTGTAAGCCATGGCAAGTGAACTGGTTGCGAAGAAGGCCGAGGAAGGTGTGTTATCGCTGAGATTGACTCTAGACATTTTATATGAGTGGACACGGAAGAACATTAAAGTAGATACATCTACCTCCTATCATACCTATTACCTAGGGGCCAACATTTAGAAAGGGATCGCCACATTTCATAGGAAATTAAATAGGTAATTGTAGCGTTGCCGTTGAAATCCAATCCCGCACTAAATCTCAAGCTCGCAAGCCCGCGGGATCGAGAACATCAATCCCTGGGATCGGTGGTATTTACGGGACTGGAAAAAAATCGTACATTTTCATCTTTTTTGACCCCCGACGCAAAAAGAGAGGGGTTTTCTAAGTTTAACGTGTCTGTCTGTGTATCTGTCTGTGGTAGGTATCGTAGCTCCCAAACGGATGAACCGATTTTCGTTTAGTTCTTTTTTGTGATATAGATATTTTTATCCCGAGTCTTCTTAGCCATATTTCATGAAAATCTGTCTGGGGTTTTTAAAATTTTTAATTTTGTTCTTGTCAACGTCTTATGTTCAAATACAATGGGCTCGAGGGGTATCTACTGTCTAGTCTAGCGTAACTTGAAATTGATCACTTTCGGTTAACCACAAGTAAGAACTCAAATTTAAAAGAAAATTATTATAAAACTAGTTTCTGCCCGCGCCTTCGCACGCGTTGCTTCTGTGGAAACGTTTTCTATCCTATGTAAACTGATTTATGGAATGAAATTAGCCCATGTTTGATTCCAGGATAAGAATTAGCTGTACGCAAAATTTCAGCCCGATCCGTTCAGTAATTTTGGTGTGAAGAGGTAAAAAACATCAATTCCTTCATCCATCCATCCATCTATCTATCCATCCATAGGTACAGACAGCTTCACAGTTAAGTACCCCCCTCTCTCTATGTATGTGGGTTCTAATCCTGCCGCCGAACGTTGGACATTGGGAGATTAAAACTACATGTTATTAAGAATTTTCCATTTTCTTTTGATATTTTTTGACGATTCCAACAAAATTGTTTGTTTTGTATCTCTAAAATGCAATGTTTTTATAATTGCTAATTTTATTTCATTTTTGTTTTGGTAACTACACTCATAATTTCGAGAAGGTCTGTAGGTAACATCTTGGCTTAGCGGCAGTAACAGGCAAATTAATACAAGCTTTGAGTGACAGGGTTCGAATCTCGTGAGCGATGTTTCGTTTTGATTTTTTATTTTATCAAATGCTATCTATACTCGTTGCATTATGCAAGAGTTTTAATTAATATTATTCTTTATGGGCTTCATGGCAAGTTAATTAAAAAAACACAAATTAGGTATTAAAAATACTTTTATTAAATAACGCCTACAACATTATACAATAAATACTAAGTATATAGGAGATTAAGTAACGAAATAATAGTTTTAATAACAAAATAATATTTGTAATTAGTGAAAGGTTTACCATAATAGATAATTATGTATAAAGAAATAATTTGTTTACTCGAAAGAACAGACATGTTAACTAGTATAACAATTTCGAATTTTCGTTGGTAAACCAAAAATTTTAAGGAGAATGTGGGGCCAAATGTTCATAAATATTTTTTTAATCAAAATGCTCAAAACTCTCGGAGATACGCACAAAGCAAACCACACGAAATTAGACGAGTGACAATTACTTTGTTCGCTACAAACGATATCAAATCAAACCCTACCCGCATTTGTAAAATAAATAAAATGTTAGTAAGACTTGGCATTGAAACTGGGGACTAATTAGACCTGTAGACAAAATTGAACCCTTTGTTCAAAAGCCAAATAGCTCAGTTGGTTTACTGTCGAGAATTCGAGTCTATAAGTATACGGGTGGGTGGTTCGAGCCTGAACGGCGTGATTAGTTTTTGCATGTGAAAATTGGTTACAAGCGAATAGAAGTTATAGAAAATATTTTGTAGACAAGGGGGATACTTAATTCTGATGCCCACTGTACATCTAAACATTCAAATTTCGCATTCATGATATTTGTGTGATTAAACGAATTACAATCGTTATACGCACTCTATTTACACAATTTTTTGGTTCCTTCAAGCCAATTTCTTAATTAGTTGCGTAGTTTTCATGTAAATAAACAATAATTTATTTTTGCGCCTTACGTCTTTCCTTTTATAGGTTTTTATCCTGGGGTTTTTTATTGAGGTCAGTGCTGTTATTTACTCCAAGCTAAGAGTAATTAACTTAGGCTGCTTGATCTTAAACTTAAAGGAAGAAAATGATGATTATGTTAATGTTTCCCTTGTAGGTGGAGCTAACGGCGCTACCGGCGCGGCGCTACAGTCCGTAGAAAGTCGCAAAGATTTTCGACTCCAGCGTCACTTGACCTCGTGGTGTAGTTGGTTAGCACATTCCGGTACTGACGAAAGGATGCGAATTCAAGTCCCGCCGAAGACGTAAATTTTCACGATGTTATTTAATTTATTAGAAATTTGCCAGAGTGTGAGGCTTACGCACTATAAAAATAAAAACTTTAGAATAAGATGATGTTTATGATGAAAGTATCAAATCTGTTTATTCCATTTTTTGAGCTGTAATTTTGGGGTTAAGATCCAAGTACCCAGGAGGCTTAGAAAAAGAAGTCTAGGGTATAATCCATCTACCTACGGCTGGAGGTCATATTATCGATGACATATTGAGGTCATTTGGCGTTATTTTGGCGTAACCGTCCATGGAACTATTAATACGGTTGTCCTATTGTTTTCTTAAGTGGATAGAGATGCGGATACGCCTCAACAAAATGTCAATTTTATACCAGAGAGACAGTAGAGGGGCGCTTTGAATCGGCACAATATGAAATGAAATGAAATGAAATGAAATTATTTATTGTAGACACTGTGTACAAAAAACATCTTAAAATCTAGGTGGAACAAAAGTTTATCCATTAATTATGGACGTACAATGTTTAACTTATATAACTAGGTAATTTATTGATTATAAAATTCTTTAATGTCATAAAAACATTTATCTAAGAGCCACCTACGGAGTTTTGTCTTGAATTTACTAGTAGGCAGTTCTCTTATGTCTCTAGGAATTTTATTAAATACTTTAACTTTAACAGTCATGGTAGAGCAATTTTTCTCACTCAGTGCAGTTTTGTGTAGGGGCAATATAAGCCTAGTGGGATCTCTATTTTTTATTACAGAGTTGTTTTTATCTTTATATTGGTTAAAAAATGAAGCGTGCTCTTTTACAAAACAGCCAATTTGAAAAATGTATAAACTAGTGAGCGTTTAGAGTTTATGTTTCCTAGAGAGAGGCTTGCATGACTCTAATGGGCCTATTCCAAAAACGGCTCTTACACACTTTTTTTGATTAATGAAAGCTCTTTTGATGTACCGAAAAGCAAAAGACTATACCTACCCTAGTACTGAGGTGACGTAGCCAAAATATGCGGTTAATGCTGTTTGTTGGCCTGATGTTCTTCTCAATCTTTTCAGTGCAAAAACGAAACGATTAGATAAGTTTTTTGCTTATTTGCTCTATATGCGATTTCCAATTTATATGTTTGTCCAATATTATACCAAGAAATCTTATTTCGTCAGTCTTTTCTATTATTTCATGCCAATAAATAAACAACTATCTTTGCATACAGAAAATTCCCTCGTTTAAAGTAATAAATGGAGCTCAGTGTCTGTCAGCTGTGTTCTTTTCTGTCTAACGTGATGTGAGTGATTGACATTTCTTTCAAAATGAACTTGTCAGTAAATCGTTTCAAAGAAGTCAAGTGAGTGAGTTTTTTCAGAAAATATGTGGAAAAATTATTTCAATGCCGTCTTCGTACCGTAACAAGCGAGAAATCTGCTAAGCTAGTCATTATTTTTATTCTGTAATCCTAGACCTCGAAAATAAGAAATATGGCTCAAGTGGCGACTAATAATAAAAAAGGTGAGGCATAGATCTAAGTAAAATCTGTAGATATGGTACCTACGTTCTCCCAGCACTAAGTATTCTAGATGAGATTTTACTATCGAGTTGTGAATCAAATGTCGTAAGTATACCTACGTTTTAATTTTTACGTTTACATCCCACAATTTCACGAAAAGAGCCTTTAATTTAGTTTATCGCATTCACTGCCCAGCGTCGGCGGTGCGACACGCAGGGGCGCGTCTTCGGCCATGAATATGTTAAGCGATGTATCTATAAGTTTATTTCTGAATTCTGATTATTTCTAGGTGAGTTTTCCATGTGAGTTGACTATCGAGTGTTAGGCCTAAGTATTTTTCTGTGTATACTTTATTGAGTCGTCTTACCATCTATATAGTAAGAGGATCATGGTGAATAATAACAGCAATAACCTTGTTTTTAGCAGTAAAAAGTTAAAATCCTGCGCCCTCGGCTCGTAAGGTTTGCCGTAGGGTTCCGTAGTTGCATAATTGATTACCTGTACATATAACACAACAAAAACACGCCTACCAAGCACCCCCTAGTAAATAATAAAAATAAAATAAAATAAATAATGCTGGACAATTCACAAAGCATTATCTAGCCCCAAGATAAGCAGAGCTTGTGTTATGGGCACTAGATAACTGATATACTTAATACAATACACTACACAGTTAGATATTTTTAATTATACATAGAAAACACCCAGACCAACGGAACAAATTTCTGCAGATCGTACACAAATTTGTTCCGAGGCGGGAATCCAACCTGCGTCGCAGACGGACCTTCGCCCGCTGCGCCACGGAGGTCGTCTAATTAATGCTGTATTGCTTGCGCCACCCGTGATTCTTGAGGGATAAAAGCTATTTTTGGCAAGAATCCCTTAAAAGTTAACGGAAAGATCAACTTTACGGAGTATAAGAATTTTATAACGTTTAATGAGTTATTATTATTACTATTACATAAAACAATATTAATTAACTTTATTTTTTTAAGAGGATATTATTTATCCAGTGTCCATTAATTTAATCTTACAAAAGTTATATTGACAAAGAAAATTACAATCAAATAGTAAAAATAAATTAGAGCTTGTATTTACAATTGAGCTAACTGCAGACTGTTGCAAACAATCTACTGGTAGCTCCACTTTGATATTCTTGAGTAATTTGTTTCAGGAGGTAAGGATGCGGCATCAAATTTAAAACCGAAATTCCAGTAAGTTATCTATGGCGTTAATAAATAAATATTAAATAGCGCTGAACAATCCATACAGCATCATGTAGCCCCAAAGTAAGCACAACTTGAAACCATTATGAATGTAAGCGGTTTAAATAAGTAAGAACCTTGTTGCGTTTGCGTTCTTCCAATAGTTGTAAATGCGCTTACATTCTTAATGGCTGTGTCGATTGTCCAGCATTGTTGTATATACTAATTTTTATTATTAAATATGACTAAGGAACTCATTAGTTGGATAATATTAGAATTTATTTAGATATTCTCATTGGTTTTTCACTCAGAAATGAATTAAATAACCTGGTATTCACTGTCACCAGATAATAATGCTTTAAGAAAATGTAATAATCTTTATTATTTTGCCTTGCGTTGTAGATGTGTATCTATCTGAAATGACGCAAATCTTATTTGGATTTCAATGGCTTTAAAGATAGATGCATTCGAGAAGGTAAATGCATTATTACAATGCAATTGTTAAGTTCATTCATTACCCATTTCCATAGCTAGGATTGATTCAATTGCACAGCGGACACCTCAAAAGTTCTACTAGATGAAATTTTGTGCCGCAAAAGTTATTGCAACGTATTTTTCAGACTGGTTCCAAAGATCTTAAATGGAGGCTTAGCTGGCATGATCGGTGTCTCCGTGGTCTTTCCCATAGATCTGGTGAAAACAAGACTACAAACTCAACCGGTCGGCCCCAACGGAGAGCTTCAATACAAAAATATGTGAGTAGAATATGTAATTCTCACTGATTATTATGCACAGAAAGCTTGATATATAATTACTAGCTGCATTCTTACTACCCGTTGTCCTATTACCCATTTTCCCGTTGGCATGAAGCATTTTCCCGCGGTAAAAAATAGCTTATGTTCATCAGGAATAATGTGGGCTTATAATGGTAAAAGAATTTTTCAAATCGGTCCAGTAGTTTCGTAGCCTATTCAATACAAACAAACAAACAATCAAACCTTTTCTCTTTATAATATTTGTAGGTATAAATTGTTAATTTAGTGACACTGCGTGCACTGCCGGCTCTGCCCATTACCAGGAACACGTCCTTGAAGGCGCCAGGTCTTAATTCTTATTTTTTGTTGTCAAACACCTCTGATACAAAATGTAAAACATATTCTAAGAAAACAAATAATATCGCAAAAAAGGAAAGACGGAAGGAAGAAGGATGCGGGTTCAAGTCCCGTCAAAGTAAAAAAAAAATCCGTTATTATTTGATTTATTAGAAATTAGCTAGAGTGTGAAGCTTACGCACTATAAAAAACAAAAACTTTGTAAAACATGTTGCGGAACCCAACGAATTATTAAAGAACGATCTTCCACTCCCACACCTACTTGTTAATTCAAGGCAGAGCCGATTCAATTGTAATTTAAAAAAAAAGTCTCTGAAATTAACGATTATTGAATGAAAAGGGGTACCAACTACCATCTACTACCAATTCCAAGATTTCACAAATGTGTTCGTGATGCTGAACAAAACCCACAGTTCACGCAGAGTCAGTAAATTACCAATAGGCCTGTATATTATATCCTGTATAAGTGTGTAAGATAAGATATCGTACTTACCTTCTGTTTATATTGCCGGCGGTTGTATGCCGCACACTAGCGCGCCGTCAACAATTTTTACTTATAATTACAATAAACACAAGAACTTTCAAATTTCCAATGTACAGTTTGTGATACTTATCCTAAGCATTTTTTTAATCCTTCTGAAGTACCTAGTTTAGTTTCGTATAATTTAGACAGAGAAGCGAAAACAGAGTTCGGTGGCCACCAAGACCAACTTCGTTATTCTGCATAAAGAAAATAAAAGAAAAATATGTTATTGGCACTAAAAACAGCTCATGATAGGGATAAACTGTACAATGGACTTTTGAAAATTCCTTTGATTAACGTAATTATATGAAAGAAAAGGCAGTAGCGCTCGTTTGGGGCATACAACCGCCATAAGGTAATTCTTATAATTTATATTTTTAGAGTCAGTTACAATCAATATGTAAGGTATAAATTGATTTTTGTATGGTTTTCGACTCTTTTAAGACATTAATTTAATAAACACAAGAAAAACATACAGTTACAAAACTATAAATAAATTCATAGAAACTTTATTTCAAGAGTTGTTATGTTGTAGGTAAGATGTATCGGCACTACACGGATTGGCAAACTTTTTTTAAGAATATGAATATTGAATTGCAGGGGTATTTTAATTCATTCGATTCGATTCCGAATCGAATCCGACGGATCTATAAAACGCTATTTTGATTTCGCCTCGGATTGATGATCGAAAATTCGAAGCGAATCTGTTGACTAATGGCCATGTCAATGAGGAGGAGCTCCTTATAAATCCGTCGAGAATAATAATCCTTTATAAATCCGTCGGACGGATTCGATTCGGAAACAAATCGAATGAATTGAAATACCCCTGCTGGTAATATCTCTCCGATTTATATTGTCATCCTTAACTTTGATATAAAATTTGAAGTAAGTTATTATTTTACCTCTGATCTGTTCTTATTGGGTCGTAGGTTCGATTGCTTCAGAAAAACATACAACGCTGAAGGGTACTTTGGTATGTACCGAGGTTCTCTTGTGAACATTTTACTGATTACACCGGAGAAGGCGATCAAACTAGCTGCAAATGACGTTTTCCGCTATTATCTTTCCGATAAAACCGGGTAAGTAATAGGGCAAAATATTTGGTAACATTACTGCGCAAAATCTTCTCTCATCATCATCATCATCAGCCTATATTTTAGTCCACTGCTGCACGGAGCTGAAACGTGGACACTCACGGTAAAGTAAAGAGTCTCTTTGAAGGATAGAATTCTTAACGATACATCCGACAGAGAACCAAAGTTATCGACATAGCTCAAAGAATTAGCAAGCTGAAGTGGCAGAGGGCCGGCCATATCTCGCGAAGAACCAATAACCGCTGGGGTAAACGTTTTCTTTAGTGGACACCACGACTCGGCAAACGTAGTGTAGGACGCCCTTCGGCCAGGTGGGATGACGATCTGCGAAAGACTGCAGGGAGATGCTGGATGCGGCAAGCTGAAGACAGGAGCTATTGCACTAAGTAAGGGAGGTCTATGTCTCTCGCATTTGCCTGGAGTTATTTTTACTTATTGGAATTCGAATCTTAGACGTTTAAAAATTAATTCATAGTTTTATCGATAATTTTATTGAAGGTAAATAAACATGCCACCTCACTAGCAAGCTAGGATTGACAACTGTCAAATGTGACTTCTTATCTTGTCTCAACTCCCAACAGTTTTCTGCCACTCTCCTATCAAATTTTGGCGGGCGGTATGGCGGGTGCTTGTCAAATCATCATCACCACGCCCATGGAACTGCTGAAGATACGAATGCAAGACGCAGGCAGGATTATTGCGGAGGCAAAGAAAGGTCTGTTTATTGAATATTAATTGTAATGAAAAACAATTAATCGATTAATTGCCATTGTCACTTTTGATACAGACGGTTTCAGGCCGGCGAAAGCCTTGATCGATGCATTCCATGAATTATGTAAATAGGAATGAAACGAAATTTTCAAGAACCGTTTCACTTTACGTCATTATCACTTGTTATCTTGTCTTTCATTGTCAACTTTTTTACAGTTTGTTAGTCCGCAGACCATCCTCAATTTCCACAGAAATTTACGTAAAAAGTCACTAGTTGGTATTTTTATGTTGGTATGTTTGATCAATTTAAATGCTGTTTTCAGCCCTAGTCGGAGGAGTAAGTTAGGTAGGTATAGGTACTCGGTCACCAGGTTTATTAATACTGTATTTAAAACAACGTAGGTACCTAATTACAGGCTTAGTCGGAGAATAACTACTCTGAGATTAAATTAAAAAGGGATTAAGAAGGGAGTAGCGTTTTTTATTAGCACGACTGGTAGGCTGTATTTTTTTTTCAAGTTGAAATCAATTTAAAATTTCTCTCAAACAGAAATTTTCATTTCGTGATTAAAATCTGAGCTACTTGTTGTGAGAATTTTGGTATTTAGTATTTTTACAGACGCACACGTATGCTAGCCATGATACTAACAAAAATATATCAAAGAATCGCTTCACAGACAAAACTATAGCTTAAACCATCCAAAATTAAAAAAATCAGAAAATAAAACAAAAAAAATCATATCTCGAAAACTACAAAAAATCGCGGAACATACATGGGGGTCCAATCGATAGGGTTCCAATCGATAGGATCGATAGGTCTGTGGTCTCTCCTGACCACAGACCTTCGCTGGTAGGTACAGGTTGCATGGGACACCCTGTATATTGTCTTATCATACCTACTTACAATTGCATAGTTTTTCCTTTCATCCACAGTGGGCAAAGTGATCAAGCCAGTCTCTGCTAAGGAGCTAATAAAAGAAGTGATAACCAAGAGAGGCGTACTCGGTTTGTACAAAGGCATTGGGGCCACAGCCTTAAGAGACGTTATTTTTAATGCTGCGTACTTCCCCGTATTTGCTTCGATCAACAACATACAATGGGCGAAGAAGAAACCCACTGATATTGCCCCGCCATTCTGGTAAGTTGAAATAGGTAAGTCTTCTTAGAAAGCTAGAGATCGGAGATCGCTGCGCCAGATACTCCCCAAATAACAAAGTAGTCAAATAATCTAAGCTTATATCACTAAATAGACGTGTAAACGACTTATTAAGGTTTTAGCGGTGACATCGTGTTGTATAAAAACGTTCGGCAACACTTTTTTGCTCTTTATGCTCATAGAGCAAAAATGACCTATATATAAATGACGTTTACATCATTTATATAATATATAGGTCATTTTTCCTACACCATAATACCTATAATACAAACGTTATAGTTAGGTGCTAAAGCAAGCGCTAATATAACTATTGCAGAAAAATACTGTATCTAATCTACCGTACTGATAGTGTACCAATTACTTTAATAATACAAAAACGACACATAAAAGTAGATAAATATTGCTGTTAATTATGACAATTATGTCCTGAGAACCCCAATTTCAATCTGAATCCATGATGAAAGTAAACATGGTTTTGAATATTTTACTCGTTTACATATTTCCTATTTTTCATTTAAATATTCGTCAATCGTGTAATATGCTTTTGTGATTGATTAATAAGAGCTTTAATCGTTTATAAATTTTTGGTCGTTTTTCTCATTTTTCAACGCGCTAGGCAGTTTATTATTATAATTTATTATTACTCATTACATAGGGGCTCGATGAGTAAAGTTTGAGTTTGGAGTTTTATATCGTAAGGAGCGAGAGGTACTATAGGTTTCTTCACGAGTTTTATAAAATTCTTGATGTTTTCTAACGAATTAACACATTTCAAATATATATATTTATTGAGGGCAAGGTTAGTATCTAAATTTTGTAAGTAAGGTTTAGGTAAAGCTGTCTGTTTAAAGTTTTTGTTTTTATAATGCGTAAGCCTCACACTCATTTTTTGCGATATTATTTGATTTCTTATCTGTCTGTTTGATCTTAATAGTTACGCTGATGTCATGGAGCTGCTGAGCCCAACGGTGGGGAGTATTAGAGAATTACTGGGAGTTTGTGAAAACTACGCTAATGAGCATGGGCATTCATGTACAATTACAATTTCATTTTCTATATTTTTTATTTCATAAAAAAAATTTTAATAGGTCAGTCAGTAGCCATTAACACAAAGCCACAAAGAAAATTACAATAAATAAATAAATAAATTAGAACTAGTATTTACAATTGAACAATTGAGCTTACTGCAGACTGTTGCAAACAATCTACAGGTAGCTCAACTGATCCATATCAATACCAGTCGGAAGCGTCCCCAAGACGCTGGCTGCATTGCCCCGCTGTATAAATAAATAAATAATAAATAAATAAATAAATAATTTATTCAAAAACTTCTTAAGACCAATGCTTAACATAAGAATAATAATAACTTAAATTCTATAGATTACGTGTGCCTGAACTAGGTAAAACCTGTATCTCAGGCAAAATTGCAAATTGAATACATAGGTATAAATATTTAATTACGTAAATAAAGTAAAACAAAGTGTCAGTGCAGATTTTCAAATTAACTTACGCTAACAACACTAAACTAGGCTACATTTTAGGGGTATCTATAATACGAGTAAATACGGATGCTAAAAAACAAAAACCTTGTATAAAGAAATACCTATTACTCTGCTTACTGTATCGGCACTTTTAGGCGCCTTCATAGTCAATTGAGTTTATGTACCTATTTTCTGCGATTGTTTTTGCCGGACACTCAGCAGAACCTGTAATGTGCTTACTGGGCTTCTTGAAATGTAGGCAAGTAGCACATTGGGTTCTTCCGCCTTTTTAGTACATTCCTTAACTGAGTGACCTTGACCTCCACAGTGGCTGCAGATCTGGGTCGTCTCTCGACCGGACTTGGCAGCGTGTCCATATTGCTGGTACTTGAAGCACCGTGTGACCAAAGTGAAATCCCTCACAGGACACGAGGACCAATTTACGAACACCCTCTCCTTTGTTAATAGGGCCCTGCGAATAGCTGCTGGTACTTCAATCACAAAATTGCAGGTCTCAGCGTCCTTCTTGCCAGATTTATGGCTCAACCTAATCGAGGAAAGGAATTTTTCCAGCGTGAAATCCAGCAGTAATTCGGCTACATTTTGCTTGTAGAGGCAAGTGAACACATCTTTTTCCTGCATTGATGAGGGCACTCCAATAACTACGACTCTGGGTTTGCGTTTGAGAGGCTCGTCGACCAGCAGGCCAGAGTTTGTAAGCTGCATCGACTGCTTGAGCTTCTCAATGTCACCCCTCGTTTCTGTGCTTATAATCACCCCTCCGTTCATTGTCTTGCGTAGACCTCTGACTTGCAGCTTCATCTCTTCGGGGCAGATGATTTTTTGGACAAGGGCTTTGGTCTCTTCGCTTGACTTAAGCTTGTCATATGGGAAAATAGCTACAGAGCTGACGTTAACGGGCTTCATGTAAGTGCTACCCTTTTTCACCATGTCGGCAAAGGAATTTCTGGAGGGAGGTTTAGATGTCTCATCAATGCAAATTTTTAGGTCTTGGAGTCGCTGGGACAGATTTATATTTTCCTTCAGAGCTTGAGTTTCAATTTTCATTGCGACAGCCCGTGTTTTAACCGATTGGTAATGCACTGCCATCTGTGATGTCCCATGTCCTATTTTGCGGCACAAGTTATTAATTTTGAGCTTTTGTTCGGTGTTCAACTTGCCATTTTCTGCGATTGAGCACACTTCATTAAGGCACTGCTCGATTGTTGACATCCAGTTCTGTATTTCTGGTGTAGAGACCAGTTCCAGGGTCTCTTCCTGGGACGGATGCGCTGGGCGAGGGTTGGGCTCCGGGGCCGCGGAGGGCGTGACGGGCGTCCGAGGCGGGTTGCGAGCTGTATTTAAAGCTTCAATGTATGGAGTGAGTGCATCCATATTGTAAATTTTAATTACACTTTGAAGTTAAAAAACCATTTTAAAAATTTCACTATACATGCACATTATGTACGTCACAGTTAGTGTTGTTGCTAGTAATCGAGGTCACGAGTCTGCAAGTGATTATTGAATTTTAATAGGTAGGTAAATTTTTATTATGAGCACGTCTGCTCTAACCGACGGCCAAACGAATCAATGCTGATGCGCTGTGCCAGATACTGACCAGCTCTCGGGTCACGCTTAATTAATTATTGCTTATCGAGTTTATAGGACTTTGGGCCTGTTTCTTGGAATTGAAGTAGGAGCATTCTGAATGCGCCCCGCACTATAATGTAAAGAAAACGGAATACATGGGTATTTAAGGCCGGACGAAGACCTTTAACGGCATGAACATTAATCGCGTGACGAAATTTAAATATCTTGGACATGTACTTGCCGACTACCATAAGGACGATGAAGACGTTGAAAGGGAACGCAGGGCTCTATCGGTTCGAGGTAATATGCTGGCTCGTAGATTTTCCCTTTGCACTGACCAAGTTAAAATCACGGTTTTCAAAGCAATAGCTCTGAAAAGCTTTTAACTTGGGTCAGAGTTTTTCACGGGAAATCTGTGGGTCCGGGATACTAAAAAATCGATGGATGGATACCCTAGGAATCCAATACAATAATATCTTTCGGATGATGCTGCGACTGCCCAGATTCTGCAGTACATCGAGGATGTTTGCGCAGTACCACACTGATGGCTTCCATGCTATCATACGCAAAATGACAGAGTCCCTGATGCGCAGATTGCGGGACAGTCTCAGCAGAATCCTGAGGTCTGCGGCAGAGTGCCTATCATCTCCACTCTGGAAGCGTCTTGTGCAGAGGGTGATCAATGAAGGAAGCTCTTTCCTTGATTGATTTTATCCTCGGCTCATCTTATCAGAGTGCCTATTTTATTATATAGTGTGTGTTAAACAACTTCTCGTATATGTATTGGCTCATGTTTGTTGTCAAAAATAAAATATTTTTATTTAATAATTTATTAATAATACTTGTAGGTGGACGTTTTTATCTGGATTTCTTGGGGGTACAACCGCAGCGATAATTGTCAATCCGTTTGACGTTGTCAAGACTCGCATGCAGACTACTGGGGGAGGCAAATATAAGACCGTGGGGGAATGCTTTGCGTAAGTGTACTTTGTTTTATTATATGTATAATATGAACTAGCTGTGTCCGCGGGCTCGCCCGCGTGGAATCTACAATTTCCTAAATCTCTTACTAAAATGAAAGTTACCCGCTACGATATCAGCTTATAAGAATAAGAATAAGAATCATTTATTTGCATAAAACATGAGTATGAACATGGTGCTAGCATGCACTAATGTTAAAATATAAATGGATGACCTACATGTTTTGCCATTACTGGTGTGCAAATAGGAGAGGGCACGCTGCAGATTTGTCACTAATGTGATATGTCTTGAAGGTAATGTATACAATCAATCATATTACAAAAAATTATCAGATAAACTTAAAATTAATAGCTTTACTTTTTGCAAGTGAAAGTCTCTGTCTCCAACCAAAAACATAGGTATGGAAAGTAAAAAAAAACATTTTCAATAGTAGGTATCTTACTGTCGAGGGTCTGTAATCAATAATCATAATCAAATCACAGAAATATATTGAGATATCTAGAAGTAAAAAGTGTATGCAGGTACATGCGTGCCGAAAATATTTGCTGGAGAGCTCTACATTTCTGCGTAAAAGAGCGCAGTCACTAGAAACTCAGTGTTATCATCAGTACGTCATTGAACCATCGAAAATGGGATTGAAAAACTCCCTAAATAGTTTTGGTCATATATTAAGAACAGGTCAGTCAGGGAACTCTAGCGGCATACCTACATGTGTTGCATATAAAGGTTCTACGGCAACTACTGGCGATTCGATATAGAAAATGTTTTTGGAGTATATTTATTCTACATTTTAACACCGGATGCTGCTGAAAAGTCTGATCTAACACTTGACTTTCATGATTCTGGGACATACGATATCAGTAGTATTGAAATAACCCGGGATATGATCTTGCAGTTATTAATGAATAGAATATAGATACTTCTAAATAGGTTGGTCCAGATGAAGTGAGACCGGTATTACTCATCAATTGCGCCAAATCTATTTTTTTACCAATATCCCTATTATTTTCAAAGTCCATTTCTGCTTCCATTGTTCCCAGGATCTGGAAGTTAGCTATTGTCTCACCTATTCTCAAGAGAAGCTTAAAAACTGAAGTCGTTATCTATACCTATGCCAATTTCAAAACTCTATCATACTCAAACTGTTTGAGATCTAGGAGTTTTACATGATCCAAAATTACTCTTTGATAAACATGTTGAAGCTAACGTTTCTAAGGCTTCTAGATCATTAAGATTTGTGATGAGAAGTTCCGCTAGTTTCAACCGGGCTAAAACCTTTAAAACTATTGTTCGTTTGTCCTAAGCATTCTTGAATAATGTGTCACAAGTTTGGAAATCACGATATGGTATAAGTACAGTGTAAACTTCATGTAACGTCACTCTATTTAACGACAAACTCCCTTAAGCGTCGAAATCAATTGGCTTTGGTTGGTTTAGCTTGTCTTTCATACAATGTTTCACTCTACATAGCATTACACCCACTCTCAATAACGACAACAATTGAATAATAAAAAGTACCTTTTAAGTTGCTAAAATTAGTAAAAACTGCGCAGCTGTGTACGATCTATTGTCGCTTTATTATCCTAGCCCGCAATAAACTCGACTGTCGGCATCATCCTAAGAAATTTGTTCTTTTGTTTACAAATTGGGATTGCTTGCACGTGTAGACTGTTGTTGACCATGACTCTTAAGTAGGAGTCATGGATTATCTATACCTTATCATATTCTTAGTTGCTCACAAACTTTCAAACTGTAAACATGGCTAATAAAAGAAAATCACTGTGTATTGACGAAAAAGTTTTACTGATACGCGCAATAGAAACGGGAGAGAAGATAAGTGATGTTGGCAAACGCTTTGGATTCAGTCGCTCTACTGTGTCCACAATATGGAAAAACAAAGAAAAAATCCTCCACGCTGAGGGCAAGGAAAATCTTCCAAAAAAATAATATGCCTATCTCGGGGCCGCTCGTGAAAGCAAAGGCGGAGAATTTTGCTGAAGAATTCCATTTAACGACAACTCTCTATAACGCCATAAAATGCACAGTCCCTTCAGTGTCGCTATATAGAGTTTACACTGTATATATTATACTGACAGAATTGAAAGAATTCACATAAGATAAAAATTTATATATCAAATACAAAAATATCTGTTATTTATATATTTATTGAACCGCCAACGATATAACATGTATTATACTTTCATATGTATTTAGAAGCTGTTATTTTGACTTTACAAACAGAAACTTCAAAATATAGTAGAGAAGTACAGAAAAATCTTATATTTATCCGCCAAAGATACGTGTTATCTATAATATATAAAAATCTCACGGTGTTTGTGGTCACACTCCTCCTAAACGGCTCGACCGAATTATATGATTTTTATGTAGGTATATTTGGTACCTAGGTAAAAGAATAACGCTAGGGTGTCCCTATCCAGAAAAAAATACACGCGGGCAAAGCTGCGGGGCGCAGCTAGTACTTTCATATGTATTTGGAAGCTGATAAATTTGACCTAACAAACAGACACTTCAATTTTATATATTAGATATATATTATGTAATAGGATACAGAAATATCTGTTGTTTATTTATTGAATCGCCAACGAAAGACCTAACCAAATTAAATAATATTTACCGAGATATTTATATGACCCTGGATCAGTGCCATCTGTCAGTTTCCCCCCTTTTTTATTCCGTTTTGAAATAAAATAATAACTATAATTTATTATTTTTACAGGAGAACCCTAAAGAACGAAGGACCCTTCGCTTTTCTCAAAGGCATTACTTGTCGTATCATGGTGCTCGCGCCGTTATTCGGTATAGCGCAGACAATTTACTTCTTGGGAGTCTGGGAAAGGATCCTCGGTTATGAGATTGTCCGTGCCATCTAATCTATACTCATGTACGAAAATAACTGCCTCTGGCATTCCTATGAAAATAAATAGGAGAGACCCATAAATACGGGTAAAGAAACTGCCCTTTGCTTGCAAAATAGAGAGATTAATTTTATAGACGTGTACTAAAACAAAGAACTCAAGAATGAAGCAGTAGTGAATAAATTGAGCTGGAAAACTCAAGATAACGGAATCAAATATACAGGGAGTGTCAAGACCACTTCCGAAAATAAGGGGATTGTTAAAGAACCCCAAAATAAAACCAAATCAAAAACTGTTGTCCGAAAAAGAAAATTAGCCGGGGATACCTGATATTTTTAAGATTTTTATTGGTTTTGCCGCCGCCCGCGCAGCGCCGGTCAAAAAACGTCGAATTACGCTCTAGGCAGAACGATGACCTCTGAAAATAGTCACGGGTGTGTCAACTGTTCTTAACAACATTGACAATATTAAATGTTTTAAATTTTAATGTTTCTAATCAATTGTTGGTGTGCTTTCAAGGTCATGGCCGCGAATTAAATCGTACTAATTAATCTAATTATTTATGGAAAAGATAAATTCGTAGTCGCGGGAATTTCACGTGTCGGTCGGGTCGGCGATCGATTGCGTGCGGGTAGTGTTTTGGAATACATTGCTATTTTTTTACGTTATTTTTTTTGCAGATTTGTTCTTATAGTGTTGTACTATGGGTATGTACTATGTACCTAGAAAAAAATTAAAAGGACGTTGATGGGTCAACATATATTTCGCGATTTTTTTTCGTTAAATATTTTCAAAACCACATGGTCTGATTGCACTCTACCATTTTTCGATAGTAGTGTTGACACACCCTGTATACTGGGATGTAAAAGATGCTAGGGGTTACTTGTTACTTGTTTCTGGACTGGTTTCTGCAACTAGGCCACAGGTGGGCCTTTTTGCGTGTCAGGTGGGGGGCTGCTAGTGTAACCATCCGATGCTCTCCAGGAAAGACAGCTGCTCGCTGACGATGGTGCATGCCTCGGTGTCCTAGGAGGTAGTGTAGTCATTGAGGAGGTAGTGTAGTCGTTGAGGAGCTACGCTATTATCGCACTCTGCGAACTCTACGTTGATGCACCCTCTCCTGGGGACTATTCATGATATCCAAATTAAATAGGTGTTTGTTATGCATGCAATGTCCTGTAACAATACCGACGATTTGCCGGAATTTGCCACGTTTCAGATTAAGGAGATTTCGTGAGAATCTCTAGTTTGAAGCCGGATAGGCCTTCTTCAGACTGCCTACAATCCGGAATACTTGCCAGTAGTCTTGGTGTTGTTTGACTGTAAGTTGACGGATCCATTAGCGGACTTGACCGGACTTTTCTTTCTTTCTTTCTTTCTCATTCTTTGAGCTATGTCGATAACTTTGGTTCTCTGTCGGATGTAGTCGTTACGCTTACGAATCATATCCTTCAGAGAAACTCCGAGCATAGCTTTTTCCATAGCTCGTTGAGACTTTGAATGAACACCAATCCTGCGTAAGTGTTTACCTCTCAGCAATCATCTAGGTATGGTCTCAGCTCCGTAGGTCATGACCACTTAACTGGACGGACGCAAACTTTGAGAAATAGGTGTTACGTGGATTATGTAGGTAAGGTAGGTACTACTATTTTATTTATCTGTGCAAGTAGGTACCTACCTACTTATTTTGTTGCTGACGTAGGATCGCGAAACTAGGTATAGGCAATCAAATGTCCACTGCTGAACGTGCCTACCCCTAACAACTATAGATATACTGCTAAGGTACCTATTTATTTGCTTGCATGTGTTTTGCGAAGGTCTAGGTAGGTACCATCCGCCCATAGTAGGTAGTACCTACTGATAAAATCAGCATAATTATAACGGCAAAATTGAATATTCTTTTTCCGAAATACCTTCAAGCTGATTTAAATACCTACTTATCTAAGAGGAACCATCCTCCCGTAGGTAGTACTGATTAATTCAGCATAAATTATAATGGCAAAAATGAATATTCTTTTCAAAATACTTTCAGCTGATTTTGAATACTTTCCTAAGATGAACTGTATAAACTAGGAACGTACCGTACCTACCTACCTACTCGTTAAAAATAAGCTATGACCTATGTGTCATTTAGCTGCAAGTTGTGTCAACAAATAATATTTAGTAACAATTCCGCGCAACAAAAATATACAGAAATTCACATGCAACCTCACACAAATTGGCAATGCATGGTTTGCCAATTTGTGAGAGATCAGAGAAGGTAAAAAATAGATGCACACAGAGACAAGAGAATTGTAAATTGTATGTCGAAGATATTGAAGGGGAAGACAGCAGACTATATTTCGTAGCTATCTTTGTAAAGACAGACGTGAGCTTAGACCTGATATAGGTAATCAATTAGTGTGTGCCAAAGGTGGGTGCAGAGCAGAGTTTTAGGCCTAAATATTTTTTGTGTTGTTTTTGCTACAGTGTCGGCCGGTGGTGGCCTATTATGTTCGCGAATAATTTGTTTCGTTGTCGAGAAGTTTGCGTTAAGACCATACAAATACTCTGTTTATTATAATATTTTTAGGATGATGCTGCGATTGCCCCGATTCTGCAGCGCATCGGAAATGTTTGCGCAGTACCACACTGATGGTTTTCATGCCATTGTGCGCAAAAAAACTGCATCCCTGATGCGCAGAATACGGGACAGTCGCAATAGCATCCTAGAGACTGTGGCAGAGGGACTATCTTCTCCACTCTGGAAGTACTTTGTGGGGAGGGTGATCAATGAGGGAAAATATTTCCCGCATTGATTATCCTCAGCTCAGCTGGTTTCCTCCCATCGGTTTATATTTTGTATCTTTTCTGTTTGTTATTTTATTTTATTTTTATTATTATTTCTCGTCTTGTTATTATATCTTCTTGTTATATAGTTTATTATTATATACTATGTTTTTTGATTGTATCTGTCGTAAACCTATGGACTTCTATTGTCTGAAATAAAATATTTTTATTTTATTTATTTATATAAGTCCTCTTTTGTCTGACTTATAATCTTATGAAATTTCCAAAGTAAAAGAGACAAGTTAAGACATTTATCGTTGGCATACAGCGATATGTAACCGTTGAGCGTGAGTTCGTTTATTGAGTTGATGTAGATACGAAACAATAGAGGAACAAGTTTTAAACCTTGTGGGACACCAAATGAAAGTAAATGAAAGTAAAATTCCTTGACCGCGCATCACGCCGAAACTACTAAATGAATTCGAATGGTATTTGACACGATATGTTCATACTACGAGGAAGCACATAGGATACATTTTATCCCGGAATTCAGTAGGTACGGTTCCCCTGGGAGAGGGGATGAAAGTCAAAATTTGTACTAAGTTGTAATACATTAACACGTCGTCGTCCGAATTCAGCGGCCAGACTTACGGTTGACCTAATATTACATACTCTCTAGATGTAACAGTGATTTGATTATACAGGGTGTGTCAAGACTACTACTACCGAAAAAAGGGGGGTGCGATCAGACCATGATTTTGAAAATATTGAGCGAAAAAAGACCGCGACACTACGTATACTTATTATTATTATGTTGAACCATCCACGTCTTTTTTATTTTTTTTAGCTACATGCCCGCCCATAGTACAACACTGTAGGAACATATCTACCTCATTAGCTAATTTTAATAAGTAAAAAACCAATAACAGAAAAAAGAGCAATGTATTCCAAAACACTCGCTGTCCACGGCTGAAATCCGCGGTCATTCACCCGATCGACACGTGATACTCCCGCGACTACAAACTTATCTTTTCCATAAATAATAAGTACGATTTAATTCGCGGCCATGGCCTTGAAAGCATACCAAGAATTGATTAGAAACATTAAAATTTAATACAAATTTAATTCTGTCTAAAATAAGCTGCGTTTGTTAAGAACAGACACACCGTGGTTATTTTCAGAGGTCATCGTCATCGTCCTGCCTAGAATTCGGCGTTTCTTCGACCGGCACGGCAGCGCGGCGCGGGCGAGTGTTCACCAAAGGCCGCTTACGCGCGTGTCTGAGTTTTACCGACAAAATTTCAAAACTGAAACTGAATCTTACGTGGAATACATCACAATTCATAAGATATATGACAGAGCGATGTCGTTCGGACGTTTCAAAGGACTTTTCGGCTTTTTTAAAGGAATAGGTACCTATTTACCTAATTTCACTAATGTTTTGATTAATTTGTTTTTAGGGATCTGGAAAAAAAAACTGAAACTGAATCTTACGTGGAATACATCACAATTCATAAGATATATGACAGAGCGATGTCGGTCGGACGTTTCAAAGGACTTTTCGGCTTTTATAAAGGGATAGGTACCTATTTACCTAATTTCACTAATGTTTTGATTAATTTTTTTTAGGGATCTGGTACACTTGCACGAAAGACACTTGCGCGAAGGACACTAGCGCGAATGGACATATGCGCGAATGGACACTTGCGCGAAAAAATCACAAAACTCCTAATTTATCTCGAAGTAGAGGTTGTAGAGAGTTGCGGATGTCACCACTGTGTAGGTAATTTTGCTCTCTTTCTTGTGATATATTTCACTTTCCCCTACCCCTCCTACTTTCTTCGCAATAACGAGAATCCTACTTTTACGTAGACGTTCGTAGCACGTGCTACGATGCTACGAGGGATCGCCGTAGCATACAAAAGACTTCAACGCGAAGCACCTTCCTACACATAAAATGTAATTTCGTAGACCAACGTAGCAAGTGCTACGATGGCTACGGGTGGCTTAGCGGCGTAGCCACATTCAAAGCTGCTAAGGAGTATTCAGTACATTGGTGACTGGTCTTCTTTTAGATCTCTTTTCTTGAACATACGAGTAAGTGAAGTTACCATTCACTTCACTTTACATACAAAAAAAATGTCGTAGACCTTCGTAGCACGTTCTACGATGCTACGAGGGAACGGCCTAGCATACAAAAGATTTCAACGCGCACGCACCTCCTTACTACCAAAAAATGTTAGTTCGTAGACCATCGTAGCATCGTAGCTACGGGTTCACGTCTTCATGTCAGTGTAGAGTCTGTGACCCATTCAGACCTGTCAATTGCACACAGTAAAGAGGTGACACGGTCTTCTTGTTTACTGAAAACTGGATTTATGTACTGTACTTAGTCTGAGTAGCTTTCAACTAGCTCTAAGGTGTAGATTACGAATTGGCTTATTCTACAAAACCACTGAGACCACTTTTGTCCCAGTAATTCTTGTAGCTATTGAATGAATAAATGATGAACACTTTATTATACAAAATTTATAAAATAATTTATATTTTATTGACAAAAAAACGTTCAATAGGCAGCTTTATTGCTTAAAGCAATTTCTTTCAGGCCACCTTGCTGTGTGACGAGTGTGTATTGCAGTTCGCTTTGCTCATCGCAATCCGATTCACGCCAACAGATTTCGGGCTTCGCTCACCGCAAGGCTACCCCACTGTCATGAAATTCGAAATCCTCACCCCTATATTAGTCAAAAACTATACCTATATCAAATTTTTGGATGAGGGTTCAAGCGGGGCTGGAGGCGCGGGAGGCACTGAATGGGTCACAGACTCTACACTGACATGAATACGTTAACCCGTAGCTACGATGCTACGATGGTCTACGAACCAACATTTTTTTGTAGTAAGGAGGTGCGTGCGCGTTGAAATCTTTTGTATGCTAGGCCGTTCCCTCGTAGCATCGTAGAACGTGCTACGAAGGTCTACGACATTTTTTTTGTATGTAAAGTGAAGTGAATGGTAACTTCACTTACTCGTATGTTCAAGAAAAGAGATCTAAAAGAAGACCAGTCACCAATGTACTGAATACTCCTTAGCAGCTTTGAATGTGGGTTCGCCGCTAAGCCACCCGTAGCCATCGTAGCACTTGCTACGTTGGTCTACGAAATTACATTTTATGTGTAGGAAGGTGCTTCGCGTTGAAGTCTTTTGTATGCTACGGCGATCCCTCGTAGCATCGTAGCACGTGCTACGAACGTCTACGTAAAAGTAGGATTCTCGTTATTGCGAAGAAAGTAGGAGGGGTAGGGAAAAGTGAAATATATCACAAGAAAGAGAACAAAATTACCTACACAGTGGTGAAATTCGCAACTCTCTACAACGTCTATTTCGAGAGATATTAGGAGTTTTGTGCATCCCTCCTAGCATCGTAGCACGTGCTACGAACGTCTACGTAAAAGTAGGTTTCTCGTTATTGAGAAGGAAGTGGGAGGGATAGGGGAATCGCGCAAGTGTCCATTCGCTCAAGTGTCCACTCGCGCAAATGTCCTTCGCGCAAGTGTCCATTCACGCAAGTGTCCATTCGCGCAAGTGTCCATTCGCGAAAGTGTCCATTCGCGCAAATGTCCATTCGCGCAAGTGTCCTTCGCGCAAGTGTCCTTCGCGCAAGTGTCTTTCGCGCAAGTGTCCTGATACCTGTTTTTAGTACATTACGTGTTCTTTACTCTTTCTGAATAGGTACTTGCGCGGTGCATAAAAATTGCATTTCGTACCTGCACGTTCCGTGATTTTCTTTTGATGCTTTCTCCAATTTTTTCTAATAATTAGAAAAAACTTATTCAGTATCTTTTATTAAGTTTTCAGTTAGTTTTTGGTGTGTGTTTTATGCGAGAACCGCCGAGGATCCTACATTCCCGGATTGTGTTCATCGGTCTATAATCAGGTGTGCTCATCTGTTCCATGAACGAGGAGGAGCTCAGTTTGAGCCATTTCTGGTTCGACCGAGGCTGCAGCGGAATCAGGTAAGTATCTTACCTACAAGCTACGTTATTTGGCATTTGCAAACTTTCGTGTACATTGCTGGCTAGCAAACCAAATAAAAATCTTAAAAAAGAATATCTCCGGCTTCAATTTTTTTTTCGGACAACGGTTTTTTTATTGGTTTTGTTTTGTTGTGCTCCCTTGTTTTCGGTAGTGGTCTTGTCTTGACACACCCTTTACACGAAAGATGCATAATCTTTCTCTACTTTATGCTTGATCCTCTACTTTCTCCGTGACTTCTGCTCCACACGCTCGTTTGACGTGGCTGGTTAAGCTATCAATAGATGTTTTCGGCGCTAATCGCCATTATAATGTGTTTCTTCCGCTCTACTGCCTCAAACTCTATTGCGTCCTTGCTTGACCTCTTAATGTTGATAGCTTCCCTTCTTCTAATGTCTGTGTTGTCTCCCATCTTCTGTTCTTTACCATTACTTTGCTCTTTCACAACATTGGCTGATTCAGATGTATTTACAAAGTTTGAGTGTTCGGCTGGTCAAAACGATTTATTTGTAGCCTTGAAAGAAGACAAAGGGGTTTTAAAACTTAAAACCCCTTTGTCTTCTTTTTAGGTCTTTTTTATGCATTTAACAAAGCTTGTTCTAAGATACTATTATTTTCTGTCTTAATTTATTAATTCTTATAAACATTTGGTACTAATGGATGTCAACTAGTGTTTTTAAGGATGTTAACCAGTGTGATAATTATATATGTTGACAATAACAGCTATCGAAAATTTTAGGAATTTAGGTATATAGGTACCTACAGTGAAATAAGGTTGGTGACATATTTATATTATTCAAGATATCGTAAAATTGGCCTAGGTGAAAATTAAGCTGAAAAGGGCAGTTTAACAGTTTATCTCTGGGTTTTTTATAATTAAACTATGTAAAAGTTAATTTTTTCAATTCTCACATTGTCACGCAACAAAATTTAATTACAAAGTAACCTACAAAAGAGGCAACACTAGTAGGTGCGTACTTAGCACTTATAAGTTATGTTATTTTTTGAAATTTTGTAATATACGATTTATAAATTAATTTCAATAGGTACTCATGAATAATTAAGAAAATACAATGTACAAAAGAATTAAAAAATCGAAAAATGAATTGAACTAAGTTGTGTAGTTTTATTTATGAACTAGCTGTACCCGCGACTTCGTTCGCGATTGCCTTACCTGCCGACTAATTAAGTTCACATTTAACCATAGTCTCTCATATTATGAAACGTTATGAAACGCCGCCGTGCAAAAAATCGTGTAGGGTCTACGGGGGATAGCATATTGTCATCTTCAATCCCATTATTTATCCACACGACTTTTAGCTACGACTCGGCCAGCGTCAGTGTTAAGAAGTGTCCTACTCGTTTGACTTACTCACAGCTGGGGCCCTATTCTGCTATACTAATCGCTTCACTATGACAGGGCTATCGTCACAGAATGACACGTTTTGGTATTCCACCTTGGATGAAAGAAATTATGATGAATGCAGATGGAGAGCCGCGCGTCAAGTTTGAAACTACATATTAATTTATCTCGCGCGCACTATCTGGAGTTTTATTAATCTAAGGATTCTACGTGATGATTCTGCGACGATTCCATTGTCATACTGAAGCAATTGTTTTGCAGAATTGGGCTCCTGATCCATTTGACTGGACCACCGTAATTTTTTTTCGTTAGTAGGTAGGTACAGTTGGCTGTGTACCACAATAAAAAATATTTTTCTGCGGTCCAGTTAGTTTAAATGGACCACAATAATTAATTAATTTAATTGTACTACCGAAGTTTGGTTGGAGTAAGACTCCAACCAAACTTCGGTAGTACTGTTAACTGGACCAGCTAAACCACCATATATCATGTAAGGCAGGAACCTAACTTATTTTTCCAAGACCCACCTAGGTAGGAACCTAACTAATGGGTGCGTCTTGGAAAAATAAATAGATAGGAACTTACCTACCCTTTATCTACAAATTTTTTTCTTCAATCTACAGATTATTTCATCAATCTACTGATTTTCTACTCGACTTTATACTGATTTAGTCATATTCGATCTTGCAACACTGTTTCTAACAAAAAGAATGCATGAAATCGGACGACGCGTAGACCCGTCGTGATGCGCGGTTAAAGAATTCTACTTTTTCCTCTCTCCCAGGGGAACCTTACTGAATTTCAGGATAAAATGTGTCCTTTCATGTCCTTTCTTGTAGTATGAACTCAAAACGTGCCAGGTTACATTCCAACTCATTACCTATGTAGTTTCGGCGTGATGAGCGGTGAAGGAATTTAACTTTCATCCCCTCTGCTAGGGCAGCCTTACTGAATTCCGGGATAAAATGTATCTTTCCATAGTACGAACTAAAATCACGCCGAGTTGCATTCGAATTCATTAAGTAGTTCCGTCGTGATGCGCGGTTAAAAAATTTTACTTTCATCCTCTCTCCCAGGGGAACCTTACTGAATTCCAGGATAAAATGTACCTATCCCATGTCCTTCCTTGAACTCAAATCGTACCAATTCAGTCCAACTCATTCAGTAGTTTCGGCGTGATGCGCAGTGAAGGAATTTTACTTTCATCCCTTCTCCCAGGGGAACCTTACTAAATTCTGGGATAAAATGTATCTTTCCTCGTAGTATGAACTCAAATTATGCCGAGTTCCATTCGAATTCATTAAGTTGTTCCGTCGTGATGGGCGGTTAAAGAATTTTACTTCCATCCTCTCTCCCAGGGGAAAATTACTGAATTCCGAGATGAAATGTATCCCATGTCCTTCCTTGTAGTATGAAATCAAATCGTGCTAGGTTTCATTCCAACTCATTTAGCACTTTCGGCGTCATGCGCGGTGAAGAAATTTCATTTTATCCCCTCTCCCAGGGGAACCTGACTGAATTCCGGGATAAAAAGTATCCTTTGTCCTTCCTCGTGGTATGACCTAAAATCGTACCGAATTTTATTTCAATACCTTTAGTAGTTCCGTCGTGATGCGCAGTTAAAGAATTTTACTTTCATCCCCTCTCCCAAGGAAACCTGACTGAATTCCGGGATAAAAAGTATCCTATGTCCTTCCTCGTAGTATGACCTAAAATCGTGCCGAGTTTCATTTCAATACCTTCAGTAGTTTCTGCGTGATGCGCGTTTAACAAACAGACAGACAGACAGACAGACAGACAGACAGACATGAATGAAAAAAATTGCAGTTTTGGCTTCAGTATCGATAATAGAGTGCCCTCCAAAAAAAAATTTCAAAATATCTTCAATGTACAGAATTGGACCTGTTACAGTTTTATTATAAGTATATAGATATAGATTGGCAACCATTATTAATTATTGACATAAACAAGTGTTTAACTTACGTTTATCGACAAAATGACAATAATATTGACGTTAACTAATTGCTACCAGTTAGGGAATGGCGGTAATTTTGACATATTGTGAAGATCTCAACTCAAACAGAAAAAGGAAATCTAAGGGGTTTGAACAGCCAAAAAAATGGGAAAAAATCTCACAAAAAAGAAGCAAGAAGTAAGAATTATCTGGAAGGTGAAGAATACTTGGGCTACCGCCATTGAACTACTATTACTAGCGTACTACTTACAACTTACAACTCACTGGCTACCGCAGAGGTAGAAAGGTTTCAGCGAATGAAAAAATTATATTCTACAAGTTCTGGAAAACAGTGTCATGGGACCAACGAACACAGTACGTCGTGTCTCACGTCTCGCATTGTGAGTAAATAATAAGTAATTAATAATAACCTAATAATTTTGTTATTCATTGTATAGATTTTTAGTTGTAATAACTACTTGAGTAGGTTTGATTTACATTGAAGCAGTAACTAACGGCAAATTCAATTCAAGTCAGTGTCGACTTGAATTTGGCCTCAGTCACTGACTCAATGTAAATCAGCTTAATATAGTCCAATAAAAATTGTTTTAAAAGGTTTGAAAACACAAAAATGATTTTAAAGACGTTTAATTTGTCTGAATACTTAAATAAAAATACAACACCAATAATTAATTTATTTTTATTATTTAAAGCATCTATGTTCATCTCCGGTCTTACTAACATTGTGTCTGAAACATGATGTAAGTCAGAGTAAAATAACAGTAACACCGCGTAAGTCACTAAATTATTCTTACCTACATAAGTTAAGGATTTCAAAGATGTTTAAGCCTTTCATTATTTCCAAGAATAGATTGAAAAGACATATTTCCAAAAACTTTTACTCAAGTGTTAGTTACAATCATTTTATACCTTTTTTTTTCATTCCTGTAAAGTAGCCATTTGTGACTTCCGCACTGTTAGAACATCACTGACGATATCCCGTTGACCTAGAATCATAAAATTTAGTAAGAAGCAGGCAGCATAAAGGGGAAAATCCAGAAACCGTCAATAGGTACTTTATTTATTCACAAAAAAAATGTTTTTTGATTCACGCCATGGACCAAAAGCTACAGGGTCCCTACTTCCAGTTGACCTAGAATCATGATAATTTGGTAAGACACACACAAGGTCTCACGGAACCTTTAGTGCACAAGTCCGACTCGCACTTAATGTTTTATTTTACTAACCCCCGACCGAATACTCAAACGCATCTCAGATCTATGCACGTCTCAAGTGACGAATTTTTGACACATTTTCATTTTTTTTTTTTTTTTTTTTTTTTTATTGTAGTCTAGCATACATTTCTAAATACACTAGAATAACATTACAATCTAGCCATAGATTTGACTAATGGGTAATTTTGTTTTAACTTAATTTTATACATACATTACACTAAGAACGTGTCCATCGGCACTTTTCTTATTGTCTCTATTTAAGGGGAAGACACTTGGTTCATGTGTTTTTTAAAATTAGCACTTTGCACTTTCACTATAACTATAACTACACTAACTCGAAAGGTTTAGTTCTTTTGAGCCTTCTCACTATGTCCGTGTTGTCGAGGAGCTGGATAGCCTCGACGTTCACATGATGATGAAGCCTCAGTTCATGTGCCTCTGCGTATTTTTGTATTATTCTATCGACGTATTCAATCTTCAGGTCCCGATGAAGATCGCCATTTCTTACATACCAGGGAGCGTTAACTATTGCCCTGAGTACTTTATTCTGGAATCTTTGTATAATGGCTACATTTGTCTTTTTGGTACAACCCCAGAGCTGTATGCCATAGGTCCAAATTGGCATAAGGACTTGTTTATATAGTAAAACTTTATGTTGTACTGCTAGAGTAGAATTTCTTCCAATTAGCCAGTACATCTTTTTGTAGCGAATCTCTAGCTCTTCTTTTTTCTTTTTGACGTGAGCTTTCCAGCGTAGCTTAGCGTCAAGGGTCATGCCCAAATATTTCGCTGTGTTAGCATATCGTACGATCTGTGATCGTTCAGTTTTCTCCGAGATCAGTTGTGTCACACGCAACCGCGCGTACCATCAGTGCAAAGTGCTAACGCATCACAACAAACGTCGCGCGCGGCACGCCCGATCGCCATGACCTTGCTAGATCATCACGTTTAGGCATGTTGACCGTCGACATCATATTTTATTGTTAAGGCGAAGCTAATTGCATGTCGTAACAATGAATACACCGCAGAAAATTTCTATCTCGATCAAAACGGATACAGAACGACTCTTGGCCGAAGAACATAACAAAGTTGTACAACGATACCAAGAAGAAAAACAAGAGAGAGAGAAACTTGAGAGCCTTGTTGGAGACCTCAAGAACCAAATTAGTATTCTACAGCAGCAACTGAAATGCGTTGCAGATACCACCGTCAATCCATCAAAAGCACCATGCATGGAGACCTCTAACGCGCGTATTGAATACAGCACGGACGAGGAAGAGCTAGCCAAAGAAACCAACTGGGTGAGAGTTAGGTCTAAGAAGAAACGAAAACTGAACTCGTCGCCGGAGCTTTCACCAGAGACCAACATACCAACAAAAGAAATGGAAAAGAAAATTCCCCCACCACCACCGATCATAGTAGATGGTGTGGAGAACTACCAGAACTTTTATGACTTTCTATCCACGGAACATTCAGCTGAAACCTTCAACCTAAAAATGTTGAATGGTAAAAGCGTTAAGGTGAACGCCTGTAATGGTGACACATATCGTTCAATTACCAAGGCCTTGCAGGATAATAACTGCCTTTGGCATTCGTACGAAAACAAACAGGAAAGACCCATACGGGTAGTAGTCAAGAAATTGCCTTCTACCTGTAAAACAGAAAGAATAATTGAAGACTTAAAAAATAAGGGCTTCATGATTGAATCGGCAGTGAATAAATTGAGCTGGAAAACAAAAGA
Source organism: Eupithecia subumbrata (assembly GCA_949316285.1). NCBI lineage: Eukaryota > Metazoa > Arthropoda > Insecta > Lepidoptera > Geometridae > Eupithecia > Eupithecia subumbrata. The sequence continues at coordinate 12,917,401 of OX438632.1, read as the reverse complement.
GCCACTCAACATGTTCACGCTCTCTTTCAATAATAATGAAAACATAAAGAAGATCTATGAAATTAAATACATTCTGGGATGTGTGGTTGAGATACAGCCTCTCCGAACCTCCAAACTGATCCCACAGTGTAAAAGATGTCAAGGGTACGGACATACACAAAAGTACTGCGCCAAGGAGCCAAGGTGTGTAAAATGCACCGGTAAACACCTTACCAAGGACTGCACAAAGCTCATTGCAGAGAAACCGAAATGTCTGCACTGTGGGGAGCCCCATCCTGCCAGCTACAGAGGCTGCATGGTCGCCAAAGAAATGCAGAAAATGCGAGACAAAGTAATGAAGAAACCATCTTCTACGAGACAACAGCAAGCCTCGAGAGGCAGAGAGCCGCCCTTGCAGCCTAATGCTACAAGTCGCGCGTCACATGCGCTGCCACCGCCAGCTTTAAACAAAAAGATATCTTTTGCACAAGCAACTGCTGGAAAACCAGCAGTAACAATCCAACGCGCCGAGCAAAACATCGGCCAGAATGACAAACTTGACGAAATTTTAAAGTTAATGAGTGGTTTTGACGAGCGTCTAAAGAAAATAGAGAATAGCACCAAAACTGCTATCAATAAGCATTCGAAATGATTGGAAACCTTAGAATAATGGCTTGGAACTGTAACGGACTAGCAAAACATCAAAATGAGCTACAAGTTGTCCTAGATATTGAAAATATAGACGTGTGTCTCGTATCCGAAACACACTTCACAATTCAATCTCAAATCCAATTTAAAGGTTACAAAATCTATCATGCACTACACCCAGCTAATAAAGGAAGAGGCGGCAGTGCAGTCATCGTAAAGCAAAACATCAAACATCACGAGAAAAATAAATATGAAGAGCCAGATATTCAATCCGTGGCAATTTGTATCGACACAGAAAGATACAAGCTTACGGTAGCAGCAATATACTGTCCTCCGAGATACACGATCAAAAAAGAAACGTATGTGACCTTTTTTCAAACCCTAGGCAATAAATTTATTCTAGGGGGTGACTTTAACGCCAAAAACACATACTGGGGCTCCAGACTAACCAACACAAAGGGCAGAGAGTTAATGAGCGCTGTGAGAGAAGAGAAATGTGATATCATTTCAACAGGCTTGCCCACTTATTGGCCAACTGATCCACAAAAAATTCCTGACCTCATAGATTTTTTTGTGTACAAAAGCATAACTTCAAACTATCTACGTGCGACGCAGTGTTTTGACATGAACTCCGATCACTCTGCAATCCACCTAGAATTGAGCGAAAGTGTTTTAAATACTGAAAAAAAACCAACATTAGTCAATAAAAATACAGACTGGGAGAAATTCAAAATTGATCTGGACTCTAAAATAGAGCTGAAAGTCCCACTGAAAACTCCGGAGCAACTCGACGATGATCTAGAAAAGTATGTAAAGCTCATACAACAAACGGCTTGGGAAAATACACCTACCATTAAAACTAGACGAACTAAGAATGTCTATCCCATAGAAATTAAACAACTTATGGAGGAAAAGCGTAAACAGAAAAACCGTTGGCACCAGACGAGATCTCCGCAAGACAAAAATAAACTTAATTTCCTTACCAAGAAACTGCAACGACAAATCCAAAAACACAACAGTGACACAACAAACACTTACCTACAAAGCCTTACCAATGACCGTAGCTCAGATTACTCACTCTGGAAAGCTACTAAGAACATGAAACGACCTATTAACCAGATCCCACCAATAAAAAAAGGACCCGGAGAATGGGCCGTAAGCAACGAGCAAAAAGCCGTAGTGTTTGCAGAACACCTACAAAAAATATTTAGCCCACACGAAGGTCGAGAAAATTGTAACATTGACGAAGCCGAAATTTGCAATGAACATCTAGACATTAAGCTTGTTTCACCTAGAGAGGTCTGGAGTGAAATAAAACTAAAGATAAATGCAAAGAAAGCTCCTGGTTTCGATTTAATCACAGGAGCAGTTCTGCACAACCTACCAAGAAAAGCCTTGGTTAAACTGACTAATCTTATCAACGCTGCGTTCAGACTAAAATACGTACCAGATCTTTGGAAAATTGCGGAAGTAATAATGATAGCAAAACCAGGAAAACCACCACAGGAAGCAACATCTTACAGGCCAATTTCTCTGTTGCCTATAATGTCGAAGCTATTCGAAAAGCTATTTCTAAAAAGGCTTAAGCCATTACTAGAAACTAAAAAACTTATCCCAGAACATCAATTTGGATTCAGAGAACGACATTCCACGGTGGATCAAGTCCACAGAATTACCACGTTAATCGAAAAAACACTAGAAAACAAAGAAGTCTGCTCTACAATCTTCCTAGATGTCGCACAAGCCTTTGATAAAGTATGGCATGAAGGCCTAGTACTTAAGTTAAAAAGAATTCTACCCATAGAATACGTTGAAATAATCAAATCATATTTAGCAAATAGAGCCTTTAGAATAAGACAAGATGAATTCTTCTCTGAAATAAAGGAAATAAAAGCAGGGGTGCCACAAGGAAGTGTATTGGGTCCGGTCCTTTACCTCTTATACACTTATGACCTCCCAGAACCTGAAAACAGCACCATCGCAACATTTGCTGATGACACTGCTATAATAGCCACAGGAAGAACTCAAGCAGAAGCCGCCGAAAAAGTCCAAGTGGCAGTGAATAAAATACACAACTGGACAAAAACCTGGCGAATCAAACTAAATGAATCTAAATCTATTCATATCAACTTCACAAACAAAAGAGAAGACTATCATCCCGTATTCATCAACGGAGTTGTAATACCGTATGCTAACATTTTCATTGAAAACTGTCAAAAAATCGTCATTTCATTTGAGACGTGCTTAAATCTGAGATGCGTTTGAGTGTAAGTAATGCTAGTTAGTAGGTATAGTATTATAATATCTGTGGTAATGGGAACTTACTATTGATCGATAACCAATTTCAAAGCTCTTCCCAATATTATACTCACACCACTCTGGGAAGCTTGAAGTTATATGTATTTTCCGCACGTTATTATTATTAGTTTAACATAGGTAGTAAATAGGTACCTCTGATATTTGCATACTGCCTAGATTTCCCCTAGTGTTTGATCTTCCAAGACTTCTTTTTGATAATAAATAAACTCTGCTTGCCTTTGCAACTGAAATAGGTAGGTATCAATAGAAACGAAAACAAAAAACCCGCAAATATCACAATATCCACGAATGGGTATTGGTAATAGTGGTTTGATGGTTGGTGGTAATGGCCGAGGATCGATTATTCTCAGTGTTGCCAGTCGAGTCGTGTAAATCCGTCTGAATCGAATCCGAATCCGACATTTCCGATTCGGAAACGAAGAAAGAGCTGCCTAAAGCATAAGAAGAAATGAGATAGAACGATTCGATCGAGCGTGCCGGTTTTTTCATTGTTTAGCACATCTATGTGCTAAACAAATTTCCTATGACATCACGGAGCTCGACACAAGAATGTTGTTTTTGACTTAAAATTTTGTTTTCTGTATGTAAATGTGATTATAGTGTTTCTGTGGACTGGACATTCCCGCACCTAATAACAATAAAAACCAGAAGCAACTATGGTGCGGTGCAGTATTTTCGGATGTTTAAAGCAAAAGTGCCGAAATTATCATTCCTCTCGTAAGTACAATTCTTTTGAATATAAAAGGTTCGTCATTTACATTTTCTTAGATTTTCATAAAGAAAAGGCTCAAAAATTAGGTTTTAGGTAGGTACGGCATTTTAATTATTCTAACCTAAACTTACGAACATTTTGGACGTAGAAAGAGTACCTATGCTAATTTTGGATTACAAAATGACAGCAAAATTCCCCAAATGGCGCACTGAAATATTTTTGAAACCCATTTCGGGTTCGCAATCTTCAAGAATTTGTAGCAAACATTTTCATGAAAATTTATAGATAGGTACAAAAGAAACAGCGAACTTATCTGTTCCCTCATGCTGTTCCAAGGCTAGATAATAAAATAAAAATAATGATTCTGTGCCACAGTGGGTGAGCCGCAGAGAAAGTTGTCTTAAGTCTTGTAGTCTACCTACACTCTTTCTTAAAGCTTCGACAGTGACCGCGCTTGCCGGAAAACTCCCGATCAAGGGAGTCAACGTTGGGGATCTCTGACACAAGAATAGAATCGAGGTCTCCTCACCTTAATCTCAACAACCTAAATTGGTCCACAGCTGGACGCAGGTCTCCCCTGATGAGCGCCTTTTCGCTTTTGCCTCATGGTGGGTAGTGTCCATAATCCTCACGCTGTGCTTGCGGATTGGGGATCGCAGTTCGATGATAGAATTGTTCTGCAGGGGGCGCTGCTGCCCGCCCACGGTGGGTAGCTTTTAGTCGCCTCTGACAACACCCGCCGGAATAGTTCATGTTATGCAAATTCTTACGACTTATGCGGAGTAGGAATGCAGAGAACAACTTGATGATGAAACGAATTAGACCCTGTGCGTCCGTCGCTTTGCGTCCACCGGATCGGCATCGGAGCGTACGAAGCGTAAGGATTTGTTTCTATACCTATATTGATTTATATGGTAGGTACCTACAGCGCGCTGTAGTGTCCAGTACGTGTCCAGTGCACGCTGCAGCGTGTACTGGATAGGTGATATTTGTCCATACTGATTATTTAAATACTTGTGTGCGCGCAGCCTAGCTTTCGCTGTTTGTAAAATTCCAAAATCATAGACAAAAGAGTCTCCGAACGTAGCTAATAATAGGAACAACGTAGGCTGGCATAATCCTAGCTAACAGTGCAGTGTAGCAGCACCTAATAACGCTACTCGACAATAGATGACGCGGTTTCTAAAATATTTAGTGATCGTTGCGTTGTAGGGTGAAACCTGTGGTGAAACCTATCACATTTCGCTAGGTACGACAATTCGTATCTATCACTGTCAACTGTGTTCTGTCTGGGCGTGAGTGATTGTCATTCTCATGGTAGAAGTCATTCACTTCACTGTCATTCTTTGTATTTATTCTTGTCAAATTATTCGTTTCGAGAAGTCGCGAGTTTTCAGAAATTATGAAGAATAATCAAATTTCAGTGCCCCCTTCGTCCCGTAAATAGCGAGACAACTGCGAAGTTGTATCGCTACTCGTTATTTAATTCTCTCTAATCCTAGATCTCAAAATCAGGAAATATGGCCCAACAGTCAAAAGGTGAGGGTCGATTACGTAAAGTATAATTATTATATTGATCTCAAAAATAATTTATTGAATAAATTGTGATACTTTAGATCGAGTGACTAGAATTTACAATTTCATTGAATAAACACTTTGTTTTTCTTTTCGTCGCTGCGGGTGTGTGAACATTATCGATTTTTAACCATAGGTACCCCTAACGATTTTCATACCTAATAATAATCTTTAATAAAAATAATATAATTATGCTGGACAATCCACACAGCATCATCTAGCCTCAAGATAAGCAGAGGTTGTGTAATGATTCCTTTGTGACCACTACATAGTAAAGTCACCAACCTGCCTTACCTACTACAAAAAATTACTCTGTGCTTGTAACAAATATTTAATTCCTATATTCCGTCCACCCATTTATTTGCTTTTTATCTAATCGACAATCACCAATCATTGATAGGTACTATTGCTTATCATTGATTTCAGACAATTTAGAACAGTTAAGTATCATATTCTACTGTCCATAGTATATACCTTAAAACTAACATACATATTAATAAAACTAGAGCGATCATTTTTGCAGTAGTATTGATTATACAAAGTTTGAACAACCGCTTAACTGAACTGACCCAATATCTGTCCTAAAAAAAGTGTGACTATTTATTTCAGGAGGGGCTCCATCAAAGCCAAAACCGAAATTCCAGTAAGTTACCTCTAAAGTACAATAAGTAAATATTAAATAATGCTGGACAATCCACACATCATCATCTAGCCCCGAAGAAAGCAGAGCTTGTGTTATGGGTACTAGTAGATAACTGTTATGATACCTGTAACAGTACTAAGTACAATAAATGTGTAAATTGTCCAGAATTGCATATAATTTTTTTTTCAGAACACTGCTTAAAAAACTATTTTTAATCAAATCATAGAAGTAATATTTACAATCAAAACAATTGAGCTAACTGCAGATTCTTGGAAACAATCTACAGGTAGCTCAACTGATCCATATCAATACTGACTGGTATTGATATGGATCAGTTCTGACTAGAGGCATCCCCAAGATGCTGGCTGCAATGCACAGCATATAATATTAATTATTTCATTTATTATTATTTTTATTAGATATTATAATTTAGGACCTCAGCAGTTGAATAATATTAGAAATTTTTAATATTCTTTATGTTATAGTTGACTTGAAAATTATTTATTAACTGGACAGCCTGGTATTCACTTTCACCAGATAAGCTTTTAAAATCAAATAAAAATATTTATTGTTATGCAAGGAAAACAATCAATATTAATATATTGTAAATGTGTATTTGAAATGTCGCAAATCTTATTTGCATATTAATGGCTTTATGATATGGTAACTGATTGTGATTACATAGCTTAGATTGAATCAATTGCACAGTGCAAACCTCATAAACTTGTGATAGATAGTCACAGATTACTAATCTGTGTAGATAGCATAGATAATAATTATTTTGTGTAGCAAAAGCTAGTTATTTAAATGCAAAATTGTTTCCAGACTGGTTCCTAAGATCTTAAATGGAGGCTTAGCCGGCATAATCGGTGTCTCCGTGGTCTTTCCCATAGATCTGGTGAAAACTAGACTACAAACTCAACCTGTCGGCCCTAAAGGAGAGGTTCAATACAAGAATATGTAAGTTGCTACCCATAATACTCTATACAGGGTGCCACGTAACATGTGTACTAAGGCCAAAGGTTGACCATGATAGGTTTAACACAAGTATGTTTGTACTACAAAGATATGTCAGGATATTCATTAAAATAGTCTGAGTACCAACTTTGTAAACCTACCTTTTGTGAATAAACATTTATTATTATTATTAAAGGGTTTGATTCTAGACTCCAAGGGGATCAATTTGTGAATAACGATTTTTTTAATCCTTTGAAGTTTCAATAGAATAAATACACAACAAAAACAAAACACGAATATGAAGAAAGTTTCAATAAAAGTATTAAAAAAAAAATTTAGGTTTAAAAATAGAAATTTTAAAAATTGTTAACAAAAGTTTATCCCCTCGGGTTCCAGAATCACCCCCTTTCGGCTTAGTATACAAGTTTCGTGGCACCGTGGATAAGATATCGCGTACCTACCTTCTGTTTTTATGTACGTCCTTACCTACTTAAACGTAACTCAGATTTCGGCACGTCTAAAGTCGCGGTTTTGCACAGATCTTCATTGAAAAGTGCGTTGAGTTGCGTTTGAGTATCCGGCCGTTAGTTTCGTTAGGTAATTCATAATAAATGATATTTTTAGAGACACTAACAATCAATTTGTAATGTTAAAACTTCAACAAATTGATTGATAATGACCAAATATTTATTGACACACAAGAGAAGATATATCTATAAAACTATGTACTTATAAAAAATAGACCCATCAACTAGTTGGAAACTGTATTTCAAGAGTTATGATGTTGTAATCAGGTAGTGTTCTACCTCTCACGGCATCGCAGACCCGGTAGTCCCGGTGGTGCGAGGAAATTTCCTAAAATATTTTCTATATAAAGAACTTAGAAGACTGGGGAGATGTCAGCGTAGAACGGTTTAACAGTTTTACATGCTTTCCGAGGCACGGGGGTGTGTCATCCATCTTAGCATCAAAATCATCAGCTCGTATACATCCACTGCTGGACATAGGCCTCCACCATACGACGCCACGAATACTGGGCCTGAGCCGCCTCCGTCCACGAGGGATAGAGTTTCCTCGTGGGGAGGGCCGAGGGAAAGGGCCAAATTTACAATCATTTATAGAAATAAAATCGAATTACGCTTCCAACTGGTTGTTATGGATCAGTTGAGCTGCCTGTAGATTGTTTGCAACATTCTGCAGTTAGCTCATGCTTTTATTTTTTTCCAATTTAAGAAAATGCCTAAATTTAACTAGAATTACTCGAAGATTAAGTTATTATTTTATCTCTCATCCGTGAATATTTTACCGTAGGATCGATTGCTTCAAGAAAACATACGCCGCTGAAGGATACTTTGGCATGTACCGAGGTTCTGCCGTGAACATTATATTAATAACACCCGAGAAGGCGATCAAACTAACTGCCAATGACGTGTTCCGCTATTATCTTTCCGATAAAAACGGGTAAGTAAAACGGCATGTAAAAATCTGATTTATAAAAAATGCTTCTTGGTTTTATTTTTTTCAAAATCGACGGATACCTACGGTTTTTCGATTGTTGAGTTCTTCCTATATCTGAAGGTGCGGCTAGATTTAGTAACAAAACATGCTATAAATCATAGTTATATAACATGTTTTATAATGTGGACATGATATAGGTAATACGTAGTTTAGTGTTTAGTTAGGCCGCATTCACTGACCAGGCTCCCTGCGGGTCGCACCGCCGTTACACGGGGGCGGATACTGGCACCTGCGTCTTGTCTTGGGCCATGAATGTGGTAGTATATTTTTGTTTAATCGGGACACTTCTCCCTAAAGCTTCGGCTAAACCAGCCGCGCCTACGCGACCGAGACGCGAGATCTTGTCAAGATGAAATAAACCCCTCTAAAATAAGATTATAAATATGTAATACAACATAATTGTTTTTAGCCTATTCCTGTGAGGTAGATACATTTAATATGAAACCGGTCCCATCATATCGATGAACAAACAAAAAATACCTACTGAGGTAGGTAATAGGTATCTCGTTTCCATTCATTAGCATTACTTATTTATCTAGTTTTTCTTAATTTTTATGACTCATCCAGTCCAGTAATGATAGCAAAGTGTCGAAGTTGATACGGTAAAACCACTTAAAAGTCCAAATAAATACTTTATTTGCTAAATTCATGTAGCATGACACTTACCAATCTTGAAATCCAAGAACATGTTTTTAAAATGTTTAGACATAGCCCCTCGTATCACTAATACCAACCTACACTATTAGAAATGTACTTAACTCACGTTAATAGGTTTAATAGAACTCAATGAACATGAGTAACTCATGTTCATTGAGTTTGTTATGCCATAACAACTATGTAATCCGTTTATATGTATTAAAAATAATGATGTGGTGTCGTGTTCTATTTATTGTACTTACTTTTCGTAGCAAAACAAAACAGTTTTGTCATTTTAAATGTTTCCAGCATGCAGATTTGGTGTACTATTCAAAATATGGTTGCAAATTATGTGTTATTGTTACACCTACCACAGACGTACAACACCACAGACAGATTTATTTAGTGATATATTTAATTGCACCAGAAAATTAATCGCGTTGATCCTCAAACATGATGTTTGAAAAATCAAACAAAGCGAGTGATAGTGGTGACAATCTGGGTCTGCACCGAATATATCCCCGTAAATTCAAAGCTGCATATAAATCTTTAGTCTTTTTTCAGTATTTCTGGTACGCGACTAGAATCATTAAAGGGACAAAGCGGGGTAATTCTAGTGTGCGGTTAAATAATATCCTTTGTTTTTAACCTGATAGGTGTATTATATGTTGTACTAACAGTTATCTGCCAATGTACTATCAAATGTTGGCTGGCGGTATGGCGGGTGCTTGTCAGATCGTCGTCACCACTCCCATGGAGCTGCTGAAGATACGAATGCAAGACGCAGGCAGGATTGTGGCGGAGGCAAAGAAAGGTCTGTACATGAATAAAAAAAAAATGATTTGATCTATTGTCACTGTCACATATTCATACAAAGTGAAGCAAAAAAAATCGCGCTATTCTCATCCTGCGCCAATGGCGGGATGCGACCTTGGTAGTCTACGAGTACACTTACTCCAGTCCACTTACAGTCCATATTTTCAATTCTAATTGCTGATAACAGCTCATTATGTGTCTAAATATCTGTTCCTTTGTAGTAAAATAACCTGTTATCATCTTTCTTTCCAGCTTGTAATGTGTTTTGATGAAACTTAACTAAAGAGCAAAATATAGTATAGAGCAAACATAAAGACGATTTGACTATTCCATCATCCATTCGCGAAATTATTCTCGGACATTTTACAAATAGGTACCAGATCGTACTACTTGCCTGTGAGATTAATGCCAAAACTAAGTTAGCATAGCTTTCTTTCTGGAACCAGCATGAATACCTAGGAAATGAAAACTGAGAACATTAATTTTTTAATAAACAAAATTCTCGCCAATATTGTATTTTGTAAGTACAGCAGACAAATAAATAAATTCTCGCTAGTGGTGAAAAGTTGTATGTTTAACTCGAAAACAAATATTTTTCTTTTCGCTAGCTCGCTATCGACACGTTCAACATCTAATTACTCAATTGTTGAACAAATAACTCTATTTTCGTATTTTTTGTTGATATTTTTACTGCAGCGCCGGAAACGCATGATTCGACTAATTCAAATTATTTTCTGTTAACAAACCTACTCACAAAATCTTTTACTGTTTTTCCTTTCGTCCACAGAAGGCAAAGTGGTCACGCCACCCTCAGCTATGGGGCTGATAAGACAGGTGTTAGCCAAGCACGGTGTATTCGGTTTGTACAAAGGCCTAGGGGCGACAGGCTTACGAGACGTGTCATTTAGCGTGGTGTACTTCCCTGCGTTTGCTACGCTCAACAACATGGGTCCACACACTGACACTGGCCCGCCTTTCTGGTAAGTTATATGATAAATAATGTTTTTATGGCATAAAACATGGTATACAAGTTGGTTAATTTTATGAGTTATGGCATTTTGTCGTTTATCTTACATCTTTGAATATTGTACCTACATTTACCGTGGTTTAGCCCAACAAAACTATTTACAATTAAAATAAGATTTCTCTGTAAGTGAATGTTAGTCTTAAGAGAAATAAATATCATAAAAATAACGTTCATTAGCCAATCAAATAATTTCTTTATAAATAAATGGTTATTCAATAATTTAAATTCGTAAGGTACCTTATTATACATTTTTACACAATCATTCAAGCTGCTTTTTTGATGTTTCGGTGATTTTGAGGTTTCTTTTAGAATAAGCCTATTCGGGTCTCTCTCTACATTGCTTAGGATTTTGTCACATGCTTGGTGGAATAAATATGCATGATTCCTTACAAAATTTGAAATTTCATAAACATAAAGCGATGGTAGAGGCAACAAACTACGGCCACATTATGAACCCATAAAGGCAGGTTTACACAGGGTCGGTGACTGACTCCGAATTCGAGACAAGTCAGCGCTGACCCGAAAAAAACCCAATGTAAATTGATTTGAAGTCAGTGCAGCGGTGGGTAGTCAGCGCTGACTTGTGCATTCGCACACGAATATTTTGAGTATTTATGTGTATATATTGTCAGTCGGTGCCCCCCACAACCCGCGCCCTACCGCGCCAGCGGTAAAAACCGCGTGTAAATAGTGATCACACTGATCACTGATCAGTGATCAGTCATGGTGGCAGTTTTGATGTTTGTGACGTTTTTTATTTGTCCTAGAGCATATACAAATTTGTTAATTTTTTTACTAAGTCTGCCTGAGATTTCCAATCCATATTTTGGTCAATTACTACGCCTAAAAACTTTATTTGCGCGACTTCTACTATTTTTGTTATTTTAAGATAGTAGAATAAAGTTATATTGTAAATGTTTAGATTTATTTCATTGAATATATCTATTTTGATTCACTATTTTTAGATTTTATGTCAAGCCATTCTATAATGTCATCAATCGTATTATTAAAGTTAGCTTCATGGTCGTTAATACTAGTCAATTTATTATCGGAAGTCACAATCACAGAAATATCGTCAGCAAACAATATGCACTTATAGTTTATCACATCAATTATTTCATTAATATACAGAAGAAACAGGATAGGCCTCAAATGCTTCCCTGCAGTACGCTCGATAACTATAACTTAAATTGTTATAGTAACATGTGTTAGTGTAGTTTTGTATTGGTTAATGCTGTAATAAATGATTTTATCCTTATCTCTATACAGGGTACCACGTGCCATGTGTAATGAAGAAAATTATGTAAAAATGCGAATAAAAACAAAAAAAGCTATATAAAAAATTGCTAAATTCAAAAATTCATATATCAAAAGTTAATCCACTCGGGGTCCCGAATACCCCCTTTCAGCTTGGTAGGTGCACATGTTACGTGGCACTAGACATGTGCGCCGACGTTAAAATAATCGGCGGCGGGCGCCGGCCTGAAATCGGCGGCGGCGGCGTGATTTCGGCGTGAATTCGGCGCGTAGGTATGAGTAATAAATAAATAATGCTGGACAATTCACACAGCATTATTTAGCCTCAAGCTAAGCAGAGCTTGTGTTATGGGTACTAGATAACTGATATACATAAAATAATTTACGAATACATTAGGGGGTGAATTTCGAAACTTCGAAGTTTCGTAAATTCGAAGTTTACTGGGCAGTTTTCAAGTTCGGATGCGGTAGCCACGAATTCGAATTTTTTAGTTTCTTATTATTTACCTACGCAAATAATACCTTACGCAGTCGCGTAACGCACACGTGCTATGAAAGAGTAAGTGCGAGCTTTTTATTTCAGACTCTTGTGTAGACAACAACAATATCATTGGAAAATTCAATAGTTTTGCCTAGGTATGCGCAACATATCAAATGCAGCCCAACAAGCGATCTTGTCTTCTGTCTACAGCACTAGTTCTTTAGTAAAAAAAAGTTCTAAGGACATCTCGTTTGGTCCCACCTGGAATGTCAATAAAATTTTAATTTTTAAACGAAGCTCGAACGGCTTGGCACATTGCTTGCCCCGATGCTGCTCCCCCAAAATCACTTTTGTCCCAACGGCAATGGGACGAGCCCTGTGTTGACACGGAATTGTTTGTTACAAAAGTGCTCCAGCACTGCGGATCGTTCCCGCCTCGTGGCCGTTTCTAAATAGGAGTCAGGAAATTGGTTGCAAGCATTTCCTTCATAATTATAACACTGGTACTTTATTGGATCCCGTAACTTTCCGTATCAAAACATGTCATCGGTTGGGTGCAAGGTGTTGCGCGCCTCATCAATGCCAATGCCAGTGCGATACTGCTGTCAAACAGCTTGATCATCACGGATTATCGTGTACTAGGGCCGCCAGTCGGATAATATCTCGCCATGCCAACCGGCGACATCATCCGGCGGGCCTTTTTCATTGCTAACGTACCAGCTATTCTCAAACCGAATGGTCTGTTGCGTGACGATGGTAAGAGGCCCGACGGTATGACACTAATCCCATATGAGTTGGGGAGGCCTATTGTGTGGGACGCTACATGCGTCGACACACTTGCGCCTTCCCATGTTCCGAGGACATACGTGAGGGCAGGTGCGGGGGAAAATTTCAGGTGCAAAATGTGCAGGTCTCGACAAAGCCTACACATTTGCTCCCCTTGTCGAGTCGAGACCACTGGTTCTTCGGGTTTATTAAAAATTATCTGAGCGTTGAGTAGAAGCGACGCGTGACCCGAGAGCTGGTGAGTATATGGCGCAGCGCATCAGCATAGTCATACAGCGGGGCAATGCAGCGAGCGTCTTGGGGACGCTTCCGACTGGTATTCATATGGATCAATTGAGCTACCTGTAGGCGAAGCACGGATATTATTCTCTAGGGTAGAATACACATTATCGACATCGCATCGTCATATATTGCGTACATTATAGAAGTAAAAGGAATGACTTTGAAACCATTTACGCAATCGATGACAAAGTGACGTAATTTTTATCTGTTCTACCCTAGACAACAATCCCCGTGCTCGCCCTGCTGTAGATTGTTTGCAACAGTCTGTAGTTACCTCAATTGCTTCTATTGTAATTATCACAGATCATAATCAACGAAAATAATAGAAGTACGTTAACCAGTTCTCTGCCAGGCTTCAGCGATTCGACCCGGAAAGACGCTTCGTCGCTGCTATACGTGCAGTGCAAGCTCGTCAGTGACACCTAATGTGGAACGTAATCAAAGTATTTTCGTATGTTTTGGATTAGGTAAATCGCTTTGCCGATTCTAACTCTATCTGTAAAGGGACTCGCAGATCTCGAGAATAAAAGTTATATTCTCCATCTGAACTTCGAACTTTCGAAATTGAGTTTCCGAATTTCGAAGTTGAAAATAAAGCCTGACGTTTCGTACACAACAAATAACAGTGTTTGTAACAGTGTTTGTGCTTTTGTGGTAACTTTGTAAGTTTTTGAAATTAATTAAATGCAATTAATACTATTAATTTAGTCTGAATCTTTCTAGTGGAATTGTCTTGGTATTTGTCAGGCTTTTTGTCGAACGAGGAGACAAAAGACATGGACTTAAGAATTTTTTATTCATTTTATTAACAACTCAAAAGAAATACAGCTTTAAGTAACATACCTAATACCGCATATGTACCTGATATCAGCGAAATGCCTAAAAAGGACGTGAAGTATATTAAGTCACCTTATTTCGGTAGTGGTATAACAGTAAAAATGTTTTTTCGAAATTTCCCGGGAATTCCCGGGAATTCCCGGTTCCGACTTTGAAACTTCCCGGGATTCCCGGTTCCTCGAAAACTACCCGATTTTGGAATCCCTAGTAGGTAGGTAATTCAATTAGAAAGATTTGATTTTATACAATTTTAATTAGTATAAAAATGCAGTATTATTATTATTATTTTTTTAATGAATTAATAACTCTTCAACTTATTATTATTTAATTATATTTAATGTTATATAATTATTAATTCTAATCAATTTATTAAGTTATAAGTAGGTACATTTTCAAATCAAAATGTATATTATGGCAATACATTAGGTAGGTATACATAGCAAAGTATGTATACAGTTTTTGACATGTAATTATTATTACCCAATAAAGACTATTATGACTATTGTTAAAGTTTATATTCGTACGGTGTCCTCTTCATTTATAATCGGCACCTGTATCAGTCTGAATCAGCGGCGACTTTTGATACCGTTCGGTTTGCGGTGCCTTTTGACATCGCGGCACCCTTTGACATCGTGGCGCGGCGCCGTTCTTCTTTGACTACAACTTGGTTATAGGTAGCAGGTGTCACACAATGTAATAATCAATAAAATGACGGAGTTTTCAAAGCGTCTAAAAGTATACGTTCCACGCCGAATTCACGCCGATTGGCCGATCGGCGGCGGCGGCGTGGAAAATTTGCCGGCGGCGGCGGCGGGTCGGCGCGGCGCACATGTCTACGTGGCACGCTGTATTAAGGTTTACCATATTATTAATACTTGCAGGTGGTCGTTTATATCCGGGTGTCTTGGGGGTACAATCGCAGCGGTAGCTGTCAATCCATTTGACGTTATCAAGACACGTCTGCAGACTACTGGGGGAGGTCAATATAAGTCCGTGCTCGATTGCATAACGTGAGTGTACCTTGTTTTACTAGTTATTATGATTATTTTTATAGTCGAAAGTCTTTCCTCTCCTGATGGAAAGTGAAGATGGATTTGGAAGTGAAGATTTATATTATGGATTGGATTATATTGTTTTTGCACGGAACCCTTATCTTTTAATAAAATAAAAGTAGCCTGAGTAACCCTCAATGATATAATCTGCTAGTGAAAGTCCCGTCAAAATCGGTCTAGCCAAAAACGTACCTTACCTATGGACAGATAAAAACATTTAAAAAATTGTTTTCTTGTTCCAAGTACCGTTAATCCTATAAAAAAAATACTAAGACTAAAGTACTTTCATTATTAGTTGACATTACAAACAGACATTTTAATTTTATTTATTCAATATAGAAATATATTTTATTTATTTATTTATTGATCCACCAACGAAAGATACGCCATATTAAATAATACAATTTCACCGCGATAATAATGTGACCTCGGATCTATGCCACTCGTCATTTTCCCCTTTCCCCCATTTTAAACGACTTCAAAAATAGTTTATTATGTTCGACTGTATATGTTTTTTTTTACTTTTATATATTGTATGTTCGTCAATTTCTCAGTCATTAGTGACCGATTCTGCCGATTCTTTCGCCGTATAGAAATTATTCGTAGGTATAGAGAATGATTGCGAGATGGTCCCATAAAATCTTATTCTCGGGGGTTAGTATATTTCGTGCAAAACTTATAAAACAGTGTAATTTTAGTTATTAAAAACAATCTTCCTTTTCTAAATAAAATTATTACTATTACAGGAGTTTTATTTATGTATGATTGATTTATGTTATTAAGGGCTAAGGAATAAAAGGCTTTTTTTATTTATTACAGGAGAACCCTAAAGAACGAAGGACCCCGCGCTTTCCTTAAAGGCAGTGTTTGCCGTGTCATGGTGATCGCGCCACTGTTCGGTATCGCTCAGGCGGTTTACTTCTTAGGGGTCTTCGAAAAGATCCTGGGTTATGATATTGTCCGTTCTGTCTAATCTAAATTCATGTGCGTTCTAATTGTCAAAATTATGTGACGGAAATTATTATTTTTATGTACCTAAGCAGTCATATGAATGGAATGTATTAACTTACCTATTTAAACTTATAAGTTTGAAGTTTTAAGAAAGGTTCTAGGGTGTTTCACAACACCGTTATGCAACATATTTCTATGGGTTTTTGTATAAGCCCTAAATGCGTAATGCTTTATACACAGATTTAGGTAAAATTCGGTATAGTATATACAAGGTTCAAGTTTCGTTAGAACCAAACGCTATGACACGCTATTTCCAATCTTTTGTTATACCTACCTAATGAATAACAAAGATGGAAAGACGTACCTAGGCCGAAGCGCGACCGAGACAATAATACGCACGCGAAACATGAACGCCGGCGGCGCCCCCGTCCAAATATAGGCCTTCCACTTTCGAGAAGCTAGTATCCAATCTCCCGAATTTTACTCATATCGGTGATTGTATTGTACTAGTCTGGTTTGGGTTCCTTTCTATTAAGAACAATAAGAGTAAGATCGAATCTTAAAAAATACATTTTAAATGTGTCAATTAAACTGTCCGTAGGCAAGCAATATCCTTAGGTAGGTTATAATGAACTGAGTATTAGCAGAGTTTTATTTGCGCTTAATTTTTTACATACTTACGTTTAAATACACCATATTCATATTTTATGTACTAATTATTTAATTGTGACCAGCATTTACAACATTTTTATGTTAATTATGTCATGACATTAATACTGCTATAATTTTTACGTTTGTGGAATGTACCCATGTCTTATTATTTATATTGCTTAGTTTTATTGTATAAAGGTGAAAAAAGCTGCAAAACTGGCGCCATTATTTTTCGATTAAAATCATAAAGGAATTATCAAAAATCCTTTGATATTTTGTGATACCTATATTATAATATGTACCTATGCGTTTACAAGTTCGAGTTCTTTATTGCGACCATATTTTACGTAAGTTATAATAAATCATTTTAAAATATGGACCCCGATAGGGCATAGCAATAATAAAGTAATGACGCTTGTTGTCTAAAATACAAGGTTGAAATTTAGCTTTGTAAGCTAACTAAAAAATGTTAAAGATTCTTTAACTAAGTAACAGTAAATAAATACGTAAGTTACACAGCAAAAACTAGGCATTGCCTTCTATATTCCTCAAAGAAAAAAACACTACGAATTAATTTATTTTTCAACTATCAATCCGATCCAGTTTGTTTACTTACCTGCAATTTTGGTGTTGGAAATAATAAAGTAACTTATCGCACACAAAAACCATAAAAAAAAATAGTTTCACAAATTAAAAAAAAATAGTAAAAAGACAAAAAATAGGCAATTTAAATAAAACTTAATTCTGATAGGTATCTCAAGAACGGTTAAGTTTGGGGTGTGGTTTATCATAGTCAAATCAGTCGGTATTGATGGAAACTACAACTCCTCAGGGATCTAGGTCTACAGAACCAGTAACCCTGTATATTCCCATGAGTCAAAATTATCTATGTGTGGTGTGGGCCCCATTGAAGTTTACAATCTAAAGTTATTCCTAAGAATACGGTACTGTTTACAATTTCTAACGTTTCTCCTTTTCATATTACATCAGCCGTAACTTGTTTATATTAGGTAGAATAAATCTACTACATTTAGTTTCTAAATAGTTTGGATTTTCTATTATATTTGATGAGGAGTTATAATAGCTTTTTTTTTACTATGTGCCACATTGTTTTTATGATATTATCAGAGTTTCTCATTTTCTTGATGTTTTGATTTTTTTTTATTTGCTACCGTTTTTTTAATCCTTTTTCATGTTGCTTATAATTTGGGTTTAAAGTAGAATCATCTATTTGTGAATTTAGTTGTTTAAGTAATCTTTTGTTTTTGTATGATTTGGTTTTTTATTCCTCATGTGAGCCAAGATTTTTTATTACTAGTTTTATATTGTTTTTTACTGTACGTAAACACTGGTTGAGTAATTTTTTATGATTTCGCTGAATTTCATAACATTGAGTTATCATTTGTATTGTTATCCTCTGTAATGAATACGCTTAAATCTACTTTGTTTCGTTCAGATCCTGTTTCATCGAGATGGAGTTTGTTTTTTTCATTAGGGAATATAAACGCTTTTCTACTACCCAATTCTTTTGTATTTAATTTTTTGAATTTAGAAGGATACCTTTGAGGTCATTAAAACCGAACTAATTTACAGTAACAGTAAAATCATTTTTTTTAATTGGTAAAAATGAAATCTATGTATGAATTTTTAGTTGCATTATTTTTGGTATACTTTATAACTAACTCTCTTATTGGTTGGATGACCACTTTATATTTAATCAGGTCATATTTCGGTAATTTAATAAAACCAAAATCCAAGTGTAAATATATATTTACAAATGGGCTTTTGGTTGTATTTAATTTAGACTTATTACAGTTATTATAGACACAAGTTATTACAGTGTCATTAAAAAAGCTTAAATTAATTATCACAAACTCGAAAATGATTTTTGATAATTCGTTTGTGTAAATAAATAAATTGGTAGTTTGGTATCATTTTCCCTTCGTCTTAAGTAATTATGGACTTAAGCCTGTTTATTATATTGGTTTGGCTTTTAAAGCACTGTAATGCTGATTTCGTTTTAGTGCTATTAAGTGATATTGTTGTGTAGTTGATTAATTTGGTTGAAAAGACAAACTTTATGTATTATTTTTTAATATTAGTGTAATTAATTGTTTTGTTGTTTCTTGTTAGCTAGTGTAAAAATGTAGGGGTAATATAATATGCAACTTTAAGCTGGGGTTCTCAAATTATGGTGGGGTGGCTGTGCCACATTTAATATATAAATTTCGAGAAAGTTTGAGAACTCCTGATTATTGTATTTCTAATCTTTTGGAATGTTTTAAAATTTTAAAATTCTTTGTCTTCCTATTTTAGATAATTTTATGCATTTAACAAAGCTTGTTCTAAGAAACTATTATTTTTGTCGTACTTTATTAATTCGTTTAATGTATTTTCATACTAAAAATGGACATAGGTATACTAGTGGTAATTACATACTAGTGTTAGTTTATTAATGTATTTAAATATTTACCTACTGATAATGGTTTACTGTTGACCATAACAGCTATCGAGCATTTAAGAATTTGTATAAATACATACATTGAAACCAGTTGTCAATTAAATCTACAGGACTTCGCGGTTAGTCACATTAATATTCAAGCTGCCGCAAAAATTAGCGTAGGTACAAAGCAGAAAGGGACAGT
Source organism: Eupithecia subumbrata (assembly GCA_949316285.1). Classification (NCBI taxonomy): domain Eukaryota; kingdom Metazoa; phylum Arthropoda; class Insecta; order Lepidoptera; family Geometridae; genus Eupithecia; species Eupithecia subumbrata. Next base: position 12,897,629 of record OX438632.1, on the reverse strand, counting down.
TTAAAATTGGCTTTTCTATAATAAAACTTGTGTTAGTTATTATTTTCCATTCTCTTATTGTCACACAACAAAATTTAATAACGAAGTAACCTACAACAGAGGCCACACTCGTTCTTACCACATGAAATGGTATGTAGGTTATTTTGCTTTGAAATTTTGTATTATTTGAACTACTAAACTAATGGATAATATGAAATACGAGTTGCGATACAATTTCAAAAAAAAAACTAAAAATAATTGAACAAAGGTAAGTTATATTTAGGTGTGCATATTTGCTTACACAAGCTTTTAACTAGCGTTAATCGATAAAATGACAATAATATTGACGTTAACTAATTGCTACCTAATGAATAAAATTCGGTATAAAATATGTGTATGTTACATATTTATTATTATGAAGGTAGTACATCATCTGAGCCTTCATAGACAGGTAAGGTATAAATTTACTCGAATATTGTCTATAATAGGTATGTGTATGCGTGATTTCAATGTTAAAGTTCTAGTAGGTTTTAGAAACTTGGTCGTTGTAATTTACTGAATGTTGTTATTGTGATTTTGCGTGTTTGTTGTTATGGAATACTAACTTCTATATAAGTACTATGTACCTTTTATCTCTGTCACCAAATGCATAAGCTCAGCTTGAAGATGTGTAGGTTAAAATATATAATCAATACAAATATAGGCAATACAAAAATAAATAAGTATTTTTATATTTATTTACCTTTATCTCTAGGTTTACAAGACTGGACACTACTAACCTACAATACCAACCAACTAGATCAAGATTTTTTATCTGTGTTTTTTAATTAAGGCAAGAGAGGTGCCCAAATTATTTTCTTTGTATAAAGGCGTAGCTACCTCCTACCAAGCACGGGGTAGTTAAGTCAGGCTGATGATGATAATGATACTCATTAAGTTTCAAAGTGTAATATCTTGGAATAGGTACTACCTAGTTAATACCTACCTAGTTTTTTTTTAATATTAGAGCTAAAAGCTATAAATAATTAAAAAGCATGGGCTGAAAGTACTGGGTGGTGTCAGATATACAGGGTTACTTGTAAGTAGACCCGATCCTTTCAGGACGTGATAGCAGGGTTCAGTAGAAACCAATTTGACTCTGAGGTACCCTGGTCTAAAGTTAAGCCCCTTCGAGATATTTGAATTTTTAATATTTTTAGTGAAAGTGTCACCTTGAAGTCGAAGATTTATGATATTTTTTAAAAAACGTCTTTTTTTGTAGGTTTTTCGGTGTTTTTTTGTAAAAAATAACTCACTAAATAAGAATAACCTTTGAAAGTCTAAGAAATATGGTAAACGCTAGAGCGGTAGGCCCTTTAAATCTGAATTTAATGTAAAAATTTGGCAAAGTATTTTTTTAATCGACGTTTTCTCAAAAACATGTACCTACATTATTTTGTGCAGATTATTTAAAAAACATCTACATGTTTTTAGCTATCCAAAAAGGTGCAATAGTTGGGGCACCAGTGTACGATCTTTTTAAAAATTCGATAACAAAGGACTCAGGTAGTCAAATCCCAAGTAACGCTATTTCAAGGTTAAGCTTGCCTTCCTAGTACAAGGGCGGGTTTTGTGATTGAAAGCACTGTGATTGGTTCTCCTTAACAATGTTATGCTGTTACTGTTAGTGATCCTCTCGCTCCGCATGTTATGTTAGTGTGCTTTCGTCATTCGTACGCGGTACATACTCTCTCTCAGAAATTAAGTTGGCTTTGGATATCGGACTCTTTGACACGGCTGTGAATCTTGGACTTTGATTTTCTCTTGTAATTTGGATTGTGCTCTTCATAATGGCAATGTATTCTAATGAAGAATATGCTGATATTGTCATGTGCTACGGATTTTGCCAGGGTGTGTGTACTGCAGCCCAAGCTGAATACGCGTCGCGGTACCCGGGGCGTCGGTTACCGGATTTAAGCGTGTTTGATGCAACTTATCGCCGCTTGAGAGAAACGGGCACTGTCTGTAGACGCACGTCAGACCTGGGTAGACCCCGAGTCTACAACGTGGACGACGAAGATGAAATAAGACGACATTTCATAGAAGACCCTACCACGTCAACAAATGTTGTTGCAAGTCGTCTAGGCATATCGCAGTGGAAAGTGTGGTTCACAATGCACACTGCAGGGCAATACCCATATCACTACACTCCAGTACAAGCAGTAGAAGAAGGAGACCCTTTAAGAAGATTGGATTTTTGCCGATTCATGTTGAACGCCGACTCCGAAGACTCGCGATTCCTGAAAATGATTTTGTGGACCGATGAATCGAAGTTTGACAAGGATGGCATAACAAATTATCACAACGCTCACTTCTGGGCACAGAAGCAAGATGGTAATCCAAAAAAGAAAAGGGTCAAAGGCTCGCAACGCAGATTCAACCTAAACGTGTGGATGGGCATCATCGACAATTATCTGATAGGACCGTATTTCTTGCCTGAACACTTGAATGGCGAATTTTATGAAGATTTCCTGAGAAATGAATTGCCACTTCTTCTCGACGACTTGCCGCTTGCCCTAAGAAGAGACATGAGGTACCAACACGACGGTTGCCCTGCACACTACCGCAGAAGTGTACGCGACTGGCTCGACGAAAATTACCCAAACAAATGGATTGGGAGAGGCGGTCCCATACCATGGCCCGCACGAAGCCCGGATTTGACTCCGATGGATTTTTATGTTTGGGGTCACATGAAAACCATCGTGTACCAAGACGGCCACCCTGTATCTACTGTGAAAATTCTCCGACAAAGAATTATTGATGCGGCGAACGTGATAAGGGGTCAGTTGACGAGCAAAGTCGTGAAAACCGGTTTACGCAACAGAATGCGGGCCTGTGTTAGGAACAGAGGTGGCCACGTAGAGCATGAGTTAAAAAATTAAAGATTACATGATTTGAACCTAATATGTGTATTTTTTACTCTGTCCTCAAAATATTGTAACTTTGAATTTTACTACCTGAGTCCTTTGTTATCGAATTTTTAAAAAGATCGTACACTGGTGCCCCAACTATTGCACCTTTTTGGATAGCTAAAAACATGTAGATGTTTTTTAAATAATCTGCACAAAATAATGTAGGTACATGTTTTTGAGAAAACGTCGATTAAAAAAATACTTTGCCAAATTTTTACATTAAATTCAGATTTAAAGGGCCTACCGCTCTAGCGTTTACCATATTTCTTAGACTTTCAAAGGTTATTCTTATTTAGTGAGTTATTTTTTACAAAAAAATACCGAAAAACCTACAAAAAAAGACGTTTTTTAAAAAATATCATAAATCTTCGACTTCAAGGTGACACTTTCACTAAAAATATTAAAAATTCAAATATCTCGAAGGGGCTTAACTTTAGACCAGGGTACCTCAGAGTCAAATTGGTTTCTACTGAACCCTGCTATCACGTCCTGAAAGGATCGGGTCTACTTACAAGTAACCCTGTATGATGTCACCAAAATACAGTCTTTCCGGGAAAAAATACATTTTTCTAGCTTCAACGCAAAAAAGTTAATTTCAGCTTGTAGGTACATCTCCGTCAGAGCGCTACTATAGCTAATAAAATAATAATCGTCTTTATGCGTCAAAATAGAGGGCATCTTTCTACACTCTACACTATGCTAAATAAGCAAGACAATGTTAATTCATGAACAGTTTGTAAGAACCTGCATCTTTTTAGATTTCGGAAAAAACAGCCAGTGACTGTTTATTTCATTTATGATTTATGACATAAAACGTTCTTTCTGCCAATTCAAAAGCTTGACAGCAATCTCTGGTCAGCCTCCTTGCCACGGACGAGGTCCACTCGTCGCCCGCCGCACCGCGTTGCCGCGCCCCGCCGCCGCCGCCAGCCGCGGCCGCCTCGAACTATAGCCAATTTAAGTAGCCTCGTCGCGGTACACTACACATCACCCAGTTAGTCCAGTTAGGCCTTGATACTGTGATAGTTTTAAAAGCAATATAATAGGGTCGTTTTTATTACAACTCGTCTGTCTACCAACTATAGCAAGGTGGTAAAACCGGGAAGTAACCGAAAACTGAATGTGCCTTTATTTTAGTTAGTCCACTCGACACTAGATGGCGTGGGTAAACTTTTTACAAAACGTCTTGGATGTGTCTATTGCTTGCTTGAAGTCTTATTACCTCTAAAAGTAGATAAAGCCTCTAAACCACAGCCGTGATTTTGACCGCGTCTTAGGTCGCGCGATTTGTTGCGATTTGTCGCAGCAGTGTATACGATCGTATGCGCCGCCCTTTACGGCGCAAGAACGTGTTTTTATATTTTTTATTGAAATTAGGTGAAGACGAGCTTTTTAACAGTGGGAATAATATATAAAAAAATTATATGTCAGAAAAAGTATTTATTTTTGAAAAAAACAAGGTGATGCAGATGTGCATCATCATCATGGTGTGAAAACGTAAAAAAACTACGAATAGTGGAAGGAACGAAAACAGTTGTCATTTCTGTTGAAACATAAGGCATTGCCACACATTTCACAGTCTGTGTCTGTTCATGGTCCCAAGGGACAAATTAAAAAAAAAAACAAGATAGATAGATGTCATGTCAAAAATTTACTTGTCAAAATTGTGAACGAACGACGCCGCTGGCCCGCTGCTGTGTGCTTGCAATTTGTTTTGAAATTACAAAATACTAATTTCTGTGTGATTTTCGTGTAATTTCTGTAAAAAATTGTGGCCCAGTGAATAACCATGGCTACTATAGGTCCTAAAAAAGACGGCGGACCAAATACCGAGTACTTTCAGGCGCCGGAATCTTTGACACAATTCGACCAAATTCGTGTTTGGCTACAAAAAAACTGTAAGAAGGTGAGAAAATATCAGATTTTTATTGTTTTCGACGCAGTCGAATATCTTTTTATGCTTTCCTACGGTAATTTGTTCACTTGTCTGTGCGGCCGTGTTTCTGTGTGTAAACATTAGTTGATCATTTTCTGGCTAGAGCATCACTCTAGCCAGAAAATAAACTTATTATATACTTCCAACCAGTCAAAGATAATAGCTCATAATCAGTACATACATACTCAGAATAAAATGGTTTTAATATTACAGCATGTTCAAACTGACCCGCCTACAAAAGAAGGCTTGGCTACATTGGTCACTCAACTTATCCAGTATCAAGAGAATAAACTGGGGAAGAATGCTGCAGATCCACCTTTTTTGAGGCTTCCGGTAAGTGCACCAAATCTTATGAAATCAAGATGAATATCAAAGAGATTTTATATGCAAGCACATTTTAAATCCGGATGGTCCAAATAACTGTGTTGACTGATAGGCTGGTTTTATGAAAGTTAGCTCAGTCATGCTATGCTCAAGTGATGTTTATGCCATAGAATGCAATACCACAGCCTATAATGCATAAAGTCATTCGACTAATGTGTTTTGACAGGGCAATCATGCAGGGTCAAGGGACGGATTGAGTTCGGATGATGTTTGCAACTCAAGAGCGTCCCTCCCCCATCCCGTCCCTTGCCCCCGAACTGTAAGCATATAGGTAGGCTGGGGTGTTACCGTAAGCAAAGACAGATGAGTCTTGTGAAGTCTTTCTAGTGGATGGAATTGGATCACAATGAATGAACAATGTTTGCAGTAAAACTTTTAATATTTTTTCACTGTACTTATGCCATATTTAGTAATTAGCAGCATCAGAAAATACAAACTGGTTTTCTGGTAGGCCTTTAGCTCCCGTTCCATCGATTGCAAACAGAGAACCAGCTTCGGGTTGTTGGGCTTTTTCAGCGGCTGTCAGACCAACTCTGCTTGTTGTTATGAACAGTGTTGATAGGTCATGCCCTCCAAACATCACAGAAGTGACTTTGTCTACGGGTAACTTGTGTTGTTCAATCAACTTGCCGGCTCTGGAATCTATTTTTATTACCTGCAATTTTAGAAAATGTTAAAGCTTATCAAGCCTTAACAGCCTGAATACAAGTTCCTTGTACCTACTAAAGATTGCTGGGTTTGGGAAGTGATGATGAGGCATATTGTGGGCTTGCTTGCCTAGGAAGATACTGATTGACTCTGCTTTTGAAGAAAATCAAATTATAGGAACCAGGCAAAACAGACAAAGATAGTGAGTTTTAAAAATCAAGTCTGCTTCTCGAATAGGGTGGCCCACACTCTCAGGGCTGACACAAATTCAATCATTTTTGCATCTTAGATTGTACCTTTCCACCATTGAAGCATGCCACCCAAAGGTTACCGTCCGTATCAATGGTAATGCCATCAGGTACCCCAGTAACATTATTTGATTGGAAACTGAAAAGGGTTCTTCTGTTACCTGCAAAAGTATATCATAATTGTAAGAAAATGGTCTGCAACAAGAGCAATACAAATAAGAGCAAGAAATATTTATATATAAGAAAGTTCATACTGTTGTTATACAAATTATTTTAGCCGCACCTCTGAGTGATGTGATATGGCAATAAGATTATTAAGGTTAGTTTAAGATATAGTATTTTGTTTATAGTAGTTTTCTTAAATAATCTATTAGATAAAAATTAATTGACTAAATTGATATTTGTTGGTTTCACAAAAACTCAAGAAGGGCTGGACCAATTTTACTAATATTGAAATATTTGTAGAAGTCCGAGGAAGGTTTAAAAAGTGAGGGCGAAGTTTATGCGTCAGCTAGTCTCTACATAGTATAAAACAAATTCGCTTCCTGTTTTTCTGTCTTCCTGTTTTTTTTTGCAGATAGAGTGATTCAAGAGGAAGGTTTATATGTATAATACATGCATAATATAGTACAGAAAGACGGAATAATTTTAGAGGTTTCTAATGTGATGTCATAAATAAACACATTTTTTGCGCTTACATTGCAAACGCTAACTGAACCCGACGAGATACATCAAAATAATGTACAACACTACACCTTAGGTATACCTTAAATAGGTCTACAAAAAAGTCCGCGATGGTATAATGTCTTAGGGATAACCCACAATAACCATTTTTATCCTTTACTTATTACGAGAAATAATGGCTTATTTACGATGCGGTTTTAAGCAATACAGCATTAATCCCTATCCAATTAAGTACCTCAAATATATTATGCATTTAATATAGATCAATATTGCCCTCTACAGCATGTAATTTAAATGAATATATACGAAGATATTACAGATTTAAAATGCAGGGACAATAGTGGTTGCGGCGGTACCGGCCGGGGGGCCGATTCTGTAGTATATTTAGTATCAGCATTGCACCCGTGCGAAGCCAGGCGGGTCGCTAGTTAAGAAAATACCGCGTACTAAGGGCAAAGTGAAATCGTATTTGTAAAAAAATTTGACTCATTTCTCATTAAAATTGGTATTGTACTTGATTCTGAGTGAACTAGAACGTATTCTAAAATACTTGTCCATGGTCTAGAAGAATGACAGAAAAAAAAGCGCGCGCGTCCTTGATCCTTGAGGGATATTCTCGTACTCTCATAAAAATCGTTCAAGGGTCAAAGAAAATAACTTACCTATTCCCCCTTTCTCAAGATCAAAGTCAAACACATCAATATTTCTCGTCGGGGAATCAACATAGAACATGAACTTTTTGTCAGCTGTCCACGCGATGCCGTTTGAGACTGATACAGGGCGCACCATGGCCGCTGGGTTCAGATAGTTTCTCTCGTCCAACTTGTAGAGTGTCGCTTGATCTTTGTCCAACATGTTGCCCACTTCTTTGCCCATCGTCCCTGGAAGAAACAGGCTAAGTCAGATATCATCACACTATATTATAAATTAGCTGCATTCTTACTACCCGTTGTCTTATTACCCGTTTTCCCGTAGGAATGAAGCATTTTCCCGCGGTAAAAAGTAGCCTATGTTCATCAGGAATAATGTGGGCTTCTAATGGTAAAAGACTTTTTCAAATCGGTCCAGTAGTTTCGGAGCCTATTCAATACATACAAACCAATAAACAAACAATAAAATTTTTTCTCTTTATAATATATATTATAAATTTATGTGACGTCAAAAGTTATGTGACATTATTATTATTAAGGCGCTGCCGTGGAAAACTAAGACTGTCAGATTGCATGTCAATATTACCAAATGTGGTCGGCAGAGGCGCTTATTTTTAACATAGACTTATGCCAAATTTATCTGTTGTAGAAGAGGCAAACTTTTGTTTTATTTTGGTTGATAGCACAATCACAAGGTAATAATGTAATGTTAACTAACATTTGCCCGCGGCTTTGCTATCGTTGCATGTAAAATACCTTAATAAAACCTATGTCGCTCATTGTAGCTTCTCAATTATAATAAAAATTACATTCATCGATAGTTATTCATAGAAATCAGAAACACTTAAAAAAATAATATCATCTTCATGCATGTTAAAGTGCCGACAATATCACCGACCATTATGATAATACTTTATACATTAAAAAAATATACTAATTTAGTCAAAACAACTGAGGTCTAAATGGATTACAAAAGTGTCAATCGTTGAAGATATTTCGATTTGGTTTTGGAGGGCTTTCTCAAAAAAAATTAAAATATAAATAATGCTGAACAAGCCACACAACATCATCTAACCCCAAAGTAATTAGAGCTTGTGTTATGGTATACTTATTTTGATAAACTTATTAAATACACTACACACTAGATATTTTTTATATACATAAGACATGCAATAAAGTGATTATGATTATGACATCCAGAACACCTCGAATAAATATCTGCAGATGGTACAAACATTTGTCCTGAGGCGGGAATCAAACTAACTGTAACCTCCTGTGTCGCAGGTGGACCTTTCCCCGCCGCGCCACAGAGGTCGTCAATCAAATAATCAGATATAAAATGAAATATAACAGTGCTTTATTTCCTTTGCCCCTTACAGGAGTCTTGGACACGTCAATAAATTCAAATAAGGTTCAAGAGTAAAACTGGGAAATAAAGTGATTACTTTAATTTATTGTTCACTTCAATCTTTTTAAGGTAAAGTAAAGAAGCGAACAAGAAACCTTTACCTTGTTAGGGTGTTAGTTTTCGAGCTGGAGCAATACTATTAGCAATAGGTACCTAAGTTTTTTATCCTCTAGAGATAGTCTGATATTTTGTAGTAAGCCTTTTTAACAAAGGATATGTTTTACAAATTGTTTGAAATTATTTTTTGATAACTTTTAACTCTTTAGGAGTTTTGTTGTAGAATCGTATACATTTCCCTTTAAAAGATAATCTATAAATCGATACTATAAAAATATATAAATATATATCTATAAAAATATTCGTAAAATAAAATACGTGAATGTTGGAATGCTGAATGATGAATTTCACGGATATAATTTTGTACACAATCTCAATACTACTCGCTTACATAATTAATTTTATTTTCCGGAAATAAAACGCAACAATCATGAAGATAGTTTTAGTTTAGATTGTAATTCTACAAAATAATCATAAAAACCACAACAGACCATGCCTTGCTATCCAAATTGATATTCATACCGATATAAAGTATTCTTTATTATGTTGCTGCCTTCCAAGAACTCATGAGTGATTATGATTAACATGAGTGATTAACAATAATTTTGACAACTGTCATTGGAAATACAATTGTTTTGCATGTTTATTACGTTTTTAGCGTCTTTAAACATTTCCTTTACTTGACTTCTTTGTTACGCTAAAAAAAAATTATTATATTGATGTCAATGTACACATATTGCCAATAACAAAAAAGTTATGACAAACTGCTCCGTTGAGGTTTTTCTATGAGTTATTAAAAATTTAAAGTAAATTATTATTTTTGAGTATCTGTCCTTTTGAGAATCTCTCTTCTCTAAGAGAACAAACCGATAGAACTACGAGTAATTTAAATTTGCCTGTAGTTCTACTGGTAGAACTACGAGAAAAAAAATGCAAATGGTTGGTCCTAAGTAAATCAGTTATCTAGTAAGTACCCATAACAAAGCTCTGCTTAGCTTCGGCCTTGGTGATGATGTGTGAATTCATCATCATCAGCCTATATAAGTCCACTGCTGGACGTAGGCTCCTATTTTAATTTTTCAGCATTGTTTATTTATATATAAGGTCATCAAAATCGCCCTACCTATTTAACATATTTTAACTCGACCAATACTTTTCGTGCTGTAAACATGTTGAGTAATACCTACCTATCTAGCTACCAGAGATAAAACCACTATAAACCTATTCTACTTAATTGGTAGGTCTGTCAATGAATAAAATTCCTGCAAATTTCTTTTGGCTTAGCTTCAATCAAATATAGACTTTATTTCAATGACGAATGAACCATTTAACCCGCAAAACAAAAGTTGTCTAAAATCGTAATTCGTCCGTCGAACCCAGCTGTCATCGCGAAAAAAGTTACATAACCTCACGTCCGTCCGAGGAGGCATCCAGCCTCCGAATGAAGCTACTGGAAGCTATTTTGAGCATATATTGAAAGGGATGTTTGAGTAATAAGGTTGAAATTCTATTGGCAAAATATTATCATTTTTGCAATTACTTCGCTAAACGCCTTACAAAAATGTGTTTTTTGGGTTTTATTATGTTAATGGTTTTATTTATTTAAAACTTTTTACATATTTCTTTTGTTGATAAAATTTCCTTTCATATAGTATTAAAATAATTAATGGTTGTCACTCAAAATATTGAGCATTTCGAGACGAAAAATATTTTTATTGTTCTTTCTTGTGATGTTTTTTTTCAAGATCCTAGATCGTTTTATAAAATATTTTTGTATAAGTCTTTTTTCCATACATTTGACTATACACTGTTTTTTTTTTGGGCTTGTAATATGTCGGAGAACGGCTAACGGTGCGACGAAAAAGTGTACTTTCTACGGTGTCGCTGTTTGGACAGCGTCTTAAGAGCCTGTATGATCCCACTGCAGGGCAAAGGCCACCTTTTCCACCTTCCATTCTTCTCTATTGTGTGACATATGTGACATATATCTATGTGACATAAATAATCGAAATCTGTTTTTATGGTAACTAACATCGTATATGTATGGCTAGTTGTACTAACATTTATGGTGGACAAAGAAATAAAAAAAATTGAATTGAATTAATGCGTGTTAAGATGTATGGATAGATGGATGTTTATTACCTCATCACGCCAAAACTACTTAACGGATCGGGCTGAAATTTTGCAGTGATGATTTCAGGTGGTTCTAGGCCTCGAATATATAATAATATATATAGACAATTTTTTATCCCATAAATCAGTTCCATGGCATAGAAATAGCCTTTAAACGTTACAAAAGAAACAACGCGTGCGAGGTCGCGGGCGGAAGCTAGTTATTAATAGTAGCACTATACCCTTTACTACAGTACAGTAGCACTGTACCCCAGCGGCCCAGGGTCCAGAATAACCCTTTCTTCTCTTAAACTGCAGGTACAGAATAATATATATAATATATAGTCGTGTCATTTTCTGATTATGGAAAAACACAATAGGTGATCATAAATGCAAATCATTAAATATTAGTAGTCCTCGTACCCAGCAACTGTGAGGACATTACATTAGATTTACGTTTATTCAATATAAGTAGGAATGTCTTGAAGCAGAATCTGGTAGATAGATAGATAGAAAACACTTTATTATACCACACAAAGACAGGAAACAATACAGAGAAAAAAGCACTTCCTGTATTCTAATACAGGAAGTATAAAGGGCGGCCTTATCGCCGAAAGCGATCTCTTCCAGGCAATCTTGGGATGGACTGGACATGAGTCCATCCCAAGGAGAGTGAGTAGTCTGCAGTATCTCATGAAAACTGACTTAAGGGATAAAAAGAACAAAATTTAAAATTTAAAAACCTTCCGATAGATTTTCATGAAACATGGCTAAGAACACTCGGGATAAAATTATGTATGACACAAAAAAACTAAACGAAAATCGGTCTAAAATTCGGTATAAAACCTATGGTATTGTTAGATTGATAAAAGTTCGAAACTCTCAGCGCGCGAGTCATAATCACACTCGACGGAACTTGTTTAATATCTACTTACCAAACCAAAGCCGACCCTTCGCGTCTACCTTCCCGTCATTGCATCTGTTATCAGGATGCCCCAGGTCCACGGCAGTGAGCAGCCTCATAGAGCTGTCACCTTCAGGGCTGTCCCACTGCAGGAGGTATACCTCAGTGCGGACCGTTATAAGCAGCAACTTAGGGTAGTCTTTGACAGTGACAACCAGAGATACTGGGCCGTAAGCTGGAACGAAGATCTATAAGTTAGCTTTTTATTTTGCAAATGTTTACCCAATTTCCAAATCGCAATGTGCAGCTAGCTATGTGATGCCTGCCGGCTTAGAATTTGCTCCACCCCAACTCTTCCCGCGGGTGTCGTACGAGGCGACTAAGGGATATCCACCGGGGGCGGGCAGCATCGCCCTCTGCAGAACAATTCTACCATCGAACTGCTATCCCCAACCCGCATGCCTAGTTTGCGGATTATGGGCATTACCCATGAGATAAAAGCCAATAATCGGACACAGTTCGGAGCTTAACACGGGAGGCCTGCGTCCAGCAGTGGACCAATACAGGCTGTTTAGGTGAATGTGCAACTTGGCCCTTAGGACATCCACGGACTGAGTGGAGGAGTTAATTCTAACGCCACGAGTGTCCATTTTTTGAATAACATTAGAGACGTTTTTTTCTTCATATTAGTCTTTTACGTGTATTCTAACATTATTATTATTGTTTAGTAATTTCAAAGGATCATGTTTTTGTCACCACCATACCACCCCTCGAGAATTTATCTTCAAACATTCTTCTTACATATCTCTCTAGCAGTGACGTTCCCTGAATCCACATCCAGTCTCATCACTTTCTGGCCGTGTATATCGACCCAGTACAGTGCGTTTTCACCGCCGGCCCAGTGGGGGCCCTCGAAATGTTCCCCGCCACCGTAAACCTGTAAATAAACACGCCAAAAACGTGATAAATTAATACACCAAAACCAATACTAGCTTACCATAAAATGTTGCAAAATGTTGCCGAAGGAAGTCCCAAAAGTATTTCAACTACCTACTACGTCACTTGACCTCGTGGTTTAGTTGGTTAGCACATTCCCTTACTGAGGGAAGGATGCTGGTTCAAGTCCCGTTGAAGATATTATTTGATGTCTTAAAATGTTGCCTTTTTAGGGTTCCGTACCTCAAAAGGAAAAAAGGAACCCTTATAAGGATCACTTTGTTGTCCGTCTGTCTGTCTGTCTGTCAGTCCGTCTGTCAACCCTCTTTTCTCAGGAGCGCGTGAACGTATCGAGTTGAAATTAACATCAAATACCTACTCAAGTCAAGTGGAGCCGCGATATAAATAAAACTTCTAAGTCAACGCGCTTAAAAGTTACAGGCGTTTATGTCCAAATATTTTGAAATTTCCAAGGGATTGACATGCACATAAAACCTATAGGGTACTTCCCGTAGACCTAGAATCATGAAATTGTGTGAGCAGCAAGGTCTTATAGCACAAGTAAAGGGTAAAATCCAAAAATCATAAATTGGTAATTAATTCACTAAATAAATTACTTATAATGTTCGCCATGGACCAAAACCTATAGGGTACTTTGCTGTATTATGAAATATAATTATGAAATTTGGGCAAGAAGCAAGGCCTTATAGCACAAGTAAAGACAACAATTCTAAAACCGTAAATTTGTAATTTATTCATACAAAAAAAAATACTTTTGATTCTTGCTATAGACCAAAACCTATAGAGTACTTCCCGTTTACATAGAATCATAAAATGTAGTAAGAAACAAGGTCATATAGCACAAATAACGATAAAAATCTGAAAACCGTAAAGTTGTTCATTAACAAAAAATAATAGTTTTAGATTCTCTCCCTCGACCAAAATATACAGGGTACCTACTTCATCCCTCAACAGCCTGTATTGGTCCACTGCTGGACGCAGGCCTCCCCCTGATAAGCGCCTTGTTGGCTTTTATCTCAAGGGGGGCCCATAAATGCCCATAATCCCCACGCTGGGCATGCGGGTTGGGAATCGCAGTTCGGTGATAGAATTGTTAAGCAGGGGGCGCTTCACCTACTTCAATCATGATATTTGGCAAGAAACAAGGTCTTACAACTAAACGGAACCCTTAGTGCGCGAGTCCGACTCGCACTTAACGTTTTATTTTCTATAGTTACGGAAGGAACGGTAACATGTTTACGCTTCTGGTGTGTTATAGTTCGGTTTTGATTTTTGTGCTCACAGAATGGACATTTCTACAAAAATATTAGTATACATTATGTGTAGAAGGTAGAAAATGACTTGGCTTCCCTCATTAGCTCATTACCATCGCATTTTTGCCAGGTATAGTATATGCTTCTTTTCATTTTTACCAGCCTCTGTCCTGTCCTGAATTTGCTTTTTCTCTTAGTAAATAAACAGAAAACTGATATACACTTCTTGAGGGTTGGGGTTTGTGGTAGGCATAGAATGGTAGGATTAGAATGACTTATCTCCAAAAGGCCAAACAAAACTTATTAAGAACGAGCCAATAACCTTGTTTTTTAAAACCGATTTATTTATTTTGACTGTGGAAATTCAAGAAAGGACACAGATAAAAACCTGTCCTTACGACACAGGATTCGAGACCTTTCTCGAAGTTGTATATTTTGTCCGTCAACGCAGAACTTATATAACGATATATTTATTAAGAAATAAAATTACAATTCATAATAGAAACAAATTAGAACTAGTATATACAATTGAAACAATTGAGCTAACTACTGTTGCAAACAATCTACAGTAGCTTGACTTTTTTCAAAATATTTCAACAAGTTTGAAACCTACAGATATTTGAAAAACTGTTTTGTAATGTCCAAACCGATACCTTTCATTTGAAACCTTTTGAAAATTATTCCCCCCCTTTTTGACCATTTTTCAAAAAGTTTTCTTTTACAGGCTTCTCTATATTTTTCCTGTAAAATATTTTAAATGGATCGCTCTGCAAAATTATGAAGCCTACAGAAATTTTAAAAACTGTTTTGAAACGTACAAACCGATACCGTTCATTTGATACCCCACTCGGTGAGGTAGCCTTTTAGACCATTTTTCAAAAAGTGTTCTTTTACAAACTTCTCTATATTTTTCCTGTAAAATATAGATCCATATCTATAAACGTTCCATACATTTTAAATGGATCGCTCTGCAAACTTCGGAGATAGGGGGAATGGGATTTTTTCGACTTTTTCGAAATATTTTAAAAAGTATGAAACCTACAAAAATTTCACAAACTATTTTGAAATGTACAATCTGATACCTTTCATTTGATACCCCATATGATCCTGTAGGTATCTGTCAAAATTTCGGCATCACAATTTGTATGGAAAATATTAATTTTCATTTATTTTTCTTTAAATCTGTACAGGCGCATGAAATGTATTATTATTTTAAATTTTAAGTTAATAGCTGCAGTAGTTGCTGAGTTATTAAGGAGGGGAAAAAAGTTCAGACAAAGCGAGACCATAAGGGTTTCGAAACCGATCTTCGATCTCGGAACACTAAAAATGGAAAAATATAGTCGTAATTAAAAAAACCGATAAGCACAAGTTGATCACCTTTCAGCTAAGTGCACATGTATCGTGGCACTGTATAATTGCTTTTCGAGTCAATAACAATAACTTAAAATAGGTATATTGAACAAAAAATGGTAAAAATAATAAGGTTTTTGTTTTTATGTTGCGTAAGCCCTCACACTCTGGGTAATTTCTAAGAAATCAAATAATATCGCAAAAATTTTCGACTTCGACAGGCTAGAGCCCGTAGGATGTCGCAAAGATTTTCGACTCCTACGTCACTTGACCTCGTGGTGTAGTTGCTTAGCACATTCCCGCACTGAGGGAAGGATGCGGGTTCAAGTCCCGTCGAAGTCGGAAAATTTTGCGATATTATTTGAATTCTTGTTAAAAATAACTTACGTTCTTTATAAGCGGCGGTGCAGAAGCTGTTAATCCATTAACAACACCCGCCAGTGTCAAAATCCCGTGTATCAACATTGTCAACACTGACAAGTATAAAAAAAAACAAGTAATTGTAAATTCGTGGTTGCTTTCGTGGTTGCTCGAGCGGCTCTGTCGGCTTGCGAAATGCGACTGGTCAATGCCACGGTCTTACACGAATGAGATAGGTCAACAAATGCCTACCGTGGGACCAGTCAGACGGGTCAGATAATATTTGAAACAAGACAGATAATGTTAGAATCGTGACTCATGATCTGTGAAAAGTTAATTTATTCGTTTACTAATTTCTACTCACGGCGCGGCGGCGTCACACGTACTTTTCCTTGATAGCAAGTGATCAGCCGAAAACTATAAAAAAAACACGACTCTCTTTTACTACAAAAACTATCGAATTCATTACGTATATAAGCGGGAGAACCGCACTCACCCTGAAAATGTCCCTCGTTAAGGGATGAAACGTTGGTGTTCTTACAACACGAATAAGGTTCGGAGTTAACCCGCTTACATCCGTAATGAATAGGTACTCTCTAACTATCGAATTCATTACGGATATAAGCGGGAGAACCGCACTCACCCTGAAAATGTCCCTCGTTAAGGGATGAAACGTTGGTGTTCTTCCAACACGAATAAGGTTCGGAGTTAACCCGCTTACATCCGTAATGAATAGGTACTCTCTAACTATCGAATTCATTACGGATATAAGCGGGAGAACCGCACTCACCCTGAAAATGTCCCTCGTTAAGGGATGAAACGTTGGTGTTCTTCCAACACGAATAAGGTTCGGAGTTAACCCGCTTACATCCGTAATGAATAGGTACTCTCTAACTATCGAATTCATTACGGATAATATAAGCGGGAGAACCGCACTCACCCTGAAAATGTCCCTCGTTAAGGGATGAAACGTTGGTGTTCTTCCAACACGAATAAGGTTCGGAGTTAACCCGCTTACATCCGTAATGAATAGGTACTCTCTAACTATCGAATTCATTACGGATATAAGCGGGAGAACCGCACTCACCCTGAAAATGTCCCTCGTTAAGGGATGAAACGTTGGTGTTCTTCCAACACGAATAAGGTTCGGAGTTAACCCTCTTACATCCGTAATGAATAGGTACTCTCTAATTATCGAATTCATTACGGATATAAGCGGGAGAACCGCACTCACCCTGAAGATGTCCCTCGTTAAGGGATGAAACGTTGGTGTTCTTCCAACACAAATGAGGTTCGGAGTAAACCCGCTTACATCCGCCCGTAATGAATGTGTACCTACTCTCTTTTTCAAATCTCGCCAAATTAGAGGGCGAATGCTTAAGGTGAATTTATAAGCGGGAGAACGACACTCACCCTTAAGATGTCCCTCGTTAAGGGATGAAACGTTGGTGTTCTTCCAACACGAATAAGGTTCGGAGTTAACCCGCTTACATCCGTAATGAATTGGTACTCTCTTTTTCAAATTTCGCCAAATTAGAGGGCGAATTCTTGTAGTGAATTTATTTATTTTCAGCCTGTGTTGTCGCAGGGCAACTGCAGCTCTTGTTTTCAGTGGTGAAACCAAACTAATATTAATAATTTTAAAGTAACTCTTGTCTATCTGTCCGATACCTTTTCACGCCTAAGGGCTGAACGGATCTAAATGAAATTTGGCAGGGAGGTTAATCGTATACCGGGAACGAACATAGGCTACTTGAAAAGCGTGTGCGAAACCGCGGGCAGCAGCTAGTACTGTATTAAAATCCGTTCGGAGTGTTTGTGTTTATCGCGTTCAGACTCTGAAAAACACAGGCGATAAACCGCTTCCCCGCCGGGTCTGTCTGTCTGAACTTCAGACAGACAGACCCGGCGGGGAAGCGGGCGGACTTTGTTTTATAATATCGAGTGATTTATATGGATAGTATGGATTTTAGACCTATAATATACGGGGCGTTTGGTGGAACGATGTAGGGATTGAAGGAGCTGATCGAGGGTACCCATGTGATCATTTAAACCACATACCTATGCTATAGTGAAAAGTGTTATTATTTTTAAGTTATTACCAAAAGTTTTGTTTAATTTTGTGTATGGTTTCCTGCACAATGATTGGGTATAGTTTATTGTGATAAAGATTGTGTTGTTGTGACTAATTAGAAGCCACATTAAAAGTGATTAATGCACTATCTGGTATTTTAATATCCTCTTAACGAAAAAAATCCCGCACTTAAAAACAACTTTTGATAACAACGTGAAAAGCATGACACTTTTCAAAATTCGAGATTTTCATATTAATTACATAATACACACTCGTAGCATAAAATGCTCACAGGCTTAAAATGTTCACATGGGTACCCTTATTCAGTTCCTTCAATCTCTACCTACATAGTTTCAACAAACACCCTGTATAACATTTTATGACAAAAATAGCTTTACTTTTGTTCAGAGGGGTGAGTCTATTTGACGTAGGTATATATACAATTTTGTACAGCCACCGCCTCCATCGTGCGGACATGGAACTACGCAAATCCCATACTAAAAGGAGACGTCTCGATCACGTTTCGTTACTAACGTCAAATAGACTCACCCCTCTGATTAAATCATACGCCATAATGTCATCCTACTCTAGTTTCAATCAGGTCTTAAAATACTAGAGGTGTAAAAGTAACGAAAAAAAGTGTACACGTATGTATTCGTTACTTTATCAGTTAGTACTCGTTACTATCGTTTCGTTACTCGTTACTTCTGATACCTCATCATAACATGCTATGTTAGAGCAGTGAATCGAATCGTTTTGCGTCCAGGGCCATGATTCTCATGACGTCACAACGTGTCCTAAACAGAACACAAACGCAATTCCTCAATGCGCCTTTGTGTGGAATCGAAAAATTTAATATTGTAAAACTAGTTGTCTATGCCCCGTGTTTTGTTTTTCGATTATTTCACATGATTTGTTCATACATCTGGTCTACTCGGAAAATTCTTTTCTTAGATCATGCATCGTTCTTTGTAACTTACGTTTTTAAATTCACCGAATAAGCGCGCGCATACGTAAAACATACGATCAGCAAACATTTCAATACACGCATCAACAGTACTTGCGTGAACTGAAACAGTGTAATAGGTACCCAAAGTACGAAAGATGCGAGTAACGAAATGCATTCGTGTGTAACGTTTCGTTACTCGGTACTAGATGGCGCACCCGTTACTCAGTACCATACGGTTTGCTACAGCTCTATAAAATACTCTAGTTTCAATGATTTCCTTCAGATCGTGCGCGAAGGCCACGATATTGCGAATTCTTTGATTGTTACGGTAGAGAAGAGCTTGCTGATTTCCGCGGATGTTGAACAATAAATAATGACTCGCGGTGCAGTGGACAATCACGCTAATTCTGCTAAATGTTTTTCCTAAAATGGTTGTGCAATCAGCTGCGAAAATAATATGTTATACGGAAATCAACGAGAGTAATTTTTCAAAAAAGGATACCTGTATTATTTACCAATGAATTTTGTTGCTGATAAAGATCAATCTTTGCAAAGAAATGTATTACTAAAAATAAAAGGAAAAAGCAATTTTTTACAAATTACTTTTTAAAACTTATCTCGTTTTCCTTCAAAAGTAAAAAGGTAGTAGGTACTTATATTTAAACAGTTTTAGAGATATCAGTCCAACAATGTCAGTTTTGCTCCTGCTTGCTTATAGTTGGTCCACCAACTTGTCAGAAATAAAGATTTTTTTATATAAATAACTAGCTTTTGCCCGCGGCTTCGCACGCGTATGTTCGTTTTAATAAATAGCCTATTATCTAAATTAGGCTTTGCTCTAAACCTACGCCGTCATCTAGATCTGTTCAGTAGTTTTGGAGATCCTAGGTAAAAAAACTCAGATTTCACAAAACTTTCGGCTTTATAATATTAGTAGGATAGGCTACTACTTTCCTACGTCTAATTCTGAAGCGGTATTATAGAGGCGAAAGTGAATGTTTGAATGGATGGATGTATTGCTTAACTCAGTCGCTGCCCGACCGCTCGTACCTTAAGGTCGCACCGCAGCCGCTCGGAGGTTAGTTTAGGTAAGACGGATAGGAAATGACATGGAAGGTGTTAAATGTTGTTCTAGTAGTCCTAATTTATCTAAGGACTAGCTGCATTCTTACTACCCGTTGTCCTATTACCCGTTTTCCCGTAGGAATTAAGCATTTTCCCGCAGTAAAAAGTAGCCTATGTTCATCATCATCAATAATGTGGGCTTCTAATGGTAAAATAATTTTTCAAATCGGTCCAGTAGTTTCGCAGCCTAGTCAATACAAACAAACAAACAATCAAATCTTTCCTCTTTCTAATATTACTATAGAAAAGTGTGCAAAAACGCGAGCCGAAGCTAGGTTATAGGTATCAGCGTTTCTTTTAAAATTCTAATTCCACGATTTACAAAAGCGGAGTTGTTTTTTCAGGCGGATGATTTTGCTGATGTACCTATTTCCTTTGACCGTCCAATGAGGAACTAATCGCATTTTACTTGTTCCGAGTCACCAACCATATAATTAAGAGCAGTAAAATTATGCAAAGTCTATTGTCATACGCATAACAATTGCTTTCTCATAATCACATGCTCTACAAAGGCCAATGACAATATTGCAATAACGATTAGAATTTTGCTTTCCGTCACAGGAATTTGAAAAACGATCGAAGTTGACGGATTTAGTCGCACAAAACAAAGAACGGCCGATCCGTTCTTTCGATGACCTTACTATGGAAATTTCATAGACATTTATTTCTTAGAGATTCGAAACGAAGTGTTAGTTGGTGACGTGCGCGAAGTAACTTGGCGGTAAGGCTGTTCGTTTCGTGCGATCGACGTCAATCGTCAACTTCGTTCGTTTTTGAAAGTATACCTCCAGGCAGGGTCTGGACCCTGCCTGCCTGTACTTAGGTACACCTAAGTACAGGTATTTTTTCTACCCTTTCTGACCTTAAACCCCTTAAACACACTAATATTATAAATCCTAAACTTTAATTGGATCTATTTAAGTATGATTGTTAATTCTTCAGTTGATTTCTTCGCTTATGGCCAACTTAGCAAACCGTCCACTAAAATTTTCTGTAGGAGATGAGCAATCGGTCCATTTCGTATACCTACAGGGTGGAATTTTGTATTGCCACCTGGAGGGAAAGTACTCTTAATACTGTAGATAGAAAATTTTACTATAAGAAAACATTCATTTATTTTTGAAAAGAAAGAAAACTGCATTCAAGGATTTTCGAAAACTCGCTTGCCACACCGGGAATCGAACCGACTAAAATCTTTACAAATGACACCCTATACTTTTATTACATCGATCGTTGCGTGCATCGATGAAATCTCTTGATGAAATCTCTCTTACAAACTTGATAAATTAAATGAAAGGAAAACTATCCTTATAATCAGTGATAGGAATAGGTAGGGCATATTTACCTAAACTTCGAGGAACAGTGACAAGAATCGGAGACTTCCTTCCGACAACATTTTTTTCCGGTACAGATGTACCGGAAAAAATTCCGGACATTACTTAGGTACATTAAAAAATAATGTTATTCGAATAAGTAGTTGATCTATGATTACCTAAAGTTCGCGACTAGACATAACATAACATGGGAGTCGTTACAACCACAATAATCTGACAAAAATCATTGAAAAGTATTTTATCTATTTATACATAAAACTATAACGATAAAAGAAAAATAAAAAGTAGTGAACATTGTATCAGATACAGGTTATATTTTAATAATTTATCAACATATAATTGGAAAACATGAAACGAAATGTACAGACGGAATAACTTAAATTACAAAGTGAACTCTTTATGTTTACATAAGCAATTATTGCAAATAGATTCCAAGGTTTCTGAGAATTTAGAAAATCTTTATTTGTCTTAAGAAAATGCCATAAAAAATACAGATTTTCCTCTAATCATCTTGATTCGATTCGTCAAGTTCAGTGTCAGAACCGAAGTTCTTTGCCTCAGAAGAGTCAATTAAGTTTAAATACACAATCATATTTTTTTCTATATTTTAAATTTTCAAGCGATTTCATTTTATGTTATGGATCCATTTATAAGTTGAAAACGACCTCTCAACTTCGACTGAGGTCAAAGGCACGTAAATATAGTATGATGACCGATCATCTTTTCCTGCTGTTAACGCGTCACATGTCTCTAATTTTATCTAGATCGTGATTTCTGGATATTAATTTTAATTAATAATATTTTCCTGTTTATTTTTTATGTGCTCAGACGAACACCAGCTTAGCACAGTTCTCACGTGGTCAAATATCTTGAAGGATACTGAACATGTGATGCGCCCATTATTTTGATGACATTACGTACATTTTGAAATAAACTTTTTTATCTTGATCTTTAGTAAGATAAAAGACAAATACTTTTCGTTTTTAAAAATGATTATTCCTCTATCTCCGTCCAAAGTACTTAAAAATACTGCTTAAATGATAAAAATGTCTGTTTTATCGTTTTAAAGATGGCCGGATTTTTTTTAAAATTATATGCTAAAGTTCAACTTTAGAAATCTTAAGAAACGTGGTCGAGAGCGAATGAGAAAGCAGATATTTACTTCAAAACGTGTCCGGCTTCTTAAACAAAGATTTTGTTTGATAGTTTTAAGATCAACAACTTATTTATGTCTAGTCGCGAACTTTAGGTAAACATAGATCAACTACTTATTCGAATAACATTATTTTTTAATGTACCTAAGTAATGTCCGGAATTTTTTCCGGTACACCTGTACCGGAAAAAAATGTTGTCGGAAGGAAGTCTCCGATTCTTGTCACTGTTCCTCGAAGTTTAGGTAAATAAGCCCTACCTATTCCTATCACTGCTTATAATTGACCCTAACGATCGATGCAATAAAAGTACAGGGTGTAATTTTTACAGATTTTAGTCGGTTCGATTCCCGGGTGTGGCTAGCAAATATTCGAAAATCTTTGAATGCAGATTTCTTTCTTTTAAAAAATAAAGGAATGTTTTCTTTGAATAAAATTTTCTAGTTACAGTATTAAGAGTACTTTCCCTCCAGGTGACATTACAAAATTCCACCCTGTATGTGTATAGTAAAACTTCGCAATCGGGCCGCTTCTTAAACCATCTACTTCTCAATGGGTCCACTTCTCAAAAGGTCCACGTATCAAACGGTCCCCTATTCCTTGTGTCCGACTTTTAGATAGCCTATAGTCTAATTCTTAATAACCACTAACAAAATTGTATGAATCAGTCAGTCATAAAGAAGCTAGGTAAACGACATTTTTATAAAAATAAAGTAATTTTCAGTAAATTCCTAACAAAAACCTCATTTTAATCCCACGTGAATTTGGTCGGCACCTAATTTAAAAAACATCTGCACGTCTTTAGCTATCCAACGAGGTATAAATCAATGCACTTAGTTACACAATTGTAAACAACATGCTTACACCGGGGCAATGCAGCGTTTTGGGGACGCTTCCGACTGGTACTGATATGGATCAGTTGAGCTACCTGTAGATTGTTTGCAGCAGTCTGCAGTTAGCTCAATTGTTTCAATTGCACTAGTTCTAATTTATTTCTATAATTTGATTGTAATTTTCTTTGCGAAACAAGAATTTAAATATGCATGGTTAAACCATATTTTGCGGCGGCTCAAAGGAGCGGTCTAATCACATCACATCACACTATCACACTAATATTATAAATGCGAAAGTTTGGATGGATGGATGGATAGATGGATGGATGTTTGTTACGTCTTCACGCCAAAACTACTGAACAGATTGAGCTGAAATTTTGCATCGGCGTAGCTCTAAGTCTGGAATCACACATAGGCTTTTTATGCCATAAAACAGTTCCCATGGGATAGAAATAACCTTTGAACGTTTCCATAGAACATTATTTATTTATTTATTTACCTGTTTTCCGGTTTCTTACTCAATTGAATACTATTTTAACATATAGAAGGGTCAAACATCTATTTTTATTGCTTGAAGGTCTTTCATAATTCGCATCGCCAAATGTGCGACCGTTTGGCGATGAACAATAGACAGTAAAGTGTTAGTAGGTGATTTAAGATGTCCATCAAGAATCAGCACTTTAGCAAGCCTTATTCGTAGCACTTAATCCATGTTTAGTTTAGAACAACATCTACGCAATGGCCCGATCGGTGCACTAGTTTTGGCCAGGTAACAAACATTCAAACTTTCGCATTAGATTAATATTATAAATGCAAAAGTTTGGATGTATGGATGGATGTTTGTTACCTCTTTACGCCAAAACTTCTTAAAAATTGTTTATAATAATAGTGTGTAATAAAATGTAAATTTAATCTTAAATTAGATTGTCTTTAATTGCGTGGGGTTTTAACCCTCATGGTAAACAGGAAATACTAAATGAAAAAAAAAACATTCAAACAACTACTTCAATAATCTTTGCTTTAAGGCTTAAAGCAAAGATTATTGAAGTTAAAGTTTAAGCTATAAAGATTTTGTAATTATTATTAATAGATTCAAAACAGTAATAATAAAACCTCGAAAAACTCTATTTTACTTCAACCTTATTGGTCATAATTATATTGATATGATATTGGTTATATTTCGTGATTAGTTTCATTACTTTGAATATATTCGTTTTAGAGAAATGTTTAAAACGGTGAGGACCGTATTGGGCAATTGACCGCGGAGCGGCCTTAAAAAAAGGACGATTTATTTATCCCTCACAGACTTATTAAATAAAATACTCAAAGAAATGCAATTATTTATTAAAATTTTCACCGTACACCACTAGCAAACGAACGAAAGACGTAAACTTCGGACACATCAGTCCCTTATATGAGTAGACTGATCACTCATATAAGGGCCCTCATTAAAGACGACCTCCAGTTTAATACCGCTGGTTCCCAGCCCGGTTATGGCGTATATTTCTGCGTTAGTTTCGGTTACACAAACGGCGTATAAATTCCCCATATTCTTGCCAGCAAACGTCAAAGATAGCACCACCTTCACAGGCAAGGTTATGATACTTACGACTTGGCCAAAGACAGAAATTTTCACAATCTGCAATAAAATCGGTATAAGCTATTTCTCAATCAGATCATCATCATCAGCGTCTACTGCTTAAGCCGGGTTTCAACAGCGAAAGGGGAGCGGGAAATGAGAGATGAGTGGCGGAGTTAATTTCAACGTTTGTACTATTTGTTGGTGGAAATACAAGTTCGCAGTTCACTCTTGTGAGTTAAAATGCTCTTGTTTAAATGATTCCTTTCACTCAGCGTAATTTCTAAGAAATCATCGTTCTAGGATCACAGGTTGTCAGGCAGATGGTGATATAGTGGAGATTTTAAAAATACACAATGAGAAGCTAATGCTATTCCTCTGGGGTCCTACGCGGAAAAGGAAAATCCAAGTTTCGTTTTCGTTGTCGTGCAAACCAAACTCCTAGTTGCTTGCGTAAGATTAGCGATTGCACGAAAACGAATCAGAAACTTCGATTTCGTTTTTAAGAGTACGGACACTGGTAGTTCCTCTTCGTCGGCTCTTACGACATCCACAAGCTGAAACGTGGGGGGGGGGGTTCGCAGTTCACTCTTGTGAGTTAAAATGCTCTTGTTTAAATGATTCCTTTCACTCAGCGTAATTTCTAAGAAATCATCGTTCTAGGATCACAGGTTGTCAGGCAGATGGTGATATAGTGGAGATTTTAAAAATACACAATGAGAAGCTAATGCTATTCCTCTGGGGTCCTACGCGGAAAAGGAAAATCCAAGTTTCGTTTTCGTTGTCGTGCAAACCAAACTCCTAGTTGCTTGCGTAAGATTAGCGATTGCACGAAAACGAATCAGAAACTTCGATTTCGTTTTTAAGAGTACGGACACTGGTAGTTCCTCTTCGTCGGCTCTTACGACATCCACAAGCTGAAACGTGGGGGGGGGGGGGGGGGTTATTTTTAAAGTCCTTACCTTATCCCCCACAGCTAAAAAGAGATTTCCTTTAATGTCTACGACAATACAGGTCGGTTTGCCGATGATTTTAAAAGACAGCGTCCCGATGTCGAAGAACTTTGTCGGGTTGCCTGAAAATAGTGTAAAATTTTTAGTATAGCCACTCCGCTAATTAATATTATTGATAAAGTAGTTTATAAAAAGCCAATGAACTACATTATATAGAATTCCTTGATTCGATTGATAATTATTAAAAATTATTTAATTTCGACGGGGATTTTACTATGTATAAAAGTAACCATTATAACAAAATTTAAACGGCTGCACGGTTTCAAACTTAGCTAAGCTAATACAGGGTGACCCACGGCCATGGGACATGGAGGGCAAGTGCGAGGAATATTAAAGATAGGAAGTTTTACTGAAAGGAAACATTCCGTTATTTATAAAAATAAATAAAACTGCATTCACAGAATTTGGAAAATTACTTGTCTTATCTGGTAATCGAATCAACTAAAATCCAAAAAAATACATCCTGATTTTTATAGCACCGGTAGAGTCTTATATAGAATTTATATAGCATTTGGTAGAGTCAATTATAAGAATCAAATCTGTTCAATAAACATTGTATATTAAATTAAAGGAACACGATGAAATCTGTTAAAAACTGGGACGATACGAAGCACTTTTGAATAGCTCGTTTACATCAGACTAACCTGGGCTACTCGGAGAAGGTAAATCGAAGTTTCATTTTCGTTGTCGTGCGAAACCAATTCTTAGGTCGGCGCTTGCATAAAATTGCTTGCACGAAAACGAATCAGAAACTTCGATTTCGTTTTTGAGAGTACGGGCCCTGCTTCAGTAACTGATAAAGACTATAATCTAATATCTATCAATCTCTGGTGTTGGCGGTCTGTAGATACATTTTATGACAAGAAAGTAATCGCTTTGGTATTGTTAGACTACGTTTTCTCCACAATCTGGACTAGCCATGTGCGCAGGACATTATATAACACAATTGTGTGCGCAAACACTGGTTCACTCTCTATTCGCCCACTCTCTTAATTCAATGCTACGCCAGACCGACACGACGGCGGCACGGCCGGGAAGAGGTCAGGCGCAGGACTAACTGCCTGACCTTTAACTGGTGTAAGGCAGCCATAAAATGTGCTTCGTTTCCATAGTTTTTTGTAATTTCATGGTCTTCTTCTTATTTAATATGCAATGTTTATTAGAAAGATTTGATTCTTATGATTGACTTTACCGGTTGGTGCCATAAAACATTCAGGGTGCTAGTTTTTTGGATTTTATTAGTAATGATTTTAACACCTCTCTTTTTTATCGTTGTAAAACGCTTTTGCGGTTATTAACGAACTCTATACTCTGGCCAAACTGTATATGCAATGTTTGGAAACATTGCCCCCATATTTTACACATAAATCACAGTCAATTTCAACTCTTTCCAATGCATAACGCTGACAATATTTTAAGAAACCTATGCCAAAAAGAGAATTTTGGATTTTTGTGTTGAGTTTTTTTTGCAAACATTGTAGATTGAGAATGGCTGGAGTATAGGTACTTACTGATTCCTCCGTTCGCGATGTTGTAGTTATAACGGTAGATCACTCCTACTTTGACATCGATGAAAAAGATATATTTGGAATCCGCTGAAAATGTGAAGCAGTTGCCGTAATCGAAGGGTCGAAAAGCCGGCCATGCTTTTTCCTTTATTATGTACAGCGTTCGAGTTTCGTTTGTAGGAGTATTTGTTGCTGTGGAAAATAATAAAAGTTTGATGCCATTTTAAAAACATATTATTACACGAATATTAAGTATTAATGCGAAAGATTGTATAGAAGGCTGGTATGTATGGTACGTCACTCACGCCAAAACTACCGGTCGGATCGGAATTAAATTTTGCTTAAGTAGATGTAGTGACACAGTTTAGCATAAAGTACGCAGCGCAGACGCGTTTTGATTATTCGGCATTTTTACAGGCTAAGCCGATCGCTTGCAGTTACTCCACAAACCTCTGCTTGAACAGACATGTCCTAATTTAAGGAATATAGATTAACGTAATTGTAATTAATGTAATTAATGTACTTGTGTTAACCGTGTAATAATAGACTCAGTATAGTGAACAAACTTTTTTTATTTCTAACCAACCCACATAGCCTAAAATAAAGACTTTTGATAGCAAATACAAAATAGATGTAGGTGTCAATCTGGAATAATACACCAGCTACATTTTATCATAATGAAGAAATAAACTTAAAGGGCGAACCAAAACAAGGCCTAAATCTCAGTTCTCACTGGATACCCATGGTAAAAATCTCTATTACATTAATTCAACATGTTGTTCTTTGGTTCCAATGTAAAAACACGATTGCGAAAAAAAATACGATAAAAAACATGAAAGAGCACTGTTTCTTTCTCACTTAATTTGGTCGAGATTTCAGGAACCCTGCCTGCGGTCTATTTAAATGATTTATGTTTTGAATTGTAGGTTATTACTAAGTATTTGGTTCCTTGAACCAGTTTCTTCAAAAGTTGTGTAGTTTTCTTGTAAACAAGCAAAAACTTGATTTTTGCGCGTACGCCGTGTTCCAATAACGTATGCTCCGTCCCGCTCCTATGAACGCGAAATCCTATGTCTATCCTTTTAACAAAATGGCACGCAATTAGCCCTCTAAAAACGTTTCCCTAAAACAATAATTACATCTGTGTTGACTTGGAATAAGATATCTATTGGCTACTTTTTATCCCGGAGAATACTCGTGCGACCCTATCCGCGGGCAGAACCTAGTTGACCGAGCGAACGAAGTGAGCGAAGCGTCTCTGCATCAAGTCTAGCAAAATTTGCGTTTCTGTCAGTATGTCCGTACTCAGGTCGTATTTTACAACTGATCGATACGAAAATTAGTGTACAGATTCTAAGATTTAATAGAATTTCTTAGTCGTCGAGGTTTTTTGATTAAATGCGTACTTCCTCCAAAAAAAGGCAAAAAGGGAGCTTTAGAATATCTCCGCTTTTAGAGATCTGATTTCAATGATTGTATTTTTAATTGAAGGGTAGTAACTTTAAATTGTTCTCATAACTAGTTAATAATATGATTAAAGTACGCAAGTTAACTTACCACAGTAGACGGACCCTTCACTATCAATCGCACAACCACCTATGTAATTATCCGGTTTACGCTCATCCAGGGCTGTTATCAACTTAAACACGCCATCACCACCTATAACTCCGATATATATGTAGAGTAACTGATCGATGGCCACAATTGCTCCTTTATCCTTGAACTGCAGGATAACGTGCGGAATTCCACAAACTGTGAAATAATAGTAAAAATATTATTATACATAATTAATTATACAGGCTGCCACGAAACAAGTGTACTAATTTTCGTATTATTATAAGATATTTTTTTACTATACATAGAAAACAGACCCAGACCAACGGAACAAATTTCTGCAGATCGTACACAAATTTGTACCGAGGCGGGAATCGAACCCACAACCTCCTGCGTCGCAGGCAGACCTTCGCCCGCTGCGCCACAGAGGTCGTCATCGTCGTCGAATCCGACGGATCTTTAAACGCCGCTGTTGCGCCACTGAGTGGAAGGGAGAGAGGGGATGCCTTTGCCCAGTTTTGGGCAGAAAATAAATAATATATATTTGAGTGCCCTCTTACATTTAAAACACAATAAATACGTACGTATATCTGTCGAAACATATTCGTTCGTCTCCAGATCTATCTTGTATATCTTTTTCTCCTCGGGGTCGGCACATAACAAGGATTTTTCAGTTCCCGTACAGTATGGCTCTATACCAATCGCTACTTTCTGTCGAACAAAAAAGAACATTAAATTCTAGAAAAAGCGCCTTAGGAATAGGAATATGGCGTTCATCAAAATTCTACTTGAAATTATTTCATCCGCTAGATACATTTATATAAATAAATAAATAATACGGGATATTTCTACACAGCAACTCAGCACACATGTCCACTGGTAGGGAATTCAATCCCCGATTTTTTCTTTCCCGATTCAATCCCCGAAGATTTGCGGGACTGGATAAAATCCTACTTTTTCCACTTTTTCATCGTTCTATGTTCAAAATGTTCAAATGCGTGTACTCTAGGGGTATCTCCTGTCTAGCGTAACTTGATATTAATCACTTTCGGTTAAACGCCCATAAAAATCAAATGTGAAAGAAATAATACATATAATAAAATTTTACGAATCACAATTCGTTATCCACGCATTTATTTCCTTGTTGACAGCTCGAGTGACAATCAATTAATCACGTCATGGAAATTTTAATGGAAAAATTAAGCATAATAATCTTATGTAATCTGTCGGCCCGATGAATAGCGAAGCTCTCGTAGTCTCGATATTCCTTGAGCTGACACATTCGCATCACAATTCTTAAAAAGAAATAGAGACCATACAATATTGCATTCTTTCATTGATAATAAAAAATGAAAATGTGTGTGTATCAAAAATAAACGTAAATGAATCGAGTCTATTAGATTAGATTATCCATAGATTGACAAAAATATACAATAAAATACCAGAATATTTAAAAAATAAAGATAAAGATAGAACTTTTTGTAAAAAGCTAAAATTATTTTTATTTGAAAAATGTTATTATTCTGTTGGCCAATTCACTACAGACAAACTAAAATGACACTAACCTATGATGAAATAATGAATAAATGACAAAACTGGCTTCTAGATTCAATTTAACTTATCTTATTAGTATAAAACTTATTTTTCTGTATGACATTAGGTAATGTAATTTAAACTCTATTTGACACATGTCAATAAAGTCGAACTTAGTTTTTGCCCTTCCAGGCTGAATGTACCTAGCTAACATGTGACAACCTAACTAACCATTCATTTAGACCTAATAATCAATGAATATGCAAGAAAAAAAAATTTAAACATTAGTTTGTCTGACTTTTTTTTTGTTGGAAGACGTGGATTAAACGACGAAAGAAATACACTGTTTACGCTTTTGTTAGTTACAAAAAACTGTGTACAGAAGGCAGCGTCTTCCCCATTGCAAGGTACTATTGTTTGTATGTAGTATTGGAAAACAAGATCCGTCAAGTGTGAGTATGACTCGCTCGCCGAGGTTTTCGAACGTTTGTCAATTATAGAAATATGGACCATTGGTACCAGAGAGACTTCGCTATTTAATAAATGTCTAAAATAGTACCTAGGTACTTAAGTTTCAGATGGATCGCACCGCAAACTTCTAAAATTATTTTGAAAATGTATAAATATACCTTTCATTTGATACCCCACATGACCCTGTAGGTCTCTTTTAACAAATCGACATCACAATTTGTAATTACTGAAAATTTAAATTTTTCAGTTATTTTTCTTTAAATCTGTATTTCAAGTTAATAGCTGCGGTATTTGCTGAGATAATAAAGAGGGGGAAAAAGACAGACAAAGCGAGACCATTCAGTTTTCGAAACACATCTCGAAACCCTAAAAACTATCAATTGAGAGTGATTACTGATTATAGACTAGACAAAACTTTTGCTGACAAAAATATTTTCGCGTTTGATGATGGACATCTGACAATAATATTTTAATTTACTCCCTACATTTTTGACAATACTATTGCAGCCCGTTACATTATTTTCTGTTGTTTATTTATTTTCTATGATTGTATCCTAGTATATGTGCTTTTGAAATATAATAAATCTAAGTAGGTACCTACTACCTATTTGATTTGACCAAGGATTCATTGTAATTCCATGGTAAAAAAAAAAATGAATTGAATTGAAATGTAGCAGTACACCCAAAGGTGTACTACCTATCTAGTTATGTAGTAAATTAATATTCTTACCTTTTTGACGACGACGGTGGCCTCGGCAGGCCACACAAAAGTCAATAAAAATACACCGCAAATGTAAGAAGGCAACATTTTGACTAGTGATATTTGTCGTAGATACAAAATATCAACTGAAGATGTCTTAACCCGGGTGAATTTTTATACGTTTTCAAAATTAGGGTTCTGTACGAGTAAAATTTCAAATTTAAACACGTTAAGATAATGCACCT
This sequence comes from Eupithecia subumbrata, assembly GCA_949316285.1. Lineage (NCBI taxonomy): Eukaryota > Metazoa > Arthropoda > Insecta > Lepidoptera > Geometridae > Eupithecia > Eupithecia subumbrata. The sequence continues at coordinate 12,865,676 of OX438632.1, read as the reverse complement.
TATTCTTTATTAAATGAATAAACGACGACGGAATTCTGCAATATTCTAATATTATGCATTGAACTTATTAGCCTATCTGAAATTGCTCTTTTATTGCATTTCACCCATAATTGAGTTAAAGTTTTTTTGGTTTTTAATTGTTAAATTAAAAGCTAAGAAATTAGGAGCTAGAATTGGGACCAGCATTAATTCGCATTGATCAAAAAAATAAGTGAAAATAAGAAAAGCCTTAAATCTCAACAATATCAAAATAAAACAGAAAATGTCCTTTCCACCGAGTTCAAAAAAGAAGGTTCTAAATTAGGCTGTATGATTTTATTTTAAACGTTTGTCTCGTCGCGGGAATCGTACCTGCATCCTCCTGAGTTAGAGGACCTTCGCCCGCTGCGCCATTGCAGTCGGCAGATAGTAAATTAAATAAGGTGTTAGATTGAAAAACTGCGCGACTCATGGAGAGCTAGATTTATGTATCCATGTTAATACTACCGTATGGTAAGGCACGGCATTACGGCTCAAACGTTAGCAGTTAAAACGTTAGGGTGCGCGTTCACAGGCCGGCATAGGACAATCAACAAAGTTGTTTGCTAACCCCTAGCAAATAAATGTTTAATATGACAAAGTTAATATTTATTTTGACTTAGAGTTAGAGCATTGATATGTCAATGATGTGCCTATTTTTTGTTTTAAACAAATTCGATATGTTGCAACTACCATGCATTCTTGTTTGTATTGAACGAGATATTTATTATACCAACTATTTTTAGTTGGACTATATTTTTTTCAGTGTACCATTCTTTTAAAATGTTCCATTAAACGTTTCCATAGGACAATGCGTGCGAACCGCGGCAGAAACTAGTTTATTTATTACATTAGTTTGATGTGACTATATTGTTCCAGATGAAAGTATTCATGGACATGAAGCCGGGTGGGTCGCTGTGCACCGTGTTAGCTACCATGTTCCGCTTCAAGTCGGAGCAGCGGTGGCGCAAGTTCGACTTCCAGGTCGGTAAGGTATGCACCGCACGCTGCCTCTCACCATCCGCCAGATGCACCGGCATAACACATCACTGCTGACATGTTTCTGACATTTAAAAAAAATAAATGAACTGAAAACAATCCCGAACTGCGTAGAATTGACTTGGGTTATTTATTTAGCACATAGAAAAAAGAATAAAACAATTATAACTACTATTTACATTTATTTTAAAATTTAAGTGATAAATGGCGTCTTACTTTTCAACTGTCAACAAATCCAATATGGCGGCATATTGGATTTGTTGACAGTTGAAATAGCTTATGTCGCTCTCATGATCCAAATAAATTCAACGACCTCATTTACGTGAACTGTCCAGCATATTTTTGATTTTATTTATTAGTCAAAATCTGCCTAGAATGTACGAACTTGTATAAAGTAGCATCTCACCAGCGCCATATTGGATTGTTAGACATTTTAAATAGCATAAAGTCACTCATATGTTATGATCCAAATAAATGATTGACTGATTTGTCAAAATCCGTTCAGCTGTTTGGCCTACAGTGACGTTAACGTAACATATAGAGCCAAAAAACATCACAATTCTTCGCAGTCGGGAAATAATACTCTCTCACGGGCGTCGATATCAACCTTTAATCATCATCCAAAAGCATCCCACTGTAGGGTACATACATAGGGTACTTCCGATTAACGCATCCCACAATAATATGTATGGTCCGTTGACTGCTGTCCCACTTAGCAGTGTCTTACCTATCTTTATTTGAATGAACGACTCTACTTTCAAAGAGAAGCCCCCCCCCCCCATAAAACGTAAGGGGTTTGAAGATTTTTGTATGGCCCTACATATGATTTTTTTAATCGCTGCGTACTATCAAAGTGATATAATTATGTATTAGAAGACATTAATACAAATAAAAAATATCTCATCAAATAAAGTTCAAAGCATCAGGTTTTTGAGATATTCACAGTTGATAAAAATAACTATTTTTCTTCATAAATGTCGGTTTAAAGAATCTTTATCTAAATAATCTTCTTAAGTGAATATTGCAGAAACCTGACGCTTTAAGACATTCTGTTATGGATTTTTTTTATTTATTTTAGTGTCCTCCATCCAAAATTCCAAATACATTAATTGTGCGCTGAGATTTTGAAAAAAAAAACAAAATGATGACAGACGTCAATGACTTTTTGTTATGAAAAAAGACGTAATACTTATTACGGATCTACTTTAGGACTTCGCGTCCGTGAAAGAGTTTATTGATACAAAATACATTTTTATATGTCAGATACGTGTCGGCGCTAAATGCACGAAGGGTATGATATACTAATTTTAACCTTATCTCTATTAAAATTAAAGATTAAACTGTAAATACCGAGTTCTTGAACCTATGAGTAGCGATTTATTATTTGAATAATTACCCATAAATTTATGTATGAGCAGCTAATGATGAATAAAATATTGAAAGTTGTGGTTCTTATAGAAATTGCCATTTGGAAATCCTTGCTTTGGGAAGCAGTTCTAATTTAATTCCATTAGACCCATACCATTTCATGCAGAAGTTCATAAACCTGATGTGATTGTTATTGTAAATAACCAAGAAATATCTTAGTCTGCATTGTGTGTTTTAACACTTTTGTCATGTTCCTGTCACTAATTTTTTATCTTCACCTAAGCATGCCATTTTGGAAACTTGTTTTTATCACTATTAATTACTGACTACTTTTTAATTTAATTAATTACCCAATGCCTTTTATTTGTGATAGTTAAAATGAATTTAATTTACATGTGTAGGTGATGCATCTAATTATTTTTATTACACCTAAAGATAAGAAGCCAATGAGGCGCTTATCAGAAGAGGCATTATGTCCAGCTGTGGACTAGTATAGGCTGATAATCATGGGATGTGATTTATGACATGTAGCCACAGCCACATTGTGTTGTCATGACTGGAACCATAGAAAACCTAAAATATTTTATTTATTTGCATCGTATTATCATTATTTCACACATTATCTGGTAATTTTGTGTTAATACTCAAAGGTCTAAAGCAGTGCATAATAAATCAAGCAGGATTAGTAGGTACAGTCAATTATAAAATCGCTGAAGAGCGTAAACCTTCCAAAGTAGCTTGTTGATTTGAGACAAGCTCTCGTAATCTGACAATCATCTGAAAAACATCCCGCATTTTTGTCGACAGCAAACCTTTCTTCTTTTCGGGTTCTACTAAAGGTGGTATTCTTTGGATCATCGGACAATTAACATTTTCGTCGCTTATTGACGTGAAACGTATGAATCTTCTGTCAAAAATCTTGATTCAAATGTCCGATCATCTTTTCAAAGAATACATGTCTCAGTTTCTTTCTGGCCACACTAATCAATAATCAAACGCTAACACAATCCTTTTCTCTCCCCCTCCCCCCTTAACCCTTTCCAGAATCCATCTCGCAAGGACCTGAACGTGCAGATGATGCTCGAGATCGAGTCGTCTCTACTGAGCGCTGAGCTGATCCGAACACCCTGTGTGTTCATACGGCCGGAGGTGGACAAGGCAACCGCTAACAAAGTCAAAGATATCGTCAGCAACCATCAGGGAGAGATTTGTGGTAAGGACCATGGTCGGAAACGCTTTTAAGGTGTAGATAATGCTTGAAATCCAGTCGTCTCTGCTGAGCGCTGAGCTGATCCGAACACCCTTTGTGTTTATAAGGCTGGAGGTGGACAAGGCAACCGCTAACAAATTCCAGGATTTCGTCAGCAACCATCAGGGAGAGATTTATGGTAAGGCAATGATCAGAAATGCTTTTAAGGTGCAGATAGATGAGGCTTGAAATCGAGTCATCTTGATCTCAAGCATCATCGAGCGCTGAGCAGTTCCAACACCCTGTATCTTCATGTGCCTACGGCCGGAGGTGGACAAGGCAACTGCTAACAAAGTCAAAGATATTGACGGCAACCATCAGGGAGAGATTTGCGGTAAGGACTATGACAGGAAATGTTATGGTGTCCGGTGACTGTAATCAAAACTCGTGAGTTAAATTTTACCAACTTTCTGGTTTCTCATTGAGCTGAAATTTGGCATGCATTATGTAAATCGAATGACGAGAAAATATTATGATCATATGGAGTTGATCTGATGAAGGTGGCCATGATGACTCTGTAATTAAACCACACAACCTGAGTTTGGGTTCGTTTGATTCGCCTTCGGTGCCTTATCATAACAAAAGCCTGTTGAACCAACTAAGTCTTATCCAAGTATTATAGAAACAACGTACAATTGATTAAATACTCAATAAAATGCTCACACTATTTGTATCTTTACTTTTTAACCCCGACGCAAAAAGAGAGGGGTGTTATAAGTTTAACGTGTCTGTCTGTGTATCTGTGGTATCTGAGCTCCCAAACGGATGAACCGATTTTCGTTTAGTTTTTTTTATATCATAGATAATTTTATCCCGAGTGTTCTTAGCCATGTTTCATGAAAATCTGTTGGGGCTTTTTAAAAATGTTAATTTTGTTCTTGTTTAAGGCGCTACCCCGACCCAAAACAACGCCTATTTAATCTTATTATTCTGTTAAACGAAAGAATTTTCACCTTTGTGAGAAAAAAAGGTGATTTATTAAATATTTTTATTATCTTTGTACAGAAGACGAAGAAGACGCGACCCACATCGTCTACCCAACCGTGGATCCGCTGGAAGAGGAGTACGCTCGGCCGGTGTTCCGCCGCGGGAACCACGTGCTAGTACATTGGTACTACCTGCCTGACAGCCACGACACCTGGGCGCAGGCTGATCTGCCGGTAACGTTGCATTATGAACCCTAAACCTTCGAACATACGGTTCTAGTAACATATCAAATATCAAAGTGCTTTATTTCCTTTAGACCTTACAGGACTCTTTGACACTTGGCATGTTGAAACCGAGACTACCCGACTGTAATTTTGCATTTTGAACCCCAAAGCTGAGCTCTGGATCGAGTAATAAAGCATGTCAAACCCTTCCCCCATATGTTTAGTCCTAACAAGCAGAAAATCATGCGTCGATTTGAGTAAGAGTCGATCTCTTACTCGGCGCATGCTTTTCGGTACGCTGGATCGCGAAAATTTCCGTCACTCAAACGTGACTAGAGAGTTTCCTCTTACGAGTGGAAGAATAAACTGTCGACTCAAAGTACGTTGCGTCCTGCATAGAGCTGATGGCATGGCAGATGACTCCTCCGAGCATTCAAAACCTACCGCGGCCCTACTGGCGTCCCCTCTTCCTCCTATACGTGGCCGGCGAGCCCACCAATCCACACCCTCGCCGAACCCATTCTTTTTCGTACCTTTCCTCCCCCAGATTAGGACACATACAGGACAGACATAATTGAAACCGCCATCCGAAGACCCCTACCGTATAGTATAAGTTCTACAATCGTATTTTCCAGGTGGATGTACCAGAGACAGTGAACTGGGACTGCGTCCGTCCGGAGCCGTGGCGGGTGACGGCCACCTGGGCGCTGGACCTGCCGTTGTACAACGAGTGGATGAACGAAGAGGACTATGAACTAGACGCTAATGGCAAGAAGAAGGTATGTTAAGAGACCAAGAGATCCCAACAGGGGCAGAGGCCCGTATTTGGTTCATTTTACGAGGGACAAATATTTTCCTAGCTAGCAAATAGTAAGTTAAAAATAGCACATAAGTAAGTTTTTCGACTCCTACGTCACTTGATCTCGTGGCGCAATGCAGATTTATAGAGCTAAGAAATCCTTAACACACAGTGCAAAAATTTTGTTCTACGACAAAAATTGACGAAGTTATAACCAAATTAATAGCGAAGTTCACCGAGTGACCGCCGCGGTCGCTGTGACGTCACTCCATCGGTCACCGCCAGTTAGCCGTAACACAGTCTAATTTTTGAAAATTAACCTCCTAGGGGGTTAAAAAGAGTGGTAAAGTTTCTATGGAAAATAATCGTTCCTTGGTTAGATTCACTCAATACTCGGTAAAATAAACTATAAAGTTAATAATGTATCAAGTATTTTTTGTTTTTACAAAACTACCCTTATGTGATGTGCAATAAATTTCTGAAATTCCGCGCGGGCGAAGCCGTGGGGCGCAGCTTGTTTAACATAAAACATAATACAAAAAAATATCTTATATATAAATTAAATTAAATAGTACAAAAGGCGGCCCTATTGCTTAAAGCAATTTCTTCCAAGTAACCTTGAAATCTTCGTTCGCTCCGATCAGAATAACAGCTTTGCCACAATTCCTGTACAGGTCCACAAACTGCGTCTCTCAGTAGATGACCTGCTCCCAGGCGGAGAGAGCTCCAGCAAGGGCAAGAAGGGAAACAAGAGGAAACGCTCGCCCTCGCCGCCGCCGCAGAAAAACAAGAGGAAGAGGTATACCATCATAGTTCTATTGACACAACCTGGGTATTTTTACTATACAAACATTTGTAGTTTGACGAATTCATTATGAATGTAAGCATGAATCATTATGAATGTATGAATGTCAGCGCGCGCAGGGACGCGGTACAGGCGCGACGCGAACTGCACTCACCCTGATGAAGTCCCTCGTTAAGGGATGAAACTTTGGTGTTCTTACAACACAAACTAGGTTCATAGTTAACTCGCTTACATTCACAATGAACCTGGGTCTTGTTTAAAACATTCATTCATTCATTGTAACTTAGTTTTATTTTTTATTGTGAACCGTCGTGCCGTCTCTTTCTTTTTCCGACTGCTAGTAACAATTTCATTTAGTAATTTTTTGTGGAAACTTATAATTAGTACCCAACATTTTTATTATTATATCTACCTAGGTGTAATTTTTTTTAAATAGATATTTTTTTTTCAATGTATGTGAAGAAGGCTTTGCATGATCAAAACCGTGAGTTTATTTTGTCAAAGTATTGAGACGTCATTGTGACGACTCATTTTTGTATGGAATTTGCAAAAATAATTGATTTTGACTAATACAATTTTTTTTGTCCAACAGCCGCGTCGCAAAACGCCGCGACGAAGTCGAAGACGAGGACGATACCGCGTCCCGAGACAATACCGACAATACCGCGGCGCCCACCCCCGAGGCGGACAAGCCAGCCGAACGTAAGGAACTGATACCGTGTCTATCGATACCCAGGCTCAACCGTTGGTATAACTTTACTATTTGTTCTTCTACCCTCTGCTTATAGAAATTTGCCAACTTTAAGCAATTGGCTGATGGTCAAACAAAAAACACCGAAACTACAGCGGTCGGCAGTTAAATTAAAATCTTTATTTCAGACTTTATTGGTCGATAGGATACATGAAATCGACACAGTAATTTAGAATCTATTTTAAGAATAATATGCATTGATATGGATCAGTTTAGCTACGTGTTAAATCAAATTACAAAACAACACAATAATCAAAACATTAGAAGATTTATAAAAAAAATATTGGCAGTGTCTTAAAGTTTTCGTTGTAATCGCCGCTTTGACGGAACATAAGAATGCTCGCGGCTCCGCGGGCGGCCGCGCAATTCTTTCCATTCAAGCGATACTATGTGTTATAACAATGGACATAAAGTTTAAAATGCCATACATAAACTCCTCGCCACTGCCCTACCGGCTGCTGCCATTTTGGTTGGTTTTGACTCTAAGCATTGATTTTTTTCATTTGATTCATGTCAACCGAAGAAAATCAACTCTTGGTCATTGCTTAAAGTTAGAAGAGGTTTATAAGTATCGGGGTTAATGTTGGTAACTTACTAAACTTTTTAAGTAGTGCTAAATAAGGTGGCAATACAGGTCGTTCACCTCCTCTATGAAATCAAAAAACGCAGTAAAATTATCGCTATTCTGTCGCTCTCCATACAAACTTAGCGATTCATCTGGAAGACGTCCAGTAGTCATTCTGAAGATAAAGCCAAGTTGGTATCCAAAAAGCTCGGTGTGCTCAATAGAGCTAGGTGGTATTTCAGTGCGGGGCAAAGGCTGTTGCTCTATAAATCGCAAGTCAGACCTCGCATGGAATACTGCAGTCAACTTTGTACAGGAGCGCCTGGATACCAGCTTGTGCCCCTGGACTCGATACAAAGACGGGCTGTGAGAATCATGACGATCCCTTACTCACAGGCGGTATTGAACCACTGAGTCTCAGGTGGGACTTTTCTTCTTTGTGTGTATGTTCTACCGGTGGTCTTCTAACGAACTTTTTGACATATCTGCGGCCCCCTTCTTCCATCGCACCGCTCGCCATTGGCAGAGATTTCACGCCCATACCTTGGAGCGTTATGCTCGCGGACCGTAAGGTTCAAGAGGAACTTCCTCCCGCGAACACTCTGGTTCTGGAATGATCTCCTTGCCGAGGTTTTCCCTTTGGAATAGTATGAGGTCCATTCGCATTCTAAAGCATTTACGAGGTCGGCAAGGCGCATGTAACGTCTCTGATGTTGCAAGCGTTCATAGGCTGCGGTACCCGCAGGTGGACCGCACGCTTGACTGTCACCTTTGTGGTCTGTATAAAAAACAAGGAATGCAGCAGTGCTTGAACTTGACCCTGAAGGCAGTCTCAGATTGGGGCGAAGCCAATCGGGTCAACTTTAATGCCTCCTTAAAACTTTTAAATCCATCATGGTTATTAACACTAAAGTCATTTCTAATGGGATATTTACCATGATTTGAGTTTTGAGCTTCAGTTATTCCGTGATCATGCATGAAACTGTGCCGAAATATTGGAAAGCTCAAAAGTCAAATCATGGTAAATATCCCGTTATAAATGACTTTAGGTTTAATGCCTCCAAACTCCAAAACGCAGGCTTGCCTCTTCTGCAAAAGAGTCCGTTCGTCCAGGTTCCTGTTTTCTGAGATGTACCGGTACCTATAAAAGATCAACTTGAGCTCCTCGGTGTCACACTCACACCAACTCTTACCTTTGGAGCCTTCATCGAGTCAAAGGCTAAAACAGCAGCCATGAAGCTAGGAATCCTAAACAAGGTTAAGCGAAACTTCACATTTTATCAAACACTAGCGGCCCGTCCCAGCTTCGCACGGAAGAACATAATATATAGTGACATAACTACAATAGTTGGACATTATGGTATTGCAAAGTTTTTTGTAGATATTGATATGTTCTTTTACATTGTAAAACATGTTTTTGTTCTATCATCAAAAGTTTCCGCAGCGCATGCGATGAAAGACATTTTATGGTAATTTTTTTACACCCTTGGTTACATTATTGATGTTTTAGTAGCGATCCCAATTTTTTTCCAGTAATAAATATAACACATATTACTCAGGGATAATGTAGTATTCTAAGGGTAAAAGAATTTTTGAAATCGATTTAGTAATTTTTGAGTATAGTCGCTACGAACAAATTACAAAATGACAAAACTACAAATCTTTCCTCTTTATAATATTAGTGTGAGTAGACAAGTATAGGTCCGGTCTGGTTTGGAGTATTGCTGCCATGTTTGGGACGGCTCGGCCAAGTACCAGCTTGTCTTAGACTCGATAGAACGAAGAGACTTCAGACTCATTGACGAGCTGTACCTTCAACAAAGGTCCAAAGTCTTGAACACCGCCGCAAGGTTGCTTATCTCTCGATCTCTTATAGGATACATTTCGGAGAATGTTCAGAGGAACTACATGACTTGATCCAACCATCCCCCTGCCACTCCAGGACAAGCACAGCGCTATACCATCCCTACTTGGTTAATATACCGTCCACTCGCACTAAGCGGTTTTCCTCCACCTTCATCATTCGTACCGCTGGGGTTTCGAACACGCTCCTTGCTGCTGTTTTTCCGGAAAATTACAACCTGGGTCTCTTCAAGACAAGAGTGAATAGGTGTCTTGTAGACCTTCGTGTGACATCGTCGGCCACATTCTCACTTTCCATCAGGCGAGATTGTGGTCAAACGAAGGTTTATTTAAAAACAAAAAGTCAAGTGCGAGTCTGACTCGCGCGCTAAGGGTTCCGTATGATTGTAAGACCTTGTGTCTTGCTAAATATCATGATACTAGGTCAACGGAAGTAGGTACCCTGTAGGTTTTGGTCCATGACGATGGTCAATTTTTTTTTGCGAATAAACTCTAAATTTATGCTTTTAGGATTTTTTCCTTTACTTTTGCTATAAGACCTTGCTATTTGCTAAATTTGATGATTCTAGGTCTACGGGAAGTACCCTATAGGTTTACCTTATGTAACTGAAAAGCTAAATTTCATAGAATTCACTCCCCCTCCATCAAGAGTGGTTTGTTGTCGTACATTGATGCACCTTTAATATGGCTAGTAAGTTACCAAACACGTATATAAGACAAAATATATTTACTAATTTTACTAAGACAACGCAGGACTGAAGATTCATCCTCCATCTTTATCTTCTCTATCTCTTTTATTTTCTCAAGCTTCAAAACCTGCTTTCATTCCTGTAGTTTGATCATTTTAACTGAACCGATGTGAAGCTAGCCGAAAACTGATCGTATCTTTCCATGTTTCTGCGGCTAACGTCACATCAGTTCTCATTCTTTGACCCATACATAAATCATTATCTATCACCAAGTCATAATAGCATATTGCACACTAAAAACACTTATATCGGGATACTATTATATTTGTTGTTTATTTATTTGGTTAACCAATGGTTTGAGTAAATTAAAAAGATTTTAAGTTAAAAACTGATTTATTACCATGACTACCAGTAACCGTTTTAACTTTCCTAAATTCCCGTTAAAAGTGTTTTTAGTGTTAACAACTTGTTAACATTATTACTCACCAAAGCCTTATTTTTAAAGCGGCGACCACCCCTGCCCCGGAATCCACGCCCGCGGCGGCGCCGGCCCCCGAGGCACCAAGCACTCCGGCTCCTCAGATGGACACACATGACGACTCGCAGGGGAAGCATAGCGACTCCAACACACAGGTATCTCATCATCATATACAGGGTTACTGGTGATTCATCGACACTGCGTGAACTGCAGGTTCTGTCTATCATTACGTACACGTTCGTGAAGACCTCAACCTCAACAGCCTGTATGTCACTGCTGGACGCAGGCCTCCCCCTGATAAGCGCCTTATTGGCTTTTACCTCATGGAGGGTAATGCCCATAATCTCCACGTTGGTCATGCGGGTTGGGGATCGCAGTTTGGTGGTAGAATTGTTCTCCAGGGGGCGCTGCTGCCCACCCCCGGTGGAAATCCCTTAGTCGCCTCTTCCGACACCCGCGGGAAGAATTGGAGTGGTGTAAATTCTATGCCGGCACCACATAGCTTTTTTAATTTGAATCGAAATGGCAAAATTTTTCAGTATGTTTATGACCGAGGTCAGTAACGGCTGGGTTACTCGCCGCGATGGTGATGATGATGGCCGAAAGCGTAGGTTAGCGTAGGTCCAGGCCACAGCGCGGTCAGCATTGCAGCCCTTGATGGACAAGCTCAAATGAAGGCCGAGACCGGAGGTCCGAGTCGAGGTTTATAGCGCGGTCAGCAAGGGAATGATGACCAAGCTTGCAGGCCGAGACTTTTTTTATTCAGCGAGGAAATCCGTTTACCAATAAACTGGTCTGGAGGGACAAGAATTATGAGACTCGACGCCCTGATAAGGACGTAATACCCACTAAAAACCTCACCGGTGTCCCTCTTTCGCCATTTTCACTGAACCACGGGAACATTTAAAACCTCCGCGGCTCGACTGGCGTCCCCTCATCCTCTTATACATGGCCAGCGAGCCCACCAATCCACACACTCGCCGACCTCATTCTTCCCTCACCTTTCCTCCTTCCGATTAGGACATGCGCTGGACAGACACAGTTGAAACCGCAAATGACGACCTCTGAAGGCCGAGACCTAAGTAAACTTAGCTTGAGGCCATCATAGCTTGACCAGCATGGCAGTCATTGAGGACCAAGGCTTGTCTAGTACTTAACTCAAACAATGCAAGCGACACAGGACGTTGTGGGTTCGATTCCCGCCTCGGAACAAATTTGTGTACGATCTGCAGAATTTTTTTCCGTTGGTCTTGGTTTTTTCTATGTATAATAAAAATATCTATATATGTAGTGTATTAAGTATATCAGTTATCTAGCACCCATAACACAAGCTCTGCTTAGCTTGGGGCTAGATCATTATCTAATAATCATTATCTAATAAATAAATAATGCTGGACAATTCACACAGAATGCTGTGTGTCTGTGTCCTTTATTTAATTTGTGCTGTTTGAGTTACATTGTCAGAATTTTTTTGAGTAAATTTACTCATTATTTATGTATTCATCTTTCCAGGAAACCCTAACAAAAGAGGAATTAGAAGACAACGTAACGGACCAAACGCACCACATCGTAGTGCCGTCCTACTCGGCCTGGTTCGACTACAACTCCATACACACCATCGAGAAGCGAGCTCTGCCGGAATTCTTCAACGGGAAGAACAAATCTAAGACACCAGAGATATATCTCGCATACAGGTATTGTAAGAACTTACCCCTAACAAAAAAGAACGGTGTTATAAGTCTGACGTGGCATGGTCGTGACGGTCGCAGTGTAAGAATCCACCCTTTAAATGAAAGAAAGAAAGAAAAGAAAATACATTTATTTGAACAATACATAACACCAACACATTACAATCATATATACTTACAAAGAACACAGTATTTTATAGAAAAGAAAAACAGTAAGAAGAAAACAGATACATATTAGAAAGTGTTATATACGGGCCAAAAAGGTCCCTGTCTCAGCATTTAGCCGCTACAAGCCGAAGCTAGTAGCGGCGCTGGTTAAATCAATAGCTAAAATAATAAAATAAGCGCGTGAATTGTCTTAAGAGCTGAATATCAAATACCAAAGTGCTTTATTTCCTGTAGACCTTACAGGACTTTTGGATACGTCACCAAAATTCAAATTACAATTAAAACTAGGAAATAAAGTGATTTATATTATTAACTTGTAGTTAGTAGCTTATTGGTGTAATTTTTTATTGTATCTCTTTTTATATTTCTTGGTTTCTGCACTGTAATGACAATGTAAATAATTACCTAAGGCGCTACCCCATCACAAATAAGCGCCACCATCTATTTTATTTTATTACTTTGTTAAACGAAGGAATTTTCAAAAATTGATTGGCCAGTTTGTGATACCTATCATAAGCTTTTTTTTTTAATTCCTCTATAAAAGTTTTATTTGTTATACTTTAAGAATAGATGCGAAGTTGCTCTATTTGGCCACCATGGTAGCAAAAAAGAGCAGCTTCGCATCTCTGCGTACACTGATACATGAGTCATAAAAAAAGCTTATCATAGGCATCACAAACTGGCCAATAAATTTTTGAAAATTCCTCCGTTTAACAGAGTAATAAGATAAAATAGGCGGTGGCGCTGATTGGGATCGGGGTAGCGCCTGCCTTTATAAATTAATTAATATTTGACGCGGCATGGCAGTGGCTTCTGTCGTACATATATTTATAAGTCCTTAACTATCTAACTCTACCTCTGTTCTTCCAGAAACTTCATGATAGACACATATCGGCTGAACCCGACCGAGTACCTCACTAGCACGGCCAGCCGCCGCAACCTCGCCGGCGACGTCTGCGCTATAATGCGCGTCCACGGCTTCCTGGAGCAGTGGGGACTTATCAACTACCAGGTGAGCACACACTAGCACTGCTAGACTACACGTAACTAGTACCACAGCCTACCTATATGCATACAGTCGTTCGACGAAGGCGTTTTGACAGGGCAATCGTGCGGGGGCCAAGGAACGGGTCGGGGGGGACGCTCCCGAGTAACTAAGGCGGTGATGTATTCTACTCGGGTGCGTCCCTCCCCGTCCCGTCCCATGCCCCCCGTACGATTTCTCTGTCAAAAACACGTCAAAATTGTCGAACGACTGTGTGCATATAGGTAGGCTGTGCTAGTACTAACTGATTTATTATTATTTATTATTATTTATTGGATGTATGGAGCGCGCAAGTGAGAAGCCTCGATATAAATAAAACTTACAAGTTTTATTTATATCGAGAAGCCGCGATATAAATAAAACTTGTAAGTTTTATTTGTTTTATTTACTTGACTTACAAGTCAACGCAATCAAAAGTTACAGCCGTTTATGTCCGTATATTTTGAAATTTCCGATCACATGCACACAAAACCTATAGGGTACTTTCCGTAGACCTAGAACCATGAAATTTGGCAAGAAGCAAGGTCTTATAGCACTAATAAAGGAAAAAATCCGTAAATTAGTAGTTTATTCACAAACAAAATATTTTTGATTCTCGCCATGGACCAAGACAAGGCTGCTAGAACGAGATCTAGAACGATCTAGAAGAGTAGAGTACTGTGACTTGTCTGAATAAGTTATGTTATTTCGCAAACAAATACATTTGTGTCAATAAACCAGCTTCAATATACTACATTTCGGTCTCTAGTTCTAAACAGTATTGTGTTGTTAACAGCTGGACTCGGAGTCTCGTCCCACGGCGATGGGTCCTCCCCCCACCTCCCACTTCCACGTGCTGTCGGACACGCCCTCCGGCCTCCAGCCGCTCGTCGCGCGGCCCAGCCAGCCGGGCCAGCCACGCGCAGGTATGTCACTCGTTAGATACACTGGAACACGAAAACAACATGCGCGTGCTACAGAGCAGCACACAGTGCCCCACGCTTCGTGAGGAAGTGTGGTTCGCCACTCTATGCAAGAAAATGTGGATCGTGTCGCTCGCCGAGAATGTGGCTCACTTAGGTCACCACGCTGTGTTAGAAACTATGGCACGCTACGCTCGCTACTTTGTGTAGGAGAGTAGCTCGCTTCACTCGCCACCCTGTGTACAGAAGTGTGGCTTACTTTGCTCATTACGCAGTGTAAGAGGGTCTGGATCGCTTCGCTCGCCACGCTGTGTAAGAGAGTGTGGCTCGCTTTGCTCGACACGCTGTGTGAGCACGCGGATCGCCTCTGTTGAGAGAATAAACATACCGCATACGGATGTTTACTCTCACACACAGCATTGCGGCCATTAATAACTAGCAAATCCCTGTTGATATCAAGTACAAAATGAAGAAATACTTCGTAGAGAAGCTTTTTTTGAAGTGTTAAAAATCATTGACCCAACAACTCACTAAGTTACTTGATATTTCAGCTGAGAACGTGCCTAAAGTGGAGCCGGGTCTACCCAACGGCGCCGACCCCGGTGCAGTGCCGCCACTCGCCAGCAACGGCCCGGCGCCTGTGAAGGCAGAGCCGCTCGCCGAGTTCGGAGTCAATCCCGGCCTTAAACTGGACCAGGTAAGGACCAGAATCGCATATCCCCGTACCTTTACTCATAATCAAACAACTTAATTCGACGCATGCTTTTCGGTAGGCTAGATCGGCACTCAATCGTTACACAGAAAGTCTTCAAATGAGTAAATTGAAAGACAGCGCTGCATTACAGCAAAGTGCTGAATTTACTCCTTTTGTTATACAAAAGTTTATTTGTTTTATTTAAAAAGGTATAAGTATAATTTTTTTTTTGCCATACAGCGGGGCAATATATATAAATAATGCTGGACAATTCACACAGCAATGCAGACAGCGTCTTGGGGACGCTTCCGACTGGTATTGATATTGTACAGTTGAGCTACCTGTTGATTGTTTGCAACAGTCAGGAGTTAGCTCAATTGTAAATAAATAAATAAATCATGCTGGACAATTCACACAGCATTATCTAGCCCCAAGCTAAGCAGAGCTTGTGTTATGGGTACTAGATAACTGATATACTTAATACAATACACTACATAGATAGATATTTTTTATTATAGATAGAGAACACCCAGACCAACGGAACAAATTACTGCAGATCGTACACAAATTTGTTCAGAGGCGGGAATCGAACCCGCAACCTCCAGCGTCGCAGGCGGACCTTCGCCCGCTGCGCCACGGAAGTCGTCAAATAATAGTTCTAATTTATTTCTACTATTTGATTGTAATTTTATTTGTGATTAAGAGTAGTCTACTTTTATTTTGTGTATTATTTTGTAAATTAACGCAATAAATGATTTTCTATTCTATTCTATTCTATTCAACGAGTGGAGGAATCTGTCAACTCACGTATGTCGCGATCTACCTTGATTTGAAGACTTCATTCGAAACTGTAGCGCTAGAGTTACAAAATTACCGACCTTACTATACCTTCTACTGTTGGCATATGTGAACATGAAACGACTCAGTCGGAAGACCAGCGTTGGTTGTACGCAAATACAACCAACTCATGCTGAGACAGGGACCGTTTTGTAACTTTAATAAACTGTCGTATGTTCTTTTGTTTTAAATTTTGTATGTCTCTGTTTGAGTTACAAATAAACGTTTTCAAATCAAATCAAAAACTCTTTATTTCCTTAAATACAATAAATGTACACTTAGAAAAGGTAAAATTATAACACTAAACACTGACACGGAAATAAAGTGATATTTTTGATTTCTGTCGCTTCGGTATGTAGACTAAAGTAAAGAAGCGACGAAGAAACCTTTAGCCTGTAAGTTGTTATTTTTCGAGCTGGAGCAAAAAGAGTTCGTATTTCAATTTCTATAAGTCAGAACAAGATAAACCACTGCTCAGCCATTGCATAAACACTTTAATTGCCCCCAACACATATGGACGACATCATCCACCAGTAGCTGCAGCGTGCCCTTGTTAAAAGTATATCCTCAACCTCAACAGCCTATTTTGTCCACTACTGGACGCAGACCTCCCCCTGATAAGCGCCTTATTAGCTTTTATCACATAAGGGGTAATACCCATAATCCGGGTTCGCAGTTCGGTGGTAGAATTATTTTGCAGGGGGCGCTGCTGCCCGCGGGTATATATCCCTTAGTCGCCTCTTACGACACCCGCGGGAAGAGTTGGGGTGGTGCAAATTCTATGCCGGCACCACACAGCGAGAAAATATATAATATAAAAGTATTTAAGGCGCTACCCCGATCCAAATCAGCGCCCCTATTTTATGTTATTATTCTGTTCAACGAAGGAATTTTCAAAAATCGATTGGCCAGTTCGTGGTACCAAGCTTATTTTTAATGCCTTTTTAAAAGTCTTAGTTTGTATGGCAGAGATGCGAAGTTACTCTTTTTTGCCACCATGGTGGCCAAAAAGAGCAACTTCGCATCTCTGCTTAAAGTAAACAAAATAAAACTTACAGAGGCATTAAAAGTTAGCTATGATAGGTATCGCAAACTATACAATCGATTTTTGAAAATTCCTTCGTTAAACAGATTAATAACATAAAATAGGTGGGGGCGCTGATTTGGGTCGGGGTAGCGCCTTAAGGAGGTATATTTCTAAAAAAATGGTCCTTTCAGTACCGCGGCGGGCCCCGCGGCCGGGAATGGACGGAGCAAGAGACCCTCCTCCTCCTAGAAGCGTTGGAGCTGCACCGCGACGACTGGAACCGAGTCGCGGCGCACGTGGGCACGCGCACTCAGGACGAGTGTATACTGCACTTCCTGCGGCTGCCGATCGAGGAGCCTTACCTCAACGACCCCGCCTCAGGTGAGACTTGGGCCCGTGCAACTATTCTCAAACATTTATTGCATTCTATAGATAATGTAAATAATGTTTATTATAATACTAGCTTCTACCCGCGGCTTCGCACGCGTTGATTCTATGGAAACGTTGAAATGTTATTTCTATCCTATGGGAACTGATTTATGGGATAAAAAGTAGCCTATGTTTGATTCCAGGATTAGAATTACATGTGTGCAAAATTTCAGCCCGATCCGTTCAGTAGTTTTGGCGTGAAGAGGTAACAAACATCCATCCATCCATCCATCCAAACTTAGTGTGATCTACATAATACAAGCACACAATGTGGATCCGTAACGTTTTTAGTTGAGAATGCAGATTTATAGAGCTAAGAAATCCATAACACACAGTGCAAAATTTTTTGTTGTACAACAAAAATTGACGAAGTTATGACCAAATTACTAGCGAAGTTCACTCACCACGGGTGCGTGTGACGTCACTCGCTCGGTCGCCGCACGTTCGCCGCAGGCAGATATCAGTTTTTATTGATTTACTCCGAAACTATAAGTTTAGGAGAAAAAAATTACTGAATGAGATAGACTCAGTTTTGAGAGGGTCTCTCAAAACTGAGTCTATCTCATTCAGTAATTTTTTCAAATGTTTTTTTTTTTTTTTATTTTTTACATTCGATGTGTTTCTTGAAACTGATTCTATCTGGTTTTGTTATTTTTTTTCCTAAACTTATTAAGTCAACAGTCCACTTAACAGTCATAGTAAAATAATTAGATTCCAATTACGTTTCACGTTAAAAGGTACTGTAGTTTTCAAGCCAGAGGTGAAAAACAATTTGTTCTAATACCAAGTGACTTTTTTATTCAGGTGGCGTCCTTGGCCCTCTGGCATACCAGCCAATTCCGTTCAGCAAGACTGGCAACCCCGTGATGAGCACAGTCGCTTTCCTTGCCTCGGTCGTCGACCCGCGCATCGCCTCCAAGGCTACGAGGGCCGCTATGGATGAATTTGCAGCCATCAAGGTACTGTGACGTCATTGTATTAGATTACACTATCGCAGCCATATCTATCTAAGAATCTACCCCTTAAACTAAGCCTGTGGATATTGTGAGAGCCGACTCAGGGAACTTAAGGTTACACTAGTCATCGGCGCGAACTCGTCGGTGGGCGAGGCCAAAATGTATGCTATCTCATCTGAGAAGGTGTGCGAACCCACGCGCTATGAAGAAATGCACAATGATTCATCCGTAAAATGGCCGCGTATAAAATGGGAAAAGGCTTTTAGCACAAGGGTTATTATAGAAAAGCTATTGGGTGTATCATTTGAAAATAAATTTATTTGATCTTCTGAATAACTAAACTATGTCGGTACGGACTTTATTTTAGAGTTTTCTTTTCCGTATATATTTATTTTTTATTTTAAATAATAAATAATTTATAAAAAAAAACATCAAGTTAGCATGGCCCTTTTTTATATGAATCCGTAATCTCACTACAAGGCAAAAGCCTCTCTCTTAATCCATTTACCTTTGTTTTACACCACTAAATTCTAGTCTTATTTAATCAATCAGTCAGGCAACTATTGGTTATACATAATAGATTTCTTCTTCCAGGATGAAGTACCGGCAGCCATGATGGAGGCTCACGTGAAGGCGGCGGGCGCGCACGGCCCCAACGCCGCGCTCGAAGCCACCGGCATAGCGGGCACCGCGCCAGAACCGACCGGTACTTACCGTCTGACATTCAATCACAATTAGAATTAGAATTACCGTCTGTCTTTACTAAACAAGGGCAGAAGCATTTATTTACAAACAAAATTACAATCAAATAATAGAAATAAATTAGAACTTGTATTTACAATTGAAACAATTGAGCTAACTGCAGAATGTTGCAAACAATCTTAAGGTCAACTGATCCATATCAATACCAGTCGGAAGCGTCCCCAAGACGCTGGCTGCATTGCCCCGCTGATTTACTAGCAGTTTATACTAGCCGAACTCTGGTTAGAAGGTTCGTAAACTAACCATCAAAAAAATATCATAAAAAAATCAGGCGTTCAGGAAGGAACTCTCTGGTGACCATGCTGGTGGAGGCTTATGACCAGCAGTGGACGTATACGGACTCATGATGAATGATGCTATGATAGCTGTGTGGTGCCGGCTTCTTTCTTTCTTTCTTTCTTCTTTCTTTCTAACTAAGGGGTATCCACCGGCGGCGGGCAGCAGCGCCCCCAGCAGAGAACAATTCTACCACCGAACTGCGATCCCCAACCCGCATGCACAGCGTGGGGATTATGGGCAAATCCCCCCCATGAGCGCCAATAAGACGCTTATGAGGGGGAGGCCTGCGTCCAGCAGTGGACCAATACAGGCTGTTGATGATTAATGATTATTGATAATGTTTCTTTGTGAAGAATTTCCATTATTTATTAATTGTGTGTGTTTGGTAGGGGAGAAGAAAGAAGGCAGCGATGTAAAGAGCGAGCCCATGGAAGTAGAAGAAGGCGACATGAAGGTTAAAGAGGAACCATCCGAGGCAGCGACCGCCGCGCCGCCCGCCGCAGACGACAAGGAACCTAAGGAGGAACCAGCGGAGACCACGCCAGGTTTGTACCGGCTCTAGCGAGGCAGTGGCCGTGGCAGTCGCTAGAATCGATCACTCCAATTTAGTCCGTGGATATCGTAACAGCCCAATATGGGAACCTACAACCCCCCTCCCTTCTTTCTGTGTGTACACGTTAGCTGTCCATGCACTACATTTAGTGCATTTTGGAGTTAGCTGTGAAGTGCACTACATGTAGTTCCTAGCTCTGTTTCAAATGCATGAGATGTCAGACACTGAACGCTAGAGCTACGAGGTTTAATTTCGGGGGACGTATAGATAGGTAATTTGGTAAAATAAAACACGGTGGACGTGACGAATTTTTTTAAAACATACTATGAAGATATCAGTGAGCAGTGAGCAGAAGCCTTTATTCACAAAGAAAATTACAATCAAATAATACAAATAAATTAGAACTAGTATTTACTTATTTACAATTGAAACAATTAAGCTAACTGCAGACTGTATTGGGGAATTTACCGCGGAGCGGCCTGCGCAGCGTATTTAATAATTCTAACATTTCTGGATATATTCCTATCCACCCCATTGACTTTTCCATCAATGGGGTGGATGGGAAAAGCATAAGACGGGTGTGAGCACTAACACAAAACCTGCTGTGGTTTAATAGTGCAACATTGATAAACATGTATTCTTTCTAAATAAATAAAATATTCTATTCTCTAGTCGTTATAGCGTGAAGAGTTAACAAATTTACCTACATCTTAACATCCAATTTCGCGTTTAAAATATTAGATTAATAATGCAGGAAATAAAATGTTATTTATCTCGCAGCGGAAGGCACCGGCGCCGTCGACGCCAAGCTGCAGTCCGCCGCCGCGGCCGCGCTGGCCGCCGCCGCCGTCAAAGCGAAGCACCTCGCCGGCGTCGAGGAGCGCAAGATCAAGTCTCTGGTGGCCTTGCTGGTCGAGACGCAGATGAAGAAGCTGGAGATCAAACTGCGCCATTTCGAGGAGTTGGAGGCCACGATGGAGAGGGAACGAGAGGGTAAGTCAAGTATAATTTGATCTATTGCTTGAAAATACAATGTAAAAAATCTTACATTTAGGATAAATTTGAATTGTTGTTTTCTGCCTTTGGGTGTGCAATCGTTTTATTACAATTCGATAAAATAAAATTTAATAAAAAAATCAAACAAATGAACAATAATTAAATAATGAAGTCAATACACCAAAGAATATAGTTATACAATATAATACAATCATGTCAAGTATATACTATTAGATAAGGTGAGTCAAGTAATATTTGAATTAAATATCTTCATAAATTCATTTACAGTTTAACAGGCGGTTTTTTGAAAAGAATGATCTTAACTTCCTATGAAACAATGTATAAGACAGTAATTTTCCTGCAATAAATATGTTGAACTAATGAGACACAGGCAGCCAATAAACCAACTACCCTATATAATACATCCTACAAACTGCGTTTACTCAATTTTTTTTTCTTTGATCTTATTTATTTATTTAATTCGGATTGCCATCAGCTTAACTAAATACAATAGAAATTAAAATAGATACAGAAAGCTAATAATAGGCATTCGCTAATAGAATTATAATAAACTACTTAAGTGTGGACACTAAAATTTTTCCGTCCTAAATTGCGTAACTGCATAAAGAAGCAATAAAATTATACCAATTAAATTAATAACAAAAAAAACAAGTAAGCGTAAAACTACATCATTATTACTCATTGACGACCTCAGTGGCGCAGCGGGCGAGAGTCCGCCTGCGACGCAAGAGGTTGCGGGTTCGATTCCCGTTATTTCCCGATATTTTTTTATTATACATAGAAAACACCCAGACCAGCGGAACAAATTTGTGTACGATCTGCAGAAATTTGTTCCGCTGGTCTGGGTGTTTTCTATGTATAATAAAAAAATATCCATCTATGTATATAATGTATTAAATATATCAGTTATCTGTACCCATAACATAAGCTTTAAGTAGCTTACTATGGTGCTGTGTGGATTGTCCAGCATTATTTATTTATTTATAATACTCATATGTTTGATTTCCCCAGGCCTGGAGTACCAGAGGCAGCAACTGATCCAAGAACGCCAACAGTTCCACCTGGAACAACTGAAGGCAGCGGAGTTCCGCGCGCGGCATCAAGCACATCAGAGGTATGTCTGACAAGCCAGTGGTACTGATAGCGGTTTTTTTACGCTATCAGCATTATTAGTTTACGCGTAGCGGAACAGATACTCAATAGAAAATAATTTATTGTATTCTGTAGGTGTACAGAGGTATTTATAATAATATAATTAAGGATTACTATAGGCCCTGCTGGTCACACAGTATTTATGGAGAGAGAGAAGGACGTCATCGGTAACTGCTGTGCGATTACGGTTGAATATCCCATTAAATGGATCGCCATCCGGGGAGACTGGGTTTAAACAATTACGGTTTCCATCACACGGTACAAAAACAAAATAAAGAAATAATTCGGTTTAAGCATAACATCGTAAAATCATTTTCATAAACGAATTCGTCAACCTTATTAGTTGTTTTTAAAGGCATGAAATGCATTAATCGTTCAGCGATAATGATTAATGAAGAACGGCTGGTTCCAAAAGAAACCAGATTCTTTAGTTTTGCGAGCCGTTGCTGCACCATTTATAACCTTTGAGCGTGCACAATACGATTCTAGATGGATGTTTATTACTCCATTAGATGCCGTGCTTAAAATTCACGCCTTGCGTTTTCCGCGGGTGTTTAGAGAGGCGACCAAGATATAACAATTTCAATATTATTAATTTTTACCATAAGTTCACAGATAACACTAAGGCTGGTGTTCACCAAAAGATTAATCAGACATTTAGGCAGCTTCGTCGGTTAACTTTGACAATTAATGTATGAAAACTTGTGTCAAAAGAACTATTTAAATATCTGTTGGTGAACTCCGGTTTTTCACCAACAGATAGTTAAATTTGAACCGACGAAGCTACCGAATTGAACGATTATCTTTTGGTGAACACCAGCATTAGTCAACTCAAACAGATTTAATACATTTTAAAACACAGAACAAAACTCAAAACATACAGATAAATACAATAACAAAACAAATATTCGAATATCCACCAAGGGCTTTATGAATTCTCGGGTAGTAGGAAGTATGCGCGAGTGGCTTCTCAGTAGCTTATTTTTAGTTGTTATAGGGACGCTAAATTTTATTATATACTTCTAATATTATTTCCTGATTTATATCGATCTGCGAAAGACTGCAGGCAGATGCTGGATGCGGCAAGAAGACAGGGCGCTATGGCGCTCATTAGGGGAGGCACATGTCCAGAAGTGGACTAACATAGATAGGCTGATGGTGATGAATATTGATAAAAGTTTTGCTTACCTTATCTCTTTTGACTCTTAAATTGCCATTATCAATAAAAAACCAAAAAATGTATTGATTTTTAACATATAATGTTCCCAACAGGATGCAAGCGGAAGGTGGCGCCGCGCCCGCCGCCGAGCAGCCGCCGCCGGAAGCCGCGCCGCCCGTGGCGCCACCCACACACGCGTAGACTCCCTCTACTGTGAGATGACAAATGTATCTGTAGAAATGTTTAAACCTACGCGGTTAGTTAACATAGCTCCTTACTTATAAATCTTATAAGAATATGACTAAGTTAAGAAATAAGTATTGCATGTATGTATGTGAGTTTCTTTATGCCACTGTATTATTTTTTGACAAGAAGTAAAATAGTCGTGTTTTAAAATTTTTGTGTTTCTTATTCTGGTAAACATAAGTACCTTTAGAAGAAGTAATTATTATTATACACTCATTTATTCTTCAATCTCGTTTATACAATACATTTTAACTATAGAAAATAAAATTTTATAAAACTATTCTACTGTAAAAAAATATATCAAAACGGTGAATCACAGGCCGCGAAGCTAGGCTCAAGCGGCCGGTGACTATGGCAACTTATTATTATTATTATAAATAAACAAGTAAGAGGGATTACAAACTCTCTTACTGTAGACCTAGCACGGGGATGGTTGTCTACGGTTGAATAGAGAAAAATTACATTGCATTGTCATACATTGCGTAAATTATTAAATAAATTTAATGTTTTAATTATTGAATGAGTTTTAAATATATTAGGCATTCGATGACGATGTGACGAAATTTTTCTCTATTCAACTACTGGTCCTCCTTGGGCCGAATTCCACGAAATTAATCGCTTCACCATAACATGGCTATCGTCTCAGAATGACACATTTTGTTATTTTACTTTAAAAGAAAAAACTGCAGATAATAATAATAATGCTGGTCAATCCAACATTATTTAGCCCTAAGCTAAGCAGAGCTTGTGTTATGGCTTATATATGACTGACTGATACGATGACTGATATATACTTATTACAATTCACTACATAGATAAATATTTTTAATTATACATAGAAAATACCCTGAGAGATGATGAAAATAGATCAAAGAGACACGTGTCAAAAGCGATAAGGTTTCATCTATCCGTGCAAATAGCACCGCACGCACTATCTAGAGTTTATTTCATCTGTGGACGATTATACGACGATACCATTGTCATAGTAAAGCGATTGGTTAGCAGAATACGGCCCCTTGTTGACTTATGCAAGAAAAGACAACAAAACACTGCTAGCAACTATTTAAATTACAGGCGACAATTAAGTGGTGTAAACAAAGATTGTAATCGTGTGTATTGTCAACTAAGGCCAAGCGGGAGATAAAGAGATTTTCAATCACAAACTTTACTTACACGACTATCAACATGGTTCAACTCGATATATTTCATAACTAACTAGTTACTAAATATTAACTAACTAAATAGTTACTAAATATTGTTTTATCCTAATATTATACAATGGATTTCCGCAAAGTAACGCCTGAATCTATTATTTATTGATATATTTCATTGATCTACAAGGGTTATTGTATTTTTTATCCTTTTTTTCACCATGATCCAAAAAAACAAATGTCTGTCATTCCGGAATTGACACTTGCTTACGTCACTCGCCACTTTATTACAACAAAATATAAAATTCGATTTAAAAAATAAATCAAAAACTGACAATAGTCAGTTTTGTTTGTCAGTAAAATAGTTTAAGAGACACTAGTAAATGTGAGTCAACTATGTGTTTTTGTACTAACAAAAACACATAGTTGACTGAGCGAACGAAGTGAGCGAAACGTCTCTGCATCGAGTCTAGCAAAATTAGCGTTTCTGTCAGTATTTCCGTACTCCTACAGGTCGTATTTTACAACTGATCGGTACGAAGCTTGGTGTACTGATTCTACGATTTTATAGACTTTTTTAGTCGTTGAGGTTTTTGATTAAAGGCGTACTTTCTCCAAAAAAAGGCAAAAGGGGGAATTTAGAATATATCCGGTTTAAGACATCTGGTTTCGATGATTATATTTGAAATTGAAAGGTAGTAATTTTAAATATTTTTAAAATTAATAATAAAATTAAAAATTTAATTGAATAAATACACACAGCATTATCTAGCCCCAAGCTAAGCAGAGCTTGTGTTATGGATACTAGATAACTGATATACTTAATACAATACACTACATAGATATATGTATATTTTTTATTAAACATAGAAAACAACCAGAACGCCCTGGACAAATGTCGGCAGAATTGTTATAAAAAAAATCATACTTGGTTAATTTTAAAATTAAGTATGTAAATTAATTAATTGTTGAAAAAATTAGTGCTCGCGAGGTCTACTGCGAGAACTACTAGTTTTATCAGATTAGTACAGGCTAAGGACCTCGAAGAGTTACAATTTAACGATACTGGTAACACCAGAAAAAAGATTCGTTTTCTCATTCACCATAGCATCGATAACAAAAATGTATAATAAAAAAAATATCTATCTATGTAGTGTATTGTATTAAGTATATCAGTTATCTAGTACCCATAACACAAGCTCTGCTTACCTTGGGGCTAGATAATGCAGTGTGAATTGTCCAGCTGTATTTATTTATTTTTATAATAATTATACCATGATTTTCACCTTGTTAAAACTTTAGAGCCATTCGAAACAACCAACAGTTTATCCATAAAAATAATATATTTCTTAAATATCTCGTTATAGCCATTACATCCATGAAGAATGGTTTATTTTGTGCTCTGGATACGTAATTTGAATTAGTAAAGGGTAGCGTAGATAACAACATTTGCCTGCCAATTAACTCTGCTTTATTATTTTTGTAAAATAACTCAGCTTTGGTGAGACAAGTGAAGATACAAAAATACAATCCCGTGTAGGCATTTAAAATAATATTTTAAATGCCTAGCCGAATAATAATTATTATTACTTAATAATATTTTAATGTTATTTTTTTAAACAAACTGTCTCCTTTGGTTAATTAAGTTTGAAGAATCTCGGGTAGGCATAAAATATTTTAAAGTAATTAGTTTAATTTTTATAGCAAAATATTTTAAGGCATATATAATGGAAAATAATATTCTTAAATGCTTG
This sequence comes from Eupithecia subumbrata, assembly GCA_949316285.1. Classification (NCBI taxonomy): domain Eukaryota; kingdom Metazoa; phylum Arthropoda; class Insecta; order Lepidoptera; family Geometridae; genus Eupithecia; species Eupithecia subumbrata. The sequence continues at coordinate 12,839,122 of OX438632.1, read as the reverse complement.
AAAATTGCCGCAAGCGAAGCAAGTCTAATCCATGTTTATAACTGCTATTGCTACAGGGTGTAAAAAAACACTTTTAAAACAATGAATATACAGATGTCAGAAACGAAACCGTGTCATCTTTTAACTTTGATAGATCAAGAGTCCTTTTATTTATTTTAATGGAAGGTTACTTTATTTTAAATAATGTGCTAAATACCTGCTGACCCCATAAATAGCAACACAAATAGTTGCTGACGGTTCTTTGACGCCTTGTTTTTGATAAAAATAATAAGTAAGGAATTTATAATTTGTAGAACATAATTACACATATTTTATTTTAGGCTGGTTGTCCACTAAAAGTTATTCTGAAGTATCAACATCGACAATTCATGTCCTTCTGTCTTGATCATAACGAAAATGTACAAATTTACCTGAAACCGATTTTTTTATTATTAATGACCACAGCAATCATTAGTAACCATAAATTATAGGTTCATAACTACTTAGGAACCTTAAATTTATGGTTAAATTTATCTTTTAGGAGACAATCCGCTCAGAACTGAAACTATTTAAAGCAATTTTACAGATTACAGATACTAGTTTGACTAGTATAAAATAACAAGAATTCCGATTTATTATCAGTATGCCAGAAATAAAAGTCGTAAGAATACGCTCTGGTTTTTTTTATATCTTTTTAATTCGTTCCATTATGTTCTCGTTGCGTTACGTGCAGTCATTGTGAGGTATGGACATTTCTCTACGTTTTGGCCGTTTTTTAATTACCTTTTTAAGTGATAAGCTGAGATTGGTTACACCTGCTTAAATGGTTGCAAAACATCACACACGTACGCGGTTACTCGGAAATATAATGCTAAAACTTTGTTTCGCGCTTGTGATATCTGTAATTTGTACAGCTGATGATATAGGCACGGGACAAGAAACTTCGGAATCGAAATTCTACAGAGTATCTATGGTGAGTTTTGTTTTCTTTATTTGGTTTATCTTTTTAAAACATTGATATTTAAGAGGCAACATTCAACTTGGTGCAAGGGTCCGACTATAGTAAAAATCGATAATTCTGAGATACAACTGTAGGTAATATTATAAATGCGAAAGTTTGGATGAAAAGATGGATGGATGTTTGTTACCTCTTCACGCCAAAACTTCTGAAAGGTTCAGGCTGAAATTTTGCATTCAGGTTATTCTAATCCTGGAATCAAACATAGGTAGGCTTTTTATCCATTTATGGGACAGTTCCCATGGGTTAGAAATAAACTTAAAATGTTTCCATAGAAACAACGCATGCGAAGCCGCGGGTAGAAACTAGTGTATCATAAAGTCTTAGATTAGAGCCAGCAGGATCCCAAAAATCAATCTAGCGAAATTATATTTTGGTATAAAATACAGCGGGGCATAATGTAGCCACCTTCTGGGGACGCTTCTGACTTATTGATATGGATCAGTTGAGCTATCTAGATTGTTGGCAACAGTCTGCAGTTACCTCAGTTGTTTCAATACAAAATCAAAATCAAAAACTCTTTATTTCCCTACACTTAATGTATACTAAGAAAAGGTCAGGTAAGTTCGACGACCGATGTGGCGCGGCGGGCGAAGGTCCGTCGGCGGTGCAGGTTGCGGGTTCGATTCCCGCCTTGGGACAAATGTTTGTACGATCTACAAATTTTTTTTCCGGGTGTTCTGCAGGGGTAATTTGATTCGTCGGAAAGGCCGTCGGATTCGATATCGGAAGCTTTAAAGCTCAAAATACCCCTGCTGGTCGTTTCTATGTATAATAAGAATTTGTAAAGGCTATCAAGTCAATTTTATAAAACAAGCATGTAGCGATAACTAGGAATATTATCGCTACCCAGTTAATTTGTTTTGTATGGCGTACAGCTGACTGATGCCCGAAATTGGTTCTTCGTTCGACGAATTTAGTAGGAAATTAACCAAAATAAAATATCGTTATAATAAATATACATAATATTACACAGATATAATTATATCTGTGTAATATTATGTATATTTATTTATTTAATTGTAAATAGTAGTACCTACTAAGTTGTTTCTATTATTTGATGGTAATTTTCTTTGTAAATAACGATATTTTATTTTGGTTAATTTCCTACTAAATTCGTCGAGCGAAGAACCAATTTCGGGCATCAGTCAGCTGTACGCCATACAAAACAAATTAACTGGGTAGCGATAACCATTCCTTGTTATCGCTACATGCTTGTTTTATAAAATTGACTTGATAGCCTTTACAAATTCTTTCCTAGTTATCACAACTTACTTGTGTTATAAAATTGATCTGATAGCCTCAACAAATTCTATGTCTTGAAAGGCGGAATAAGAAAGAAATCTGATATCTGGCAGAAACCAAAGACTTTGGTTAATGTGTAAAGGAAAATAATTATCAGACTTCTTGCTGGTTCCCGCGAATGGAAATCTCGAATCCTATGAAAGGATTCGAGATTTCCATTGACTAGTAAAGGGAAGCTACCCTGAAAACTTGTCTTAGCGTCCACGCCCTCAGTGGCGCAGTGGGCGAAGGTCCGACGCAGAAGATTGCTGGTTTGATTCCCGCTGCAGGCAGATCAGCAGGAGTATTTGAATTCATTCAATTCGTTTCCGAATCGAATTCGATTCCGACGGATCTATAAAACGTTATTTTGATTTCGCAAATACGTGCAGCTAAGCTCTCCCTCTCGCTCTTACTTAGCTAAATTGTAGCATAGTTACAATTAACGCCACGCATAATAATTATAGTCCTAAAATATAGTTGACGCAGTGTCAGTGAATTACCAATAACCCTGTATAAACTAGGTGTCATCTCCCGAGGACGCTGCCAAGCCGGCTATATTCTCTCACGCAGAGAGTCCGGTGTGGGACGCGGAGACTAACTCTCTCTTCTTTGTGGATGTGCACAAACAAGATGTGCATCGGCTAGATTACGAGTCGGGATATATCTACACTCAGCATATAGGTAAGTTCGAAGTTCATTACGGATGTAAGCGGGTTAACTACGAACCTTATTTGTGTTGGAAGAACACCAACGTTTCATCCCTTAACGCGTCTAGAACCGCACTCACCCTGAAGATGTCCCTCGTTAAGGGATGAAACGTTGGTGTTCTTTCTTTTTAATTTTGTTGTTTCTATGGAAACGATTATAGGTAATTTCTATCCCATGGGAACTCATTTAAGGGATAAAAAGTAGTCTATGTTTGATTCTAGGATTAGAATTACCTGTTTGCAAAATTTCAGCCCGATCCGTTCAGTAGTTTTGGCGTGAAGAGGTAACAAATATCCATCCATCCAAACTTTCCCAATTAATCAAAATAATTCCACTAAATTAATCGACATAAGAAACATTGTTTGTCTGAAATAAGACCTAATGAGTCATTTCCAACAGTAGTGGACTAACATATTATGCTGATGATGATGATGATGAAACGATACTATTGTTATGACGTTGATTTTAATCAAAATAATTCCACTAAATTAATCGCTTCATCATAATTTAGTATCGTCTCAACTTCATAATCAGCATAATTATGTTAGTTTGCATTACATTCGGTCTTATTTCAGACAATCAATGTTTTTTATTTTATTTTTAGACGAAAAGTATTACGTATGATACCATTTTGAAATCTAGGATAACTGCGCCAACTTTTGACAGAACATGCTGGCCTATGGTGGTGGACATTTTTTTCTTTCAATTGAAAATCATTGGTGCAAAAACAAAACTAAATTTTTTTTTTTTCGAGAAATGTGGTCATTATGTTTTAATTTTGCAGTTAAATAAATGAAAGTGTTCTTTGAATTGGTGATATAAAAATAAAATTTACAAAATAGTGACATCTGTAGTCACAGCATAGAAAAGTTTGACGCCGCCGGGCAGACAACTTATGATTTTCAGTAATAAGCCTAGAGCTCGGACACCATTGAAGACCCATTATAGTAGTAGTTTTTCTGGGTCGTCATGAATTCACCTGTCCTCCGTTTTCGGCTTGACGTTGAGTTTCGGGACACCCTGTATGTATTTCATGCCTTGGTAAGCCGAGACATTTAATATATGTATAGGTGTCAGTCTAAATGCGATTATTGTTTTGCACAACAAAAATGAAGCCCCTATACATTAACTATTAGTCCTTAGACGCCATAATCTGTGTTTTTGGATTCCCCAGAATACGGGCAAGTAAACGTAGTAGCACTAGTCACTGGCAGCCGGAGACTCCTGGTGTCGGTCCGTTCATCGCTGTATCTCATGGAGTGGGGGGTGAAGGGCGACTATTGCCTCCGTCTGCTGACGACAGTCGACATCGGTCTGCCGGACAATGTCATCAACGAGGGCAAGGCAGACGCGCATGGGAGGTTCTGGGCAGGTATGTCATAGGTACTATAAGACGCCCTTTGTGTCGGAGACTCGAGGTGGCATAGCGGTCCGCTCAGCGCTGTATCTAGTGGAGTGGGGGTTGAAGAGCGACCATTGCCTCCGTCTGCCGAGGGCAAGGCATACGCCAATGGGACGTTCTAGGCAGATACTTTCAGACGACATCCGTGTCGAAGGCGACGACGGTTGTAGGTACCACTTGTTAGATTAGACCATCTGTTTGTTCTGGCAAATTTCTAGTTATTATCAAATGTATTTGGTAATATAATATTGATACGCATATTATGTTTTATAGACTTACGTAGTTATTGTTATTTTTTTGATTGATTTACTAATAAATAATTCATATTCATAATCTCTCAAATCTCATTATTCTGGAGCCTGGGAGAGATCGCTTCTAAGCGATAATGTCGCCCACTGTATGTATTGTGTAATTTTCTTTCATTTGTAATTATTTGTATTTGTAACCTACGTTGTTTCGGAGGCAACAAGCCTGACATCTTTCAAGTACAAGCTGAAGCTTTGGCTTATTAACAGCTTTAGCAGCTACGAGTTTTTAGCCTTTAAAAGTGACATACCTAATGTTGTTCTCTGTCTGTAGAAATACTAATTATTATCAAACTATTCTAGAATTATAAGTTTAAGTTTAATGTTAAAATTGTATAATTTTAAATCATTTATAATAATGAAATTATATTTATTACAAGTTTCTGCCCGCGGCATCGCACGCGTTGTTTCTATGGACACGTTTTAAGGTTATTTCTATCGCATGGGAACTATTTATGGGATAAAAAGCCTATGTTTGATTCCAGGATTTGACATACCTGTATTCAAAGAGGAAACAAACATCCATCCATCCATCCATCCAAACTTTCGCATTTATAATATTACTAGCTGTACCCGCGACTTCGTTCGCGATTGCCTTACCTGCCGACTAATTAAGTTCACATTTAGCCATAGTCTCTCATATTATGAAACGCCGCCGTCCAAAAAATCGTGTAGGGTCTACGGGGGATAGCATATTGTCATCTTCAATCCCATTCTTTATCCACACGACTTTTGGCTACGACTCGGCCAGCGTCAGTGTTAAGAAGTGTCCTACTCGTTTGACTTACTCACAGCTGGGGCCCTATTCTGCTATACTAATCGCTTCACTATGACAGCTATCGTCACAGAATGACACTTTTTGATATTCCACCTTTTTTTGGTAACCACCATATATCATGTAAGGCAGGAACCTAACTTATTTTTCCAAGACCCACCACCTTAGTAGGTAGGAACCTAACTAATGGGTGCGTCTTGGAAAAATAAATAGATAGGAACTTACCTACCCTTTATCTACTAATTTTTTTCTTCAATCTACAGATTATTTCATCAATCTACTGATTTTCTACTCGACTTTCTACTGATTTAGTCATATTCGATCTTGCATCTCTGTTTCTAACAAAAAGAATGCATGAAATCGGACGACGCGTAGACCCGTCGTGATGCGCGGTTAAAGAATTCTACTTTTTCCTCTCTCCCAGGGGAACCCAGGGGAATTCCAGGATAAAATGTATTCCATGTCCTTTCTTGTAGTATGAACTCAAAACGTGCCAAGTTACATTCCAACTCATTACCTATGTAGTTTCGGCGTGATGAGCGGTGAAGGAATTTTCTTTCATCCCCTCTGCCAGGGCAATCTTACTGAATTCCGGGATAAAATGTATCTTTCCTCATAGTACGAACTAAAATCACGCCGAGTTGCATTCGAATTCATTAAGTAGTTCCGTCGTGATGCGCGGTTAAAGAATTTTACTTTCATCCTCTCTCCCAGGGGAACCTTACTGAATTCCAGGATAAAATGTATCCCATGTCCTTCCTTGAACTCAAATCGTACCAATTCAGTCCAACTCATTCAGTAGTTTCGGCGTGAACGTGATGCGCGGTGAAGAAATTTTACTTTTATCCCCTCTCCCAGGGGAACCTGACTGAATTCCGGGATAAAAAGTATCCTATGTCCTTTCTCGTGGTATGACCTAAAATCGTACCGAGTTTTATTTCAATACCTTAAGTAGTTCCGTCGTGATGCGCAGTTAAAGAATTTTACTTTCATCCCCTCTCCCAGGGAAACCTGACTGAATTCCGGGATAAAAAGTATCCTATGTCCTTCCTCGTAGTATGACCTAAAATCGTGCCGAGTTTCATTTCAATACCTTCAGTAGTTTCGGCGTGATGCTCGTTTAACAAACAGACAGACAGACAGACAGACAGACAGACAGACAGACATGAATGAAAAAAATTGCAGTTTTGGCTTCAGTATCGACAATAGAGTGCCCTCCAAAAAAAATTTTCAAAATATCTTCAATGTACAGAATGTGACCTGTTACAGTTTTATTATAAGTATAGATAGTGTGAAGTGTGATTACTTCTAGAATTTAATGTATTTTTTATAAGATAAAAATGTTTATTTCGTCTTAAGTTACACATCAACATTTCTTAATAAATGCACTTACAGATTTAGTCCTAAGATAGTTGGTACCTGATGTGTGAAAAAGACCCATGTTAAGGCCTCGCTAGTGAGTTCCTCGCTAAGTCGAAACTTGTATTAAGAAGAGAGGGTTCCTGCTCTGCCTAGCTTTGGTTTTTATCTCACAAAATTATAGAGTACTAATATGACGATGTTATTCCTGTAACGATTATCTATTGATTGTTTTTGTTGGTGTAAGTACAAAAAGTGCGCAAAAGTCTGGCCACAGCTACGGGACTGTAACGGCTGAAAAAAAAAGTAACTACTACAAAAATTTGTTGTATTTTTTAAGGAACCAAAGGCCCACAGAACGGCGACGTCGTCACTGCTGACCTAGGTCAATTCTTCAGCATACATCAGGACTGCCTGTCCCCGAAGCTCCAACTGAAGCCGGTGACCATCTCCAACGGCCTGGTGTGGTCGCTCAATAACTCTGTGCTGTACTACATTGACTCACCGACGCAGAAAGTCGATGCCTTCGATTTCGACTTGAAGAGAGGGGTACTAAGTAAGTACCTAATTGACAATGCGTGAAATGCTTAGCTAAGGTTTATTTTTTATCCTCGACAAAAAAGGGGTGAAAAGTTTTTTAATAAATAGTGCTGGACAATTCACACAGCAGCATCTAGTCCCAAGCTAAGCAAAGCTTATGGGTCCTAGATAACTGATATAAGTACTTAATCTATCTATCTATCTACATACATTACTTACATATATATTTTTTACTAAACATAAAAAAGCACCCGGAATCCCGGAACCCGGATCTGCAGATCGTAGGTAAACATTTGAATCGCGGCGGGAATTAAAACTGCAACCTCCGTCGCAGGCAGAGCTTCGCCCACTGCGCCACAGAGGTCGACAAAGTTTGACGCAATTTGGTACATCGCCTCTGCCTCTGTCGTTCTGACAGGGAACTAAGCATATCCGCCACCAATGTGTCTCTCAACGGAACACAACTGAAGAGAGTGTATGTTTTCAAGTTAAGGAAGGTACTTGAAAACATACACTCTCTTCTAACTTTCTGTCTGATATTAAGGGTCCGGCGACGGATGAATTTCCCATACAAACGTAGTACCAAAATGATTTGTAATTTGAGAATCTATTATTTGTATTAGAATAGTATTTATATAGGTTCCTGCCAAAGATTTTTTCAAAATACTTATCTACACAATTACTAAGACAACATTCATTCTTTGATGTAAAAATGCGATTAGGTTTAATTTCATTTCAGAAAGGTATTTTGAAAAAAAAATGTAGCAGGAACCTAGATAAAATACTATTTTAATACAAATAATAACAGACCATAGTGAAAATTTGCTCATATTAAAAATAATTTCGGTATTACGTTTGTATGGGAAATTCATCCGTCGCCGGACCCTTAAGGTTTGGAAATGTAGGTGACTTTACCGGAATGGTGTGTCTAAATAGCCAAAAAAATAAAATCTCGAGTCTGGTCGTTGAATCGACCTAAACAAAGAATCATAAAAGATTCCAATTTTTTAGAATGATCATTATCGATGACCAGTGCGTATAATCATACGCACTGGTATTGACTCCGCAGTTCCATAATTTTGCAGGTATTTTGGTCTGTAGCATTCTGTAGGTAGAATAATAATGATAATATTTTTAGGGATCCGTACCTCTAAAGGAAAAAAGAAACCCTTATAGGATCACTTTGTTGTCCGTCTGTCAATCCCCTTTTCTCAGGAACGCGTGGACGTATACGAGTTGCAATTAACGTCAAATACTCAAGTCCGTAACCTCTTGGAGCCGCGATATAAATAAAACTTATAATAAGGCATTTCACTCAAAAGTTACAGCCGTTTATGTCCGAATACTTTGAAATTTCCAAGGGAATAACATGCACACAAAACCTATAGGGTAGTCCCGTAGACCTAGAATCATGAAATTTGGTGAGCAGCAAGATCTTGCACATGTAAAGGGAAAAATCACATAAAATAAAATTGTAATTTATTCACATAAAATAGGTACTTTGAAGTCTCGCCATGGACCAAAACCTATAGGGTATCTACTTCCCGTTGACCTAGAATCATGATAACTTGGCAAGACACAAGGTCTTACGGGACCCTTAGTGCGCGAGTCCGACACGCACATGACGTTTAATTTTTTTACATATTGGCGCTCGACGAACAATTATCGACATAACGCATTTTGGGTACGAGGACGCGATACCTGATGGCTTGACTATTGACAATGAAGGGCACCTGTGGATTGCGCTGATGTTTGGAGGCGCAGTAAGTATTTACCTAACAATATCGATGTCGTAGTGACATTAAAACTAAACTAAGAAATCAAAAGCTAAAAGGCATAGGAGGTAAAACTTGGATAAGGTTGGCGAGAGATAGAGTAAAGTGGAAGGGGTTGGAGGAGGCCCTTGCCAAAAGAGGGCAAACAGACGAAATTTCGATGTCGTAACAAAGCAATAGTATTAAGTAACAAAATGTAAATATTTTTTTCTGAATAAAAGGCTTGAAATGAAATGTAATGAAGAAATCAAAAATATCAGCCTTAAATAGCTACACCTTAGTTGTTGGCAATAAGTCGCACCCCCACGTAAGATCGACCCACCTAACTCAGCCCGTGGAATGTGGAAAGGGAACACACCCGACGAAACCCAGCAGTTTCTTTCTGAGTAGGTGTTCCCTCAGACTCAGTACCTACTGAGACGCAGTGTACTGCGATCACCAATAAACCGCCAAGCGTGGTGATTATGGCCGAAACCCGCCTTGTTTGCCCCCCTTGTGGGGGGCCACGTGCAGCAGTGCACGTGAAAGTACTAATAGGCATCATCTTAACCCATTGACACGCTCTGCTTTACAAAGGCCTTTACATACCAACTTAATCGGTTTTGTAAAAATAATAAAGAAATAATCAACTTATTCGGCCTTGTAAAAATAGTAGTAAAATAAATCTTTAAGACATTCTCATCTTCAACAGCCTATATTGGCCACTGCTGGAACAGACTTCGCCCCGATAAGCGCCTTATTTACCCCGGGGGTAATGCCTATAATCCCCACGCTGGGCATGCGGGTTAGTGATCGCAGTTCGCTGCTGCCCGCCCCCGGTGGATATCACTTAATCGCCTCTTACGACACCCGCGGGAAGAGTTGGGTAGGAGCAAATTCTAAACCGGCACCACACAGCATCTTTAAAACATACAGCGAGGCAATGTAGCCAGCGTCTTGGGTACACTTCCGATTGATATTAATTTGGATCAGTTGAGCTATGTACCTCTAGATAGTTTGCAACAGTCTGCATATCTGCAGAACAGTTCCGTTCAACCGCTGCTCGACTGTTTCATATTGTATTTTGTACATTTTTTAAACACCTAGTAATTTTATTTAAAACAAACATCTATATTTCTCAGGTTCTCCATGTAAACCCAGATACCAGACAAGTGGTATTCGGCTACAAACTCCCCGTTTCTAGAATAACTTCCCTTACGTGGGGAGGGCCGAATTATGACGAGCTATTCGTGACCACAAGTCGAGACCCCAAGGATCTGATGAAGGAGCCGTATGGAGGCGCTATCTTTACTCTCCGGAACACGGGCAGTGTCGGCGTCGCGCCGCATTCTTTTAAATACGACTGTGCAGATGCATATTAACTGAACAATTATTTTTTTACTGTGTGTTTTGTTACTGTGAATATTATCGTATGTTTTTAATATAGTGGGGCATGCATCAAATTTTTATCCCCGCATTGAGATATTTACGAAAGGTAAACGTGGTGTTGCCATCTGCATAAGTGTGGGAGTGTCACTCCGCTACAAAGTCAGCAAAACGGAACCAGACACAGATTTGCTCGAAAATAAAGAGTTTTTGCGGTTTTTGATCATTTCTGCGTTCTGGAAGGAACCTATCAGAAAAGTAGGTATTTTTCCACAAACAGTTGACCATTTTCTATGAACCCGGAAGCGGAGTCTGAATAAGCCCTTCAGAACGTTTAACGTTACATGCACCTATTGGATAATATATGACCGTAATTAATGAAATTATGATTCAATTCTAGACATAGAGAATAATGTTATTAAGAAAACGAAAGTTAAATAATGAAATAATTTATTAGAGCATAAATACAACCAGATTTTAACAAGAAATAGTTTAACATTTTACGATCTTACAATAAATAACACAACGATACAACAGCGAGACTAGAGATTCGTGATCGATCGATGTTTGCAGAATATGGCACAACGCGATTAATTGTAATTGTCAAAAAAATTGTTATTTGATTAAATAGTTAGGTATTTGTTCAACAAATAGGCAAAACGATTTTTTGCTGAACGTGCCAATATTAAATCCAGCGCTAGCGACGCAGTCTAGAATAGAGTCACGAGCGTAGCGAGTGGCTCTAAAGAAGACTGCTTAGGTAGCGAGGGATTTAAAAGGCACGGAACGAAAAATATTTGCCCTCGAGTTAAACATGCAACTTTTCACCACGACTAGCGAGATATATATATTGTAATTTAAAAATGAGGTCAAATGTCAGAAACTCATTTTGGTCAACAACATTGGATTGTAAAATGGCTTATTTTCTTTGAGAATAAAGAGATTTGTATGTAACAAACTAAATTGGTAGCACTTAGAATGAAGTGTAGTATGTGTGTTACGCCCTTATACTCAAAAGTATCTCAGTTTTAAGTATGTCTCAAGTCGCGATTTTTTGAAGAATGAAAATCTGATAGAAATTCGTCACTTGAGTCGGGCTTATGTAAATCTGAGTTACGTTTGAGTATTAGGGGCTAAGTTTTATGGCTGCCAAATTAATTAAGTTTATGAACGCACAGAGTCACCGCCATTGTGCCACTTCTACACCATCGTCATGACATCTGTGGTCATGACAATTATTTAGTTCTTAAAAAGGCCTACTTATAAGTAGTAACATCAAAAGTGTTCAGTAACATGAAAAACGTTCAAAATTCGATACATTCAAAATACATCAAAACATTGGAAAAGACACTGACAAAACTTGCTTGCTATATTTATATATATATAATTGTATTATTCATAAATATATGTATATATACATCTTCTTAGGCACATTATTATGAATTGATTAAATAGAATTAGATTAAGAAATTGGCGTTTTATTTATTAGGTATTAGCAAATTAACCAATTTTAATACAATAATTTTTTTTAAATACAATCAATCGCAACTTTTATTTTAAAAATTTAGAGAGCCAATGAGATTTCCGAAATATAATTGACTATATTACAATAACACGAGGAATATGTTCAATCTACATCTTTTTCTTTTAGTATGAATACATTTCATATAATTAGCTTAATTTGCTTTGATTTTACATTTTTTATGTATATTAACAGTATTTCTATGAACAAACACTATTCTATCTTATTTTAAGAGCACTGGCAGTGGTGATGTTACTCTAAACTAAGTGATAACAATTACTTAGAATTCATCAACTTTAATAGGTATTTCGAATTAGAATCAGCGACACACACTATGCGAAAAACTACAATATCTAAGAATCCTAAACTTTTTGTGCCTAGCTAGAAACTTTTAGTATCTATAATTCTGATATAGGACCACTATTTATCTATTAAAAACTAACTACATATTACTAAAAGGACATGTTATCTGTGAGTTACACCTTACCACAAATAAGTTAAAATCAATAGCATCAAATATTTGTTAACTAGTATTTGATGCTCACTTGTTTAAGGTGAACGCGCACCTGTCGCCGCAGGAGCCCCACTCGCCGCAGTCATCGAATTTCCTCTAGCCTCGCAATTGTCCGCTCGAACGCGCCGAATAGCAATTTTAACGAAGGGGACACGTTAGTTCTATACAGAAATAGAACTGACGTGTCTTATGGAATTCGAGAGTCGATAATGATGAATACGGATGACGTCATCTGCGGCGAGGGCGGTAGCCCTCACCGCACGCTTCGTACGCTGAACATTTTTGATGAAATACAGGATATTACTGAAATGCTGATCGTTCGGCGCCGATAGGTGCGCGATTCGTATAAAAAGATTTATAAAATGCGATGACTGCGGCAAGTGCGGCTCCTGCGGCGCGGACAGGTGCGTGTTCACCTTAACACCTACTCTCTAATAACGGTAGGTAATGTCTTAATTTGTCTTCTATGCTATAGTTAAATAAACCCCCTTAAAAAAGCTGTCAACTTTCAGCAATGGCTAAGTGGTGTTTTTTTTTTCATACTGACTAATAAACATAAGAAAATAAATTATATTTAGCCATTGCTAAAATTAAGAGAGGTTAAATTTAAAAGGGAGAACATATCAACAAAATTGATGACCATACATCAGTTTAAGAAGTGAATAAATCTAGTTAAAAACTACAAAACAACTATTCTACAAAACCTCGTTTCAATGGTGTCACAGTTCTAACATTTGGATCACAATTATTTTCATAAAATATCTCACTAAATAACTCAAAATATAGAATCTTAAATAAATACAACTTTGATTCGTCAAATTCTATACGAACAACTACCTTATCTATTACAATCTTTGTATTTTTTGGTTATCACATTTCTACAGTTTTTATGGTTTTTGTATTTCTTTACAAAAATAAAACATAACATATTTGGTTATTGTTCTTGGTAACAACTTCTTATACTTTGCGATGCTCAACAACTAACAGACCAGGATGGTATTTATTAACATCTAAAATATCTATCTAACTAAACAATCTGTTATTTTCCTTAATTTATGTATTCTGTAATAAATAAATATTTATTTAATAATTAATCAATAAGAAGCGTTCGGGCGGATATACTTACAGATACACACAATTCAATATAATTTATATCGTCCACTACACACACAATGAAAGGTAAAATACCTAAATAGGTACCTATTTTTCTTACATAACATTCTCACTCGATTAGTCGATTCCTAAGTAAAAACGACCGTAAACTTAGTAGTGACGCTATACACAAATTCGTCCTTTTTATATTAATTTTACTATCATAATTTTAACCCTAAACCGCGTTTTACCTACACCATGTCCACAAATTCTACTGAGGTCCCGAAATGTCAGTATGCTATACTATAATAACTATTATACGTTTTCTAATACTGACTGAAAACAACCAAATAATAGTGGTTTTATGCTGTCACTGTAAAGGTACTAAAGGAGTTAGAGTTTTTGCCTGTATTTTAATGCTCACATTTAAGATGTACGGGAGCGGAACGGTATTAATCAGCTACAGCCTTAAAATGTCAAAAATCACCTATTCATAGCAGATTTAGTGACCTTACTGTTACTTAAACCCCGAATAAAACACCCTCTTTACGAACACCATAAACATGTGCCGAGGCGGGGGCATGTTTATGTTAGGGTCCTTTGTATTACTAGTTTCTGCCCGCGGCTTCGCAAACGTTTTTTGGTATATTAAGTAGCCTATTATCTAAGTTAGGCTTTGCTCTAAACGTAAGCCAAATTTCATCTTGATCCGTTCAGTAGTTATGGAGATCTTTTGCCAGAGATGGAAACACTTGGCTGCTACTTCTACTTCTTTAATGGTTCCTAATTCCAGCTAAAGTACAGTATACCTACGATTAAATTGTACCGCCACATATCTATTCTCATGTGCTCAAACACTGCATCAGTCAAGTACCCAACATGACTTAAATACTAAATTGCATGCAATCCCACATTATTTGTTTTGTTAGTGTTTCGTTCTTCTGGTGGCCTTCAAAGACTTCAAAGAAAATCAGTGTTTTGCTCTTCGAGCAAAGTTTTCCCTGAGCTATTGCCTGTTTGACAGACTGCAGCACACAAACTCAATTTTTACAAATCTGTACCCACTTCTTAAATCGTTTAGTATTATTTATTGTTCCCAAGCTTTATTCCATCAAAAAAACTATTAAGTGTCTGTGTTATGTTAAGTAGTGCCTTAATTATTGTGATCTTTTTGTATTATGTGCTGCAGTGTCGAACAAATCTTTTATCTATCTATCTATCTATCCAAGGTAACAAACATTCAGAATTCACATACTTTCGGTTTTATAACATTATTAGGATTATTATTAGGAAAGCATTTTGAATTTGTTTTAAGGTCTACCTCTATTCAGGCTTAGGCGAATGTCCGAAGTTCTCCCGCGGCGCTATAAGTCCACTCATCATGTCGAATGTGTTACCATCGGGCGTGAGCTGCATCTCCCCTCGGTCGGTGGCGACCACCAGCCAGCCTGCGTCGTCGATGCCGGAGACCGTGCCGGCGATGGTGGCGCCCTCGGCTGTCTGGACTTTTATCTCTTCGTTTCTGGAAGGAGGAAAACTGGGATTATTATTTGACTAGCGACCCGCCCCGGCTTCGCACGGTGCAATGCTGATACGGACGTTTTTGTAGACCTTTTTAAGGTGTGCAATACTGTAGTACATTATTTTGATCTATCTCGTATCGCCAGCGTTTGCACCGTGTGTTTATTTACGACATCCCATTAGAAACCTCTAAAATTATCAAAATTTCTCTACTATGCATGTATTATATATATATATAACTTCCTCTTGAATCACTCTATCTAATGAAAAAAGCCGCATCAAAATCCGTCGCGTAGTTTTAAAGATATAAGAATACATAGGGACAGACAGCAGGAAACGACTTTGTTATAATATGTAGAGATGATGACCGTCACATTGCGTGTTGCCATCCCCAACCCGCTTGCCCAGCGTGGATCATGACATTTCTCTGATAAGAGCTAATAGGGCGTTTATTATGGGAGGTCTAGGTCCAGCAGTGAACTGTTTTAGGTGTTGTAGACTGTCACACATCTGGGCAAAGGAAGTTTTTTCATCTTAAATTCTTCGTAGTTTTTAGAAAAACGGTGCAGCCGTTCAAATGTTATCATAGTTCAATGTTAAATAGTCGACGAAGGTTTTACTAACAAACAGTCAGACTTACGTATGCAACCAATACTGATAGTACTGCTCCCTAAAGGCAGCTAGCCCTCCGTCGGTCGCCATGTACTCTAGTATCCGCTCTAGCTGCGAGCAGTACCGCGCTAGGAACTTCTCTATGGACATGGGAGCGAGCGTCGTGCCGTGCTGCTTGTTGTGAGCGGTGATGATGTCGTTCACGCATGTTGTAGGTGCACTGTTTGAGATGTTAACGCCTGTACCTGAGTAAGAAAATTAGTTACATAGATGACCATATACCATTATTGCATACCAGTGCATTATTCCACACAGCATCATCTAGCTAGCCCCAAAGATCTGTGTGTTTAAACTGCACAGGACCAAACTGGCCACTTCTTACGGGAAGCCAACACACACTTATGAAATAAGTCATAGGTTTCCGATATCGAATCCGAAGGCCTTTCCGACGAATCAAAATAGCCCTGCTGGTCGATGAGCAATAGGAAAAATTTATTTTATGAAAATGAAGCAGGAATTTTTAAGATGTACGGTCAACAACAAAAATTGCTGACCAGAGTCAACCACCAAAAACATTAGAGTGAGGAAAACTGAACCGAAGGAAGGTTTTTTTTTTTATAATGCTGGACAATTCACACAGCAAGTAGTTTAAGTTTAAGGTTAAGACCCTTATCTCCACAATGCGCACTTCGTATTTCATGATAAGAAAGTAGCACGCTTTCACAAAGAATTCTTTGATTAAAAAGAAAAAACTCAAAAATTCCGTGACTTGCATGCCAGGGTCACACTAAAAGCGTTTCGAAGCGTTAATATAAATGTGTGCATTACATTGTGGAGATAGGGGTAAATTTGCTATGTGAGTTTTAGATTGACGCTTGGATAATGCTGTCACAGTGCCTTGAAATTTATTAGTATATGACACCTATTTCAGGCCTTCCTGTTTCTAAAACTTTACCAATTTTATAATAAGGTATCCATACTAATATTATAATAGCGATAGAAAGAAAAGAAAGAAAGAAAATACATTTATTTGGACAATACATAACACATTACAATCATATATACTTACAAAGAACACAGTATTTTATAGAAAAGAAAAATAGAAAGAAGAAAACAGATACATATTAGAAAGTGTTATATACGGGCTAGTAGTAGTAGTAGGGATAGTGACTCTCTTTACCTGTCTGTTACCTTTTCACGGCTGAACAGATCTTACTGAAATCTGGCATACATGAAAAGCGCTTGCGAAGCCGCGGGTAGAAGCTAGTTACCTATACATGCTTACCAATAACAACGATGACGTCATCGTTCATACAGTTCGCGGAAGTGGTCATCCCGCCTATTTTCACCTCGCGGCCGTAGTAAATGTCGTTAGGCCATTTTATTCTGAAAGCAATAAGTATTTTACACGTTACTTACTAGATTATGTAATAATCCATAGTCAGACATTGGTTTAGCTGTTACATTGTTGCCTAAGCATTATAACCGCCATGTTTGTTGATTATTCTTATTGATAAAAATCAAAATTTTTGGTTCGTGTGTTTAGCTTTCGTAATCGTTTGAGGCGTTTTATTTTTAAAAAGTAAAAAAGTAAAGTCAAATGTATTTATTCTGTGTCACATAAATTACAAGTAAAGTTAGTACAAACAAATAAAAGTTATAACCGTGACATCAAAAAAGGTCGTCGCTCAGCATGATGCACAGTAACTATGGTGCTACTTTGCGCTGGTTTTTTTATATGGGATCTGCATAGTTCCATGTTCGCACGCTAAAGGCGCTGTACCAAGTCTCAAACAAAAATGAGATGTCTCAAGACTATTGAGAAAGTAAATTCAGGCAGGGCTCAGGATATAGATACGATGAGGTAGGCTGTGTGATACCGGCTTATAATTAGCACCACCCCAACTCTTCTCGCGAGTGTCGTAAGAGGCGACTAAGGTATATCCACCGGCGCGGCGGCAGCAGCGCCCCCTGCAGAGCAATTCAACCACGGAACTGCCATCACACTGCCCACATGCCCAGCGTGGGGATTATGGGCAGTACCCAGTGCCGGATTAAGACTACTTGATGCCCTAAGCAATCCACGCCTATCCATAATTTAATTCAGTAGGAAGACGCCGCGGAGGGGCTCCATAAAAATCTTTTCTGTCTGGCGTATGGCACCGGAGTGGTGTCAAAATTTTAGCCCCTAAAAATCTGTCATAGTAATATAGTACAAATATAAGTTAGTTGCCTAACTAACTTATTTAGGGGCCCCGTAAAATATTTCGATGACATAAATGCTTGCTCTAGTCAATTTGAAACGCGGATTTTCAAAAAGCTTTACCTTTCTTTCATGTGCCAGCAAATATATATTTTTTCTGTTACTGGTGCCCCCCAACACGTGATTCCTTAAGCAATTGCTTAGTGTGCTTATATTTTTTTTACATAATTAATTTGAACTTTTTTTAATAATTTATATTAATAATTCGGCAGTAGCACATATGAGATAAAAGCCTATTGAGAATAAAGCCAATAGGCGCTTATCAGGGGGAGGCCTACGTCCAGCAGTGGACCAATATAGGCTGTTGAAGTGAGGAGATGAGGTAGGTACCTTATGTCGAGGTGTTCATAGGCGGGCAGCGAGCGTATCGCGCGGACCACGGCGAGCGCGGAGGCGTGCTGGATTATAGGCAGCGATGGTGTTATCTTCATCCAGATCTGTTAACAATTTTAGTTATGAATGTTTCGCAATAAAAATCTGGTACAGAAAACTAACAACTACTGCATAATTATTTTTTATAGTCGATAGACTTTCATTTGAGCGCAATCTGATTCAATTCTGGTCATAAGAGAAATGTTTTGCATAGCCTAAGATTACTATTTCTATGATTATAATAATTCCTGCCTGCTACTAGAAATCAAAATGCGTTAAAATTGGATATGAAGCCTAAAATTCAAGTGTCAGTATTTATTTATTTATTTATTTATTATTTATTTATTTATAAAAACTTTCGTATTTTGACGAATTCATTATGATTGTAAGCGGTTACGCGGTGTAACGTTGGTGTTCTTCCAACACAAACTAGGTCTGTAGTTAACCCGCAATTGATACTTGACGTAGGAGTTGAAAACCTTGGGACTTCCTTCGGAATCTAGCGCCGTTAGCTCCACCTACAGGATTACCCCGAGTTTGAGGTAAATACAGTGTAAATACGAGTTTATTACCTGTAGAGATATAGCAGCCTGCCCCGGCGGTGTGATCCATGCGTTCCCCCCGCGGCCCGTTCCCCTCAGTTGTCGCCGCGCCACCGCCGCCACGCCGTGCGCGAGCGGCGCGCCGGCGACGCGGTTGGTCGACGATATCGTATCCGTGTATATTACTAGGCGGCCGAGGGAGGTGGTTGTGAGGTTCTGAGAATAGAGAGGCTAAGTAAGACATTTTCTTAAAAACAAAAATCTCCCTAGAACTCGGTAGAGGGCGCTGTAGCGTGGCGGCGTTCTATTATCAATGCACAGTCGCTTTATCGTCTGCTGCATATGACACCGACGCGAACGCTGTTCTTCGGCAGTGTATTGCGCGGCGACAAGTAATTTAAATAATAAATAAATCGTTTGATATGGACCAAAAACAAGGGTTACATGGTTATAAAATGAAAAACAATGTCATCTGCAGAAGTTTAAAAAAACTGTGTCGCAGATGACAACGCCCCCTCCTCCGAAATTAATGTGGATAGAGTTCCAAAAAAATTACAAAAATTAAGCTACTAATTTATCTACATGTAAGTAAGATTACAATTTAGTTTTAAGAAAATTTAAATATAAAAATCAAAAGAAGAAATAAACAACCGAAAACTTACAAACAAATTAAATATTAATATAGTTGAGATTCTTAATCAGCCAATATCTGTTGGGGAAAGTGTGTTTGTTTGTAAGTGCGTGATGCGTGTTTAATTGTATGAGGTTGTGAGTGGGTGAGGGTATGTGTGTGAGTGAGAGGGTGTGTGTGTGTGATACTCCTGAGGACACCGATCTCTTGAGAGTTCGGGAAACAGGAGCTTCCAAGCCACGGCGTTTTTTTAGCGTCTATTCCCTACGCCACCATTGCAGTGTTGCCACCTTCCGCAATCTAAGTTCACTTACATCATAGTAATCGACGGTGGAGAAATGCTCGGGACACTCGTAGACGTGGACAGGCAGGAAGGTTTCCGAGGGGGGTTGCGCGGGCGCCTCGCCCCGGAGACACCACTGCACAGTGATGCCATCTAGCGGCTGGACGCGGCAACCCTCGGCGCTCGCCGCGCACCACCGCTCCAGGAGCTGCATTTTATGCTGTGGGAGAATTAAACATTAAAAAATGAGTGTAGTTTTGTATTACTAGCTTTAGGTTAGGGAAATTGAGTAAACATTGATCAAAAAAGCAAGAAATGCAAACGATTCAAAACTAGGGAGATAGGATGCTAAGAAGCCAAAGTATTGCAGCAGTACGAAAATCCAAACTCAAATTGAATACAATCAAGCATGCAACATTAATAACAGCGTAGTTTTTGTAGGTTAACATGGAATGGAAAAATGTTATTAAAAAATCGAATAGGGAATGCTTGCTTAGCTATAAAATCCAACAAATTACATCTCTTTTAAACAATATTTCTTACTTATGTTCGTTTGGTGTCTAACACGAAGTGTTGTACTATCAAAAGCTTGCTTAAAGGCGAGTTACTCCTGTTAAAAGCTATACAAAGAGAGCCATAATAATATACATAATATGCGTGCGTCAATTTCAATACGGTGTAGCAAAGCTGTAAAGAAAATTAAGAGATTTCAATAGTTTTCTTTTGCCAGTACACTTCTTTAATAAATTAATTTCAAATAATGTTCAGGTAACCTTTTTCACGTTTAATTTAGGGGTATTCTCAAATCCAATCTATCTGTCGTTTTAGCTTTCTGCAGTCCAATATTTTCACAATTTTGTTCAAGAAATTTCAAAATTCAGCTATACTTTACGAATAGGTAAATCCAGAAAAAGATTAGTCAGCTAAACCTTTGCCTAGCTTCTGGAAGACCAGCACCTTGCCACTACAAATGTCCTCTTTTTTGAGGTTGGATTTGCAGTTCTGACCTCGTCCATGGTGTAAATGGGTTTGCCATGAGCAGAGCAAGAGTTCATGGCATTATTTTATTTTATATATAGATTTTGATAAGAATATTTTATTAGTGAAAACCCGCTCATCGCCAAAGAAAGCGATGAGCGGTTTCACTAATAAAATAATCGAGACGGTGCAATGCAAGAGCGAGAAAGGACCGGTTCGGAGCGCGTATCGCACTGCATACCTACATATGCTGAGACTGGGACCGTTTCGTGACTCAAGCACATAAATTTAACTATTACTTTTTTTCTTGTATCCTTTGTTATGCTGGTATTTTAATTTTCCAGATAGATTGGATATTGCCACCTAGTGCTAATTTATCAGGGGGAGGCCTGCGTCCAGCGGTGGTCCGATACAGGCGGTTAAGGTAGTGCTAATAACCATTGAAATCCCTCAGCAAAGCGATAGTAAACCGCAGTGGCATCGTCTCACCGGCCATCACACCGTCACGTGGCCGGGGCCGCCGCCGCACGCCGTCTAGAGAACATCCTACGTCACTCTCAACGACACCGGAATATACGTGTGTGAATGAACGCACTTTGTGTTCTAGTGGTAAAGTATGGTAGTAAGGTTTGTGTATGATTGCACGATAGAAATGAACATTTTTTAGGACGGGATTCAGTGTCAGCGACCTACTGCGCGCCGAGTGTCCCCGATTCAGCGTCACAGATCCGAGCGTGACGGTTCAGTAATAATCAGTGATCGGAAATTCGGGCGCTTATTTACCTAAAGTTGGCGCCAAGACACAACATGGAGCGGAAAAAACCACCTCTTCTGGGGAATTCCTCCGATTCCCGGGAATTCTGGAATTTTCTAATATGTTGTTTTTTTTTACCGGAATCTTATTTATAAACGAAATATATAAATATATTTTTTTATATATTTAATTTTTATTTAATTTTATAAATATTCTTTTCTCCGGAAATATCGACTTTAGTGAAAAACGTGTCAGAATAAAAGTGTCTTATATTTCGTTTATAAATAAGATTCCGGTGAAAAAACACAACATTTTAGAAAATTTCGGAATTCTCGGGGGAAAAATCCCGAGGAAGAGGTGGTTTCAACCGCTCCATGCTATGTCTTCTCGCCAACTTTAGGTAAATAAGCGCCCGAATTTCCGATCACCGGTAATAATAGTAACATACCTTCTTAGCAGTCACTATTTTGTTTCTACGCTGTTATTTAAATTGAAAGTTATTTATCTATCCGTGTGGCGGTGCATTAGTACCTTTTTCCACTCTTTGTTTCTAATTCTGGACTCTTTCGCCTACTCGGAGAGTATTATAGTTAAACTAGAGAATGTTCGACTTTAAAATGGCAGCAACTTCATGAGTCGTGAACCTAAACTCACGAAACGTGGAAATAAACTTATTGTTTTTTGGTAAGCATTATTATTAATTTTTAACCCCGACGCAAAAGAGATGTTATAAGTTTAGAAAGGGGTGTTATAAGTTTAACATGTCTGTCTGTGGTATCGTATCTCCCAAACGGATGAACCGATTTTGGTTTAGTTTTTTTGTGTCAGATAATTTTATCCCGAGTGTTCCGAGAGCCATATTTCATGAAAATCTGTTCAGCCAATAAACGTTGGCGGGTTTTTTTAATTTTTAATATCAGGTCATTACATTACCCTTCCGTGGGACTAAAGTTAGTGACACGACACTGGGACACAAAGTGCGTAAAACTATGGCGCGTGAATGTGAAACCAAATGACGGTGTTTTCTAAAAGCTTTAACATAAACTAATATTCTCTAATTGAATATCGTCATACACATAACAATTATTGTTACTTATACTTAAGTAGCTAAAATTGTAAATCTCAAGACAACCTTAATCGCAGAAAATTTATGATTCACTAAGAATGGTGATGCATTAAAATTAGATTGTTGTAAGCTGTTGCAATACTTTAAGATAGGTTCTTGTTTAACAAAGAAGTTTTTTGCATAAACAGGCCTAATAATTAATTCGTGTTACAAGAAATACCCATCTAGTATCTCTGCTAACTTGTGAAATGTACAGCATCATTTATTTTTACAAGAGTGACCAAAAATGAAGTGCAATGTTTTCAGGGTTAATGTATGTATACACAAGTTAGAGAATAATTTATAAAATTTAATAAAATTACTTAGTTTATGTGGTGCCGGCGGCTTAGAATTTGCATCACACCAGTTCTTCCCGCGGGTGGCGTAAGAGGCGACTAAGGGATATCCCCTGCGGAACAATTCTACCGCCAACCTGCGATCTCCAACCCGCATACTCAGCGTGGGGATTATGGGCATTATGCCATATCCATGGGATAAAAACCGATAAGGCGCTTATCAGGGGGAGGCCTGCGTCCACCAGTGGGCAAACATAGGCTTTTGAGGTGAGGTGAGGAGTAAAATTAACTAGTTTATATAGTTCATAATACTAACAATGGTTTGGCCTCATGCATATTATATGTATAACTCATGTATTTTTATATGTATAACCTGGCTTATTTTTTTAATTTAAATTAATTTTATGTTTTTTATTTAGTCACAACACGATAATAGTTTGGCTTGTTAAAATAGTTAATAACAAAAATATTGCAACAGCTTACCACTCATCGTTTGATATCAGAATTTATTTCCCTATTACCTAACATTAAGAGAGCTTACCACATGATTTCCCAAAAAGAATCCCCTAGTAAAGTCGACCTGCGTGATTTCCACGGGCGGCCGGACGTGCAGCCCCAGGATGTCTCCGAGGATCTTGTGCAGGATCTCGAGCCGCGCCGCGTTGGACTTGGACCCTTCCTCGGCGAGGTAGTCGCTGGGGTCGGCTTCTAGATGGATCTGGAAACACAAATTTACTATTATAATTTAGAGTACATTACTGTATATACATCCTATGTCGATCGGTATGGAACGGTTGGATGGTCTAGCTAGCCTATACCTAGACCAGGTATAGGCTAGACCTTTGTTACATTAATTTAAAACAATGATAATGACCGCTTAGGAACCTTTACTCGGTAGTGCTGGCATTACGTTGTAATCGCGCGTTGTACGACGCATTCAAGACTAAAACATGGAGCGATGTTTTTTTATGATCACCAGCCCCTATTAATTTTTGATTTTTTTTTTTGATTCTGGATTTTATCCTTTATTTGTGTTGTAAGACCTTGCTTCTTGTCAAATTTCATAATTCTAGGTCAGCGGGAGGTACCCGGGTTTTGGTTCATGGCGAGAATTAAAACACATTTTTAGTAAATAAATTACAAATTTACTGTTTTCGGATTTTTCCCTTTACTTGTGTTGTAAGAACTTGCTGCTCACCGAATTTCATGATTCTAGGTCTACGGGAAGTACCCTATAGGTTTAGTGTGCATGATTCCCTTAGAAATTTTTAAATATTCGGACAAACGGCTGTAACTTTTGAGTGCGTTGACTAAGATAAGAAGTTTTATTTATATCGCGGCTCCAAGATGTTACGGACTTAATTATTTTATGCTAATTTCAACTAGATACGTCCACGCGTTCCTGAGAAAAGGGGGTTGACAGACAGACAAACAGACAGGCGGACAACAAAGTGATCCTATAAGAGCTGCTTTTTTTAATTTTGAGGTACGGAACCCTAAAAATTAATACCAAAATTAAAACCAAAATCATCATTAAAATCACAATTAAAATTATCACTGAAATCATAATCAAAATAAATAAAGTATCTACGGAATACTGGTCAAGAGAGCCAATAAACGCTCTTGTCCAGTTTTCCATAAAGAGACAGTAAGTGTCTAACCTCTTAGCAATGAGCTGTAGGTAGCTGTTGGAACTATACCTGTGAGAATATAGCAACGCCTCCGTTGGTGAGGTCGGTGGCTTGCAGCAGGGAAGGCGTGCGCCACGTCTCTTCAGAAGCCAGCACTTGGATGTCGAGCTCGTGGCCTGGGTGACCCGTGTATTTGGACGGCCTGGAAGACATTTATGACAGATCAAGCGAGCGAGAGCTAGCGAAGGCTAACGAACGTACGCGAAAGAACCAGTGTGGGCGTCATTGCGAAAGCAAGCGAGCCTAAACGAAGGCCTTCGTTCGGCTTCGGCCGTGCTGGGGCTGTCGCTACATCAAAGAAAAATGGAACGAACGCACCGATCGTCGAATTCCACTCGTTTGCGTTCGCTCGTTTTCGCTCGCTTGGTATGTACCCACCAGGATTACGAAACTATCTCTGATTGGGGTTAAAGGTTTTCAATTGTGGAGTTGGGCTTTAGGATATAGCACTTACATCTACACACATTCTGCACCGCTACCGCATAGAACCAAAATAAGCATTGAAATACATATACAGGGTTATTGGTAATTCACTGACACTATGTGAACTGCAGGTTCTGCCAACCATCATGAACACGTCCGTGAAGACGCCAGGTCTCAATTCTTAAAATTGGTGGAAAGGGAATGATATAAGTATGTACACCCTCCATTCAAAAATTGTTCAATAAAGGGGGTTTCTTTGAAACTAAACCTAAAAACGGCTCTGCCCTAAATTGGATGTGGATGATAAAGAGGATGTGGGAGTGTTCGGCTGACTCCCAGCCAGGCTGATGCCACTTAAATCATCTTTCGTGGATGTAAAATAAGCGAATGATGATGATCTGGATTTAAATAGGAGTGGGAGTCCGTATTTAGTAATTAATTGGGTTTCGGACACAATTTTGTATTGAAGGCGATTTACAAAAAAAAATAAGAATTCGGACCTGCCGTCTTCACTAACGTGTTCGTGATGATGGGCCGAATCAGCAGTTTACGCAGTGTCAGTGAATTACCAATAACCCTGTATAGGCACTCGTAATCTTCAGATACATTTTAGAGTGACTAAATAGCTTACTTACAGCAAGCTTCACGCGTGTGGCGAGCTGTCTGTTATCTAATACCGTCAATATAAAATGTATCACAGCTTTACGAGTTAAGGCTCATATTTGAATGCACATTTTTGTGCTATGCAGCAGTGGGGCGGTCCAGATTTTCGACAACTTTTAAGTTTTTCTCGATTAATAAATGGAAGCAGAGTAAGCTCAACTATATTTCGTTGTAGGAAACTTAGGATTTACTTTGTATGTACAGTCAAGTCAACAACAAAAAGATTCTTGAACATTGAACATTAAGAGGCGATTTGGAAATATGAAATCTGAATCTGAAAATAGTTTAACCATTTTTGTCGTTGACTGTAACATTAACACTTAACAAATGTAAACGATTTCTTACACATTCCATTCGGTGAACTTATGACTACCGTGAAGTATGAATAAAAGAGTTAGATGCATTTAGATAAATGGAATATGATGTGAGTAAGAGGTGAATAAAAAATTTAAGAAAAATTACAGGAAATGAATAGAATAAGGCTTTTCTTTAATGTAAGCATAACTTATAGGTTAGTTCGTTTTTTATTTTGTAATCGGAAACTAT
Organism: Eupithecia subumbrata; assembly: GCA_949316285.1. Taxonomy (NCBI): domain Eukaryota; kingdom Metazoa; phylum Arthropoda; class Insecta; order Lepidoptera; family Geometridae; genus Eupithecia; species Eupithecia subumbrata. The sequence continues at coordinate 12,812,801 of OX438632.1, read as the reverse complement.
ATTAGAAGTCATACAAAGTTCTTGGGATTTAATGCACTGAAAATTGCAATCATGCACAAAAAGCGCATTTTTTGCATAATGTTGTTAGGGATTTTAAAAGCTTAAGCATGTTGCAAGATATGTAAATACATTTATTATCAAGCAATCTATTACCTAGATTGCGAATAAGTACTGCAATACAAATATACAATGAATACAGAAATATACAGTGAATAAGTAGGTATAGAAATATACAATGAATATAGAAAAGTACAATGAATGTGGAAATATACAATGCATATAGAAACATCTAACAACTACACATTATATTAATTTTACTACATATTATATTAATTTCGCGTACCAACAAAGATTAGCTTCCTGACTTGCTCTGCAAAATTCGTAAAACATTATTGCTTCGTAAGCAGAATCACAAGTATTATACAAAAGTTGTCTACAAGCTGAAATGACACTTACTGTCTATCACTTTCGGTGGAGAATTGCTTCTTGGCAGGTGAGGCTTGGTAGCAAAATATATGGTGCTTCATTTTAACGGACTTCCACTTATCATAGGTAAATTGAACTAATTCATTCTCGCGAACCTGAAATAAAAGAAAGCATTTATTCACCACTGTCGCTCGAAAACGGTGACATTGCTGAACAAAAACAGAGAGCTAAAATTAATGTTTGCTCACATGCGAGGCAAAATCTTTCCACACAATGTGGAAAAGTAAAGAGGATCAGATACTCTTTGCTCGCCGCCGGACTGAAATTACGAAGTAGATTTTAACTTTTTCGACTTTCGATACAACGGATAATTTCGTAGGTAAGTAAGTAAAAGATAAGTCCATAAAATAAGGTAAGGTAAGGATAGAGGGTTTATAAGTTTATTCACGGATAAATGGAAATGATGTAATGAAATTAGTTTAGAATTTAAGAATTTTACAATTCTTTTAATTGAACATTTTGGCTTTACCAAGGAGAGGTTAAGCCAAAATGAGTTTCTTAAAATTCGAAACTAATTTCACCACATCATTTTGACGACCTCCGTGGCGTAGCGGGCGAAGGTCCGCCTGCGACGCAGGAGGTTGCGGGTTCGTATCCCGCCTCGGAACAAATTTGTGTACGATCTGCAGAAATTGGTTCCGTTGGTCTGGGTGTTTTCTATGTATAATTAAAAATATCTATCTATGTAGTGTATTGTATTAAATATATCAGTTATCTAGTACCCATAACACAAGCTCTGCTTAGCTTGGGGCTAGATAATGCTGTGTGAATTGTCCAGCATTATTTATTTATTTATTAGTTTCTTTAGTTAGATAGTATAACCAGCAGGAGCGCCAGTAACAGCGCAGCCTCGCGCCCCACACACCCGGCTACCCCCACGAGGGCGCAGCGCCTTACAGTGCACAGTTACCGATACCGATTGATGACGTCACATACCTCAGCAGTCTTATAATGCGGCAACACGGAGTGCAATAGATCGGAGCAGAGCGCGAGCAGCCGGCCTCCGTCCAGCAGGTGCGCCAGTAACAGCGGAGCCCCGCGCCCCACACACCCGGCGACCCCCACGAGGGCGCAGCGCCCGCGCCATGCACCGCCCTCCAGTGCATCCCGTGTTATACTGTAGATTGTGTACCTGAAACCGTCATGCTTTATGTACCCACTGCTCTAAAAATACAGTCAAGGCAGTCCTGACCAGGAGTTTTCGTCAGAAATGTACCTAATCCAAGATTCGATTGAGCATTAAGTTACAATACTGTCTCACTGACTGCAGTTAAGACAATTCAATTCATTTATTTATTTTAAAAGTTGACATACAGTTAAGACCAAAAGAATAACAAAATAGGCATAAAGCAAGTCAAATCTTGAACAATACATATCAAAACAATGAATAATTATCAATCCTCGAGTCAATATAATCATTGATAATTAATACAAAAATTGATTAAAGTAATGCTCGAATCTGTACTGTTACATAACAAGGAAAACTCCCGGTGAGGGACCATCTCTATGCATCTACATAATAAAAAATATTGTCTGCATCTCTCCTCTTGGTCATTTGAGGGAGAAAGGCCATGAAAATGTATCCATTTTAAACTAGGTACAATATACATAAGCAGATAAATTGGTCAAGAACTGAAGAAAATCTTTGTGTTAGAGTGATTCTAGAGTGGCCTAAACTGGAGTGGAGTGATCCTACCCTACATCACTGGGCCTGTCAAAACTCAGTTAGTATGGAATGTTATAAAATTACAAACCAATCAGATTGGATTTGATGCAAGGCTGATTTCTACAGTTGACTAAAAACAGTGTTGGTTGACCATCTATACTTATTTACTGAAGCTAATCTAGGTTATCTATTTGAAAGCAAATTTAACTAAAAGCGTTTGTGTTTTTGTATATTACAACTTGCCTAAAGATATATTGGTGGATAAATGTGTAATTATCTTAGAAAGCTGATATTTAATACCTATTCTTGTTTATTTTTATGTAAGGAACAACTATTTCATCAAGTTATAAATAGTTTTTTAACAATAATATCTTTTTCTACATTTGCATTGATTCTGTTTTAAGAAAGCCATCCAGGTACAGGGTGTCTTTCTGAATGCAATCTACAAAACACTTACCATCAGACTGGCCGACTGCCTGTCTGCTGTCTTTAAAATAAAAAAAAAGTTTTTAGCTAAGTGGCCAATTTTCAACACATATTGAACTGCTACAAGGCGCAAGAAAATTTGAAACTAATGTGACATGACTGTGTAGATCTTAACCTATTTTAGAATGTTAAAAAGTAGGTAAAGTACTCACCTATCACAATCCAATACTTTCCTAAGAGAAGCTTCTAAATTGTCCCTAGCGGCTACACTATCCGAATATATCAACACATTTGGTGATTTAGTATTGGCTAATGGACGGGAACATTTCACAGACTTTGGGGTGCCCTGTTGTGATGTGGAGGCTTTACTTGCTTCCTCCTTCACTACCGGGTAGGAATCCACTTGTGACGATGGCCTCTTTGGCCCGGTAGTGCTAACCACTCTTTTATGTGTCGTCACGGACTTTATCTGACTGGATATGTTGAGAAGTGATGCAGAAAGCTGACTAGTGCCTTTCTTTAGATCTAACTTCAGGCTTGATTTCTTTGGAGTTATATTGTGCTGGATTTCAACAGTCACATTTTCTAGAACACACTCTTTGTCATCATTCTGTGTTGGTGCAAATTGTAATTCGATTTTCTCTTGGCTATTTGGCATTTCTACAATCTGCTGCACTAGAGCTATTGGTTTATCTAGAGTTTTGTCTTCATCATCTGCATTTAGTGATTTGGTTGTGTTACAGCTTACATCAGCCAGCATTATAGTTTTCCTTGGAGCTTCTATAACTGTATCAGTGCTGCCGTTCATGTGCACTGTGGCGCTCCGTACTTCGGACTTGATATCCACAACTTTGGACAGTTTCCTCAGTAAAGCAGCATGCACTGGCCAGTGAAATTCTTCTTTTGGTAATCTAAGACTAACTTGAGTGTCATTGCGTAAACTTCTCATGGAAATGTCTGTTGCCTTATTTGGTTCTCCAGTTAAAGACACAGCTGTAAAGAGAAAATAGTTTAATTAATTATGGTCATTTAATTAATTATACTTGGTAGGAACCCATACTGACCTGTGTTGTTCTGTGACTAAATGGTTAACCATGTAAAGTAAGAATAAAATCTAATAGGCTTCACTGTTAAATATTATAAAAGGGGTTAAAAAAGGTAACACTTACTTTGTACTCTCACAACGGGTAAATTGTGGTCAATAACAAATTCTCCACCCACAAAGTTGAAACCGATCTCACTCAGGTGTTCTATGTTGGTTTTCAGAACTATTGCTAAATGGGTACCAGCTTTCCACGCTACAGGCTGACCCATTGACTCCAACTAAAATTGAAACAACAGCATAATTTATAAGTGAATGATTCTTATAAAAAAATTTACAGCCGGCAGAGACAGGGGTTTTGGTTTTCTTCAAAAGAATAGTCCACCAGCGTCTTTCTAGTCAAGCATGCCCAAAAAAGGCCTCATCACTTCCCACCAGACAATGAATTCAAATTTAGGCCTATTTGCATTATCTTTTTGATTCAGTCTCTTACACTTATAGATTATGAACTTAAATTAATAATTAACTAATAAAAACTTTATCCTGTAATTATTTTTGTAATTTTATTGAAGTATTTATTTTTTATGTAACACCTTAACAGATGCACACAGATCTTATCCCATGTACATATCCGACAATCCTATCCATACCTGGTTGATAAGACCACCTATTGTCACTTAGGTTATCATTTATTTCATTTGTAAACAGTTTCTTAGTTTTAAGCAGTGTGCAATAGAAGTATTTTCTATATAGCTATCTAACCAAAAAGCTTCAAGAATTTTATTATGATCATGTTGTACATTAGGGTCTTAAAATTAGGTACAATCTCTTAAAATTAGGGACAAGGTTTAGTGTAGAGAGGCACAAGAGGTACTATCTAACCTGTCAGTTAACCAAACTTACACTTGTTATTGCTTGCTCACTCCCTTCATGTGGATCCATCTCACATTCAAAAAGCACATCTACATCCAAATCAGTGATAGGAGACTGATCACTCGAGCCCAACGGCAACCCTCCCACACATGACACCCAGTCGCTGATCTCTATGCACTGTGTTGGCTTCATACTGCATATTCTAGTCGCATTTGTATAGTCAAGAAGATCACACAGGTATGCATTCTTTGGATTAGTGCAAAGCTTGGAACTTAGAGTTGGTGTTTCTGAAAAAAATATAGATTTTAGGTTTTGATGGTGTTTACAGTTGTAGAATGTTTCAAAGTCATTCAAAGGTAATATGATTAGCATGCAAGCATAGATTGGAGATGCTAGGAGCTAAAGCTAGGAGGTAGTAATAGAAGAAATACCTACCTGCAGCGTTCTCAGGAACCTTGCAAAATGCTACACTTGTGTTACCATTCAAGAACTCGAGTAAACGAGCTCGAAATGAACGGATCCTCCAGGTCTTGATGAAAGTCATAGCGATGTATATCGGTGTCAACAACATTATCACTAACTTGCACGCACTTCACACTACTTCACATAAACTTAGACATTTCATTTAGATATTATTTACAAAAGTTGCGACCAACGAAATTGGGTTATCGATTCTAAAGTCCATCTGCAGTATATTTTTCTCATAACAAATATTGCCTTGCGAGCCACTGTTTTCTTTCTGTATCTAAAAGGAAAGCTACAAGCTTTACAAAGCAAGAGATTTAGCGCTTTTCATTGTAAAATTAAATTATACAGAGACTTTTTGCAAAATTATCCAGGAACGAAAATCAAACCCATCGAGATGAGAAACGTTTCGTTTTACAGTTTTACAAAATCAGTATCGCTTTTCGCTGTCAAAAATGTCACTGTCGTTACAAACAGGGCTTTTCTCGTTCTGTCAAAGCTAAAACTTTTGCGTAGAACGAAACTTTTCAAATCCAATGAAATTCTAGCCAATGAGCGAGACGCAATTTGAATTAAAAGCGCGAATCTCAAGAAAATAGGTAGTTTACTCTGATAATCGCGTTACGACGTCATAACCACCATGGTATGCTTCGCTTAGACCATGTTATCCACTTTCTTCCAGACATACATTTAAATACACCCTCATACTATATTTTCTCAACATAAGATACCTAGTTGCCAAAGAGCGTCGGTTTGATTGTTTTATGTAAAAGAAAAAGACAACAAAGTCTGAAAATGGTAACCACAGGACCACTGTGTAGGAAGGTACCAAGTATGTGTAGGAACCATGTACATAGGCATCATCATCATCATCATCAGCCTATGTTAATCCACTGCTGGACATAGGCCTCCCCTTATGAGCGCCATAGCGCCCTGTCTTCAGTTTGCCGCATCCAGCATCTGCCTGCAGTCTTTCGCAGATCGTCATCCCACCTTGCCGGAGGGCGTCCTACACTTCGTTTGGCGAGTCGTGATCTCCACTTAAGAACACATTTCCCCCAGCAGTTATCGGTACACAGTAACAAGATATGCTAAGTTTATGTAGGTAGGTACCCTGTGTTCTGTGACCTACCTATCTTAGGAAACTTTCATCAAATCTAATATGTAGGTAGGTACCTAGTTACCTACATAGGTATACCAGTAAAATCGAAATTATTCTCGAGTTCACTTACCTACCTCGGGCAGATTCTGTAGTTATGGAAAAACAATTTCGAGAAGGAAGCCAAGAGGAGGAACCAGGTAAACTGGGCAGCGTTTTAGCCGAGACGTTTACGGACACTCACGGTAGGCATTGAACTACTAGGTATTACTAGCGTTAGGTCTGGTCCACCAGTTCAAAGTCACTCAGCGAGCTATGGAGCTAGGTATACTCGGAGTTTCTCTGATGAATAGGTTTCGTAACGAATACATCCCACAGAGAACCAAAGTTATCGACATAGCTCAAAGAAGCTGAAGTAGCAGTGGGCCGGCCATATCTCGCGAAGAACCGACAACCGCGCTGGGGTAAACTTGTTCTTGCGTGGAGACCGCGACTCGGAAAACGTAGTGTAGGATCGAGTAAGACGCCCTCCGGCCAGTTTGGATGACGATCAGCGAAAGAATGCAGGCAGATGCTGGTTGCGGCAAGCGAAGACAAGGCGTTCATTAGGGGAGGCCTATGTCCAGCAGTGGACTAATATAGGCTGATGATGATGAATACGTAAGTAAACAAGTGTAAACTAGAAATCTATCCTTCTCTCAGCACGTATTATTTATTGGTGTCAAAAGGTCTCATATTTTATGGTCTGGCGGAAATTTACGATTAACGTTATCTGGTACCTATCTATGTAGGTACAGAGGATACATACCGACACCTACGTCGAGATTAATTTTGTATGTAAACAAAAGTCAGGATAAATAAGTACCTACCTACTTACCAACCTACCTTACTGAGCCTACTGTGAAGCTATTGGGGATGTTGATGGAGCGTGCAGTGCAGTGCAGTCCAGCAGGGCTATTCAGTCAGACTCTCCGCTACCGAGTCATCGACACGGAATCTGACACCGATTCGCGCGAAATTTAAATATTTTTGCGGTTTTTAATATTTTCTGCATTCTGCAAGGTATTAAACCACCAGAAAAGTAGTTTTCCATAAATAATAAAACATTTTCTATTGACCCATGTTCGATTTAGTTATTGTTCGTAGTAGTTATCGTAGTAGTTCGATGTATTTATTTGTTACTTTTCTGTTAATTTAGTTCCTTCTGCAGAAGGCAGAAAATATTAAAAATCGCAAAAATATTTGAATTTTGTGCGAATATTGTCAGATTCCGTGTCGATGACTCGGTAGCGTAGAGTCTGAATAGCCCCCCAGCCCGACTGTCTGAGTTTGTTTACAAAAAATAATATGAAAGTCATCATAATAAGGAAAAGGTTTCTGATAATTTTAATTTTAATCTATCAATAGTAATATCCAAGCTTGGCCACCACATGTTTTGCATTCTATAGTCAAGATAAAGGGCTCGTCGATCGCTCATTATAAGCTTAAGTACACCTCCTCCTATGGTCCCTCTTTGGATCAAATTAAATAAAGCATCTACCCCACAGCCACGATTTAGAACCGCGTCTTGTGTCGCGCGGTTTGTTGCGATTTTGTAGCGTAGTTCCTTACACACAGCTCCGTTTTTGTAAGCGCGATTTCTAGACGCTAGACGCAGCTGTGTTTAAAATGGCATGCGTCCTACCTAATACAAAATGTTCCATGAGACCGTGAAGATTTATCGCAAAATCGCAGGACGCGGAAACGCGTCGTCCTACTTCTATCGCGTCGATAAATCGCAGCAGTGTGTAAGAACGATCTTACAATACATTTTGTACTAAGACGCATACGAATGCGTCTTAATACAAAATGTATTGCAAAAGTGCAAACATATACCTATCACAACAAATCTCGTGACACAAGACGCGCTGCTGTGGGATGGAGGCTTTAAGAAAGCTTGCTTAGTAGTCGATTTATACTTGAATACGGTTTTCTACGGCGTAAACGTTGGCAAGGGTAGGTAACTAGATAGATGGTGGGCTGGGCATCCCAGAGAAGGACATAGTCTAGATATTTTTTATCCTGGAAAATCGCATGCAAAGGCGCAGACCGAAGCTAGTTATTTTATACTTTTTAAATGAGCCTGGAGAGGGCGCGATTAAATAAATAGTTTCACAGATAGGGTGGGTAATGTTAATACCTCAAATACTTAAATAAACCCTGCCTGTTCTCTTTGTCTGAAAATTCCGCCCTTCCAAAAACTAATATTTATCTATCAATAACAGAAAACAACGTGAGGTATTACGACAAAAAAGAAAATTTTCTACAATGCTTATTTGCACACGCCCGCAATCATGAATGAAAGATTTTTAAACCAATTTTTTCAAACTTCTGCCATTTTCTCCGGTGATAACTAGGTATGTCGTAAAATATTTTACACCAATATTTCATTGGTTTCGTAACCCCGGTTTTTACAAATTTGTATTTTAACATGTTTGTTTTGAAATTTTTTTATTTATGGACGTTTGTTTACAGAATTTGTATATAAAATCTAATATTCTAGAACCGAATAGGCCATTGCGTTTCTTTTAGTTTTGCTTGTAGGCTTAAATCGTAGCTGTAAGTAATAAAAATAAAAAAACTCGTATCCATAGATTTATGTAAAATCGACGATCGTGTCGAATTTTTTCTCGCTTACGTTAGTTTCTTACGTCGCGTCGTCGCGCTTACAATTTAAATTGTAATCTACCCACATCAACGTAATTAAACCATCAAGCTCAAGGAACCCAGAAACCAATGTGAAAGTGTCGCTTGCACTAAACTGATAATAATCGGATCGGACGTTGTTTTTGTTTACAATTCTCGACCCTACGTGCATCGATAAAACTATGCCGATGATATTCCCTTTGCCGTAGACACAGTCAGTGTTCAACCGTCGCGCAGTGTGCATGCCCAGAAAACTTCGAAGTCGAAAGGTTAAAATCGAAAATAAAATGGAGCTAAACTTTGTGACCACGCTTATAAAACACGATGTGAATCACAATGTTAAACAGTGCTTCAAGTCGAAAAAACCTTTTGGTAAGTGAATTTACCCTATTGACATTCTATGGCAATGTTCCATGGGTTGTTTTTTGTAAAGGGCATCGTACCTGCCCTACCTGTGCCTTCGAGAATTCTATGGAATATGAATGAGAGCGTGGATAACGAAGATTTTGGATTTGAAGATGTGTGAATGAAGTTCTAAAATCATTAACAAACTAAAGATAATTGTTTGATGCCGGCAGGAACAAAGTTTCTATGACCTAGGCATATAGACAGACACGCAAGTATTAAAAGCCATGTGTTGTGTTAATTAAGTGATAATGCAGTTTTAAGTTAAGCCCTAATCACTGGATTAAAAAAATATTTTCGTGTACATATTTTGTTTCAACAAAAAGTAAGAGAACTTCATCATATGAGATATGAGATGACTCATTATAATTTATCATTTTTGAGTAGCAGGTACAGTACAAAATAGGTACCTTTTTATGGTAAAAAATGTTTATTCGAAAAATAATAAATTAGGTGACGTAACTTAAACAATTGATAATAATAACTACAGTTAAGCCAACAACAATTTAATTACCTATTTAATAACAAGATGGTTGTGTGCTTAACTACACGATTGTTCACAAGTAGACAACCAATTATTATTATCATCGTCATTATAATATAATAAGTATATAAACGACTTTGTTTAGAATTCATAGTTTTGTGTTACAACACGCAAACAGAAAATTTAAAACGCATGCCATTCAACAAAGTGCGAATATTTACAAAATAATTACCTACCTTCTTACCATTCGTAAGAATGTTAGAAATCGTATAGGTACTTAATTACTGGAATCTGTGACTTAACTATGGACCAACGGGAGCTAAGGTTTTGTTGACGTCTAAAAAATGTGTGTAGCATAATACTTGTCACAAATTTTCATTAAATTATTGTTAAGATATCTTAAACCCGAGAATAAGACTTTAAAATCGCGTAGTACCTTAATAAAAAAATAATAATTAATTAATCATCGAGGAAAAGCTTTTAGCAGAACCTGCTGACTGGACCAGATTTACCTATTTTAATAATTAATAAGTAGCCTTCAGTCGTACCGATCAAAATAAGCTCACAATTACCAGTTCAACGAACCCCAGATTGTGCACGACCCGTTATCAAAATTGCGTAAATTAATGTTCTAATTTGTAATTTACTACCTACGTGACTACAGTCATATATGTAATTATAATATTGACCCTTCCCGCAAATCAACAAAACGGTCCGACTTCCGAGCCACTTTGCACGTGGTCAAAATCAGACCTAAATGATTCTATTCTAATCTATTGTAAATAGACAAAAGCTTATTTTGTTTACCACCAGCGGCACTGTTATCTGGCGTGGACTTTAATTACTTGTTTACTATTAAGACATAGAACAAAGTTTAGGGAGCACAACTCAATTTAGATTGTGCGTTCGGTAGAGGTGGTTGACTTATTCGTGATATTTTACAAAATAAATTAAGGGTTGACATTGTTACATTGACATTGTTACATAGAAAGCTCCGATATTCGTTGAAAGTAGTCTAAAAATAAACATACAGAATAGGCACCAATTTTCAAAAGTTGAAATCGGTGCATTTTGTTATTGCATCTTTAGGCACGAAGTCACGTAGGCACCCCTTTTAGCCGAAGGTTAAAAATGTGTTTTGTTACAGTGAGTCGAAAGGAAGAGGTGATGGCGATAAAAAGCAAGTTCCCTACAAAAATACCGGTAAGTTCTTTTGTTTTGAAAGCCTACTGAATTTGTTTGGATGCACTGCCTTTGTTTGAAATAAAGTGAACGTTACTTATGAAAATTTCGAATTTAATTGAATGTTTCAATCGTAGAGGAAGACTTTTCTTTCGACGGTTCCAATAGATATGTTATCGAGTTTTAAATCAATCAAAGGCAGTTTTATCAGTTCAGATTTAGCAGTTCAATATTGATTTTTTAATATAATCTCTGATCTTTTTGTATCCATAGCACAAGCTCTGCTTATTTTAGGGTCACATATCACATGATACTGTGTTGATTGTCCAGCGATATTTATTTACCTGCTTATCGTATCGTCAAACAATTTGATAACTGAACTTTTATTTTCAGTTGATAGTTGAAAGATATCACAAAGAAAGAAGTCTGCCAGTTCTGGACAAATCAAAATTCTTAGTGCCTGAGGACATCACTATGTCGCAGTTCCTAGTCATCATACGAAATAGAATCAAAGTCAAACCAAATCAGGTAAGTCAAGATACCACGGTATTTTTTTAGCGACTAAAAAAAGGTTCTATGAATGCATGTTTTTTTATGTGTGTCTTTCACTTTCTCCGTCATTTATTTACCGATTTGAATGATTATTTTGCAATAGTATAAGTAGAGGATAATTCCGGGGTGGTCTCATACAAATTTAATTCCCGAGGAATTAGTATTTATTCTGCAAAACTTAAAATAACAGTTTAAAACTACACGATCCGAAATCTGTTTTAGTTTTTTAAACAATAACAAATATTAAAATTGGCCAAATTAAGCGGCCAATTCCATAAGAATTTGCGCTCTTTTTTCTTTAGAATTTAAATCGTGTCTCATTTGTTTCCACTTATATAATTTTTCGTTTTACCTGAATCACAGAATAAATCTGAGATACTGGGTACCTCATGTACACAATCATGAATGCATGAAATCACGTCGTAAACGCCGCCGCCGCCGAAGCACGCGCTACGAAGGTTTACGAAATATCATATTTATGTACTGGGAAGGAAGGGGGAGGTGTAGCAAAATGTCAAGAAAAAAACAAGAGTTTTCATTTATCTATCACAATTCAATTCACACTGAAAACCACGACTCGTTAGGTAACCTAGTTTCGGAGCTACGAGGAATTTAGTGTGTAGTAGAAAAGTGGGAGCGCGTTGAAATCTTTTGTATGCTACGCCGCGCCGCCGGTTGTAGCATCGTAGCTCGTGCTACGAAGATCTACGTTAAAATATTTATCAATGGTGAAGGGGGTGGGGTAGGGGAAGGTGAGATATATCAAATAAAAGAGAGCAAATTAAGCCGGCTTTTCACTATGGGATATAATATAAATTACATCTTGAGCTGTATATTACATCCCGCGATTGCTGTTCACACTGTAAGATATATATTTTGGAACACACATGATCAGTTTACACGTCTGCACACGAACGCCAACATTCAAACTGAGGGCGAGGCAGGGGGAGGCGCGGTGTCCGGGGAAGTGAGGTAAAATATAAAACACCTTCAAATGACCTTCAAATATCGCTCACTCGGTCAAAAATATTTATAGTTTGGGATGTAATATATATTATAGCACAGTGTGAACGGTCTCGTACAAAATGTATGGCGAGCGATAAAATATTATATCTCAAGATGTAATATAATATATTATATTATATCCCATAGTGAAAAGCCGGCTAATCTTCTTCGCAATTCGTAACTATCTGCGACGTCTGCTTCGAGAGTTATTGCCTAGGAGGAGGATTCGCGCAAATGTCCTGCTACCCTTGATTCTTAAATTCTTTATTGCACACACAAGTTAATTCATACATAAAATTTTACACATAATGGAAATGTAGAAAGGCGAGCTTAACCCTAAAAGAGTTTTGTAACATCCAACCTATGGATATAAAGAAAATTTATGAAAAGAGTGTGGAAAGATAATGTGTACATTACAACCTTGATCAATCAGAATCAGAAATCAATAACATGACCTGTAATGCACTGAGTATGCATTTATTGACGTCAATGCGTGAGACGATAAAATGGCTCCTACCCATCTTGTAACCATTTTAAAACAACTGAAGAAATTCATTATGTATCATTCATTTCTTCGCGTTTGGAAACCATTTCAAGAAATAGTGTATTTGAGTACATAATGTTATAATCTCTGATCTCCACACGCATCTTGAGGATGCGTAAACTACTCCAGAAAACTCAGAAATTTCAAGTTTTAGTATATCAGTCATCTAGTACCCGTAACACAAGTTTTGCTTTGCTTAGCTTGGGGCTAGCTGATGATCTGTGGATTGTCAAACATTATTTATTTATATATTGTTACCGAACATGGATGACTTCCTACTTCTGGTGCTGCGGCGCGCCCCTGCGGGTCGCACCACGCATGCTAGCGAATGAATAGAATAGAATCGAAAGACATTTATTAAAACAATAATAAGTTAAGAAACAAAATACACACGATCTTTACATAATATAAAACAAAGTCGCATCCCGCTGTCTGCTGTCTGTCCCTCCCTATGTATGCTTAGATCTTTAAAACTACGCATCGTATATTGATGCACTTTTTTTTATAGATTAGTAGTGTTTCAAGAGGACGGTTTATTTGTATAATACATGCATAATATAGTAGAGAAGCACTGATACACTTACATTGCAAACGCTGGCTGAACCCTACGAGATAGATCAAAATAACGTACTGTGATAAGAATATTTTCGAAGATAGTATTACAGATTTAAAATGCAAGGACATAGCGGTTGCGGCGCGACGGTACCGGCCGGGGCCGATTCTGTAGTATATTTAGTATCAGCATTGTACCCGTGCGAAGTCGGGGCGGGTCGCTAGTAGATATATACATAAAGTTGTTATAAAAACCAGTATGGTTTAAAACCATTGTCGTTGTCCACAGGCGCTGTACCTCATAATCAACAACCGCTCTATGTTGTCTATGAGCCTGACAATGGCGCAGGCCTACGAAACGTACGGAGATGAAGACGGATTCCTCTACATTACCTACGCTTCACAGGAGGTTTTCGGCTATAAAGATGGTAAGTTTCTTATCTGCAACAGCTTGCTTCGCAAGTAAATCCCATGTAGATAATAATCGCCATAAATATCATATATACGGATTCGTTTTATTTACTTCTTAAATATTTCAATATTATAATGTCTTTCAAACTATATTCATACGGAACCCATAACAAACGATCATTTCTCGCACATGATTGATGGATCGTAGGTATTTTATTTTGTCGATGGTAGTAAAGCTTTTTTTACGATTAGGTAACACAAAAAAACTTATATATAGTTTCGGACTTAAGTATCTTTTAAGCATGTAATGTAACGCATTTTTGTAATTTTACAGACATGGCGAAGAGTTCACAAGAGGTCCAAGCTATAAGACACAGATTCCCAAATAAAGTTCCCGTAAGTTATTTTATTTTTTGTAAGTAAGTTTTTGTAAGGTTACGTTGTTTTTTTTTTTGTTGTGACATTAATATGTTTTTTTTTCACAGTTGTTCGTCGAAAGATATTCTAGAGAGCGCGAGATCCCGGCGCTGGGTAGAAATAAGTTCCTAGTTCCACAAGAGCTAACAATGTCCCAGTTCCTGTACATCATCAGAACAAAGATGAAGTTGCGAGACTCACAGGTAGGCTTCCACTAATTACCCACAGCATTTTTTTTTTGTTTTACTACCTCCAAGGTCATCTCCATCCGCCTATTTTTTTAATATTACATCAGAACTCTTTTTAATTTCATACCTTTTTCATTGATAATTTATTTAGAAAACAAATCTGAGTAAATAAACGAACCCTATTAAAAAATATACTTATAGGTTCCTACGTTTCCGACTAGTATTGATATGGATCAATTGAGCTACCCGTAGGTTGTTTGCAACAGTCTGCAGTTAGCTCAATTCTTTCAATTGTAAATTCTAGTTCTAATTTGTTTCTATTATTTGATTAGGTACAATTTTCTTTGTTAAAAAAGTTGACCCCTCGGTGTCGCGAAATCAAATAATTCCTTAAATTACTATCCCAAAAATAGTTTCGTCTTCGACGGGACTTGAACCCGCAACCTTCCCTCAGTACCGCAACCTCAACAGCCTCTATTGGTCCACTGCTGGACGCCTCCCTCTGATAAGCGCCTTATTGGCTTTTATCACATGGGGGGTAATGCCCATAATCCCTACGCTGGGCATGTGGTTTGGGGATCGCAGTTCGGTGATAGAATTGTTCTGCGGGGGCGCTGATGCCCGCCCCCGGTAGATATCCCTTAGACGCCTCTTACGACACCCGCGGGAAGAGTTGGGGTGGTGCAAATTCTTAGCCGGCACCACACAGCTCAGTACGGAAATGCGCTATTGTGCTACGAGGTCAAGTGACGTAAGAGTCGAAAAACTGGGACTTCCTTTCGAGACTTGTTGTGTCGGAGTGCTATTATTGGGATATTATTTGATTTCATAATAAATAATATATAATGCTGGACAATTCACACAGCATTATCTAGCCCCAAGCTAGCAAGCAGGGCTTGTGTTATGGGTACTAGATAACTGATATACTTAATACAATACACTACATAGATAGATATTTTTTTATTATACATAGAAAACACCCAGAACAACGGTACAAATTTCTGCAGATCGTACACAAATTTGTTCCGAGACGGGAATCGAACCCGCAACCTCCTGCGTCGCAGGCAATAATTAGGTAACCTGAATGGTTTACGCACTATATTATCAAAACTCTTAGATTTGGATAGGATATTGACCCTAATTTTGTATTCTCCCCAAAGGCCCTGTACCTCCTGGTGAGTGACAAAGTCCTCGTGAGCCACAGCATGACCATGGCGCAGGCCTACGAGCAGTTCCGAGGACCAGACGGCTACCTTCACATCACGTATGCAGCGCAGCAGGTGTTCGGATGAGCAACGGTAAGCATAAATCTATAAATTAAATTCAAGTGTGTGTGTGATATGTCAAGTCAACATAACAGCAAACAAAAAATACTAACACTGGTAAATGTGAAAGTAGGTACCTATTAGAATTTTTTTTCCAATGTCACATCACTTGCTAGCCAATTAAGTCATTTTAGTCGACTAATAGGATGCAGCTCAATTCACTTTCTCTGCTGGCAAAATTCATTTTTCATCTGACAAAACCCTTTTAGTTTGCTGACCGTTTAAATAATATCCAATTTTTTTTTTTATCTGACACGCGCATTCTATCTCTTGTTTTAGCGACACGCCATTCTGTTATCTTTTGGTTGCTATGCGATCGAATAATTACCTACCCAATTAGTCATAATCACAAAAGATCACGTTACTAGATATTTTAATTGCTTTGTCCATTTCCATAAACGTTTTTAGCGATTAGGTACTATGTAATACAATTCGTTAAATATTAAAGTTACGTTAAAAACCTACTATCAGCATCACGTTTTCTCTCATCGCAATGAATTCGTTCGATTCAATCTCGTTTCTGATTCGAGTTTTAGGGCTACGTATTTTGGACTTTCAAGCCAGATACTGTCCGGGACGAGGCGGGGCGTCGTCGGTGCGGCGGCAGGCGGCGGGGCGCGGCGAAACATCTGGGTGCGCCGTCGTCGCCGCCGCCGTGTGTTAAATTATTTCTCGTTGCTTATTGCGAGCGCCTTCTTTCCCAGTAGGTGCTGACTGCTCGATGTTGACGTCAAATTACGCCATGTAGTGCCGGTCAGAATCTACCTATACATGAACTTACTGACTCAGAACTAATACTACTGTGTTGTCCTGACTACAGCTTTGCTTGTGTCAACTAGTAGTAGTAGTAGTGTCAACTAGTAGGAACCAAACCTTCTTTCATAAATAAATGGCTGGGCTAATGAAAAGCAGCGCTTACCCAAAATCGTTATTTGTTTATCTAACCATACCTTCCTTATCAACGCTTTTAAATCCTGCGAGGTTCAAGATTGTTTAATCAAACTAATACTATTATAAATGTCAAAGTTTGGATGGATGGATGTTTGTTACATCTTCACGCTGAAACTACTGAATGGATCTCGGCCTAAAATCACACTAATAATATAAATCGAAAGTTTGGATGGATGAATGGATAGATGGATGGATGGATGTTTGTTACCTCTTCACACCAAAACTAGGTACCTACTGAAGGGATCGGGCTGAAATATTGCACACAGGTAATTCTTATCCTGGAATCAAACTTAAGCTACTTTTTATCCCAGATATCAGTTCCCATAAATCACCTTTAAACGTTTCCATAGAAACAACGCGTGCGAAGCCGCGGGCATAAACTAGTTTTGCATAGATGTAAGTCTAAACCTGGAATAAAATAAGGGCTACTTTTATCCCATAAATCAGTTCCCATGGTATAGAAAAAACCTTTTACGTTTCGAAACTAGTTAATAATAAGGTCGATTGTAGGTACCTGTGACTTGAGTCCACTGAGTATAAAAATTAAAAAAACAGGGTGGAATGCGGATCCCAGACGGGATCACGTTGACCCTTTTAGAGCGTATAATTTTATCGGAATAGTATTTTTTCTATGTGACTTAATCCTGTGTTTTTGCCTGCTACGATTTTTTCCTATATCTTTATTGAATACGATACGAAATAAATAAAATTATTACCTAGATAAAGGTACTACTTATTTCGGTTTTTCTAATGCTCACGCATGTAGGGTATAGTATAGTACAGGGTCAAAATCAACTGATATAAATTCTGGAGACCTGGAGGTTGGGGCAAACAATAACCGTACTTTTTTTTTTTAATTAAATTCTGTAATCATCTTTATACCATGTGCCACGGAAAGCGTGTACTAAGCCGAAAAGGGGATGATCACCACCAAAGGGGTCAACGTTTGTTCTACGATTCTCTGAACACTAAACATTCTATTCGGTTTTTGGAAAAAAAAATGGAAACGTTTTTTCTTGATATTCGTGTTCTTTTACGTGTATTTATGGTACATAATTATTTTTTGAAATTTCGAAGGAAATATTTTGTAATATTAAATATTATTATACGTTTACCTACCTAATGCAAGAGATCGTGTAGAAGTGAAAACACGTCTGGAATGAAAAAAAACCATTTGCTAAAAAATAAAATTAAAATCGAACTTCTTAACTTAAATCAATACCTAATTTTTTTACGTTATTCACAAGTTGATCCCCTCGGGGCCCAGAATCACCCCCTTTCGGGGCTTACTAGACCCATTCCGTGGCACCCTGTATATTTATCTTATCATCTTTTCCACATAATAATACTTCTTTGTTATTGTAGCCAGCAAAAATACTCATTAGGTATTGAATAAGTTCATAGACTACAAAGTTGAATGCTACTTGCATATCGTGTCATCGTGTGCAGTTATCAGAAGAAAAACATACTACGATTGATTTATTGTAATGTCAATGAATGCAGTATCAGTAAGAGGTAATAGGTATTACAAATAACTGTTGGAAAACGAGTTCTATTCTTTGTAACAAAAGTGGCAGTAAGTACCTAATAATTACTTACCTATTGGATAATTTAAGTGCATTATCTACTAAGGTTCGTTAACGACAAATTCTTGTGACAATCAGGATTGGTTCTGAAGAAATAAAATAATGCCAAATCGTAGGTAGGTTTACTAATCTATTGAAATAAAATAAGAATTTTCCAAACAACATTTCATAAATTTGAATTTCTGTCAGCTTTTGTTATTTAGTTATCTAGTACCCATAACACAAGCTCTACTTAGCTTGGGCTAGATAATGCTGTGTGAATTGTCCAGCATTATTTATTTTAATTATTTATTTATTTTGAGGGTACTTGCCCCACTGTGCGTCGCCTGCTTCATACTAACTGTTCCACACAGCTGTTGTGTGCGCCGCACAGGAGTTTCGTTCGAAGAAACATGTTACCGCCGTGTTGAGTCACACAGATGTGTGTTTTCTTAGTCGCTGTGCAAGTGCGGATTTACACGTATGTTGTGTTTCAGATCGGGTGTGCGGAAAAAAAACGCATATGGTGCGATTTCAGCATCCAAAGTGTTTAGCGTTTTTTATCTAGCATTTACCTCGCTGCCGAATTTCATGGAGATCGGTTCAGATTCCATCGATCGAGTTACTAATTCGAATTTATACTATTAGTATGGATTGATAGCAAGGAGCATTAAAATATTAAGAAACGCAGTTAGTTACATTTTACGAAAAAAACTTTCAATGGTTAGGTACGATTAATAGCGCTTTCGTCATTAATTTCTTGACTAATAAAACGCCGACGTTAAGGTTAGTAGACACTTAAGTTAAGAAAATAAACAAGGCCGGTTTATAAAAAAACCCAAATAACCACTCATAAAAAATAACGGATCTTTCTTTGCTATGTTCAATATAGCCGCTGCTGCTCTCAGTGAATAGATCAAACAGGTATCTGGTTCCCAGAATACGGGTGCGTGGGACCTGTCGCTTTATCTATTAAAATTGGACCAAGCCAGCAAAATTCTAAAAAATATATCTATCTGGGTTACCGACGCACAATCGACCAATTTTAGGACCAAATGCGATGAAAGCCCTTACATTTCCTAAACTCCCTGTGTTTTAAAAATGTGATAAAAATATTCTGACTTCTGACTTCTTATACAGTAGGTAGGTATATCTACACCTATGCATAGAAAGGTATTTTTTTAACATGTAATTAATTAGGTACTAATTGTACCTGTTTATTAAAAACGACCAATGATTTCCTTTTTCATGAAATCAATGATTAAAACGCATAACCAGCATAAAACTTATCCCCTTATCTGTGAACTAGAATAATAAGGTGGTTGCTTGAATGGAGTACCTAAGGTGATACCACATCATCATGATAATGTAAATCTATAGAAAACGCTTTTTCAAAGAATTTTGAATTGACTCTTGTCTAGGCAATGCTTACAAATTATTATAAATATTCACAGGTATTTATCGCGTTTATTTAACATCAACAGGTTTGCAATAGCCGAGCACGGTACTTTTCCCAGGAAAATGCAATACTTACCTACCTTCATAAATGACGTACCTAAAAAAATAAACCTTTAGGCATTATCATCTGTTCTCGAAAACTTATTACAGCAGATACGTAAGGTAATAAATTACCCATGGTACACGGAAGACTGCAGTGCCTGGACATTATCAGGATCCGATAATATCACAGACAGCCTGGGCAGTGCAAAACAAAGCAAAAATCATTCGTTTATTTTTAAATTATCATTTCACTCGTATCTTACCGGGCCATGGCCATTTAACAAAAACAAACCCTGCAAGTAAGTACTCATTGTTATCGCGAAAATGTATGAATAATTATTTTTTACTTGTTATGTTATGTCAGTGCTATCTGCCAGTTCGGAACGTTACGCTACTAGATTCTTTGGCCAGTTCAGTAACCTTTATCAATTGTTACTAACATGATAAGGCTACAATTAGCATTGAATTTCATTGACAACGCTGGGGGCCAAGCCAGGCTTGTGCATTAGTAGTTACATACTACGTTATCTACAGTAGATATGTTTGTTAACTACCTACAAAAACATCGTTAGAAAACCACGGTTGCTAGATCATAGATCTAAGTAAAATCTGGAGATATTGGTTACTCAACAGTTGTTGAGTAAGCGCTGGGAGAACGTACCGAGGGCCAGTTGGCCTGTGTTACAAATTTACAACTAGGTACACGCAAACACTCGCTCAGAGCAGTTGCATTTCCAAACTTGTGCAATAATTATAATGAACAAACAAGAGGGCAGTGAGTCTTTTAGCTAATAAATCACACTTAAGGGTCCGGCGACGGATGAATTTCCCATACAAACGTAGTACCAAAATGATTTGTTTTTTGAGAATATTTTCACCATGGTTTGCTATTATTTGTATCAGAATAGTATTTATTTAGGTTCCTGCCACAATCTTTTTTCAAAATACTTATCTACACAAAAACTAAGAATACATTCATTCTTTAATGTAAAATTGCGATTCGGTTTAATTTCATTTCAGAAAGGTATTTTGAAAAAAAAATGTGTCAGGAACCTAGATAAATACTATTTTACTACAATTAATAGCAGACCATGGCGAAAATATGCTCAAATTACAAATAATTTTGGTATTACGTTTGTATAGGAAATTCATCCGTCGCCGGACCCTTAAGCACGCGTAACACGCCACTTTGATTGTTTCAAATGTTTATTATTTCTTATTATGATTAAATGTTGACAATTTTACAAGTATTAGTTATTTTTATTCATGGCGCCGCCGACCGGGTCGACTATGACTGAGGTGGGTGGACCTAATTGCGCCTAATATGAGCTTTCCACTTTCGAGAAGCTGTAGGTACCTCATCTTCCCTTTTATACTAAGATCTATGGGTTTCTACAATGGTTTTATACCTACGGTAGCCTATGTGCGATAGATAATTGCACTGCAAACCGAACTCGACAGGCGACGTTAAGTTCAAGGCTTCGTAAACAATAACTCAAAAAATTCCGTCCAAACATCCAGAAATTACTAAGCCCGTCACGACCGCATATTTGTTCATCCATTGTCATGTCAGATATGCATTCGAACAGTATTATTCCATGCAAGAATTATGACTTTATTTATGTCATCATAATAAGTTTATCTCGGGTCAACGATGCGCAAACAAACGCGTCCCGAGTGTGCCTGATATGTAAATTTATGCATTTTGTGCTGCAGCCCCCCAGGGCTTGTTTGTCGGTTAGATAGCAGGCCAGGCCTGTTGTCAGGCCGATTGCTAGGTAGGTACCTACGAAGTTGAGGCCCGTAGCTTTTTAATCAATGCAAAGATAATGTCATACCCATAAATCAGTTTCCTACAGGTTTAAGCGATATCTATCCATTATAGAGCGCAGCGTGGCTTAAATCCTTAATTACCTAGGTTTACCTAGACACTAGGTTCTCTAAAAATGGCAATAGTTTAGTATAGATAGATATGCTTATGTAAACACGCAGTTACGCACGCACACAAACACAGCGGTGTCACCGTGTCTTTTCGCTATACGATACGGGCGGCGCGCGCGGTATGCAGTGATAGTTTTAATTGCAACTTTACAGCGATCTGTGAAGTATGGTTAGCACTTTCACTGCCCACGACGCACAGGTGCATCTAGCAGACCTACCAGCTAGATGCTGGGCAGAGAAAACTTTAATTAGTTTAAGCCCGCGCGGCTTCATACGCGTTGTTTCTATGGAAAAGTTTTAAGGTAATTTATATCCCATGGGAATGGATTTATGGGATAAAAAGTAGCCTACGTTTTATTCGAGGTCTATAGTGCTAAGCTAAATTTCAGCCCGATCCCTCCGATTGTTTGGGCGTGAAGAAATCCAAATATATCCATCCAAACTTTCGCATTTACAATATTAGAGTGATTTATTTATTAAAAAGGGAATCCAAAATGAGTTCACACAACGCAAGTTAGTAATTTACCTACAATTGATATGGTTCTTAAATCTATGCGACTCTATAATAAAAGACGCCTCAGCGTGTACAGTGATGTGATGTATGTAGATAATTTTGTAGTGTTCGGTGACACTTCACGCAGATGATATAAATAATTTTGTCTTAACGTATTTATTTTTGTTACAGGTAATATCTGCTTGAATGGATTTGAATCTGATTAATTAACAAATGTTCCTGCGTCTTCTGATTTAAGACTGATAGTATTCTTATATAAATTTTGTGATAGTTAAGAGTTTTCAAATTTTTCTCAGTTGGCCTCATACATACATTAAAAGGCTCGAATTATATATCTACTCCCATTTTAGCGATATTTATATGAAACTAGTGATTTTGTGCCATTATTATCATTTAAAAAATGAAATAAATGAGTGCTATGTTAAAATTTTAGAGTATTATGATCTCGAGAGTTTGAAATGTATAATTTATTAAGTTAGTGTTATTAGAATATTTAGTTTGTAAGTTAAAGTATATGTCAGTTTTTGTATTAATATAGGAAAAGTTAGTTGTAGAGCTTTTGTTAAAGATAAGGAATATAATGTACTGATTTCCTAGATATTCTTTTTCATAATAAAATATTTTATCCATTGAAATAACTCATCATTTTCGATAATTCCCCTTATCCTTATTACCCTTTTATTAAGAATTAGCTGCATTCTTACTACCCGTTGTCCTATTACCCGTTTTCCCGTAGGAATGAAGCATTTTTCCGCGGTAAAAAGTAGCCTATGTTCATCAGGAATAATGTGGGCTTCTAATGTGTAAAAGATTTTTTAAATCGGTCCAGTAGTTTCGGAGCCTATTCAATACAAACAAACAAACAATCAAATCTTTACTCTTTTTAACATAAATTAAGATGAGAGCGGGTTTACTACGAGCTTTTGCCCTAAACGGGTAATCTTCAGGGTGAGTGCATGTGAGTGAGTGTTTTTGTCGCGTCATCCTTTATGAAGTTAGAGGTTTAACTATTTATTAAAGGTGGCAATACAATACCAGTCAGCTTGAGAATTACCTAATTAACACTTTCAGTGCCCACGACGCACATGTGGATCTTGCAGTACTACTCGCAACGGCGGCGGCGGCGGCGAGCGCAGGGCGGCGTCCGGGGCGGGCGGGCGTCAGAGCTGGGCGGTGAAAGTGTTAAGGTCTAACAGGCAAAATAAATTTAAAAGAATCTGTTACTTATAAACAAAGATATTTATTTACTTTACCTTATAACTATAGGCACTATCCACAATAATTCAGGCTGCGAATGTTTATACTCCTCGCACCAAGTCTTGATACTTATACTAAAGGTCAACGCACTTAGAAAGGGGGATCGAAGAGAATATTTGGAGACTGATGAAAATAACAATAGATTGTTTAAAAAACTCTTCAAAAATCTACTTCAAATTCCTTACTAATCCGTCGTGAATTAAATTTTGATGCAACCATCTCGTGATCAAAATAATTATTAAAATTCCTTCCATAATTGACTGAGAAATCGACAAATATTTAAAAAATTATATACAATTACATATATACTATATACATAGTATCTCCTCCTTATTTTGAAGTCAGTTAAAAGGCCGGCGCATTTGTCGAAATACCCGCGAGCTCGCAGGTTTATATCTTACTAGAAATTCATCCTTACTTTGAGAAGATATGGTTCAATATCCTATCAAGAACTTCAAAAATTCTCTTCGATTCCCTTTCAATGTGCCTCGTTAGCTCTAAGGCTGACTCCACAAATCCACATTAGCTACTATCACTCACTTGATAACACTTCACTTCAAATGTCTTTAGCGTAGATCTGACGGACCGTGTTAGCGGGTAGCTAAGCGCTGTTTCCTAGCTCCATATCATTGGCCTGTCGCAAATGTCCCCAGTATCATTCGGAAGGAGATATGTTCTGGGAAGCTGCGACCAGTGTCGTGGATGTCATTAGTTACTGCGGGTAGCTGAGGTTTTTTAAATAGTTGTCGTATTCCATATCATTCGCCTGTCGTGAATGTCCCAAGTATCATTCGGAAGATGAGATGTTCTAGGCAGCTGCGACCAATGTTGTGGATGTCTTTGGATCCTGCGGGTAGCTGAGAGTAGCTTCCTAAATAGTGTCCTTGGCATTATATTGTATTGTATCACTAGCAGCTGTCGTATTCCATATCAATGTCCCAAGTATCATTCGGAAGGTGATATGTTCTGGGCAGCTGTGACGTTATGGATGTCTTTAGATACGCGGTTAGTTTTCTAACTACTGCTCTTTATATCTATCATTAACAGTCGTGGTATTCCATATCATTCGCCTGTTATGTCCCAAGTATCATTCGGAAGGCGATATGTTCTGGGCAGCTGCGACCAATGTTGTGGATGACTTAAGATACTGCGGGTAGCTGAGAGTAGCTTCCTAAATAGTGTTCTTGGCTTGCATTATGTCACTTACAGGTATTCCATATCAATCGCCTGGCGCGGATGTCCCCAGTATCATTCGGAAGGTGATATGTTCTGGGCAGCTGTGACGTTATTCATGTCTTTAGATACACGGTTAGTTTTCTAACTAGTGTCCTTTATAAAATGTATTGTATCACTAACAGTCGTCGTATTCCATATCATTCGCCTGTCGCGAATGTCCCCAGTATCATTCGGAAGGCGATATGTTCTGGGCAGCTGCGACGAGTGTGTCGTGGATGTCCTTAGCGTAGGAGATCTGGAGACGGACCGTGTTGAGGTACTGCGGGTAGCTCAGGGTGGTTTCCTGTGAATAAAAAAAAATATATCGATACCTATATCCTTGTATAGAGGAGGCCTACACTGAAAAAAAAATGTTTACATTGATTAAGATCTTGTCTAATGTGATCACCCACATGAGCCTGATAAGATCTTGTCTTCTGTGACTATGAGAACTAAGCTAAATCGTAATAGCTCCTTATACCATGTAATGAATTGGCCTTATAAAGTGTAGTTATTTAATTTAATTCAAAGATTAAATGCAACAAAGTTGTTTGCTAACCCCGTACAAATAAATGTTTAATAATACAATACAATACAATACAATATATTTATTAATAACACATTAAGTTATAAGACAAAGTGAATATTTATTTTGAGTTAGAGCATTGATATGTCAAGATGTGCCTATTTTTTGTTTTAAACAAATTCGATATGTTGCAGCTACCATGCATTCTTGTTTGTATTGAATGAGATATTTATCACTCCAACTATTTTGACGCCAACTAAGATAAAATGCGTCTTAATTGGACTATATTTTTTCAGTGTATGTCCAGCATTTAACGTTTGTGGGCGAATATTATATTTTATGATCTTTTCTGGGAACAGAAAATTGGTAATTATATGATACGGTTCCACAAATCAGCGGTTGAATAAGCTGACCGCTAGACCAACGAGGCAGTATACCAATATTTATTTATATCTTAAACAGCATGCATCGCTGCATCGTTTCCAATTACCTGCGAGCTGGGTCCGTTGTCCAGTCGCGAAGGTATCACCGACAGCGGCAGGTAATGCGCCGCCGACTGCGCCTGCTGGATGCACGTGAGGGCCGTGCGCTGTAAACAACATTGACTTGTAAACAACATTGGTCTTGTAAACAAACAAATTACATTTCTCGTCATTAACACTTACTGTACCTACGCGTCCGCCAACCTAGGTGGCTTTTGCTATAATCATCACGCTTGGCATGCAGATGGGTGATTAGCGGGTTTGCTTGTCAAACTGATAGATCTCAGTATTCACGGGGGGGGTGGGACCCCGTGAGTACTGAGATCTAGTCCGGGGTTTTTTACCACGGGGACGTGGTAAAAAACTAGAATTACATAAATTCAAATTAATTTCTTAGGTTCCTTAATTGGAAATCACGTTGGCGTAAAAAAATCACGATAAAAAATCATGAAACATTTTTGGTTTGATACAGAAAATATTTTTGGTTTGATTCGTAGGTTATTACTAATTCTTAGGTTCCTTAATACATTTTCTTTATAAGTTGTGTAGTTTTCTTGTAAATAAGCAAAAACGTTATTTTTGCGCTTACGCCGTTCCAAAAACGCATGCTCCTGTGAACGCGAAATCCTATACCTATACTTTTCACAAAAAAAATGGCGCGCAATGCGCCCTCTTAAAGATGTTAAAATAAATAAATAAATAAATAAATAATTTATTCAAAAATAACTTAGGACATGAAAGATAACAAAGAGTTTCGTCTTAAATTCTAATGGTATTAAATAATGCGTGTGCCTGAACTAGGTAAAACCCTGTTTTTTAAAATGCACAGAAGGTAATTGCTGCCGTGACCCGAGAGCTGATATCTGGCGTACAGCATCAGCATCGCCATACCCTACAGCGGGGTAATGCAGCCAGCGTCATGGGGACGCTTCTGATTGGTATATGGACATCTTCGTCACAAGACTCGAGTGACATCTCGCTCGACGTTGAAGCTAGAAGAATCCTATGATCGATTCTTATCCGCACTTCGCATCATTGAAATTTTGAAGACTTGAAGACTACGTCGCGACCTTGTCCATTGTCCAAAAATTTCGACGAAAAAGTTATTATTTTTATTTATTTAATACTAGCTTCTGCCCGCGGCTTCGGACGCGTATTTTCGGTGCAATAATCTCTAAGTTAGGCATAGCTTTAAACGTACGCCAAATTTCATCTTGATCTGTTCAGTAGTTTTGGAGATCCTATGTAACAAAAATCCAGATTTCACAAACTTTCGGCTTTAGAATATTAGTAGGTTGGATCAGTTGAGCTCACTCTAGGTTGTTAGTAACAGTATGCAGTTACCTCAACTGTTTCAATTGTAAAGAACGTGTTCTTTGTTTCCATTTATTATTATAATTTTCTTTGATAGTTTATATTCTTGAAATAAACACTCAAATGAGAAGTAGAGGAGATCTTATAAGTTCTATGTACTTATGTTTTTTTTAATGTTTTTCTTCGATTTCCGTCAATTATTACTAGACCAATTTTGAAAATTATTTCGCTATTTTATAGAGGGTTGTTTTCTATCCCATGGGAACTGAGTTATGGGATAAACAATAGCCTATGTTTGATTCCAGAATTAGAATTATGTACATGTATGCACAGTTCCAGTCCGATCCGTTCAGTAGTTTTGACGTGAAGAGGTAACAAAGATCCATCCATCCATCCATCCATCCATCATCATCATCATCATCATCATCATCGCGGCTGTAACTCCGAGTACATCTAGTCGTCCCGTGACCACGATCGCTGTAACGCGGTAGAAACGTAGGGGAAATAATAACAAAAGGTACGCGATAAATACCCGATTAAACCATTAACTATGTTAAGTCGCTACCTCAACCCAAAACAGCGCCACCACTTTTTTTTTCTTATTATTCTGAAACAATTTTCAAAAATCGATTGGCCAGTTTGTGAATACTATCATAAGTTTTTTTTTTATGCTCTATAAAAGTTTTATTTAGTATACTTTTAGCAAAGATGCGAAGTTACTCGTTTTGGCCACCATGGTGGCAACAAAGAGCAACTTCGCATCTCTGCCTACACTAAACAAATTGAAACATTTATAGAGGCTTTAAAAAAAAACTTATGATAGTATTCACAAACTGGCCAATCGATTTTTGAAAATTGTTTCAGAATAATAAGAAAAAAAAAGTGGTGGCGCTGTTTTGGGTTGAGGTAGCGCCTTAACAAATCGCGAAAGTTTAAAAAGTTTTATCATCATCGCGGCCTGTCATGGATCCATTTCTGGATGTAGGCCTCCTCCAAACGCCTCCACTTCTAGACGGTTTTGAGCCCTCGACATCATTTGGACAACGCGCAGGCCATGATTGGTCATGGCCTGCGTGTTGTCGGATGTCGAGCCATCCATCCATAATATAATTAATATAATGACTCTATAATAATGAAATAGGTATAATTATTGTATCCAGACTTTGCACGCCGCAACGGTAGAAATACATTGTGTCATATTAAAACATATATCACCTATGTACCTTATTAACATGTACTTGATGCAATAAATTTTACTTTACTTTACTTTACATACATCTAAACATCCAAACTTTTGCATTTATAATATTAGTCTGACGATCCCAAGGTGGTCACATAAAAATGTAAGTCTCAAAAGATTAGTATTTGTCCCGTATAACTTAAAATCACTTATAAATTATGGGATTCGAAGTCAGTTTTTATATTTTTCCAAATAATTAAATTATTGGAGTTAGAGCATGGATACAGCCTCTTTCAATGATCGTCATTGTGATGTTTATTGCCTACATTTTGCACAAACAAGTGTATTTGTAAGCAAGCATATACAAGGTTAAACTTTGCCTAGAACCAATTATCATGGCGGAATGACGCTTTAGACTCAGTTTAAGTTAATCAATAAAACATTACTAAGTAATCTGTTTACTTCAAACAAACATTACGAACTTAGTTTCAACTAAGTAATGTGTTTACATAATTAAAGTGATTGACTTATAATACACTTGCGAGCTTTAAAATGGAATCGCTTCATCGCGAGTTGATCAAAACAATTTTTTTACAATTTATGTACAAAGAACTATAAATTGTAAAAATTAGTCTTGAACAACCCTTGAAGCGATTCCAGTTTAAAGCTCGCAAGTGTAAATGTATAGGCAAAAGTTTGAACCTATAAATATTAATCCATTAATCATCTTTATTCATGAAGAAAATTACAATCAAATAATAGATAAAACTTATACCTAACTAGTGTATTTACAATTGAAACAATTGAGCTAACTGCAGACTGTTGCAAACAATCTATAGGTAGCTCAACTGCTCCTTATCAATACCAGTCGGAAGCGTCCCCAAGACGCTGGCCGCATTACCCCGCTGTATGGCAATGCTGATGCGCTGCGCCAGATACTCACCAGCTCTCTCGGGTCACGCGTCGCTTCGATCAGGCAGATATTTTTTTTTAAAACCCCAAGTGTTGGTACCAAATTTTGTCCAAATCATCAGCTTATATCCTGCGAGCCTACTCGGAAAAGGAAATTCGAAGTTTCGTTTTCGTTGTTGTGCAAAACCCACTCTTCTATCGCTTGCATAAGATTACCGTTTGCACGAAAACGCATCAGAAACTTCGATTTCGTATTGAAGAGTACGGGCCCTGGATTTATAACATACTTTAGATCCCGGAAAATTTCAGTGTTCCCGTGGGATGATGAAATAATTCAAACATGCGTTTCAACGGACGTAACACCGCGGGGCGCAGCTATTAAAGATGTATTTGTAAGAAAAATATTTGAGTGTTATAAACTATATATAGCAAAGCAGACGTTTTTATTCAAGTACCACGAGTGAAGACGCGGGCAGAAGCCATTTATTTATATGCGACACTTTTAAGTATCAAAGCAACACCCATATGAACGAAGCCGCGAGCATAAGCTAGTAACTTAATAAAATGTGGTTTTTAAGTTTGAATGTGATGCACTACCAACGTATCTAAGAGCATCCAACTGACAGCGTATAAACGAAATTGAGCGGGAACTTTAAACAGACTAAAATCTAAGTTGTATTTTTGATGACCAGAGTCCTTAGACAAAGTGTTCTCTTGACTAGAGTCACGTAAAAGCCATCAGATAGCAACTCAGATAGTTAACAGCAACTATTAAACTGTTGCCCGGTCAATAAGTTAACGGTTGTTGCATTTAGATAAGTATTGTATTTCTATTTGCTTGGAATGGAACACAAATAACAAATAATTTATAGTGTGGTAGATACTCGAATAGATATAGCTGTTTCCGTGAGGCACAGTGATATGATAATTCCAGAAATTTACTGTTTTGCTGTCTAATTCAAATGAAAATGATTCATGATTATGGAATTAGAATGTCTTAAAATAATTAAATTCTAGAAAGTTAATCTGTCTGTATAAAACAAAGACAATTACAATCAAATAATAGGAACAAATTAGAACTAGTATTTACAATTGAGCTAACTGCAGACTGTCGCAAATCTACAGGTAACTCAACTGAACCATATCAATACCAGTTGGAAGCATCCCGAATATGCTGGCTGGATTGTCCCGCTGTATGGCAATGCTGATGCGCTACGCCAAATCAGCAGATTTCCGGTAACGCATCACTTCAATCAGATGCACAGATAATTTTAAAAAAATCTGGACAGCCTCTGTACCCCACGGACCTAGGGTCTCGAATCCAAGGGGAGCAAATGTGTAGGTTCTGTCGAGATCTGCATATTTGCTGTTACTTTTTCACACCCACTGACCTAGGGTCTCGAATCCAAGGGGAGTAAATGTGTAGGTTCTGTCTAGATTCGCATATTTCACTTACGTTGTCTGTTACTTTTTCACACCTTAAAAGCCGAACAGATCTTTATGTCTGGCAAGAAGATAGTATCCTGGGAAAGGATATAGACTTTTGATCATGAAAACGAGTGTGAAGCTGCAGGTGGAAGCTGGGTTGTTATCACTTATTATCATACATTTGAGACACTTCCCCTTACATAAAAACTATAATTTTTAAGCAATGTCTAATAATTGTCTGTTCATCAGCTCAGATAGAAAGTTAAGAGGGTTGATATTCTATTGAAAATGTCTTTAAAGAAAGTCTTACCAAATGCAGTTCCATTTGATCACAAATTGAGAAGAATTCTTCAAGGTTCTTGTCAAAACGAGGAACTGGGTTGTCAATGCTTTTTCTGAAAAGTTGATTATTTTTTTAATAACTGTATCTTAGGCCAATGAGCCAGTTACAGTGTAGATTAAGGCTCTTTATTATCCAACTTCAAAGAAATGAGAACCTTCTCTAATTTTCAATTCCGATGTTGGTTTGTAACTCAATGTCTTCACCAATTGTTGACTGATTACCATAATTCTTGTTCAACAAATAATCGCAATTTGGTCCCATAAAAGTATTGTACAGACTGTTTCAGTAGTTTTAAACTGAACATAGTGTGAGATTATGTTTATTGTTGAGCTGTGCCATATAGATACTTACTGTGAGTTTGAATCAACATTGTGGTTTTGATGCAGGATTTGTGCAGCAGATTTCAGTGTCATCTGGAAATAGTAAACCTTTACTGTGTATTCAACTTTTTTATGTAGTACATCTACATAAAAAAGTTGAATAGTGATGATAAAGCAGAAAAACATTTCATGACTCAGATATTTATTTGTCTATGTCCAACTGTGGACTAATATGGGCTGATGATGATGATGATATTTATATATGTGTACTTCAAAAATTTAAATATCAGAAAAGTTAACATCTCACACAGTTTTATTTAAGTCCCAATTGTTAATTTTTAGGTTCTATAAATTTTTCGAATTTTCCCAATGTATGGGTTAACACAAAAAAAAATTACGCCTATTCAACAATTTTAGCTCTTAGGTATATTATTAGAATTCAAATTATTTATTAGACCATGGAGATATAACATGACAGAAACTTAGCCTAAGCTGGTACATCTCTCATACAATATAACATATAATGGCAGTAAGGAATAATAAAAAGGAAACCTGGATATGTAGAGATGAGTAATAGCTTACCCAAACACTGAGAGTCCAATAAAAGAGATCTCAATATATTATGTCCAAAGTATACATCATTCTCAAGTTGTGTTTTTCAACAGCTGGGCATAAGATTCCCTGATACTTTCGAGTATCAGATTCAAAGCATGTTGGCGGCCAAAATCGATGTAGATTGTTTGTAAACAAACAAGGACACAAATAACTAAAACTGACTTGCTTGGCGTCGAGTTTCAGATTTAATTGTAAGCAATATTTTTGAAGGAAGGATCTAAAATCGATAAGTACTGTAAATCGAGGGTAAAAAGACCCGAGAACAAAGTTAATTTTAGGGTACGGGCGGTTTGTTTACATACATTCTAATCGAGTTTGGCTAGTGTATAGCCATTATAGTAGCTGCGAACAGCAAGAATTATTAAACTCACCGGTATAGATTCGCGTAAAGAGCCCATCAATGTCTTAACCTTCGAGATATTATCCATTTTATCTTGCTGAGCCTGTTGGGGCATCTGAGGTTGCATTTGTTGAGGAGACTGCTGCTGCATTATAGCCCCTGGGACTTGCATCTGCATGCCGACATTCGGCGCCGCACCCACGGGATTCATGGGTACGTGCATACTCATTTGACCGTGGTTCATCATGAGTAAAACTTTATTTGTATTTCGAAAAGAAATTTTGTGGTATTGTTTTCGTTCCGTTGTGATGATGTGATGGTGATGTGACGTTTGTTTGACGTATGATGATTGACACTGAGTGACAGTGACAGACTGCACGTTTAGTTTTAGATAATGGCAATACCAATATTTTACTTAATTTGATTTTTAACGCCATCTACTGGTGAAGATTGCCTTTTTGGTTTTTCAGAAAAAAACAACCCATTCAATGACATGTTGAACACCGCAGTTGAACACTTTGATTTTAGCACCATCTGGTGTCGAGTGGCATTACGAATGGCCAAAAATTTTCTAAACAAAAATATAGATGGCGTTTCTAATCAACTTCAACTTCTTTCTTAAAGGCGCGCCTGCCTTGTTTTATGCTTCTATTTTGCAGTGCCAAGCGTCGACTTTGACGGCTAAGTAAGAGATTTTACTTGATTTTTATAGCAAGGTATTGTTTTTTTCGAACCGAAAGTTTTGCTTGTTGTTTTGTTTTGTTTGTTTGGTTGGTTTGCCTTGCCGGCCGGTCCCACTCACTCAAATGAAAACAGACTCGACTCAAATTCTAAAAAACAAAACAGAAAGGACTGAATATTCATTGGAATACGTTGCCAAGCGAAAATAATGCCAAAGTTTTCTATTTGCAATGCTGCAGAATTATGGCAGGTAAAATCAGAGCAATTCACCTCACTACTTTTAGTCCAGCATTTATCTATTTGATATCGGTATTACAAAAGTTCACTTATTTTTCAGAAGGAAACAAGCTTGCCATCAATCCCTTCGTTCAGCCAGAGCCTCGACAATGTATTAGGCAATGATGGTATCAAGCTAGGGTCAGTTACAGAACTGGTAGGATTGCCTGGCACTGGAAAAACACAGCTGTGGTAAGGAGTAGTACCTACAGTACTTACAATACAATGACTACAAAAAACGAGCAGGTAGGTAGTACCTACTCAAAACTCCCGGACTCATTAGAGACCGGTGTCCTCAGTGTCAAGCACGTTTTCATGACTTTTCATCATTAAATATTTCTAACTTACCGCACAGTACTCTAGTAGGTACCAACCTTTATAAACACTTCGCTGCTGAGATTCTCAAGCCATTTCTCAACCACTATAACACTCTATCAATAAATGTAAACCTCCACTTTATCTGTATGTTACAAGCTACCTAATTTCAAGAAATTTTGTATGCTGCCAACAACCTTAAATTTTTTGTTGATTTTATCTAGTTTATAAGGTTTCTTTAGCATTTAGATACTTACCTACATTTTTATTGTGTAAGTTTAATAACTTTTACCACTCTACTCCTACTATTTTCACTTTCGTCTTTGTATTGTAATGTTTAGTCAACCCATAATTTGCTCACACTGTGGCACCTTGACAGGGTACATGAATACTTACAAATATTTGTTATATTTTTGTTCTGCAAAAAAATACTTAATTCTGAAAACACCTTTATTTATTTTAGAAAAACACTAGACTTAAGACCACTCTATTCTATCATTCTGTAGGTAGATATGTTATGTGCATTTTCTGTTGGGAATCCATAAATAAATAAACAAAAAGTAACAATTACATACACTCCTGTTTCAGTCTCCAATTATGTGCTTCGGTGCAGATACCAAAGGCCCTGGGAGGATTAGATGCAGAAGCTATGTACATAGACACAAATACTAATTTTACACTGTCTCGATTTAAAGGTAAGATCTGCATTGTTTTTTGACTGACAACCAATGTGCAGCGGCAGGCGAAGGTAAAACTGTGATGCATGAGGTTTGCTTCCTTCCTCAAGACAAATGTTTTCATGATCTGCAAATTTTTGTTCTGGGTGTTTTGTGTATTTTCTGTGTAATTTAAAAACAATAGTAATGTAGCTCCCTATATACAAAAAAATAAAAAATTATATACAAAACATAATATGTAGGCC
Source organism: Eupithecia subumbrata (assembly GCA_949316285.1). NCBI lineage: Eukaryota > Metazoa > Arthropoda > Insecta > Lepidoptera > Geometridae > Eupithecia > Eupithecia subumbrata. Next base: position 12,778,397 of record OX438632.1, on the reverse strand, counting down.
TATCAGTCATCTATTACCCATAACCATAACACAACCTCTGCTTGGGGCTAGATTATGCGGTGTGGATTGTCCAGCATTATTATTTATTTATTATTTTACTGAGCCCTTTCATTTACTTATTGAATGTTGTGTCTATTCAGCATATAAAGAAGTTAAATAACTTTAGGGTCAGTGTAAATTAATTGTCATGAGAAATAATTAGACTGTAGTAGACTTATTACAAGGACTTAACAAACAGAATGTTTTATGTTTCAGCAATACTAAATGCCAGCTTACTGAAATGCCAACAACTAGTAGACCAAAGAGAAGTTATAAAGGAAAGTGATGCCTTGCAAAGGGTACACTATGTAAATGCATTTGGATTGGAAAAATTCTGTGCTTTTATGTACAGGCTACCTAAACTTGTCGTTGATAATACAAAGGTAATTTTTTGCTACATTTCTACCTACTGTAAAATTTGGATATCACTTCTATTATGATAACAGATAATAATTTGATTGTTTTGAAAAAAATCAACTTAGAACCCCTTACACTGTTTTTAAGTTTTCTGGGACAGATACCAATAAATACTTACCTACCAACCTTTGTTTCAGTTAAAATTAATAGTAATAGACTCAATAGTATCACCTTTCAAAGAAGGCATAGCAGCTAAGCAGAGGACGGGCCTACTTTTCAGACAAATGGCAGATCTGCAGAGAATCGCTGTTGACCAACATATTGCTGTAAGTTGATGAGAATTTTATAAATCCATACTTATCCATATTTATAGTATAAATGCAATTTAACCCTGTCTAGTCTGTCTGTTATAAATGTTATAATAAAATTCACGCCTAAATGACTGAATGGTTTTGATCAAATTGGGCAAGGAGATAGATTGTATCACAGGAAAAGGCATAGGCTACATTAGTTCCCGTTACGCGTGTGAAGCCGCGGGATTAAACTACCTACAAAAAATATCCTCCATTCAATGGATCCAAGGCAAAATTTTCGGTCATTTTCAAAAATCTTATCTCAGCAAATGTGACACTTATGTAGGTCATAACATAACTAAATAAATAATAAATTGAGTCTACCGGAGAAATTTAGCCCATGGTCCCCGCAACTCCCCAAATACTTAATTATGTCGCTCCCTATACCAAACACCCTGTATAGATACATGTAGATTTAATTAAAAATTATTTGACACTGAAAGTACTTACCTACTTGCCACGTCGCTGCGCTTGAGCAATGTTATAATAACATAACCATAAGTACTCAAAGGTTATAGCCAAAAAGTACCTAGGTAGGTACTCAAAGACAGCACGCCTTTGAGTAGATAATGCGGTGCGGTGTGAAATAAGTATCCAGCATTATTCAGGTAGATACCTACTTACATACTTTTTTTTTACGTTGACAACAGGTAGTAGTGACAAACGAGATGAGCACCCGCCTAGGCCTCTCGTCGGGGTCTCTAGTGGGCGCGCTAGGGGACGCCTGGGCGCACCGCGGGAACAAGCGCGTGTTGCTCTCTGCTGCCGGCGGGAGGCGGATGGCGCTGCTTGCGAAGAGCAACGATGCGCCGAGCGGTGTCGCTGAGTTTCAGGTAACATCAATTTCAATAAGTTTGGCGTGGCCCCACGGCTGCGTAAAGCTCAGAACTGTTAGCTTGCAGGAAATTGAGCTAATTTTCCAAAGCATCTGACGTGATTTTTATAAAACTTTCACCAATAAGTATTAATAATTCGATGCAAATATCTGTATGTGCGATAGTGGCAACACTATCTAGAATAGCATGACAAGGGGATTTTGCTCCAGCTCGAAAAATAACAACTAACAGGCTAAAGGTTTCTTCGTCGCTTCTTTACTTTAGTCTACATACCGAAGCGACAGAAATCAAAAATATCACTTTATTTCCGTGTCAGTGTTTAGTTTTATGATTTGACCTTTTCTAAGTGTACATTTATTGTATTTATGGAAATAAAGAGTTTTTGATTTGATTTGATTTTCCAAAGAATTCGCGAGCACTCTCGGAAAAACTGCGGATACGCAATATAGATTATTTTTCTGTTCTTCCATTATCAATGTCTTTCAACCTATTCTCCAATTCCGGAAAATTGATAAAGTGAGTGGTTTTTAAGAACATGTAATGGCATTGTAGTGACACAGTTTAGCATATAGTAAGCGGCGCAAACGCTTTTCGATTATTCGGCGTTTTTACTGGTTAAGCCGATCGCCGTCAGTCACTCCTTAACCTGCCTAGTACAGACATATCCTAATTTAAGGATTATAGATTAACGTAAATGTATTTCATATACTTTTGTTAGCAGTGTCATTAATAGACTCAGTATAGTGCATTACCTCTTTTATATCCAACCAACCCAGAATAGATAAATAGAGGTACAGACATTTATAGTAAATACAAAAGCATCCTAAGCCAGCTGGACCCAAGCTTTGTGATAGGTGTCCAGGTCATCATGCCATCATTGAAAAAATAATCAAGATCCAAAAGTCTCTCTTAATTATCCATCACAGAATGGATCCCAAAAGACTGGACTGGAAACCATCTAATGGCAGACCAAAGCGTCGAAGGAAGATAAGACATACTAGCGAAACAGAGAAAAGTGGAAAGACGGGATGCCTTTGCCCAGCAGTGGAGCTAATAATATCTACACTCTACTTAGAGCACCTAAGTGAATGTGATACGTCAAAAGCATTTTTTATCCAGAGGTTGATTTTATGTTATTATTATTAATTCAATCGTAGCTACTCTAATTTATCAAAGAAACAGGATGCCTTTGCCCAGCAGTGGAGCAGATAATACCTATCATCTACACTCTACAGCGCCTAAGTGAATGTGATTTTTTCTTCAGAGATTTTATGTCATAGATTCAATCGTATCTACCTACTCTAACTTCAAAAAAACACAGGCAAGTCTTTATCAGAAATGCGGGCTGATTTGCCTTGTTATTTGGACCACAAACAAACTTGCATCACACTTTCAGAAACCACATTTTATCAACTCATTTAGGCCTATTACCTGCATATTTATAGCTTCATTATTTATTTCATAATATCCGTGTCAGTTCATATCATAGTACATAGAAGGTTCCTATGTCTGTCATTACTTGATGGATATCGTGGCTAAGTGCCAAGCGGGCTTTCCTAGAAATCTGCATTATGTTGGGGGTCTGCCAAGAATTCGGAGCCGGCTGTGTCAAGGGCCTCACTATATCTACCAAAATAGGATAGACGCCCTTTAGCGTGTGATGCTGGCATAGGATTTGCACCACCCCAACTCTTCCCGGTGTCGTAGGAGGCGACTAAGGGGCACCCACCGGGGGGCGGGCAGCAGCGCCTCCTGCAGAACAGATCCAGCATGCCCATCGTGGGGATTATAGCATTAACCCCATAATATATAAAAGAGCCAAAGCCGCTTCATCCTATGTCCAGCAGTGGACTAGTAAAGGCTGCTGATGTGATGTGATAGACTTTGAAAAGGAAATCCTTTGATAGATTAACATTATGATTTACTGTTGTTTTCGTTTTCTATCATATCAGCTAAGTCATTAAAATTATCCTTGATCTAAACTAAAATAGAAAAAATCAGCTGTTTCTATGCGAGTAGTAAAGTAATGTACTGTATGGTAGGTAGTTTGTATACCTACATCATTATTTACAGTTTTATTTTCCTTTTTCAGATAACAAAGGACGGGATAAGGGACATTTAAAACACAGTTAGAACATAGAATAGTTTTAATTAATTATAATTAAATGTAAATAGGTATGTGTATATCGTAAACAAAACTACAGCACCAATAAATATCTCATTTTCACAAAAATATCAAGCTTTGTTTCTAACATTCAACAGTTATACAATGAAAAGGCAGTTGGAAATAAAATACGAACAGTCTGTGGACTTATTATGATTTCTTAGGACACAATAGTGAGTAACACACGCTTGTAGTCGCCTTTCGTGTCATCCTGCGAATTACATTGTACTTTGTAGCGTTACATTACAGTTCATATTCTAATAACATGCTAAGCGTGACTCAAAAACACAAAAAATAATTTGCAGGTTTAAGCACATAATGTGACTAGAACATTCCTGAAGTCACCGGTTAGGTCGTCCTGAAAATACCGAAAACGCCAATTCAAAGTTAGCCAAACAAAATATAAAAAACTGGCCCATAATTTCTCGCTTCACAACGTGCATATATTAATCTAAACGTTAAATGACATAAATGTCTATAAAATGCAATTCAGTGCGGACTCGTTGATTTAAATGTTACTCCAAGCCTCGTCATACTGAGTTTTAAAAGCGGAGGCCTAGTAAGCCATCGTAGAGAGGAGATCGCCAAGGGATCCTCCTACGTCGTCCTGAAAAAATCGCAGTTCTTCAAAAACTAAACAACAATTTACAACACCGAGGCTCACATGCAAAAGCGATACGGTGCGATAGCGTATGGCCGTGGGTAGAAAACGAAGCAAAATATACAGATCTTTTATATAACTACACCCGGTATTAAAACTAACTGAATATTGAAGAAAATGCTGCTCAACAGATCTACAGGCAGTCTAAAGTTTAATGTATAAGGAACTGTAAAGAGGAAGTGTTAAGAATGAGATTCGAGCAGCACCCTCTCCAATAAATAAAATAATAAACAGATCGTAATTGACGGAAACTTATAGAGTATTGGAATTTTGGTGGATATATTCGGTGTCCCACTCGCGCGCACATTTATGAGACAACTGTGAGTAAAGCCTTCTTGTAATCACCCGATGTGTCGCCCTGTAACCAAAATGGACCACTTTTTTTAGCTGGCTCTCTAAATGACATTTGTCACGAATCTTTGCGTCATTTGGTCAAAGTCATGAACTCCCAGACAATTTTTTTACTCCTGACTGACCCCAATTCATTAGAATTCTCAGTTCTTATCTTGGATATCAGAAACGACAATAATCGTTGTAAATAACATAAAACACAGACCCTGATAAATAATAATACACATTTTGTTCTGCAGGATTCAACCTTGTATGAACCTACGCAAATTACAAATAATGCATGCAATCAATTTCAAATTTCAATGCAGTGGTTATGTTAATCCACGAAAGACCCCGATATCCATGATAAAATAAACTGGATTAGTTTTAGTTAACTCAATTCCTACTAGACTAAGGACCAAGTAACACAAAAATTTACAACGCCACCCAAAGTGCCAGTATTAAATTTTTTGCAAAATTCGGTCAAAAGCAGTCGATTTTGAATCCCGAAGCACTTTTTTTTAGTTCATTCACTCATAGTTTCGCGGGATTAGCCACAAACTAAAACGAACACTTGTCTATATTTTTAGCTGACTCGTAACCTTGGAGGTTTTCTCAGAACTATTTGCTTTGCACTGTTGTATAGGAGTACATAATCGTTTTTAATGTAATAATATTATGATCATAAACTGTTCTTAGATCTGTATTTTCGCAAAGGTTAATATAGATTTTTATTTGTGAATGATTTGAAGATGGAGTGAGCACTGTACTGCATTTTAAGCACAGATGTGAAGTATCGAGTCGTAGAAATTATGGGTCAGTTATTAGTTAAATTAATATAGTTAAAATATTATTAATATTATACCCTTTGTAATGCATGTGTTAAATAATGGATTATAATATGTAGATTTAATATAATATCTAATAAATAATGATTAGGGGCATATAATATACAGATTACAGAGTTAATCAGTTAGTAGATCTCTGAAACGAATGAGTGAAAGTAAATGTTAAAGCTGATGGTTATTATCTAGCTACAATATGCAAGTTAGATACAATAATTGCATACACAACATCAATATTAGTAACACAGAAGCTCTCTACAAACACATAGACTACACATAAATTAAATACAAAATCTACAAAATTACCATCCGAAAAGTTACTTATTAGTTAAATATTTTTTTTAAACCATATAAAAATCCCATACTGGAAGCAATAACCCTGTTACATATAAACCATTCCGACTTGTGTAAACAGAAGCGACTTTTAGATTATATTGTTTTAGGTAAGAGTTCAAGTAATATTATATCCCATAACAATAAAGAAGTAACTTACAGAGATCCAGCTCTCGAGAGGTTTCTCGTATTTCTCAAGGAAAGCCTGCTTGATGTCTCCGAGGTCAATCTCGGAGCGGCTGACGATAATTCTGATGAGGGTCTTGTCGGTAGTTCCCATCCCCTTCATGGAATAGTACAAGCGTTCGGCGAAGAAACCAACTTTGCTCTTCACACATTTCACTGGAAAAATTGTTTGAAATTTACTAAAAATTTACTTACGCATTACTTTACACATTTTACTGGATAAATTAATAGGAATTTACTAATAATTTACCTACAAGCAATTTTATAAATTTTACTTTATTAATTAACAAAATATCTTCGCTATTTCAAGTAAAAAGAGTGGAGCACTAATTATGGCATTACATTAATTAATATTATGCATTCTTATGTGATTCTTATGCTAATAAGTATTTTATAGCTTATATAATTTTCTTGTCTTGTTACTAAGGCAGGTAAGTACCATAAAATATTATTTATAAATTGATTAGTGTTGTGCACAAATGTTGTGTTGACCGCTTATATTACCTACGTAAAAAACCAAACTCGACCACAATCATACAAAAAATAATTGTCAAAATGAGTTTCGTGATAATGCCAGAAAAAGTGAACACAAGGTTAAAATGCATTAGTTTCCTGCTACATGGCCTTGTGAGGCCTTGGTTAGATCATTGTTTCGGAGCGTGGTGCGTACAGGTTGGGAAATTTTTAGTTCCACTTCTGACTCATCTAAAAAACTCGAGTTCTGAACACTCTATAAAATCAAAAAAAATTGTACTTATTTCATTCTAAGTTCACAAGACAGTAACAGGAAAATAAAAAAATTATAATAGGTAGGAAATTCTATTATATGATTTATTATTTAAAGTACATAGGTAGGTACTTAAAATAATACATCATTTATTTCTATGACCTCATTGCATCATCAACGAGTTTTACTGGTAAGCACTTAAAGTTTGAATACAATAATTATATCGGATGTAAAATAATATAAATTGATTCCGTTTTATTACTTTTAGGAATTACATATAGACGAAGGTACCTACCTATTTTCAAATACTTACAAACTCTACAAAACAGCGTAATGATGAGGACTCGAAAGCCCAACAATTTTTTTATTTTTTCGTGCAATTATAGCAGTTTTAACTTCAACTGCAAAAAGTGTAAACTCATCCTTCAATCCTTGTGTTTTTATACAATCCTTGTGTTTTTTAAACAATCCTTGTTTTTTTATACAATATACTTTATTCTATCGGAAGTGAGAGTGTTTCGACCAGAGCTTACCTTACGTTCATTAATTACGCTGTTTTGCAAAGTATATATAAAGTATTAGTATAAGAAAATAGGGATATCTTCTTTCGTCTACAATTCCTGAATACATGTAATAGGTACCTGATATAATGTTATATCCGTTATAATTATTTCTATAAATAATTATGGTAGGTATACTAGTTTATGCCCGCGGCTTCGCACGCGTTGTTACTATGGAAACGTTTAAAGGTGATTTCTATCCCATGGGAACTGATTTATGGGATTAAAAGTAGCCTATGTTTGATTCCAGGATTAGAATTACCTGTGTGCAAAATTTCAGCTTGATCCGTTCAGTAGTTTTGGCGTGAAGAGGTAACAAACATCCATCCATCCAAACTTTCGCATTTATAATATTAGTTGTACAGTACAAAAGATTAACTTACCAATAGCGAGCATGCCCTTTTCTACACTTCCAGAGAACTCTTTCTTGATGGTTTCCTCGATGTCCTTTCCAGTCAGACCCTCGTATTCAGCGAAGATCTGTAAGCAACGGTGATCCATTGAGTATTTTACTTTCCTGACGGTTGTTTGACAACCGTTTCGATTCCCGCCTTGGGACAAATGTTTTTACGACCTACAAATATTTGTTCCGGGTGTTCTGGGTATTTTCTATGTATGGTAAAAATATCTATCTTTGAATGTATTGAATTATATACATCAGTCATCTAGTATCCATAACACAAGTTTTGCTTAGCTTGGGGCTAGATGCTGCTGCGTAGATTGTCCAGCATTATTATTTATTTATTATTATTATTTATTGTGAGGGTGTTTCTGGGACCATCGTAAGTTTCGTTTACAATTTTTTTTATATGTGTCGGAGTTACCTCTCTAACATTGTATACCAAACCTACGTCCACAATAATGTATGAGGGCACCACAGGCCTACTAAAAAAATTGGTATTAAAATTGGTACCTACTCTAATTAGGTGTACGGTGTACATCAATTGGCCAAAACGAAACACGCAATTTCGTGTTGGAAAATCAAAATAGGCCCGGGGGCCTATTTTGCAGAACCATCGGAAGGTAGTTTAACTTATTTTTAAATTTTTATTCTAAATCTGTGACTTTATACTATTTTGTTTTTCACAAGGCCTTTTTATAGCCGATAATTTTGTTATGCTTTATTATTTATCTTTTTTTTATTTCAATAGCCTTTTTATTATTATGATGCTTAATATGAGTATGTACCTACCTACTTAAAATTTTACTATTCCAAGTGATCTGTGTGTTCCTAGGCTACGGCAAAATAAACTTAAAATAAGGGCTTTTTTGTGTTCATTATACTTCCAAACATCATAATGATAGACTATTAAGTATACTAAGTTCTTTCTAAATAGATGGATATTGAATATCACAACCACTAAGTAATTTACCTGAGTAAACAAATAGAATGGTGTAGGTTACAGACTTACAGACCTAGATTCTTAAACAAACACACTACGTGTTTGTTGTATGTAGATATGTCACTGTTAGATACATTTGCATGAGACTCAGGGACGTCAATCATACATTCGAGAGGTGTCTGTTGTGTGTAATGTGTTGTGCTAAGCGATATAATTAGTATCAATGAGTCAAGAAAACCTATAGGTTTCTACGCTGGCATTGTTTTTAGATGAATCAGTTTCGAAGAATGAGTAATTTTATCGCTTTAAACGCCTATATTTTAATTCATAAGCCATCAGTAAGTTTTATAAACATTCCTACTTTGAACAGGTTATTAAATTTTAACTATCTCTAATTTATAGGTAGTTAGGTACTTATTGACTCGGTCAGGGCGCAGTAAGATAAGTATTTGGTTTTTATTCACAAAGAAAATACAATCAAATAATAGAAATAAATTAGGTAGAACTAGTATTTACAATTGAAACAATTGAGCTAGCTGTAGACGGTTGCAAACAATCTACAATTCAGTTCGCTCAGTATGCATTTATGTAAGGTAAAACCACTTTGATATTTTAATGCTATGGCGCGGGCGCTCATTACGGGAGGCCTATATCCAGCAATCGGTGCATTAAAATAGGCTGATGATAATGAAGTCGTACCTGTCTCAGCTGCTGGTAAGACCGTGTGATGAGAATGGAGTTGAAGACCGACTCGTCAGTCCCCCACTGCCCCTCGCCCGCGGAGGCCAGGGCTTCGGCGTCGGCCTTCGCAGCGCCTTCGTCGACGCCTTGGTTCTCATCGCGGTTGGCCATGCAGAGAGACACGCAGAGTCGCTTGAAGTGGCCCGAGGTGTCGCCTTTCAGGTCGGATTCTAGACTCTTGTTGTACACTGTTGGAAGAATTATTATTATGAGCATAAAATTTTAAAAAAATTGTTCAAAGAAAAATAAGGCTAGGGAAACATAGGTAGCAATAACTCGGTAATTTGACAAAAAAAGTGTAATACAGTTTGAGAAACTTAATGAAGTAGGCATGTTTTATAAGCTAAGGGCCACCCAGGTCTTAATACGTTTTTTTGATACAGCAGGATGCTTAAACTTTATTATAAAAATTTGTAAACAACAAACAGTTGCAGCTAGAAATATTTTGTAACGCGCGATAGCAAGGCCAATTATTCACGGTTATTCCCAGAGAAACTCTATTTAGTATTATTGAATTTGTAGCCGTAGTGCTCAATAATATGAACAACGGTATCATATTTCGTACTTAAAAAAACAAAATAATGAAATCGTAGACTGCTGCAGATAGATTTTATATTTTTTCCTGAATAGCCGTGTTGCCCTCCACAAGTACCTGCGGGATTATCCATTAATTACCTGACACCCTGTATATTAGAAATAAGTTTATTTAAAAAAAAATCTAGACCTCTTTAAGGTTTACACAAGACCAAAAAACCTCCGACCCAACGATAAACTAGATATAGGTACCTTTCTCTAAACCTCAAATGTTTCACTCAGGACCCTACTACGCCATGTCTATCAAAATTATAAAATTAAATTCCTTCAGAAATATGTACAAAATGAAACCAAAATAAATAAGTTTTTCTCTCTTGAAAACATTCCTAATCAAACTAGTTTTTATTCTCTACAAGAGTTTTTAGATTTCAAATTTCTTTCTTAAAATTAAAACTTTAATAAGGATAGATAAAGCCTATTTGTAACTATTAAATTATAAATATTTTTGTGCCTAGAATAATTAGAATAAAACATTCGATTAAAAGTATTAGCCACCTAGCAAAGCCTCCACACACAGAAATCGTGACCGGGCCGGAGGCCAAGGCGTGCGGGTTTTAAAGCTGGCTTTTGACTATGGGATATAATATAAATTACATCTTGTGCTATAAATTACATCCCGCGATTGCTGTTCACACTGTAAGATATATATTTTGGAACACACATGATCAGTTTACACGTCTGCACACGAACGCCAACATTCAAACTGAGGGCGAGGCAGGGGGAGGCGCGGTGTCCGGGGACGTGAGGTAAAATATACACCTTCAAATGACCTTCAAATATCGCTCACTCGGTCGAAAAAATATTTATAGTTTGGGATGTAATATATATTATAGCACAGTGTAAACGGTCCCATACAAAATGTATGGTGAGCGATAAAATATTATATCTCAAGATGTAATATATATTATATTATATCCCATAGTGAAAAGCCGGCTTAATGCGTGAATTTATATGAGAGACTACACATACACCGCCGGGCGGCGTGTGTGTGTAGTCTCTCATATAAATTCGTATGATACAACCCGCACGCCTTCGCCTCCGGCCCGGCCACGGTTACTGTGTGTGGAGTGGAGGCTTAAAATGTTGCCGTGTCCTATCAGTGTTCATGAAACACATTATCTTTATGCATAGATATAAAAACCGTTTTTTACATCTATGTCTATAAGATCCCATGTACAACATATTTGCAATAAAAATATTGAGTATCCATATTTAACTGCCGTTGCTGCTAGCGCAACACAACTATTAGTTTTATTTTCCTGGTAATGAATAGGTAGAATGATAATCGAGTCATTTATACTATTAACTATATTAAAGTACCAACTGTGTGTCGAAAGACCTTACTAAATGCACTGAAAACTTGATAATTTACGAGCGTTTCGAGCTGGTAAATTGGATCCTATGTAAACAATTATGCAAGCCAGAATACCAGGCCAGCGCACCAAATAATAAAAAACACCCTATGTAATGTTTGCCTAGCGACACTGTCACCACCATAGCCGAATTCGGTTTGATTTCAACTAATTATTTTTTAAAAGAAAAATACCTGCCTATAGATATAGGTACCAACCTAATGAAAGCCATTCCAGTCACGAATTCTTACGATAATAAAATGCTAATAAACTCGTAACTTTGTATCCGTGAGTCAGAATAATTGTAATCATTCCGTCATGACCTCAAGGGTCTTTGACGCGTCATTGATAAAAAAACGTTGATACCGTGTGAAACGTGCCTAGTTTTGAATAAAGGACAATGGGTCGTAGACAAAGTGACGGGAAGAAAAGATCTTAAAGGTCGTAGCACACGTATCAACTCGAGCCGTTCAGTATTAGGTATATGAAACTCCCCACTGCAACGCACACTAATCGAAATCGTTACGTACGTAATCGCCTCGCCTCGGGACATGCTCACGAACCGCGGTGCGGTGCGGGTTCTCCGTACCCTAGCTTACGGCGACGCGAAAGGCGATGCGGTTACGATCCTTTCCCGAGTTGATTGATACGTGTGCTACGACCTTTAATCGAAAAGTAGCTTTAATTAATGGAAATTGAGTAAAAAATCCATTCTAGGCATCATCTTCACTTTCATAAATAAGTGAGATGGTGGTCAAAAGCTGTAGATACCATTATTCCTCCTATTTGCACGCCAGTAATGGCAAAACATGTAGGTCATCCCTTTATATTTTAACATAATTGCATGCTCGCACCATGTTAATACTCATGTTTTATGCAAATAAATGATTCTTATTCCTATTATCAATAAAAAAATACACGGTCATATATTGAATCCTAGGATAAGGTATGGGCGGGTTGTTTACAAACTTTTCTTATCGAATTTGGCTGAAGTACGTAGGTACCTGTGGACGTCTTTCGGCTGAAATGGTGATGAAGTAGGTACCAACCAAAAAAAAAAAATATTTACCATCATTTGAGTTTTGAGCTTTCCAATGGCGCATGAAACTGAATAAGTCTCTCTTGTTTTGGTATTTTTTTTGTGTAATTGATTTTTTTGTATATTTAATATAAGTTATAATAGGTATTTGTAATATTTTTTAAGTCTGTTATGTACTGTGTAAGTAGCAAATAAATGATTGTCTATGTCTATGTCTAATAAATCATGGTAAATATCCCGTTAAAAATGACTTTAGTGTTAATAACCATGATGGATTTAGAAGTTTTAATGAAGTAAAACTCACATTGCTCATAAAAAGCGGAGATAGTACGGATGCCGTAGTTGGAAAGTGTGCAAAGGATCTCGATGATGGCTTCCTCGTCAGTGCCGACGCCCGCGACAGCGTCATGAAGCTCCTTCGCGTAGAAGTGAGGCAGCGGCGTCATCAGGGCAATGATGACGTTCTCGAGGTTTCCACCGAGTTCGCTCTTCAGTTCGCTGATCAAGTCCTAGGGAAGAAAATTAGAAGTCAATTAGTTTTCTACTGCCCGCGGTTTCGCAAGCGTTTTTTCAGACTAAAAAGTAGCCTATTTGTTATTCCAGGTCCAGAACTTTATATTTGCAAAATTTCAGTTCGATCTATTCGTATAGTAGTTTTGGCGTTGTTTTTAGGCAAACTTCTTGTAAACAGCACAAAATTTCGCTTTTATAATATAAGGATGCTGGATTTTAAGCCATCTTTTACTCAGAAACCACGCAACAGCCAACCAACTGCAATTACCCTAAGTAAGTAAGAGTTTGGATGCCTTGATAATTCTATCCCCAAACATTGTTTATTGTTTATATATTTATTGCATTCAGAAACATACAGGAATCTCCTGTTGCCCGGACTCTTAAGAGACCGGTGGTGGTGTCCTTAGGAGCTCTCCCCCCCCCCCCACTTACACACTATGATATCTACCTAAAGGTAAGTATCAGAATTCACAGCACTTACTTAGAGACATTTAATTATTATTACGTAAGTACCTATTTAACTAGTTTAACTTTTTATAGTAGGTAATTAACTTTAAGGTCATTATAAATGTATAGGTACTCCCATAATTTAATAATGTTATGCCAAGGAGGCGGGCGATGCAGCAGATCCACAGTTTTAAACTTTTACTGTCTCATCGTTCATTCGTAACTAATCTATTGTGTATCTTTAAATTATTTTGTAATTGTATTCATGTCCATTACAACGTGTTACAATTTTTAGATAGAATCTACATGAATCCTTTAAGCGCGTTGCAACATTCTGAGTCAAGAGTTAATAACAAAAATAAATATTTTACATACTTTCAAATTACCATTTAAAAAAACGTTAGCACCGACAGTTCGGCAACACAGATCAAATAATACCTACCTACCTGAGATCGTGTTCGCCAATTGAATAACGAGTTTAAATTGAAACATTTACGCTGGAGGTCGACCATTGTCGATAGACATGGATCAGAATTGGTGTTCGATGAGCTTTAACATTGACACCAGTATCTACTTTATAATTATCCTCAGATTTGAATGTAAGCGGGTTAACTACGAACCTAGTTTTTGTTGGAAGATTACCAACGTTTCATTCCTTAACGAGAGATTTCTTCAGGGTGAGGTCTAGGTTTATTAGAGATCAGATCACGGAAGTGAGTGGCAGAGATAGACCATTCCTCTCTATTCCATTATCTTTGTCTTTCTTTATTTTTATTTTTGTGTATTAACATGAATTAATTGTCCATAAGAACTCTATGTAACATCTTTTGTAGGATACAAAATGTATTTTACATGGGATAAGCCACTTACTCTTGAAATACAGTATATATACTAGTTCGGGTGTCTATGAATTAATGTAGATTATTGTTTATAACTCGTTAAACAATATATCGAAAACGGAAAATAAGTGCTTATTAGTAACTGATTACAAAACAGTGAAGAAAATTGTTTTTACGAAGCTGGTTACGAATCAGTTAGTTACCAATAGCAAAGTAGCTGTAGGCTTGTTTACTTGTGTCAAATAAATGAATTTCACTTTACTTTAGGTTCATAGTTAACCCGCTTAAATTCATAATGATTTCGTCAAACTACCAAAGTTTTATAGTAAAATCCTCTGATAGGTACCTATACTTAGCAACTCATTCAGAGGAACATGTGCTTACTGACCTCTAGCTACTGACATTTAGCCCACTAATAAAATAGCCTAAGTGGTCTGTATAAAAAACATATTAATTGTTTTCTATGCGTTTTAACACATAGAAAACAATTAATAAATATGTTTGTACTTGACCAAAAGACAATTCTTGCACAAATAAAGAACCTCTAACTAAAGAGTAGCACAAAAATTTGGAGGCCTATACACAGTAGTATGAGAAGACAGCATTATGCAATGTTAATATCATCAACTACGCAACTGAGTTTTATGGAACTAAACTAAGTATAACAAACACCTGGGTTGGGTACCTTGCCTCGGTTCGCCGTGCACCTTTTGTAAACAATGATAGATAAGATAACATTGACAATGAGACATTACAAGATACGTTATTTATAGTAAACAGTACCTTGTAAAACACTTGTCTTCACGATTATCACCAGAGATAGGAATAGGTAGTGCAATTTAGGGTTGTTATATGATTACCTACTTGATAACTTTACCTCAAATATTATAAACTAGTTTATGCCCGCGGCTTCGCACGCGTTGTTTCTATGGAAACATTTAAAAGTGTCTATCCCATAGGAACTGATTTATGGGATTAAAAGTAGCCTATGTTTGATTCCAGGATCAGAATTAACTGTATGCAAAATTTCAGCCCGATCTGTTCAGTAGTTTTGGCGTGAAGAGGTACCTACCTAACAAACATCGATCCATCCATACATCCAAACTTTCGCTGTGTGGTGTGAAGTGTGAGTGTGAAATATTAGTGTGATGGTATGGATACGCCACTCGATTTCTAATTCTGAGAAATTAATATTATACGTAATGCGGTAACTACTTTCAATAACATATAATATGCTAAATAATAAAATTAATTTGTGCTACTGAAATCCAATTCAGTAGTACAAAGTCAAATCAGAGGTCCGGTATACAAAATCCAAATGGTCACACACAGAGATCAAATCAGTACACAAAACAAGCCACGGTGTCGTTAAAATACTCAAAGAAATCAGGTACCTACCTAACTTAAAATTGCAACGTTACAAAGCTTAGATTCAGTTCTGCACTGGATTTTAGTTTATGGTCCTTCGTTCGTAGAATTTTAACAACCCCGGCCTATCGTAAAATTCCGATACTGAAGTCGGGTCTTGCGGTTTATTTTATGGAAAACTAACTTCTGCCTGCGGCTTCGCACGCGCTTTTCAAGTAGCCTACGTTCGTCCCCGGGATATTGTTTACCTTCCTGCCAAATTGCATTATGATCCGTTCAGTCGTTTAGGCGTGAAAAGGTAACATACAGACAATTAGACAGACTGAAAAGGTTAAACATTCGGTTTTATAATATTAGTATTAATTATCTGACCTAAAAATCGACGGTTAAAGAAAAACCAAATAACTATAGTTTTGTGAGATTTTTTCCTACCAACGCGATGTATCTATTGACATAACCTAGTGCTTCCAATAGACCCTATACACTACACATAATAGATTATCTGACCTTAAAATCGACAGCTAAATAAAAACCAAATAACTATGGTTTTGTGAGATTTTTTCCTACCAACGCGATGTATCTATTGACATAACCTAGTGCTTCCAATAGACCCTATACACTACACATAATAGATTATCTGACCTTAAAATCGACAGCTAAATAAAAACCAAATAACTATGGTTTTGTGAGATTTTTTCCTACCAACGCAATGTACCTATTGACATAATCTAGTGCTTCCAATAGAAATAATATCGAAGATGTTGAAACCTAACGATACCTACCTACCGGTCTCTCATAAAATCAAGCAGAACAAATTAGGAATTCCAAGTTGAATAAGTAAGACTTTGGCTCATGAATCATTGGCATCATTGAGGAAGCGGTTCCTGGTTGAATTGAAGCAAGTGAATCAACGATGACTAACTGACGAAGGTGATTGAAGGCAAGGCCGACCTGACTTGATCATTTGAACTCTCAATAACCAAGGTAAAGTAACCATATTACCAAACTACAAGGCTCAAAATGAAATGAACCGATTTTTAATCATGTTAATCGCTTACCATTAAGGTATTGCATCACCGTTTAAAAAGGCAGGCTGTTTACTTCCATTTTCCTCCACTATCTTTACCTACTTCATGTTACTCATCTGTTTGAACTTTCTGTCATTGGTTGATAGCGAGAGAGAAAACAAGTTTGAAATATTGTTGGATGTTTTTGAAGCAAAAATATAACCTACTCAATTAGCTTTAATCTGAATATTCTATGCAAATAGGTCTAGGCAGTTTTAGAAATTGGTGTCACTTTCTAGCTCTTAGCAACCACTTACTTAGCGCTTGCAACTTGCATATTTTTAAAACAAGTAGGTATCCATTTACAAGATCTTGCTCTTTGGCTCGGTACAGTTCAGTTTGTATTCTGTTTTCCGTGTTTATGTCACGGAATTGAAAACAGAATCCGGGGATCAATTTGGCGGAGCATTCATACTATACTCTACAAGTCTACATGACAATATTTAATCAATTTTTATCAGATTGTCAGAAATACAAATCTAAGTTGATTTTGACCTAACCAACGATCTGTTTGAAATTTTAATCTCCGATTATAAAATCACAAGTAGACCGCGGGAAATCTCTGGATGCGGGCCGCGCTGGAAAGGCCTCCCCGTGGCGACCTTGACTCTTTGATCCACGAATTGGGCTACTGCTCTGATCATTACATTTCAAAGTAGAATTGGATGATAACGCCCAGTTGCGATATGGACGACATAGAAGCGGCTAGCAAGGGGCCGTGGTGGATCCCACAAGCTGCCTTCCGAAGCTATACCTATAGCAGTGGGTAAAATCTGTTGAAGAAAATGATAAAGGGTAGTTACCTTGCCATAGTTGGTCTTAAAGGTCTCAGCGATCTCGAGTCTCTGGACGATTCCGCGACGGCATAGCACGTCGATGATCGCTTTCTCATCAGTGCCGATTCCTTTCATCGCCTTGCGCAGGGTTTCGGCGTCGGCGACCGGGTCGAAAGGCTCGGCAGGGTACACCGTGGGGGTGCACTGTGGAAAAAGGTTTGATTATAATGACAAAATTAGGTTGGTATAGGTACCTATTCTACTTTTGGGCTAAGGGTTCCCTTGGTCCCTTCATGCATCTCGATCCTGAGCGTAGGTATATTAATATCAAAATTACCTTTTTAGAATTTCTACTCTATAGATACTATAAGTAGGTACTATTCCTACTCGCAACTGTTTTTTTTTGCAAAAATAACACATAAGTACCTAAAATAACCAATTATTAGGCCAATTACAAAAATTTTTTTTTTTGACAAACAAACATTTTAAATCGAAAATTAGTGACTCCGTACCTTACCTACGTAAGTGGGTACTTAGAAAGCATTTATTCGTCTCTCACAATAGGTGAGAAAAATAATTAAAAACAATAGAAAGAAAAACCCTTTTGTTAAAGGCTTTGGCTTTAGTGTTTTTAACCTAGCTAGATATAGTTTGAAACGTTTTAAAGCTTCAGTATAATTTTTATGAAACCGGGGCGGTTGTTGTTAATTAATTCATTAAATCAGTTCTTCTCGAAAACGTAGGAATAAAGTGGGTGTTGCTTCCCACGAAGACATACTTATTACTTAGCTAGACATAGGTACCTACCTATTTATATAATTAATCTACAGAACTGACCTTGACATCTTGTGTCTGTCGAAAAAAACTCGCGAACTAACCGCATTTGTATCTTCACCATACATTTAAGCCCAAAATAGGACGAGGCGAGGTAAGTACCTATCTATGGGTACACACGATGATGTCAGCCCAAATGGAACCCCATTTTACGTCAGACATAAAAGCTATTGGATTTCAACCCCTCTTGGTAATGCCCTTGGCATACTGAGTGGCTCTTTTGAGAAGTAGGGACTTGTCATGGCCACATGGGAATCATGGGCGTTTCCAAAAGTAGCTAAATGTAAAAACATCAAAAACCAAGGGCGTGATAGGTATTAAGCTTTACCTAGGTACCTAGTTTTTCTATGAGAACGATTAGGTCATTCAAGTTACTGCGAGCTAACTAACTGTGAGTAATCCAAGCACTAACAAATAAGTACCGACTTCGGTATTTAGGTTAGGTATATGACTCAAGCTTGGCTTGAAAGATTGCGCTGAATTTATCACCGAAATTTCAGGTTTTGTATATGGACTTAAGATACACAAATATAACTATAGGTACGGTCAACCTACCATACAACTTCTAAAACTCGCTTTTAAAGATGACATCACCAACCTAACGAAACTAAGTTGTAACCTATGTTGGTAAGTAGAAGGCTAAAGTTAAAACTTACCTTGTAGGGGTAGTACTGTTGTCCGCTCATTTTGAGATTCCTGTAGAACGAGAAAAACGTTAGAAACTGTCACGAAAACTAAAAATAAAATCTACCGGCTTCTAACAAACTCGGGAGATACCGCGCTGCACCGGTGTTAAAATTTACACCGCACTCACGTTTACAGAATACAAGATGCACTCTGCATTTAAGGTTCTAATATTTAATATTAAATAATCAGCAATAAAATATATTTTATTATTAAACTGATAAAAGTAAAGGAAAAATACCTACTTTAGTTTGTTAACGAGACACACCCAAAACACTACGGCACGGTTTCCGAAATAATCAGAGACTGGGTGGGTTCGGTTCGGTCGGTCGGTCGAACTCGACGCATTATGTTTTCCTTCTCCTTCTTTTAGGGATCGTCAACATTTGGCTCGCTGCGGTAAATTCCGATAATTTAAGTACCTACCTACATATTTTATGGACTTTTATGAGGTTGTGCTCGATAGTCGGTGGTTGGGCTATTAAAATATTGATGCATTTTTAGCCAGCGACTAGTGATGAAAGTACACTATAATAAGTATTTTGCTTTCGGTGGTAGCACTAGCTTAACAAAGCCGAGTTAAAAAAGCTTAACTTTCACAGTAAACTACTTACCTAGGTTTTTATAAGTACTTACATCGGTTATAGGTACATTAGGACTTACACATTCTGGGCATTGTTTTTTCTGATTCTATCGAACTTCAACTCTCGTGAAACGGAAGAAAACAAACGACTTTAAGCTGTTGCTTAGTATGGACACATTTTTTAAGTATTATGAAGAATAATTAATAAAAATGACTTAATAAAACACATTAGGTAAGCTAAATTGAGCTAAGAACTTATAAACGGTTATGCTAAGATCGTACCGAGTTGTTTCTGAAAATCTGCTAGGTACCTACCAGGGATGTTACGGAGCTCCGACTCCGATTCCGATATGTCGGAACTTCCGATTGATACTACACCTTCGGTTCCGACTTCGGTTTCGAAACTTTCAATCGGAGGTTTTAATCGGAACTCACTCATTTTAATTAGTTATCTCTTAGATTCTGATTTTGACAATGAAGCTGAAAACAAGTGCGATTTGGAACTACTTTATTGAAGTTTGTGCAGATATAGTCAAAAGATATTTCACGAGAGGCAGTCGCCTACTTTGTTTAAATGTCATTTTAAGTCTGTGCATGCTACTGAATACGAAGAATTGATCAATTAGAAACTGAAAAGATATATAGAGTACAGCCTTCGACTACAAGAAACTTTGATGAAGAATCAAAAATGGTGTAGTTCTGATGCTAAATAGGTAGATGGAAATAGACAGATTGATTTCTGAAGTGATAGCTTTGCAAGATCCTCTTCAATTTCGTTGAAGGTATTGGATTTCGGTGACTTATAAAGCTAATTGTGTCGAATTATCAAGGGGAAGACAGTTTTTTACCGAATATGTATATCTGGCGGCACATAAAATAAATGATCTATTGAAACAATAAGAGAAAATCCTGCGCCTACTGGTGCAGCTGCTGCAGGAATATATCTGCCATCACCTTCGAATCCGCTTCCGCTTCCGACTCCGGTTCCGGTTCCGATTCCGACTCCGACAAACCAAATTTTAAAACTCCGACTCCGACTTCGTTTCCGTTAAACCACCTCCGTAACATCCCTAGTACCTACATGAACATTTTATTTAGTTTCTTTCATGAAATGTTTAGGACGCCTGCCCAACACAGGTTACTAGCCGGCGATGACATCATCGAGACCGAGAGACGCCGGTGTCTACCGATCGGTAAACCAACAACTGTAGGCCACAGCTTTTAGTTCCACGTATATTGCGATTATTGAAGTTGCACACAAAACATCGGCTCAAAATTCTTAAAACCTCATTTATGGTTTTGGTCACTTGACCCCCGAATTAAGATCGAGTACTTATTTGACGTTCGATATATCAAAAAAGTATCTACCCGCATTTTATCTACAAACTAGTTTATACCCGCGGCTTCGCACGCGTTGTTTCTATGGAAACGTTTTAAGGTTATTTCTATCCCATGGGAACTGATATACCTAAGGGTTAATAATCGTCTATGTTTGATGCCAGGTTTAGACTTACCTACCTGTATGCAAAATTTCAGCCAGATCTGTTTAGTAGTTTTGGCGTGAGAGGTTACAAACATCCATCCATCTATCCATCCATCCAAAACTTTCGCATTTATAATATTAGTGTGATGAAGTTAATTAGGTACCTTACCTAGTATGAAATGAAAAATGTTTCATTCTCTACTCTACGCAACCAATACGCTACGTCACCGTATAAAAATAGCTTATTATACCCCGATTAAGTTTATAATGAGTGCTTTGTCGTCACAGATCTTATTCACGATTGAGATCACAACTTGCAGGAAATAGTGAATCATCCAACGGAAGACCTTGTAGACATCATCATCAGGTACAGTCAGCCTAATTTCAAGCTTACGGGACTTAGGTCGATAGTTCATAAATTCACAGTCTGAGGAAAATTAAGAACAAAATCTATATATATAAAAGAAAGTCGTGTTAGTTACACCATTTATAACTCAAGAACGGCTGTACCGATATGGCTGAAAATTGGTGGGGAGGTAGCTTAGAGCCAGGAGACGGACATAGGATACTGTTTATAAAAAAAAATTGGCGTACTTTTAAGGCAAAGCCTAACTTAGATAATAGGCTACTTAATATACCGAAAATACGCGTGCGAAGCCGCGGGCGGAAGCTAGTTAGTTATAATTATAATGTATCTAGCTATTTAATGGGTATTTATCGCGTTTATTTTCCTAGGGATTTTTCCCGACGTTTCTACAGGTTTACACACTGTCGCGTCGTGGTCACGGGATGACAAAGATCTAAGCACGAAATTTGAAATTAGGCTATTTTCTCATTACCCTAATTTATAATTCCGTGGATTTAAGTAATACTAAGGCGCCGAGTGCCAAATTCAATTAAATTGAGATTGGAATGAATTCGATAGTTTTGAGGAGTAAATAGCACCCAGAGCGATTTTAAAACTGCAGTTTGCGTACTTATCGATAAATTTTTAACCTTTGTGTAAAATATAAGTATTCACCAAGGAACTTAATGTTATTGCCAAGCACAATAGCTAAATCGGTAGACTTATATCAATTAGACTACTACCTACCATTATATATATCAATAATTCATAGTTGCCTTCTTATGTCCATATTCTGTAACTCTACTTTTTCTTGCATGTATAGCGAGCAATCCTATTTCGCTGCCTGCTTCTGCGTCGGTAGGCGGGGCTTCCCCTCGCCGTTCGGCTCGGGTGCGTGCGCGACGTCACGTGCGCCAGCAGTCGTAAGCAGTCACCAAAGAGAGCGTACGTCGCCTCGCCCGCGCACACGATACCTACCTATTTTGTTACCTATTCTATATCTTTTTTGTGAGTTTAATGGTGTTTTATATTAATATACGGGATTAAATTGAACGTTCGTCTTTAGCTCAAAACCCTATCCTATAACTGGCAGCCTAACGTGGAGCTGAATCGTAAACTTTTACTGTGCCGAACATTTGCGTTTGAACTCGGAGCCTACCGAAATAGTGAAGATAGTGAATAGTGAAATACATTCCTTCTTAGTGACTACCTATGTTCGTGCGGTACCTTGTCGCGAGTGTGCTACCTTATTCGACCTAGCAACAGTAAAACACGGACGTTTTCGATCCTAACACCCCGCACCTCTCGCTCCCCGGAATAATCGCGCGCGCACGGAATAATCGAGAACTTTCGCGATGTGTCTTCGAAGTTACGCGGTTATTGTGCATAGCAACACGGTTTCGTGACAGGTATTTTGTTATACCTGAACCAAGTGTGTAATACGAACTCAAAAGTGAACAGTAATAGGTACCTACCTACTTTGCTTGTGCGTCAGGTACGGTAACTGTAGGTTTTGTCGCTCAGGTTACTCACGACTCGGTAACCTGAACCTACATGTTACAGACTCGAAGTGAACTTTGGTGTGCTTAATTAATTAGGTTTCGTGGTACTAATTCTAGGTTTTGCTGCAGGTTACCTATCTTTAACCTGAACCTAGGTACCTAACTATCGTTACGGACAGTGTGAACTGTGTATGCGTGTTAACGTAAACAATATAGGTACACCTACCTATTAATAAACAAACTGTGTTTAGACCAAACGTGTGTAGGTATTTCGGACAAACTTTTATCTTAGTGTAAATAAATACCTGTTGGTCCTGTCCTGTTAAATCAGTGATTGTTATTGTTTTGTCTACGGTACGGATACCTACTTTGATACTTTGGTGACTCATGTGATTTGTGAAATAGTGCTTGCTTACCAACCAAACTGTTTTGTTGTCGCGTACTTAATCGTGAACAGTTTGTGCCTATTTGTATTGTGTACCTACCTATACATTTGTTGATGAACAGTGCATGGTATTGGACGGTTGAATATTTTGTGACTTTTCCCGCCAATTCGTATGAACTTTTCACGTGTTTTTGTTGAACTTTTGTGTTATAATGATGTTGAGATCGCGAAACGTGAGCCCGGCTTCGAGGGTTGATAATCCGTCTGAAGAAGTGACGCCGCCGCCTCCGCCCGCTGCTGGCGCCGCGCAAGCGCAGAGCTCGCTTAGCGTTAGCGACGATGACGCTGCTCCGCATGCACCACTGCTGGCGCAGCCTGATGCTGCCGCCGCAGCTGGCGTTTCTGCTGCCGCCGTGGGCGCTCCCGCCGCCGCCGCCGCCGCCGCCGCCACTGCTGGCGCAGCGGCCGCTCCAGTCGTAATGACGACCGATCAGCTGTTGTTGCTGATTAACAGGCTAAGTCGCAGCGATCCTGTAAGTACTCCCACACCTACTTACTCAGGAAACTTCGCGAAATGTACTGCGCGATTCGACGGTGATAAATCCAGTAACGTACAAAGCTTTATAGACTCCGTGTTAACTTATAAAGACTGTGTTGGCGTGGAGGATCATATCGCACTCCGTGGATTTCCCATGTTATTGACGGGGTTGGCCGCTACATGGTGGCAAGGAGTCAAGGATTCTACCCTGACATGGCACGATGCTATGGAGGCTTTGAAGCAGACGTTTGGACCAAGATTGCCGCCGCACAGAGTTTACAGATACATTTTTGAACGAGAACAGCGCACGGACGAATCCACAGACTTGTTCGTCTGTCATCTCAGAGCATTATTCGCACAACTGCCGCCTTTCACACTTTCTGAGACAGTGCAGTTGGATATGTGTTATGGTCTGCTACACCGACGGATTCGTGAGAAAGTACCTCGTTCTTCTTTCGACAATTTCGGGGATCTATTAGCGCAAGCGCGTCGCATCGAGGACATCTTCGACGAGACCCGCCCGCGCACCTCTGCAGAGAGCAAGCCGTCGATTTCTTCTTCCGCTACGGTCACAAAGCCGTCGCCACCAGCTGCGCCTTCACCGAGCAATCACAAGCCTCGACCTCACTGCAATTACTGCAGGCAGTACGGACATATGAAGGAGGCCTGCCCGCGATTGGCTAACAAACCGAAGAAGGATACCAAAGATGGTGCTGATGAAGGAGAGCAACGCACAGCTACGTCTACAGTGACGTGTTTCGGGTGCGGAGCGCCCGGCGTTATCCGTTCTAACTGTCCAACGTGCAAAGAAAACAAGAATGTTGCCGCGAGTAGTTCGATTCAATCGGTTTCCGCGAGTAGTTCGTTTCAATCGGTTTCCGCGAGTGTCGACAATATTGATTCCCGTGGTAGGCCAGTGTTAAGTGTTGAAATCAATGGTGCCGTAGGCAAAGTCCTAATAGACACTGGAGCTAAACATTCGGTAGGGAGTGAGAGCTTAAGAGCTCACTTAGTTAAGACTGGTCATAGTTTTAAAACACTATTTGCTGAATTTAAATATGCCGATGGCCGTATTTCTTCTCAAAATGTAGAAATAGCACGTGTTATGGTCACGGTACGAAAGGTAGAACTATATGTAGATTTTGTGATGTTACCTCAGGCCACTGAAAGTTTACTAGGAATGAACTTTTTAGAGGATGCTGGCATGGTTTTAAATTTCGATGAAAATGTTTATTATATGAGGTACGATAAGACGCCTTACCCCATTATTTTCGAGAACAAGCAATCGGTGCTTAGTTGTTCGTCTGTGGGTCTCCGCGAGGATGAAGGAGCACATTTGAATGCGGGTGATCGGGCGAAGCTGTCTGATCTCCTGAATGTGCATGAGGACATTTTCACTCCAGGGGGAGGACCAACACAGTACGCCATACATCATATAGATACGGGCGATGCGAGGCCAATCGCTTGCCCGCCTTATAGAGCAACGCCAGCCAGAAAAGAAATAATAAGGAAAGAAATAGAAAAGATGCTAGAAGAAGATATAATTGAAGAAGCTGAATCCGAGTGGGCTGCACCTGTGGTCTTGGTACCGAAGAAGAATGGTGAAACTCGTTTCTGCGTAGATTACAGGAAGTTGAATAGTGTCACGCGTACGGATAAGTACCCACTTCCAGTAATTGATGAGCTATTGCAGAGCACCAAAGCAGGTTGTGTGATGTCCACCATCGATCTCAAAGCTGGATATTGGCAGATATTGGTAGCACCTGAAGATCGTCATAAAACTACTTTCACATCGCCTTTTGGGAACTTTTCTTTTAAGCGTCTCCCTTTCGGACTTAAAAACGCTCCATCCACCTTCCAAAGACTGATTGATAGGATGCGGTCTGGCTTAAAAGATGTTTGTGTGTTAGCTTACCTTGATGATCTACTTGTTATATCACCGAATCTGGACCAACACTTGAAGGATTTGAAGCAAGTGTTTGAACGTCTTCGTCTATTCAATCTGACGGCGAACCGCGCTAAGTGTGTCTTTGCTAGAGACCAGGTTACGTACCTGGGACACGTGATCTCTTCTCGTGGGATTGAAGCTGATCCCACAAAAGTAGAAGCCGTACTAAAAATGAAGCCTCCAACGAACGTTAAGGAACTGAGAACGTTTCTTCAAACCTGCGCATGGTTCCGTAAATTCATTGAAAAGTTTTCAGACGTAGCCCGTTGTTTGACTGACCTTACAAAGAAAGACAGACGCTGGGTCTGGGGGGAGAATGAGCAAAAGGCGTTTGAAGAACTAAAGTCACGCCTTTCCACTAGTCCTATTCTACGCCAACCAAACTTCGAACAACCGTTTGTCTTGCGAACTGATGCCAGCGCTTATGCTTTAGGTGCCGTATTAATGCAAGGAGAGAGCCCGAAAGAAGAAAGGCCAATCGAATATGCAAGCAGATTGTTGACCTCCGCCGAACGCAATTATCATACCACCGAGAGAGAAGCGTTAGCAGTGGTTTGGGCGTTAGAAAAGTTTAGAGCATATGTAGAGGGATCGTGTGTACGCGTTGCAACTGATCACCAGCCGTTGAAATGGCTCTTGTCCTTGAAGACACCCAGTGGTCGTTTGGCCCGTTGGGCAATGAAGATCCAGACGTATGATCTTGATGTCGAATACACCCCGGGTAGAGTAAACGTAGTTGCTGATACGCTCAGCCGTCCTGTGGATAAGGACTCTGAGGAGCCGAGTAGCGGCCCTTGCAGCATTTGCCCGGTGGTTATTGATCTTCCCCAGCGACGACCAGAAGACATACGAGAAGCTCAGTTGAATGATCCCGAGTTGAATAAAATAATACAGGATTTTGAAGATAAGGAGAATCCTGCGGCAGCCATCCGTTGGTCTGATAGAGGTTATTATTTGGCCCAAGGCATTCTGTATCGATGCGATCCGGACTGGGAGTCAGAAGAGCCCCAGTTAGTAGTACCAGATGCGCTAAAGAGCGACCTTATGAAAGAATTTACAAGAGTGTTGGTGAATGTAAAGGAGCGTATCGAGAACCAACAGGACACTCGCAAAGTTCAGGGAGACCTTCACCGAAGAACAGCCCCTCCGTATGAAGAAGGCGACTTAGTCCTCGTAGAGACGCACATGGCGAGTAATGCGACAAAAGGGTTTACTAGTAAGTTTGCCCCGAGAAGGGAAGGCCCTTATCGTATCTCAAAGGTCGTAGGACCAACCTCTTTTGTTGTTGTTGACAGTACTGGCCAAGTAAAAGAGAAGTATCATGCCAGTGCTCTTACACCATATATAGGGACGACTTCTGTAATTGTACACCCACGCCGTCGTGGCAGACCTGCCAAGCCACAGACGAGTCGTACCTGTGACTTGGAGGGGGAGGTTATAGCGAGCAATCCTATTTCGCTGCCTGCTTCTGCGTCGGTAGGCGGGGCTTCCCCTCGCCGTTCGGCTCGGGTGCGTGCGCGACGTCACGTGCGCCAGCAGTCGTAAGCAGTCACCAAAGAGAGCGTACGTCGCCTCGCCCGCGCACACGATACCTACCTATTTTGTTACCTATTCTATATCTTTTTTGTGAGTTTAATGGTGTTTTATATTAATATACGGGATTAAATTGAACGTTCGTCTTTAGCTCAAAACCCTATCCTATACATGTTGGTATTTTTATAAGATTTAAAGATGTACGAACTCTGTGTACGAAACCATTGATAAAACTAATAAAGAAAATAAAATAAAAATTAAATAAATCTAAGTGCTTGTGGCTAAGTGTTGAGATGAGTCAATGCTTAAAATGGCTGACTGTATTGTATGTACAGACAGCGTCAGAATTAAGTAACCCCCCTGCATAACACAACGCAAGATAGAATTCAATTCTTTATTTTTATGTTACCTTAATAGTGTCCGTCAAGTTCAGGAGCAGCCACGCCATGGAATTTGGTGGTTTCAACTATGCCAATGTGTTCTGAAATAGTGACCCCGATGCCCTAAGTAAAATAAATAGTGCCCCAGTACTTTAGGAGATAAATAGAACTGTAATTTATTTTCGACTTTTAAGACTCCTACACGGTGTACAGGTTTGGATTTAAACCTGCATGTGTTATGCAGGGGGGTTACTTAATTCTGACGCTGTCTGTACATACGGCTGTTGTTCTGAGAAGTTACGTTCTGCGGAAGTTGTTATATTGATAATAATGATATAATTATCTAACAAAAGTACAGGAATACTTAATGGATTCTTAACATTCTTTTTCATTTCTCGACAAAATAATAAGGTGATTTTATAAAACATGATTTATTTGAGTACATAATACATTTAATTGGAAATACACTGATGGCAGGCCACCGTTGTGACAGATACAATATATATAATTATAAATACAATATTACAGGGGTCTAGTCTTCCAGGAAGAAATATTGTCCAGCTCGTTTTTGTTCTATATCCTGTAACAAGAAAAAAAATGTTTTATTGGGTCTTTTAGCGAAATTTCATACAGTTGTTAGGGGCCATGCATTTATTACGTAAGACGATTTAAGGGGGGAGGGGGGTCGACCATGTCTTATTTTTTCTTACAAGGGGGTGGGAGGGAGTCCCGATAGTTCTTACCAAAAAATAAAAATTATTAGTACCTTTGTAAGTACAAAAAACATTTCTAAAAATTGTTACTTTGAAAATAAACATAACGTGTATTAATTTTTTCCTTTAGATTCTGACGTAATAAATATTTATCAGGGGGGAGGGGCCTATTCTTATTATTTCTTATAATAGCCCCCTATTATAAGAAATAATAAGAATAGTCAATCAAAAACTAGCGAAAATCGTCTTGCGTAATAATTAATAAATGAATGGCCCTTATTTAATGCAAATTTTTGCTGGTTTTCTATGTATTTTACCCTCAAGCGAGGGTAGGTATATGTTTTTCGCGTGTATAGGTAACTTTTTAAAAGCTGGAGCGATCCTTTTTTCGTATCCTAGAGGCCTGGATTTATGACGTCAGCGTGGATAAATTGTATGAAAAAACAAAAGACAATCGCGCCAGCTTTAAAAACATTATGTACGTGCCTGGGACTCTTTATCACCTCCTAGCAACAAAAAAGGCTGAAGCGATTTTGATGATTGAGGTCTTTATTCGGTAGTGTTCTTAAAACATTTTGTATTATCATTTTGCGAAAAAAAAAATACCTATAGTTTTAATAAGTTAAAAAAGCGGGAACCGTCGGATTGTTTTCTTGTTTTCAGTTAGGTATTTAACCTACAACTGCAACTATGTAGTTAAAAGATTTCTGTTGATACGGAGGCCTGAGAAGGGCCAGACCATTATCAGATTTAAACTTTCATCACCATCTTCATATTTCATTTATTGCGTCCATAATTATAGGTTAGGTGCATGAATATTTCACTATTCTAACACTCTTAGTTGGTTGGTCTTATATTTATGTACCCGGTCAGGGTGTAGTAAATTGATCAACCTATATTGGTCCACTGCTGGATATAGATCTTTTAATGAGCGCCATAGCGCCCTGTCTTCAGCTTGCCTCGTCCAGCATCTGCCTGCAGTCTTTAAATTCATCAAAATTAACATCAGATTTTAAACTTTATGCCTTAGAAAATAATCTTTTTGGTGGTTCCAAGATTTCGTGACTGAAGGTGAACAAGTGTACTAGTAGGAACGAATTTAGCTGAATAGTACATACTCTTATCACTTTTTTTTCATTTATTTATGTTATACATTAATTTTATGTTATACAGTGACGTCATAATTTTTTTCAACTTTTAATCTCTTTCTTGCTCAATCTTTTTCCAGAACGGTACCAAATCTACAAGTAATAAAAATTTCGTACAAAAAGACGCGGCAAGAGAGTGAATCGGTTAAGTACGTGCGGTTTTTTTAAAAACATTCTACTTCGAGGTTGGCAAGTGTTTAAGTTACATTTTAAAGGCCAGTCCTGCAGCAGTAGGCGTAAGGGAAAACGCGCGCCTGCCAAGCCGCCGCGCTCGTGTTTTTTGTACTTATTTAAACATGGTGATTAAGAAAATCATTTTATCAAGTCAAACTCTGCGAATTTGCTTAGAAATATTAAGTGTCCATAGTTGAGTACAAAAAAAAAGTGTGATATCAGTAGTTCGCTAGGTCCTAGTATTGAAAAAACGTTAGAAAAAGGGGTAACTTTGGGATTTTTTTCTATAGAGTGAATTTCATTAGAACTTGTAACTGAATGCGACTTTTACTAGAATAAGTTAAGTAATATAATTATACATTTTTTCAGAATTTCAAACACTATTTTCTAAGTCTCAGATGATTTTAAAAATCACAAAAATGCGGCCTCTTCTGGCCTACCAAACCTTAAGTAAAATTAAATATGTAGTAGGTAAAATTAAGTATGTAGTAGAATTTTCTAAAACACTGCTGCACTGTTTTAGAAAGAGGAAACTAAATATGAGACAGAACCACAACTAGTAGGGTATTAGATTAAACCCTAACCACTAGTTGTGGTGGTTAAATGATAATGCTATTTCTGTCCCAAACAATTTTGTTGTAATATTATGGAGAAAAGGTATGAACGATATATGTACCTATTTGAGGTAAAATCTGCGAGGTTATTGTGTAAATATTTCAGGGGATAATGTATTAATTCTATGGTACAGGATTATTTTGCAAATTACAGGTCTTTTACCCTCCTAACACAAACTATAGATAGTTGAATCTGGAGTTCAAGGTATTTTTTGTACACAAAGGGGTCATTTACCTATTTTTCCGGACGTTTCAACAGGTTTACACACTGCTGTACTTTGTTGACTCTCTAATAGTTTTAATTTTGTAACATTTGTGGTGGTATCTCATATTTAATTACCTAGTAATTTGTGTCACTTCGTTATTATTGACTAGTTTCTACCTGCGGCTCCGCACGCGTCGTTTCTATGGACACTTTTTATGGTTATTTATATCCCATTGGAACTGATTTATGGGATAAAAAGTAGCCAATGTTTTATTCCAGGCCTAAAACTACCTGTATACAAAATTTCAGCCCGATCCGTTCAGTAGTTTTGGCGTAAAGAGGTAACATCCGTCCAGTCATCCATCCATACATCCAAACTTTCACTTATATAATATTAGTGTTGACAGTGTTGATTAGTGTGATGTGGTGTCTGTTGTTATCAGTTTTTGTTTCCACAAATACAATAATCAAAAAAAAAATCTTGCATTATATGTGCGAGCCTAACTCCAACAGTTTCAAATCTTACCTTTACAGAAGAATGTTTGTTTATTCTTGGTCTAAAGTTATTAGGGTCCCTTCGGAAGGTGATGCCCAACAATTCCAAGAACTTGTTCATGCCGTTGAGAAGCGACTGCGGTGCGTGAGCGGTCGCGTTGGACGATGGTGTGCCTTCGAAGACTATCACTCGGTCAGCTAGGTACGTAGCCATAATGAAGTCGTGCTCGACTACGAAGCCTGTTCGTTTCGCGTGAAGGATGAATCTGGAATTTAAAAATGCGGCAATTTAGCAAACAGCTGTTGATTTGATAATTTTGATAGTTTTGAAAAAACTAGAAATTAACTTCCAATTCTTTTATTTTTACACTGTTTTTAGGATTTGTAGGTCAAATACTAATCCCACAATATTATCTTGATTTATTGTAATAAATCTCTAATATAATATATTTTATTGATGTCAGAAGTTATACATATGTATTGAATATACAACTTAAAAGTTAGTCACTAAACAACCCACCCCTAACCATTCCCGGTGCAAAGGCCCTTAATGCTAGCAGCATTACCTTGTTGAAACAATGGCAATGCTTTGCACCTCTATCCATCTCTTATATTAAAATATTCCAAAAGTAAGATCAAAGTTTGTTGTCACATGGGCGACTCGAAAACCTGATGTCGATTGAATTAGACTAGCCTTGCAGAGGAATTCCCATTTCTATTCGTCACTCCATAACATTCACATATCAGATGCATGCACAATATGCACATCCATCCTGTTTGTTTGTCCTGGTCTTAAATACAGTAGATAAAGTTTTAGGTCAAATTTATCTTGTATTTTATGTTTATTCATATTATATTTATTAATTTTTTTATCCAAAGTAGGTCACATAAGTTAAAACTAAACATAAATTAGTACAAACAGTACATTCATTTCAGATGAGACCTGTTGGCATTAGTACCCATATTTTAGACATTTATTTATTAAAAGGTTGAAAGATGTGTATAGTTTACACCAAAATGCTTGATATCAGGATTACAAAACGAATGAAAACTTAAGTATAATCTTAGATCTTAGATAGATTCACAAGCTAGGATATCATAGACATCTTTGTATCACTAAAATTCCAACACTATTCACAACACATCAACAGCCTTTACCAGTCCACTGCTGGACATAGGCCTGGTATAAATAAGCTAACAAGGCACTTATCAAGGGATAACCACCTCTGTTATGGCCCTAGACGCAGTTGTCGGTCAACACCATGTTGAGACTGTGAATGCGTTAACCAAGTTTGAAGGTAGTATTATTCTAGATACCGTTTGATAACTTTAGCTGCAACCAGACGCTGCTCTGAGTCCAGATAGGCTGAGGGCTCGTCCACCAGGTAGACATCGGCTGGCTTGCCGAGGCAGAGCACAAGGGCCACTCGCTGCAACTCTCCTCCGGAGAGGTTCTGCACCTCCTGGTCCATTATCTCTTCTATCTTCATGGGCTTCATTACATCTGTGATGAACTGTGAAAAGTGTAGATAATATTAACTGTTACTGTTATAAATCAATAATACCATTATTAAATAGAAGTGTGAAGGTTGTGAGAAGTTTGTGCCCAGAGGCACGGAAATTAATGACCGAATCAAGTGGATATTTAGCAGAGGTGTAGTTCTGTTCTGACACACCAGGCTTATTGTATTGTTATAGTTCTAATTTAAGTAGTCTATATTCAATAAGAAAAAAGTTATTATTATAACTTATGTGTTATTTTCCTGGGAAATTGCAATGGAAGCACAGGCAAGCACAGGCACCTCACCTCAACAGCCTGTGTTGGTATGCTGCTGGACGCAGGCCTCCCCCTCATTAGCCTTATTGGCTTTTATCTCATGGGGGTAATGCCCATTATCCCATCACGCATGCGGGTAGAAGATCGCAGTTCAGTGGTTTTTGTTCTGCAGGGGGCACTTCTGCCTGCCCCCAGTGGGCAATTGGGGTGGTGCAAATTCCAAGCCGGCACCACACAGCAAAGGCAGAAGCTAGTAATAGATAATATCATGGATATATATATATTTACCATGGATAAGCTACTTATAATGTCCGCTTTGAAAATTTTTTTTTTTACTTTATAATAGGTACCCAATTTTTCTAGTGAAAATCGGGCAGATACATAAAATTCATGGCAAAAGCAACTACAGAATTTTTGAGAAGTAGTTACCTGTGGATGTACATAGGCATCCCTAATTTTATCGTGGAGCAAGCTTCGCACAAGTCCTTGGGACTTGGGGGATATCTTCTGCGGCTTATAACTAATGTGTAGCTGCGGCAATGTGCCGGAACCTGTGAACAATTGATTATTGTTAGCATTGTTCTTTTATTTTTACATGGCTAGAGTAAGGTATTCTAAGTACCGCAATCTGAAGAAGGTTGCTATGGTGATCAATAAGGGAAGCCTTTGTTTGCAATGTTATTCTATCATTAGGCAAAACCATTTTGATGAGTTGATAATGATAAGAGATCTCAACAGATCAGAGAGAGGCCTCCACAAGGCAATTAAGAATTAAATTATCACCGTAACTGAGCAACTTGGGGCACCTAAACTAAAATAACACAGTAATGTCAAGGTTTATAGTTGAAAATATTATAAAATTACCATCTGGGGTGAGAGAAGATTCCGCATGTTTCAAGCACTTTTGAAATACCGGATGAAAAAATAGATCAAACAGTTCAGTTCGTGCCATTTTGTAGTAATTTTCTAGATCAGAATAACATTAGAGAGCACCTAAAACTTGCACTAAAGAAATCACCTAAAATTACACATACACAACTATAACCTCAATTTCTTGTTGACGTCTACATGATAGTTTTTACATTGAACTCCGAATTAATCTTGAATAGCAAGAATTACATGAGTATTTCAAAAGAAAATTCAATGATTTTATCGGTATTTTTTCGCAACAAACACTTTTTTGCAACACAGCAGCCATTTGACGTTATTTGACACTTTCAGAATTTGACAGCTTAGCTTTGACGTTCAATTGAGTGTTGCCATTGCCAAAATCAACTTTTTTTAGTGATGTATCACGAGGAAGAATCGATTATTCATTCGATCGAATATTCGATGCGGAGTAAAAAAAAATGTAAATTAAAGAATTTTTTGCTTTTTTGCTTTGCTTACCTGCATCAGGTTCCAAATTACCAGCCAACATTCTGATGAATGTAGTTTTGCCTGTACCATTTTCACCAAGCAGCACCAAAATCTCAGAATCTGAGAATTCACCAGACTTCACAAATAGGCTGAAATCACCCATTTTCTTAGACATTTCTGGGTATTCATAGTGGTTCATTCTCTTGATCTGGTAACAGAAAGTTTTATTTATTTCGGAACACCATCAGCTAAAATAAAGTCTATAGAGCTTTAAAGCCGTCCCACACAGAAACCGTGGTCAGCCAGAGGCGAAGGCGTGCTAGTAATTGTAATGCATGAATTTATATGAGAGACTATACATACACCCGCGGGCGGCGTGTGCAGTCTCTCATATAAATTCGTATGATACAAGACGCACGCCTTCGCCTCCGGCCCGGCCACGGTTTCTGTGTGTGGAGGCTTTTAAATAACAACAGTAGGCTTAGCACGGGGATAGTTGTCTAGGGTAGAATAGAGAAGAATGACAAATGAATGCGTAAATTATTGCAGTTGAAAGAACAAGTTTCAAACATATTACGCATTCGATGACGATGTGACGTATTTTTTCTCTATTCTATCCTAGACAACAATCCCCGTGATAGGCCTACAGAGAGCTAATAATAGGTATTCACTCATAGAAACTTTAAATGAAAACACTAACATTGTTGTGAAAAAGAAATCATATTTTATGTTAAATCATAATGTGCTTTACTGTTGATTTCTCTAGTTCTCTAAATAATTCATGAAAAATTTCATTCTACCATTATACTCAGTACAGTCCTTTATTTTAACTAGCCGATATTCCTTCCAATACTAAAACTAAGGAAGGTGTTTAAAATGCCTCACACACGTGGCTTGGCTTACCTCTTCTTCATTCGCAGACTCAGCCACCTTGAAAACCAGGGATTCAGTCCGGAATCTCATGTTTTCCGTTGGCACAAATCCATCAAGGAAAATATTTATACCTAAAAACAAAAAATTCATCAATACTTAGGTAAATCAAATAAAATCCCATTATGGGTCTGGCGACGGATGAATTTCCCATACAAACGTAGTACCAAAATGACTTGTTATTTGAGAATATATTCACCATGGTTTGCTATTATTTGTATAAGAATAGTATTTATTTAGGTTCCTGACACAAGATTTTTTCAAAATACTTATCTACATAAATACTAAGAAAACATGAATTCTTTAATGTAAAAATGCGATTCGGTTTAATTTCATTTCAGAAAGGTATTTTGAAAAAAAAAATCTGGCAGGAACCTAAATAAATACTATTTTAATACAAATAATAGCAGACCATGATGAAAATATGCTCAAATTACAAATCATTTTATTATTACGTTTGTATAGGAAATTCATCCGTCGCCGGACCCATAAGGTTTGGTTTTTAACTTTTAGTTTCAAAGAAAAAAAATATTAGACGACCTCTGTGGCGCAGCGGGCGAAGGTCCGCCTGCGACGGCTGCGACGCAGGAGGTTGCGGGTTCGATTCCCGCCTCAGGACAAATGTTTGTGCGATCTCCAGATATTTGTTCAGGGTGTTCTGGATGTTTTCTATGTATAATAAAAAATATCTATCTATGTAGTGTATTGTATTAAATATCAGTTATCTAGTACCCATAACACAAGCCCTGCTTAGCTTGGGCTAGATAACGCTTTGTGAATTGTCCGGCATTATTTATTTATTTATTTAAGACTGGTTTTTAAAACATACTTGGGTAAATCAGCAGCTTTATTTTTAAGCTACATGTGAAACTTGGCAAAAACGTGCATGAATAATAATAAATAATGCTGGACAATCTACACAGCACCGTTTCGTGTTGGCGCGAGATTCTATGAATTCATGATAAGATAAAATTAACTTTGATTCATTGGTATTCTATACCAAAATACAATTGGATCAAAGTTTGTTGCAATAGTTTACGATATGCGGTAAATTACTTTTCTGCTAGCTTTATTCCTTGAAAAATGCAGAATTGTTGTCAAACTAAGCTAGAATAGAACAGAGAATAATTACATCACATCACCCGTCATCGTCGAATGCGTAAAATATTTGAAATTCATTTACGCAATGTATGACGATGCGATTTAATTTTTGTCTATTCTACCCTAGACAACAAGCCGTGTGCTTGGTGAATGTCGGGAGTGGCTATAAATCTACAAAAAACTTACCTTCTCTTACAGAGAAGGGCATAGTCACAACCCCATATGCTCCAGGCAACCCATAGAGACAGCAAATAAAGTCGGACAGATAGTCCAACACTGACAAGTCATGCTCGACGACTATTATAAACCTGAAAATAAAAAGACATTTTAATCCAATATCTTAATGAATTAAACACACTATTCAGTATTTTCTATTCATCCTCCGAGCAAAACAATAAACGCAAGTGAACCAGTAAGCGAAATTCGTTTACGAATGCATGCATTCAAAGAATGCAATTTGTCCAGCCAACGAAGGGGGTTCACGATAGTGTCGAAGGATGACGTCATCGCGCGATCGAGTGCCGCCGGCGTACTAAAATAATTTTAAACGAAAATGCAAACTTTGATATAAATTTTCTTAGCCATTTGAAAAGATAGAAAATTCAAATCACTTTATTTTCGTAAATTTTTTCCTCATTACTTTGGCATTTATAGAAAAAAAATATCGTCTTCTTCATTTAGAAGACTTTGGTTTGATTTTTGGGTTTCTTTGTTAAAGCTCGGCCAACAAGCGTTTTTTTTGAGTTTTTGACTTAGGCTGCGGAGCCCAAATGTGTTGGTAAGAAATTACGGAACTAGTTATTACTTATTATTCCGTAATTTTTCGCGCGAGTTAACGTGCGATATGAAAAGTTGCGTAATTCTTTTCATTATACCTATCAGGTATGATAAATATATAAGATTATGACATTGTCTGATCTAAAGCAATAGTAACAGGAATCTGATAAGGCTTTATTTAAACCAATTCATTGTTTGATAGCCATGGTGTTCGCGGCATGAGAATCAAACTCCGTCTATGCATGTGGTAAGAACCGACTAAGGAAACCTACGGAGGACAGGTTCCTTCTATCCTTTCTTCTTCTACATCTACACTGTGATCATGATTACCAATCCGCCTGCTAAGAATGGCGATTAAGGCAAATCAGTGGTCTATGCTACTATGTATACTGAACTTATAGTAAGCATAGCTAAGAATGGCGATTATGGCAAAAAAGTGGTCTATGCTTACTATAAGTTCCTTAACCCGTATCCTCACAAGAGTATACATAGTAGCATAGACCACTGTTTTGCCATAATCGCCATTCTTAGCAGGCGGATTGGTAATCATGATCACAGCACAGTGTACATGTAGAAGAAGAAAGAATAGAAGGAAGCTGGTACCCCTGGTATTTTAACTGTTTTGCCATAATAACAAAAAAAAAATACCCGGCCAGGCTTTACGGTCTGCAGGGTATTTTAATTCATTCTATTTGTTTCCGAATCGAATTCGACAGATTCGAATTCGATTCCGACGGATCTATAAAACGCTGTTTTGTTTTCGCCTCGGGTTGATGATCGAAATAAGGAACTCCTCCTCATTGACATAGCCATTAGTCAACAGATTCGCTTCGGATTTTCGATCATCAACCCAAGGCGAAATCAAAATAGCGTTTTATAGATCCGTCGGAATCGAATTTGAATCAGTCGGATTCGATTCGGAAACGAATCGAATGAATCAAAATACCCCTGCTGATTTGCCGTCGCCATTTTCCGCGACTTTTCCGCGAGTGGGAGAAGGTTACGCCTATTTATTCTCAGATGTCAGGTGTACACAATCTGCAGGAGTTCTTACTTGTCAGGATGTATGAGGGATCGGATTGTACGAGCAGCGTTCAGTCTCTGTTTAACATCGAGGTATGAGGATGGCTCATCAAACATGAAGATGTCGCCGTCTTGGATGCAGACCATGGCACACGCGAAACGCTGGAGTTCCCCTCCGGAAAGCGCCGCGATCTCACGATCTCGAATATGGGATAGATCTGAAGAGAAGCATTCATGATACTTAGCATAATCCTTTGATTCAGCATTATCCTACTTCTTGTGGTCCTGCCTATTTATTCCCTCTGATGGGGTAAAAATGGTGGTCAAGTTACTATGGAAAATTATTATTACCAAGAAATAATAATTTTCCATAGTAACTTGACCACCATTTTTCCTTTGTGGATTCCCTCAAAACTCGGTATTAATAAACTATAAAGTAAGTTATGAATGAAGTTTTTTATTTTTACAAAACTACCCCTAAAACTTCAGAAATTCACCCTGGGTGTGCAGTGCAGTAAATTTCAGAAATTTTCACGAGGGCGAAGCCGCGGGGCACAGCTACATCATATACCTATAATTACTTAACAAATTGGGAGTACTCTTGTTTTTTGGGTAGTAAATTGTATTATTTTGGGCCAAAAAGCAAGGCTTTTGCCCAGCAGTGGAGCTGTGGGAAAGTATAGCTAGGCTGATCCATTATCATGAGTCATGATAATGAATAATAATAAGTATAAAGTATTGTTTTACAAAGGGCGAATATATTTCTCATGTAGGTACATTTTCTAGCTTTGTCTGCATAATTTTTAAATAATCATGATTCAGCAATATTCTAAATTCTAATCTAGAACACTTTGTAAACAATGCAAAGTCTTTCGAAATAAATAAAAAGATCTTGGATGGCTTGTGCTCTCAGCAGCTTTCATTCATCATGTTGTCTGGCAGAGATCGCTCTTGAGTGATAAGACCGCCAATTGTCACTTAGGTTATAATTATTTCTTTTTAAATTGTTTCTTAGCTTTAAGTGTGCAATAAAAGTATTTTCTATCTATCTTTCTATCCACAGTAGTAAAGTCAACTCAAAAGAAAATTAAACAGCTGATGCAAATGTTTCAGTAGTAAATCCTAGTATCTTCTTTCATTGTAATTTTCTTTAAAGAATTCCTAATGATACAGATCCTAAAATGGTTTTTGATCTCCATGCTACTGTTAATAGCTTGAGCAATTAGTTGCTGTTGTCCTAGCAACTATTTTCAAGATAAAAATACTCCACAAATGGTAAATCAAGGGCCTCACCCAACATTCTGCATATTTCCTTCTGGTTCTTAGTTTCATCTTTCTTGTCCAGCAGCTGGCCAACAGTTCCCTTCACAGCCTTAGGGATCTGATCAACATACTGCGGCTTGATCAGGGCCTTCAGGTCATCCTCAAGGATCTTGGTGAAGTAGTTTTGCAGCTCTGAACCACGGAAATGGGACAAAATCTCTTGCCAGTCTGGAGGGTCCTGAAATATCATGGATTCAATGTAACTTTTTCATCCCCAATCCACATGCCCAGCGTAGGGATTTTGGCATTTCCCCCTAAACGAGCCAATAAAGTCCGGGGTTGTCAGGGGGATGCTTGATGTGAGTTTCATTTTGTTTTTTTAAATTATATTGAATAAATAACACATAAAATGCCCTGTCCATGAGGCACTTGCTCCTCATTATCAGGTAGTCGCGTAGGTCACACCTGCCGGCCACCTGCAGGCTAAGCAGGGAATGTAATCTAGCAAATTTCCATGTTACTGCTTTGTGTACTCACAGTAAAACGTCCCAAGTTAGGTTTCTGTTTTCCCGCAAGAATTTTCAGAGCTGTTGACTTGCCGATACCATTCTGGCCGACCAGACCGAGCACTTCACCAGGGCGCGGGATCGGGAGACGATGGAGCTTGAACGAGTTCTTGGAGTAGCGGTGAGTTGTGTGCTTCTCCAGGTTAGATGGGATATTAATGATGGTGATCGCATCAAAGGGGCATTTCTGAAAATAAGTTATGGCATTGATTATTCGTGAAATCTTTATTTGCGTCACACAGCTTGGAAATCCTTTTCCAAGCTGTGTGACGCAAATAAAGATTTCCTAGGACGAAAATTCTTCAAATGTCATGTACAAAGATGAAAAACAAGTCTTACCTTGACACAAATACCACATCCAATGCACAGCTCCTCGGAGATAGTTGCGATCTTATCGTTGGGAGTCACCTCAATGCAGAGCTTGCCCATGCGCACCACTGGGCAGCTCTTCTTGCATTCCTGCCTGCATCTCTTAGGTTTGCAGCGATCAGCATTTACGATGGCAATACGCGTGAGTTTGTCAGTCTCCTCATGATCCCGTCTTCGAGACATAACTGCACAATGGAAAATACACTATGTTTTCACACAGAACTTTCTCAATTTGAATTTCTACGGAGCAACAATATGTGGCATAGTTTGACTTCGATAGCATAACCTCAACGTTAAACTTTTATGTAAAACAAATCGATGGAAAGTCATAGGAGATTGTGAGGCTTTATAATACTGCGGATACAAATAGGAAAGTAAAGAAATACCTGTTAAAAGAGAGCGAACGTGGCCAACTTGAGCCGACGTTCGCGTGTCCTTTTACCTTAGAATGTCAAAAAGGAACAACCAAAGTGAAGTTGTCATGTATTCGATCGAATTCGCTGGAATTTGCAATGAACTTGACAAGTAGGTTCTACGTTCAAAAACAAACTTATTCTATATTTCTATTTTTGTTCCACCAGAAGCAAAACAAAAAGTTTTAAATTAAGTTCAGTTTAGGAGATAAAAAAACATCAAAGTTAATTCAAATTTTTAATTTATTATTGCATTTACAAGACATCAATGAAGAGATTACTAATTTATGCTAGATAAAAGTTTTATTTCATGGTTTTTGAACAGTCTGTCTGAACTCCCTTTGAGTCGTATTTCGGGTAAATTTCACATAGCCAGTAATTTTCAGCTCGATTGTTTAATCGATTGATGAATATTGTAAGTTTTATTTATTTGCAATCGAACAAGAAATACATTACACCTGCGACGCAGGAGGTTGCAGGTTCAATTCCCGCCTCGGAACAAATTTGTGTACAATCTGCAGAAATTTGTTCCGTTGGTCTGGGTGTTTTCTATGTATAATAAAAATATCTATCTATGTTGTGTATTGTATTATGTATATCAGTTATCTAGTACCCATAACACAAGCTCTGCTTAGCTTGGGGCTAGTTAATGCTGTGTGAATTGTTAGCATTATTTATTTATTTATTAATAATTATTACAAAAGATTATTCTAAGTCGTAAAAATAATGTCTCGTCCTCATCGCAGCCCAATGCTCACCAATGGTCACCCCACCCAACCCAATGCTTTTTTGTGAAGATCGAGTCACTATTAGTGAGTTATCATATCATCGAGTCGAGAACGAATCGCAGGGGATTATCTAAGATCTTTGTTCGCAGGGAAATACCACTGAATACCACCTACGTCAATCTTGTCAAAATGAAAGACAGGTTGTGACTTGTGTCAAAACGATTTTTTTGTACCTTGCTTCCTAAGCATTTCTAATTTTAGTAAAAAGTAGTAAAAATTAAATTTCCTACGTGAACTTTTCACGGCTTCATCGCTAGTGTTGTCTAGTTAGTTATTCTGTCATTATGATGATGAACAAAACGCATGCTGTGTGTGAGTGAATTTGTGTGGCGCCATTAAGAAAGAAGTTGAAGTAGTTGAATTTGTGAAGTTCGTTCGTAGAAAGAGGGAAGTGAATTTGTGACCCAGATTCGAAGGATCGATGGGTGCCCGTTTTGTAATAAAGTTATCCTAGAACCTAGGTTATCAATTGATAGCAATGAGCGTTAGTTAGTGCGTTCTTATGTGCGGTGTAGAAAGGAAGATGTGCTACTGAATACTGACTATCTGTCGTCCCATCACCAACTATAAAGGGAGGGTCTGGAAGGTGGGCGATTATTTTCTCTTAGAACGATAACTTGTGGATTGTTGCTTATTAGCTTGCTAACGTCCTTCTCCCCGAAAACAGATTAATAGGAGCAAAATACCTATTCACTTTGTTATTTATTTCAGGAATCATGCTGAAAGTTTAATTTGAAAAAGTACGCCTTTGGCCCATTGATTGCAGCATCGAACGGTAGGTACCTATTTCAAAGAAAATAAGTATTCATAGATTTTATCAGGCCTAACTTTTATACATAAGTACCAACGATGGTACCAACACAACATACCAATGGACTGTTCTCTTCCTCTTGTCTTATGTACATAAGTAACAAACAGGTGAAATTGTGGTTAAAAGAAGATTCTCTAAAAAAAAATGTAACCTACATACTTCGATCAGATATTCCGCGCCCTCCCCCGCAGATACCTACATAGAACCTTACAAAAATGACACTGCAAAATAAAAGAAAAAATACTTTATTTTTT
Organism: Eupithecia subumbrata; assembly: GCA_949316285.1. NCBI lineage: Eukaryota > Metazoa > Arthropoda > Insecta > Lepidoptera > Geometridae > Eupithecia > Eupithecia subumbrata. The sequence continues at coordinate 12,735,931 of OX438632.1, read as the reverse complement.
GCTGCAAAAATAAATCGTTATTCACAAGTTGATCGCCTCAGGGTCCAGAGTCACCCTTTTCAGCTTAGTACACCCTTTCCGTGGCACCCTGTTTATTCAGCTAATAAAATGTTTTCAGAAAATGTTGGAGATAGCCGTAGACAGTTTGGAGTCGGCCATCAAGGCCATCAATGGAGGCGCTGATGAGTTAGAGCTCTGCAGCTTCCTCGTTGATGGAGGGCTCACTCCCTCCTATGGACTTGTCAAATCAGTTCATAATCTGGTATGAATTTTTTTCTATATCTATCCATCCACACTAATATTATAAACTAGTTTATTCCCGCGGCTTCGCACGCGTTTTTTATATAAACGTTTAAGGGTGATTTGTATCCCATGGGAACTGATTTATGGGATAAAAAGCCTAGCCTAGCTTATGTATGATTCCAGAACTACCTGTTGTAATAATTAAAAATTAATAGTTGTTCAGAAGGGCCAATTGTAGAATTGGAAAATTAAGTTTCTCTTGTACCAGCGTCTTGAAGTAAGTTTAAAAGAAAACAAGATCAGTCAAGTGTGATCAGTTGTGCAATCTTTAACCGAAACATGCCTGCACCTACTATTTTTAGGTATTCGTTAAATTGCGAAGTCTCTAACCTGTACTTTTGGTACATATTTGTTGACAAACGTTCGAAACCATCTGCGCGCGAGTAATACTCGCACTTGACGGATCTTGTTTTCTTATGACAAACACATTTTCGTTTTTAAAACGAGGCATCTGTAGGTATACAACATCTTTGTCTATAGGCATTGCTATAGGTAGGTATCTATCGGTAAGATTTTTTCTACACCACTGTACAAGCATAAGAAAAGGTAGATAAATTAAGAAGGTACGGTGAATGTTCCTAACGGTTGCTTTTTTATGGCCTTTCGTATTTGATCGGATAACTGTCTAAAAGTTCTCCATCATGTTGTTTCGGTTTCGGTTTCGGTTTAAAGAAATTTATTCTCAAAAAGACACAATGTCACTTACATGAGAAAAATAAAATTATTCTAAAGTTATAAATTGAGTAGGTAGGTCGTTTTCGTGCATATAATAGGTACTTACCCATCCAATGCATCTAAAAATAATTATCGGCCACATATTCTGCTAGTTTTGTTTTAAATGCATTGAATGAGTTTACATTTTTTACAATGGAGGGTATTTTATTGTAGTACTGTGCACCTTCGTACGTAAACATCTTTTTTCCGTAGTTTTTAGTATGTGGCTTGGGTAGGACTAAAAAACTGGCTCTGCGAGTGTTTCGCTTGGTTATTTCGCGCTGTTTGGCAAAGGATAAGTTAGTATGGATTTGGTGTTTGAGGATTTTACGAACAAGAATGCAAGTGTTGTAAATGTAAATATATGTTTATAATTATTAACAGGTAATTATAGGGTGTAGAAAGCTGAAATTCAGTGTGCGTTTATTTGAATATGCGCCCTGATTTTTGGCAAATCATTTAAAGTTGTATCTTGTTAAAAACTTCCTTATTTAAGGCTCGAAATAAGTAAACCATTTTCAGTGATAAAATTGATTTATTTCATCGAAAATTTGATGTAGGGTTTCACTATTTTGTCAGAAGATACGTATTCCTAATAGGCATCAGCCAATGCAATCACAGAGCGCCTTCCTAATGTAGTTCATTCATGAGCTAGCGGCTGTTTTTGATTTTCAGAAAAACTTTTCTATCTCATACATCATGCCTTTATTTTAGAAAACAACTAGGGCTCAAATTGGCTCAAATCACACCTCATCTCCTCACCAGAAACCATATTTGTTCATCCAGCCGTTTCGGAGATAGGTTCGGAAATCTGCAAAACGTTACTGCAGCGGCATCTGCAATATCTCACAAACCACAGGGCGCACAAATGCCACTGCTCGGCCCACGAAGTGCACAAATATAAGCTATCTTTTAAGCTACTTTAATTTTGGCTAAGGCTAATAGTTAAAAATGTTGCAGTAACGTTTTCAGGCGTTACTGCAGCGGAATCTTATTTTCTTTTCTCGAATTACTCTGAAACCATAAAGTTCCATGTACATAGTTCCTAGCTCTGTTTCAAATGTGTCAGATGTCAGGCACTGAATGCTAGAGATACGAGGTGGAATTTCGGGGGACGTATAGAAAGGTAATTTGGTAAAATAAAACACGGTGGACGTGACGAATTTTTTTTTAACATGTTATGAAGATATATCAGTATGGACGCAGTGTGGTATACCCCAAATTATCTTGGGACAGCTAACGTGTTAATTCGTAACAGATACCTTACACCTTTTCACCAATAAATTTTGAGCTTTACAAGCATATAAATAATGTTCCTATCTCTCTGCTCGCTGTTAGCGAGACGGCCGAGACGGCTGGCTCAATGTTGTGCTCGTCATGCCGAAAATCCAAATCAGATCTTTACCAAATTTTTATGAGAACAATTTTAAGTTACTACCTTTCAATTAAAAATATAAACATCGAAATCAGATCTCTGAAAGCGGAGATATTCTAAAGCACCCTATTTGCCTTTATTGGAGGAATTACGCCTTTAATCAAAAAACCCCGACTACAAAAAAATCTATAAATTCGTAGAATCTGTACAACAAGTTTCGTACCGATCGGTAGTAAAATACAACCAGTAGAAGAGTACGGACATACTGACAGTAACGCAAATTTTGCCAGACTTGATGCAGAGACGCTTCGCTCATTTCGTTCGCTCGTCAATTATGTATAGTATACAGGGTGTCCCGACACTCAATTTCAAGCAAAACGGAGGACAGGTGGGTTCGTAACGTCCCAGATAAACCATGGGTCTATCTTCAATGGTTTCCGAGAAATAGCCTTTTTACTGAAAATCATAAATTCTCTGTCCGGCGTCAAACTTTTCTATGCTGTTACTACAGATGTCAATGTTTTGCGATTTTTATTTTTGTATTAACAACTCAATAATACATTCATTTATTTAACTTCAAAATTAAAACATAGTTATCACATTTTTCAAAAAAAAAAAAATAGCTGCGTTCTGTTTTTGCATCAATGATTTTCAATTGATTAACTTCGACTCTTCATACTGTAAAAAAAGTCCACCATGATGAATTTATCTAGCTATCTAGAAATTCTGGAATCTTGCTCCAAAATAAGGAGAAATAAATCATACCAATATGATAATGCGAAAGGATTTCTAGATGTGTTACCTTTTCACGCCAAAAATTCCCATAGAAACAACGCGTGCGAAGTTGCGGACAGAAACGAGTTTCCAAGAAATCAAATAATATCGCAAAATTTTCGTTTTCGACGGGACTTGAACCCGCATCCTTCCGTCAGTACCGGAATGTGCTAACCAACTACACCACTAGGTCAAGTGACGTGGGAGTCGAAAATCTCTGCGACTTCCTACGGACTCTAGCGCCGTTAGTAGCCCGAGTGTGGGGTTACGAACTATAATAACAAAAAAACCTTAGAAACGAGTTTTCCTATAAAAACTTTCGTAGTTTGACGACTTCATTATGAAGTCCCTCTTGATGAAACGTTGGTGTTCTTCCAACACAAACGAGGTTTGTAGTTAACCCGCCTACATTCATAAAGAAACAATTATAGTTTATTTATATACCCCGTTCTGTTTACAGGTGCGTAAGCAAGCCTACAACTGTCGCACCAAACTCAACATAACAATCCGTTGCCGGGGTGGAGATGACTTCCTGTACTCGGAGCTGGAGATGAAGACGATGCTGCGCGACGTCAAAATATTCAAAGATATGAATGTAGACGGGTTCGTCTTCGGCGCCCTTACAGAAAACCTGGAAATCGACGAACACAAATGTATGAAAGTGCTCGCCATAGCCAGCCCCAAGAACGTCACCTTCAGCCGTGCTTTCGACCAAGTCCGTGAGTTCAAGAAAAGCGCTCATGTCCTCATCGGCCTAGGCTTTCACAGAGTTCACACAGCAGGCATGCGCGCGACGGTCCACCAACCAGGCGCAATAAAGAACCTCTCCTATTTAGCTACACGGTATAGTGCCAGAGAGCTTAGCATTGTACCGTGTGGGGGGATCAACACGGACAATATTCCCTGTTTCATCAACATGGGGTGCCATATCTTACACGCTACCTGCAAAAGGGCTAAAAAGCTGCCTAAGGTAGAACGGGAGTTTTCTCTGGGTTTTCCTACGGATACCATCTATATTGTTGATGAGAACCTGGTGAGTGAACTGAAAGAGTGCATCGTTCAAGCGGTCCTGGAAAGAGATATGGATAACAGTGAGGAGTATCAATGAGCCTGGAGAATGATTAAGAATGTTGGCACTAAAATTGTGTCTATGTTTAAGCATGTTTTTAAATTTAGTGTCTTAGTGTTATTTATGAAGCTTGTAGTTTATCTGTGTGTATTTTTATTCGTTTACTTCAAAATCTATAAGGGCACTCTGGGAAAGAACTTTGCCGAAGTGATAATGGATTTAGGAGATGTTAATTTTATAATGAATTTGTTTTAATTCAGCTAAATTCAGCGCTAACTCAACTAATGGCCTGTGTTGTGTTACAATTAAACGCAAAGATATACTATGCCTAATGAGCAACAAAGATGGAAAAACGTAACTAGACCGAAGTGTGACCCAGACAAAAATACGCACGCGAAACGAACGCCGGCGGCGCCGGTCCGACTATGACTGAGGTGATTGGACCTAATTCGACCTAATTTGAGCGTTCCACTTTCGAGAAGCCAGTACCCAATCTCCCTAATTTTATTAACATCGTTGTTTTAAAGTAGCTTATTTTATTGTGAACTACGAGACCTACAGATGTTGGCCTGTCCGAAAGCTTTAAGTATCTCAACAGCATTTAATTTTTAGTTATTTAAGTTTTTAGTACTACCTGTACCTATCTTGTCAACGTAGAAATTGTAAGGACTAAAGTATATTTTAAATCTAGTTAAGACTTTACTAGACAGATTGTAAATCTGTCAGAAAATATATGTGGTGTGTTTGAAACATTCTTAATCATTCTCTAAACTAAATACCTAATAGGTACATATAATAAATGTTTATGTGGATAATTAGATTAGCTACCTATATTTAGATGTGAATTTTCTAGGCCTTCTACATTGACTTATATTATAATCAAGTCTTTTGTGTATCTTGATGTCATTCCTTATTAAATGTATGAATAAACAATCGTGTTTATATGTGTACTCTGTATCTATCTTTTTGTTAATATCCCTCTACCTACGCTTAAAACATTTCAGAGTTTAGCGAATTGTAGACCGAGAGTTGAGAGATGTCTCAACGAGGCCACCACCATGAGTGTCCAAGTACAGGGCCAGCAGTCTAATCTAAACCCATCCAATTGCGCAGAGGAGTGAGGCAGAGGGATGTCATATCCACCCATATCAGATCTTCCAACCACCTTTCCAGAGTCCAACATCTTAAAAGTTATGTTTAAGTTGCTGGGCATTTATTTATTTATTTATTTATTGAGCTAGCACAGAAATTCTAATTACGCTAGTCACATATGTTACATTTTAATTAGATTAAGGAAATATATTATACTAGCGACCCGCCCCGGCTTCGCACGGGTGCAAATGCTGATACTAAATAAACTGCAGAATCGGCCCCCCGGCATCATACATCATCCATACGTCCATTACATAGCTGTCATTTGCGTTTTGTTTTTCCAAGTCTGATTCTTTTTTGTTATAGGTACCACGTTTTATAGTGTCTGACGTTTTATGTCAAGTCACACGGGAACGCTGTCGAATGGGATAAACAGTATCCTATGTCCGTCTCCTGACTCTAAGTTACCTACCCACCAATTTTCAGCCATATCGGTACAGCCGTTCTTGAGTTATAAATAGTGTAACTAACACGACTTTCTTTTATATACAGTCGTGGTCAACTAATTAGGGACTTTCAAGATAGTGAAGAGCAATAACCGGTTATGTACATATAAATATAAAACCCTATTGATTTCTCAGCACCTATTATTTGCATAATTTGGTCCGATTATTATGCTATAAATGGCTGTTAATAAAAGAATAAATAAATAGAAAAAAGTATTTAATATCAAAGGTTGAACATGTATTCAATTTTAAGGTATAGTTCTGTAGCTGGACATTTAATTAAGGACAGTAAACTATAATGAAACATAGAGTTAAACAAAACTAATAATCAGCAGTATTATAATATCTTTAACAGCTCCATTTTATTACGTGTAAAATCAGTACCCAGTAGCAAAACCTTTGTTAGTAATTACCGCTTGACACCGATGTGGCATAGGCATTATCAGTTTCTGGCATGTTTCGACATGAATGTTTGCCCATGCCTCACAAAAAGCTTCATTAAGTTCATCTAAAGTTGTGGTACGATAAGTGGCAACTTTTTTCTTGATTTCGTGCCAAAGGTGCTCGATTGGGTTAAGGTTCGGGCTATTTGCTGGCCAATCTAGCACCGATACTGTATGACTGGTAAGAAACGACTTGACTGAACGGGCGGTATGTTTCGGGTCGTTATCATGCTGAAACGTCCATATGATAGGGAGATGCTCCTCAGCATAGGGAAGCATCGTTTCCTCCAATATTGCCTTGTATTGATGTTGGTCTAAGTTACCCTGAACTTTCCTCACAGGTCCCACTCCACGGCCAGAAAATGAACCCCACATTTTAATGTTTCCACCGCCATGTTTCACTTGCTTTTTTGTGAATCTTGGATTCATTTCCGCTTTTACTGGACGCCGTACGTATTGCCTTCCATCTGAAGAATCAAATTAACCTTGGGTCTCGTCAGAGAATAATACATGTTGCCATTGGGCGTAGGTCCAATGTCCATATTTACGTGCAAACGCCAAACGAGCATTTCTATGTTCTTTCTTCAGCAACGGTACTTTGCGAGCCACTCTTCCGAACAACCCTGCTTCTACCAGACGTCGTCGAACGGTCCTCGCTGAGACACCAGCTCTTTCGTCTGCCCCAAACACTTCGTGTTTAATTAAAATAGAGCCTAGAAACGGATCTTTCTTAGCTAACCTGGTTATCATTCTATCTTCTTGCGGAGTTGTTTTTCTCGATCTTTTTGTTCTGGGCACATTTAAAGCTGTGTTATTGCGTTTGACATGTTGCACTGCATTGTATACCATCGTTTTTGAACAATTTAAATGTTCTGCTATCCTTCGGTATGGCCAACCATGCTCGACAACAAACTTCATGATAATTTTTCGTAGTGTTGGATCGCAACTTTTATTTTTGCCCATTTCTCTTCAAAATATTTTTCAAAACTTAAAATAAAAATCGGGATTGCCGCCAAAACTACCACGAAACAATGAGAGAAGAAATAAAAAAGTATTGAGATTGAAATTTTGAAAATAGAACGCAATATCTCAGTGTCCCTAATTAAATGGCCAGCCAGCATTATTTGAAGAAATAGCACTATGATAATCTATCAGCTATACTGTAAAGACGTTTAATGTATAAGAAGTTGTTATTGTTTGTATAATCGGGCACATCAATGACTAATTATACTTACATGTAAAAGATATGTTTGATAAAAAATATTGTTAAGACTCGTTAAAAAAAAATCACAATTTGGCTTAACTAGAGATTGTCCCTAATTAGTTGACCACGACTGTATATAGATAATAGCATAATATAGAACTTACAGTTTAAATAAAATTACCTAAATTCAATTCCAATTAAAAATACAATTAATCAGTCGGTCCTATCATATTCAGGCATTCAACTCGGACAGAGTCAGGCACTCCGCGTACAGACTCATCCATGCATCCGCAAACACATCGCAGTCAGGGTTAGCGTCCATGAGGGCATTGAGAGACGAGAGGGTACGTGGTATAGGAGATTGAGCGTGAGCGACCGTTCGGCAATGTGGTACATCAAAGAGTCTGTGCTTCCTACTACGACTGTAGTTGTCTGGGACATAAAGCCGCAGTAGCCTATCGCTGAGATCGGGGGCGTCAATCTTACCACGAAGAACCTTAAGCATGGTTATGATTTGGTCATTTGTTCTTCTGACTTCCAGACTGTTATAACCGAGGCAGCCCAAGAGGAACTTCGTCGGATACAAGAAAGGGTAATAGCCGAAACGGCGCTGATACAGAAAACGCAGAAAAGTTTTCTGCACCTTTTCGAGGAGAAGAGCATAGGTGCTTTCATGCGGGTGCCATACACAAGAGCTTGCTTCAAGTTTACTGCGGACTAGGGCACTGAAAATTAATTTAATTACGTGGTCACTTTGAAAATCTCGACAGTTTCGAAGTACGAAGCCTAGTCTCCGGTAGGATTCCTTGGCCACGCAGGCGATGTGTTGATTGAAGGTTAACTTTTGATCAAAGGTGACGCCTAGGTCTTTGACAAGTGTGCATCTGGAGATGAAATTATTATTGAGCTTATAGGCAAAGCTGATGGGCCGCCGCTTGCGACTGAAAGTCGTGGTGTAGCATTTAGATGGATTGAACTCCATCCTATTTGCTACACTCCAGTCGTAGACCGCATCCACATCGCTCTGAAGGTTCAGGCAGTCCTCCACAGATCTAATTTCTAAGATCAACTTCAGGTCATCAGCGTACAACAGACATTTTGCGTGCCGCACAACCGATGGAATGTCGTTGATCATCAAAATAAATAGTAGAGGCCCAAGTATGGATCCCTGGCCGACCCCAGAGCGCGTGTGGTACGGATCAGACTCATACACTCCCAACCTTACAAACTGCTGTCGATTTCGAAGGTAGTCAGCAATGAGTCCGAGCAGCCCAGGCGCAAAGCCTATGGCACTCAATTTAGTGAGGAGTACGTCATTGTTAACTCTGTCAAAGGCTTTGCGAAAATCAAAGTACAATACATCTACCTGGGTTCCACCATCCATCCTACCAGATATGTAGTCAACAGCTGTCAACAAATTAGTATTGACTGACCTCCTCTTCCGAAATCCATGCTGCTCGTTGCAGATAAAGTGTTCGACTTGCCTATAAATCTCAGTGTGTAATCATCATCTATTACAATTCTCCGCATCCGACACTGTCGACAGCAATAGTACGAGATCCGGCTGCAGAAACAGTGCACCCATCGAGTAAGAGCTAAGAACCACATTTTTACGCAAATTTGTGTTAAGGAGAATATATATCTACTAGGTTGCCTATCAAAATGTGGCCGCTAGTATTTTTATAAAATTATTAAAAATAGATTTTTGAAAAAAAAAAAATGTATTTATTTTTATTTAATTTAAACTAGCTAAATGCTGCGTCGTGACGCTGCGTTGCGGCGCATACCGCAGCGTTGTGCGTCATGATCACCAGACCAAAGCTTTGGCCGTACCGCCGAGACAGGGCAATCAATGCGTTTTCACACCACCAGCGTTAGGTACCTGATCCGTCACGTAAACGTACCTGAAGGGTGATTATAGCGAACCGGAATTCTAACCTCTGTACAGAAGATGAAAAGTCGTGTATTCTGCTCGTGGTTGCAGCTGCTGGGAGGCGGCGAATACATTTATCGTAACTGACGTGATACTTTGTTCGAATAATACAATCAACTTGATGTTAACAACGTTCGACTTTAGCAGTACCATACAATTCAATGCAAAACTTCCCAAGAAACATCTCTACATAGCCACTCAAGCGATACGGGCGTCCACGTTAACCCGCGCGATGCCCGCTAAAGCGCTGTAGGTAGATGCGGCAGCCCGCAGCTGATTTAGGGTCAAGTGATGTGAACAAGCCTCTCAGTCGATTTTTGGATACGACACACGATTATAATCGACTAAGAAGGTTGCCGGTTGAGCAACACTATCCAGTAGAAGCAAAAAATGAATGGACGTAGAGAAACAAAAATTAGTGGCGGTAATTTGAATTTTGTGAGTGCAGCTGAGAAGACGCTCCGAGAACTTCGAGTTTTAAAATATGAAGTAAGTGTTTTTAGTACTGTTATTCTTAAGAAATGTTGATTTTATACTATATTTATCATCCCACAGTCTTAGTTTGAAAAAATGTGGTTAAATGTTAGCAAATATTATTTTTTTAAGAAATGTTGTCTCTTCGATGCGTCTTTCAGTGGTCGGTAAAGGCATTAAAAACATGTTTAATAGCACTATACACATTAAAAACGTATTTTTTAAACAAAATAGTATTTTAGAACACTGAATATTACAGTTTCATACTAGATTTATTGATATTTCGTAGAATTGTTACTTCAGGTACAAACCAGGCAAAAGCGCTGCGGGCGCTTACGGCTGCCCCGTGTCGGCCATTATAAAAGTAAAGGTGTGTTTACTGGTGATGGCAAAGAATTCGCATGTTCACAATGCTATCCTTTATAATTATAACAAACAATGGTTACTGTATTACTTACGACTTTCCTACGACGAATGGTTGATGGCATCAAGTGTTTCTCTTGGACCACTTGAACCTGGGACATGGGTTAAGGTGAATAACGAAAATTCTTAATTTCATCTCTATCGCTCTAGGAATAAAGCCCAAGTTTCATATCACATCTGCGCATTGTGTTTTTGTGTTGCTTGGAATTTTAGGGCTCGGTAGGTAGATTTTTTAAGTTGGTGGCCGGTAATATTCTGCAGTTTGCTTTCGTTTTCTATTCATTAGGGTTCCGTGTTAGGTTGGTGTTCGTTAATTTTTTAATAATAGTTCATGTTTTAAGCCGCTCTGTATCAAAACGAGGACGAGGTCGAGGACGTGGAACGTCTCGGAGGGCGAGCAGTCGCCGTAACCTTTCCACTTTTTTTGAGAGGACAGAGACTGCACCTGAGCCCCAACCATCTAGCTTAAAACAAATAAAACATCAATATTTTCTTAATTGTGTTTTTTTTAGTTATTATTGTTATTATGTTCCTCTGCAAAGTCTCCATACAAAATGCTAGTCAGATCATATACGGTTTTTAAACTAAGACCTAAGAGTTTAAAATAAATATTTCTATGATACGGAACCCCTGAGAGGCTGAGACCCAGTTCGAGTACAAACAAGTGCCATGCCAGCTTGTTGGCATTATTTATGATCATTCGTAAACACGTCAAGTTATTTGAGAATAATATTAAGCAATTTAAAAATTAATTAGGTATTGTGCGAGTACGTAACCATAGCATAGACGCTAGCATCATTTTAAAGCAGCTAGCCGCGCTGTAAACGCGGCCCTTACATTGTGGCTTAAAGCGCTGCGGGTAACTATGGTGGTTTTTCAGTCGCGTTGGATAGGTTTTTGCGAGTAACATTTGTTGTTATTTCTATTTTTTTTATATTATTGTGTTAATGGGACTTATAAAACTTTTCATGTAGTTTCTTGTGTGATAATAATGTTCTTATGTTACCAAAGTACTAATGTGAGAACCAGAAAACTGTGAATGGTGTCGTTTGTGTAATTATTACAGGTAGTCGAAGCAATGAATGATTTTTACCGAGGTATTTACATATTATTTTTTCTTTTTTCTTTATTCTGTTCAATGGGTTTGAAGTTAACCACGTTCTAGGAAAATATTTTGCAAAACAAACATAGAGGTATTACGCTATCTATTTTTGTTTTCCAATTAGTGCCCCGTTCGGTTCATTGGAAAACGCGACAGGTGGGTCATTGATAGGACTTGAATTACTTTATTTTTTTTTATTATCGGGTTAGTTTTTTTACTGTTTTCTAGTAGCCTAGTATATGTTTCATCGGAAACCAAAAAAAAATTTACAATATTGCTGTTCTATTCTAAAATATAAATTATTTACATCAGGTGAACGTAATAATCAAAATCTCTTTGGTGCACGTGATTTATGTGTATTAAAAATATCGTATTTAGATCAACAAAGCATATTTTTAGTATGAACAATCTGTCTTCTTTCCAAAAACAGTGTTAAAAAATAAATGAAATTGCTTAAAATTATGTAAAAACGGAAAAACCATAATACCATACCACGGTATTTTGCGGTTGGTAATTTGTTCGTTTGCGCAGCGCTTCATGGTTAAGCTAGCGCGTTGAGCCAGCGCCTGACTGGATAGTATAAAATAAAGTCGCTTCCCGCTGTCTGTCTGTCCCTATGTATGCTTAGATCTTTAAAACTACGCAGCGGATTTTGATGCGGATTTTTTAAATAGATAGAGTGATTCAAGAGAAAGGTTTATATGTATAATACATACATAATATAGTAGAGAAACACTGATAATTTTAGAGGTTTCTAATGTGATGTCGTAATTATGCACATTTTTTGCGCTTTTATTGCAAACGCTGGCAGAACCCAACGAGATAGATCAAAATAATGTACTACAATATTGTACATCATAAAAAGGGCCGTATCAGTATTGCAAACGTGGGAAGCCGGGGCGGGTCGCTAGTAATATTATTATAATGTAGTTACAAAGTTGGCGCGCGTTTAAGTCTGTTTTGCCGTTGTTACCCAACATACATCGAGTTTGGCTATGAATAGATCTACTTTTTCCCCAAACTAAAAAGGTTTAGAGCCGTCATTATGAATGATTTTCTGTGTATTAACTCTGTATTAAAAGTTTGTAAATTTTTGTTTTATATGGGCCACAAAGGGTCTGACGTAGAATTTGTATCAGAGACGTGACCGTAATGTCTGTGGTAATGTCTCGGAATGCTAAACCTGGCGAAGTATATTATTATACCATAAATAGTATTATAATATTTGTGACCATTTCGTGCGTAGAGGCGTAGCACGCGCTACGACGCATCGTAGCATGTGCTACGACGCATCGTAGCACGTGCTACGATTGCGATAGTCTATGCTACGGTGTAGATCTTCTAGATTTCTAGAGTCTATGACTTTACGCAGTAAGATGGAGGGCGATTACGATGTGGTAAGGCACGACATTACGGCTCAAACGTTGGCAGTTGAAACGTTAGGGTGCGCGTTCACAGGCCGGCATCGGACAATCCGCTGATTTTGGATTCGACGTGCGAGGAATAATTCTTCTATCCCGAACAAAACATAAAAAATAAACTTTTATACTAAAACGAATTTTTGGTGCAAATTCAGCAATTTTGCAAGCTGATATCTGCCAAAGCCACTACGATCCAAACTTCATAATCGGTGATCGTTTCATCTACCTGTGTGGGAGCATACGTAAACAAACACTCAGCTTTTATAAAAAATCGACGGTCTGGCGGTCGCAAGTTCTTAGTCCATTAGGGGACCAGATATAATAAAGGCGATACAAACCAAAGAAGTATTGGTGCGAAATATAAATCGCATTATATCATAGCATATGTATAATATCAAATACATCATTGCAGCAAATCACAGAAATGCGGAACATTGTCTGATTTTGACAGCTTATATTGATGACTTCACTTCGTCTCTAGTCCGTTTTCGAACTCAAACTTGCATATTTTCATAAACATTTCAGATTCGTACAACGCATTTTGCACAATTATGCTTTGTTGTAGTTTTTGTTATGGTAATGGTTAAGTAGCTTGCTTTTGTAAAAATACATAAATGTCCCGTGCCTCGGAGAGCACTTTAAGCCGTTGGTCCTGCGCCTGACCTCTCCCCGGTCGTGTCGGTGTGTCGGTCCATTGGATTATGAGAGTGAGGGAATAGAGAGTGCACCTGTGTTTGTGCACACACTTGTGCACTATAAAATGTCCTGCGCATCTGGCGAGTCTCCGATGAGACTGGATGATGGATCTTTATAACGCTATTTTGTTTTCACCTCGGGTTGATGATCGAAATAAAGAGCCTCATTGACATGGCCTTTAGTCAACAGGTTCGCTTCGAATTTTCGATCATCAACCCGAGGCAAAAACAAAATAGCGTTTTAAAGATCCGTCGGATTCGATTCGGTGAATTAAAATACCCCCCCTGCAGTAGTGCCGCTTGCGCCGGAATTGCCGTCTGTAGTCGGGTTTGAAATCATGACTGCAGCGACAGGAAGTAACGACGTGTCGTGGCGACATGAAGCGACGACACGTATTGTATTGTATTGTATTTATTTATTTACCATTTATAACATAGGTCGTTATACAAGGCATGTCAGAAATTGTACAATTTGAAATAATAAAACATACTAAGTTCACTAAACAAAATTAAAAAGTCTTAAATAAAAGCAAATTTCAATTAATTCCAGATCATAAAACTCAATGTCATGTTTAGGTATTATTTAAAGAAAGGGATTGAAATAAATTAGTACTCATAAATTCACTGATGCTATAGAATGCATGGCTTTCAAAGAAATGCTTGATTAAGGTTTTAAAACGTTCAAAATCATCAATGTTCGTTACGTTAATTGGTAGTTTATTATACATATAATTGTATTTTGATATATCCTCCCTGCTTTTGTACCTTTGCAAGGCGTACCGCTGGTTTGACTAATTTTTCCTTACATCTTAAATTATAGTTATGAGTGTCTTTTTTTCGTCGACTGCTGCTGCCTCATGTCGCCCGCTGCCAACTCGTACCTTTAGTCGTGTCGTGCTTCATGGGCCTGTAGTCCTACCGGCATCACTTTCAAAACATCAATGCTGCTTGGTGGCAGAAAAAGGCATGGTGGTCGTATTTCTTTGATATAATTTAATATTTAGGTAGAGACTTGAAATATTTTGAAGAAAAATTCTCAGGACCCAAAATAAGGACTCAGAAATAATAAAATAATAATTTTATTGTTTTTATTTAGCGGTATAAAAAATAATGAAAAACATATTTGGTCTAAGCATAAATAACAAAAAGAGTACAGCTTAATCCTACAAAAAAATAAAATTATAAAGGCGAAAGTTTGAGCCGTTGTGAAGATGTTTGACTCAAGACAACGCCAAACCGAATGGATCTGGCTGAAATTTAATACACACACCTGGAATAACATAAAGGCTACTTTTTATTGCGAAAAGGGCATCTGAAGCCGCGGGCCGAAGCTAGTCGTAGGTAAATAAAATAATTGTTGTACAAACCTAGGTGCGGTACCTATTAATAAGTGTGAAAAAATAAGAATTCTATACTTTTATGTCAGGTCTGACTGTCGTACTAAAATGTTTTTAAGTAACCGAAAAATAATCCTACGTCTGGTAATGTAACTAAACACTTAAATTAACTCAGTATGTACCTCACTTAACTAAGTATAAAGTCTATCCGTGAGACATAGGTAGGAACAAACAGGACAAAATAAACCACAAAAACATTTTTAGGGAAAACCGGGTTTTGATGCTATTTGTATAATCCTCATTTTACCGACCTACTTTGATTCGGTTGGTACCTACCTAGATACCTCCTAAAATGATGGTTTCCTCCCTGAACAAGTTTTATAATATTGCAATGACTTACCTAAATTAACTTATTCAAAGCACTAAAGTTAACTACGTCTGTACCGAGACGGGTCGTTACGAATGTGGTGCGGCGCCAGTGGCAGATCGCCGTATGAAGACGAGGAAGGCCTTTGGTGCGCCGGAGTGGGCGGGATCCCTTGCTTCTTAACCAGCTTGGACAATTTGTTGCCAAAAAGCGTGTCATCCCTATCCAACTCTTGAATCTTCAAATTACGAAAAACATCACTACGACAAAGCTCGGTTTTGAATAGATGCCTTCGCGAGCTAGTTTCAGTATAATGAAGATCTAATAACAACCGACACCCATGATTGAAATGTCGCATGGCATTCACTTCATAGTTTTCACCCTGGTTTAGGAGCACGGTGATGGCTTTCCCGATTGCCGAGATTCCAAGTCCCAATTGGTTCTGTTTGCCTTCCAGGATTTTGTCTCTGTTTCTGGAGTTGAATTCGGCGATGGTATAAATCTCGTCGTTTAATGTAGGTGCTTTAAGTAACCTGCAGTTTTCCGGCGCAGCGTACTCTTTAAGGAGTTTATCTTTCATGTCGATTGGTAATCCCTTGCGCAAAATGTTTGTCCACTTCTGTGCCAGGCTGGCGTGGATGTTCTCTCCACACAGTGACAGGTCATCTCCAAGAGCATTAAGTAGCGCTTCCTTTCGATCCATTTCATTAGAGTTCTCTGCTAAACCTGCTTCGGAAGTCTTACGTGTTTTCTTTCCAGTGGCTCGCTGTCGCACAGGTGTGCTGGTCGAGATATGTGAATCTGCGGTGTTATCTTCCGTCACATTTAAATTCGGCTGTGGCAGAACCCTCGGTTCATCTGAATCTATAACTACACTGGGCGGTGAGTTTGGTGTTCCAAGAGCTACTGGAGGTGGATCTCTTGCTTGTGTTGCAGGTGAGATATCACGAGGTTGTATCAATTCTCCTGCTGGCATATCACGGAGCTGTCTCGGATCTATTGCAGACGACATATGGCTGTCACGACGTCTCGAGTCTATGATTTCAGGAGTTTTTCTTGCTTCTATTACAGGTGAGATATCACGAGGCGGTCTCCATTCTGTTGATGGAATACTACGAGGTATCGGTGATACTGGAATATCACGACTTGTCGATGCTGTTGCTGGAATATCATGAGGTGGCCTCGTTTCCGGGACAGGTGATTTATCACCGCGTGGTCTCGAGTCCATGGCTGGTGAGACATTACGGGAGTCTCTTCTATCAGGAACTTCCGGTCGAGCTGTAGATTCTGAAACAATATTATATAACGTTATTATTATCATGGTATTTATAACGTACCTACCTATCTAATAAGCCCACTTACGATACGTGAAATCTTCACATACAAAAGATAGTAGGTCCTCCAATTTCATACCCACTCAATCTAAAATAATCAGTAATAGCACTATCAATAAGTACCTAACAAGTATAAAATGTAAGAGATAATAAGCGAAATTAGTTCACTGTAGATTAAATTCTCTTAAATAAAAACAGATATATAAAAAACTGGTAGGTAGTTCAAGAGTCAATTCGAATGCCAAGACTTGATTAAGTGCAGAAATAATTTAGATGCATGGCATGTCCATGACAGTGAGACCAGTTTTAAAGGTTAACAGGAATTTATTCTTCAAAACATACGAGCGTGCCGATAAAAATAACATTAAAATTACTTTGGTCTTATAAACGTTTCTTCTAGAAGAGCTTAAATATTATGCTTTAAAATAAATGACGATCTAGTTTATTTACAATCAAAGAGTAGAAACAAATTGGATCTACTACCTATTATTTATTTAAATATTTAATTAAAGCGGTTATCAAAACCAATTATTTATTTATTTATTATTTATTTAATTACATTAATTAAATATGTATATACAATAGTTGAAAAGTGCCTCGGATGATTCGAGAAAAGGGTTCCCGTCTACTCGACTTGGAAGGGCTACTACCGTGGCACCTGACATGATTGAAACAGTTGAGCTGCAACTGCAGACTGTAGCAAACAATCTAGAGGTAGCTCAACTGATCTTTATAGATACCAGATGATGTAAGTTTGAAAGTTTATTTACATACCTAAGTAATAAGTATATACAACTGCGTACACAGTACACACACACTAAGTCTTAGTTATCTAGTACCCATAACACAAGCTCTGCTTAGCTTGGGGCTAGATAATGCTGTGTGAATTGTCCAGCATAAATATATTTATTTATTTATTTTATTATTTACAAAGTAAATTTCCGTTTAATCTACGAAGATATTGAAAAAAGAGATTACTCACCCCGCTCTCTATACTCCCCGGCGAATGTGACAGTAGTTGCACTGGCTGCATGCTTCTTTTCTTCTAGCTTCTGAATTTTCTTTTTGTAGTACAATATCTCTTCTTCCGCTGATCTCTTTGGCTTAGACATTTTATTAAATTTTTTTAATTGTAAATACTGGTTCTAATTTCTGTGTAAATAAAGGTTTTAGCTAATAATATTTAATTATAATATTTTTTTTTTCAATGTAGTGCTAAAATATGTGTTCTCGAGTGGAGAGCGCGAAGTAGAATGGCGCGGCGAGCTCAGTTCATGCCTTTTATTGCAGTCTTTGAACAAGTCCAGTCTTGTTAAAGCTTGTTTGTTGATAGGTATTTTGCGTTATCAATAATGAAACATTGTCCTGTCCATTGCATTTTCAACCTAATTCGGACCGTGTTGGTGATATATTTTGCATTTTCATCATGTTTAGATGCCTGTCTCGGGGATTTATTTTGAGTTGAATTCTTAGAAAGAAGTGGTATGGCGTGACGAGTCCAGACGAGTTTAAATATCACGTTGTCCCGGTCGCACTTACAGGATGCAAGATTATACAAGCGGGCGGACAGTTTGACCTTGCGATTTGATAAACAAACGAAGTAGGTAAATGAATTAAAAACCAACTGCGACTTGGGTTTTACCCAGCTTTTTTTGTATGCATTGTTAAATATTTAGGCACGTTGCCAAAAGCAAGTGGGAGACCGGAGAGCAATGAACCAATAAAAATGCAATACGCATCAATGCCAATCAATTAAATGGCCTACCTGCCTACCTACAATATTTATTCTCACTTATGTGAAAAGCATAAGTATTTGATAGATAGTTATCTAATCTATTTTATAAGGCGTAAAAGATTATTAGGTATATTAGGTACGTATTTATGATGATTAACCTACAATACCACTCAATGTAACCTCTGATTTGTCCTTTCTAAGGACTTGGCATGGACATGGAAGGAGTGGTTTGCTGTAGATTTGTCGTCTGTTGGTTAAAATAGCACTTTTTTATGAACATATTAGGTAATTCAAATTAGGACTTTAGATGGATAGAGAACACCAAAAAAAATATTCTATAGAGATCATTTTGATTTTTTTTTGATGTTATCATCACACTAATATTATAAATGCGAAAGTTTGGATGGATAGATGGATGGATGGATGGATTTGTTTGTTACCTCTTCAGGCTAAAACTACTGAACGGATCGGGCTGAAATTTTGCATACAGGTAATTCTAATCCTGGAATCAAACCTATGCTACTTATTATCCCGTAAATAAGTTCCCATGGGATAGAAATCATATTAAAACCTTTCCATAGGAAAAATGCGTGCGAAGCCGCGGGCATAAACTAGTAAATGATAAAAAAATAATATTCCAAAGCGTCAGGTTTCTGAGATATTCACATACGTGACGCTTTAGGACATATTTTTTTTATCAGACATTTTTTATTTGTTTGAGCGTCTTCTATCCAAATAAGTACCTACGTACTGTGCGGCGACTTTGAAAAAGAAATGGTGACCAAAATTTTCAAACCGCTTTCATGTGTAGTGTACCTATTATCTAAATACTTCTATAAATTTCATGTAATATTCTTCTTCATTATCTTTTTAAAGATCAAATTAACAGCAAAATAAAAGGAACCTAACTGCCGTGATCGTGCATACAGTATTATCTAGCCCCAAGCTAAGCAGAGCTCGTGTTATAGGTTCTAGATAATTGATATACTTAAAACATTGATGTATATTATTTATTATACATAGAAAACATCCAGAATACCCGG
Organism: Eupithecia subumbrata; assembly: GCA_949316285.1. Taxonomy (NCBI): domain Eukaryota; kingdom Metazoa; phylum Arthropoda; class Insecta; order Lepidoptera; family Geometridae; genus Eupithecia; species Eupithecia subumbrata. Next base: position 12,716,587 of record OX438632.1, on the reverse strand, counting down.
AACAAAAATCTGCAGATTGTACAAAAATTTGTCCCAAGGCGGGAATCGAACCCGGAACCAAACGCAGATGTCTTCCTTCCCCGTGAAGCGCCGCCGACGCGCCCCAGCGGGTCAGCGATCAACGCGCCAATCGCAAGGTCAAACAGTCCGTCCCGCCGCCTGTCTGACCTTGCAACCTTACGTGGGACAAAGTGATATTTAAATTAAAAAAAAAAGGTATAAATTTATGGCCAGTATGCACCTTTAGCGCGTTAGTGCACTATCTGGGTCAGAATTCTCGCTTATTTTGCAAAGTGTAGAAAGAGATGCCCTCTATTTCAACATGTCAACGCAAGAAGACAGCTGTTAGCCATTTAGCGTTCTGACGGAAAATTAAATTCTAAATTGTGTTTTTTCTTGGTTCCTTATACATAGACCAGAAAGATTAATGTATTTTTGCTTCTAAGTAAATTAATAATGTTATATTTGGAAATAATGAATGACAAAGATCCACAGAAATATATAAAGATCTCATTATTTGAGCTATTTTTGCTAGTTATCCTTTTCGTGTTGGCTGACAAACTACAACGAGTCTATATTAAAATTAAATAAATAACACACACGATTGTTAATTACTATATTTTTAATTATATAATTATTTGCATAGAGATACAGATAACATACCTACCAATATAGATACTACCTCTAGACCAGAAGTTTAATGTCCTACCTAATTTAATTACACAAGAATAAAAATAAAAATATTAAAAGCTCACATTTTTACTTTTATTTTTACACCTTTTTATATTAATCCTATAAAAATATTTAAATCCATTGTTTTCAATAGATGGCATTTCATGAATGCCGCGGAAGCAATACCTACTCTATGGTTTTAAATCTTCATGGTGTCGTTCTTCTAAAAGATAGTTGGACCACTTCATAGTTTTAATGGACGCTTTGTTATCAGTTTGGTTGCAATGTCAAAAGAAACAGAAGAAGATCCTATTGTCTGATTATCTGGCAGATAACACCACTACCCACCCTAACATATTTAAAATTAGGTACCTACAGCATTATCAACCTATTATTTCCGAAACAATTCGTTTATCGTACATCCAATATCACGTCCAAAAATAGTGTCGTCTCTTTTAAAGAGATGGTTTATATCTTGAAAATTATGATGTCTGTGACTTAATTTTTCTACCAAAAACGATTTTAGCATTGAGTCGACGGGAGTGCACACAATCCTCCTAACTCTGGTTTGATCGTAATGGAGATCGGCTAACAAGTGCAAGCCTCTGTGTATATGTTCCATTGCAGTTTTGAATCCACCATTACCGCTCCTTGAAGCTAGGGTAACGCCTTCCGCGATAGCTACCATGCCCGCGCCCAATTGATCTTGATACTTTAACATAGCTGAGTCCCGTTTCTTTGCTACTTCATCCATAAAAGGAATCAACTCTGGATTTAAAATAGGCGCTTTCATTAAAGTGCAGTTGTTTGGTATTTTGTACTTTTCCTGTAGATGGTATCTTTCTTCTTTTGGCAATCCATTTTGTAGTACAGAATGCAATCGTTCAGCCATTTCTGGGTGAATGTTGTTTGTCGGACTTGAAGGACGTTTGTTTGTTATAATATTGCCTTCTTTGGATTCCGGGCTCGCAGAAGGAATATTATTTAACTTTTTAAAGCGTATATTATAAGGGAGGTTAGGTGGTATGTTCAAAAGATTTTGGGCCATCGACAGATGCTGAATATTATTAACCAGCGTTACTGAGGACTCTGTTTTGGATACAGTTTGAAACCGCATACTAACTGTTTGAGGGTTGAAAGTCACGTCCCTGGAGTGCGAGGGCCTTGGACTTGGAGGTTTATATCTTGAACTGTTGTCTTTATTAACTTCTGGACTAGAGGGTGGACTGTTGTTTGATTTGATAACTTTTGAATCTTTGGCACGTTTAGGCGGCGCGTGCAGAACATTTCGTTGACGGTGCGATTCGATTTCGTGTATCCGTTTAACATCTGATTCAAGAGGTGGTATAGAAGCGTTCGCAGCGCCAGAACTTGTGTAACCTTCATCTAAGCTTGAACGGTCAGGAGCGCGAGCATCTAAAACAAAGAAAAAATACAAAGATTTCGAAGCAGTGGGTTTTTAAGGCTCTTCTATTTTTCCATTTAATACCATAGTAAATCCGCGAAATAAAAATAAATACATAAGTATGGAACACGCCTTACAAACGTCTGATTGTATTGTTATGTTTAAAGAAATTGTTAAGATTTTCACATAGGCAACATTTGTTTAACACTTGAAATAAAGGTAAAATAGTTAAACTAAAAATCGGACAGCGTGGTGAAGATATTATCACCGACTAAATAACACATTTTTTCCGATTTATTTACAGAATTCATCCGATAATTTACAGAAACCCATCGAATAAATAAACGACACTAATGAAATGACTGTCGGATTCTTCCTAGAGGTTAGTGAAGTATTAGAGTGACAAACATTGAGTACCATACAAAAACCCAACACCCTAAAATAAACAAGGTATAAAAACAAAGAATATTTACATGAAGCTTGGTCCATGTTATTTCTTCCTTCAGTACCAGTATTAGCAGATTCCGACGTCAATTGTTCTTCTAGCTTTCGAAATTTCATCTTCAATAATTCCAATTCTTGCTCGAGATGTTTCTCTGAGCTTTGTTTACGTTTTCTTTCTCGCGACTCGGACATTTTTACGACGTTCCACTTTTATTATTATTTGTTTTAGTCATAGATCGATGTGGCGCTGAGCGCATCTGGAGCGGGACTGAAAATTTGTGACTCCCTGACCGCTTTATACCCTGTTGTTACGTTGATGTACTTGGAGTCCATCGAGTTTTTAGTATAATATATTCTCTTGCACCGATACAAAGCGACGTCAAGGACGACCTAAGTTCAACATGATGTCATCATTTTGATTATTTGGGTTTCAGCCAACTTTATTAACAGGAATTAGGTACTCTTGTCAAAACTCACCCACAGCTTTAGGTAACTTCTGTTCTGAGATAAAGCCGGAAGCTAACTAAAACATTTAAGTACTAAAACATTTAAGTTTCTTTATACCAAATATTTTCTACCTAGGTACTACATGGCTTAAATATCTGCTAGGTAATTTATATGCTGTTATCACGTCCATTGCTAAAGCTAAGAAAAGAGCGATATATCATTGAAGCGATAAGAGCTTCAGAGATTGTGGGTCTATAAACTTACTGTATTAATGTACTTTTCATAATTTTAATGTATTCAGTATTCATATATATTTATTGCAATCATTTTGTACATTTTTAGGTCTTAGTATTTAAGTAATGTACCTATATGAGACACAATGGTACCCTAGCAGGGCGTGGTAATAGGTACTGAGAGTGGAGGTGAACCGGGTTTCTATAAGAATCTCTATTTAGGTTTTAGGTTTTAGCGGAAAAATATAATTCAATAACTTTTGTTGTTATGTTTTTATAAAATATTGTATAGGTAGCAATGTATGTATTCATAATGCAATTAAATTCGTAAGTTTTATTTTTATTTTTATTTGTCGTTGAAGAAATCACTTAAATCATAATAGCATTTATGTAAAAGGTATTGTTTTAATTTTTTTTCAAATGTATGGTCTTTTTCCTCGTCTTTTAGTATATCTGGTATTTTGTTATAGATTTTAGATGCCATTGCGTTTGGCCCGGACTTTGCATTTTTAGTTTTGACTCGGGTAGTGTAATTTTATGCTTGAACCTGAAATGTTAATATACTAACACATTCATGGCTCAAGACGCAGTTGTATATAGGGTTTCTCCCCCGTATAGCGGCGGCGGCGCCCCTGTGCGTTGCACCGCCGCCGCGCCGAGGCTGGGCAGATGAATGCGTTAAAATGCAGGTAAAGCGCACTCTTAGCGCGTTTCCTAGAACGTATTGTTCTGGTTAGGCAATAATCACTCATATTGAAAATATGCCCTTGAAAAACTCTCACTATCAAATCTCAGTATCCAGGAGAGATAGACCCATCATGTTGTCTGTCTACGTAATCAGCAGAAGGAGCTCTATATCTTGACTCAGGGAATTTCAAATCGTCATTACTCTGAAAATACTCATTACCTATTATTTTCACATCCCCCTTTCTTCGCTCGCATATCTGTGGGGTTACTAGCTCTAGTACTTCACTACATAGAGTATAAAAAATTTAATCGTTACAACAGTCGCTCGCGGTGTCGATGATTTAGTCGATCCTCTACGCACTGACTCATTATCTAGTATCTCAAGATCAACAGCCTGTGTTGGTCCACTGCTGAACGCAGGCCTCCCCCTGATCAGCGCCTTGTTGGCTTTTATAGGGATAAAAGCCAACAAGGCGCTTATCAGGGGAACTGCGGTTTGGGGATCGCAGTTCGGTGGTAGAATTGTTCTGCAGAGGCGCTGCTGCCCGCCCCGGGTGGATATCCCTGGTCGCCTCTTACGACACCCGCGGGAAGAGTTGTGGTGGTGCAAATTGTAAACCGGCACCACACAGCTGCATATCTAGTATACCTATATTAAACCAACATGGCAGAACAACGGTATATCAAAAATCGTTTATAGGTACTTATGTCGTTACTGACGTACTTTTAAAAGTTTTGAATAGTATAAGTGTAAAACTTTCATATACTTTATGTAGAAATTTATGCGTGAATTACGTTTGGATTTTTTTTTCATACCAAAAAGTCTAGGTAATTCTTAAGAATGTCTGTTTCAGGTCTGTTCGCTTCAATACTTATAATTCTTATATATTTTCCCATTACAGCACAAGACTTGACGAAGAAGCGGCCACTGACGTCGCAACATCATCACTTGTTGGGCGGGTATACATCGCTTGCCAAAGCAGAAAGCAAAAAGCAATTATAATGTTGTAGGTAGCTTTTATGATTGACTACATATATATTTTTTTTACCAATAAGTGAGGAAAGAAGACAGTTTTTTAACTTTATCGAGACTTTTGACACTTACTGATGTCTCCGGTGCTTTACATTTGATGTAGTTTTGTAGCGTAGATATTCATAAATAACATATATAAAAATCAGCTGCGGATACGAGCTGTTTCTGAAGTTATCGCAAAAATAAGATACAAGTCAGGAAACAGAAAATCTCTATCTATTATTGTTAATTGATAAGTTTGCGCTATTTTTTATTTAAATATTAGTTATTTATTATAACAGGGCGTTTTATCTACATTTTGCACTCATTTTGCGGTACGACAAATGCACACTACTCTTATCGACGACCGATGTAGCGCGGCGGGCGAAGGTCCGCCTGTGGCGTAGGAGGTTGCGGGTTAGATTCCCGCCTTGGGACAAATGTTTGTACGATCTGCACATATTTGTTCCGGGTTTTTGCTATGGTATAATAAAAAATATCTATCTATGTAACACAAGCTCTGCTTAGCTTGGGGCTAGATAATGTTGTGTGAATTGTCCAGCATTATTTATTTATTTATGTAATATATATCAGTCATCTAGTACCCATAACACAAGCTCTGCTTAGCTTGGGGCTAGATTATGCTGTGTGGATTGTCCAGCATTATTTATTTATTTATGTAATATATATCAGTCATCTAGTACCCATAACACAAGCTCTGCTTAGCTTGGGGCTAGATGATGCTGTGTGGATTGTCCAGCATTATTTATTTATTTATGTAATATATATCAGTCATCTAGTACCCATAACACAAGCTCTGCTTAGCTTGGGGCTAGATGATGCTGTGTGGGTTGTCCAGTATTATTTAATTTAATTTATTTTTTTGTAGTAATAATTACCTGTTAGAACTTTATTGCACCACCAACTTCAGACACATACCGTAAATTATAGTTTATAGTAAACAATGGCATAAGGTTCGAATTTTTCTGTTTTCGAGCTAGAGAAGGAAAAAATAAATAAATAATGCTGTAAAATCCACACAACAAGGTATGTAGCAGGGTAGGTAATATTAAGCAATCATTATCCTCTATAAATTATCGATCGAAGAGAAAATAATCTGCCGCCTTCCCCTAAATTTGGGGACAGATGTACGGAATAGTCAGATCATCCATTTGACTATTCCGTACATCTGTACCAAATAGTGAATTACCTCATAAATTCTAATCACTTGAATGACTCACAAATAAAAACATGAGGTAGGTAGGTATAAATGCACTCTAAAATTCAAGGCCAACTGCTATTTCTGAATTTAGTTCGATCGAGCTACGTCGCGTCAGTTATTTTGGTCTCATCTTGCAATTTTATTAAAGGTTTTATGGTTTTATCATTTTATGAACTCTTTTTGCGTTTATTCGTATTCTAAATAATCTTGGCCTTGAATTTTAGAGCGCAATAACCTCATGTTTTTGTTTGTGAGTCATTCAAGTGATTAGAATACATATATTAGGTAATTCACTATTTGGTACAGATGTACGGAATAGTCAGATCATCCCATCCCCAACTTATTAACGGCAGATTATTTTCTCTTCGATCGTTGATTTATAGAGGATCTATCGCTTATTATTACCTACGTTGCTACTTGCTATATACTTTACTGTGTGGATTTTCCAGTATTTTTTATTTATATTTTCCTTCTCTAGCTCGAAAACAGAAACATTCGAGCCTAGTCATTTTTTAGTATAAACTATAATTCACGGTGTATTTCTAGAGTCGGTGGTTCAATAAACTAATAAGTAATTATTACTGCTTTTTATATACTGCAAGCCAAACTTTCCGCGTATCTGGAAACATGGTGTAGGACGGATTTTTCGGACACTATGCGTTGTATTTATGCGTCCCAAATGAACGCATAGCGTTACAAATCACTCTAGTATTGTTTATGAATCGGATTAACCGGCCCTATGCGTTCGTGTGTAGTGCTCTGTGAGACCTCTTATTGTTTTTGAATACGGGTGTTGGCCTCTACGATGTGAGATCTTAAAGCCTCCAACCCACAGCCGCGATTTTAAAGCGCGTCTTATGTCGCGTGATTTGTTGCGATTTTGTAGCGCGATTCCGCTGTGTTTTTGTAAACGCGATTTCTAGATTCCGTAATGTAAATTTTCTAATTCCGTGTGTAAGATCGTATGCATCTTAGTACAAAATGTGTAAAAGAATAAGTATCGCATCATATCGCGCGACACAAGACTCGCCTCAAAACCGCGGCTGTGGGGTAGAGGCTAAATATACAAGGGAGAGAAAGGTAGATATGTTAGGTAAATTGAAGTAAGAGGAAAGTTATAGAAAAGAGGATTTGAAAACGAAACAGGCAACATTTATTGAAACAATTTATTTTACTGTGAACTATTGTGACTTTTTAATCTAACGGTACATTTAGAACTACGTTATGTTAAAATAAGGCTATTTTGTGAAATGTGACATTATTACTAATAATTTATAATATACCTACTTACCTACTTAATTAAGGCAGTTTCATACCATAATGGTGCATTATTCTACTATGTACAATGATCTTAGAATAGCGTCAGGTTAAAAATTGATAAGGTTTGGTCAAATTGCACAAATAGATTACTTACACAGATAAGATTAAAGCGTTTTAGTAGGGAGTACCTAATTTAATATATAATTGTGACGTACTTACAACTACAAGTCCAGACGCACCCATGAGTCCTCTATTGTTCCATATGAGTCATGTCGAGTCTCGACAGAATTAGATAGAGTATCTACGACTTGTTTGGTAGAGATCACGACAATATGGGTATCAAATAGCATATTAAAGTACCTATTGTAATAAACTCTATCAACCCGACTCGACGACCTCAGTGGCGCAGCGGGCGAGAGTCCGTCTGCGACGCAAGAGGTTGTGGTTTCGATTCCCGCCTCGGAACAAATTTGTGTACGATCTGCAGAAATTTGTTCCGTTAGTCTGGGTGTTTTATATGTATATGATAGGTAATTAAAAATATCTATCTATGTATACAATGTATTAAATATATCAGTTATCGAGTACCCATAATACAAGCTTTGAGTAGCTTACTTTGGGGCTAGATGGTGATGTGTGGATGTGTGATTATATATTTATTTATTATAACTCTACTGGTTCTAAGAAAATTCTTATTATATCTCTTTATATATCTATGTACGTAGTGTCTGTCTTCCAAATAAATTAAAATAAAAACCCAATTAATTATTCCTTTAGGAATAATGAACATTACTTTCAAGGGAATAATGACATTGAATTTGGAACCTCAAAATATCTGTGAATTACCAAAGAGAGTCATCCAATGACATCTTTGAAATTAGAACTAACCTTTTGTTCACGAGGCGAAAAAGAACGAATGCCGCGAAACTGCATAGCTAGATTTTTTTTTATTTCTCGCAGAAAGTGTGAAAAGTAGAGTAATATGTGTGGATAAAGTGGATAAAGATTTGTCAAGTCTTCGTCTTGGGCGTGATTAAATCTCTCTCGCACTCAGGATTGTAGTAGGTAATTATATCGTTTCACTCGTGAGTTATATCCATTCACAGATAAAATTCTGAAGTACATATATAAAAATATGATATTCGCTCGGATTCAAAATGACGCCCGTGATGTAAGCTCACGGGAGATACTGCTTTGTCTCCTCGGTATATTATCTAATATTAAATCATTGACTATATTTTATGAAAATAGAGAAGACAGAGAATCCTTATGATCAGGAGATAGACGTTTTCTCCAGCTGTGGGATAGTTCAAACTTTCTGTTGCGTGGTGCTATTACACTTATAAATGCGAAAGGTTGAATGCTTAGATTTTTGTTTGTTAGGTACCTCTTTACTCCAAAACTACTAAATGGATCGAGCTGAAATTTTGCATTGGCGTACTTCTAGACCCAAAATAACATATAAGCTGCTAAAAACGGATGCTTAGCGTAGTAGCGGGAGGAAGCGCGTTTTTAATAATTCTGTGCAGCTACTCTATCTTCTCTATGGACGACCATCTAAATAGTCTTCAAGTGGAACTAAATAGGAATTGAGGAGTCTAGGCTGCGTCTTACAAATTACACAATAACAGAATGTCTATTCGTCTTCTTGTCTGGTGCATAAGGCTCAAGTTTGGCTGGCTCTGTGTTGAGTGCGCTGTAGTCGACCGGGAAGGGCGGCTGAGGAAGGCGGTCCTTCGGGGGCACCAGCACCCATTGCCCCGGTCCATTGGGGTTCTTACCCATCAGCCAGTTGGTGAAACAGTGTACGTAGCTCCCGTAGTCCAGGATAAGGAAGCCATTCTGTTGAAGAATAATAATTTAAGGCAACGCTAAAAATTTTGTAACATTATGAGTATTGTAGGGGTTCTAATGACCAATAATTGTTATATAATTATAATGCACAATTTGCCATCGCTCGGTGCATACGCGCATCGGGTTTCAATGCCACACAAAAAAATGTAAATCCAACCAAACCATAGACATTGCCTAAATCGTCTCTATAGACGGAACAAGGCCGATGATGCTGATGATGAATGACCGAAAGTATACATGATAAGGGATACATCAGCTCGTCACAGCCAAGGCATTGCATAAGCTCCATCTCGCTCCTCAGTATGCATCCGTTACCCTGTCAACCGGATTCCCGCCTTCTCGGCTATGTCAGTCTGACAACTAACAGTGACAGCTCATTGGCATTGGCAACACCTCTACTTACGAGATGACGTATGTAGACCATGGTTTTACCTGGACGGAACGTAGTCATAGGATCTTTGACCGGACATACACTACAAGAATATGAGAGAGTTTCAATTCGTTTGTTGATAGTGGCAAACGAATAGCTACGGCATTATACTATGGGGAAATAGCGTAGACGGCAATGATCTGTTCGTCTCTCAGAAAAATGCGTCCGGATCATAGCTAACATAAGAGTACCAGAGACATGTAAACCCCACTTTATTAAACTGAAAATCCACACCCTAATATATAAATAAGCAAATTCGTAAGAAATTACCCAATTTTTTTCCAAACAATTAATGACCAGCCCCGCCGAAACCAAACTAGATATAAACACAACCTGGTGAAGCCTGAGTCAAAATTAAAAATCCACCAATCCAACTCGATGGCGGTAAAAATTTACACACTTTTAAACTTTAAACTCCCAGATAACATAAAATGTCTCATAACATGTTCGAAAGCAAACTGAAAGAGATGCTCATATAAAAGTATTTTGACGAACTTGACGACTTCTTCAACGATTCTTTTAGCGACTCGCAAATTAAATTATAAATTAGTTAAGTATATTCATCTTTAGTAGAAAGGCACGATACCTGCCAGTCTTCTATTGCAACAATGGGTACCTACATACTGTGATCTAAACATAAACTCACCTAATCACTAATACCTGATTGTATTAGTGCAATAAATAAAATACTGAATATTGAATACTGAATTCTAAGAGAAAAGTGAAGGCTTCTGCCATTATCAGGCTAAAGTTATAGATCCTATTTAACTTATTCTACTTAAAACTAACATACATAAAATATATAAACTTAACATAATGACACATTGTGTGTGATTACGGCGACGACGTTTGATGACGCAATCAGGGTGTCAGTTGACGACGGTGCACAGCGGTGTTCCCTTGCAGGTGGTCAAGGAACATTCGAAACTTGACACCCTTCGGTCTAAATTAGGTCGAGAGATGTTGAGTTGGAACTCTCACCATAAATGAATGAGGGCTTTTCAATGCAATATTTAAAAAAAACAAAACACTCTTTTTATTTTGACACTAGATGCAGCTGCACAAAAATCAAGTGTCATAGGATAAATAACGAAATAATTTTCTGTTTTCATTTCCTTCCACCGTTTCCATTTTAATAAAAATAAAATTACGCTTGAAATACCTAATAATCCCAGTGATCCAAAATCGCAAACACAACAACGCAACGCAATGACACCGGGGCAGAGAAGAAAAGATATTAATGACAGTGACAGCTCAATTTCTCTCTTTTTTTGGCAGATTTTTGACACTTGAGTTTCATACAGCGTCATCTATCCTAGTCTACGGCAACGACTTTTTTTAAAGTCGCATTGAAAAGCCCTCATTGAAGTTCACATTATGGCGAGAGTCCAGTCTTCATTTCTAGGTACTCCTCCACAGCTTTGGACTCCACTCAGTAGTGAACGCGTGAGACGTAGAACTGGGTAGTTGGTACTTCATCTTTACTTCAACCAGACCTACCTTTGTTAAACTAACTTGTTTTTTCCCGTTTGTTAAACTTTATTTTATTACTTTATTATTGATTTTTGTAAAACACGTAATGTAACGTCACCCAGAGGTTCAGACTGAAAACCAGCGTTGTTTTCGTCCTCGGGCGGTAGCGGCATTTAGCTGAGGCTGGCTTTTGCCTACGCACTAGGGAAAAAAACAATGTCTTTCATCAGAGTCTGATGTAAGAAATTGGTTTTGTTAACACGTAGATTTTTTCGTTTTTAAAGCACTTGTTTTATGATGTTTGTTTATGCAGTCTTTATTGTTGTGTTTACTGTAATTTATTGTTATGTTTTAACTTTCCCTCAGTGTTTTGTGTGCTAAATAAATCTGTATTCTATTCTTTGAGATTAGTGACATCCTTCAGCAGTCTGGTTACATCGACGTGGTCGAACGTCACGGGGCCAGCTTATGCAGCTTCTTCACGACGAAGTCAGGTTTTTAAGTATTTTTTTTGAATATAAAATAAAATAAAATAAAATAAAATAAAATAAAATAATTTATTCAAAATAACTTAGGACAAGAGAGATAACAAAGAGTTTCGTCTTAAATTCTAATGGTATTAAATAATACGTGTGCCTGAACTAGGTAAAAACCTGTTTTTCAGGCAAAATGAGTGCTAACAACAAATAAATTAAGTAATCAAATAGGTACATATAACTTTCAATTATACAAGGCGATGGTGCATACTTTAAAATAATTACTTATGCTACCTACTTACACTAAACTAGTTTATATAAAATAAAGGTGTTTGCAATTTTTAGGCCTACTTTGAAACAGTCAATAAATTTTCTGTGTCATCATATGACATACATTGCAGTGTATCCCTAAGTTTTTTCTTACAACTATTATAATTTAAGGAGTAAATATCGGCTAACACATTTAATCTATTATATAGGAAAGGACCAAGGATACTGTAAAATTTATTTGAAAAAGTATGTTTTCGATCTAGTTCTTTAGGGCAAACGTTATTTTTCCTCCTTTTGCTAGCGCTTTCAGTGACATATGGGAGGGCTGCGTGTTGTTTAAGTACAATGTTCATTATGAATAACTGTCGAACTGATAATACTCCACATGATTTAAAGAGGAGGTTTGTAGGAAAAATAAAAGGACGGAAAGTTGATACTTTGAGTATCGCTCTTTGTGCTCTTTCGACAGTTAGTAATAATGTTTTACCCACTCCACCCCATGATGTAATGCAGTAGGTCAAAATGGATTCGCATAGGGCCCGGTAAACTTGTATAATAAGTTTTCGATCTGCAATATGGCGGAGATTTTTAAAGATAAAAATTAACTTGCGGACTCTACTTGCTAAGGCTAATATGACAATTATATCAAAAAAAAACAGATATTTTAGCGCACTGTGGAAGTGGTGACCCGTAATACATCGGTGATCTTGTGAACCTAAAACAGGAAATAGTCTCTCACAATGTTAGCTATAATATGTGTATTATAAACTACTACAAGCAAATATGCAGGTTTTGACAGAGCCTACACATTTGCTCCTCTTGGAGTCGAGACAGTAGGTCCGTGGGGTACCGAGGATTTCCGGGCTTTTTTAAAAAATATCTGAGCGTCTGATCGAAGCGACGCGTGGCCCGAGAGCTTGGTCAGTATCTGGCACAGCGCATCAGCATTGCCATACAGCGGGGCAATGCAGCCAGCGTCTTGGGGACGCTTCCGACAGTTAGCTCTAGATCTGCAGTTAGGTCAATTGTTTCAATTGTAAATACTACATAGTTCTAATTTATTTCTATTATATTATTGCTAAGCTTGTGAGAGAAAAATAAATACATTTGATTGGAGCACGACCGAGTGGAGTAGCACAAAAGTTTTTAGGCCTATTCCCAGCAGTGGGTGAAGTCATGTTGCGGATAATGATGAGGATACTTTGTAGAAGCGACTCGGTGGAACAACGTTCTGACATACATACACTTCGGTATTCTTCTTATCAAAATGTTTGAATGTATGCACCTAGGTAGGTAATTAAGTTATCATCCCGTCGAATAGGAATGTTGGTGATTCCGTTAACTGTTGGACGGGATATTTACATCCTGCCTGTGGTTGATAAGATAACACAAGCTTCCTTAATTGACACGCTAGTTGCATATCTACTACCCGTTGTCCTATTACCCGTTTTCCCATAGGACTGAAGCATTTTCACGCGGTATAAAGTAACCTATGTTCATCAGAAATAATGTGGGCTTCTAATGGTAAAAGAATTTTTCAAATCGTTCCAGTAGTTTCGGAGCCTATTTAATACAAACAAACAAACAATCAAATCTTTCTTTATAATATTAGTATAGATTCACTGCCCAGCCGCGACACGGGTAACGTCTGTGTCTTGGGCCCTGAAAGTGTTAGCTAATACTTTTTGCCCGCGGCTTCGCACGCGTTGTTTCTATGAAAACGTTAAAAGGTGATCGAACGGGAATTGATTAATGGGATGAACAGTATGTTTGATACCAGGATTAGAATACCTGTATGCAAAATTTCAAGCCGATCCGCTCAGTAATTTTGGCGTCAAGAGGTAACAAACATCCATCGATCCACACACCTAGACATCCAAACTTTGCTGCACATATTTGTCCAGGGCGTTCTGGATGTTTTCTATGGATAAATAATAAATATATATCCATGTAGTGTATTGTATTAGGTAAGTATATCAGTTATCTACTACCTACCCATAACAGAAGCTCTGATTAGCTTTGGGTTTGCTGTGTGAATTGTTCAGATTTTTTCTTCTTCTATAAGTAAGTATTTACCCGGTGTTATGTGGTATAACTATCACCTGTAGAAAGACAAAACCTCAAAAGTCGCAGGACACACACGCTACACTTGGTTCTAGAATCCTAAATATTTTTTGTAAACAAAGGCGTTAAAAACCAAAGAAATATTGGTGGAAAATATTTTACTACACTGGTATGATTGCAGTAAATCAAAATTTCGAAACAATGTTTGGTTTTGACAAAGATTCAAAGATTTATGTGCGTCAAACATGGTATACAGATGGTATAAATATAAATAATGTGGTCATGTCTCGCTATGGTCTAGCATGCAAAAATACAGGTAAAATTTAAGATTAAAAAATATTCATATACAATCAATTACAATTTAATATTAAAAAAATTCATTCAAGTCATAAAAATTCATATCATTCAGCCATCTAAGCAATTTGTTTTTAAATATTAGTTGTTCATTAATTTGAGTTTCTTGGGTACATTATTATATATTTTTATACACATTGACACGCAGCTTTTTTATATATTTGGCAGAATGTGGAGTTTCTTTTGGAATCAATCTATTCGGGTCTCTACATAGTCTAGGGTTTTTGTCGCATGCTTTCTGGAATAAATGTCCGTGATTCCTTACAAAATTCGCTTCTTCATCAATATAGAATAGAGCGATGTTAGAGGTAACAAACCAATCTCCTTATACAAGGTGCATGACTCATCAGGCGGGATTCCACAAATTGCTCTTATACATTTCTTTTCAGCTATAAATGCTCTGTTCTAATCAGTACTATTGCCCCACATCTTCCATTCATCACTTCCGTCGTCTCTCCGTCCGTTTTCGAACTCGAACTTGCACTTTTTTGCTGTATTAGTGCAATAATAAGTTGTTGAAGTTTTTGTTATTATCTGTGGTGGTAATCTCTCTGTTTCCTATTTGTTTTCTGTTAGTGTTATCAGTTTGTAATGTTTTCATTCACGAATGTCTTTGTTTTCAAAAATATCTTCGGGATTTTAGAACCAGACACATAGGTACCTACCTACAAGAGATTGCCTTCTACAGTGCACTGCTGAACCAGGCAACCTGAGACATAGTTGTGCTTCATGTGTCTATAATCCTACCGGCAACCCTTTAGAATAAAATAGAATAATTATAAAGTGATATTGTGTTACGTCAAGGTCCTAAAATCAAATAATTTCATCAATTTTATCCGTTTCAGACGTACAATAATAATTTTAACAATTTAAGTAATTGTAGAGGCACAAATCAAATTATTAGTTTATTACTGCATAGTGCATAGGCCTTATTTTAAAGGTAAAATTAAAACCGATAACCTATAATATAACTAGTATAACTACTCGTCAAAAAATTATTTTAGATTGTGTACGCAATTTAATAGCCATTTTTAGATACAGCAATGCTGCTTGGCAGGCCAAAAGGGCTAAAAGGGCATGGTGATTGGTGATCGAAGGTGCTTTTTGATATAATTTAAAGTTGAACGAAAAAGTAACCAGTCAGGCGCTGGCGCAAAGCGCTAGCTTAACCATGAAGCGCTGCGCAAACGAACAAATTACCAACCGCAAAATACCGCGGTATGGTATTATGGTTTTTCCGTTTTTACATAATTTTAAGCAATTTCATTTATTTTATAACACTGGTTTTGGAAAGAAGATAGATTGGTCATACTAAAAATATGCTTTGTTGATCTAAATACGATATTTTTAATACACATAAATCACGTGCACCAAAGAGATTTTGATTATTACGTTCACCTGATGTAAATAATTTATATTTTGGAATAGAACAGCAATATCGTAAATTTTTTTTTGGTTTCCGATGAAACATATTCTAGGCTACTAGAAAACAGTAAAAAAACTTACCGGTTAATGAAAAAAAATAAAGTAATCCAAGTCCTATCAATGACCCACCTGTCGCGTTTTCCAACGAACCGAACGGGGCACTAATTGGAAAACAAAAATAGATAGCGTAATAACTCTATGTTTGTTTTGCAAAATATTTTCCTAGAACGTGGTTAACTTCAAACCCATTGAACAGAATAAAGAAAAAAGAAAAAATAATATGTAAATACCTCGGTAAAAATCATTCAATGCTTCGACTACCTGTAATAATTACACAAACGACACCATTCACAGTTTTCTGGTTCTCACATTAGTACTTTAGTAACATAAGAACATTATTATCACACAAGAAACTACTACGTGAAAAGTTTTATAAGTCCCATTAACACAATAATATAAAAAAACAAAAGAAATCACAACAAATATTACTCGCAAAAACCTATCCAACGCGACTGAAAAACAACCATAGTTACCCGCAGCGCCTAATTAATTTTTATATTGCTTAATATTATTCTCAAATAACTTGACGTGTTTACGAATGATCATAAATAATGCCAACAAGCTGGCATGGCACTTGTTTGTACTCGAACTGGGTCTCAGCCTCTCAGGGGTTCCGTATCATAGAAATATTTATTTTAAACTCTTAGGTCTTAGTTTAAAAACCGTATCTGATCTGACTAGCATTTTGTATGGAGACTTTGCAGAGGAACTTATTAACAATAACAACTAAAAAAACACAATTAAGAAAATATTGATGTTTTATGAAACTTACACTTAGACATTAGATATTATAAAAACTTTAAGAACTTGTTTCAATACAGAGATCATAATAGGGATCAGTTCATTATAGTCAAAAAAGGAAATCCGTAGAAACACAAGGCACAAAGGGCTCAGGTGCAGTCTCTGTCCTCTCAAAAAAAGTGGAAAGGTTACGGCGACTGCTCGCCCTCCGAGACGTTCCACGTCCTCGACCTCGTCCTCGTTTTGATACAGAGCGGCTTAAAACATGAACTATTATTAAAAAATTAACGAACACCAACCTAACACGGAACCCTAATGAATAGAAAACGAAAGCAAACTGCAGAATATTACCGACCACCAACTTAAAACATCTACGGAGCCCTAAAAACCCAAGCAACACAAAAACACAATGCGCAGATGTGATATGAAACTTGGGCTTTATTCCTAAAGCGATAAAGATGAAATTAAGAATTTTCGTTATTCACCTTAACCCATGTCCCAAGTTCAAGTGTTCCAAGAGAAACACTTGATGCCATCAACCATTCGTCGTAGGAAAGTCGTAAGTAATACAGTAACCATTGTTTGTTATAAAGGATAGCATTGTGAACATGCGAATTCTTTGCCATCACCAGTAAACACACCTTTACTTTTATAATGGCGGACACGGGGCAGCCGTAAGCGCCCGCAGCGCTTTTGCCTGGTTTGTACCTGAAGTAACAATTCTACGAAATATCAATAAATCTAGTATGAAACTGTAATATTCAGTGTTCTAAAATACTATTTTGTTTAAAAAATACGTTTTTAATGTGTATAGTGCTATTAAACATGTTTTTAATGCCTTTACCGACCACCGAAAGACGCATCGAAGAGACAACATTTCTGAAAAAAATAATATTTGCTAAGATTTGATCATATTTTTTTCAAACTAATACTGTGGGATGATAAATATAGTATTAAATCAACATTTTTTAAGAATAACAGTACTAAAAACACTTACTTCATATTTTAAAACTCGAAGTTCTCGGAGCGTCTTCTCAGCTGCACTCACAAAATTCAAATTACCGCCACTAATTTTTGTTTCTCTACGTCCATTCCTTTTTTGCTTCTACTGGATAGTGTTGCTCAACCGGCAACCTTCTTAGTCGATTATAATCGTGTGTCGTATCCAAAAATCGACTGAGAGGCTTGTTCACATCACTTGACCCTAAATCAGCTGCGGGCTGCCGCATCTACCTACAGCGCTTTAGCGGGCATCGCGCGGGTTAACGTGGACGCCCGTATCGCTTGAGTGGGTAAGAAGACTAAGAAGGACTCAGAAATAATACAGTAATAATTAAATAGTTTTTTATTGAAATTTATAAAAATAAAACAATGAAACATATTTGGTAATAGCACAAATAACAAAAAGAGCACCGTAAAACTTAATCTTATCTAAAACTAGCTGCACCCGCGGCTTCTACCGCATAGATTTTTAATTTTTGCACAGAAACCTAATTGTTTGATGGTTATTCTCCTATCCCGGACAGAGACAAATTCTTTTTAAACTTTCGCGATTTGTAAACATAGTTAATGGTTTAATCGGGTATTTATCGCGTACCTTTATATAAAAACAAAAGGTACGCGATAAATACCCGATTAAACCATTAACTAAGAGACAAATTCAACAAAACAAAGATCTTTGAAATCGTTCCAGCCGTTGTTGAGTTATAAAAATAATTATGTATATAACTGTCGTATAAAATGATATTTAAGTAACAGATAAAGAATTCTACGTATTGTATTAAATAGTTTAAATAGCTCAGGTAGGTGCCTGAGTTAATTAAATTATATAATACGATGACATTGTGTACCTACACATACCTCACCTATCTATAAAAAGTCGATTTATGACACATAGGTAGGTACCATAGGAGGTGATAACATTTCAAAAAACCACAAAAACAGTTTTAGGGAAAACCAGGTTTTGATACTAAAATTTATGAAGACCTCATTTTACCAACCTACTTTAATAAAGCCTGTATAAAATATTGTTTCCCCCCTGAAAAAAGAATATTATTAAATGACTTACCTATATTAACACAATATTCGAAGTAGTACTAAAGTAAGTGCATATCTTGAAAAAAATTGAAGTATTCTTTCTCCATAGATTAATTACGTCTGTACCGAGGGGAGCCGTTACGAATGTGGTGCGGCGCCAGTGGCAGATCTCCGTATGAAGACGAGGAAGGCCTTTGGTGCGCCGGAGTGGGCGGGATCCCTTGCTTCTTAACCAGCTTGGACAATTTGTTGCCAAAAAGCGTGTCATCCCTCTCCAAGTCTTGAATCTTCAAATTACGAAAAACATCACTACGACAAAGCTCGGTTTTGAATAGATGCCTTCGCGAGCTAGTTTCAGTATAATGAAGATCTAATAACAACCGACACCCATGATTGAAATGACGCATGGCATTCACTTCATAGCTTTCACCCTGGTTTAGCAGCACGGTGATGGCTTTCCCGATTGCCGAGATTCCAAGTCCCAATTGGTTCTGTTTGCCTTCCAGGATTTTGTCTCGGTTTCTGGAGTTGAATTCAGCGATGGTATAAATCTCGTCGTTTAATGTAGGTGCTTTTAGCAACCTGCAGTTTTCCGGCGCAGCGTACTCTTTAAGGAGTTTATCTTTCGTGTCGATTGGTAATCCCTTGCGCAAAATGTTTGTCCACTTCTGTGCCAGGCTGGCGTGGATGTTCTCTCCACACAGTGACAGGTCATCTCCAAGAGCATTGAGTAGCGCTTCCTTTCGATCCATTTCATTAGAGTTCTCTGCTAAACCAGCTTCGGAAGTCTTACGTGTTTTCTTTCCAGTGGCTCGCTGTCGCACAGGTGTGCTGGTCGAGATATGTGAATCTGCGGTGTTATCTTCCGTCACATTTAAATTCGGCTGTGGCAGAACCCTCGGTTCATCTGAATCTATAACTACACTGGGCGGTGAGTTTGGTGTTCCAAGAGCTATTGGAGGTGGATCTCTTACTTGTGTTGCAGGTACTATATCACGAGGTTTTCTCGATTCTGTTGCTGTCATATCACGGAGCTGTCTCGGATCTATTGCAGAAATAATATGGCTATCACGACGTCTCGACTCTATATTTGCTGGAGTTTTTCTTGCTTCTCTTATGGGTGAGATATCACGAGGCGGTCTCCATTCTGTTGATGGAATACTACGAGGTATCGGTGATACTGGAATATCACGACTAGTCGAATCTATTGCTGGAATATCACGAGGTGGCCTCGTTTCCGGGACAGGTGATATATCATCGCGTGGGTTCGAGTCCATGGCTGGTGAGACATTACGGGAGTCTCTTCTGTCAGTGACTTCCGATCGAGCTGTAGGTTCTGAAACAATATAGTAAAATGTTAATATTGTTATTGATATTTTATACATCGAAACAATATAATTAAATCTTATCATTTTATTGCATTTACAGTATAAAGTACATACCTATTCAATAAACATACTTTAGATACTTGAAATCTTCAAATAAAGACGATAGTAGGCACCTATCTACAATTTCATACCCACTCAATCCAAAATAAACAAAGCATTATCAAAAAGTAATTAATATAAAATGTAAGAGATAATCATTTCAACTAGTTCACTAGAGATTTAATTTGTTTTTAAAAATCTACATTAATAAACAATTGTAGCTTCAAGTGTCAAGTGAAATGCAAGAGTCGATATGTTACGTAATAATGTATATATGCAATAAATAATAATAATAAATAATGCTGGACAATCCACACAGCACCATCTAGCCCCAAAGTAAGCTACTCAAAGCTTGTGTTATGGGTACTAGATAACTGATTTATTTAACACATTATATACATAGATAGTTTTTTATTATACATAGAAAACACCCAGACCAACGGAACAAATTTCTGCAGATCGTATACAAATTTGTTCCGAGACGGGAATCGAACCCTCTCTTGCGTCGAAGGCGGCCCTTCACCTGCCGTGCCACGGAGGTCGTCAAAAAGAATCACACTAATATTATAAATGCGAAAGTTTGGATGGATGTTTGTTACCTCTTCATGCCAAAACTAGTGAACGGATCGGGCTGAAATTTTGCATATAAGTAATTCTAATCCTGGAATCAAACATAGGCTACTTTTTATCCTATAAATCAGTTCCCATGGGATAGAAATCTCCTTTAAACGTTTCCATATAAACAACGCGTGCGAAGCCGCGGGCATAAACTAGTATAAAATAAGTGCCAAAACAATTAGGATACACGGCATGCCCATTACAATGATACCACTTTGAAAGGTTAACAGGAACGTAACCTTCACGCGAACGCGCCGAAAAAATAAGACTACTTTGGTCTAAAAAGCTCTTGTTCTAGAAAAGCTGCTATTTAAATTTAACCCATTAAAATAAATGATAATCTAGTTTTTGTTACATACCTAGATTTGTATCTATACGTGTAGGTATCCTATTTATACTTAGTATAGGTATAATCTATGAAAACATTGCACAATAAGTTATACTACTCACCCCGCTCTTTGTACTCCCCGGCGAAAGTGACTGTAGTTCCACTGGCTCCAGGGATTTTTTCTTCAAGCTTCTGAATTTTCTTTCTGTAGTGCAATATCTCTTCTTCCAATGATCTCTTTGGCTTAGACATTTTATTAAATTATAAGATATTATTTTTTATTCCAATGAAATGCAAAAATACGTGTTTTCGTGTTGAGAGCGCGAAGAGGAATGGCGCGCCGATCTCGGTTCATGCCTTTTATTGAAATCTTTGAACACGTCCAGTCTGTTGCCCCCTGTCCGTTGCATTTTCAACCCAATTCGGACTGTGTTGGTGATATATTTGAAAATTTGATTAAGGCGCTGCCTCTCCTCAGACTAGCGCCACCACCTATTTTATCTAATAATTGCGATCAAGAAAGGAGTTTCCAAAAATTACATTAGCCAGTTTGTAATACCTTTTATAAGATTTTTTTAATAGGTACCTCTGTAATAGTTTATATTTTGTATTGTTTAGACAATGAGATTCGAAAATAGAGTTTGGTGGCCACATGGGCAACTTCGAATCTCTGCCTAAACTATAAAAAATAAAACTATTACAGAGGCATTAAAAAAAGCTAATCATACCTATGATTAGCTTTTTTTAATGCCTCTGTAATAGTTTTATTTTTCTCTATGAAATTTTGGATACCTATCCAAACTGGCTAACGTAATTTTTGGAAATTCCTTTCTTAAACGCAATAATTAGATAAAATAGGTGGTGGCGCTAGTGTGAGGAGAGGCAGCGCCTTAAGTGTAGGTAAGGAGGCGTATAGTCTCG
The DNA here is from genome assembly GCA_949316285.1 of Eupithecia subumbrata. Lineage (NCBI taxonomy): Eukaryota > Metazoa > Arthropoda > Insecta > Lepidoptera > Geometridae > Eupithecia > Eupithecia subumbrata. The sequence continues at coordinate 12,694,727 of OX438632.1, read as the reverse complement.
GTTACATACCATATTTTGAGTTGAATTCTAATCTAAGAAATGATATGCGAGATCGAGTCCAGGCGAATTTAAATATGTCTCGTTCAGATTACAGGTTACAAGGTCAGACAAGCGGGACGGACAGTTTGACTTTGCGATTTCATAAACAAACTAAGTAGGTAGGTACTAGGTACAACAAACAAATAGAAAACCCAACTGCGACTTGGGTTTTACCCAGCTTTTTTTGTAGATACTTATGCGTTTTTAAATATTTAGGCAGGTTGCCAAAAATTACTAGAAGTCTGGGGCGACTGGGTTAAACCCATGCAAATGCAATAGCAAACGCATCGCTGCCAATGAATAGAATCTTACTCAAAGTACTTACTTAACTTCAAGAAAATTCACTTTAAGGCAAGTTACCTGTTTTCAAGAAAATACAAATGGGTAGGTACTTACTACGGTCAGAGAATATTCCTGTACCTAATCTAGACTAACATTATAACAACTGCACTGTAAACGTACCTAATCAATCAATAAGTTTTACCTAAAGGGATAATTATTAGGTACTAAGTAAGAAACATTTTTCAGTGAATGTACCTACTTATACATATAAATTTCTCCTTTTCTACTATTTTGAGGCCTTTGTTTTTCTTCTTTTATCTTTGGCACTGCATCATGGTTGACACCCTTCGGCTGAGCTGTGCCTACCTCAAAACTGTCAGAGTTATTTGTAAGAACGGAAATAAATCTTCCGGACAACTTTCGATTACAAGTAGGTAGGTGCCTAACTTACCTATATGGTTTGCGAATAAAATTCCAGATAAACTTTGTGGTAAATTGTTAACTTTTTCGGTTCTTATACGTACCTTGTATTGTGTTCCTTTGTTTTCGGTAACGATTTTGCGAGCACGTGACGAACGTGACTGTTTTTTATTGTTTAAAAGAGTTTTTCTGTGTAGAAATTCAGGTTTTTTTATTATTTCAGTGCCATAACATTTTGTGTAAGTACTATAGGATAGGATTGGTTTAAGGTGAAATAATAGTACACTAGCTGCCCGCGTCTTCTCATACGCTTTTCAAGTGGCCCATGTCTATAACCGGGATATCATTTACCTCCCTGCCAAATTTCATTAAGATATATTCAGCCGTTTAGTACGTTAAAAGGTAAGAGACACAAAGACAGAGTTACTTTTAAATTTATAATATTAGCTTAAGGATTGCACAATTACACAAGACAGTAAGTCCATTTTTTATCCTGGGCTTCTGCACGAAGTCCAACGGTTTTTCATTGGACTAGATTGATAATCGATGTTAGTTTTTCTATAATATTTCAATAAACTAGGTTATTTGGCGTAATGGAATAGAGAAATCTGTGTATTTATTCGTATAGGTACTTACATAATTTCTCATAGAAATAAATCGATAGTAATATTGATAATTAAATTACGATTCAAAAATGTCACGCTAAGTGTCTCACACAGCAGTCTATGTTACAGGCAAGTTTTATTTTATCATATACGAAAAAGTTATTGATTTATTCTACCTTTAGATTTTCTGCAACTTGCAACGGTCTACAGATTTCTGGTGAATAAGCTATGTATTATTTGAGCTACGTTTGCTAGTGTACCTTATCGGATTGGCTGACAAACAATTGCGAGTCTAAAAAGAAATAAAACCCACACGATTGAAATTTACCATATTTTTATTGATTTATATTTACAAAATCTTTGGTACAAAACTCTTAGTTTAATTCTTTATGTTTCATAATAAATATTCCTATTTTGTCCTAGATAATATGACATATCATGAATTCTGAGGTAGCACTACCTACTTTAAATTATTAAATTTGTTGTATTTATTTGATAGAGATGCAGATCACCTACTACCAACATATACATATACTGAGCCACAAGCTTAATACATTTTAGAGCATATCTTATTTCAATATTACAAAAAAGTTAACAAAATCTTTGGTACAAAACTCTAAGTTTAATTCGGCTTATTCCAATAATCCCCTGCCATGATCCCCTGCGAAGGGGATTTATGGACTTTTTGTCCAATAATCCCCTGCCGGTTCAAAGAGAAGATGCGCAGGGGATTTGTGGACAAGAGTTCCAGAAATCCCCTGATCCACTTATTTACACCGTAAGTAGTTGTTCGTTCTTGAAATAATCAAATGCAAACAACTAAGTAACCTAACCTTATAAGTAGAACATACCAAAATATTAACATTGCATTCAGGAATTTCCGTCTCACAATAGGGTTTCAGCTGATTTCGAGTAGTTTTTTGTGCTGTTTTTTCGTGGTCCCATTATTTTGTCCCATTAATGGAAACACGAGGGAGAACTATTTCTTGTAGTCCCATTAGTATGTGCGGTTGTAGAATTTTTTCTCCTGTATGTATACATATATTTCCTGCATGGATAAACGTCCAACAAGCGTTTCGTCCAATAAGCGGTTCGTCAGTTCGCCCAATTCTTCCTAAGTACTTTAGAATTATCGAAAATAGATTAAATTTCAAACTGTTCCATACAGTTTTACAAAAATGACAGTGAATTCCAAATATGACAGCTGATGTACAAAATGACAGCTGATGTCAAAAATGACAGCTGATGTCAAAAATGACAGGTGATGTCAGAAATGACAAAAATTAACAAAATAATATTTTATGTAAAAAGTGACAGCTGATGTCAGAAAATGGAAGTTACAGTTAGTTAAAATTTAAAAATGACAGGTTATTTCAAAAATGAAATTGATATTATTCTAGACTAGTGCTAGACTTTTAGTTAGTGACTCAGATGAAAGGTAGGCACCAAAGTCTAGTAAGAGTAGTTTAAGAGATGTGGCCGTTTGAAGTTTGACAGCTGTCATCGGAAATGTAGACCATTTCAATAGCTATGATTTGAACTAAGAACGGAGAAATTAAATAACATCGCAAAAATTTACGACTACGGCGGGACTTGAACCCGCATCCTTCCGTCAGTACCGGAATGTGCTAAACAACTACTACTACTTACGCACTATAAAAACAAAAACTTAAGAACGGAGACTCTAGGACGAATTTTTTCGGAGATATGGCTGTTTCAATTTTAACAGCTTTCAAAATGAGAAGTCTAGGACGAGTAGCCCATATCTCGGAAGCTTGTCATACTGGAAAATCTTTGTTCAAAGAATAAATTACAATCAGATAATCGAAATAAATTAGAACTAGTATTCACACTTGAAATGACAATTCAGCGAACTGCAGACTGTTGCAAACAATCTACAAGTAGCTCAATTGATCCATATCACGTAATACGTACATATATCTCGGAAGATGGAAAGGCGCAAATGTGTCGACGCATGTAGCGGCCCACACAACGGGCCTCCCCAACTCCCATGGGACTAGTGTCATACCGTCGGGCCTCTTACCTCCGTCACGTAATAGACCATTCGGTTCAAGAATAGCAGGTACGTTAGCGGTGACAAAGGCCCGCCGGATGATGTCATTAAAGCTGGAGTGGCGAGATATCCGACCGGGGCGGCCCTAGTACACGATAATCCGTGATGACCAAGCTGTTCGACAGCAGTACCGCGCTGGCATTGATGAGGCGCGCAACACCTTGCACCCAACCGAAGACATCTTGCGATACGGAAAGTTACGAGATCCAATAAAGTACCGGTGTTATATGAAGAAAATGGTTGCAACCAATGTCCTGACTCCCATTGAGAAACAGCCAGGAGGCGGGCATTATCCACAGAGCTGGAGCACGTTTTGTCAAACAATCCCGTGTCAACTCGCACAGAGGCCCGTTCCATTGCCGCCGTTGGAACATAAGTGATTTTGGGGGAGCAGCATTGGTGCAAGCAGTATGCCAAGCTGATCGAACTTCGTCTAAAAATATAAAAAGCATGATCAAATATTTTGATGATAGCCGTCAAAATGACATCTGTCATCTGTTTTGTCTGATGTCAGTAATTTTTGACCTCATCATCACTGGTCTTGAACATTTCGTTTAAGTTAACCTTTTCATTAGTACCAATTTTCGTAGTTTTTGTTGTAATGTTAACATTTTGATATGTTCTACTTATAAGGTTAGGTTACTTAGTTGTTTTCATTTCATTATTTCAAGAACGAACAACTACTTACGGTGTAAATAAGTGGATCAGGGGATTTCTGGAACTCTTGTCCACAAATCCCCTGCGCCTCTTCTCTTTGAACCCGCAGGGGATTATTGGACAAAAAGTCCAGAAATCCCCTTCGCAGGGGATCATGGCAGGGGATTATTGGAATAAGCCGTTTAATTCTATATGTTTCATAAAAATATCCAAACCTATTTTTTCCAAGATTTGACATTATCATGAATTCTGAGGTAGCATTTCTCTTTGGTATTAGTTTAGTATTTCGCATTCATTGTCATGCATGCCTGCGGTGCGACCCGCAATAGGCAAGCCTTATAACCGTCAGAGGTAATGAACGTGCATCTATGGTGCCGCATTTCTTTAAGTATAATTCTAACGGACGTTTTTGTTAGAAGTTTTATTAAGGTAACAAATGAAGTTGCTATTCTGAGATTATTTTTTAGATACTTCACGATTCCAGAATTAATATAACTTCTTATTGGGGAAGCAACTCCTTTAACATATTTCCAGTATCACGGCCAAAAACCGTGTCGTCTCTTTTAAAGAGATGGTTTATATCTTGAAAATTATGATGCCTGTGACTTATTTTTTCTACCAAAAACGATTTTAGCGTTGAGTCGACGGGAGTGCACACAATCCTCCTAACTCTAGTTTGGTCGTAATGGAGATCGGCTAACAAGTGCAAGCCTCTGTGTATATGTTCCATTGCAGTTTTGAATCCACCATTACCACTCCTTGAAGCTAGGGTAACGCCTTCCGCGATAGCTGCCATGCCCGCGCCCAATTGATCTTGATACTTTAACATAACTGAGTCCCGTTTCATTGCTGCTTTATCCATAAAAGGAAACACCTCTGGATTTAAAATAGGCGCTTTCATTAAAGTGCAGTTGTTTGGTATTTTGTACTTTTCCTGTAGATGGTATCTTTCTTCTTTTGGCAATCCATTTTGTAGTACAGAATGCAATCGTTCAGCCATTTCTGGGTGAATGTTATTTGTCGGCGGACTTGAAGGACGCTTGTTTGTTAAAATATTGTCCTCTTTAGATTCCGAGGTCGCAGGAAGAATGTTTTTAAACTTATTAAGGCGCATATTATTTGGAAGGTTAGGTGGTATGCACAAAAGATTTTGGGCCATCGACAGATGCTGAATATTATTAACCAGCGTTACTGAAGAATCTGTTTTGGATACAGTTTGTGACTGCATACTAACTGTTTGAGGGTGGAAAATCACGGCCCTAGAGTGCGAGGGCCCAGGACTTGGTGGTTTATATCCTGAAATATTGTCTTTGTTAACTTCCGGACTAGAGGGTGGACTGTTGTTTGATTTGATAACTTTAGAATCTTTGGCACGTTTAGGCGGCGCGTGCAGAACATTTCGCTGACGGTGTGATTCTTTTTCGTGTATTCGTTTGACGTCTGATTCAAGAGGTGGTTTAGGAGCATTTGCAGCGCCGGAATTGGTGTAACCTTCATCTAAACTTAAGCGGTTAAGGGCACCTAAAACAAAAATAAATATTAATAAAGAATTCAAAGGAAAGGGGTTTTTAAGGGTTCTAGGCTACGACGTAATGAGATACTATTTTGAAGACCAAATTGTAAAGTATTTTGCCTAAAAATATCAATATAAATCGGTATCTCACACAAGAAAATAATATGGAACACGCCTAACATAGGTACTGAAACTACTGGCTTTTATTAAAAAAATATGGGTAAAGTTTTCTCATAGGCCCCATTTAATTGAATATGAGTTAAAAGAAAAGGGGGCTCTAACAAAAATTAAAAATGAATATTTTAGTAATTATTATTTAAAAAAAATATGGTGTTACGTTATTCTAATGAAGTAGGTAATCTTTTAAACAAATTAGACTAAAAAAACGACATCAAGTGTATCAACATGTTTACCTACGATGAAATAAATGAACTGAACTGTCATAAAAAATATTCCGACTATATTCATAAATCTCGTCGGATGATGATACTCACAGAAAATTATCAAACATAATTATGAAAATCATTTGTTGTTCGTTAGTCTCGCTAAGATTAGAAAAGGCTAGACCAATTCGAATTTTATTTACATTTTGATCTAATTGGGGTTGTTAAAAAAATAAGCTAGCAGTTAAATTTCCTTAAATTACAAGAAAACCCCATAACGAGAAAAACATAAGTATATTGGATGCGAAAAGCTTTTTTGATTGTATTGTTGTTAATACGAAGTTCAACAGGTCATCTAGTAGTCAAATAAATTAACGGCACTATGACAGTCAATTAACCCTTGAAGGTTTATATAAAAAAAACAATACCCCAAAATAAAGACGGTATAAATACAAAGTATATATAAATTTTACCTGAAGCTTGGTCCCTGTTATTGTTCCCTTCAGTACCGGCATTAACAGATCCTGGTGTCATTTGTTCTTCTAGCTTTCGTAATTTCGCCTTCAATAATTCCAATTCTTGCTCGAGATGTTTCTCTGAGCTTTGTTTACGTTTTCTTCCTCGCGGCTCGGACATTATCACGATGCACTGTTATTATTATAATTTGTTTTAGTTGTAGATCGGTGTGATGCTGCGCGCATCTGGAGCTGTACTGAAAATTCGCGGCTGCGGAGACCTTTTTATACCCTCTATCATACAACCGACGCGACGAGCCACGGCCAAAGTTCAAAATGACGTCATCATTTTGATTATTTGGGGTTTAACCAGCTTTATTAATAGGTAGAATGTGGGATTATTGCTTGGGTTTTAACCAGCTGTTCTAATTGTTGACTGCTCTTATAAAAACTCACCCACAGCTTTGGGTAAGTTCTGTTCTGAGATAAAGCTGGAAGCTAACTTAAACAGTAGCACAGATAATTTATTTGTCGTTGTCATGTCCATTTCCTATGGACATTACAACGACTACCTTTACGTTCCAGTTAGCATGACCGTAGCGATAAGAGTGTCAGCGACGCGATTAGGAAGTCGGAGTTTGTGGATCTATTTTACAGGCATGGTGCTTATTTTTCTTATCATAATTCGAACGTCTTTGTTTGTATATCTCCGTATGCAAGGGAGATAGACCCCTCGTATGGGTTGTCTACGTGATCAGCAGAAAGAGCTTTAAGAAATCAGAATAAAGGATCCATCACATGGAGCAATAAACACTTCTAACTGTTCAAGAAACTCCTCACACCATATCTCACCATATCTCCGTATTCAGGGAAGATAGATCCATGATGTGTCTACGTGATCAATTTTCTTTACATTTCGGCTACAAGAGAATTTCGAGGCGTCATTATCTATCCAGCAATCAGAAAAAAAGGATCCATCACATGGAGCAATGAATACCCCTAACTGTTCAAGAAACTCCTCACATCATATCTCACCATATATCCGTATCCAGGGGAGATATACCCATCATGTGGGGTGTCTTCTTGATCAGCAGAATGAGCTCTACAACTTGGCTCCAAAGGAATTTCAAGCCGTTTTAACTTCGAAACCACTCAATACCTTTACATCCCCCCCTCTCTTCACTCGCGTATATTTTACAATTGGGGTGACTATACTACAACTACACTACAACTTCGAGTATGGCTAGTGTATAAGTCTAAAATTAGGGTATAAAAATGTAAATATCTCGCGAAGAACCGACAACCGCTGCTGGGGTAATCGTGTTCTTGAGTGGAGACCACGACTCGGCAAACATAGAGTAGGACCCCATCCGGCCAGGTGGGATGACGAGAGACTGCAGGCAGATGCTGGATGCGGCAAGCTGAAGACAGGGCGCTATGGCGCTCATTAGGGGAGGCCTGCGTCCAGCAGTAGACTAATATAGTATGATGATGATATGACGATGATAAAATGTAATGATATAATGTAATGTTGCGATGTTATTTAATTTCTTAGAAATTTGCCAGAGTGTGAGGCTTACGCACTATAAAAACAAAAAACCAACCAACATCAACTCTCGTCAAACGAACTAAATGTAACTTTAGTCTTTGAACAGGAATGGATAAACTTTAATGTTTCCCCTTTAGGTGGAGCTAACGGCGCTACAGTCCGTACAAAGTCGCAAAGATTTTCGACTCCAGCGTCACTTGACCTCGTGGTGTAGTTGGTTAGCACATTCCGGTACTGACGGAAGGATTCAAGTTCGGGTTCAAGTCCCGCCGAAGTCGTAAAATTTTTGCGATGTTATTTAATTTCTTATAAAATGTAATGGTTACTTACACTAGTCATTCTGTCATACGCGGTGTCGATGATTTCATCAATCCTCGCCGCGCTGAGTCCTATCACAGACCGGTAGAAAGCTGCTAAGGCTGATTTCGTAACTTCGCCAGACCCTGCAAAGGTTATTTAGAAATTTAATATAAGAAAAACTATTGTTTTTTAATTAGTATGACGCTACATTACACAAAATAAGGTACTCATTATGAATGTAAGCGGGTTAACTACCAACCTAGTTGGTGTACAGACAGATTTTCATGAAACATGGCTAAGAACACTCGGGATAAAATTATCAATCACACAAAAAAATAACTAAACGAAAATCGGTTTGAGAGCTACGATACCACAGACAGATACACAGATACACAGACAGACACGTTTAACTTATAACACCCCTCACCAGGTATTAAATTAAACATACTTTGTTGACTTCACTCAATAAACGTGCCGCACTAACTCGGGATTGCGTACACCAATTAGAAGAATGGTAGAGTCACTTAACACATATTTCCTAGACATTGATATATTTTTATACAGTGAGAGTCAATTTAAAAATCTTACCTTACACAAACTATATTGTAGCAGGTTAAATTTGTTTTATTTTACTGTATTTTTACTAAATATTTTACTGTTTTATATTTTCAACCAAGTAATAATTATATTTTTCAAATTTAAAATATTAGGTATCTAACATCCTAATATTTCAACGTTTGTTCTGTTTGTTTTTAAACTTTAGGGGAACTTTTTAGTAACTAGGTACCTCATACAGCAATCTGTAAATTGCGTCGTTGCCTGCATTATTGTCTAAGATTATCATATTATTATGTTTACCTAATCTAGATAAATAACTAAGCCGTTAGGTTTTCCTGGAGTAGTAAAATAAAGACTTGTGCAGATACGCAAAAAGAGTAGATAGATAATATGAGAAAACTTTTAGTCTAAAATTATTGGTTGAAGTAGTTATCTATATATATAAAAGAAAGTCGTGTTAGTTACACTATTTATAACTCAAGAACGGCTGAACCGATTTGGCTGAAAATTGGTGGGGAGGCAGCTTAGAACCAGGAGACGGACATAGGCTATGTTTTATCCCGGAATTACCACGGGAACGGGAACTACGCAGGCGAAGCCGCGGGCAGCAGCTAGTCTATATATAAAAGATAAGAGAAAACTAACTCATCAAGAGATCTCTGAAATTACAGGAGCTACGAATCTGAAATTTTGCATGGAGGTTCCTTTCAGGACGTAGGCTAAGAACGGATTTTTGGAAATTCATTTTCTAAGGGGGTCAAAGGTAATTTTTATTATAACTTCAGAACGGTAACTGTTGGCCCGTCAAAATTTGTAGGGTAGGAAGTTGAATTAAAATAAACAGACACGTGTTTCAGGGTTTTTTTGAAATATGGACCCTAAAGGTCAAAGGTCAAAGTTAGGCGACTCACTGACATATCACGAAATCTCAGGAACTAGAAGAGCTACGAAGCTGAAATTTTGGAGGTTGTTATTAAGACGTAGGCACAAAAACGGATTTTTGGAAATTCGTATTTTATGGGGGTCAAAAGTCATTATTATAATTACTTTTAGAAAGAAGGCACTCGCTAAGAACGGATTTTGGAAATTCTTATTAATTAAAATGGGGTCGTAATCGAATAAGCAACTTCTTAAACAAGCATTCTTAGAAGGATGAATTGGGATTTATAGGTTTTCTCATACTATCTTTAAAATCGTAAAGGATTGGTTTTAAAACTTTGGCGTTGATAGTTTACATGGAAATCAACATCACTTGGGGTACTTATTATTAGGTATTACTAAAGTCAACGGGAATGTAATCGCGGCGGGTCAGTCAGCTAGTTAAACATACTTTGTTGTTTGTACCTGAAGCAGATACGTAAAAGGAGTACCTACCTACATAAAATGAATAAACTTTTACTTATAGTTGACTACTGACGCCTGAGCTTGCGTAGATTATTCGGAATGATTGGTTGAGATAGGTATTAAACTTCATTGACCTACGAACTACATAATAAATCAACATAACAACATCGTTGTTGTGGATATTATTATGTAGGTACTTAGTTGGTAGGTCAACAAAGATTAATACCTACCTCAACCAATCATTCAAAATAATATTAATTTGCTTTTATTTAGATCGATGCATAAAATGATAATACTTTTTTAGTTTACTACTGACGCCTGACTCTGTATAGATTATTGATTGGTTGCAAAGTTTAATACCTGTTGAAGACGAATCGCATTTTGGACAAACCGCTAACACATCGTTCAGAGATGTGGCCATTTGAGAAATTGGCCGTTCAGAGATGTGGCCATTTGAGTAAGTGACCGTTCAGAGAACTGGTCGCTCTTGGGAAGTGGTCGTTCAAAATATGTGGCCCTAGCTGACCGGATCCTCCTCAACCAATGATTTTTATTTTAACTCATCATCATCTTCATCAACCTACATATATTAGTCCACTGCTGGATAGGCCTCCCCTAATGAGCGCCATAGCTCCCTGTCTTCAGCTTGCCGCATCGCGCATCTGCCTCGTCCTAAATTACGTTTGCTTAATCGTGGTCTCCACTCAAGAACACGTTTACCCCATCGGTTGTCGGTTCTTCGCGAGATATGGCCGGTCCACTGCCACTTCAGCTTGCTAATTCTTCGAGCTATGTCGATAACTTTGGTTCTCATTCGGTTGCATTCGTTATGAAACCTATCCTTCAGAGAAACTCCCAGCATAGCTCTTTCCATAGCTCGCTGAGCGACTTTGAACTGGTGGACCAACCCTACCGTGAGTGTCCACTTCTCAGCTCCGTAGGACAGGTAGGACGCACTGATTGAAAACATTCGTTTTCAATCATTGCGGTATGGATGACGAGAAGACTCGGTGTAATTTTCCAAACGCTGCTCAGTCTTACTTGATCCTCCTCTTGGTTTCCTTCTCGATTTAGTTTTCTCGTAGGTATTCTAACTAATATTTGCATATCAGTAAGAATGACTGACTGAGTTAGGTATTGAACTTTGTTGAACTATCATTCTAAAAATATTTGCAGATACGCAAAAAGATTACATAAAATGATAAAGCGTTCATAGATGACCACTGACTCCCGCCTGCCTGACCCTGCAAAGATTACATAGTAGAACTAGTTTATGTCCGCGGATTCGCATGCGCACGGAAACTGATTGAGTAGACTATGTTTGATTACAGGATTAGAATTACTTGTAGGTATTCAAAATTTCAGCCCCATCAGCTGCGCGATTACGCAAAACCACCCATCTTAAATTGACATTTGAACATTTGCTATGGTATGGATATGACCATTGAAATGGCTTTTACGGCAATTCAAAGAGCTTTCAAATGTCAATTTTGGGATGGGTAATTTTTGCGTAATTGCATAGCCGTTCAGTAGTTTTGGCGTGAAGAGGTAACAAACATACATCCATCCAAACTTTCGCATTTATAATATTAGTGTGATGTGATGATTGGTTGAGGTAAGTATTAAATACGAATACACAAAAAGAGTCCATAAAATGAATAGACCTTTGATAACATTGCAATGATCAAAACAAGGGAACTAGCATAGTTTTTATTTTTTTACTTACACAAGATCAGACCAAAACAAATGACGTTATATGGTTGAACAAAATTCAGAAATAGCAGTTGACCTTGAATTTATCGAATTTATGTTTCAAAGCAGCGCATTAGCATTGCCATACAGCGGGGCAATGCAGCCAGCGTCTTGGGGACGCGACGACTGGTATTGATATGGATCAGTTGAGCTACCTGTAGATTGTTTGCAACAGTCTGCAGTAGCTCAATTGTTTCAATTGTAAATACTAGTGGTCTATTATTTGATTGTAATTTTCTTTATGAATCTATGAAATAAATGGTAGTTCCAAAATAAACGTTATTATTATTATTAATTTTATAGCCCATCGACCTAATAAGTGAGTCATTCAAGTGATTACTGATTAGGTACGCAGTAGATAATTTCCTATTTGGTACAGATGTACGGAATAGTCAGTTAGGTTGACTTACATAATTAAAACCAAAACAATTAACGTTCGTGATCGAACAATATTCAGAAATAGCTTTCTGACCTTGGATTTTCAAGCGTATTAACCTCGTGTTATTTTAATGAGTCATTCAAGTGACCATACCTAGTAGGTAATTTACTATTTGGTGCAGATGTACGGAATAGTCAGTTAGGTTGACTTACATAATTAAAACCAAAACAGCTAACGTTCGTTATCGAACAATATTCAGAAATAGCTTTCTGACCTTGGATTTTCAAGCGTATTAACCTCGTGTTATTTTAATGAGTCATTCAAGTGACCATACCTAGTAGGTAATTTACTATTTGGTGCAGATGTACGGAATAGTCAGTTAGGTCCACTTACATAATATGTACGGAATAGACGACCTCTGTGGCGCAGTGAACGAAGGTCCTCCTGCGACGCAGGAGGTTGTGGGTTCGATTCCCGTCTCAAAGGCTTTTACAATCTGAAGATATCGTTCAGGGTATTCTGGGTGTTTTCTATGTACTATAAAAAGTATATATATCTTTGTAGTTTAATGCATTAAGTAGGTACTTACATCAGTTATCGAGTTAGTTTTGCTTAGCTTGGGGCTAGATGATGATGTGTAAATTGTCTAGCATTATTTATTTATTATCAGTAAAAAATTGCATAATTAAAAATAGCTGTTGACCTTGAATTTTATAGCGCATGAACCTCATCTCATGTTATTGTCAGTGAGTCATTTAAGTGATTAAATACCTAGTAGGTAACTTACTATTTGGTACAGATGTACGGAATAATCAGTTAGGTCCACTAACATAATATGAAACCAAAACAACAGCCGTTGCGTGATCGAACAAACTTCAGAAATAGCTGTTCAACCTTGAATCATCTAGAGCATTAACCTTATGTTATGATTAGTGAGTCATTCAAGTGATTAGATACTAGTAGGTAATTTACTATTTGGTGCAGATGTACGGAATAGACGACCTCTGTAGCGCAGCGGGCGAAGGTCAGCCTGCGACGCAGGAGGTTGCGGGTTTCGTTTCCCGCCTCGGAACAAATGTTTGTACGATCTGCAGATATTTGTTCAGGGTGTTCTGGATGTTTTCTATGTACTATAATTTAAAAAATCTATCGAGGTAGTGTATTTCTTTTAAGTATATCAGTTATCTAGTACCCATTAGATAAGTTCTGCTTAGGTTGGGGCTAGATAACGCTGTGTGAATTGTCCAGCATTATTTATTTGTTATTATATTTTATTATACAACTGACATTGTGGTCGAGCATAATTTAAAAATAGTACCTAGTTTACCTTGAATTTTCTAGCGCATTGACCTCATGTTATTGTAAGTGAGTCATTCAAGTGATTACCTATCTAGTAGGTAATTTACTATTTGGTACAGATGTACCGAATAGTTTGTTAAGTTATGTGGTAGGTAGGTACTTATTTTTCATACTTAGTTTGTATCCTGCACAAAATTATAAAAAACTGCGCCACCTATGCGAGCTGAAAAAAAACCTAAACGACGTTATGTACCTAGCATTTGTTGGTGAGCTCAATTCACATAAAGCTTCCACCACACTGCCGCAAGTTTGAAGCTGCGTCTTGCGTTTTGCGATTTTGCGGTAGCAAGCGGTAGCCGGAGACAGTATTTTAAGACGTGGGGGGCGACAAAAGACACGCTTTAAAATCTCGGCTGTGTGGTGGAGGTTTTATGAGTCGTCGACGTCATGCATTTTAACCCCCGGCGCAAGAAGAGTTAAACGTGTCTGTCTGTGTATCTGTGTATCTGTCTGTGATATCGTAGCTCCCAAACGGATGAACCGATTTTCGTTTGTTTTTTTTTATCATAGATTATTTTATCCCGAGTGTTCTTAGCCATGTTTCAAAAAATCTGTCGGGAGGGTTTTAATTTTTTTTAGTTTGTTCTTGTATCTTATATTTTGGCTAATACACTGTCGTGTATCTACCATCATTTTTTATTATAACAATTTTTATACAAAATATACGAATTGTTATAAGCTAGCTGTCAAATAAACCTTCTACATCAACCCGCTAGGGATCGCATCGCATCTTATAAATCTGTCCGGTAAAGGAACGGAGGGAACTCGTTTTTCAGCAGAACAACCCTGCCGTAAACACACAAAGGCTGCGTTTTTGGTGCCAGCAGAAGCGAGATCTAGTATGATTTTCGTAAATTAACGAAAACTATAAAACACACCGGCAAAATTAGGGGAACAGGCAAGAAACCTCGTTTTTTTTCAACATGTTGGGTATTTTCGCACTTTTTTGTACAGCGAATCTCTTTGTATGCTGACCAAAAAAATAATTCTGTTCTTCGATGATTAAACATTCAATTATTACCCACTTGAATGTTTGTTGACAATTTTACGGTCATTTATGTGCTATTAATTAAAATTATGCTCACATTTTTAAACTGCCTTTACCTCACTCTACTGTTCATCTTTGAAAGGCTATGAAGCATTGTATTGAATACAAAATAGATTTGACTGCAACTGAGTTTTTTTCTGAGATCGGTGATTTTTTATAGAAAACTGTCAAAAATTGGTACGCTTCCGCTCAGGGTGGGTCCAGACGAACCGAACGAGAGCGAGCGAAGGCTAACGAGTGGGATTCGACGATCGATACCGAATGTTCACTCGCTTTCGCTGTTGTGTCCACACCAAACGAACACATGTGTAACCCAGCGAAGCACAGCACAGCGAGCACGGCCGAAGGCGAACGAAGGCCCTCGTTCGGGCTCGCTTGTTTTCGCCGTGACGTCCACACTGGTTCGATCGCGTTCGGTTGATAGCCTTCGCTCGCTCTCGTTCTTTTGGTCTGGACCCGCCCTCACGCTTCCGCTCCACCGAAAACACAACCTTACACGGTATAATGTAGTATAAAACCCCGAGTAATAAATACAAAAGGTAGATCCAATACCTATCTATATCTGTGATGCCGCTGGGAGGTTTGATGGTGGAGTTGGATTGATGAAATTGGATACGTGGCTGACAAGCTACGGATTCGTTTCTAATTAAAATAGTTTTGTTGCGTTTTATTTCTTGCACTGCGGAACTGTGAAATGGTTGATATTTGTTCCGGGTGTTCAGGATATTTCTATGTATAATAAAAAAATCTATCTATGTAGTGTGTTGTATTAAGTTTATCAGTTATCTAGTACCCATAACACAAGCTCTGCTTAGCTTGGGACTAGATAACGCTGTGTGAATTGTCCAGCATTTATTACATTCCGCACGTGCAATAAAAACAGTTCCAGACGGTGAGACACGCTCTAACCGACCAAGAAATAAAAAAGTCTATAGTTTGTCTAATGTTAGAACTTAATTTTACACCTATCTTTTTCTGTTTTCTTTTCTATTTTCTCTCATTGTTTCCTGTGTTTTATGTAACCTCTCTATCTACTCTTGTCTGTTTGTGTATTAATTGTATGTTAATATTTTCACCATCTTTGTGCCACCACACCCTGTCTGAAAATCAGCGCCGCTACTCGCTGTGGCTTGTAGCGGCATAATGCTGAGACAGGGACCTTTTTGGCCCCTTTTTTATTCCTTTTAATATTTGTATGTATTTGGGTCAAATAAATGGATTTTCTTTCTTTCTTCTTACCAGTCCTGTCCACGACGTGGAACAGTATCTTGCACAAGTACTGCAGGTAGAGAGGCAGGTCGCTGAACTTCTTCATGGCGCTGAGGTGGAGCGCCCAGCGCGCGAGCCACCCGTCCAGCGTCGTCCGCCCTGGCATGTTGATGCCGCTGGCCTCTGCGCCGCACACTTTCTTGTAGTAAGGCAGCTCTCCCCATCTGAAAGTTCACCAGAGCTCTTATGAGACAGAGTGATCATGACATCTAATGGCTTGTTGGTCTGGTCGGTGATAGTTCTGGAATTGAGATTGGTATCCCGTGTTGAACAGGCAAATAGTGTAAGTATATAAACATACACTACTTATCATGTTATAACAAGTAGGTAGTTCAAAAGGGGGGCTACCACACCGAGTGGGGTTTCAAATGAAAGGTATCGGTTTGGACATTTCAACACATTTGTTGACAAACGTTCGAAACTAATCTTTGTTAATAAATAAATCATAATATTGTAGAATATTGATACGATTTCGATGAACAGATAGAACGGTTCATGTATTTTGAACTGAAAATAGGTCTTCGACTTTTTAATCACTGTTGCAAGTCACACCTCAAAAGGTTATCCATTATTGCAATAATGCACTCATAGATATGGGTTCTGTAGAAACGAGTGCTTCCCCGTTCAACCCACAATTTTTCTGCCCAATATTATTTTTCCCCGTTCAACCCAAAACATATGCTCCGTTCTACCCAATCCAAAAATCTAAGTCACAGTGTCACCACGTCGTAGCTTGTTACGGCAGCGGCTTAGCGAACACCGCGTAGCACTCCATAAATAGTCGCATATTAAAAACTAGTTTCAGGGCCGCGATCACGGTGTGGTAAGTAGGCATTACGGCTCAAACGTAAGCAGTTGATACGTTAGGGTGCGCGTTCACAGGTCGGCATCGGACAATCCACTGATAAGTGCGTCCAGTGATAAGTAAACAAAAAATGTTTCAACTGCTAACGCTTGAGCCGTAATGCCAATAGGTAACTACACTTACCAAACGGTTTGTTCACGTGGTCCT
This sequence comes from Eupithecia subumbrata, assembly GCA_949316285.1. Taxonomy (NCBI): domain Eukaryota; kingdom Metazoa; phylum Arthropoda; class Insecta; order Lepidoptera; family Geometridae; genus Eupithecia; species Eupithecia subumbrata. The sequence goes on along the minus strand of OX438632.1, from coordinate 12,677,729 downwards.
CTTATAAAACTTAGACCTCTTCTCGGTTATAATACAACTATTTATAAGAGTTTTTTTTAATGAGACCATTTGTTTCGGAGATTATACACGACTGAACAAGTTTTATCTATTTGAATTCCACTTTATTGAAGTTTTATCAGATTTTCGCTTTATAACATTTCAGTAATGAAGTTAAAGAAACTTCAGTATTAAATATTATCAAAAACAAATTGAACATCGAAATCAGATCTAACTCGATAGAGTTAGATATAATATCATACTTTTAAATACTAGTTCTGCACTTTGTTTCTCTTAGGTCACAAAGAATACCTATATTATCATCCCTGTCTGCATTTATAATAATGACCTATAAAATTAAATAATTTACAAAAAAGTTATTGCCTACATTTTCGACAATTTATATCAATTTATTAAGAAATATTGTCAACATCTAAGCCCTTTGTTTATTACAAAAAGGGGAGTAACATTGAGGCAGCTACGGGCCCGTAAACGGCCGACATTTCATGAGAATGTCACTTGGAAATATGGGCTCAGACACGAAGCTACGAAATCAGGGATGTTCTTAAGTTCAAGAGACTTTCTTTGGACCAGCCGCTGTAACATTTTTTTATAGTAGAATTTGATACTAATTAGTAGAATTTCTTTGCTCTCTATCCCTAGCGATTGGAGAACCAATGCCGAGTAAAATACGTAAACTTCTACTAATCTTAACCGTCAAAGCTACGGCTACACCTGAAAAAGATGGTGCAATTTGGTATTCTACTAAAATACCAAAAGGTGTCAATGGCGGCGATTAGATGAATTTATTAGGGATGACAAAGTATCATGAAATTTTTGTTTTTTGAATCAGATTTAATTTATTATTACTATAATTAATTATTATTATTTTTTTCTCTCAGTTTGACGTTATTTAATTTAATTTTGGTTTTTAATTATTGATTTTATTTTATACCTAATTGCTTTTTTGTGTGTATTTTGAAATCTATTGTGTATGACATGTGTTTCTACTAATAAGGAATAAGGTTCCAATGTAATTATTTATAAAAACTTTCAATACGCTTTTATAATTGTGAATGAATAACGAGATTATGATTGTGATTATGATTATGATTAAGACGCGATACCATAGACCTACCTACCCCTTAGTTTGACACAATTGTATTAAAATAATTAGGCTACAGGTAGTGTTTACGGCTTGTAGATCAATTAACTTAACTTTTGGGATTACTTCAACAGTTTTTGCTGCAAATTGTTTTATTCATAACTAGTTTCTGCCTATGTTGTTTCTATGGAAACGTTTTAAGCCTATTTGTATACCATGGGAACTGATGTATGGGATTAAAAGTAGCCCAAGTTTTATAACAGGTCTATGCAAAATTTCAGTCCAATTCGTTCAGAAGTTTTGACGTGAAGAAGTAACAAATATCCATCTGTACAGAGTTTTGCATTTTTAATATTAGTGTGACTACCTGCGCCCTGCGGTGTACTCGTGCTGATCCCACGGGACCATTGCACTTTTACCAGATCAAAAGTAGCCTTCATGCTAATCCAGGATATACGTCTACGGAAAATTCAACTACAACTAATACTAAACTAATACAATTCGACTAAATAGTTCGACTAAAAAACAATTCGACTAAAAACATTTCGACTAAAAAACAATTCGACTAAAAACATTTCGACTAGTAACAATTCGACTAAAGCAATTCGACCTTGATTTCACCCCACCCCCGCGAAGCGGGGGGGGGGGGTCAACATTCTAACATCTAACGAAGCCCGCCAAACCTCTGCGAAGCGGGGTGAGGGGGCGGGTTCGTGGCGACTCTGTGACTGAAAGGGTATGTATGTACATATATGTATAATTGCACCCAGAGCCATATGTTGACACAATTTCTTTTGTTGTTGAAACGAATTGTTTAAGTCGTTAGTAGAATTGTTACAAGTCCAAATATTTTAGTCGAATTGTGTTTTAGTCGAATTGTTTTAGACCAATTGTTTTAGTTGAATTTTCCGAACATACATACAAACGTTCGCCTTTATATTAACAGTGATCAAATGAAACTTAAAAAAAATGCCAAAGCAACTCATGGGCACTTTGCAAGGCTTTGTTTTCATCTACCTACATGATATTCCAACAATGTCTCTGCAGAAAGTATGCTTCACAACTCTGTAAGACCTCTAATATACCTACCTACATCCTTTTTATCCTACTAATGAAATAAAAAGACAGTTTGTGAAGAGTTTGTGAATATGTCTTTAAAAATATGTTTGTAACATGTGCATCACTAGTAACATGTGCATCACAAGTACACGTTATAAATGCGAAAGTTTGGATGTTTAGATGTATGGATGGATGGATGTTTGTTATTTCTTCACGTGAAAACTACTGAATGGATCGAGATGAAATTTTGCATAAAGGTAGTTCTAGGCCTCGAATAAAACATAAACTTTTTATCTCATGAATCAGTCCATGAGATAGAAATAATAGACACAACGTGTGCGAAGCCGCGGGCATAAACTAGTCACACTAATATTATAAATGCGAAAGTTTGAAATGAAATGAAATGAAATGATATTTTATTGCATAAAACATGGTATAAAAGGTGGTTCGTTATATTATGAGCTCATGTTTAACTATTCTATAGCATGCAAATTATAAACTTATGTCTTAAAATTAATAAATTCATTAATGTCATAAAAATTACGCTCATTCAGCCAACTAAATAATTTCTTTTTAAATAAATGGTCATTCAATGATTTAAATTCATTAGGTATCTTATTATAAATTTTTACACACATAGTCAAGCAGCTTTTTTGATGTCTCGCTGATTTTGAGGTTTCTTTTAGAATAAGCCTATTCGGGTCTCTACATTGTCTAGGACTTTTGTCACATGCTTGGTGGAACAAATATCTATGATTCCTTACAAAGTTTGAAATTTCATATACATAAAGCGATGGTAGAGGCAACAAACCAAGATCCTTAAAAAACGGTTTGCAGGATTGATCAGGCGCGATTCCACATAATGCTCTGATGCATTTTTTTTGAGCTAAAAATGCTCGGTTTTTGTCCGTGCTATTGCCCCACATTTGGATGGATGTATGGATGGATGTTTGTTACCTCTTCACGCCAAAACTACTGCTGGATCGAGCTGAAATTTTGCATTCAGATTATTCTAATCCTGGAATCAAACAAAGGCTACTTTTTATCCCATAAATCAGTTCCCATGGGATAGAAATCACCTTTAAACGTTTCCATAGAAGCAACGCGTGCGAAGCCGCAGGCATAAACAAGTAGTACTAAAATTTGGATGTATGGATGTTTGTTACCTCTTCACGCCAAAACGACAGAACGGAAAGGGCTGAAATTTTGTATAGACGTAGTTTTAGGCCTGGAATAAAACAAGGTAATTATTATCCCATAAATCAGTTCTGTTGGGATATATATAACCTTTAAACGATTCCATAGAAACAACGCGTGCGAAGCACCGAGCAGTAATTAATTTACAATAAATTACCAGAAGACTTAGAAGAAAGGAAACATCTTTAGGAAAAAGGTAAGTGGATGGTTATTTAAAAAAAGATTCTAAAATCTGAACGAATATTAAAGCATTTTAATTGTAACATATATTACTTGTAGGTAGTTCTGATGATCATGTGACAAATACAATATTTGCTCGTCGGCGTGAAGGCTGAGTACAGTTACAATACAGTATAGTAAGAAGACCTGAAATTGCATAAAAGGTAAGCTACTTTATTCATTTTTATTTACTTACTACACTATTATTATTGTCGGTAATTTTGAAGTGAAAACTTCTTTAGCGGCGTTGAGCACTTTTTCTGTAATGGGTATAAAATCTTAAACTAAAACAGGACACGTGACCTGATCGAAAAAGCGTAAGACGGATGGAGCAACGACGACATTATGCCGAAGGAATAAAGCTCAAAATTGTGCAGGATCTTCATTATAGCTAGGAAATTTCTTGAAGTTTTGTTTTGAGATAGAGTTCAAAATCGAACATTATTTTTAGGTAAACAGAATAGATAATAGTACTAGTTTCCGACAACAACAATAGGCCCTAGCTTACGTAATAGTTGCTAGCGTCCGGCTCGCTTATACCTACCTACTTATGTATCTATAGATAATTATTTTCTCGAACGAATCGAAAAGAAAGACAAGGACAAAAATTTTAATTTATTCATTAATATAATTTTATAATTAAGGTTAGGTTTCGATCGAGTCTATCGTACTGCTTAACGGGTGTAAACAGACCCTTCACGAAGCCGTCAACCAAGCATTCTGTAAGTACATGAAACTAAGTAACACTGCGCAAAAATAATTGCTGGGAAACGGAATTTATTTTTGGACTTTAAAAATAATCAGATTTTTGTAGCGGGTAATGGTTTGCGCGCAACCGGCTGTAAATAATTGTAATATTATTTAATATTTTAAAATAATTGTAATAGTTTTAAAGTGTTAAATTTTTAATGTAATATAAATTGTCATGTTTGTGTACGATAGCGCAATAAATGAATATTGTATTCTACCACATAAATGATAGTACTTTTATACTGATAAAGCAATTGGTGCAAAATTATTCCCTAACCATTCCAAAATATCAAACATGCTCAACGTTAATAATCAAGTTTTCACTTCTGCCGGCACTCCCGGAGTGCAACCCGTCTTTTTTTATTTTTACTGTGTATTCGTAATTTCTAATTTTAAAGTAGGTAACTTAATGAATTTTATTGTGTATTTTCCAATTTATTTGATGTAAAATGTTTAAAATGTGTTTATGGTACCAGTGGTGCTGAAAAAATGTTATTTTTTATTTTTTATTTATTTATTAAAATTTGGGTAAGGCCACCAGGGGTTTCGTACTCTAGTTCGAACGACGATAGCTCGTTGTTCAATACCTTGATGTTTCATCGATGGGTCCCAAGATCCCCCAGATGTATCCCCAGGTGAACTCACGAGTTCACCAGGATCCCCCGAGACAAAATGACGTGAGTAAAGATGGTGGCTTATTGAGTTAAACTACTTTTACTTTTGTTACTTTTATTTACTTTTACTTTTAGGTATTTGGGTAACTTTATACGTATAAGATTGATGCATTCTTGCAAATAAATGATTGATCGATTGTAAATTGGTAACGTCGCGAGATTTGGGAGAGTTTGCAACGCCAAAACTACTGAAGGGATTAGAAGACTGAAATTTTGAATAAACGTAGCGCTGGAAACAGCATAACCTAATAACGGGCTACTATTTATCCAGTTATAAATAAATAAATAATACTGGACACAGCATAATTTAACCCCGAACTAAGAGGAGCTTGTTATGAATGCTAGATAACTGACATACCTACTTTATTGTATCAGTCATCTACTCGTAAACACCTGTACCTACATGTATTTCATGCAATAAACGATACTTTACTTTACTTTACTTTACTTTACTCGTAGTACCAATAAAAGAAGCTCTGCTTAGTTTGGGGCTAGATGATGCTGTGTGGATTTTCCAGTATTATATATTTATAACATTACTTAAATATGAGGAGAGATGAGGCTTTATGTTCGGCTGTATGCTTTTTTATGTATTTTCGTTGTTTTCTCCGTCAATTATGGACTGATTTTGAAAATTCTTTGCTATAAAGCATGATCTCGAGATGGTCCCATGAAAATTGTATTCCCGAGGAATTGGTATTTATTCCGCAAAACTTAAAAACAATGTAAAATTACGGGATTCCAGATCGAGTTTTTGATTTTTTTAGTTTTTCGCTTATCAAAACAAAAAATAATATCACAGTAGTCCTATAAGTCATGATGGTCTTTATTAATAATAATTTATTACATGTCAAAAATTGTATGCCTACATTATTTTTCTATGCATTCCTTATCTATTGCTGTAAAATAGATTATGATTCTAAATGTATCTAAGCTAAATAAATTGATTTATATAAGACACGTACCAAACACCTAGAACACAACTTGCTCCAGATGCAGGATTCGAACTTGCAATCTGCTTTGCAGGCGGATCTTAGCTCGCTGCGCCACAGAGGTCGTCAATAAGTATGTACTACATTACATAGACAGGTACGGTACAGTAACTTGAGCGATGCCGTGGGCAAAACTTAGTACGACATAACACGTAGACTTATTTTAGGGAAGCTCGTGTAGCAAGCAGATGTTTGCTGTTATTATGGCAGACCTTTTGCTTTATGAACTCGGAAGGGCGTGCTGACACGTAAGAACCATTTTAAGGGAAATATCGTTGGTAGGGTTGTGTAGCCCAGTAACGCGAAACATTTTGATTGCCTCATAAACTATGAAATATGAAATATAGGTAATGTTATGTTAAGGAAAGCGTTGTTTTGTTGGACGATCAACAGCAGTTAACTTTGATATACCTTTGATTATATTATTATATATTAACTAATATTATAATATTCTGATGATATAACTGATATAACTTTGTCACTTAGATTTTAAGCTGTTTTGTTGTATTGTTTTTATCGATAAGTGTGCAATAAATAAATAAATAATAAATAAATAATGTTCGACAATTCACACAGCATTATCTAGCCCCAAGCTAAGCAGAGCTTGTGTTATGGGTACTAGATAACTGATATACTTAATACATTATATTACATAGATAGATATTTTTATTATACATAGAAAACAAACAGACCAACGGAACAAATTTCTGCAGATCGTACACAAATTTGTTCCGAGGCGGGGATCGAACCCGCAACCTCCTGCGTCGCAGGCGGACCTTCGCCCACTGCGCCACGGAGGTCGTCGAGAAATCCATCATGGTTATTAACACTAAAGTCATTTCTAACGGGATATTTACCATGATTTGAGTTTTGAGCTTTCCAATATTTCGGCACAGTTTCATGTGCCATGATCACGGAATAACATAGAGGTAATATTGGACACAATATTGGAAAGCTCAAAACTCAAATCATGGTAAATATCCCGTTAGAAATTACTTTAGTGATATAACTTTGTCACTTAGATTTTAAGCTGTTTTGTTGTATTGTTTCTATCGATAAGTGTGCAATAAAAAAATTTCTATCTTCCTATCTATCTATAACTTGAATATTTTCAAACACGATCTGAACACATTATTATTAGTATTATTTAACGGGTATTTATCGTGTTTATTTACCTATTTTTCCCGACGACGTTTCGCTTTATGAATAGGTAAATAAACGCGATAAATACCCGTTAAATAATACTAATAATAATGTTATTATTTGATACATAACTTTGATATAGCTGATGTGGAAACTTTTGTTAGATTCCCGGTTCAACCATGTAATTATTTAAATATCTATGAATACAGTTTAAATTGTTTTTGAAATTCAAATAATGTCTTCTTTCAGTAAAATGTTCCATCAATATTAAAGGTACTTTCCCTCCATGTGGCATATCCGTGGGACGCCCTGTATATAAGTTGCGAAGGAAAGCTCTGTAAATTATGGAGGATAGTGCTAGTGTAAAAATAAAGTAATTTTTAAAGAAGTGAAACTAAATTCCAGAGAAAGAACGTGCCGTAGGTACGTACTACGTAGGGTATTAAGGCTATTTATCAAGATTAACATTCGTTTAGGAGCTGAAAGTCTGCAAGCCGGTGCTTCTGACTAATCTATTGTTAAGAGCATTAAGTAGAATCGCCGCGAATTTCTAAAGTAAAATATATCTTACTGCCCGGTATGAGAATAAAACAATACCAGTGATTTCACTTACTACTATAAAATACCAGTGACTACTTGCATCACGGAATATATTCCGTCATCCATGGTAATAGATCAAAATAAAGTAAAACTCATATTATAAAAAAAAAATATAATTCGAAAAACCTAAATCCCTTTGAAACTGTTTGCTGTGGAGCAAATAAATCATATCCAAATTATGTTTATTTTTGCGCGACTTTTCATCACCTGAGAATAAATGGGCCTGATCAGGCCTTGCAAGAGTATACGGGTTCACAAAGAAAATTAATATCAAAAAATAGAAGAATATTACAATAAAATAATAGAAATTAGAACTAGAATTTACACAAATATAATCCACAGGTAGCTCAACTGATATCAATACCAGTCGTCGCGTCCCCAAGACGCTGGCTGCATTGCCCCGCTGTATGGCAATGCTGATGCGCTGCGCCAGATACTGACCAGCTCTCGGGTCACGCGTCAGTAATAATAGAAACAAAATGGTATTTTTTTTAGAACTATCAACTAGACCTTTACATTTACCCAATAAATCGAATTTCTGTCCTAGCTGGCTGGTTTTCTCTTCCTGCACTTTACAAGGTACAAAGTATTTACAATTGAAACAATTGAGCTAGCTGCAGATTGCTGCAAACAATCTACAGCTAGCTCAACTGATAGTTAGGAAAATTCCAACTGCTAAAATTACACACTTACATCAAAAGTAAAAGTCCGTTCCACGGGTAACCGGACTTCTGAGATTACACCAAATTTTAGACAACTTACTTGGACGGTAAAGGGTTAATGAAGTGTTGTATAAACTCGCTCTTCACTTCTAGAAGGATGTGGAACTCAGAGGAGTTTGGGGACCAGTCCGCAAAGTGCGCCAACCTCTGTAAATTAAGGTTTGTTATTTTAGTGAGTAAGCCCTCACCTCACACTCTCGTTTTGACAACATCCGTGGCGCAGCGGGCGAAGGTCCGCCTGCGACGCAGGAGGTTGCGGGGTCGATTCCTGCCTTTGAACAAATTTGTGTACGATCTGCAGAAATTTGTTCCGTTGGTCTGGGTGTTTTCTATGTATAATAAAAAATATCTATCTATGTAGTGTATTGTATTAAGTATATCAGTTATCTAGTACCCATAACACTAGCTCTGCTTAGCTTAGATAATGATGTGTGAATTGTCTAGCATTATTTATTATTATTTTATTTACTCTGGGTAATTTCTAGGTGGAGCTAACGGCCCTAGATTCCGTAGGATGTCGCAAAGATTTTCGACTCCTACGTCACTTGACCTCGTGGTGTATATGTTAAGCACATTCCCGTACTGAGGGAAGGATGCGGGTTCAAGTCCTGTCGAAGTCGAAAAGTTTGCGATATTATTTGATTTCTCTGTAAATTAAAAAAAATAATCTATTTTACAGTCAAAAGGATAGCAAACCGGATGATACGACTCGTGTTTCATTCATTTATTTCTCACTAGCTGCTTTCTTACTACCCGTTGTCCTATTCCCCGTTTTCCCGTAGAAATGAAGCATTTTCCCAGGGTTAAGAGTAGCCTAATGTTCATCAGGATTAATGTGGGCTTCTAATGGTAAAATAATTTTTCAAATCGGTCCAGTAGTTTCGACGCCTATTCAATACAAACAAACAATCAAATTTTTCCCATTTTTAATATAAGCATAATATTACGGAAAGTCTTAAAATAAATTAAAATAATATGTACATAAAATCAAGAAAAGGTATTGCTGACTCATGCGATGTCGTTCCAAAAAGATTGAAACAGTCTGCAGTTAGCTCAATTGTAATTGTAAATAATAGTTCTTATTTATTTCTATTAATTAAGTGTAATTTTCTTTTGCATAAAAATATTAAAATTATTATTATCACGGGTCGTTACTAACGTCAAACAAACTCCCCCTCAGATCTCATAATGCGTCGAATTACGATAGTTAATTTGTTAAGGGGAATATATAAAACAATCGAATAAAAAAAACTTAACGACTTTTGATGAGATACTGTTTTAGTAACTTGAGCGACTAAATAACTAAGTGAGTGACTAGAAATAAAGCAATTCGACCCTGAGTTGACCCGACCTGTAGGCGTCCCACCCCCTCGAAGTGGGGGGTGTCAACATTACGACTCTGTGACTGAATGGGTGTGTATATTTATAATTGCACCCAGCGCCATATTGTTGATACAAAAAAAATTATAAGACTTCTCAATTTGTATTTTATGTAGGTAACTAAAATTAATGTTTGTAAGTTGCTGTTCAGTTGATTTCTCGTCACTCCCTGTCAGTCGCTCACTTAGTAATACCACAGATATTATAATACTATTTACCATTAGTAATACTTTACCGCAAAGTAATTATTTATGTCACTTAAAACTTTAATTTACAGTCACTCGTTTGAATACTACCCATTCGATAAACTTAACTTTAGTTGACGGAAAACGCACAAGTTCTACTATTTAATAGTGATATACCCAGTTAGCGGGAAAACCCAATTTTTAACTAGCTTGTGATTCCTATTACGGGCATACGCGCCGGGGATACGCCCTATACTGCTTCAACCTCAGGCATACCATCATGAACTCACGCGGTCACTGACCTCAAAAAAATTGTCAAAATCCTGATCACAGATGACATCGTCCCTGTCGTGGTCCAGAAGCTCGGTGAAGAAAAGCGTCAGTTTGTCAGTCTGCACAGTGCTCAGGGTGGCTAGAGGTTGCTCATCCTCTAGGTCCAGGCACTCCAGGTCTTCGCTGCACCGGTTCACCCATGTGGCTGTGGATAGAAAAAAATTTATTATCATTTAAAATATGCGATTAAAGGTCGTAGCTCATTAGAGCCATCCGGCACAGGATCCGCATCACCTCGCCTCGTACGGACGTCGCGAAGTCGACGGCTGGACACCGCATGGTCAACCAGTGAATCACGGTTTCATGAAGTAATATGCTGTTAGCGCAAGACAACGTGCGAGCAGCGGGTTATCACCGATTGTGGAAAGGTTGCAAGAGAGGTGATCCCGAGTTGATGTAGTGGGCGCATATCCATATAAAGAATGCTTACCACACGAGGCGAGGCGGTGCGGGTCGAGTGCCGGGTGGCTCTAAGGAGCTATGACCTTTAACCCTAAAGGAAGTGCTGGGATGGGAGATCGTCGTCATTCGTGGCGATTCTGGGACTGAAAGGGTGTGTTTATGTATAATTGCACCCAGAGCCATGTATTAACACTACAGGCTAAATACATATATAAGATAAACTTTAATGTTTCCTTCAATAGGTGGAGCTAACGGCGCTAGAGTCCGTAGGAAGTCGCAGAGATTTTCGACACCCACGTCACTTGACCTCGTGGTGTAGTTGGTTAGCACATTCCCTTACTGAGGGAAGGAAAGTCGAAAATTTTTGCGATATTATTTGATTTCTTAGAAATTACCCTGAGTGTGGGGTTACGCAATGTAATTACAAAATAACCTAAGGCTAAATACAGTTCGTCGTAGTCGGCGGAGACTCCCTCGTGGTGAAGTACTACAGAAGGCGACGTATTGAAGTTACTTAGCAAAATACGCGACCCGGGTCCCATTTATAGCTTTAATTCTGTTTTTATCTAGACCTTGGTCATACCGCCACTCTGCAGAAATGTTTAAATACTCACGTTTCAGGATTCTTAACCGTACTTCTAAAACCTTTATTTAAAAACTTATTTGCATTACCTACCTTTGCATGGTGTTCGTCTGAAATACCATTTGGAAGACACAGCCTAGAGCGACAATACAAAAAATGATCGAAATAAGAAAACACCGATTTAAAATAAATCTAAAACACAACATTGGCAACTTTTCAACGGTTGCATTTCAGTATTGTGTATTTCTGCAACATCTTTATAGCAGCGGGGCTCAGCTATCATAAATCTAGGTTTGTTTATTCATCCACAAAGGAAGAAAACTTATTTTTAATTCATATCTTTCCTTGTTTATTTAACTGACTATTAATATATCATTGGTTTTATACGAACTAATATTTTATACGAACGTTTTTCGGGTCAGCGCTGACTTGTCTCGAATTCGGAGTCAGTCACTGACTTTGTGTAAACTGCCTTAACACGTTACATTACGCTCCGTAACGCCGGTCGGTACTCACCTTTAAAATGTCAAAGAATAATGTCTAACGTCGCATTGCGTCATAATAACAAAGGTAGGTACTATAAGCTTTAGGTGTTTTGTGATAACATAATGGCGGTGGGGGTCCCTTGCTACTTAATAAGTAACTTTATTCCCGCCCTACAGGTCGAACCTTCGAGGCTTCGAAGCTTAATTTATCGCTGTGAGGAGTATCGAGGGCAAAATCGGAAGTCACTTTATTAATTTTCACTTTATTTTAGGAGTTGCTTCTGCACATTCTTGTGTTAAGTAGGTAACTGACAAGGGATTTTAGTGGAATCAAATAACAGTCATTTAAATGTTAGTTTACAGATGTTTTACAAAGATTCATAAGTCCTGTTTCTGTAGATACAAAAGAAAGAAATAGTCTTTGCAAAGGATTTCTCGTATCTTTATCCATTTAATGTTACTGACTTAAAATCCACTTTAATCACTCTCAACAAATTAGAATTCTCAAGAAATTCGAAGGACCCACCTTAAAAAGAAATATTTTTCATAATTAACTAAATGTTTTCTCACTTTTACAATTAAAAAGTTAGATGGCACCAAAGGCCGTTACGAAATTGGCAATTAGATTTTACGAAAGCTTTTTTACCTTTTCAAGTATTTTCTAGAATCACATCTTACATTTTAAGCTGTTTTGTTGTATTGTTTCAATCGATAAGTGCGTAGTAAATAATTTTCTATCTATCTATCTCATCAAAATACAACTATAAAATCGAAGCAATAACATTGAAAAACGTGATCAAATACCCATATTATAAATTATCAAAAGAGTCCAATAAATAACAATCACAATGGTCTCTCGAATTGAAAGCTCGGCTCTGAAATATCATAGAGGACTGAAATGCTGTGCTTCTGATTGGAATTCTATCAGAGCCTTTTCAGCACATTCAATAGAGAGACTAGGATTCGGCATCATATAGCTCTATCTACGTTCAATTGAGTGATATGTTAGGTATAAAACATGATTTGTGAGTTTCTTAAAGATTTTTTACGAGAATTCTGAAAAATTGATCTGGTTATTTTATTAGTTTTATTAGAAAACCGGTAGTTGGCTTTTAGGGCTGGCGCCTATGTTGGCAGAGCATTCGAAAATGATGTTTGTTTTGGTTTATTTGATGGCCTGACACGCCTAATCGAGTGAAGGTTCGCCATTAAAATAGTCATTGGTAGTTTTTGCTCGCGGCTCCCACGCGTTGTAGGTATCTGGAATAAAATAAAAAGAAGTCTTCTTATAGATACGTTATTCCAGGTCAACAAAGATAATAATAAATAATAATAATAATAATGCTGGAAAATCCACACAGCACCACCTAGCCCCAAAGTAAGCTGCTCAAAGCTTGTGTTATGGGTACTAGATGACTGATATATATAATACATTATAAACATAGATATTTTTTATATAGATCGATCAGTAGGGTAAAATTGGGGCATCTGGATCAACAGTTCTCAAGTATTCAGTTTTCACACGTTGGAAAACTGAATACTTAAGAACTGTTGATCCAGACGCCCCAATTTCACCATTGATCTATTCAAGTTATAAAGTATTCATCCAAGTTATCTAGTCAATCTACTAATCATAGCAATTCTAAATATTCAAGTTTTCATCTATTCATGTTCTGTCCTATGAACCTAAACTATTCAATTTCCTCTTTTTTCCTATGATTTAAATGGGTAAGGTATCTATTCTAATCAATGAAACTAACACAAAGTTTAAAACATTTTATTTTGATCACACCATTTTCTCAAACAAAGTACATTTTTCAGAGCACAAATCTTATCATGACAAGCACAGCAATAAACATCTTTCAAGTCCTCATAAGTTTTATACAAGCCTGGAAGACTGGGGCAATTAATATCTTCTAAATCATAAACATACACATTAGGTGATGCATTCAAGATATCTCTTATCCACGTTACTTTTTCTTTTCCTTTCGTAAAGATTCGATGTTTTCCTTTTAAAAGGTTTACAATGATTTGTTTATGATCTTTATAATGAATGAACCCTTCATCCCAAAATATACCTCTGTTTTTTTCTATCCAACCAACATGTCTTCTTTCAGTTTTACTTAAGCTATAAAATGGAGATGGTGGTTTGAATAATAAGACAACTGCATGATGTCTCCCGAATTGTACAGCAATTTCTTTTAATATAAATTTATTTTCATCTGTTTTGAAACCTTGCACATCCACAATGATGCTCATGATAATTTCCGAACAATATTACTGAGCGGTTTATATTCTATCACTCGTTCATTAAATATAAGACAATATGCTGATGTATTGTCAGGGATGTCAGATGAGGTTTCAATTTCTAAGCGTACATCAACAGGTCCAGTCTTAATAGTATCGTTTTGTCGTGAACAATCGATGACAAATAATGGTGCTTTAGCTTTAAATTGTTCTAGGTCAAACAATGGATCAACAGAACGGTTGTAATAAGACTGACGGAATTTAGTGTACATTTCGTATAATATACTGTATTTGTTGTCATCAAATTTCAAATTCAGTGCCTCGTAAGGAAAATATTGTGAATTCAGATACAGTGTGACATTAGTAAGTTTACAGTGATCAAATTGTGAACAGTCTGCTGATTTAATGTTTTTTCTATTTGTTTGTAGACAAAAGATTACATAGCGAGGTTTTTCTAATTGCGATGATGTTTTTATTGACCATGAATGCTTTTTAGTTTTAGGTAATAAAGGATATTCATATAAATCCCAATTTCTGAAAGCCATTTGTATAGCTTTATCTTTTTCTAAATGTCTGAGAAGGGACAACCTTTCTCTATCTGATACCTTAACTTGAGGTACACGCCATTTTATTCTCTGTATATCTATTTTAATATCTTCTTTTTCTAAAAGTTTAACACTATTAATGTTACTATTCGCTCTATTTAGTATTAGCTCATGTTTACAATTCATTATGATTTTATTATAATCCTCAGCAAATCCTAGTATTTTACTAAGTGGAATGTTGGCGCTGAAATAACCATTATTTTTAAACCCGTCTAGTTTCCACCCCCACATGGCAGATGCTTTATTTTCGCCGGGATTCATAGATACGTAAGACTTAAGAGTAGATGTTATACCAACATTTTTTGATCGGTCAATTTCAATGCCATTCATTTCATAACGTATATCTTGAAACAAAAACATAAAAGGGTTGTTGGTAAACTCCACAAGTTTTTGAATGGGTAGCTTATCTTCCCCCATTATAGTCGCCTGTCCTTCCACATATATGAAACTTGCTGATGGTAATAAATATACATCCTGTTGATGGATGGGGATTCTGATTTCATCATTTTCTCTAAAACTGTTGTTATATGGGTTATAGGTATGAATCTCATAACCTTCGATTGAATTATCAATCTGCGGCAAATCCAAAATCTGAAGAATACTCATAGTTTTAATCCAAGAGCTTTCAAGAATAGTTTGTTATTTTTAGTAATTTTTTTTCTTTTCACAACTTTAACACGTCTTTCTACTCGAACACCTTCAAGTTTATTGTCACAGTTTGCAGTATCGCATAAGGTTTTATAAAATACAATCATTTTGATTTTCTTAAATGAAGACGCAGCTGTATAAGTTGTTTTCTAAAATCAATGAGTCTGTCGTTTTCATCCACTATTCTCACAGTAAGCGAAGACAAGTTGTTTTTATTGATTGGAAAGTATATGATGTTATTCGGAACTTCAATGTATTGATATCCTGGTGGTGTGTTCGGTATAAATTCATGAATTATATGAGAAGGTAAACCGTTAATGTATGAGCCATTTATAAGATCACATTCGATTCGTATCATAGACAGTGATGGAATGTTAACAAAACTCTCTGACTCATGCCATTTATTGGCTTCTAGTATTCGTTTCCCAAAGCCTAAAAGCTGACCTATGCTATTATCTTTCTCAAAATGAACAGTCTTTGAACAAAACAAAGAACACCTCAGGGTGTTATTATTAGGTTTTAGCATGATGCTAGATTCAATTAAATTCTTTGATAAATAATCTTCAATGTCATACAAATCATAAGTTCCGTCAGGTATTTCAAGCTGTTTACAATCATCATCGTAAATAAATAAGTTGTTTGAGCTATTTACGTTAGGTACTGAATTTGTGGTTGAAAAGTATAACAATGCACATTCATATTGCTCGTTTAATTGTAATGAGGGATGAAAATATGATTCGAGTACAGATTCATTCCCCGTGATGGTAATTGTTGTAGACATGATTGAACACTGAAGTTTTCATCATTATTGATACTATTTTATAGTCAGTGCCTGTCTCATTTCCAAAACTCTTTTAGAAAATTTAAACAAAGATGTCCACAATTAAATGGATGCTCTTGTTGAATATTTGAATAGTTGTAATTAATGCTTTGTCCGATATATTGTATTAATTCAATAGGTGGTCTCAAATTTCCATAACTATCAAAATATTCTACATAATCTCTAAATTTCGCGTAGGCTACCCAATGTGTACCTGAATTAGTAGAGCTATCTAAATTCATAATACCACACTCTTTTTTATTTGGATGTTTCGGTAACTGATCTCTCATAAATACTCCTCGAAAATATGGGATTTTATGCGAATGGTTAATAATATCGATGTTAGTGAGAGCTCGATTAGGTAGCCTACTATTTAGTTTTTTCGTTGCGATAAATGTAATCTAAAACCGTCTTTATGAGGCTCAAGATTTAGGCCTTTCCCAATACTCATAGCTTCTATTTTTTCATTATGTCTCTTTTGTTCAGCTAGACGATGTTTGGCTTCCTTACATTCATTGATTGCTTTAACGATCCCAGAAACACCGCCGCTCAAGCTACCTGCAGCTGATAATCCCGCGAAAATTGCTATCAAAGGTAACACTCCACCGCTCTTTGGAACAGGAATAATACGTGGAAGTTTTATACCTAGTTCTGATGACATTTCTTTTGCAGCAGCAATGGCTAACTTAATCGCCATTTTTTTACATTTGGGCTTGAGCTTCTTTAAGGTATTTTTAGTATGTGAAATCACTTGTTTTAAATGTTTCTTTAAACCACATCCTTCACTACGGGTCACATCTGATGATTTCTTATTTCCGGAACCAGAAGCCACTTTCATAAGCATGGCTTTGTTCACTAAATGAGCTGCCATTTTTTCTTGCAAGCTTGCATTCGCAGCACCAATACGTTTCCTAGCCATCTTCATTAGTTTAATATCAGCTAAATGACGATCGCTTAAAGATGATGATGCGTTGTAAGCTAAATCGTGGTCTTTACAATATTCGTCTAACTTATTTATACCTCTTTGGTTTCTTTCAAGTCTTTTCATAAGCTTAGTTCCTGGCCCACAGTAATTATACCCTGGTAAATGAACTTCGAAAGGTAAATGATTTATTAACCAATTAATAAGACTGCTTCCTTTCATAACCTGTATTAGACTGAACTTAAAATAGGAACATGCTTACTTAAATTATCTTTTCTCTTATTTATAAAACATTTGTATTCTTAATCCAACTGTTTTCACTCATTGGTAGTCCTAACCATTTGACATACACTTTGTTTTTAGATTTTTTCAACACCTTCTCAACAAGATAAATGTCCGGATATTTAGTTTTCTGCAATTCTTGTACATAAAAAGACCCTAAAATTGGTTGATACCTCATATCTTCTAATAAATATGTAGCCGGATCTGTGTTTTGTGTTTTTCTGATTTTGAATATTTCTGTCGACCAATTAGGCGTGTATCCTTTCTGAAAAGTACCTTTGTACTTACTGATTCGCACGAAATCACCGACTTTTAGATTATTATTTTTCTTCTTTGATGATGAGTTCAATTTTGCAATTCTTTCAATTATCTTTATTTTATTACCATCACTTACTTCTAGAGGCTTACATCCAATTGTCTTGTGATATGAATCATTGTACGATGCTATAATTTTATCTAAAGTACCATCAATCCATACATAGTTACCATTCATACCAAACTGTTTAAATAGTTTTGTCTTTATTGTTCTAATGAATCTCTCTGCTATTGAAGCTTTCTTAGTGGAAAAAGTAGAATAATGATTTATGTGAAATGTTTGAGTAAGTTGTTTTATTTTATTGTTATAAAATTCGGTCCCCAAATCAGTTTGCAAGTTTTTTGGTATGAAATTTGATTTAAATAAACTTTGAAACGCAGCATATACTTCATCTTTGGTCTTACGTTTTAAAGGAAATGCCCAACCGTATTTTGAAAAGGTATCAATCACCACTAAAACATAATTGTATCCATTATTAAATTTTGAAATTGCTTGTAGGTCGATTAAATCTGCTTGCCATAGATCATTTATATCTTTCAAAATCACATGTCGTCTAGGAAAGTTAACTCTTGCGGCTCTGTAAATTTCATTTACGACGCCGACCTTGCTCATTTTTAAGAATGGTTTCTATGTTATGAATTTTCGTCACAATTTCATTGTTAAATTGTTCCACAGTTTTGATTTTACTCATAACCTTTTCTATTAAACTATCTACATAGTCTTTTGTACAGCAATCATCAGCATGAATAGGAATCTTCAAATTTTGTATACTTTTGTTTTGCGCGCATAGATTACCGTCACTTGAATATTTGAGCAAACATTCATGTTTGTCATTATTTTTCTTAAACAGATGATGACCAAACTTATCAACATTCATGTTTGAAAAGCACTTTGATACTGAAGATACATTCTATTATTTTACTCTTTTATAATACCAGCTTCTTTCAATTCCTCGATTATTGACAAAATTTCATTATCATGATTATTGTTACCTGAATCTCTCGATGCTATTAACATTTTCAGTCTTTCAATAAGTTCATTGGGATCATCCCAAAAAATGAATTCAGTATTTGGTTTATATTTCTTTAAGGTAGGTAATCCAGTTCCTAATTTAGACTCTTTTAAGCTAAACGAAGCATCGTCATTCAAACTTTCTACGAACAGCGGTCTTATAATTTCACGATACTTTGTACTTTTATCACCTTTAATTTGCCCGCATGGATCATAATTCCTTTTATGAGCACTGGTATCGGTTAGAATGTATCTATAAGCTTTTTGATCACCACATGTAACCAATGACAAGTTCGGTGTTTTACGAAGCAATAGTTCTCGAAGACCAGGAGTCAATTCATAATTCTTGGCATTTATATTTATAATTTGCTTTGATGTGCTATTTGTAGGATCATTTATTACTTTTAGATTTACTTTTGTATTACCAATTAAAAAGCCAGATCTTTCTTTCCTAATTCCGAATGGTATATTTAGAGAACCTTCATAAATTTCTTCAATGTCTTCTTTGCAAAGTGATTTTTCTGAAGGTATAGTGTTGGTAAAATCTATATTATCACCTTTCACAGTTTGAATAGTGTTGTTTTCACTGTCTTCCGTGAAACTTTCTTCATTGTCATTTAAATCATGATAATCTGAACTACAGATCGAGATATTTGAAATATCTTTATCTAAGTTTTTATTTTTACGACAGTTCTTATTTTTCAGGAAGCATTCAGAATCTGTGAGGGCTTTTATTGGATCTGCTAGGGGTTTGAAAACTTTATTCAAAGTTAAATTAAGGTTATCATCTTCATCTTGAATTTGCTTGAGCTTACTTTTAATGGCACTGACTGACTTAATCAACTGTTCTTTAATATTATGCTCCATAGCATGAAAATGTATTTAAAAACAAAGCAGGATATACAACGTGTATGGTATAAAGTATTTATAAAACTGAATCTTCATCATACATTCTATGACCTTATATACACTGATCTTAATATTTCATTAATCAAGGTTAATAAAAATATCAAACCCTTTTCTATATCTACCACAGTTTAAGGGACAATCTTTGTTTATTATTAAAAAATTGTAAGGTTCTTTCCAAATCAAAGAACACATATTTTTAAACTTGGACCATTCCATATCTGAATTGATATGTTCCAAATACATATGTTTTAAATTCATTTCATCTTGCTTAAAAACAATTATTAGATTTGCATTATCACGTATTAATTGTTTTGGTACTTTTGAATAGGTTTGAGTAAGATAGAAGCAATCAAGCAACTGATGTCTTCCCATTGCAAAATAATTCCGAATATTTGTCTGATTCTCGCACGTAACGTCATCAAATATGATAACAGAATTTTTACGAGCTTTATTTGGATGTATTACTTCTTCATTCAAGTTAAAACAAAAAAATCTTATACCTGGAACTCTTTTCAATATTTCGTTTAAAAATAAGTACTTGGGTTGAAATGCTGTTTTAGAATATAGATAGATATTTTTAAACTTAAGACCATTCCTATCCAGTAGTAAACTAATCATAACATTTGTTTTACCACAGTTTGATGGCCCACAAATTATACATCGAATTGAATTTGGTAGAAGTTTACTATGCTTTATAGGACGATCATAGTCTTCTATACTTAGATTTTTTACTTCTAGAGAAAGGTTTTGCTTAATTAGTTTCATTATTAATGTAATTGTTGTAAATGTAGGGATCAGGTACTTATCTCATAAATAAACTGAGTTTGTAACTGGTTCTGATCATCAACTGAGTATGATTTGTTTAAGCAGCCTATTATATTCTGTTACTCATTATAAAAATCAGATAACGGTTACATTAGACATCTCGGTTACTTAGCAGATTTAATTAAGCCTGAAAATAAATATTAACTATTAGAATCTAATATAGGTAAAAAAAACAATCATTATCATTCCTCTTATTTATTCAATACACAAAACTTTGCTAGTCTAACAGAATCAAGACCTTAGCCTAAGGAATAGGTACATTTACTCATACTTTATGCTTATTCTATTAAATGCAACTACTTAAAATATTGTATCACAATGACCCCATGGTAGTGTGTGTATTTTATCATGCTGTATCTGTCTTTTATCATCATTACCACTAAGAAGTTTTTTATCTAATTGTTGAGTAAATAATACATGCTTAATAGATCTAATAAAATTCATTCTACATCTAGTATTAATGTTACTATACAGGGTATCATGATAATCATCAATATTCAATCGACTGGTAACCGTCTTAGTTATTCCTTTTGCTTTTTTAATCTGAGATTTCATGCTATCAATACAATAGAGTTTAGCCCTTAAGCCAATAAATTCGTTTATTATATCACCTCCCATTTCATCTTTAAATAATCCTGGAATTTTTTCGTTTACTTTCGGAATATCATACACATTGTCTGGTACGAAGTTGCTCGTATCAAATTGTTCTATATTACATAACATATCTTTTTAAAAATCTTCAGTAAATATTAAATACAACAAGCTATCGGTATCAGTATAACAGAGCTGTGCCTGATCTTTCGACGGATATATCTTTTTAATAAAATTATAATGAAATTGATACATGTGTTGTTTAGCGTACTCTAAAACAGAGAATCCGATATAAATAGGTCTATCTAATACAACTTTTTCTTTGTTTAACTGAATAGCAGCAAAGTTTTCAGAGAAAACATGAATACTTTTCAAATTGGGTTTCGATACCAACTTTTCAGCTGTAAGGTGTTTATTCGTTGAGTTTTGAGTGTCTTTCCATTTTGTTGCTAATTTCACATCAACTTGTTTGCTTTTGTTTTCTATAGTTTTACCAAAAATAGAATTATTGAGTAATTTAAAAAAGTCTTTTTCAAATTTGGTTTTCGATGACTGGCGGAGAGTAGTATTAAGATCGATGTATTGTTTCAAATAATTATCTTGTCTAAATCCTATAATTCGATGGATGTTTAGCAAAACCAGACCTTGATTTAAACATTCTTTTAAATGTACGTAATGTATTACGTAATTGAATTTATCATGCAGATTTGCAATTAATTTTTCAGATTTGCTTCCTGGTGGAATATATTTTTCAGGCGCGAAAGGTAGATCCTTGTGTAAGTCATGCAAATGATCTGGATATGCTAGATCAACCTCTAAAATATAACCGAAATAATTGTCATCAGAAATATTCATCACATCAAAATATTTAATTTCTCGGCTTGATAGGAATCTAAATTCTGATATCGGATACATCTTTGTCATTGCATAACCATATAGATTATTGCAGTCTAAATACACTAGATAAGAAGATGGTTCAGATTTGTCGTACTGCGGCATATATTTATTAGAAGCTACTGCATGCCGTAGCGAACATTGTGCTAAGCCTCCTCTTATACCTTTTTCCAGCATTTGATACATTTCTAAATCACTTATTAATTCTAGTTTTACCTTAGTGTGAAAAAGCATGGCATCCCAGCTTAGGCTAGGTGATGTTATGTAATATGCAGGATCAAGCTTATAATATAATAAGCTTGTCCTTCTAAAATTTTCAAATACATCACACAGCAGCAACACATCTGTTTTTAAATATAGATCTGTATATTCACCCAGATTTTTTATATTAAAATGATTCCACACCGCATTTGCATGCGAGTACTCACTTTCACTTATATGTTCCTCGGTTATCGAGTTGTAAAAACATTTTTTTATAGGTAATTGTGTTTCCTCAAATTTTGACCAGTTATTCATGTAATCATATGGATAAATACCCTTTTTTCGTATTAAATCAAATTGTTTACCTTTAAAACTTTTTGATAAATGCTGGAAATTACTGTCAGATAGACTTTTACTTAACAAATCAAGACTCGTACTTAAGAATTGAAAAGAATCAATAAATTTTATCTGAATCACTCCTTCCTTACATTCAATTTCTTTGGTAATAGACAAATACTTTTCTTTCGTTTTAGGAATTATTTTGATATTTCCTTTATGTCTGGTCAACTCTTCAATAAACAAATGTGAATCATACCCGCTTAGATTATGAAACACCACCGGAATAAATGAGCATTGTTTATACATCAAGTTGCAATATGAATGAGCTGCGCCTCTGAACTCAGATGTTATATGATCATGATCACGCACTTTGTCGTCAAATAACACCTCTTTACATATGTGACATACAGTAGCGTTACGATATTCCGTTTCCTGAGCAGGTGTTAATAAAGCCATTGGTTTTTTATCTGACAGAATAGTTTGAATTTTCTGAACATCTTGAATGAGACGTTTTACAAACACTTGAACGCAATCTTTACCTCTGTAAGAAACATACTTGTTCAAGTTTTGATCATGTGAACAACAAATATAAAATCCAAAGCATGAGGGTTGATGTAATTTTAGCGATTTTGTGTTTTCAGTGTTTATTTCATCAGTATTCAGCAAAAGACATTCAAAATCAGCATAAATAATAAAATTTATCTTTTGCTGTCTATTATAGTTCTTAAATTGTATAAAAGATGACTTTTCAGGCAGAACACTTTTAATGCCGTTACAATTATGAGACCTGTACTTATTCTCAGTAGAAAAAAATTGTAAGCAGGCTTCACATAAAAAACAATTTCCTTTATGATGAGTGATTTGACGTCGCACCAATCGTATTAGATCTTTTACTAAACAATAATGACCTTTGCCTTCTTTTTCTATGTAAAGCAAATTAAAATGATCGATCTTTTTTTTTTTAGTAAAATACAATGGTCCAGTCACAGAACTTTTGTTATCTAAGCCATAAACATTGATACTGATATCAGGATTGTTCATTTCAAATAATCGAATGTCTGAAGCAGTCGGTGGGAACATCATTCCCTTAATATTCAATATGTTAGCAAAATGTGGATAAGACTTCAATCTACACACATTATTCTTTACAGGAAACAGCCCTGCCATTATACTCCATATAAAACAATGATTATCATAATTCCGTATGTTGATACAACTTTTAGTGTTTCTTATAGACTGGGGTAGCTCAATGTAAGTACCACCTTTCATAGGACAATACTTATTTATGTTTATCTCTAAATGACTCATTCTCAAATAACTCCAACCAGACTCGCAATGTTCAAATTCTGATAGTTTCTCAATAAAATAATCAGTTAAGTTTGAAATAACTTCATTTAACTCAGTGCTTTGATAAATTATTTGATATTTGATGTTAAACGACTTCAATTGTTCCTCATTTGACTTGGGTAAAGTAAAATAAGCATACAGTTCAAAATTCAATTTCAAACACTGATGCTTCTTTAGTGACATTGTTATCAATTTAATGATCTCATTTTGATTACTGCTCAGGATCGCCTCTACTGTGAGGTACTCGACATCCTTAGCAGGATTTAAGCGATAAGTAACAATTCTATTTTTAAAAGCTGTTGCAACTATGTCAATATTATTGAACTTAGTCTTTATCAAACAGTTTGATTTATGTAAATTGGTTCTCAAGTGATATCTGTATTTATTCTCTGGTATCTCTATTTGACATTTTTCGCATTTAATCATTTCAGCTACTTGATCAGGATACAACATAGCTGTGAAAAGAAAAACATGATAATACAATCATTATTCTTTATTAATATTAACTTATCACCTACATAAACATGAAATACTTAAATACTATCGAGTAAATATTTTTATTTATTAATATAAACTTACCACCTACATAAACATGAAATACTTAAATACTATCGAGTAAATATACTTAAAAAGTCTAACCAGAGAGTAGCGATCAGAGTATTGAATTTAATGAATACAAAAACAGGCTCTCACTTCATCAAGGTAAAGGTATATTATTGCATTCATTACCCATGCAATAAATCAGCGCGACAATCTGTAAACTCTTTTCTTGTTGCTCTGATGAATTCTGATAGATGGCCCCATGCCGGCGTATTGTCATCTGTGCGATTTTTTATCGTAATGACAGCATGGCGCCATCTATTCATGGGTTGGATATTTTGGATATCATTGCAGTTATATACCTTCAGCTCAACAAAGTGTGAGCCCGTTTTATGCATGTTCATTTGACGAGCAACCCCGTTTGCTACTCTTTTCGAGTAATATGACAGTATATCAACACCTTTTTTTGCGGCCGGCATGACGGTGTCACCATCATCATCGCTATCAGATCCAAACATGTCCCGAGCTAATGTTTTTGTAGAAGTGCCGGGGCGAGGCACCTGATTTTTCTTTGATGCTGGTGTTGGCGGTGGTGGTGGCGGCGGTGGTGCGGGTGTTGATGTGGGTGGTTGCGGTGATGGTGGTGGTGGCGATGGTGTATATTCTTTCCTTGTTTTGCGTGCCGGTTCTGCAGAATTAAATGGTCTTGTAAAACTGTCCTCGTGAGCTCTACTGAATATGAAACAGTGCTGAAGTGCTTTTTGCGTTTCTTTTATAAATTTTTGGAGATATAACCATGCCTCAGTGTCACTATTCGTTCGATTTCTTATGACTGTTTCGCTCTGCATTAACTTTTTCTTTTGTGAGGGGGTGATCTCATCAAATTTATATGTTTTTAAAACTATAAAATATTCACCCATAATACTTGTTCGCTTGAATCGACAATATGCGTATCGTGAACATCTAATGGTGAATATCGATTGCTCTATATTATTACCGTATCTCCTGGCACGATGACGGTCCTCGTCCTCCTCACTGTCCGTCCCAAACAGCTCATAGGCAGTATAGCTCCGATGCGGGGTAACAGCAGGAAGCTTCCGCTTCCTCGAAGCTTGTTGATGCCGAGGACGTTCAACAGCTTTCTTCGAGCTCCTCGCAATCTCTTCATCGGATGGAATATTGAGGAGTGGTGCAGCAGAGTTCTCGGACCTGTGAACATGAGAAAGTTAATTAATTAAAATAATAAAAACTTACGAAAATCAATGCAGAATATTAGCTCAGGTAGATTGAAATGATTGAGCTGATTGAATAGATCTAATTATTCAAATGATTTGATTGCAGCGTTAATAATGTTCAATTTGTACTTACATTTTTTTGGCTTTATTATTTTCTTCAAACAAAAGGCTTCGGAAATCCAGACACAACTGAACCAGAATGGAACCCCATTTCGGCTTAAATACGCGGCCCGTTTTCTAAATATGGTAAGATTAGGATGCGGATTATTGCAACGCAAGCACTGCATCTCAAGATCAAAGTTCACATGCATCAAATTAGGCAAACGACTAATTGAATCACCTTTCTTTCCTCGCTGTGTGAAATCGGTTAGTTATTGTCATTATTTTTATCATCTGGTTACTATTTTTAACCCGTAGCTGCTACGATACTACAGACACAGATACACAGGTACACAGATACACAGACAAACACGTCAAACTTATAACACCCCTCTTTTGCGTCGGGGTTAAAAATAGTAACCAGATGATAAAAATAATGACGACGTAGCTCTCAAACGGATGAACCGATTTTCGTTTAGTTTTGTGTCATAGATAATTTTACCATAAATTTAAAGGATAAATACCGATATACCTAGGTATTCTTGTTTAAATTTATAAATTTATGTGGGTTACTCAATTTTGTAATCCACTTCAACATTCAGTCAGGACAAACTTCAAAGCGTAGTATAGTTGACATAGTAAATAATTTACAGAATAACATTATTTGGTTTGATCATGCCTTGGAATATTTGTATTGCTAGGCGCTAAAGGTTGATTTTTAAAGCTTTTTAAATGGTTTATTTATCCGTACTACCTCGGTAGGTACCTACTAAATTTAAAAAGTACCTAAATAACTGACTGTTAATTGTTTTGTGTTAATTTAAAAGTTGTCTTACTACAATAGTTTATACTATGTTATTGTAATATTAGCTGCTCATCTGTTGGAACCTTGTCCAGCTAAAATTCTAGGGTAAGGTTTCAAAGCAGCTACGATGCGTGTCGTTTTATAATATTAACCAACTTTAAAATAGAAGAATGTTTTAATAGGTATCATAATTTTGTAACACTAGCGGCCCGTGCCCCCGGCTTCGCTCGGGTTTACATTTATTTATCTATATAAATGTGACCTATGTTATTCAGGGATAACGTAGCATTCTATGGCTGAAAGAATTTGTAATCGGTCCAGTAGTTTTAGAGTTTATTCTTTACAAACATATAAATCTTTCCTTTGTATAATATCAGTGTAGATGTAGATAATCAATGTTTTCATAAATTCAAAACTGATTTTTAAGTATTATTTGCCTTTCTGTATAATGATATGATTTAAAGGGTGTCTACAGATATTTGTCTAAAGCGGGAATCGAACCCATCCTGCATTACAGGCAAACCTTCACCTCACTGCGTCACTAAGGTCTATAATGCATCAACATTCATCTGAAAAAGGTTTTTTATAAAATAATGTTGGACAATGCATACATCATCATCATCGTCATCTAGCCCTCATATATAGATAGATATTTTTTATCATACATAGAAAACACCTAGACATATATCTGTAGATCATACAAATATTTGCATTGAAGCAGGAATCGAACCCACAACCTCCTGCTTTGCAGGCAGGCCTGATGCACCACAGAGGTCGTCTGCGAATTAGGTACTATGTAGGTATCTCATTCAAATTTTAAGTTTTATGTACATTGCTTGTTTTACAGCAATTGCAGAATATCTAGTAAAACATGCAATGTAAATTAAACTTTCATTGACTTTACAGAATTGAGCTAAATTGAACTTTAATACCATTATTTGTGCCTATAAAAACAGCGAAGAACATTTTAATTTGAGCCACTTAGACGACCATTTTCGTCCTGCAAACATGTCGGTAAGTATTTCTTTTCTTAAAAGACAGAGTAGTAAGATACTGACAGCTACCTTGCTACTCATCGAGTTACTACACGTACATTAACTACTTACCTCCGTAATTATTATCACATTTACGATGTAATTAATATATCTGTTTTATGCTTTCAGTACTCTAACTGGATTTTGTCTCCACCGATAACTCCCGATTATCAGCAAATGGCAAATCTTTGTGAAAACCGGAACAATGGCGAAGACAGCACAGATTTTGATGATATTGAAGCGAAGAGGTTGACCTCAAGTCTGAAGACAACAGTTCTTGGGAAAAAAGTCATTCGCATTGAAATTTATAATGCAGATCAATTTTCATCTATGGATGAATCGACCTGCAGGTGTCATGCTGAAATATGTGCGCAGCATGTCGTTAGCAACATACATTTAGATCAAATATACCCTCGAATAAGAGAAATACTCAAATGTATGGATAACAAAATATATATAAATTTGTAACTAGTTATAGTTGTGGGCTACTGCAATAAAGAGTTTCATAAAAACCATAGTTTTATTTTTAATAACATTAATCATTATCATCATTCATTCCTGAGTTCCCTAGGTAGGGTAGGGTAGATTGGCATGTAGAAAATACTAATTGATTGGCAGAAGAGTTTGATTTGAAAACATAAATACTTATAGGCAAACTTGAATGGTTGAGTTGGCGTTAAGTTCATAGGACAGAACATGAATAGGTACCTACTTAAATACTTGAATTAGTGAAAAGATGAAAACTTGAATATTTAGTAGAATTGCTACGATTAGTGACTAGATAACTTGAATGAATACTTTATAACTTGAATAGATCAATGGTGAAATTGGGGCGTCTGGATCAACAGTTCTTAAGTATTCAGTTTTCCAACGTGTGAAAACTGAATACTTGAAAACTGTTGATCCAGATGCCCCAATTTTACCCTACTTCGATCGATTTTATATAGATCACAAAATTGTTCCGTGGAAACGTTTTTAGGTTATTTCTATCCAATGACTTAATTTCTACACTATTTACAGTAGTATAATAAAATTAGGTCACCTCTAGACCTATAGCGATGCAAAATTTCAGCCTGAACTGTTCAGTAGTCTCGGTTTGAAGGAGTAATAAACATACATCTATCCTTCCATTCATCCAAACATTTGTATTTATAGTGTATCTAGCTGCCCGCGGCTTCGCGCCCTTTTTTCAATATAGACAGTAGCTTACGTCCGTCGTCTACCTCCCTGCAAAATTTGACTATGATCCGTTCAGCCGTTTAGACGTGAAAAGGCAACAGACAGACAGATAGACAGACAGAGTTACTTTCGAATTTATAATTATTAGTATGGATTTATCACCATGATTAGTCAGTCGGGGGTCGGTGGGATGATTCTTCAGAAACCTTCAATGGCTACTTGACATAATTAGGTATATCAAATTTGGCGCAGTAAATAAATATTTTCTGTAGTATTTGTAATAAACCAATATTTATAGATTTCTAATACTATAATTGTCAGATAAATAAATAAATAATGCTGGACAATTCACACAACATTATCTAGCCCCAAGCTAAGCAGAGCTTGTGTTATGGGTACTAGATAACTGATATACTTAATACAATATATTACATAGATAGATATTTTTATTATACATAGAAAACACCCAGACCAACGGAACAAATTTCTGCAGACCGTACACAAATTTGTTCCGAGGCGGGGATCGAACCCGCAACCTCCTGCGTCGCAGGCGGACCTTCGCCCGCTGCGCCACGGAGGTCGTCAGATGACTACATATTTTCAATTTAAAAATTGTTTTTTAATTTTAAACTCTGAAAACGCTGTCGCCCATGTTGTGACGTCATAGGCCGTAGTCATAGGATCTTTGCTTTAAGCAAATTTTATGTTGGATCATATACGAGTGAAATTCGCTATGTAGTCTGTCTATATTTTGACAATGATGGTCGTTTGCCAATCGTTGCCAATTGTTGTCAATTGTTTGTTTTCTAGGCGCAGCTAGTATTATGTCTGTGGATTTCTACCCGTGTGACGTCACAGCAGTTATTACAAAAAGTAGAATTTAAAAATAAACTTTGGCGGTTTTCTAGGTCTTAAAAAAATTAAAATATTTTTTTCCGTCTAATCGGACAATAATTATTAATTTAGGACCTACTTTAAAAAGAGTCAACTAGCCTATTCTACTACTTCTATAATAATACTATTTTAAATTACGTATTCCAAAATCACAATTGAAATGGAAAGCAGTGACACGGCGGAAATTTTATACCGTCTCGGAATGAAAATGTCTCTGCACCTCGCACAACTATTTGAAAACTTTTTGTATTACAAAACATTTCTAGTCTAGCAGGGTTGGCACGGGGAGACTGGGGCTATACTCATGACGAAATCGAAGTTTTGTATTCATTTTCTTAAAGTTAGTTTACACGACAACAAAACCGAAACTTCAATGTTCCTTTTCCGAGTAGGCCGTGAAGAAGAACGATAGGTTTTTTTTGTAAACAGTTGTGATTTCTCTTAAACATCTCAAAAAAAATGTTTGGACTACTTTGTTCTCATGAATAATCACGTTTTCCAAACTCTAAAACTTTTTTTTTTGGGTTTGCAGTCTTTTAATTTGATTTGGTAAATGGCTCCAGGAAAACTGTCCGTGATAGAAAATAGAGTTCATTGAGACCGACTTTTTATTTGGTTTATACTTTTCCTAGGCTGACTGTAAATATTTTATATAATCCGAAAACTTATCGGTTCTTGCCTTCAAAATAAACCTATAGTTTTTTCTTTACAAAAATCCATCTCACGACAAAACACCGCAAAGCAAAGGTACCACCCTCAACAAAGTCGTCTAATTTTACCCCACCTGTATACATACTTTTGTTAAGAGTAGATAGTTATTCAATATCGTCAGTTATCCGTAGGTAGAATACACCCCTGTCAGCCCCTATCAATATGTACTTCCGTCCAACCCTGTCCGGTAAACTTTCGTCCGTAAATTCCGGACATTACTCAACGTAATGACGAGGCGAACCATAACGGCGTTGCTTTATTTCTTCAATTTGTTTTACCCCTATTACAGCAGAAAAATTAACATTATTCGGTTTGAATGATTATATTCAAGCGAATGAAAATAGCTGTCTGTCTTTGTGGAGAATGTGATTTATACACCACTACAGAAAGTTGTATGGTAACCATACAATTATAGATAACTAGCTGCATTCTTACTACCCGTTTTCCTATTACCCGTTTTCCCGTAGGAATGAAGCATTTTCCCGCGGTAAAAAGTAGCCTATGTTCATCAGGAATAGTGTGGTCTTCTGGTAAAATAGTTTTTCAAATCGGTCCAATAGTTTCGGAGCCTATTTAATACAAACAAACAATCAAATCTTTCCTCTTTATAATATTATATAGAAGTATAGATAATATTGTTGGACAATTCACTGCATCAAGCCCCAAGCAACGCAGAGCTTGTGCTGTGGGTACTAGACGACTGATATAGGTACATAGTAATAATACATTACATGGATAGATATTTTTATTACAAATAGAATATACCCACATACCACTTGGAACAAATATTTGTTAACTGTCTGTCTCTGTGGAGAATTTTATTTACACACTACTGCAGATGATTGTATGGTAATCATACAATTATCTGTACTAATATTATAAAGAGGAAAGATTTGTTTGTTTGTATTGAATAGACTCCGAAACCACTGGACCGATTTGAAAAATTCTTTTACCATTAGAAACCCACATTATTCCTGATGAACATAGGTTACTTTTTACCGCGGGAAAATGCTTCATTCCTACGGGAAAACGGGTAATAAGAATGCAGCTAGTTATTAATAACTACTTTATAATATTAGTATAGATAATAATGCTGGAAAATTCTCACATCATCATCTAGACCGAAGCTTATATTCTGGGTACTTGATAAGATAACTAAGATACTTAATACATAGGTTTTTGTTATTATAGTGCGAAAGCTCTCACATTCAGGGTAATTTCTAAGAATAATACATTATACTACATAGATAGATATTTTTTACTATACATAGACTGTAGTCTATGTATAGTAAAAAATATCTATTTGATAATCAGGATAAATGTGTTCTGGGTGTACCCAGAACACATTTATCCTGAGGCGGGCCTTGAACCCGCAACCCTCTACGTCGCAGGCGGATCATCGCCCACTGCGTCTAAATAGGTTATATAGTATACGTTTAAACTATTGTTACTTTTTCGAAACGATACTGGTGATTAACTTTAAAAATACTCACTGGATTTTTGCCATGTTTTGTGTTTTTATTCCGTGATGTGATTTAGTACCTCGGTGCCTACCCAAGCATTTTAGTATAGTTTCAGATCGCATGTCATTCCAATTCGCTTTGTGTTCTTATTTCTAATTCTAGCCGAAATATTTATTTATTTTTGTAGTGTCATTTACGCCACCGTCAAGTTCTACACTAACCGATCCTGTCCATCCAAAGGTTGCCAGGAAGAGATCCGCCGATAAGGCCGCCGATTGTGCCATACTGGATTTAATTAGTTGTTTATACGATATTTTATAGGCATTGATGGTAGGTACACTAAAGATCCATCCATCTATCTATCAACCTAGCTTATTTTAATAGACTTTGTATTTTTAGAAGATCTTTAAGCTCTGCAGTTCGCTGCCACTCCAAAACTCACTCACAATTTCGGTTTAGCTTTGTATTCCGCTGGATGAGTCGAAGCCTTTGGAACCGTAACTTTTCGATGGCTGAATAAATTCTGATTGCACTGCCGGCTATTGCTTTCCGGAATGGCGGCGCTCTGAGCGAGTCAACTCTTTGGTATACCCATCCGTGTATCGTAGAGTTACTGAATAAATTACTTTACCAATAATACCTACGAACAAATTGTTCGTCAAACTTTTTACGAACGACTGGTTAGAGTAAAACCGGAAAGTGCTTTGTCTTTCTATTTATTAATTCAATGACGACCGATGTGGTGCGGTGGGTGAAGATCCGCCGGCGGCGCAGGAGGTTGCGGGTTCGATTCCCGGGATTGGGACAAATGTTTGTACGATCTACAATATTCTGGATATTTTCTATGTATAGTAAAAAATATCTACCTATCTATGCAATGTATTATAATTATTTATATCAGTCATCTAGTACCCTTAACACAAGCTCTGCTTAGCTTGGGGCTAGATGATGCTGTGGATTGTCCAGTATTATTTAATTAATAAAAAAAAAGATTGCACGTAATATAAATTTATCATTATATGCTTCCTCTTTGGTAAGGCAATTTATTCAAACAACTCTACAAATAAACACGAACAGCCGAATTGAGAATCTCCTCTTTTTATTGAAGTCGGTTTAAAACAGAAAAGAAGAATCCAAAAGGAAGATCCAGCTAGGCTGGGCAGTGTTTGGGAAACTGCGTCGAGTCTTCTCGTCATCCATACCGCAATGATTGAAAACTAAAGTTTTCAATCAGTGCGTCCTACCCGTCATGACTTACGGAGCTGAGACGTGAACACTCACGATAGGTCTGGTCCACCAGTACAAAGTCGCTCAGCGAGCTATGAAAAGAGCTATGCTAGGAATTTATATGAAGGATAGGATTCGTAACGAATGCATCCGACAGATAAACAAAGCTATCGACATAGCTCTAAGAATTAGCAAGCTGAAGTGGCAGTGGACCGGCCATATCTCGCGAAGAACCGATAACCGCTTGGGTAAACGTGTTCTTGAGTGGAGACTATGACTCGGCAAACGTACTGTAGGACGCCCACCGGCACGATGGGATGACGACCTGCGAAAGACTACAGGCAAGCTGAAGACAGGGCACTATGGCGTTCATTAGGGGAGGCCTATGTCCAGCAGTGGATTAACATAGGCTGATGATGATGATGATGGAAAATCAGAAATGTTTTACTCACAGAAATTGAATATGGACTCAAGCATTTTCGTTCACGCCTGTCGCATTACTATTTGCTTCTATCGTCGCAATTTCATATTTATGGACTTGGTTATTGACTGCAAATTTTCTCAGCTAAAGTAGCATTTACATCAGAGTGGACTAAATAAAATCTTCTAGGTCTTAAAGTTTGAATATGAATACGGTCTATTAAGTATATGGTAGGATTCAATATTGTTGTTCATACTTTATTTTGTTTTTTAGCATACAATATTAAACAGTAGATATATCTAATATACTAGCGTCTGACCGCGGCTTTTCACCTGCTTTTCAAGTAGCCTGTGTCAGTTTCCGGGATACTGTTTACCTCCCTGCCAAATTTCATTAAGATTCATTCAGCCATTTAGGCGTGGAAAGGATAGACTAGATTACTTTCGCTTTTATAATATTAGTATGAATATACCAATCTAGATGACAAATAGAATCAACATACTTTTATGAAAGTTTGATCTGTATCTATACAGAGTGGAATTTTTGGACTGGGCAGTAAGGGCAGGTTAACCTTAACCGTTGAAGCTACATGAAAATGGTCATAGAAAAAGTTTTTTTGCGTTTTCTGACTTTTCTAGTACTCAAACCTTAGTTGGTCTCAAAAACTTTTTGATCAGTATAAGAAACAGGATCGATTGGCATCAAAAAAAGTTTTCGTCCAAAACGCCCATTTTCTCGAAATCTGTAACTTTTTTTGAAAATCTGTGAAAGGGGATGATATTTTTTCCTACCTTACTGCCTCGTCCGAAAATTCCACCTTGTATACTCTGATACTTAGAAATCTTACTCTATTGTGTACTATTTTCCTTGAGACATTTATGCATATTTTTGTCTGTAAACGTTTATATTGTTTCCCAAGAAAGATATTTTTTTATTATTTATTAAACATAGGAAAAGTTACAGCTAGGTCTTAAAAATAGTTATTTACATAATAAATACCGGCACATGCCAGCGCATGTGTGCTGAAAGCCAATTAAAAAGTTTCCGCAAATAGAACAACAAATGACACACAGTAAAAATAGACGACTTAAAGAAAAATAAAAGGAAATACACAACACAAAGTGAATTAAATGCAGTTATAGTAATCTTAAAAAAATCATCGCTAAGCAAACGTTTAAGCTTAATTGCAGGTGTGTTAAATAAATAACATCAATGTTTTTGTTGACCAATAAGTTGAACGATTTGCTAGCTCGTATTAACAATGCGTTTTGTCTATAATTAGTTTTTACCACAGGAATGTAATGAAGTTATTTACCTAGTACCTTTCTAAAGCAGGGTGGTAGTTTTCAACTCTTGTACGTGAGTTTTCAACAAACATGTAAGACTTAGCCTAACTCCAAGGTGTCAAGAAAACACCTTACGTCAAAACAAACAGGGGCCCGACTGGTTAGAATGTAATTTGTTTGGCAAATGTGTGCTGAGACGTGACATGCAGGTGTGTTTATGAGACCCCCCGAATACTCAAACGCATCTCAGATATAAGCACGTCTCAAGTGACGAATTGAGACGTGCTTAAATCTGAGATGCGTTTGAGTATTCGGCGGGTCAAATCAAAAATTCTTTATTTCCATAAATACTATAAAATGCACACTTCGAAAAGGTCAAATTATAAAAACAAAACACTGACACGGAAATAAAGTGATATTTTTGATTTCTGTCGCTTCGGTATGTAGACTAAAGTAAAGAAGCGACGAAGAAACCTGTAGCCTGTTAGTTGTTATTTTTCGAGTTGGAGCAAAACCCGACCTAAGATTTTTTATCCTCTAGCTAGATAATCTGATATTTTATAGTAAGTCTTTTTGCACAGCAAGGTTTTAACAATTTATTTACTGATAATTTTTGCAACTCCCTAGAAGTTTTGTTGTAGAAGCGTATACATTGACGAACTCCGTGGCGCAGCGGGCGAAGGTCCGCCTGCGACGCAGGAAGTTGCGGGTTCGATTCCCGCCTCGGAACAAATTTGTGTACGATCTGCAGAAATTTGTTCCGTTGGTCTGGGTGTTTTCTATGTATAACAAAAAATATCTATCTATGTAGTGTATTGTATTAAGTATATCAGTTATCTAGTACCCATAACACAAGCTCTGCTTAGCTTGGGGCTAGATAATGCTGTGTGAATTGTCCAGTATTATTTATTTATTATTTATTTTATATTGCCCTTTAAAAGATACATTAATCTTTTGTAGCCTAGTTGTGGGCACAGCGAGTTTATGTTTATTTCTTGTATTAAAATTGTTTATTGCTATATTTCGGAACTGAGTGTACAACAAGTTTTCATAAATATATTGACATGGTACTGTCATTATGTTTAAAACAGGATATCTAGGGCGAAAGTTTGCACGGCGAACTTATCTTAGAAAAGGGACAGATCCTAATAATTTATTGATCACCACCATAGTGTACACCTAAACTAGCTTAGAGTTACGTTATTGAAAATCGTGTCAAGTTTCAAAATACAGGGTTCAACGGAGAGGATGGAGGTACTTAGTCAAGAGGGGGTGAATCTGGAGATCTGGACCCTGAGGGGATCATGTGAATAACGATTTTTGAATTACGAAAATAATTTATTATTAACTTTGCAAAAAATTAAGTTTTTTTCTTTCTCATCGTGTTCTTACGCACTCTTGCATTATTATATCATTACTTTTTTCAGCAAATCCATATTTTTCTTGAAATTATTACAAAATAGATGTAAATACTTTGAAATTTCAAAACTATACTAATAATGTACGATTATGTCGTAAAAGAACACGAGTACGAAGAAAAAACAACTCTATTTTTTACAAAATAGGTAAGAAGTAACGAAATTCCATAAATAATAGAACATACGTGGACCGCCTTAAAATCTACCTTTATACAACAAAATGAATCATCAAAGATCATCGAAAGAATCATCAAAGTCCGCTAAACTGCCTTTTGATTTATGCTCAGGTGTTTTTGAAACTGGGATGCTCACTTACTTTCGCTCATGAATCTTGCTCAGGTGTTTTTGAAACTGGGATGCTTATTTACGTTGCCCACGAATCCCTTGAGTTGGGTTCAGTAATATTTAAGCAAAGCGGCTTAAAATTGTATTCTGTTCTCAGATAGAGACATCAGCGACTCAGCACACAGGATCTGGTTTTCCGCTCCGATAAAAATATATGTGAAAAGCTGGGGTTTTATTTTTGCTTGAATTATTTATTTAATTCTTTTTTGTTTGTTTACGAAATTTTGATGGCTGGTATAACTTGGTTGGTACTTATTTAAATCAGCTTTGCATTGTGATGATTTTGTATGTAATACTTCGAAACAAATTAAGATTTGGATTGAAAAACCATTCAATTTATTTTCATTCAGGCCACGCCGTCAAATAATGACTAGTCTAAGGAATATGAGTTCTCTTATTTAGGTCTGTAATTAAATAAATAAATAAATAATGCTGGACAATTCACACAGCATTATCTAGCCCCAAGCTAAGCAGAGGGGTACCAGCGAACTTAATACAATACACTACATAGATAGATATTTTTTATTACACATAGAAAACACCCAGACCAACGGAACAAATTTCTGCAGATCGTACACAAATTTGTTCTGAGGCGGGAATCGAACCCGCAACCTCCTGCGTCGCAGGCGGACCTTCGTCCGCTGCGCCACGGAGGTCGTCTCTATTGGTCTAAATTGGAAAATTGTAGTACCTACAAAACTCATTGTCATATTTAACGTGTGTATTTTGTCACTGGTGGTGGTGACTATAGTAGGTACGAAATACGATACGTACCTACTTCCTTAATGCATGCTATTAAATGACTGACACGTAAAGTCCGTGCGCGATCAGAAGCGGCTGGGACCGTTTCAAACTGAAACCAAAGCGGTCGAATATTTACTGTGACAAGGTTCCGTCCGATTTTGATCGCGCGCGGATTATAATCTAGTTATAAAGTAACAAGTTAATGAGAGACTTTATTGGGGGTAAAGATCACCTAAAGCAATATTATCGACAAGTTTCTGCCTGCAGCTACGCAGGTATTGTAGCTATTAAAACATTTACAGCGGTACTACAAAAACCAACTTAAACACTGGTCTAACAAACGTTTAGCTAAACAGTGTCTAAACAGTTAGACATGGGTTTAACAAGAGTTTAACTCTCGTTACCACAAAACCGTGTTTAGTGCGTGTCTTTTC
This sequence comes from Eupithecia subumbrata, assembly GCA_949316285.1. Taxonomy (NCBI): domain Eukaryota; kingdom Metazoa; phylum Arthropoda; class Insecta; order Lepidoptera; family Geometridae; genus Eupithecia; species Eupithecia subumbrata. Next base: position 12,640,111 of record OX438632.1, on the reverse strand, counting down.
AGACAATGTCTTACTCAATCTGTTCGGTCACATTGCAGACCATTCATTCATCCGTTCCATTTTACGCAAATAATTCCTATAACATGGGAACTGATTTAATGGATAAAAATTATGGAACAAAACATAGTCTGTTTTCTTCCTGGTCTAGAACAACCTGTTTTGGCTGAAGAGGTAACTAATGCCGGGTACAGACCAAGCGAGCGAGAGTAATCGAAGGCTATCGAACGAACACGAAAGAACGAGTGTGGACGTCATACGAAACAAGCGAGCCCAAACGAGGGCCTTCGGCGACTGTAGCTACATAAAAGAAAAATGGAACCGATCGACGAATACCACTCGTTTGCATTCGTTCGCTCTCACTCGCCTGGTCTTTACCCACCATAAAATTTAAACATCCAAACTGTCAAATCAAATAATATCGCAAAAAAATTTCGACTTCGACGGGACTTGATCGATAAACTTCAATGTTTCCTCTGTCGGTAGAACTAACGGCGTTTGAGTACGTAGGAAGTCGCAGAAATTTTCCAATCCCACGTCATTTGACTTCGTGGGTACTGACGGAAGGATGCGGGTTCAAGTCCCGTCGAAGTCGAAAATTTTTGCGACATTATATGATTTCTTAGAAGTTACCGTGAGTGTGGGGTTACGCACCATAATAACAAAAAAATCCAAACTGTAGCTTTTATAATATTGGTTAGTGATAGTGATATTAGTGTGACGTGATTATACGGCCAGTGGGCACGTTACAAACTTGCTTTTTCGTCCAATATCGATTTATGCAGAACATTCAATTTCCAATAGCATCATTCCGCGCTGGCGAGCTCGGTATCGAGTACCGCTCGGAGCTCATAACAATGTTTGCAAAAAGGAAGACTTCCGATATTTCCTCTTTGAAATTCAGCAGAAGCCTCACTGACAACGCTAAGTAATTGGACTGAAAAACAAATTGATTTTGAGAAGGTACTAATTCTCGTGGTACGTTCTTGTGTATATCATAAAAATTGTCGCTAATAGTACTTTCATAATTGTTTGTAACTAGCGACCCGCCCCGGCTTCGCACGGGTGCAATGATTATACTAAATATACTACAGAATCGGCCCCCCGGCTGGTACCGCCGCAACTGCTATGTCCCTGCATTTTAAATCTGTAATATCTTTGAAAATATTCATTTAAATTACATGCTGTAAAGGGCCATATTGATCTTTGTTAAATGCACAATGTATTAAAGGTACTTAATTGGATAATGATTAATGCTGTATTGCTTAAAATCGCTTCGTAAATATGCCTTTCTCGTAAAAAGTAAAGCATAAAAAATGGTTATTGGAGATAGACAATGACATATACCATAGTGAATTTTTGGTGTACAATACTGTAGTACATTATTTTGATCTACCTCGTAGGGTTCCGCCAGCGTTTGCAATGTAAGCGCAAAAAAATGTGTTTATATACAACATCACATTAGAAACCTCTAAAACTATCAGTGTTTCTCTGCTATGCACGCACGTATTATACATAAAAACCTTTCTCTTGAATCATTCTATCTATTAAAAAAAAACCGTATTAAAATCCGTTGCGTAGAAATAGGGACAGACAGACAGACAGACAGCGGGAGCGACTTTGTTTAATACTATGTAAATTTATTTATTTTTAACTAGAACGATTTCATTTAACCAATTAGGTACACTAGTTATCTACAAGATTAAAAATTATACAAAGAACACACAATAGAAGATAATTTATCACATGTTACTGGATAGAGTACTTACTTACAGTCATGATAACAATGCTAGACACGTTACACAGCATCATCTAGCCCCAAGTAAAGCAGAGCTTGTGTTATGGGTACTAACTGATATAAATAATAACTGATATAAATAATACCGTACATAACATAGATAATTTTTTTACTATACATAGACAACAGCCAAAACCTCCGAAACAAATACATATCTTCAGATAGTACAAAGATTTGTCCTGATGCTGGATTCGAACACGCAACCTCCTGCGTCGCTGGTAGACCTTCGCCTGCTGCGCCACTAGGGTCGTCAAAGGTTCCTATTTAATCCTATTAGTTTTTATGTAGTCAAGGATCTCGACTGCCTTGTTGGTCTAGCGATAAGCTTGTTCAACCGATGATTATGAGGTCCTGGTTTCAAATCCCGGGTCGGGACAATAGTTGTTATTGGGGTTATTCTAGCAAGAAATAGTTACAGTAGCAGCCCGGAGTCAGGAAGTTGGCGGTGTTACATCCCCGTGTCTCGGAAAGCACGTAAAGGCGTATAATTTTCAAAAATCAATTTTGCAGTTTGTGATACCTATCATAAGCTTATTTTTAATGCCTCTCTTTAAGTTTTATTTTGTATAGTGTAGGCAGAGATGCGAAGTTGCTCTTTTTGGCCACGATGGTGAGCAAAAAGAGCATCTTCGCATCTCTGACCTTAAGTATAGTTTACTAGCTATATTTCAGTTTTTTTTTATTTCCCTAAAGAACACAGATTCTGTTCACGTAAATGAGGAAAAACAGAATCATCATCATCATCATCATCAATTTTAGCACGAGTGAAGCACTTACCTATGCAGGCAAACAAAATAAAACAATGGTGGTATTGTGGTTTTAATCAGGAGACCAAAGTTGTTTTTTTTTTCAAATTGTTGATATCAAATCGTCCAGTCTTTAACAGTGTCACGCCTGTCCCTCTTTGAGAGAAGTGCAGTGAATCCGAATTTCCAAATTTTTTATGGGATTTTTCTAGCATGTATAATTCAAAGTATCAGTGGAAATTTGCGGCGGCGAAAGCACGATAAGGTCCTGCTCTGACCTCTTATTATCAAATTTTAACAATATAAATAAAGAAAATTAATTAAAAGAAGATTAAGATTGTTTGCAACGGTCTGCAGTTAGCTCAATTGTTTCAATTGTAAATACCAATTATATTATACGTTTCTTTGTGAATAAAGGCTTCTGCCCTATTTTACCAATTAAAAGAATGTTATCTGTCTTTGTGTGGTAAAATAAAGTATTATCTATCTATCTATCTAAAAGAACTTGGATACCTAGTAACAAGTAACTTCTTTCCAATTTTCCGGTCGTGTCTGTTTGCGGTCCCATCGCATTATGAGGAAGGACTAAAATGTGCACGCGTGTTTACTATAATACGTCCTGGCCAAAATTCAGGTGGAGGAAATCATATCCAGAATCTGGTGAACAATGTGATATCGTCTGAATCAGTTCCGAGCATTCCGAGTCAATAGCCACTCGACATACGAGGTGGATTGATACAAACAAGGCTTGACCGAGCCGACGTAAATAGCGGATCGATCGGACCTCGTCTCTAATTGGACACTCAATAATGCACGGCTTTGAGTGCCGTGCCAGATAATAGATAATAACAGAGAAGATAAGATATCACCACGCGTGTATATTTATTAGCAGGTACGTCATATGCGATACCTATTAGTATACATGTTCTAGAAAATTCTCAATCGTGTGGCATACATTCCACATCACACACCATCATATAATATAATAATAATGCTGGACAATTCACACAGCATTATCTAGCCCCAAGCTAAGCAGAGCTTGTGTTATGGGTACTAGATAACTGATATACTTAATACAATACACTACATAGATTTTGTTTTTACACTACAGATATTTTTTATTATACATAGAAAACACCCAGACCAACGGAACAAATTTTTGCAGATCGTACATAAATTTGTCTCGAGGCGGGAATCGAACCCGCACCCTCCTGCGTCGCAGGCGCAGGCCTTCGCCTGCTGCCCCACGGAGGTCGTCATATCTATATTAAGTATTGTAAAAAGTAAATCAACTACATGAACATACCCAGAAAAGTCAGTATAGTCCATTTATTGGTAATAATATTTATAAATACAGGAATACATAAAATATAGAAATTATATAAAACATAAGCACTGTTTAGTTAGGGCCTAGATGATGCTGTGTATTATATCTACGCCACAAGGTGTTTTTCTGCAGATGAAAGCAGAAAAATTTTCAAGTAGGTAATAGTAGAAAAAGTAGTCAAGTAGGTTCATGTTTTTAATTAAAAATTTCAGTTAATTCTGCATATTTGTTGTTGTTGTTTGCTTTATTTGTTATGTGATATTTACACCTACTTTGGCTGTTAAAAGAAAACCGCAATGAATACGTGTGCCAACATAATGAAGTATATCAAAATAATAATTATCAACAACCGCAATGAATAATATACCTACGTAGGTATTTTTGTTTTGAAGTGTGCTTCGGCAGAAATAAGAAAAATCGGATTTGTCACATTAAAGTGCCATGAAAATACAACCCTTCTAACACCATCTTTGTATTCCAACTTTTAACAGTTTAGTTTTACGATCAAGGAAATGAGTTCTCAAGTCTTATCGAGCCTTTACAGAAACATTATGTAGGATTTCCAAGGCTTTGAAAAGTCGGTTTTACGACATTACAACAGTATTTAATTTTGATACATTTCATGCTTTGAGTGTTAGATGAAATTTTAGGACTTTGAATGTATTACAATCTCCACAGGTCCATCTGATTTCACAGTTCTACAAATTTAAAAGTTTCTACTATTATACCTTGTAGATGGACTGGATACCTTGTAGATGATGGAGATAACATTTATAGATTTTAAAAACTATAATTTGAAGACTAAGATTGCAAGACAATAAGATTGCACTTTGAAAACTATAAGATTGCAAAATAAACTGGAAACCGACGAGCCAATTTTGCCGAAGCCTTTACTCACACACGATAAGTGTGAACTTGAAACTTTCGTAAGATAATTGAGGGAAAGAAACGATGCCTATCATTTACTTTATTCACTTGACATCCCCCCTCCTCAATATATACTCTGGCAGAGCAAACTGTTACAATCTTTACTTCCAGAACTTTCTGACTTCCTCATTTTGCCTTAGCATAGTCAAAATCCCTTTTCCCTCGCTTCAAACTCTGGCATCTTTACTTCCAGAATCTTCGAAACTGCTATCAGTATAGAAGGTTCTCGAAGTGACTATCACTATAACTTACTCCAAACATTCACACGGCGACCCGTCGGCTTATCTTCCTCTACCTGCCCCGGAGTCACCATCCCCTCCTCCCCGCGTCAGGCTATGGCAGAGTCCGCCACCTCTTCAACAGTTCTACAAGTGACTATCTCTATAACTCACTCCAAACGTGCACGCTCCACCCCGTCGGCTTAACTTCCTCGTCCTGCCCCGGAGTCAGCATCCCCTCCTCCCCCGCTTCAGACATTGGCAGAGTCAACCTCCTCTTCGTCTTTACTTTCAGAACTTCCTAAAGTTCTTTGCGAGACATTGCTAGTTATAGGAACATATGAGTCTCTTCAGACCCCGTTTCTCCATTACTTTGATACTTCTACCAGAACCCTCTGAACTACGTACCTAACCTACTTTCACTTAAGAAGGTTCTAGAAGTGACTATCTCTATAACTTACTCCAAACATGCACACTCCACCCCGTCGGCTTGTCTTCCTCGTCCTGCCCCGGAGTCAGCATCCCCTCCTCCCCCGCTTCAGACTCTGGCAGAGTCCGCCACCTCTTCAACAGTTCTTTCGTTCTGTCCTTCGTCTTGTCACATGCTTGTTTCCAGTTAGTAAAGTACTTCCGGGAAACTTTTGGACTGGTCACAGATGATTTTGAGTCTTGTCTGTAAAGATATAAAGTTGTTACAAGATTTTACTATGTAAACTTTCGTAGTTTGACGAATTCCATAAGAATGTAAGCGGGTTAACTAGGAACCTAGTTTGTGTTGGCAGAACAACATCTTTTCATCCTTAACTTCATAGGTTTGTAGTTAACCCGCTTACATTCATAATGAATTTTCAAAATTGTTCTAAATGAAGTAGGATGGAAAGAAAGAAAATAAATGAAAACGGCTAACAAAATAGATACTTTCCTAAACGTGACTAAGGTGTTAGTTATTTTGTGATAACGCCAACCCATAAAGTAAATATTTATACGTTATCTAGAATCAATATAATAAGTTATTCACTTCATGCTTATCTAAAGATATCGATTGATTGATCCAACTAAAAATGATACTATACTTTGTAAATTCAATCATAATAGTCAGAAACCTTATTTAATTCATGTTTCAGATAGGTAATACTTTCAACGGCGTAGGTCCTTAAAATAAACATAGTAGAATAATAAAGAATAGAGGCCCTAAGACGGATATAATTAAAAAGCAAACTAGGTAGGTACCCCGTTTCGGCTGAAGTGTGTACAGAAATATTTTGCGAACGGAGTAGTGAATATTTGTTGGCACTCCAAAGCGATTACGATGAGACTTTTCATAATTAGTCGTATACGTTGAATTAACCTAGAGCAAGGACCGAATTCAGCTCGTCTTGACTATGATATCGACGCAGAATCGTCCATTGATAGATGAAATAAACGATAAATAGTGCGTGGGGTTTTATTTGAGATTGAAAGATTGGTTTCAACCTTTTTGACTCGCCTCCCTCCATCTGTAGTTTGTTTCTTCGAAGGTAAAATGACAGAATATGTCATTCTAAGACGATATATTGTCATAATTCTAACGTGCATACTTTAATTTCTAGTTTATTTTTTATTTTTATATAAATTAAATCTCATATTCCTAGCTTAGTCTTTCCTATTTAAGTTTCTTTTTGTGTCGTGCTAAAATAAACCATTTTCATTTCATTTCATTTCATTTCATTTCATTTCATTTCATTGTGAAGTGATTAATTTAGTGGAATTATGCCCCTGTACGTTATGTTACGTTGTGTAGCTGTGTGGTGCCGGCTTAGAATTTGCACCACCACAATTCTTCCCGCGGGTGTCGTAAGAGGCGGCTAAGGGATATCCACCGGGGGCGAGCAGCAGCACCCCCTGCAGAACAATTCTATCACCGAACTGCGATCCCCAACCCGCATGCCCAGCGTGGGGATTATGAGCATTACCTTCCATGAGGCAACAAGGCGCTTATCAGGGGGGGGCCTGCGTCCAGCAGTGGACCAATACAGGCTGTTGAGGTTGAGGTTGAGGATGCTCCTGTACATACTTATTTTTATCTCCAATCCGAATTACAAGTTACAACGCTTTCGAAAAAGCAAGTCAGAATATAGCGCTCCTTCAGAATAAATTTTAAAAGGTTGACATGTCTTTATGTTGATAATTCATGCTAAATTGCCAGCATAATAAAGACAGGTCGCAATATCAAGTCGTTTACGTTCTGATATTGTATACTTCCCGTAATAGCATCATTAAACTCCGGGCCGACCATTTTTTCCCGCCAAATGGCATGATAAATGGTCCTTTATATCAAAATATTTTGTACTGGTTGCTATCCGCGGCTTCGCACGCGTTTTACCAGGACGAAAATAAATTTACTAGAATTTTTGTTTTATGAGAATAACTTAGCGACCTCACGTCGAACGCTGTTGCAGTTCTATGCAAAACTGAGTTTTGTAGTAATTCCTACATAACGGACTGACATAGTCACCAATGACTCAAACTCCCCAAAATAAATAAGAAATAAAAAAAAAAATCGTATGCGTTTTTCCGGGATGATAACTGCATTTGTAGTACTTCAGCGAACATACGGATCGTGCACGATCAGTTCAGTAGTTTGGCGTTGTCAAAGCCGAAACATATAAAAATTTCATAAACTTCCGCCCTTGAGTAGTTTGAAAATGTTTTTACACTTTTATGGCCCTCGCTAATCCATCTATCAACTCAGCTTTCGCCAAGGTTTTCGTTATATAACTAATGAAGATGATTAACGCATTCACTGCCCAGCCTAGGCTGTGCGACCTTCAAGGGCGCGCCGCCGCTACGGTGGAGTAGACTGGCATCTTCGTCTTGGGCTATGATAGTGTTAATGCCATTAGATATAACTTTGTTATAATTTTATTTTACATAATGGCAGAAGCAAAGGCTTCTGGCTTCTTTTATTAATAATCAATAAAATAATAGAAATAAATTAGAACTAGTATTAACAATTTAAACAATTGAGCTAATTGCAGACTGTTCAAAACAATCTACAGGTAGATCAACTGATCCATATCAATACCAGTCGGAAGCGTCCCCAAGATGATGGCTGCATTGCCCCGCTGTATGGCAATGCTGATGCGCTGTGCCACATACTGACCAGCTCTGATCACGCGTCGCTTCGACCAGACGCGCAGATATTTTTTTAAAACTTGAAGAGCCTCGGTACCTCGGACCTAATGTCTTGACTCCAAGGGGAGCAATATTTATTAAATTGTAATTAGTCGTCATTAAACATGCACTGGCATGTTTCCAGCGTGTTCTATGTTCATCTGAAATTTGTAAGCTCTAAGTTTCTCCAAAATTGTAAAAATTGTAAAATTAAAATAAATAAATTGTTATAAATATCGGAAATAAAGTTCACAGGTTATCGTAAGAGTCAGGCTTCCCAGATAACCTTTAGGCTCAATATTGGCTTAAAATGTTAATGTTTGTGTTATCGCTAATTTACAGTAACAAGTTAAATGACTTCAGTAAGATAAAAGGTCACTGACATTTATAAATAACCTTTGACACATTTTCCTTTGAAGAACATAAACACACAACATAATAATCATTTTGTTTGTTGCAATTTCTTATCGTTAATTAAATAACTTATGAATTTCGAGTAAATCACGCCTGTAGCACACCTCCGCTGCGAAACCATAACAGCGGAACCGCAGTAATTTCGCCATGTCTTGTCCGTATGTAGGAGAAGCGGAATACTAGCGAAACTGTCTGTTCTAAAATCTATGCGAGATTTGACTATATAGTTCTATCTCTTTCCCCGCGCGGTTCCGTCGATCTGCTCCGACGTCTGTCACAAATCCGCTATTTTGTTGCGGTGCCGCGTTGTTTTCGCATGTGTTTGTGGAAGTCGACAAAAATAAAAAGATCGATTTTAGAGAATAATTAAATCAAGAGGTCAGAAATAGACCTATTTTCTAATTATCCTTTTCTAAATTAAAGTCCACAATAATATTGTTTCTTTCTCTGACTGGACTCAACTGACTCGCGTGACGATCCGACGCCCAGTTCCGCAACTCAAGCTACACTTGATTTTAGCGGAATTGATCCAGCGGTTCCGTTACTCGTATTCTGCAGCGGAGGTGTGCTACGGGCGTCAACGTCTGTTTACTATAAATACATTTCATTGTCATCATCATCAACCCGCTGACACCCACTGCTGAGTTTACTGGATATACATACATTTTGACAAGATATTTTTTTTAATAGTGAAACTAACAAAGAAAATTTAAATCAAATAATAGAAAGGAATTAGCATTAGAACCAATGAAAAAATGAAGCCAACTGCAGACTGTTGCAAACAATCTACAGGTAGCTCAACTGATAATTGGTCAAATTAATCTTCGAAAAAATAACTACTTTTAAGATAATCAGTGTGCTAAATCAAAATATACAAATACTACATTGTTGAAAAGTACACTCCGAACACCCTCCATTACTCTTCTCTACTCTACGTGTTTGAATAGTTCTACATGACGTCTACTATCTATCTATATTATTGACGACCGATGTGGCGCGGCGGTCCGCCTGCGACGTAGGAGGTTGCGGGTTCGATTCCCGCCCTGGGACAAATGCTTGTACGATCTGCAAATATTTGTTCCGAGTGTTCTGGGTATTTTCTATGTATAATAATAATATCTATCTATGCAATGTATTGTATTATGTATAACAGTCATCTAGTACCCATAACACAAGCTCTGCTTAGTGTGTGAATTGTCCAGTAGGTATTATTTATTATTATTATTTATCTATGAAATTTTTTAAACACCCTTCTGTGTATCGTTCCATGCATATCGGCGGCTTACAACAGTGTGGTTAGATCCCAAAATTTTAATATTGTCTCACGGTCATATTGTTAGACTTTGCAGATGTGCCTTACACTGACGCGGTTTTGGATACTCGCATAATTTCCAACCAACGTTTTCTGCGATAGAGGGTGATAGTTTTCGACCTGTTGGACACAGGTTGGCCTAAATTGATGTTAATAGGACTTTTGATTATTGATTAGTTGAACAATTCTACAATCGAACTGCGACCCTCAACTCGCATGCCTTACCAGCGTTGGTATTATGGGGAATACCCCCATGAGATAAAAGCTAATAAGGGGTTTATCAGGGGAAGGCCTGCGTCCAGCAGTGGACCAGTATAATGCTGTTGAGGTGAGGTAGCTAAAGAGTTGGTCAGCAAATGAACAACCGCTGTTCAAGATAGAATAAATGAATAAGGTTTTGTTCTATTAGGTTTGAACCACAAGCATTATGTTAGGCCGTTCAGAATCCATTAATAGAACAACGAAAGGAGTAGATTATAACAATGTCGCAAAGATCCTTCACCGCATAACGGATCAGAGTAAACTATTCATGCGATGCCGCGGGGAGTGTGGACTGAATACTGGATGGAAATGTGGAGATTACTCGGATTGAAAAGGAGGCTTTACGGGTGCATTTTGCTTGCATGTTTCATGTCAGGAAAAAGAAAAACAGGTATCGGTAACGTTGCACTCAAGCACTGTGCTTACACAGTGTTTATGCTATAGGTAGAAAGAAGGCAATGGAGCGTAGCACCTCTTTGTCAAAATAAAATAAAGAGGTGCTACGACGAAGATGCTAAGGTGCTACGCATAGTGGTGTTGGGTCGTCGTAGAGTTGCTACTCGTAAAGGTGCTACGTCGTAGAGGTGCTACATTGTAGTGGTGCTACGTCGTAGAGTTGCTACTCGTAAAGGTGCTACGTCGTAGAGGTGCTACATTGTAGTGGTGCTACGTCGTAGAGATTTTTGATAGATTGATCGATTGTTTTTTGATCTATTATATTTTTAGGATTTTGCGTATTTACATATTGTAGGTCCGTTCGTGACGTCATCTATACGGGTCTTATCAGAAGACAAGCGCTGGCTAGATCGCTTATGGGACCTTAGCAAGCGTTATAAATATATATATTTCTTATTTCTATTATGGAGATGATTTTATCTTAATCGTAGAAATAGACGCAGGTAATTTTTTAAAGAGACTATTTATTTCATCCGCTCGCGGACAAAAATTTATGTAAAGATAAAATTAATCAACACTTTGTTTCATAAATTTAGTTTGATAATAGACTTGTCGCTATGAGCCAAATTTCGGCCACGGCGGCCAGTCTCAACGAGCCAGGTGCGCAGGACATTTATAGTGCACAAGTGTGCACACAGGTGCACTCACCCTCACTCGACACACGCACCTTGTCTCTAAGTGCTTATTATGTAAGTCTAAAGAAATAAACGTTATAGATTCTGGTTCTGATACAGATTGGAAGCTAAAATCAGATAATTGTTAATCACTGGAAGTGTTAAATGAGTGGAACAAATGGAATTAAATTGAAGATTATTGAATCAGAATGAAAGCAGTCAAGCGTAAGTATTTGGCGTTCGAATTGAGTCAAGAATTTAATTTTTGAGTCTACAGACCCTATGGTTTAGACTCAGAATACTTAGAATTATTTCTCTGGCCAGAGATATTAGCAAATGTTTTATTTTTTATCGAACTTTAGTACTACTAGTTTAAAAATATTTCTTTATAAATATGAATAAATAAATAATAATAATTCACACAGCATTATCTAGCCCCAAGCTAAGCAGAGCTTGTGTTATGGGTACTAGATAACTGATATAACTACTTAATGCAATACACTACATAGATAGATATTTTTTATTATACATAAATAAAACATCCATCCCTGAACAAATATTTATAAATTGACTCTTATGAAAACCTATTGATGACCGTCACTATGTGTGTGTTATATTATTATGGACTTTTTATGTTTGTGACATGACTTATTATTACCCTGGATTATTATTTGGTTTGATTGTAAGTTTATTGTTAGAAGAATTTTTTTATTCCTTGGATAATATAATCATGAAATAATTTGTCACTGCATGCTTTCTTCAACTCCAAACACAAGTGATATTTTTTTACGCTTGAAAGAGTAGATTGTGCTGATCATTTGTATATGACCACAATCACAAATGAATAAATGGTTTCAATGTACATGACAGTTAAGGCGCTGTCGTGGAAAACTAAGACTGTCAGATTGCATGTCAATATTACCAAATGTGGTCGGCAGAGGCGCTTATTTTTAACATAGACTTATGCCAAATTTATCTGTTGTAGAAGAGGCAAACTTTTGTTTTATTTTGGTTGATAGCACAATCACAAGGTAATAATGTAATGTTAACTAACATTTGCCCGCGGCTTTGCTATCGTTGCATGTAAAATACCTTAATAAAACCTATGTCGCTCATTGTAGCTTCTCAATTATAATAAAAATTACATTCATCGATAGTTATTCATAGAAATCAGAAACACTTAAAAAAATAATATCATCTTCATGCATGTTAAAGTGCCGACAATATCACCGACCATTATGATAATACTTTATACATTAAAAAAATATACTAATTTAGTCAAAACAACTGAGGTCTAAATGGATTACAAAAGTGTCAATCGTTGAAGATATTTCGATTTGGTTTTGGAGGGCTTTCTCAAATTTTTTTTTATATATAAATAATGCTGAACAAGCCACACAACATCATCTAACCCCAAAGTAATTAGAGCTTGTGTTATGGTATACTTATTTTGATATACTTATTAAATACACTACACAGATATAAATTTTTTATATACATAAGACATCCAGAACACCTGGAATAAATATCTGCAGATGGTACAAACATTTGTCCTGAGGCGGGAATCAAACTAACTGTAACCTCCTGTGTCGCAGGTGGACCTTTCCCCGCCGCGCCACAGAGGTCGTCAATCAAATAATCAGATATAAAATGAAATATAACAGTGCTTTATTTCCTTTACCCCTTACAGGAGTCTTGGACACGTCAATAAATTCAAATAAGGTTCAAGAGTAAAACTGGGAAATAAAGTGATTACTTTAATTTATTGTTCACTTCAATCTTTTTAAGGTAAAGTAAAGAAGCGAACAAGAAAACTTTACCTTATTAGGGTGTTAGTTTTCGAGCTGGAGCAATACTATTAGCAATACCCAAGCTTTTTATCCTCTAGAGATAGTCTGATATTTTGTAGTAAGCCTTTTTAACAAAGGATATGGTTGACAAATTGTTTGAAATTATTTTTTGACAACTTTTAACTCTTTTGGAGTTTTGTTGTAGAATCTTATACATTTCCCTTTAAAACAACAATCATGAAGACAGTTTTAGTTTAGATTGTAATTCTACAAAATAATCATAAAAACCACAACAGACCATGCCTTGCCATCCAAATTGATATTCATACCGATATAAAGTATTCTTTATTATGTTGCTGCCTTCCAAGAACTCATGAGTGATTAACATTAATTTTGACAACTGTCATTGGAAATACAATTGTTTTGCATGTTTATTGCGTTTTTAGCGTCTCTACACATCTCCTTTACTTGACTTCATTGTTACGCTAAAAAAAAAATATTATATTGATGTCAATGTACACATATTGCCAATAACAAAAAGTTATGACAAACCGCTCCGTTGAGGTTTTTCTATGAGTTATTAAAAATTTAAAGTAAATTATGTTTTTTGAGAATCTGTCCTTTTGAGAATCTCTCTTCTTTATGAGAACAAACCGATAGAACTACGAGTAATTTAAATTTGCCTGTAGTTCTACTGGTAGAACTACGGGCAAAAAAAAATGCAAATGGTTGGTACTAAGTAAATCAGTTATCTAGTAAGTACCCATTACAAAGCTCTGCTTAGCTTCGGCCTTGGTGATGATGTGTGAATTCATCATCATCAGCCTATATAAGTCCACTGCTGGACGTAGGCTCCTATTTTAAGTTTTCAGCATTGTTTATTTATATATAAGGTCATCAAAATCGCCCTACCTACTTAACATATTTTAATTCGACCAATACTTTTCGTGCTGTAAACATGTTGAGTAGTACCTACCTATCTAGCTACCAGAGATAAAACCACTATAAACCTATTCTACTCAATTGGTAGGTCTGTCAATGAATAAAATTCCTGCAAATTTCTTTTGGCTTAGCTTCAATCAAATATAGACTTTATTTCAATGACAAATGAATTATTTAACCCGCAAAACAAAAGTTGTCGAAAATCGTAATTCGTCCGTCGAACCCAGCTGTCATCGCGAAAAAAGTTACAAAACCTCACGTCCGTCCGAGGAGGCATCCAGCCTCCGAATGAAGCTAGTGGAAGCTATTTTGAGCATATTATTGAAAGGGATGTTTGAATATATTTATATATATATATATTTGACGACCTCCGTGGCGCAGTGGGCGTAGGTCCGCCTGCGACGCAGGAGGTTGCGGGTTCGAATCCCGCCTCGGAACAAAATTGTGTACGATCTGCAGAAATTTGTTCCGTTGGTCTGGGTGTTTTCTATGTATAATAAAAAAATATCTATCTATGTAGTGTATTGTATTATGTATATCAGTTATCTAGTACCCATAACACAAGCTCTGCTTACCTTGGGGCTAGATAATGCTGTGTGAATTGTCCAGCATTATTATTATTATTATTATTATTATTAATAATAAGATTGAAATTCTTTTGGCAAAATATTATCATTTTTGCAATTACTTCGCTAAACGCCTTACAAAAATGTGTTTTTTGGGTTTTATTATTATTAAAATGGTTATTATTTAAAACTTTTTTACATATTTCTTTTGTTGATAAAATTTCCTTTCATATAGTATTAAAATAATTAATGGTTGTCACTCAAAATATTGAGCATTTCGAGACGAAAAATTTTTTTCTTGTTCTTTCTTGTGATGTTTTTTTTTCAAGATCCTAGATCGTTATGTAAAATATTTTTGTATAAGTCTTTTTTCCATACATTTGACTATACACTGTTTTTTTTTTGGGCTTGTAATATGTCGGAGTACGGCTAACGGTGCGACGAAAAAGTGGACTTTCTACGGTGTCGCTGTTTGGGTAGCGTCTTAACGATGTTTGTTATTTCCTCAAACCAAAACTGCGTAAAAAGTAGGTACACTAACAATTTTTTAGAATTTATTTGCATTTTCCATTATTATTATTTATGTATTTTATTTGGTTAGGTACTTATTATTATTTTTATATTTACTTTAAGTTATTATGAGATTCCTATATTTCTACCTTTGTAAAATAGTGCTAATATTTTGATTTTTAACATTAATTTAAACTTGCTATTTGACTGTCTGTCTGTTTAAAAATGATCATGTATAAAATGTAAATCCGTTAATTGTCGTAAGAAAAACATATATTTTAAGTTTTTGTAGAATAAGGACTGTGGATTTTGTTAAAATAAATAAATAAATAAAACTACAAAATTGATCGGTCTGAAAGGGGTTTGAAGATTTTGAACCTTTTTTTTCAAAATTTCCACGCACCATAAAAGTTGTATATTTGGATAGAAGACGCTAAAAGAAATAGTTTTTTTAAATAATGTCCTACAACGTCACGTTTTGAGATATTCAAATAATTATAGTTATTTTCATCTATGAATATATCAGAAATCTGACGCTTTATGACAATATTTTAGAAGAAATTTTTATTTGTTAAGTTACCTCTATCTAAATATTTTATTGTGAGCTATAAAAAAAAAGTCAAATTGTAGTTTATTCACTGAAAATTCCGTGTCTAAGTCGGTTGCTATTTCAAATATCAAATTCATAATATTCATGAAGGTATTGAAATACTCAGTTATTTCAGCCGAATATACAATGAAAAGCATGTTTCAACTAAAGTCGGGACAAAAGGTTTCCGTTTCAATAGCGTTCATAGAATTTCATCGGGTTTCTGTTAAGCTTTAGTGGTTTTTAGAGTGGTGTTAGTCTGGCTGCAAAAGTGTTCTAAGAAAAAAGATTTCTAAATTATAATTTTATTAACTTTGAAAAGTCTAGTATTTGATGTGCCTAAATTGCTGGCCATAAGGCCATCTTTCGTATACCAAAACTGCGGTCAAAAGTTGATGATACAATTCAAATCATGCTTATTCGATCATATTTAAACTAAATATTTGCTGTAGAAGTCGCCTCAAGGACTTTTTTTACCCCCTACGCAAAAAGAGAGGGATGTTATAAGTTTAACGTGTCTGTCCGTGTATCTGTCTGTGGTATCGTAGCTCCCAAACGGATGAACCGATTTTCGCTTAGTTTTTAGTGTCAGATAAATTTATCCCGAGTGGTTTTAGGTATGTTTCATGAAAATCTGTCGGAGATTTCTTAAATGTTAAATTTTGTTCTTGTTTTTGACCCGAAAAGCGCTACATTAAATGAGCAAAAAAGATTCATACACGTCTCTCTATTACATTATGGCGTCTATTTCGTTATGCCATTTATCTCCAAATACATAAATCAAATATTTAAAGCATTATCCAAAAAAAACAGTAGTAAGGTTGATGTTTATTCCTGCATATAAATTCTATTCCAATAAACTAACTCTAAACATGAAGCATATCGAAGCAGAACCAAGACAACTAACCCAATCCAACTGGGGTTGTAGCTTATTGTCTTTTAGGCAGCCATAGAGACGGATCAAACGGGCAATTGGCTTTTGCTATGATATTTTGGCCTTTCTCTGTGACACATCCTAGAACGGGTCTAAGGACTATCTAAACGTCAAATGCTGACAGCTGTCATTCGTGAAATTAAATATAAAAATATAAAAAAAATATCAGCTCGCTTGCAAAAAAAATCCAACCGCTACATTTTAGGTTTTTATATGAACTACGTAACCGATTTCCGATATTAAGGTGTAAATAGAGAGGTGTTGAAAGGCTTCACTAAATGACACAGAGATAGGTACCTGCGAGGAAAAAAGGCTTTCTGAAATACGACACATGTTTAACTTTATAGAAAAACTAGTTTCTGTCCGCGGCTTCGCACGCGTTGTTTCTATGGAAAAGTTGGAGTTGGAATGGGAACTGATTTATGGGATAAAAGTAGCTTATGTTTGATTCCAGGACCTTTATGCAAAATTTCAGCCCGATCCGTTCAGTAGTTTTGGCGTGAAGGGGTAACAAACATCCATCCATCCATCTATACATCCAAAATTTCACATTTATAATAGTGTGATAGTGTGATTTAGTACAGATAATGATCACCAAAAGTTACTCGAACTTACGATTATAAAAACCTTCTTTGCCTATTGTCATAATTATCACTGTTTACTCTAACTAAAACGTCAGAAACCAGTCTAAAAATGAACAAAAGACAGTCTTTCATGTATGGATTGTGGTTTCGATTGAAACATAAAATTTTTCTCCTTTCTGGAACTCGACTGATGTTCCTGGAAGCGCTCTTTCGCAAATAGTTCTACTACATTCACTAAAGGCCAGTTCACATTATTCCATTCCAGTAATCCAGTGAACCAAAATATACTGCAAAATATATTCCGTCACTGGAATTCCTTTACATTGACACCTTTTGCCAATTCGGTGTCCGATCACATCATATTCTATTTCTATTACTTTTAGGCCCGTATTGTTAAACCCTGCTTAGTCATAGCCATGCCTGTGTGACGTTTATGCTATAGAAAAGCGTTGCTCAAGCATAGATGGATGACTGAGTAATCTTTTATAAAACGGGCGTTCGTAGTTGCCACTACAAGCAGCGCGTCTGCAAATCCGGAATCCGAGTATTAATCATAGCTTTCCGCAAAGTGGAACAAAGCGGACTCAAGATATTCCTTCTGTGATCTGCTCAATTATTTCCGCAGAATTGGAAATAATTGAGCAGATCACAGAAGGAATATCTTGTGATGGCCACAGTCTAGGAGAGTTGGTTAGATCACTTTTAATGCACATTAACGGTCTCTTTGATGTTTAAATGGTTGGTGTTCATTGACTCTTTGAGAGCTAGACCAACACTGGCTCGCCTTATAACTAATTAGGTAAGTACTACAGTAATAAATTTTTGTTTTGGTGGTAATGCCAACTCAAAAATTTGGTTTTACTATAAACTACTGCGGGCTGATGCACTATGCTGATCGATTTCCAATAGTTTTACTAGCTATGTTGGTTATAATCAAGTAATTCGTTTCGAAATAAATTACTTTGGAAAATTACTTGTTTTATTTTGTTAAGTATTGTAATTATCTAGGGGATAAATAAATGTTTTTATTTAAAAAGTCCCCCCCGGGGCTCAACGACATTTTGACTTTGAACCATCATAACATAACATTAAAACAACTACATCAAGTTTCTGTATACAAAAAATATTTAATCTAAGCTTCGGAGCTTCAATGCACAGACAACAGACCGAAAAAATAACACCCCGCTTTTTATCGGGGCTTAAAAGTTACATGTCGGTCGACTTAGCCCTAAATACTCTCCACTTAAAATTTAGATTACAATAAACTATGTAAATATAATGTTCCCTGGCGTTTTATTAAATTACCTGTGCCTTATGTTATAGGGGCTGATTGGGGTGACCACAGAACCCTACTCTTGATGATCGATTAACATTCACATCTACACAAGTTTTGTATAGCTACGTAACGGTTACTTGAGTATTTGCTAAGTGGCCGGAGACGTCCATTTGTGTCGAAGGTTATGTAAAAAGGCGGTAAAAGTCAAATAAGTTTTATTAATAAGAAAGTTTGCTTTTTGTGAAATTATTGGGCTTTAATTATAATTGCTCTGAAAGCTTTTGTTACGTAAATGTTGATTGAGGCTTGTTTTTTAGACTTGTTAAGAAAAAACTAGCTGAACAGGATCGGCTTTCAAAGTGTTTTTAGTTCCACTAGGTACATATTTCGCTCGGGTTACAAAACTAATAAGTATTCGAAATTAAAAGTGTTTCGCAATTAAACTCGCTGATCGTTTTATGACCCATCAGTTTTAAGACCGACCCCACGCATACCTCGGCGTCAACCTCAACAGCCTGTATTGGTCCACTACTGGACGCAGGCCTAACCCTGGTAAGCGCCTTATTGGCTTTTACCTCATGGGGGGTGATACCCATAATCCCCACGCTGAGCATGCGCGTTGGGGATCGCAGTTCGGTGGTAGAATTGTTTTGCAGGGGGCGCTGCTGCCCGCCTCCGGTGGATATCCCTTAGGCGCCTCTTAGGACACCCGCAGGAAGAGTTGGGGTGTTGCAAATCCTAAGCCGGCACCACACAGCGACGAATAATAAACCACAATTGTATTCCCAAACAGACACCAAAAAAAATTGCTTGAATATAAACCCACCTTTCAAAAGTATCTTTAGAACCATCACTATTATTCTTCGAAAGTCTTCGCTCTCTCCTGCCATCCTCACTCGGTGATTTCTCCGGTTGGAGCCTCAGTTCCTTCTCGGACTTGCTAGAAGATCGCGAGCTCTTTCCCTCATCGCCGCTGTCTCGCTTCAGCGCGGGCTTGTTAGGCGAAAGACTGCCGGCCTTCTCATTCCTCTTCAGCTCCATTCTGGTGGCGGTGGCATGGTCATAACTGACTCACTGCAAAGGAAATTTTACTTTGAACGCGAACCAAAGGGAATTCGAATCACAGGGTAATAATCATTTGGACATTTAATCAAATCAAATCGTTTATTTCTGACACAATACAATATTAACAATATGAAATTGAGACCGCAGGATCCTGAACCCTAAGCTGTATTCCATGACCCCTGGCCAAAATTGTGTCTTTAATAGACTATTTAAAATGTATCCAAAAACTAATACTCAATGAAAAAACCGTAATGCTGTTTTCATATTCAAATATACTAAACTAAATAAAATATTGTATTTTAGGATAGGTATGCTAAAAATAGAATTTGGAAAATTAGTAAATTGGCAAAGCCTGCATTTGGAATCCAACACTGCGATGAACTAAATACCGTACGGTTTCAATTGTATAATCGGTATGGTTTTTGGCAATTAACTTATCTTTTGCCATCAAGTATATAAAACAAAGAAAATTACAATAGTAGAATACTTAGTTCTGGCTGTTTTCTATGTATAATAAAACATGCTCTGCTTAACTTGGGGCTAGATAATGCTGTCTGAATTGTCCAGCATTATTTATTTATTTTATTATTTAGTAGCAAATAGGTATTTTTAATTGAAACAGTTGAGCTAACTAGAGACTGCTGCAAACAATTTAGAGGTAACTCAACTGATCCATATCAATACCAGTCGGAAGCGTCCCCAAGGCCAAGACGCTGCAGTGCCCCGCTGTATGTCAATGCTGATGCGCTGCGCCAGATACTCACCAGCTCTAGGATTACGTGTCGCTTCGACCAGACACTCTGCTACATTTTTGGAAACTCAGTGAGTATCGGTACCCCACGACTTGATACTAGGCTCTTGATTACTATTTTGATTTTTTTATTTCAAGACACGATTCCAATCTAACTCAATTTCTGCTTACTTTCGACTCCTAAAGGCTGACTGTATACGAAATTTATTCAGTTAGTAATAGAGAAACGACTAAGATTTATAACTTATTAAACGAACTAAGTACACCACACGGACAGCAGTAGTGAACTTTTGTTTTAAAGTTAGTTCAGAAAGCTCGCCAAGACTAGTTGGAACGGACCTACTCGTAATTTGAGCCATGCTCGTTGCAAAGAAAAAGATCGTTGAAAGATCTTTCCAACGGAAGAAGTTTTAATTTATCTACTTGCACTTTTTTACTTTGCAGTTAGACTTTAAAAACAAATAGGTGTAGGTAGGTATCTACCTTCATTATAATAATAAGTCATTTACTTTCCACTCATAAAAAGGTTTTCTTAATGATATTTGTGTAAAATTAAATTAGGGCCTATAAGCAATTAACACTGTGTGAGGAGCTGGAGCTTGAAATAGGCTTATAAAACTAAAGTCATTTACAACGAGATATTTACCATGATTTGAGTTTTGAGCTTTCCAATATATCGGCACAGTTTCATGCGCCATGGTCACGGAATAACTGAGGGCACTGCGAGATAAATATCCCGTTGTAAATGACTTTAGTGTTAATAACCATGATGGATTATAATGCTTACAAAAGCCTACAAGACACCGACAAGTGGTGTGACACCACACGGCCGTGTGATACCAAGGGGGGCTAGAATTTGCACCACCCTAACTCTTCCCGCGGGTATCGTAAGAGGCGACTAAGGGGGTGGGTAGCAGTACCTTCAGCAGAACAATTCTACCACCAAACCGCGATCCCCAATCCGCATGCCTAGCGTGGGGATTATCGACTTACCCCTAAATGAAGAAATATCACCTAGATAGACAAGCCTTGGGGTAGGAGACTAAAATAATAGATAAAATTACAATCAAAGATATTTAATTAAATACGAAAGGGTTCGTAATTCGGCTGGATCAAACTTCACAGTAGGTATTTAGATTAAGTTATTTGGTAACCGCACTCTCCTCTAGGAATCCCGTTTGCCTTGGTGCCAGTCCGGGAATCAGCGACAGGAATAGAGCGTCTGCAAGGGTTGTGCGTCCAGCCAGGCAAAGATTGGCGGGAAAGGACAGCTTCAGCTATGGTATTTATTATCCCGCAGTGTTGTAGCGTGTTTTTCATTCAGAAAGATGTTCTTTCAATCAGTATGATGCTGTTCCAGCAAGGAACGTGTTCTTTCAGCAAGTGAGGTAACTTTCAGTAAGGAAGGTGTTCTTCGAAATCCAGAACCAGGATTAGGGACACGCCGAGAAAGGTTTTTAGGGGAACCCTGAGGGTTTTACAGTATCCCGAAAGACTAGAAGCTTCCCCAAGGCAAACAGAAATAAGAGGCGGCGTTTACAAGTGTAAGGAAAGTAAGAAAGAAAGATTGGACGCTTCTGCTAAGATTTAAAATTAGCCTTTGAGTGATAAATAATAATGCACAGCTTACCCAATATTAGGAACACTACAAACACTGAATTTAATATAAACTACTTGTAATATATCTATTTAATTAAAGACATTACTGAGACACGACACTTTGTTAACTTTGTTTAACCATAAACATAAACAGAGCCATAGACCATACTAATAGTCTATGGACATAGAATAGGAACACTACACTACTGAGTAGCAATCTAGGTAAAAGCCTAGTACTTTAGATGTTAATGGTCTAACGTTCCATTTAAATTTAAATAAGGTAGGTAAGAGTTTGTTAATTATGAGACAAGGAAACGTAGGTTCGCCTTGAAGCTAAGGTCTCTGCTCGCTTGTCGGATGACAAGTAAGTGCTCCTTACTACCACGGCGGGGCTAATTGGGCAATAACATTTAAAATGACTTTTTTGACGAAAGTTTTCAATAAGTTAACCGTCGAAGCAGCTAATTGCGCGATAACCTTTCGAAGAACATCACCCTAAGGGCACGTCAACGTTGTTTCTGGGAAGCAGAAAAATATGATAAATTCTTATTTTCTTTTGTTCGGAAAACGGAACATTTATTACAACTGATTCATTTACAAACTTTTCACGTAGAGTTCGTACGTTCTATTCTCTGGAGAATAAAAAGTTTTACGTGTCTTGCTGTGAACTGCTATAGCAAGCGACTGTATGAACGGGGCGAGTTGCTAGAAATATTATTACTAGCTACCAGCCTTGGCTTTGTACGGGCTGGAGAGAAGTTTAGATGGCCAACGCATAGCGACCATGGCCGCTGTGATCAGGGCCGCGATTACGGTTTGGTAAGGCACGGTATTACGGTTCAAACGTTAGCAGTTAAAACGTTAGGGTGCGCGTTCACAGGCCGGCATCGGACAATAACGTTTCAATTGCTAACGTTGTAACCGTAAGTGATCGCGGCTCAGGTCGCTCTTAGCACGTAGCGACCAGCGGTCATGGTCACCACCAGTGCGTTGATGCTCTTGGAACTAAGTAGATTTTGTCGTCTGAAATAAATAAATTTCATTTACATATTTATTTATTAGTTTTCTAATAACTGCAGTGAGTATCTATTAGTTTACGTGCAGGAAAGCTCTCAGTTGAGTGTTTTATCTGACCTCTTCAACAATCATCCACATATTTCAGCCAGTTTTTACACTCATCATAATCAAAACTATATGAAAACCAGTTGCGTGGTCTAACAGGAGTTAACGGAAAAACATACGGACAGACGTGGAAATCGACTTCGTTTTTATACTTTGTAATGTAAGGATGTTCGGGTTGCTTGTATACCTAGTTTCTGTTTTATTAATATAATATCCGTGCGCAAGATTGTGCCCCGAATTATTGATAGTTTGTTGTGTCAGTGAGCAACACTCAGGTGGGACCCGGTCTAGGAGCTCGGAACTAGTTATTTACGACAAATATAAACCACAACTATGAACCATCTGCTTAGCCAATCGTTTCACTATGACAATCGTCGCAAAATCGCCACAAAAGACGTGTTTTTCGTATCATTTCTCCACTGTCATAGTGAATCAATTGGTTTAGCAGCATAGGCCTCTGGCTACACCTACCTACTCAACGGCTTTCGATTTCGTGATCTTTCGGTATAGCGTTCATTCGAGATTGTGATCGTTCGGTCAGTCTCAGTTTTTCGGTGTTATGTTCTTTCGATATTCCGCAATGCGACCTCATGTGCTTTCGGTATTTTGTTATGCGGTTTCGTGTTCTTTCGGGAACTGTTCACCGGTATTTTGACTTCCGGTATTCCGTAGTACAGAAATTCGATGGATAAAGTTTACCAAAAAGGATTTGTTGAGCTTTGAACTGTACTATCTTTATTTGGTAAAGGCCTACATACCCTCTATTCAGTCACTCAAATCAAGTGACAAAAAGTGTGCAATTTTAATGAGTAAAAATTTGGTTGATAACTAACGCTTGAATACAGTAAGATTACGAGACGTTAGAGCACAACAGTGACGGTGTCAAATCTCCCCCAACTCTTGGTCTAATAGTCGGCGCTGTTTGTCTACCTTTATAAAACGGGCGACTAAACCAGAATAAATAAGGTTGTCCTAAAAAAATAATGCAGGGCCAATGCGGTGAAATAAACGCGTTATAAGAGACTGACGTTTTATGCAGAAATAAATTGCTGTTATCTTGAAGGCCCTTAAGTCTTAGTAATGGTTTAATAAAAAAAAAGTGTGATCTATATATTCAAACCAAATTTCCCTCACATTTGGTTTGAATTGATAGATCACACTTTATTTTTAGTAAGTACCTAATGGTTATTTAGTAAGTAATGGTAATTGTTAGGTACAGTGAACTTTGTCAAAGAGCTTTTGCATTTGCTCTGACCATATTTGATCAAATCTGTAAAAAATCTAAGCGAGACCGCATGACAGAGGAAGTCATTTTCAATCCCAATCTTTATCTAAGCAACTTATACTAGAGTGCATTATGACTAGGATTTTGCGCCCAGCAGTGGGTATCCCACGGCTAGGCCTTCCTACAAAGGCTCCGAGGAAAACTTAACTTAATGATGATGATGTTGTCCACCTAGTTGAATTTCGGCCACGGTGCCGAATGGCACCGGTTGTGACTTCAACGAAGACAAGCCAATGTGTGCAGGACATATTATAGTGCACAAGTGTTCGCGTAAACATAGATGCACACTCTATTCCCTCACTCTGATAACACGATGGGACGACAGACCATTATAAAGATGAAAACTCAAGACCAACTCGTTTAAGGCAACTTACATTCAAGGCAGTGTAAATCCTAAGCAAGCTATCTTCTCAACGCCCCCATTACAGCTTTATCGCGGCGAAATCCTTAACGTCCCGCTATTTAGGGGTTATTCCACGAAATATCACGAAGGAATTATACTAAGCACTTTTGTAAAGATTTTTTATGTTCGTGAACTTTTGCCTTGGTCGTAGTCCTATAACTATGTATGTTTTTCATATATCAAGATCTAATTGTTAGTTATATCAAATATATAATAAAACAATATAATAGTTAGTTATATCAAAACCCCATCACTAGACACTTCTTCTACTATAAAAACTTTCGTAGTTTGACGAATTCATTATGAATGTAAGCGGGTTAACAACGAATCTAGTTTGTGTTGGTTTAACACCAACGTTTCTTCCAACACAAACTACGTTCGTAGTTAACCCGCTTACATTCACAATAAACACTTCTTCTTTGTGGGTGCTCTAACTGGGAATAAATTGGTGCCCTAAACATGGTGTCGTTAAAATTGTTGCCAGAATAGGAATAATTCAACTTTTGAGCTTTTTATTCGATTTTAGTTTAAAAGTTTCGGTTATTATTTAGGTAATCGGTGCTTAGAATAGAAATCTAGTTAGTGTCTCGTCGGCTTAGAACGCGTTAAAAAACTTATCTCCTTTTCCAGAATACCCACTGTCTACCACTCTGTCAAATTTCATTATAATCCGTTCAGCCATTTAGGCGTGAAAAGTTAACAGGGAGACAAACAGAATTACTTACGCTTTCATAATATTAGTATGGAAGTATGGATTTATTATACGTATTTATTATACGTAGGCAGGATGAGAAATATTTAGGCTGAAAACAATTTCGAAGTAACACAAAATACTTTTTATTTTTCGATATACTTTCCTGGAAGCTCTACAAAATAAATAAAATAGAGATGGTTTATTCATTAAAATTACATCTAGCTTATAATTATTTTAAATCTAATAAGTACCTACTAACTTAGACACTTGATAGATACAACGCAAAGAACACCTTTGAAATAAGGTTATACAAAGAAAGTACTCAGGTGACGTGATAATGATGAAAATGTTAAGGACTCATTTACTCAATCCATACTCTAAAGCCATTATGCCATCCTTATAATGGTCCTCGAGGTCTAAAAAATTGCCGTCAACAGCCGATATGACGTCCTCATCTGTTTAATTTTTTCTCCCCAGAAACAATTTCAGTTTATGGAACAGGTGAAAGGTCAGACGGTGCCAGATCTGGCGAACAAAGTGGGTGCGGTAGCAAATCGTCGTGCAATTCGTTGTTTTTTGCCTTAGCGGTGACACAAGTGTGAACATGAGCATTTTCTTGGTGAAGGATGCTATTCACTGCAATCTTTTTAAGTTAATGAAAATAATGTTTTTTACGAGTACATCCAGACTAATATTATAAATGCAAAAAAAAACTCTATCTGTCAGTTACTTATTCACGCCTAAGAGGCTGAACGGATTTAAGTTAATAGTTTCCCGGGAATGGACATGGGCTTCTTGATGCGCGTGCGTAGCCGCGGGCAGCAGCTAGTAATATTATAAAGCCGAAAGTTTGTGAAATGTAAATTTTATTTTGTTACCTACGATCTCCAAAACTACTGAACAGATCAAGATGAAATTTGGCATTTAGAACATAGCCTAACTTAGATATTATACAGAAAATACGCGTGTGAAACCGTGAGCAGAAGCTAGTATTAAATATATGAAAAAAAAACTTTTAAGGCTAAATTACACAAGCTCTATTAGCTTGAGGCCAGGTATTCCTGCAGCAGTAGGCGTAAGGGAAAACGCGCGCCTGCCAAGCCGCCGCGCTCGTGTTTTTTGTAGTTATTTAAACATGGCGATTAAGAAAATCATTTTATCAAGTCAAACTCTGCGAATTTGTTTAGAAATATTAAGTGTCCCTAATTGAGTACAAAACAAGTGTGATATGAGTAGTTCATTAGATCTTGTAACTGAATGCGACTTTGACTAGACTAGATCCATAAGTAATATATAGCTTTTTTTCAAAATTTTAAACGCTATTTTCTAAGTGTCAGATTATTTTAAAAATCATAAAAATGCGGTCTCTGCTGTCCTAAGATTACCCTGAAAAAATGAAGGTTGTAATGGATGAACCGATTTAGATCTTAAAATTGATTTTCCGTACAGCCAAAACGTGGGTTTTGGGACTCACTTCACCTCAAGTGAGTACATTGTAGCTAAGCTCAGCATAAATACTGAATAGAATCGATGCTGCCGCTGTATTTGGAACAAAGTTGATACTGCGCTTGTCACGTTGTGGCAGCGGCCCCTACCACAGCCAATCTAAATGCAAACAGTCTGGTAACGCCAAATAGCTTTTCTGCGTTACTTGTGCCAAAGGCTGGAAGAATGCCGGCTGTGGGGTTCAAGAGGGGTTGGTAGGAGTCAGCCGTTTTTGTGGAGGGAATCGCACATACCTTGATTTTCCGGGACTTCCTCCAATTTGACACAAGCGATACTCGCTGCGCGTGCGCAGCACACTTTAGCAGTGGCAAGAACACATCGGGATGCTTCTAGATAGCGGGATGCAAATTCGGAAATGCGGAGTGACACCGAGCGATTTGTTTTCACACGAGACAACGTCCATCTTGCATAATTTGCAGCGGTAGGTCGCGGGGAGTGTATGCATCTCACTCACTCGTTGCGGTTTTATGTGCGAGGGAACAGGACGGGATATATACTAGGAATAAAGATTTGATTTGCTGCAAATAACGTTTCAACTTACGCAGAGTAATAGATAAGTCTAAACGTCGAATATGCGCGCAACCACAGTCGTTCTAGAAATGAAATGATATTTTTCATTCCCCAATCTCGGAAAGAGTATTTTTGCTCTTCGATATCTGAGTGCAAAAGCCGTTCTAATCCGCTAGAGGATAAAGTAAATTGAATTAAGAACATCGTGTGCACTACCTTTGTGAATTCAAAACATCATTTAACCTATTTACTTCTACCTCCATGGTGCCGAATTCACCATACAACCTTATTTAATTTGTTAAAAACTCAGAGTCGGAACCTTCTTGGTATACTTTTTATTTAATTTGATTTGCGCGCGCAATTTTCTTTTTTTGCATTGATTCATTTCCTCGCTGAGGTGGGATGAAAAGTTAGGTACATACGTGTTGCACTCGAGTGCAAAGATTTTTTACCTCGTGCTCTTCTGATTTTTTATTTTTCTAAATTTCAATTTTAGGATCCTTCGCTTGCTAGGTCATCAAAATTGAGTTCGCGGTTAAAAAGCAACTTTGCACTCGTGTATAACAAATAACTATTATCGGTTCAACATTGTGGTTCGCCTTAAAAATAAATGTTAAATTATTAATAGCGCTGAGACAGCAGCGAGTTTTTACTCTATGTAATAGCATTTCTTCACAAACTTGCATTAAAATCTGAAAAATTGCCTACAAAAAAGCTTTGTTTGAACTTTCTACAAACATGACTCTCAGCTTTGTTTGCCAACATTTTGCCAAATAAATAAAACAAGTTTTGAGAAAGGCGAGAATAACTTTCATAAAAAGTTTGATGTAAGCACAAGGTGTTGTTTTTTCGCAAAACTTTTCGATGTTCAGAACCCCTTTGCCTGTACACATTTGGGTCCATAAACAAAAACTTTGAATGGTTATAGGCACACGGAATATCTTTTCGTTTTGATGTCGGGTTATGGTTTACCCTTAGTTTTACCTCGTCTTACTTTTTAACTCCTGACGCAAGAAGAGAGGGGTGTTATAAGTTTGACGTGTCTGTCTGTGTGTGTTGTTGTCTGAGGTATCGTAGCTCCCAAACGGATGAACCGATTTTCGTTTAGTTTTTTTTTGTGTCATAGATAATTTTATTTCGAGTGTTTTTAGCTATATAGAATAATTAGATAAAAAAGTAATTACTAGAGATGCTGTAAAATGGCATCGATACTTTAACACAATCACCAGGAGGAAAATAATATGTAGTAATGGAACTACTCAAAAAATATTAAACCTCTCTTGTGCAGTGTAAAATATGCAATATAGAGCTGGCAAGCTCAGGCATTGCCAAAAATAATAAAATCTGCAGTAACAGCATGTTGGCACAATCACAAAAAAGCCTTTAGATGTTCAGTTATCAAAGAATATCCTGCAAAAAAATCTAGAAACGTTCGCTAAGTTGAATTGTAAAATAATGTTGGCAAGTATCTACTACTTTTCAAAGTGCCAGAAGAATTTCTTTGACAGGGTCGAGCGGAAATGCTCCGCAAATAACTGGGAGAGGCGACTCGGTGACTTTGTTGTGAAAGGTCGAGTATCGTATTGAACAAGATCCGCCGCCTTATTCAGTAAGGATCGCTAGTCGTAATTGTAACTGGTTTCTGTTATTTAAAGAATACTAGAATATTCATGTCTAATATTGGTTTAATAAGAACCTAGCTGTATGGTACCGGCTTGGAATTTGCACCACGCCATCTCTTCCCGCGGGTGTCGTAAGAGGCGACTAAGGGATATGAACCGGGAGCGGGCACTGCAGATCAATTCTATCACCGAACTGCGATCCCCAACCCGCATGCCCAGCGTGGGGATTATGGGCATTACCCCCTATGAGATGACAGTCAATAAGGCGCTTTTCAGGGGAAGCCTGCGTCCAGCAGTGGACCATTATAGACTGTCGAGGAAGAACCTAGTATAGGCATTAACCGTAATTTTTCAAAAATTTATGAAACTATAAATATGAAACGACAACTATTTTGGATAGTTCTAAACTATACTTAGCAAGAATGACGAACTGCGTATGGATTCTTGACGAACCGCTTAATAGACGAATCGTTTATTGGGTGAAACGCGTTTAAATTGTAATTGGAAGAATCACGTTCTGGACAAACTGCTAAGAAATCTATTAATTGTTTAAGAAACTTTCCTGCGTCTCTGGTCACAGGTCACACACTCAAGAAAAGTGGTGATGCAGTGTCCCAAACTCGTCAACCCATGACTAAGGCATTTAATTTCATCAGCTACCATGTCCTTTGAACCACACAAAGAGCTTACTTCTGTAATTTGTGCTTCTGAGCTCGAGTGACAAGAAAGCCCTCATGCACAGAACAATTTGATACCATGTTTGAGCCTAAGGCTGCAGAGATGTGCTACGTTGCTATGTTTCCAGCCAACCAATAAGATCGCTCCAATATCGCGTAATTTTCATAGCTGACAATAATGACGCGATAATGCAGTGATCCTATAGGTCGGCTGGAAACATAGCAACGTAGCACATCTATGGTGGAAAGGCAGCAATGCCTGTTATAATTACCATGGCAAGACAGACCATGACAAGAGAAAATGAGAAGTTGCTCTCAAGTAACAAGTCATGCATAAGCAAGCCGTTCACACAAGTAGAAATAGCAGCCTGAATAAACTTACACACCCAACTCGGATATCAGCTAGCTCACTTTTTATACGACTACAGACTAGCATTAGAAGGAAATAGAAAAAGAATAAGTAATCCATACTAGTATTATACATTCGAAAGTAACTCTGTCTGATAAACACCTAAACGGCATACCTCAACCTCAACAGCCCGTATTGGTCCACTGCTGGACGCAGGCCTCCCCCTGATAAGCACCTTGTTCGCTTTTATCTCATGGGGGTAATGCCAATAATCCCCACGCCAGCCATGCGGGTTGGGGATCGCGGTTCGGTGGCAGAATTGCTCTGCAGAGGGCGCTGCTGCCCGCCCCCGGTGGATATCCCTTAGTCGCCTCTTACGACACCCGCGGGAAGAGTTGGGGTGGTGCAATTTCTAAGCCGGCACCACACAGCAAAACGGTATAACGGATCCTATTAAGGCATGGTGATAGATGGTATCTAGGGGACAGCTATCTTTTTTCCCGGAAAAAAGCAAGGGAAGCCGCGGGCAGAAGCAAGTAACTCATAGATGAACTACCGGGTGTGGAACTGACCAAAGACGAGATTTCAATCTTGCAAACTATGCACTAATAGCAATTCTGATAAAATTATAAAATTGATTTTACTAACATTTTTTATCCTACTTTCTGTCGGTGGCGGGCACGTTGTAAGAATTGACCTCTCCAACTCAGCATGTGCATGTCGTAAGAGTCGACTAAGGGAAGATGCTAGAAGAATAGCAGCAGCTGCCTTCTGTGTATTTTTAATACCGCCATTGCGATCAGTCATCTGATTGCCAAGCGTGGCAATAGGGTTCCGTCAGTTAGATTATCAGAAGATATTGGACAGAAATTTTCTTCGTCAATCAACAAAAAAATTATAAAAAATAAAAGTCAAAGTCTGGGAGGGCTAGTGACGTCACACCTTGCTAAAAAGTGTCGCAAGGTGTGACGTCACGCAAAACTTTAACTGGTTATATCTTCATTAATTTCTGTTTATTTGACAAAAGAATAAATACGTGTTTAATATCTTCTACATATTAATGTAACTGGCGGACTAATTAGAATTTATTAGGACAGTAGCCTTTTATGACAAACCCCCGTTATGTGTGGACAGTGGACGTATGTATGTGTACCTACTGATGAGGAAGATACTTTCACGTTTTCTATAAAATTGATTAAGACTTAGTCAGCCGTTGTAATTCTACTATCCTGTTTCATCTTGGATGGAACACTTCTGTACGCAGTAGCTCAGTAGTGTAACTAGTAAGCACAATCTACCGATACATGCTTGGCTGCAGCAAAGTAACGAGCAACTCTTGTAGAAAGATTTACGGTAGAAATAGCATGCATCAGTTTTTAAAATACTTGAGTAATATATTTCAAAAGTTTGCATGTGGTTTCCTGAATATCAAATATCAAAATAATATAAACAAATTAGAACTAGTATTATCAATTGTCACAATAGAGGTGAATGCAGACTGTTGCAAATAATCTACAGGTAACTCAACTGATCCATATCAATACCAGTCGGAAGCGTCCCAAAGACGCTGGCTCCATTACCTCGCTGTATGGCAATGCTGATGCGCTGCGCCAGATACTCACCAGCTGTCGGGTCACGCGTATTATTTATTTATACTGATATCAACCGAAAGTTTGTAGAATTTTAGGTCAGGATTCCTTATTTTCAGTCATTTTAATTGTTAAGAAATTACAGTAAGAGTGCATTTTGTTTTTTCTCTGCTGCTTGTTCTTGTATTTTTTTCGGGACCACCTTGCTCGCATTCCCCAGAATGTGAGTAGATCTTGCGTGAAGACCATGGTTGGTACTGTGTTTTCTACTACAAATTAAACTGATATTATGAATGCGAAAGCTTGGATGGAAGGATGGAAACATGGATGTTTGTTACTTCTTCATGCCAAAACTACTATTCGTCTTGGGCTGAAATTTCATAGATTAGGTTTAGACCTGGAATATCATTTTTTCCCATTATTCAGTTCCCATGAGATAGAAATAGCCTTTTCATCCCATCTACTCGAAAAGAATGAATTGGTTCGCCTTTAAGTGCACCCAAAGGCGGTGTTTTCTATAAGAAACTTTTAGCGGGCAGTAATGAGTTTTTAATCCTTTTTTTGAGTGCGGCGCAATTATCTTTGCTGCGCTCTTTTTGAATTTGGAACATCTTAGTGTTCAGCGCCAAAGAAATATTGTTTGAATAAATACTGGCTGGTATGACGGCCCATACTCGCGCCGCCGGTATAAAATCTATAACAATCTCTATCATAATAAAACTGTAACAATAAATTTTCTAAATTGCGAAAATGTGTCAAATGTAAATATGAGTTTTTAGTTGTTTTATTATTAGATACTAAATCATTTCAATTTAGTTGTTACTCTATGTTTTATTAAATAATAATATTACAATGAAATATGAGGTGCCTTTTATTTTCTCATAGTGGATGATGAAAAGTAGAGTGTATCAATCGGGCGCAAAATATATTTTTGGCTCAGGCGACGTTCTTTGAATCCCTCGCTACGCTCGGGATTCTACTAAAGAGTCCCTCGCTACGCTCTGTATTCAAAAAAAGGTTCTCGCCATAAAAATATTATTTTGCTCCGGCATGATACAATTTACTAATAAACGTTTCCATAGACACAACGCGTGCCGAAGCCGCGGACTTTCAGCCCGTGCAAGTAGTTGTTAAATTTCCGTATTCCCAGGTCAACAATACTTAGATAAAGATATCCGAGAGAGTTCAGATTCTTCCAAATCCAGCTAATTTCTCGACCGGCATAGTTCTACAGTATACAGATTGCCTATTCTGTGGTCTAACTGTTTGCTCTCACCACGACCCTCCATTAAGCTTATTGCACCATCGCTGGCAGAGTGAATTTCTAATTACGCCAAGAATTCAGCCCACGTAGAGTGGTACGGATAATACGTCGTAGGTTATACCCATGTAGGTCGCACGCTTGACCTACCTCATATGTTATTATTAATGCACACGGTTACACTTGGAGACTGTGTTTGTCTTAATATACTTACTGAGAAAATGGTTTTGTGTCTGACTTTGAAGTAACGTAAGGTTTTTGTTATAATTGTGCGTAAACCCTCATACTCTGGGTACACTGAAAAAAATAAGTCCAACTAAGACGCATTTTATCTTAGTTGGCGTTAAAATAGTTGGAATGATAAATATTTAATTCATTACAAACAAGAATGCATGGTAGCTACAACATATCGAATTTGTTTAAAACAAAAAATAGGCACATCATTGACAATGCTCTAAGTCGAAATAAATATTCACTTTGTCATATTAAACATTTATTTGCACAGGGTTAGAAAACAACTTTGTTGCATTTAATCTCTGAATTAAATTGAATAACTACACTTTATAAGGCCATTTCATTACTTGGTAGAAGGAGCTATTACGATTTAACTAAGTTCTCATAGTCACAGAAGACAAGATCTTATCAGGGTCATATGGATTCATGTGCCTGATCACATTAGACAAGATCTTAATCAATATAAACCATTTTTTTTCAGTGTAATTTTTGAGAAATCAAATAATATCCCAAAAAGAACGAAGGGAAGGATGCGGGTTCAAGTCCCGTCGAAAACGAAAATTTTTGGGAAATTATTTGATTTGAAGTAAATGTTAGCTGAGACAGCAGCGAGTTTTTACTTAATGCATATTAATTATTAAATAAATAAAATACATAATGTTGGACAATTCACACAGCATTATCTTATTATACATAGAAAACACCCAGACCAACGGAACAAATTTCTGCAGATCGTACACAAATTTGTTCCGAGGCGGGAATCGAACCCGCAACCTCCTGCGTTGAAGGCGGACCTTCACCCGCTGCGCCTCGGAGGTCGTCGATATTAGAATATTCTATAAGTTTTTTCGCATTTTATTATTTTTCTTTTTATTATTAATATTTCATTTCATTTTATGAGCGTGATGTGATGGTACATGTTACGGCCTCGAGAGACTCAAAAGGTTTCAGTCATCTCAGAAGGTATCAAATATTCACTGACCGTTCTAAGTGTACCGACGACGGAACCCGAATATTGTAACTATATTATAGACAGAAAATACAAGATGGAACTTAAGGCCAGGTAGTCCTGCAGCAGTAGGCGTAAGGGAAAACGCGCGCCTGCCAAGCCGCCGCGCTCGTGTTTTTTGTAGTTATTTAAACTTGGTGATTAAGAAAATCATTTAATAAGTCAAACTCTGCGAATTTGTTTAGAAATATTAAGTGTCCTTAGTTGAGTACAAAAAAGTGTGATATCAGAAGTTCGCTAGGCATAGTTTTGAACAACGTTAGAAAAAGGGGTAATTTCGGGATTTTTTTCTATCGAGTGAAATTCATTAGATCTTGTAACTGAATGCGACTTTGACTAGACTAGATCCTTTCTTTTTTTCACAATTTTAAACACTATTTTCTAAGTCTCAGATGATTTTAAAAATCACAAAAATGCGGCCTCTCCTGGTCTACCAAGCCTTAAGTGCTTCTGTAGAAAATAATTATACCATGAAGTTTCATTTCATTCGACCCGAGACTCAGCGTCGTTCCAGGTTTTCTTTTCCCAGCAAGCACTTTTGCATATTAATATAAAAATAGTTGGTAAAAATAATAGTTGCTTGCATAATTTTGTTAAAAGCTGCAACCAGCTGAAACCAGCGGACCAAAACCAACTCAACAGCTGACCCGTAAGAAGTCTGAGCGTTCAAACCGTTTTTGTGTTTCATAATTGCAACTTTCTTATTGATCATAACTAATTAGTTTTAACGTTTATATTCTTTGACGACGAAAATAAATTGGTGTGAATTGTAAGCAATGATTTACCAGAAATAAAAATAAACTGCGTGTGCTCATGTGGTACCGTAAAACGGGGCGTATAGAGACTTAAGGGTGAATAGAAATGGACGAAATACTGCAGAAAGACATTACCTGACTGGTAGCAGTGGAAGTATCCTTAGTCCTTGACTGTTCACCTTCTGTGTCAGTCAATCTGACCTCTTGAAAAGGATGTTTTGCTCCAGTATTTCGTCCGTTTCTATTCACCCTTAAGTCTCTATTCACCGTGTTTTACCCGGTAATGTCGCAGGCTCAACGCGCGCTCGTGCGTAGTGCTCGAAGGGAGGCGGACGCGCGAGTCTAGAACTGCACTCACCCTGATGATGTTCCTCGTTATGGATGAACTGTTGGTCTTCATCCAACACAACTAAGGTTCGTTGTTAACCCGCTTACTTACGTAATTAAATGGTAAGGTAAGTATCCCTTTTCTCATAGGTGGATGGAAAGAGGCTGATTATGGTGATAATGATGAAGGTATTAGTCAATTTAACAAGAACAAAATTTAAATTTTTAAAAATTGCCGACATATTTTTATGAAACATGACTAAGAACACTCGGGATAAAATCATCTATGACACAAAAAAAACTAAACGAAAATCGGTTCATCCTTTTGGGAGCTACGACACCACAGACAGATACACATATACACAGACAGACACGTTAAACTTATAACACCCTCTCTTTTTGCGTCGGGGGTTAAAAAGAACAATACCAGAATGTTTCAGCCGTAATGTTGAACACACTTTAAGGTAATCTGTGAAAGTCCTCAGTGCTGTGCGGTGTTTGTACAGCAAACTAAACATTGCAACGGGGACGCTGACTAAGCGGTTACTAACTGAAGTGAATTGGTTACTGCATACACTTTCTTCGACAATATTAGTTTAGTTTATATTTTCAAGGGTCTGTTACATTACAATGTATGGCATTAATACAACAATCTGCAACTGGAACAACTAAGAAAACAGTTGACTACAACTGAACTATAGATACTTAATAAGTTTTAATATTTTAAAAAACCTTTTAAAAAACAAGTTTTTAATGCATTGTCATCCAAACTAAACGTGTACACAAAATTTCAGCTCAATCGGTTGAAGATAATCTTCAAAATTGAGTTGCAAGATTGTACCCGTACATTTCTCAATCTGCGTAGCACCTCTACGGCGTAGAGGGTCTACGAAGCCATTATTGCTAAATCAAAAACATGTTACTCGTAGCCAAACTATTTTGCGCCTAGCTTCGTAGACCCTCTACGCCGTAGAGGTGCTTCGCACATTGAGAAACAGTTGATAATTGTTTTTACTTGTTTTTGTTGGTTAAATCGTTATAATTTTCTGCGCATATAAGCAGAATGCAGCAAAGTATACCCAGATACAAAGTTTTCAATATTCTAATGGTCCGCCCACAGGCGGTGTCACAGTGTGTCACCCCAAAGGACCTTTTGATGACTCTTCCATGTGGTCCATGTGGACACATTAGACCACTTTTGAAATAGTTTTCTAAAAGCAAGCGAATGACTAGCAGTATACCACCGAACTTCGATTTCCAAACCGCATGTCCAGCGTGGGGATTATGGGCAATACCCCCCACGAGATAAAAGCTATGCCAAAACTCCGTCCAGCAGTGGACAAGCATTGTTGAGGTTTAGGTTGGGAATAGTTAAAAATTTTAATACAATAAACGCTAAAAATTAAAGACAAAGCTTCTAATAGTCCGATTTTCATAGAATCTGTCTTTAGTGTTCGTATTAAATCGAACCTAACCCTACTTAGCAATATAAGTATCGGCTCAGTGTTCCGCATCCCGTAGGTCAGCCGGCAGCTGTGCTAGCTAATTGCTTACATGTCGTCCTAATTAAACTATTTCTACTCAGATTATCCTGGCAAGCGGGAATCTCAAGGGGATACTTGAAACAATTGCTACTTGGCAAGCGCAATTGTACAACTGGTACAGGCAAGGGGACTTTATGGGTTAAATTTAAAGTAAAACTATACATATGTATGTAAAAGGATATGTTGGATAAAATTCTGATTGGAAGAAGGAATAGAATAGAAGAAACGAGATGCTTTTAAGAAAATGGTGCGCACGCTTTTTCTTAAGGTGTTATACAAATAGTTTAGTTTACACAATATGTTTCTCGTTAGTAATTGATACTATGCTTTAGTAGGGCTTTTTTAATTTTGGGATATAATAATAAGTAAAATATAATTACAATTAAGTATTTTTAAAAAATAATTAGAGTGTTCTATGGGTACCTGCAAAACTTTTATTAGCACGCCAACCACCTGTAAAAACATGTGTTTTTGGTCGGTAGGTAGAAAATACCTCGGCATTAAGTCCACCCTTTGTACCTTAGTCCAATAAAGATTTAAAATAAATAAATAGAATAGCATTTGGAGTCGAGACCCTAGATCCGTGGGGTACCGAGGCTCTTCGGATTGTTAAAAAATTATCTGAGCATCTGGTCGAAGTGACACGTGACCCGAGAGCTGGTCAGTATCTGGCACAGCGCATCAGCATTGACATACAGCGGGGCAATGCAGCCGGTGTCTTGGGGATGCTTCCGACTGGTATGGATCAGTTGAGCTACCTGTAGATTGTTTGCAGTTAGCTCAATTGTTTCAATTGTAAATACTAATTCAAATTTATATATTTTATTTATTTCAACATACAAAACATGCAAAACATACAAAACCAAACAAAGAACAAGGTGGTTTATGCTACATTGAACAAATGTTGGGCGTCGAATCAAGTTTTGGAAGGTAAAACATATTGTTGTACCCAACAGGGTATAAAGTATTCTAAAATTGCTAAATTAAATGAAATGCTAAATGAAGCTTGTATTATAACACCCTCATAACATTAAAGAAATCAATAAAAGGTTGAATAAGAATACTGAAGTGAAGTAAGATTATGGCTGAATCATCACAATTCATGATGATAGTTTACAGTCTGTCATAGTGAGTGAATATGACTCGTTTAGATCAAGGTGGTTTATGCTACATTGAACAAATGTTGGGCGTCAAATCAAGTTTTGAATCAAGCTTGACCAAGTCAAATCTGACCACTAGTACTATGTACCTTTTCAGACGTTCCGGTTGCCGGGTAGCCGGTGCTGGGTAGCCGGTACCATACCCGACGGTAAATTGTACCCGCCGGGTACCCGGCAACCGGACCACTGTATTACGGAATACCGGAAGTCAAAATACCGGAGAACGATGTATAGAAAGTACACGAAACCGCAAATCGAAATACCTAAAGCACACGAGGCCGCATAACGAAATACCGAAAGCGCACATCACCGAAAAACTGTAGACCGGATGAACACAGTCTCGTATGCACGCTATACCGAAAGATCAGGAAATCGGCAATTCACAAGACATAAGAAAAGGCTAATAGGGTGTGAGATGATTAGAAAAAATTAAATAATGTTATGATGCAGTACTAAACGTAAAAATACACTCAGATTGATTCTTACATTTCCGATTAATTACTTCTCGATACCGCATAGCGAGTCAGCAGACTCGAATAACCTTTAAATAGATTTCCGGCTAAGTAATTGGTTCAAACTTCATCGTACCCCAAGGGAATCGGGCCGGCGGCATAGAAAACTAGCAGATAATCGATGATAGAGAGGTTTTATTACTCTTTTAGAAAGCATCTATCAAACTCGACTTTGTAATATAGGTATCTAATTTTGGTAAGGGAATTCGACTTACGT
Organism: Eupithecia subumbrata; assembly: GCA_949316285.1. Taxonomy (NCBI): domain Eukaryota; kingdom Metazoa; phylum Arthropoda; class Insecta; order Lepidoptera; family Geometridae; genus Eupithecia; species Eupithecia subumbrata. The sequence continues at coordinate 12,601,506 of OX438632.1, read as the reverse complement.
TGACCCAAGATTCGAATTTTAGCGGTTTTTATTTTTTATATATATAGACTTTAATTTAACCGCAATCTCAACTGACCGAAAGCGAAGATGTGGCCGACGGTGTAACATGAAAGTCTAGAAGATACCTATTCACTCTTGTCTTGAAGAGACCCAGTTTGTAATTGGTCGGAAAAACAGAAGCGCGTTCCATTCCTTAGTGGTGCGGATAATGAAAATGGAGGAAAACCGCTTAGTGCGAGTGGAGGGTATACAAACCAAGTAGGGATGGAATAAAATTGCGGAATGCACACATCAATGTCAACCATTTTCCCGGAACCTATGATTAAAGTACAGTAACGTCGATTCCATGGCTTTTTGGAGCATTGGGAAATATTTTGATTACATAATAATCATTTAACAAACATTCGTCTTTATTGAGAAAAAAAATTACAATCAAATAATAGAAACAAAACTGGAATCAAATAATAATCATTTGATATTTATCCCAAAATATTTACCTTTTACCAAATGCTTTAAAAATAAGACCGATGAAACGAAATTCATTTATCTTGGCCTCATGAAAATTGGTTTACAAATTGCGGCAAACGATTTTTCTCTTTGTTTTATTGAATTCCTTGTAGAACGTAGAAAAAAATCAAAACTACAAAAAATTTGAATCTCACGAGCAAGTTTGTATTGAAGAAAGTTTTACAGTGTATTGTTTTATTGTAACTATTTTCAGGTCACGGCAAGCCAAGAAGCTTGTGTAGGCAGGCTCAAAGTTCTCACAATCGTTGTTTTCTGTGGAAATTAGGGCGACTGACTAGCCTTCACACAGTCACTGTGACAGACAGTCACACTGAATAAAATGTCTAAGAATAATTATATAATGTTAGACAATTCACACAGCAATATCTAGCTCCAAGCTAAGCAAAGCTTGTGTTATGGGTACTAGATAACTGATATACTGAACTGTCTGAAATTCCATAGAGTTTTTCCTCCCGGTTTCCTATAGGCCTGCAAAGACATACTTTCCATTCTATAAATGGAAAAGGAATAGGTAACTTTCCGAGCAGGTGTAGTATAAATATTTTTTTAAATTACACATAGAAAACATCCAGAACACCCTGAACTAATATCTGTAGATCTAAAGTTTTTGTTTTTTATAGTGCGTGAGACACACACTGGCTAATTTCTAAGAAATCAAATAGTATTGCAAAATTTTTGCGATATTATTTGATTTCTTAGAAATCTGTAGATCTTACAAATATTTGTCCCCAGGCGGGAATCGAACCCGCAACTTCCTACGTCGCAGGCGGACCTTTGCCCGCCGCGCCACGGAGATCGTCTAGAATAAAAATTCCTAACCCTACCCTGTTAAGGTTAGTAATTTTTATACCTAACCATCACACAGTATACAATTTTTCACACTAGTGCTTCACACCGTACCCTGCTTTGTCTCTAGTGACGGTAAGGAAGAAAATTTCCGCTTCGTAGGTGACACTACAATAGTATTTGGCATATTTTCAGGAGCACTCATCAAAACACACTATCCAATGCTCACGGGACTGCGGTATTTAAACATGAGGTCGTGTATTTGTATTGTATTGGTTATTGGTGAGGTATTGGTTGCGCGTACAAACAACATTCCGAACAACTGTCGAACGTCAAGCTCCGAAACAAATGAATTAATCCATCACACTGGTCGAGTAATTGGATGCAGTGGGGAGATGGAAGAGTAATTAATAATACAATTTGATGCGTTCTGTTTTCCATGATAAACGACTTCTGAGGCGTAGTGGCTGGTGGTTTAGGATTCAGGAAGCTATGACTTCGATTCCAGCTACGGCACAAATTCTTGCACGTTATAATTTAGTAATAATTAAGTGAATTCTCGTTATGGATCTTTGTATTTTTATGTGTAGAGTTAGATACATATGTAATTATGAAAATATTTTTCGTTTTCATGAGACTAAATTAGTTGACGTAACGGTAAAGTGCCTTTTCTGGTTCCTTTAAAAGCGTGTGACATTTTTAGGTAGACAGTTTGCATAAAACGTTTTCGCTGTGGGAACTCACTGCGCGACAATCAACAAAAACATTTATACAGTTTTCTGCTTTTTGTAGAAATAAACAAAAGCATTGAAATATTGATGAAAAACAACCTGCCAGTTCGGAATTCGTAATGCTGCATATTGTAGTGTGTGGTGTGATAGAAAATAGTGATACTCATTGCAAAATGTCCTTAGAGGCATTTAGCATCTAATTAGAAAGACCAAGAAGCAAATGGTTCGCAAAGAAAATCGTCAGTAACGTAAAATATTTTTTTATTCTTATTTATTCAGGGGACTTTAAGTCATTGGTGGCTATGTCAGTCCCGTATTTTAACAAACTAACTACCTACTACTTAAAACTAAATTATATCTAAAAAATACATTTATACAAAATACTATTGAAGTTGGTGTCTTCAATCTGCCTTCTATAGAGTGAAGTGACTAAATCAAAAAAGTCTGTCAAAAATAAAAAATTTTTCCTGAAATAAAAGATTTTTATTATTATTATTATTGTTATTATTAAAAAGTTGTTTGGTTCACTGGTCATAAAAATGAGGGGTTAATTTTGTTCGAAAAGCAGTTTTTTAAAAAAATCTGCAGTATACTGCATTATAAACTTTGGCACGACACGAATGGCAGTCTAAAAAAGTCTACAAAAGTCTGCAGAGCGAGTGCTTAATCACTGACGTAAATTATGTGATGGAAGGCGTCAGCCTATTTAAGTTAGCTTGCTACCTAAAAAATCAACACATTCATGGCCCAAGGCGCGGGCTAGGCTGGGCAGTGAATGCGTCAAATTATGTTATGTGGTGTAATTTTCAAAAAGCGCTATATCATCTTCTCCACAATAAAAGTGAGGGATATTATTAATTGCATATCAAATTAAATAATCACCTATCAATTTCTGCACAGCAAATTATACTTGACTGCACAGCAATATTTAGCAGTGCAATCAGTAATTTTTTGATTTGCGTTTAAATACCACCAAAAACTAAAAGGCAGTTTGCTCTTATATCAACGCTTCTAACTCTCACTTATCTAGGCATTTCGCAATACCCGAGCTGTTAATTTGAGTACTCCATTTAGAATGAACAGCTTATAGCTCGAACTTCCATTAAGCATCACATTATTACGCCTACTACACACAACTCGCGTCATAGCAACCTACACACACACGTTAGACCTTAAACACAAGCTTCCTGCCCGCGGCTTCGCACGTGCTATTTCCGGTTTTATGTCCATAAATTAACGTTCTACATGTTCACCCAATTTCGTACTAATCGGTTCAGTATCTTTTTAAATAATTGGTAAAAAAAATTACTCACTAACTTTGATTTGTTGGTCAGAGATGCGAAGTTGCTCTTTTTGCTCCCCATGGTGGCCAAAAAGAGCAATTTCGCATTTCTGCCTATACAAAATAAAACTTTTACAGTGGTATTAAAAATAAGCTTATAAATGATAGGTAACTGCCATAGGTAACCAACTGCAAAATAGATTTTTGAAAATTCCTTCGTTTAACATTATAATAAGATAAAATAGGTGGTGGCGCTGATTTGGGTCTGGTATGTGCCTTAAAGGATGAAAGCTAATTAAAAAAGAGTAAAGTAAGTTTGCCGAAAAACTTTCATTCAATCAATCATAGGCCTTGTTCCGTCTCTAGAGACGATAGTTAATGCCTGTGGTTTGGTTGTGTTTGATACTTTTTTTAAATAAAATCGGGGAAGTTCCCTTTCAAGATGAAAAAATAACAAGATATATTTTTACAAAGAGAATTCTTTATAACATTTTGCACGGCTCTTATCGTAACCTAGTCACAATCTTGATCTAAAAATAACATTTTCTTAACCAACGGAGTCTTGTCTTTGGCCGGTTATAACAACGTTTCATATAAGGTTGATGCCTGGAAGACTTGGTCCTTTGTAGTTGTAGATAAAATCGAGACTATTTTACTAAAATTATAAATAAACAAATATATAATGTCGGAAAATTCACACAGCATTATCTAGCTCCAAGCTAAGCAGAGCTTCTGTTATGGGTACTTACTAGAAAACTGAAATACTTAATAGAATACCTTTTCTAAGTGTACATTTATTGTATTTATGGAAATAAAGAGTTTGTGTTTTGAATACACAACATAGATTAATATTTTTTATTATATAAAGAAAACACCCAGAACACCCTGAACAAATATCTTCAGATCGTACACACATTTGTCCCGAGGCGGGAATTCGAACCCGCAACTTCCTGTGTCGCAGGCAGACCTTCGCCCGCCGCGCCACAGAGGTCGTATAACATCAAAATTATTCCGTGCGTAGGTTAGATACCTAATATACATAAATATAATTTTGATGCTTGTCTTTTTTGCACACAGAAGGTATACCTTTGCAAAACAGAATAACTTAAATAAAACTAGAGAGATAATGGCAGAGGCGTTCTCTTCTAGCAAACTTTATTGGAAAGAGAGCTAAAAAGTTGTTGGTCTCAAATACGGAATACCAAAAAAGCAAAAAACAAACGCAAACTTGGTATGCATTTACAGAAACGAACATTTCTTATCAAGGAGCCTCATAACCTTTTAAAATGTTTTTACGTTTCCAACTGTCATGATTATGTCGTTGAATAACCTGAATTGGAGTTTCCTTACCGCTTGGTTTAATCTCTTTTTCTCGATATATGGACTTGTGTATTTAAAAATGTGCTATGTCTGAAATAAATGATTATTATTATTATTAATAAAACCTAAAACCTCCGAAAACGATTAGATTACGTTTGAAAATGTGCTAAGTCTCGTACATATTCGGTACAAACCAGGTAAAAAGCAAATTCATATTAATAAAAAAAATTAAAGCTTAATATAATTATATTCATCTAATTTAATTAAAGACGTTGAGGGTTATTGTGGCGGGCGAAGGTCCGCCTGCAACGCAAGAGGTAGAGATAGGTAGGGTTCGATTCCCGCCTTGGGTCAAATATTTGTTCTGGGTGTTCTGGGTATTTTCTACTTATGTTCAAAAATTTTTATTTATTCTATGAAGTAGTCATCAGTCTTCTAATACCCATAAAATAACCTCTGCTTTGCTTAGGGCTAGATGATGCTGTGTGATATGTCCGGATTTTTTATTTATTTATTTATGGTATTGTATTTATAGACTATTATTTAACATAAAAATGTTTAGTATTCAAATTTACCCGTCTGTAATTAAAAAAAAAAATCTTTTACTAGTTTATGCCTGCGGCTTCGTACGCGTTGTTTCTATAAACGTTTAAAGGTGATTTATCCCATGGGAACTGATTTATGGGATAAAAAGCCTAGCCTATGTTTGATTCCAGGATTAGAATTACCAGTATGCAAAATTTCAACCCGATTCGTTCTGTAGTTTTAGCGTGAAGGGTTAACAAACATCCATCCATCCATCTATACATCCATCCTAACTTTCCTATTTATTATATTACTGTGATTTGATTCAAAATATTTATATACAGGTATTTATAAGCTCAGCATAAGCTCAAAGTCGCTCAGCGAGCTATGAAGAGTGTTATGCTTGGAGTTTCTCAACGCGATAGGATCCGGAATACAGAAATCCGTAGAAGAACCAGAGTAACCGACATAGCTCTCAGAGTTAGCAGGCTGAAGTGGTAATGGGCAGGTCTTAAAGCTCGCAGAATTGATAACCGTTGGGGAGAAAAAGTTCTCGAGTGGAGACCGCGATGCAATGCGAAACGGAGTGTAGGAAGACCTCCCACTCGATGGACCGACGACATGGCAGCGGTCGCAGGAAGACGATAGATGGAGGCGTCTTAGGACCGTTGTTTGTGGCGTCGTTTGAGAGAGGCCTATGTTCAACAGTGGATGTATTAAAGATGCGCGACTGCGAATGATCTGGCTAGTCGAATGATCTACGATTACTAATTTACTCATTCGACTTGAATATTAGTAACATACTAATCTTCAAAGTCGAATGACAACTACTAATTAGTAATTATCGAGACGTCGAATAACGAATGGAGTTCGACTGCCCGATTCAGGCAGTCACCATTACCTACTAATCACGTTAGTTAGTCATCGCCAGAGGCGTCGAATAACGAATTGAGTTCGACTGCCCGACTCGAGCAGTTGCCATTACTAACCAATTAGTTACTAATTTGCCCTAGTCATTCGAATGGTTCGAATGATTTGTGAAGTCGAATAATTCGAATGAAATCATTCAAAGTCGCGCATCTTCAGGATGTATACTGATGATGATATATTGAGCTAAGAAGGTCTTAAATTGACAAAGGTTGTGTTCCTATCTACTAAATCAATGATATTCCTTTCAATATTTTTTAATCCTCCAATTACCCACTCACAATGAAATGAAGCGGGTAAAAAGTGAAATCTTTTCAAGGGAATTCTTTGTGAGGGATTTTTTGAGGCTTCAGAGAATGTTAACAAGGTAATTAACCCCGTGGGTCTAGTCAAGACTCAATAGGCTACACATAAAAAATTCTCAATAAACCAAAAAGTCGGTCTTTATTCAAGCTATTGTAGACTTTTTTATAAATTACCTATACAGGGTTATTGGAAATTGGAAATTATTAATGCTTTGAGGGGGTGATGAGGGAGGCCATTTCTAACTATTTTGACCCCATATTGTATCATGCAAAATTGAACCATTTTTAGATATTCGCATATTCGTAATTTTTTGGGAAAACCCAGTTTAACGTCTTCAATAATTAGTAAAAAAAGGCATCATCCAATTAAAATTTTAGTGGCTTAGATAGCCTAATTCTTAATAACCAATAACAAAATAGTATGAATCAGTATCCATATTTTTTCTTTACCCATAAACCAGTTCCCATGGGATAGAAATCACCTATAAACATTTATAGAAACAACGCGTGCGAAGCCGCGGGCATAAACTAGTCTTTATATATATAGTTATTTTTACCGGTCATCTTTTTCAAAATTCAGCCATAATATTTCAAAACGTCCCTTAATATCGCAATTAGTGCGCAAATGATTTCCAAACCATAAAACTCATTACGGTCTACAAAAGCTCTGGGCTATGTTTACGGTATGCAGCGGAAGCAGGGGTGAAAGCGGATTTTTGACAGTTTCTCGCACCCGCTTTCCACCGGAAGCGCAGCCTTATACAGGGTGGTTTTTTGGGAAGGGTGGTGATGGCCAAGTCCGAAACCACGAGAGTTAGAGAAATGTCGTGAAAGGAGTCATGCCCTCGATTTATAAGAATACAATAACGGCATATGTAGTTTTTTTTATCTATTACTTTTGAAGGAAATTGAGAGGTTTATAAGGTATAGGTACTTATAACTACGACATTTTTCAAGTTTGCCTACATCTTTTGTTATGTCTAGAGAAATCAATTATATAAACTTTATCCCATAGTCCCATAGTACTTTGTCTTACCTGTAACCCTGAATTTACAAAGTTATCTTCTACTACAACTTGTATTGTAAAATTCAGTGTTACCTCCGAGAATAACAGAAGGTTGGTAATTCAGGTGGCTAAAGCCGTTCTGAATATCTTGTGGCGTGACCCCAACCGCACACGTTCCCTATTGCACGCTAGGGAATCGCTGGCGAGACCTTACAGGAATCATAAATTATTTAGATGGTCATATGGAAATTAGATGTACCCACACTATGCTTACATTATGTTAGCAGAGCTACTGAAGCGTTTGAGGGCGTAAGCTCCTAACACAACACTACTAAAATAGGTAATCACTTTAGTACACACAATGAATCGATTTTTGTTGAAATGGTCAGATTACAAACAATTACTATAGTAGGGTAGGTGCGGCGGCAGATTTGGCCGAAGATCTCAAGAGGCGCAAATATGCAGGTCTCGACAGAGCGTACACATTTGCTCCTCTTGGAGTCGAGACCCTAGGTCCGTGGGGTACCGAGGCTCTTCGGGTTTTGGTAAAATTATCTGAGCGTCAGGTCGAAGCGACGCGTGACCCGAGAGCTGGTGAGTATCTGGCGCAGCGCATCAGCATTGCCATACAGCGGGGCAATACAGCCAGCGTCTTGGGGACGCGACGACTGGTATTGATATGTATCAGTTGAGCTACCTGTAGTCTGTCTGCAGTCAGCTCAATTGTTTCAATTGTAAATACTAGTTCTAATTTATTTCTATTATTTTATTGTAATTTTCTTTGTCAATAAAGGCTTCTGCCCTTATTACTATAGTTCGAATATGCGCTCTGTAGATAATAAAACGCTAAGGGAGGTATCGAGTAGGAATTAACATCAAATACTCAAGTCCGTAACCTCTAGGAGCCTCGATGTACATAAAACTTCTAAGTCAACGCAAACAAAAGTTACAGCCGATTATGTCCGAATATTTTGAAATTTCCAAGGGAATCACATGCACACAAAACTAGGGTACATCCCGTTGACCTAGAATCATCAAATTTGGCAAGAAGCAAGGTCTTAAAGCATAAATAAAGGACAAAATCTGAAAACTATACATTTTTAGTTTATCCAAAAAAAATATAGGTAGGTACTTTTGAATCTTGCCATGGACAAAAACCAAAAATATAGGGTACTTCCCGTTGACCTAGAATTATGATATTTGGCAAGACACAAGGTCTTACAATTATACGTAAACCTTAGTGCGCGACTCCGACTCGCACTTAACGTTTTATTATTTCCTTTTGAGGTACGGTACGGAAAACGGAATAAAAATTGCAAAATATAAAACACTTTTTTCTGCGATCTTCTTCAGTTTATTCTGTTTTATAAGTAACGATGTCTTCGCACGAGTTTATTTTGGGATGAAAGTAGCATATTATTTTATTATACATAATTTATATCATAAATATGCCTGAAAACTTAAAAAGATGTAGTTTCAGGCAAATGCGATGAGTGTTTCTCGCGTTGTTGTGCCCCGAACATCTTCGCAAACTCTTGTCTTGCTTTGTTATTTTAGTAGGATAACTCTACCAAGAGCTATAAATTTAGATAATATTTTAGATGAGTCATTACATACACCTATTTAAATATACCTCACCTCAACGCCTATACCTATTTTCCTCTGCTGGACAGAGACCTCCCCCTAATAAGCGCCTTATTGGCTTTTACCCCAAAGGTAATGCCCACAATCCCCACCCGCAGTTCAGTGGTAGAATTGTTCTGCTGGGATTGATTGGACTATACTATAACGCCTATAGAAAAAACATGATCATTCTAATCCATTCATAGGTACTTAAGTACTTACTGTAAAAGCCTTAAGGCAAAAGGGCCAATCATTTCCTTTTATGCCCTGTTTGTTCTCCGGCCTTTTCCGTTCTGATATTTTTTGGGTTCGGATCTAGATTAATTGGATTCGAACTGAATTGGGGCTGGTAACACATGTGAACAGATTTGTAGGCCAGTTGCTTTCACGTGTCGAAATATTTAGTAGTTGCTTATTGGATTCGACAGTTCATTTCAACAGATTGGTTTCTGGTTTGGTTGCAAGGACCAATTTGGTTGGACATTTTGTTTTGAACTCGGAGATAGAGACACAAACTTAACAATGCACGACCAAATTGGCTTATTTAAACTAAAAGGTAGAACGCTCTGTGCCAGGATTTATCTGTATGACTCTGACCTACTACAATTTCGTTGTATGCGACCAGCATACAACGAAATTGTAGTAGCACTCTGTAATGACTTCTACAATATCGTCTTTTGCTACTTACCATGCCTATTTTATTTTTAATTTCAATGCAATCTGCAATAATAGGGTATATTATGCATATAATTTTTTTTTATTTTTCATTCAATTACATTAGGTACCGAAAAAAATATGACACCCACACAATTTTAAATTATTAAGGTAAATAACTAAAAGTAAAACACAGTTTCGGTTGAAAAAACGCTGCCATATTGGCCCTTATTCTGTGACGTCACACTTCAAATTTTCAACTCAAAGCGCTTCTGTTTCTTCGTTGATTTTTCAATCAAAATAGAATTAGATACAAAAAAATGAAAAAAATTATAATTTTGCTTGACAGAAAAAACCAACCGCGAAATAACACAAAAAGGTATCCCGCCAAAGCCTCACGACAATACAAAATATGAAGTGTGACGTCACGATTTCTACACGCAACGCCATTGATTGGCAAGACGGATCTTGCCAATGGCGTTGCGTGTAGAAATTTTGAGATTTAAATTTTATATATTATATAGTTTTCAATGATTAAATTTCACAATAAACATTATTATTAGTATTATTAAACGGATATTAATTGCGTTTATTTACCTATTTTTCCCGAGTCATCCCGTGACCACGACAGTGTGTAAACCTGTTAAAACGTCGGGAAAAATAGGTAAATAAACGCGATAAATACCCGTTTAATAATACTAATAATAATGTGTTCAGATCGCGTAAGTGTGAAAATATTTATTTTCACAATAAACCTCAAAAAATATAAAAATAAATAGATATTTAACTACCTATATCAATAGAGTACGTAAACAAATAATTACCTTTTTTGAAGTCACATGCATACCCTATTGCTTTAGGGTCCAAAAATCCTAAGTCCTGTGATTCAGCCACCGAAAATGGATTTAGACACAAGTCTTCTCCATGCATCTCGGCTCTGAGCTGTCTCTCTCGAGTAAACACACACTCTCTCTCCAGTAAACACTCTGCACGCATTAATTCAAACAAACGCCGCTACCACGTAGCACAAAAATGTGGTGAAATGAGCTTTAAACTCGTTAACTTTAGACACATTTTACACTTACAGTGACAAAATGGGTTCCCACAAGCTTCAAACGATTGGCCCACCAGCATCGAACTGATACCCTACCCGCGAGCTATCTGTCAGCTTATGCCGTCAATATGAAATGCATCTAAATGTTACGAGTTAAAATTCATATCTGAATGCACATTTTTGTGAAAGTATTAAAAAGTAGGTAAATATAAAGAACACATAATGTACACAGATGAATCTGTGTATTTGGGACTCTTCAAGGTTTTCGCAGATAAGAGGTTTTCGCAGATAAGAGGTGCAAAGCTACCATATGGTAGCTTTGCACCTCTTATCTGCGAAAACCTTTAAGATTCCCAAATACACAGATTCATCTGTGTACATTTTGTGTTCTTTATATTTACCTACTTTTTAATACTTTCTTATACTCTCTCGCGGAAAGTACCTATTCGTTTGTAGGTCATAGAAGAATTATTGATACCGTGGGCAAAAACAGGTACGCCTTGGGAATCTCAATGAGAAGGTATGAGCGTACTTTATTCCTTTGGAAACGGGAAACGGATGCCAGAGGCCCTCAATAACTTTGAAGGGTAGCACTAACAGCGAGCCCTGAATTTGAATATGGAGGGCTTTACGAAAGAAAACATTATTTTTAGAATAATGTAATTGCAGTTAGAATAAATGTATCTTTTAAGAAACTTTACAATGTCCATATTTTACAACTACATGATTTTTTAAATTAGATATTAAAATTTCTAAAGTTTCACCATATTTACGCAATTATAACTAAATTTTAATTCAAGGTAACTAATAAAGTTACGTTTCACAACAGAATATTGACATGCTATTTTGTAGGAAATTTCAAGGAAAATCCAAATATATATATGTAGATGTTAACAGGTATTATTATATAATAATCAAGAAATCAGCGAAATAATGCACCACATCCCATTTCCGCGCTGGCGGGCAGCATGCTGGCGAAAACCCTACCACTCCAAGGGTTCAGCGCGTAGGGTCTGCCATCTGAGAGGATGACGGAATTTTGCCATGATCTGTGGTGCTTTTAAATCATAAAAAATATCTCTTTACATGTTAAGCTTCAAATCTATTATAATGATTATTCCCGTTAATATTTTCAACATGGCAAAACTCATAGAGAAATAAAGGAACACACATGGCAGGCCACCTGCTACCGTGGTAAACCCTACCACTTACCAAGGAAATTAAGGACACTAATGAATGTCTTTTCTCAATTATAAGCAGCACGTTCCGTCCATAACAGCACCATTATCATGTCCTTGAGCCGCATGTACATAATTACAGTAAAATTGCCTTATAACAAGGCACTTTAAACCTCCCAAGCTGCGTGATACGGGTCTTTATCAACGTGATACGGCCGGGGTCGTTTGGACCCGGACTGGGAAATTACATCGTTTCGTCACAAACTTCCAAAGGGTTGAACATTGCATGGGATCCGTATTAACACGGTTCCTTGCCAAAACGCTGCTCGCACAATTTTAGTACAGTAGGTACCTACTAAATGTTACTAAGCCTGTAGTTAGTCAATTTTCTTGATCTATACATCTTGTTATTGTTCTGAATTGGTAGTGATAAAGATTTGAGTTTTTTTCTTTTCAGTAGTAGTCTGCGAAAAGTGCTTTAAAGTTTCAAAGTTTAGCAGAATGCAGCAAAAACATAGCAAAAATGTTGCAAAATCTTAGGTTATTCTAAATTAGAATACGAAAAAAAGAAGAATAAGAAATAAAATCAATTTAGTGGCTCACAAATACCTACAATTTGATATAAAAAAACCTTAAATATAAAAAAAGTCACCGACATGTGAACCAAAAGGTCCTGCCTCGGCTTAATGTTGGCCAACAGAAAGTTGAGCGACGCTGGTTTTCTGGCAGGACCAGTGGTGCGTAGGTACGTGTTTACACGGCTGACAGACATACACAAAAATAAGATTAGGTTCTATGTTTTTTAATAAGTTTTTAAATCAAGTTAAGGCCCGCCGCGCTCTATATTTACATTAAAAACTTAAAAAAACACGCCCCCGATTGACCTAGCTCACCAAAATCGTACAATAAGTAAAAACTTTTACTGTCACAATCTCGCATTCTTACGCAAAGTGACCCATGGCGAATACGGTCCCTGAAAAATCGTGCACGAACCACATTCTTACGCAAACAGATACATAGCGAATACGGGCCCTGAAAAATCGTCCCAGAACAACATTCTTACGCAAAGAGATACATAGCGAATACGGGCCCTGAAAAATCGTCCCAGAACAACATTCTTACGCAAAGAGATACATAGCGAATACGGGCCCTGAAAAATCGTCCCAGAAAGCATTCTTACGCAAAGAGATACATAGCGAATACGGGCCCTGAAAAATCGTGCCAGAACTTTTACCGTTCGATATATTCAAAGCCGGTTCATTTGTTTCCGCCAGTTGATTAGTGTCGGAAGGTTGTTGTTGTAACTTGTTTGATTAAATCTACAATCAGTTACAGCTGTTAGTTCGTGAATCTTGAACTGGGATGAATTTTCATGAGGTTGTTGTTGTGGATTTTGAGGAAATGTTGGACAGAAATAAATAAATAATACTTAAATAATGCTGGACAATTCACACAGCATTATCTAGCCCCAAGCTAAGCAGAGCTCGTGATATGGGTACTAGATAACTGATATATTTAATACAATATACTACATAGATAGATATTTTTTATTTATACGTAGAAAACATTCAGAACGCCCTGGACAAATGTCTACAGATCGTACAAACATTTGTCCCGAGGCGGGAATCGAACCCGCAGCCTCCTGCGTCGCAGACAGCCCTTCGCCCGCTGCGCCACAGAGGTCGTCAAAGTCAAGAAAAACAGGAAGGGGTTATTTAGTGATTTTCACATCTTAACATTTTTGTTACGAATTTAAAACCAGTAAGTACCTACCTATTTAATACAAATATATGGACAAAATGTTTGAGAATGTGAAGACACTGAATAATGTTTGGCCTGAGGATTCTAATTCTTACTTTTGGCGTGAAGAGGTAACAAACATCCATCCATCTATCCATCCAAACTTTCGCATTTATAATATAAGTGTGATCAGTGTGATGTGATCCTGATAATAATTATCATGAATATAATCATGATGACGTTGATGTTTTTAATAATCATCATCACCATTCTAGCCTGGTATCACCCCCTGCTGGGGCCTCCTCTGATAATACTTCTCGTAAAATCCCATCCTACCTTTTATTTGGTGCGATGCAATCAAATTTAGATCTGGCATAGCTTTTATCAAACCAGCATAACAGCAAGAATTCAAAAGCACTGATCTGTTTCCGATAGTTGGTTTTCTGATCATATTTTCAATTGGTGGGCTTACTGCACTCGGAATTTTACGAATTATTTGCACGTAGGTGTTGGCTAGTTTAATTCTACTGAGATACTATTCTACATATATATAACTATCTTCTGGCCTCGGCGTCGCACGCGTATTTTCGGTAAAATAAGTAGCCCATTATCTACAATACAATACAATACAAAAATACTTTATTAAACACCAACAAAATTACAATACAAGAGACATTTACATAAGACACAAGTACAATGGACGGCCTTATCGCTTAGAAGTGATCTCTTCCAGGCAACCTTTGGATGGAAAGAATTGTGTGATTATCTCATTAGATATGCTCTAAATGTACGCCAAATTTCATAATGACCTGTTCAGTAGTTTTTGAGATCTTAGGTAACACAAATTCACATTTCACAAACTTTGGCTTTATAATATTAGTAGAATAATATTCATACACTACATATAGTTAAATACTATTCTACATATCTCTTAATAGTATACAGGGCGTCCTACGGCCATGCCACATGGAGGGAAAGTACCTTGAATATTGTAGATAGAACATTTTACTGAAAGAAGACATTATTTTAATTTAAAAAACAATTTAAACTGCATTCATAGATTTTTAAATAATTACATGGTTGAACCGGGAATCGAACCCGTTACACGAGAAAAACAATCATCTTGTAGCTTTATAATACCGATCGAAAGGCTTCATCGTAAGGATTATTTTTTGCTCAATAACATAGTGTCAGAAATAAAAGGAACACCATAAATTTTAACATTAGATGTAAAATTTTGTTCAGAAAAATGAAAAGCTGGCATTGCCGTTAGGACATTTTTTCATTTTTCTGACCAAAATTTTACATCTTATGTTAAAATTCATGGTGTTCCTTTAATTTCTGACACTATGTTATTAGCAAAAAATAATCCTTGCGATGAAGCCTTTCGATCGGTATTATAAAACTACAGGTGATTGTTTTTCTCGTGTAACGGGTTCGATTCCCGGTTCAACCATGTAATTATTTAAAAATCTATGAATGCAGTTTAAATTGTTTTTTAAATTAAAATAATGTCTTCTTTCAGTAAAATGTTCTATCTACAATATTCAAGGTACTTTCCCTCCATGTGGCATGGCCGTAGGACGCCCTGTATAACAAAGTCGCTTCCCGCTGTCTGCCTGTCCCTATGTATGTTTAGATCTTTAAAACTACGCAACGGATTTTGATGCGGTTTTTTTTCATAGATAGAATCATTCAAGAGGAAGGTTTATATGTATAACAAGTTTACGCCCGCGACATCGCACGCGCTGTTTCTATGGAAACGTTTAAAGGTGATTTCTATCCAAAATAGGGATAAAAATATAAAATAGATAATACGTTTTAATATGCGAAGAGAATTCGATAATCAGTAATTACCGGTTTTACCCATAACACAAGCTCTGCTTAGCTTGGGGCTTAGGTAATGCTGTATGAATTGTACAATTTCAAGAAGGAAAATTGTAATTAAAAACGATTAATTTGTCTTTTTTCTTGTGTAAAATGACTAATTAATATTATAGTTATCAAGACTAATATTAGCACGCCCAGTTAAAACATGTGTTTTCTTCGGCAGGTAGAAAATGACTCGGCATTAAGCCCACCCTTTGTACCATAATGCAATAAAGTATTAAAAAAATAAATAAAATATAACAGTGTCCAATGTTTATTAGACGGAAAGTTTAAATGGCTAGGTAAAACACTTTGTTTACGCTTGGAGTCAACAAAACGGCCAACCAGCCACTATTTAATGCATAGGCTCAGTTATAAACTTGGAAACAATTTCAGGCATGAACGCCCGCGAGCCGATACCAACTCGCCGGAACAATACGTAGCCTTAACTCCCAAGTTATGGGATAAACACGTTACAATAGCTATTGGAGTTTACGTAAGTATACTATATTTACGTAAACTCCAATATCTTACGGTCTTCCCTTCATCATAAGTCTTTTAAACGGCTCAATATCATGGGTGTGTGATATATTAAGTAATTTAGTGGTATACTTCCTTTTTATTCTAATTTATTTTAAATTTAATCGGAGTTTTAAGTGCGCATGTTTTGTGTTTGGTTAATTTAATGTAATTTATTTTGTTATAAGTACTATTTTTTAATTTTTTAATTTGTATTACCAAGGTGTCCGTGACCTAAATGTAGCCTTTAGCAGAATACCAGCGCTACAGTATGGTGAAATGCTGGAGCTTAAAGCTGAGCTAAGGGCCATATATAAATAAATAAAATAAATAAATAAATAAATACTTAAGTTAGTGCTTATGAGGGCGTAATGCGCGCCATTTTGTGAAAATAATAGGCGCGAGATTTCGATGCTGAGACATGATCCTTTTTGGCCCGTATGTTACACACTATCTAATTTGTATCTGTTTTCTTTTTTTTTTATTTCTTTTCTCTATAATCCTGTGTTCATTGTACGTATATATGATTGTAATGTGCTGTGTTATGTATAGTCCAAATAAATGTATTTTCTTTTTTTCTTTTCTTTCTTTCTATTGCGCATTCATAGGAGCGGGACTGAACATAATGTTTTCGGAACGGCGTAAGCGCAAAAATCAAGTTTGTGCTTATTTACAAGAAAACTACACAACTTATGAAGGAACTGGTGAACTGGAACTAAATAATTAGTGATAACATACGAATCAAAACATACCTACATAAGTCATTTCAATAGACCGCAGAGATCTCGACCAAATTATGTGCTAAACAGTGCATTAACATGTTTTTTAGCGAATTTTTGAATTTTATATAATTCGAGTTCTTTACAACGGGGATTCTGTGAGAACTAATAAAAAAAATATTCAAAAATAACTTAGGACTAGAAGGATAACAAAGAGTTTCATCTTAAATTCTTTTAATTTTTATTAAATAATTCTCATTAAATAATGCGTGTGCCTGAACTAGGTAAAAACCTGTTTTTCATGCAAAAAGAGTGATAACAACAAATAAATTAAGCAATCAAATAGGTTCATATAACTTACAAATTATACAAAGCGATAGTGCATACATTAAAATAATTACTTATGCTACCTACACTAAACTAGTTTAAATAATAAAGGTTTGCAAATTTTTGGCTTACTTTGAAACAGTCAATAAATTTTCTGTGCCATCATGTCGCCTCTTTGCTTCAATAATGTGTTATCTTGAAAATAGCAATTTTAGAGAAGAGCGTTTTTACCTTTAAAAAAATAATTGTGTCAAAACGCATATTTTTTTACAGTAAATCTACGATTTATTGTAAATGTACTTAAATTGTTATAAAGTACTTATGTGAAAACTTTTCAAAATACTGATTGCCATGCCATTTAGCAACAATTTTTCCTTATCTGAGAAAAAGGGGAAAACATGTCACATTGTTCTTGCAAATTATAGTAAGATAAGTGTTACAAACTAAATTGTCACGATTTTGATGATATTTTTTTTTTAAACTTAGTTATTATAATGAACACACATTGTTGAAACAAAAACAGTCAGTAGGTACAATGTATGTCACATTATTGTGACATACATTGTACCTACTGACTGACAATGTGACATACAGTAACATACCTTGTACCTACTGACTGAGAACTAGGCCTAGTATGACAGCCAAACCCGTTAGGTTCGCCCCTTATGTAGGGACCTGGGTTTTGCTGGCTATAGTTTCGTCATGGCTAGTCTCCGTTGAGACTGACCGCCATGACCAAAGATTCGGCTGGGAGGGCATCATCATCATCACATCATATAGTTAATCCTGTGATTTGGGCTGGATTTTGTTTTTCTTGTACGCTAAACCGAAAACACTTTTAAACGCATAGATACAATACAAACTTAAAATTTTTAAAAACCCCCCCGATAGATTTTCATGAAACATGGTAAGAATACTCGGGATAAAATTATCTATGACACAAAAAAAACTAAACGAAAATCGGTTCATCCGTTTGGGAGCTACGATATCACAGACAGATACATAGATACACAGACAAAGACGTTATACTTATAACACCCCTCTCTTCTTGCGTCGGGGGTTAATATGTAACATTCTGTAGATATGGTACGTTCTTCCAGCGCTAACTCAACAAATTACCTGTGTTGTGTCACAACTAAACGCAAAGAAACGCTATTTGCAATCTTTTGCAATATACCTACCTAACGAACAACAAAGATGGAAAGCCGTAGCTAGACCGAAGTACGACCGAGACAACAATACGCACGCGAAACACGAACGCCAGCGGCGCCGGTGGTCCTACTATGACTGAGGTGGGACCTAATTAGACCTTATTCGAGCGTTCCTTTTTCGAGAAGCTAGAAACCGACCTCCCGAATTTTACTAACATCGATGTTTAAACCTTAAAATTTTAAATCACTCTAAACTTCTACATTAATCTACCCTCACTTTGCTCATATTTTAGCTGCAACCACATTGTTCCACCTAATCGCCACACGCGGTCGCCGGCTGCTGAATTCAAGTGTTCAACCAACTTATAATGACCGGGTTATAAATCTGTGGGTTATAGTCCCTGCGGATAGATTTGCTTTCTGATTTATGATGGTTATGAATGAATCTATCCGTACAGGTGTTTTGAAAGTTCAACATTAAAACGAAATGAATATTTTAAAGTATTTAAACCTTTATTCTCAATGCACATGCAAAATGTACCCACTTTTATAACGTTGTCACTCTTTCCGAATAAGGTTTGCTGGAAGAAAACTCGTTTTAGGATTAAGTTCGTCTTTGCCATTAATTTTTTAGTTTAATGCTTTTTATGTCGTTTTTTCGTGCAATAAAGAATAAATGTAGCTTAGGTAAGTACCATACCGTACCTATTTTGTCATTTCAAGGGACCATTGGTTCTGAATCTTTGTACCCATTAGGAGCAAGCCTTTGCTAATAGAAACTTGATTAGTTACTTTACAGAGATTTACTTAGCTAACCTAATAGTAAACTCAGCCAAGTTCTTGATTGGAAACGTATGTCGCAATTTGCCAGAGTTATCCACTAACTAACATTTTATGCAAGATCTTATAAGTTCGCTGTTTACAGATGGTCCAACTGCGTTGTCCCCATGTAAACTTTAATGGATTAAAAATCTCAAGAGTACTTTCCTACAGTTACAAAACTTCTTCCGCGAAACTTCTTGATTTATTCTTCAGGCTATTCAAGAGTTTAACCGATGGCTTGTTGCGGGTCGTTTCCGTAATGTCCTCGACTACATGCAATGCAGCAAGAGCTAGCATTCAGAGATAATAGTCCATGCATGTGATATATATGGCAACATAAAAGTGCCAGAAACATGCTCTGCAAAAGTGTCCGGGTGATTTAGGTAGATATTCAAAATAGCTGGAGAGCTGCAATGTTCATTATTGAGCCTATAAATTTTGCGATTTTAAAATTCTTTTTCAGTTAAACATTGACAGTGATGTAAAAATACCGTTGGAATGGGTTATTTTCTATGAGGAAATTCATTAATAGTAGGTAAGTTTCTAGAGAATCAGTGTTACCATGAGAATCAATTCTCATGGTAACACTGATTTTCAGGCAAACATAATATACTGAAATTAAATGAAATTAAATATTTTATTTACCTTACGAAACTGCTGGTACTGGTAAATCTTTTAGTAAGTACCTATTATGTTTTAACCCGTGGAAAATATAGGAGGATCTTGATGAAATGTAAGTAAATTGAAATCGAAAATTGAAAAGTAAACCAAAAAATTCCTAAAAATTATATCTTCTAATATTTTGCCAACTCTACCGACTCTATTTTGCGCAACGTCTTTTTCCAAGGTCGCAACATATACAATCATACTTAAAAACCGTGACTTCATAGGCATGTTACGTCTTTACCTTTATTATTAAGTTAACGTGTATCTAACGCAATCAGGTGCACAAATGAAATGCACAAATCACTGGTTCGCGTTCGAACATTGCGGTAAAGGCCGAAAGGTAATCGACCGAAAAGACGATCAATTTGCCGCTGAATCAGCGGGTTCTGTTTTATGTTATTCTTACATTTATAAAATGGACGACTAAAACGACTGGTATTGACATGGATTAGTTGAGCTACCTGTAGATTGTTTGCAACTGTCTGCAGTTAGCTCAATTGTTTCAATTGTAAAAACTAGTTCTAATTTATTTCTTATATTTTTTTGTAATTTTGTTTGTCAATAAGGATATAGATATCCATATCCAAAAATCCATCTATAGACAAATAAGATTACAAAAACGTACAAAAACGGACTTACAGAATCGTACAATCATTCTGTAAGTCCCATTCTGTAAGCCCGTTCACTTGAGAGCAGGTTTTAAAATTTTGATATGTTAGAATACTCGAAATAGTCTGCATAAAAAATTAAAAAATGCGAGCAAAAAATTCAGGGAAAACTGAAAGTTTTTTTTTGTCAGTAGACGTTCGTTTGATAACAATATCACCTGATAGTAAATCTTTTTTTATGGTTTTTGGACATGACACCTGTCATGGGCAAATAAAGGAATATTTGCTGAAAAATTCTACACCGCATCTCATAGCCCCAAACCCAAGCAGAGTGGAATATACTTCGTGGGAAAATTTGTTACGACATGAGGGAGCTGACATATCCTAGCATTTCACAATAATGTACGGCGAGGGCGGCTCTCAATCTATTACCGGATGCGGGTGACATATATCTAAGTTATCTACACATACAAGGTCCTTAATTAAGCTTCGCAAAGATGGAACAAACTTACCCTGACATGTCCTTCAAGTTCATGCAGAAAAGCGGTGAACACGCGGGTTCTACGCCAGTTATTCTGTGAGTCAACCCCATAAACCTTCAGGTCATCTTTTCGGTGTTTTCCTGTATCGTTTGCCTACCGCAATATTGCCCTTGAAAACTGTCTAAAATCCGTTTCTGCTGTTCTCTGAAAATGAGACCACGCCGAGTTTTATTCCATCGGAAATTTCCGTTATCATTTTAAAATTAAATTGTCTTTGATTGAATGAGTATTGATGACCGATAGGACGCGGCGGGCAAAGGTCCGCCTACGACACAGGGGTTTGCGGGTTCGATTCCCGCCCTGGGACAAATGTTTGTACTTTCCGCATATATTTATTACGGGTATTCTGGGTATTTTCTATGTATGTTTATTAAAAATATCTATTTAACGTATTGTAATAAGTATAATATCAGTTATCTAATATCTTGTACCCATAACATAAGCTCTGCTTAGCTTGGGTAGTTTTTTAAGAGTCTCAGAAGAACCCTATTCAATTAAAACTTCTAGCTTATTCTTACAAAAAGCTAAAAAATGTAGAGTTACCCTACCACAGATCGTACACCTATTAGCGGATATAATTTAGCGGTTTCCAGTTAACTTGATTTTAAAAGGTGAATCTCTGACCTTTGCTCTGGTCTAAATATCTAACTTTAGCATCTAGGCCAGTTCCTAATCTAGCTCTGGGGAACTGAATTTGCTTTTAGATTTGCACAGTTAAATATTCGTCTATAATAAACTAGCGTCGGATAGGATTGATATAACTTGGCTGACCTAAAACGCGATCTTCATAATAAATAAGTCCACTGCCGTATATAAATATTCTAAATAATAATGAACTTTATTACTTGCAATGTAAGTTTCTCAATCTCTCTTACTAGGTAGTAAGTACAGTTTCGGAATATTCAGGAAAATTTTAAGAAGTAATTTTATTGTTTTGTTTATTAGTTTGTATATAATTTCTGAAACTACA
The DNA here is from genome assembly GCA_949316285.1 of Eupithecia subumbrata. Lineage (NCBI taxonomy): Eukaryota > Metazoa > Arthropoda > Insecta > Lepidoptera > Geometridae > Eupithecia > Eupithecia subumbrata. Next base: position 12,579,654 of record OX438632.1, on the reverse strand, counting down.
GGTACAATTTAGAATATTCTTTCATTAATAGACAACTGCATATGATCCATATGCGAAAGCACTAGGGTTTATCTTGCGAATGTCTTCTGAATTTAAAAGCATAAAAACTTTAAAGATTTTGTATTGTTGATAAGTCCGTAGCCATTTAGAATATGCGTCCCAAGTGTGGAACCCCCGCTATGGGCTCTACACGATTGGAACGTATTCAGAAGAGGTTCATGAGGTACCTTCAATATAAAGCCAAACTTTTTCTTCCGGATTACATGGCTAGATGTCGCAGGTTTCATTTTCTTCCGCTCTATGAACGGCGTAATATCGCTGATTTAGTGTATCTCCTAAATATAGCAAATGGCACAGTTGACTGTTCGGAGTTGTTGGAACTCGTAGGACTACGTACCCACAGGGCTGCATTGAGAAGACCTAATTTGTTGCATACTCCTTTTGTAAAAACTAACTACAGACAGAACGCGTTTTTCATTAGAGCAAGTGCCTCTTTCAATACCTTCGTAAGTGCAGATATTGATATTGATATTTTTACAACTTCTACCATTAAACTCAAAAAAAAGTTATGTGACAAATTCTTTTCGGACATTTCTACTTAAACTTAGCTTTAGAATAAGTATGTATTTACTTTATATTTTAAAAGTGTGCAATGTGTCTTTTAATTTTTAGTTTTTTTTGTGTATCAAATAAGTCCAGTAAAGTTTTTTTTTTTGTCGTCCATTACCACTGAAAATGTTAACCATAATGATTTTTGCTACCAGTGGAAACTTCATAAAAAGCCCTCAGTTAAGTACATTTAATTTTCATGTATTTGTAATAATATTTCATATTTTGTAATTTTTCTAGCTGTAAGTTATCCTAAAATTTGAAAATAAAATAAAATAAAATGTAAGGCGTATATATACCCCGATACTACCTACTTATTTTATTTTATCATTACGTTATACAAAGGAATTATCAAAAATTCGGACCGCGCGTAGAAGATACCTATCACAAGCTATTTTTTTTATGTTTCTGTATAATAATAATAATAATAATATAGTTTTGTTTTGTGTTATTCAGTCAGATACATTGTTTGGAGAGCTTGGTGGCCACCAATAGGAACTAAACTCTTGAAACAAGTATCTGCCTAAATAATAAAATAAAATATGTAGTGGCGCCAGTATCGGGGTATTTATACGCCTTAACCCATTATGGATCGGTTATCCGAAATAAAGATAGATAGATAGATAGAAAATACTTTATTATACCACACAAAGACAGGAAACAATGCAGAGAAAAAACCTTAGAATACAGGAAGTATAAAGGGCGGCCTTACCTGTGAAAGCGATCTCTTCCAGGCAACCTTGGGATGGACTGGACATGAAAAGAACAAAATAGACGATGGCACTGAATAAATCTTTTTAGATCACAAAATAGAGATATATTTTTATTTATAATTTCTGGGTGAAATAGGCTATTATGTTATCCAGGTGATAGATACCTAGGGATAATCCGTGAGCACAAGTTAGTTATTTACTGTGTGAATAATCCAGCTTTACTATAAAACTCCAGATGCTCGAAGCTCAAGTCTCACCAACACTTGGCGGGTTAGCTTATTACATAAGTAACTTAAAAAGTATTATCTTTATTTGCGCACAAGACTAGTAAAGCAGACTTTACGGCAGTTTTCGCAACATGTTAAGCATTTTCATACATTTTATCATCTAAATCTACAGTTTACGCTGCTCATAAAACTAGGCTTACGACGTTATCTTACCAAATATATGTACCCTAATTCAATAAGGATTTAAGTTATGGCGGATTTGCCTTATGTGTTAGATACAAACTATATATTTTTTTGACTGCCTCGTTGGTCTAGCGGTCAGCTTGTTCAACCGCTGATTATGAGGTCCTGGGTTCAAATCCCGGGTCGGGCCAATAGTTGTTTTTGTTTTTCTAGAAACAAAAATTCACAGTAGCAGCACGGACTCGGGAAGTTACAGTGTTACCGTGCCTCGGAAAACACGTTAAGCAGTTGGTCCTGCGCTTGACCTCTCCCCGGTCGTGTCGGTCTACCGTCCCATCGGATTATAAGAGTAAGGGAATAGAGAGCGCACTTGTGTACACGCTTGTGCACTATAATATGTCCTGCGCATCTGGCTAGTCTCCGATGAGACTGGCGGCCGTGGTCGAAATTCCGCTAGGAGGACATTTAATTTTCTTAGTTCCGCTTTACTGAGGATCTTAGTTATGACTCCTTCACTGGTAGTTTGAACGAACACCTCAGTCGCCATAGACAAGGGTTTCATAGTTTCATAATTCTTTATTTCTAAGTAAAATATATCGCAAGAAAAATAAAGACACAGGCGAGCTTAACCCTAAAAAGAGTTCTCCTTCAGCAAACCTTATGAGAGAGAGGAGGGGAGACAAATTTAGAAATGTGGGTAATGTGCTAAAACAGAGGATACAAGATTTTAAGGGTTCGTCTTGGATAGAGATTTTTTTTGCATATTTAAATCGCCGTCAAGTTTGAAAATAAAAACGAAAATTATACAATATACATTACACACTCATTAATTACCTAAACCTCTGTACTATTTAGGACACTGAATTTTGTGAGTACTAAAAATTTATGCAAAATGAAGACAGGGCTCTATAGTGCCCATTAGAGCAGCCCTATGTCCACCAGTGGACTAATATAGGCTGATGATAATGACTAAAAATTATAGGATAAGTTAGTGGTACTCGACGTTGTGAGACTGAACGCTCCAAGCATCAAAACATTTTGTGAGAACGTTGTGAAAATATTTCGTATCTCACTCACTGAAAAACATTTTATTAAGTAAGAATACCCAGTTTTTTTTTTTAAATGTGCTGTGAAACATCCGCTGCACACGTCTACATGATCATTAGCAGTCCATTATGTTCTGTGCTCTTAAGAATACCTTCAGAGCAACTTGGCGTTAATCCAACACGGGCGTTCGTGCTTCTATAATGCCTACCCTACATACATACTTACCTGTCTAATAAGCAATAAGATATTTGCAGTCATTTCAAACAATTAATATCAACCAAACTTTTAATATTAAGCAGACGAGACATTTGAATTAAAATCCCAAATCATTATTATTAAGTTAAAAATTGTCTGAGCGTCTGGTCGAAGCGACGCGTGACCCGAGACTTGGTACCCGGTGGAGCCAGTGCATCTTAGGGAGGCTTCCGACTGGTATTGATATGAATTAGTTGAGTTATTTGTAGATAGTTTGCAGCAGTCTGCAGTTAGCTCAATTGTTTCAATTGTAAATACTACCTAGTCCAAATTTGTTTATTTTATTTGATTATAATTTTCTTTGTTCATTAAGTAAGTGAGTAGGTATCTTGGTACGTATGTTAATGTTCACACAACAGTACAAAACCACTGGTAGTATTACATTTATTGATACCACCTGACACATTAAAAGTATTTTAACATTCGATATGTTGTGTATGAATAAATTACTTTATAATTCTATGTCCAAATAAAGTAGACCATGTTTGTACAATCGTTATCATATATGTACTATTAATTTTTAAAGTGAATATTTGTGTCGGTGAAGTGTGACGATCTGAAGATGCTTCCTGTAAGGTTTTTAAGATCTATAAAACTTAGAAGCAGATAGGTAAAGCTGAATTTTGGTGTAGATGTATAACATACTATTTTGGATTAAATAAAGAAATTGTAAACCTGGAAACGCGCTTTCGAAGCTTTTTGGTTAGTGCCAAACTTTGTAAGGTTACAAGATGAATAATAAAAAAAAAAAATTAAAGACGAGGCCTCAATCTAATGTAGCCTAGAGTGGTTTTATTCTCTTTGCGGTAGCCTTGGCAAAGGATCGTCATGTAGACCCTCTGTATGAGGTTTGTTCGTCCAATGAAACGGTCCTGAATGACATTGACAATCTTTGAAAAACTGACAGCTATAACCTTTTTGACATTGACAATCTTTGAGAAACTGACAGCTATAACCTTTTTGACATTGACAATCTTAGAGAAACTGACACCTCTATCCTTTCAAAGGGCTTTCCCGAGTGCGTGAGCCTTTAAATTCATTTAGGTCATGTTTCAAAATACTTAGTGAGCCAATGAATGTCGATTATCTCAAAATATATTTAAAAGTTGTTTGTAATGTATTACTTGTACGTCGTAAGAAGATTGTTACTGTGAAATAGCTCCCTCGAAGTAAGAAAAAGACATAAAATAACCCATTTATGCACGTGTCTCTGCCGTATCCTACTTTATGACTCGATGTTAAATATTTACAACCAATGTGTCCCGTCTGTGCGAAAAGGAATTTTGTAAGGAGTACATGTTGAAACTTTTCTGCGTGATTTTTATTACGAAGGAGAGTCATTGGTTTGATGGGAACTCTTCACTCGATGAATAAGGTGTAGGTAACATTGCAACAAATTCAAGTTTAGTATTTCTACAGCTTTTTTGGAATAGGACATATGTTTTTAAAGAAGGTATTGGGAGGAAAATCTGAGCTTTGTGGTTAGGCTAATCATTAGCCAATGCGAAAAACTGAACCCTTCTTAATACTTAATGAAAAAATTTCAAGCAACAATGTCAAGTTCAAGTATAAAAACTCCTGCTACACCACGAGGTTTCGGTAGAACACCTTTAGATTTCTGTGAAAAACCTAACCCTACTTAATACCCTTTGGTCCACTTTCACAACTATTTTTTACAACTAGTTAAGAAAAAACACTTTTTACTCCTTGTTTCATAACCGGTTATTAAAATGGAATAAAAAGTGGCCTGTCTTAACTGACATCCGAAAATAATTAAGAAAGGAGAAATATAATTCTGCTTTTATTTTCACAACTAGTTAAGAATAGACACTTTTTACTCCTTATTTCATAACCGGTTATTAAAATGGAATAAAAAGTGACCTGTCCTAAATGACATCCGAAAATAGTTAAGAAAGGAGAAATATAATTCTGCTTTTGCAACTAGCATAGACGTAAGAATCTGTACTCATTATCGTTTAACCTTACTTACTCGAAAAATTTCAAGCAACTATGTCAGGTTGAAGTATAAAAACCCCTGTTACACCACCAGCTTTCGGTAGACCACCTTTAGATTTCAATCTAACTGATCTTGCCCTACCTCGCAAAACACGTAAAAACTTGAGAGCGTAAAAATTAAGTGAAATTACCTTTGTAATCCGGCCTCTTTTCAGGGCCGTCGAAAAGTTAAATACCAACTGAGAGATTATAAACAACACCTGTAACAAAAGTTAATTAAAAACAAAACACAACTTTGTTTATATTCCCACGAAACTTTCTGCGGGATAACATGAGATTATTTACCTTGTAAATTAAATTTGCAACAATCCTAACCAGGTGAACTTTGTAACAGCTTTTGGTAGACTGGTGATATGAAATCAGTAGTGACAAAACGAGATGTTCCGCTTTTATGTCACTGATAAATTGCTCTACATTCAACGAAAATTAAATGACTTATGCATAGGTACTCTAATATTTTGTGTACCTTATTAGCGTTTATTTTACATTATTTTGCGGATTTTGACCACTTGCTGTTCACTGCCAAGCTTCGGTGATGCTTCAAGCAGGTAAAATACAATATCTGAAATATAGCATTCTTTTATGATTCGTAAATTATGAACAAGAGAGAATTTCACCCTAGCTAGACAATTATCTGTATAGGATGGTGATAATACTAAACCTAGTACATTCTCTATAAATTTTATTGTACCTATTGTCATTTGTTTATTTTGTGTGTTATTCAAATTTAGAATTCCATGGCTTCAACCCTTAGACAATTTAACCAACTGTCAACATCAACCATACTGGGGCGCGGTGGCTTTGGCGTTCGCGAAGTATCATACATATTGAAACCGCCGTTTCCGTTCATACTAAGTAACTAAGCCCGCCTAGGCACTTAGTATGTCTAGCGAGGCCTTCGTCGCGACGGGCGTGAGCGAATTAGTAGGCGTAATTTTCAAAAGCACCCGTGCTAGGCTCGCATTCTGCTTGAAACCTAAGGAACAAAGCTATCTTGTTACGAAAATACTCAACATCTGTTATGATAATGCTATTCCTCCTTTTAGATGTCCCATACGGTGTAGATACTCTTCAACTATCCGTCTGCCGCGGGCTGACGTCACAGATGACGTCACTGAAGTCTAAATCCAGGCAGCTGATGCCTGAAATGAGAGCGTGGAATCTGATCCCATTTCTTCGCTATTATTGACGTTTCGTTGCCATTCTTTATATTGACATATGTTTGGGATTCTTCACTGATAAAATGCTTTTTGAGTTCATTGGGTAAATAGGTCGGTTTGGAGATCTTTAAATCAAATAAGCTTCTTTAAGAAAATTATAATTAGTATTAACAATTGAAACAGCCAGCGTCTTGGGGACGCTTCCGACTGGTATTGATATGGATCAGTTGAGTTACCTGTAGATTGTTTGCAACAGTCTGCAGTTAGTTCAATTGTTTCAATTGTATCTTCTTTTAACATGGTAAGGAAGGTTCGCTCAAACTCTTTTAAAAGCTGTTAAACTTTTTACGGTATAATTTCCGCACGATATTGAAATAGTTGGTGGTTTTTTCTGCGTTTTACAAGGAATAAAACTAACAGAAGATAATTTCTCGCTAATCATAAACCATATTATCACACCTAAGATAGAGCACGCTTTCCCTGAAGGAACTTATTTACTTAGGTACCTGTACCAACCACCTAAATGTGCTATTATAATATCTCATGTCCCAGGCACCGACAGCGTCTGCTACCACAGCCACACTCATTGTTTATCGTTATTTTGTATTCACTCATGCACCTATATATTATTTTTATTTTTAGAGAACTAGCACAAATTATGATAAAATGTTTGTTAAACTTTTGTAAACAATTGATTCTCTGGCATTTAAATTGTTTCTATTTGTACTTTAAATGAGTAAAATGTTTTTCTATTTAAATTTAAACAATTGACCATAAAATTGTTAATTATACTTAATTATTTATAAGCCGCGCTGCAGAGCGAGACCCTCTAGCACAGGTATTTTATTACTTAAAAGAGGGTCCCATACCACTGAAATGTACCTATTAGATTAAGTAAAAGAAATAAAGAATTTTGATTTTGATTCATTTGATTTGACCTAACAAATTACTATTAATAAAAGGGATAACATTTACTTCATAGAATTTAAATAAAACACGTTTTTCTCACAATTTAGACCTGTTTTAGAAGCTTTTTTGAAGCAGCAATTTATAACTAGAAGTGTATCGAATGAAAAAAAATTCATAATGAAATACTTAATGTTTTCTAACATATATTTTTTTTAATAAGTTCCTGCTTTAAAAGTAAAACACAAAATGCTGCCTTTTTTGGGGTATCCTCACCTTAATCATAAACCAACTTTCTGTAGCTTCTAATTTATCAGAACTTTATTATGGTTGGTTCGATAATTGACATGACAATTATCGAACCAACCACCATCAACTAGGCACTTTTGTAGCTCTGAAAACCATTCCTCACCTCAATATCCTTCACTGCTTAATTATGTAGCTTTTATATTGATATGCCGAGCTACCTCTAGATCTGCAACAGTCTGCAGTTAGCTCAACTACTTCAATTGTAAATAATAACTCTAATTTGTTTCTATTCATTAATGGTAACTGTCTTTGTTATTAAGTCTCAGTAGCTTTTGGCTAAGTATATTCAATTTCTTTTCTCGTAAGTAAATGATGGATCGCGTGTAATGCGGGGGCCATTTTGTTTCTTCCATTCATGCTGAATTAATGCGGTAAATGGGGCAAAGGTACGTTCTGCTAAGAGTCGGGCCTTTCGTATTGTTCGCTTGGCGGTAGAATATTGTAGCTTTGCCGGGAAAAGTTTAATTTATTATGTTTTATTGTATTGCTAGACTGGGTTTTGGCACGCAGATTCTTCCGTTTTTGTACGAAATAATATGAATAATGCTGGACAAGCCAGCCCCAAAGCAAGAAGAGCTTAGGTTTCATAACTGACGCCCTCCTTACTTTGGGAAGTATTTTTTTAGTTTAAATTGCATTACTCAGATAGATATTTTTATGATCCAAAGAAAACACATTGAACACCCGGAACGAATATTGCAGATTGAACAAAATTTGCCTCGAGGCAGGAATAGAGCTCCGTACATCTCAGTCACATCTTCGATAGATAGATAGATAGATGTTTTATTCATGAACAATATTTACAATTGTATTTGAATGTTATGAGTAGGTCTTAAAATATAATTAATAAAACGATTAAAACATTGATTTTGATTATAAAAAATTTAATACAAATGTCTCTTAAAATCTAAGGAATACCATTAAAATCCAGATGTCGCTTACATAGTCAAAATTTAAAATTTATAATTTAAAGTCATCTACTGAGTACAAACACTTTTCCAACAAAAGATTTTTTAATTTTGTTTTAAATATACAGGGTGTAACAAAAATAAGTAACCAAACTTTCAGGTGGGGTGTAGAATCGAACACTGAATTCAGGAAAAATATTGAAAAAAAATCCCGCCCTTTAGTTTTCGAAATATTTAATAAATAGGTACGAAATTTTCACAACATTAGGCAATAGACTATAATACATGTGTCTATTTGGAATTTAAAAAAATGGCCTAAGTACCTGTATTCATCTCTTTTATAAGCCCATAACACCTAAACGGTGCCCTAATGAGCGGCCACCGCGGTCATCGACCGGCGACATCATTGCAGCGGAAGCGAACAGGCTGCACGGCGTGCTTAGATATGGAGCCTACGTACAACAAATACATTCCAATTTTCCTCTAGGAATTTAAAAATAAATAAATTATTTTAAGTCTTTACACACGTTCTATCGCGAAAATGCATAGTTAGTAGGTACATTCATTAAGTATGCACCTTCCTACTAAAAGATATTCACTACTAGCTTTTATTTTTTCATATCGTTGACTACCTAAGTACCTACCTTCACATTGACCTTTAAAAACACGGTGAGTAACTTACAATGAACCCCATAAAAGGTTGTTACAATTTGCATTTCCGAAGCACCAGATTGAGACAAGAAAAGGCACAAACTTTTAGCGCGCGAGAGCGAGATAGGTATACAAACTTAGTTCATCCGAATGTTCACCCAATGCTAGGCTTATTGTTAGTTTTGTCAAACTGTCATACCACAGAAATGTTATCATAGGGTCAATGGCCGTTTAGTTGCATCATTGCAAGCGCAAGGTGAAGGTCGCGGCGGCGCTTATCGGTTTTTTGTGCGTAAAAATGGCTCGTATGCGTTATTTAGATATTGAATACCACGAGATGAAAATTGAAATGGGAAAATTGGAATGCATTGGCTAGCTTCCTACATAACTACAACACGTGCAGCCCGCCGCCGCGCGCGCTGCTGCGATATCGCGTGTCCGGTCGTGGGTGCCCCCCGTAAAAAGATGTTTATCTGCTAAAAAGGTGTACACAAGGTACGTAGACCTTTTAATCATATTTTAATGTCAAATAAACACGTGCATCAGTCGTTTGCGTAATGTAGTGAAAATTCCGTATTTATTTTATTTTTCGAAAACTAAAGGGCGGGATTTTTTTTAATATTTTTCCTGAATTCAGTGTTTGATTCTACACCCCACCTGAAAGTTTGGTTACTTATTTTTGTTACACCCTGTATTATTCGATCGTCGAATACTTTGCTTCGAAAGCAAAATAAGACAATACCAACATCCTCTGTGGTATGTTTACCACAAAGCTCGTCTGATCTATCAAAGGGAAGAAAAACAAGTCAGGTTATTAATCAGCATGTTTTCTACAAAACTTTGGCTCTTTGTTTCCAGTATCTTGCGGTGATCAAACATGACTCCTATGACGTTTGTTATGAGTTTAGTTCGTGGATTATTAATCCTAGTTGGTGCTTCTAAAGATAAGCATACCTCTCGATTAAATAGTAAGCTCTTGAATGATACCTGCGCAGAGCCATCAGACAAGAAGTTGAAGTTGAAAGAAATTTGCAATTTCATTGGTGAGGTTCTGTTGACTTATAGACTCCCTGATTTTGCCTGAGGTAATTTAAATTTAGCTAAGCTTTCTGAATTTAGGAATGTTATATTTAAATGTTTTAATTGAGCTACCTCTAGATTGGGTGCTAGTCTGCAGTTAGCTCAATTGTTTCAATTGTAAATACTAGTTCTAATTTGTTTCTTGGTATTATTTGATCGTAATTTTCTTTGTTAATTATTAACTTAGCTGGGAAAGTGTCAAAGAACTACTGTTCTTTGACACTTTCCCAGCTAAGTTAAGTAGAGATACACCAATCTAAAAATGAACGTCGATTATATGACGTTTAATGAAGGGGACGTTCATTTTTAGAATGGTTAATCTCTACCTGCCTAGGCCAGGAAAACTTTAATAGAACCATCAGAAGTCAATATGAAAACAAATGGGCTTGCTCTACAAAATTGATAGGAGGCAGTTCTATTTCCCTCGCAAACCGAACTGATAATAAACATTTATGATATGGACGTGGCCATCCGTCCCTTTATGAACTCTATATAATTTAATATAGAGTCCATATTTATAAAGGCTATCTGTTGGACCCGATCGAGGGCGCACGTAGTAAGTAAATGGCCGGATTTTACATAAAATATGATCGTCACTGCTTTTTGTCACGGGATTTCTACGAAAACAAGACTGCCTATACTCCAGCCACATTCGAAATGAAATATTTATATATAAACCACATAGTGTAACTACTTGGAATAAAAATGTCCAGCTGGTTACATCTATGTAACTACAATGTAACTAGGTGGAACGGACGCAACAATGCACTATTGTTTATTCACTCCTTACTCTTAAATTCGCTGGCTTGGGGTCGAGTTTCAGATATAATTTTTACCAATATTTTTTATTTAATAATCAAAATATGGATTGAAGGAAATATCTCAAATGGACAAGAAATATACATTAAATTTACACAATACATACAATTACAATTTGGCTGGAGTTTAAGTATATAGGACTTGCCTATGATGAGGTTTTGAGTTCTACACTTCAATCTGTAGGAAAATGTGTTTTATTATATTCAAGTTTTAGGAGCTATTTTTGGTTTTGTTTGTCAGAGTAGGGAGGAATACCTCCTATAATGTAAGTTGGTAAACCTTAGAACTGTGACAAAAGGGGTTACAAATGGAGAGTTTTAAAGAGCCTACTTTTGATTTTTCTAGTAAGAATAAATTACAGTAGCAGCCCGGAATCAGGAAAATGACCCCCGTGTCTCGGAAAGTACGATAAGCCATTGGTCCTGCGCCTGACCTCTTCCCGGTCGTGTCGGTCTGCCGTCCCATCAAATTATGAAAGTGAGGCTATAGAAAGTGTACCTGTGTTCGAGCACACACTTGTGCACTACAATTGGCCGCCGTGGCTGAAATTCGGATCGGAGGGCATCATCATCATACGCATACTTAGAAAATGGTTTTATTTCTAATTTAACTGATCATCAATGACGACCTCTGTGGCGCAGCGGGCCTGCCTGCAACGCAGGAGGTTGCGGGTTCGATTCCCGCCTCGGGACAAATGTTTGTACGATCTGCAGACATTTGTCTAGGGCGTTCTGGATGTTTTCTATGTATAATAAAAAGTATCTATCTATGTAGTGTATTGTATTTAGTATATCAGTTATCTAGTACCCATAACACGAGCTCTGCTTAGCTCAGGGCTAGATAATGCTGTGTGAATTGTCCAGCATTATTTATTTATTTATTTATTAATGGATAAGCAAAGTGAATCAGAGCGGAAAAGAGTCGGTCTTCTGATTCATAGTAAGAGGCATAGTTCGTTAATCATTTTTTCCTATACAAAGCTAATTTCTACAACTTAATAAGTCTAAGTAACCTCCGTATGATAAGGTCGTGATTCGTGCGTTTCCCATCGATCGGTGGATGGCGTGCCACTCGGTCACTCGCCCTAAACATAGTCTATCGATTTCCACAAACATTTAGACGACTATTGTTACCAAGTCAATGTTTAGATTTCAAACTATACAAACACTGCGCTTAGGGTTTGGTTTTAGAAGTGAAAATAGACGGGGTGAGCATTGGTTTAACGGATAGTGGGTGTTTTGGTAGCCATTAATAAAAATAATGAAAATGTAGAGCTTTTGCGAGTTGTTTTAAAATAAATTAAAATGCTTGCTTGGTAATAAGAAAAAAAGTGAGATGAAAATCATTGTGCTGAGATTGCACGTCAGATTTTTCACTAGATAAATCTTTCACACGCCATACGTACTTACTTGCTACTTACTTAATTAGTGCTCTTTAACAATAATTGTGGCATTTAAAGAACACTATGTCACCATAGTTCAATCGATACAATCACTGCTAACTAATTCACTCACAAGTTTTGCTGCTCATTGGTTATTTCTGTTCGTATATAAAATGCATTGATAGTTATTTGTTATACAAGAGTGCAACGTTGCTTTTTAACCGCGTGCTCAATTTTGATAAACGAGCAAGCGAACGATTCTAAAATTGAATTAAAAAATTAGAATCCTGAGCGTTAGCGAGGGAATCAAAAGAGCACGAGGTAAAAAATCTTAGCACTCGAGTGCAACACGTAACTTTTCATCCCACTTCAGCAAGGAAATGACTAAATGCAAAAAAGAAAATGGCACGCGCAAAGCAAATTAAATAAAAAGTACACCAAGAAGGTTCCGCGTCTGAGTTTTTAACAAATTAAAAAAGGTTTTATATTATAATCGGCACCATGGAGGTAGAAGTAAATAGGTTTAATGATATTTTGAATCAGAAACGTAGTGCACACGATGTTCTAAATTCAATTTTACTTTATCCTCTAGCGGATAAAAACGCCTTTTGCACTCAGATATCGAAGAGCAAAAATACTCTTTCCGAGATGGGGATGGGGATGAAAATTATGTAAGTATTAATGAATCACTAACTGATTGTAAGTAAAATTGACATTGCTTTGTGGTGTCGACATCAATATAATAGTAAATAAACAATTCATTAGAAGCCTACATTCGAAATAATGTCTGCGACACTTCGTTGATCAACTTTTGCCTCATTTGTTTACTTTGCTGACCTCCTGTTTTCCGCATTATTGGAACAACCATCGTAATTATTTGGCCCATAATTGGGCGCCATCATGGTATTTGTATTTTGGCCTTCAGTTTTGCTTTTGTCACTTTGATAAATAATAGATTCAGGCGTTACTTTGCGGAAATCCATTGTATAATATTAGGTATTAGGTTATAATATTATTATAAAACAATATTTAGTAACAATTCCGCGCAAAACCTTCTCTGATAAGATCCAAGAAAGTGCGATTCGCGTGTACCGCCCGCCCTCCCACAAATTGCTCCCATTTGCAATCAGAGAAGGTAAACAAAAAACTTACGATGTACAATATAAAATTGCCAAGTAAATTACCCTCCAACTTTATCAACTAGTTTCGTCTCTCCACGAGACATCATCAGGACACCACAACGATACTCGACTTTGACACTGAGACCGCCAAGCAACAACGACAGAGTCCTGCCAGAGATGTTGCCTCTCTGAGCTGAGCGCAGTAAGTATTTGTCACTTTGTTTTGAACTTATGTGTATGCGCCTGAATGCACAAAATATCTATATAAGATTACTAGCTTCTGCCCGCGGCTTTGCACGCGTATTTTCGGTATAATAAGTAGCCTATTATCTAAGTTAGGCTTTGCTCTAAACGTACGCCAATTTTCATCTTGATCTGTTCAGTAGTTTTGGAGATCCTAGGTTAAATTCAGATTTCACAAAACTGCGGGTGTATAATATTAGTAGGATAGTAGGATTAGATTATTTTGTAAAAAAAAACACTTATTTTGATATATTACAAAGCCCAGAATAGACAGGACTGGAAAAACTTGAAGGAGGCTAGGTTCATTTTTTCAGATATTTTTTTTGTGCAAAATTCAACCGAGAGCTGGTAGGCGTTTTTCATAACCTGCGATCTAGTGCATTTTTTATTTATTTGAGACCACCAGTTCTCTTCGTGCAGCCTGTATCTTTAGTAGAACTATTATAATTCCTGAATCCTAGAAAATGCACTGGAATGTGGGATATTGCTGTGCATTTCTGTGCGACGGTTTCAAAATTAGGAGCAATTTGGCAACATTGCTGCAGCTTTTCGACTCTTATTGACTTTTCAGAGCTGCCGGATGCTAAGCGGTCGCGAGCTCGCCTGTTACCGATACCCTCTCATTAGTAAAACGCTAACGCGCGGCAATTTACCAAATTGGGCCTTATACTCTTGACTCTGACTGGCACCCAACTTGGGAGTTTCTCTGAGTAGCATGCATGTTAAAAAATGTTACACAGCCAATTCACACTGCATTATCTAGCCCCAAGCTAAGCAGAGCTTGTGTTATGGGTAGGTACTAGATAACTGATATTTATAATACAATACACTACAAAGATGGATATTTCTTATAATACATAGAAAAACATCCAGAACACCCTGAACAAATATCTGCGGATCGTACAAACATTTGTCCCGAGGCGGAAATCGAACCGGCAACCTCTTGCGTCGCAGGCGGGCCTTCGCCCTCTTTGCCACAGAGGTCGTCGACTCACCTATACTCACCTTTAGGCAGCTTGGGTAAGGTACCATCTTAGTAAACTACTGCTACACTTTATTTTGAACGGAATTTTCTTTCTCTTGGCAGATCTTTATAGGAAAGCATACAGGATACATACATCGCAGGTATTCGACGTATTCATTCAATGTTGCTTTTACTCAGATTGCTGTATATCCAGCTATTTCAGGCTACCATTCAGTAACTCTAAAAGTCTACAAGCAGACTTTTCAGAAGAAAGAGCCTTTGAATCATGTCGTACTGTGTGTAAATATTGAACAAACTTTGTTGGCAAAGCAACTGAGATTTGAGACGGGTCAGTGGACTTACAAACAAATTCAAAAGCAAATCACAGTAAATGCTTCTCTTGTATTCTTACAACCATCGATCTTAGTAAAATTCGGGAGATCGGGTGATAGCTTCTCGAAAGTGGAAGGCTCGAATTAGGTCCAATTATAGGTCCACCCACCTCAGTCATGCCGCCGGGGTTCGTGATTTGCGTGCGTATTTGTTGTCTCGGTCGCACTTCGGTCTAGGTGCGTCTTTCCCCATCCATTTGTAGTTTATTAGGTATTGCATTTCCAATCTTTCGCAATATACCTTTTGCAAAAGATTGGAAATAACGTTTTTTTGCGATTACCTAGTTGTAACACAACTCAGCCCATTTGTTCCGTCATGAGCGGGCTATCTAAAACGCTTTTTGTCTTTGTAGCAAAATGCCTAACGTGAATGTCTAATGAGTAATATGAATGATGATTTAAATGCATTAATCTCATATTGCATAAATTTGTTGAGTTTTGCGCTAAGAGAACGCTGTAGGCGACCTCTAGGCGACAACGGCCGAACTACAAGGCTAACTTGTCAATAGAGGCGCAAACAGCGAAAAAACGATGAAGCATGTAAAAACCTACCTAAGCGCTTCAATAAACATCCGTTAGATGTCGTTATAAAAAATCTAAAAACAATCGGAAGAAGCAAAAAGAGAAAGGTATCCTGGATCGCGCAAACACTTGATTCAGTAACAACTGGCTATATACAACTATCCGACATCAACTGTCGGTCGAAAGACCACCGGGCTCAGTGGACCAGATGGGTCGGGCCCGGTACAGAGGAGATCTCCTTCTGTTACTCTTTGGGGGAAATCCACCTTCACCCCCAAAACGTAACCATATCTACAGAATTTTACTTATATCTATGCTTACAACGCTTGTATTCAAAATATATATCTACATTATTTAATTAAAAAGTGCTATGATAAGAACCTCGATTCAAGTAAAACTTTGGTTTAATTAAACTTAGCCCTGGGGAATAACGGTATCTACAGATGAAAAGACATTTATTTTTCATGGGCTTTGAAGACAGTTGTTAAAATAATAATGCTCGTGTTTGTTTCCAAAATTTCGCAAGGGTTTTGTTAATGCCCATCGTAAAGTTTATTGTTGTTGTAAATGTATAAAACGAAAATTCTATGCATAACGTATGACTTGCTGACTGCAATAAAATGTTAAGTAGTCGGCAGAACAGAAATTGCTTTAGAATATTTATATTTAGCTTCGTAGAGTTTCGAGTTTGACCTTAAATGGGCTCCATTTAAAGTCGAACTCGAAACCATTTAAGTCAGGGGAATTAACAGCTGTGTGGTGCCAGCTTAGAATTTGCACCACCCCAACTCTTCCCGCGGGTGTCGTAAGAGGCGACTAAGGGATATCCACCGGGGGCGGGCAGCAGCACCCGATGTGTAAACCACGATGCGAAAATGTGAAAAAAACGAAAAATTGCGTGCAGGTTTGCTTGTCAATTTTTGCATAAGAGTTAAATAAATAAATAGTAAGATACATCTTTACAAATTTTCTTCATGGTTGAAGTTACGCGTGACCCAAGAGCTGGTCAGTATCTGGCGCAGCGCATCAACATTGCCATGCAGCGGGGCAATTGTGATGCTGCGCTTCAGATCACTGACAGTCTGAACCTACTGGGCGTAGAGCTTAGCTCGAATTTAAATTTTGGCTCCCATATCGAGTCGAAGGCCAAATTTGCTGCTATGAAGCTTAGCATCCTGGCTAGGGTTCGGCGGTACTTCACACCGGGACAGCTTCTTAATCTATATAAAGCACAGGTCCGAACTTGCATGGAGTACTGCTGCCACCTTTGGGATGGCTCGGCTAAATACCAGCTTGAGGCCCCTGACTCGATTGAAAGACGCGCTGTTAGACTTATCGGCGACGATTCTCTTGCAGAGGCCAATCTTCAAAGCCTCGATCACAGACGGCGCGTCGCCAGACTGTCGGTGTTCTACAAGTACCACTTTGGTGATTGTGCGCAGGCATTGCACGACCTTATCCCATCTTCTCCCTTCTACCATAGGACCAGCAGACGCACAGAAAAATACCACCCGTACCTGGTCGACATACCACAGTGTCGAACCAAAAAATTCTCCTCTACTTTTTTAATATGCACGGCCAAAGAGTGGAATGAGCTTCCTGCGTCTGTTTTCCCGTTAGAGTATAATCTTGGAGTCTTCAAGTCCAGGGTAAATAAGTTCCTCCTGGGAAAGCGTGCTCCATCTTAGGCCACATCTTCACTTACTTTAGTGAGTTGGTGGCCAAACGCTTGACCATTACCAATAAAAAAAAAAAAAAATGCAGCCAGCGTCTTGGGACGCGACGACTGTTATTGATATGGATTAACTGAGCTGTCTGTAGATTGTTTACAACAGTCTGCATTTAACTCAATTGTTTTAATTGTAAATACTAGTTCTAATTTAATTCTAGTTATTATTATCTGTTATCTTAGTTGATTGTAATTTTTTGTGAATAAAGATGTATTATATTTAGTGCAGGTAGGTAGATGTTGATTTCATTGCAATCCAAAGTAGCCACTCCAATTAAAACAAATGGTCAAAGCCTTACGTATAAAATGAGCATAGTACAATGCAGAATCATGAAACTTGGCACTATCATAAACATAATCAAATAACTTTTGGCGTTCCCAGACGAAACTTTAAATTAGCATGCAAACTCTCTCGCGTACTATAATTGTGTGCTTATGTTTTATAACTTTGGGTAGTTTAATTAGATAGGTACAAAACAAGTTTTTGGTGTCGAAAAATTATAATTTCTAATGATAATGCTAAATTCATGGATTGTTCTCATTAACACAGATTCAAAAAAAAACAGAAAATAAGAAAAAAATAAATTATTATTATTATTAGTCTCATTCTGTTTCTATAATGAGACAGCTGAGACTTTTTCTAACTTTATTTTTTATTTGACGCCAACATAAACTTTAATTTACACCCTCCCGATCGAGTTGATTGACCTCATTCGTGGAGATTCACCTGGTTCGAAGATTTTTGTATAGAGGGTAGTTAGGTGTCATTTGTTTTATTTTTTCAAAATGGCCACGCACCATAAAAGTTTTATATTTAGATCTCTCTTTGCGTCGATATCCTCAGTGCTGAGGGTCGGGACCTTAAATATAAATTATATTTAGATAGAAGACACTAAAACAAATAAAAGTGTAAATAATGTCCCAAAGCGTCAGGTTTCTGAGATATACTATACAGATGATTATTAAAACGATATTTTTTCTTCACACTGTGGGGAGCGTTATGTCATAATGTTAAAGATTTTTTTTTTGTTTTAGTGTCCTCTATCCAAACATAGAACTTTATTGTGCGTCGTGATTTTGATAAAAAAATAAAACAAAATAAAGACCGATGTAAGGGCCAACCTCCATGCAAAAATCACAGTAAAAGTTATATATAGAGAACACAACCACAAATAAAAATGTTCTAAAACATAATGTCCTAAAGCATCAGGTTTCTACATATTCACAATATGAAGAAAACAATTGTTATTTTCATCTGTGAATATCTCAGATACCTGACGTTTTAGGATATTATTTTATGTGTCATTTTTATTTGTTTTTTGTCCTCTATCCATATTATATAACTTTTATTCAAACCTCTTTATTGAAGGATCATCCCTAACCTTTAATTGTGGTGTTTGATATGTCATATTTCGGTTGAGTTATCAACAAACAGTGACAAACAAGCTTTCTACACCAATATCAAATTAGATCCCTTTATTGATATCGTTATCAGGAACCACTTAAATGCTAAGTGGATTTCTCGATGATAAAACCCCGGTTGAATAAATTTACCAAACAGATAAATGCTAAAAAAGAATAAAGCACACTTGCTAAAAGCTTTTTCACTTAGAAGATCATGAAGAAGTCTCCGATACTTTTCAAATAGAAACTTCAGCTTTAAACTGGACTTAAAAATAAATTCAATTTCCTTACCACATCAAAAGCTCAGTAAAACTTTACAGCCTTAACTTTCGTATTCAAGTAACTCACCTCGTCCGGAACGGTTCAACTTTCACAGAACTCAATTAGCACTTAAAAAGTTAGTTTTCATGAAAGTCCTCATTTTGAAGTAGCAAGGTGTATTTTTATTTTCACGGCCGCGGTCGCGAAGTTTTCCGAGGGTGCGCGAGTGACACGTGCGGGCGCGAGCGTCGTGGCTTCAGACTGGTTAACGGCTCTGTAGGGCCTTTATGTCACGTGGCGTGCCGTATAGGCGTAGAATAATACTGGGGTGGTAGGTCTTTTATCGCTGTAGTAAAGATGGAATGGGTATCTAATGATAAATGAATTTATTGCTGTGTAACTAGGTGGGAATGTGTACATTGGTCTTATTCAATCTATAATACGTATCTCTAGTCTACCATAAATAAATAAATAAAATAAATACCATTCATTACGGATGTAAGCGGGTTAACTACGAACCTTATTTGTGTTGGAAGAACACCAAGGTTTCAAAAAATAAATACCATGGTCAGGTTTCCAGCATTAACATGCAAAATGAGAAATTATGAGGAAAATATAAAAAAGCTAATGTTAAACAAATCCAAAACAAAAAAAAATCAATGTAGGTAGAGTCAATGAATAGCACAACAGTAATTAAAATTATATTAATGAGTATTTACAATTGAAACAATTGAGCTAACTGCAGACTGTTGCAAACAATCTACAGGTAGCTCAACTGATCCATATCAATACCAGTCGGAAGCGTCCCCAAGACGCTTCGGTGGCTGCATTGCCCCGCTGTATGGCAATTTTAATGAATGTCAATGATAAATTAATTAATTGAAATCATAAAATTAATTTAATAATAATAATAATGCTGGACAATTCACACAGCATTATCTAGCCCCAAGCTAAGCAGAGCTTGTGTTATGGGTACTAGATAACTGTTATACTTAATACACACTACATAATATGTAGTGTGTATTAATTTCATTTCTTTAATTCTACCGTAGGTACATGGGATGTACATACCGTAGGTTAGGTATGTATGTAAATCTAATTTACTATTGCTTAATTAAACATAATATTCAATTATGATTTATAAAACACCCACAAGATTTTTGAGAGGGAAAGAAACATCATACGGAATTGTACGCAGAAGAGCGAAGAAAAAAACAGACAGACAGTCATTCTTAGATAAACAAATAATTATAAAATAAGAAAATGGTTGGCTGTAAAAGGGCCTAGAATTCAATAGAACGTCAGAAACAAAATAATAAATAATTAAGATACATGTCAATAAATCTCAATAAAAAAAACAGCTGTTTATGGTCTTTGAATGATGTGCAGGGAGTAGTGAAGAAATGAATACTACCTAGCCGATTTCAAAAGCAAATAAGTTTTAATTTATCATATTGCTTGCATTTAATTGCAGGAAAATAATAATTATAATCAAATTATATGAACAAATTAGAACTAGTATTTACAATTGAAACAATTGAGCTAAATTCAGACTGTTGCAAACAATCTACAGGTAAAAAAACTTTTGAAACTTTCGTGATTCACGTTCACTGTAATGCGGTAGAAACGTAGGTGAAATAATAACAAAAGGTGCGCGATAAATACCCGATAAAAGTACCTCAACTGATCCATATAAATACCAGTCGGAAGTCCCCAAGACGCTGGCTGCATTGCCCCGCGCTATAAGGCAATGCTGATGCGCTGTGCCAATTACTCACCTGCTCTCGGTCACGCGCCCTTCTATCAGACGCTCAGATATTTTTTTAAACCCGGAGAGCCTTGGTACCCCACGGACCTAGGGTCTCAACTCCAAGAGGAGCAAATGTGTAGGCTCTGTCGAGACCTGCATATTTGCGCTTCTTGAGATACTCGGCCAAATTTGCCGCCGCACTAGCTCTCACGGATGTCCTTGGAAGATGGGAAGGCGCAAGTGTGTCGACACATGTAGCGTCCCACACAATGGGCCTCCCCAACTCCCATGGATACCCATGTATAGTGTCATACCGTCAAACCTCTTAACTCATCACACAACGCAACAGACCATTCGGTTCGAAAATAGCTGATACGTTAGCGGTGACAAAGGCCCGCGGGATGATGTCGTTAAGGCTGGCATGGCGAGATATCTGACCGGCGGCGGCCCTAGTGCACGATAATCCGTGTTGACCAAGCTGTTTGACAGCAGTACCGCACTGCTATAGGTACCTTGCACCCAACCGATGACTTGTTGTACTGAACTTTGTGCTAAAATTATTTTTGATATCATTTTGTTTATGAAAGTTAAATGAAAGTTGCTAAGCCAAATATGTAATGAAATTTTGAACATGCATATTTACAAATGAGGATCCTAAGCAAATATTGTACAATGGATGGTCCTGTTATTTTATCTACAAATTTGTTACAAGTAATAATGCTTTGTTTTGGAAATTGGCGAGTTTTTATATTGTTTACGATGAAGCTGTTTCTTTAATTAGGTTTTTGTGAAAAAGGTAAAAAAAACTTTAAATATTTGTTTTTTAATGATGTAATTTAATATTCTGTTAGGCAAATGCCTCTTCTTCGTTAAGTTTTATGAATGCGAGCCATTAGTTGTGAACGAAAAGGTTTTAAAAGTATCAAAAGCGGTTGCTGTAGTAATTTTGTAAGGGGCTTCGGTAAAAAGCTCGTGATAGGTAAGTATTGGTGAGAAATAAGTAGGTATATCGGTTCCTGCTTTTCTTGCCGGTTGTTTTTCACGTGTTTTTGCAAATAAATATTTTTTTCTAATAAATTATCTTCATCTATATTTTTCTAAGCTACTTATTTCACTTATACAGATGCGCACACCATCGGTATAACGAAAAGGTAAAACTCACCTAGCACTTTCAGGGACGCACAAGTCCATCTGCAGGTCCTGAAGGCGGCGACACGGCCCTGGGTGTCGGCACCGGAAAAATATTACCCTTTTTTCTTCCGTTATTGTCCCACTGCTGGGCAAGGCCTGTCTTTTCTCCTTCCAATCCTCGGGACTTAACTCTGTCACAGGCCATGATGGATGATAGATAAATAGTTGGATTGGGCTTCAGGACTTGCAGATGGACTTGAGCGTCAGTGAAAATGTTAGTTAAGTTTTACATTTACGTTTATTGTCAAAAAGGTTACATATTAACGTAGACACTAGGGATCTCTAAAAATAGTAAGTATAGATAAGTTGTAAACACGGTAGGCTGTTACGCACACACATATGGTTTCGCCTTCTTATTGACGTGTAGCTGTAAGGCGCGGTATGAAGTTGTAACGTGTGTGACGTGCGTCAAACTCGTCTCGCCATCTTATTTTGAACTTTCCACGTCACCTCCTAGCGTTGAAAATATACCTATAAAATATATATGTCGCCAAAAATCTTTAATAAATTGCTTAACAATGTAAAGTTGCTTTCATTGGCCGTGTTTAAAAACAAACTTTATAAATTTCTAACGACAAAATGCTATTATCAGGAAAACGATTTTTAATTAGAAAAGGACATTAAATTAATTAATTAGTACTAAAAAATAAATTCTCTCGTGACTAATTTTAAATGATTGTATTATGTAATATATTGGATGCTCACATGATCTTTGATTAATATATTTTTTATGTAGTACACTAAAGTCGGCGACAGCGTGGCGGCGAGTTGGGGCGAGATATATCTTTTCAATTCATTGTTTGAATATTGTAGGCAGCCAATAGTGTTTTGTCACAGTCAGTACTGTGTGTAGGGTCCATTAGTTTCACTTCATTACCGTGAAATATAGGTACCTAAGTATATGTAGGTAATATAAAATTCATTGGCTATAAATAATACGCTGTACTAAGTTTAAATGTTATAATACCTACCCGACAGATAACAATTAGGCTTTATTTGGGGATCGTGACTGTCGCAAAGAATAGCGAGTTCGTTCCGTAAAGTATACACAAGTATAATATACACTATAAGTAGATGCCTGGAGCATTAAGCAATATGTTGTTTCGCTGGTGTCGTGCAACGTTTATCACCGGCCACGGACACAAGGGAAGTGATCCGTCCAGCCTGCCATGACTTTCGTCCACGCCACACCGAAACAACAGATTGCTTCATGCTTCAGGCATCTACTTATAATGTATAAACTTGTGTATAATACTACATCTGCTTTCACTATTTTCATACCTAGTGAAATAAGTTTTTGACGTAAAATCTGCAATCGATATTGAATAAGTCTACAGATTTTATGAGTGCTATTTTAATATAGCATACTCACACTAATCAGCTAATTACACTAATGTTATAAAAGTGAAAGTTTGGGGATGGATCAAATAATATCGCAAATTTTTTTGACGTCAACGGGACTTGAATTAGCCAGAGTGTGACGCTTATGCACTATAGTAAGAAAAGCTTTAGGGATGGATGTTTAGATGAATAAACACATTATCATACGTTTTAAAAAATATATCTTATAGGTTAATATTTAAAAATAACAAAAGGCGCGCCTTTATGCTGCTGAGAGCAATTCTACCAGGCACATGGGTTTGTTACCTCTCCACAACAAAAATACTGAATGGTTTGGACTGAAAATTGTAAATCGTAGTCCTAGACCTGGATTCACATAGTATACGCTACTTTTTGTCCCGAAAAAAGCATAAAAAAGCCGCGGGTGGAAGCTTCTTCACAATTCCAAGCAGCCGAAACTCACGGCGAATCAAAATTCCACACATTAACTTGAATGAAATGCAAAATTTTAAATTCTATGGAATAATCTGGTGGCTGTTTCAATTAAAATGGTAATTTTATCTGATACCTGCAGACTGATTCTGTGGACTTTGCAACGATAATGCAGTTTGTAACTCATTCCACGTATGTGTGTATAAGAACTTTGTTTTTGGGCACTTGTATCTAACATGCTGGACGAATCGCTTTTTGGACGAACCGCTAACAAATCGCTTGTATTGTGAAATGAAACCTAAAATAATTGTGTCTATTTTAATTCATAGAATCCCAATATACTGATAAAACACTGAACTCTGATTTTGTTCACTTCTAAAAGAATAATAAAGGCTGCATCATCTAACTAAGTAAATTTCAGGAGTGAATAAGAAACCTTGAGTAATTTTATCAATAAGCCTTTTCTTTGCTGCTTCTTGGCCTACCGCATTTCTGATACTACTTTCATTTACTGTCGTTTTCATTATTTATTAAGAGAATGTGCGATAAGGTATCTCCTGGACCTTCGTGATACATCGTCGGCCATATTCCATCAGGTGAGATTGTGGTAAAACGAAGATCTATTGAGTTTAATTAACAACAAAAGAAATTTTTGCGTAGTTATTATGTTGTGTTCCATAAAATTTGTGAGAATTTATAGACACATAATATAAACCAATATGTATTGCAAAATTTTTTTTTTTTTTTTTTTTTTTTAAATGGCAGAAGCCTTTATTCACAAAGAAAATTATAATATAATTAGTATTTACAATTGAAACAATTGAGCTAACTGCAGACTGTTGCAAACAATCTACAGGTAGCTCAACTGATCCATATCAATACCAGTCGGAAGCGTCCCCAAGAAAAATTATATAACATCCTGTCAAAACATATCAATTTTCCAATTTAATTGTAAAGAGTTTATTCCAGTGCCTCAGTTATTGTAGAGCGTCTACGTCATGGAATCCAATTTATTTTTTATACTCAACCCGTAATTGAATCGCCGGTTAAAATTCTATTTCCCTTTTTCTGCTGAATGCGACGGTGTTCATTTTATTCTGAGATTTTAGGCCGAATTGAAACCATAATTGATGGTAGAGTGTCCCAATCTCTTAAATTAACTGAAATTGAATTTAAAATTTTCAGAGATGAGTGGTTTCTCACCTATTCTCTTCTAAAAAAAGCAAATCTAGGCCCAATCGTTGAATTAGTTTCATGAATTAATAACTAGATGTCATTCATTCATTTATTTATTCTCAAACAATAATTACATTGTGTCGGAATTTTTCTTAATATTAGGTACACATTGTTATATTTTATACGACTAGAGTCCATTTACACGACTTAAAAACATTAAAATAGGTAGGATACTATAAAAAAAGAGAAAATACAAAATTATACAAAAAAAAAAAAATAATAATAATGAATACAAATTCAGATTGTCGCTAGGAAGTTAATTACTGAGTTTGCTAATTTTGGACACGAGGTATGAGGATCTATTATCACGATATTATATTTCCATACGTATGTCCGTATGAAAGTATTGCATCCATAAAAATCTGGCCTACCGAAATACGCATTTTCTCTCCATATTTATTCAGTTCAAGCCGGCTCTCATTTGAGTTCAGGTGGATCCTCATCTTTACACGGATGGTAAAATACAGTGAAGTAATTCAGAACCCGGCATTTTGTAATATTCCTAACTCTAGTAATTTGTACGTGATTCAAAGTTATAGCAATAGAATAAAGTGGGACATGATCTTTTTACATTCAATAGTAAAATAAAAACTCAACGCTTGGTGATAATATCTAGTATCCATAACATATGCTAGGTAACTTTGGGACATGAAATGATGTGTGTAAAATATCTAACAATATTTAATTTATTGTGTTTTTGATATTTTCTGTATTACTCCATGCTCCTGTAAAAATATAAAATAAATCAAGAATGAATGAATGAATGAACACTTTATTGTACTCGTAAATAACATTAATAAAAATCTTATATCTAAATAAAAAATAAACATAGTACAAAAGGCGGCCTTATCGCTGAGAGTGATTTCTCCCAGGCATCCTTGGGATGGAGAAAAAGATATAAGAATATAAAAAAGGGGTGAAAGAAGGGGTCAAGGTGAACATTTTATAAAGAATCATCTAGCTCTAAAATTTATGGAGCTGGTTATAGGTACTAGAATGACTAATGTAGTACTTAGGTTTAAAAATTGTTTCTACACGCATAAAATACACCCAGAGACCAAAATTCATAAATCATACAAAAACATGTTCCATGTCCGGAATCAATCCCGGAACCTTCTGCGTCTCAGGCGTGCCGTGTCAATGATGTCATGCTATTTTATACCCTAAACTTCATGCACAACATTTCAACTTTTGATGCCACAAAGAGTTCATACAGAGTTGCCAGTATTTACGGGATCAGAGTAAAAGGTGGTATATCCTCATTCGAGGTTCCGCTGGTAAAACAGCTCATGATTAATTCAGGGCATTTGCGCTCCCCGAAATTACGGCATTTGCTTATCAGCTGAATTAGGCGAGCTTGTTCCATGTTGTCCCGGCGGAGAAGGTGTAAATGTCGACGTGCTGGTAAAAATATACATAAATATTTTTCGCTGGATCAGGCTTTTTGATAAGTTTGTGGATGTACTCTAGGCAGATTACTCTAGTTTTTGGTAGAGTCCAAAGGCTGAAGCTAATATTTTTGGTAGTTGCATATATATTTCGAACTTATAAGATCTTTAATATACGTACGTTCGTAAACTTTAGTATATGTAAATAGTTTATTTACAAAGAAAATTTCAATCTGGTACACGTTTTCACCAGGTTCCCAATGTCCAAATCCGAAGTCGAACAAAAGACGTGGGAAATCGCATCATGGAACTAAAATTGAGCTGGGCAGGACACCTTGCACGGAGACAAGACGACAGGTAGAGCAAGGCGCTAACTGAATCGCGTCCAAGAACTGGATACAGAAGCGTTGGACGTCCAGCGGGAAGATGGGCAGACGATATTTCTAACACCGCAGGTCGAACCTGCATGAGATTGGCGCAGGACCGTGTGGACTGGCACAAAAGTTTGGAGGCCTATACCCAGCAGTGGGTGAAGTCGGGTTGCGGATGATGATGACGATGACACGTTTTCACAAAATTAACAAAATACACACAATATAGTAGAACTCTCTGCCGACTGTTCAACCAGAACTATCTAGAGACTTGACAAGCAACAAAAGGAAGTCAATCATGCTGCCGACCGGTTTCGGTATCGAAGAGGGTCCCTAATCTTAACGCATACATACGGTTAATTTAACGGAGATTAAGATTAACAATGGATACACGAAAGCAGAGGCCTCTCTACTGTATAAAGACAATATAGCGAGGATTGTGTCCGGCACCTCGCCAGGCCGGTCTTATCGACAACATCGGACTCCCCGGTCCAACAGAATTTGTACTGCGTTATGTCCAACTTGAAGAGAAAACTTCGTTTGCGCGATCTAGGATACGAGATCTGATTGGTCGAGAACAGCAATTTGCTTTCGTGCCGTCACAGTCCATGCACCTGAACAAAAAATCGCCGCGAGCAATGCGAGGCCAGTTGCTTGGCAGCATCGAGCGATGCTGGTTGAGCCAACTTAGCGTCAATTTAAAGTCGTCAAATTGGTTCAATTATTATTCCTATTTGTATCTTAAGACGCGAAAAACCCTGTAGTGCTTTTAAATGGGGAACGTAAAGTGTTAAGGACAGAGAAGAATACCTCTATGAGGATCAGATAACTTCAGGCTGGCTTTTACAATTTTTATCGCTACTTTATATTAAGTTCAGACAGTGGGCAGGCATTAGGCAGTTTTAGGTAATCGTTGTATCTGAAGAACAAAGAAGCGTAATCTACTCACACCATAACAGAGATACCATTCAACACAATCAAAATACATCCCACTAATATTTAGGCGAAAGTTTGTGGCGTTGTTGTGCCGTTATACCGTTGTGAAGATATTTGTTGTGAGGCCTAAGACAACGCCAAAACTACTGAATGGATCAGCCTAAAAATTTTTTCACATAAAGATCTGGGCCTGGAATAAGTTACAGGCAAATTTTTCATCCAAAAAACGCGCGCGAATGCGTAAGCTGATGCTAGTATTGACATAATTTGAGATGCCTTCTACCATTGATGATAGTGTCACCCTAGATGAATTTCCGACACGGCGGCAACGCGTGTGCAAACACAGGAGCACTCTTTGCTCTCGCACTCACAAAATCCGATGGGTCAGCTGATCGATACAACTGTTGAGAAGTCAGTCGCAATCTACCATAATTCACGGACGAACGCTGTCCCAATCAACACATTTTTTTTCACTTCTCTTGCTCAAAAAGTGTATCATAATAGTGTAAAAAGTGGCCTAAAACTCGAGTTTAATACCTAGGGCTAAAAAGTATTTTTTCTTTTTAATTTTTGTCTAAAATCATCAGCCCGTACAAAGCATTCGTTCTCTTACATAAAAACTCGATTTCTTGGTGATCCGTCAATCTTTTTTTTTGAAAATAGATCCTTCTTGGTGATGTTTTATGAAGGTTGATACCCTTCACGGTAGAATGCGAACTGTTTCGTTGCGGGTGCGGGTTAGATAGAGAATAATAAAATTTCTGAAAATTGTTTAATTTCGAATTGTTTTATTTTCTCGCATTCGAAGTGAAAAGTAGAGTGTTTTACTCGGGCCAAAACCACCCATTATAACTCGGTCTTGTCATCCTCCCTCGCTACGCTTGGGAGTATAACAACCTCATATATAATGGGATGGTTTAGTCCCTTGTAAAACAATCTACTATTATTGATCTACCTGTGTTTTATTATGTAGAATTGACCTGATAAAATGTTTCATGTGAATTTATGCTAAACAAATGATTTTAATTTTAAATACGGACTAATTTCGATCCTCAACCCTCGAGTTTAAGCTTGTACACTAATAGCTCCGGGATACAGGATCAGCCATTAAAATGCGCAGCTACTGGCCAACTTAACACTGCTATTATTGTTATTATACTTGCCGCCACTACAACATTCATTATTTCACCGTACAAAGCTACGTTTTATTCGCACGTGGGCTATAGCTTTCGCTATAACTATTAAGTTGAAATAAACGTGTTCTTTAGAGTTAGCAACTTGGCAAACGTAGTATTGGACGTCCTCTGGTAAGATGACGATCTGCGAAACACTGCAAGAAGATGCTTGATGTAGCAAGCTGAAGGCAGTGTCCTGTGGCAGTCGATAGGAGGTTTAGCAGCACTGCAGTAGCTATAGGCTGACGGAAGAAGGTCATCATGTTTAAGCCTTACCTATTATTATTTAGGCCGCCATAATGGCTCGTCGTTACTTGATATAATTGTTCTGCAGGCACAAATCCTGCCAAATTTCTAAAGGTTTATATTACTCTCGTAAAGATCTTTATCACTCACGAATACATCTGAATTGACATGCATAACATTGTCACAACTTTAATATTGGGCTGTAATTTTTGCACGAATGCATTGTTGGACTATTAGATATTAATATACTTTTAATCTCGAAAATACGCAGGCAAATGCCTTTTCTAAAATGTGTAGTCAATAGTATAACTTTTATAAGTGTATATTTATTGAATTTATGGAAATAAAGAGTTGTGACGATACGAATAGTGCTGATAAGACAAGGTTTCGAAGGAAAACATACTAAAACAAAGTCTACAATTCCAGCGCGCCATGTAAACACGAGGAGGGAACTTTGCAGCGTTCATTTACTCAGTTGGGAGTATTTTAGTTTCTAGTTCAGATTAAACTTTAATTCGGATCGCTGGTATTAGTTTCCGCTACACAATTAGTTTGCTGGTGGATGGGTTCATGAAAGATCATTTGTTGCAAATTTGTTAAATAGGCTAGTTGACTCTTTTAAAGTAGCTCTTAAATTATTAATTTATTGTCCGATAGGAGGGAAAAGAATTACCATATTTTTTTGGACCTAGACAATCACAAAACTTTGTTTTAAAAGTTTACTTTTCGTAAACAGGCGAAAACGCAGTCAGCCATATTTATCTGTGCTGTGACGTCATACGGATCGGAAACAAACAATATTAGCAAATAAATAAATAAATATAAATAATACTGGACAATTCACTCAGCATTATCTAGCCCCAAGCTAAGCAGAGCTTGTGTATCGTACACAAATTTGTTCCGAGGCGGGGATCGAACCCGCAACCTCCTGCGTCGCAGGCGGACTCTCGCCCGCTGCGCCACAGAGGTCGTCAATCAGATCCGATTTGAAATTTATTATAGTCCTATGACGTTACAACATGGCCGACAGCGTTTTCAGAGTTCAAAATAAAAAATAAACAATATTTTATAAGATAATCCAATGACAGGAACGCATTATTAATATCTATTGTAATACGCCTGCTATCCAAATGCGATGGAACTTCGTCAAAGTAAAATGTGCTCAGGTCAAAATCAATGGTTTCGAGCGAAGTAGCGTCAGCAAAGAATATTCCAATTCAAATCATAATACGATCCATTAACATACGTCATTCCATACGTCATCTTGCGAGCGTCGAGTCGAATTTACAGACGCTTCGCATTATAATGGCAGCTTCGGATTGTAATCCACCGCAGCAGATCTCAATAACGTAGGTGTATAACAAGGCGGCAAACTAGCGCCACAGCCTTTTCTTTTTCATAATTACGTTAATCAAAGGAATTTTTAAGAGTCAGTTGTAACTTCATAAGCATTTTTTAATGCCTATAAAATATATATATTTTTTTTTTGAAAGGATTGGAAAGCTCAAAACTCAAATCATGGTAAATATCCCGTTATAAATGACTTTAGTGCCTATAAAATAGTTTTCATTTATTTCCTTTATGCAGAATAATGAAGTGCCTCTTGGTGGCCACCGATATCTGTTATCGCTTCTCTGTTTAAATTATACGAAACTAAACTTTTTTAGAGGGATTAAAAAAAAGCTTAGGATAAGTATCACAAACTTTACATTGAATATTTAAAAACTCTTGTGTTTAACGTAATTATATGTAATAATATGTAGGTGACGGCGCTAGTATGCGGCATACAACCGCCTTAAAAAATGGGATTGAAAATGACGTTATCTCTCATACTGGATTTGAACTTAGCAGGACAGCATGAGAAATGACGTCATTGTAAATCCTATATGTTACAGATTTTTAATTAGATAGAATAATTAAAGAGGAAGGTTTATATGCACAATACATGCATTACATGGCAAAGAAAAACTGGTAATTTTAGAGGTTTCTAATACACATTTTTTTGCGGTTACATTGCAAACGCTGGCTGAACCCTATGAGATAGATCAAAATAATGTACTACAGTAAAGTCATTTTTAACGGGATATTTACCATGATTTGAGTTTTGAGCTTTCCAATATTTCGGCACAGTTTCATGCGCCATGATTCAAAATATTGGAAAGCTCAAAACTCAAATCATGGTAAATATCCCGTTATAAATGACTTTAGTGTTAATAACCATGATGGATTTAAAAGTTTTAATGTACTACAGTATTGTACACCTTAAAAAGGTCTACAAAAAAATCCGCAATGGTATATGTCTATCTCTTAGGGATAACCCACAATAACCATTTCTTATCCTGTACTTTTTACGAGCAATAATGGCTTATTTACGAAGCGATATGAATATTTTCGAAGATATTACAGATTTTAAATGCAAGGACATAGCGGTTGCGGCGGGACCGGCTGTGGGGCCGATTCTGTAGTATATTTAGTATCAGCATTGCACCCGTGCGAAGCCGGAGCGGATCGTTAGTAGATTATAATCGAATATTTTTCCACCAGCGAGACGCAAACACGTTTCGTTCGTTCGAAAACCAATCGATAAATAATTGATTTGTTTACATAACAATACACAAGACGCATGTCTCGACAATATTGCGTAAACTTGATGCACTTATCTGTACCGAATGGTCACTGGCCACAGCGGGCGACCTGATTTCAAGTATTACGTCAATGTTACGTGTGGAGGGATTACGGGGTGGAGCCATATTTGATAGGTTGCCAAACTTGAAATGTATTGCGTATAAAGTCTAATAATTTTTATTGCTGTCAAATTAGTTTGATTTAGTTTTGGCGACATCTGAACTGTCACATATCACATATTATAAGCTAGTTTATGCCTGCGGCTTCGCTCGCGTTTTTTCTATAGAAACGTTTGAAAGTGATTTCTATCCCATGGGAACCTATTTATGGGATAAAAAGTTTATATTTGATTCCAGGATTAGAATTACCGTATACAAAATTTCAGCCTGATCCGTTAAGTAGTTTTGTCGTAAAAAGGTAACAAACATCCATAAATAAACATCCAAACTTTCGAATTTATAGTATTAGTGTGACAAGTTTATTTAATTTTTTAGATTACTCGTGTCTTTTGCACGCGTTGTTTCACCTAAGTAAGAAGTAGCCTGGTATTTCAATATGTTCATAATATAATATGCCTACAATATATTCACTACATCTATGATAATTATCATTTTATCAAACTAATAATATACCTACCTACCTAAATGCGAAAGTTTGAATGTTTAGATGTATGGATGGATAAATGTTTGTTACCTCTTCACGCTAAAACGACAAAACCAATCCGGCTAAAATTGTACATAGATGTAGCTCTAAGCCTGGAATCAAACATGGGCTACTTTAATCCCACAAAACAGTTTTCAGGGGACAGAAATAACCTTTACACGTTCGTATAGAAACAACGCGTGCGAAGACGTGGGCAGTACAGGCAGTTCTAGGAATCAAACATAGGTTACTTTTTATCCCTTAAATCAGTTCCCATGGGATAGAAATAACCTTAAAAGGTTTCGAGCAGTAACTAGTTTATAATTATGTTATGTTAGTGATAAAGTGATTTATTTATTTACTTAAGAAGATAGAAGTATACAGTGTGACAACCAAATCACTCACTATCCTAATGATGTCTTAAATATATGACTATTTTTACAAGTTAAATCAGAGCTGAATTTTATTCATACCAAAAACAAAATCAGTGCAGTGCTCAGTGCTATAGACTCGATAAACAACATCAATAACATACGATGGGTACGCAAACTCAAAAGATTTTTGCAGGCTGCAACTGAGGTTCAACCAAAAACGTTATCGAATCGAGTGAGCGCGCATCACCGCGTAAAAACGATGCAAACTACAAAGTTGATGAATGGTGATATTATTTGCGTGACCACAACTTTATTATTGACATGCCAGTGCACATGCCACTGGCATGTAAGTTTTAATCGTTCAATGTAATCAATTCAAGTTACCCCTAGAGGAAAATGGTACCAGTAGATACAGAGCGCCCTTTAAAAACAAAGAACAGTTGAAAAACAAAAGAATACAACAAAGTGTTAAATTAAATAATAGTAAACAAAATTAGATATGTTTAAGACGATGGACTGGAAAGGTAAGGGCATTAACATAAACGGCGACTACATCTCACACCTGCGATTCGCTGATGACATAGTTTTAATGGCGGAGTCGCTAGAGGAGCTGAACCAGATGCTGGACGGCCTAGCCTCAGCCTCGCGACGCATCGGTCTTGGCATGAATTTGGATAAAACCAAAGTCATGACGAATGGCCTCATTGATCCGGGACCGAAAAATTAGGCGTGTAGGTCACGGGGTAAAAATCGACCCTCCATTCGTGAGTGGATGTCGCCTGCCAGAGGAAGCCGCCGCTTCTGTGTTTATTAAAACCTTCACTGCAGTCACCAGTCCCAAGCATGGTGATGGTGATTATGGCAAAACCCTTAGTTTGCGAGATCAGTAGTTTTTTTATTAGTTTTTACAAGGTAAGTAAAAGAAAAAAGAAAGAAAGAAAATTGCTTATTAAACACTACACTCATACACTAAAAGACTACTTTGTAACACGTACCTAAAAAAAACACAAGTGAACAATATTAACACAATACGTACCTATATTAACACAAGGACCTACCTAAGCATTGGGTTGGTACTAAGTAGCCCACTCAGCAGAGCCGACGAGCGCGTGTGTGTAGCTCTAACAGGTCCTGACTCAGCTTGTTGCTCTAACACAAAAACCTAGGGTGCTGATTTTGTTAACATAATTTGTATGGATGTAAGCAGGTAAACTACGCTCTCCTCTCTTTTGGCTTCTCTCCGAGAACTACGCACGAGCATTTGTTGAAAAGGAATTTCATCAGTAACTGGGAAAAATCCACAACCGTACTCGCCTCCGCTGCATACTGAATACGTTTAAACCCTTTGGTTTAAGACATTAATTTTATCTTAGCATTTTCAAGTTGTGTAACGAACAATTAAATTTTTTAATGGGTTTAATGAGCCTTGTTATAAAAGTTTAATTGTTTTACTCCACTCTCGAATTGCAATCTCTTGGACGTTTCTGTCCATTTATCTCTTTGATGCCAAAGAAACTGGTGTTGTGAAAAAGTTGCAGTTATAAAATGTTACTCAAAACTTCCGTGTTACTTGCAGTTTTCTTTGCTGAGATCATGGGTAAAGGTGCGTATGAAATATTTATTATTTTGTATTAATTTCTAATTTTTTTCTTTATTTTATTTTTATTCTTAGTTATTTAAAGTACTTTGAATCATTGGTATGTCTAGGTCTGTCTTATGTCGTATTCCGAACTACTTAAAACTGAATTATATCTAAAAGTAACCTAAATAGTTTTATCACTCAGTGGCTATTTTATTATGTTTAAACGAAAAATAAAGCAAAATTAATACATTGCGTGTTCTAAGGTCATGACAATTAACCTAACCAATGTCTTTGTGAGATTGCAACCGTTTTAATTTCTTAAATGTGTTCCGAACTCGTGTTTCCTTAGTTTTTTTGTTGGCTTTATATACGTAGGTACCATGAGGTTCTTTCGGTAGGCACAAGGTACGAAATCTAAGGACCTATCTACTAAGTCATTCATCATCATCATGATATTTAAGCCCACTATAGGCCTCCCCTGATGTGGGCCATAGCACCCTGTTTTCAGCTTGCCGCATCCAGCATAGGCCTGCAGTCTTTCGCAGGTCAAACCTGGCCATCCCACCTGGTCGGAGGGCATTCTACACTTAATCATTATTTACTAAGTCATTTCTATAAATCCAACCATCCATTTTTATAAATGCGAAAGTTTGGATGGATGGATGGATGGATGGATAGATGGATGGATGGATGGATAGATGGATGGATGGATGGATAGATGGATGGATGGATGTTTGTTACTTCTTCACGCCAAAACTACTGAACGGATCAGGCTGAAATTTTGCACACAAGTCATTCTAATCCTGGAATCAAACATAGGCTATTTTTTATCCAATAAATCAGTTCCCATGGGATACAAATCACTTTTAAACGTTTCCATAGAAACAACGCGTGCGAAGCCGCGGGCATAAACTAGTATGTATATAAGCACTAAATATTCCTAAGGTGCCTAAAGATTATTTTTAACATTATCCCTTCGATTGAATAACATTCACATCCTTTGAAAAACTATACTAATACCATTTATGTAAAGATATCTATTTCAAACAATGGCCGAGCCTCCGAAGGTTCTAGAAAAATGTTTGCTTTGAGGGGACATCAATGAATGTCCCTATTTTACTGAAAGGGTCTGGATGATTGATATCCGCCGGTTATTGTCGTGCCTGAGCTGGGTAGAGATGAATAGATGAATGCATTAGGTCGACCAATAGAAGACTCGAGGTCACGCTGAGAAGAAGAAGATGATTCAGACAAATGGGTATGTCGTGGCGTATCCGAACATATTTTGTAATGTTTAAATTCAATATGGCAACAATCCCTTTACAACCCGAAAAGCCTCGACATTGCACTCGATCGTTGGTAACATTTTCTAATAAGCACATTTTTTTTATAAGTACAATTATCTAAACTCCTGGATTCTTTAATTTCGGCACCACCCGACAAGTAGCAGAATCAGGGTATATAAATAAAGCGCGAACTAAATACATACATGTTTATGGAGATTTCTGAAAATACATACTTATTGAAGATAGTCGTGGTGACTTGACTAACATTAAAATCACATAGTGCAGGCGGGATGTTTATTTATTTTAAGTTATCAAATATTTCGGTAC